>JAUMJJ010000002.1:9793091-12376183 GCA_033556795.1 Tapera naevia | reverse complement strand
CTTTCTTTCCTTTCTTTCTTTCCTTTCCTTCCTTTCCTTTCTTTCCTTTCTTTCCTTTCTTTCCTTTCTTTCCTTTCTTTCTTTCCTTTCTTTCTTTCCTTTCTTTCTTTCCTTTCTTTCTTTCCTTCTTTCTTTCCTTTCTTTCTTTCTTTCTTTCCTTTCTTTCTTTCTTTCCTTTCTTTCTTTTCTTTCTTTCTTTCCTTTCTTTCCTTTCTTTCTTCCTTTCTTTCCTTCTTTCTTCCTTTCCTTCTCTTTCTTTCCTTTTCTTTCCTTTCTTTCCTTCCTTTCCTTTCCTTTCTTTCCTTCCTTTCTTTCCTTTTCTTTCCTTTCTTTCTTTCCTTTCTTTCTTTCTTTTTCTTTCCCTGACAGCAGCTTCAGCCCAAACCAGGCCCGCTCACGGACGCAGGAACGCGCCCCTTCCCTTCAGGCAGACCCCGGGCCAGGCACCTCCACACCGGCCCCACCTCCCTCGCAGCGCGGCTGCCGGGAGCCGCGGCCGGCACAACCGCCCCCCGCTCGCGTCAAAACAACGTCACAAGATGGCGGCGGCGCTCCCGCCCTTGGCAACCGAACCCCCCTCCCCCCCCCCATCACCGCGTCGGAAGTCCCGCCCCCCCCGGCGCGTGGCGGTTGCCAGGGAGCGGCGCCGGAAGGGGCGGGGCGAGGGAGGCGGTGGTGATGGAGAAGGAGAAGGTGGCGATGGGAGCGGCAAGCGGGGACGGCGGGACTTGAGGGGCCGGCAGGTGAGCGTGGGGGCCTGGACTGTGGACACGCACACGGATAGACAGGCACACAGACAGGGACAAACGCACATACGGATATGCAGAGAAATGGACACTCAGAGAGATTGTCACACACACAGAGGCACGGACACGCACAGACAGGTGAGGACACAGACAGACGGACACACACAGAGACACAGACAGACGGACACACGCAGACAGACACACAGACAGACAGGCACACACACACACCATGCTCGGCCTCGCACCCCTCATGACCATCGCGACAGCTGAGGATCCCTGCAGGATCGCGGCCCTTCCTGGGCGATGGATGCGGCCAGTAATCATCTCGCGCAGGTTCCCCTTGCAGGCTCGCTCTCGGACAGCAGCAAATCCGGGTTGTGCAGCTGTCATGACACGGCATGTCATGCCATGGGGGAGGCCTGAGCCTGGCTGCTTTCGGTGCAGTTCCCTGCAGGAGCATGTGGCACGAGGATCTCTCCTGCTAGGCTAATCTCCTGCCCCCCATCTCCTGCTCCTCTGGGCTCCTCACTTCCCATAGCTCAGGGGTGCAGTTGTTTCGTCTTCGGTTCCTTTTTGTCTCTGACATTTTGGGACTCAGTCTGACAGGCCCTGTGTTGGCATGACCACATCAGCTGAACTGGATTTTCCAGTAATAAACTTAATAATGAACCACGGTTACATTTTCAGCGGTTGGAAGCAAATGGAGCTCGCTCAATCAGGCATCCTCATTTGCATGGCAACATAGGCACTGCTGACTTATGCTTTGCAGCGTGAAGAGATGGTCTACAGTCAGCATGGGTAGCTTCCCTAGTGGCACTACATCTCAGAAAGAATGACAGCCAGGATCTGTCTTTTGCGTCTTACCGTCACCTCATTAATTTGTTCTAGGCCTGTGCCAGGGCAAGAGGCCCTTGCCTTGGATTAGGTTGCTGCCAGGTTTCCTTACATCAACTTGCTATTGCTGGGACCAGTGAAGGCAGTGTTTTGGGAAGTGTCAGGCCTGCACTGGCTGTGTCATATACTTGTTATCTCCTGAGTGGGGGGTCTGGTGCTCTGAGAAGGATTTGACTTACCGTATCTGTTACCCTGCTATGTCCAGGATGGGGCTATGTTATAGAGCTCATCTTTGATGTTTCCAAACCCAAGGATCTTAGCTGAGCACGAGTTTGAATGCATAGTTATCTTGTGCTGTCTCATCAGGTTGCCTAGAATACCTAATTACAGATTACAAGATTCCTGTAGAAAATTATATTGTATTAGAATTATATTAGTAAAAATAAGAAAGGCTTTGGTACAACTTAATATATTAAGTTATTTTTTATGACTCCTTGGTTTTGGGTTTCAGTAATTATACAAAATCAGAAAGTGTTATTTATTTAGCTGGGGAGGGACTTTTTACAAGGGCCTGTAGTGATGTCACTAGGAGGAATAGCTTTAAATTGGAAGGAGGAAGATTTAGATTAGCCATTAGGAAGAAATTCTTCACGATGAGGGTGGTGAGACAGTGGCACAGGATGCCCCCTCCTTGGAGGTATTCAAGGCCGGGCTGAATGAGGACTTGGTCTGGTGGGAGGTGTCCCGCCCATAGCAGGGGGTTGGAACTGGATGAACTTTTAAAGTCCCTTCCAACCCTAACCATTCTATGATTTACAGGCCGGTTAAACGTAATCTGAATCAAACTGTCCACGTAAACCAAGGACTAGTTTTTAGTCTGCTGTTGTATTTCTGTTCATTCAGTCCTCCTGTAGCGAGATGGATCAATAAGGCCTCAAGTTCCAAAAAGGAAAACAATGCCACTCTTGTAATTTTTCTTTTTATTTGTGGTAGTAGCTGTCTTCAGTTTTTAGCTTTGGTTTAGTTTTAACTCACCTTCCCAGGGGCGAGTCTTCTGTTGAATTGTCTCTGGCTTCAGCAGTCAAACAGTGCAGTCTCGGAGTACAACAGCACAACAAATCTTGGAGCAGTCCCACTTGCTACCACAAAATCCACTTGCTGGCTCAATGCATGCAGCCTTTCAGGGCTCTTGCAATCAGATGTGTGGCGTGCACTGAAATCTCTTAATAATGAATCCTATAGAAACGCTGCTGTGGCAGCTGTTGCATCCTAGGGTAAAAATGAGGTTGCAGCATTAGAAGCATTGGCAAAGTAGCCCTGCTTGCAGCAGTGCACAGGGTCTCTTAATCTTTAGCAGGTGTCGGCTACATGCTTTTATAAAGACAGAGGCGCAGGCAGCTGCATGTCTGGTGCCACATTTCTGGACAAACAAGCCCTGAGGGTAGTTGTAGCTTATGTACTAAGGATGCTGGAGTGAAAAACGCTTGGGAAGTAGGGAGCAAGATCATGGAGTTGGATGACAGAGAAACAGGTATAGCATTGGCATTGGATGTTAGTAAACGTGGTGGGGAAGCTTGGAGATGTAGAGGGCACACTTTAAGGCCTGTTGAGAATTTCAGATTGTGTTTAGTTAATGCTATCGTAGCATTTAATGTGTTTCCTCTTGAAGGGACAATACTATTCCAAACTGCCTAATCCCTGAACTTTCAAAACCACAAGGTGGTGTGTGGTACTAGTGAGTCAGCGATGTGAATCATCCATACTTCAATACAAATAAATGAATCCCTTTGTTTCATTTGTTGGAAGGCCCAGAGAAATGTCATGACCTTGTAGAACAAGGTGTTGTATAAGCACACGCAGAAAGACTCCGAGCCTGCACGTACTCTCCTCTGTTTAAGCTTGATTTCAACTTGTTTTACCAATATGAACAAAAATAAGTGTTTTTAAAACTCTTTGCAACTGAAGTCTCATAGTAAACATTTAAACATTTCTGTCTTACGGAGTCTGGCAGTTTAAATCATCTACAAAGAAAAAAATGGGAGCGCTGTGTAATGGGCTGTACCAGGGAGGAAGAGAGGTGTTACCTTGTTAGCAGCTGTACATCTCCATACTGTTTCCTCACAAGGGAGGGAGGAGGAGCAAGCGCTGATCTCATCTCCCTGATGACCAATGATAGGATCTGAGAGAATGACAGGAAGATGTCCAGGGGAAGTTTAGATTGGATATTAGGAAAAGGTGAGGGTGGTGGAGCACTGGAACAGCTCCCCAGGGAAGCAGTCATGAAGCCAAGCCTGACAATATTCCAGAAGCACTTGGACAATGCCCTCAGACACATGGTGCGAGTGTTGGGGTTGTCCTATGTAGGGACAGGATTTGGACTCGATTCTTGTGGGTCCCTTCCAACTCAAGTCATTCTATGATTCTATAATATCTAATCCTGGAAACTGAAGACCCATTAAATTCCAGTCCAATATCTTAGTTGCAGAAATTTTATTAACTACATTCTTTACTTACTTGCATTAATTACAGGACTACATTAGTAAAGGTGGCTTGAAGTTTTAATTGATTTTTTCAATGGAGGAGTATATGTAGAGGAAGCAGTAGATCATATTACGTGTGTGTGTGTGTGTGTAAGTCTGCTCTCTCTGACTCCCTTGCGTGATCGGTTTTATCCTTGGGAGAGGTGTGTGCCAAAGAATCTGCTTTTGGCTCAAAGAGGTTTTCTTCTGAATCAGCACTTCTCTACAGTTGATTTCTGTCAAGCATAACTATGAAAATTCACTAGATGAGCTCCAGTTGTAGAACTGGTTGGTGGAATGACCTGCAGAAAGACAAAACAGCAACACTGAAACAGTTTATGAGAGCTGTCTGCCCTTGACTTTATTATCATTTGCTCGTGAATGTATGTTAGTTTGCTTAATAGTTGTGTATCAATCAGGCCAAAGTCCTGGAAGGCTGAGCTTCACCACTTGCTTAGAGAGGGGGTAAATATGTTGTTTGTTGTATAAAGAACAGTGTTCTGTCCACACCAACTGGATCGTGGGCTCTTGGCTCTGGGCTATTTATGCTTCAATTTGTGTTTCTTGGTTGCATCTTCACTGGTGTTATGTTAATGCATTATATGAGACACCATGTGAAGGAGATCTTGCCAAGCAGCCCTTCTAAAGGAGCAAGCAGGTGCATGCCTCCTGCTGTCAGAAGGCTTCAGCCTGGCCTTCAGAGAGGTAGCAGTGGGGGTTGCTGGGCTTGTCCTCGCATTTGTTGTGCATTCCCACCTGATTGGACTTGGCTGTCTTTCTCAAACAAAAAGGGCAAGGATGTAACACAGTATCTCAGAGGATGGGCAAAAGTGACTTGAGCTCCCACTGAACAAAACAGACATCAGTAAACCGGAGTGGGTTGAGCAGAAGGTCACCAATATGGTCAGGGACTGAAGCACCTCTCTATTGAGGAGAACCTGGAGCAACTGTGTTTCTTCAGGCTGGAGAAGAGATGGCTCTGAGATCACCTTATAGCAACCTGCCTGTACCTATGAGAGGTTATCAAGAAAACAGATCCAGGCTCTTTGGCGTGATAAAAGGTGGGAAGATGAGAGACAACAGGCATAAAGCTGACAGAGGAGAGTTTTGGAATATATGGAAAAATAAAGGAAAAAAATGACCCTCCCATTTTCCTCATGGGGCAAGTCAGGCAGTGAGACAAGATGCCCAGAGAAGCTGTGCACCTTTGGAGGCTTTCAGAATATGGCTAGATAAAGCTCTGAGCTACCCGGTCTGACATCATAGCTAATTCTGCGTTGAGCAGGAGGCTGGAAAACCTCCTGAGGTCCCTTCCAACCGTGATCCTAACAGAAAAGGCTGACGTGGGCAAGTGAAAGATCTTGTGTAGAAAGTGACACCTAGGTGTCATGAATTGAAATGCAGCTTAAAGAGGCTGTTGTAAAGGCCTTAGGGTTGGATAAACTCTGCTCTCAAGGGTTTAATGATAGCCGTTATCCCACCCCACCCTCAGCTAGAGCAGAAGGCAAAATCATGGCTGCATGAATTACAGAGAAGACAACACAAAGTTGGTATTGTTACTTTGGTCCCTTTCCTTGCCGTATAGCAAATCGTGATTCGTGATAGAGCAAGTAAGGGATTTCTCTTGGAATCGTTCTCTTTTTGTCTACAGTCACTAAGTGATCCGTATGAGTTCTCCATCTTCAAAAAAGAGACATGCATATAATTCTTGGAAATCATGAAGAATAAAAGGTCTGTAAATGTTACCCAGTAAGTGCGTGATGATGATTTCTGTCACTGGTGTATTTAAGGGGAGACACGAGTCGTGTGCCCATTCATAACAGGTTGATTGGGTGGGGAGCATGGAAGATCCTCATAAATAGTGATCTTATGTGTATTTGTCCAGTTAAAAAATGTATGGTTTCAGACTGACACTAAGGTGTTCTTTTCCTTGATTTTTAGATAAATTTACTACTTCTAGATTACTTAAAGTGCTTTCTGAATACCCATTTTCTTCCCCTTTAACTTTTCTGGTTTGTATTTTCCCCTGTTTTTGACTTGACATCTTTACACTTCTCTTTTCTAACAGGTTGATTCTGCTTGAGGATAATGGCCGGAAAAGTAAAGTGGGTAACTGACATAGAAAAATCTGTTCTAATAAACAACTTTGAAAAAAGAGGCTGGGTTCAGGTGGCAGAAAATGAAGACTGGAATTTTTATTGGTAAGTTCATTAAAAATACCAACTTCTAAATTTGTGAAGTGTTATAGTATCTTATGTTAATGCCATTAGTCAGATACCTAAATGCATATTTAAAAATAAAAGATGCAGAAATTAGCATTAATTTATTGCAAGAATGAAACATTATTTCATTGCTTCTGTAATTTCTTATGCTGTTGCTGCTCTCCTGTTCAGATTTGCATTGGCAAACTCCTGTGTCTGTGCAGACCTGCTTAAATCATTGGTGTTCCTCAGGGCAGAAGGTCCCATCTGCGTGGATTCATTCCCATGCTACCGATCTCTCATGTCTTTGCAGTTCACCAAAGTTTTGTCAGGGAGTGGAAAGTCTCTGACCTAGCAAGATATCGATCACTTCTGGAAATGCCAATTGTAAAAAGCCCAGGGAAAAGGCTGTGTGCTCAGTGGTTTGGTTGTTTTGTTTTGTTTTGTTCTAAATGTGATACATGATTTTATTCAATAATTTTATGCAGTAAGGAGAATATATCCTTTACTGTTGGAGGGGATTTGTAGCTTAAGGGGCATCTTTGAATATATTTTTCCCCAGATTTTATGACAACACAACATAAGCAAAATAATCCAAGATTACACAGTTCCAATAGATGATAAAATATTCATTTATAAGTACAAGGAAGGCTTGCCCTGTTAACAGTCCAAGCTCCTCTTACAAAGGCCTTGAGAACTATACTTTCCTCCTCCTCAATAATGATTTATACACAGACTAATTATGCAACATTTCAATACCAAAACGAATGTGAAATTATAATCGAGATAATGGTGAAATGAAGAGAGTGAATAACCTAGGTTCTTATTTGGCATTTGTTTAATACAGGACCGTGAAATGCTGTCCTAGAATGCAGTTATCTAGTTGGCAGAAACAATACTGTTTAAGTAAACCAAACAATTTATATTGTCCCTTTCAAATACAACAGAATGGTGGTTTATGCTGCCAAAAGTACCCTTTGAAAAACCACTCATTTCAATGGGTAGGAGTCTGGTAATCTGCTCATGGTTCTGGAATGCGGTTGAGGGGAATGGGTCACTCGTGGAAACCGTTGTGTGACTGCTTGTTTTGGTTTGGGTTTGTTTTTTTCTGTTGTTCTTCCTGACATGATAATGTAGCAGACCAATGGCATTCAAGAAATATTCTCAAATCTCCAGTATGAGACATCTAATATAGAAAATTCTTCCTATCTATGGCCCTGCTCTTATCTTCTGTGAAAAGTGAAGTTGATAACAGGTTTGTCCCTGCAGCCCTCTGAAAAACACCTGAATCTCTGTTTTCAATTCATATGCTTGAAGTCCTTTATAATCTGAATAGCAAGATAGGCAGTAGGAGGTTGGTTTTACAGATTATTTATTTGAGAGAAATCTGAGTTTACAAAGAGTGAAGTAATAGATTTAGAAAGATGTTTCTGTAGTGTTTGAGTGCCTATCAATCATCTTCAGGCCCTGCTAGGGCTGGACCGAACTATTAGCAAGCCAAAGTTCAGTAGGGACAACTTGTCATCTTCCTTTCCTCTCTGTCTGCCCCATTTTTAGCAGTAGTAGAGGGACCGATAAAAGCTCTGGCAGGATTTCGTTGGTTTTGCTAATGGAGGTTCAAGATGTGTTGGATTATCACTGCAGCAAAATATTAAACTATGAAGATAGAGAGGAAAAATGAACTGAATGTAGCAAATGAAAAAATTTCAACTTTGTCCTCCTGAGTTATGTTTCTTGGCAGAAATCACTTGGTATCTGTCTTTGCTTTCAGGATGAGTGTACAAACAATCAGAAATGTTTTCAGTGTGGAGACTGGTTACCGCCTCTCAGATGACCAAATTGTCAATCATTTCCCAAACCACTATGAACTGACCAGAAAAGACTTGATGGTAAAGAATATCAAGCGATACAGAAAAGAACTTGAGAAAGAAGGAAGTCCTCTTGCAGAAAAGGATGAAAATGGGAAATACATTTACTTGGGTATGTGGTTCTTATCAGCATGAATCTTTTTTTCTCTATGGTCAATACCTGCAACTGAGCTTTTGTGCATGAAGTTCAGTGCATAAAGCACTGAACCTCTGAAGTGTTAGAACATGAAAATGACTATCTTGAAGTGCTCTGTCCCTGTCAATTAGGTAAAGTGCACTTTATCCTAAAGTTCTTTGCTGCATTTTGCAGTCCTAACAGCGTTTTTTTCTGTGCCTTCTCCTCTCTCCTCAAATCTGCCATTAGAGGAGAAGGAAACACAACAATAGGGAAAGTGATTAAAAACAGTAATAGTGAGCATTTCCTATGAAATACTCCGTTTTCAAAGCTTCTTACAAACCTTGCTTTGAAGTATAATGGCTAAAATTTTACAAACTGAGAGGAATATGGGGTGTACCACTCATTCAGGATCTTTCTTGAAATTGTAGACAGAGCAGGAGTAAAAGATTGAACATTCTTATTGCCCTGTCATGTTACCACAGCACTGTGCCTGTTCCTTGACCACGTACTTGCCTAGTATCCTTCAGTATTCAAGGCAGAGCACAAAACCAGTTTTTGTGCATGGAAGTTACATTTCTATTTAGTTTTATAAGTAGTACGGTCCTTAAAGAAGACTGAGCTTCACTGTGAATCATTAGCTGAAGCAACGTTGTATGAAGTGATAATTAAATTGTTTTTTTTTAAAGTAAGGATACAGAAATAGATTTGTAACTAGTTTTTTTGTGTTTGCCAGGGGAGTCTGGGGGAAGAAGGGGTTTAGGTGGGTGGGGTTTTGTTGGGAGTTTGTTTTGGTTTGTTTTTTTAAAATTATTTCGAAGAGGAAAAATTGTGGGATTAAGGCATTTTACAATAAGATTAGTGGTGAAACCAAAGGGCTCTGAAACTTCATTTGAGACAGTGTTGGAGTTTCTTTAATTGAAAAGTGAAGAAACATTATCTGAAAATCTTATACTGGAGAGTGAAACTAAAATGTACTTTTGCAAAAGCGCTCTGGACAGAAATAGAATGAACAGCTTCAGAGGGGAAGCTGGAGAACAAGTAATGACTGCTAGGGAATAAAATTTAAAACAAAACAAAGCAAAAAAGAGCCCAAACAAACTCAAACCCCTGAAAACGGAACCAGTAATAGATCAGGAATGAGGAAAGTAGAGTTCCTTTGGAGGTCAGAAAGCATTGGAGTGAAACAGAGATAAGGATATGCTGACTTGTTTGACATCTTAGGAAAGTAAAATGAAAGCACTGTTCATCCATGTAAGAAAGAAGCAGTTCTGTGTGGATGGAAGTGAGGATAATCTATTAGCAAAGAACAAGAAATGCTTTTCTTTAGATTTCAGTAAGAGTTAATACTGATTGTGGGAGCAAATAAGAATGACTAGCAGGAGACACATGGAAATAAGCATGGGGAAGCTTATTTCCAGAGAGGAAGCGATATCAACGCTCACATTTTTACATACACAAAGGATGATAAGGTGGGTAGCAGAATGGTGAAAGCTGATATAGGGAATTGAGAGAGTTTGATAAAGTTAAGTTGGAATGGTATGTAATACTGTAATTTCACAGCATATAAACAGAAGAAAATTAATTCGTGTGGATTAAAATCTGAAGCTAGAAGCATGCAGCATTTTGCAATTGTTTGTTTAAGTAAAAACTATAGACTAGAAATTAAAGAAGATAAAAAGCTAAATGAGTCTTAATGAAGGTGGATCATGCTAGACTGGAAAACTGACAAGACAGACCGCTTTTTTAGTCTATAGGTGTCAACTGCCTTATCAGATACAGTGTTTTTAATTGCCCACCTTTTCTTTTTTTCTCCTTAACTCAGATTTTGTTCCTGTTACTTTTATGCTTCCTGCTGATTATAACCTCTTTGTTGAAGAATTCAGAAAAAATCCCTCCAGCACTTGGATTATGAAACCTTGTGGCAAAGCTCAAGGAAAAGGAATATTTCTAATCAATAAACTCTCCCAAATTAAAAAGTGGTCTCGAGATAGCAAAACATCTTCGTAAGTTCTGAAAACCCAGATCCATTATTGTACTGCGTCAATGTGCTAATTGTCTGATGCATGGGAAAAGTATTCCATTATTATTGCTTTGTCATTATAGAGTTAGTTTTGTAGTTAATCTGAGTTGTTATCTGACTTCCTCCTTCAAACAGGTTTTAATAGATTTGTTTTGGTATGAGGAGGTAGAAGGAGCTGTTCAGTTAACTATTCTTTATAAAAATGCTTTCAGTGTTGTTGGGGGGAAAGTTGAACCGAACTAAATTGTTCTGTTTCATAGGGCTAAATAACAGGAAACAAGAGAACAATCTTTCCCTGAGCGATTTCAATAATTATTTTGGTTCTCATATATTAATTCACTTCTTGAATTAGTACAAAGGAAGAATGAAATAAATGCATTATCTGTTTGGAGCGCAAAATAATACACCTCGTGTTGGTCACCATCTTCCAAATGGATGAAAGATGTTAGCAATCTGTGTTTTTTCTCTGACTAGTTTTGATTACACAACTAATGTTAATTTTTTTCGTATTATAAAGGGACTGGCTGAATGTATCACTTGAGTCGTTTTCTTTCCTTTTCCTTTTTTTTCTGTCCGGCTTGGAATCTGAAGAATGTCACAATCTCAAAGTTATTTTAGCTTTCCACAGTGGTTTGCAATTGCACTCCAAGCGTAAATACAAATATTCTAGGAGTCTAAGACCTTGACTAATGAAGGTAATGTAATACCTAGTCTTTGCTTGTCGGAACCATGCCAAGCTCTAAATGCTGTCCGAGGAAAAGACTGGCTTGTAGAGCTTTGCATTCTGAATGGCTCAGTCAGCTACCCTGTTAACATCCAAGTGGTTAATTGATCTTGGTAATCTATTTAGTATTTTTAACTTTTTTTTTTTGGTATGTGATGACTGATGCCAAGTACATGTTATTAATCACTACAACTTTATACATAATCTTGGCAAAAGATGCATGATTTCAGTCAACCCACAACTTACAGACTGCTTCTAAAGAAGAAAAAGACTTACCAGATCATATCTTTGCAATTGTCACATTCTGAAACATGGTTTGTGTTTTTCAGGTTTGTATCTCAGTCTTCCAAAGAAGCCTATGTGATTTCTCTCTATATCAACAATCCATTACTTATTGGTGGAAAGAAGTTTGATCTTCGTCTGTATGTTTTAGTATCTACGTATCGTCCACTGAGATGTTACATGTAAGACTGCATATATTTGTATTTCATTATGAGAGAAGGTGTAATATAATCAAAATAATGTTGCACTTGTTGTGAAAATAAGTTTAATGTGTACATGGTATCCTAGGATGCTTTTTTCCTTGTTTTTTATTGGGGTTTAACACATTTTAATGGCTTTTTGCATTTAAGGTATAAACTTGGATTTTGCCGGTTTTGCACAGTAAAATATACACCGAGTACGAGTGAATTGGATAACATGTTTGTACATCTTACGAATGTTGCCATTCAGAAACATGGGGTAAGTTCTTAGATCCTCTTTAGTAGCAAGACTGATTTTCTTAAACTGTCTCAAAAATTTGGAATAAAACATGTTTCATTTGTCATCTCCTTCATCCTCTTACAATTAAAATACTTCAACTTGAACTTACAAATAAATAAATTGCAGAAGACTGCAGGTCAAAAGTATGCAAGATAAAGAGTTGCAGCTCTGTAACAGACTGTGATATCTTCAGTATTGACTTGCAGAAGTTGAAAGCAGGGTTTTTTTCAAGTCTCTTGTCATTTAAATGCTAATATGCTCGCTTGGAAATTGATTCTGGGAGCAGTGAAATTAATGAAGTCTGGTTCCTGTGGATTTGTATTTTATAATAGCACTTTAATATCACCTTCCTGATCTCCTCTTTCCTCTCCCCCTTCCCATGCAGTCAGTTCAGCTTTTCTATTTCCAGTACTTTCCAGCTTCTTCCTATGTTTCCCCCCAAACCTCTTCCTTCTCTAGGTAAGAAAGGGAATGTGCCATTGTGAGCTTGGAGATAGATGTTTGCTGCCTGGCCAGTTGATGGCTTCCTTTTGAATGGACAAAGATGAAGTTCTGCCTGCAGAACAGTTCTGTCCTGTAATTTGCCATTGATATTAATAAAACATGTGGAAACTGATAGCTTTGACAGCACTTCCGTATGTCAAAATAGGCTGAAATGCACCAGTGAGAGGAAAGGCCAGTGGGTCAGGGGTGACATTAACAGATGGGCATGCAGTGTCTCTGCCCAAGCCTTATTTCTTCAGGGAATCCATTTGATGACAATGGCTGTCCCTTTTGCACTTTTAGCAGATGTCTGTGCTTTACAAACCATAGCTTTGTTACAGTAATTAAAACTCTATTGTCACACTTCCTGATTTCATAGGTTTTATTTTAAGAGTGTGGAAAACAAACGTGTATGTACATACGCACACACAGAAATTTATGCACATGTATTCCTATGTGTATACACATACTCACACGCAAAATACATTATATTTGTCTTAAATTGCAACCTTGCTAAATGTACCTTGTCTGTTATTGTTTTGCAAGTGTAGCAGAACTGGTTTTATCTGGATATTTCTGTAATAGCAATATGGACCGTAAATGTCACTTATGATGATAGTTCTAAACCAGGGTAAGCACTAAAATATGGCATTTTTCAGTACTACTAACATTTTCGTGTTCAGGAGCTGATTTGCGAAGCACTTCAAACACGTTATGGTTCAACAGGACACACTGAGAATTGGTTGTGGTGAAAGCAGATCTTAGAACTTAGAGCAAGGGTGTCAAACTCACAGCCTGCGGGCCAAATCTGTCCCTCCCCCTTGTTTTATCCAGCCCAGCACCTTGTTTCTACTCAGTGGCAGCTCCAAGCTCCTTGTCCCTGCGCTCCTGCCAGCGCCAGTCACGTGTGCAGCGTGTGACGTGCCTTACGCTGCAGGGGCAGGAGAATGGCGGGAGCTGTGAGTTTGACAGCCCTGCCTTAGAGCATAAATCGTGGTGCTGTTGCCAGTAGCAGTGAACAAGTGAGGCATGTGACATGTTGCCTGTACCAGTTTTATGTATTCTTTCATTTTTCCTACCAGTTAAATAATTCTTCATAATTTCTCCCAAATAAAAGTAGAAGTGTAGTGGAAGGTCACTTTGGGAGAAGAAATGAATGTAGAAGTAGCAGCTGGAAAATGTAGAGTCATTACTAGAGCATTTTAAAACATTTTCCAGAGGAGGCCATGAAGATGATCAGAGGGTTGGAGCACCTCTGCTATGAGGACAGGCTGAGAGAGTTGGGCTTGTTCAGCCTGGAGAAGAGAAGGCTCTAGGGAGACCTTATAGCATCCTTCCAGTACCTTAAAGGGCTACAGGAAGACTGAGGAGGGACTGTTTACAAGGGCAAGTAGTGACAGAGTGAGTAGGACAGCTTTAAATGGGAAAGGAGAAGATTTAGATGAAGCACTAGGAAGAAATTCTTCACACTGAGGGTGGTGAGGCACTGCCACAGGCTGCCCAGGGAAGTCATGGATGCCCTATCCATAGAAGTGTTCAAGGCCAGGTTGGATGAGGCTTTGAGCAGCCTGGTCTGGTGGGAATTGTCCCTGTCCATAGCAGGAGATTGGTTAGTGGATGGGCTTTAAGGTCCCTTCCAACCCAAACCATTCTATGATTCTAGAATATTTGTTGAGTTTTGCAGAAAGAAGCCAGTCTGTCCATCCTGTCTGTTCTGATTTAAACGTGTCTGTAACTTTGAAGGCACTTAGGCTGTACAGTTTTAGAAGATGAATCTAATTTGCACTTGAAGTGATTTATCAGAATTATGGTGAGATCTGGAAAAACTCTTTAAGTTCTGACTGTTAAACTCTGCTTCTAGGCCCTATGTGAACTATAGAGCTCCAGTGTGTTTGTACCCTACAAGCTCATGGGAAAACATCCCTAATTTGAAAAGCTTACAATTCAATGTCTAGGAGAGGAAAAGGGTAAAATGAAGGAAGGGATACATCAGTGTACCCATCATAATGTTTGTGCTGGAAAATGCAGTTCTAAGTCATTATTCTCTGCATGTGTAATACAAACAAAGCAACAGTATTCCTTCTACTTAATTATTTTCAGTTAGTGGTCTGCTATATAACCTGCAATATTCTACTTTGTTTTAGTGTTTTAAATTAAACAGCTGTGATTTGTGTAAAGTTCTACCCATTTGGAATCTATTTGGATTTGGGTAGTTGTTCTGAAATGCAAAGAGGATTGAAACTTTGATCTCTGTTCTCTTGCTGGAATCTCGTCTCAAGACATTTTTTCCATGCAGCAAGTCCTGAGAACCATGTTTCAGATCTTTATTTGTACAGTCCTGTTTTTTAAATTTACTAAGGGGGGAGCTGCAGAAAAAGCCTAAAAATAGATAGAGGCTTCTCTGCCCTTGTCTTAGAGGACAGCAGATTGTGTTCCTCTGAGAACTTTTTTGTATTGTAGGCATCCCATGTTATATAATTTAGCAGACAAACAATCATCATGAAGGAGAACCTTTAAAAGGAATAAAACATTTCTTGTGAGAGTTACTCAAGGGCTGTACCTGTGTCTTTCCATCAGTCAGAAACCCCTCGGTTTGCTCTTGTCTTTCCATTTAAAGAGAATACAGTGCAAGCCTTCGTAGCCTCTGAAAAGATAAATACGAGGTAACTTCATTTTTCCCCCTGTTCTGTTTCAGTAGCACTGAGGTTTTTTCTAGATCAAAATACTCAATTACTTGGAAAATTAACCTTTAGAAATAATTCAAGTGTCGTATCTCTGTCTTCTTGAATGTATCTGTTGTCAGTAGTACCATTAAGAAGATATCATGTTTGCCTTTTGAGAAACAGAGAATTCGCGTTTTAAATGAATAAACACACGGAAGCACTTCCAAGTGCTGCATAGAAAAAGAGCAAACTTCAGTGAAATTTAGCTATTACTCACTTAATTATGTCTCCCTTATCTCCAGAGGAGGAGAAAGTTCAATTCTTTCCTTTCACGTTTTGAAGCTTGTCTTTCCCAATCATAATCTATGTTTTACTAGAAATCTTCAAAGTACAGTTGGTTTTTTTCTTCTAAGATTTATTATGGGTTTGCAATGGGTGATATAAACATTTACAGCTATAATAAAAAGAGTTGTTTATGTAAAGGGCAGTTCAGAATAAAGCAGAATTCTTTGTAAAGCTCTAAAATAGAGTAAAAGCAATTTGCTGAGTTTGATTTTAAAGCAATACTTGTACCTAAGTATTAGTGGGCTTTTTGTGTGAGTGAAACAAAGCTGCTGAACAACTTCAAAAACTTAGACTGAACTAACTCCTTAACTCTTCAGGATGATTACAATCACATCCACGGAGGCAAGTGGACAGTGAGCAACTTACGCCTTTATCTGGAGAGCACCCGTGGAAAGGAAGTCACAAACAAATTATTTGATGAAATTCACTGGATAATTGTGCAGTCGCTGAAGGCTGTTGCGGTGAGTACTGTTCCTGGAATGCTGCCAGCAACAGCATTATGACTGCAGGCTTCTCATAACCACAAAAGTGAGTTTGCCATCAAAACCCCTAAAATCTATTTCCTGCTATTTAAGCGATAGTGTTGATGCTGATTTCTGCAATTCCATTCCCTCTTGATTTCTCTGAGCTGAGTGAACTTGAATCTTGGGTGGGTGGGTGAGCGATCTGTATGTAACAAAGAAGTGAATGCACCTCTTTCCTTGAGGGCTCTGTGAAATATTTAATATGACTCGATACTGCCCTTTTGAATAGCATTAAGTTCTGCCAAGGCGCGTGACATAATTTCAGCAATAACAAATGTGTCAAAGAAAAAATAGCTCTGGAGGACAATTTATCAAAAGATAAACTCAGAAAGTTCAGCAGAGTTACATAACTTACTTTCAGCTCTTTTATACACGAGTCACATAGTTTTCATAACTCTTATTTTAAAAAAGAAAGAAAAATAACAATGAATTAGAGAGCAGGTATCACTCTCTGGGTCAGCTGTGGTAGCTGAAAAGCTCCTTGATGCCAGGGACTGTCCTGTCCCCAAGTGCATGGTCCTGTCGTCTCTATTGGGTTGGTCCTGGCACCATTGTGAGCTGGATCAGCTCGCTCACCCAAATGATAATTACTGTCTTGCTTTATTGATGGGTTAGTATTCTGCCAGTGTAATAAACTGAATCACCTCACTAAAGGACCAGATGAACATCAGAATCAGCACAAGCAAGAGGGACGAGGGCATGAAGGTAGGAGCACTGGGAGGTGGGGACGCACGGCTCATATCAGCCTCTGCTGTGCCATCATATTTGAAACCAGATGTGAGAAGGAAGGGGATGTAATCTAAACATTCACAGAACCTTAAAAGAGAAGAGAAGAGGTGTTGAGAATTATTGAGCATGAAATATTTTGGTCCTCTGTCTTTCTGACAAGGGCAAATGTAATGAAAGATGCTTGCTCCCCCTTCCTCCTTTTGCTCCCTGAAGAACTGAAAAGCTTTCAGTATCAGTGTAGGGGAAAGCATCTTGCGAACCTGTTATGAAGCTTCACTTAAAAGATCTGATGAGATTTGCATAGAAGAAAAGTCTTATCATGCGTCATGCAAATGTCCAGCAGATGCTGGAAAACTGCTGATTCTCTAGGGAATGTGCATCTAAGTACACTTGGTCCTTGGTCTCTCTTGACTTTCGGGATCATAGTTGACTTTAGCTAATTATAATTTTAAACTGTATCTGGTAATTGCTTGACCTCAAATTTCTGCATAGTTGCTGCAGCATAATAAAAGAAATGTCTTTTAATAAGTCTGTTTCTGGAGTTTAAAAAATTCATGATTACTTGAAGCTGTGTTATATAAACTTTAAAACTTCCTGATTTCTTCTGATACAGGCAGGCTTTAAAAATTGCTTTTGAAAAATATGAAAACACTTTTATTTCCAAGCTGGAAACATAAGGGAAAATGGATGTAATTTATTACTAGACTTTAATGCAGTCATTAATATTGAGGTATTTACTTCCAGCTTGGAAAGAAGAGGCAGTCCTGAACTTACTAGTTAGCAAACTTATGCTAGAATTATAGAATCATAGAATTATAGACTGGTTTGGTTTGGAAGGGACCTTAAAGCCCATCCAGTTCCAACCACCCTACCATGGGCATCTCCCACCAGACCAGGCTACTCAAGGCCTTGGCCTTGAACACGGCCTCCCTGGGCAGCCTGTGCCAGTACCTCACCACCCTCGTTGTAAAGAATTTCTTCCTAATGGCTAATCTAAATCTTCCCCCTTCCAATTTAAGGCCATTCTCATTGTCCTATCACTACTTGCCCTTTTAAAAAGTCTCTCCCCGGTTTTCCTGTAGCCCCTTGAGGTACTGGAGGGCCACCCTAAGGTCTCTCTGGAGCCTTCTCCAGGCTGAAAACTGTCGTAGAAGATTCACAATGTAATCGCATGTGATTTCTGGCAAACCGAGTCTGTAATCAGTTTACTTACTAAATTGTTGATTTTAATACATATTGTCTTCTTTTTTTTAGCCTGTAATGAATAATGATAAACATTGCTTTGAGTGTTACGGATATGACATTATCATTGATGACAAGCTTAAACCGTGGCTAATTGAGGTAAAGTTACATAAGGCACAGGAAAAAAATTGCTCCTTATTTCACAGAATAAAACTAAGTAGATTTTAATGTAGTCTTTCCTCTTTTGAAACAATGTCTTTTGTTCCTCAGATAAGTGGATTAAGAAAAATAGTGCATGTGATATCAAGCCAGCATGTGCTTTTGTTTCCTGTTTGTTTGATGTTTCTGTTTGTTTGTGGCTTTCTGTTTGCTCTTTTAAATCCAGTGCATCCGTACAATTGGAGTTCAGAGGCGGTCTGAATGCTAGCAGCCCTATTAGATCCGTATCAGTAGCTGGAAAACTGGCAGTGGCTCAATGGAGCATAACCTCAAACTTAAGTTTTGCGTGCTGTAATGGCCCTCGTGGTACAGGTTGAGAGGAAAGAAAAGGAGCACACATGGGCTAGTGGGATATTTCAAAGGCTTTTTTTTTTTCACCTAAATTTCTCTTTAGTGTATTAATTTTGGATCTGTATGTTCAACATAAATATTATCCAGTGCTCTTTCTCAATCTAACTGGATGTGAAAGGTCAAAAGTAAATGGACTTTATTTAAAAAAAAAAATCTGCTTATTGTTCTGATACCACTTCTCCGTAACAAATGTGGAACACAAGAGATACGTTAAATCATGGAATCACAGAGTGGTTTCAGTTGGAAGGGACCTTAAAGATCATTCAGTTCCAACCCCCTTGCCAAGGGCAGAGACACCTCCCACCAGATCAGGCTGCTCAAAGCCCCATCCAGCCTGGCCTTGAACACCTCCAGGGAGGGGGCATCCACAGCTTCCCTGGGCAACCTGTGCCAGTGCCTGATCACCCTCACAATAACATATTTCTTCCTAATGTCTAATTTGAATCTCCCCTTTTTCAGCTTAAAAGCGTTATCCTTTGTCTTATCACTGCACTTCCTGATAATTAGCCCCTCTCCAGTTTTCCTGTAGCCCCTTGAGGTACTGGAAGTCTGCTAGAAGGTCTCACTGGAGCCTTCTCTTCTCTAGGCCAAACAATGAACTCTAGTTTTAATTAAAACAAGATGCAATGCAGTGCTTTGAATAGAGGGCACATATGTGTTTCTCCAACTCACAATTTAACAGGGGAGAGCTTGGATTAATAACATAAATAAAAGCTGTTTACCTCGAAGAAATCCACAGATCCCTGTATATAACAACTTTTTGAGTGAACCAGGCAAATTGTGAGCATTGAAATGTATGGGTTTGTTTATCCTTGTAAGCTTAAAATATTTAACAAAAATCTGTGTTATGTCTGATTGAGCCCTGGTGAATGTAGTCCAAACAAAAATCTTCAGGCTGACACTGCAGACACTTTGTGGTGTGGTGCCTTTTGGTTTTAAATACAAAGAAAAATGCCCCGCGGGGGATTCCTTCGAGTGTCTGAGGAACTGAAAGATGTGCTTTGAGATGCTGAGTCTTTATTTCCCAAATAGGATGTACAGTCATCACACATGCTGTTTAGAGAACTATATACCACTCAAAAAAAATTATGCTAACATTTTTTTTCTTTTGTAGGTTAATGCTTCCCCTTCTCTTACTTCCAGTACGGCTAATGATCGCATCTTGAAATATAATCTTATTAATGACACACTTAACATTGCTGTGCCTAATGGGGAAATTCCAGACTGTAAATGGAATAAATCTCCACCAAAAGAGGTTCTTGGCAATTATGAAGTCTTGTAAGTTTTATCAATGTTCTATCTAAGTGTAAATGTTTTGCGGTCATCCCACTTCTTAATGTGTAATGTAGACCATGGAGATAAGTTGAATATCATGTTGATGTGAAAAATAGGCTCAAAGATACCGCTTCATATTTTTTGAAGATACAACAGCAATGTTGGAAGTGGGAGTGCATTAAAGCAGAGTTTCCTCATCTCCAGAGAGAATGTTACTTGTCTGATAAGCCCCTGCCTGCAAGTTCTGAGCTTCCAGCAGCTAGATTTGAGGGAGAGAGTTCAAGAAGGTGTTTGTCTTCTACATGTGTAGAACTTTAATTGTATTGACAGTAATAATGATAGTTACATATAATACAATATAATACATATAAAACTATCTGTTGATGGCTGGAGAGTAGTCAGACAGAAAAGGACCTGGGAGTGCTGGTTGACAGGAAGCTCAACATGAGCCAGCAGTGTGCCCAGGTGGCCAAGAAGGCCAATGGCATTCTGGCCTGCATCAGGAATAGTGTAGTGAACAGGACCAGAGAAGTTATCGTCCCCCTGTACTCGGCTCTGGTCAGGCCTCATCTTGAATATTGTGTCCAGTTCTGGGTCCCCCAGTTTGGGAAAGATGTTAGGATACTGGAATGTGTTCAGAGGAGGGCAACGAAGATGGTGAGGGGGCTGGAGCACAAGCCCTATGAGGAGCGACTGAGGGAGTTGGGGCTGTTTAGTCTAGAGAAGAGGAGGCTCAGGGGAGACCTCATTGCTCTCTACAACTACCTAAAAGGAGTTTGTAGTCAGGCAGGGATTGGTCTCTTCTCTCAGGTGACCAGTGGCAGAACTAGAGGGCATGGACTTAAGCTTCGTCAGGGAAAGTTTAGGCTTGATGTTAGGGAAAAGTTCTTCACCAAAAGGGTGATTGGCCATTGGAATGCGCTGCCCAGGGAGGTGGTGGAGTCACCGACCCTGGAGGTGTTTAAGGAGAGACTGGATGAGGCACTGAGTGCCATGGTTTAGATGATGGGTTGGTGTTAGTGTTGGTGTTAGTGTTGGGTTATAGGTTGGACTTGATGATCTCAGAGGTCCTTTCCAACCTTGTGATACTGTGATACTGTGATACTGTGAAATGGTAGTTAAATAGCAATAATAGCTATTTGAAAGACATTTTCTCTTGGTGCATAGGAACGATGCCACTTGACTCCTGGATGTAATAATAATGAGTGGTCAGATTTTTTAAATTCCCCAATCTGCATTACAAAGGGAGAAATGAAGGAGACAGAGATCTTTATACTGGAGTGTCTAAAGGATTTATCTAGGATTGACTAGTCTTATGAAGAGTAACACTGATTTGAATACAATATTGATGACACAGTTTCTCATATGTTCACGAGAAAATGTTCAGGATAAGTTCCCTAGCACCAGCAGTACAATCGTTCAGAATGTCACAAACACAGTTATGGACATAGTTGATTCACCAGTTCATAGAGATCTCAAATACTCTTTCCAAATACTAGTAAAGAGAGTTAAATCTGTGTTAGCTGAACTATGATTTAAGTCAGGCTGTCAAACTCATGGCCCGAAGGCCAAATCCAGCCCTCCCCCTGGTTTTATCCAGCCAGACACCTTGTTTCTTCCTGGCGGCAGCACTGAGCTCCTTGTCCCTGTGCTCCTGCCTGCGCCAGTCACGTGTGCAGCGTGTGACGCGCCTTACGCTGCAGGGGCAGGAGAATGGTGGGAGCCGTGAGTTTGACACCCCTGATTTAAGTTTTAATGAACGTTACATACATGGTTGCTGTAAATACCTATACAGTAGCGTAACATTATATATTTTGACTGTTCTACAAAATATTGTAGTATTATCTTTTGATAATTATAATTACGCATCTTTTCTACTTGGAATTTGCATAGCAGCAAGAGGCAAGTATACATTGGGTGTATATGAGGCCTTAATGGGCTTAGATATTTAAAGAACTACTTGTCACTGTGGTTAAATGTTACAAAACACGTCATCAAATGCATTTAAGTGCACTGTTGTTTGTCACTTTGTTCTTTCCCTGTTTGCTCTCTGACACAACAGTGGAGTTTTTTAAGAGCTAACAATCCTCTGTTTGAAGGAATAGCTTAAGACTTTATTAAATAAACTGCCAGCAGTCTGATGTTCCTGTTTAACCACAGAGCTACGTGGTGAGGAGAAATACAGAAGTACATGTGAAATTTCACAAGCGTAAAATTCCACAAACTCAGGAGTATAACCAAAGCTGCCAGATGATTTGTTTCTTTCAAAAAGCAGCTAAAGATATTTCAGTTCATCTGTATCGTAACATCATGTGGTAGCATATTTCCTTGAGTAATGGTTGCATATCAAACCATGCTAATGTGAAACAGCTTGTATTAAATTTCAGTGCTAGATATTACGCAAACTAGAATTTAGAGGACCCACTCTTGTTTGTGTAGTGAATACCAGGACAAAGCATTGAACAGGTTATCTTATTTTCAGATATGATGAAGAGATGGCACAAAGTGATGGGCCTGATCGTGACTTGCGAAGTCGTTCTGGGCAGTCCGCTGGAATAAAAGGCACTCGTGCAAGAGATTCGGGAAAGCCTGTACTGACCACCTGGAAATGAAAACAGAAAAAACAGCTACGCTTTTGGTAGGAAGACATCATGAACAAAAATGCAGTTCTTTAACAGATTCTTCTATTTGGCTGCATTCCATGTGGGAAATACTAGAAGAGGACATTGCAACCTTTGAAAAGAAGTGAAACAAACACTCTTAAGCAGGTGTGTCAAACTCACAGCCCACAGGCCAAATCTGTCCCTCCACCTTGTTTTATCTGCCTGGCACCTTGTTTCTCCCTGGTGGCAGCTCCGAGCTCCTTGTCCCTGTGCTCTTGCCAGCGCCAGTCACATGTGCGGCTTGTGACGCGCCTTATGCTGCAGGAGCAGGAGAACAGCAGGAGCTGTGAGTTTGTCACCCCTGCTCTAAACCCAAGGACTGTACTAGATGTACACTGGCTTGATGGTTACTACAATAATATTTATAGTATGTATGTATATATAATTATTATATATATATACTTTGTATAAAATAATATTCCCTCAGTAGTGATTAAGAACTTCCTTTATAAAGTTGATAACTCAAAACATGCATTCTGAAAGAAACCCCTTGCTGTTTTGGATATAATGCATTTCCTGTAGTAGCCTGTACCCAACTCCCTATAATAAATGAGCTCTGTGGATACTGTAAAAAGGTGGTAGTGGTGAGTGTTACTGTTGTCACAATGGAGGTTCAGGTTCTTGCTGGTAAAATAAGAGTAGCTAGAAAAAATAGCAATACATAGGGTTGATGCGATTGTTAGTTAATACCGTTAATGATTTATAAACAATATTAAGAAACTGAAAAGCAACTTTTTATATGCTGAGGGTTTTTTTTAATTTCCTTTAAGCGTTTTGAGTTGCTGACTCTTCAAATGTGGAAAGTTTCATGGAGCGAGAGAGTGCTTCAAGTGGTCTATTGATGCATTGTTTCAATAGCCATTACTTTTTATTTCAAGACAGACAGAGCAACTATTTACTGTAATAAATGTCATTGCTTGAAACCACTAATAAATCCTTATTTGCACCAAAACCTCTCTGTGTGTTTGTGCATGTATATAAGTACAGTATCACTATTTTTTGTATATTTTGTGTGCACTGTAACAAAAATACTGTGGACATGATTAGCTATTTCAGACAGCTCTGATAAAAAAAAAGTTGTGATGATTAGCTACCAAAATATGTAGAAGAAAAGTTAAAAATAGGTATTTCAGTCTTCTAACAGCATAGTATATAAACATGCAGTGCTGGTTGTCTTTGTTCTCCTTTCCCCTCCTCAGCTTTTGGGTTTTTTTGGTGGTGGAGTATTGTGGAGAGAAAGACAAAGGAGGCTGAGAGTTGCAAATGTCCATGTAACCATACTACACTCCACTCTGGACGCCACGAGTGCAGTGATACTCAGTCTGCCTGCCACAGGCAGGCCACTGCAGTGCATGCAGAGTAACCTTATCCTGTCCCAAAGGTTTTCAGTCTCTTGAACAGGTAAAACAGACCACCCGCACCACAGAATTTCTCAATCCTCTTCCTGCTTTTGAAGGTTCTCCTAGAAGAGTACAGCTATCACAAAGTGCAGTCTTTGGGACACTTGGTGTTGATGACTCTCAGCCTGAATACAATCCAGCAAGAGCAGTTTGGTCTGGGGAGGGATGGCAGACATGGGCTGGGCTGACCAACATCCTTACACATGATCTGGGATTCATCCTCACAATAAAGAATGAAATATGTAGACTGAGTGAGTCACTCCAAGTGTAATCCTCATCTTGATTATCTTGTATATTCCATTAAAATGAAGACCAAAATCCTACTGATTCTCTGGTCATCAGACTTGAATCTTCTCACTGGCCTCTACAAAAGTGTATTCAAGTTGGCTCTTGAAATAAGGCTAAGAAAAGATGATTACTGCAGGATAGTAAAGCTCATTTAAATTCCAGGTCTCCTAGTTTTTAGAGTTGAGGTTTTGTGTTTGGTTTTGTTTAAGTTCCTAAGTGTGAGTGTTGCTTGTGTATTTGAACATTGACAGGTAAGTTATTCTTAGGTAGATACGTGGTCAGATATTAAGTCTTGTTTTAATGAGGTGATATTTAGTGGGTGGATGTTTCCGGCTTTACCCGCTGCTGCCTGTTGGTGGTGAAGTAGGAAGTATTGACAGTGTTAGGAACTATGAGACTGTAGTAAATAGTGTTTTATACTATGGTTATATTCCTTACAGTCATGCAACACAAGGATACAACAAGGAAAATGGATCTTTTTCTCACTTTCATTTCCACTGCTTGTAATCAATTTCTTCAGTAGCTTGGACAAAGGATGTGGTTGTAGTCTTGTTGTATTGCTCTAGGAAGGATGGCTGCAGTAGAATGATTGCTGCTTCCATTTACTTTCTTTCCCAGCCTACACTGGTGGGGCTTTATAGGGAAGAGGTATATTGAGAAATACAGATTCCCATAAAAAAAGTAAACTTGTCATTGTTTCTTTCTGAGTAGAACTCATGAAATACTAATGGAGCAGCAGTGACTTTAAATTTTCCTTTTGAAAAGGCTTAAATATAAATGTAAAACCAGGTCTGAGTTACTAGGATTTATTGCTGTAGAAGGCTTTGGAACCTCAATCCAGGGAATAATTTTTAGCTGTAATTTCACAATGAATCAAGTCTGATGGTAGCATCTAAATAATCTTGTTCTTCCAGACTTGTTTATAGGTGTTACTCTGTGATGGCAACAGTGTCTTTACAGCTAGGCAGAGAGATTAATCAGGGCCTCCAGAACACAGGCATTGGCAAGAGGGAATAGGAATGGCACTACCTGTAATATTACTGATATTGAATATTCTTATTTAATTATTTGGGGGGTTCCCTTGGCTTGGAAAGGGCCAACTTCTTTGAGCATGCACTCTTATTACTCACTATAATAATGCATTTCTTCCAGTCCTGACTTCCAAAAAACTGTCATCATGTTAAATCGGCTGAAGTCTCACTATTCCTTTCAAAGAATAAGGGTTTCTGTCAGAGTGTGGAGCAGATACATTTAATTCACATATAGTGTTTTCACAGTACTATTTTATATGGAAAGTATTTTTGTAGTGCAGCTATAAATTTGGAACAAGCAAATACTTCTCTCTGGCCACTGGAGTATTGGGAAAGCATATTTCAAACACTTTATGTGAGGATGACATATCTCTGTAAAATATCTTGTACGTTATCATTACTACCTCAAAATGAAAACATTCAAGTATTACTAATTGGAGAGGGAAGGAAAAAAGCTCTGATGGGAATCTTTGATTACATAGTGATTAATCTCAGAACTAGAATTCAGAGTTCAGTGATGATGTTGCATTTTACGCAGTTACATCTCCATCCGCTCTATTGCTAGCAATTTATCCCACTGATCCAAACGTGAACTCAGTAATGCAGTGTTCTTCTTTAAATAGCAAGGAGTCAAAGAGAAGGCAGATACAGTGGCCCTCTCTTCCTGATCTCATTCCCCTTTCTTTTTAAAAACAATAGACTAGTGAGTAGATACACGAGACTGCTTTCTCCTCATTTCCTTTTCCAACAGGCTTTTTGCAGAGGCTGAAGTTTGAAAGCCTGACTGTACTTTCACTTCTAATACATGAAAACCTACATATGCAAAGGGAGGTTTTAAGGAACAAAATCGAAATAACATTGAATTCTAGATGACTAAGATTGGCTCTCTGATTATCAGTTACAAACAAGCCCCCCAAAACCTGCAAACAACCAGGAAGTCTCCCTTTTCTTTAAAGAACTTGAGGCCTTACGCACATAAGTGAAATATTCTTGAGAAACTCAAAATCAGGAACCTTCATTGCTACATAAACCCTATTTTCTTCCATGTAGGACCTGTGGTTTCCAACCATTTTACACAATGGTTCTCGGAAGGAATTTGAATAAGGAAAGGGTCATGTTCTATGTTAACTGGAATGGGAGCTTACTCTGTACATGAAGCAGCTTGTCTGCAGACTCAGAAACAGGAGGATGACAAGGAAACAAGCAGTCAGAGCTAATAGTTCTGGGGGAGGGGGAGGAGGAGGAGGAGGGTAGTGTATGGGTATCACTGTGAGATGCTTGTTTGTACACGGCCTCGAAAGGTAATGGTGAAAATCTGGTACGGAGAAAGAGAAACTGGAAATTAAAACTTTAATTGCCTACTCTGGGATAAAATTTTAAACTTTTCACTCCTGTGTCCTTAACTAAATCTATTGCTGCAGTAGGGCAGAAGGAATGGTATAAAATGATGTACAAACTGATAGCAGCCTGGGGCACCCTCTGCTATCAGCTTCTTTGGAGGTGATTAAAGAGATGTCTTGACCACTTGGGACATGCACCTGCTATAGGAGTTACGGGGAATTGACTAAAGGTGTGATGATAATGTATAATAAAGGATGTTCAGCCTTGTGCAGGTGCTCTCATTCAAAGCTAAGGTAGCTCCTTTTTTTTTGCCAGAGCCTAATTCTCCAAAAGATTGAAGACTGTTTTGCCTCTGACTGAATGGGCTTAATTGGGCTTAAATCAGAGTGACTGCAAGCAGACAAGCTCTTAGTTCTGAGTAAATGACCATGGCCCTAGGCCAATCATCCTCCAAATGTATCTAACTGTAGGGTAAAGAAACTGTTTTGGCTTTCAGTGGAGCAAAATAAATCAGAAATAACTGTTCTCAAAAGTTCTGACTTGGGTTAGTGTCATAACTTGCGAGGCAGAGCTAAAATAAATGTGTGTCTCAGTCCTAAAATACTGTTCTTCATCTGCTCAAGTGATCACTGGCATAATGACAGTACTGTATGAAGAATTAAATAGACAAGCTCTAAACAGCTATGGGAATTGTTATAATGACATCAATGTAGAAGGAGCTTATTGCTAGAGTTGAATAGTGGGGCTTGCTTCCCGGGTACGAACCTTTCTCCCTTTGACATAGAAGGAATTAATAAGATTCCCACAGAATAGCTTCTTTATATGGCTTTAGGAACTTAATTAGAATAAAAGAAACAGCATTATCCCTAAAGCTACTTTGTTGCTGTTGGCTTTACAATAGAACTTCTGCTTAAAATGTCCTTGTCTCCTGATTCACTTCCTGTTATAAACTTGGCAAAACAATAGACGTTTAATAGAAGATATATAGTCCTGCATTTCAGCAGCAGAACATGTGAGGCAGAGCTCATTTATCTGTAGCAAAGGAAGGGCTTTACTCAGTCATTATAAACTAGTGCTGTTCCTGAAGCAGTTACTGTTCTGTGTGCTTCGGTGGAAGAAACAGAAAGCAAATTACATTTTTCCCTCTGCTTTATTAAAACAGCTCGCTGGAGCCTTCAGGTCAGTGGGAAGGACTCCACACCATCTGGTGTGTAGGTATCGAAATGTAACAGTGGTGTCCATAGGCAGTTGTGCTAACCTGTAGGGCTCCTTAGCAAAATCAAACCAAAAGCTTTGTTCCTGTACTCTCTGCAGAAAATAAATTAAATGTGTATAGCAGGGAAAAGTTTGCTTTAGCCACATTTTCATTAAAAATTCTGTTATTAAGAGGAAATAGGAACATTAATGAGTATCTTAGAAAAAACTGATTGTTTTTACTGAATAGTAGGAAGTTGTTTGTGCTAGACTGTATTTTTTTTTCCACTTATTTTAAGCCACCATCAAAGCTTAGGCAAGCTTAAAGAAACTCTCCATACTTAAAGCAGTCTATATTCAGAACTTTCCTAACTGTTCTGGTGACACAGGGATATCTTCACCATTGACAGAAGACTTTCTATGCCTTAATTATTCTCAGTTTGTACCTATTAATAGCATATAATTCACATCTGCAGTAATCATAGGCTACTGTTGTGAAATAGAAAGGCTTGGACAGTGTGAAACACTAATTCAAAATATTACTGGGAAAAATAGTAAGATAATAAAGGATATTTCAGTCAAGAGCACGTTTTATATATGAAAAATTCTTTCCCAGTGAAAGCTGTGCCGTGAAATAGTAAAATTGATTGATTGATGTGGAATTCAATTTAATATTCTGAAATTCTGTGTCATTGGTTCGCATATATAATCACTAATGTCATTATATTTGCAATCAAAACATGGTTCAGGATTTAAATTGAGATTTAAAGTGCAAATAAGTACATATAACACCTGGGCTTTCTTAGCTAGAGTTAAACATTCCGAAGAGAATGCTAAAACATTACTGCAAGAGCCAAGAAACACCAATCAGATTTGCACTGATTGAAGCCAAGAGACAGAATTTATTTACAGAGAAAGTATTAGTGCTTAAAAGGACACATGGAATTTCTGAGGACAGCAGAAGACACAAGCAGCATATTTAAAAATAGATAGCATTAAAAATAAAAATAACCGTGGGATACTTATCTGAAATGAGAGAGGAATCTTCTTTTTACTTTTTTTTTAATTTTATTTTCCTGAAACGTCCTGTCCTGTTCCTAACAGTCTAAATGAATGGCTCACCAGTGGGGCTGCACAGACTGTTAGCCTTTCTTCTAAGAATAAAGATTAAGATAATCTTTCCCAGGATGTCACATTCTGAATATAACTGAAAATGTTCAGAAAACAACTGAATTTTAATATTTAGGAACAAAAACCCCAAAATACTAAAATCAAAATCATTAATATGTTAAAGTATGATTCACAGTATCAGTATATTTATCGCTTCATAATAGTGTCATCACGCTGGGAGGTTGCATGAATGATGACAGATGTAATTAGACCACTAATCTCTTTTAATTCACTGCAAGAAAAACTTTGTTTGAATATGCATAAAGATAATTTACATTTTATAAATTGAAAGAAACAGGACTTTATTAACCACCGAGGTATATTTCCTCAGGCAGTTTTTCAAGCACATATATATATTTCCTCAGTGCATGTGGCCTCAAGCCTGTATATATTTATACGTACATTAAACTGTGTTACTATAAGTAATTAAGTCAAATGACTGCATCAGCATGTGTATTAACCCCAAAGCAGACATATTCTACTTTTTGTATATAGAGGTAAGTAATGGGAAGATCAATAGTGTTGATCCAAAAAGTAGATGAAGACAATGCTACTAATGTTGCTTCTGAATTCTTTCAGATGATACACCTGGAAAAGGGGCAAAAACTTTACAATTAAAGATATATTTTTAAAATTCTGATAGCTGTTATTGGTTTTGGTTTCTAAAGGTGTCTAAGCCTTTTTCTTCTAAATGTGAAAAAGCATGGAAAACTTCTTGCAACCAGAAGAGAATACTCAGCAGTTTGAAAACACTATTCCATAAAGTGTTGTATAGAGAAACCTCCAAATATTAAAATAAAATGTTCATATGAATGGTCTTTCAGTGGACTTTGGTTTTTTTCTGATTAACAGTCCTGGTTTTAACTTTATATCTTTAAAATTATAGTTTCACAGCATTTATAAAGATGTTCAATACCATTTACGAAGATGTTTAAGTGAAAAGTCAGAAAACACAATTGTTGTTTCTCAAGTTGTATTAAAATCTGAATCCAGTTCTTAATATAAAAATGTTCTGTAGATTACTAATTTCTAATCCTCCATTCCCTGGGAAGGCAAAACTAGTTCAAATTCCATATGAAGAAGATAATGTCACCGCCTTTGCACTGTGACATGAGGGCTAACTTTACTATACCTGTATGTATACCCCTATATTTTTAAATATACACAACCTATAGAAACACATATTATAATGTAATATCTATTATAGAAAGCTTTAAGATACATTTAAAATGTACAAGCAGTACAGAGGCCTAGCAAAGTCCCTGCATGGGAACAGATGATTTGAAGAATAAGGCACTACTTTCCTCATTGTTAAAAAAATATGTGATGGTTTTTGCAACCAAACTCAGGGCCCAAATATACACTTCTTGCTCTATTTGCCCCTATATTGCCCCTATACTGCTTTAATATAAGAACATGAGCCCTGGTTTCACAGGCAGTAAGCAGCATGCATGCAACTGGCACAGGGTTTGTGTGTGGTAAAGTAATCTTTGAGGCACGAGGTGGTGTTTAATCAACTCTGTGTGGAATAGTTGGGGGATTTTTCTTGTGTCAGTCTGCCACTGGCTGCAGGTTGAACTTCTGTCTTCTGCCAAAATGGCATTCTCTTTCATCGCAGTATGAACTTAGTTCTACCAGGGAGAGCTATGATTTATGCTGAATTCCTGTTTTGTTTCTTCAATCTTTGAACAAGTTCGAGCATTATTTGACCATAAAAAGAGATGAATGACTGTTTTGATGTTGAGGTTGAATAAAGTCTAAGTGTTCTGGCAGGGAGGATTTTCAGCTTTGACAATGCTCGAGGCAAAGCGGAAGCACGATTCGTGTCCATACAGAAAAAAGCTGTATTTATTATTGTTATGTATCACTTATAATCTCCTGTAAAGAGAAATGGTTTATGGGAAGCTTGATCTCATATTTAATGAGACAGTCTGTGTGGAAAACTGAAGTACATCTGTGGTCAGAACTGAGAGAAGAAACAATAAATTTCAAGATTCCTTCTCTCAAACATGAACTTTTAACACAGGAGAGAGAAGAAAGGGAGATGAGGGAAGGGAGAAATCATGTTAAATCTTAGAAAGCTTATCAACCTGACCAAACTTTGCAGTACTTTTAACTGCAACTAATGCAAATCAGTTTCTTAAGGTCATTTTTTCACAAGGTAAAGTGTACCCCAGTGTTCTGGTCTCACAGTTCTACTGAGCTAATCTAAATTCCCAGTGAAATTAAAACTCCTTAAGTTAATGAGTCACGTTCTTAGTGAAACAGTACAGGAAGACTCGGCGTCTGTGCTGATTATATGCAGACTTGCATAAGAAACACGGCCAAGAGGAAAGTACTCCTAGGGCTGTTTTGCAGCCCTAACCAGTGATCCGGAGCTCTGGCTGTCCTCAAACAGGCTGTCCTCTGAGACAGCGCTGGAGGCAGATCAATGATGAGAAGGGCAGATGGGAAGGAAACGCTGAAACTGGTGACGGGGGGAAGGCAAAGGGTGAAGGGACGAAGTAAGGTCACAGCGATGGCTGCTGCTTGGAACCTGAAATAATCCTCCGCCTAAAACAAATACGTCTGAAAGATAGGCAAGGGCTGGAACAACAGTGCTGTCTCTGATAGTGTGCGAGTATCGCGCGCAGCGGTTCAGCCACATCAGCAATGTCATTTCAAAGGTGGCTCTGCCCTTGAGCCACCTGGGCTGACAGACGAGCCCGCCGAGCCCCAGCGAGAGGCGGCTCCGGCTGCCGGGCAGGAGCCGGGGGCGAAGCGCGGAGCCCACAGCACCGCAGCTGCCGCACCGCCGGGGGGAGAGGGCACTGCCTCGCTGTCACGGGAGAGGAAGGGAAACCAAAGCCTTCACCGCGTCTCAGCAGTGAAAACTCCCTGTCGCTTTTCGGGATCTACTGGCTCCGTCAAATTCCCCTTCGGAAAATGAAACCTTCTGCTCGCTTGCCGTCTCCCGCGGTGGAAACGGGACACGGACGCGGTGGTTTAATTCGTGCCGATTCCTCAGCGTCAACGTCAGCGGCTTCCGAACACGGACACACCAATCCGTAGGGACACACCGATCCATAAGGGTACACCGATCCACACGGATCACAGAACCACAGAATGCCCTGAGTTGGAAGGGACCCACAAAGACCATCGACTCCAAATCCTGTCCCTGCACAGTACAACCCCAGCATTCACACCATGAGGATATTGTCCAAATGCTTCTGGAATATTGTCAGGCTTAGCGCCGTGACTGCGTCCCTGGAGAGCTGTTCCAGTGCTCCACCACCCGCTGGGTGAAGAACCTTTTCCTAATACTCAACGAAAACCTCCCTGGCACATGTTCCTGTCATTCCCTCCGGTCCTATCATAGGTCACAAGAGCTAAAAGATCAGCTCCTGCTCCTCCTTGTAAGGAAGCAGTAAACAGCTATGAGGTCCCCCTCAGTCTCCTCTTCTCCAGGTTGAACAGACAACAGACCAAGTGACTTCAGCTGCTCCTCGTACGACTTCCCCTCTAGACCCTTCGTCATAGGATGCACCTATCCATACGGACACGGTGGCAGCCGTACCCTGGTGGCGCCGCAGAGGCCACAGTCGCCCCGCCCTAAGGCGCCCCCCGTCCCGCAGCCCACCCTAAGGCGCCCTCTCCTGCTATGCCCGCCCTGAGGCGTCCTTGCCTCCTCCATCCCCAGCAGGAGCAAGGAAGTGATTGTGGCCCTGTAGGAATCCTGTGTTCACTTTTGGGCCCCTCACTTACAAGGGCACTGAAGTGTTGGAGCGCGTCCAGAAAGGGCAACGAAGCTGGTGAAGGATCTGGAGAGCAAGTCCTATGAGGAGCAGTGAGGGAACTGGGGTTGTTTAGCCTGGAGGAGGCTGAGGTGGAACCTCATAGCATCACTGTCTACAGCTGCCTGAAAGGAGGTTGTAGCGAGGTGGGTGTTGGTCTCCTCTCCCAAGTAAGAGGCGGCAGAACGAGAGGAAATGGCCTCAAGTTGCGCCAGGGGAGGTTCAGAGTGGTTATCAGGAAAAATTTCTTCACCGAAAAGGCTGTCAGGCACTGGCACAGCTGCCCAGGGAGGTTGTTGAGTCACTATCCCTGCAGGTATTCAAAAGCCGGGTAGATGAGGCACTCAGGGATGTGGTTTAGTAGTGGGCAGGCACGGTCGGACTCGATCTCAAAGGTTTTCTCCAACCAAGCCATTCTGTGATTCTATGAGGAATCCCCCGAGCCGCAACCCGCCCTGAGCCCCCCTCCGCCCTGAGGTGCCCTCGGCGCTAACGGCAGCCGATGGCGGGGGGGCCTCGCCCCGGGCCAACGAGTGCCCCGGCCCGGCCCGCCCCCACCCCTGCCTACCGGCCACCTTTGCACCCACCACCCACTTCCAACACTCTCGCACCTAGGAAGCGGCATTAATTGGCAGTCGCGGAGAGCCAATGGGCAGCGGCGGATGGGGAGGCGGGAGCCTTGCCCTTCGCCCAATCGGGAGGTGGCTACGGCGTCCGCCAATCGGAGGGGCGGAGGGGCGGGCGTCCGCCAATCGGAGGGGCGGGCGGGGGCGGTGGACGAGGTTGGGCGCGGGGGGCGTTAGTCGGTGCGGCGGGGAGCGGAGTGCTGGGACTGCTTTCCCGATCCTTCGCGCTCTCCCGTCAGCCTTATTCCACCCTCCCTCCTTCGCCGCCGCTGGTGGGCGCAGGAGACGGGCAGCTCTCAGGTGAGGGTGGCGCCGCTGTCGTTGTCGTCTTGGGCCCCGGCTTCGCGGCGAGGCTGGAGACGGAGGCCGGGATCCCGACCCCAGCCGGAGCCCTTGCGGGGGGGAGGGCAGTTGGTGCGTCGCTCGCGCCTGAGCGCGCGGTTATCGGCATCCCGGGGCGGGCGGGGCGCGTGGCGTCCCGCGCCGTGGAGGCCCCGGTGGGTGCTTGGGGGAGGGGGGCGGTCTCGGTGCCTCGGCGGTGAGCAGGCAGGGGTGGCAGCGCCGGGGCGCCGTGGGCAGGGGGGGGGGCGCGGAGCGGGAGCGGGCGCCGTGGGGAGGGGGGCGCGGGGTGGTGGAACGGGGGCTGCCTCTCTCCGTGTCGGGCGCGGGAAGGTGAAGCTCTCCTTGCACGGCGCCTGGCGGGGAAGGGCGGGCAAGGCTGGGAGGCTTGGGAAGGAGGGAGGGATGACGACACTGGCTGTGGGGAGGCTCGGTTCCTGTAGGAGGGAAGAGCTCGCTGGCTGGGGAAGTTTGGTGACCCACCCGTGGGGTGGTGGCGGATTGGGGAGGCAGAGAGGGTGAGGGGAGAGACCAAAAATTGAGTCGTTAGGTCTTTCCACCCGGCTTTCGAATCCTGGCGTCCTGAATGATGGCAGGTAACGATGCTGATGTGGACGGAGGACACGTTTCCATGGGGGAGAGCGAGGTTTTAAGTGGCTCACGGCCTCCTGAGTACTGGTAATGGCCCTGTCAAGTCAGGCCTCTTGGTCTTGCCATTACCGCCTTCTCACTTGATTTTCCATTTTTTGGCTTGCGGAAGGAATCTCCTCATCTCCTAAAGTGAAACGTCTGTGTGAGAGACAGAAGTCTCTTTACGTGCATGGAAGCTACCTGGTTAGAGAAGGACTGGGTATCTACAGTGCCTGCCTGGCTTGCTGTATCCATCTTTCCCAGCTGCTTGGCTGTCTGTGGTTGGAGTGACTTGGAAGGTGATAGACTCGGTATTCTGAGGCTTCATTTTGCTGTAGCAGTAAGGGAAGCCAGAACAGTGCCAGTGACATATGCTGTCCTCTGCAAACTCAACGCTGGAAAACTAAATGTTGGCAAACTAAATGTAACCTTGCAGTCTTAAATGTTTAGCTTTCTTGGTAGCCATTCTTGGTTAAAACTGTAGATTAGTTAGTATGATTTAAAAGTAGTACACCGCTGCTCACATTTCCTGTACTATTTCAGTTAGTTTTGTCATTTATACCTGATCCAGACTGGGTTAAAAACCGAACCTTAAGATATGCTGAACACTCTTGTTTTCTTCTATTGTGTGCCACAATCTCACAACAGACTGCTTGAGAAGTTGCCATAAGACTCTTCTCTTACTTTTTTCCATTCTGCTAATTTAGATTCAATTCCAGAGTTGGTTTAACTCATGTCTAAAGACAGAACCTTTTCACTGCTTTAAAAATGTAGAAACGTTACCAATGCTTTATTACAACAGTCATACTGAAGATTGCATTATGTAAGCAGCAGAGTTTTGCTTCTGGTTTTAGGGCAACAGAAAGATCATTCTCATGTCTGTAATGAGACATATAAAAACATTGCTTCATTGCTTTCTTGGTGGGGGGGGGGGGGAAGACATGTATTTCTGCGTAAAGGAGAGAGGTAACTAAGTTTGCCAACTCTGTTTCAGATGGGCAAAACTTAATTCTGTTTTTAACTTTTAAGGTTATTAGCACCAAGGGCTAATGTGCTTGCTGTTTCATAACCATGCCTGTCTGAAATTGTGTTTTGTCAAACTTGCCATTTGCCTTCAAAGATAGTAGAGTTATCTTCTGCCAACTATGACTAAATCAACTTAAAACAGTAGTGTGTATTAGCGCACGGGGCATGTCTAATTAGCACAATGCAGCATCATTTTAGAAATCTCTGATCATACAATACCACAGCTTAGGTATGGTAAGCAGGAGAGGAGTGCAGGTGATACCTTGTGCTCTGTGGTGTTAACCTTGGCATGGCTGTTCCGTGTTCAAGTGCTCCAAACTGACCTTGGTGCATAGCTTACCGTTCTAGAGTCAATTTCTTTGGCTCAAGGTCTATGTGTTGTGCAGTGCAATACTAGAATAAATATTAAAAACTGCCTTGGGGGGTTAAACTGCATACCATACATCAAGAAATAGTATTAAAAGGAAGGTACTTAGCACAATTGTAGTTAGTGATGAAATAGTTCATTAATGGTTGCTAGGCAATACTGTTTTGCGTTGGTTTGTGGTTTTTTTACTGATTTTTTTTTCTCCCCTTTTGAAGAGGGTGCACTGCAAGTCGATGTAGTAGTTAATATTGAACTGACAAATTAGATGGCATTTGTGATTGCTGAGCTTGATGTTAGCTGTTTGCATCTTTGTGGATGGTCTTGTGTTCTTTAACTGTCATAAGTTTTTGAGAGTTTCTGTATTCCACAAGTCATCTCTGTAACATAAAATTGATTTTACTTTGTAGTGTATATTTAATTGCATTTTTCTAATTTTCTTTTTAACTCCTTTAGTATTGGAAATACCTTTTTAACAACATGGTTTTCTGACTGCAGTGATATTCTGGGCAACATTTTGATCTATGAATGTTTGTATATAATACTTCTAGAAAATACCTAAAACGTGGATTTTTCTAGCGGGTTGGTGTCTGCTTTCTTTTGTTGTATCAAGGCATTTGAATGTTATTCTGCAAATCAGTATTGTGGACCTGTTATTTTTACCAAGTAACGTGTTCAGATGATTTCATGTTAGGCATGAGAAGTTTTGTTCCAGTCTGTTTATACAGCGCACAGGTACCTTTTCCTTCTGTAGAGCTGAGTGAGCTGCTTGCTTGAAGATGTCTTTATGTCAATTCTGTGCAATTCTGTGCTGTTAAAATGAGCCTAAAGGTTACTGTGATTTGAGTTGGTAGAAATGAGACTTCCTATGCTTGTCAAGCAATGGCAAACCATAAAATGCTTAGTAGTGCTGCTGGTCAAGAATTGCTTGTGCTGCATGAATCTGGGGGAGTAATATGTATTAGCTAAAAGGTAGCTTTCCGCAATGTAGCATGTCTTGGAAAAAGTTGCATCTTCTCATACAATGAACTAGGAGAATGGTAGATGCAGACTAAAGTTTTTCTGAGTAGATTTGTTTAAGCATGTATGTGAACTGATACGTGGGAGTAGTGTTTTGTAGCTTCTTGAGATCTCTGCTTTTAAAAAGAGGTTGTAAGACTTAATGCTTTACTTGTTGCCTGAGACCTGGAATGAAGTCTCTAATGCTCAAATTGAAGACTAATCTGCAAGATTAACAATTTATTTGTAACGTGGGTTTTAATTAAAATTCTGTCTTAATCCATAAAACTTCAAGAAGTGGTATTATTCCTTTCAACTAAACCTAATTACTGATTTTTTGGCTTGGCTTAGTGTAACAATTAATTGTTCTTAGGACATGAAGACAGCAGGAAATAAGTGATGTACCTGTACTGAGATAAATCGGGTTAAGAATTCTGAGTCTGTGGTTGAATAGAGTGGTGTATTTAATATTAATGCTACCTGGCTAATTGGTTCACTGGCGTTAGGAAGAATAACCTGAAGCTGGTAGTAAAAAGACTGCTGTTTATATCACAGAATTGGTTCCCAGTCTACAGTCGTAGTCCAATTTGTCACAAGACTTGAATGTCATTCCTTTGTGGGCTATCCTGCAAGATACCTTGCTTGGGACAAGGGAACAGTCAAATTTCTCTAATGGTGTTCGTCTAGGATCTGCCTTGGAGTGTGAATGATTCTGCCTGAGCTACCGTGAACTAGTGTGAATTGGTAGAGTCCCATGAATCTTGGTGGACAGGATGTGTCAATATTTGAGAAGGCACCCAACCCTAATTAGTAAATAGGGACAGAGCTAGCACCGATATTGTAAGTCTGCACAGTAATGAGCTCTGAAGCAAAAAAGAAAATGTCACTAAGGCTTTAAGTGGTGTGGTTTGGTTCAGCTTTTTAGAATATGCAAATATTTAAGAACTGTTCTGGCTTACGTAACATGTTGTAAATATTTTGACAGTGTTGGAAACCTGTATCTTGCAGTGCTTGTTTTGGGGCCAGCGTATGTTATTAACGCTTTTTGCTTGTGTAGGACTCTGCCTAAATATAAGAATTCATTTCAAGTCATCAACAGACTAAAAATTTTTGAACAGGTTTTTTTCATATACTCTAGGCCAGTGAATAACAAACAAGACTACAACGTAACAGCAAAATTTGCGAGGATAAGAACAGTCTGTCAAATCATTATTAAATATGTTTCAAGCAGTTCTACTGAAACTAAAAAGGCTGGGGTTTATGTAATCTTCTGGCATAAACTTGTAGATGCGACATAGTAGACACTCTCAGAATGGGTGCCACACAGGTTTTAAGTGACATTGTATCAAGCTGATGAGTTGCCACCTGGTGACTGTAACAATAAAAGGAGTGTATTGACTGAAAGGGCTGGCGGAGTTGTCATATCTGCCATCTTATACTTCACTTTCTGAGCATAGCCAAGGGTTCTGGGTTCCAAGAACAACTTGTGCAGAACTTCTTAGTAGTCACCTGGCATTGCTATACTGAAATAAGAATTTTATTTTTTCTCAGTAGCAGATGCACAGCCATACTTCACTACTCTAAGTTGGTGTTTGTTTTTTGGAATTTCTGACTTAATAGGTTAAATAAAGGGTGCGAGGTGAATATGCTTAATGAGCCCTTCTTAAAAGGCATACTGTGAAGTACAGATTTCAATAAATTATCTGCCATGAGTCATAGGACAAATGGGACATCTTTTTAGTTTGATTATGCCTCTGATACTCTCCCTTAATAGAGGCTTTCCTGGCAAATTGACAGGCACCTAGATCACTGCGGAGTGTAACAGTGCTGCTTTCTCATCAGGAGAAATGATAAATCTCTAACAAATAGGTCTAGGTATGTTAAAGCAACTCTTTGTGTTTAGTGGAACTACATGTGTACAACATCAACTTGTAGGCATGCATACTTCTACATGCCCTGAATAACATTTTTTAAAAGCATTTTTTTGCAAAGTCTTCAGGTTCTACCTGTCCCTTAACAGTTACAGATAAAAGCTTCAAAACTCTTTGTCATTTACCTGAAATAATCTAACCAATCTAAGTAATCTAATATCTGGTCAACATGCAATTGTGCTTAATTTGAAGGAGCCATTGAGCAGCTTGGTGAAGCTCTAGGGTGAACTTAACTGAAGGGAATGATTCATTCCCAAGTTCTTGCAGGGTAGAGGTGGTGGTTCCATTCGAAAATGTGAGCACTCTGTTTTACATGTGAGAACTGAAACTGCATAACCATTTCCTTTGAACACTTCTTTAATCTTTATGTTTTAGGAGAGAAGTTCATATAAAGAATGCTCTCAGTCATGTGTTGTTCAAATACAGTGAGAAAGAAGCTGGGTGTTTAGCTGTTCCTCTTCTGGGCAATTAAATTTCTTAGAAACTTAGGTCCACAGCTGGGAGTATTGACATCTCATTGGTTATTTGTATTGGTCCACTATTATGGTAGTGTTTCCGTTGGTTTACAACAAGTTGAGTATGTTTTACTGCCATTGTGCTTTCTACTAGTAGGTTTTTTTGCTCAGGAAGCTTTTAGGGCTGTGAGTCATTTTTGCTTTGAGTTGAGGTTTTTGCATTTTTTGAAAGCTGGTTCAACTGAAAGTAGGAACAACCAGCATGTATGGATAAAGTGTGATCAACCAATAACCTGTGATTCATGGTGCTACTTCTCAAAGCAGACTTTGATGCTGTGTTAGTGAACTGAATCCTAAATGGAAAGATAAGTGAAAAAATTGCAAATGGTTACTGTATCATTGATGGCCAGTGGTTGACTGTAGCTGATTACCAGGTGCCCACCAAGCTGCTCTATCACTGCCCCTCCTCAGCTGAACAGAGGAAAGAAAATATAGTGGAATACTTGTGGGTCAAGATAAGGACAGGGAGAAATCACTCACCAATTACCATCACACACAAACCAGACTTGGCTTGGGGAAACTTAAATTAATTTACCCATCAAAATCAGAGTAGAAAAATGAGAAGTAAACCCAAATTTTAACACCTTCCTCCTGCCCCTCCAGTCTTCCGGGGCTCAACTTCGCTCCCAGTTTTCTCCACCTCCTCGTCACCAGCGGCACAGAAGGAGAGGGAATGGGGGTTTTGTCAGTTCATCACACATAATCTCTGCCACTCTTTCCCTGGGAGACAGTCCTCCATAGACTTCTCCAACATGAGTCCTTCCCACAAGCTGCAGTTTTTCACAATGTGCTACAGCATGGGTCTCCTGTAGGGTCACAAGTCCTACCAGCAAACCTGCTCCAGCATGGGCTCCTCTCTCCATCTGTCCATAGGTCCTTCCAGGAGCCTACTCCAGTGCAGACTCTACACAGGTTCACAGCCTCCTTTGGTCATTCAGGCATTCACCTGCTCTGGTGTGGAGTCCTTCATGGGCTGCAGGGGAACAGCCTGCCTCACCACGGTCTTCATCACTGGCTGCAGGGGAATCTCTGCTCCAGTGCCTGGAGCACTTCCTCTCCCTCCTTCACTGACCTTGGTGCCTGTAGAGTTGTTCCTGTCACACATTCTCATTCCTCTCCTGCTGCTGTTGTGCAGTAGGGTTTTTTTGTCCCTGTTGAGTATGTTATTGCAGAGGCACTACCACCATTGGTGATGGTCTTGTCCTTGGCCAGAGCAGGTCAGTCTTGGAGCTGACTGTCATTGGCTGTATCTGATATCTCTCAGGAGCCACCCTTGTAGCCCCTCTCAGTTATCAAAATCTTGCCACAGAAACCCAACACATTAATTTGATGACATTTGTATTATACCGGAAGTAATGCCCTTTGGTTTAATACATGCAATGGTTTGATGCAAGGTTTTTTTATGGTGTTATAATGAGATGTGCCCCACTCGTGTTGTCTGCAGGACAGGTAAGCTTATTTGGAAACTTAAAATTAACTTCCTATTCTTCTGTTTCATCCTTATCTCCTTTTCTTGAAATTTTGGATATATCCTGAGGAGCACGTTTTGGAGGTGGCTTTAATCAATAGGCACTGTGGATCATGCACTGACATTCTGTAGAAATCTAAAGAGAAGATGTTTTGTATAAAGAGGTGTTAATTGCTGCTGCTCATAAAATGTTAAAGTAGTTTGAGTATCCAGTTGCTGATAGTCCACAGTACAAATGCAAAAGCACGTTTGATAGATTTTAATCCAGGAATGAACCATTAGTAATTATCTGGTCTTACCTGAAACAGATAAGCCATAGGACTTCTGTGATTTAATTGCTGTTGGAATTAGATAGAGCCACAAAGAAAACTTGCCATTTAGAAAGTATGGATGTAGAGTCCACCACTTTCCGATTAATTGCCCAGTTGGCTAATTAGTTCTCTCTGATGTATAGTCAGATCCTTCTAGCTACCTACCTCACATTTTGTTCACATCCTACAATTAATTGAGGACGTTCAACTGAGTATTCCCCTCCATTTCAGAATTCTTCAACCTTGATGATTCAAATATTAGGCCATCTTTATGAGTTACAAAAATTGAACTTTGTCTTGGTATGACGTCATGTGAATTCCAAATGAACATCTTTAGCTGATGCTCATTTTGGCAAACAATCCAAATAGGTTTATCAGGAGTGGGTTCTCTGTTGTCTGTTATTTCCTCAAGCTTTTACTTAAGTCAGCTGTGCAGTTCATCAGTCATGATTCCTGATCTTTTTTGAGGTCACTGGTAATAATGGAAAATAGTTTAGCAGTAGCTCAGGGGAAGCATCCTTCATCGTAATATTTCTTGATTGTGTATTTTGAGAACTTAAATGTAATAACAGCTGAGCTTATATCATTCTGTATCTTAATCTGAGCACCTTGTGATAGCAAATTGAATGCTGTGTTAGAACCTAAATCCTCAGCATAGTCATTATTACTCAGGATGGTGATTTCATAAAAAAAAGGATGCTGTTAAGTAGTTGATTGTATTGATTTTTCTTTTTACCTATGTAATAATAATTATCAACTTATTACGCTTGAGTGGAGTTTTTGTTTCATTTTAATTGACTTGTCTTTAATGAACTTACTGTGTCCTTTTAAAAATGCTTACATGATTTTAGATTTCTCTAGTCTTCTGGAGCATCCCCATTATTCAGAACTGCTTAAAAGTTCATGACTTAAAGCCTCCCAAATGGTGTTTTAAAATTTTTGAACAAAAGCTAATTTGGACTTGGTTGTTCGGACTCCTCAGGCGTTTTGATTTCTTATTTGAGGGCTAATAATCATATTTCTCAGATGTGATTGTTTGTCAGCATTCATAGGTCTTCTGTCTCTGTTACTATGTTAAAATGTTGATACCTTATGAATAATAGCATTGTTGCTAAGATTGTTGTAATAAGCACAATAAAAGAGCTTTTAATATATTTGAGGTCTACCACTACAACTACAGCTGTGTTCTGTCTGGTTTTCATCATTCCTAACTTTTGTTACATTTGTTACCATGAACATCCCTCCTTTTCCGCTTCACCTCGGTAGTTTCTGCACCTGCTTTTTTCTAATATGGCTCGGGAAACTGCTCTTCAAAAATCTTGTGTGATTCCCTGTGATCTTTGTGTGACAGTAATATTATTTAATCAGATTTAATCTGAGTCTTAGGAATGGTATGGCGGTAGTGCGTTCTTTTTGTTATGTCATCTCTTTTCTTCTGTGGTACAGTACTCATGGAGTTCCTTAGTATTAAATGCAACGTTCTCCTTGAGCTAGTGTATTGTCATCTATAATGTACGTGAAATGTATGTGAAATTCCATGCCAATTTTAAAATTGAGAAGTGATACATGGAACCTATGTCAGTGGGACCGAAGGGCCCTGCAGCAATGCGGCATTCTCTTCCACACAGCAGCTTGCTGCAGAAGAGTTGACTGCTCTGTGTTGTTCAGTGTGCATTAGTGGTCTGGAGTAGACACTAGTTAGTGCCTATGTGGTGCGTGAGCTATTGGAAGATGTTGCACAATATCTCTGCAGTGCTAGTGTTCTTTAAAGTTGTTAGGAATTCAGGTGAGTAATGAATATTATTGCGGAAGTGTTACCACTCCTTTCTTGACCACTTCATCCCCTCTACCTACATTATAAACCACTTACAAACTGCTTAGTCATGCGGCTTGTACAGGGAGGTTTTAATGATATTAAATGGGCTTGATTTATGTTCCCAAATGCAAAAAATCTTATCTTTCTTACTTGTGTACCTTCCACTTGCACATAGCAATGAAATGTTTTCTTTTGCCTGTCTTTTAGGGTCTCAGACTGTCTGAAGAGGATCTTGTGTGTTGTAGGTCGAGTTGCTTATTCCTTTTGTTAGCATTGTATCTTTTAACTTGTTAAACTAGCTCAGAAGCTTACTGCCACTTCTATTCACAGTGATAAGGCAAGTAAGATCAAAACCAGTGACACTCTGTGTTACTATTAATATGAGGAAATCAAGTTCTTTCCCTGGTTCCCAGCTATTTGTTCTTGTTTTGTGTTAGGCTGCTCTGTGGCTGGGGTTGGCTCCTCGGTCCAGCAAGAAACTTTTATTGGCAGAGTAATGTTGAGCTGGATAAAGCTTAGCACTCAGCTTCCTTAACAGAATTGGTGGCATAGGGATACATCAGGAGGAGTGACTGGGGATGAGGGAGAAGATCAGATTGGTCTTTGTCAGCAGAATAAATTTATACCGTAATAAAGTGATCAGGCCTAGGTATTGAGGTGAGGAAAACGGTGAATAACTTCTATAAAGCCAAGCTGTAAAGTAAATGTTGGATGTAACCAAGTGCTTTTATGATCCCATGTAAAGATGGTCAGGATATAATATCAGGATGTAATAAAGTAAGGAAAATGTGGTGTATATATGTACATGCTTTGTATAAAAATGCACCAGTGTTGCTAATTCTAGCAGCTGAAGCTGTGCTGTGTGAGCTGCTGAAATACAACTGAGTAAGATTTAACAATTACTGCCTAGAGACGGTACCCTTAAACTATTTATAGTTAAGGGAACTGAAAATGTGTTTAAACTTATGTTTCCTGATTTTTTTTTAACCTATATTAAATGCATGTCTGAGTAGGTAATAAGTTTCAAATTATCTTGAGGTCATAAATTTCAAAGGTAAACTTGCTGTTTTTATTGAATTTTGGATTAGTGTGGAAGGACTAGAAGACAATTGAAATACTTTTCAAAGTTGAACAAGTTTTAAGTAAAAAGGGGCTAAAAGTCTTTGTTTTTTGACTTCTATAAATAGTTGCAAATAACAGATGTTTCTAATGTGTAACACTGGTATAAGTTCTTATGTAAGGGAATACTGTATTTGTAAAAAGTGAATGCTAAATTTTTTGAATCTTCTGGCAGAAGATTTAAATTAATCTGTTTAACACTTCATTGTTAAACCATGTTTTGAAGAACAGGACTTGAATTCCAATTCAATATTTAATTTTCAAAAGTGAGCTAGAATGTTGGTCTTTGTGTTTTGTTTTTTTTCCTCAGGGAAAAATCTAGGTATGTACAAAACCCATGCCAGCTCGCATTTCCTAAACTGGAAAAACTGCTTCCCTACCTTATTGTAACTTGTGCTGGTTTTTGTTCCCCCCTCCAAAAAGAAGAGAATTGAATAGAATTCTGTGGTAGTGCCCAGTCTGCTACCTTAGCTATCGTCAGCAAAGCGCTGTTCCACCTGATGTTTTTTCAAAGTAAGTGCACAGATTGGCTAGCAGAGAACATCTTTCCAAGACAATAGAGTGAGCAGAATTGCATAACACTTTTTGCTTTTCTTTGTTTAAATTTTTATTTATGTTCCTAAGCACAAAGTTGAGGAAATTAAAGGACAATCCATATAGTTCTAAAGAATCTGTAGATGAACCTTAAAATTGGTTTGAATTTGGCCAAGAAATCCTTTTTCTGAAGTAATGTATAAACAGCTGTTTCTGCTTTGGATTGTAGTATCCCTGTATCACAGAACAGTATGTGGGTTGAGTCTGTATCTAGTTACTGTATTTTTAGCACATGGTTTAGATGACACTACTGCGTAGTTAGAGTGTAAATCCTGTGAGTTGTTTGGGTATCATAAGTAAAATCTGTGCTGTGCGTTTTCAGTCATTGGCAAGTCAGTAGGAGTTCAGTAATCAATGCATGCAAATAGATAAAACAAATATGCATTAATTCTGGACTTATTTTAGGGTTATGCAAGATGATCTATAACTTCTTTGCTTTATTCTTTGATCAGTCTACGAAGATCCATTTAGCTGTTTTTTTTCGTTAGCCTTGTAGAGAAACTGAAACTGCAGCTGGACATCTTAGATATTTCTACCTCTTTTGCCTTCCTCCCCTTTCTTGCAAAACAGGCTAGATAGGAAGCATCTTTGCTTCTACATGTTACTAAGTATTGCAGCAACACTTTCCTTTGTGTAATTAAGGACAAACTATGCAAAATTTAGCATGTACAATGCCTACCAATGTATTGCTGAACAAAATTACTAGTTTTACAGTAATAATTTAGGCAGTTTATGCCATTTCCAAGAGATCTGTCTGCATAGCGAGGACAAATGGAAAGAGTTAAACAGATTTTGATGCTCTGGAGGAGCATACTCTCATTGTGCATATTTTATGTATTTTTTTGCATTTACAGTGTTTATTTCTCAATTCATACGTAGGGATAATACGCTACATTTTTTTAATTAATAATACTGTACTAGTGTCATATTTCAAGGTTATTTGTCTGAGTTGTGAATTATATTAGTAGTCCAACTATGAAGTTTATAAAGTTTCTATGAGATTTTTAGTATTTAGGGATGTGTAAAGTATCTAAGTTGGCTAGAATACTCACTGATATGCAATTTATTAGGTAGGGAAAAAATACCATGAAATGCTGTTGTACAAATTTGCTCTTTAAAGCTGGAGATTTTGTGACTGTGGTTCTCTAAAAGTATGGTTTCAATTTGTCAGGGCAAAACATATCACATGAATCTTTGAATTAAATTTGAGCTATTTTCCCTAGTTATGCAGCTATCCTGACACATGAGAATTATTGGAATGTGCAAAGAATAGCATATTGCACCTAGGCATTTACATCAGAGTCAGCTTGCATGTTTATATTTAGAATACTGTGAAAGATCTCAATCTGGCTATAGTATCTGCCCTAAAAGAGAAAGGAATGCCAGTCATGTCTTCTGTATATTTCACCATTGCCCAATTTAAGTGCTTAACTGCTTTATGTAGCCATGAATACTAAAAAAGGTGCTAAAAATTGAAATACATAAACTTAAAAAGACGTCTTTAAATCTTGCTTCTTGAGTGGCTAACTTTCTTTATGAATGCTTTTCTGTTTTAAGAAAAAAGTCATCTTAGGTGAAAGACAGGTACAAGCAGGGATTTGGCATACGTATGACAATGTATGAAATGAAAATGGAACAGCTTTAGAGTTTTGTCTAAAGCTAGCCTACGGAAACTTATGTATTGAATCAAGTGAGAACTTACCTGCTTGAAAATCCACTTAATTTGTTATTGAATTTCTTCTGATTTTGTCTATAATTTAGAACTTGAGATGGAATTACTGGTTATCTGTGAATAAATTCAGTTGGTAAATTTCATACAGATCATTAAACTTTTGAATAAATTCTGGGAATAAGACTACTGAAATACAATCCTCTAGTTTAGGGTAAAAGATGAGTTTAAAGATTTTTCAGAACTTGGATAAGCTTTTAATGCCTTTATCAGCAAAAATGCTGGATTTGTCCTTGCATATCTTGAACCTTGAGCCAGAAGTTTTTTCATATAGCTAAAAGAAAAAAATATAGCATTATACAATGCTATAGCATTGTATTCTAATTATTTTGTATCAGTGATATTGTTATGACTTTTTTCCTACTTATATTACTTGATGCTAGGTTCTATTGACTTCTACCTTTCCCAGACACTAGAAAATGGACAGTGGTGTTGCATTTTGATTTGCATTTGTCAGTTGTGACAGTGTGGAGTTAGTCAAACTAAATGGAATGTTACTTTTGCCAGGACTTAGCAGAGCTGTCAGCCAGCACTGAACCCATTCAAATGGCCTTCTTTGATGCTGCACTGTTTTTATTTTGAAAAAGCTATGTTTAACTTCTTTATTTGATGGCCACTGTAGGGCTATAGTTCATATATTCTCATACAGTCAGCCATAAAGAACTTAGAAAAACCCGTAGAACTCTTCTGGTATCTCATAACATTTCTTATGTTGCAACTCAGAATCGCACCAGTTAGTACCAGGCATTGTTGGCTGGCGCCTCAGAATGAAGACTATCAGGAGATTTTTGTGTCAGCTACTGTAGTTGCTTTTACAAAACGCTCTCAAAACTGGACTACTGATGGATACTATATTCTAACCAAGTGTTGGCTGGACTTCAACTGGTTTGATGTCATTAGAATTCTTCGATTTGTTTAGAAGTAAGAATAAACACATAAATTTTTCTTAAAGTTGCCTGCCTTTGAAAGGAGTTTTAGGTGCCAGTGGTAGAAATGCAAGACTGAAATATTTCGAGTTTAGAGCTTTATCTTTTTTGTGGAATGTAGTTGGGCGTTGATCATTTCTGTCTCTTTTCACATTCCTGCCATTTGCGTTGTGAATTGTAATGCTGGATTGCGTGTGCTCTCAGGGCAGCATTAAGCACAACATCAGACAGTTAAATGTTTAATGTTTGTGTGAAGGTAATATGAGATAATAGTGCAGGTACTGAGAGGGGGAGGTTAGTAAAGAAAACAAACCTCATGCCAATGAATCTTACAGTAAAAATGTATTCAGATGATAAGAAATAGGTACTTAGACCAGGATGTAATAAGACCAAGATGAAGACTCATTTGTTGAGTACTTAAATACCAAATGGTTGTTTTTTCAAGTTGTTAATTACTTGTATATTTTCAGTTTGTTATGCAAAATGGACTGTAGTGGAAACCCCATATCATTACATGAATTAAGCATAGCTTAAATTTTCTGTGTTGTACCGGAAGAATGTTATGTTACTGTGAAATTTTGCTTCAGATATTTGATTTTGTAGTTAAAGTATTAGTTAGTGGCTTTGGCTGCAGGATGCAGCTGTGCAGACTTGTACTTAAGCATTAGGGAAAAAGAAAAATGGACTGCAATTGTGTGCGTGTGTGCAGGAGGTAAACAAGCAAAGGAAGTGTAACTGCCTGTGAGCATGATCCTCTTGTGATTGTGATCTAGTTCCTGTCTGTTGGAAGCTGAATGATTGACGGTGTCTTGTGAATTGGTAGATACCAACTGTAGAATCCCCATCACTGGCAGTTTTCAAGATATGATTGGATAGGGTGATGGATAATCTCATCTAGGCTCCCTTTCCCATGAAAGATTGGACTAGATGGTCTTTTGAGGTGGCTGCCATCTCAGCTCTTCCATGATTCTGTGATCATCATAAATTGACAAATACTTACCTGAAGTATTTCTTAAGGGGTCTGATTACTGTAGTGAAGTGTGGCTATTGAACATTCTTTGAAGACCTACTTGACCCGTTGGCTGATTTAGCCTCATCAACTCCAAGGACTTGGTCTTGTTTTCAAGATGCTGGTGACTTAACTATAATCCTCATCTTTTGCCAGTATAATCAATTATTACATTGACTCCCCATAATATGTAGCATTAAAAATGTGAATAGATCTTACCTTTATTTTCTGGGAAGCTGATAGGAAAGGGATTTCTTTCTTCTTGAACACATGGTCTCGGTAGACTGTCCTCTGTCACAGTTAACTAGCTCACTGCTCTTTTTGACACAGACAAGCAAAGTTTTTCCAGTGCTAAATTGTTACCAGTACGTGAAGGGATCAATAAACGTTAGCCACCCTTGTTTCCAAATCGTCTTTTTTGGTTTGAAATTACAGCTCCAGGCTTTTTAAGACAGTGAGGCAAATGTAAAGTAGATAATAAAACTGTTTCTCTTCCTATGAAACATACTGAATATTCAAATCCCTTGTAGCAGTTATGAAGGGAAAAGGTAGGCAATTTGTTTGAAGATGTTAGACATAATTTCATTTTCGGTTTCATAAATTGCAAGGTACGGAATAAATTCTCATTGTGTAAGGAATCCACTTAACGTTATTAAGCTCTTATATACTTTGTATAGCACATTCTTTACTAATGCTGTTTTTTCTGATGTGGTAAAATACAATTATCTTAATTTTAATACCTGAGTTTTGGGTACCTCTGCATCAGATACACGGATATTTTGCCTCAGTGAAGCAGCGATGTTAACTTTCATGTGTGGATAGTTGTACAAGTTCTTTCGGTATTAAACTGAATTTTAAGTTAACCAGAAATATTAGTATTTCTGCTTCTGCTGTGAAAGACAGACTTTGCTACAGGAATGTGTGTGTGTAGCCTTCAGGTAGTTGTACCAGAGGTTGGTAATACTCAATGGCAAGAAAAACTATGCAGCTAGACTCAGCTTGTCTTTTATGCTTTTAGTGTTCTTTAATTATACATATGTCTGAAACACTTCTTTGCATGTTGTAAAAAAAACTCAGTAAATCAAAATAAATCCCCTGAAGTATATTTTAAGTGTGTGTGAAATTCTTTTGTTCTTTTGAGTGCTCTGTACCCTTAAGCTTCAGGAGTAAGGACAGCTGAGCTCTCTTTCGAACAACAGCATCTGAAACCTAGCTTGGTTGTGTGAAAGTTAGTTGTGATGATGACTCTTCAACTTTTGAGCTGCCTGTTAAAAACAAGAAAATGTTACCAAGATCATAGCTGTGGGTCTGTTAGTGGGTTAGATAAACTTCAGACCTTCCCAAGGAAGCTTGCAATGAATGAAGAAGAGTTTGTTTGTACTGTTTGTTAGTAGAGCTGATGCTGGCTTTGTGGGCCTAGTTGGGCTTTTGTCCACCTAAAGCCTTCTGGATTTAGTATGCTTTGCTATTTGGGCAGATCAGTTTGCCTCTGATTTATGCTAGGAACTAAAGGGAGAATGCTTGCCCTTCCAGTAAAGCCGTTGTGTTTTGAAGTCATAAAAATAAAAAAAAAAAAAGTGCAGAAATAAGAAATGAAGAGGTTTAAGAAGGTTCTCTAGATGCAGGCTTATGTTTTCTTATGCTGTTTGTATCAAATGATTACACTAAGGTGTAAGCCTTTAGAACCTGAAGCAGAAAATGCCAGTACTTGAGTTTCACAGGTGTTCTCAGATGAAATATTCTTGGCTTGACTTGTGACATTAAAGAGTATGATTATGAAATAGATAATTATATGCTACTTGTAAATATTGTAAATAAAGTATTTTGTTATAATTTTTATCACACTTTCTTCATTGTCTTTATCTAAGCTTTTTTCTCCAGTATTTTAAAATCTTACCTATCTCTTTTATTCTTCCTACTACCATATGGTAAAGATAGTTAAATGTGGAATGTATTATCCATTGAGTAAACACATGGCTTAGTTTTCTTATTCTTGGGGAATATTTAGTCAAATAGAAATCTTATTTCCGGTGACACTTTTAAGGTGTTTCTGCATAATTGAAACTTTCAACCTGCAGCTGCTTCATTTGTTGAAACATTCGGTCTTTTTTTGATTCCTTTGCTGCTTGACCTCTTAACTGATGAGCCATATGGTGATATAGCTTTGTAACTATAGTCATATGTAGACAGGTGACTCATTTCAGTAACCACAAACTATTCTAGAATGTTGGCTGAGTCATTAGTGTGGCCAGTTACACAGAGCCCTGCCTTCACAAGGTTATGGTGCAGTTCTGTCTGTGTGTCGTCGCCTCGCCCCTTTGCTTGGAAGCAAGCAGGGTGATACCATCCTATTGGTCAACTCCATACAGTGCATTCAAGTCCCAGAGGACAAATTCAGCACTTCACAGGGAAATACGGTGTGTAATCTATTCAGATGAATTCATAAGCACGAGACCACCAAGTAGTTAGTAAAATCTTGAGTTGGTGGTGGGCCCTTGCAGCACTTCCTATAAGATTGCTGCAAATTCCCAATGTGTGAAACATTGCTTTAGGCTAATGGGACAAAAACTCCGTAGTACTGAGAAGAATTATTTTCCATTCCTGGCTGCTTTTATATGTGTGTGTGCACATAAGCCACGTCTACATATGTGTGTGGCTTATGCACAAAATACATTTTAGAGATCTGACTTAAGCTATTCCTCTTGAGTGTGTGCAAGTTTGATATTTTAATTCCTGAATTATTTTATTCCATGGTACTAATCTCTTATGTTCTTACTTCATGTTACTATGCATCATGCAAAAACACTAATTGAATTACATTTTAACTTGAAATAGGATGTTGCATTTGAATGTAATGACTCCAGGCTTTCTGGAGTCTAATGTCATGCAGTTGTTCGGTTGATTACAATGTGTAGAGTGGTTTGCAGTAAACTGAATAGCTTATGAAATTTGATCATTTTATTCTGAAGCTATTTGTGCCTGCTTTTCTCAGCTGTTCTGACTATCAGATGGCTAGTTTGTGGGTGTAGCAGTTACTGATGTGTAAATTTAGATTAACGTATTACGTTAAACAAAAAATAGATGTGCAATTCTACCTTTAATAGCAATTGATTCTGGTATTGAGAATCATTGTGGAACCATTTACAATGCTGAAGTTATTCAGCAGCATGCATGACAAGCAAAGGGAGTTGTGTTATGTGCTTTCACTGATACTTTGCTTCAACACTTTGGCCTACTTTGGATCTAGATTAGTGGTCTTGCATAGTTGAATTTGTAAACTAAAATTTCTTATATTCTAATCTTAAGAGAGCACTAGATTGAACTTTGTTATTTATCTCTCTTCTTTCTGTTGTTTTATTGTTGCTGAGATGCAGGTCGAAGGCTGCAGTTTAAATGCTTTATAGTCAGTTATGGCATAACCTCGTTAAATGAAAATACACAACCGTAATTGCAAGTGCAAAAGCTGATAGTTAATGGAGCCTCTTGTCTCAATTTCCTTGAACTTCAGTCCAATTTAGGTTGTAGGGTAGATGGCTGACCTACTTGTACTTCAGTCAAGCATTAATTGAAAATGGCATAAAAAGCTTTCCTTTTCCTGAAAAGCAGGAGAAAGTCAGAAAAGACTAGTCTTTCTGAGATTAATAGACCAAACTAAGCATTCATTTCACATTACTGTATTTGGAGATTATGCATGTGAGTAATTTGTGTGTCTGAGAGCTATGTAAGGACAAGTAACATGTATGAAGGTCTCTGAAAATCATGAGGAAGACTGGCTTCTCTTTTTTTTCTCCCCTTAAACTGTTAATAAAATTATTGAACCTTGAAAACCAAAGAAAAACTTCCACCACCTTGTTTGCCTAACCTTAGTCTCATATGCCTGTTTAAAAGCAGCACCTTGTTTCGTACATTGAAAATTTTAGATTTTCAATTAGCTTAGAGTTAAAATACATTTGTGTTGTGTATGTAATTAAAAACAAACAAAAAAAAACAAATCACCACACAAAAAACCTGAACTTGCTTCTAGGTTATCTTGTCAAATTATGTGTACAAGGAAGACCATAAAATGAGATGTATAACCTTAATAATCGAGAATGATACTTCCAGGTAGCTTAGACCTGTTTTAAAGAGTCAGGTTGTTAGAATATTTCATTCTATTAGGTCAGCAGCCCATGTTGTGTAGATTACCAAGTGTGTAAGTAAAAGTGTAAGTAAAGATCTTCTGTCCTTGTTGCAATACTTACTGTTTCGGGACCAGAAAATTAAATTGCCTAGAAGCACGAGGAGTCCTGGCTAAAGTTTACCTCAGATTGACTGAGCTGAAAATCTGTTTAAACAGAATTCAAGAATTTCTTTTTAAAGTGGACATGTTAATGAAACTAAGTATTAAGCAACCTTCTCTCCCCCACCTTAAGACAAGCAAACAATTTTAATGCTCCTAACTGTTCTTTAGAAGCAGGATTCAGTTTGCTTTAAAATCTGAATTAATCTTACTTAATCTGAAATATGAAACGTTGTCACATGTTCATTTGTACTGTTACAGTATAGCTTTGATTTTGAAACACTGGAACAGATCTTTTATTGTTCCTAAAATAGGAATTGGTTATTTAACTGACTAGAAAGAAGGATAGTCAAAACTATGCGTGCCTGTTGTTTTCTTTTTATATTTATGAATTACATTCTGCAAAAGTTTATAAATTCTGTATCAGTTCTGGAAACAACAGTGCTAAAGTTTATCTGACAGTGATCAAAATGCTATCTTCATTAGCAGTTTTTTACATTGGCAGTGTTTTCCTCAAATACTAAACTGCCCTTGAATGTATTTTGAGAATCAAGAAGAGCTGCATCATGATTTGACCTGCTTTTTGTCAACGGGGCTATGACAGCGAGGGAATAGTGGCTGCTTAAAGATTTAGTAATAACTGAAACTGCTGTTTAGAACTGTTTCACAGCTCTGAACTAAACCAGCAATTATGGGGTGGTTATTTTGTTTCTGCTTTAGCAAGGGTCTTATGGTAGAGGTCTGTACTAGCTTACACTGGTCCTTACACAAAAACTGTACTAACAAAACATTTCTGATGTTATAGGATATTTCTGTTACTGTATGTGTATTGAATATCTGTCCTAGAAGGCTGGTGTTTTTGTCTATTATAGAGAATAATCCATTCAGCCCTGAAGTTCTGCATAAAAATGTAATGCCCCTGCACTGATTGAAATCAAGTACAGCATGAAATCATTGTCGTCTGAGAAACTGAGTTATTTTACCAGGTCTCAGAGTCTTTTCCTCTGTCATCTTCAGTAGTGTCCTTCTGAGGACAAAAAGGTGACAGAGGTATTAACTAATACTTGAAGAGTTCATAGGTTTGTCTGGGTCCACCCATGTGCCAAGCTTCTCTTGCCCTATTCAGTTTTACTAGTTTCTGCCAAGCATTGATCATCCATATCTCTCTAAGAATAACAGAAGGCGGAGTATGCTGACATGTTGTTAATGGACATATTTACGGTTCCTGAGAGTGATTGAGTCTTTGGAAACAAGTATCTGTTAGAGACAGTCTCAAGGCCAGATTTGGTTCAAATGAATTGATTCTTTCCTGAAGTAAAGGACAGGACCTCCTTAATGCAATCCTTGGATTCAGGAAGACTAGCTTGTTTCATCTTAATTTAAAGGTTTGACATACTTCTATTCAATGCATGTTGTTGTTTCAGTAATTAATATTACAGCCTCATATTTCCTGAGATGGAAAAATACAGCTTTTGACTGTGAAACACTGGAACAACACAGCTGCTTCCTAAGTGATGCATCTGCAAAATGTGTGCATACACATTTCACTGAGGTATTTCAAAACAGTATTCTCCACTGAAGCCAGTTGTATGATAGAAATACCTTCCTTTAATATGGGCCTGTGGTCTTTCCTAAAGATTATAGTAAACCTGAATTTCCAGCTTCATGGCTATACAGAACCATTAGAAATGATTCTGAAAACCCTGTGTTGGTTTGAGTGCTGCAGTGTGGGGAAAAAACCTATGACCTTAGCTTGAGCTACAAGGTTTCCTTCAGCCCACAGGAAATGAAGTACACTGTGAGGAGAGAATTCTGTTTGTGGAAACGGAGGTCAGGCAAAGCTGTGCAGGTGCTGCAGCTATCAGTGTGGTTAGCTTGCTGAACTCTGAATTTGGAAAAAGTGCAAACAAAATAAGGCATATCTTTTAAGGACAGTATATGGAAAGACTGGCCAAACTCCTCTCATGGTTCCTTTTTTTCCTAGCAAGAGTTTTCTATACTGTGCATAGCTGATAAGAAAGTGTTTTTGGCTGAGGGAATGTGCTATTTTGCAGTGTTTGAATGTAACAGAATGTGTTTGGTCATGTTTGAAATGATGGTTCTGGGCTCAAACAGCATGCTATCTAAAACCCACATCTCTTTCTGGAATGGTTGTACTACTTTTTATTTATATTTGTACTGCTTATATTTATATTTGTACTTATGTGGGGGTTTGTGTTGAAGTACAGCAGTGTTCATGTTTTGTGGTACTTGTGTGGTTGGATAAGTACTGTGGCACCTTTTATCTTCAGAATGTTTTGATGTCTGAAGCAGTGCTTATAATGTTCTGTTTGCTTCTTAATTATATGCCATTTTAGAATTGTTGTATACATGACACTTTTCTCTCCAGCTACTTTGTCAGTGCAGCTGTAAATGCTGTTTCATGCTTTCTCTGCTGGAGAATACGTCAGTATTATTACTCTGCACTGTCCTTTTTGCACCATTGTAAAATTCTACTTAAAGCATTTGTCTGCTATTTGGTTTACATATTTCCCTTAAGATTTTTTTGCTAAAATAAGTTTTCATTATGGTATATGTAACTAGCCATTTAATTCCCCTAACAAAAGGGATATTTACTTTAAAATAAGTGTCTGGGCACTAAATTTGCAAGCTGAACACGTGGTCTTGTGCCCTCCTTCTTGCTTCTTTGAAACAAACCTAAAGGCCTGTTTATCGCAATTTTATGTATTTGGGGAAGATGCCAAAATATTATGGTTCATTTCATTTTAGGAGACTTTGACAGGACATGTGAATTAATAGGTGCTGTCACAGGAACTGCAGAAGTGAACATGAGAAAAGGATGAACCTTTCTAAATTGAGGTTTTTCCTGCATTTTAATATTTTAATCGCTCAAATCTAAATAGTGGAAACTTCTGATTTAAAAAAAATAAATAGTACTCTCTGATCTTTCAAGTTATTTTAATTACCAAATGGTCATGAGTTCTTCAGGTGGTTTTCTGGCAAGTTTACTGAAAGCCAGTTTTGTTATGCCTTTTTTCCTGCAGTGAAGAAAATGTTAATGTGGATTTTTCCCTCATCAGGAAGAACTGAGGCTATTAAAGAAACAAGTTTTAATGATTCTTTGTTTAGAGGATGGCCACTTAATGTTAGACCAGATAGCATGATGTCTAGGTCTCGTGGCTTTACAGTCCGTTTCTGGATCTAAAATTCAGTAAGTATATCTTAAGAATGGAAAATTTCTTCTATAGTAAGTGTTGCATGGTTTAAAATCTAAAACACAAGTGTTTTGTGACCAGAAAATCAACTGTGAGGCTATTCTCGTTTCTCTTCTGTGCATCTCAACCGAAACAGGAGGATGTCTGTCTTGTTTTAATGTTTTATAGTTAGGTTCTGTACCTAATCTCAGGGAAGGATACTATTCAAGTGTACTTTGTTGTGTATTTTTCCGTGTTATCTGAAGAATCTGCAGGGAGTACTCAGTACTCATCAGGACAACACACCTCCCAAGTTTCTTTTAAATGTTAAATGTTGATTAAAGCCAGGTTCAGTAAGTCTATGTGCAAAACAATTTAATACAATCTTAATCTTACTCATTATAGAAGTCTTGAGATGCTTTATAAAAAATGGGTTTTAGCCAACATTTATCTCCAGTGGTTATGGGTTAATATACAATGAGTTTGTGATAAGATACATGTGCTACAACTTACAAAAGTAAAGACATGCTTATGGTTTGGGGGTTTTCATGTCATTAAACTATTTTTTTTCCTGGTTGTCAAGGTCATCTTGATTTCAGCTTCAGATGTGTTACTAATTTTGACTTTTCTTTTACAGAAGAATTCTGAAGGAAATGTTGCTAATAATGATTTCAGTAGAGAGAATTAACGTGCCAAGAAATGCTGTTGATCCAGGAAACAAGATGCAACTCTCTAGTGTATCAAAACCATTCTATGTTAAAGATACCAATTTTTAGAGCACAGGCATTTTTTGTAATTTGCATGATACCTAATACTCTTGGTATAAATCATAATTGCTCAAACTTCTCTGATTTATTTTTCCTTTCTTGATTTTCAAGGCACAGAAAAAGTTGTATTGCAACACTTTCACAGGAATCGACTTCAAATTTGACCACTTAATGTTGAGTAGTGGTGGTCATTTAAAAACAAACAAACAAAAAACCCAACTGCTTCCCCGCCCCCCCCCGCTTTCTTGATTAAATACAACAGAAGCATCTTAAACAATAAAATCTTTTATCAGGTTTGGGTATTTTAAAACTAAAAACAAGTGATGAGGTAATTTCCATGCGGATTGGTACTAGATAGTCAAAGTAAAAATTTTCATTGGTGGCATGCCCTAGGTCATATATTTGACACACAGCAGGAGCATTTTAACGATGCTATCCAGCTTTAAGAAGTGTTATAAATGCAGGTGCAGTTTGTGTTTGCACAACTGGAAATTTTTGTCCTCACATGTTTTTTTTCTGTTTACTGCATCATCCCTCATGCCTCCAGCTAAGCAAAAAGTGTAGTCTGAGTATTTTAAGGTTTATTTTAAGTATATCCAAATATTTCAAAGCTCTTTGTGCAGCTGTATATCAACTTTGTCCTTAACTGGTATAGCTATGCCATTTAAAGCTTATATTTTGCAGTGTTAAATGAACACTGACCACAGTAAATAATTAACTTAAAATCAGAAGCCTGCAAAGCCTCTGAAGGTGATTAATAACTTTGCTACTTAAAACATAAAAAGAGTGCACAATTAAAATATGCAGACAGAGAATTAAAAAATATTTTTCCACAAAATAAACGTTTTGCTATTTAAGACATCTTCTAGATAGCTGGAAAAATGGAGAGGGAAGGTACTCTGGCAGTGTGTAGGAACTAGTAAAGACAGGTAAGTCTTGAATCTGAAAAAAATCCCAGCATGTCTAACAGGAGAGCAAGTGTGAGATAATACTTGTGCATATGTGAGAGGTAATGTGGAGGCTAAGAGTCTGGTAATGTTCACGTCATTGCCTTAGGCTTCTGTGCTGTGCATGTTATTCAGAGATAATCAAGCCTAATCAATAATTTTAAATTTCATGTAATAAAATATTCAAACCATTCTTAATGAAATATAATGACTATAATAACTGTTCTTATTCCCTGTATTATGCATTATGACATTTATATGTTTTAAAACTTCTATTACACAGTCTTGATGTGCCTGGAGAGTTTAATTTGAGATACTGTCTTCTTGTGATAGTTGTGTGATTCTTTTTCGATGTGGTAAATATCAAGTAAATTGTAACTATTTTAGTGAACTTCTGATGTATTTGAAAATGGTGGCTTGAGTGTGTGCTCACTGCTTGCATATTTAGACAATGAATTAATGCTATTTTCAGTGGATTTCTATTGCATGTTACGCATACTCATGTTAAATGCTCTATGGGTGAATATAATCTAGTAGTGAGGAAGTTGTTGAGAACCGAGCTGCCTCATCTCAGGGGATTTGCTTAATGGGCATCTAACACCAGCTTCTGATTGCTGATCAGAGCATGGGGAGGAAGGATGACCCAGAAGCAATGGCATGCCTGTGGAAGCCCCTTAGCTCTGGTGTCCTCTGGTGGGCTGAAGCCAGGCAGCTCCCCCATCCCTGCTTCTACCACTGTCCATATTGCCTTGGCAGCTAGCAGCCCACCCTCTCAGTTTCCATCAGCTTCTGGCAGCTTCTCACTCCTTTTCCCACTGTGGACCACAGAAGTGCAAAGTGTCTCTTGTTACTTACAGTTATGAATAACTAGTATAAGCTACTGCCTTCTGTGCTATTTAATGTCATTTTATGTTACTTGGTAACTGCAAAGTGTCTGGGTGGCAAAATACTCAGGTATTCAAACTAGAAAATATAAAAATAAATATTGCTCCCAGTCTCAGAGGAGTGTGCCCAATAGGAAATACACTTAATGCAGTTGGTAACAGCGTGCATTGCCTAGATTCCTTCTTTCAGTGCTCAGGATATAGGGTACACCAACTGGGTTGCTGTCAACTTTTTTCAAATAAATCATTTGGGTGTGTTGCTCTGCTAACTTTAATGTAGAGGCTGAATTCCTCAGGAAGCAGCAATTTGATTTCCTTTTACGGACTTTTCTCTGGTGTTTGTTGTTGTTTTCTTGGCGGAGACTGGAGAGATTTTCTTAAGTCTCTGTGAAATACAGTGCTAGCCTCCTGATTTTATAGATTGAAGAGTAAGTATAAGGTCAATGTCATTGATTTGAGACTCTGTCTTTGAAAGTGTAAGACCTGACTTGTATTAATTAATTCGTGTCTACTAATTGCAATTGGAAGTGTTCACAGCACTGAGTAGTAGTGAATAATTGTGGTTTGATGCATATAAAGCATAGGATATGTTTGTTCCCTTGCTCCCATTTCCTTGGTATTCTCTGTGGAACAAAACCTGGGACTCTGAGTGATAAGGAAAAAAGCTATAGCGGAAAGTTTTTATGAGCAGCTAATCCAAGTTGAATGGTGTCCTTAAATGTAAGTATTTCACTCCCTAGTCATGAAACTCAGAAGTCCTGCTGAGTCAGATCTGTAGTGACAAGTCCTGTCGTTCCAAAAATAAATTTAAAAGATAATGTGACTGGGTGCTTTTCTCTTCTGGAGGCTGGTAGACTGTCTTTGTCTGAGCATGCTTCTGTAGAGTCCTCAGAGACAACAGGAAAATAATATTAATAGCTGAAGAGACCATTTGGTTTTCTAAATATGGATTGATTAATTTTCTTCTGTCTCATCTTGAGGACAGTTAAGCACTGAAGTAGATTGCACAAAGATATTGTGCAGTCTCTATCCCTGGAGGTTTTCAAAACCTGACTGTATAAAGTCCTGAGCAACCTCGGCTGATGCTGCTTGAATGATTCTGTCATTCTGAGATTTTCCTCTGTGATGGGTCAGTTTGTCATCTAGAGCTACAGTGCTAGTGATGGCCTTGCTTTAAAGCAGCCTATCGTAGATGAGAGAATAGGAAGAGCTAAGTATTATGTCATGTTGGCACTGAAAGCTTCTGTCAGTTCTCTCTGTAGAAACAGTGAAGTTCTGAAAGTAAGGCAGGAGGAGTTAGGCCTCCTGTTTGCAATCTTTATTGGACATATTGGGAAACGATTGGATCTGTAGGAAAAGGCTGTGGGGTATTGTCTTCAGGTTTCAAGTATTTGAAATAGTTTTGTCTGCAGGCATTCTTTGTGTTGGAATAACAGACTCGGAACCTATTCTTTCTTATCATAGCATTCAGTAAGCAGCACTGAGACCTTAATTAGATTTTTTTTTTCTTTTTAGTACTGTCTTTTTGAGTTAGTGAATTATCTAACCAAAATAAACACCATCTTCAGGGGAGGCTCAGAATTTGTCTATCAACAAACAACCCTACTTGTTTCACAGTAAGAGTGCATCAAACAAATGAATTTGTTATTGGGAGCTGGAGGGGATAAACTGAAGAGTTTATTTAAACATTTTTTTCCTCTCTTCCTGTTGGAAAACACCTTAAGAAAAGCTTTGGGATTCACTGGGTTATTTTAGCATCTTAGAAGTCTGCATTTGTTGCACGGATTTTTGCAAGTCTTGTGTTGTGCTAATCTCTACCACCTGACAGACGAAGAAAAAGTACTTTCAACATGAATGAAGCAAGGATTTTTGTAAATTGTTTTCAAGGTCACAGCATCAAAACCAACTTCTTGAGCAGAGGCAGCATATTCTATTCAGATGGTTTTGTGTGTGATGTCTGAAGGTTTGCTTGCTCACATGTTAATATTTTCTAAAATCCTCACATGTTAAGCCTTCAGGATATTTATAGCAGTACTTTTCACATTGTAGGGCACTAGCAGTAGAGAAGCAATTCAAGGTCTTTAGCAGATAGGATTGCTAGAATGTTCTGCAGGAGGAATCTTAAAGTCTAATTTGTAGGTCAGTTTACTTGTGCCTAAGATCAATGCCTCCTAATTTACAAGAATTGTTTAAAAGTCACTGAGTCAAGGATTTTGAGCCTTGCTTGTTTGCACCATTTCCGTAGATATTACAGTATGTGCTATTGACTATATAGTTATTTTTCTCAGTTGGACTTAGTGGTTTATTTTTAGCCTGTGTAAGTTCTTAGCTAATATGTGCTGGGGCCTTTTTTATGACAAAAGGCAGCAAAGGCTCTGAACTGGTAAGGCTTTCTGTGTGCTGCTTCACACTTGGTGGTTTACGTGCCTGTGGTGACACAGGTAAAAACTTGTTTTAAGACCTTTGGACTTGATGAATAGTAAAATATTGAAATTTTGGTTTATAGGGGAGATTCCAAAGCTCTTTGACACAGGAAGAAAATACCTTGAAGTATGAAAGTTATGCTGGCCAAGAGCATGCTGAGAAAAAGGCACCAAGCAGTTCAGTGAAGATTTTTAGTCTGCCTTCTGAGGAAGATGAGACACCTTTGCCTTTTCTAAATTCCTGCTTCCTTAATTTTTTAATCAAATGGTCAGTTTCAGACAGATGTTTAAGAGGAGCAGAGATAAGGTACACATTTCCTATCTATTTAGTGAAAATTGCCAGCTGGATGGGACAAACCTAAACTGATCCACCTGCTCAAGAGTATCTTGACGTGAACTCAGTAATAATCCGTCCTGTTTGAGGAGTTGTTTTGCCAGTTGGTGTGAAGGTGGGTGGAAACGGCTAGAGCACTGTGCTACTGCTTGCTCAGCAAGTGGGTGAAGGACAAGAAGAAACCAGTGTAGGCACTCCTGAGGAGTTGGATGTGAGTTGTGGAATGAAAAGATAAAGGTCAGAGTGGATGAAGCCAAACTATTATGGGAATATAGGAACTGCGTGTGTGCACTGTGATTTCTTATGGATTTATTGGTTCTGTTGCAATCTAGCTGCCCAAAGAAACCCAAGCTTTGTGAGATGCAGGTTCGTGGAGAATCTGTGCAGAACTCATCTCTTTTGTCATCTTGATCTAAATTTCCCAGATTTTTTACTGGCAGCTGTAATTGTTCATTGGTTTACTTTTTATAGTGAAATGGAAGACCCTGCAAATCAAAGTGCAATGAACTTTCATTGTGAAACCTCTGCGAATTCACTTGTAGGATGGGAGAACCAAACCCTTACAAAAAATGTGCTAAAGGACTGGCTGCTGTAATAATTCTATTTCATCAGGGTAGCATTACTCATACTGCTTAATGTTCCTATCTCACTATTCAGTTTATTTTTAAGTGGTGCTGTACAAATAGTGTTTTTGTGTGCTGGTTGTTGCTATGACTTCATAATATTTCCCTAAATACGCTTGCTCATACTTTCTCACAGCGTAGCGTTTGGCATATAAAAACCTTTAAACCATCAGAATTTCCTGAGTGCTGATCATTTTTATGCTTTTATGGAAAAAAAGGATAACTGTGTGTATTATGTAGTTTTTTGAGGAGGAATAGAAGTTTAAAAAACAAATCTCCACAACCTGTTCCCTCATTTAAGAAAATGTTCCTCTGTTTCAGCTTTTCCAGTTCTTCCATGTAGCTTTTCAGGTGACATTTCCAGCACTGGTATAGTTTAGGAGATTTTGTTAAAGGTAAGCGGACACTGTATTGTTACTTTAGAAAACTTTCACTATCCTTTGTTTGTTTTTTTTTTTTTAAATTGGAGGGGGAAAATGTATTTCTTGTGTAGTTTGGGGAATGGGATGAGTATCTTGTTGAAACTTTACTTTAAATTTTTACTTTTGCATAATGGTTTCTTTTGCCAAGATGCTGAACCCTACAATTGTCTGCCTGTCTTGCAAATGACAGTAAACGCTTTCATTGAAAGATCTCTGTGTACTATAGAAAATCAACTATACCTTTTCCTGAGAACCTTTGGAATCTTGTTCCTTCCCTTGTTCTGCATGGCATGTTTGGGTCACATGCTTGCTTCTGTAGCTTACTTGGTTTCAGAGTAATGGGAATGTTAGTGCTGCTTAATGGGAAAAAGGCAAGAGGATACGAACAGTTTTCAGAATCTAAATAGCAATGTTTACTGATCTAACACTAGTGTGGGAGTTTAAATTTCTAGGGAAAGTAATGGTCAGCTTCAAGGAGACTTTGTGTTGTGGAGCCTATAACCTTTTGCTTGGTACACATGGAACTGTAGATATGTTCATTGTATCATTTAGAATCTATTTCCTGATTTAAACCACACAAGAGTGTTATTTCTAAACTCTTAGTCTCTCTTTGATCAGGTAAAATAATACCAGAAATTATGGTTAAAGGTACCACTGCATAACCTTGTATTTTTGTGAAAACTTTAAAAGAAACTCTTAGGGAAAAACTGTTTAGTGTCAAACTATTCTTTTGAGTTTGAACAATACCTGCAAGTTCATTGCACTTTTGTTTCCTCATTGTGCTACTTATGACTATCTAAGAAGAGCTATCAGAGAACAAATGCTTACTTGGGACACCTAAATGTGATCTTTGTTTACTTTGATGTATTGAAGAATTGCAGAGGCTAGAATTTATCAGTAAAGAACTCATTCCATGTAAAAGTGTGCTGCTGAGAAACTGGCAATTGAACAGTGGTTTAATGTAATTTCCCCTCTTGGTTCAATAAAAGCACAGGTGGAAAAGCAGGCGTTTTGGTAATTACTAATAATAGGCTGAAGATCTTTAATATGTAAAAATACTTCATCTCAATATATCTTCCTTTCTAATTGTTGCCATTTTGCACAACCCTTCCTGGACTTTTTGGCTATCTTTTCAAAATAGAAAAAACCAATTGATGTTCCTGTTGTAGTTTTCAGTTCTATATTCAGTGTTAAGTTTACTTAAGCTTTCTGTGAATTGGATTATGGAAATGAATTGGATGAAAAAATGTTCAGGAGAAATGGTTTGTCGTCTTTGTTCTCTTTGAGCTGTAACTGTCCAAACAACTGTTGTTTCAGTAGCTAGTTTTTGTTATAAACAAGTAGTGAATGCCTGCCCTTAGAACACATTTATTTTCAGAGTATCCAAGAAATACAAAATTTGTGTTGAATTCTCCTCAGCCTTGGAGGCTTTTGGCTTCATTTGCCTCAGCAACTTGTCATAACCACTAGGTTGCAAGGCAGGCCAAGTTTATAGGCATTTTCTACTCTTCCTTTTGAAGTGGCCCTATGGCATTAAGGGAAGGAGGATTGATAGGGCAAAAGAGAAAGGAAGCTTCACCTTGTAGTCCACTGATAAAGGTATTCATCCCAGAAGGGGTGGTAACATCTGCTTGCCCATGTCTGGCCCTGGCAGTAGTTGTAGGCAAGCTTCATAAAAGAAGTATAAACAGGAGAGCTTGATATAAAGATTAGGCAGGGATTTATATGTGTGTTCTGGGAGGGAACTGTTTCCTTCCTCTCCTACCTCTTGGTCTCCACCCTGCAAACCACGTTTGTGGATATAAGTGACTGAATTTTTATGTCAGTACTGTTTTGATACTGATCTTAAATGATAGCTCAAGGCAACCCCAAATTTTTCTTTTACATAGCACTTTATTTATCATCATTTCCATCAATAAGGATGGATCACGTATGTCTTCCATGCAACTGTGTCTATATAAGTGAGAATGCCTGAATTGTTAAGTAATTACTTAATTGTAATGAACATTAGAATTTGGATTTTTCTTTTTTTTTGTTTGGTTTTGTTTTGCTAAAAGAAAATAATGAAATAGTTATCATAACACGTCACAAAATGCATTGCAACCTGTCTGTGGGAGTTTCAACTTCTAGGGACAGGGAAAGTAATTGTCAGCTTGAAGGACACCATCTGTCATCAAGCGTGCCTATAATCTTTTACTTGGTACATGTGGAACAGTAGGTACATGCGTCATACCATCATTTAGAATCCATTATCTGCTTTAAAATTTAAAAGAGTGGGAGCAAGAAAATGATGAGTACCTCAGATAGTTTCTATCCCAGTAAAGAGATCTAGTCCCAGCTGGCTGGGTGAGATAACTGGGGCTGTCTGAATATCAAAGTGTACCAAGACTTTAGGGAAGAAGGCTGGTCTTGTCTCCTGTGTCTGACTTGCATAGCTGCAATGCTCTTCAAGTTTTTGCTTTACATTGTTGCTGAGGAAGCTATGTTTTGCAATTGTGGATGCTGTTAGCTTTTGAGTAGATTATTTGAATCTAAAATTCTTACAGAAATAAACATTTTTCCTTCTGAAAGAAGATTTCTTTATTTTTCTTCAACTGGTTTTGGCCTTAAATATTGCCACTGGGTTTCATTGTAGCATCCTTCCAGTACCTAAAGGGAGTCTACAGGACAGATGGGGAGAGGTTCTTATCAGGGAGTGGAGGGATGGGATGAGGAGTAACTCTCTTAAGCTAAAAGAGGGGAGATTTAGATTAGATATTAAGAAGAATTTTTTTCCTCTGAGCATGGTGAGGCACTGGCAGAGGTTGCCCAGAGAAGTTGTGTGGATGCCCCATCCCTGGAGGTGTTCAAAGCCAGGCTGGCTGAGGCTTTGAGCAACCTGATCCAGTGGGAGGTGTCCCTGCCTGTGGCAGGGGGACTGGTACTAGATGATCTTTAAGGTCCCTTCCAACCCAAACAATTCTATCATTATATAATATAGATTTCTGATGAAAAAGGAATAGAAAGCAGTGCAGGTTATTGTATCAATAGCAAAGATCTGTTAGTTGTCTCATTAAATGCTTTGAAGAAAAGAATACATAACATGTAAGGATCATGCTGCTCAGTCTTTTCTTTTTGTCATAATAGGAAGTCTTATGATGAAATAAATTCAATAGTGTGGTGAAATTTCACATAGGCAGATGGATTGAGCATTTTCTGGCCATGTCATAATAAAAGCAAAGAACTTTGTATGATAGAACAACATTCTATTGCAAAATGTGCTTCTTTATGTGCCCAGTGTGGTTACTTCTTGTTTTCATTTGGTATCACTAGATATAAAACTTAATTTCTCTTAATTTCTCTTTTGATAACTTTTTCATGAATAATGCTCATTTTTTTTGTGTATTTTTTGTATTTCTTTTACAGATTCCGAAGGTGTTTAGGCTTGTGAATACTTTGAAGTTCTTCATACATAGAAATGTCCGGGTCATACGATGATTCTGTTGGCGTAGAAGTTTCTAGTGATAGCTTCTGGGAGGTAACCTGAATGTTTTATCACAATGTTTTGATTTTATTTTTTGCTCTTACAGAAAATCTGATTTTTATACATTGTGGGAGAGAGCTACAATATAAGACATGTTTGGTTGTTGTGATCTGCAGAAATGGCCTTCAGGGTAGAAATAACCTTTTTCAGTTTTGGCCTAGTTCTGTCAAGGGTTTTTAACTGGCATGAACTTGAATTTCATCCATGTGAGTAGGATATGCAACTTAGAATTGGACCTTCTGTTTTGTTTGCTGAAGAGGGGTGTGGATGGGTAGCTTTTAAAATTACCAAAGGGGTTGAATGATCTGTGTTAAATCTAAAGTAACTGTTACAGGCTACTGTAAGTGTACATAAATAACAAATGCAAGATAGTGTGTAAATGTACTGCATGTCTCCTGTTTGTATCTAGATATAGCTATAAACTTTTTTGAGAGAAATCATTATGCTCATCTCAATGTAAGAGCATACATATAGAACGATGAGAAACATATTGTAATATCAGTAATTTGTACTGCCCCAATCTGAAGAAGGCTTTCCAATGTTATGATAGTTTGATAAAGCTTTAGAGAGCAGACTTGATAAAGCAGAAAGCATTTTACAACAAAAGCTTCTTATAAGAAAAAGAAAGGTTTGACAGTGTCAGTACTTATGTAATTGGAGGTAAGTACTCTGTCCAGATGAACTGTATTTAGTAGGGCAGAATTCTACCATGTGATTGGAAACTCCTTTGAGTTTGAACTTTAGCAAACATGAGAATGGCTAGGGGGAAGATGTCTGAATATTTCTGTTACCATCAGCCTATGTACAACAGCTTGGTTTCAGTGACCTAACATTGTGCTTTCTTTCAGATGAAGTCTTTTCTAGACCACTAAGCTGCCGTGGTGGTCGTGAGGGCACATTGCCTTTTGTTGCAGATCTCCCATTATTTAATATACATCATCTAAAAGCCCTAATGACAGTGAGGTGGTTCTTTAGTAGACAGCTATAATTTTTGAGGAAACATATTACTATTATGTTAAATATGTCTATCCTATTAGTAAAGAGGTGGTTTTAAAATTACTGCATTCTAAGTCTTACCCCTTTTTGTTCTAGGGGTACTTTGTAGTATGACTGCAGAGAGGATGTGGGACTCCTCTGCTCTCAGAGGTGTCTATGACTCAACTGGACATGGTCCTAAGCAATCTGATCAGACCTGCTTTGACCATCAGGGGCTGATTCTCTAAGCATTAATAGAGACAGTTGTGTTCTTACTACAAATGTCAGGACTATGTCATTATTTTGCAAAGTTACTAAAGGCTTGACATTTCAATATGATGAAACTAAGTGGTGTTTGAAACAGAAAGGAGGCTGTAGAAGTTTTATAGTTGGTTAGTGCTTAAAATATCCCCACTGACATTTGTGTTGTGGTTAAAAAGAAAAGCAAAACCAACAAAGAATAGGGTAGAGTTCAAAAGGTATAGCAGGTTATCATAAAGTGACGTATGTATAGCTGAAAGACTGTAGTAGGTATGCCTGAATGTTTATATAACTGCATGGAAAGTTGAAAATGTGTGGTATGACTTCCCTGGCATTCTGCAAAGGTGGAGCTTTCATGCTTTGAACTAAGCAGGAAAAAGACTTCTTTGGTATAGATTATAAATGATTTTATAGTAATGTTGAACTATTAATGGGAAGGATTGACACTGTAGTGAATTTTGACCTTGATACATGCTGTGCTTTGTAAAGTTAGAGTCCATGGAAGTTTGAGAGAATAAACATGTTTATGAGGCTATCTTAAGAAAAACGTATAAACTTTTCTCCCCATGGAAATACTGAGAGAATATATTAAGCAAAGAAACCAGTGTTTCTTTGTGCTCTGATACATATTAAACTATTCAGAAGACTGGTAGTCTTGGCAATACCCTATTATAGTGAGGAATGTAAATAACATGGAATTTCTGTTTTGGTGACAGCCTTTATAGTTGCCTGTAAACATTGTGTGGCATGGAAGGTAGTTTTTTTATCCCAATGCTGAACGAAATGCTTGGACTAAAGCACATCATAAGGGAAAGTGGTGAGGTACCTAAAGTTGTGCTGTCCACTGCACTGTAGCCTTCATATAAGATATTACGACTGATTGCTTTCATCCAGGAATAGTTTTCTTGTGACCTGTGTACTATTCTTCTCTGCATCTCTGTGAGGGTAAATGCATTGATGTGCATGCCTGATACTGGCCTGGAATGTGTTTCGGTCTATATATGCTTCTGATTATGCTTGAGTGAATAAACTGCTGAATCCTTTAGTTATTTAGTCCAAGTAATGCCTTGACAGTATGTACCATATTGACTTTAAACTTTGCCTTTCTATGGAGAAGCCTGACAAAACAAGAAGACAGTCATTATCCTTGAGATCAAAAGTTAAGAGGGGAGAGGAGGCTTGCCAGGCTTCTGCTGTTGGTAGAACATGAACCTAAAATAAAGGAAGTCCTGTGCAAGTCTTAATAGATTTAACTTACAAATAATTCTTCAGTGTAAGGGACACCCAGAAACTTACAGCAAGCCTGTCAATCTTAATTACCAAACTCTTAAGTACTTTTGGTTTGGAGATATCTTTCCAAACTAAATTTGACTGAATCGTGCTCTAAAACTTGTCCCTTTTCCATATGTTCTGAATTGGCTACTTTGTTTCTGAAGATTGCAAATCTGAATTCTAGTCTTAATCTTTCTCTAAACAGAGAACTAAACTGCTTTGATCAGTGCTTTTTATCTGACTTGATTAGAAAAGAATCAGAATCATAAGGTTGGAAGAGACCTCTGAGATTGAGTCCAACCGTGCCTGTCTCCCTACTAAACCGTATCCCTAAGAAACTCATCTACTTGTCTTTTAAACACCTCCAGGGATGGAGACTGCACCACCTCCCTGGGCAATCTGTTCCAATCCTTGACCACCTCTCAGTGGAGAAATTCTTCCTAATGAAATTCTTCCTAAGATGCAGTGTCTCTGGAATGCCAGCCTCAGTACTTCATGCCTCAAGAAATAAAGAATTTTAATCAATTTCTAAGTTGTTTTGTTACTGCAAATTTGTCAGTTGCACCCTTGTGTTAGAGGTTTTTAAGATGTTTTACACCACAGGCCTTTCCTTTGTTTTTAAAGACAGCAGCAGTTTGTTTAAAACCACCTTGCTATGTTTTACTTCCACAGCTGAAAGCAGTGAATGTAAACTTGGCCATGGCACAGAGGGTGAGTTTTTGGGTTTGTTCCATCACACTCCAAAATAGCTCAAACTTATTTGCCTTTAGAGTGTGCTGCAAAGCCCATCTTTTTCTTGAAAGACGCTTAGGAAAGAGTGATGTGGCTGGGTGTGGGACCTGAAGTATTTTCTGTGAAAACTGTTTCTTGGTCACTGCATATCTTTGAAACTAAACTACTATTATTTCTTGAATGTTTATGTTCTGTTGAGCTGATAATAAGAACTGCACTTAATGAAGTTGATAAATCAACTTCAAAGTTTTTGCCATTGCTGTTGATAGAAATTTTGTGCAATGTTGTCTTTAGGAAATAAAACATTTCATTCATAATCAGTTTCCTGGCTCTAGAAGTGCTTGCTTTATTGTCACTGCCTTTGCTAAGGGTCTTTATTACAATGGTGATTACTAGCAGTGTGATCACGTCTGAAAATGTGGTATATGGTTGCATGGTACTAAACTTACTGCTCTAAGCTTGTCTGGTTGCATGTGCTCAGACTGTCTACGGAGCAATTCAATGTAGGTTGCTTCATCTATGAACCTGATTTTACTACATTACCATTTCAGTACTCTTCACGGAAATTTCCAGATGTGGCATTGAGAGTCAAGCTCTATGTTTGAAATCGAATAGGAATAGTAATTTTTCTGTTAAAGTATTTTATTTTTTATTACTACATAGATATTGTTATCAGGTTAAGATTTGTGGTTGGGAAATAGTTGTCTTGATGAAAGGGAACTGGAGAAATTGCTGTGTGGACTTGCAGACACTTCTTGGTGTTGACTTACTATAGACGTATCAGTCAAACATGGGTAGGACAAGGCTTAGGCATAGGTAGTATCTTGTATCAGAAGAGCTGATATAACTGCAAAAATTAGACTTTCAGAAATACACATCTTTAGCATGAAATAGAAATAGCAGCAGACTTCACAATTAAGGATTTTTTTTTTCAGTATTTAGGTAACCCAAGCTACAACTGAAAGGGATTTTTTGCCTTCCAACAGGATAAGTCCTTTTTAGTCCTTCAGGAAAACAAATCTTATTTTCCTCTAATTTGTCCAGGTGTTAACCAACTAGAAGTACCATAGGAGACAGAATTCTGTACATGTTTTCACGTAAGCTTACTTAGAGAACAAGGAATTGCAGAATAATTAGGCATTCTGAAAGATAATTGCCACAATAACAGTGGAGGATTTCATCAAAGTTTCAGTTGTAGTAATGGCTTAATTTATTTAAGAAGTAGAAGCTGCTTTTTCATTCTTTCTTTCTAATAAGCCTCATCATACCTTGATGTATCTGGTTAAGCTCATGGTTCTTTCCGAGTGCACAAGTTTAAGACTGAGGAATCTGATTGATATCCTCCAAGAAGGAATTATCTTATCTGTTACTTAGGTGACAAAAGTGACATGCTTTGGGTAATCAAAGGTTATTCGTGATAGTGTGGAGCAGGATGGCAGTAACTTTTCTAAGGGAAAGTTGAAAATTTGGAACCCGATTTGCAATTCTAAACTCTTTGTATTTTCTTTCTTCTCTGTTATATGGACTCTCAGCATCTGCAGGACAGCTATAAATGCATCTCAATTTGTTATAGTCATTCATGCCACTTTCTTGCATCCAAAGTACAGTGGCAAAACTGGTTGGCTCCAACACTGTACTGCTTTACTAAAACAGAAGAAATTGTACAATCCTATTGACCTTGTTCTACTGAAGTAACTTTGAAATGCACGTGAAAGAATTTGGTATATTAATAAATGGAAGGGCAATTTTTGTGGTAAGTTTTGTTAATTAAACTCCAACCTTATGCTTGGTAATGACTGTTACAGACATATTAAAAGAAATATGCCCTGTGCAAGCTGAGACCAATGCTGTTGTTCGTTTAGATACCTGTGAAGGCAAGAAAGGTGTTGAGTAAGCATTCCTAGTAGATGTGTATTCATATCTTGCAAAGTAAGACATCAAAAGGAACTGCTACCCTGCCTCTGGAAGCACTTATTTTTGAGCCATGGGACCCTCACGTGCTGTGTGGCTCTTATACCCTTGAGTCCTTACTCTCTCTTATTTTCTGCTAGCATCAGCAATACCGAGCCCTCCACTTACTGCAGGAGTGTTTACTGCCCTGTGAAAACACCTACTTATCCAAACAAAAGTAGTCATTCTGAACCAGCAGCTGGTGTTAGCTCTTATTGAATTTAAGACTGTGACTGGATTCCTTGGAGGACAGGACCTGTTGTACATTTTGAGGTGCTCCGCACATGGCTTTCATCGACTTCTAAAGTGTTTGCTGAGATTCACTAGCAAAATAAATTTTTCAGCTTATTCAGAGCGGGCAAGTCAATCCTCTGTGCCATATGAGTGTATCAAATTTGGCCACCATATGCATTCCCTTTCTTCCCAAAGACAGGCCAAAATCAACACTGGGTAGCAGAGGCAGCTGATCTGGGATGTGCCTTCCACAAACTGCACTATAAACTGTCAGTACAGGTGCCCTTGGTCCTACCCATTTGGTACTCCTAATAACTGTGCTTCATGCCTGCTGTTGTCAGCCGACATCTACTTGAAGTATCTATTTGAGGAGATGTGTGTTAGATGCAGGGATAAGCTCCCAAAACTCACTTTTGTTTATTGAAAAGGTGTTCCTGTGTTGAGGGATTTCAATTACTTCTCAATGCATGCTTTCTGCTGATGAAGCAGACTGTTCTATTTTGCTTATTCATTTTAAAAATATTTGGACTCTGCAATAGTAGATTCCTTTATGTCCTATATACTTTTTTTCCTCTATCCAACATTAAACAACATAATGTTCTCCATTTATATTACCAGGTGTTCGCACACTGGTATGTTTGGCTTGAGATTTTGTGGGTTTAAGAGCATCCCTAGGATTTTTCATGCAACCAATAGTGAATTTATGTGGGTAAACTTAAAAAATTTAAATACAGAGCTAGTGCTTATGTGTATTTGGCCTGTGTATGTGCTGATTATGCACCGAGATACTTAGTTTCATTTGCCAAAAACCCCACAGCATTACAGTTGGTAAAGCTCGTTGAGATGTTTGGACACTTCCTGTTTGTTGTAGCTGGAAAGAAATTGTATTCATGGTTAAATGGAATGGTGGATATAGTAAGCGTGCCCCCATATTAGCCATCAGAATGCGTGGGTTTGATTATGAGCCTTCAAAGCTCATTATTGTGTTTCTTGATTATGAATATTTTTTCGTTAAAAAACCCTTGTTGCATGCTACGGTGACTGACTTTCTTTCAGATGGTTCCAGTTCATAAAGGGTCACTAGTTATGAATAAGGTAGGCAAGCTTGGAAAAAGTGTTGACACAAAATCTTACTTCAGGCATTTGAAACTCCTGAAATGCTTGTGGTTACAGCAATTATCATGAAATACTAGAATTAACTGACTGGATTTTAGCAATAGCTGAACGTTTGCGGCGTTCTAGGCTGCTAACGAACTAAAATCCCCTTATTTTTCATGCAGTGTACCAGAAAAACCTGCAAAGTGTGTTTAACTCTTTATAGGTTTTTATCCTGCTCTATGAATATGCTTTTAAAAAACAGTCTGTTAGTTGAGGTAAAGTAGCCTAGATAATTTGACTCCCTTTGTGTTTAGTGCTGTGAAATTGTTAAATAATGAGGTTGTAAGCTCTTAAATATTCCCACTATAGACCATATCAGTGACAGTGTTTGGCTGCGTTAGTACACTGGTGGTCACAAAGGAGAGATGAGGAGGCTGCTAACTATACAATGCTAAATGCCTCATCACTGGGTACTTGTGTGTTTTTCTCTGGCTATTACAGATTCTCTAAATCTTAAGTTTGACGAAAGATTTGAGGTGACTGTGTTCATGTGTGACAGGAAATATCAAAATGAGAAGGAATGTTTTCTGGACTCAGCAAAATGGAGATCTGAAGGCATCTGTATTGCCTGTAAGAGATAAATGGGGCAAAATAGGATTAACTGAGGCTTATTAGTAGCAAAACTCGGTATTTTTTGCAGTGGAAAAGGGGAAACTGATGCTTAACTCAACTTAGAAAAGGGGGAGGTGGCAAAATTGACTCACAAATTTCACAGAATTAAGTGATTGCATCAAGAAAGTGACCATTAGAGTGGTATTTTGGAGATATGAACTATTGGGGTTATTTAGTTTTGAAGTGTTGTAGGCAACTAAGGGTAAATGGCAACTGAATTTGATATCGCGTAATAAAATGTCTTTCTGACGGGTGAAGCGTTGATGCTAAAATGAAAGCAGGATATAGTTTTAAATATCTGGCATTGTTGAAACTGTAAGTACACTTATAATCTTACAATTTACCCACCTCACACAAATGTTTGATTTATAGGACAAGGAAACTAATTACTTTATCTTCGTTGTCTGCTGCCAGTTTACAAGGGAATCCCCCAGCCCCCAGTACTTAGAATGATCCGAAGGTTATTCTGACTTTTCTAAGTCATATATGCCTACTGAGCAGTGGTAACTGGGAAACCTGAAAACTGCAAAGCCTTATGTAAACGTGGATCTGACTGAAACAAAGAACCACAGGATTTATTTTTTTTCCCTTGGTCAGTTGCTACAAATAAAAGAATTAGTCATTTTTGGTTTAGCTCAAATGCTGCTTGGGAAGGGGGAGGTCTTGCAGAATGCAGTCTGCCTCAGGAGTTGCAGAAAATAGTCTTGAATAAAACAATGTATTAAGTCATGGTTTTTCTTTTCCAGAATTCAGGATGTCTTTAGTATGTTTATGGGGTTTTAATTTAATTGTTTTAACTTATCTGCTGTTAACCTAGTAGTTCCTTGGCTGCGTGAAGACTAGAGTTATTTTCCCTTTACCTGGCTCTGTGGTCTAAATACCTCGTGCCCTTGTACCTCTAAGTGTGCCTCCTACAGTGACAGGCTGCATTACACTTCTCAAAAAAATCTGTCATTTTAGGGTCCATAACTTAAAATACACTGTTTTGACATAAACCACTAGGTTTTTAAAATGGTGTGCCATGAAACACAGAAAAATACTGTATTTCCAAAATTCTAACTTTCCTCCTAGGGTGTGAAATTTGAATGATGTCTACTATACTTTGAACTGCTGTTTATAAATCAAGGGAACTTTTTTTTGCTTGAAAATATTAGTATAAAAGGCTTTCTTTGGAATAAAAAGTTATTTTCTAATATTGTAGGCTGGGAGGTTCTTCCTATTCTAAATTATGATGCTAGTTCCTTCAGTCCTCCTATGGAAGAAAGAGGTAGTGTGGGTAAATGATCTGTGGTCTGCACGCAGTGCTTCAAAGGTGGCCTTATGCAATAATAGCAAGTGGACCATAATAGGTAAGCTAAATTCAGTTCTCTGAACAACTGCCTGAGATTTGGCAGCTGCTAGATATTACCATGAGATTAGAATTAAGCAACACAAAATGGAAGCATTAAAAATACTATGAGGCAGCCAGCTCCCATTCAACATTACCTTTTAAAATGCTAATTTGATTGTGAAAGTTTATGAAAGGAAATATTCGTGCTAGAGACATAAATCCCTGGGCACATAACTGGAGACACAAATTGATGCTAATATGAGGCTTCAGTAATAGTGCCAAACTAACATAACCTGTTTTAACAGTCTGCTTGGCTGTGAACCTGCAGCTAGAGTAATTTTGAGCAGAAGAATGATTTGCCCTTCCATTACTAAGGCTTAGCAAGTATTCTTATCTTTGATATACTTCATTTTCTTAATGCCTTGATTACATATTTGTTATATTTTTTAGTGTACAGTGCTAGTGTGAAACTGCCAGCCTCTCAATTTCTGTTTCTTCTTAAGATGAGAATTATTTTTCATACTTTCTTGTTAATAGGTGTTTTGACATGAATACATTGATCTTGATTTTTGGTGTCAGCTTCTTTGTCATGCTGGTAGCTTATTTTCAATCTTATTGTGCCATGTGTTTAAAGGTGGGGTGTGTGTGTATACTTTCTCTTGCATGATTTAGACAAAATTATGACTGCTAACTAATGCTCTTCTAAAGTGCTTCCTAAATTTGATCTGTTGAAATGGATCTTGTCCAAAACAAAAAAACATGACCAAATAAATGCTTTGAGGCCACTGACTAAAGGAATTGGTTTTGTCCTGTCGTTGATGGTTCCTTATGCATATGCATCTGCTGACAAAATTCTGAATAAAGGTGAACCTAAAAGTTGGGTGGTTTCCTGTATAAGATGTGAATTGGGTATGATTCAAATGTAAAAATTAAACTCGCTTTAAGTATTTGAATATTCAGTCCACTGACTTACTGCTAACATTTATTTTTCAGTCAGGTGGTTAGGGCAGATAAAAAACTGACTGCAATATTTAATAGGCTGTGCAAATTCTATTAACAGAGTTCTTATGTCGTGTTTAATGTTTACAAAAGCCAATCTGAGTGACCTTGAAATCAGTGGAACTCTTACTCTGGGAACAGTATTAGGCTTTTTCCCCTCTTCTGTATCTAGATTTGTGATTCCATGTTTGTGTGTATACAAAAAATAAAAGGGCGGTGTTAGTTCTATAACGGGTTTTCATTATGTAGTGTACATTTTTCCATTTTTCTCCATATCCTCATTTTTTTGTAGGTTTTTACATTGAGCAACTGTTTATTTTCTTTAGAATTCACAAGTTAATTCTAGGTATGGGAACTCCATGTCATTGCTGCCAGTACCTTCCCACGTTAAGTTCTGCAGCATACTTTTGAAATAGTTGCTATCTAGTTAGTCAGCAGTGAAGCACAGCTGGAACAAAGGGCACATACAGTCTCTACTGTATAGTGGTTGTGCTTTTTCCATACTGCATCCTTAAACAAAAACTGTTGCTATGCTTGATTGAGATGATGCAATACTCCTTTGCATGTGTTTGTAGTTTTGTTAATCCTGAGCACAAAATTAAGGCATTAGGTTCTTAATAATAAGCATGAAAGATGGAAATACTGTATTTGTGTTAAACAGTTTGATTATCTAAAACATTGCCAAGCAGTAGTAATGCAGAACAGGTGTGACAGCTGCCCATGATCACATTGCAGGACTAATAAAATATCATAAGACTTTCATTTTTAAAATTAATAACTATTTTATAAGAGAACTTGTGGCATTTTTTGTGGTGTTGCAGTTAGGCTTTAAGATTAATCACAAAAAAATACCTAATGCTATAATTGATTAAGTTTTTCCAGTGAATTATCTTGCTCCCGGGTAACAGTATTTGCATTAGTTTTATCTGTTTTCAGAGCTTTTGAGTAGGAATTGTTAAGTATTTGTCTCTTTATAGGTTGGAAACTACAAGCGGACAGTAAAACGAATTGATGATGGGCATAGACTTTGCAATGATCTTATGAACTGTATTCATGAACGGGCACGAATAGAGAAGGTCTATGCTCAGCAGCTCACAGAATGGGCAAAAAGGTGGAAACAGCTTGTGGAAAAAGGTAATACATTCTATTTTTGAACTCTGAAAACTTTCTCAAACGGAAAAAAAATGTTTCTGAATGTCTTTGTTTTGGTAAGTACAACATAGATACTTTGTACTATTTAGCCTATAATTGAGTCTTTGCAAAAGGCTCAGTAATGTAACAAATTATCAAGCTTTTCTTGATTAATCAGACAAAGCCCTGCTTCTTTGCTAGTTTGCTCGTTTCTAACTGAAGCAGATGAACCTTGTCTCCAGTGTTGAGGTATTGAAAGAGATTCAGTTCTAGAGAGATGGCTGTTTCTAGGTAACTAACGGTATAAAACACAATTTGAAAAGTATATCTGAATAATGAGGGGGGTAGTGGTTGTGGGGGGAAAAACTAGTAATGAGAGAGCTTTAATGGAAGGCTAATTGATACCATTTTAATACATTCTGAAATAGTTTATCCTTTCTTGATTATCAATGCTTGAAAAAGTGTGTTGAGAAATGGAAGGCAGTTCAAAGAGGAGGTAATAAGAGGAATAGTGAAAATCATATTATAGGGAGGAGGAGGCCAGTCTAAATTAACGTTATTTCTTCTGGTGTAAAAATTTTTGATATTATAAATTTATTGGAAAAGGAACTGTTCCCTTTTCTAGGTTTGCATCAATATTGCTGTTTACAAGTGAATGAATATAAGTCAATAGCTTCAGGTAGTTTCTTGGGAATATAAGTTCCATGTGGGTGATGGTTACTGAGAATGACACTTTCTGTTGTGTTTAGGCCCACAGTATGGAACAGTAGAAAGGGCTTGGTGTGCTTTTATGTCAGAAGCTGAAAAAGTGAGTGAACTACATCTAGAAGTAAAAAGTTCACTGATGAATGAAGACTTTGAAAAAATCAAGAACTGGCAGAAGGAAGCCTTTCATAAGCAAATGATGGGAGGATTTAAGGAAACCAAAGAAGCAGAAGATGGATTTAGGAAAGCTCAGAAACCCTGGGCAAAAAAGCTGAAAGAGGTACAGCAGTAGATTATGTATTAGATATCCTGTGTTACAATATACTAATGTCTCAAATCTCTGAGGGAGTAAACTCCCTATTCTCTCTGCTGGACCCTCCTTTCTCAAAAAGATCTCTTGCTTTCTGTCCTCTTCTGAAAATAAGTATTTTTCTCTTGGTCTCTCCTAATCTTGGTGACTTTGGTGAAAATCTAGAAGAAGTACAATTTAAGCTTTTATTTTAACAGTATCTGATTTCATGCATTTGAAAGTTATTGCTCAAAGAAACGAGCTGGGGGGAAACTGCTGGTTTTTCCCTGTCATACAACATTATTCTAAAATAACAGGTTTATAGAAGGGAAGCAGGAGAATGTGGGCATGAGGAAAAAATGTTGTATTGGGGGGCTTTCTGTAAACTTTTTCTTGAGATTGTTACATCTTCCCTAAGCTGCATGAATGACATTTCTTGTATGGTGAAAGAATGCTGATTCATAAGTTGTACAGTAATTTCCTTACGTCAGTTTTAGTGTAATGTTCATTCCTTGGCCTAATTGAAAAAGTAATTCCAAGAAAAAGAAAGAACATCGAGAAACAAAACCTGACACTTTCTTCATTGCAACATGATTGTAAGGCTAAAAAATTCAGTTGCTGGCTGGTTTATAAACTGTCCTAGATGCAAATATTCAAATCTACTTTGTAGGTGGAAGCTGCAAAGAAAGCATACCATGCAGCCTGCAAAGAGGAGAAAATGGCTATATCTAGAGAAACAAACAGCAAAGCTGATCCAGCACTGAATCCTGAACAACTTAAGAAATTACAAGACAAAGTGGAGAGAAGCAAACAAGATGTACTAAAGGTATACTGTGGGCTAATATACTGCTTCTGTGCAGTCTTTTTAACCTGTAGCTTGTGCACATTTAAGCTTATTTCTCTTCCTGAATGTGCTGTGGAGTGCAGTGCAGCTCTCTTTCAGGTAGGGTCTTATACTAAATTAGAGTTTTCTCCAAAGCATGTTATTGCCAAGTTCTTCTGTGAAGAATGGATAATGTATTACCTCTATTTTGTCTAAGTACTTTCAGCAGACAATGAAGGAGAACAAGACAGTGAACTTCAAGGACAAGAGTTCTATTCATTTAGTAGTGAGGGTTGGATTATTTCACTTGAGAGGCTGTGAGATAGGTGCTTAAAACTTGCTGATGATATCTAAACTTGTAGTCATTCTTGACTACAGAATACAATGAGAAAGTAAGCTGTTACCTGTTTAATAAAAGTAAATAGACTTGAGGAACTGTTGTTCTGTTGACAAGTTCGGTTCATGTCTTCAGTGGGCTGCTACCAAGAGGCTTTTCTTCTGTGACTTTCTTCAAAGGTATCTTTTCCCATTGGGAGTGCTGTTCTGTGATCTGGAATGCTGATGTTAAATTGGGTGGAATCTTTTATTTCCTGTCTGTGGACTGCTTCTGCAAATTAGTGTACAGTGGGAGGTTCTGTCTGTTATCTGAGCTCACAGTGTATGCAGTTTATCTTCACAGGGATGTATACAACGTTTGGGGTTTTGGTCATGACTCGGTAAACTATGTAAATTACTGAAGGGGGAAAGACAACACTTCAGAATTATTTGGAGATCTTTAAGAGACCTGTAACTTGAAAAACTACCTGCTCTGATTTGTTCTCTGGCTCCTTTGATTTTTATCTTTAGTATCATATTAACATTTGACATGGTTTCTGTCAAAAAGTCAGAGAAGAGGTTTAGAGCTTTTTTGTAGCTGTTCTGTAGTTTTGTTAAGATAACCCTCAATGTAACCTAACATGGGTACGGTGGTTGTGAAAAGAGAATGCAGTTTAGGAACTTCTGTTCTAAATCTTGGGCATTACTACATTGGCAACTCTGCTATGTAGACTAGTAATAAAATATATTGCTAAAAGTTTGTTTTTCTGCCCCTCAGACAAAAGAAAAGTATGAAAAATCACTGAAAGAATTAGATAATGCCACTCCTCAGTATATGGAAAACATGGAACAAGTATTTGAACAGTGTCAGCAGTTTGAGGAAAAACGCTTGCGTTTCTTTCGAGAAGTGTTACTAGAAGTTCAAAAACACCTTGACTTGTCCAATGCTGCAAGGTAAAACTCTGTATGTTTTCAAAATTAATGCTTAATGCTTTTCAGTGAAAAGGAATCCATACTTCAAGTAGATCACAGTTTGGAATCTGATTTGTTTCCAATGTGTTACTTCAATTTGTTTGAAGTGTAAGTGAAAGAGCCTAATTCTTTGTTTTGTCTGAGATCAGATTAGCATCTGTCCCTAGCATTTGCTAGTTTTATTAACACAGTGTTAAACGAACCAAGAAACTCTCATTCATTCTTGTTGTATTTTTACAATCAAATGTGTGCCAATTAGAAGATTCCAAGCTTAGAATCAAAGAATTCTGAATCAAAGATTGGGAAAGGAGGGGCTTGGTGTGTTGTCTTGCATGTATGACACTCATTATGCAGCAGAATGGCAAGAGCCGTGAATTTGACACCCCTGGTCTAGAATTGGGATCAAAGTTGTATCTGCAACATGACTTCTATTCTGTTAAATACCGTATACTTATGAGAACTTTAATGGAAAACAACTAGAGTAAGAGATAAATAAAATTATTAAGGTTCTCTTTTTATAGTATTTGAGTTTTTGTCTAAATAATACAATTAGTAAAATACGAGAGTACCGAAAACAATAAAAGCAGTTAGCAGATATGATACCTGCACAGGAAAATGTTTGAATTGTTTAACTCTGCTGCAGGTTTGAGATTTTTCATAATGACTTATTGTTCTCATTAGATTGAGACAGGAGTTATTACAGAATGCTATGGACTTGAAACAAAACCAGTTTCTATTGTCTTGTAGACAAGTTTTTCAATTAAAGAAACTTGATATTCAGCAATTTAAACACATCTCTATGTAAATTCTATGTTTAATGTTTAAAGTTGCTTTACACGAGTCATAAATCTGAAATCTTTCAAAAATTTTGTGGGTTTGAGCTTTCAGCAAGTTTATTTGTTGGACTGCTCTTCCTTTATTACAGGCAGTTAATATGTCTGTCAGAGTTTTAAAGTCTATATTGCTGTAATTTTTTTCAATACTATTGAAACTTGTGAACTTTGAAATATTTAGTTTTTTAAAAAAGTCTGACTAGGGGATTTGCCATGTTTCTAAATGTTATACTAAATTTGAAGACAAATGTTTTGCAGTTACAAAAATATCTACCGTGAACTGGAGCAGAATATAAAAACAGCAGATGCTGTTGAAGACTTGCGGTGGTTCAGAGCTAATCAAGGTCCAGGGATGTCAATGAACTGGCCTCAGTTTGAGGTAAGGTCAGAGTACATAAAACTCGCATATGTTTTGTCTATTTTTTCCTCTTTGCTTTCTGTTGTATTCCTTTATGGTGTAACTGAAATTCAGGGCTCCAGCAGTGGAATTTTTTTGTTTTTACAAGTCATAGTAGTTTTCTTGATTTCCATTGGGGTCTCCTCAATCCCCAGCTTTTTGGAGGTGATTATGTTGGGCATTGATTTAAAAATAAAAGGAGAAAACTCTAGTGATTTTTTTTCCTTAAGCCAAAGTCATTACTGAAGTCATGAGTAAGCCATGGTTTAGTTTATACATCCCTGACACCTGTATACGTTTTACTTCTCCCCTTGGTGTTAGACTTCAATTTGAATCTCCTTGCTGTTAGTAGGTAATTACAGTGTAGGCAGCAAAGACTTACAAAAAATTTGAACTAAGCCCTAAAAATTGAGATTTGTAAGTCTTAAGTACTTTTTTTCGATGCTGTTATATTTAAAAAATTCCACCCTTAAACAGTTGGTAATTTTATTGCTAAATGCCATCTTCAAAAGAAAGGTTTTCAAAGTAGTGTTCTGCTAATGTAGCCTCCAAGAAACAAGTACCAAAATGTACCGGTGCAGATCATAGTACCAGAGTATCAAGCACCTGGATTTAGGATGAGTGTTTTCTGACCAGAATCGTGGGTTTAGCTGAAATATTTTCTAGGCATTAAGTTAATGGAGTGGGAGCATCAACTCTGGACTGTTCACTGTTCCCTTAAGTAACCATAATGGAAAATACCACCTGGTTTTAAAATATTGAGTAACTTTGGATTAGGCTTGAGGATGAAAACTCATAATATTGCTGCAGAATTTCTTTGCCTGAAGTGCTGAACTACAGTTACTTCTGTGTGAGGAAATTACCATCCTTTTTCTTAAGCATTATAATTAACAGATTAAATACTGTTGTTACTATTTTTCTAATTATTTTTTTTTCTTATTTACATGCTACAAGGATGATGTAAGTAAAAAATGTCATGATCAAATGAATATGAAATTGCATTCTAAACTGCAAATGTGCTTAGGTCAGTGGTGTTTAAACTATGGTAACTCAGAAATCCAGTATATATTTGTACAAATTTAAAATAATGAGGTATCTCAGAAAAGTTGGCCAGAAATCTCTTAAGACTGACTGTTGGAAGTATAAACCAGTAGTAATAGCAACTTGCAAAAGTTAAAAATAGTTTTCTCAAGCATTTTTAACTTTTCCTATTAAAAGTACTTTTCTCAAATGCTTATCTTTTGTATAGCAAACTATCTCCTGCCTTTTTTTACCTTTAAGGCTTCTGAGATTAAACACACCTCAGCACAAGATATTTGCTTGCATCCAGTTAGTTCTCAGTTGGTTCATGCTTTATATTAGCGTGCAGCTTAATTTGACTTGATAGGTAGAAGTTGTGTTTAGGTCTCAATACCTGTCCATCTGCCTTCTGAAACACCTGAATGGTTCAAACCATCAAGGAGGGGATACTTTTCAAATAGCATCATGAGTCCTGTCAATAGTTGTGTTGATTTGAACCATAACTTTTGTGGAGGGCTATTAAGGACAGTAAGTTTCACTAAATCTAGACTGAAGTATCTTAAGGGCTCAAATCTTAGGGACAAGAGAAGTGATATACAATGAGTTTAAAAATGAGCTGCTTCTGAGGCCATTCTTGGAGCACTTATGAACAAGTAAACCCTGTCTTAAATTAGATTATAATCCATTTTTTAATTAAATGTAAATTATTTGAAATGGTGAGCTCTCTTAGTCCTTTAATTTCTCCAGTTGTCTGCGAGATGTCTGGTGTTTTAAGTCTTTTCAAGGTGTTCAGAATACTAAGCAGGGAAGTACAACCTTGGGATTTTGCAAGTAGCGTTGCAAACAGATACCTGTGCTAGGGTAGGAACTAGATGACAGCTATAACTGAAACATTTAGAGTAGCTTATCTTTTTGATAATTTTTGTACCGTTGTATGTATAGATATACGTTCCATAACTCAGTCTGAAAATTGTGATAATTATTCAATTAAATTTCTCAATCACATTTTATGTTCGTTGATAGGAGTGGTCTGCAGATCTGAATCGCACTCTCAGTAGAAGAGAAAAGAAGAAGGCTTCTGATGGAGTGACTCTGACTGGTATTAATCAGACTGGAGATCAAGTTTCACAGCCTAACAAACATAGCAGGTATTTTTTTCCATGCCTAAAAAGACTAAAAAAAAGGGAAAGGATTGTTATCTTCAAGTATGCTAAGCTCTACAGGATTAAAAAGTCACTGTCCAACCAAGTGTTAATTGTCTGTGAGCATTTTTAGTGATGTTTTTCTGCAGCTCATGAAATATTTTGGGAATTGTTCTCCATTTCACAATTCTCTTTCCTTTGGGAATTAAAAGAAACCAAACTTTGTGAGAAACTGAACTTTCTGCAGCTAATCTGGTAGTTAGTCTGTTGCTATCTTCCCATATCTATAAATGACAATTATACTTGGAAATCTTAGCTTGCAAAACATTTAATCACTTCTGGATGTTATTAATACAAAACTGTTAACATCAGCTGCTTTAGAAAAGAATGAAACTGGCTAGAAAAATTGCACTGCCTTTTATTGCAGACAGTAAGAAAAAGAAATTATGGTCCATGAAGGACATTTAGTTCTGGAGGAATGTATCTTACGTGAGACTTCCCAAACTTTCTTGGGTCTTCCACTACACTTTACAGATATTTGGGTTTTTGTTTGGTGGTGGTTGTTTTGGTTTTGGTTGGTTTTGTTTGTTTTTTTTTTTGTTGGAGAAGGGGTCTGCTAAGAAACTGCTTAGTGGGACACCAGTGACAGTGTTCTACTCATAAGCCGATAGGTCACCATAATGCTCTTTCTTTTCCAAATTAGCAGTCTTAGTGTCCAGAGTAACACAGTGCAGTCAGTACAATCAAGTTACAATCCCTTTGAAGATGAAGAAGATACTGGGAGTACTGTCAGTGAAAAGGAGGACAATAAGATCAAAAAGTTGGTGAAATGTTGTTTTTTAATTGTTTTCACACTTGCCCTTTCTCTATCCAAGGTTTTCTATTTTTGGTTTCTATAACACTATGCTGGTCAGTGCATGAAGTCCTTTTAAGTGGTTATGTAAACAACACTATAACCTAACTCATCTTTCCTAACAGATGCCATATCTGTTGCTTTGATCTTTGGCTGAAGCTACTGGGGTTATTGGCAGTTGCTAACAGAACTGCTCTTGCTTTTTTCCTTCCTTTTACCAGTCCTATAAAATGTTAAAACCAATGGGTTTTTCTAGGTTTTCTGGAGCTTTACTGCTCTGTGTGTTCTCGCTGAATAAACCTGCTTCTACAATTGCTTTCTTTTTATTTAGGACAGCTCAACCCAACTGCCTGTTACTTCAGTGTGCACATTAGGAATGTCTTATCACTCTCTTAAATGGCATGTGCATGTTCACCAGTGAACTTTTCTTTAAATGATGTTTTTGCAGTATAATAGTTTCTTTTATTGGTGGATTGTAACTTACAAAAAGCGTCGAAAGCTATTGCAGGGGAGTTCGGAGATTTGGGAGGAAGGTTCTGCAAAGCAATTTACATGTATTAGTCCTACAAATAATTCCTCTCATCTACTACTTGCATACCTTTTACGTTTCTAGAGTAAACAATGCCACAGATTGCATAGACTTCTTGATAGAGAAGTTTTGGGATTTTTGAGGGAATATTTAACTTTTTTTCTTTTGCCATTTTCTAACTTTGTAAATGTATTGCAAGAATGTTTGGGTGATTTTTTTTTTTTTGAATGAGACATTGTCAGCTAAAGATAGAAGATACCAGAAATAGTTTCACAACTGACCCTTAGAGTGAAATTTAAGCTCAATTAGGGGAACTGATGTCTTAATGATATTTCTATTCTCATATTTTAAGAGCAGAAAAGAATAATTTAAAATTTATTTTCAGTGTTAGCAGTTATGAAAAAAACCAAAGCTACCCTACAGATTGGTCTGATGAAGAGTCCAACAACCCCTTCTCTTCCACTGATGCCAATGGAGACACCAATCCATTTGATGAAGATACGTCTCCTGCAATGGAGGTGAGAGTACGTGCACTCTATGACTATGAAGGCCAAGAGCAAGATGAACTCAGCTTTAAAGCTGGTAAGTTTACAGCAGTTACTTAAGATATTTATCAGAAGGAGAAAGGAGGGAGGGGAGATAGTCTCTTCAGCTTTTATTTTCTAAAGTTAACCTGTTTCTCTGGATGTACTTTACTCACCAGATCGTATCACACCATCACCCTTCCTGACAATGCTTCTTATTATCACCTGTTTGGAAGCTCTGACTTCTAATCCATTTGGAATGTTGGGATGCATCTATTTAGGATATTTCTTTCTTACTGTCTTGTGTTAAAATGAGCTGCAGAACTGATAATCCTATCTTGTCCTTTTCTTAGTTGATGACAGTAACAGCTGCTGCTTTTTGCTGTCTAGAAGTGCCAACCCTACAAAGTCGTTTTTTAAAGGAAAAGTCTACAACAGCTAATCTCAAAAGAATATCTAATCAACTGGTATTTTATGTTTAAAATGGAAGCATCCCCTTTTTTGGCCCCCAGCTTTCCTCCAGTGCCAACTTTTTAAGGTTGAAAACTTAATCGTGACAGAACTTCTTCCTCTTTCCCTCCCCTTTCAATGTATGTTAATGACAGTAACTGTTTTTACCTGTTTTTTTTTTTGTCCTGTGTTATGTTAGGGTAATTTACTGTACATCTCCCTTTGGATATTGTATTTCTCTTGAGCAATAAACCCTGTTTCTTTTTTACCTCACTGCTGTAAGATGTGAGAGAACATAATAGAGGCAATTGACAGGAGAGACCCATGCCACAGTGCTTCCACACGTATGAAGCTGGCATAAGGGTATGATGCCTGCATGCCCTGGATGCTCCAGCCTCCAGTTTGTCCGGGCTAGTTCTACCTGCTGTTTTGCACTGAGTGATTGCCTGGGCATCCTGCTGAACTCCCCAAGTAGCAGACTTCTAGTTTTCCATGGTCTGGCCAGTCCGGTGGCAGCACCCTCTAGTGATGCAAGGTGAAATCTACACCCAGTCCCTGCCTTTCGAACTCTTTATTTCAGCCAGTTGTTCTACAGCCTCGTCCAGGATCGCATGAAATGAAATGTTTACCAATTAGGAATTCCAGAACAAGATTGCATAAGTAGTTTAGCAAAAGCAAACAGAACTTCAGTTTGGGAAAGTGAGATAAACAATCTCATTGATCTTGTCTCTTTTCCCGTTTGCTTGTCATTTACTACCTTTTCTCATAATGACTGACTTAGTTGTAGAGGAAAAATAGGACTTGATGTGTTGAAAGTTAGAGAAAACTTTTGGTTCTGCCTCACTTTCAGCTGGGGTTCGTAAGGAGTGTGCTATTCCTACACCACGTACAGTAGGCCTTAGATGGATGTTAAAGCTTAAAGTTAGTATAGTAAAAAAAGTGAGTGATGCAACTAAGCAGCAAACTGCTAGACTTCTGTCCTGCTTACTGAGAAAGGTGGTGCTTGGAACAGTGCATTTTCAGGTCATATTCTAAATGCAGTTTGGTTTTTTTTAAACCAAAGGCCTAACAAGGTGGTGGTGCTCCCACCTCTCTCTCACCTCCCTCTTTTTTCAGTAGTGACACTCTGTACTCTTCTTCTTTGCAGAGAAGGCTTCCAGAGAGGAGGAATGGGTTGGTTTGTCCATTAACTTTGGTGAATTTTGTTCTGACAGAAGGACAGTACTAACAACACATCTGGAACTTTCTCTGGAATGCACAGCAGCTACAATTATTCTTCATTCTGTGGACTTTAACTGCTCCATTCTTCTCAGCAGGGGATGGAAGTGCACTAATCTCCTTGAAATATGTATTATGTCTATCAAGCAACAGGGTGGCATTCCAAGGGTTTAAGTTAATGAACCTTTCAATGGCAAAACTATGCAATGTTTATAGACACAGATATAGTGGTTAAATACTTAGGCATTCTGTGCTTTAGTACCAGATTTGTGACTTGCATTAAACTGTTTGAACCAAGTGGTTCTCAGTGCGAAGTGTGTAGAAATAAAGTACAGGAAGTATGACCTGTAAGAGAGGTGTCTAAGCTTAACTTAAAAATAGCTTAATATTTGTGGTGGAAGAGAATTAAAGTACATTTTAACACAAAATTATATGAGTGTATCAATTGTAGGAAAGGGATAATGTGCTAGATTATGAATGCCCTTACAGAAGCTGAATTATCGAATGGCTACAGTCAAACTTGCTTAGGTTTTAGGCGGAAGTATTGGTGTGACTACGTTTACAAGGAATATGTGGAAGATTCAGGAAAAAAAAAAGCCATGCAGGAGCTCCTGTGCTCCTGTGTAGACTATGCCCGGACTCCTAAGCAGCTGTCAGCAGAGCATTAATGTGTTTTAGGGATCTGTTTCTCTGGATATCAAAGAATTTGCTTGAAAAGCTTTTCTTATCACTTCTAGGTACATATGCTCTGCAGAAAGTCCATTATATGTACTTTAATACACGAAAGTCCTTTTTATTATTGAAATACTTTATACATCTGTCTTTTTTCTTGGCAAACAACTGTGGGAGGTTCCAAAGAACAAGAATAACTTTGTTTATTTGTATCTTATGAGAGGGTTTATAGTTGTGTAACAGGATGGGACTCAACCATCTACCATATGTCTAACTCACCCTGCTGTACCTCTGCCATGTCTGAGAAAAGATATCTACTCTAAATGTAGACCATGCAATGTTGTCAAAATGTGTTATTGTAGATGCTATCTTTATCATTGTTGTTAGAGACTGTTTTCTTTGTAACTGTTGTGCAGATGACACTTAAGTGGTAATATTTTCATAGACATCCAAGATCACTGACTTTCTAAGCCCTAGCTGTTAATACAAGTGCAACTGCATTGGGGCTTACTGTTAATGCAGTGTGGCTTTGATAGTCGTTTTCACTCTGTATTAAAATACACTTCGTAGAAGTGGCAGGAAGCTTGAAATTGTGAACTCCTAGAACTGCAGAAGAAGTGGTGGAAAATGTCTCCAGAAGTCCATAGTGCCAAACGTTTGTTGATAACGTTCTTTTATTAGTTATCTGGTAAATTTACAAACTACAGGAGGTGAGACTTTAACCTTTTTTAGCTAACATAGGACCTATAGAAGATATATATCTGATAAAAATTTAATATGAAGCTTCTCCATTTCTACCAAGGAATTGATAGTCCCTCGGCTAATTTGTTTTCTCCCAAGTGATACCAAGACCGTACATGTATAGCCATTTGGGACTGTATTAAGTGGTTAGTATCTTCAGCATGCAATGCCTATTGCTAACTAAGATGAAACACAAATTTTTTCTAAGGAAGTGTGACACAACTAAGTTGCACATGAGGAAATAATTGTTACTTTGGCCTTTTTCTGCCTGGCTGAGCTGGATATTCATTTGCTTATTATGTACAGCATCTTAGAGGCTGCAGACTCTATGCTAGAATATATCCTGAGAATGTAGAAGATTAGGTGTGAACGGTAGTCAAAATGAGGTTATGCTATAGTTCATAAATAAAGGTTATGTTACCATTCTTAAATGTCTGAATGGATAATCAGTGTCAGCTTTTGCTGTGTAAGTTAGCAAGCAGATTCTTTTTTTTTTTTTCTGGAGCTACAGCATCACCTTCCAGCAGTATAAAGCTAGAGCAATAAAAAGGAAAGCTAATTCCTAGTCCTTAAATTTTCTTAAAAAGATGAGGAAAGGAGAGAGAGATGTGACCAACTGTAAGGTATAGGGTTCTCGTAAATTTTTCTGCATCACAACATAGTAGTGCTGTACTGAAAAGCTGCAAGTATAATTCAAGAGAATTTTATTGTCGTGTCTTAATGTTTGTAGCATTTTCCTCCTTGTGTTCCGTGAACTCTTAGAAAGTACATTGACAGGAAGCCTAATGAAACACTTATTTCACGTGCACTGCCATTTTGTTGAAGCCAAAAATGCAGGATTATTCTGCTTGTTTAGAGGCAGTTGTACTATTCACAACTATCTCTTCCTGTTCAAACCCTTTCGCTATAAGGGAGTCTTTGATCTTATGGTGAAATAACACTGTACAGCTTCAAAGTTTGCATTCTTTATTATGCATTAAAGCGTGCTGTGACCTTTTTGAAATGCCATCAATGTAATGTTTTAGTTTCAAAGTAGCTTGCTTTTTCCTGTTATCTTGAAATTCAAGGCCTTTCATCCCATATTTTAGGTCTGGAAGTGGTATTCCTGATGTCAAAATCACGAAAAGCAAAGAGGGGCTTTATGCTGGGAACTGGGGTGGGCAGGGGAAGAAAAGCCGACATAGAGATAACTGTCTTGTTATCCTCCTGTTGTCTCTTAAACAGTACAACTTGTTAACAATGTTGCTTCTTTTTGCAGGAGATGAGTTAACTAAAATGGAGAATGAAGATGAGCAGGGTTGGTGCAAAGGACGTCTGGACAATGGACAAGTTGGTTTATACCCAGCAAACTATGTAGAACCAATCCAGTGACAAAGGACAAAGTTAATATAGAAGTGTTACAAAAGCTCTGTTTGCCTGTACAGTATATATTTAAAGTGAGAGGAAGCTGAATGATGTATAGAATGTATATATTTTAATGAAAAGGTGAGAGCTTGATATTGAAATCATGGTGATTTAAAGACAGAAGTCTGAACTAATTATTTGACATTGTTTTCACAACTTGTGCACAATGCAAAGGAAAGGGGTGATGTTGAAAAAAAAAGTACTATGATAGGAAAAATACTTTTTAAGCTTTTTCTTCCCACGTGGTCTGTTATTGCGACTCCTAAACGTTTTTGCATTTTCTATGCTTGTGCCTCATCCTACCCTAGGTATGTGGCTTACGCTCACTTTTGTTTAATCAGTTATTTTAAGTGACCTTCAGTAACTTGCAACTTGAATTTTAAAGATTATTATAGTTAATTTTCTATTTGTTCTTAGCGATGTCTGAAAGATGCAGTATTTTTTTATTTAAATGCTATGTAGTTAAGCACCTTTTTGTATGCTTGGATGTATCAATACTTAAATTATGACATAGATTTAGTCACCAGATGAATGAATGAAAACTCTCCATGTTGTAGTAATCTTTCTATGTTGTTAGCATGGCTTGAAGTTGTAAAACAAATATTGTATTTAATAAATATCTGTTACAGAAGGTTATTTGTAGCAGAGATATCTGCAGGTGCCATGGGCTAGGATTCTATTATGAATGTTGCTTACGTGGTTTGACACTTAAACAGACTTTTCCATTTAGATCTTAAATGGCACTCAAAAGATAAATTATGCATAAGCCCCAGAATAGTAGCCATTTCCAGCACACTTTTGCAGGGAAAGAAAAATAATCTCCTTTAAACTGCTAATGATTTTTAGGTGATTTGAAATGTTAAATCTGTGAAGATTAATTTTTTTGAACAGAGAAGACTGTAAAATAGACTAAATGCTTTTTATTAAGAGCCTATCTATGTTGTGTATATGTACATATAATTTGATATTTCAAAATATGAAGAGCATGGCTATTAGTTATCGAGCCTTTTGATGTCAATAAGATTTTAGACTTATTAAGAGTTTAAATTATAGGTATATTTAAATCTGCTTTCCTGCCATATTAATTACTGTACCATAGACAAAGTATTCTGTGATTAGATTTTTGGAAGTACAGTCAATACACTAACATACTCAAAATCAGTATTTGTGGATAAATTTGTGGGTCAAAATATAAACCAGCTTTAGTCCTTACATGGATTGTTGTAGCAGAACACTGTAAAATCTACATTTGTTTGCAGTTACAACCCGGTCATCTGTAATCCTGCCAAATAGTATTGCATTTGTGACATTTAAAACTGGGTTGTAAAGTTACAGCAGATTTGTGCTTTAAAAAACCCTTGAGTATCAGGTAAGTAGATATGCTGTATTAGGAAGCTACACTGTAATGAAGCTAACAAATTTATTTTGAGGTAACTATAAAACACTGTTGGTAGTCTTGGACATTGTTTGCTTTTTGAGCTTATAGAAATATTTAGTCATTTTCAATGAATCAAAACATGCAAGCTTAGAAGGTGGATGTATGTATGTGTTTGTCAAGGAAAACCTAACATAACTGTTCATCCACAAGATGGTTCCTAAAATTGTCAGGAATTACTGGTTTGGTTCTCTGTATTGTAAAATATTTTAGAAAACAATAAAATTGTTAATCTCTTAAATACACAGAACGCACTTCTTACTATTTCAATGTATGTGAAAATAGTCTTATGAAGCATTATAGTCTTATCTGTGCATTTCATTGCAATTCAAGGTGACACTGTCTAAAAGAGCCACAAAGAGGAATATGACATTAGTGATATTGTGCTGTTAATAAAAAAAGGGGAGCTGCAGCACACAGAGGCTCTTGTGGCAAGGCATTCCAGCAAAGTGTTTATGGAAGAAGAGAAGACCATGTCTCTTATGGGTATGCAAAGCCTACTGTGATGCTGCTTTCTGTGGTACAGTCAAATCTGAGATGGGTTGGATATTTTTTATACTATTTGAAGCTTTTCTGCCTTTTGTGAGGGTTTTCTTGTTGACTGGCAGCAGTTAACGTAGTAGTGTTTGTGATGGCAAGCTGAAAGTTTTATCTGGTCTCCCACACTAATACTGCATCTTTTAATCACACTGCATGTCCAATTTGTTGAAGGCACCATAGAATCCAGGTGGAAGGGACCAAGGGAGGCCTCTAGTCCAGTCTCCTATTTAAAGCACAGTCTGCAGTCAGACCAGGTTGTCCAGGCCTTTGAGCTAGACTGGAAAGCTTCTAAAGACTGATTTCATAACCTCTCTGTTCAAAATGTTACAATTCTTATATTTTTTTCCCTATTTTATTTGCAGTTAGAACCTGCCTTATTACAATTTGACCATTTTGTGTCATTCTGCTGTGCTTGGATGAAGCCTGGCTCTGTCATTTTCACAGCTTCCTTGTAGGCACTGGAAGGCTGCTGCTGGGACCCCCAGACTAATATAATCTTCAAGCTCAACAAGCCCCATTCCCTCAGCCTTCTTTATGGAGCAAGTGCTCCATCACCCTGACATCTCTCCACTGCACTTGCCTCAAGTTTGTCAGCGTGGGTGGGAAGGTTGTCCAAGACATGACAAAATCTTCCATCATACCAAGCAGCAGAAGCTAATGGTAAACTTAGCAAAGTTATTTGATTGCTAACAAACATGTATAAACAATTGGCCATTTTAAGTGCTTGAAACTCTTCATTTGAATGAGAACTTTGGGAAACATACTTGGATTTGGTCAAATGAAAATGACTAGTTTCATCCTCACTTTGAATGGACAGCTGTTTACCTTGCATAGTTAATTCAGTTGAGAATTTTGCTTTAAGAACATGGATCTGATCTCACTTATCTAGTATCTAGAGTTTGAATATACTCACCATTACCAAATTTAGAATGAGAATTCAAAGGACTCCAGGAAGCTGCCTACCCCAACCTGGGGACCTTGAAGCGGGTCTAGTTAGAGCAGGCTGCCCAGGGTTTGTCTAGCAGAGTCTTGGAACATCTCCAGGGATGAGGAGTCCGCTACTGGTCTGAGCAGTCTTAGTGGTTCAGCATTTTCACTGTCAGGAATTTTTTTTCCTTACATTCCTTATCAGAATTTCTCATGTTTCCTCTTGCACTTCACTTGTGCACAGTTAAGAGTCTGGCACCATCTTTATATTTTCCATTAGGTAGCTTTAGCCCGCTGGCCATGCTCGTGGTAATACAGCCTGGTGTTCTGGTGGGCTGCCTTTGCTGCAGGGACATGCTGCTGATTCATGTTCATTCACATACCCAGGTCTTTTTCTACAGAGTTTTTTTTATCCTGTCAGCATCCAGCCTGTCCTGCTGAGATGGAGTAACTTTATACACATACAGGACACTGCATTTGCGTTTGGTGTTCATGATGTTCCTGTCAGCCTGTTTCTCAAGAGCTGAGCTCCCTCTGAGCTGCAGGCAGCCCTCTGCAATCTTACTACTTTGCTGTCACTTGCAGGCTTGTCCAGAGCATGTTCTGTCTCATCATCAAGGTTATAAAGACATTAAGTAATGTTAGCCCTAGTATCCATCCCTCAGGATGTCATATGGGTTGTGTGCTCTATCACAACCCACTGAGTCTGACAGTCCAGACAATTTTCCATCCATTCTGTTTAGTCACCAGTTTGGCTGTAAGGATACTATGGGAGGCTGTGTCAAAAGCCTTGCTACAGTAAGTAAAAGTAAATAATGAAGCCTTTTGAGCAACAGTAGAGATATTTTCATTTTAATTTTATCCCAGGTTTAAGCAGCTATAATTCACTTTCACCGGATTAAACCTAAAAGGCACGAAAGAAGAATATGATGCTCAGAATGTAATTCCTCCCTGTCCTGTCCCTCACGTTTCTGCTAAAATTCTGAAGGGAAATAGTACATTTCAAAACTTCCTGATGAATATTTGCCTGTACTGATGGAGCTGCCTGAACATGACTGTAACCTTGAACAAGTTTCAGCCTTACAGCATGAGAATACTTGCCATTTGCACAGTATTTCTTGAATGCTTTGCAAACACATAGTGTCTCATTTCACAAAAGCTATTGACTTTTTAATCTGGGTATTTGCAGTGATTACCTAACAAATTAGGTCCTTTGCCTTTTTTTTAGTCTAATATTGGTAATTCTTTCCAGTAATTAATGGCACTGATGAATTAGTCTAGTTCAAATAGAATAACAAAAGAGTACTTTCAGGAAAATAATAGGCTACTTTGTTAAAGAAGTTGCAGAACTTAGCAGTTCCTGATGCACAGTCCAAATGAATATTAAAATTCCTGTTAATTTATTGCTGCTGAGGCTGAAAGCTTGACAGCAAAATTTTGAACAGTTTCCCCAAACAACCTTTTAATTTATTTGTAAACTATAATATGAAAATATGTATAGAGTATTTGCTACATGCATACAAGGTTCCCAAAGCAAAGCTGTACCCTCAGTGTAATAAATTGTTCTGATGTCATCTTTCTTCCAATTCTGTCTTTATTCATAACACTTGCAAAGAAAAACTTAAGGCAGACTTCATGATTGGAGAGAAATAGAAATACTGAGGCTTCTAGTAGGAAATCAGAGTAGACAATAAATGAGATGGGTTTGTACTAATCTGATAGGATTTGGGGAATTTTTAAAACAATGTTTGTTAGCTATCTGTTATTGTAAGGCAAAATATGGAATGGTATACTGAAGGCTGGCTGCCCAGCAGCAATACCTTCTGTTCTCCAGGAGCTGCAGCTGTAATTTTTAAAAATAACTTCAAGGTTATGTAATCATTTTCTTAACCTTTCTGGTTTGGCAGAAAGTTCATTCGCCTCACACCAAAAAGTTTGCTAATTGGGGCCTAAAGCATACCTAGTGGTCAGTTTGAAGAGCTGCAGATTCTGTTCCTGTAATGAGAGAATACCAGATATTCCCGGTGTTAATGTAATACTTCCTCATTTTGTTTGAACTAAAAAATAAAAGGCTATTTCAGAACATAAGAAGGGTCATGTGGTAATTACAGCAGTAGGCAATAGCTTCACTGTGTTTGACACCTAACAGTTTACCTGGTAATGCTCGGTATATACCAGTATAAGCCTGCTTTGCTTGTTTTCTCCTGTTAGAAATTGATTCCTGTGTGATACCATGTGAATCCTTCAGCATAAAATTTCAAAAATGCTTTAAGTGCTTCTTGAACCTTCCATTGAGGGGAGAGTCTCTATGTATGTGTAAAACTTTACTGAGCACCTCTCTACATTTCAGGTGTACCCTCTTCTCTAAGAATGGCCATAGCAGGTTAGGCAGGGTCTGTGCCAGTGGTATGCAGTGGGTGCATTGGGAAGAATGTTGCAATAGGACAACATACAGTGATTCTTAAGCCATATTATGTCTTGGTCCAACAAAAAAAAGTAAAATGTAATTTTTCCCTCATCCCTTTGAAAATTCAGTTCACTGCTTGGGCAGCAACTGAACATTACATTATTGTTCATACAGATCTAAATGAAGTAGTTCAGGAATGAGAACCTGTGATCAGTTTCAAAAAGAGAACTAGGAATGTTCTTTCTTAGTCGTAGCTAGTTCTGACCCCATTTGAAAAGTTCAGACTGTATTTTTATTTTTGAATTTGACTTTGAAATTCCTTTATGGCTTTATCTGTTCAATCAGTGCTACTATACAAAATCCTCTTGGCAGCTGTTTTCTACTTCTGTGATCATAAGTAATTTAATACAATAAGCTACCACCCTTCTACTCACCCTTTTTGTGGATAAAAATTCTACAAGTTCAAGCATGAATCCCTCTAGGAGACACACAGGTAACATCCCACTTATTACTGTAGTCGGTAACTGATTTCTTAAATGATCATTTTCTTTATTTTGTGGCAGTTTACTTTGGCTTTTATGAGTGGCATTAGCAAGATCCTTTTGAAAATCCCAGTGGCCTATTACCCCAGCTATTATAGGTCCCCTTTCTGTATGACCCATGAAATCTCCAGCCTCATGAAGTAAACAACTGTATCAGTTGTGAAGTTCAATGATGACGGATATTTCTAGAACCCCTGTGAAGAAGTCACTGAAACTTTATTGTCCTGGCATCACATGCCATCACATGGAGAATGTCAGTGGATTTTGCAGTAGGATGCTGCTTTTGGCTGTTACTTTGCAAGTCCCTTGCGTTGCTGGTACAAATAGGCTTACCTAATCACAACCGAATATTCAGTGTGCAGAAAGGCTGTGTGTAAATTCCAGTATAATAGCTTCTTGTCTTTGTACTGAGCAATGTTACTGAGATGTAGACCACTTTAAAGAGTGGAAAACTCCAAGAAACCACACCTGTTTGAAGTGATTAGGCTTCTTGATGTTATCAGTACAAACAACCCATTAGTGATAAATAAAAATGTATTATTCATGTGTTGAACTGGTTTCAGCTGGCTTTTAATGTAGTTACTAAACTTCATTTCCATATGGTGGGAGTCAGGATTTGGATGCTTGGTCTTTCTGTTCTAGAGAAGAGATTTTCTGTGTACATTATTTGTACTGAAATGACACGTCTGGGACTATGTTGTGTCTTTGAGGATATCATTTGCAGAGGGAGGCTGCCCTGAAACTTCTTGAGGTGCAGCTGTCATGAGGCAACATTTTCATTATGTGCAATCTAGCTGTGAGCAGTGACAAATTTTCCTCAGTATGACCAAGTTTTGCAAAAGACATCAAGCACAATTCCTATGTATCCTCTGGCTCTGAGGGGACCTTTGCCACTGGGAGGGTAATGAAGATCTAGCTAGGATTATACCAATAATCTGTTATTTCCCAGAAGCAACGTGAAGAGAAAGCAAACAATGAGAGGCTGGATAATAACTGGGGAACAGCACTAAAAGAATTTTACAGAACTAGAAGTTTTGAAGGCCTATGCCACGTCTGTTCACAGAGTAACACCGGCACTCCAAAAGAGGGTGTCAACAATGTATTACAAGGAGAACCCATGCATTTCTGGCCTAGCCTGTTCAGCACGAGGGGGGTATTAGCACAGAATTAAGGAACAAGGGACCTTAAGACATCTCTAGTCCAACTTCCTGCTGATAATGGAGTCTACACTAGAAGCAGGTTGCTGAGAGGTTTGGTTGCATCCTGAAAACCTCCAAGGACAGTGATTTCACTGCTCTGGGAAGACTGTTCCAATGTTTGATTTTCCTCATCATGAAATCATCTTTTCTTCATATTAGATTGGAACTGTACTATGGGTTGTTAGCAAGAATATGAGCCCTTGGGTTTTGATTTGTGAAACAGCTACACCCAGTGTCACACTCTGGCATGCTGGCAGTGCATTGCTCTGTATTTGCACCTGATCAGAGGGCTTGTAACGCAGTCCTTCTAGGGAGTGCTGTACTTGCCAGGTGTTTGTTTCTGTGGGTACACATGGAGCAGTGATCCTCCGTATATATCTCCGTCAGACCAGCTGACGTGGAGGCAAACTTTAAATGCTTGTGTGCACTGGCAATAGAAACACATGTATTTTGGACATTCTTGGAAACCACTAGCAAGACATGACGTTACTGTCCTGAGGCATAACTGGCAAAGCAGCCATTGTGGTCCACTTTCTCACCACTACTGCTCTTCTTTCTGTGTGCCTTTCCTCAATCCACTCAAACCACAAATTTGCTGAAGAACAACAGGCCCACCTCTACTTGCTGGAAATATTCATCACCTGTCAGGGCTTATTCTGATGGTTTCCATTATTTAAAATCTGGTTTGCTTCTATGGGATTGGGCAAGGTCACCATTAGGGGGAGAATGGATTGAGAGTAGCCTTGAAGAGGAGGACTTGGGTGTGCTGTGGATGAGAAGCTAAACGTGAGCGGGCAATATGTGCTTGCAGCCCAGAAAGGCAACCATATCCTGGACTGCATCAGAAGTGTGGCCAGCAGGTCAAGGGAGGTAATTCTGCCCCCCTACTCTGCTCTTGTGAGACCTCACCTGGAGTATTGTCTCTAGTTCTGGAGCTCCCAACACAGGAAAGACATAGAAGTGTTGGAAAGAGTCCAGAGGATGGACATGAACACGCTCGGAGGTCTGGAGCTCTTCCCACATGAGGACAGGCTGAGAGTTGTGGTTGTTCAGCCTGGAGAATAGAAGGCTCCTGGGAGACCTTAGAGCAGCCTTCCAGTCCTTAAAGGGGGCTACAGGAAGGCTGGGAAGGGACTCCTAGGAAACAGCAAGGCACCGCAGGGCTAGGGTGTTCCTCTGAGCCACAAGTACTGAGGACCCAGCAAGGGGGCAGCACGCAACATGAGCCCCAGCAGAAATCCCTGAACCAGCACTCAAGACAGTGCTCCCTGTGTGCCTGCCTCAGGCAGTGCCACCAGAACAGAGGCAGGAGTGGGTCTCATTGCCCTGAACTACTTCCCCATTGACTGGTAAGAACTAGGGGTTGTTAGCTTCTCTGGGAGACCATGAACCTCTTGTACCTGAGGCACTGAAGGTGACACAGCTTTGAGGATGAGGCTGAAGCTAGATTTTCATGCAAAGCCTTGAACTTGACTATTTAGATAGTGAGATGACTCTATCTGTGACCCTCTTTTTAACAGAAGGTTAGGGCAAACAGTCCCTAGAGGTCCCTTGCAACCTAAACTCTTCTGAAAGAAAATGACAGAATTACAGAAATTTTGTCTAATGTCTGGGTTTTTTTCCGTATATGGATAATTACGCAGTCCTACCTGTCTATGTCAGAAGAGTAAGGGAGAAGAGGATACAGCCTTGTGAGCCTTGATGTTCTCTGACGAAGAAGCGTGCTAAGATGCTGAGCTCTGAATATCCTGCCATGGATCACCTTGCCACTGCGGAGCCAAGCTCAACTGAGGCACAAAGCTGTCTTTGCACTGTTTTGTGAGGGCCACCCTTAAGTACTTGGTACCTTTAGTTCAGTGCTGGCCATGAGGCACCTGGAGTGGCTCCTGCAGGACCTCTGCAGCATCCTGACCAGTATTCCAGCAAAATGGTTCACCTCTGTCTTTGCTGAGCTTCATGCCCCAGGTGATCAATCCACGCATAACATGGAGTGGGAGGGAGAGTGCTGTGATGGAAGCCCTCTGCACACAACCAGCTTCAGTGCAGTGTGGTTTGGGCCCCCGAAGTTTCTGAAGTAGGGATGACACAGTTCCTGATTATATTTCTATTATTCTGTTTCCTGTTCTGAGAGGGTTTATGATTTCAGATTTATGATCTGAACACAGTGCTTTCGGAAGACATTAAAACCTGAAACCTTTTTGTTCTGCTGATGTTACCCAAGGGGATAAGGAGAATATATTTTGTACCTCATTTACCTCATTTATTTACTACAAACATCCTGATTCCAAAGACACAGAAACTTAGTATCTTCTACAAACATCCTAATATCTGTCCAGAGATGCAGACACTTAATACTTTCTATAAACATCCTGGCCTCTGCCCAGGGATGTAGACACTTGGTCTTAAGAAAATTATGAACTCAGTAGTTAACTCAAGGTGGAGAACGCATGATGAAACAAGGAAAGGGATTTCAGAGAGGAAGAATTTGTGATTGTTTAAGGATTACCTGAAGGACATCCTTAGTCTCCCCCTCTACTGCTATCTCATGAGAATCCACCTGGAGTACTGTGTCCAGTCCTGGAATCCCTGACATAAGAAGGATGTGGAACTATTGGAAGGGGTGCAGAGTAGGGCTACGAAGATGATCAGAGGGCTGGAGCATCTCCCATATGAGGACAGGCTGAGAGAGTTGTGGTTGTTCAGCCTGCAGAAGAGAAGGCTCCGGGGAGGCCTTGTAGTGGCCTTCAATATCTGAAGGAGCTACAGGAAAGCTGGGGAGGGACTCTTTACACGCGAGTGCAGGGAAAGGATGAGGGCAAATGGTTTTAAACTGAAAGAAGGGAGATTTAGATTAGACATTAGAAAGACCTCTTTTACTGTGAGGGTGGTGAGGCACTGGCACAGGTTGCCCAGAGAAGTTGTGGGTGCCCCATCCTGGAAGATTTCAAGGCCAGGTTGGATGGAACCTTGAACAAGCCTGGTCTGGTGGGAGGTGTCCCTGCCTGTGGCAGGAGGTTTGGAACTGGATGGGCTTTAAGGCCCCTTCCAACACAAACCATTATATGATGATTCTAATTAATGACGTGGAAGGGAAGTAAGTGATTTTGTGTTAAAGTGGAATTGTTTATCCTAATGAATAGATGTATTAGCTAGGCCTAACAATTGTATTTGCTAGGTGGGATTTTCAGCATTGGTTTTGTATAAGTAGGCCTTTGGGTCTTCAGTAGGTATGCTAGTTCTGTGGAAGATCTTCTACCAAGCACCCTGCACAGAATAAAAGCAATGCCTACTCTCTAACAAAATACTTGTTTTGGGAATCTCTTTTTTTTTTTTTTATCAATTTCAGGTAACACTGCTTCTGCGCTGCCTTTCTTGTCCCTGGCTGTGCCACTTAATGGTCGTGATGAGCAAGAATGATGCTTTTAAATAACATTTTCACAGGGAGCTTGCAACCAACCTGTTGAGTCCAAGAGCAGAAACAAGTCTATTCACCATAGTAACACGCTTTACCACTTGTCTTCAGAGGAACGTGGCTACTTCATTTTTTTGCCTTTTTTTTACCTTTTTCTCCCTTTTTTTGCCTTTTTCCCTTTCTTACCTTTTTTTTATATTTTTTTGCCTCTTGCCATTTTTCCCTTTTTTCCTCATTTTTGCCTATTTCCCTTCCACCTTCCACTTTTCCTTTTTTCCTATTTTTATCTCTTTTTTTTTGCTTTTTTCTTTTGCCTTTTTATGCCTTCTTTTGCTTTTTTTTGCCCTTTGCTTTTTTCTTTTCCCCTTTTTTCCTTTTTTCTTCCTTTTTTTTCTTTTTCCTCTCTTTCCCCTTTTTCCCTCTTTCCCCTTTTTCCCTCTTTCCCCTTTTCCACTCCTTCCCCGTTTCCACTCCTTCCCCTTTTCCACTCTTTTCCCTTTTTCGCCTTTTTTCCCCTTCCCCCTTTTTCCACTGTTTTCCCTTTTTTGCCATTTTTTCCTTTTCTCTTTCCTTTTCTCTTTCCTTTTCTCTTTCACTTTTTCCCCCCTTTTATTTTTCCCTTTTTTTTTCCTTTTTTGTGGGGTTGTTTTCCCGTGTCTGGTTTTCTTTTTTTAACAAAGCCGAGGCTGAGGAAGCGCGACCGGTGGCGCCCCCCGCCCCCGCCGCCTCTCTCACCCGCGGGGCCGCCTCCCCGCTCTGTCCCGTCCCCCACCCCCTTCCCCCTTAACGCTCCCAGCGGAAAGCGCTGACTCAGCGCAGCCGCGCGTCTCCAGGGCGACCCGCGTCGCCTCCGCCCCCTTTCCCGCCACGCCGGCCCCGCAGGCCCCGCCCCGCCGCGCGCCGGAGGGGAAGGAGGGCGTACGCTGCGTGGCCGCCTCCCGCCCGGTCCGGTCCCGTCGCGCGCCCCGAGCCCCGGCGTGCGGGTCCCGGCGGCTCCCCCGCAGCCCCCAGCGCCATGGGCGAGCCGGGCAAGCAGGACATCGCCGCCATCTTCAAGCGGCTCCGCGCCGTCCCCACCAACAAGGTAAGGGCGCGGGGCCGCGCTGTGACACGTCGCACTCTGCCGGGGGGCGGGGAGGCAAGGAGAGGGCCCGCCGCGCGCCCCGCCCCTCCCGCCGGGAACCCCCCGGGCTGAGACCTCGGGACGGGGAGGTGGAACAGGTTGCCCAGGGACGTCGTGGAAGCCCCTTCCTGGAAGTGTTCAAGGCCAGGTTGGATGGGGCTTTGAGCAGCCTGATCCAGTGGGAGGTGTCCCTGCCCGTGGCACGGGGGTTGGAACTGGGTGGGCTTTAAGGTCCCTTCCAGCCCAAACCATTCTGTCATTCTATGAAGTGCAGCTCCTCTCAGGGACCTGGTGTATAAGGGTTGCTGGAAGGAGGGTCAGCTCAGCTAAAAACAAAAAGCAAGTTCCAAAACAGTGACAGCGTAAAGTGTTTGATGTCTGTCTTTTTCTTTCCCCTCTTCTTTCCCCTCTTCTTTCCCCTCTTCTTTCCCCTCTTCTTTCCCCTCTTCTTTCCCCTCTTCTTTCCCCTCTTCTTTCCCCTCTTCTTTCCCCTCTTCTTTCCCCTCTTCTTTCCCCTCTTCTTTCCCCTCTTCTTTCCCCTCTTCTTTCCCCTCTTCTTTCCCCTCTTCTTTCCCCTCTTCTTTCCCCTCTTCTTTCCCCTCTTCTTTCCCCTCTTCTTTCCCCTCTTCTTTCCCCTCTTCTTTCCCCTCTTCTTTCCCCTCTTCTTTCCCCTCTTCTTTCCCCTCTTCTTTCCCCTCTTCTTTCCCCTCTTCTTTCCCCTCTTCTTTCCCCTCTTCTTTCCCCTCTTCTTTCCCCTCTTCTTTCCCCTCTTCTTTCCCCTCTTCTTTCCCCTCTTCTTTCCCCTCTTCTTTCCCCTCTTCTTTCCCCTCTTCTTTCCCCTCTTCTTTCCCCTCTTCTTTCCCCTCTTCTTTCCCCTCTTCTTTCCCCTCTTCTTTCCCCTCTTCTTTCCCCTCTTCTTTCCCCTCTTCTTTCCCCTCTTCTTTCCCCTCTTCTTTCCCCTCTTCTTTCCCCTCTTCTTTCCCCTCTTCTTTCCCCTCTTCTTTCCCCTCTTCTTTCCCCTCTTCTTTCCCCTCTTCTTTCCCCTCTTCTTTCCCCTCTTCTTTCCCCTCTTCCTTGTTCTCCTCCCCTGTTTCTCCCTCACCCCCCGTTTCTCTCTTCCCCCCACCCCATTTCTCTCCATCCCCGTTTTTCTCCCCTGCCCCCTGTTTCTCCCTCACCCCTTTTCCCCCCTTTTCCCCCCTTTTCCCCCCTTTTCCCCCCTTTTCCCCCCTTTTCCCCCCTTTTCCCCCCTTTTCCCCCCTTTTCCCCCCTTTTCCCCCCTTTTCCCCCCTTTTCCCCCCTTTTCCCCCCTTTTCCCCCCTTTTCCCCCCTTTTCCCCCCTTTTCCCCCCTTTTCCCCCCTTTTCCCCCCTTTTCCCCCCTTTTCCCCCCTTTTCCCCCCTTTTCCCCCCTTTTCCCCCCTTTTCCCCCCTTTTCCCCCCTTTTCCCCCCTTTTCCCCCCTTTTCCCCCCTTTTCCCCCCTTTTCCCCCCTTTTCCCCCCTTTTCCCCCCCTTTTCCCCCCTTTTCCCCCCTTTTCCCCCCTTTTCCCCCCCTTTTCCCCCCTTTTCCCCCCCTTTTCCCCCCTTTCCCCCCCCTTTTCCCCCCTTTCCCCCCCCTTTCCCCCCCTTTCCCCCCCCTTTTCCCCCCTTTCCCCCCCCTTTCCCCTCCCTTTTCTCCCTTTTTTTTCAATTTTTCCCCCCTTTTTCCATTTTTCCCCCATTTTTCCCCCTTTTTCCCCCATTTTTCCCCATTGTGACACAACCACTTATTTGGTGATAGAAGTTCAGTATTTTATCACATTGGGCCTATCGAGTGCCAACTTCACTTCCTCAGCGTTATAAAGCCCTGCTGGCCTTCACCTGCCCATTGCATATGAGGGTGTGCAGAGGCTGTCTGTGGACTGGGAAGGCTGCAAGGTGGTATGGGAAGTGTCAAAAAGCAGAGCTACCTTCAGCAGCTGTGTGCTTCTGTGCTGCTTTTTAGTGTCATCTGCTCCCTTGTGTTGGCGTAGAATCATAAAATGGTTTGGATTGGAAGGGAGCTTAAAGATCATCCAGTTCCACCCCCCTCTGCAATGTCCCACACCTCTCACCAGACCAGGATGCCCAAGGACCCATGCAACCCGGCCTTGAACACTTCCTGGGAGGGGCATCCACAGCTTCCCTGGGCAACCAGTTCTAGTGGCATCATGATATAGATGTTAATTCACGATGAACATATCTGAAAGGTAGGCTAGGAAAGAATTATGAAGAAACACTATGAGTCCGTTTTCTGGTAATATGAGTCAGGAGGTCAATCTTTGGTCCAAAACTGACTTCCATGCTTTGAACACAAATCATTAAGACTATATGAGCAACACAAGCCTGGCTTCTCAGAATTCATTCATGCCTCAAAGATGAACACTTGCTAACTATTTTCTAACACAAGTATTCCTAAAACTTTCCTTTGTGATGGGGTATAAAGTTCATCAAGAAAAGGCTTTAGTCCCAACAGGGAGAGTCAGAGTTAAAATCTTTTGCATGCTCCTGAAATTCGCTGGCACTGTGTCTAAGAGACTGAGTAGTTTTGTAGTGCTGTTGTGATGCTTTTTCTGTGTTGGGATTACCAGAGAATGAGAAGATACTACTAGTGAGGATAGAAAATGTGAGGATGGAGTGTCTCACACTGTCTTGAGCTCATTGTTAACTGTGCTATCGTTAGTAAGGTGGTTGTGGTACCTGTGGTTGCTCTGGCATATCTGTCTCTCCTTGCAGTCAGGTGCTGTATAGAAATTCAGTGCCAATGTTGACAAAGCAATGTTTACGCAGTGTGTCCTGCCTTTCACACCAGGTCGGTTTGAAAGAAGTAACTCAGGTGCAGAGAGCTCATAGAAAGGCGTGCAATGAAGTTCAGTCTTGCTGACCTGTAAAGACAGGAGAGTGGGAAACATCAACAGCTTAGCTCTCCCAGCTCTCCCATGCCTGTGTATCTGACCAGTCGTCTTAAGTAAAAGTTGTAAATGCCATCAGTTTATCCTCTCGTGTTTGATTACATCTGTTTTTGTTTGCTTTCTCGTGTGTTCTTCTTATGCTGCCTGTCCCCTTTATTTGTAGAGCTTTTCTGCTGGGAAAGACACAGATGGGAAAGTGCAAATACTGGAAAAGTTCTGTATTAAAAGCTTAGTAACATGCTTTGACTGTTGTTTACTTGTACAGTTTGTGAAGATGTGATGTCTCTTGTGTGCAGCATCTGGGCTTACTGACTATAAGGTCACATGTGCGTTTGCACTGCGTCTGGTGTTCTGCACTAGCTCTTTGTGCACATGAGCTTAGGAAAATAATTCTCATTTAAATAAATATGCAGTCTAATTTGTGGATTATAGTGTGTTTAAACAGATAGTTGAATAATTGTCTTTACATTTACATACATGTCATTTTATCTTAGTTTCCTCTTCTTTGAATTAGAAATAGCTTTTTTGAGTGCATGGTGTGCCTTTGGGTATTATGTAATATAGAGCTGCCTGATGACACTGAACAAACATTACAATTATCACACAGAATGCATTCTGTGCATATAAAAATGTTCATAGTCCTTAATCTACCTACTGTTGCTAACATGACTGTTTGTGAAGCTCACCTGATTGAAGGCTTGCACCCTGAGGCTGTGCTGTACGGTCTTTTTTAATCTGACATGGATCTATTCCTCTGAAACTGTTCATTTTTCATTCCCTCCTTGCTGATTCTTTCTTTCCTTTTCTCGGTGCTGATATTCATGTTCCTGTTTGGACAACCAGATCAAGGATTTGAACCACCTGAAAACAAAAGCATATGTATTGTGATGGTGGTTTATCAGCTGTTCAGTTCTGTTGTTGCTGTGTGTCTGGTGGGTGTGGAATGTGTGTATGTGTTGGAGGGTGAGTTTTCTTGCCCCAAAGTATTCTCTCATGTCTCACTTAAGCCACTTTTAGACCACAGCACTTCCAAAATGGGCAGACTTGTCTTTTTCCTATGGCAAACATTCCTGTTCCTTCCTTTATGTTAGCTTTGCTGGTCACGCGGCTGTAGTATGAGCTGGAGGTACCTTTGCTCTGAGTCAAAACAGTGCAGCTCTGGTTACCAGTGTGATTATTATTGCTGATGCAAGAGAAGGAGGAAAACATACCTGGGTACTGTGCCTGGTAACTAAGAGAGGAGCTGCTTGGCTTGGATCAGCTTTGACCAAGTGTGGTATGACCTCCTGAGGTTTAGCTGGTTTAGTGTTGATGCAGCTGTACAGTAGCCTTACATACTGGGAAAGACAAGCACAAGGAGATGCGGAGCTGCCCTGTGGCAGGCTGGAAGTGTCCATGTAACCATGACCTCAGGGATAAGGTTGCTGAACCTACTCACCTCTTCTGAAGTGCCAGAACATTCCTGTAGTGCGGAGGTGTCAAACTCACGGCTCACTTGTTCTCCTGCCCCTGCAGCATAACGCGTGTCACACACTGTACACGTGACTGGCGCTGGCAGGAGTGTAGGGGCAAGGAGCTTGGCACTGCTGCTGGGGAGAAACAAGGTGCCAGGCAGATAAAACGAGGTGGAGGGATGGGTTCAGCCCACGGGCTGTGAGTTTGACACTTGTGTTATAGGGTATCTATTATTACATTTCCATATGCAATAACAGTATATGTTATGTATTTATTTATTTACATAGATATCTTGTGCAAGGTTGGTGCTGTATGATTTAATGACTGCTTGCTGTGGATTATACCTGACTCTCTGTGTTTGCTCTGGTACAAACACCTCAATTAGGGCTTTTGCTCTTTTTTTCAGAGTACCTGTTACTAAATCTAGACTGTCCTGAGATGCTTTAACACAAAATAAGCAATAGAATTCAAGTGTATTTTAAAAGCAATAAGTTATTTAATCATATCATTCTAATTGAGTTTTTAATAATTATTTCAATATTTTAGTTGTACTTAAATCAATAGATAAAATACGCTTTATCTCTTTTTACAATGGAAACAATTTCATAGTTGGCTGTGAAATTGGTTTTTTTTTTTCCCCTCAATTCTTGTTAAAATTTATGGTGTTGAGAAAACTAAGCAAAATGAGTCTAGATGTTAATGAAGCATGCTTCTATTTCTGTTGCATAACATGATAAAAATGGCAGTTGTTACATTCCTTTCAGAAGAGAATTAGATGTTACTATTTGCATCACAGTACTGAGCTGTGGTTTTGATGCCTATGAATAATTCTCCCAGGTGTCTGGTAAGCAGTTGATAGAATCCTGCACGAGTGAAGATACTGAGCTGTACTGCTACGTGGCAGCTTGCTTCCAAGATGATGCAATTGAGTTTTAAAATGTTGAAATTAAGAAGTGCTTATAATTGTACCCAGGAGGGGAGGAGGATCCTAAGGGATAACAGCTTTTTTAAGCATGGGATGTTTTCTTTAACCACCCACTGGTACTCAAGTTTCTCATTTAACATTGGTACTCCAAGGAATTTCCGTAAGAGTTACCTGTGGACTGTAAGTCTGTTTTTCTCTACTGTATTAGAAGCAATCCCTGGTAGCTTTGGTTTTAAGCAGAATCTTCTCCTATTTTGTTGTCCCCATCCTCATTTTTGGTCTTGTAAGAAAAAGCCTGAAAATAGCCAATTTAATGTGAAGATGAGGCTCATATTGTTTTTTAAGGAACTGCTTCAAAGAACTGAGAGAAATGGGAAAAAGATGGTGACTGCTAAGGCTGTGTGGTTTCTTGGGATATGGCATACATGAAGAGTTACTCATTCTTTTTCCTTAACTCTCTGTCTATCATTCTTCCATCTGTGCTCTTTTCAGGGCCTCCCTTTAATCCCTCCTTTTGTCACTCATTCTGTGAAGCTTTTATTTCTTCTTTTTGCTGTCAGTGAATGATCCCTTTTCCACGTACGATATGGGATACATTTATTAATGTTAAGTCTCTGTTGAGAGTGGAAGAGAGGACTTCCACACTTGGCAGAAACTGTGACCTCTGTGCTTTCTGTTTGTGTTACCGGGTCGTTAGCCTAACTGAAGCTCAGACTTAAAGTGTTGGAAGAGTTAATGCTGGATCTGCTCATGAACGTTGCTTGTGCCTGATCAGTTTGGATAAGTTTAAATAAACTGACACCAAAACAAGAAGTTTAGCCTCAAACTGCTCCTGGGCATGTACTTGAAAGTAACTTGAGTGAATAATAGGTAAGCTGACTTCAGTGTGAACTCGGGTCTTGTTTGACTGGGTATGTAAAAAAATAGAGATAAAAGTGCCTATTTAGTTATATGGAGTTTCTAGGAAGGACACGTTATTTTTCCAGCTGGAAATGTTGTGGCCTGCGTGTAGGGTGTACCGTATGTCCCCAGCTGGCTTGGAAGGAACTTTGTTTATTCCTTCTGTGTATAGCTAGAATTTCCCTTGCTCTCTGAAGATGCATTGGATTTGTAGGAGGATGTTAAAGGATTAAATGCAGATTGGAACTCCATCGATTTGTGTGTAAAAGCTTGTCTCTCTGTGGAGTTATTTCATAGTAGATACCACTGACTAGCTATAGATGGATGCTTTTAATATCAAAGTACTTCTCTGCAGCCTTTATAAATACCACTGAAAAAGCATTGATCAGATAATGAAGTGCTTTCACACAGGAGTATGTGTGTGCACATGGCATTAACTAGGAATAGCTGTTTCTGTTTAAATTTGTGTTCTTCCTTGTGTTTTGAAAATTGATCTGTAGCAGGTAATGCTTTTGTTCTTGCTTTCCTTGGCAAAAGTACAAGATTTAGAATAACTGAAACTGGACTTGAAAGTTATGATCTGCAGACTTGCAAAGTAAATGAGGTGTAGACACAGGTAACTCTTGTAGTTCTGGCTGAATGTTAGGAGTCTGATGATAGCAGAGGATAAGAAATTCTTGGTCTTGTCTATGTAGTAATTGTGGGCATATTTGCTTTTTGACTGGTCTATGTTCTGGACAGTTAAAAGGTTGCTACAGCAATACGTGTGATGCTTCATACAAAGAGTCATGTCTGGCAGAGAGCGCTAGGCTAGGCAGTACACAACTGGATTTCCGAGGCTTGCTCTAAGGGTCAAGGATTCTGTGTAGGAAAGTAGATGATGATGTCATTAGTGTTGCTGATGACTGCAATCACGTGAACATTCTGAGAGAAGAGTAGACTAAGTGGTACGTCATGAGGAGAGCCTGCCTTTGGGAAAATATTTCTTAACTGCTTTGCTATTTCAGTAGTGTTGGAACTACTGTGTCAAATGTGTGTTTGAACTAGGCTGGTGTGGGTTCTCTGACATGATTTCTCAACCTGTGGTTCCTGTGTACACCGGTTGTAGTTGGTAATGGGGAAGGCATGTAGTCCTGTCTAGTAAGGGCAAAGACACACAAGTACGGGCAGATTTTACAACTCCTCTTTCTATTTATAAAATTAGATAATTTGAGGTTGTCATGTTAACAGATGCTGTAAGGATGTATTAATTAGGTTTGATCACTGGTATGATGTTAGCATGAACTGTAACACAACTGTAAGACGTGGTTGTACTCAAGTCCTGTTAATGATCTTAATTTTCTTTAAGGTATGTTTTGACTGTGGAGCAAAGAACCCCAGCTGGGCAAGCATAACATACGGAGTTTTTCTCTGTATTGATTGTTCAGGGACCCATCGATCACTCGGTGTTCACTTGAGTTTCATCCGGTAAGTAGTTTGTATGTTTTTATAGTAAAACCGGTATCTTTTAATGTTTTTTTATTTGTGTGTTTGGATACCTGCTCAGGAAAACCCATTCTTCTCTCAGCTACTGATTCAGAGCTTTTTAGTGTTTGTATTGGTGCTGATGTGTCTGATAGCTGCTTGGGAATTAGGTAAATAGGTAGGATTCAGTAGAGTTTGTACCATGCGCCCGTTACCGTTGCCTGCTTGTTGTTTAAGTAGAGTGCATTTGTCATCAAATGTGTTTCTACACTGAAGATGATGAAAATGAGGAACAGAGTAAGCATGTTGAAGTATTTTATCATTCCTTCAAATCAAGACTGAGGCAAATATTAGGTTATGATCTTCAACAGTGTCACAGTTGACAGTTATTATTATTACAGTTATTATTAAAGATAATCTGACCTACTAGCAAGCCAGGTCAGAGCACTAAATAGCATTTTGCCACCTCTGCTTGCTGAAGTAGTTTGTTATGGTGTCACCTGAGTGTTGGTACAGGTGTAGTGTAAAGGGCTACCCCTTTTGGCAGCTGTTTACCTCTGTCAGTCATTTGATGCATTAAATCTGCACCCAGAGCTTTTCACATTTCAGGTGAGTGTCCTAACAGATGGCCTGTGGGCCCTTTTGGCCTAATAAATAATTACGTGTTTGAAAGATAAGGTTCTGCTTAAAGCAAGTGAGAGCAATATATCAAAAAATGAATTACAGAAAAAAGCAGCCATTTTCCATCAACTAAAATTCTTCCTCTGCTGCCTTTTCTCTGTATATAACAGTGTTACAAGAGGCCTCTTGGGAATCCATGCCTAATAATCGTGGTATTAATTCTCCTTATACTCACAGAGCCCCAAATTTTTGTTGAGATATAACATTCCAATTGTCACTTCATCCATTACATGTGATTGTCATCTGCTGTTGACAGAATTCAAATGTGGTTTCTGAAAATCTGTCTTACTGGTGCTTTTTAAAAGGGCAAACTTGTCAGCCAGACAATATATTTATTTCAGACTTGTACAGTTTGAAAAACTGTGGCACTTCAACATAGCTTTATTAATTTGTTTTTCACATTGTGTATTGTTGCAGTTTTTTTTTTCTCTATAGATGCATGTTTTCACATCACAAAAAAATGGGCGGGAAGAAACACTTTACAAAAGAAAAGGTAGAGAGAGATTTTAAATGGCATTGGAGATAACGTGAAAAATGTTTCCTTCTGTTTAGATCTACAGAACTGGATTCTAATTGGTCTTGGTTTCAGCTGAGATGCATGCAAGTTGGAGGAAATGCAAATGCTGTATGTACTCTTGAGTATTTGCTTTGCACATTGAAGCTTGTTAGGCTTGGAAGCCATTGTCTGTCCTTACTGGCTCATATCTTTGGGGGTATTTTTCTTTTGCCAGATTGTTTCTCTTTTTTCCCCTCCTCTTCTTGTTTTTAAGAATTCCTTTGAATGTTGATTTCATCTTCCATACTTCTTGCAACTTTTCTGTTTTGGTATAAACTACAAATGTTCTATTTTTTCTTACAAGTCATTAATAAAAAAATCACTGAAAAGGCCAGATCAGATTCCCTTTTTGTTCCAATGAAAAATGATAATTTTACTTTAAAAAATGTCCAGACGGTTTACTAAACTGGTCTTTAAAATTTCAGGAATTAATCTTCCTAGGTAAGCCAAAACAGGACATTGTGAATTTGAGGTATCTGAGGGGTGGCTGTGTGTATATTACAGCTCTTGGTACAAGGTGTGATAGGAAACAGTGACATACAAGCACAAAGACAGAAACTTATAAAATTAAACAATAAAGGTTTACTGCTATTCTTCTAGTAATATGCTTTCTAAGATTAATTGAAGTAGCTTTCAAGCTTTGTCATCTCTTCTTTACAACTGCCTTAAACCTTTTGTATAGCAAAGTTTATGTAGTTTAACCAAAGCTTTTAAGCCTTTGGCTAAAAAAGAAGATATTTTTCATGGAAAGTCTCCCTTTTCTGATTAGTTAAAACTGTGATTTTTATGTACTAAGTGGTATAACAGAAACTCGATGAGTAAATTCATATAACAGCAGTATTAATATAAAAAAGGTGTAACCTAAAGGATAGGCAGAAGAAAAACAGGGAGGAGACACCATGCAACTGCTTAGATCTGTAAGCCAGAGGCAGTGATATGCTGAATGCCTAATTTAAAGAAAATTATTTGATTGGAAAATGCAGAAGTAGAAGATAAATAATAATGAACCTGAATTAATCTTTTTTTTGTATGGGAATAGGAGAAAACCAGAAAAAAACCCAGCAGAATAATAAACTATCAGACTTAAGAAGAGCAGATTGTTAAGAAAATTAAGAAAAAGCCTATGGAAAGCAAGTTTAAGTGCAGTTTCTTAAAGAAACAACATTAAGCATGAAGAACATATGAAGAGAGATAAGGGGTAAGCATTCAGGGAACTAGAGGAAAAGTAGAAATTGTTTAGGAAATGTGCTTCTTTCCACGCTGGTGGTCAATATTTGAAAAAACACGGGGAAACAGGCAAGATTGAGAAAGTGCTGACAAAGGAAAACATCCCTTCTTTAAAAGGAGACTGAGAACAATACAGAAGTCATCATAACTTCAATTTACAAAAATAGTTTGTAACAAACATTTGTAAGTACATAAAAATCAAGTTGAAAGTGATGGCAAATATGAATCAGCCCAAACCAAAACATTGCTACTTCTCTGACAGTGTAGCATGTGTTGTCTTGGCTTCAAGGTGTAAGTCAGGTCTTGACTTCAGTATGACTTTTGACAGTGACTTTACTTTGGGCACAATTTTTTACAATCCATGCAGGGAAGCGTGGTCACAGGAAGATGCCCATAAGCAATCCCTTTTTGTTCCAGTTCAATGCCAGATTCTGGTTTTTACTAAGTATTCAGAAGCACTATCAGATTAACATTCATCGTTTGTGTTCTGTAATTGCCTGATGATGCTGAATATTGGATATCAGCAGTCCTAAATTTGGTGGCTATGTATCGGGTTGCTAGCAAGTCTGAAGTGTTCTTAGTTCCTTTTGTTTTCAGAATAAATCTCAACAATAATTGGAATTAGGGTTTACAAAAAAAAAGCTCTGATTATCAAGTTCATAGGTATGTATTTATTTAAATGCAAAAATGCACTTTTTTTGGGCATCTGTGCTGTTCACGACTATTTCTGTTGTAATCACAGAAGTTGACTGCCATTGTCTCTCTCCCTGCCTGCTTGTTGCTTAATTTTTATACAAAGTCTGGTACTTGTATATGCTACATTTATGCTTTGCAGTTGCAGCAGACGAGGTCGTAACTTAAGGTTATCTAGACTTGCTGATCATATCGGAAACTTGTGTGTTATATTTTATTGTGGTAGTCTGACATGCTCTTCTGAGTAAGAATGTCTGATACGGTTTGGTGGCCAGTTCTAGGTACTGGGAAAATGGTTGTTTTTGATCTTTCGAACAGCGTGTGGAACTCATCTAAATGTATCGATTGGCTTTTGTTTTAAGATTGTAAATCAGAATAAAATTTTTCATATATGTATTTATATTTTGATGTAAATACACAAGCATGTAAATATATATGTAGAAACCTATATATATGCATACATACACTTTTCTTTTGAAGGAAGACCATTTTTATACAGTCATTTTGATGCTATTGGGCACATACTGTTTTCTCTAGCATGCTAGAGATGTTTTCTCTAGCATGCTAAAAGGCAGCGCCTTTTAGAGTATCAGCAATGTCCTTTGAAGCACAGGTGCTTGCAGTCAATTTTACCTCTTCCTTTCTACACTTAATTTCAGAACTACGGTTCATTGTGTATGATGGCAAGCTTGCATTTGTATATGCTTTAAAACATCCCACTAATGTATTTGTTTTTTTTCTGTTGTTTTACTTGTACATAAAGAGGTTGCCAGAATATAGTTTTCTTTTCATTTTGGAAATCTACATAAACTTTATAATTTAAAAATATTAGTTTAAAGTAGAGGAGCAGAGTATTTTGCTGCATTGTGATATATTTTTATGTTAAATAACATTAGTTTTTAAACCTGTTTCTCATAGTACTTTCTGTTCTGCTTCACAGTCTGCTTTTTTCCATCAACATGGATGCACAACAAACGATACCAATGCAAAGTATAACAGTCGTGCTGCTCAGCTTTACAAGGAGAAGATTAAATCTCTTGCAACACAGGCAACAAGAAAGCATGGTACTGATGTGAGTAGTGCGTGTCCTGTGCTGTTAAGATTTCTGAAAAACTTTATCTTCGTTACCCCTAGAGTCGGTTTAAAGTTCTAATTAATGATGAAAAAGATTATCTGTCTTGAGGGGTACTGATACACATAGGCAAGCTGGGGAGTGAGCTGTTTGTAGCTTACCTTTTTTGTTTGGAAAAAGAATATTGAGATAGAGCTCAACTGGTTATTTCAGGGTCATTTCTGGTTATTCAAAACATGGATTTTGATATTTACAGTAACTTATAGGATTTCTAGGAAAAACTTCAGATATTCTTCAAATGGAAACTTTGTTGTTTGCAAGTGTGCTCCAAGATTAGATTAGTGGTATTGTATAACAAAAATGTCAGCACTGCTCCATGAACTATATAGCGGTTTTGGAACTGAATTATTGTTGACAAGTACAGCATGTAAGAATGAGAAAGTGCTAATAGAATTAATGGTATTTGATTTGAAAAGGTAAATGTGTGCGTTTGCTTTTTTCCCCTATAAAAATTATTCAAAATCCAGCAAGTTATATATATCCTGAACTTACTTTTCTCTATTAAAAATACTGAAATGGTTGATACTGTCAAAGCATTAAGTTGGGTTGCTGGCAGAAAGAAGTTATAAGCAAAGTATGCAGAATTAGTGTTCTGAGGTGTTAAATAAGCTTGACAACGGTTCTCTTCTGCATGGACAGAAAGCATGTTTAGATTGTTTTAACTTGTTAAAAATTCAGCTTGTTAAAGACCGTGACTCATTCATTTGTAGTTGATGACATGAGTGAGAGCTAAAAGAAAAGCAAGAAAACTTGGGTTGTTTTTTTTCTAATTTAAGCATTAGTGGATTATAATAATTCTGTTTTATAAATGTTGTACATAATATGCTTCACATCACTAACTTCAGAAAATATTACTAAACAGCTTTACATGTAAAACATGTTCAAATAAATACAATATACCATGTGTATTTAAGTTTATGGTTAGTTCCCAGATGACACTGAAAAACTGTAGTTGTCTTGCTTCAATTACAGTTACAACTGTTCAATTACAATTACATTCAGTTGTTTGATATTGATTATGAATTTCTTATTTAAAATATTGCAATAAACAATTCTTGAATTATGTAATCTAAATTGCTGAAGTAAATTATTCAGATAATTAGATTTAGTACTAACCATACTTTCCCCTGTCACTCTAAAAAACATTCTTTAACTTATGGACTTAGTTGATTGTTGAATGATGAGGTAAGCTTGTTGCACGTTCAGTAACCTTTTTGACAGAGGTCATTTAGTCGCTTATCTTTTGCACATAGTAGAAAGAGCCATAAGAAATCATTTGCCTATGAGTAACCTTTGAGTGCAGATCACAGGTTATAGTGCTGTCCTGCATGATGCTAAGAATGATCTCTGCTGCTGAAGGCCCTTGGCCTGCCCTGAGATCAGGCATTGCTCAAAGCTGCTAGCACCTTGCAAAACCCTGCTTTAAGTGTAGCAGAGGTTTTAGGGCTCTCAGGAGGTGAGAAAATTCATCAGGGTACCAGACCACACTGATGGAATACTGAAAACTGTTTCCAATGACTGCTAGTGTTATGTTTTCAGGGTGTTTTTTTTTTTCTCTGTTTTCTGCAAAGTAAGAATACTAGAGAGAAAATACCTTGTGAGAATATGTAAAAACTTACAAAGCTCTAGTGATGCTAAATATTGACGGTATTACTGCAGCAGAGTTCATACTGACCATTTGTGAGGAAGGAGATGAGTAATGTGAAGGAACATGTCAAAGATGTATGAAATTTAAAAAAAAGGAATGTCATATATTGAAGCTCAAATAAATTTGCAAGGAAAAATTATGTACCAGGAAAAAAAAAAAATACGTTTTAAGCCTGAAAAAAAGAGTGGTTTTAAGATTAGTGCATTTCAAAAAAAATATATATTCATGCAATTGTCCAGGAAAATTCTCTCTCTCTTTTAATTCTAGCTGTGGATAGATGGATGTGGAATACCACCTATATCACCTCAAAACAAAGAGGAAGACTTTTTTGCATCCCATGTTTCTCCCAAGGTATAGATTTACCTATGTTTAGTTTTATTAGCTTTCTACACACTTGCATTAACTATATGCTCTATGATGAAGATGAAACCCTAAAAGAAAATCTTATAGAGAAAGGGTAGGTGAGGGAGTTGACGTTCGTCTGCTTTTCCTTCTGTTGGTCCCAAAATTCTTCCTGAATATGAACCACTTTCTAACGTGATAATTTAGAATGACCTAAATAGTAGCTAAATGTGGAATGAAACTCTGTTTTTTTTGTAGGCATACAATTCCGCTTGGACTCATGGTTCCTTGCTTGGGAGTGCCCTGATTTAAATATACTGTGTGATAACTTTTGTTAAGTAAAATTCTTAAAACATTTGCTAAGTGGAAGCTTTTTTTCTTCCTCAAAAATACTTACATCCTCTTTGAAAACATTAAAGTAACTTTCCGAAGGCTGTTGCTACTGCTTTTTGTTGATTTAAGGTGCTAAGTTCTGTGTTTATTTCATAGATTAATGTGTCAGAGACTCTCTTGAGGCTGATATTTGAAAAATACCAGTGAAAACAACTTCAGCAATTGTAATCTTAAACTTAGAGCAGTTAAGTTATTGTTACATCTCGTATTACTAAATATTGCAACGATATGAAGTGGTTTAGGATAATTTGCTTTCTAGTACAGCTGCAGTCTGTGACCACGCGCAACACAACTATGATCATGAGGCGTATTTTGGGATAGAGAAGAATTCAAAGAGTTTGGGTATATCAGATTAGCCCTTGCTGGGAAAATTCTTCCCCAGTTCATATGCGTGTTAATTCCCCCGTCATGATGTTGTGGTTGTGCATTAGCAGCAAATAATAAAAACCTATGCAAGTTGCTCGTATCCGCACCTGGGTAAAGAGCACAGTAAAAATGACATTACTTTTTAGTGACTTTCTAGTATATATGGGATTCTTAAGGATGAGAAAAAAGCTGTAATTTAATTGAAAAGTTTTTTTTCTTTTCGTTATTCAGTTGTGACATTTAAAAATGCAAATTTTTTCTTGCATTTGTGAGGTTTAAAAAATAGTGCATTTTAAAGGGAGATTCAGCCTTTTTGCTATTTATGTGTTTTATTTTAGGAACTTCAGTGGCAGCCCATATTTGAATGTCTTATAAAAATACATTTCAGCATCTTTGAAACAGTATTTACATTTCACAGACTGTGAAGATTGCCGTATTATTGTGTGCTAGTTCTGGTATCTTCACCAGAAGATCATCTCTTTTGATAGTAGAAAAATAAATGGAATATCTCTGTTTGCAAAAGGCCACTTAGAAGAATACTTGCAGTTGAGTGGTAAAAGCATAAGCAGAGGCAAGCTAAAGGAAAAGGTGTTTAAGCAGAGAAGTGTTTTAAATATTTTTAAGGTTGAGGTCAAGAAGTAGGAATTTCATACAAACCCTCTTAAGAGAATGTATAGAGAAGATAAAGTTTCACAGAAAACTTTTTGAGTAGCTACAAAGGCAGGAGGTTTGAAACAAGAAGTGTGTATACTTCAGGGCAAGAGATTGTTTGGGTATGGATGTTGTGAGAGAAAAATGTCAGGAAGTTTTGAGATTGAGGTTTTAGGGAAGAATGAGTATGAACCTGCAGTGGCACAGCATTGGTGGAAAAGATATTAAGTCAATATTGTTGTGACCAGGTCACAAGCCTGCCTGCTGAGGAGGATGTGTCTGAGGGAGGTGGGAGGACTCAGGAAGGCTTGGGAGGACTTCTCACAATCAAAAATTAGTTGTTAGAAAATTGGAAGTGCAGGGTCTTAGTGTGGGGAGAAGGCCTGGTGATTGTATATAAATAAGTGGTCCAGATTTCCTGTACTGTATTACTGTTATGTGTAAAGACAATTAATAGCCAACATACAATTAATGAATAAAAATGCACAATTAAAATAAGATAAAGTTTTGGGGGGGTGGTAAACATATTGCAATTCCTGAGTGGGAAATACAGGTGCTCAGGAGTGGTTTGAAACCAGATTGCTTTTAATAAAGGAAAGCATTTCTTGTAACTTTAGTAACTGTCCTTCTGAGAACAGGTTTTAAACCTGGAAGCTGAAATCATAAGAATCCCATATTAACTGATCAGTGAAGCTTAGGCATTCTTTGAGCCCGGTGCTCATATTTATTTGCTGTATTCTGTTTTGTGTGCACTTTTGATTCTGTAATATTTTTTCAAGGCAAAGAATACAGAGTGGGTGTTATCAGAGCCAGAACCAGTTTCTCTACAGCAGAAAACTTCAGAAAATATTCCAGAATGCTATGAAGGTATGATTGATTCTTTCCAAACAATAACCTTCACTTTTCTGGTAGTCTCTTTGTTTAGGCTCTTTTTACCCTACTTTAATAGTTAAACAGCTTAACCATTCTAATAACATCACAATTTTGGAGAGGATGGAGTTTTAGAAGGGTTACGCTAGAATGTGTGGGGCTGCATGTTTTTTTAATTATGTTTAATAGAAATCTAAATTAAAATCTGATTCAAAAGACTTCACATGAATCTTTGGGTGCCTGCTGCTCTTTTAGTAGCTGGTGAAGCTGTGATAGAAATAACTCATTATGCTATATGTATCAAACAGTAATACCCTGAAGTACAGTGAGTTGTGTTTTGTTATTTTAAGCATTCTAAAGAGCCTTCTGATATTCTTACCCATGTTATTCATTATGTTTTAGGACTAGAACATGGACCAAGTGTTGATTGCCTTAGTACATCACCAAAAGCTGCATTAGGTAATGAACATAAGCAGAAGAAGGTAGCAGCCAGCATAGTGTGCTTAAATATTCGTGTGTACAGAGAATGTATGACTGGGAAGAGATGTGGAATTCTTATTTTAATAATTTGTGTTCAGGAGTCAGTTGAAACATCTGAATTTGTGTTGCTACTTCGTCTTTTTAAACAATGTACTCTTAAGAAAACTATTTTCATTAGTGTTGTTTTGGTTTTATCTATCTTAACTTAGCCAACCTGGTGAATTTAAATGCTGCAGGTATTGCATCTAATAAAGGTGACCATTAATGTTTTACACCTACTGTCAGACTGCTTTAAGTTCTGCATTCTGCACAGGTGGAATAGAACATTGTGTTGTGGTTAGTGGCCTATTATTTATGTTAGGCAAATGCATCTGGTATTAGTAGGTCAGTATTTCTATCTAGATGTAGTTTTGGCTTCCTTTTCAGAAAACTGAACTTAAAAATTTAAATTGGAAAAATCTTGTATGTGTAATACTGTGTCTTCAATGTCCAGAGTCTTAATTTATTTTAAACTGAAGAACGTATCATACAATAAGTAAATATAAAAAAGTTGAGGGAAATAGAATAGAGTAAAAGACATCAGTGATTTATTGTTTTGAGGATCATCCTGCCAGGAGCAGATTTCTGACAATAAAGAGCATTGATTCTCAGGGGCAGTAAAGAAGTGATGGCTGGGTCTAACTCATTACTTCAAGAAGGCAACCTCTTTGTCACTGTTTTTGTATTCACTTGATTTGGCTTGGGTTTTTGTTGGATTGTGTTTTGTTTTCAGAGCAGAAGCCTAGGAAAAATAGTTAACCACATAAACTTCCTGGGTTTGTCATTCGTATCTTTAACACATGTTCTCATAAAATGAGTGCTTTTCTTGTTTGTTTTGGCCATCGCAAGTTCTGTGTTACATGAAGAATCTCTCTTCTGTGTATGCCTATTTCCTACTAAAGTTCAGCTCAAACCAGTTTTTCTGTATGTACAAGCATTCAATAGAAATGTTGATTGAAAACTTGTGATTCTGGAATATTTACTCTGACTCAGAGTAGCTATCAAGAGGACACAATACAGTGCCTTACAGAATGTAGTGAGTCCTATTAAGGTCTCATTTAAAATACCAAGATTAGGAGTTGTGTCAGACTTAATGAAGACTTCATGTGGAATGCAGGTTCATTTATTTTCTGTGTTTCAAGATTTAAACCATTAAGGCTTTAACTTTTAAACTCCCAATTCTGTACCTAGGCAGTTGAACAAAGCTGTTAAATTTAGATATATTGTCACTTGAAAATGTTTGTGATTTTGTTTATGATGATACAGGTATGTTTTATCTGTATCATTGGAGATTTTAAACATAGTCAGTATCTTTCTATCCAGGAAATGATCTTGGAAATGGTAAGGGATCAGTTGGACCTCAAGTCTGATTCAGAATAGCAAGCCCTGTATTCTTGTTTTGTTTGCTAGCAGATCTACAACTGAAAACTGAGGTGTAATTTTGTTCCTGTTATATATTTGCAAGAGATGGCATATCCTCAATCAGAAGCATTCATAGCTCTGTTCCCTGTAACTCAGTTTAGTATCTCAGTCTCAGTGTAGAATCCATACTGCTTCAAAGCATTAAAATAAATTCCAAAAAACCTGTTTTGAGGCTGATATTGTAGAAATTATCTTCTGCAGTTCTGGAATTAATTAAATTTATGTCAAGTAATTTACATTTAATCCTTGCAGAGAACACCACCTTCATAAAAAAGAAGCCAAATCAAGCTAAGAAGGGGGTAAGTATATGTAAATAATACATATATTTATCTGTATTATAGATCTCTGGAAATACTTAGATTACAATATGTAAATGTATCATTTAAGTTAGTACTACACAGTACTTGTGTCAGCAATTATTTATGAAACTAAAATGGAATTGAAACTGTTTCTATATCAAAACAGCCAATGGTCTGTTTGGAAATGGATTATTGTTAAGATGAATTTTTCTAACAGGTTACTGTTGTTAACGTAGTAAAGTGCTTCAGATCTGTGCATTGTTTTCTGACGTCAGATAAGTTCTAAGTTTGCTTTACGTGTATGTGTGTCATTGAACTGTCTAGACTTTCACATGTATATCTGAGTGTCATTTTCTTTGTGCTACCCGGACCTGAACAGCAGGTGATACCTTTTCAAAAATGAGTAAAATAAAAATGTCAAGGTCTGTATCCCACTTCTCTTCAGTTCTTTTCACAACCACCGTCCCTGAAACTCCACTGATGTAACCTTTCTTTTCATTTGCTGATACTGAGGTGCAGGGCTTCTTCAGACTTTTACCTAAGTTATTTGGCATTGATATCTTTTTGTAGCAAATTCTGAAAACAGAGGGAGCATTTCTGAGAGGATAAATATGCATGTTTGGCACAATGTGCCAGTTTAAGATGATGCTGAGACATTCAGATATGTACTTCTGGAGCAGTCCTCATCTCATACCGCGCTTGGTTGTATTTATAGATAACTTGCAGCTGCATTCAGTTCAAGGTATTTTGAAGATAGTTTACATCTGCATAAGATCTTATGACTTAGGCATCTGATCTCTGTAGAGAAGGCATGAGGAGAGTTGAGTATCTCAGAATGATGGTTCAAGGAATCTGAAAACTGCATAAGACAACTCAAGATAACTCAAGTTAGCTGGGAGAAGCTATGTTTTGAATGTTAGGCCCCTGAATCCCAAGCAAATAGCCCTAATATTAGGCTGTGAGAGTGACAGTATGTTACAGGGGGTCACTTCTTTTAAATCTGGTCAACTGTATGGCAAAAGATTTTGAAGATTTATTGGAGTGGAAGAGTCATTTAGATTGAACACTGTTATTTCTTGCTCCCACTAGAGGGCCCTAATATGCAAGAAGAATTTCTTGTTCTAAATGGTTCATGCAGGTATGTTCCCTTACAGTAAGGACAACTGGGTTCGCAGGTGTGTGTACAGTTTGTGAACTGTAGTGTCCGAGTCTAAAACTGTATGTATGTAGGCCAGAGCTTTTGCAGGAAGACTTTAAAGGGTTAAAAAGTTACGCCAAGTAATAAGAAGAACAGTTTGAGTGCTGTGCCACCATCTAAATCTGTTAACATTTGTAGTAATTAGTGGTTTTAAAATCTTTGATGATCAGAAGGAATGAATATGTATCCCTTTATTGAAGTAATATGAACTAGAATAGAATTATTTTAAAAGAAAGAGTGCAAAAATGGAACCTCTCAGCTGGGATGTTTTATCTAAAAATGTTTACAATGCTTTGTTACATGCGAAGGCTAATCATGCATACACATATGTACAAAACTTGTATATTGCTCTCCTACCATAAATCAGGGAATACCTGTGTACACATTTATGAAAAATGGGAATAAATCAATACTAATATTAAGATGACACACTAGCAGTGGCCAGTGTGAACTAGCTGAACGATCTTGCCACTTCTAAATGTAAATTTTGAATTAAATGAATGGGCACCAAATGGTTCCATTGCATCAAATTTCACTATGCTATTCTGATGCAACAAAACCATTAAGAAACTAAAGTTGTGCTATATATGTGATATACTGTGATAACATTTATTTCAACATACCAACTTCTGAACAATTAAAACTATAATAGTTTCATTACCCTCTGATGGTTGACTGCAGAACTAACTCAATTTGTAAGAGTTAGTAAAGGAATCATGTAGAGGGTTAAAAACATTGAAAAAAAAAATATTTCTACTTGAAAATTTTCATTGCTTTTTGCATTTGCTCCAGACCAAAGTAGAGTGTTTGCTGTTACTTTCAAAGGTGACTTAAGTCAGTTGCAGTGATTGTCTCAGTTACGATGTTGTGGCTTTTGTCTTCTGTTTTTCAATAAATCAAGCTTGGTGCCAAAAAAGGTGGTTTAGGGGCACAGAAAGTGAGCAGCCAAAGCTTTAATGAGATTGAAAAACAAGCACAAGCTGTAGATAAAATGAAGGAACAAGAGGATCTTCATAGCGGAAGAAAAAACGAGAAGGAAGAGCCACTGTAAGTATGAATTATGTATACATGAAGCCTAATATCATGTTACTGAAGTAATTGTCAATGTTTTAAACACTACCAGAGATCAGCTCATGCAAATAAAACTTCAGCTCTTGCTTTAAAAAAAATCCCAAATGTGGATGAGTGGGCCAAAGAGTAATTCCCCCGTTGCTTTTTTTTAGCTTTTAATTATGTTTCTAGAGTTGATGATTTACTGTAGAAATACCCCAATGCTGTCTAAAATAAGAATAACGCAGAGGTTATTTTTAAAAATAGGAAATAAGGAGACAATTTACTGATACATATGAATAAAATGTGAAATAAATCTAAAATATGTTAAATGTAAGTATTACTACGGAAGACTCTGGCCTCTTGAATTTTCTTTACCCCATGCTAGTTACCTAGTTTATTTTGTTTTGGTGTAGTGAACTGAATACTATTTAAACCGTCTTTCTAAGAGCAGAGGGAACATTCAAATATGCAGCTTTATTTGTACTTAGTGCATAATAGTTTCTAGGCTGAAGGCAGGGGGTAGCTTAAGCATGGCTAGAATTGCATGGTTAAGTTTCAGCAGTTTCACTCTGGAACTGCCTTCATTTCCACCAAAACCCTTTGAATATTTTTGTCTGAGGCTTCGAATCTGTTTGTCTTAATTAATAAATACTCAGCCCTACAGGTCAAGAGGGGCCTGTTCCTGCTTCCTTCCCCTACGTATCTCTGCTGCAGATTTCTTTGTTTTAACGTTTTAGTAATTGTCATCAAAATTAGACTACTTAAGAGTTAGTTAGCATGCAGTTTTACTGTGTGGAGCTTAACATCCTCTTTTGAGTGCTAAGGGGCGTTATTTTTATAACCTATTGAGAAATTTTCTGAATTATTACATAATTATGGGGTCACTTGGAGTTCATGGTGTCAAGTTCTTTGGTCTATAATTTCCTCCTTGCTCCTAGTCTCTGCAGGAACATGGATGTTTTGTGTGCACCAAAAATGATTAATCACAAGGGGATCATTCATTTTTCCTGAAGTATTTTTACCACAAAGTCATGCTTATCAGTGATTGCCAAAAACTACCAGTAGCAGAGGAGTGGACTACTAAAAAACAAGAAAAATTATTGTTCATTATTATTTATTATTATTCTTTAATTATACTGTCTTTAGTGATATAATTCCATTTGGAAAAATGTCCTAAGTAGTCTTTTGGTTTTTGTAAAGGAAAGGTGTAAATCTGTATAGATCCAAGGGCAACCTTTAGTACAAAGTCACTGTAACCTTTCTGCAGTGCCTGGAGCCCACCCTTTATAAATATCCACAAACATGAAGGGTGCACTTCTGGTTATAAATCCAGTCCCAGTAGAGGCCAGATAACTTTATTTCCCTTGAGATTAACTTTTTGGATATTTAACTGCAGATGGCAGTATATACCAAAATTAAAGAAAAGTGAATACTTTTTAAAACTGCATTTGTTTTCAACTAATTTCTGTGGTGGTTTTAATTTTAAAAGCTTGAAAAATGAGCTTTGGTAAATTAAGTCAGTGTGGCTTTGTTATGTGGCTGGAACAGAAGTGATGCTTTTGTATCTAGGACTTAGAAAGAGTCCTGAGAGTTAAAACTTAAAATGTGGTTTTGTAATTGGTATGGTTTATTTTCTGGCATAGATAACTGGAGTTACTTCTAAGTTGATCGCTATCCTTATTTGTTTTAATCAACAATAAATAAGATTTTTGTTGTTCATAAAACAGATTTCATAAGATGGGCTGCTGATCTTTCTACGTAAAGTGCTGGGTAGATTTTATCAGTAGTAGTTTCAAGTTGAATTTTGGAGAACATTTTCAAGTTTCTATGTAACAGTTGGTCCTGAATTGTAAGAATTGATTTTAAAAGTCCCTAAATATACTCATGCTTTGAAGATATTTTTCTGGTTTTATTGGTTTCAGAAGTCATTCCACAGATGCATCCTGGTTTGTATCTGACTCTTATTGTTATAAGCATCACATAAGATGCAGTGATTTTTTTAGTTCTATCTCCAAGTCCCCTGAAAGCCCCAATCAAAGGATACCTAATCATCACAAGATTGAGGTGGCTTTCTTCATTTTTGAAATGCCTCATCGGTGGAGGAGTTATGTTCTGTTCCTTGTAGCAGGCTGGTACCTACATCCCTTGTCTCTGAAGGAAGAAGACCAGATGCTGTGCCGTTGTCATTCCAGCAGGCTCAGCCACACAGCTCTTGACTTGCAGGAGATGCAGAGTGTGAACTTTGGCAGGAACATATTGTACACTTGGTTAAAGTTAAGTCATATGCAGTGGACCAGAAAAGTCAAGCCAGGGAGAGGCTATTTCAGTAATTAAATAGTCAGGAGATACACTAGAAGAAAATACTCCTTGGTCAAAACTTGTTTTCTTTTCACGCCTGCTTCTGCGCAAAATAGATGGAAAGTTGCAGGGATTTTCAAACTTAAGTACTTTCTTTCTACATGCAGCAGGACATCTACCAGCAGCATCCTAAATCTCATTTACCTTTCTTCTAATAGTGTTAATTTGAACTTTGTGCCAGTCACAACTTATGAATTACAATATCGGTGCATTGCTAATTAAAATTACTATTTGTATCCTTTTTAATATAACAAATTAAATTGAAGTGGTGTTTCTACAATTCTGTAATCAAGATTAAAAACCTCTGTCTCTGCTACACTGGTATTACTGGAAAATAGTTAAGATTGTTGTGAGATACATGAAGTTTCATGATACCTCAGAAAGAGAGCTTGCTCTGAGCTGTGAGGATGTTTCAGATGACAAGATGCGTTGCCGGTTCTGCAGAAAATGATAAGTTCTAGATGCTTCAGAGTTTCCATAATACAGAATCTATTCCATTTTAGGAGTACAGAGACTCTTTCCTCCCCTCTTCTGAGACACCTTTATGGCCACAGGGAACAGCAGCATCAATAAAGAAGTGTGGTCTGCCCTAGCACTTGTTTCGAGTGCATATATAGCAAGTGTTAAAACCACTAGGAGCATGAAGGGGGTGAAGGAAGGGAGATGTGGCAGGACTAAGCTGCACATTAGGAAAAACATTACTACTATTGTGTCATGAATGCTACAGTACTGTAGCATGTCAGAGTTGGATAATTTTGACTATTTGGTATCACATAGAATAAGGACTGTGGAAAAAATTTCTTCAGGTTGATTTAATGATGATGCAAATCTGCGTCCTGAACTTTAGCATGTTTCACCTTTGTTTTGAAAAGACTACCTAATCATACACAGGCTGGGGTGCTGTTTAGACAGACTTCTCAACTGGCTTTTTCCAGTCGTTATAGTTGGAACTTAATCCAATTAATAAGGAATATTGTCAGTAAACATGGAACGTACAAAATACAGTGCTACAATATATATCGTTATTTTTTTACCAATGTTAATGGCCTGGCTATTCAGTGTAGCATTTTACAGCTATGTGTTAACTGTATGTTTTTTTCTAGTGTATCATCTTTAAGGTTGGCCTACAGAGATCTTGATATTAAAACAAAAGAAGAAAAGTTAAATCTGTCTGGTAGGAAGAAAAATGAATTGGAGAGACTTGGCATGGGGTTTGGCAGCAATAGAAGGTATGTGAACTTCTGTAAACTTTAAATGAAGTACTCTGTGGCTTTATGCAATTGTCCATTTTACTTAGGAAATTATTATGGAAACTTAAACAATATCATCAAAGGATCTAGTATCTTTCAGGTGGAAGGGGAAGGATTGCTTCTGGTAGATTTTGTTCTAAGCTGCCAGAGAGATGTTAACTTAGATTGTAGGATGTCTGTAGGGTGGTTGCCTCCGTTAGCTGACTGAGAGGAAGGTGGTTGGGATGTTTTCAGTGAACAGTAGCTATCTAAGTAAAGTGTCTTTTACAAGCCAAAACTCTGAAAAAGTCACGTTACTGTGTTTCCCAGGCATGAGAATGATCTGTGTGTTCAGGAATCCTGTCGCTACTTCAGAGAACTATAGTGACTTTTCCAGGGCTTTTTTTTTTTAATAATTCCTCCTTTCTTCTTAAGTGTTTGTATAGCTTGGGCTGTGTCAACAAGCTTCAGAAACCAAATTTAGGCTTGAATTTCTGGTTTTTAGGGTGTGAGCTTTGTCATCTCTTTACATACTTATTTTCTTTCTGTCCCCAGTGGCATTTCTCACTCAGTCACCTCAGATATGCAAACAATAGAGCAGGAAACACCTGCAAGTGTAAAGCCAAAGAAGAAGTACACCGATGATGTAGAAGACTCATATTTCTCTTCTAGTTCAAGGTAATGTATAGGCTTTTTATTTTACTTGTTCAAATATACACAGTATACTTGGAACTTCAGATCAAAATAGAAGACAATTGGACATACCTACACACCTGCCACGTTTTCAGGAAACATCTGAATCAGAAAAGCTGTGAAATAGTTGACCTTACCTTGGTGACAGATGTATTTATAAAGATGAGGAGTTACTTTTTCTGAGAAGAAGGTAGTTAGAATTATGTGTTTACAGATTTTGTCTTGTTCAGGGTGTTGGCTCTACTTGCACAGACTGTTGCTATGTAAGTTTTTATTTGCTTTACCAAATCGAATATTTTTTTTGTCAAAATGGCTTGTGTTCATTCATTTTTTCCCCTTTATTTTCCCTTGTGTTACTGTCTCCAACTTTCAATTTAAAATTCAATGTGTATTGAAGTCTGATGCTCCATGTACTACAGTTGCATCAGTCTTTTAACTGGATGCATGCCAAATGCAAAATCTTAAATCTTTTTGAGGTATTGTGTGTTGGATATCTTTTGTAGATGTTTGGAGTCTTATTTGATGGACTTTTATGTATTTTAACATAAAAAGTAAGCAAAAAATAAGTGATGGATTTTTGATCAGAGCATGAATTCAATGCAAATTACAAAATACTGCTCTTGGGAGGGAGAAGAAAAAGAATTAGTCCTGCAGGCACTAATTGCAATGAAACAACTGTTTCTGGGCTGACAGATAGAAACAGATGTTACTTTTATAAACTGCCTTTGTTGGATTGGTGCCACAGAAACATGAAAAATTGTACTTAATTACTTGTAGACAGACAAAGACGCATTTGTGTCATTACTTTGTAGTGTAATCACTAGTGGCAGAAATGCAAATGTGGTACCAAACTGACAGCAGCCTTGTAAAATAAAATGTATCATTTCAGTGCTTTTCTGTTTGTTCCTTGAAAAGAATTGTTACTGCTCTCAAATTATTCATAAGCCTACTAGCAGGCAAAGGATGAATTATGGAAGAGGCTTCTTAATGTGTTTTGGTTCAGTAATTAGAAGATAAATTGTAACCTAGCTGTTCCCGGCTCTCGTTCTTCTAGTTACAGCAATAGTAGAATCTAATTGCAGTTGGTATACAAATTTATTCTCTTTAAGGAAAGTATAAAGTCAGACTGTTGGACTTGGTAAGTTTTGCAAGGTAGTTATTATCCTTTATTCCAAGCTGTGACTTTGAAATAGAGGTAAAGTCATTTTAGTATCATCTTAGTACATGCCCAAAAGGAAAAAAAATCTTTCTGGATGTTAGACTGCTGATAAGAATCTGTAAATTAAGCAAGCTAAATGTCTCAGGATTTAGATATATAATTGAAGCCTCTCAAAATCCTTTAATTTCTTTTTTTATTTTTGCTACAATTAATAAGAACTTCATTAACATAACGATAGAAAATTTTATTTCCTGTTAAATGCAGTTTTTCTTTCTTCCTCTGCCCCACCCAAATACTGAAGAAATATTTTGCAAGGTTATGAAAATCCAAAAGGGAAGGATGGAGAAAATAAGTAATTTTATTCAAATCAGCTCTTGTAGCTCCTGCCCCACAGTGGGCAGGAGTAAGAGCATCGCTTTGTAGTAGCTTTCTTGCAGGTTATGTACTGTGCCTCTGGGCTCTGCTACCATGGGAACATATGACATAGAAACTGAGCAGTCAGGACAAAAGAAAATGACCCTGGTTGTAGGAAAGCGTGTAGTGCCTTGCCATAGTTCTAAGCTGCTGTAAGGGAGAGAGGCAGCTGAATAAAGAAATTTGGAATACCAGCTACTTTCTGGTGCTGTCCCACTCCTGTCTGGGAGTTTCTGCTTTTCTTCTTTCTTATTTTACATGTGATATTGCGCTGAAAACAACCTGAGCTCACAAGAACAGTGAAAGATTAAACTGGTGCAGTGATGTGCCCCACAAAGTAGATTCTGTGATTTTCCTTTCTTTTCAATTTTCATCTCTGACTCTTAATTTCCCACCTGTATCCAAAAGGTGGAGAAGGTAAACAGCCTTATTCAGCAGGAAAAAGTACCTTAAAGGACCTGCTGAGTGTAATATCCACTCTGTGGGCTGATACTGTGAAGATGAAGGTTGCATTGCAATGAGTCCCCTTTGCTCAGAGCACTAGTTGTGCTTCCCTTTGTCTTCCGGTAGAGACTTCTGCTTTTTGTAGTTCATTCGAGGTCTGCCACTACTATTTGAGATGTGCAGAGGTTGGAGACTTCACAGCTGAAGGTGTCACATTTTTTACAAACTGCAGAAGCAATGTCCTGATTGTTCAGTTACACAAACATAGAGAATGTTATTTTTAAAGGTGCTTTTCACAAAATCACAGTATCACAGTATCACAAGGTTGGAAAGGACCTCTGAGATCATCAAGTCCAACCTATAACCTAACACTAACACCAACACTAACACCAACCATCATCTAAACCATGGCACTCAGTGCCATGGTTTACAGATGCAGACTTTAATATCCCGTGCTTTTTGTGTTGAATGATTCCATTCTGCTCACATCTAGTTGTTTTGATCATCTTACTCCGCATCCTGTCTTATCCAAACTTTAAGAAGGTTTATTTAACCAGAAAGGGAAATTCTTAATCTTTGGCGTTTTAATGGTTTTTTTCAAATATTTTCCATACAAATTTAGCTGTATGTGGATAATCCAAGGGGAAAAGGTCAAGATAAGGTACTATGGGAATTGACAAATATGCTTCCTTTTTTTTTTCCTTTTCTTTCTATTGTGTTTTCTCTGCAGCTTTGATATGCAAGAGATTGTCTTATTAAATTAAGACTCACTTTTACAAAATCTACTATTTAATGTTGTTTTAATAAAATATGTTACAATGGTCAGAGGTATTTAATACTAATATTTGTATTAAAAAAAATTATATATATACACACACACAAAGAACCAGAGACATGGGCTTTCCTTACTGCTCTGAACTGTTTTTGTTGATGCCTTGGAAAATGGGAGCAGGTTCTCTCCTTGTGTGGCTTGTGGATCACCACTGTCAGCCCCTTAGGAAACTTTACCCCATGTGAAAACACAGCACAATTGGATGCCATGGGTTTAGGTGCTCTTGGATCTCTGGAGTGTTCAGAGTGCTTGGTGCCTTTTTTCATAGCTGGTTTCTTAGTATGGAATGTCAAGAGCACCAAGCCTTATATTTATAAGCAGGTTACCTTACCTTGTAGGATCATCCTGATGCCTTGCTCACAGGGTGCATCCTGAAGTTTTCTCAGTTCTCAAATCTCTTAAACTACCCAGGTATCTTAACAATGTTCTTCCCCAAGCTTTGTCTGACACTAAAGAAGAAATAATACCTTGATTTGCTGGTTTTGATGGGACCAGGTCTTTCAGGCACTCCGCTGTGTAGTTGTGACCACAGCCAGCCTAAGGAAAGGCTGAACTTTTCATTCACTTAAATGTGTACAAAAATCCATTGGATTCAACTGCACAAAGCTTCTAACCAATATTATGTAATCCAAATCATTCACCAACAACTACCATTATGCTAAAAATTTAATTGCTAGTGAGCACTTACTAAAGCAATATTTAGCAATATAAACATCCTACTTTTTCAATACTTGTTTTTTTTTTTTCTTTTATTTTAGGTACTATGATTCTTCAGATTTGAGGAGCAGTACTTTCTCTAAGTGGGATGACAGTACAGATTCTTTTTGGAAGAAAGAAAATAACAGTAGAGATGTTGATGTAATGTTAACTTCAAAAAGTACCGGATACTCAGACAGGTATACAAAGAAAACCTAATTGATTTTTGTATGACAAGCCCAAGTGTGTGAATGTTGGGATTGTCCTGTGCAGGGACAGGAGTTGGACTCAGTGATTCTTGTGGGTCCCTTCCAACTCAGGGCATTCTGTGATTCAAATATGGTTTGATTCTTGGTCACAGTAGTGAGATTTTTTTCAGTCTAGAGGGAAAATTTGGGCATAACTGTAATCAGTAAAGGGATTTCCTTGCTGAATTTCTTCTCTAAGCTGAATTTCCTGTTTAGTTATTTACATTTTAAGCACTGTTTTGCTTATTGCTTTAGAATATATGTACTGGAGGTAATTTTCAAAGTATTTCAGAAAAAAAAAAGTAGACAAAAGTTGTGGAGAGAAACTCAAATATTTGCACTGTTCTTAAGAGCGTACTTGCTTTGTTTAGTGCCTAATGAACCAAGAAGAACCCAGTTACCAATTGAATGAAACTGTAGGGTACTCAGCTTTCAGGATGAAGGTGTCGAAGGTACTTTCAAATAACAGGTCTAATTGTTGTGATGATAAAAATGAAGGTATTTCTTCTCTGAAAAGTGTGGTTTTATCTTTATCATCAACTGGAAAATAGAAGATGAAGGGGTTTGTGTCTTGGTGGGGTTTTTTTCTGCTTCTGTTCTTATTACCTGTACTTTCATTTACCTGTCCAAAGCAGTTTGTGCACTTTAGTGCAAAATTTCTTTTAAACGCAAATCTGTTCTAATGTATCATAAAGGCTGGACCAGTGATGCATATTACACACAATAACAGTTCATGTCCATAATGCTGTTACTTCCTTATTTGAGTACATTTTTTTTTTTTAAAAAAAACCAAACAATAAAAAGGGCAAGATAGAATATGTGTGTTTGAGGTGGAAGGCAGTGACAGTTCAAAGGATGTTGAACCTTTTTGTATTATTGAGTTTAAATCTGAATTCGCTGACATTGTGTTTTGGGGTTTTTTGAGGTTTTGTAGGACTATTCTATCTTTGTTGATATAATTTTGGCTTGTTTTTTAAATTAATTCTGAAAATAAAGATACAGGATTAAGATATTCCCTATCTTGTAAAACTGTCACTGGAATGCTGCTATATCAACTTAGTTATCTGAATATCTTTATCCTGAGTTCATACTGGTTGAATTTTATTAGGAAAAAAGCCCACAGTTATAGTTTCAGACTTCATGAAACAAAGATGGATCGTGCTTCTTGTTTGATTTATTGCAGTCTGCCATGATATAAATCAAAGTTATGCTCACTAATGCAATTTATTTTTCTCTTAGGCCTATGTCTCGTCGTAAGCCTGAATATGAACCATCTTTAAACACAGATGAGGCACAAAAAAAATTTGGCAATGTAAAAGCAATTTCATCAGACATGTATTTTGGAAGGCAAGATCATGCTGATGTAAGTAGAAAAAAATGGTTCATATTTTTGAATGTTAAAAGTATTCTTTGACTATAAACATGGTGTTCTTGTATAATGATAAGGCAATAAAATAGTTAAAATTGGTGGAATTAGTAAGTTCACAGGATTGTGTCCACTTGAATGTTTGTTTGGTAGTAATGTACAAGTCTCTGATAACTCTGAAGGCCTAATAATTCCTAAGGAGTTGCAGCTGCAAGTAGGACCTCACCTCCAGCATCATTTCTCTCTCGCAGAAATGGTAGAGTACGATTCAGCAGTCTTTATTTTTGAAAGAGTCAGCCTGATGCTGGTTGAAAGCTTACTTCTTTTGTTCTAAATGCCCAAAGCAATGCTAACAAACCATTGTTAAAACAGCTGTCCCCTCTGTATTTGTTACATGGAAACATTATTGCTATTGTAAGGCTAAGCAAGCAGAGAAGAGGTTCAACAAAGGGCATGTAATCGAATCAGCCTAGGAATAAAAGCCAGATTAATATTATGTTGTATTTTGGGTGTGGGGCGTCATTTAAAAAGCCTCTATTTTTAATGACAAATTAACAATGTAAGCAGTAATGTAAAAAATTGTAACCAATGTATTGCCATTCTGAAGGAACTCAGAAAAAGTTGAAGTAAAACATCATGTGTTTAGAACTGCTGACATGATGCTAACTGCAGTGCTTTTTTCTTATCCCACCAAACCATTGAACATTTTTAGTTGTTTTTTTGTGTAGTTCATTCTCCTCTGCCTTTTCAGCAACCCCCTTTTTTAGGGTAGCTAAATGGTGAGTGGTAAATGCCACTCTTCGATCAACTCGGAAATGAGTTGAAATGATGACAAACTCACACCGTGTAAGTTGTGTGAAAATGATGAAATGGGAACAGCTTCCATGATGGCCAACTTCAGCTTGATTTGTATGTTTGTATTTATATCTGACATGACCTCAAAACATGACAGCATACCATTACAATACTTGTTCTTCTCGATTTTTTCCTAGTATGAAGCAAGGGCTCGACTAGAAAGGCTTTCTGGAAGCTCCTCTATAAGTTCAGCTGACTTATTTGAAGATCAGAAAAAACAACCAGCAGGTACCTACTGAACAGAGTGAGAAAATGTAGCATACGGAGGGAAGTGCTCTGATGCTCTGCTTCTGGTTCCACTGTTGCTGTATTCTGCAAGAAAGATTCTAAATGTAGTATGCATTAGTATTGCTAATAGGTCAAATAGCATGTGCAGTCATTATTTCTTTAGGAAATTAATTTCTTAAATTTTGAGGTCTGTTTTTTTCAGTTCAGTAAGTTCACTATTTTATACTGTTTTTTATGTGACTTGTTGCAAATAGTAGACTAACTATACTGTAAATAATTTTATCAAAGGAAAACTGTAATATTCTGTTATAAAAACAAATTAGTTAATACCTAAATTGACTATAAGTTTTTTTTATGTTACCCTAAGTAACTTAAGTATTTATATATGTGAAAATAGCTGTCGTAATAATTGACTCTAAGGAGTATCTTCAATAAAATGTTAGTGGCCTTGAAATTTCCACATGATCTTTTGCATGGCATATCCGTTCATCAGGGTATCTGCTTCTAACACTGGTCTTGCCAAATTATTAAGGAAATTTTGCAATTGGTTTGTCTGTTTAAAAGATTTGTTGGAATACCTTACATTGGAGAGTTCATCAAATTAGAAAGGAAGAAGCAATAGATTAGATTGACTCGAAAGTAGCTTCTTTAGGCTACTGAAAATTTCTCATGTTTCTTTTCAACACCCTTTTTGAATAGTGCAATAACGTGAAATAGAAAACGTAAGAAATACTGGAAAATTTTATTGACCTGATCATTTGGGTTTCATTCTGTAACTTGTGAAGAAATGGAAAAAATATTGAAGAACTTGAAATCTGTGAATTATTATATAAATAGGCTGGAAAAGCAAACAGTATGCAGCATCTGGTTTTACTTTGGAGAAGCTGGAAATAAAAAAGATGTGGCTTCTAAGTTTTGATCCTCTGACAGCAAGCTTTTAACACACTGGCTGGTAGAGAAATAACTCCTGTTACCGGTTACTTAATGGGGATTTTAGTCAGTTGAAATGTGAAAAAAAAAATAAGGAGAGGAGGAGACATAAAGTGGAAATCGCAGTAAGTTACTTTAGCCACTTCAAAGCAAATTTGCAACATGGTGTCATACTTGTGATTAAAAAAGGTGATGGAAACATAAACAAAGAAATTGTATTTCTTTCTGATTTTGAAAGCTATAATGTTTTCAATAGTATATGGGATTGTGATAAATATATTTTCATCTATCTGTTGTTGAATAGTAGTTTCTTCATCCTTTTTGCGTTTTCTTGCATGTACATTATTTTGTACGAAATTAATTTTCCTTTAGTTTGTGTAATATATGTGGGGTTTTTACACAGTAATGAGCAAGGAAATGAATCAGGAAAAGATAAACATAAGTTAAAGATGGAGCAAATTGTGTGATGTGAGATATATGAATGTACCTTTCTAGGTACACATACATATATATGGTATAAAATTCTCATCATATTCTGAACAAGAAGCCTTATAGGCAATTTTATAATGTTCACTATGTGTATATGAATTGTGCACACACAATTATTCTCACTGACCACTTGGGGCTTGTGGGGGAATGCAGAGATTCTTAATAATGGGATGAAAATTACCTGCTTGGGACTCAAGGCTGATTGCTCTCTGTGACTAGAAGGTAACCCAACAGTAAATGTGAAGTGATTTTACAAAGACTAAACTGCTGCTAAATTTTGTGGGTTGTTAGCTGCTCTAAAATAATGGTGAAGAAAAAATACACCATAAATTATGAGTTTATATATTATAAATTCACACTATATTCAGTCTACAAAATCTTCTTTTCCTGCACTTTTTTCTGTTACACCCCCACCCCAAAGACCATCTTTTGACAACAGTCCTTCTTAGAAAAATTTTAGTGCACTGATAGCTTGTCTGGTGTTGAATTAATGCCAAGGCCATCATTAGTTCCACAAAATAAAGGCAATCAGGAGACCAGAGGCTGGCAACAAAAATATTGCTGTAATTGTGGGGTCCTTGCCAGGATGAAATGTTCTTTGAATCAAAAATTGTCTTTATGAGCTGAGATTTTATGGAGAACAGTTTTGGGGTGTTTGATTTGTACAGAATGCTGTAGGAGTTACTTACAAAAAAAAAAAGAGGGGGCTGCAAGAAAATGCTTTTACTTTGCATTATTATAGACCTGTTGCTTATGAAAGATGGCATGTCAGATGGCTGATTTGTAGATGCTGATTTTGAAGCTAATCGCAAGAAAAGGAGTTGATTTTCTGTCTCGTTTACAAGAAGCTTTTCAGACAACCATACATAAATAGAAAAATGTGAGAAAATTCATGTGGCTGAGACAGGGTTAGAGCTTTTCTCAGGTTATTTATATCTGCAAATTTTATTTCCATGACTCTGACTTCAATAACAAAAATGCTGATGCATTTGGTAAGTGGAACAGACCGTAAGGAAGTCAAAGTTGCAGTTCAGAAGCAGGGCTGTCTCGGTGACAGCAAGCTTTTGAAAATGCTGTATAAACAAGTGTGCCCGTGCAAACAACTACCAGTCAGCTGTAAAGGACAGAGTGGGAAACTCTCTGAACGTGGCTATGCGCCTGCCACAATGAACCAGCCACTTAGCTTAGGTAAATCAAATTATCTACAGAAATGTCTGTCTCAGCTGGCTAATGAGGCAGGTGCCTTTAATTTCCCATGAAAGGAAGAGCTGCAGGTTCTCTCTCTTGTCCTCCCCCACCCCTGTTCAAAAAGCAAAAAAGAAGAAAGGGCTGCCAGTGAGCAACATTCTGGATGGAGCTGCTGTCAGAAGGGGTTGCAGGTGTGCGGGGCATGGAGTCAGTGGCTGGATGAGCTTGTATGAGGTTCAGTAACTGTTCCCAGGTTACCAGTTGTTTCCTGAATGGTTGTGACTGTCAGTTCTAAATTCAGGCTACAGATTGCAGTCTGCAGTTTGAAGCCAATCTGTTTTGGGATTCTTCTTCTTAGGAGCCCCACTTTACTCTTGAGACCATAGTTCTGTGATGCTGGTTTGCTGCCATTTGGGCCTTTTATAGTATCAGGTACTTTATAATAAGACATGACGGTAGTTCTTTTCACAAATGAGTAGGTGATTGTACTTGTTTGTTAATATATGCAGTTAGTTTGAAACGTTTTTGATTTTGGTTATCTTTAAGCCTATACTTTTTGTAATAGCAGTAGAGCTAACAGTAGCCAAAGTATACTGACTTGAAATAATGCTGCATTGCCAGCTTTGTTTTGGAATGTTAAAACTTACTTAGTTACATTTACTATAATTTCTATAGAATTTTGCAAGCCTCAGATGTAGCAATGCAAAATGTGTGTTTATGTACAGCATGCAAAGCACACCTGTACCTGAACATAAATAGGCTTCATCGCTTCAGCCACCACTGAAGTGCGTTAATCTTTAAATTGCAAGGTAGTAACAGTTGTTTAGGATACAAAACAACATTGCAACAGATTGAAAGTGCAGAGTTAATGATAAATTATCGAAATATTAATTGCTCAGCTGGGAATACAAAGTGTAGAAGATGACACTGAGTGGAATTACGAAGAACTGAAAAAAATAAAAGGAAGATGCTTTTAAGAAATTTGAGGTCCATGCCTGCTGTCTTCTACAGTGTCAACCAGACATTAGTGTTTGGTGCCTCTAGTAGTATATTGTACTTCAGGGGGGAAGAAAGACTGCCTTTAATATAAAGTTCTGTTTTCTTCTTGTGTGTGTTTGTGTTCCCCTTTTAGGAAGCTACAATATTACGAATGTTTTGCCTTCAGCTCCTGATATAGCTCAGTTTAAACAAGGAGTGAAATCAGTGGCTGGGAAACTTTCTGTACTTGCTAATGGGGTCATGACATCTATACAGGTTAGTAAAAATTTTATGAAACGTTAACCATCAGTTAAAGCCTTTTTGTAGGTATTTAGTATCATGGATCTTGCTATTGAATGATCCTGAGGGAGAAAAGAATGAATTTGATTTGGGGCTTAGTATACCTCTCATGGTAGACAATAGAGCTGTATCTTTTTAAAAATAAATCTGTAGCTGATAGCTCACCTTCCTTAGAATATATTTTTTTCCTTTCCCCTTATATAGTTTATTTCTTACAATCAAACCAAAAAATTGATCATGGAAGTTATTTGCCATTGCTTTATTTTTAAATTAATAATAGGTCATAACTCAGAATAGAATAGTTTAGTTGGAACCTGCGATCATCAAGCCCAGCTCTTGTATTGGGTTGCCAATAATACCTTTGATCCATTTTTTTGCACAAAATTAAGACATCCTGGTCTCAAGAGTGTACAGAATGATTCATGCACTGGTTAGTTTGAGTTTCCTGTGTGAGGTCAGTGGGAGCTCTGAGGTGTTTGAAAATCAGACTGATTGTCTTAGAGATTAACCGTAAAGTCTGCTTCTTGGAAGCACTGGTCAATTTTTTCTAAGCCTTTAAGAACTGAAGATTTATTTTACAATTGTAAGTAAAACAAATTTCTTTCAGTGGAAAGCATACTCATGTCTGTCCTGTATTTTCTTTTCTAGGATCGATATGGTTCATAACATCTTTTGTATCAACATAATTAAGTACACTAAAGAAGGATTTCTCTTCAGATATACAAGAAATCACACTGCTGATTCAAATGAAGGTTGCCTTAAGACTGTTGGTGTTTTTACTTGTTCCAGCATATTTTTTCCCCTTGTGCAGCTTTCTGGCTCAGCCTTTTCTTACTGCTATTTCAACTTTATGGAGCAGAAGTCTTGTAGCAACTTGTTACATTGCATATGCTTTTCCTCCCCCCTCTAGAGTCCTGTATTTCTTAATTACGTTAATGTTAGATATTGGAAGCTTTATTTTATTACTGGTTTTGGCTGTGAGACAGGAAAGACAAAGAAGGATGAGCATGTACATTGGAAATGAGGCTTCTTGATAGAAACCTCAGTGCAGTTGCATCCTTACTCTTCAGATATAACTTCAGTCTTCTGACTGTCTTGGAGAAGAAAATGTAAAAACTAAGCATATGCTGAAGTGGTATTTAGTGGACTGTAGCAAAATACAGAATGAAGTTAAACCTGCTCTTCTCAGGAAGTAGAAGCTCTTGTAGTCATAAATTGAGGTGCATTAAAATGATGGGGATTAGTGTTTTAAAACAATATTCCTGCTAGAAAACTGTGTGCTTAGATGTGAGATATGGGCAAAGACAAGACTGGAGGTATATTGAACAGTGGATTTCATCTTGTCATGGGACCAATCTTATTTATTCCTAGTTTTGAAAGTTACAAAGAATTGCAATATAGAATCCTTAAGTGCTTTTTAAAAATCTGTATTGTGTACAAATTGAAAAACAAATTGAAGTATATAAAGGGCCTAATAGAATAGCTAATTAATTTGTTAGTAATGTTTGGAACAGTCTTATTAGTTTTTTTGATAAATTATGAAATATTGAATTATGAAACAGTGGGGCTGTGTTTTAGACAGTCTAGAATTTATTGCTGATGATGTCCTGTGTAAAAATGATTATGACCTTAAAGAAAAAATTTCACAACCAAGAATGAGCTCAAGCTAATTCCGTTCTGTAACTTTATTTCTTAATTTCAAATTTGTAAACTGCTGATATCTAATAAAAACAATTGATATAAACTCATTTTTTAATGAAATTTCTATGTGCAGACACCAGTCTCCAGCTTTCTAAATACTGCCATCTGTATTCTATCTGTACAACAGTCTGCTAAAATTAGCCTTTAATTTCAGTCAGTGAAACTTTCTTACTAAATTGCTGTAGTGATTTAGAAATCACAACATGAAGGCTGGGGTGGAAAATAAACTACTGTATTGAAATGCTTTTTTGGAATACACGTTTTGTTAGTTTTTTCGTTTCTTTTGTATTTAACCCAGTTCTGGTAACTTTGTCTTGCGCTTGTTGCATTTAGATTTAATTGAAAACTGATCTTTCTTTTGTGAGTGTAGTACAAGATAAGCATTTGTTCTGTTTAGCTGTAGAGCTTTACAATAAAAAGACTTGCTTTGTTTTCTCCTTTCCCACCCTGTAGAGATAATTTTGCTGATACAACGAGAATATGTACTGGTCAGGGTTTGCTTTGGTTTTCTCTAATTACAGGTAACAATTCTCAGTTTTCAAACTACTCTTTTATTTGAGTGTACACACAGTAGTAAATTTATTACAAGTAATAAGTGGTCTGGTACTGGCAGCTTCCAGTGACTCACAGGAGAGCTGCTGCTCCAATAACTAGGCTGCATATTCAGACATTTGTGTATGGATGCAGTTGCTTAATTTAAGGGAGTGAAGTATAACAAAATGTAGTTCTGTCCCCTCCTGTGGTTTCTCATATTTAACAAAGTGTGTGAGATCACCTGCACTGAAATAACTGTGTACATTTTTTCTGTGTATCATTGCAGTAGACCAGGGGTGTAAAACTCAAGGCCTGTGGGTAGGATCCGTCCCTCCCCCTTGTTTTATCCAGCCCAGCACCTTGTTTCTCCCCGGCGGCAGCGCCGAGCTCCTTGTCCCTGCGCTCCTGCCAGCGCCAGTCACGTGTGCAGCGTGTGACGCGCCTTACGCTGCAGGGGCAGGAGAATGGTGGGAGCTGTGAGTTTGACAGCCCTGCCTTAGAGCAAACCATTCACAGATGGAAAAATATGAAAACAAAATAGATTTTTCAAAACAAATTAAGAAGAAAGTCTAGGAGGAAACAATCATGCGATTATCTTAAATGTTTTAAAACATACACAACTCTTGCCAATGTATAAACTTTTTCCTCTGCTGCAGTCTGAAGATTACACCACAGGATTCTCTTAATGGGTGAACAACAATTCAGTGTTTTCAGGAACATTTAACAGAAATTGGATTCATCGTTGCAGATTCTCTGTGGCAACCTCTGTACTGCTAACACATTTTCCTGATGTTCTCTTGATGTAATGGCTGGAGGAGTAGCTTGACCCCCAATACACCTATTTATGCCTTAAACCCATGAGATGTCCCTGTGTTCCATCAAACAGAGGTGAGAAGGCTCTGCCACATACTCTAGAAGACCTAGCTTTAATGCCACTCATCTCCCAGGACTTCAGGATGCCATGGTACCTCTTATTCTGCAGGATTTAATTGGACTGGATTAAAGAAGGAGAAAAAGTCTAAGCCTAGAATTAGGCTTGCATTCCAGCTTTTTTTTTGCGTCCTTTTCCTTTCTCTCTTCTTTTACCTTCAAACACATTTGTCAGCCTCTGGTAAGAGGGCAAATGACTCATGCTGCTGCAAGCATCACAGGTTTTAGAATATGTGATAAACCCATGTATTGGATCTGGCTTTGCAACAAGTGTTCAAGTGAAACTTGACATTAATCGCCAGTTGTGTTTTGTTGCGGTTTTTCCCTTAACCCTCTCTTAGTAGTTATGCATTTTGCTTTTTCAAAACTGGAACTGAATCACCCTTCCTCTTCTTAAAGCTCTGTAAGGACACTGCATATAAGGGGAGGGGAAAGATGATTATTTAATACTTTATATCTTAGAGAGTTTATTTTTGTAGGTTAAATTGAAAGGGTTAGAAAAATGTTTAAAGTTAGTTGTTAAATTGGCAGAACCAGCATTAATTCATGCTGAGACCTGTACTCCCCTTCCCTGAGTAAACTGTGAAGGGAATCTTGTTACTGTCTGTTCCTCTTGCTTTCTGCAAAATGGGAAATGCTAAGTGCTGTCGTTCTGATCTGCTTCACATAAGTTTGTTCCACTGCCAGGAGAAGCAATTCCAAAGCCAGTTTGACGCTGATTTAAGCTTTTTGTTACATAACGATTTTGTAGTTCAAGAGTGGGCTGAGTGACTCCAAAGCATAGGAGTCTGTAAAAATTGCTTTAGCTATGTGTATTTTAACACTGCTCTTGTCCTGCTCTCGAGCCAAAGATGCCTGGCTGTCAGTGTTAATGAAGGATGAAGCTGAAGCCCACATAGAATGGTGTGTGTTTAGTTTGGTTTTGAGGGGCTTCTACACAAATTAACTTTTTTTTTTAATTTGCATATTGATCTCATGGTATGATCTCATGGTTCCTTTTCAGCTTTGATTTCTGTGAGACCTTTCCTTCCCTTTACATCAGAGGTGTCAAACTCACAGCCCATGGGCTGAATCCGTCCCTCCCCCTTGTTTTATCCACCCAACACCTGGTTTCTCCCCTGCAGCAGCGCCGAGCATCTTGTCCCTGTGCTCCTGCCAGCGACAGTCACGTGTGCAGCGTGCGACGCGCCTTACGCTGCAGGAGAAGGCGGGAGCCGAGAGTTTGACACCTCTGCTTTGCATGGTAAGCAATGTTGCTTTCTTCACAAGGAGATGCGAAAATAGAGAAGTATAGCCCTGTTCAAGCAGTCCAGAGAGCCTCACGGTAGTTGGAGGGTAAATAGAGGGTTGTATCCATTCTGTTTGCAACCACCCAATAGCAGTCTGGCCTCTGGTTTGCAAGCCTCTAATGCTGCACCTTTTTCAACAGCCTCCCTGTTTTTAGAGAGAAAAGAAGGAAAGGAGCAGTAGAGGACTTTGAACTTTTCTCCACCTTCAGCTTGGCTTGCAGCCCCACACTGAAGCTTTGCAGTACTCATTTCTTTATTTGTGTCTTTGGATTCTGTGTGATTAGCCTGACCTTCCTGTTCTCTTCAGTTGTGTCTTAAGAGCAGGCTTTGACCTTAAAGGTAGCTATTTCTGTGTATCAGCTAACGAGAGTTCAAATTGGTCACCTACTTACAGACACCTGTTGCCATTAGAAAAGCCATAGTATATCTTGTCAGGTCGCTGGCTGTGACACCAGAAGATGTGGGTCCCCTGTAGTGCTGTGTCATCAGTTATGAACATGAGAGCATCTAAAGTGAGCACCTGGACTGGGCCCCATGTAGCTGCAATATGGTTGTCTGCTCCCCACCACTTGTATTGATGCTCCTTATGCTCACAGCATACAGACTCCTACATTTTCTCTTAACTGGGGGGTTGGAATGGAAAAGCTGTGGCTTTCCTTGGTGAAGGGTGGATAAAAGAATTATGCTAACAGGCTGGTTTGAGAAGGCATACAACAGAAGTGTCCAAGAGACAAGGTGCAGAAGATTTGGGGATGCAGGAGGCAGGTTTGGTAACAGGAATATGGAGATGTTCCCAATCCCACCACTGCAGGATCCTGACAGAGAACAGAATTTACCCCTCAATATATGAAGGACAGTTGCTGGACCATGTCCAGAGAAGGGCAACGAAGCTTGGTGAAGGGTCTGGAGTGCAGGTCCTATGAGGAGCATTTGAGGGAAATTGGGTTGTTTAGTCTGGAGAAAAGGAGGCTGAGAGGAGACCTTATTGCTCTCCACCTGAGAGGAGGTTGTGGCGAGGTGGGTGCTGGTCTCTTCTCTCAAGTAACAAGCGATAGAATGAGACAAAATGGTCTCACGTTGCACCAGGGGAGGTTTAGATTGGGTATTAGGAAAAAATACTTTACTGAAAGAGTGGTGAAGCATTGGAACAGTTTTCCGAGGGAAGTCACCATCCTTGGAGGTGTTCAAAAACCATCTAGATATGGCACTTCGTGGCATGGTTCAGTAGGCACGGTGGTGCTGTGTTGATGGTTGGACTTGATGTTCTTAGAGGTCTTTTCCAACCTTAAGGATTCTGTCATTCTGTGATTCTGAAATTTGGAAGTCAAATGCTTTATTGGCTCATCAACTCATGAGGCAGTCAATATAAACCAGCATTTGTATTTAGAAATTGATGTGGTTTTCTTTTGGTTTCTGTTACTGTGATGATTAAGGGGACAAAATCCTTAGGGAGGCAACCATGGTGCAGTGCTCTGTGGATGTGAGGTTCGCTAACAGAACACCTTGATCAGAAATGATATATTCCAGAATTAAATTGTACTGATGAATGAGTTGCCATTCCATTACTTGTCTCCACCCAGTGCTTCATAGGTTTGGTGCATGGAAAGAGAAGGGGTCTAAAAGGCTGGAGAGCAGCCCTGCAGAGAGGGTCCTGGGTGTTTTGGTCAATGGGAGGTTGAACATGAGCCAACAGTGTGATCTGGCAGCTAAGAGGGCCAACCATGTCCTGGGATGCATCAAGCAGAGCATTGCCAGCCAGTCGAGGGAGGAGATTGTCCCACTCTACTCTGCACTGGTGCGGCCCCACCTCGAGTACTGTGTGCAGTTTTGGGGGCCACAGTATAAAAATGACATCAGGCTACTGGAGAGTGTGCAGAGGAGGCCACAAAGCTGGTGAAAGGTCTAGAGGGGAAGTCATATGAGGAGGGGCTGAAGTCACTTGGTCTGTTCAACCTGGAAAAGAGGAGGTTGAGAGGGGATCTCATAGCTGTTTACTGCCTTCTCACAAGGGAGGGAGGTGAAACAGGTGCTGATCTTTCTTGTGATTGATGGTAGGACTAGAAGTAATGGCAGGAAGATGTGCCAGGGGAGAGTTAGACTGGATATTAGGAAGAGATTCTTCAACCAGAGGGAGGTGGAGCACTGGAACAGCTCCCCAGGGAAGCAGTCATGGCACGGAGTCTGTCAGCATTCCAGAACCATTTGGACAATGCCCCCAGTCACGTGGCATGAGAGTTGGGAGTGTCCTGTGTAGGGACAGGAGTTGGACTCGATGATCCTTTTGGGTCCCTTCCAACTCAGGTAATTCTATGATTCATTCTAAGGTGCTGACGAAGTAAGGTTGCTGAGAGAAGCTCCTTTGTCGTGGTCTGTGAACACCAGTTGTGTGCCCACAGCAGGGAAAGACCCTAGGACCTATTACTGGAAGTGATTAAAGGGGAAGGAAATGCAGATTGCCAGTATTTCCTCAGGTAGTTTTCATTTGTTATTGCAACGTACCCATCCCTGACACTGTGACCCAGCAGTGGCTCCATCGAAAGCAGCCTGAGAAGCTCTCAGTGCTTGGGCATCAGATAACGTAACTCTGCATAGGAATCCCTTTCAAAAGCTGCTGTGGAGCTGGATTTCTGAAGTCGAGCCGCCAGCCACTTAAAAGGCACCCGCTTTCTTCTTCAGCTTTCTCATATTGATTGGAGTTTCTGCATTCCTTTCTGGTAATACATAATGTGCTCATAATGTCTCCCTTTGATCTGATAGTTCTTTCCTGTTTATATCAAAATTACTTGACCCAGTAATAATTTGTGATTAATGCAGTTACAAATGTGAGCAATGCCGTGAGATCCAGAAGCATTAATAGGATGTTTTGGAGACGCATAGTTCACAAGAAGCTTGACCAATTGGAAGTGAATGGGCTGTATTGTGGTTGTAATGACTTGCATATATTTTCCAATCCACATTTGCAGCTCCTTGTTTTCAATATCTAAAGATGACTGTTATATTCTATAATATGAAATACCACCCTCTTTATCTCGGAATCAACAACATCAGAAAATAGAAGAAAGGCAAATCTATAGGTGAATTTTCTAGCTAGCATCTTGCATCTTCATTAACACTGAACATCCACCGAAGAGAAGAGCATTTTTATTACCTGACTGCAACAGGGAACAACTGACATGGAACTCAGAGCTTTAGCAAGGCAGATGCTGCTGCTTGCATTATAGTAATCTAGCGATGAATTTAGTAGTGGGTTTTTTTGGTATGGGCCTCTTTCCTGCTCCTGGGTTACACTCTGTCACTCTCTTTCCCTGCCTTCCTGTTCAAGGTTAGAACAAGCTGCATAAGAGAAACCAAATGAGAGGCAGCAAAGTTTCAGAAATGGCTTTGGTTTGGGTGTTTTGAAGATTGTTTAGGTGAATCAGTTTTTCAGAGCTGTGTAGCTGCAGTGGAGGGTGGTGAACTGAGGGAAGGGACTGCTGGAGTGGGTTTTCCCAGCTAGGAAAAGTCATAGAATCATAGAATGGTTTGGGTTGGAAGAGACCTTAAAGATCATCCATTTCCAGCCCCCCTTGCCATGGGCAGGGACACCTCCCACTGGATCAGGTTGCTAAAAGCCACCTCCAACCTGGGCTTGAACAAAATGAAGTCATGGCTATGTTCAGTGAGAGTGTTCCCAAGATTATGGGAGTCAGCCCTTCACAAAGAAGAAGAGAGTGATGGCAGCAGCCTGGCTTCAGCCCCAGGGGAATGCTCATCAAGGCCAGGTTTTTCTTGGGGGAAAGATTTCTTCCTCTCTTCCCCAGTTTGGCTGAATTGAGAAATAATTTCCTTTTTTTTTTTCCTGATTCTGATTAACATAAAGTTGTCTTAGTTTTAAAAATAAGCCAATGTTTGTTTGTATATTTTTTTGCCAAAACCCTTTGCTAAATTCAGTGAGGAGAAAATGAGACCACTGACACCCTCAGCTATTTTAGCTTATTTACAAACTCAAGACAGCTCTGCTCTGAGCTATACTTAAAGGTGCTTCACAAACCTACCTGGCAGCTGTTATGGACTTGGAGACAAAAAGCTGTCATCACGTCTGAGGGAAGTTTTCTGATGTCTCAGCCTGCTGGGTCTGCTCTTTATTTGGCCTGACTAAATTGCGGCTGCTCAAGCAGCAACATCCGTTGTGCAGTGTATCCAAGGAAATTGCACATTGCTGTCCTGCTTCTGTAAATCCAACTGAAAATAGGATTTCTCTGCACTGGGAGAAGTGTCTCCTGAGACATGACAAGAGCTCCTGTTCCCCTCTGAAGACCGATGCTGAAGGTAAGCACCCCCATTACCTGGTTTGTGAAGGCCAGATGGAGAACTTAACACAGGCCATTGTAGTCTGTCCTTGAAATGTGAAGGAAACCTGTGATTGTGGATGTGAAGGGGCAGAATTAAGGCCCGTAACAATGATAAAGTGAATCCAAACATTCTCTTGGGGGAGATGACATTGTGCGCCTATGAATTTATACTGAAAATGCTGCTTTTCTGCAAAATAAGTCATATCCAAAAGGAAAATGTGGTGGAAGAAAAGAGAGTTTGGGTACTTATGGGTAGAATGATGTTCACAGAATCGTGGAACGGTTTGGGTTGGAAGGGACTTCAAAGATCACCCAGTTCCAATCTCTTTACCATGTGCAGGGAAACCTTCCAGTAGGTCAGGTTGCTCATAGCCTCATTCAATGTTGAAATGATTTTCATATTGAAATGATTTTTTTTTCTTTTTATTGAGTGGAAGGCCTTAAATCCTTCAGATTCATCTCATTAGTTCCCAACTGGAAGTAGAGTTGTGTTACATGCTGCTTAGGGTGGGAGGGGTGCTCCTTCAGGGGAGTAAAGGGCTGCCATGCACAAGATGGTTCTGTTTTTTATGGTCTCCAGGGCTTGGTGGAGTTGATGTGGTGCCTGGGTTTGTTCTTACAGCTAAGAAGTTTATTAAAAGGTTTTCAGGAAACATTCAGTTTAGATAATTTTGCCTGTGTTGGGGCTTAGAGGTACAAACTACTGTGGTATTTTTAAGTGCTAAGTCAACTGCCAAAATAGTAATTTAAATTATAGAATCATAGAATCATCTGGTTGAAAAAGATCGCTGAGATAATCGCGTCCGACCATACCTGTCCATGACTCTCAGTGACCCATCTACCCATCTTTTAAACACCTCCATAGCATGATTAAAATCATAGTGTAATTACCTACGTGCATCCAGCCACATTAAAACATTAAAGGAAGTTTTCTATCACAAAGTTCTTCAGTGGTTGTTTTCTGAAATGCGCTGTGTGGTATGAAGAAGTTAAAAACTTACAAAGTTTGCCCTGAGACTGGGAAATGGGCAAAGGCTTATTTCATCTTACTGAAGTAGCTTAAAAATGAGCTTAAAAATGCGTTAAATCTTTAACGATGCTAATTCCTGAAAACCACAAAATAAAACTGTTCTGCTCTGATGAACAAAGCAATTGAAAACCAAAGGAAACAGAATAAGTCAACACACGTAACTAAGATATTTATTTTCCTTCATGACTTGTGAGATGTTATCAATGAAATTGGGGAAAATGGCCTGTAAATGCATAAAAGAAAATGTTGTGGGGTGGGAGGAGGAGCTGTTTCTCCAAAAGGTGCATCTTCTTTGTGTTTCATCCTACTGGCATTTCTATCAAATGAGAGCCAGCTGTTCAGGGCAATACTTGATTAAAAGGTGTGTGTGATAACTTGTCTGAACTCTGGCATCCCGTTTTTCCTTGTGGAACATCATCCTCTTGCACAGTTTTTTTTATTTGTGCCTGGGGGATTTCTCTGTCACCAAGTGGCATTACCAGCACCCGCCTCATTTTCCTTCCCTGGGAGGAGGCGAGTTTTGTTTTTGTTGGGGTTTTGACAGCTGCCTGTTTTCTAAATTGAAGTGCCAGGAAGGAATGACAGCTGCGGTGGGAGGGGACTACTCTGCTGAGGGTAGTTGTCCTGGGCAGGGTTAGAGGGAAGAAAACCGCACCTAGAAGGATGCACCTCATACTCCCTGCGCCTGGCTGAGGTGATGCCGGGTGTGTCTGTCTTGGGAGCTCCCCAGAGCAGTTTTTAGCTTGGTGCCAGGTGATGGGAGGACCTTGGAGGTAAGGATTTTGTGTTCTGATGGCTAACTGTCCTGGCCTGGGAAACACAATAGATAAAGGCTTGAGGGCCTATGGGCTGGAATCAGTTTCTGTCAGAAGTTGCTGAGGGGTGATTGAGCAGAAACCCAGGAGGTGCACAGATGGGCAGAAATGAATGGAGGACATCAGCTCTCCAAACTGGACAAGAAACAGAAGGTTCAGAAACAGTGTCATGGGCAAAAATCGGCCTTCACAAACTTCCCTGCTCACCCTCTTGACTTTACAAGCTCTTTATCCTTCCTAACAGGTCAGTCTTAACCATGTCCTCGTATGTCCCTCAGAAACTTTACCTTCTCTGTCACTTTTGCTCACATTGCCTCCTCCTCCTCTCCCTCCACATCTTTCTTCTGTTTGGAGCTATTTGTGCTCATCTCTCAGCAATCATTTTTTTCCAGTTAGGCCATACTAGCATTTGTAGCCTCTGACCTCCTGTTCTCAGCACTTCTATCACTTGTTCTTTTCTGGTTTGTTTTTTTCCCCTCAAGTGATTTGCCTTGCAGCTATTCTTAACATTATGAAACCAGCTCTTTTAGGCGCTGTGTGTATTCATAGCGGTTTGATTTTTTCCAATCGTAAGTGGCATTAATAACATTTACTAATAGCAGTTTCATTTCTCTGATTTCTCGTCATTTTTTGAGACCTCATAGACAAGTTTCTTCATGAAAATTGTCGCCTACAAGTTTTCACAAACCCCAGGGCTGTTTCCATGGTGGCAGCTGGAGGCCTCCAGCACATATTAGTCATTGTGACTTCCCTCCCTCCTCCCTCTTCTTGAAGTGGTAGAGGTGTGCTCCTGTCACCCACATGGCTGGTGTGGAATGAGATCCTGGCTGAAGCTGGTACCTTGTCTGGTGGCATGAATGTAAGTGAGTCCTGGTGCAGAACACCAGCTCCTCCCTCACCTATGCACTTCGCTGGTTATTCAGATGTTACAGTGCTAGTCCTGCTGGTAGCACCAACTATTTCAAATTTTTGCTCCCAGATGAGGAGTTCCAGCCCCTCCACCTGCTGGGGATGGATGGAAAGCTGAGGCTCTTGGACACTGTGGCTGCAGGCATCATTCACACTGATGTGCAACATGGACCAAGCATTGCTGTTGAGATTTGGCTTGAGATCGATGCTTCAGGTGGGTGTCTGAGCTCCCTTCGCAGCTGCCAGAGACCCAGGCACTGGGCCCATGGGAGGAGCCGGCTGGTGAGACACAGGGCGTTTGCATTTGGTAGGTGTCACCTCCATGTGGAGAGGGAGCTTGGGCACTGCTGCCCCAAGCCCTGCTCCCCAGATCCCTTAGTTTCTTCCTGCACAGCTGTGAACTTGCAGTGCTTTGAACAGCAAACCTTTCCGTGAAGAAATAATACTACACTGTGCCTGGCACTGACCTGGTTTTGACCATGATGAAACCAAGTGTCAGTCTGTGAGCAGCTGGGACATTCCACGGCTCCCCAAACTGCTGCTTGCTGCATCCCGTCTCCCAAAATCAGCCTCTCCTTGCTGCTCCTGGCTTCCTTCTGCCTGTGTTTTGTCTACCCCTCTGGTAACTGCTGTTACAATATGTACACTGGCACCCGCTTCTGTCTGAGGCCATCTGAGCTTTGTCCTACGGTTGCTGCAATAGGCAGGAACAGAGCCACGGCATTAAATGTGAAAGCTTTCTTGGCTAAGCAGGGTAGGGAAGAAGCCACTCAACCTCAGGATGGTGTTCCCTCAGCTCTGATGGATACCAGTGGTCATTTCTGGAATCTGTTACAAACCCAGTCTGCAGGCTTCAAATGCAAATAAAATGTGCTTGCTTGAAATGAGATGATCGACGTGATGGGCCAGGGAGACAGGAGTGCATGCACCCAAGGCTTGAGAAAATAGGGAGTGGGCAGAAATATTAAGGCAGGCATTACTGAAGAGTATAACTGAGATGTAACTGCATAACTGAGGTATAACTGCTGCACTGATCAAATGTGGCTAACGGGGGAGAGCTGATGCAGCAAGTATTTACAGTAGCTTTTTGCCTCATCTTGAACATCACCCTCTCTGGTTCTTTTCTTCTTTTTTTTCTAGGTTTTCTAAGCATCCATGGAAATGTAGTATAATACTTTCTTCTACTTTCATCTCCCCCTTCTCTCAGTGAAAGCTGTGGCATTCCACCTTTTGCAGGATCTGGAAGCAGACATGATGTATGAGCATGTCCTTGGGTTACAGTAGGTCTCTGCAGGCTGGGAGGTGAGTTTGAGCAGCAGTGAAGGCAGCAAGCATGGCAGGAGTGCTGAGCTTCTTGTCTTTGCAGGCAGAACAAGCAGGCTTGTGTTGCAGCTTGGTTTTCTTCAGTGTTGGCTCCTGCGCTACTTTAAATTAATGCACTTTTTGTTCCTTGCAAGGAACAAATGAAGTCCAGACACCTCAGGGAGTGAAAGAACAGCCTCTGCTTTGACTCATGCCCTGGCTGCAATGGGCTGTCTTCATGAGTAAGAGGGGAAAACCTGCCTCACTAATTTTGGAGTCAATGAGATGTCCTGAGTGTGTGAGAGAAAAGCCTCTGCCCCGAATTGTCCGGCAGGCAGAAGATAAGCAGCACAGAATGAGGTCCCAGGATATAGGGAGCAGCCCCCTCCAGTGAGAGGACACATACAAGTGGCTTAACTCCAGCTGCAGCCTTTGCTATGGCAGAATTAATACCAGAAATCGGGGGGGTGGGGGGAGGGAGGAGGAGTTTTTCTGAAATGTTACAGAATTTCAAGCAAAACAGTGCCTTGTTTTTGGGACGCATCAAAACAGTGATGAAAATGGTGATAAATATGAGTGAGTACAGGCTCTTGTGCAGAGAGGTGTATACAGAGCCATGTGAGTAATTCTCTTTTTAAATTTGTTCTGAAAAAAATGGAGAAGAAAAGTTTTGTTCTGACTCAAAGAAATTAAAAATATCAGGTAAAAAAACCCGACTAAATAAAAAGTTTTGGATTAAACTTAAATGCCTTGTTCAACCTAAGAGACGGTGCTTTCTTTCAAGACTGAGACCTTGCAGTTGAAGGACATCTCAAATACACTTAAATGAAAACCAAAAAGACTGATCAAAAACACCATGAAGAAATTCTCTTTCTCTGACTCTTCCCTTTTATTTCCCCATTTGTTTTTCTGACATGAACAGTCTGGAATCCACAAAGCGTTTTGTTGGCATCGAGTCTGTAGTTTGTTTTGGAAAAAGCATCTTCTGGGTTGTTTTTTTTTTTTTTTCTTGTTGTTTTATTATTGTTGTTGTTGATGTTGTTTTCTTTCCTGGCCTCTCCTTCACTCTGCATGTATGGTAATTTACAGCCCATTTCCCAAATTATTTTCAGTCTTCCTCCTCTGCTGGTTCTGGAGAGGAAAGATCCCCTCACTGGGTATGTGTGAGTGAAGTGATGGTGGGGCATAACCCTGGTGCACAGCGGGGAAGAAAGCCCGGTATCCCCACACAGAAACACAGAGCCATAGCTAAAATATGTCTGGAGTGAGCTCCCACGCTCGATTCCTGCCCGCTTGGGTCAGGATGGAAACTCACACCCTGATCCAAAAAAATCTTTACTTAATTAAAAAGGAGCCTCTGAGATGGTTGGGGGAGAAAAGAATGGGGATGCCTCAGCCGTGTGCTCAGCACCCAAAAGAGGGATCAGCTTCTGTCCCATGTCTGTGGCAGAGGGACCGCTGCCAGCAAAGCAGCAGAGGCAGGAGGAGGAGGAGGAGGAAGGGCACGGTGCTAAGGCATAAGTAGTACGGGGTGCCCAGACAGGCAGCCCCAAAAGCGTGCTGGTGAGAGTGGGTCTGGTTTTCCTCAGCTGGAGCAGCTGGGCTAACTGGAGGTGCCCTCAGCCACGGGTGCTTGATGTGGCACTGAGCCACCAATGTAGCAATTCCCTCAGAAGCAAGTAAATAAAATCCCGTCTCTCCATCTAGACCCAGGGCTGGTGCGAGGTTGGGTGCCTGAGCAGCTCCACAGACTTGGAGGAGGCCTTGGCAGGAGCCACGGTAACAGCCTCAGGTGCGGCCGGTCTGTGTGTGCACACCTGTACGCCCTGGCACACTGAAGCCAGACGATTTGCACCGATTAACAGTATTTGAAGTTTCTGTTTGTTTTCAGCTCAGGTCAAACGGTGCCCACAGCCTGCCCAGGTGAGTTGGTAGCACTGTGGCTGTAAAGACCTTGCCGCACCCAGACCTGGAAAGGGCTGCTCTGGCTCCAGCTCCAGCAGCCACAGCACCGGCAGCTTTTCCATGCATTGTCCACGGCTGGCCCTCAAGACTTATTTTTGTGTGTTGTATTTTACTTGCTGGAAAATTCAGCAGGGTATGTGGAGAGTAATAAAAAGCTGACTCATTGGGTATGTTAGCTGACAATAATAACACTTCCTAAATGTTTTTTTTTTTCAAGGCCCCATTTTTGACAACAAAACTAATATTTAAGACATTCAGATCCAGGGAATATAACGAAGCTACACAACAAAAACATCCAGCACAGTATCTTGAGGAAGATTCCTGTTTGCACCAGAGTACTCACATTAGGAAAAACCTAAATTTTCACTAAAAATTAATTTAAAAAAACAAAATCTCACAGTTATAGTTAAGGCAACAACTTAAAATGAATGTAAAATAAGAGTTGCTTCTGCCTGAGCCTCTATAAAACCTGCAGCAGTGACGTTAATGTCCCAGTTCCCCACAGCTCTTCCTGCTGTTCAGGTGGTTTGTTTTCCTCTTTCTGTGATGGCTGCAACCAGGAGAGGTGCACCATGGAGTGTGGCCACCCTGAGAGGTCCCGGGTGACAAAGAGAGGCCACTGACACAGCAAGTGCCTGGTTGGGTTTCTTCCTCATCTTCCTTTTATTCCATCAGAAGGGTGGCTGGCTGGAGGACAGTTTTAAGTTTCTTCCTCATCTTCCTGGTGCAAGGGTCTCCAGGTAAGAGGACAACCTCCGACCACAGGGACATCGCCACCACAGCTCATCCTAACAGTAAAAGAGTGTCCTGGAATGAAGTTCCATGGGTGGTGCCCGGTGAGATTTTTGGCAGACTCTACCCACAGTGTAGAGAGTTGTGTCTGCAGGAAGAGAGGTGAGTCACATCTCCACCAAGGGTGGGGTGGGCATTTTGGAGCACCTCCAGGCAAAAGGCAGTGGCATGGCCAAAGCAGCACAGGAAGGCAGAGCTGTGCATGAGGTCAGGTGCCCACAGGGAAAAGGTCCTTGGAGCCAGGCAGGGTTGGAGCAACCACGTCCCCAACCACGGCCATGGAGGAACTTACCCCTAACAATGGGGCCGGGATGTGAGTGGGAAGGAAATCCTGTGTCTTGGACTGCTGGGATGAGCAGGAGTTTCTCCAAAAATCAGCTGTCAGTGACAGGCAGGATCTGCTGAGGCAAGTTTTGCCTTTTCTTGGTTCTCAGGAGTGTGCTTAGAAAGGTTCTTGGGCTTTGTTGGGTTAATTGCAAGTCTACTGGGTTGAGCACAAGAGCACTAGCCTTGTGTAAAATTGCTTGCTCTTTTAATTCCAGGTGGCTTTTCTTAGGTTTAGAAATATTTCTACAAAGCCTTTTGTTGCAGCTGCAGCTTTCTGTTTCCTTCTTGATAACTGAAACTGCTGGGACTTTGCAAAGAACGTGTGTCATCACTCTTTCTCTGTAATTTCCACAGTGCTGCATTCCAAGGACCATCTTTTCTTCATCAAGCACTCAAAATGCTATGTTGATATTTTCATGTAAAACCGGGCATTCCTGGTTTGCACGTCTTGGCAATAAGATGTCTGTGTTTTTGTGGAAACATGGACAGGTTTCACCTCCATCTGGCTACCTGTTCAATGCAAGCCCTATTTAGCTGGAGTACCCCTTGGCTCCTTTGCCAAATTGCTCTGTTTTCTCTCCTCCCTTCACTTTCACCAGGCTATGGAGGGGTTTGACATAAAACCTCCCAGGCTGGGAGCTGAGGGTGACCTAACCTGGGGCCACCCATGTGTTGCTGCCAGTTGTTTGACATGGTCATGCTTCTGGTCAAGGTTGGGGGCTGGGACAGGTGGCAGTGCTGCTCGAGTGCTGTGTTTCTACTCCCACCCACCTTTAATCATTAACCTCCCAGGCACAGCGCTCACTGCAGGCTCCCTGAGAGGCCTCAGTCCCACTGGAGTGGTGACGGTGGCACCTTAGTGGTTTCCTGCATCATCTCAGCCGTTTGGGTTGGCAAGTACCGGTTTGCTGCACTGAGCTCCAGGTGATCGTGTGTGGGTGTAACGTGTTGCTGCACCTCTCCCTCAAAATGTCCCCGGGGATCTCCTCTACCACTTCCTTGGCCTTCATGGTCGTGATGAATGCTTCTTGTTGCAGCACTCGTCCCTGTTGCTTATTTTGGCTTTCTCGTACAGAGGTGTCCCTACTCTGCAACAGACGTTATCCTTAATTTCTTGTAGCTCACACTGGCTGTGTAGCACACCTGGTGTTCTGTGAGTTGGACGCACCAGTGGAGCTGCCCAGCGTTTGTTGCAGGTGCCTATGCCAGGATGGCAAAGAAAGCAGTGCCATGCTGAGCACAGCAGGGGTTTGGGTTTTTTTTTTTAGACTTGATTTGGGCAGGTTGCAGGTAAAACCTCTACAGGGATGAGTCTCTGCGTCACTTTTTAAGAGTATCATATTTTTCTGTTAGATTTGCCAGGGTCAGTGCCCGGTTAAGGCTACTCACCAAGGCATCCTGGCATTGATGGCCCCACCACTGTGGTGCCTGCTTAGTGCCGCTGCCTGACTTTCCCTCAGGGAACCGCCCTGCCCAAAACCCAGTGCTGCCCTTGCTCCAGCATGGGATCAGTGGTAACACTACTTCCTATGATCCTGGATATGGTAATATAAACCTTAAACGGAAGGAAATATAGGATAAAACACTTGGTGTCTTCCAGCTGGAGGTGTTTGGGAAGGCAGAGCTGAGCTCTGGAGGGTCAGCTGTGTGCTTGTCATTTCGTTTCCATGACCATAACATCACATCATGGAGCCACTCCAGGTAGCACGGCAAAGTGAACGATATCAATTAGTTTTACCAGTGAAGGGCCTGAAAGCATTTTAGAAATATAGATGTGCAAGTATCTTTCTATCTAAAGTGAATATTTAATTTTCCATTAATAAATCTAGGAAGCCTGTAACAAGAGCTGGCCTGAACTCAATGGATTGTACTTTCTTGAAGGCAAAGGCAATATTCTGTTAAGTGGGTTACGTTCAAATGGTTAACAATACTCTGAGCGGCTCAACCAAGGGGAAGGGTTTCACTTCTTGTGAGAAACTTCGTTGAAATGACTTTATTTTGTGTTGAAAATAAACACACTTTGGAACCATACATGGTTTTGTGGCTGCATCATTGGTCATCCCAGGTGACGTAAAGAGAAGTTGAAAGGCAGCAAATTTGGGCAAGGTGCTGAGGGGAAGCCTGGTCATGGGAGGGCACATGTGCTGGAGGGACTGCTTCAAGTGCTCCTGCCTGCTCTTCAAAACTTTGAAGAAGAAAACATTCAGTTCCTTAGTTTGCTGCATCAAAGCCGGGTTTTGGAGGATGGGTGATGACCAAGCGAAGCCTCTGGGTTTCTGTTATCAGCATGCAGATCGCTGAAGGAGAGGAAGTGTGGTGGTGGTGGTAGTGTGCAGGAACTGCTCATAGCTGCAATCACAACATGAAGGTGCGCTGACTGCACATGGTGATGGGGCTGCACCTGAGCTGGTGAAGAGTTCCAGCCCCTTTCAGACATGGGTGGGAATAAGCAGCCCCCAGCTGCCTCAGGGGAGCCAATGTCTTGCTTGCCTTTTGGGACAAAGCAGGCTTCATGCCATGGCTTGCTCACAAACCAGGGATACCACAGCGTGCGTGGTCTTGCATGCGCCACCCTTGCACTGCAACTGGGCACAGGTGTCTGGCTGGTTCTGCACTGGTCCTCCATGGTGCAGCGGGGACACTGGCTTCTAGGGGGCTGATGGCATCCTGTGGGCATGGGGGGCCACCAGGCACCAGTGTCCTCGTCAGTCAAAGCCATGCATGGAGGTGAAGGCACTCCATTCTCTTGGGGCCTTTCCTTATTTGTTTCAATCATGACAACATGATTTACTTCATCTATAAATATCCCTCTGGCACAGGGAACAACGTGCCGGATGACATTTTCCAGATGGTCTCATGTTCCTGGGCGAGGCAATCCCCTGGCATCTTTAAAAAAGGGAAGAAACGCGATCTGCAAACGCTGCAGACCATTTCACAAACAACTTTAAAATAATTTAATGTCCATCCCTGCTCTCGGGACAGAGCAGAAAGAGCCCGTGCCCCTTTTTTGTTACACATGTTGCAATCCCCCAGCTGAGACCCAACACCCCTTGAAATCCATGTACTGCAAAAAAACTGTCAGGCAGACTGGAGTCAGTGGCTTTTCTCCTGCGTTTTTTTTTTTTTGCCTGGCCCTCTTTCTTCATTTTTCTTCAGAAAAATGCCTTTTCTTAAAGGTGGGGGAGGAGTTGAGGGATAAGAAACTGACAACTTTGCTGCTGTTGCTTATTATGTGTTTTGGGTTTTAATTTTTTCTAATTTCTTAAACATTCTTCAAGACTAAGAGCTATTCAAGGCAGGCATTTAAAGGTTACTATCACAGTTCAAAACATCCTGTATTTTTCCAAGGTCTTTGAAAGGAGCATCCTGACCAGACAGCACCAGCACACCACGCTGTTGTTACGAACAGTCATTAAGGTGTTTAGATGAGTCCACCTGCCTCCTCAGGCTGGACGGGCAGGATTGACCAGGGTGGCCATGAAGCTCTGGGACTGAGGGAGTGAGAGCCAGAGCTGGAGAGAGGGTCACCATGGGAAGAGCTAAGCAGCAGCATTCCGCTCAGGAACAGTGCGCTCCACATAGTTATGGACCAAGCACTACATGTGGCACACAGGCAATATTTTAGCTTGGTAGAATGTCTGGTTATACTGTGTGCAAATCCAAACATCTATTTTTTTTTCCTACAATAATCTGTTGATTGGTTGAATTGTTGGGGAAAAAACAGGAGGTGACACAATACCTTGAAACAAACACCCCCTTAGTATGTTCCTCTGGATGGCTGAAATCCCACCTCTTGGCTTGCAACCTTGTTTTGACATCCAGCACATAGAGCCATCACCACCTAAGAGAAATCCTCACTGTCCAAAATTATGAAGCTACTAGCTAGGAACGAAAGATGTCCATGAACCTGAAATGATTTAGGTATCTTCAAAGCCCCAGGAGGGTTCTTGATGGTTATCTTTATATATTAGCGGAGCATGTAAGAGCACAAGAAGGCAGCTCTGGCCTCAGTGACCCTGACAGCCAACAACATCAGCTCCTGTACCTGACGTGCTGGCAGTCACCTCAGGGAGACCCACTGTGCACACTGGGAAGCTCCTTTTGAGCCATCACAGCTCACTGTGTGGTGTGTTAAGAGGCTCCTCTCTGCTTTAATACACCTCTGTGTATGTCAAACACCTGCTGGGAGCAGGTGATGTGTGTGCAAGAGCAGGCACTGCCAAAAGGGCAGCACCTGGACTGAGCACACTGGCAGTCAGCAAACGCTTTCTTCCCTGCTACTCTTTGTGCCATTTCCTATCCCAGCACTCTTGTCACTACCTGTGTGGCAGCAGCACTGGGGTTTTTGGATGGCTGGCAGGGCCGTTTCCAGCTGTGGGCACAAGGATGTTGTAGGATGGCCTTCCCTCGTGTCAGAGCTCCAGCCACAGGCAGCAAGAACTGCCTGGCCATGGCATTTGCCTTGGAGCTGAACAGAGCAGAAGGGATGTAAAACACAGGAGAGATTTGCCTGTTGGCTGAGGGATTTTTGTTTGGAGAAAAGGAGCCCTCAAAGCTCTTGGGGCACAGGGAGGGCACAAAGAGGATGCACCATGAGAGACCAACTTGGTCAGGCTGCAGTCCAGGCTGGGCATATTGCCAATTCATCCACTTTGGAAAAAAGAGCTGACTGCCTTTTTTAGGACCTGTGTCCTTGCTCACAAAATAGCAGGGCTGGGAAGAGGCCAGCACAGGGGCCATGCTCTCAGCAAAGAATGGCTCCAGGTGAGAGATCTCAGCTTTCAGTGACGACAGAGGAGCCCTTACTGCTGCTGCTCCCAGGGCCAGATGTTGCATCAGAGCCAAAATTAAAGTTGTGGCTGCTGGCAATTCTGGCTTTTGCTGCCTTAGATGTTCTTGAGGAAAACTTGGGGTTCCTACACCCGCTCCTGCCTCCCTCCTCCTTGGATATGGAAATTACAGCTTGAAAAGGTCCTTTGAACTTCACCTGCTCAAGACACATGCAAACGTGGCCTCTCCAGCTGGCCGTCCCCAAACTGCTGCCATCACTGTGCACAGCTCTGCTGGTTTTAGCTTCATTTTATTTTAGGTTCATTTTATTTTAGTTAACCAACTGTAGATTTGCTGCTATTTTCGCTCTGAAGCCAGGAAAAGCACAGATTTGCAATGCTTACGGAGGCTCCTGTGACTGCCACAGCTCTCCAAGAGAGCTGCTTGCAGTGGCTGAGCCCTGCAGCTTTGGGGAAAGCGTGAGTACCTCCTGCTTGCATTAACCTCAGCTTCATGGTGCAGGTGATACCCAACATGCAAGAGTCTCCTAAGCCATCCCCAAGGCTGAGCCAGTTCTAGGCTCTTAACTCAATAACAGGTTTTTCCCAAGTGCCTGTTTTCCCAGGGCTGGGAGCCCAAAGTGCCAGGAGCCCAGTAGTTATAGTGGTGTGATCAACTCCTAATCCTCCCCTGCCATTGTTAGCAATGGTATTTTTCCTTCTTTCTCTGTTGTTGTACCAAGGGCTTAAGGCCTGCTGTTACGAGTGAATACATGAGTTACTCATCGGCCAGGAGTAAGAGCAGCACAGTCCTGCTGTGTTTGCAGACTCCATGACTACTACGGAAAACTGCTCCAGTTTTCACATCAGTTCCTTCTTCCTTATCAATCAAGAGGTGGCTAGGACAAATGATTAGTGGAAACAGCAAATATTACGCATGTGCTACCTATTCTACTTTTCAAATTAAAACCAAACAAAATCAGGCGTGACACAATGCTCAGGAAAGACATTGGGGTTGTTGAAAGACCATTAAACTTTCAGTAGAGGATGAGTTGCAGAAAACATTACCTAATTTACATCACCTAACCACGACCTGCTGGAGACTAGGAAAGCCTCAGTAAACATCAGCAGCTCTGTGTGCGAACAAAAGAACTCTGTTTCACTAGTTAAATACTTACTTTAAACTTGATGGATTCTGTATGTTGGTTTGGGACACAGACCTTGTCCCCTTTTTTTAAGCTGTTTATGGACCACAGTGAGTAAGTAGGAATCAGAGAGGAGGTCTGGTTTGGGCAGCAATACAGAGCCTTGCAGTCTAAGGTTTGAAATGGCTGGATAACACCTGGGATGAGCAAGACATCACATGAACTGGGGTTGTCTCAGAGCCAGAGAAGCCCCCTATCACAGGCTGAAGTTTCCAGAAGGACCATCACATTTCTGTGCCACTCCACCTCTCCCCCTGCTCTCTTTCTGACTGGACAACGCTTTGTTGATAAATCAGTTGGCACATGATATTTGACTTAAGTCCCAACTCACCAATAGTTCACAAAGATATAAATCTGGCACTTGACATCCTCCATTTTGAACAGGATGGGGTCTCCAACTGCCGAACAGATCAATGGGCTCTGATCCCTCCCTTCTTCAAGCAGGGACATCTTCTCGGTAAGAGTTGTGCCTCTGAATATGTCAGATGTTCTCCGGCAAAGTTATACCAGCACTAATGACTATCTCAAGCTGGTATTTTTATAGGCAGTGAATTTACCACTGGCAGTCTCAAACTTGTTAAACCCATCACTTCAATAAATTGTTTATTGGTTCAAGTTTGTGAATCTGCTCAGTGAAAGTCCTTTAACGGGCTCTGACAGACAAACACTGATTCTACCAACCTCGTGAAAACTCCTCAGTGAAAGTCCTTTACAGACTCTGACAGGTCTGGTAGATCCTGTCAACTTCACAAAGCTGCTCAGTGGAAGTCCATTTTTGGGCTCCTGACAGGCAAGTTAAACAGTGGCTCCACAGTAAACCTTTAGACCACAAACTGTTGACAGGGACTAAGATTGGATACTGCTGCACCTGAACACCTCAGGGTCAGAAGGCAAGGGGGTCCTTTCTGAACCCTGTGACCCAACAGGAGGACTTCCTTTTCCTTAGCCACACATCAGACATTTTACCCTTGTAATGCAACAGTTGGCATTAGTTGTTTCAGGGGAAGTGAAAATCTTCCATGACCATGTTTTTTCCTGTCATTTTGTGGGTCTGTTAACTCTACTGTCACACGCCCTCCCAGAGCTGGGTAGATTTCACTCAAGGCAAGTTATTTCTGGTTTGTGTAGGTGTTGTGGGCTTTTTGGTTTATACAGTGCCTCTAATATGTGGCTAGGCCAGTGCTTAAGCACTTGCCGATCCTTCAGACTCAGGTTCTGGCCTCATGCAAGGGACCCCAGAGCTCTCCCCAGCTGGACCAGCAGGAACCAAAGTAGGGCCAAGAAGGGGTGGGACTAACAGGAAAACCAGATAGCTCTTCAGGAAATACCCCAGACAAATGTCAAGCCCTACACAGCACACAAAGAAGTGGAAACTCCCCTCTGTTACACATTATTTCTCTGAGCTGGTTGATGGGCGTGAACATACCCGTGTCTGTCCCTCTACTTGAGTGTTTTTGCCTGTTTCAGAAGTTAGCTTCAGTGGCTCAGAAATCTCAGTCAGGTTTCATATCAAAACGGTACTTCTACTTCAAGCCAACAGGAAACTTTTAAATGAAAATGTCCAACTCTCCAAAGCCCCAGCACTCAGACTAGACCATCCTCTCTCTGGATGGTGCACTGGGGCATTGAGAGCAGCCCCAGATCAGTAACAAGCCACAGAGAATCTGTGAAAAAGTACCTTCTGGATCTACCTACGTTTGTAGTTCTGAATGTACTTTACTTCCAAATAGCCTCAAAGAGTAACTCACATTTGAAGTGTAATATTTAACTCAACAATGTTTGACATGTTGAACAAAGGCATATCAGAGGACTTCATTAATGACCTTTATTCATATAGAAATACAGCAGCTGGTTGTTTTGAGGACTATCCTGACCCTGTTAATTACATCTACACCCTGTGGTAGGTTAAGCTGTGAAAAACAAGACTCTTTTACTGCATAATGCATTGGAGTTGAAAAATCCTGCAACTGCTTTCCTTAGGTTAGGAAAACTCCATGTAATGTCCTTGGATATTAATATTAGTCTGATAAGTTATAAACATTAACATATACAGGGAAACGAGAAAGCCAAACAAGAGGTGTTTCTAACTTTATCTCGGCGCCCAAATCAGAATCACCTGATTTAGGGGAACTGGCAATTCTTACTGACCCCAGTGACTTTATCAACATTACAGATGTGGACTCATTATTGGCTATGAAATTTGTCCTAGGAGACAAATGATCAGTGGAGTGAGTTTGGGATCTTCCAATTATTTTGGGTTTTTTTCTGACATTTCTTTCAAAATGGCCTTCTGGTAGTAAGGGGTCAATTTTAGCAAATATCAAAATTAAAAGAAAATGTGATGCTAGGAAATAAAAATTGGCAAAAAAATTTCCAAATTTGACATATTCTGAGCAAATGTTCCCCCTCAACTAAAAACAATTCTTCCTTTTCAATAACTATTTAAATTTTGAATTATTTAATACATAGAAATTAAAATGATTTGTGACAATCAGCACAAAACTTTTAAATACAAACCAACCCAAATTGGTGGTGATTATTAATTCAATACTCTTACTTTGGACTTGGGCCAGAGAAAGCTTTTGCAACCTCAGATTCCTACAGAGAGGAAAAACATCCTTGATTTCCACATATCCAAAATGTTGCAGAGCTTCATGCAGACAGCTATAGATACACAGGGACCATCCTTTCTCATTCCTGTCCTGAGTGAGCTTGACCAGCTAAAAAGCTGAAGTGGATATGTGCTTGGCCTGCTTTTGTGCAAACCAGATGGCTCCTGGGTTTTTCTCCAGCTGAAGGCTCTTACATCTGCAATAGCACACCTTCCTTTGGGCTTAAATTATGGAGCAGTATCCTTGCCTTCTGTCTGAAGGCACTGTGCTGTTCCAATTTACCTCTTGTTATGTCTTTATTTCTAATTTGTTCACTGAACATGGTTCTTATCATCATGCTTGCCTCAATTGGCAAAATTTATCAGAGTGCATCCCCCATTGGTGAATACTAATCAATAAATATGATACTGTCCTAACACTGAGCTAATGCTTCTAAAATGATTTATCTATATTTGCCAACTTCATTTAAAAAAAAAATAAATATCAAGAGGCCAGAGTCTGCTAGCAAAACAGCATCATAGAATCACAGATTCATAGATTCATGGAATGGTCTGAGTAAAGGACCTTAAAGATCATCTAGTTCATCTACCCCACACCTCCACTAAAGCAGACTCACTTAGGGCACGTTGCACAAGAATGTGTACAGGTGGGTTTTGTATTTCTCCAGAGAAGGAGACTCCACAACCTCCCTGGGCAGCCTGTGGCAGTGCTGTGTCAACCTCACAGTAAAGTTTTTCCTCATGTCCATGTGAAACTTCCTGTGTTCCATTTTTTGTGACCATTGCTCCTTGTCCTGTTTGCTGAGTAACACGGAAAAGAGTCTGTCCTCATCCTCTTGACACCCACCCTTTAGATATTTCATAGAATCATAGAATGATTTGGGTTGAAAGGGACCTTAAAGATCATCTAGATCCAACTCCTCTGCCATGGGCAGGGACATCTTCCACTAGACCACGTTCCTCAAGAGCTTATCCAACCTTGCCTTGAACAACATTCCTTTTTTTCCCCCCCAGTGTCTTCTTTTTCTCTCACAGAAATTTGATCAAGAAAATATGGCAATCAGAACACAATTTGGTTTCATTCATCACATTGTGGCACCTTGGCACAAAAAAAAGCAAGTGGTTTAAGGGTCTTCAATCTGGCTCCTGTAAGGAGAAGGCCAGACAAGCACTGGTAGCTGCATCATGAGAGGGTTTGTTCTGCTTTTCTAAAGAGAGGAGAATATTTCTATTTTGCTTAAAACCAAAGCCAAAAGAGACACCAGGAGCGAAGGCAACAACTGAGGTCTAAAAGTAGTAGGAAGGTGAGCAGACTGTCAGCATCTTCCAGCCTAGCTGCTGAGTTGCTGTCTGCAGCCCCACACAATAAGCTGCTCCCCAATGTGACCCCAGGAGGAGCTCCTGGACAGGAGGTAGGAGGAGTCCTCCACCAGACATCCTTGGTGCCTGCAGGAAACAGGCCTTAGGGCAAGATAAACAGACCCAGGGACAAGATGGTGCCCTTCATTACACCTGCTTATCACTCCAGGCCTTTTAGCTCCCAGAACATCTAGGTTATGGTCTGTCCATCAAGGAAAACGTATGTATAACAGCAGTAAAGCATGGATAATATCTAGGAGAGTGACACCACAAAGGCTTAATGGCCCTGCTGGCCTTCTTCCCTCCCTACCCACTGCGTGCAGACAAACCAAAGCTGCTGGCCTCCTTCCTCTGCCTCCTCCTTCCACCTCACTCCCAACATAGGACATTACAATCTAATCACTGAGTGCCAGCTGTGCCACACCTGTTTCCTTTCCAGCCTTTGGTAAGCCATTTACGTATTTCCCAGACTGAGAGACCAGCACTGTGTTTCTGCCTCAAAGGAATAATTTTTGCACAAGCTCTTTCCAGCACCAGCACCTCAGTGCTGATGCACAGACTTTTCTGGCAGCAGGATTCAGCCCTGGCCAGCAGCTCAATGGCTTAATTTGAAACAGGAATGAGGATGAAACTACCTGTAGTGTCACAGCAACCCTCTCCAGCAGCTCTCCTGTTCCAGTGCAAACCAAAGCCATCTTACTGGCTAGCAGACCAGGTAGGAAATTGCTCATCAAATCAAAACCAGGCTGAAAGCATTTAAAACCTTTTTACTCAAGTGATTTGCAGCTGTGACATTAGCTTGCAGGTGATGCTGCCCTAGTTCTGCAGGTGCTTTGGAGGATGATCTGCATGGTGCTCTTTGCAGTGGCTGGGGTAGGTCCTAAGCCTCCCACAGACTGTCTTGGCTCCCTGAGGCCCCAAGTACTCTGGCTCTGATTTGCAAGCAGGGCTGCCTAGCATCCTTGGGCTCCTTGCCAGGTCATTGCCTCCTTTAAGCATGCGGGCAGCTGTGCCACTTGCACATCAGCACTTTAAGGCAAATCCAAACCAGCAGCAGTACACACAGGATAGTTCAGGAACTAATGATAAAATGTCCCAGAGGCATGTGTGTGATCCAAATTCTGCGTTTAGATACATTTCCATATCCAGAGACTAAGACTGTACCATCTCTGCTGTAATTAGCCCCATGGGAGCCAAGTCCTGGCTCTGGCAATCTTCTGGAGAGATCTCCAGGCTTCGGGTCCTCCTTTGCTGTTGCTGTTACCGTTTCACAGGGTTCTTGTGCATGGCACTGCTGCAGACACTGTGCTTGCCCCACCAGCTGCTGTGATGTAACTGCCCCTGCATGCGCCCAAGTTCACAAACCCCATCTTGTCTTCCCCTGTATCTGATGCCTGCTTTCACCCAAGCACCAGGTGAGGAACAGCATCCCTGGGCTCACTGCCACAGGCTGCTGAAGGTGCAGCTCAGAAATGCAGAAAAACTGAGGTGGGAAGGGATCTCAGGAAGCCATCTGGCCTGATCCCTTGCTCCAAGCAGGGTGAGCATCGGCATCTTCAGTGGTGACTGTCTCATTAACCTAATTCTGCTCAGAGGCACAAGCAAAAATATCTTGAAATCCATTTTAACTTCAAATTTGACCAAGGCCTGTTTGTATAAAAGAAAATAGTTCAACATTATTGGGGAGGAGGGGGTAGTTTCAGATCACTGATTCTGGGGAAAACATGTTTTTTCTTTAAAGCAAATGTTGGAATTTCTTTCCTGGAAATGTTCCTCATGGGTAAGCTCTTTTGTAACACATAAATAACATGCTGCCTTTTGGGAATTGTCAAAAAACAGGGCTGGAAGACATCTCAATAGAGCTCGGTGTCCAACCCTTGCTCCAGGCAGGATTACCTCCATTGAAACCATTCCTGATTACCATGTAGCCTGCCTTCCAAAATCTCTGATGATCTTCCCACACAAATTACTCCACCCCATAACAGCCTTGCAGTCAAAAGTGCTTGTCTAAATGAAAATCCAAATTTCTCTTCTTTGCTCACACTCCTTAAGAACGTGTTTAGCAATCATTTGCCAGGAAAATAGGCAAAACTTCCCCCTGCCTGAGGGCAGACATGAAACTGACTATGCAATGTGTAAGCAGCTCATCTGGGGCCTGCTTTTTTTGTTGTTGTTTAACTAAAGTCTTCAATTTCACATCTTTGCTTGTGTTAGCTTTGTAAAATCTCCCACCTTCCCCTGCACCTCCTTCTGTCTCTGTAGTTTACCAGCCTGTGATGTCTCTCACCGTAGGTTTAACGTCATACCAGCCACCCCACTGGCTGAGGGCCGACTGAGACAAGAAGTAGTTACTACTGCAAAAATGGAATATTCTGATTTAAGCTAAAATAAAATCATTTTTCTGACTTCAGTTAAGTCTCATTTAAGGAACTGTATTTTTTTAAAAAGTTACAGACATTGTGTCCCTCTGATAGGTACTCCTAAGACAGAATGTCCCTCTGATAGGTCAAGGGGGAATGGCTTTAAACTGGAAGGCAGAAGATTTAGATTAGACATTACAAAAAAATTCGTCACAATGAGGGTGATGAAGCACTGTCACAGGTTGCCCAGGGAAGTTGTGGCTGCCCCCTCCCTGGAAGTGTTCAAGGCCAGGTCCTTCAGCAGCCTGGTCTAGTGGGAGGTGTCCCTACCCATGGCAGGGGGGTTGGAACTGGATGGGCTTTAAGGTCTCTTCCAACCCAAACCATTCTATGATTCTATGATAGCATGTTTTTTTCAAACAGTGTTTTTTCCAGACATTGTTCTCTTACGAAAATATAAAGCTTGTGTAAAGTATAATATGTACTGCATAGATGTGGAATGCAGAATGGAGCAGATCATATTGAGTGCTATCACACAGCATGTGCAGGACAGCCGGGTGATCAGACCCAGTCAACATGGGTTTATGAAAGGCAGGTCCTACCAGACCTCCTTCTATGACAAGGTTAATAGATGAGGGGAAGGCTGTGGGTGTGGTGTACCTGGACTTTTGTAAAGCCTTTGACACCATTTCTCACAGTATTCTGATTGAGAAACTGGCTGCCATTGGCCTGGACAGGCACACCCTCTGCTGGGTGAAAAACTGACTGGATGGCTGGGCCGAAAGGGATCCTGGTGGATGGAGTTAAATCCAGTTGGAAACCAGTCCTGAGTGGTGTTCCCCAGGGTTCAGTGCTGGGTCCAGTCCTGCTCAATATCTTTATTAATGATCTGGATGAAGGGATCAAGTGCACCCTTAGCAAGTTTGCAGATGACACCAATCTGGGTGGCAGTGTTGATCTGCTTGAAGGAAGGGAGGCGCTGCAGAGGGATCTGGACAGGCTGGATCGATGGGCTGAGACCAACAGGATGAGGTTTAACAAGACCAAATGCCGAGTCCTGCACCTGGGACACAACAACCCTGTGCAGCGTTACAGGCTTGGGGAAGAGTGGCTGGAGAGCTGCCTGGAGGAGAAGGACCTGGGGGTGTTGGTTGACAACCTGCTGAATATGAGCCAGCAGTGTGCCCAGGTGACCAAGAAGGTCAATGACATCTTGGCCTGTATCAAAAACAGTGTGGCCAGCAGGACAAGGGAAGTGATTGTGCCCCTGTACTCGGCACTGGTGAGGCCACACCTTGAGTACTGTGTGCAGTTCTGGGCCCCTCACTACAAGAAGGACATTGAGGTGTTGGAGCGCGTCCAGAGAAGGGTGACAAGGCTGGTGAAGAGGCTGGAGAACAAGTCCTACGAGGAGCAGCTGAGGGAACTGGGGTTGTTTGGCTTGGAGAAGAGGAGGCTGAGGGGAGACCTCATCGCTGTCTACAACTGCCTGAAAGGGGACTGTGGTAGAGAGAGTGTTGGTCTCTTCTCTCAAGTGACAGGTGATAGGACAAGAGGAAATGGCTATAAGTTGCGCCAGAGGAGGTTCAGACTAGATATTATCAAGAATTTCTTTACCAAAAGGGCTGTCAGGCACTGGAACAGCTGCCCAGGGAGGTGATTGAGTCACCATCCCTGGAAGTGTTTAAAAAATGGGTAGATGAGTTTTTGAGGGACATGGTTTAGCAGAAGATGGGTACAGCTGGACTTCATGATCTCAAAGGTCTTTTCTAACTGGAAGATTCTATGTATCTTCTTTAGTCATTTCCACATGTCTTTATCTAAAATATGTAAGGTCAGACAGCGAACTGGTACTATCCCAATTAGTGGAGTTTTGGCTGTTGTGCAGTTCATAATAACATTAAAATTAGTCCCTGGAAAGTAATAGAATATGCATAAGATATCTGGGAAATGTTATACATATGCATGTAGATGGCAAATATATTCTGTACCCAGATCTCTTCTTGTTATGTATGATTGGTGGAATTAGCCCTCATGTGTCTGGTGCTGTAATAAAGAATGCTTGCTTTCTAAAATTCCAAAATGAGTCTTAGAGAGTTTATTTGCCAGCATTTTCGGTATCATGACAGCACATAGATTTGCACCCTACTTGATCCATCCCCGCATGACAAAAGGGAAAATAGGGATGAAAAAGTGTGGATCAGATTACATGCTCCCCATTGGCAGTGGGGTAGAGGAGATATTCCTGGAAGTAAGAAGGAAAGAATGATGGAAGGAAAGAAAAGCCTTACTGCAGTTTAAAATGGTATAGAATAGAAACAGGGTTGGGTTGGAAGGGGCCTTAAAGATCATCCAGTTCCAACCCACCTGCCATGGGCAGGGACACCTTCCACCAGACCAGGCTGCTCAAGGACCCATCCAACCTGGCCTTGAATACCTTCAGGGAAGGGACTTCCACGAGTTCTCTGGGCAACCTGTGCCAGTGCCTCACCACACTTACTGTGAAGAATTTTTTCCTGATGTCTAATCTAAATCTTCCCCCTTACAATTTAAAGCCATTCCCCCTCGTCCTATCGCTACTTGTCCTTGTAAAAAATCCATCCCCAGCTTTCCTGTAGCCCCTTCAGGTACTGGAAGGCTGCTCTAAGGTCTCTTCGGAGCTTTCTCTTCCCCAGGCTGAACAAGCCCAACTGTCCTCATAACAGAGGTGCTCCAAACCTCTGATCGTTTTGTAGCATCCTCTGGACCCGTTCACAACAGTTCCATATCCCTCTCATGCTGGGGATTTCAGAACTGGACACAGCACTCCAGTATTAGCCAGTAAATATTATGAATTAAAAAAAAAAAAAAACAAAACCAAATCACACCCAAACCTCATCCCACTGCCCTAAAAGCAGCAGCGCCCCTGCCCAGGCAGGAGCTGATTCCCGGTGCCGTCGGCGCGAGGATGCGCTCGGGGCGCTCCAGCGGGTCACGGCTCTGTTTCCCCCGGCTCTCCCCTGCCCGACCCGCCGGGGCGGATCCCCGGAGGGGCGATTGGAGCGTGCCCGGAGGCGGGACCAGCACGGGCGGGGGAAGGGCGGACGCCGTCGGTGATGCCCGGGGCGGCGGTAGGGAGCTGCGCTGCTCGGCGGGTCGCGGAGGTGAGGCGGGAAGGATGGGAAGGACAGGGGGAGCAGGGAACAGTGACTGGAGCTCCGGGATGAGCTGCCGGGAGGCGAGGCGAGGCGGCAGCTCCCGGGACACGGGGATTTGGTGGCTTCGCTTCTCTGCTCCGGGAAAGGTGGATTTGTTTTGGGTTTGTTTTTTTTTTTTTTGCATGGGGAACTTTTCCATGAGCACAAAACACGTCCCTGTCCACCGCGGGCAGCTCTTAAGGTGCGGACTGGAGGCAACAACCCTGCTCCGCTCGCCTCCTCGAGGTTGCCAGGCTGGGGGTGTTGGGGAACCCCAGGCAGCTCCGAGCTGGCCCCATGCAAATGTCGTGCCCAGTCGTAGCTCTGGAGTGCAGATAGACGGGGCAGGGGGTCTCTCCTGGTGGTGGCGAGGTGTTTAGGATGAGGTTTGTGAAGGGGAGTGCCTCTTGGATCCCTACACCGCTTTGTGAGGGTTTCTGCTGTGCAGACATTGTTGTCAGAGGGAGCTGGTGAAGGTGTGGATGAATATCTCTTCTCTCTGGTGACCAGTGATGGGACTCGAGGGAACGGCAGGAAGATGTGCCAGGGGAGGGTTAGGTTGGGTATTAGGAAAAGGTTCTTCACCCAGAGGGTGGTGGAGCACGGGAAAAGCTCCCCAGGGAAGCAGTCACGGCACCGAGCCTGACAATGTTCCAGAAGCATTTGGACAATGCCCTCAGACACACGGTGTGAATGCTACGGTTGTCCTGTGCAGGCACAGGAGTTGGACTCAATGATCCTTGTGGGGCCCTTCCAACTCAGGGCATTCTGTGATTCTGTGTGAATATAGCAGCCACGGGGAAGGGAGCTGCATATACAGTGCCCATGCATGCTGCTTCTCCCTCCCACTTGAGAAGGAGGAGTGGAATGACTGAAGCTGTGGGTCCAGGTGAGTGGCAGCAGCACGGTGGAAAGATGGAAGAGTGTCGGTTGGGGTGGAAAAATTTGCAACTCTGCTCTGCCAGGGCTTGGGTGAGAGGGCAGAAAGAAAGCAGACCTTGTGATGGGAGAGTGGAGTTGGCCATCGTGTGCCCAGGCAGACGTGCCCTGAGAAGTGTCAGTATCTGAGCAGGGATGAGGTCTGAGGAGGACAGGCACTCACAACAGAGCTATAGAAATGCTTGCTGTGAAAAGAGGTGGAAGAAAGCCCCTATGAGAGAGGCATAAGAAAATACATAACCCTTGTAACTGTAATAACCTAGAACTAGTAATGCTTATGAAAGAAGGTGAGTTTAGAAGGTTTGGCTAAGGATGAACTATCCTGGTTAAACTATCATGTTGTTTCCTAATGCATGAGAGGTTGCTCAGAATAGACCGGATGTTTCTTAACCTTGAAGAAACCTTCTCTAGCTTCTGCTGAGCTCCAAAGGTTTTGTACTATTATTCATGGGTTTTCTTCCTGCAGTTTATTTTCAGTATAAAGAGGAGCAAATCTTATGGAACTCAAATTCCCCTTTTTTGGTTCTTATAGCAATTCCAGTCTAGTGTCTCAAGGCACAGGTTGTCTAGGAGGAAGCACTGACTATGGAGTCACACGTGAAGACCCTTCTCTTGTTCGCATGCCCTTCATTTGAAAATGCAAAAATGGCAGTCATCCTTGAGGGCTGGAGGGTGTGATTTGGGTGAATAGCAATCGGCCCGCCATAAATTAGTTTTAGGTGTGTAGTTCAGGTTGCAGCTGGTAGCTATGCCCCAAGTTTTCCTTCTCACAGGATTCCTGCTGGCTCCTAAGGCATTGACTGTCTCCATCGGACAGTTGCTCTGATGATCTTTTTCCTGCTTGGGGGTATCGTGGGGCCAAATTCAGTGTGGACTGTGAACGCCTCAGTGTGAAATTTGGGATTATCACAGAACTGAGTTTGGTGCTACTAAAAATATGCAGCCTTCTGGCTGCCTGTTCTTGCATCTCTCTCTGCCACTATTTGTGTCTCACCATGCAGTGGAACGAAACCAGTTTGGGGAGCTAGATCAGTAAGAAAATCAAATCCTTTAGTAGAACTGGCTTTTCAAGTGCTTTATCTTTCAGGACTGATCACAGCAGGGTCAGAGCAGTGTCAAGGAAGAGCCTGAGGAGGAAGGGAGTGGGGATGATTGCTTTAGCAACAATTAGCCATTGCTTTGGTTTTGTTGTGTCATCAGCAAATACTTTGGCATGAGGTACTTAGGAGTAATTGTGCTTTCATCTTACTTTCTTTGCATTTGGTCATTAGTGCAGGCTGCCAGGCGAAGTTACCATATAAAACCATACAGATGTGCCCATTCCATATATAGAGGGGAGACCCGGTGAGCCATGTATAGCTTTGGATACGTCTTGCCATCAGTGCTGTTATGGTTTGGATCAAGTTCCAGACAGGAGAGATTAAGGGCACTCCTCTTGTCTTTACTGGCACCCCCTCAGTAAGCCTTTCATGTAGCTCCCTAAGGATTGTGCTTCCTAGGCTTGTTAAAATCTTGGACTGTGCCTCCTGGCTTTGAGACCCTTTTCTCGGCTCTCATCTGGGGTTGGGTTTTCATTTCACAGGTGCACCTGCCCAAAGAAACACTTAAAACCCTTTATGTTCCTGGGTCATTCAGGTTCCAGAACAGATTCACAAATCTTATTTTGGCTGGTGCTTTTACTAGGAAACAGGTGATACCTTACCAACTCACTTTTTTCGCTTGTCTCTACCGGCTTTTACAATTATCTTAAACTGGGCCTGGGAGCTCAGCCCAACAGTTTAAATGAGGTCTGGTGGCAATTCAGATGATGGGATTGTGAACTAACCACTCCACTGCTAGCAAGGGATTAAGTGCAATCATGTTAGAATTTATTTTTTTCGGTTAAAAAGGAAAATGTTCACACTGCATGTTTTTGTCTAATTGCACAAAACCTCCCATCTGTGCAAGATAAATGGGTCAATATCTCCTGGTTTTGACTACGTTCGGCTTTGCAGTGGCTCTGTTAAATGGAAAAGTACTTTTTCCATGTTCACAGGAGGAAAGGCGTGCTAGAGAAAGCCAAACGACCCCCGAGATAGATTCTTGAAGATATTTAGACATCACTATGATTTCAAGCTCGAGGTGAGGTTTTTTCTTCAGTTTTAAGAGATCTGTTCCTTAGCCTGTAAGAAACCTCTTCCGGAGCAGCAAAATAAACAGAAATTCCCCAAATCCATGTGTCGTCTGCAGCTGGCCCCATCTTTCCTCTCCAGCATGTCTCTGGACTTTAAAAATGGAGAAAGAAAGTGTCATCCAGATTAGGGGAAGGAAAAATCACTACATATTGACCTAGAAAGCCAGCAGTGTTTAATCATAAGTATGCTCTAATAAAACCATATCTCTTCACTCCCTAATGCTGCTGAATGCCCGGCCACAAAGGACTGACCTATAGAAGAAGACAGCAGTGCCTTCTCTCTCTTTTGCAAGATCTGCTGTGAAGCACTTGCATAAGCTTGTGGACAGCAGCAGTACCGGTGACTAGCAGGATTTGCTCACTTCCTGACCAGGCGTAGTTCTGACTTCCATATTCTCACAGTCTCCTTGTATGTGCGCGTCCTTCCAAAGAGCTGCTCCTTTTCTAGCCTTCTACTAGTATTTTCTTGAGCTGGGAGAGTTAAAATAGTGTTTAGTCTTAAATTTTATACACACTTTCCAACCCTATTGTACAATGAGTGTGCATGGCTTTCTACAAACATGCAGTAATAGGAAACTACTATTTGAAAACTGTTGGTGGCAGAGAGCTGTATCAGTTTGCTGGCTGATCTCCTGCTAGCATCTGTCTCTTTTGTCTGTCTGTCATTTCCAGCAGCTTTCTGCAGCCAAATCTGCCTTATCTTTCATTTTAAGTATTGATGAGGGATGTATGTGTTCTGTTTGTTTTGAAAGTTAAAAGCTGTGAGGTACAAAAACTGCTCCTTTCAGTTAAAAAAGACCTAAACACTAAGCTCTATGAAAAAGCATTGGGAAACTTTTATTACCAGGGTGCTGAGTAAGATGCTTCTGTACTCTTTTGGGTGGAAAGAGACGTACCAAGTCTTGACAACACATTGTAGCTGGGTTCTTGATTTTGCCAGCCTTTTTCTATACAGGTCTGTCTGTCTCCTGCTTGCCTTTGTGCCCTGCAGTGACCCTGGCATCTTTCCTTGCTCCACCACACTCAGTCGCATTGCCTGGTGCTCCCACAAGGACAAAGCCCATCACCACCTATCCCCCAGGGAATGTGGTTTGGCACACTGGAGCCCAGCACCCTGATACTATTTCCCACCTAAGCAAAAGGGGCAAAAGCATTCTAGCCCAGGAATTGGCAGGGCTCATTAAGAGAGCTTTACACTAGGCCCGAAGGGGGAGGCGGATGTAACCAGGCTTACCAGTGATGTGACTGTAGGGAGTGAGTCATCATCAAGGGTGAAGTCAGTAACCCAACTTAAGTGCGTGTACACTACTGCACACAGTATGGGCAATAAACATGAGGAGCTGGAAGTCCTAGTCAGGCAGGAGAGCTATGATACAGTTGCTATCACAGAAGTGTGGTAGAACGACTCTCGTAACTGGAGTGCTGTCATGGAAAGCCACAAACTCTTCAGGAGAGACAGGAGGGAGAGAAGGGGTGGAGGGGTGGCCCTGTATATAAAGGAAACTCTTGATGCCGTAGAAGTTGAGATTAGTGATGACCAGATTGAGTGCCTATGGGTAAGAGTCAGAGGGGCAATCAAACCGACATCCTGGTTGGAGTAGTTACAGACCACCCGATCAGGAGGAATAGGTGGATCTATTGTTGTTTAAGCAGCTGGAAGTTGCCTCAAGATCAGCTGCCCTTGTTCTTTCAGGAGACTTTAATCTCCCAGATATCTGCTGGGAACTTAACACAGCCAAGAGGAGGCAGTCCAGAAGGTTCTTGGAATGTATTGAGGATTGTTTCCTGTCACAGCTGGTGAGTGAGCCTACCAGGGGTGAGGCTCTCCTTGACTTGCTGTTTACAAATAGAGAAGGGCTGGTGAGCGATGTTGTGGTCGGAGGCTGTCTGGGGTGCAGTGACCATGAGATAATCGAGTTCTCCATAAACAATGAAACAAGGAGAGACATGAACAGGGCGTCCACGCTGGAGTTTCGGTGGGCAGGTTTCAGATTATTTAAGGAACTAGTCAGGGAAGTACCCTGGGAAATAGCCCTTGAAACAAGGGGTCCAGGAAGGCTGGAGGTACTTCAAGAGTGAAATCTTGAAGGCGCAGGAGCAGGCTTTCCCAATGTGCCGTAAGACGAGCCGTAGGGGCAGCCAGACAGCCTGGATGAGTAAGGAGCTTCTGAAGGAGCTAAGCAAGAAAAAGAGGGTGTATCGCCTTTGGAAAGAAGGGCTGGTAAATCAGGTTATGTTCAAAAATATCGTTAAGTCGTGTAGGAGGAAAATTAGGGAGGCAAAAGCCCAGCTGGAGCTCAAATTGGCCACTTCTGTTAAGGACAACAAGAAGTGTTTTTACAAATATATTAATGGCAGAAAGAAGGGCAGCAACGACCTCCACTCCTTATTGGATGTCGAGGGAAATATAGTAACTAAAGATGACGAAAAGGCTGAGGTTCTTAACGCCTTCTTTACCTACGTTTTCAACACTAAGACTGATTATTCACTGGACAACTGGCCTTCTGAAGTGGTGGATGGGGTCAGAGTGGAATATAGTTCCCCTGTAATCCAGGAGGAAGAAGTTAGAGACCTGCGGAGCCACTTGGATCCTCATAAGTCTATGGGGCTGGATGGAATCCATCCTAGGGTGATGAAAGAGCTGGCAGATGAGCTTGCTAAGCCACTTTCCATCATTTATCAACAGTCCTGGCTCACTGGAGAGGTCCCAGATGAGTGGAAGTTGGCCAATGTGACGCCCATCCACAAGAAGGGCTGTAGGGATGATCTAGGTAATTACAGACCTGTCAGTCTGATCTCCGTTCCAGGTAACATTATGGAGCAGATAATCCTGGGTGCAATCATGCGGCACCTGAAGAATGACCAAGAGATCAGGCCCAGCCAGCATGGGTTTAGGAGGGGCAGGTCCTGCCTGACCAACCTGATCTCCTTTTATGACCATGTGTCTTGGCTGGTGGATGAGAGGAAGGCTGTGGATATGGTATACCTGGACTTTAGCAAGGCCTTTGACACCGTCTCCCATAGTAGACTCCTGGAGAAGCTGGCAGCCCGTGGCTTGGACAGGAGTGCTCTGTGCTGGGTTAGGAATTGGTTGGTTGGCTAAGCCCAGAGAGTGATAGTGAACAGTGTCTCATCCAGTTGGCGGCCGGTCACAAGTGGTGTCCCCTGGGGGTCGGTGTTGGGCCCAATCCTGTTTAACATCTTTGTTGATGATCTGGACGAGGGGATTGAGTCCATCATCAGCAAGTTCACAGATGATACCAAGCTGGGAGGAAGTGTCGATCTACTGGAGGATAGGAGGGCCCTACAGAGGGACCCTGACAGACTCGAGAGATGGGCTGATTCCAATGGGATGAAGTTTAACAAGTTCAAGTGCCGGATTCTACACTTTGGACACAACAACCCCATGCAGAACTATAGGTTGGGGACAGAGTGGCTGGAGAGGAGTCAAGTGGAAAGAGACTTGGGAGTGATGGTGGACAGGAAACTCAACATGAGCCAGCAGTGGCCAAGAGGGCCAATGGTATCCTGGTCTGCATCAGAAGTGGTGTGGTCAGCAGGACTAGAGAAGTTATCATCCCTTTGTACTTGGCACTGGTCAGGCCGCACCTTGAGTACTGTGTCCAGTTCTGGGCCCCTCAGTTTAAGGGAGATGTCGAGGTGCTGGAGTGTGTCCAGAGGAGAGCAACGAAGATGGTGAAGGGGCTGGAGCACAAACCCTATGAAGAGCGACTGAGGGAGCTGGGGTTGTTTACCCTGGAGAAGAGGAGGCTCAGGGGAGACCTTATTGCTCTCTATAACTACCTAAAAGGAGGCTGTAGGCAGGCAGGGGTTGGTCTCCTCTCTGAGGTGACCAGTGACAGAACAAGAGGACATGGTCTCAAGCTTCGTCGGGGAGGTTGAGGCTTGATATTAGGAAAAAAATTTTCACTGAAAGGGTGATTGGCCATTGGAATGTGCTGCCCAGGGAGGTGGTGGAGTCATCATCCCTGGAGGTGTTTAAAAGCAGAATGGATGAGGCGCTTAGTGCTACGATTTAAATGACGAGTAGGTGTTGGTGTTAGGTCATAGGTTGGACTAGATGATCTCAGAGGTCTTTTCCAACCTTGTGATGCTGTGTTACCGCAGCAGTACACTGGGGATCCATGGGGTGCTCTGGGGGATGAGAGGGCCAGGCAGGCCCTCTGTGAGCCATGCCAGCCCCTGTGAGCTGAGTAGGCAGCCCTAGAGCCCCACGTGAGGCAGCTCTGGGGTCACTCTGTGGGGCAGGGTCTGAGTCAATGGGGTTCAGGGCCAGACACAGGCAGGGCTGCAATATCAACAGTAAGAGCCTCAGCTTAAAAGCCCTCTTCACGTTTCTTCTTTACAGTTCCCTGCCTGCAGCCTGACTGCCTCATACACTCTTTTCTTTCTTCCCTATTGAGCAATTCCTTCTTCTGTCCTGCCTCACAGCTCAGGGTTTCTGGGTTGGTGATATTTGCTGTTGCTATCTCTGGTTCCTGAGGCCATCCTACGTAGCTCTTGCTCTCCAGTGTCTCCTGTGCTGGGCTCAAGGGCCATGGCAGAGTGAGGAGGAAGGTGTGGAGCAGAGCAACGTGAGGAACGATGCACCTCTGATGAGGAAGTGAAGGGGCTACGGCTCACTGTGAGGGAGGGGTGAAGGTTCAGAATAAGAAAACTAGGGATGTGCTTTGAATTATCACAGGTCTTTCTAGGCAGGTTACAGCTCACACATGACTAGGGTGATATACTCTGCAGCTGGGGGCTTTGCAGTATGTTTTGCTGTTGTGTCTGTCAAATTCAAGTGAATCATACCACTTTATTCATGAAATAGGCATAGAAATCTCAGGAAGGCACCAGGCTGGAGTGTTTTACTCATGCTTATGAAGCTTCACTAAGAAATACTCAACATCATTTGAGATCCTTGCAAGGACATGTGGAATCTTATATTTCAATAAATAGTCTAAATACTTGTGTAAAGTTAAGATGAAAATGAATCTACCTGGGGCTTTTTGGGTAAACTCAGTTGTCCTCGAGCAGGTGAGGTGTGTGGGATGAGGAGAAGATATCCAGCAGAGGGCCCTCCCTCCTCACGGCCCACACCTTGATGGCCTTGCTGCAAAGGTGCTGCTCACACCTGCAGGGGTCCCTGCAAGGCTCTGGGAAAGCTGCAAGTCAGAAATGAGTGCTTCCACTTCAGCCCTGTATTCATCCGAGTAGGCAGGCATGATTTCAATATTAGAAATCTCTGCTTTTGATCTAGTAGTTAATTCTCTATGTGGATGCCACATGGAGCAAGCATAGCATTGAATTTTAAAATTAATTCCTTCAGGGAGTTTATGTATGATCCCAATATGCAATCATTTAGCTAAGCACAAATAACATGTTATCATAGGGTGTGCAGAAGTGAATATAATGAAATGCATTGTCCCATAGTGCACATATCCCTAATATGTACAGTGTGAGTACTGGGGGAAGCCTTAACAAGCAAGAAACTTTAACTTAGATTCAGGTTATGTAAAAAGTCAAGGTATTTTAAATGTGTTAACTATGGTATGTGGTGTACCCTTTGGAAAGGCCACCATGATTGCCCTTAGGTGCTGGTCATGTGAAGAGCTTCACACAGACTGGCTTGCATTTGCTTCCATAAAATCTGTAGCATGGGGGGCAGAACCAAAAAGCACAGCTTCAAGCAAGAGTCATTTTTCCACCTTTCTGCTGTAGGCTGCCTTATTCCAATATTTCTAGAGACCACCCTTCACTATAACTCTCCACAGCACATAGTAACAATTCCGAGTATCACTTCCTATTTACTGTTCATGGCAAACGTGCTGAACTTGAAAGAGCAAAGTGATAAAAGCAGAAGGGCCAATGCAGAGCAGTGTTGTGTATGGTCTTTGGACTGAATGGCACAGCATGCTTTGCTTTGACAACGTAGTCTTTAGATCTGTGTTTTTCTAAATTTGTTCTTGATGAAAGCTTTGCAAGCTGTAATTTTCCATTGTGTTTTAAAGGAAGGAAAGGCATATCTTTAGCCTCTCTGAAATACAGTAACCGGGAACTGATCTATGTAAACTTTCAGCAGCTTTTTTTTTCTTTTGGATATATTTAAGGGTGCCTCTAACACCAAATGTATTTGGGAATTACGCCCACTGGTTATTTTAGATTCCCTTAGCTCTAGATTCAAGCTTAGTATGTTTGATTTTGGTGCACCAAATGCTGGTATAGAGGAGTGGAATTGTGGATTTGACCTTCTCCTTGAAGCAGTAGCAAAAAGACTCTGGATCTTTTGATGTGTTAATCTGGGAAAGCATCTCGGACTCAATGTTAGGGAGCATACTTAACAAAATATTTAAAACCAGCACTTTACCTGACTCGTGTAGAAATGCTCTAGACTTATGTCACCTTCACTGAACTGCAGCCCTGTCTGCTTTGTGGAAACTCTTGAATGGCATTCTCTGTACCTTGCTGAGCCAAGAGCACATTGCTTCAGCCATGGTTAACCATTGGGGCTGAAATACAAGGAGGTATCTGGCAGCATGTGAAGGCTGCTTTGTGGGATGGATGTTGTGATTGATGCTGGGATGTGGCACGCTGTCCTGCACAGAAAGTACTATACTAAACATACTTTAAAGGAACAATTAAGTTTTTTCATTGATGTGTGGACCACAGGAAATTAGCTCAAACCTGGCTCTTGACTCTTGCTGCTGTAATACCTGTTTGCTACTGAGTCATCTCTGTGTTGTCCCAGCAAAGTCTTGAAGCGCCTCTCTCTGATGGTATCAGGAAACTCCATTGCTCAGAGCTTATTAATATTTGCTTTGCTTTTTATTCACAAAGCACATCTAAAGTAAAATGCGAATGAATTTTAAGGAAATGCAGTTTGCATGTTTTCAAGTTATTTCTGTGCTTGTGGTCATTTCCTCTTGTTTTGTTTCAGCAATCGAAATTACTAGATGAAACTTTGGTGGTGCATCACCACAGTCATCCTGTAGCTTCAGATAAGACTTCAGCAGAAATGATAGGAAGAAATGGAGCTTTTGCTCTAGCCCTAGAAGTGTTTGCACTGCTGTGGTGGGGCCTGTGGTTTCCCTGGTGTTTTTGTTATTGTTGCTGGAATAGCTTGTTCTAATTTGCTGCACCTGTTTATCACCTGAGATATTTCTCTCCTGTTCAGCTGCTGAGTATCTGCAAAAGAAAACAAACTGAAACATTGCTACCTCCCCACTGCTCATAAGGGAAAAGTGTTGAGGGAGTGCTAGTGCTTTCTTAACTGCCTTCTCTCAGTTTGTGCTTCAGTCAGGCTGTTCTATTGAAGCCAAACCATCAGAAAAGCTTCGTGTTTATTTTGTAGGCAGAATTTTCTGCCTCAGACACTTGAGGGAATTTCCCTTTTGCTGGAAATTTCTCTTTGGGTTGGTTTAGCCAAAACGCAAAGCCTTGCTTTCTAGAGAAGGATGTACAGGTGGGGTGGCAGTGCTGGGACATTTTCTCCTTCCTGCTGAACTGGTAGAGAGTAATTTGGCATGTGCTAAGGAGATGTTTAGGGTAAGCTGTTGACAGGTTTGAGCAAGTTATGAGTTCTCAGGAAAGTGAAGCCATTGATAAATTGTTGGCAAGACCTTTGCGATGGAAGTAGGTAAATGGAAACGTGTCATGATCACTCATTTTCTTTGTTTGTTTAAAGAATTGTACAGGGAATTTTTAGAAGCAGATGTTACCACAAAGGAAAATAAATATTTGACTTGTTCAGGAAGTTGGTAATCTTGAATACCTAATGATTTTTATAACCAGTTTTGTTTGCACTAGGTGGTGAAGAACTGATCACCAGTTGGTAATCCAACATCCAAATCTAAATTTCACCCTTACAGGCGAAAAAAGAAAGGCTGGGGACTTCTCTGCATTTAAACATTACAAGGTATTAAGTGTAACTGGCAGGAGTCACAGAAAGGAGGCATGGGAGGCTGTAAAGATTCATTGGGGTAGAGCAGGGGTGAACTTTTGCTGCTGATGTGCTCTTCCTGCAGGGTGGAGTTGCATGCTTAGATGTTTTTTTACTGCACTCTTTGCTGGTGCAGTACTACTGGCCTAGCAGTAACTATATCATGTACTCCCAGTGTAATGTGGTTATAAAATCTCATTCCCCTGCTCTTCATTCTTCCAAACACATGTGGAGTGATAAAGAAAAAAGGGAGAGAACAGAGGAAAGGAAGATGGCAGGATCTTGCGATTTCTTACAACTACGGGGGTAGAAAGTGTGTGTTATCTTCTTGGACGCTGAAGGAAGACAGAGTATATGAAGGAAGGGAAGTTCACTATGACATGGCCATTCCCAGGTCCACCAGTGCACCTTGCTGCCAGCTGGACGATGTGTCATTGTTTACATGTAGAGTAAAAACACTCCAAAATGGTCTAAGAGACTGAAGATGTGTTGAAAACTCATGGCATTATAAGGATGGCTTTTGTTCAAAAAAACAGAGATGAAAAATCTCAGTGGAGATTTATTTCTTTTTTAACTAAAGAATGATTGATCTGAAATAGAAAATATTGTTCTGTTGCGAACCTGACCATACTTATCTGTAGCAGGAATAAAAGGGCTTGCTCTTACATTTTGTCTCACAAAACTTCTGTTTTTACTGTTGAATTGTATTGATTTTTTTTCTTTTAAGTGATGCAAACTTTTACAACAGGTAATTCAGGAAATTCAAGCAGAGAAGACACAAAAATGTTTTGCATCTTTCAGACAATTTAATTATTTTTTTCTTTAAAGAGAATATTCCTTGTGAAACCTTACTGTTTTTTTACTTTATTAAGAGGCTGGGTCCCCTTTGACAATGCAGGCTTTGGGGAAGGCGTTGGCACATGGATGACAATGCCCTTTGTTTAGACTGTGCATTACAGGGGCCTGACACACCTTATTTCAGATTAAAACTCTTGGACTTCCTGGGAGATATACTTAGCTCTACTCTTCCATCAACTTCAACATATGTCTTTATGGTTAAATGTATGCTATGGACTTCAGAGGTCTAACCTTGGAGGCTGGTCAGGACAATCACACTAGGCTTGTAAAAGCAGAAATAGCACCATGTGTCCCAGCTCAGCTGCCTGACAGAAGGGTATATGGGTGTCCCCTTACACTTGAGCATACTGCTACTCTAGGTCTGGCTCTGTGGGTAGAATAGGTGGGAAAAGAGTCTTTTCAATATGACTGCTGTACTGAAGGCTTAGCATTCTCAATGTTTGATTCTCTTTTGCAAAGTATTGTTTTAAAATGGTGAAAGAAGGAAAAAATATGACTATTTTTTCAGTGAAAAAAGTGTTAAGGACTTTTAAGTCTAGAGGCTTAAATGTAAAAGTAAGAGCATGGTCAACAACAGAGGTGCCATGTGAAGGAACATAGTAAACATAGCTATGTTGTGGAGCTTTGTAGCAAATATGGGACACAAGGTTGTTATCTAGGAATACATGGAAGGGAAACAAGTACCATGCTGTGATTCTAGGAGCTGAGACCTCTTGACAGGAACAGATGATAGCACTGGGGTTTTAGATGAGTTCTGAGTTTTGAGGAAGACTGGCAAGGTGATTCCCCTTTGGGGAAAGCAAACACCTCAGCAGAAGCTGTCCCACTCACTGTCAGGTGTCAAGATCATTAGTATGGCAGCAACTTGGAGGACAGAAGAGAATCCAAAATCCTAGTATCTAGGATTAGTCTTGTAGTTGTCCGATTTGAAAATAATGGAGTGATGAACATAGATGGAATAAATGCTGTATTTCCTCACAAGTGGCAAGCATGGTATGCATGCAGGGAATTAACGGTCAGTTTTGGTTTGTGATAAATGGAGATACTTGACCGTATTTTATTTTTGAAGAAGAGTAATCTTCGCTAGAGAACAATATATTTTACCCGATTCAACAGCCTGAGAGAGGTGAGACTGCTGCTGCTTCACGTCCTGGCAATTGTGAGGCTGAAGGTGTTTTCAGCAGGCACACACACACACAAAGCACACCTATACAGTACACATGTATATACATATACATGGCTGGTCACACAGATCACTAGCAGGCACTCGGAGCACCCACGTGAATGTAGACAGCACCAACAGCCTCATCCTGCTCCTCTCCCTGACTAGACAGGATAGAAGTCCACAAGTGAGATTTTTTATAGACATACATATGAGTTGGAACCCTAAAAGCAGCTGGGCTTAGACACTCAGCCCAGTAGCTGCCCCTGGAAGCCAGTCTTGGTAGTTACTGGTGACTGGACATACCAGTCCCCAGGGCAGCAGCTCTGCTTCAGCTGCTGGTACAAACTGTCAGACACACACACAGAGCAGGCCAGGATTTTCCATGTCCCACAGCCAACCCCCTTGTGCTCTCGCTCTCAGAGACACACAGGTGCATTCATACCCAGAGCTGGCCTACTCATGCTTCTGGCTCCTAGGCCACTTTGCACGCACACATACAGGCTGCTCCACTTGGTCTGTGCTAGCCATTGCACACTTGCACACCCACACTCAATCTAGTTGCTGGCATTGCAGACATGTGGGCCCACCCGTGGTCTAACAGCAGTTGTTGCATTCACATCCTGATAACACATATGTGCACACATATTAGAAAACCCTCACTTAGGGAAAAGAGTCAGAAAGGAATTTAATAAGAACACAAGAGAGACTATGCTGATCAGGCATAGGGCATGGCCAGACAAGTGTACTGACCAGCAAGCTATTTACCTGCATCTGGCCCTTTTTATCTGTTTACACCTCTATTTTTCCTCTCTTGTTCCTTCCTAAATCACCTAAACCCTTCCCTTGCCTCACCTTTGGTTCCTGTTTGAAGTATTTCTTAGTAAGTCCAATGTGATTCCAAACTGTTCTTTCCCTGCGCCCTGTAATATGTCCCACCCCTAGGCAGTGACCCCCTTAGGCTGAAATGTGATTTGGAGAGCTGCTTCTGGTGACTGTGGTGATGGGTTTTAGGCCTGCACATTGGGACAGCCCTGGGAGGGGCCCAGGCAAGGTGTTGGTTCCTCCAGAACTCTTGATCTGGGAATCTGCCTGCCATTGTGCTCCTTTGCTCCTCTGGGCTTGGGCAGATGGGCCTTTGGTGGGCTGATGGTCCTTGTGGTGGGACTGGAAGTAGCCCGGCAGAGTAGATTTGGGCTCCCCCTTCTGACATTGTCCCGCTGAGCTTTTTGTGGGTGTGCAGATGAGCTTTGTCACATAATCTCACAACCTGAACATGGGCTGTGGTGTCTGATGGGGCCCTGTGGCAGCACAGAGAAGCCAGGATACCTTTTTAAAGATGAACTAAAGGCGTAATTCAAGCATGCCAGCATGAAGGAGAGTTCAGCATGTGACTCTGCCATAGTACCGTCCTGAGGCTCGTGGTCTGTTGCCTTCCTTGTCAATGTCTTTTTCTTCTTTCCTCCCCTTCAGATCACGACGATTGTCTTGGGAGAGCAGGCTCTGATGGGAGCGAGAATGCTCAGGATGCCCCGCTGCCTGCCAAAACTGACCAGGGTGATGCTGAGCCACAAGCTCAGGGCTCTGTTTATCCTCGCCTTTAAGTTCATGTCCTTTGTCTCCATCATGTTATACTGGAGAATCACGGAGGACCCTAAGGGCAGGGGCCAGATCTACAGGCTGCCTGTTGAAATCCACTGTGCTCACTCTGTGCCTTCTCCTCCCAATGCCATTGCCAGTGGGCCCACTCCTTCCCCAGGGGACGTGTTTTTTGTGGAGACCTCTGAGCGAACTAACCCAAGTTACCTGTTCACATGTTCTGTGGAGTCAGCGGCTCGGACACACCCTGGGACAAGGGTTGTGGTGCTCATGAAAGGCTTGGCAAATGGTAACACCTCGTTACCCAACCACTGGGGTTTCTCATTGCTGAGATGCTTCCCCAACGTGGAATTCCAGCCCCTGGACTTGCTGGAGCTTTTCTCAGGGACACCTCTGGCAAAGTGGTATTTGCAGGCTCAGCAGCGCTGGGAACCCTATTTCTTACCTGTCCTATCTGATGCCTGCAGAATTGCCATCATGTGGAAATTTGGTGGCATCTACTTGGACACAGACTTCATTGTGCTTAAGAACTTAAAGAACCTCACCAATGTGCTTGGTACCCAGTCCAAGTATATACTGAACGGGGCCTTTTTGTCCTTTAAACCCAAACATAAGTTCATAGAGCTCTGCATGCAGGATTTTGTGGAGAATTACAATAGCTGGATCTGGGGGCACCAGGGCCCACAGCTCCTCACACGTGTCTTCAAGAAGTGGTGCTCCATTAGGAGTCTTCGGAGCAGTACGAGCTGCAAAGGTGTGAGTGCTCTGCCCCGTGATGCTTTTTATCCCATTCGGTGGCAGGACTGGAAGAAATACTTTGAAGTGGTCAGCTCCTCAGAGCTTCACCACCTCTTTAATAACACCTATGCAGTGCACGTGTGGAACAAGAAGAGCCAAGGGACAAGGCTAAAGATCACATCCCAGGCTTTGCTGGCTCAGTTGCATTCTCACTTCTGCCCTGCCACATATGATATCATGAAGAAGGACTTTGAATGGCAGTGACTTAAGGGTCAGCTAAGATATCTTGCCCAGGAGCCCACAACTCTCCAGCTGTTCCATCACAAATGAAACTTCTTTGGAAGTGAGGTGGTGGTAGTTGAGGATAAAAGCTATTTGTGGGCTATAGGTGGAACCTGTAGCTTCAGCTGATGTCTGTGCAGCTCTTTGTCTTGGCTTTAACTGCCTACCAGCAACATTTTGTTTCTCTGCAGGACCTTTCTTCTACTTTGCTTGGTCAGGTAGAGAAATCTCAGGAGGAGAGCAAGAGCTGGGCCACATGTGGCAACCTCCATCAGCCTTTCAGAGGAGTAAGGCCCCTTTCTATGGCTGTAAACCTAGAAGAGGCCTTTGTAAAAATGCATATCTCGTTGCCCTATTCTCAGGACTTCTGAAGTGCCGTCCTCAAAGCAATGAAAGGATGGGACAGCAAAGAGGAGGAACTCAGGAGGAAGTTAAGGATGTGACAGAGGAGGTATCCTGAGAAAAATGTAGAGGAAAATGAAGAAGAAAGGGCTAAACTCATTCCCTTCTCTTCTGAAGCCTTTGGTGAAGGAGACTTTCTCATGTCTGGTTTGAGCAGGGAGCAGGATGTTGCAGTCTGTTCGATGTCATAGATCTAAAGACAAAGAAAATTTTGTGGGAATCAGAGCATAAGGATCTAAGACTAGCTCATTATTTAGAAGGAGCTCTTGCACAGTGATGTTTTATTTTATAGCAGTGGCAAATTAACACCCTGTGATGAGCAGGAGAGCTCATCCAAATCACACCTTAAGTTGTAGCCAATACAGGAGGAGCTTAATGATCTTTTACACTGAGTTTTTCTGTGAGCAAACGTCCATGGCACCACATCTTTCAGCACTTGGATTGATCCTAAAGGAAAGACATGATATTTCTAACTATTCCCAAGATTGCAGAGATCATGGTAGGGAACCTGTAGTGTCTAAACTCAAGTCCATTTGCGAGACCTCTTCAAGTACTCTGGACTACTCCTGCAATTCACTGTCCAGGATTACAGATCTCTCCTGGGAGTTCTTGAGGAGAGCAGTGGAAAGATTTGCTCTTCTCCCTGAGCATCTTCCTGAATTGCAGTGAAGAACGTTAACGTAACTCTTGCAAGGTGCTGCTATGCCTTTGAGGGTTTCCACCACAGAGACAAGTTTGTTGGATACACTGTGAGAGAAAACTCGTCCGTCACCTTGATGGCCAAAAGGATGTGTTGATACTTTTACTGTTCTTGTTGGAAAGTAATGGAGACAGAGCAGTGAGAAACACGAATAAGGTCGAGACCATCAGCATCATTACATCTGGTCCCTACCATACTCTAAAGGGGATCGCTGAGGCACATGAGCTTGGCACTATGATAAGGTTAATGCAGAACAGAACTTTGTTAAACAGAACTTTGGCCAACCCTTCTCCTACACTACTATGAGATTATGATGTATAAAATCTTTCCTGCCTCCAGAGTGCTGCCTCTTCTTACAGCTAGGAATTGGATGACCATGAGTCAGCCAGATCTTCAGCATCACCTGGCCCCAAAGTGACAGCTCTTCCACATGGTGCTTCCTGCAAGTCCTCTGAATGTGACTCAAATGATTTCTAGATCTGCAGTTGTCTGAGGTCTTTTCTGTTTTCTAGGTCGACCATAGGCTATGTGAGGTTTGCTCAGTTTAGGCAAGGCAAAAACGTAAAAGGCTGTGCATGCAACATTTCTCTGTTTGTCTCAGATTTGTGTCTGTTGATAAAAATAAGACAAATTGCCCATTCCTTTTACAAAGCAGTTCCCTGTCCCTCAGGCAACATGGCCGTGGGAGCTGTACCTTTTGTTCTGTTTTGGTTTTTTTTTATGGTTTTTTGAAAGTTACCTGCCTATGAGTTAGGCAGGGTGTGAGGTCTGTGCACAAGTAGCTACTCTGGCATAAAGAAGGTGCTGGAAACACCCCTCCAGTGGCTGGCACCACCTGCGTGTATGTATTTAGTGCTGCCCCTATGTTCTGCCAACCTTTATGGTATATCCTGGAGGCATTCACTATTTCAAATGTCTACAGCTTTCCCAATACTGAACATCTTTAGGAACAGAGACTTTGCAGGGAAATAGCAGATCTTAATAGAATCATAGAACGGTTTGTGTTGGACTCAATGATCTTAAAGGTCTTTTCCAACCAAAACCATTCTATGATTCTGTGATTATCTAGTTCCTGACTATATAAGCATTCTTCACCACACTAAGTGGTATAAATGGAACACTGTTTTCACTCCCCACTCACACTGTCACTACTCTATGGGTTTTTCTCACTGCTTTCTTTAGAAGCAGCTGCAAAATTTTCAGCCCTGATCTACTGTGTGGTCAGTGAGGTATGGTTTCTTCCTCTACTGGTTCCTTCTGTTTTGGGCCCTTTGGGCTAAACAACAGAGATCTTGGTGTGCTAGGAACCCCTATCAGAGATGGTAAAATGGTGGGTGGTGATAATAAAGACATATCAGAGGACTCTACTGTGGCGATACCATGACCTGATTATTGGAGTGTTGGGAGCGTTTTGGACCTACTGTTATGAAAATCTGGTTTGATGTATCACTGCTTTTTCACTTCTTCTAAGAAAGTGCCTTTTTTTGCATAAGGGGAATGTTTCTGTTGTTGGTTTTGCTTGTTTGTTTTCCCCTGTAGAGTCAATGTTCCATGCTTTGATAAGGTGAGAATCAAAGCTTTGACCTTTTTCATTTTGTCTTGTGAAAGAAAAATAAATACATTTTTTACTATTACTTCTCTCTGCCAAGATGTTCCATTTTGTTCTGCGAGGCGTTGGTGGTAGGTCTGAGCAATCTGTTAGTTATTTTGCAGAAAAGCATTTTAAAGTTGCATCCTGAAGTGACTCACTAAAATTAGGAGTTTGGAATGAACATGAGACAAGTTGGGAGCTGAAGCACGTGTGGAAAGAAGGCTGACTACCATGTGGACTTGAGCAGAGGGAAAAGAGAAAAGTGTGGTGTGTGGTACTGAATCCTAATCCAACCAGGTATCAACCTGTCGTTCATCACCTGCAGTCTATCTGGAGCAAGATGTTTTAGTCTCACTCTGAAGGTCTGGATATTGTGGAATAGGGAACACCATGGGAAATTGTGTTGCTTTTTCGCTGGGTGATAGGCTAGAGCCTTCCTTAGTAGTGACAGTGTCTGTGCTCTTGTAGACCTAAAAGTGGAAAACGTACTGCAGCCATTCATTTTCCCACCTGCCTTTCTGAGCCTGATCTAAAGACCCTGGTGTTCACGGGAGTATTTTGAGAGGCTGTGAAAGGACTGGTGAGGTCTGGTGTGCAGAGGAGTTTTATTGTGACTCTGAGTTAAGAACCAGGGAAACAATTTTCCATTGAGTTGTACAGTAGTTGCCTATGGTTTCTTCATTGCTGGTATGCAGTCAAGGATAATGGGAAGTGTTGAGAAGGCACTAACTTTTTCTTGCCCTGTCTTCTTTGTCCTTGAGCTCATTAAAGTTAGCTGGTACATAGCTATGCAGTACATCAAGGAGAGAAGCTTGGAGATGCAGAATTGAACAGTGCAACAGAAGAGGATTAAGGAAGAATCAGTAGGGTAGTCTGGACTGAGGCTCCTGGAAAGAGACTAAATGATAATTATTTTCTCTGTGCTGACTGAGAGCTCTCCTATGCAAGGAACTCTTGTGTTGGGGGGATCTAGGATGTGCAGTAAGTAGCAATTCTCTGTGTGGCTCTTTTTCCTCTCTTCTTCTCCTCTCTGTTTCTTCTCCCTCCTCCCAAAATGTGTAGTCCAGGAAGGCTGTGGTGCAAACTAGGTTAAGAGCCCTTCCTGTGGGGAAAGAGCAGTTACCTGCATTAATCTTACATATGTTGGGAGCTGAGGTCTGCTTAGGGCTGGTTTGTCCTCAGCAGGAGAGAAAAGGAAAATCAAAGCTCTCCACATACTGTATTTGGACGTGCCATTTGTGAACACTGGCACTCTGGTCTTTCATGTGTACTTCAGGTTCATCTCTCTCAAGTATCTGAGACCATTCCTTGTGTGCACTTGGCTTGTGGTCTGTCTGGTGTGTTCTTTGCAACCATGCCTGGAACTCAGAAGAGTCATATTCCAGAAGAGAAAACTACAAGAGGAAATTACTTCAGCTGCATCCTGATGTTACAACTCAAGCTGAGATGTTGACCTTTAAATTTGTGTGTAAAGGTGGAGCTTAATAGCAGCTGACATGGCTCTGCAGGATGTTGGTAGGTCTATGAGAAGCAATAAAGTAGTCACCACAATGTGAAATCTGTGTACAGGGGGAAAATTGTGTCGTGCATAAAGTCTGGCAAGTTAAATATAAAACCACTTTGAGGCTATAGAAAACATTGTTTGAAAAACAATTTCAAAAGATATTACTTCTACCAAAGTTGTTATTCTTTTTTTCCAACTGCAGAAGGAACAGGAAGCCTGCTAGAGAGGAATAAGGTCAGTAGGAGAGGATAGGCTGAAAGGGACTTCAGAGATCACTTTGAAGCAAGCCAGAATTAATTTCTATACCTGGCTACAGGTAAGAGGAACTTGGTGATGTTTCTCTACAGTGTCATCCTTCCTTGTGGGGGATGCATGCCACATATGCACATTACCTTGTCTGTGGAATACATGTCAGGACTGAATAAACAGATGATACCTGATGAGATGCATCCATAAGTGCTGCGGGAGTTCCTGATGTCATTGTGAGACTGCTCTCTGTAATGCTTGAAAGGTCATAGTGATCAGGGGAAGTGGAAGGAAGCAAAAGTCAATCCTATCTTGCCTATCTTAAAGACATGCAAGGAAGAGGATCCAGGGAACTACAGGACGGTCAGTGTCACCTTGAACCCTGGGAAGGTGAATGGAGCAAATCCTCCTAGAAGTCATCTGCAAACATATTAAGGATGAGAAGATGATTAGGAATAGCTGGCATGGATTCACAAAGTGGAAACCATGCCTGACCAAACTGATAGCCTTCTGTGATTAAATGACCAGCTCAGCAGACAGGGGAAAAGCACTAGATATTGTTTATTGTGACTTTAGTAAGGCTTTTGACATATTCTTCATAACACACTTGTAAACATACTGATGAAATGGCTCCATAAACACAGTGTGGTGGGTTGAAAACTGGCTGAACTGGGTTTGAAGGATTGTGATAAGTGACACAAAGTCAAATGTAGACCAGTAACTAGTGGTACACTCCAGGGATCTGTGCTGGGGCCAGTACTGTTCAACTGTCTTTATTAATGACCTTGATGGTAATGAGATGGAGTGCAACCTCGACAAGTTTGCAGATGATGCAAAACAAGAAGGAGTGTGTTGATATGTAAGGTGGTTAAGCTGCCTCTCAGAGCGATCTCAATAAGCTGGAGAAACCAGCCAACAAGAATCTCATGAATTTCAACAGAGAGATGCAAGTGATGAGGGATAACACTATGTAGCACAGGACAAGAAGTTGGCCAGGAGCCAGCAGTGTGCCCCTGGTGGCAAAGGCAGCCAACAGCGTGCTGGGCTGCATTATGTAGGGCGTTAGCTGCAAGGTGAGGGGAAGCAATACTTCCCGGTTACTCAGCACAGGTGAGACACATCTGGAGGGCTGTGTCCGGTTCTGGGCTCTGCAGTTAAAGTGAGACATGGACATACTGGAGCCAATCGAGCAAAGGGTCACTAAGATGAGAAAGGGGCTGGAGCATGTGCCCTACAAAGAGAGGCTGAGAGAGCTCTGGTCACTTTTCTTGGAGAAGAGCAGGCTCAGAGAATGACTTGTCAATGTTGATAAATGCCTGACTGGACATGGTTGGGATAAAGAAGACAAGGCAGACTCATCTCTGTGGAATCCAGTGACAGGATGAGACACAGGGCGACAGGCCTGATATTTGTTGCAGGCAACTGAGTAGAAACTGCACTAAATGCTAAACTTAGTGATTGTATGGATAAAGGTGGTGTTTTACGGATGCGTCAGCATGTGTTCTCTAAGGGAAGGTCAGCCATCACTGAGGGGCAAGGAGGAACTCTACCATCAAATGAGGGACGCTTGGATTTGGTAAAGCCATTCAATGAAGTATCCGGCATAAGAGGGAGTATTCCCAAATGGATGAGTAAATTATTTTGTCAAAGGAGTGTGTGTGCAAAGGAGCCTTGGGAGCTGAAGTCTTGGGGTGGGAGGAGGCAGCTCTATGAAACTCTCAGGTCAGTTCTTACGGCAGCCACCCAGGCAGTGTAAGCACTGGGAATTCTTAGCAAAGGAGTCGGAAACAAAACAGCAATCGGTTTCCTGCCACAGTATAAAGCTTAACGGGTAGCGATAATGGGGTTTCAGTTCCCTTCTTTTGTGTTTGGGGTTCTTTTTTTATGGTCCTGGTTAATTTCTAATTAGATGGGTTCTTCATAGCAGAGTCGCATGACTCATTAGCTGCATGGTGCTTGTTTCAGCCAATATTTTAGCAAATATATGACGTCACATCCTCCCTGATTTGCATGTTATCTCCATGTGTTTAGAGTCCATGTTTAATGATTTATCTTCAGGAAAAGGAAGTGCCAGACCGTAAAGTTATAGGTGCTCTCAGAGACACTAACTTCTTGAAAGTCGTGTTCCGCTGAGCAGTGACTTCTGTGGTGCCTTGAAAGCAGGGAGAGGTGAGTAATATTTGCAGTTTCTGTGAGTGGGATGAGGATAGAGAGTCAGTTTTCTTGTGTTGGTTACGTGGAAGAAAGAACTCTGTCCCCTCAAGCCTCTCCCTGCTTTCTCTTCTATAGTTTACCAAGATAAAAATGATTTACAGGATTCAACAGGCTGTGGTGTGGAGGGAGGGGGAAATAGCGATATAAAAAACAAGTAAGTTTTGCTGCCTGTAATACCCAGAGCACGTGCTGGTACTTCTCTGCAGGAGAAGAAAATGTTCTGGGAAGCCAGAGCTCATGATTTGTATATCGGCTGCTTCTCCTCTGTCCCCAAAGCCGCAGTGCCTAGTGGAGGGTGGTGGTTCCATGCTGTTGCATTTGGAAACCTCTGAGTGCGGCTGACAAGTCGTTTTCTGGCTGCATGGAGAGTTTAATAAGTGATCCAGTTGCAGTAACCAGGTGTGAACGACAAATGGGATTGCACCACCTGGGTGGTTAAAGCTGTTTGATTTAAAACATTTGATTTAAAGATTTGCTGTTTCCTGAAGGTCTCTGTTCTGGGGTGTGGGGATTTAGTTTGGAGTAGGGGAAATGCCACAGTCCTCCTCGATGCTTCCCCTTCTGTTGCACAGTGACCTGAAAGCCCTGTGACAACACAGAAAAGCCAGGAGAACATTTAAGAAATTCCCAAAATGCCTAATTTTAAGTGAAGGAAGGAAAATTCTGCTCTGCAGTGGCATTGTCCTGAGGCTTGTGATCTGCTACTTCGCTTGTTAGTGTCTTTTTGTTCTTTCCTTGCCTTCAGATAACAATGGTTGTCTTGGGAGAGCAGGCTCTGATAGGAACAAGGCTGCCCAGGATGTCCGGCTGCCTGCCAAAACTGACAATGGTGCTGCTGAGCCGCAGACTTGGGCCTCTGTCCATCCTCGTCATTTCAGCTGTGTTCTTTACTACTGTTGTGTTCTACTGGAGACCAGAAGAGGACGCTGATGGCCAATTCTACAGCTTGCATACACGAAGAAGATGTGAACAGTTTTTGCCTCAGCTTCCCCAGCCTACTGCTGGTGGGCCCCCTTCTTCCCCAGGGAATGTATTTTTTGTGGAGACCTCTGAGCGAACTAACGCAAGTTACCTGTTCACATGTTCTGTGGAGTCAGCGGCTCGGACACACCCTGGGACAAGGGTTGTGGTGCTCATGAAAGGTTTGGCAAATGGTAACACCTCGTTACCCAACCACTGGGGTTTCTCATTGCTGAGATGCTTCCCCAACGTGGAATTCCGGCCCTTGGACTTGCCAGAGCTTTTCTCAGGGACACCTCTGGCAAAGTGGTACTTGGAGCCTGAACACCAGAAGGAACCCTATTTCTTACCTGTCCTATCTGATGCCTGCAGAATTGCCATCATGTGGAAATTTGGTGGCATCTACCTGGACACAGACTTCATTGTGCTTAAGAACTTAAAGAACCTCACCAATGCCCTTGGTATGCAGGCTCAGGGTGTACTGAACGGGGCCTTTCTGTCCTTTAAACCAAAGCATAAGTTCATGGAGCTTTGCATGCAGGAGTTTGTGGATAACTACAATGGCTGGATCTGGGCTCACCAGGGCCCAAGACTCTTAACAGATGTCTTCAAGAAGTGGTGCTCCGTCAGTCATATCCAGGACAACATGAGCTGCAAAGGGGTGCACGCTCTTTCCCCAGAAGCCTTTTATCCTATTTACTGGGAGGAATGGAAGAAGTTATTTGAATCAATCAGCTCCTGGGAGCTCCACAGGCTCCTTAAGAACACCTACGCAGTGCATGTATGGAATAAACTGAGCCATGGGACAAGGCTAGAGATCACATCCCAGGCTTTGCTGGCTCAGCTGTATTCTCAGTCCTGCCCTGCCACATATGTGAATATGAAGAAGGAGTCTGTAGAGCAGTCAGGGCCTGTAATGTGACCTGTGGGCTCTAGGCTGCAGGGAAGTTCCACAGCCTGAAAGAAACGGAGTATTTGTCACCTTCCACAGAGCAGGTATTCTGTGTGACAGCTCAGTGATTTTGTACCATTTCCAATATGTGCCTCAGCTCCTATGTGCTTCCAACATGGACCGGACATGAGTTTGGACTCTCTTGTTGTCCTTCTATAGCCCTTGATGCTGCAGGGAAGGGTGAACTGAAGGGTGCCTGTGGGTTCCTGCTCTGTCGCCTGAAAAGCCTCTCATGTGATGTCAACAGCTGGGGGAACCCTTGGCTCGCTGGCTGTAATGTTTCCAAGTATGTATATAAATGCCAGCCAGTGCTACAGGACAGGCTTTAGAGGAGCTTGATTTCCCAGGTGGTGAAGATTCTTATGGCTGGTGAATTGTATGGGAATATATGAAAATGGCTTTAAGAAATGGAAAACATTTTAAGGCCTCACTCGATTCAGTGCAAAATTTTCCAGAGGTACTTGTATTTAAATGAAATATTTTGTCTCTTGTTTTACATTCCACAGCAATAGGCTGGGTTTTCTTGTCCTTTCTGGAAAAGAAATAGCCAAAAGCAGTTCTTTTACTAGCATGGGGATATGCAACAGGTACTATGTACAGTCCTCTCCTGTAGACTCCTTGCTTGGATGTGCAAGTGTCCTTCTCTAAATTGGAAGTTTGCAACACCTAAGTAATAAGATAGCACTGGTAGTCAAATAGTTAATAGGCTGAGAGTGATTATAGGGAATTTCCTTCTTGTTTATTTGCCTCTTACTGTTTCATAGGTAAAATAATAATGAACCCACAATAATTCAACTCAAATATAAAGTACACAAACCCTTTTTCCTTAAATCTAGAATCATACATGTAATGACTGAGTCATTCATCCTAGTAGGTACTTGTATGTGAATTCTGAGAAATGGTCCTGTTGGTCAGGAATGTGGTTGTGCACCTTTTCTTAATGTTTAAGAAAGCACCAGCTTGGATGTACCAGGAACTGAGGTTACAAGGGGTGGGAGGTGTAGAAGACACAGGGATATTGGAAGGTATGAAAGCAATGTGGAGGGTTTTTTGGAGGAGGAGGAGAGCTGACTGCCTCGGACTGGTGCTGTTTGTAGAATGTGCCTAAGAATAAAAAGCCCAAACTTGGGATTCTGAATCATTGCCTCTGGCGTGGCCATCTGTGGTCTTCTGGGCAGCTCCTATGTCACAGCAGTGTCTGGGCACGATGGGAGGGATGAGGGATGTAAGTCAGCTCCAGCATGGTGGCCACAGCTGAAATGGAAGCAGGAAAAAGGCAGAGCAGCCTCTCTCCGTGTCCACGTCAGGGTCCTTAGGGGGCCTGAAGAAGAGGAGGGCACGTGCTGTGGGGAGCAGGGCAGGGGATGGCAGTGGGGGCAGTTGAGGTGCTGGTGGGGGTGGTCAGGATGTGCTGCCTGGAGTTGCCTTTGGCTAGAGAGGTGCTGAGGCAGGCACCTGCCTACCAGCAGAGCCCCAGCTGCCATCTTTCACCTCAGAGGACAGCAGTTCACCAGTGCCTCTTCCAGCTCCTCCTCTGGCTCAGCTTTCTCTAAACCACAGAAAATGGGGCTGGGCTGGCCCTCCCTCCTCCTGCTGCTGGAGCAACACAGGTGTCCGTGTGCTTGGGGACTGCATTCTCCACTTCTGGGCAGTATCGGGAGCAGAGTGGATTTGGGATGGTCTGTGCCTTGTTCCCTCTATTTCTGGGCTGGGCAGGAAAAACCCATCTCTTGGAGAGGCAGCTTGTGCTCCTGTGGGCCTGCATCCCTCCCTCCTCCACCTCCCCAGCCCTTTGCTTGGGTGTTGGAGAGCAGGGCAGCTACAGCTGTGTCAACAAGAGTCATGCCAGCATGTTCTGTTAATGTGGTCAAATCCTGCCTCTTCCTCTTGCTGAAATACAGGCAATTTCTTGGGTCAGCAATTAGAAGATATTTCTTTGGTGTTTTTTTCTGGAGGCTGGGAATATTTCCCAAGCTATGAGGCTGAGCAGCCCTTGGCCAGAGATGTCTGATCTCTCAGGGGTTGCTGATCCCTACCTATGCTATAGAGAAATACAGCATATCTTAGTGGCAATTTCAGCTCCTGTGGTTCAACTGTGGGAAATCCCAGTTGATTTCTGGCTTCACATTTGATGTTTGTTTTTTTCCTCTTGTGTTTTAAACACATTTGACTGTTTTTTCTTGGAAGAACTTCACTCTGAAGCAAAGATAGGATCTGAGTAACTGTGCCAGTATCAGTGTTGTGAGTGAAATGCAGCCTCTCTGCCTTGCGTTAATCCTTATCTTCATCATGTCTTTGCAGGAGATGAAGAGCTAGTGTGCACTAGAATATGTTTTGGATTCCTGTAGCCATGAGAGATTGTTCCCTGCAGACCTTTTCTTCAGACCTTCCCTACCCACTATGTCATGGGCACATCAGTTTTCACCTACCAGTACTGTAGAGTATGATCTAAACTGCAGGCAGGCCTAGATCTTTAGGTCAGTGGCATCTGTGCAGAAATCCCTTTATGGACAGGGTGCTCAGTGGAGAGATCCATCGGCATGCTGCTTTATGACCACTTCATTGTGGGATCCAAAAGATCCTATAGCAGTGCTGGAACAAGTAGTGCTTTCTGCTTCATCTCTCCACCCTCTGGTGTGATCCTTCCCTTCCCTTCCCTTCCCTTCCCTTCCCTTCCCTTCCCTTCCCTTCCCTTCCCTTCCCTTCCCTTCCCTTCCCTTCCCTTCCCTTCCCTTCCCTTCCCTTCCCTTCCCTTCCCTTCCCTTCCCTTCCCTTCCCTTCCCTTCCCTTCCCTTCCCTTCCCTTCCCTTCCCTTCCCTTCCCTTCCCTTCCCTTCCCTTCCCTTCCCTTCCCTTCCCTTCCCTTCCCTTCCCTTCCCTTCCCTTCCCTTCCCTTCCCTTCCCTTCCCACACGATTCCTGAGTTAGCTCAGCAACATCACACTCAATCCACTCCCTGGCTGTTTCTGATACTGGGAATAGCTTTTTCTAGCTGCTCCTTGTGGACATGGAGTGGTGTGGAAAGAACCTGCTATTAGCAGAACTGAACAAATCTAGGAATAAGAACTAGAGCAAGCAGCTCTGAAGTTGAGGACAAGGGCACCAGCTAAGTCTGCATGGACCACATGGCTGCCTTTGACTGGGGAATAAGAAGCAGACCTGGCTGTGTGCTGAGTTTGACACCTGACAGCTGACATGAAAGGCTGGTCCCATGCTGGACACAGGGAGTTCTGGGTTAGCTCTTGTGCCGTTCTAGGGGTGGGGCTGCTATGACTTCAGCTGGGCCAGCACCCAACTGAGAGCTCAGTATGGTTTGCAGGAAATATTAAAGCCCAGGTGCAAGCCAATGCTCACAACTAGGGATTAGACTTGAACAGCAAATCTATGGCTTTTGTCCATTTCCAGTAACTGCAACCAAAACCGAAAACCAGAAGTATACAAAACCAGCAAGGGACAGAATGCTTCCGCGTGAGTCTGAAACTGAGCTCTGACTTGCGTCCTTAACTTTCGCCTTGTGAGGCTGCTGCTAACAGCCAGGTCGCCAGCTGGTTCCAGCTTGTTCCTTTTTCTCTCAAACTCCTGCTGCACACTTGCGAGCAGAGGTTCATCTGTGCCACTGGTACTATCGAGCACATTGCTGTCCCTGGCAGTGACTCAGGTGCTCCATACCACATGGCACAGCACGTTCTGCCTGGCTATATAAGCTTTAAGGTAAAGGTGCGATAACTCCTATCACCAAAGCAAACATCTCTTCTGTGGTGGTACGTTGACTTTGTGACTACTGCTAACTGCCTTTACTTGTCAGTCCAACAATTTCAATTGTATCTGTATGTAATCAGCATGGAAGTTTACCTGCTGTTTTTCAAAAGCAGCCAAAGAATGCAATGCACCGAGCCTTATGTTGCATTTTCCACGAAACAGTTCTCTTGTGCATGAATACTTTAGAGAGACCTTAAGGAGTGAAGCTGAGGAAATGCTAAATCTTTGCGATTTCTGGTGAGGATGAACAAATAACGAGCTGTTTCCTTGCCCTGCACCTCAGTAGTTGTCTGATTAAAACCTTAAGTCTAGTATTTCTTATTAGTCTTGGTAGGGGTCTTAATTCCTGGGGCAGGTGAGAGCTGAGTGGCACAGCACTGAGCTCTGGGCTACAGTGCCTTTCTTGGTGGCTGGATACCTTGGCCACAGAGCCATTGCTACACTCGGTGTGAGGGTCTAGCAGCCATCAGCAGTGTTCAGAGTCTTCTTAGTGGCAATACTTGTATCTGAAACTAGTCTTTTCCTGCTGCTAGTGTTTCCTCTGGGGTTAGTGCTTACTTGCACCGTTCTGGTGCACCACTGCACTACCTCTGAACTTGCTCAGCAAGCAGCTCACATTGTAGCTGTAGCTAACAGCACTGTTAACATCAGAAGAACCACTTAGAATCATAGAATGGTTTGGGTAGGAAGGGACCTTAAAGTCCATCCAGTTCCAACCCCCCTGCCATGGGCAGGGACACTTCCCACCAGACCAGGCTGATCAAAGCCCCATCCAACCTTGAACACTTCCAAGGATGGGGCATCCACAAACTTCCCTGGGCAACCTGTGACAGTGCCTCACCATCCTCAATGTGGAGAATTTTTTCCTGAAGTCTAATCTAAACCTTCCCCCTTCCAATTCAAAGCCATTCCCCCCTCATCCTATCACTACAGGCCTTTCTAAAACATCCCTCCCCAGCTTTCTCGTAGGCCCCCTTCAGGTACTGGAAAGCTGCTATGAGGTCTCCCCAGAGCCTTCCCTTCTCTGGGCTGAAGAAACCCAACTCTCTCAGCCTGTCCTCATAGCAGAGGAGGTCCAGCCCTTTGAGCATCTTTGTAGCCATCCTCTGGACCCGTTCCAACAGTTCCATATCCTTCTGATCTTGGGGATTCCAGAACTGGACACAATACGCCAGGTGAGGTCTCACAAAGCAGAGTAGAGGGGAAGAATCATCTCTCTCACCCTGCTGGCCACGCTTCTTTTGATGCAGCCCAGGACATGGTTGGTCTTCTGGGCTGTGAGCACACATTGTGAGCTGATGTTGAGCTTCTCATCAATCAGTAACCCCAAGTCCTTCTCCTCAGGGCTGCTCTTGATCACATTGTCCCTCATCCTGTATTGATACTGGGGGTTGCCCCGACCTAGGTGTTGGACCTTGCACTCATGGTTTTCACACAGGCTCACTTCTCCAGCTTGTCCAGATCCCTCTGGATGACATCTTGTCCTTCTGGTGTGACCACTGCAACATTCAGCTTGGTGTCACCTGCCAACTTGCTGAGGGTGTGCTTGATCCCGCTTGTCTATATCTTCAATGAAAATATTAAACAGCACTGGTCCCAGTATGGCCCCTGAGTGACACTGCTTGTCACAGGTCACGAGTCTCCATCTGGACCTCCAGCCATAATTTCTCTATTATAAATCCATATGCTGCCATTCTCAAATCACATTGTCACTGGGTGCAATCTAATCCTAGCAAAGGGTTACTGTCTGAGAAAATAACTACTACCTTTTTTTACATCTGAATAAGTTTTTGAGCAAACTTGCTTAACTGAAATTGAGCATGCCTGTTTTTTTGAAAGCTGTTACAGCTCTGTCTTAATTCATTCAACAAATTTCCAACTCTATCTAAGTGTAATAGCATTACTGAGCATTTTCCACTAATCTTAGGCTACTGCTTATTGTATTTAGGGTGACAGAAGCTGAACGGAAGCTTAATGATGTTGCCATCACTGGATAAGTGATTTTCTGTTTGTGGCCATTACTTAGGTACCTCATTGGTTCTCTGTGTTCCAAATAACAAGGTGACGCTATATATATAGTTCAGTGAGAGGCCATCACTTCTTTAGCCACTTTCTGTACAGTGATTTTGGAATCAACAGCTATCAAAACTGCCATACCATTTCTCCCGACAGTCTGTTTATTTTTTGCTGAGATCATCCTCTGACTTTTTGCTGTGGCTTGCTTTTAATTCTTCTTACCCCATGGAGTGTCTATCTAATACTGCATTAGAGCTATACTAGCGAGTATTTTCACTTTTCATTCTTTTATTTCAGGAGGCAAATTAGTTCTAAAAAACATGTAAATGAAATTGGATGTTGCAGGGTTCACTCTGGAAAGGTGAAGTTATGATTAATTACAAAAGATGCATTTAAGAGAAGAGTGTCTTAAGTGTCCTCTTGTTCTGTAGCTGCAGTATCTTCTGGCTCAGTCTAATACAACCATTGTGGTTACAACACTTACTCTCATCTCGCCTGAAATATTCACGTGTGTGTGGTCTGCCATTCTTCTCTAGGGTCAGAAGGAGGAACTGTAAAGCTGTTGTTAAAATGCTAAATATTAATTCCCCTGAATACTAATGGAATTAGCTCGTGGATTTGTCCGTGTTCGGCACTGATGTGCTCTTCCTTCCTAATAGAATGATTAGTCACCCTCTGCATGTTGTTGGTACTGTCAAATCTTACCTCTTCCACTCTTGTTGCTAATTCGAAGAAAATGGAGATCTTTGGCTCATTTCTCGAGCAGCTACCTGGCTATGCAGCAGCACTTTGCTGGATGTTTTCCCTCTCTGTTTTTGTTATTAAACTTGTAGCAAATTTACACACCCCCTCCAGTGTTTTTCTGATTATGCGTTCACAGACTTAAGTTAAAGGAACATCACCGAACTCAACAGTACTTGACTCATTCTCTGAAAGACAATTGGAACTGGTGCAATCACTTCTTCCAAGGCTGATCAGAGCTATGTTGCCGTGTTTCAATTTGATGTACCATAAATGGAGCTTTTAAATAGTTTAATGGCATAAGGTAATTGAAGTTGCACTAAAATTCTGCAACAAAGACAAGCCATTATAAGACAAAGAAAGAACAGAAGGTATGCCACACTATACTTTCATTTAGACTGCAAAGCTAGAATTGGATGCTCGTGACATCTTCTGGCCAATCTCAGCTGTACCACATTCTCCAGCCCTGCCCCAGTCTTGGTACCTCTGTCTCTGGATTCTATGCTAAGAGCTGCAACTCTCTCCTTTGCTTAGTTGAATTGGCCGTGGGAGGGCACACCTATTGCTTTAAGATGTTGACTGTGACAGGGACTGTCCAAAGCACCTTGCTCACTTTAAGATACAAAACCATCTCCAACCAGTCTTTCTTGTAAATCTGCACTTAAGCATGTTGAGTGTCTTGCCAACATGTATAAATTCCTAATTGGAGATGGGTGGAATAAATAAGACAAGCTAGACTTTTCTCTATGAAATCTAGTGATGGGATGAGACACAATGGGCACAAAAGTACGGGAAAATAGAATGAAAGAAATAGTGGTGCAACACTGATACAGGACGCCAAGAGAGGTGTGGAAGCTTTGTCCTTGGAAAAGGTCAAAACCCAAGAGGACATGGTCCTGAGAAACCTACACTCCAGGTGACTCTGCTTTGAGCAGGAGAGTTGGACAAACTCTCTCCAGAAGTGCCTTCCAGCCCCTCTGTGATTCTGTGACTAGATGCAACGTGGCCTTAGGCTTGGAGAGCTCCAGCAATGAAAAAGCTGGGAATAGCTTAAAGTCCTTTCCAAAGAGCTTTCCCTAGCATTGGCATCTTATAATTCTGCCTCTGGTGCTGCAGTGCTTGGAAGGATTTGGGGAGGGGGGAGGAATCTGGGAAGCTACAGGGCAATAGGCCTGGTATTTGTTGCAGGCAACTGAATAGAAACTGCACTAAATCCTAAACTTAGTGACTTTATGGATAAAGGTGGTGTTTTACGGATGTGTCAGCATGTGTTCTCTAAGGGAAGGTCAGCCATCACTGAGGGGCAAGGAGGAACTCTATCATCAAATGAGGGACGCTTGGATTTGGTAAAGCCATTCAATGAAGTATCTGGCATAAGAGGGAGTGTTCCCAAATGGATGAGTAAATTATTTTGTCAAAGGAGTGTGTGTGCAAAGGAGCCTTGGGAGCTGAAGTCTTGGGGTGGGAGGAGGCAGCTCTATGAAACTCTCAGGTCAGTTCTTACGGCAGCCACCCAGGCAGTGTAAGCACTGGGAATTCTTAGCAAAGGAGTCGGAAACAAAACAGCAATCGGTTTCCTGCCACAGTATAAAGCTTAACGGGTAGCAATAATGGAGTTTCAGTTCCCTTCTTTTGTGTTTGGGGTTCTTTTATCTTTTCTGATTACTTTCTAATTAGATGGGTTCTTCACAGCAGAGCCACTTGACCCATCAGCTGCATGACCCTTGTTTCAGCCAACGTATTAGTGAACGTATGACATCACATCCTCCCTGATTTGCATGTTATCGCCATGTGTTTGGACTCCCATGTTTCGCCATTTATTTTCAGGAAAAGGAAGTGCCAGACCGTAGAGTTATAGGTGCTCTCAGAGACACTAACTTCTTGAAAATCATGTCCAGCTGAGCAGTGACTTCTGTGGTGCCTTGAAAGCAGGGAGAGGTGAGTATTTGCAGTTTCTGTGAGTGGGACTTGTAGTTTCAGAGGAACACAGAGAGCCAGATTTCCTGTGTTTGTTTTGTGAAATGAATGGACTGGCTAATGCGGTATCTAAAATGTCCGCTTATCTGCTACAAAAGCAGAAATGTATTTCTAAATATATTAGAGTGCGATTGTAGTAGAAGTTCCTCCTCTTACTAAAAATATGAATGTAACCTTGAAGTATGCTCACTGTTAGATTAGAGCAAGGCTTCCTGCCTTCTCTTCAGCAAAGGCTCAAGCCTCTCCCTGCTTTCTCTTCTAGAGTTTACCAAGGTAAAAATGATTTACAGGATTCAACAGGCTGTGGTGTGGAAGGAGGGGGAAATAGCGATATAAAAAACAAGTAGGTTTTGCTGCCTGTAATACCCAGAGCACGTGCTGGTACTTCTCTTCAGGAGAAGAAAATGTTCTGGGAAGCCAGAGCTCATGATTTGTATATCAGCTGCTTCTCCTCTGTCCCCAAAGCCGCAGTGCCTAGTGGAGGGTGGTGGTTCCATGCTGTTGCATTTGGAAACCTCTAAGTGCGGCTGACAAGTCGTTTTCTGGCTGCATGGAGAGTTTAATAAGTGATCCAGTTGCAGTAACCAGGTGTGAACGACAAATGGGATTGCACCACCTGGGTTCTCTGTCCTGTTCCCTGTCTGTTTGGGTGCAGATGTTTGATTAATGATTCTGCTGTTTCCTGAAGCTGCCTTGTATCAATTCCCCTTGTACTCTCCATCCTTTCTCTATGCTACTGTGCCATGAAAAATAAGGCAGCCTCACTGTAGGGGTAGAAGGTTAATTTTGAAAAGCAGCAACTGCTCGTTCAATAGCCTGGGAGACTGAGGCCTCTTGATAGGAACTCTGGATAGGACAGCACTGGGGTTTTAGTATTGGGTTTGGGAAAGGACAGGTTATGTATCAGGAGAAAAAAACTCTCACCAGGGCAGCCATTCTACATGATATTTGCTGACAGAGCTCCAGGAATATTCATAAGGAGCATTCCTATTTCCTCATCTCAGAAATTTTCCATATGTCTCATGCCCAGAATGACCTGAAATTCTAGAAGACGATAGATAAGGTCTCTAATGTTGTTCCCAGAGTTTGTTGGACACCACCATGAACATAAGTCATTTGTGTGTCAAATGCTATACATCCTTCCAAGTGGGAAGGACAGATTACACTGACAATATACATGGACAGAACTGAGGATCAGTCTTAGTTTGTAATATGCAGAAAAAAGAGACATGTCCTTATTTTGTGTTTTAAAGTGAGGGATCCAAACATGGAAACAATTTCCAATGTAAGACCTGAAGGTCCTGTGGCAATACACAGAAGCTGTGAGACCGTTTCAGAAATGACCAAAGGGCCTAATTTAAGCTTGCTGCCCTGAAGTGAAGGAAGGAGAGTTCTGCTCTGCAGTGGCATTGTCCTGAGGCTTGTGATCTGCTACTGTCACTGTCTTTTTGTTCTTTCTTCCCCTTCAGATCACGACGGTTGTCTTGGGAGAGCAGGCTCTGATAGGAACAAAGCTGCCCAGGATGTCCGGCTGCCTGCCAAAACTGACCACGGTGCTGCTGAGCCAGAGGCTTGCGGCTCTGTTTATCCTCATCTTTTCATTTTTGTTCTTTGCCTCTGTCATGATCTACTGGAGACCTGGAGAGGATGCTAAGGGCCAACTCTACAGCTTGCATACAGAAAGAAAGTGTGAACAATTTTTGCCTCAGCTTCCCCAGCCTACTGCTGGTGGGCCCCCTTCTTCCCCAGGGAATGTGTTTTTTGTGGAGACCTCTGAGCGAACTAACCCAAGTTACCTGTTCACATGTTCTGTGGAGTCAGCGGCTCGGACACACCCTGGGACAAGGGTTGTGGTGCTCATGAAAGGTTTGGCAAATGGTAACACCTCGTTACCCAACCACTGGGGTTTCTCATTGCTGAGATGCTTCCCCAACGTGGAATTCCGGCCCTTGGACTTGCCAGAGCTTTTCTCAGGGACACCTCTGGCAAAGTGGTACTTGGAGCCTGAACACCAGAAGGAACCCTATTTCTTACCTGTCCTATCTGATGCCTGCAGAATTGCCATCATGTGGAAATTTGGTGGCATCTACCTGGACACAGACTTCATTGTGCTTAAGAACTTAAAGAACCTCACCAATGCCCTTGGTATGCAGGCTCAGGGTGTACTGAACGGGGCCTTTCTGTCCTTTAAACCAAAGCATAAGTTCATGGAGCTTTGCATGCAGGAGTTTGTGGATAACTACAATGGCTGGATCTGGGCTCACCAGGGCCCAAGACTCTTAACAGATGTCTTCAAGAAGTGGTGCTCCATCAGTCATATCCAGTACAACATGAGCTGCAAAGGGGTGCACGCTCTTTCCCCAGAAGCCTTTTATCCTATTTACTGGGAGGAATGGAAGAAGTTATTTGAATCAATCAGCTCCTGGGAGCTCCACAGGCTCCTTAAGAACACCTACGCAGTGCATGTATGGAATAAACTGAGCCATGGGACAAGGCTAGAGATCACATCCCAGGCTTTGCTGGCTCAGCTGTATTCTCAGTCCTGCCCTGTCACATATGTGAATATGAAGAAGGACTCTGAAGAGCAGTCAGGGCCTGTAATGTGACCTGTGGGCTCTTGGCTGCAGGGAAGTTCCACAGCCTGAAAGAAACGGAGTATTTGTCACCTTCCACAGAGCAGGTATTCTGTGTGACAGCTCAGTGATTTTGTACCATTTCCAATATGTGCCTCAGCTCCTATGTGCTTCCAACATGGACCGGACATGAGTTTGGACTCTCTTGTTGTCCTTCTATAGCCCTTGATGCTGCAGGGAAGGGTGAACTGAAGGGTGCCTGTGGGTTCCTGCTCTGTCGCCTGAAAAGCCTCTCATGTGATGTCAACAGCTGGGGGAACCCTTGACTCGCTGGCTGTAATGTTTCCAAGTATGTATATAAATGCCAGCCAGTGCTACAGGACAGGCTTTAGAAGAGCTTGATTTCCCAGGTGGTGAAGATTCTTATGGCTGGTGAATTGTATGGGAATATATGAAAATGGCTTTAAGTAATGGAAAATATTCTAAATCCCCACTTGACTCAGTGTAAGGTTTTTGTTGTTTTCCAAATGTTTTTATTCTGCGTATTTACTATTTTACATTGCACAGCAAGAGGCCAACTTTTCTTATACTCTTCAAGAAAACAAATAGCCAAAAGCAGTTCTTTTACCATTGTAAGTAAAGATCCTTGTTTTGCTGAAGAAATTCTTGTGGGATGTGCATATCTAACCAGGACTTGTTACACTCCCCAAGGGTCTCAGCATCTGCCTGTTTCTGCATTGCTATGATAAGGAAAAGTGTTATCTTCCTTTCACTGGAGTATTGAACACATTGTGGAAGAATAGCAGCAGCAGATGTGACATCAGCAGAAGGTCCAGGACTAGAAGCAGTGCCCCTAGGGACATTATATTACTGTCTCTAGGGATCTAGTCAATGGGTGATTCACCTAGCCCTAATGAAGATTACACAAGCAGATAAATGCCTGCAGGCATCACTGCTTGTAATGGGAACGCGGTGCCTGTAGCTTGGACAAGATAGGTGAGCTAAAGCTGACTGTGGCTTCTCAAAAACCTGGGCAAAGCTGATGTAGTGATAGACCTGCTGTTGATCTGATGACCAATCTCACATCTGAATGCATTTCCTGTTTGTCCAGGGCACTGTAATTATAAAAATGCATTTAAATTTAATCTCTTGTGATACGGGGAGAGGACAAAAAAGCACACTGTGTTCTGCTTGTGCCAAATCAATGTTCCTGTCTGGAAGGCAAAGTGTATGCAATGTGTTTTTATTGCTCTTTCAGATATGCAGTAGCGAACAAATAAGAGAAATATGTGCATCAGTCTTTATACAGCCTTTTCCTAAACTACATTATCTGCTGAAATGTACAGGGTTATGCAGTAAGGAAGACTAACATAAGTTTCTGGATGAGCAGTAGTATGTTTCAATATTTGTCAGACACTAAGCCATGGCACACTATTGATTAAACACTCTGTTGCAGACCAAAAATGAGTGAGTCATCAATTATTATTCAAAATGAGTTACATAAAACAATGCATCAAATTGCTGTCTGGTCCCATATGTGCATCCCCCCGGCCCCCCCAAATAAAAGAAGTTGCCTGATCACTGTAACCACTAGTCTTCACTACTGGTGCTGAGGAGTACTGGATATGCTGTTCCAATGTGGTGCCCATGGCGATAAACAACCAGCTGTAGCTCATATTCTTCTATCTTCACTGTTTTGCGTGTAACTTTTTCTTCAGACAGCAGGAAAATGATGGTGTAAAGTGCAAATTCAAACTCCGGGCTGACACCAATAAAGGTGCTTCCAATTGGCTTGACCGAGCCCTTCCAGCTGAACTGGATGCTCAAAACTTGGTCATCTTTGTCAGGCTGAAAGCATAAATAAAACAACAGAATAATCTCCAATACAGCCGTGACCAGGTGGATACAATTTCCAACACCAGATTTTTGAGGGCATCGCAAGATTCAGTTACCCTTGCTGTGCCACATTGCTACAGCTGGAGCACAGATTTTTCTTCTCCTCTGGAGCATACATTTATCTCAATGATTTATCTCAATTAAGCTTGCACAGTTTTGCGTTTCTGTAAACACCAACACTGCTTTTTTAAATAGTTTCTGCAAAAGAGAAGCTGGACTTGAGGGCATGTTAGTATTTCTTCTGCTTACATACACCTAGCCAAATTAGGTTCAAAGCAGTTGAGCTTATCATTGCACAGTTGTGCCTTGATTCATTATCACATTTTCTCTCTCTATCTGTTATTTTTATTTGCTTGTTCTTACCTTGGTTTTTTTCTTCTGAGCGACATATCCCTTGTAGTCAATTTGGTTGCGCTTTTCCTGAAGGTAAAATTGCACCCAGTTGTGCAAACCTAGGATCTGTTTACCACGCCTTGTTTCTCCAACAAAAACATGTTCAAACCCACAAGAATCAGGTCTGTAATAAGCCAAAGATTAATATATAGGTCTTATGAGTGTTACTAGTTAAATTAGTTATATAAATAGTTTTTATTTAAATATTTATTTTATTTAAATATTTAAATAAATAATAGTTATAATTGGCAGAGGTAGAAGGCAAGAAGAGGAACAAGCTTGCTTACACTGATTTCATAGAATCATAGAATCGCTTGGTTGGAAAAGACCTCTGAGATCATCAAGTCCAACCATACCTGTCCACTAACTAACCTTTATCCCTGGGTACTTCATCTACCCATCTTTTAAATATCACCAGGGATAGGGACTCAGCCACCTCCCTGGGCAGCTGTGCCAGTGCCTAATAACCCTTTCAGTAAAGCAATTATTTTATTCATCTGGATTCGTTGGGTTTTTTTTTTACTTTGCACAAAACTTGCAATTAAATCTATTCATGAAGTCTAAATTTGTATTTGATGAAGAAGGTTGCTAGCAAATGCCACAGATGCATCGCTGCCACTTTCCAGATTTTAGCAAGGCCTCTGTCACTGTCACCTGGAACAGCTTCACAGACAAACTGATGAAGTACAGATTAGAAAAGTGGATGAATGTCTGCAATTGAAGGCCTGTGATTAGGGAAACAAAGTGGAGTTGGAGGCAGTTCATCAGTGGTGTACCCCAAGGGTTAGTATCAGATCAGTAGGTCATTAAACATGATCTGTGTGGGTGCAATGAACACCTAATTTAGGCCTTTTTCTGAGGCTGTCTTACACTTCAGCGTGTGTAACAGATGGAACTCAGGCCTATATTTACTTAAGTCAGAATAGTGTAGAGACTATCCATCAAACATACCTGTCTCCTTCTTTCCTGGCATAGAGTTGGAACCAGATGTCATAGAGCTGATTCTTGAAATCGGCATGGTTTGGCTTTGCTAGGTGTTTTTTAAGCAGGTATTCATGAGCTAGCTGAAATATACAAAAACAAGATATACACAATTTACTTTTTAATTCAGTGTTTTCACTGACTAAAAAAGGTCTGTGTTACTCACTTTCATGACTTCTGTTGCTAAGATAGCATCTAGAAAACTATTGTTTTCAGCTATTTCTTCTGGAGTCACTACTTCTGCTATACCAGTTGATGTCTCATAGTTGTCCAACAAAGAAATGAAGGCTGCAGAGAAAGAGAAATTTTCAGCATGCTTGTCCTGATGAACAGGCCATACGCGTAATCATACCTGTGATGCAGTCATTAGAGAGTGCTATTATAAAAAGATGCCACATAATATGCTTTTCCACCCCTTAGAGAAAGACATTTAAATGTGAAATTTCATTCTCAAGTACACTGTTGGGTGTAGGTCTAGAGGTGATGCAAAGCCAGACCGTCACTGTACTTTTTTAAGATAAACAGCTTGCTACTGAGCTTCCTTATGGCACCAAGTGCTGAAGCAATAATGACCTCCTATGAAAACAAATCATATCTGACCATCAAAATGACACACATAGGCTCATGAACTTGAGCTATGCTGGCAGAAGGCTTTGTGGGCATTCCTTCAGTAGAGGAATAACATAGTACAAACCTACATGAGATGGCTTGAGTGTGTGGCCACTGAGTGGATGGGTTAATTTTCTCCTTTGCACTGCTTTTGCCACCAGCTCCCTCTTGCCACTTCATCTACTTGTGCTCTGACACTCAGTGGACTGTGGAGGCTGATTCAGCACACCAGGCTGATAGAAAAATACTTGATGTCAAAAACCTAAGTCATTTCCTGCCAGGTTAGTGAGCTGAAGGAACTCAGCGTAGAGTTCAGTGAGTACCAGAGCTGCCCTCACTCAACATGGGACTGTGTGGCTCACAGAGGAGTGGGAGGAATAGAGGAAAATGGTGCTTCCCATTATGCTGGCTGTTTGAACAGCTTAATGAAACTATCAGAGGAAAAGAAAAGTCAGGGAAGGAAACATACATTTATAGATATGCTTGAAGTATAGCCCCAAACAGAAATGCAAGAAGTATCTTTGGACCTCGTACAATCTAAAAGGGTTAGAAGCTGTGAGAAAAAAAAAGGAAAGATTACTTTGGCATGTTTTTCAATAAATAAATAACATCAAAGCAACGACCAGAGTCTCATCCATTTTACTTTGTTGTGGAAGAACCACAGAGAAATTCAGATTTTGGCTAAGGCACAAAAGGATGTTCTTCCCAAGGCTGAGGCTACAGGCAACTTCCATGCAAATGTTGTGGAAATTATTCAATCCGCCCGATGATCCTCACCACCATCCAAATTATATATGATGTTATATTTTAGGCAAACACATAAAAACCAACACAGATTCTTGTAATTAACACCATTAACAAAAGAATAGGTCTCACTTGCAAAAGTTTTTATGCTCTTCAGGCGTTCTTCATTTACATTGTGAAACAGATGTCTGGCTGCATTGTCCTGGACAGCACTGTCACCTTGCTGTGCAGCACCTGCTCTTCCCTAGGAGAAACACCAGAGTAAAACAATGAAAGAAGTAAGATAACCTTAGAGGAGACAGTGCCTGCCTTTATAATAATCAACACAAACCCCATAATGATGTCACGATTCTTTGTTAGGAAAGTTCTTCCTACAAAACAAGAGAAAACATTACAGAAGAACTGACAGCTTAAAGAAAAAAGACATGATCTCTGACACTGCAAGAGCCTCAAATGTCTCTGTTAACTCATTTTCAGAGATGATTGTGATGACCTATGTGATAGTTCAGTTCTGATCAGTAACCAGCTATGCTACTATGCTATATATATATCACAAATGATAAAAAGAAGTAATATAGAGCCAAAGCTCCCTCCCACTACATATAAATAAAATGGAGTCTTGGGCACTTTCCTTTCCTGCTCATTTGTAACCCACAGACTCACTGCATTTACTTTATGAGTCCATGCAGTACAGCAGAGGGATTGTTTCTCTCCTGAACCCCTGCTCCCTGAGCCAGCCAGTCTAATTCTCCTTTCCTCCATGATAATGCTTAAGCAATCCAACTCCTGAGCAGGCTCCTGCAGGCACAGCTTCTGTTTTTCTGACTTCCTGAGCACAGCCCCAGCCATTGTTCCAGTGCCAGGGAGATATTGAGATAGTTCTGTGCAGCTCCAGCAGCTTTGGACTGCTACATCCTGGTGCTCTGAAGTTTTCAAAGACTTCTGATTGGCCACATTTAAGGGCATTTTAATCAATGGTATCAATAAACACATCCAAAGGAGGCTTTTCTGACAGTTGTCAAATATATGTTCTAAAAAAGGCATTCTCAAGGAAAGAGGATAAAAGATGAGCAGCAGTTTGCTAATATGGGCAAGGGGTAACTAGAGCCTTGTTCTCAGAAATGGAGAAACCATATGGGAGACGTTTTCCCCTCACACATTTTAGCTTGAGCTAAGTAATGCCTTTTCAAGCTTATCAGCAACAGAAAATTGTATCTTCATAGATTATCAGGTTGAAAGGGACCTCAAGGATCATCTGCCAACATTTCTTGGCAGACGCCAAGACAAGTCTAGACAAGATAGTGCAGTACCCTGTCCAGTTGAATCTTAAAAGTGTCCAATGTTGAAGAATCCACCACTTCCTTGGGGAGATTATTCCAACAGGTGATTGTTCTCATTGTCAAAACTTTTCCTCTTGTGTCCAATCAGAATCTCCCCAGGATTAACTTATACCCATTACCCCTCATCTTTTCCACGTGACTCCTTGTAAAAAGGGAGTCTCCATCTTCTTTGTAGCCACCCTCTAAATACTGGAACATGGTGATAAGGCCTTCTTTTCTCAAGGCTTTTCTCTTAGCCTTTCCTGATATGGCAGGCTTCCCAGTCCTTTGGTCACCTTTGTGGCACTTCTCTGGACCCTCTCCACCCTGTCCACATCTTTTTTGTATAGCAGGGACCAAAACTGAACACAATATTCCAGGTGTGGCCTGACAAGCGTTGAGTAGAGTGGGATTATTACTTCTTTATCTCTGCTGGTGATGCCCTTGTTGATGCAACCCAGCATCCTATTGGGTTTCTTTGCCACAGCAGCACACTGTTCACTCCTGTTGAGGTTGTTGTCCACCAGGACCTCCAGGCACCTTTCCACAGAGCTGCTCCCCAGCCTGTGCTCCATTTCTGGATTTGTTTTCCCAGGTGCAAGATCTTACACTTGTCCTTGTTGAACTTCATAAAGTTCTTATTAGTCCACTCTTCCAGCCTATCCAGATCTTCCTGCAGAATGGCTCTCCCTTCCAAAGTGTTCACTTCCCCACTCAGTTTGGTATCATCAGCAAACTTCACCAGGGTATGCTTGATCCCATCATCCAGATCACTTATGAAGATATTAAACAGCTGTCATGGTTTAGCCCCAGCTGGTAAGAAAGTACCACGTGGTTGTTCACTGGCTCCTCCCCCGCCCCACCCCCAGTAGGATGGGAAGGAGAATCAGAAAGGAAAAGGTAAAATTTGTGGGCTGGGATAAAGACAGTTTAATAGAACAGTGGAATAAGAGAAAAATAATAACAATAATAATAAAAAAATACAGAAAAGTGAATAATGCGCAGTGCAATTACTCAACATCTGGAAACTGATGCCCAGACCATTTCTGAGCAGAGATTCTTCTGCCTCCTGGCCAGCTCCTGCAGTTATATACTGAGCATGACCTAATGTGCCATCGAATATCCCTTGGCCAGCCTGGGCGTGTCCCCTCCCAGCTTCCCATGCACTCCCTGCCCTCTTTTAGGCAGGCCAGTATGAGAAGCTGAAGAAAATTAACTCTATCCCAGTTGAACCCAGGACAAAACTGTTGTGTCCAATATGGATTCCTGGGGAACCACACGTGTGACTGGTTGCCAGTTTGAAAAGGAGCTGTTTACCACCACACTGTGGGTGCGACCTGTCAGCCAGTTCCTCACCCACCACATAGACCACTTGTCTAGACTGTAATGCATCAGTTTCTCTAGGAGCAGGCTGTGGGAAGCCATATCTAAAGCCTTATATCTTATTATATATCTTATCATATGAGGCAATGTTGAAATAAAGTGTTTGAGCACTTATGTGAGTACAAAATTGGATATTCAATATTCAGTGACCTGCTGCAATTTGTGGCCAAAACACATGGTCACATTTGCACTACACTGAGCTGGCAAGGAGTGAAATGGCTGCTCATGAAATCTGATACCCACTTATCTTACAGTTCCCTGGGACTGGTGGCAACAACCCTGAAACCCTCCTCACTCACAACTTTGTGCTACTCCACGCTTTCTAGGACGGACTGAGGAATTATTCACATTCCTCATTTATTTCCCCAAGAATGATTTGGAACCTATTTCCCCTTCTCCCTCACTGTAAGTCACCTAGACCAAACACACAAGCAGTCATACACACAGAGGAACATCTAGGATGGAGGGGATGTCAGGACATCTCTATTCCTGTTCAAAGTATAGTCAACACAAAATTCAGACCATATTACTCAGGGTGTCACCTTGCTGGGTCTTGGAAACTTCTGGAGGTGGAGATTTCACAGCTTCTCTGGGAGTCTTGTTCTGGTTGCATTTGTACTTGTTTAATTCAATTATGTTCCTTCCTTAGCCCATTCCTACAGCCTGCCTGTGAAGCCCTGTGCTTGAGCACACTAACTTCACCACCACAGTTTGCTGTCGTCTGCAAAACTGGAAAGTTGGCACTCCATCTCTTCCTCCAGGCCGCTGATAAGGATATTAGATGTTACACGACCCAAGTCAGAGAGACTCCACTTGTAACCAGTCTCCAGGCAGTGTGGCCCATTAATGTGGTCTCCTTACTATTCCCTCTCCTAAGTGATTCATCATTATTCGGAAGTCCTGCCTACTCCATTAGCGGAAATGATGAAGCACAGGCAACTGTTTTAGCAAAAGGCAGTTTTGCAGATACCTCTTCCTACAATAGCAATATTACCCTTGATCCTCATGTGAATTAGCAATTGGTTACCTGCAAATCAATTGTGTAGTCTTTCCCAGGCATAAGGCGGTGAACATCCATATCCCACATCTCATTGAAAAGTTTAGAAAGTTCATGATTGAAGGCCTTCCTGTCAAGAAATCCAGAGAAATATACATGTTAAAAAAACACACTTGCTGTTATTTCTTCAAGTCACTTCTAGAGTCTTCTAATGTCACCCTGTGTTCTGGATACCTGCTTGTCATCAAGAGAGATTTCTCCCCACACCTTGTTGCCAGTGCTGCTCTACGAAACATAGAGTTTACAGTTCATGTTTATGTCTAAAGAATGCAGGTAACCTGTACGGAAACTTGAGCCTTCCCTAAAGTTATTTTAGAATGTATTTTTACAAAGTTCTTGTTAAGACTTCCTGCAGTTTTTCATGCACTGCAATAAAAATGAAGAAGTTGGTGTTTCATTCAGGAAGATTCTGTGTACAAACCAGAGGCAAGCAGCAGATTGTTAGCAGCATGCAGCAACACTACGCAACATAAAAGGAAGCAGATAATTCTCTCAATGATGCTTTCCCAGCAGCAATTGTTTATACAGCCTTCCTACCTGTTTTTCCTGCAAGACTCCACACCAGAGGTGCTTCTCTTTGCCCACGTCTGTGGTTATCCTAACAAAAAGTGTGATGAAGGGTGACTGAGACTCTAAACCAGAGTCGTCAAAGTCATTTTCACTAGGGACCACGTCAGCCGGCTCCTGCAGTGTAACACGCATCACACGCTGCACATGTGACTGGCACTAGCAGGAGCACAGGGACAAGGAGCTTGGCACTGCCACCGGGGTGAAACAAGGTGCTGGGCTGGATAAAACAAGGTGGAGGGCTGGATTTGGCCTGCAGGCCTTGTGTTTGCCACCCGTGCTCTAAACAGAGGGTCTGCATACAGTAAAATGCTCTCATGTGCTGATCACTGATGCACATACAAACTTACTCAGGCTGGGCCTTTCCTCATTTTAATGGAATTCTGTCCTGCATAATAGTGCATTGTTTTCAGAATTCCATCGATCCATCTATCAACAAAGCCCATAGGCAGCTCCAGTTCCAACAGCATTATGTCCACACTAGCACATAAGATCAAGACAAAGAACAGAATGAAGAAAAAGAGAAGTGGATTAATCTTCACATGACTGACAGTTGAATTAATGAGTTACAAACCAGCACAGGCATCAAAGCCCAGAAAAAATCCCACTTGGTGATTTTGAATTTCTCCTCCAAAGCAGATATTCTCAAGGAAAGAAAAAATGTGCAGAAATTTGTCAACTATGGACATTCCTTTCAAATAGCCATTTGAGCAGATTGCCATGATTTTAACAACTGGTTCTCCCAGACAGAACCAAGACACCTTCAAGCCCAACTCTGAACTTTCTGACTGATTCTTGTTATGTCTTATCCTTCTGTTCTGATGAGGATGGAGATACCTGCTGCATCCTCCAACCAGTGGCAAATCCCATGCTCTCTAGCAGAAAGAGCAAACAAAAATTGTGGTAAAATCTTCTGATGAGGTGGTCTTGATGTGAGGCAGCTTGAGAGCCAGGAAGAGCAAAAAGTGAGTCAGGCAGACACCTGCCCCATTGTTGGCAGACAAGGAATAAAGTCATAACAGAAAAGAGGGCATTAAACAAATAGTGGGAGAATAGTCTAGAAGCAGTACAACAAGATTTTATGTGCGTTCCTCCTGTGCTGCAATTCATGGCTGGCTCAGAAACTGCTGGTCTAAACTCCATATTGAAAGAAACAGAAAGTGGCACGCTGTGCCTGGAGAACTGAAACTTCCCCACCCCCCTACCCCATTATTGAACAATCTTTTTTTTCTCCTGAAATGGGATGGCACTCATACAGCCTAAGATTAAAATAGTGAAAAGTATACGCAATCTGCATTTAATGGTAAGAGAAAGTTAGCATTGGAAGTTTTATAAGCTGATGCTGAGGGCTGCCAAGAGTGAAAATAAAGCTCTTAGTTCTGTCCCCTGTACAGACCCTTTCAGGGCTAATTTAAACCTAGTCATGCTGATCAAATAGAAGAACATCTTAGACAAAAGATGAAAAATTAATTTAAGCAGGTGTGTTTGTATAAGAATGGAATCGGTTGGAGGCAAAGTGAGACTTACTGAAGTAGAACAAGAAGAAAGAAGTTTCTTAAGGAATAAGAATTGAAAGGACCTAATAAGTGATGAATTCTGAGAACATGAAGACCCCATGGAAAATTTGAAAGGCATTGTACCTTATGTAATTGGGATAAGAATAGTATATAAATCAGCTTGTAACTTTTTATCTTTGCTATCCACTGCCATGGTAGCCCAACTCTGAATTGTGAAATTAAAGCAAACTAGTGATATCCACAAACTTTGGTGATAATTTTTTTTTACACTTAACTCCTTGAGAGTCTGTTGCCCAAAGGAATTAATATCCCTGAGTTAACAGTCAAAAGCAGCCAGTTCACATTAATGCACCAGAGGATAAACTGCAGCAGCTGAGGAGCACAAAGAACATAAATTATATTCATGTTATACTCAGCATTATTTAGAGTGGGAAAAACAACCTCTTACAGAAGGGCAGGGCAGACAACCCTAACTATTTTGGCTGCCACACCTCAGTCTGCCTGCAGCTGGGAATATGAGCCATCACGTACCTCAGCTACACTGGAGGCACTCGCAGATTGGTTTTGCTCAAGCACTGTGATACTTTGAGATCATTGTTGATGGGAAACTACAAGAGCACTTGAATTTTGAACTGGGCTTGAATAGGTGTCAATACAGAAAGAACGAAAAGGTCTTAAAATTCTAGTATATGAGAGCCAAAGGACGTGTTTGTTGGTAGGGTTATACACAAATATGAAGGAAGATTTTTGCTTGGAACAAGTACTTGCATGGATCTCCCCGTGGAGCAGAAGGAGGCTGTCACACAGGAACTATATTCAACCCTTGTCCAAACTGCAGGCTCTGCATATACAGCAGAAGCACAGCTTGTGGCATCACGTTATCAATACTTGACTGTGCAGCCCAGAAGAGGCACCTGCTCAGCTTCACAGGGAGTCAGCTTCACGGTGTATCACAGAAGCCACCAACAGCAGCATTTTTATTTATTTTCAGCTGTATCTGCACATTCTTTCTAGAGTTTTAAGAAAAGCAATTCCTCCTCAGAAAAGCTTATAAACTAAAGTTAATTCATTTCACCAGCTCAGCTGAATTGCCAAGAACAGGATCATCAAGTTCACAGAACAGTGCCGGAGATGTTTTTTAAACTTCAAACACCATTTATATTCGTGTTACCTTGGACTGACCTAATTTTATAGGATTGCTATTCTCCTGGGTTCTGGACCCTCATGCTGTCTACTCCTGCATCATCTTATCCCATCTGTTTGAGTACCACCATATTATGTTTAATACAGTTTTTACTTTGGAAGTAACTACCAGCAGTGGATAGGAGCCTGCTGTCTGTTGAACATAAAGGTATGTGAAATATTAGGGGTATGTCAGGTGTTTTTTTTTAAAATGTTTTGTTTCATATATGTAGTACTTTATATACATATGTTTTCTATGTATGTATTTTGGTAAAAGTCCCCTATACAGGAAATCTGTCATCCCTTCAATACTGACTGCTTGTTCTTTGTCTTCTCCTGGCAAATATTTCATGAGCTCATGGAGGCAAGTTCAAGGTGTCTACTCAGGAGAGGGTTACAACAAAAACGTACCTACAGATTTCAAACCTCTGACTTATTTAATAAATACACTTCTACTAAATGTATTCCTGCATTCAGAAAATGTGTCCCAAAATTCTAAAGTCAATTTTATAAAATTGAAGCATTTTCTTTCATTTTCCTCTGCTAGGTGCTACCACAATATCATGATGGACTTTTCCTCTCCTTTTTAGTGTCCCTTTATTTTCCAAACAGAGTAGAGCACCCGTACACATTGTAACTGAAGATTAGAATAAAGAAAAATATAATCCTGCCAAAGCAAAGAACTTGTTTAGCAACTTATACAGTCATCTTGTAAAAGCACTTTCTGGACAGTATTGCTTTAGAAAAGGTCCATAAATTTAGCTTACACATATGAGGTGAGACAATTTCAAAGAGAAGAAGCCCAACACCTTCATGCAAATCCATGATATACAGCATTTATGTAAGGTTTTCCTGAAAAAAAGTATTGTGTTTTTTGATACAATTGCATGTATAACTCAAAATAGAGATTTTTTATCATTAATTCTCAACCCCTCCTTATGGTGAAATCTCTCATTTGTTTGAATAAATTATTTCTGTGCAAGAAGTCTGGGCAATTGTATTTTGCCCAGTTGGAATCTTGCTTGGATGTGCTGATGTGCACAAAGCATCACCCCAATTACAAGAACACTTAGTCTGCACATACAAGAGCTGAGGCAACTTTTGGGGGAGGATCTTTGCAATAGTGACTCCAATTAGCAGCATAGCTAGAACATAGCCTTCAAGTGAAATATTCACATGGTATGTCAGTTTTTTCCAAGTGATTTTCTTGCATGAAATCTTCATTCTGTCCAAAACAATGCCCCAATTTATTGCTATAAATTAGAAATGACTCAAGACATGAAGAGAATTAAAGAGTCAGTAGTGAATCATGTAAGCAAGCAAGTGTCAAAGCAAGAAAAACATGTATTGCAAATGGGTCACAGGGAGCCCTGCAAAGAAGATTTGATTGAACACCTTCTTAAAGTAAATCTACCTTCAGAGATTCTTTGAACATCCAATTTTAGAAAACCATGGCGGAGGAGTTGGAACTCGATGATCTTTAAGGTCCCTTCCAATCCAAACCATTCTATGATTCTATGAGTCTATGATTCTATGATAATCTTGGCACGGAGGAAAAAAGCATTTGGAAATACTGATGACCAATCATTTACAAGGAGTTTCCAACTATTAAAAAAAATTTGTTCAAATGTTGTGAAAGATATGCATCAGCTTCTATGTTTAATAGAAGATACAAGCAATTCTCTTAATCTTTCTCTTATGCCTTTTACTTGAATGCAGTGATTGTTTTCTTAGTTTAAAATTGGTATTTGAAATACCAAAGGATAAATAAGACAGGTTTTGTAAGTGGAAAGAAAAATGCATTGTCAAGAGACAAACATAAGAGCGGGCAGTTACTCGGAAACACTCTGACAGGGTCCTGGGTCAGTAGATGATATTTAGAGAACTGATTCTACATTATCAGCTATGTTTAAGTGAAGTCTGATCTAATCTAATCACCTTACTTTAGCTAAAACATCTTATGATTAAGTTGTCTCACCAACTTTTTATGCTGAGGTGAGTTAGTAGAAAAGAACAGAAGTAGAGTTATTGCAGTGCTGCATTTCACATAACTTCCATTTATACGTCTCCCAGATGAATATATCCCATCCTCATTGCTCTTTGCATTAAAGAAAAATTAGTATGAATTTCTCTTACCCACTAGCCATGCCAGGAGGAAGTTTTTCTCATAACAATTATACTGCGCAGGGAAAATGCAACTTGAAGCTCAGAAATCCTTCTGGTAGTCCAAGGCAAGGAGGTGCCTCCCTCTTATACTCCCTGTGCCCTCTGAGGACTGTCACTCAAACAGACAGGCAGCTCAGGAAGGCAAGGGAAAGGCAGGTGGTGCCAAACCCCACAAGAAGACTGGAGTGTAAGGACAGTACAACATCTCACGCCTCCCTCAGCACAGAACGCTCAGACCAGGAAGTCAGAGCCAGGCTCCTGCTTTGCCTTATCACCACAGACAATCAGTACAGCAGGGAACACAGAAGGTAACAGCAGAGAGACACACTGTGACTGCCGCCTTCTCACACCTGACTTTTCAAATACAAACATGAAATCCTTGTGAGAACTTCAGACATGAGTCACGGGCATTGTTTCTGGAGATATGTTGGATTATTTATTACCAGATTTTAGATCTCTGCATGAATTTTGGGCCCAGAAATAAGCTCTCTCTGAAAGCCTTGGCTGAGATGGAGAGGCCATTCTGATCTTGCTGTTCTAGATACAGTTATTATTTGAGAATAGAAGAAAAGATTATAATAGATCAGGGATCAAAAAAATTATAGGTGTGAAAAAACCCCACCCAACGTATGATTCTCTATTTACAGCTGCAATTGCTAGTTGCAACCTTGTAAATACTAGGAGATATTATAACAAGGAAATGTTTTACAGAGGCAGTGCTTCATACACACCAGCGCAAGCAAGTGATGGCAGGTGCCAATAAGTAGAGGTACCCAATTCAGTTCCTGTCCTGGGAAGCATGCATTCATGATGTAGCTAAATTAACCTTCAGATAGTTTAAAGCTTATATTTTTGTTTGATAAATACTTTTAAAATTTTCTTCTTCATAATAATTCCTGAAAAACATAGTTTTAGGTTTAAACTCTATATGTACAGGAGCCCAAACAGTTTGCTGTTACACCCTGTTTATACAAATGGTTCTGCACCTCTGGTCCATGTACCCCTTCAAAGAATCATATTAGAGACATACAAAGCTGCAGGTAATGAGGATGCCTGCCACATGGAACTGCCTAGGACACAGGATGTGCAGCCAGCTCACGTAAAAGTGAAGCTTCTTTCTGACTCTACTGGGGAAATTAATTTATTTAAAAATTTAATATCCCTAAAAGAATTTTTTTCTTTACCATTTTTTTTGTTACTACTTATTGCAATTCTAGGTAAGCAAGATAAGTGACAAAAATACAGTGACTCTGTTTATCAACTGAATGCAGGAAGTCTTTTTCTAGGCTTTCATTTAAAATGTAAAAGCCAGTGGGCATATTCTCTCCACAAAAAAAGTTGCAACTCCTTTATTTACTTCACTAGAAAGAGTCCATTTGGGAGCCCAGGGAATTTCCAAGCATCATCATCACTGGAGGCAGCAGATTTAAGTTGATCTTTGGTAAAATTACAGGTCAGATCTGTAGCATTGCTAGCCATTTCATAACCAAACGTGTACTTAAATCTGTTGTAAAACTTCTGTCCTATGATTTAGCTACTGAGCCAAGAAAAACTTAAAGATCCCAAAGAGTGTTAAATGGTGCATTTGCCAACAGATATGAAGCACTGCTCGCAGGCAAATGAGATCAGCACATAATCTGGGTTGTTCCCAGGTTTAATGCAGGCAATAAGAAAACCTGATTGTCCAGAAAGTGGTCTTGCTTACACGATGGGTTGGCTTTCTCTTCTGAAGGGACCAGGCAAACCAGGGCAGTGTACGTTTGTTGCGCAGGAGCTGTGGTCAGGCTCCCCCAGTTCTCTGTTCCTCTTTTCTGGCACAAGGGAACAGAGTATTTTGCGCTGTCTCACTGGCATGAGAACAGCATTTCGAAAGGAATGGGGCAATAGACCTGTGGAAGACGCTGTGCCAATTCAAACTGCCACCTTAAGCATCAGATGCTGCCCTTTCCCAAGACGAAAAAATCCCCACTGAATATGACGTGTTCCTAAAGCACATAGGCAGCTTTGTGCATTTCTAGCCTCAGTATTTTGCTTTTCTAATCAAGGTGGCCAATGCAAAAGTGCTGGTTTGTTGCCTCTAGTCAGATATCTGAACTTCCCTGAAGAGGGAAAGGGCTCCTTCAGAGCTAAATTAAACCTCTTCCGTGGATCTAGAAAGGATGAGTGGGAACATAGTTAAGGACTTCTATACCAAAGCAGCCAGGGCTCATGTGTGCACAAAGCACACATTTGCACTGGACAGGCTCACTCAAAAAAGCTGGCAGCTAGAACAAACACTGTGCAGATCTACAGCAGGCTCAGTCCTTTCCCAGGAGAACCCAGAGCACGCCTTTGGTTCACATCTGTGCATGGATAAAGGGAAAAGGAAAGTTTCTGAGAACCTGAGTTTGCTGGACATTTCTGTGGGGGCTTTGGCCAACTCTCTGCAAGCTGACCACCACTGAAAAGCGATGGAGATATAGCCTGGGCTGATCAGAGGGAACCTACCCAGGTCAGAGCTCAGTGAGAGCAGGGAGTCGGGACGTTGAGGCCTCTACCCTTCTATAAGTATTAATTCTCGAGCTGGAGCCTTACCTGACAGATTATCTCCTACCAGTCTCCATGGTCCCTATGCCCAGCCTGTCTCTTAGTCACCTCCCCGGTTTCCTAAGCCTCAGCTTCTCATTCCTGAAGTCCTTCTTATCTCCAGCCAATGATGTTACAATCCCTCTGCTTACTAGGGAACTTCTGGTGCAGCAGCAGTCCTCAAAGAGAAAAGTAATAAAGAATTACACAGTCAGGCATGTTTTTGTCATGGAAATGCCAGGAATAAATAACTAATTTCCTGGTGACTTGCTTACCTTTAGTGTGGTCTGTTGACCTGCCTTTGTTTACTAGTGCTAATTCCCAGGTTTGATAGGTGAGCTATGGTTGACTTATGAATGTTCTCACAGCCAGGTGAGCTGTCTGCACAGAGAGCAAACCCAGATGCTGGGAGAAAGCAAGCGTCTGTGGATGCAGGTGCCTCAGTAACCCTGAGTGATCTGAGGGGCGAAGGGAGGGAAATTTTTTACTGTTTGCTTTTTTTATTTATCTTAATATTAGGACTGTCAAGCATACACCTTCCTTGGTTTTGTAAAGAGAGACTGTGTCTAGGAATCATTGAGGCCTGCTTACTGCAAGTTAGGACACATTAATTGAAGAGCCCTGAAGCGTTTCACATTTAGCACAGTCACAAATATGCATTTGCTTATTAGCACTCACAGATGTGAACCAAGATTTTATGCAACCTGGCCCAAACATCCTTCCTTGTTGCGCAGCTTCGTTCTTGTGCTTTTCAGATAAACATCACCATTAATCAATCAATCTGTTTGCCATCACTGGCCTAGATGAGATGGCGTAGCTTGACAGAAGGATTCAGAAGTGCCAGCGCTGGGCTTCCTGGCACCCCAAAACCTTTCTCTTTTCTCCAGGTTTTGTGTATGTGCTGGTTGTAAAGCAGGACAAGCAGGTGAAGTTAAGGTTTGAGAAGTTCAGCCTAGAGAAGAGAATGCTCCAGGGAGACCTTAAAGCAGCCTTCAGGTACTTAAAGAGGGCTACAGGAAAGCTGAGGAGGGGTTTCTTATCAGGGAGTGCAGGGATGAGGACGAGGGGTAGTGATTTTAAGATGAAAGAGGGGAGATTTATATTAGACATAAAGAAGAAATGTTGTACTGTGAAGGTGGTGAGGCACTGGCACAGACTGCCCAGAGAAGTTGCAGAAGCCCCACCCCTAGAGGTGTTCAAGACCAGGTTGGATGGGTCTTTGAGCAAAGTGATGGTAGTGGAAGGTGTCCCTGCCCATGGCAGGGGGGTTGGAGATGGTTGATCCCTGCCAAAGCAATCCATTTTATGACTGTAAGTTTATTTGATATAATAATGATAATACTGAAATTTGTTGTTTACATACAAAATTTATTGTCTTATCTCGAAAAGATAGCAGTTGGAAAAGGAAGGTACTGTAATTTTATTATCTTTATAACCCCATCATTATTTCTGCAGCTGATAATGGGCAAAAGAGCCTTCCATAAACATTAGGATAACAGCGGGCTCACTGAAGTGGCAGTACTAATAAAAACCACGCTCTGCATTGCTGTGAGGAGGCATGGAAGGAAAACACGCAATGGAGCGCAGCAAAAATATGACCGCAGGATGTTATTTATGGTGTGGTTTCCACCAGTGACGTGGAAAACACCAGATGCGCCCCATGGCCACTTCCAGTAGCGCCGCCTCCGGGACCGTTTCCCAGTTCACCGGCCCGAACAACGGCAGGAAGATGTGCCAGGGGAGGGTTAGGTTGGATATTAGGAAAATGTTCTTCACCCAGAGGGTGGTGGAGCACTGGAACAGCTCCCCAGGGAAGCAGTCACGGCACCAAGCCTGACAATGTTCCAGAAGCACTTGGACAATGGCCTCAGACACACGGTGTGAACGCTGGGGTTGTCCTGCGCAGGGACAGGAGTTGGACTCCATCCTCGCGGGGCCCTTCCAACTCAGGGCATTCTGTGATTCTCTGGACGTGGGCAGCCGCTCTCCAGCCTCCCCGCAGCCCCTTCCTGCGGCCCCTCCCCGATCTCGCCGCCTCCGCGAGCACCGCGCGCCCCCTGGCTGCAGCGCCGACACTCCGCGGCCCCGGCCGGGGCGGGGGCGGGGCCCCGGCGGCTGATTGGCGGGGCAGGGCGTGGCGGGGCAGGGCGGTGTCGTCGCTGCGGGCCGCGATGGGGGCGCAGCTCAGCACGGTGAGGGGCTTCCTCAACCCCGCGGCCCCAGAGGGGCGTGCCGGCGGGGTGGGCGGGCCCCCAGCAACTGATTGGCGGGGTGCGGGCCGGGTGGGCGGGTCCGCGGTAGATGATTGGCGGAGCGCGGCGCACGTGGTGTGGCGGGGCGGGGCGGGGCAGGGCGGTGTCTTGGCTGCGGGCAGGGGCAGCGATGGGGGCGCAGCTCAGCACGGTGAGTGCGCCCTTACCCCGCGGCCTCGGGAGGGGCGGCGGGCGGTGGGGGTACCGGTTACCGCGGCGCTGCGTTCTGTCCCGTGTCCTCCCGCGACGTAGCTGAGGCGCCAGGCCTGGCCTGGGGCGTCGTAGGGCGGTGTCGCGGGGTGCTGGGGGTTCCTGCCGCCTACCCTACCGTGCACCCGTCATCCAGGAGGGAGAGTGGGGGTGCCTGTGCTGGAGCCACCTGTGTCCCCCGCCCCGCCCTGGAGGCTCCGGGACCTTCCCGTGGTTGGCGCGGATGCCCACGCGTGGGGTGGCCCCGCCAGCCTGGGCACCCCCTGCTCCACGTGTGGTGTCACTGCTCCAAGTGTGTCTTCCCATACATGGAGTCTCCGCGCTTGTGTGAGCACCAGGGCTCCGTGTGTGGGGTCATGGTGCTTGCGTGGGCACCCCCAGCTCCATGCGTGGGGTCCCTGATCCCGTGTGGGCACCCCCAGCTCTATGTGTGGGGCCATCTCACCAGCACGGGTACCCGTGACTCCGTGTGTGGGGCGATGGTGCCTGCGTGGGCACCCGTGGCTCTGTGCTTGGGGTAACCGTGGCTGCATTGGCTGTTGGGGCATGTATGGCTTTATTCTCTCATCCCTTGTCCATGCTGGCGGCTTTGAAGCCAGCAGCCTGGCAGCTGCTGTTGCAGCAGAGAGCTTTGCAGGAGCACGCCTGTGGAGTGGTGGGTTCACAGGGCTGTTCTGTGCAGCAGGAGGCTGTTGGAGGAAGTGTTATGAATGAGTCTTAGATAAAGCATGTATGTAAAGAGAAGTATGACTCAATAGAATTCAATGATAGGGTCACACTATTGCTTTCTGCATGGAGGAAATATGTAATGCCTTTTTTCCTCATGTGCTTGTAGCTGAAGAATCATGTATGTTTGTAGCCAAAGGTTTATATGTGCACACCTGATTCCCTAGGTCACTTAGCTAAGATTTCAAAGCTTCATAATACTTATCCTCATTTCTCTTACATTCCCTTCTGGGTATCCAATGTCAGTTTGCTCCAGAATTCAAGTCTGAGGTTTCGGTAAGCCAACTCTTGGGCATCAGATCCTTCTGTCTGCATGTCCGGCATTAGTTTGTGCAGAAGTCAGAATTCTAAATTTCACTAAGCAGACTGTCAGACACTGGATTTTATAAAATAAATAATGTAATAAAGGGATACAGCGGCATGATTGACTCCAGGGAGAGAGGCCAACTCTGCAGAGATAAGTCAACATCAACTGCTAAATCCCTGGCAATTACAACCTTACAAACTATTTCCCCTCACACAATGGTTTGGTCTGATAGTAATTTTGGGTCTTCTCATTCCTCATCGGATTCCTTCGCTGTCATTCAGATAGGTTGTCTTGGTGCAGCTGGTGCTGATGATCTATATCCTTAAGGCCTCTGTATTTTCCTGGTTTTTGTTGATTCTGGAGGCTGTGTTTTGACTAAGCAGGTTGTATGTGCTGAGCAAGTTTTTTAAGTGGAAATTCCTAGTTTGTGGCCTAGTGCTTCAGAGCAAGTCTTGCTACTCATGCTAAGAAAAAGCTAAGCAAACAGCATACTCAGTCACACACTAGTATAACTGTAGAATCTTATTTAACCTAATGGTGTACGGAGTCACACAATATTACAACTCTCAATGATCTACTCTACTTAATATATTCCTTGTTTAAGCTAAACAATCCCTATTTAAGGGAAGAACTGCCTGGTCCTATAGTTCAGCTGCCATCCAGGAAGCATTCAAATGGTGTTTACCAGTGATTGGTAAAAGATTTCATTGCTTTGAGGAGCACCTTTGAGATGCTTTCCAGCGTGAGGGGAGATCATCATGATGCAGCCACACTGTCCAGCTGGGATTGCTCCAAAGCAGGCTCACTTAGACTGTCATATTTATGGTATAGAAGTGGCTGACTTGTAGTCAAATTGCATGTAATAGAGCTATGCACAAGGCTCCTTGTCAGTGTTCACTGAATCACTCTGCTACTTATGAGTTTCTTGGGGAAGTTTTTGGCCTGGCAGCAGGCAGGCCTGTACCTCTTCTAGAGCCTGAACCGAACTGCTGCTGGTTTTGATAAAAGAGGAGTTGGGGTAGAATACAGCTGTTACAAATGGACACAAAATACGTGAGTTTGGGTGTAGCTGCTTATTTGATTATTTGAACAGCAGAGGATGAAGCAGATGCTAAAGCTGCAGAAGTGAAGAAATGCTTGTCCCTTATCTCATAGTTTTCTAAAATGGATGAGAAGAATGTTTATCTAAGATCGCTTAAAAACAGGGTTTGAATGAGGAAGTAGAGAACGGGCATTAGAGCTGCAGGTACAACATTTTTCTTGCCAAAGAAGCATTTGGTTTGTATGTTTGTAGGGCAGTTTGGTGGTAGAGTGTCGTGCTGTAAACTTAGGCATTTAACTGTATCGTGCCCACCATGTCCTAGTGGAAAGGGCGGGGAAGCTCGATGCTATGGCTTCCCTCTTTCTTGTGGCCTTTTTTTGTTATCCCACAGAGGTCTGTTTCCATTAATAAAAATTCCTGCTCAGTTACTTATTTTGTGATCTCTCTTAGCAAAGATTTGTGCAGCTGGAAACTGTGAGTCACCAGATCTTCATTTAGTGGTTCCTGGCCTTAGGGTTAGCCAGTTGCTTCCTCTGCTGCTGTAGATCTGATGCAGCTTCCATGGTTGCGGTGCAGTTGTCTGCGCTAATATCTTGTTATACCCTGCGGTGAGAGTATATAAATATCTTTTAACCCTAAGAATGTATTTCTTAACAAGGATAACTTTTTGTAATTATTCAGCCATCAGTTTTTCCCCTTTTTTCTGCCCACCAGCTGATACTTTCAGTGAGAACTGTCTGAATCAGTGGATGTGCTGTTTCATTCTGGGCTGAATCCCATGAGGCTTTTGCACTAATTGACCATGCATAACAAATTGCCTCCCACGAGCTAACTCTGTGTTAAAAGTATTTAACAAAATTAAGCTCAATTCTGTTCCAATAAATGCAGATCTCGTGCATTGCTTCAAAAAGTGATGATTATGCACGTTTGGGGAAAGCGTGTGATAATCAAGTTTTCACTTGACATCTGATGACCAAAAAAGGATTTGCAAAGATGGGGGGGAACATTCATCTCTGCACACAGGTGGAGGAGCTGACTTGCAGAGATGATATTTCAAACTCCTCTCCTCCTACCTTCCTGGTCATCCGTTACTGACATACATTAATGTTGGAGTTGGGACTGAGCCTAAGTTTTGGAATTTCCGTTTCCAACTGCAGTTTTACTAGACCACAGCTGTGGGGTTTTTTTGGTCCATTTTAGATAGCCACATCTTTAATTTAAACTAATTCATTTTAACATATTAATGTCTTATTTGAAGCATCATCTGCTGCAGGTCCAGCTTGCTGTCTCCACAAGGTCTCATTCACCTTCTGCAGTTCTTATTAGGGTGTTTGCTGCCATCACTTTCTTTAACATGTCGCTTCCCTCCCCCCATTTTTTGTGACTCAATAACAGAAGAAGTTATTCCTGGAGCTGCAGTAATCTGACGAATATGCAGGAAGTAAGGAATAACATTCCTGTGAACTTCAGCTTGTTCAGAAACAACCTGTGTGGAGCTATTTCAATGTTTTCAAATAAAAGTGCAAAAGGCAGTTTGTGTGTATATGGTGTGTCTTTAGACTGTAACAAATATTGATGTATTTTAGATTTCTCCAGCAGCATTTTAAGAAGAGAGAGTTTATGCTGTACGTTTTTTAAAATTTTACACTTGCCACAGTTTTAGTAACAATAATGTAGGACTTTTTTTTTTATAGCCACCTGAAAAATGTAACGCTTGTGGAATTGTGCTTCTAAAAGACTGATTAAGGCTCTTTAAAATAAAATGAAAGTACAAGCCAACCAGGCAGGGCTTTGAGCACTTTCAAAAATTAGTAAGTGCAGAGAGTTGGAGAGGATTTATTATAAGTAGTTGTTCAGTTTATTCTCCTGTCTTAAGTTAGGACCAAGTCTACTTACATGGGTGACTTCATTGGCTGTTGTAGTGCTTATCTAAACTCGCAAGAAGTAGTCTGTTTCTGGGATCAGGCACTAGAAATGAAAGCACTGGCCTCTGGCTGAGCATGATACTTGTGGGCCCTGTGCTTGTAGTCTGAGTGAGCTATCTTCAGTCCTGTAAACTGAACAAGTGCCCAGGGCATATGGTACTGGGCTGGGGAGATGCCTTCCTCCTTCTGTCTTGTCTGCACAGCCATAGTGGCAGTGATGTGGTTTCTTGTGGACTTTTCCAGGCTGATGTGGCCACTCAGTCCCTCCCAGCTAGGCAGCCCATGCATGATGTCAAGGATGGAGAGGGTGATGTGGTGCAAGGGCCTAACCTGCTCCTGTTTTGTGGGGCTTCAGCCTGGGGCAAAGCTTACCCCTGCAGCAGGCTATGCAGCCATGTCTCCATCTGCCTCTGGGTGCTGTGATGTAAAATGTCCAAAGCAGTGGTGTGTGATTGGTGACATGGTTAAGGAACCTGTTTGCACATCCCTGCACCAAGGAGCACCAAAGCACAATGGTGTGTGTGGGGAACCTGGGTGATACCCTGACTCCGCTACTCCCAGTCCCATCACGGGAGAGTAGCCATAAGATACTCATAAGAGAAGGCTTATCCACACACACGTGCACAAAGGAGCACAGAGATACTGGCAGGCAGGAGGTTCACAATAACCCCTTCAGAGAAGTGAGCCCCAGCCCTTCTCAGAAATGTGGAGGGGAGCCTTTGACCTGTGGGCCAGGAGTGATGCCCATCTGCATGTGTCAGTGGGAGACTGGCTCCCCTTGCCGGCTGGGGATTGCAGGGGCTGAACGCTTGGGGATTGTGGGTTATTTAGGGGAGGAACCAAAGGTCATTCGCAGAGGAACAAATATGAGGAAAATAAAAGGATAAAGGGATGAAAAGGGCTGATCCTATGCACACAGGCCTGCTCTGTACCCTTGTCTGGCTGTGTCCTGCAACCAGTCAGCCCAGTCCCATGTCCTTGTTAAACTTGATATCTGCCTTCCCAGGGAAGGGGCACTCTTTGGAGGTTTGTCAGACCCTGTCTTGGAAAGCCTGTGTGTCCTTGGTGCTGGCACCTAGTGCTAGTGTGTGATGGCTAGCAAAGATCAAGCTGGACTAGCCAGCAAGTAGGTGAGGTAGCCTGGGAGCCAGACATCTCTTGAGGGTGAGACCACCAAAGGTACTGGCTGCTGGAGGGGCTGGGGATCCTGGTCAGCTGCTAGAGAGAGCGTGGGATCTGTGGGTAGAGTGTGAGAGTTCCACAGCGTGTGAAGGGGTCTATGCAACAGCAGCTCATATGTCCAGATGGCACCCACTGGGGAGATTAGAATCTGGGGACAGCTGCTGTGAAGACTAAGCCAGCTACTGGTGGATCCACCCTGTACACATGTGTATATATATTTCCTGTTACGGGACTTTCAACCTGTTTGGTCAGGGAATGGAACAGGATGAGTCCATCGGTGCTGTTTGTGTGAGCATCTGTCTGTGTTGGTCAGTGTGGCCAGCCACGTGTGTATCTGGGCATGTATTGCGTATGTGTGTCTGTATGCGTGCCTGCTGGACATATGTGCTCAGCCTCACTAATGGCTGGACCCCGGGGACACGGAGCTTTGATAGCCTCGCTTCTGTCGAGCTGCTGGGTTTGGCAACCCTCTGTCAGCATGCCCAGTGCCTCAGTGGAGGAGTAACTCCAGCTATTCATAAAGCAAATTTGTGCGTTACGTTGGCTGGTATTATTTTAATACTTCTTCTTGCTGCTCATATTAGTACAAATACAGGTTATTTTAGTTCTTAGATTGTCATGTCATGCTACCATATTCATTCTCACCAAAATAACTTTCTCTTGTTATGCACGTGTGTCTAACACTTTCTCTGCATTGTTGCAGTTGGGTCGAGTTGTGACATACCCAATATGGCTCATCTACACCACCATCATGAGGCTCTTCAGGAATCCCCATCCTGCAATTACTCTGAAGGATCCAGAAGTGAAGTATGCATTGAGGTTGATTGATAAGGAGGTAAGAGCATGTACAGTGCTAAGCATGACCTCTGCATGGGTGCTGTGAAATGCTTCTAGCTTCTTGAATCTTGCTGCTTGCAGTAGGGCAAATATTGGTATTTTAAGGAAAGGGCTGCTTTGTAAATGCTATGTGCCAAGCATAACCAAGTTCTGCAAGCAGCTTGTTCCCAAGCAAGTTAGCGTGGAGAATGCTGCTTTAGAGATGGCCAAACTCATAGTTTCTGTCATGTACGTCTCATGTCATGGAATCTGTCAGCAGGAATTCCTAAACTCTGCACTGCTAGATTGGCTATGAGACAGAAGTCATGCTGTCAGGCACAGCAGGCAGTTTTTTCATGGTCAGTAGCATTCATAGTAGTTGTCAGGATTATGTTGATACTGATTCATGTTATTGGATTTATGTGCTCCAAGGTGTTACAAAAGAAGGATGTTTAAATGGTGTAGTCCTGACAGCACCTGAGCTGTCTCTGCTTCTCTTTCTCTCTGTTAGAAGTAGAAACCATTCTGTACCTCCTGGGCAGCTCAGCTGGGTTTTCAGAGGAAAGTCATGACCCTTTTAGGGGTGGATCTTGCTGTCAGAAGTTGGTAACTCGAATTATGTGAAGGGGACCAAAGCCAGAAAAGGTGAAAAGTCCAAATTTACCCTGGATAAATTCACCATCAAATGGATGAGATAGGTATCGTGGCTTTTTGGATGTGAAGTCATACCTGAAATAGTTTCAGCGTTGACTTTTTAAGTCAATGAGCTAATCAGAAAGCTCCCAAAGAATTTTGATGAAAAGGACTTTAGACTGAAACACAGCTTTGTTTGAAGTGTAAGGAGTGCACTGATAGCTCGGCTTTCATTTGTTCCATCTGTCAAAGAAAATGATTACTGTCATTTTGAATCCTGATTTTGTGGGAATTAAAAGCTCCCCCATGGCTTGGGGTGGTGTGACTGAGTTTACTTCCCATGTGTACTGCAACAACACTGTTATTATATACTCCCCACTTTCTCATGAGATCTGTTGCAGGTACAGTCTGCCTGACCTGCCCGAGGGGAGGGCAGCTTGAGGCACTGCAGCCTCAAGAATCAAGCTACTTGCAGGTTTCTGCTATAGCAGTTTGTAACAGAAGAGAATGCACAGTTTACTTGTTTGTTTGTTTGCCAAATACTAATTTTTTTTCCTCGCTCTGTTGTTATTTTTTGAATTTTTTTTTTAATCTTAGGATGGAGGGACAGCTCTTGTATAATCAATTCAAGTGCTGCTGCATGCAGTACCTTGATCAACTGAGAATATTTGACTGAGGGGTGTTTAGAATTTTTTGCCTAAATGGGAAATGTGTCCTGGAAATGGAAGTTAATTTTGAAAAATAATAGTACAATACAATAAGTGCTAGTAGCTTCTAACATCCTGCCAAAAATCTGGTGCAGACACTCTGATCTTTGGTACTACACTTCTCAACATTGCCATATCCATCTATCTAGGAAAGATTAAATTAGAGTCTTTCAGACATGCTTCAGTTTGTATTTTTCAAGCTATTAAATTTGAAGTCAATGAGAATTTTAATCTAAAACCATCTATCATTATGCAAAAAACATTTTAACTTGGGAAGAGAATCGTGAATTCTCAGAGTGGTTGTGGAGCCTGCTCAAGACAACTGTGTGGTTGGCCGGAGTTTGCTGTCCATTGCAAGAGAAATTCTAGTATGCTGGTTTTACCTTGTAGTGTTGCTCCTTTTGCTTGCCCTTGCCTAGCTAAAGACCCTCATATTTTAAAAGTTTCTGCTATTCCCATTACCATGTTGACATTTATAATTTCCTTTTTGTGAATGTGAAGCTATTGGTCCCTTTGCCAGCGGAGCAGCAAAATAATTTCTGTTTTAAAACAAAAAAAAAATCCCTGTTTTGGGAGTAGCTGGGGGTTGTAATCTTTAAACTGGCGTATTTTGATGATATTGTTGAGAGGATGGTTTCTTAGAGGACTGTGACCCAAGCAAAGGAACAGGAGGCTTGGATGGGAAGAGAAGTGGCAGGAACTGCTTAGACTGATTTCACAGCTAGAGAAAATGGACTGGTGATTGAAGAGCTAAGTCACAGGTATTGCAAGTATCAGGCTGCCATGCAACAATACACATATATTAAATCTCAGGAGGATTCTACAGTTGCATAGAAACAATTTTTAGGTGTCTGCAATCTGAAGTTCAAAAAGCACTGGCATAGAGATTGCATATTTTGACATATGTGCATCTTTTAATGTAGCTTAGACTTTTGTGTTTGAAAGCTGGAAATTGAAGGTACCATTTTGTCGAGCTGTTTTGAGCGGAAGCATTTCTTCCTCTACCTGCTCTCTGCTTTTTACCCACCAGCTGAAACGTTTAACATTTGCCCAAATTGACTGTACCGTGCCTTCCATCTGTGGAAGAGAGAAATAAGGGTCACAAGGTTGCTTCCTAGTGTTCAGCATAGGAAAAACCTATTATAATAGTTAGACGTGCTAATTTAATTTATGCCTTAAAAAAGCCCACAACCTCAGGGTTGGGTTTTTTTAATGGTAAGCATAATTGATTTGTAACCTTCCAGTGGCTTCAGCAGAGCACCAGCTTGGAAAAACTGTTCACCAGCTTTGCATTTGCAGATGCAACTGTGGAAAACATCCTCAGCACCTGCAACTTGAGACAGAAAATACTGGTTCCTAGCCAGAGGCCAAGGACTTCCAGGTGCTTATGGCAGTGCCAGGTGGTGGCATTGGAGAATGCAGAGGAGATGGCCCCCTGCTGGAAATGGTTTCTGTGTCCTGATTCAAGGCTATCTTTAATCAAGCCTTGACTAACAAATTGCTGAATGGCATGCTGAGTATCTTAGCCGTGTAACAGAGACAAGGCTGATCTAGGCACTAGGAATTTCTGGACCCTTTCTGTGTTTCTCGCGATTGTCTCTTGTGATGCACCAAAATACTTTTATTCAAATTCGAAGTGGCTAATTAATCTCGACTTTAATTGATAAGATGGTTAACTGGGAATTCAGAAGTTTGTTCTTTCTGCATGCTGTTAAAGACAGCATCTTAAAATAAAGGATTATTTGCAGAATCCAGCTTTGAAGTAGTGAAGCTGGTGCTGAAATTTTCGTACAGAAACAGCACCAATTAGAAAAGTCGACCTCTGCAGAATTGCTACATTCAGAGCAGTTCTTATTTGCATTATGCAAATATTTCAGTTAGGATGCTGTGCTTACCCCAGTCTTTAATCCTGCAGGAAGCCAGACTAGCGTATTGGCTTTACAAGTGAAATAAAAAACATTAATCCCAACAATGTGGCTGATTGTTCTTTTTATTTTCCTCTTCCAGGAAGTTAGTCATGACACAAGAAGATTTCGATTTGCTCTCCCTTCCATAGATCACGTTCTGGGTCTCCCTGTAGGTACGTTCTGTCTCTCCTTACTAAGAATCCAAGTGTTGTTAATTATACTACAAAAGATCTTTTGGGGATTTTTTTCTTGCATTTTGAACTGTTGAATTTCGAGTACTGTCCACATGGTTTGAGCTGGTATTCAGATCTTTGCAAGATTATCCTCATGGAGTCATCTGTAGGGTCTGAAATCGTGTGTACTTACAGAGAGAGTACATACAACTTGTTTCTGTGAAGGTTTCTGTGAAGACAGTAGGAACAAACACTGGTCTTTACTTGTATTTTTCCAGTTTCAGCTTTCCAGTGTGTGTTATTGCCTTCGTGCTTGGTCTCTTTGGTCCCTTTCAGTCCCTCAAGGCAGTGCTCCCAGCTACTTCTCCTCTAAAACACGCAGTTTACCAGATGATCTACTCACTTCTGAATTTGCAGCCAGTCTCATGGAACTTCTTAATCACCATAGGGTGGATGTTTCCTTAGGCCTTGCCACATGGCGCATTGCCTTCCATAATAACAGTGCTCTTGTTTCCTACTGCTTACATAAAGAGCATTTAATTGTGGCTTGTGTTTAATAGGGACTTTTACTTTAACAATCTGTTTCTGTGATCTGTGGATCGGATACTTTGTGGTAGATAGCACCTTTCCAGCATTACAGTCCTATTGTGTTTAGATTCGCTCTTGTTTGGGATCTTTTATTCTCTTGATCCTGCTAAGTAGCCATGAGGAGTTTCCCTGCCTTGCCCATAAGGAACATGGAGGAGTGATCTGTCCCACCTCTGTAATTGTTCTTGTCCTAACACTGACAGAAAAGAAGCTGTCAGGGGTGAATTTGGCCTGCTGGATGCCACGGCATCCTCCAGTGTTTTAGCAAGGTCAGGGCCAAATCAGCCAGTTGTTTCAGCATAGCCCAGGAAGGCTCATGCCTGGCCCTGCATGGTCCCAGGTAGCAGTATAGTTGTACTCCCAAAGGTGGTTTTCATGGGCTAATCTGTCAGGGACTGAGGGAGTGGTTTACTGGGCGAGACTTGGGAAGCAAAGATTACTGAAAGCTGGTGAAGGTGGTAAAAGCAGCTGGGAGCTGCAGGCTTGGCAGCCGTGGGACAAATAATGACGTGAGCTCTGCATGTTTAGTCCAGCACCACCATTTCACTTCTACCCCCAGCTGGAGTATTACAGGAGAAAACGCAATTCACTCTGAGGGGGAGTGGGATTGTCTATGTGCCCATGAGAGGCTGCCAGTTCCTGTTCTGTCAGGGTGGGGTAAAGCTCTAACAAGTAAGAGCATAAGGCATGTTTTCTGTTTGGGAGGAGCACCTTTTTTTGGATTTGTACCAATTCTTGTGAGTCGTGCCCCAACAGTGGGTCCCTTCTGTTCAGGTTCACAGTCTGCCTTGGTCACCACAGGTCTGTTCCTGGAGGAGGGGGTGGTAAGACCACCTTTTGCCTGTAGGAGAAATGTGAGACTCCTGCTGCTGCAGCTCCCTTCGGGTCTTCCCTGGCAGGAGACATGTGCTGCTGGATGTGTATAGACTCTGCTGAGAGGATTGTTTGAATATTTTTACATTATGTCTGTGTACAGCTTCAAGTGAGTTGTGGTTGCTTGTTTCCCAGTTGCTGGGTAGCACATCTACATTCACCCACTGCTTTGCCTCACTGGCCCTCTGACTTGGCAAACAAGCTCCCAGTGAAGTCCCCTCTTTTTGTTCCCATAACAGGCCCAGGAGCTGCATTTATCTTAAGAGGTTGTTCGATTGATCTAGTGGTGATAAAATACCTAGGGAGATATTTTTTTTTTTGTTATTCTTCACTTGGGTTTCTTCAGAGTGTTGGAATTCTATAGGAAAACCTTTAAAAGGAGTTAGTTCTAGTTTTTTTTAAATCAAAAACGTAGACACTGAGACAAGAAACTGTTGTGAAGAATTCAGTGAATGTGTGACATTGAAATGTGATGGCTGCATTCAAATGTTTAGCTGGAGAAATAGCAGGGTCATAAAGGTGGTTTATGTCTAGGCAGCCTTGGCAGTGGCAGCTAGAAGACCTCTTGGTAGACATGGGTCATTTGTGGTCAAAGAAAGAACAGTTATAACTGAAATGTAACGATTTATAACTCACATGTCACTAGAGAAGGATGAACAGCCCTTGACAGTTTTCCCCTTCTTTGTCCTTTTTACTTGGCCATACAGGAGAGACGTATCACATCTTTGCAAGATCTCAAATGCAGTTAGGGCTTCAGTGAATGTAAATGTACAAAACTATCAAAACAGATATGATTGATGCTCACAGTTAGCAATGGAGTTGCCTGCCTTTCCCAGTGGAATAGATGCATGGTTAACCACAACTTTGGCAAGGTGTTACACTGTCAGGAAAATGAAAGAGGAAAAACTAGTGCCCTAAAACAAGGTAGTTGGGAGTACTTTGAGACTATGTTTGCGGTCAATGCCAGCTCAGTAGCTCCACTGAACGAAAAGTCTCTTGAAAGCAAACAGCTTTTTTTTTCTTCCCTGTGTACAGGACAGCATATCTACCTGTCTGCACGGATTGATGGGGCTCTTGTTATTAGACCTTACACTCCAGTTTCCAGTGATGATGACAAGGGCTTTGTGGATCTTGTTGTCAAGGTAAGAATGTCACGCTCTCTTAACAGGCTGGGCAACTTCTGAGCCTACCTTTACATTTGCAGTGCCACGTGAAGTCTGATGTGCTGGCTTCTGCTCAGGTGTGTGCCACTGTGGACTTCCACCAGTGTAACGAGTGACCTGCAATTACTACAACCCATATGGTGTTTTGCAAGCACTTCTTTAGTGAGGGCATCTCATGAGATGTTGCATCATTTTCTATATTTGCATGCTGCAATTTTCTAAAATCTGTGGTGTTCCTGTAGGTGCTCACAAAACTTTCTTATCCTTCTGAAATGAGGAACTGATCTTGCCTGAACCGTCAGCTTATTCTGAAGCTAATATAATGTGATCAGTGATCATTAAGAGTAGTGATCATTGTCATTACTGATCAGACTGTGAATGGCTGATTGGCAAGAATGTGACTTTGAGTCCTGTGATGATGCACTTTTGCTTTGTCTCTGGGTAGCTAGACTAAGTAAATACATTTAAAGCTGACAGGAATTTAAAAAGTGAACATCTACATTGGATTTCCTCTTAGCATTTTCATTGGGTTTTTTAACAGGTCTACTTTAAAGGTGTCCATCCAAAGTTTCCTGATGGAGGGAAGATGTCTCAATACTTAGAAAGCCTGAAAATAGGGGATACTATTGACTTCAGAGGACCAAGTGGCTTACTTGTCTACAAAGGAAAAGGTAAGGCTGACTGGAGGATGTAATTTCTCCAGAGTACACAATACAGAAATAATGTACTATATAATAGTAGTAGTATTGGCCACAGTTTTTTCCAGCTGGGTTCAAGTCTTTCTCTGCACAAAAGAAATTTCTAGTGTCTTAATTAAGTCAGTGGCTATCCTGAAGGAGATGGTTATGATTATAGAAGTGCTTGTTATTGATACTGTCCTCAAAGAAGTGAATTCTCTCCCTGATGATATGGACATAGTTTGTACACTGATAAAAACACTTGGTATTTGCGCTGTCCAAGTGAAAATGATCTTTTATGCCAATATAAAAATCTCCCACTTTGGCAAAGTGCAGCTACAAATGTGTCACAAAAGCCTTCTGGCTTTTATGAGCAGCAGAAGTCAGGCACGTGGTTTTCCAGAGCTTTGTATCTGTGTTTGTGTTATCCTAGATGAAGAGAGGTATGAGTACAACAAATGTAACATTTTGAGCAATTTCTAACTCTACTCAATTTGGCTGAATCTGGCAAATAAGCTCAAAAAGAGGAGATAATTAAAAAAAAAATATACCCTATATATTTCAGGTTTTCCCTTAAAGTAATCTGCATGGGGTAAATAAACAGTCCAAGTAGATAAATTCCTTTGTGTGGAAGTGTTTCCAGAATCCGGGCTTCTGAATATCACTGTAGGAATGGGACATAAACAAATAGAAATACAGGTAGTTTTGGTTTGATGCTATAGTCAGGAATAGGTAATAACCCATGTCAGTGTCTCATGTTATCAGTACTTGTGTTACTCTGGTCATCTTTCAGGATTTAATTTGTGACATCGTCACCTTTGTCTGTTCCATGCTCCTGCTTTTCAGAGGTGGAAAGGACAGGGCTGAAACAAAGTCTGTTAGCTGAACATGCTGGGAAGGCCTCATAGGCCGTGTCTCCTGCTTTCTTCATTATTTTCCATCTCTCTCTCCCTCTCTTTTCAGGCGAGTTTGCTATTCGGCCTGAAAAGAAAGCTGAACCAGTTACTAAGAAAGTGAAATATGTGGGGATGATTGCAGGAGGAACCGGTACGTATTTATCGAGATTCATTCTTGATTTCCTACAGCTGGTAGTTGTGTTTGTTCATATGTTCTCTCATATGCTCACTTGTGCTTCCTTTTGCTCCTTTGCACTCTTGCATCATTGACCTTCCTTTCTCTTCCAGGGATAACACCTATGCTGCAGATCATTCGAGCAATCATAAAAGACAAAGATGACCCTACCATTTGCCAGCTGCTCTTTGCTAATCAGGTAATTTTGTTCTTTTTTCTCTTTATAAAGTTTTACTTAACTAACAGAACTCTACTCAGAAAACAAAATTGTTGCTGAGAAAACCTGGTACAAAGATACAGACCCTGAGGGGAGAAATGAAGTGTTAAAAATGTCCTGTATAAAACCACTGTAATTAATTGTGTTTTTAGCGTAGCTATGGAAATGCCACTTTCCTCTCTGCTAATGCTCACTTCCCTGTGTCTCCTTGCTCTGTTTCTAATCCAGTTTATGAATGTTTCAAGAGTCTGCATTCCTTCGTGCAAGTTGTTAATGTTTTGGGGAGACTTTCAGGGCTGTCTTAGTGGAAACATGAAAGAGGTGGACATCAGCAATTGTAACTCCCCAGCTGCACAGTAGGGTTTGTATATGGAATCTTCCTGTTTGAGTACACCGTAGGTGAGACTAAAGTTGACGTTGGTCTGCAGCAGCTTCCTCAGCCATGGAGCTTAATTCTGCTGGGCTGTCTCCTTTCATTTCCATTCACTTTTGTCAGTTCTTCTCACGTTTCTGTTGCTCTTTAAGGTGTATCATACTGCCTTGCTGGACAAAGGGAAGGTCTCTCATTACCATGGAATCCTTGCAACAGAGATTTCTTGGATGACCAGGCAACCCACATGAACTGCAACGCCCCTTCATTGCCTGATATGCTTCTAGTGTTAATCCTTTCGCTTTTGAATTTCTCCATCAAAATACTTGTTTCTGGATTATGAGCGATTATTTGTGATGAATGTGCCTGTGCTTCTTCAGGCTCTGCTCTGTCATTGCTCTGATATTGTGTGTGTCTTCACTTCCTTGGTACCATATCTAAGTTATAAACCAAGGTTTTTCTACCCAGAAGCCACAATCCAAGTGCCAACAAATGCCTCATTCTGATGCATTATTGCAGCAAGACCCACATAAGAGCCCTGCCAGTGCCCTCTGGTGCTGGCACAGTGTGGCTGCAGCTGCTGGTGTCTGCTGAGCTCTGGGAGTTGACACAGTACAGTCACCATGAGGGCAGGAAGGCCAGTATTTGCCATGGGTTATTCGGGATGACTAGTGCAGGGCTAGAGCTGCTTTAGCAGCCTAGAAAAGCTACTGCTTCTCGGGAAACAGTTGCCTGCATATTGGCAACAGCCTGTGTAAACATCAATCCTCGGCTTTAGAGAGTCCTTGTACCCAGTGACTGCACAGATATAAAGCAGCCTCATGACAAATGGTCAGTCAGGAAAGCTCACAGACTACATGTTTTTTTGATATTTAATGTTTCCAAATATTTTTTTAATATCTGTTTTGCTGATGTGTTATTTTGGTGCTCCTGGAAGTTAGATTACAGATGACAATGTATGTGGGCTTGTACTATGCTTCTGACTGGCGTGCTTTGAGTTGGGCAGTCTCAGTAACACCCTTTCTGGAACACATGCAACTGCAGACCCAGAAATAGGCATCTTCTCAGCAATAGTTGCTGGCACATTCCTCTGTACCCCCACAAATACAGACATAGTGGTGCTCTCGGTGCCAAATGGTTAAGGCTGCAGAGGATGATGCCACTTTTAGCCTCTGCCCTTTTCCCTCCTTCCTGAACTGCATCTGCTTTTACGGGAACAAGGCTTTCTTTTAGCCTTGAATGATGTTGCATCGGAGCAGAACTTGATACCCTGGGTAATATTTATTGTTCCAATCAGAACTCCATACCCTTTTGGTTATTTGTTGTTTCACGTCGTGTTTAAAAACCAAGCAATCTCCATATGGTAGTGTTTATGAAATTTGAGGTGGCAAAAGTTAAAAAACTGGCATTTCTCCAACTGAATGGCACACTGTGGAGGGGTAGGGAGATACTTGTACAGTTGTGGTTAATTTTTTGAGGAAAGTTGCTTTTGTAATGGGAGTGCCAAAAGAGGGCTTTACTCTTCTGATGCTACCACTAATTCCCTGAACTACTGAACATTCTGTGTTTTGATACAGCTTTTGCTTTGGTGTTTTTTTTTTGGAGGGAAGGTACTGCATGGTCAGTTGGGAAAGTTCTGAACCTTTTTATTAGCTCTACCATGGAATAGTCATGGGAATAACTCTCTTCAGCCTGGAAAATGGAGTTGAATATGTGTTCCATCTCACCGGGCTATACAGTAGCGTAATTATTGTTTTCCTTATCCTGCAGACTGAGAAGGATATCCTGTTACGTTCCGAGCTAGAGGAGATTCAGGCTCAGAATCCTGGTCGCTTTAAGTGTTGGTACACGCTGGACCGAGCACCTGAAAGTAAGAACTAAGATGCTGTTTCCACTAAAACTCATTATGGGTATTAATGCATGTGTTTGACAGGAGAGGTGCAATGTCATATGCATGTTTCTGAGCTCCTTTCTTGCTTAATGTATCGTGTGTCAACACATCCGGTGTCATCATTCTTTGCAAAGTGATGCACAGAGACTCTTAGATGTAATCAGGCAATGTTTCCAAAGCTACAACGCTCACCTCAGGTCAATGGTAGTGCAGTGTTCCTGCCATGACCACACCTGAATATTTACCATTGTTTACTCTGATCCAAAGTGACCATTTCTCCTTCCTCACAGGCATAAATATAACATGTTATCTTATTGTCCCATGTTTTTAGCAAGCATCAAGGCAGTTGTGGTGGGAGCATCAGAAGCACTGTGTCTCATGGAGATGTGTCCCAGTGCAAACACTCACTGTGTGGCAATTTACAGCAGCTGATCTGCTACAACAATGGAATTACTTTTGTATTAACAGTGTTTCTCAATGAAAATACTGTTCCAGCTTGGTGCAGTCCAGTTTTAAAGATAATGTGATACAGTTGGCTGGTCTAGGTGAGAGGATGAGCGGGCTGAGATGTGCCTCCCTTAGCTCTGCAAGTTTGAGGAAGAAAAGGTTAAATAGTTCCTGTGCCATTCCTCGTTGCTCTTCCGTACCATTCCTCATCCTGCCCACCCACATCAGGATAGATTCACGCTGCTGTTCAGCCGTAGTTTGGAGCAGAGAAGGAAAAGCCATATGCTTTCTCTTACCTTATGACCAAGAATTCACCTCCTGTAGGGTGGGGGAAGGGTCTTGCAGTCCCCACAGTCTGTTGCTGTCATTTTGTTCTGCAATTGGTTTCTCCTGTAATTTCTAAGACAGCTTAGATTCAGGTATAATCACCATTCCTTTTCTTTGATATTTATGAATTGTGAACTGATCTTAGCAGTTTTGAGAAAAGTACCTCCATAGACCCTCTGAACACTGGTCTGCAGACTTTCACTGCCGTGCCTGAAATCAGATCATATCTGAAAATTTTTGTATAGCCTGTGGGAGAAAAATGTGTCAGTCTTACTGTGCCCAAAGGTTTGGGTCAGCAGCTTTTTTGCATCCAGGGATCCAGGGCAGGGGATGTGATGGATGAACCAAAGTCCTAGTATTAACTGATTAGCACTAGGAGTGTTCCTACTGGGAACAACTTCATCAGCTAGATTTCCTCTATTGAACTTGTAAACTGTGGGGTAAGCAGGATGGATGATGTTATTTCACGGTACCGGAGCTGAGAAGATTTATATTCTGTTCACAGCTGTGCTTGAGATTTCCTCGGTGCTTTTAGCTGTATTAAATGTTAGCCCTTGTCTTCTCCACACATCAGTTTTGCACCTTAAAAGCAGAGGTGGTAGTTTTTTCCACGTAGCAGAACTGTGTTGAGGACACACATGAGTGGAGCGTACAAATGCTGCGGTCCAGAACGTTACTAAGAAACCCCCACCCCCCCTGCTTCATTCTAAAGTGACTTGGATCAATGTTTTCCTTTTTTACCTTGTTCCCCTTCCCCTGCTTTCACTTTTTTAACAGATTGGGAATACAGTCAAGGATTTGTGAACCAAGAGATGATCAGAGACCACTTGCCCCCGCCTCAAGATGATGTTCTGATCCTCATGTGTGGACCTCCTCCAATGATCCAGTATGCTTGCATTCCCAACCTGGACAAACTGGGCTACACCAAGGACATGAGGTTCTCCTTCTAAAGAAGAGTGATAACTCAGTGATGTGGTGTAGAAGGGAAGAAAATATATTTAATGGGGAACAGGACAAAGTTACAGAGACAGCTGATGCACAGTGCTGGGAAGCTACATTTACATTAAAAATGCTTCATTTTTTCTGAATCTCTGGCAAGTAAGACATTTAAACTTAGCTGTACTAAAACTGTACTGTATATTGCACAGGAACAACTGCATTGTGGAAAGGTAATGATGCCTGCTGCTCAGCTATGCTGTCCTTGCCGCATTTGTCATATAGAAAGATTGTATCCCATCTCCAGAGAGGACAGTATAGCTGCTTAGGGCAGTAAATGCTCATTTACACTTAGCTCTAAGCACTGTAATCCAATAGCTGTAATAGCCTGCTTCCTAACACTGTGCATACCCTGTACTTTCTTTGGTATGAAGTATGAACATATGTAGAATGTGCTGGATCGTTCACCTTACTTGTGCCAAATTTCAATCCTTACAGAGCTTTTACAGTAAGTGGGCCAGGAGTGTTTGCCTTGTGTGCATAATCTTTGCAACATCAGAAGCTTAAAGATGCTTGTTCAGTTGAAGGATGACAACTTACCGTTCACGAGTGAAGTTGTTCCAGCTGCCTTTTTAATCAAAACAGAGGGGTAGACAAAATTTGTTTCCTTTGTATTTTGGAATAGCCTCTCTTAAACGCAGCCGCTGTTCCAGCTGGTCACAGTTCTTATCTCTGGGCAATGAAGGAGACTACAGAAAGCAAGTTGCTTTGTGCTCCGTTACACAAATGGCTGGAATTTTTTGCTTGTATGTGTGCAGAGTACTGAAAAAATTACCAAACTGAAATTTAGTTTTATATAGCAGATGGTGCCATGGCAGTACAAAAGCAGTTGTTCTGCATCTCCAGTGTAGTGAAAAACGTGTTGGGTGAAAACTGTATCTAGTTTTAGTTTCATGTTTCCCAGAGCTGGATTTCAAATAAAGAGAGTTGAGGTTTTGTTGCCAGGGTGGGTTTTAGCAGGTAGCCCAGCTTCCGCTTTGGTATGCGTACAGTCAGGGACTTGCTCAACAGCTCCAAAGGATACATGGGAGCAGCCTTAAGTCACCAAACTGACAGTGAATTCAAATGTCTTGCTGAATCTAAAACTGTTTCTTAGATGATGTTTACTATAGCTCTGATTTTTATTTTTTTTAAATATACAGCAGCCTTTTACCTTGTCTTTAGTAAACTTAAGGCATCTCACGTGACGAACCTTTTTCTAAACAACAGAGCTGCTGCTGAGATTAGAGCTGTTCTGCAAGGAATCTCTGAAACTAAAAATCTTGTTCTGGTGGTGAAATCAGAATGACCGAAGGGACGTTCAGTCATGTAAGAAGTAATGTGGATGGTGGTTACCCACACGTGTCAGTGTCTAACACTACTTTTTCAAAGATTCAAGTAGGTAGTTGAGGTTATAGCTTGCTGTGTTTTCTTTTGTGCCTGTACAACAGATGGCCCTGGGCACTTAAAAGGTTAATTTTCAGCTTAAATTAAAAGGAGAAAAAGATACTACAGTTAATTTAAGGAACCTCGAATGGATAATACTGTTATTAATTTTATTAATTAGACCCTTGCCTCTGAAGTCTTGGATTTTTGATGTGCTCTTCTGAAACTTGTTCTCTAATACTATGCTCCAAAGCTCACGTAATACTCTAAGTTTCAGACCCTTCTTAGGGGGCAAAAAAGCAGAAATATGAGAGAAATTATATTGCTGCTGGTTTATATCACCATAGGATAGGCGTAGGGTTTTTTCAATGTTGTATTTAATGAAGTTTTTGTGTAGAAAATAACTCTTGCTGGTTACGCATCAGTTATTTTGTATGACTTACTCTGTTTGTTCAATGACTGGCTTTTTTTTCACATCTGGATAAGAAATAAAGTATCTTGCAGGTGAATCACCTGTGTTACTGAGGCTATCATCTTCAACCTTATAAGGGACAAACTATGATTGTAAAATGCACTATAAAGCTAAGGGTCAAAAAAAAAGCCAAGCTGTTTGTTAGATTTGTTTACCCAAGTGCTTCTCTCTTTCTTTTGTTTGAGTTTGGTGAAAACTGCTGGATTTGGATGCTGAGTGAAGGATTAAACTGTCTCTGTTTTTCTATCAATCACTCCATCTCCTCTTTTTACCTTTATTTTGTACATCTTCCTTGTGAACATGAGGCTCTTTTAATAAATATAAAGAGAGATTTTTTGTATAATCTACTGAAACAAAACTGCGTCACAGTCCCTTTTGGTGTGAGTACAAAGCAGCTCGGGAAATAACGAATCTCCTGTGTGAAAGGCATTTTGTGACAGGTTTCCTGAGAGAAGTGGGATTGACAGGGCTGCTGCTGCTTTGGCTTTACTGGAGATGGGAGTCCCCTTTACCTCCCACTGTGCAAGGGCAAATATCCCCCTGCCAGGAACAGTGAAGGCCTGCCTGGTGTAGGGCCAGGGTCTTTCTCTGGGCACCACTCCTGTTGCAACAGAGGATGTGAGAGGAAGTAGGATAGAATTGAGCTATTCCTTAGTCTCACTCCTGCACCTGGGGCTTAAACCTGCACTTCCTGTGGTGGCACAGCAGTCCCAGCTGTGTGTTTGATGATCTGTGCTGGTGTCAGCCCTGTCACGGGATCCACAGCAGTGAGCAGCTCTCCATTCTGGATGCTGGATGCACGTGCTGAAGTGACCGCTTACCCTGACCAAGTCCTCACCCTCCTGGCTTCCCAGCTGTCTGCCTGACTCAGGTGGGGCTCTGGTTTAATGATTCTCTTTCAAGGCACTCTATGGCAGGTAAGGAAATAGACGTTGCCTCAGGGATTTAATAGTGTCTTCCAAAAGTTTCTAGTGAAAATAACTTGGTTTGCAGCAAGGAAGCTCATACTGTTCTGAGCTTTTCTCCTCTTGGTCCTGCCTGAGTGAACAGGAAGACTATAAACATTGATAGGCAAAACCAGTGCAGCAGCCAGGCCCTCTCTTCTGTGTGTAATTTCTTACACATTACGGGTCAGGTGTGAGTGAGGGAACAGCAAAATGGGATCAGGGCAGCAGGGATCTGCAGCTTCCTCTGCTTGAACAGTGTAAGGCAGGGGTAGCAGTGGCTTTTGCTTTGTGCTTTCAGAGAATCATGCTCTGCCTCCCGCCCCACTGTTCGAATTAGCAGAACAGGACCAGATTTGAGCAGATCTGGCACAGTCAGCACGTAACACTCCCAAGATATCAATCGCAAGACAATTCCAACAGGCTGTTCCCTGTCTGGCCTGAGCATGGCTCCCAGCAATGGGTGTTAGGAGTGTACAGTGGCAGCAGGTGCATAGCTTCTGACCAAATCATCTCTGTTGCACTGTTCACTTGTGGAGGATGCTGTCAAGCAGCATCCTGTGCTGGGTGAACCTCACAAATAAGAGTCCTTGCAGCGGTGGAAGGGAATTGCCTTTACAGCAGGGAGTGGAAGGTTTTATCCTCCCTGGCTGTGGGAGAAGGAAGAGAAAGTAGGGGTGCAGTGGTGATGGATCACCCAGGAAGGAAGGGTGGGAGAGGGAACTCCGTGTGGCTGAGGGATAGGACAGCTGCAGATGAAAGACCTCTGCCAGGCAGTGGCCACATAGCGTACAGCTTAGGGTACGCAGAGCACGCTGCTGCTTTTGCTACAGGGGAGCCAAAGGGCAGGGGGCTATGCCAGGTGCTCTCCTGGAGTAATAAAGCACTGGCACCAAGGGCCAAGGTCATCTCTGAGTCAAACTCCTGATGGACTCAGGTAGGGTGGGTATCCATATCCTGTGATAAGCTAATTATGCTTCTTAAATTGAAGGTTCTTTACAAAGGGTGGAGTGAGGAGTTCCACTGGTTTTATTCTTGATATGAAAACCTACCTGGCAAAGCCAACACCAACAACACTGCAAGTTTCCTCTTCTGCTAGCCTTTCATCACTGACCTATGCTTCCCTGAGCTCTCCAGCTCAACTACAGCATAACCTGTAAAAACTATATGGTATACTAAATTAAACATTATGTCTAAATTATGTCCAAAGGAGAAAAAGAATAACCCACAACACCAAACAGCCCAACCTCTTCACTTTGCTTATTACCTTATTACACAAATTAGTATGGGATTAAACAGCCCAAAATCAGCATTGTACCTTGTAACTCTGCATGGGCAGTTACAGCAGCCTCTGGTGCAGCTGAGAGTCACCTGAGCTGAGGCTGGAGCTCAGCCTGGCTGTATGAATGAACACAGTCAAATTTACATGGTTAAAAGTATTTTGTTGTGCATTGTCACCATAATTACTTGTAGTACGGCTCTTGGTTGGCTCCCACCATCGCTGAGGGCCCAGGTTCCTGAGATAAAACCCTCAAGGCAACCAGGTGAAGAGTGTGGCACAGGCTGGGCCTTGTACCCTGGCTCCCAGAATAAACACCAAGCCTGTGTGTCATCTCTGAGGTACCAGAGCCAGTTTGGAGGGCATGAACCTACTGGGCAGCTCCCCCAATGTGTAACTTCAATAGGCCAAACTCTATATAGTCAAGATATTTTGAATTTTCCCCTTCCATCTCTGAAAAAGCAAGCAAAACACACAAAGGGAAAAGCCCAACCAGCTTTCAGAGTCAGTATTCCTACAGAACTGAATCACTTCAGAGACACACACTAGTTATAAGCAGGATTGATATTTAATTTAATGGAAAATTAAAGCTTTTTCTGCTGGGCTTTTATAAACCAATCAACCCAGCAGCAGTATTGGTTATGCTTTGGTTATACTTTATTAGTTATACTTTAAACAGGCCAAAACCCACTCAATCCACCAACCCAGCCTCCTGAACGGGCACAGAACCCATAGCTATACTTTTTCTGTGTAAAACACCAGAACTCTCCCCTCTGTCCCATCAAACCCTGCTGCACAAAATACAATGACACCAGCTCTTTAAAAACACCTGTATCCCAATGAACTATTTTGAAGCTAAAAGGCTTCCCCATAACCAGCTACAGTTGTGGCTCAGCAAAAATGTCACAGTTCACTGTGTTTGTTTTTATTTAAGTTCACCTTTCAGCCTACGCCATGAAATGCTGCAAAAACTTCTGGCACTGATGCTGCAGCTTTTTTTTTTTTTGCCTTTTTTAGTGGCTGTGTAAGTAATAATAGCCTTTATTTCTCCACTGCTGCAGCTGCCCCATCTTATAACTCAAACCATAAACAGTAAAATATGAATGTGCTTTTGAAATTAATTTTTTTACGTTAAATAAAATGAATACAACTATAAGAAAAAAAACTACAGGGAGAGGAGTTTTGCACTGACAGAAGTATTCAGACAGACAGCTAGCTACAAACAAAGGGAGTTTACTAGTTTGAAAACTTCTCAGCTCCTCCTTCACTGGTTAACTGTGGCTGAAAGGAAGTAATTACAATTGTGCAACCCCAAAGTCTCACTTTGTCCACTAAAAGATGCAGGAAATGGAATGAGTCCAGAAATGCAATCAGCTGCTAAGCTACTGAAAACAAATTCAAAGTGAAACAATTTTGCCTCCTCCAGCTGTTTGCTCTCCGCCATGAGTGGTCAGGAGTTGCCTCTGCTGCCCTGAAAATCTCCCACTACTGTCTCCAGGACCAGGGTTTTGTCCCTGTTGGTTGATTTTTCCCAAGTTTTCTTTAACTCCTGCCCGAACTTTCTGCCACACCACGACTTGACGCAGCCACCCAGCAAGAACAGGCTTTGCAGCTGGGACCAACCCTTTGGTCACAGCTCCAAGGCCCTCCATAGCCTGGCATTGATCTACTTACAACAGCAGGTAAATAACAGTTTGCCATGCAGCCCATCTCTCTCTCTCTCAGTGAAGGGCTTTTCCTCTCAATTGTGAGCCAGCTCATGCCTCCAAAACAGCGTTTGTAAGCCCTTGCACTATCCTTCATGCTCAATGCAAATCTTCTGACCAGCACCAGGACATTTTCTTACAGACTCAACCTCCAATTGCAGGAAAAAAAAAAAGTCTGCCATTCATTAAACAAAGGCTGTGAGTCAAGTCTACCATGACCCCCCAAAAGGCTCAGGGCGATAAAGCTTTAATCGGCTCCAGCCAAGGCTTAATGTCTGGCAAACGAAATGTTCCGGAAAAATGACATTCCTTCTGTAAACACATTTTTCTGGCAGGTACGTTCTGTTGTTTTAAAACCCCAGAGAGACTGACTCAGCTTGGCCTCTGCAGGAGCTAAGGGAATGCGATGGGTGGAGGAGAGGGTGGGAAGTAAGGGGGTGGAGGGAATGGAACGTGAGGGGAAAAAAAAAAAGCCAGAGAGGCAGAGCTGAGCCCCATGCAGCCTCTCGTGCCAGCGTGCAGAGCCACTGCTGTCATGCAGGGGGTTACAGAAAGTTTATGTACACATTGCCCACCTCCTTCAGTCCGTTTTTTGAACCGAGGCAGCTTTCCAACATGTCTTTTGTGGGCAGGAAGCTGTCAGTACTGGTGACAAATTGCCGTAGCGCATTCCTGCCCAACAGGCGGCATTTTTGCTCCTCCTTGGCAATGCTGTCTAGCATGACTCCTCGGATGTCCTTGGGCTTCCCTGGCACACCGAACATGACGAACAAGCCCAAGCAGTCCTGCCCCACCAGGCGGCAGAACTCTGCCAGCTTCTCAAACCTGTTCATGTTTTGGAAGCACTCGTCTGCCAGCGCGGCTTCCCAGCAGCAGTCCTCCAGCACCTCAGCAGGGCCACCTTCGCCACGGACAAGCTCAGCCAGCTGTAAAGCCTGTACGGCGATCTGGAGCTTGATTTCCTTGTCAGCTCCAGACAGAGTCCAGATCCAGTCCACCCCAAAGAGGGAGGACTGCTGCTTGCTCATTTTGCTGGTTGCGATACGTTCTTCCACTCCCTTTTCCATGCAGAAGCTGATGAAGTTGACCAAAAAGATCTCGCTCAGAGTGTTTGTTGCTGGTTGAAATTTGCTTTGAGGATCCACAAAGCCCAGATAGTCCTTTAGCCTTTGAGATGCATGGACCACGCCTTGGCTGAAGACTTCACTGATAAGCAGAATTTCAGCCTTGTTGTCCAGGTTGTTGTCCAGGTTGTTCTCGTGTGAAACCTTCTGGCCCATTTTCTGTGCAGAAAGGAGGTCGTTTCCACATGCAGAATGCCTCGGGGAAGTCTCTTTCCTTTTCAGCAAAGGCTCTGTAGGTGCTGGCCTCAGCCAGACCCATTAAGGATGCTCATGGTTCGCTGCCCCCTTCCAGATGAAGGTCATGGCAGCAGCAGAGCTGAGCTCTGTGAGCAGGCTGCCAGCTCACTGGGCAGACGGGCTTTCCCCTGGGTGTTTTTCTCTGCACCTGACTGAGCAGCGACCAGCCCAACTGGCCCAGTAACTTTCACACCTACTGAATTCATCTGTGCTCATTTTCCTTATTGTTAATTCCGGCACCATTGCTTTAGCTGATGCTGTCTCATTCCTGACTGATCTTATCTCCTTTGATCTCCTTTCTAGGACTGTTACAGAGAAGCTATTTTATTGGCACCAGGTGTTTCCTGGAGATGAAGCAGCCTTTTTCTTTTCATCCCCCAGAGAAGGGTATGCATCCAAACCTGAGGGCCTCTACAGGATGCTCAAAATGATGGCGGTGGTCTATTATTTTGATGGGCCCTGTGTCTGTATCCCAATATTTACTGCCACTACAGTCAGTAGCATTAACTGTGCCAGGGCAATGCACGTGGACTTCTACAGGCTTTTCAACTCAACTGTGCTGTTCCTGCTTTTAACTGAATTATCTCAGGGAAGCTTGGATAGTCAATGCAACAAGCATGACCATCAAACACAGCTACAAACAAGTAAGTTTCCTAACCTTAAAAAATTCAGTCTCCCTTGCTGGGAAAGCTGGAACACATATTACCACTGCAGCCAGAGCCAGCCCTGCTCAGCTCTGCATTTGGTTGGTGCCAAAGGTTTCTTCATCAGCCCAGATCCCACCATCATTCCAAGATACAGGCTCTGCCCTATTGAATTGCGAATGAGTGAAAAAAAGCGATTGAGGATCTTTCTTTGCTCTTTCCTCTCGTTGTTAAAAACATCTTAATTCGATCTCTGTCTCCTTCTGCTTATGGATGCTCATGTGCCACCCTCAGGGAAACACCTTCTCACATGCACAGGCCGGTCAGTCCTGCTGCTGCCCTCGGGCCCTTCTCTCAAAGAAACACATTATGTCCTACACATTATGTGATTTTTCTTCCACAAGTCTTCAAATGAGTCATGGGTCCACCTCCATTCCTTTGTGACCTTCTCATAGCTATGATTAGGGGACACGCTTCTTCTCCTACTATCTCTGATTGTAATTCTAATTTCCTTTCTGTTCAAGGATTCCCCAACACCTAGTGCTTTCCTGTTGCTGACCATTGCTCCAAATCTACCGGCAAATCAGCAGGTTTTCCTTCTCAATGGCCTCCAAGATCACTGTCCTCAGTTGGAGGAAGATAAAGAGACTCAGTAGGAAAAGCTCTTGCCACAAAAAAATACCTAAAAACTAAGGTGAAGCATAAAGTTTGTATTAAGCATTCACAACAACAAAGCAGTGTAAGATGTAAACAGCAGGGAGGTAGGGTAGCAACTTCCCTCCTAAAGGGAAAGCCAGGATGCAGCAATTCCTACCGGATAGGAATCAGATGAGTAGTTCCAGAGGTTATTCCAGATCACTTCTCCATTCCTAAGCATATATGTAATTTAAGCAAACAGAAGAAAGTTGGGTTTAGTCTCCATAAGATCTCAAACAATACACATCTATCTTTTCCTCATCACCGTAAATACACAGACAACAAAGGTTTATCATACTCTAGGTTTCAAAGTATTTATCTTCAGTGTTCCCACCCAAACATTGGTTTGGTGAACAAAACCCACAGAAATTAAGGTCACAAGACAGGAGCTCTGCATTCTCTGGGCTACACTGATCATCACTTGTACCTGCACCTCAGCAACAAAACGTAGTTTGGGGAAGCTCCACTCCTGTTGGCAAAGCAAGTGCAGTTCTTTCAATTGCTGAGGATCGTGAGGGCATGGGGAGGGGGACGACCCCAGGGACCAGAGACACAGTTGCCCCTTACAGTCAGAAGGGCGAGAGTTGGTCCTTCTTTTGGGATGCTGTGAGGACTCGCCGAAGAGTCCACACACTAAGCAATAGGGAAGCACTTTCTCATCACACCTTACTGAGCAACTCAAGATAATTCAAATCTGGATCCCAGAAACAAGTAAAACCACTTGGGGTTGTTCATTTCTTAGCTGTCAGCTAAGTATTCCTGCAGGTACTACCAACAAACAAACTAATGAGTCCACAAAAAATGTGGGATTTTGGCTGTTCTCCCTCGTGTCTTTTAAACAGAACAAAAGGAGTGTCCTAGGCCAATAAAAAGGAAGAAAAATAAAGAGGATACATTAAAAAGGAACCAGCTTCCAGAAACCCTTGGCATTTTCCACAGATTTTATTGGATTTTACATGGCAATACACAGTAGTTACATTGCCCTCTTCAAACACGCACAAATAAAACCAGCCCAACAGTATCAATTGTGTGCATATGCACACATAAACTTCCTGACTTTATCACTTGCTTTTGTATTCCACCCTGTAACATAACCAAGGTTCAGATGACAGACAGCTTCGAAGGGATGACCTGGTTTCCAAACAGTAAACACAGGAAAAGGGTTGTTTGGAGCAGAATGCTACTTAGACTGGACTTGAAATAAACCATCATCTTGCCGTTGTTGATACGCTTGCTAATAGCACTGGATTGAAGAAAAATTGGGGAGTATTTGTTTGTGCATATCTCAGCACATATTAATGTGTCACTGCCCTCTTTTCCCCTCCCTGCTGTGAATATCCAGTTGTTACGTTCATGAGCCAGCGCCTAGAGCAGGGGTGTCAAATTCTCTGCTCCTGCAGCGTAATGCACGTCACACACTGCACACGTGACTGGCGCTGGCAGGAGCACAGGGACAAGGAGCTCAGCGCTGCTACTGGGGAGAAACATGGTGCTGGGTGACATAAAACAAGGTGGAGGGATGGATTTAGAACACGGGCCGTGAGTTTGATACCCCTGGTCTAGTGAGAGCAAATACAGAGGAACATTTTTGCTCCGAAGCCTGCATCACGTCTTCCCAGTGCTTGTGCAGCATTTGGGAGAGCAGAGTCTTAAGCCAAACCTACACGTAAATAACAACCATATTGCAGAGTATTCACAGAAAGCGAGCCCTGAATTCACATCCCAGGCACCTGCACCCTAAAGCTGATGGCAGGCATTACACAATGTGGTATCTCTGCTCAAAGAAAATAGCTCAAACACCCCCAGGGCTGCAGAGGAAGAAACAACAGACAGCAAATTATTTGTGGACATTACTTAGTGAGGAATTTTGAATAAAGCACCAGCTGTGATCCGTTTGTAGACAAATGGTAAGCAGCACAAACTATTTCATGTATACATTATGGATTGTTTGTCCGGCTCCGGTTAGTAAAGAGAAAATGGAGCCGCTTGATATTACATAGAACACAACTGGTTCATATTAACATTTTCATCCTGGTACATAAATAATAGCATACGCTGCACATCCTTCAAAGAACCAGGCTGGTAATAGCATATCAGGCTACAATAATATAATCACAAACTATGTCTCCAATCTACCCCAACCTCTGATGGAAGCTCCCTGGAAGCCCCCGAAAGAACCTTTCATCCTTTCCTAACTTTGTTAATAGTATTTCAGGAAGAGCCACAGAGTCAGCACAAACCCAACATCCTTTCACCGCACCACCAATGTGTCAGAAATGGTCTCACTTCCACAGCAAGAGCAGCGATGAAACGAGTGAAACAGGGCTTGGTAAAGCAACACACCATCGCAAGGAACAATTCCAGCTGTACTTTTTTTGCCTTTACAAAGTAAAGAAGCTTCATGCCATTGTGCTAAAATACATGCAACGTTCAACACCATACGAATTGACCACTGTAATAAACAATTACTCTTTTTTGTTTACCTTGCAGTACTGAAAGGCTGACAAAAGATTTCCACTGGCTAGTTAGGATTGTTAAAATCTGATGATCTTCTAAAGCAGAGGAGCTGTGCTTTAAGAAGATAAAATGATGAGCAACATGACTGATACTTGAATTTTTGAGGAAACATCCCACCTTAGGTTTAATATTATGAAATAATATATTTCCTATACAACTTTATTCTTTTTGCAACTACACCATCTTTACGTTAGTCACAGCACAGAAATATCCCTTCCATATGCAGGGAGCACTCTCAACTTTAAGGAAATTTTTTAAGTCACAGAAGTGTTAATAGCCTCATTTGAATTCTACAACTACAGCTGCTGGGAACACGAAAGAAGATGTTTTAAAACATGCAGTTTCCATACGAGTCACTGCTAGAAGAAACATGCTTTATGATTCTCTCATCCCAAATGGAAGATCATTACACTGTGCACTTAGTAAAAAGCCATGAAAGCAAACAGTTCCAAAGGTCAGCCTGCCTTTTCCAGTAACCAGCTGGTATGCAAACTGGGCGTAATCGTTTTACAACCATCTCCCATTCTCCCACGCCTCAAACTTTCCATCACTCTATCACACAAATTTAAAACTTTGCTTCTATACGTACTTCATATACTTCCTTTTTTTTTTTTTATAAAACAGTATAAAAATAAGAACAACAGTCAAGAACTACTGGGGAGTCTATGCAGGGCATGGATGACTAAAATCCTACATCGGATACCGTAAGGGAGGGCAGAACTGGTATCAGTGCTGAACAAATGCACTTGAAATAAAGCAGTAACATCTTTTTTCAGCTGAGAGCCTAGAGAAAGCTGATGCACGGTATCTACAGACACAACACTTCTACCTAACATTATCTGTTATTTTGAAACAGTACAAAGGATTATCTGAGGCCATAAGCAAAAGGAGAACTATGATACCACGTAAAATTTAAAAGCAACACTCTGAAACATATCACCAGTTTGTACATTAAATATAGTAAAAACAATTACCATTCACCAGTGTCTGGGTGTTTCTTATGGCAACTTTAGAATAGGCACCTTTTTTTTCTCTCTTTTGTTTTTCAAAATTCTCCAGCCCCCAATATTACTTCTAACAAACAGAAGCAAGAGCAATGTAATGTACATGGTTTGCTGCCCGTCACATATAATGATGACGCTTCTTGCACACAGGAAAGTGAGCTTTTGTCAGTGCCTGGTGGTTACTGTCACACGTTGGAGTCCTCATCTGTTATACTGGTGCTAGGAGAGCGAGTTGCAAAGTCTTTAAACATTTCATCTTCTTTCAACATATGCTAGAAAGGAAAGGAGGGAAGAATCAAGGTTCAGGCCCTCACAAGTCAAGCCAAGCCCCTGGGATGGTCCAGCAAACATCGCAGTCAGCCCTGCCAGCCACCACTTTGTTCTGCTGAGGATATTTTTCACCTCTGCTGTTTCCTGACCAGCTTGTGGCTCAGTTCCCTTTCTTCTGGCCCAAGCAGCTTGGGGAGCGCAGGCAGGGGCTGAGCCGGTGCCGCGATCCTCATTTAGCAACTGACTGCCCAAGGACAACCTGCTGGCCTAGGGCCGGGTGCCACAACCTCTGCCCTCCCTGGAGGGTGGGGAGTCAGTGAGGAGAGCTGGCAACCATGGGCCATCCCTCCCAGTCAGGGGAGCCTCCTGGCCAGGATAGGCAGGTATCTATCTGAATAGCTTTCAGATAGATTTTTTTTTCCTTTTCTCCTTTGTCTTTGTACGAAAACGAAAGGACCTCAACTGACTCCTACTTCTGATGAGGCCTCACTATACCTATATCTGTACAGTATTTTACGTACTTCAACCCTCAGAGACCACTGGTGCTTCACTCTGTCCAAAGACTAGGTCCCACTATGCACTTGCAGTCAAAGCAATTGGCCCCCAAAACTACAAAACTCAGCTGCTTGACAGAATCAGTAATAGCAGAGAAAAGTTATACTTAGTGCATTTGAATAAAATAGCATCACTGTTTAATACTAGCGACTGTGAAGGGGTTTGTACCCATCTTAGAGAAAGAGAGATGTCATTCCACAGACCCCCCATTTAAGTCTTACTGTCAAGTTGTTGATGCCTTCAGAAAACGCTCCTATTTGCCTCACTGTCCCTTCTGAATCCTCCATCTACAAAAAACAGACAATGAATCAAAAATAAATTCACTGTATGCCAGCACAGAGTGGCAATTAAGTGCAGCACACGATGCAACTCCTTGATTGCATCTACCATGGTGAGAGCAAGGGAGGAGGATGCCCTGTCGGAAGAGGACAGAGTAGGTCCTAAAGATGCTGAATTTACAGCCTGAACCTCCTTGGGCAGAGGGATGCTTTCGTTAGTAATGCTGTGTGACTGGAAGGAAGGCTTCCTTGGGAAAAGGAAGGGTTTTCACTGAATCTGTCAGCACAGTCAAGGACTCCAAACTGCTAGATCTGGCTTACCTGCTCCAGCCTGTCCAAATCATCATCGTCATATACTCGGATATCCAGGCCAGGCTTAAAACCCTTCTTTGACCCACTTCCAGATACCCGCCCCAGCTCCATAGGACACACATACTCTTCCACATCATCTTGCTTCTTCTTCCTCAAGCTCCCAAAGTTGCTGAAGGCAAGTTTCTTTGGCTTAAAAGTAAAGAGAAAATTGACAAAAAGTTAGAGAGTCAGCAAAGAATTAACAGATATCTTGCTCTTGCATTGGTATTTCAACGATAAATGGTCAAAGCCCCATTGCTCTCCTAAACAAAGATCTTCTAAACAGTTGTATTTCACAATAATTGCATTTGAAATAACAAGACAGTCCCCTCATTCTACCACTGTTATGAGAACACTATTTGGAGGATCCCAAACGAGATAAGAATTCCACTGCATTAAACTATGAGCATATCATAGAATGGAATGAACCATAGAATCATTAAATGGTTTGGGTTTGAAGGGATCTTAAAGATTATCCAGTTCCAACCCCCCTGCCATGGGCAGGGATATCTCCCAACTAGACCAGGCTGCTCAAGACCCCATGCCAATATTAAGAGACAGTCTCCCTCCCAAACATCTTATAGTATAGACAGAAAAACAACACAAGAGTGCTATCTATCTCTTGCGTCTGCATATGAGAAGTTGGTATGTGGTGTTTTCATGGTACACACAAGTACCAAATCCAGGTCTGCTAAATTCTGCTCTCATGCTTCTTCCATTAGCAACCACCCCCTTTTCTCAGACCTTACTGAACTGCCAACCAAAGACAGATAAAACCAGATCTAAATGTCTTTGTGGAAGCCCATACACCACCTCAGAACAAGTGACCTACCTTTACTTTGGCAGTTGCTGTTAGGAGGACGTAGTCTGGGGACTCCATGGCTTCACGTTTCTGCTGCTGGGCCTCCTGCCCAATAAGGAGGTTGAAATGAGTCGCCAAGTGCCGTCTCAGTAGTGTCTTGTTTGGTGGGATGTTCAGTAACTGTGCCATGGTTTCTACATTGAAACGAGGCTCCAAAACCTATTCATCAAATCACAGAGATTCCAGCTGAAGCCTGACTGATGAGGTCTCAAGGACATCAACAGGCACTCCTATCTTAGTCACCTCCTAAAGTTTCTCTGTGGTTCTCATTTGTATTTTAGAGGAAACATGCAACAAAGAGAGCAAAAAGACAATTAACAAGTTAAAGGACTCATAAAATGTTACCTCCAAGCTCTCCTTCTTGAGTTATAAGCAGAAACAAATTGGCAGATAAGAAGAAAGGAACAGATAAAGTCGCCCTTAATTCATGTAATGTTTGAAGCTGCCACAAAATGTTTATCCACCATACTCTTTAATTCTGGAAAATGTAGCCAGAGGAATGACGGAAAAAAAGAAGACATAAAATATTTGGAGCAGCGATATACCTCTTAATCACCACAACAAAGTTCTTCAAGAATAAGTCTCTTGCCTGGAGTATCTGATGCTAAAGTAATTAAAAACAACACTGGTTTGACATTGAAATCAAATTTTAGAAAAGTAACCAGCCTTCCTCACAAAATAAAAACATATCCAGGTCTAGGAAAGAAGATGGTGGCTGTTTAACAGCATGATAGCAGTGTACAGCATCACAGGACAAGAGGTGGGAAATGCCATACCTAAATTAAATTGAGAGGAATACGGATAATTAAACCTGTTGCTGCCCTCACTAATTCTGCTCAAGACAGTCACATCCTTTAAACTATAAGGTAACAGATTTTGATAGTGACTTCTTACTAAGCAGAATAAGAAGATAAGGTGTGTGCAGCAAAGACAATGTCAGCACTCTGCTCTAGCGATTCTCAGCCATATTTTTTTTAGAAAAATGGAATAAGCCAGCCTAAAACCTTACCATCAGCCCCCCATGCACGCCGCTCCCTCGCAGATTAGGAGCATACTCTGCCAGATCAACGGAGCGTAACCACTCCATCACACGATGATTGGTCCACTGGGTGACCTCAGAAGGTGTGACGTTATTCTGTGAAGAGGAGGAATGGGCAGTTAAGGAGACTTCCTGACCCAGCTGTTCCAGCTCCAGTCTTCACTGAAACAAACCTCCTTTGCCACTAATGCAGGGGTGGGGATGTCAAACTTAAGGCCCATGGGCCGAATCTGTCCCTCCACCTTGTTTCATCTGATCCTCAACCTTGTTTCTTTCTGGTGGCAGTGCCGAGCTCCTTGTCCCTGCGCTCCTGCCAGCGCCAGTCATGTGTGCAGCGTGTGACGCACCTTACGCTGCAGGGGCAGGAGAACGGGGGGAGCTGTGAGTTTGACACCCCTGCCTTAATGAATGCAAGCTCTTGAGAAAAAAACCTCTTTTTTTGGATTGCTGTCTTGCAGCAATACCAACATGGTGAGGGGTCTGGACAGTGTGCCCGTGTGTATTATGCTTCATGCTGTTTGATCATCCTGCTGTGCACTGGCATGACTTGCAATATGTACCAGTAGAGCTGAAAATTCAACTAGTTCCACGAGCCACTGTGCTTTTCTTGCAGATATGCATTTTGAATCTTAATCCAAGAGTCTGGGTTGCTTCATCATCCATTGCCCTATTCAGCATAAGCTGCTACAAAACCAGACTGATGGCAGTCTCTCATCTGGTGACATGGCCAAACGCCTTTTACAAAGAAAATTTTGACATAGACATCAATTTCATGGAGAGTTTCACAAGACTCATGGCAATAATCCACTGAGTTCAAGATGATTTATGTTCCAGACAGCATATTAGACACGAAGCCAGATAAGCCAGCTGTTGGCTAGGAAGAGGAAAGGGAGATCTGGCAAGCGAATGCGAGTCTGGATAACAGGTGGACAAAAGGAAGTGGTGTTCATGGTGGTGATGGCAGAGCATGAGACTTGAAAGAGTAAGATGAAAAAAAGGAAACTGAAAATGAAACCATGAAATAGGAAGGAGGAGAAAGGAGGAGAGGACAGAGCAGAAATAATCAGAAACACCAGGGAAAAATCCTAGAGGATTCTTTGCAGTTTCAACTTAAAGCAGTACCTCATCAGACGGCCTCCTGCGCAGACAGTTGGGCTCAAAGTTATTTATTCTCAAAACCTGAATGGCTCTTTTGATGCTGAGGTGGTGGAGGACACTGACAACTTTCAAGGACAGCAAGTCATCCTGTCAAAGAGGAAGTTAATAAACATAAACGTGCTTATTGACGGAACCAGCACCCGGCTGTAGGAAAATGTTTTGGACCTGACCTTAAAACAGCACATCTGACACATTCTGGGGTGAGATTTTTAATCACGTGTGAGACACGTGATTAACATGAAACCATCTGTCCAAAAAAACAGGCTTCCTAGGTTCCTCTGTACAAGCTCCTGTACAGTGTTCTTCACATAGGGTACAGAGCTTAGTACAAGAAACCTGGGATAACCAGGAGGGGCAAGGGTGAGATGACATATCCTCAGCAACCTGAGTAGAGCCAGGACAACTTTCCAACTCAACAGCAAAGTCACGCCAGGTAGCTGAGGCAGGTCAGTCCTGGGCAGTGGCTACAGTTCCTCAGCAGCACTGTGCTTGTCTTAAAGAAGAGTCAGATGGATTAAACCTAGGCTTCCTCCTGGTGATATTGTAAAGCTCATATAAAATACATGCAAATGTGTCACAAAAAGGTAACTTTTACTCTGTCCACAACATGGCTCATTAGAGAACTGAAGTGTGATTGATTTCTTCGTTATTCAGAGGACTTAATATCGGTGATGCTTAGTTTGATTTGCGTCTCCAGAGAAGAACCGTGTCCTGGGGTGCATCAAGCACAGCATTGCCAGCCGGTCCAGGGAGGTGATTGTCCTGCTCTGCTCTGCACTGGTGTGGCCCCACCTCAAGTTCTGTGTGCAGTTTTGTGCACCACAGTATAAAAAGGACATAAAACTACTGGAGAGTGCCCAGAGGAGTCCACAAAGTTGGTGAAGGGTTTGGAGGGGAAGTTGTATAAGGAGAGGCTGAAGTCACTTGGGGTATTCAGCCTGGAGAAGAGGAGATTGAGAGAGGGTTTTTATAGCTGTTTACTGCCTTCTCACAAGGGAGGGAGGTGAAACAGGTGCTGATCTCTTCTCTCTTGTGATCTATGACAGGACTAGAAGTAATGGCAGGAAGATGTGCCAGGGGAGGTTTAGACTGGTTATCAGGAAGAGGTTCTTCAACCAGCAGGTGATGGAGCACTGGAACAAGTCCCCAGGAAAGCAGTCATGGCATCAAGTCTGTCAGTATTCAAGAAACATTTGGACAATGCCCTCAGTCACATGGTGTGAGTGCTGGGAGTGTCCTATGTAGGGACACGAGTTGGACTCGATGATCCTTTTGGGTCCTTTCCCACTCAGGTAATTCTATGATTCTATGAACAAACATCTTATGTCATCTTAGCTGAGACCTCACACAAAGGCTGGATTGACTTCACAAGACCAGCAGTAACGTGGGGAGCTGATGCTGGTGCTAAGCATTCTGAAATACTTATGTAAAAGTAATTAAACGTAGCCTGTTTTCAAACAAGTTGGCTCTTAAGAGCTGCAATTTTCTTCAAAGGAAATCACTTGGGTTTTCTTCACCTAAGTATCCACGTGAATAAGTAGACCGAATGTTTGCTCACTGAAGAGGAAAATTCCACCTACTTCTATTAATTAATAACAAGCTGAAGAGCAAAGGTCCAGGTGCAGGAACTGTGACCACAGAATTTGCACACTTTTATGTACTTACAAATGTTGCCTGAGTACCTATGTGTCATGCACAACTGTTAAGCACAAGATTGCACACTTCTCATGCATGAGTCCAGGCTCTTGCTTACTATGTTTGCTTTTCCACCTTAAGGTGGCATCTTTAAAGCTGGAAAGAATACAGGAAATGCTTATAGGTGAGTAGTAGTATCAGGCCTTCTATTTTCTATAGGTTACAGCTATTAGCATTTGCTCAACACAGGATACCTGCTACACTTTCAAGGGCTCCTTGAATATTCAAAAAGCACCTGAACAATACACTCAGACACGGTGTAAATTTTGGGGTTATCATATGCGGGGATACGAGCTGGACTCAATGATTCCTGTGTGTCCCTTCAATCTCAGGTCCTTCTGTGATTCTGTGAACATTGCAATGAAGCACACAGACCAATATGGCATTCTGGCATAATCCTTTAAGTGGTAGCAATGTCTCTGACACTCTTTAATTATCTTCATCTTTAATTCTCACTTTACTTATTCACAAAATTTGAAAACCCGATTTAAGAACCACTCAACATCTTTGAAATTATTGTCAGAAGATCTCATGAGACACACAAGGTGTTTGGCTGTTCGAGTCTGTACTTTTGGTACGCTATATATGCACAGGTGTAGTTTCTGCAAGGCTGCAAAAACAAGTAAGAGTAAGCTCCAGCTTTAGCTTCCTTTCAGCAGATCCAGTCATCTGGGGCAAAATACACATGTACATGTGGTACGTTTACATTCCTTTATAAAACTTTCAACACAGCCCCGGAGTAACACACAGACAGTCTGCTGACCTCCACACAGCTGCCAACTTTCTGCTTCAGGAAGCTACAAGTCAGATCACTGCAATCCAGCTCTTCGGCTCCTTGTGGACACTGGATCCTATAAGATGCCCATAAGAGACCTGAGGATGGCTGGCTGTGACATGAGAGCTGCCCAAGCAGCTGAGATGAAGAAGGTTGGCAACAGTGGATGGTGACAGTGCCTTCTCTCTAGTCTGTTGGTATCCCCCCTCCCATTATAGCAGGGGTAGTAGGGTGTTTTGGGGACCAGGACTACCACTGGGGGGAATTCGGGGGGAGGCTAACAAGGAGTGAAAGTGGGAAAGAGAGAAGGCTGCCTGCAGAAGTGCATGGATCCTGATGTTGTGGGGCGCAAAATGGTTGCTGTTGCTGGCAAATTGACCCAAAATGAGCTGAAGGAAAATGGACGCTGGGATGAGAGGGAGGAGGATGTTAAGTGAATATAGTATCTATGCAGTGGCAACAATAGGCACAGTGAAAGCAGGACTCTCTAGTCTCACCTGGTCTTTAGTGGAGGTACTCCACCCTATCTGGAGCTACTCCAGTGTGCGTTAAAGTAGGGGGAATCTAAGAGCACCAACAAGATGTCAGGAGAAGAAATGCCATTTACTCACCACGCTCATGTAATGGAGCATTCGGCCATCTATTTTTCCTTCATCAAACTGGGTCTTATACTGGGGGAGGCCAATGTCATCCAGCCACCCTAAGGCAGAGACAGACGCTCGTGTTAGTGTGGTAGCCAAGTTACTTAGCAGCAGTTAGTGCTATTCTCGCTCTTTGAGCCCCAAATTAGCCCTGATTAAGAACCCCTATCAAAAGTTACTGCTTCAGCGTGTAATAAAATCTTACTGGTAACCCAGTGGTAATCCAGTTTTCCATGATTCGTTTCCTCTTCAGACCCGAGTGCCTGCAGAGCAAGCTGAAGTTTATTCCGATGCAATGGATGCTTTATCCCAAGCTCCTGTGAAAGGAAGGAAAACTGCAAACCTAGAGTCTACATCGTATTTTATTTCCCCCTCTGCTGAATTACAAACGGTTTCAGAGAGTCACACTCTACAAAGCACTTGCTGATGACCTGGCAGGTGTAATTTTTGATTGCTGAATATCATCATCATTTTAGCCCAGGGTCAGCACTAGTGGATTAATTTCAAAACGTGGTGGATTCCAAATATGAAACTGTTGACCACAATATTCTCATACCAGCTTAACCACCCCCACCCCCTTCAATATAAAACATGTTAGCATTCAGAAAAATACTTGAAGGGATTACTTCCTTCCTTCCCACTTAGGCAGGTAAGTTTAAAAGAATTATTAAGTACATGAAGGTCCTAGGAATTACTGAAGTGTATTGATAGTTCCAAATTCGTAACACCTTTCCTACTTTAGTTGCAAGTGCAGCCATTCCAGGATGTCTTCAATCCCATATACTCTTCCACCAATGCTTGCCAGCTAATGTTTCCTCTGATAACATTATTACAAGCCACTATGTCCATATCACACTTCCCTTACTCCGGTTGCAGTGTAACTGCAACTTGGAATTAGCTCATTCCCTCATTGAGAAAACTGGGTTACCATTTGGTGAGGACAGTGATTTTTATAAGCTGGAATATCAAAAGTTAGCAAAATCTGTGGATTCAAAACATAGATTGAGTCAACTTTTTAAATGTTTCTACTTTTAGAAATCAAGATGTAAACAATTCAATAATGATTTAAGACAAAGAAAATGATCACCCTTTTCTGTAACAAATCCTCATCCCTCTGTGTAAAATGGGCAGAAAATATAGTCAGACCAAACCAGTAGGTTTTTACATCTTTCTCATGCAGGCATAAAATAACTGTACCATACACAACTACTAACGAATCTACAAATCCACACGACAATGAGGCACTTGTGTGTTATTTTTAAAGTGGCATAGCCAATTGATATGTCCATGCTTAATGAAGTTAAATCACATAATTGTAATTATTAGTTTTAATATAGAGTATTACATTTCTTTGAAACTTCAACTAAAAAACCCAGATTTGGCATCACTGCGGATGACAAAATTTTAATTGTTTTCTTTTTTTTTCTACTGGACACACCTTACAGACAAGATTTACACGTACTGAAATAGCAATTTTTTTGAACATTTAACTGAAAGCAGTGTTTCCAGTATTTCTTACCTTTTCCAGATCCGGCTGAGAAGCCTGCAGAAGTGTTTGGCCAGACAGTATCCAGTGTTTGCCGTTACTAATGTACGAGCCTAGCCCTTGGTCCTGTAGCCAGTTGCAAACCTGCTCCTTCGTCCACTTTGCGAATGGCATGTCCAGCTCACTACAGAAGATTGTACCAAAAAAAGACTGATAAATGCCATGCCTCAAATCTCCTATTCTCACACATAATGATAAAACCAAAACCTAAGCCTAATTCATTAGTATTTTCTGGGAGGTGGGACAATCTCCATGGGAGAACGTGCCTCATGGTCAGCTGTTAGGGTGAGCCTTGTGAGGCAGAGGGTGTCTCTGCTTCTCAACTGTCAGCACCACAGAGCATTGGTTGCTGTTGATCTCCCTCCAGTATCACAATTAATAAAGTCTACTAATGCCACTGAAACAACCAACCTCTGTTGCTTAGGGTGGCTAAAATTCTAAAGTAAGACCATAATCCTTTACTTTAGCCTTAATCCCCAGAAATGCAGCAGGAAACGTACCAGAGGAATATCTGTCATAGCCACATGAGGGCTCACATCCTGCTTTGCATGGCCTTATAGCTGCACTCATGTCAAGCCGTGGGCAAGGAGGGATCCACTTGCAGCACAACGCCACCATGCAACCAACCTCAACATTGAAAGATCATCTCTCAAAGCAAACAGCCTGGATCTACTTGCTTCCATTTACTAGGAGAGGAGACATTTCATTTTGGCACTGCACTTCTCCTTTGAACCCCATGCTTGACTGGAGCTGCCTGGAAGGCAACCACCAGTGCACGTTGCACCGTTCGTCTTACTTGTGAGACTGCCCCAGGTCTCGAGACCAGCCCAGTCGTGGCCCCGCCGTCGCTCTTGTCCCTCCTCTTTTGAACTCAGTTTCAGACATGTCATCTGGGTTGAAGGTAGTAGACTGACTTCTTTTAAGTCTAGTTTAAAGGAAGAAAGCATATTCACATGTGGCTGAAGAAAAAGCATACTTCCACTACTGCAGCCACTATAGGTAAGATCTCCTGCAGCTCTTTACAGCTCTTTACAGTTTACAGCTCTTCCTCCACCCCTCACTCAATGACCTGCTGTTAGTTTCTGCAAATCACAGAATCATAAAATGGGTTGTGTGGGAAGGGATCTTAAAGCCCATACAGTTCCAACCTCCCGTACCATGGTCAGGGACACCTCCCAAGAGACCAGGCTTGCTCAAGGACCCATCCAGCGTGGCCTTGAACACTTCCAGGGACGGGGCATCCACAGTTTCCCTGGGCAACCTGTGCCAGTGCCTCACCACCCTCATCGCAACGAGTTTCTTCCTAATGTCTAATCTAAATCTTCCCCCTTCCAATTTAAAGCCATTCTCCCTCATCCTTTCACTACTTGTCCTTGTAAAAAGTCCCTCCTCCCCAGCTTTCCTGTAGCCTCTTCAGGTACTGGAAGGCTGCTATAAGGTCTCCCCATTCTCCAGGCTGAATGAGCCCAACCCCACCTGTCCTCATAGCAGAAATGCTCCAGCCCTCTGATCACCTTTGTAGCCCTCCTGCTCTTATGACTGTAAATCACGGAGCCACAGGCCTGAGGGGTAAAAAAGGATGATGTGTTCCCAGCAAACACCCGTGCAAGCCCCAGCTCTGGAGAACAGTAATTTCTCATCTTTTACTTACTTTCCAAATAACTTTTTGATCCCTCTGGCCTTTTTCTTGGAATCTGGAGAAGGTGGAGTCATTTGTAGACTATCCATTTCTTTTGAGCGAGGGGAAAAGCCAGCCAAATCCAAGTGATCTGCAGATCCCTTCTCTGTTTCAGCTATTAGAAAGCAAAACTACCATCAAGACTCACTTGTACAAGACTGTATATACACACTCCTGAACTTGGGAACAACTCTTGCTAAAATTATTGAGAGCCATCATGTTAAGAAAGTGGGGCAAAGAGGGATGGGAAAATCCAGGAGAAACAACAGGTGCTCCTCCTTCATGGGCCCAATTGGGAACACTCCTAGGCAATGTTCTGCACTGTTAAAGTGCCTTGCTTCCAAGGCAGGTGAAAAGCACCTCGTTAATCAATCAGTGATCTAAATTCCAAGCTTATTCTCCCTTGCAGCGTGCTCCTACAGTCCTTTCACAGACAGAGCTGAGGCACATAGATGCCCAGGAATAATTTCATTTCCCAAAGCATGAAAAAATAAATTATTTCCCTGCAGGCACCTTTCCTAATAAGTTGCAGTATACCATAAGTTCCCCATCCAGGAAATTCCAGCAACCAACAACTTCCTGCACAGGAGTAGGAGGGCTCTTTTCCCTCTCATGGACTATTTTGTTCCTCTGCAGAGAAACACCAGGGAGTTTAGGCTCTGTCTGAACTAGATCTTCTTTTTCAAGGGACACACAGAACATCTCTGAGAGATCTTATATGTTGCCACCCACCCTAATGGCATTTGATCTGTAGCTGTTGTTTTCTATGACAACAAACCTGAGGATTCCTGTCCCCAAAAGAGAAGTTGTCACAAAGCTGTTTAGTAAAAGCTAAACTAACAAAGAAGAAAAGTATTTTAAGATAATTTTAAAAGAAAACTAAAAGATTTGCAATATCTACTAGGCTACATAAGCAGAAATTTGCCAGCAAGTGCCAGATAGCTGAATAAAACCACCAGGTGGAGTTTATGCCACTTACTTGCTGAGGAACAGTGACAGCGCAAGCCTGTTCAGATGAAGCAGCCACGGCAAGGCAGCCTGCAGCAGGCTGACAGTCAGGCCTGTAACCACTTTTACCATCTTTTAACACGGCTGTGTAATTAGGTGACCATCATTTGTTTTTCAAATGCACTCTTCCAGGAGAAAACCAAGCAAGTCATGTGAATCAAGGTAGAGTATGGGACATGCTGAGGTGGTCACAATGTGCCACAAACAGCAACAGACTCTAGGCTTTGCCAGCCTATCTTTCTGCTGGGCAAGATTTAGATGATTTAGTCAGAACACATTTGAATGTCCCATTTTCCACCGATGCTTTAGATGTTAAACCTTGCAGTGAAACAACAAGGTCCCATAAAAGATTATTTTGGGGCACTTTGGTTTGATTGCTGTTGAATATGGGGATCCTGCCAGTGAGAGACAGCACTAACGTCGAACCAGGCCTTTGCATTTGTGGTTTTTGCTTTACTTTTTAAAGAAGTGCTAGCTTAGAAAAAAACATTTAAACAGCGTTCTAGAGAGAGAATACCAGGACAAGGTTGGGTGCATTAGTAGCAGAGATTTGCGGGTATTGCAACGTTTGCTCCTTGTACCTTGCTCCCTTTCAAGCACTGACACAACCCTGTAGAAGAGCCAACATTTAAGGGGCTACATAGGAAACAGAGAGGACCCAGAGCACTCAGTCTCTCATCAGCAAGGGGCACACTGGAAAGCTGTACAAGCACCCTGACCCACCTCTGCTCGTGAAGGCAGGACCCTGCAGGTCTTACCTGTCCTTGCCAGAATCACCCAGAAAACCCTCAAACCACCAGGCTGATTTTTACTATGTGAATGGCTCCAGCCCCATCTGCTCCAATTAGTTCTCATTCATCTATCATATAATAAATATAACTACATCTTAAAAGAGGAATTACTCATCCTTCGCCCGGAACTCCCTTAAGCGAACACCTGGGAAATATACCTCATTCCCTGCTTTGCCACCCTTTAAGCTCTAGCAGGGGCTCCAGGACAGACAAGAGCATAAAAGGTATTTAAACATCACTGATTCTCACCTGCTACCTCAGTCTGTGGGTAACTTTGTGCTCAAAGTTACGGCAAAGGTCTCTGCAAATGAACCCGCAATCTCTCTCATTAGTAGCAGTGACTGAGAATTGGCACAGCTGACTTTTAGCAGAGAGCGGATGTTACATGAAAACTTCCTTTAGTGATGGACAAAAGTTTCGAGGCAGAGCTCTGGTGTCTAGTTCTTGTTTGAAAAGTGTGTGGCCATAACCAGCTGTTAGCAGCAGTCACAACGCAGCGCTGGTACAGGCAGACATGCAGGATTACTATACCTAAAGTAGGTGCACTTGCACTTCGACTGCGATCTTCAGATATCCAAACAACGCACATAACCACACGCAGCACAATGGGAGAAAACACGCAGAGGGACAAGGTAAAACACAGTTCAAAACTTACATCAGCAAAATACAAGACAAAAGGAGGGAGGTACATGAGACACATGCGCCACACACAATGCTGAATTTACACAGAGATTAGGATTACCAATTCACTGTTAATCCCCTTCTCATAAAAAAAAAAAAGAAATGCCATAGAGATCTATGGTAGAGAGGGTAAAATGGCACCACAGTCACCTCGGTGCAGGGAGGTCACTTGCTCCATGACATACTGGGCAGGTGACTCAGGTGGGCTCCCATGTGGTGGCAAGTATCTGGACACCAGCTTTACAGATGGAAGCACTGAAATTTGGATAACATAAATAATTTACTCAAATTCACAAGATCCTGATCTAGAACGCCCATCTTCCAATTCTTTACGACAGCAACAAGTACTCCACTTTGTTAGGCAAATTAATTTCAGGACGAAACAAGTGATTCCACAAAAGCACACATGAAATAAACCAAAGCGAAGAGTCTAACTGTACATCGGTTACTAGTAAGCTAGCAAGTTCCCATGCTGTACGTCACTGGGAAGTATGGGCCATGTATAAGAAATATGTAGGTATGTTATTTCTTTTGAAAAAAAGTCTAAAATTGTCTTTGAGTAAGTTAGAACAGGAAACTCCAGTAAGTAAGAACAGGAGACTTGAGTAAATAAGAACAGGAGACTCTTCCGCTCAACAAAGCAGAAGCTAATCCCTTCAGGCTTCTGAAAGACAGAGCTAAATTCCTAAATCTTGTGCAAGAGAAAGCCAAAAACTTTAGATGAATGGCAGTAGATCTGATGCACAGGCTCACTTGATGCTTGAACTGTAAAACACCAGAAAGACTACTACAGCAGAACAGGGAATGCAAGTAGGATTTCAGACGGTGGCCAACAGCAGTTTCTGCTTTAAGCAGAACGTTTTGTTTATTTCTTTGTCATCTGCAAATGTCATCAAATGACAAACAAAATACCAAAACAACTCCCCTTCCATTACAGGTCCAAAAATAAACATGAATTGAATAATTTGTCAATCTTGTTCTGTTGTCACAGTCTCTTTTGTAAGGCTGCTTAAATACACAACAAGGAAAGAGGAAGACTGAGTGCTGCTGCCTCATTTCTGTACACCTGAAAATCTTATGAAAGATAAACTGAGGATAGAGTCAGCAGGGAAAAAAGCCCACAAATCCCATGTGTGAACTACCGCCAGACAACTAACATTTCAAACCAGAAGCAAGTCACAGTAAGATCCCAGGAAAGATATCACAGCAGAGGCTGAAACAGATCAAATACTTCATTATATCAGCAAGGGTTTTTTCCTGTTTTGGTTTTTTTTTTGTGGGTTTTTTGTTGGTTTTGGTCCTTTTTTCTAAACATTCTACTGAGAAAAGTGCCATCAAGTAACAGTGAGACTAAGGCTGCCCCTCCTGCTTCTTAAGACAGTTACAGCTATTCAGTTACACAGAATCTGCATGCAGGTGCACGATACCTACCCAGATTGGGAGCACTTGCAGTCCTCTTATTATTTTTTATCTTGAAAAATCCTCGTCCAAATGAAGATCTGGCTTTGCGGGTACCAAAACTATCCTCGTCGCCTGTGCCACCATGAGAAGGAGACTTTGGAGGGAGGGTTGCAAAATTATTACCTTCCACAGGAGGTTTAATCTGCTCAAGTTAGGAAAATAAAGATTCAATATCAGGAAATTTCAAAAGGCCTTTCGAGAGAGACTGCAAAGCCACTGCTGACAGATAATCTGGACAGTCCCTCCCATTTGTTACTACAAGAAAAAAGAAGGTAAAAGCCATAAAGGAAAACACAAACAAGATCTTCATTTGAATATGTGCAGGACCCAGGATTACCACCACTACCTTCTGAGAGTAACAAGTCTTCTTCTAAGATATTTCTCATTTCCAGCACGTCTGGCTTACAGGTATGGAAGAGGTAAAAATACAGTCCTGCAAGACTTTGAACTTTTCCAGCTTTCCAGGCTTTCTGTCTCCCTCACTAGCAGCTGTAGGGGCAGTGGGAAGCAAAGAGAGAGACGAGACCTCCACAGTACATCGGTTCTCTGTCAAGAGTCAGAGAGCTCTTCTTGTCTATCACTGCTCTGCAGTTTCATTAATAGATTAATTGACTAAGTCCACTGCCAAAGCTGAGAGGAAATTAAGTATCAAGCAAGGGGTATAAATGCCAGGACAGACATCAGATACACCAGTTAACGAATTTAAAGTTCTAATCTTGCTGGTTGTTCCACTGTATCTTTAAAAAAGAAGGAGGAAGTAAACTCATTCACAATCCAAATACAATTCCTTGGCTTTTGCTGAATGGATACAGAATTCGCGCTACAAGTGGTATCTGAGGTATGTTGTCTCTGCTCAGGTCTTCCTACACATAATAATTGTTGCATGCAAACTATGACCATATGGTACTGCAGGGTAACTGTTCAGCGATGACAGCCTCTCTAGGAACTCACAGGAAACAATTTGGAAAGCCAAAGGTTTTAAAGAGACACTAATCAAAGGTAATTACAGAGTCAGTAAAATACTTAATGGTTAGCTTTGCTCATTATCTAGTGGCAAAGTATGTGGGGGAAACATTAGCTCAGATGACAACCTTATGCTCAACTAGACTGAAAGATAATCCATGTGTGAGAAGACAAGAATGTGTGAGACACTATAAGCCTGACACTGAAGCGATGGTGACAACCACCATATACTCCTCGCTATGTTGTCTGCAGGTCTGCTGCTCCCTTTCTGGAACTGCTTGCTGCAGTTTCATGCAACTGAGCCTTTTCAACAACTGCTCTCTGTCTGCGTTTCTCCACGTACACGCACGAGTGCACACACACACGTTACCTCTGTTGGCTTCTGTGCAGAGTCTCTGTCCTGTTTGGGAAAGATTAAGAAAGACATTTTAAAAGTCATGGTTTATAGCCAGTATTCAATTCCTTATGGTTACCCTGAGTTAAATTCTGATTGAAATATACCCTTCTCCATCTAATTTTTTTTTCCCTCCAAAACAAATCTCTTCAGAGTTGTATTTCACACAGATTAATTCTTGCATCCTTTGAGGTCAGTGAGCTGACATCGAAATACAGTTGCTTCAGTTTACTTTTGTAAAGGATTAGCTGTGTACATAATTAACCACACACAGCCTGTTAAGGCAATAATGGGCATGGCTGGCTGAGGGGACCCAAAGCAGGAATCTGACAGGGTAAAGTCAAGTAGATGAAACATCCACAATCTCGACCTCTTGGCTTTCTCAAACAAATCCTAACCCATGAACTCTAGCTTTCATCACCAAGTCCTGGTTACATTTTCAGTCCCATCAACATCCCTGCTGAGCTGTAAGGTTTAGGTATTGGAAAACCTGGGAATGTTTAGCAGTTTAGACTGTCAAAAAAAGAATACAGGAATTGCCCTGACTTGATGACATTGTCAGAAGTCAGCTGATTTGGGTCACTTCAAAAAAGACCTAAACTGAAGCTATCACCAGATATAAAAAGGCTCAATCTTTTGTTCCTGAGCACCTAAAATATACAGTCACCCCAGATTGTATCCTATAACGCATTAACTACATGGCCTTCCAAAATTATTTACCTTAAACACAGGTAAGAAATGGTAGTGGAACTCACTTTCAGAAAAGCATTATCAACAACAACAAAAAAAGACCTCACTATCTGAGGAAAAAAACAGCAAGAGAGTCTCAGGTAAGAGCCTCAGGTCAAAAAAAAAAAAAAAGCCTGTGTTTTTCAAGGACAGATTTTATCCTTTAATAAAGTCTGGAAGATGTCACATGTATGAGACCATTGCTAACACATGACAGGAAAAGCCCTACTCTGACTCAGAATGTCTCAGAAGGCAGCAACAGAGCGTCCACGGGATCACAGCCACAACAGAGACATCACTGTTTCCGAGGGGATGGGAGGAAGTAAGAGACCAAACCAACCGCTTCGGATGACTCTTTCCTCAAACTGCTCAGACTGCTGGACTTCTGCAGTGAAGAAGTTCTGAAACAACAACATAAAAATCAAGCCAAGTTACTTGAATTAAATTTGCTAAGATAAATACACTCCTGGGAACTGGTTTGAGAGAAAGTACTATAATATATGACGAGATATACTAAAAACAAGATATTTTGAATTAAGGCAATCAATGCACTAATCAGAGCCCACACAATTTGATGAGATACTGTAAGAACCTCCACATCGTAATTACTGCAGTGACATGATGCCTACCCTTTGGATATTTTTGGCTTCTTATTTAACATTGTATTTTCAGAAGCACAAACAGAAGTTACACATGCAAAGGAAGTGATATAAACAAAAGCTATGAAAAACAGTATTTTTAGCAACAGGCTCCTGACTAATTTAAACCTTAAAGAAGCCAAGCATGTGAAGTAAAGTATGTGTGTTTTAGTATTTTATCTTCAGGTCCATTTTCCATTTAGGACTAGATATCCCCAATTTCTGCTGGGATTTACATAACAGAACGCTTAAATCGGGTTGAAAAGAAATTTACCCTTGAAGTTTTTCCCACAGGCAGGTATAAATTAAGAATAACTTCAAAGAATTTTACAAAGTTACATATCTTTATACTGACATAAGGGGAGCAGAATTAATCTTTGGGAATATTCTCGTGGGACTAAGTCACTCGAAACAAAACCAGATGCTGAACCTCACACTGTGTAGCAGATAAACCTTGTTGACTTATGTTCCTTACTAATAAATTGCTTTGACTCAACTTTGACTTCATAAATAGTCCCACTGATTTCCCTGGAGAATATGTGGCAGAAATGAAAATTACTTTCTCATCGTAGTCAGCTGATTACCTTTCCCCCACTACCAGAAGAAAAAAGTAAATCACGTGCACACATACTACGGAAAACTGTAAATTTCAAAGTATATTGACAGTCTTCAACCTAATTAGAGATGCAATGTAAAATAAATTAGCTGCACATGTGCACAGAGAAAGCATTGGAAAATAATGATCACAAAAATATAGGACATGAGCAGAAAACTACCACCACTGAGTACCATCTTGGCTAGAATTATCTGACATATTTACATGTGTACATAAATTGTGGAGGTTTCAAGTTGACACTCACATATAAATACATTTCCTAAACATTTTTGATTATGATACTTACACTGGACTATCACACAGCTGAGTTTCTGGGGAGGAACCTGCTGATCGTCCCTCACTGCAAGAACAAAAAAGACATGAAAAAAGTAAGGCCTTTGGGGATCCCTTCCAAATACCTTGCTCACACAGAAATCCTATCACCTCAGCCTGCTTTCATTCTGCTTTCACTTCAGCTGTTATAGTACTAACATATGGCAAATCTTCCCCTCTATGGTGGCAAGCCTTGCAAAAGACAAAGCACAGAGGCAAGCTCAAGAGCCCCAGGAAACACAACTCACATTGTAAGTTGATGACAATACTGCTCTATTGGGCTTAAATATATGCAGAGGTTACAGAATGTGCAGGATATGCAGCAATCAAGTAGTGGAGGTCATCAGCTGCCTGTGAGTTACTCATAGAGCAGGGCATTTTTCTGCAGGTTAGTGCTTTGTTTGTTTTTTTCCAAGATGGGACACAGATGAAATCCCTGGCTGTTGATGGCTGGAGCTGTATGAGGCAGCAGAAACCAAGCAAAGTTGGTCTTCTCTATAGGATACCTTGTTGACTGGAACTAGAAAAATCACACATCAACTTGAAGGGATTTTTCAGATTGAGATCAATGATGGTTTTAAGCTAACAAGATTTCCTTGCCTCTGGGCTCTTCATATTTGATACTTATTTAGATAAAGCCAGGGATTAAGACACAGAAAAAAAGCCCTACACTGCCTTTGTCTAGCTGCAACTCCAGTGTGCTTTTCAGCACTCCCTGCAGTGCCAGTCCAGATTTGCAGGGGCTGGGTTTCCCCACCTGTACAGGAAGGGTGCAGGCTTAGAAATGCTGGAGGAAGCTGATACCACTTCTCACCCAGGAGGCTACCACTGCGTTTAAGCATGGGGACCCTTGGGTGCCACAGCTCAGCAAGAGTCCCAGGGTGTAGCCATGCATCCCCATTCCAGCTTCACCGGGACACTATGCCTACATATTTTGTCCAGCTTTCAAGATCTTATACAGTGAGCAAAGAAATAACTTTGCATTTCACCATGTCAAAGGACAGCAGCAAGGATATTTCTTTCTCTGATCTTTTGAAATGCCGCTTGGGTTTCCTTCTGGGGCTCCATTAACAGCTCAAGGATAGAGCTGGACAGTCCTTTTGTTGCAGTTTTGGCAGTGCCTTACACCAGTTTTCAGCAAATGTGGAAAACGTCTGAATGCAAATCACCAGGAATGCATTTGTGCTAGCACAGACAACACTATTTCAGCCTGACCTAGATGATGTAAACTTAGATAAAAATAATGATTGTGTCCCTCATTATATTAGATCAGTTTTCCTCTCCTTCTGTTCATATCTCACAAAGCAGCTGGTACAGAATATGTGCTGCTATAAGCAACAGCAACCAAACTAATACTTGCTTACTGAAAATGATTTAATCAACGCACTTCATGAACATAAGCTTAGTTTGCTATAGTAGTCAAGAGAATGCCAGCCTTGTTTAACTGACTTAATGACTTGACAATACAGTGACTGACAGATCATTACTTTCATTAAATACCACAGAACATTGGATTCACAATTAAAAAATACATGGAAACAATAATACCTCATTTCAGTCGCAGGATCTAGCCTAGGCTGTGTTTTCACTTTCTCTGCGACAGTTTCTGAGCTCTTAGATGTTGATGAAAAAGAAGGAATTGAAATCTGTAAAATACTAGTGTGGATCTGTAAGGAATTCTAAAAAGAATGAAGAATATGGGTTACACTGGTTTGAGCTGAAAGTAAGCAGTCATAAATGAAACAAGAGTAACAGATAAATTATGAGAAGAGGGATCTGAAATAAGATTTTTTAAAGTGACTTTATTTTTTCTTTCTTTCTGTTGTAATACAGTCATCTACTAAAGACAAAACATGTCACAAGTCTCTCAAGGCTGCCTGCTAAATCTAGCTCTACCACAGAATTCATGAAGGATGACTTCACTTTTCAGCTTTACTCTTGTCCTCAGCCACCCAAAGAATAACAAATACCAAACATTTAACTTAGTTTTCTTCACAGTGTGTTCATGCTCTTGAGTTAAGTAAGTCAAGTCCCTGCTCTGGCTCAGAGCTTTAAGAGATGGGGATTGGTTTTATTACTGGAAAATGTGATTGTAAAATCAGAGATTGGACCACAATCTACTTATTATTTAACTGAATGGATGTAACAATGATTGCATCCTTTTAAATATGACAGGCGATATTAAATTAAGTCACATGTTTACTTCAGGTTCCTTACAATTTAAATGCAGCTCCTAAAACAGCTATGTTTGATACGAAAAATAATTTCTATGCTTAACAAGAAAAGAGGTTTAGATCCACTCTCATCAAATACAGCTATTTGCTGTTGCCTGATCCCATTTGATGATTAAGAAAAATTAATTTAACTGAACTCAAATTAAACTGCTCAGCAGCTTTCACAAGAAAACCACATTCTCCAAAATGATATGGGACGTTACTAAAACCTGTGTAACCAAAGAAAGAAGTCTTTTTGGAAACCTGAGTTTTGGCATCTGCAAAATGAATCCAGCACAATCAATATTTTCAAGGAGTGACAGCATTAAGTGAGGAAGAAAAAAAATGTACCTCTTCATGAATATTCACATTAAACTCATCATGGATTGGTGATGCTGTTACTGGGGTTGGGGATGGACTTTTCTCTGGGTCAGTCAGACTTGGTGTGTCCAACAAAACTGTGGAAACAGACCCTGAATTCAAGAAGTCTTCACTGTCACTTTCCTTGCCTGGAGGGAGAGAAGATGGAAACTTGTTGGCTTTACTTCTGTACATACGATGACCCTTGTTCCCATGCAAGGCACAATTGGCATGCTCATTTATAGGCCAAAAAGGGAAGAGGCTAGGATCATTTCTTTTCAGCAGCGACTACAACAGCAGAAGGGGAGCCGCTGCCAAATGCCGCTTCCCAATTCAACTGCCACAACATAGCAGAGTCAGAGCAGGGGGAGGACATACACATGACAGAAAAAAGTCCAGAAAATGCCCTCAGGATATTCAGTGGGGTCAGAAAAAAGCTGATTAAACCGGAGTAGTTATTTCCTGTGTTCTGGAATTTCATACTAAATACTTCTTTCCCCTTATTCACTAGGGAAAGACTAGAGGGGTATTGGTACTTACGGCGTATTTTGCTGTAAAGGGAGATGCTAATTTTCTAAGTGTTTTCATAGGAAAATCCAGAACCACTTCAGTGTAACGATCTACATGTGTTTCTTTTGCTCTTTTTTTAAGGGAGGAAGGAGAGAGATAGGGTATTCAGTGCGATTACATTAAGCTGATGACCACTACCCTCAACACATCTCCTTTTGGGATCAGAAACTCCTGGATCTGGATATCTCCACCAGTCTTGGAACATATGGAAAGGACTGTTACATGTTATGGTATACATTATAGCCACCATTTCAGCCACATAATTAAGCCCATTATCTGGTGGCACAGAAGGCTTCTCTTTTGGGCATGTGTGAAAAAAGACTGGTAGGAAAAGCCAGCCTCGCTTCCCACTGCAGTAAGGAAGGAGCTATTCCATAGCTGAGATACTGCATGTGGTGGCTTGTGAAGGCTTCATTACATGCCGAAGACACAGCAAGTCACAGCAACACATTCCTGGCAGCACATCCACTTTGCTACAGACATTTCTGCAGCTCTTGGGCATTGCTATAAGAGCACACGCAGCCACTGGGCGGTGCTGCTTTGGCTTGTAGGAACGTGAATGCTCAGACACTGCTCTGCTCAGTTATCAACCCCTCCCCAGGAATACAAGCAAGTTTGAGGAACAGCAATTTTTAGCAGTAAACGTAGCAGCCAGCCCTGAAAGGCATTTCAGGAGGCTATGGAAAGAGGCTGAGAGCTTATTACATTCAAACTAATTTTACAAGGGGGAAATAAGCAATGTGACAATAATAGTTACTGTCACCAGATGGTAAACAGGACAGCACCCAAATGTGCAGCTGCCTGGACAAGAAAAGACAATTTACCATTCACACCAGTTGAAGAACTGACTTTTGCTCTATCTAAGAGATGCCTCCAAAGATGATATGTCTAAGAGTCAATGTAACCTACCACTACACGCCTCTAGTTTAAATGAGAGTAGAGGTTAATTTTTTTTTATTGTACAATACCTTTTTTACCTTGAGCCAATATCACCATGTCCTGAACTTTCTTGTACCTATTCAAAGATTGCCGAAGCTCTTCTATCTTCCGATCCTAAAATAAAGGAAAGTTGTGACTGTGCTGCTTCCTCTAGCAAATCAAAAATAAGAAACACAAATACTAGATATTCTTCAATTTAATTGGTTGTGACACTAAAACAAACGAGAAGTGTAGATGTGACAGGACTCAGAACTCTGAGAGGCTTTGAAATATCAAAACCCGTATTTAGCAAAAACTATCCTCTGGTTAATCACTAGAATTGTCCCAGTCTTGAAAGAGTATTTTAGGTCCCTTGTTAAGTCAAAGGTAGAGTTTAATAAATTTGCCATGTACAAAGAAAGCAGTAATCAAAGGACTTAGGGTTCTGGTGATCAAAAGAAAACATCCTACAAAATGCACATGCATGTGAACGAGCAAAATGAAAACAATTTGTACTTTACAGAAAGCCCTTTTTGAAACACAGCCTGTAATATTTCATGAGTCTTGTATGGAGCTCTCTACATTTTCAGAACATGGTGTAAACTGCAGTTGCACTGAACTGAGCGACACAACAACGTAAGGACTCTGTACATACAACAGAGCTCATTAATGCTCAGCTATAGTCCCTTAAAGGCACTGCAGTGCTTCTGACTATCGTGGACCATTGACTCTTAAAAATTTGATTTTTTAATTGAATTGGGACAAGTTTGTATGTGAAGATTTCCTCAGACATTTAACTAAAATTTATGAATGATTACTGAAAAAACAATGACTTTGCTACCTTCTCTTCATTTGCTGCCATTAGAGATTCTACCGCCTTCTTCATTTTCTGTACCTCTATATCTAAAAACACAATACAAGTCTCTAAGTCAATTTAAATAAGACAGTGCAAGGAAATAAGAAACACAAAAAAGCCTAGCAGCAACTTGGTAATATCTGAAAGTAAATTTACAAATTAAAAGACAAAATATAAACCACTTGAATTCTATTTTAGATGGAACTATATAGAAGACAACTGTTTTTTTTTTTAAAACCTTTTTTTCTGACATCTTATCAAAGAAAATATGAAATTCAGGAAATTTCCTTACTCAGCCCCCAGCTTTAAGAAAATGGAAAGGTCAAGAGTAAAACTACTGCTTGACTTTCTCTATCTCCATCTTTCAAATAATCGCCAAACAAAAAGCCCCAAACGTAAAATACTACATTTGGAGTGCAATAAACATCACAACAGTAAACAAAAACATCCCAAATGACATCTCCAAAACTCACTTATAGAAAGCAACAGGATTAATGGATATGATGAAGAAAGCATCGTGCAGTGATGCTTAGTCTTAATTCAGTATGCATGTAGAAATGATGACAGCACAATGGAATGGATTTGCTGTGATGAGTAGTCATGCTAGAATATACATTGTAGTTCAGACTTGGAAAAGGTCCCTAATACAGACAACAGTGTTCTGTGCTTCATCTATAATCCTCGTTTACAAAGAAGTATAAATACATGGAAACATGTATTCCAACAAGATTAGATTTTGGAGGTGTTCTAGACTAGAAATTCAAAAATAATGGAAATACTATCCATTTTTTCTAGAAATCTACCTTTCATAAAGGAAGTAAACTTTAAATTTCATTACAAACATAGGCAGGTGACCAAATTCACAGCCAAGAAAGCATTTTACCTTGTTTTAACTTACTAAAATTTCTTGGAAAATTAACAGAGTGGGAAGAACACTTTCCTCCTTAATGAAATGCAAGAAGAAACAAGCTGCCTGGCTGGCCTTCTAGATGAAAGACATTTGGACACGTTGGGTAAAACTGCAACTGATCCAGTTCCAATGGTTTTCACTTAGTTATGCTAACTGAAAATGTGGTTTACTGGACCGTGACTGCATTTCATTGAGAGGCAACTGTTTTGTGAGGTTCCACAAAAATCAAATCTCTCTTTGTCTATCAGCTCTTCTTCTGAAAACTTTGTATTTCAAGTGTGATATATCCACCCTCATTCTCAAATTTTACTGTAAGTGTAAATAAGGTTTATAGATGACGCAACCTAACAATGTTTGTTAAAGCAGTTTTGCAAACACATGCAGAAAGCTATTCTGGAAAGCACTTCTGAAATGCAAATGCTTGTGGAAAGACACCAGAAACCTTACTTTTATCTTTGAGCTTCTTTTTACAATTTTCATCTGTGCAGGAAAATCCATTGGATTTGAAATTAGCATGAAGGTCATGACATTAAATAACTGTTAACACAATATTGAGACTTAAGGAGTCAACTATCCCTCACATATTATTGCAAAGCAAGCAGTTCTTGGTTTCAACCTGCACTCCCCCTGTGCTAATGTTCCTAATGACACAAAGCAGTCTCATGGCTCTCCTACGCAACTACCTGTCTCAAGAATATATTTTTCAGCTCTGTTTTTACATGTAAAGCCTCAGAAAAGACTTATGCCAATAGAGCACTCTTGAGCTAACACCTTACTGGCAAAAGCCAGCTAACTGATAATGTATGCATATTTGTTCAAAAAAGCACAACTCAGCTAATGGAGTAGATAAGCTGTCTTATCTTCAAATAGCATTACTCCTGTATTTGCTCCAAGGCAGAAAAAACATGGTTCATCATGATTGAAGACCCTCTGCTGAGCTATAATGAAAACTAAACTGAAGCTGAGAACCAGAGGGTAATGGGGGGTCAGCAGCCCCCAGAAAGAAAAGCCCCATACAAGTAGTCATAAATGCAATAAAGCCAGACCTGGTTCACAGTCAAATGTTCTTAAAAAAAAGGAATTATGGTTCAATGTGGTCGTTCTTAGTACTCTTACAGTGCTTTTAAAGCAGATCATTTTATTAAACAAAATGTGATGATCTACACACAGCATTTTCCTCCTAGGGTCAGGAGAGGAGACTAATTAACCTCTTGTGGTTTAAGTTTTCTGAAAAAAACACTTTAAAAGCACAATCTTCAAATCAGCAGTAACTAGCAGGGAGGATATTCTCCGAAGTGAAATTGCATCAGGTCAAAAAAGTCTGTGGAAAATTTTTCTGAGGCTTTAAAGAAAAATTCTATTTTTTAAATAAGTTCCCCAAAGAAGTTTCCCTCAAATAAATACGGATTTTGTTTCTTCTTTGCAAGTAAATAAAAGAATTATCTGCTATATAAAATTTCTGTGCCAATTCAAGTCTAATTAGGATTTAGACTTATCCTGCGCACAAATACAGCACCAGTCCTCGAAAATTCACCTGCTTAGGGCTGGGTCCACCCTGGAGATTTGCTGGTACAGATCATACTTTGGCTTGCAGTATGGGTTTTCCCCTTCCTTAACAGTAAGGGATGTACGAGCAAAGCCTAGCACAGAAATCCACAAAGAAAGTTCCCTTCTAAATGTAACCTTTTTGGAGAACTTGTTGAAATTAAAGATTTTCTTTGCCAATATAAATGGTATCTTTTGAGGCTCCATGCAAGCCACGGAAAGAGCTTGATAAGCAATGAACTAATCCCACAGAAAGTGATTACTTAGACTAACTTAAAGTTGATTAAGAACCTGCTACGATGACAGGTTCAGCAGTTTCATTGTGAATACCCACTGAATATGCTAAAATAAGTAAACAGGAAGTAAGGATTTTATCTGTTATTTCCTGTACAACCATTCATGGAAACACGGCCTCAGAGGAGGAAACACTGAGAGCCTCCTTTCTTCTTACCTCTGTCCAGTATTTCAATTCCTTCTCCTTTCAGTTTGCAAACCAATTTTTCTTGCAGTCTTTTAACCTCAGCTTCCTTTAGCTCCAGTTTGTCTTTCAAAGCTGCTAGCTCATCCTGTAACAGAGAATCACTCAGTGACAGATTCTGCACACACCTGAGGTGTTTCCAAAATCCCTTCCTATGAAGTGCAGTGGATAGGTCCTCAGCCAGTGGAAATGACTGAGCCTGCCCTGGCACTTACAATGGCTGAGGGTACACCCTCCAAACGCTGCTCTGAATATCACAACAGACTGCTGTGAGTATAAGGGGGCAAACCCAGTGGGCCTATGGTCTGAAAGTTTTGGTCTCGTGTGTAATTTGAAATGAGATTTTACATCTAAATTTAAAAAAGAAAGAGCAAAGCACAAAAAGCAGCTATCTTATTTATTTAACATTGCAGAGACAGAAAAAGTGCAGGTGATAAGGCTGAATGCTAAAATTTACGAACAATTATTTTGGTATTTATAGCACATTTTGCACGTTCAAAGCCAGACAATTATGGAATTGTGCTTACACCAGGCTGAGGACAGTTTCAGAAATAACCACTGCTTCTATGAAAGAAAAAAAATCAACCACAACACCATCAAGCACATAAACACATACTGGAAAGCAGTTCAGATGAAAATGTGGTACCTCTGCCACAGTTTGGGTTTGCTGATCAAGCATTATGAAAGGAAGCTTGGAGTTGAGATTCATGGGAGTAAGACAGATGGTGTTTGGGGGAGTTGGGGTGTTTTAGATAAATGCTGTCAAATTTTAACTTAGCTCTAACCATCTGCACTAGCAAGTGACTGGCACGGATCCATGCATTTAACTTTTTAAAATTTGAGTCAAATCCTACCCAGTTTAGTAACATGTATCTTTGATGTCCGAGGATATCTTGTGCAACAGCGTCATCAAGACAGGACCCTCAGTGCAAATGTACCCAACACTGAAAATTTAATTTGTTCAGTTTGTAAACAAAACAAAACAAGGCAAGACTCATAATTTTGGCATTTACAGCTTCTAACTGAAGTGTTAAATCCTTAAAGGAATAAACCAAACTACAACACTATGCCATAGGTTACTCCCGAGCTTCCTGCAAAAGGTCTATTACAAATATACAGTGACATCTGTGACCCCAAATTACGGTCCACACTACAGAAGTTCCTGCAACTGTTCTGTTTGCTATAAAGTAGCAGTAAAAAATTAGATCAACATTAAAATTTTCAAGAAATCACAGCTTCTTCCAGAACAGTGGTTGGGCAATACAATCCTGCAGTGCTCCAATGGGGTACTGATTTTTATGAGATTTCTGTCAGTGTAGTACCCATGCTTCTCAAAAACAAAACCATCTCTTGGTCACCTAAGAGGCTCATCTTAATACCCATGGGCACGGGTAGACTTGCATGTGGTCGTTGATGTGTATTTCTTCCCCTGATTTAGAAACACAGTATGTAAATTTACACGTGGGACAAGGGACAGTGTAAGAGAATCACTATTTTGTAGTTAGTTTTCACGATTAAATTTTCTCTAAGAAGGTGACAAAATGTTCTGAGTGAATAATGGACGTAAGCTACAGAACAGGCAACCTTCCCTTGGAAGGGGAATTTTAACCCAAGCCTAACTCCATTATGTGTAACCTACGCAAAATTCCCAAGACTAAACCCCTGTCCCATCCAATATAAAAGCTGTTTATAAGGGATATCTACATCAAGAGCTTTCCACATCTAATGGGAAAAGGCACACTGCATATCAACACAGAGCAGTTAATGAAGAACAGAGCATGACGGCACAATGCAAGACAGACCATAAAACGGTGGAACATTAAGGAGTCAAAACAGGCCCAATGTTACCCAGAAACTACTACACCTTTAGCATCTGGCTTTTTTGCTCCATCCGCTGCTTTTCATACTGCATCTGACCCACTTTGATTTTCATGCTAGAAAGTTTGGCCATTAAAGACTGGTAACAGAGACAGAGTAGTGAGAGAAAACTAAAGATAGAAAAGAGACAAGGCTAAACAGCAAGAGAAGTTAAACACTTACAGAAACAGGCTGCTAGAATTACTTGGATGAATGGTTTCTCTTAAGAAATGGCTGATTTTTGGCACATTTAGGAGAAAATAAATGCTCAGCTTTGGTCTCACCGATAGCACACACCTTATGTAATACAGCTGGCGTTCCTTGACACTTTTGGGAAATAAGGGTCTAAACAGGTAATACATTTACTGTTAACAGCCAGCAGCATGGTGAGTTATCCTTCATAAAAAAGCGCCCAGATGTGAAAACCATCGCATGAAATTTGGAAACAACCCTTGTTTCTAAGTGAGTATCATGAAACCCCTGGGTCTGAGTGTGCTCATGATTTTGCAGGGTGCAGGCACGGACTGGGGAAAAAAGAGCAAATTTCTAAAGCTTGGCTTACACTCATCTCTGCTTCTTCCCCCCAGCCTCACTTACTTTGGTAGTTTTAAGTTTTTTCTCATACTGGATTCTTTCATTGTCCATTTCTCCCACTCTCAATCGCAATTCATTTATTTCCTGGATCAAATCCTGCATGAGGGGAAAAAGAAGACCAGAAACAATAAAGAAATTCAGTAACCAAAAGAAGAGTGACAACTGCCCAGGCATGCCTCAGGGGTATCTGGAAAAACACAGTAGCAATAAAAGTTACTCCATACACAAAATCACACCGCTCAAACTCAGTTAACTCAAGCAATTCAGAGCTATTTGGATATCCAGGGATCCCATTTCTCAGTATTTGCACCTATGGCACTGAATGCAAGAAGGAAGAAGACAAAGTGAGACATAAACTGGTTTTGCATTCCCTCTCTATGAAAGGCCTCCTGACCCTCTGACTGCTCAACTACATGGATGTCCACCACAAGTCTGTACCGGAAAACCATGGCAGCCGTCCTTCCAAACGCAGCAGCCACACTGTCCCCACCCTGGGCTCACCAGCTGTCATCTGCCTTTTGAAAATATGAAGTGATTACAGTGTAAATCCCTGTTTCCATCACACAAACGAGCCCTCTAACTGAGGGCTGAATGGAAGAGCCATCACGGGTTTCTACAAGAGTAAAGCCATATTTGTTAAAGTATTAATGGTGTCACTACAACTGAGCTTTGCTAATTCAGCCCAGTTTGAAAGAAACTCGGAGGCACCACCAACTCACACCTGAGCTTTTCAGAAGAATGGCTGGACCTCCTGGCCATCCTCTTGGAGTAGACTTACCAGGTTAGGAGGTAAGACCTCAGCGCCACTGGTTCTACAGCTCCCTTCCTGCAGTAGTCCAACAAACCCTGAGTTTGACTGCCTCACCAAGGCGCAAGGTAGCCCTTTCTCCAAACCTTCCTATCCTCTAGATGGGGAAATGGGATCTCAATTAGCCAGTGGTCAGGACAGAATGTGTCTCCATATGAGGGATAATGAATCACAGCTTATTGGGAAAATGATCTTCCTGTTCAGCTGGGGAACACATTACCAGAAAGTTGTGGGTTTTGCACAACTCAAAGAAGCCCAGCAAGCTTCTGCCTCATGTATATCTCCCTGACCTCTAGTTTATATACGGACACCAGATCAGTGTTACATTTATGTGAAAAAGGGAAAAAAAAAGCAGTTTCTCAGCAGCTACTGTAATGCTCTATCACTAGAAAACTCTTCAAAAGAGGAGATAAGTTCTTTGTGTACCCTAGGAAACATAAGAGGTCTTGAACTGCAGCATAATGGCTTCTAAACTACCAAGAAGACAGTATGGTACTTGGGTTGCCTGTCTTCCTACATGGTAAGGCAAATCCTATCCATGTCAAGCAATGCTGCACATTGAGCTAACAACTGTAAGCACAATTTTTCAGAGTCAATAGTAAAATTAATACAGATTTATAATTTATAAGTTATATAGCCAGCAGCTGACATTTAGAGGGTATTCATGAGTCCCTGGTCACACCTGCCTTCCAGCTCCTCCCCATATTTTCTGAGCTTATAGACCTCTGGTTATTTCTTTGTGCTTAACGAGTCTGATGGTAACACAGTAGCATCTGTATGTCTTTAGCAAGGTCCAAGCTCAATTGCCAGAACTACACAGAAAATGAAAATACAGAACATTTTGATGCTATTGGTAATTACTACTGCTAATGTATGACTTTCTTATTTGGGTACACATGCAATTCCTCAGTGATTCTTCAGTGTGTGACCTTAACAAAGCATATACTTCTAAGTATAAATGTACATGGATGTCAGTCTGCATGACTACATTAAACCACTGCTTCTTACCAACACCAAGTGTTCGAGATCTCTAACAAATCTATGCTCCCAGGTGTGATGGCCAGCTTTGACACTGTGACAACTGATTCGTATGGGGCTTTTCTCTCCTGCAGCCATGATTTTTGCTTTGGCGTGATCTAATGTCAAAATATGCTGTGTAGCAATAATCACTGAGGTTGTGTCCTACATATTTATGGCTTGAACTATGTGACATTTAAAATACTTTCAGAGGAGAGGGAAAACAGTTATCTGTATTCAAAAGGCCCTTGTGAGGCAAAATGAATAAAATCCCCCAAACTCCTCTCCTTTTATGAAAAAATGTTAGCACAATGCCTATTAACAGAAGTGTCAAGACGCACTCACAGTGTCACAGAAAGCAGAGCAATCTTGCAATTAGAATCGAAGAGAGCAAGATCTTGTAGCAGAAACTAAATTCTTCTGCTTAATCTATGGGCCTCATGGATAAACAAATCCTTACCACTGGTAACAGGTCACCAAAAATACTGTATAGTTTCTGAAGTGTTAAATAAAAACAAAGACGAGTCCTAGCAGCATGCTTTGCCTTAGAACTATTTTCCATTACTCTCTTGCAAGGGCAAAATTAACTGCTGTCTTAACTTATCTGCAACACAGTAACTACAAATGACAATCATGCTCATCCTTTTGAGGCAGAGAAGTACACTGAAGAGTCACCAGGTTCCTTATATGGACTCTCATCAGTACAAAAGAGATGGTCAAGCCTTGCATTTATAAGCAGAGGAAAAAGAGAAGATACAAACAGGGCTGCTTCCCCTGCTACTTAATTACTATTTAACTTTGAGCAAGCTACTGGAGTTAGAGATTGCCAAAGGCACTGAGGCTCTCCAAGAAATCCTGATCCGTACAGCGTATTTAATTTTCCTGCTCGCTGCCCTGAAACATTTACCCTTTTCTTCCACTATTCTCTGCTCAACTGATTTTGACTACAAACCTTCCACAGCAAGGACTGTGCCTTGCCCACTCCTGCAGCAGCCCCAGCAAGGAGATCGCAACATTGTTCGAAACCTGAAGGTGCCAAACGTTGTAACTGCTTATGACCAGAAGAGCTCTTGAGGCCAGTGTGATGCTTGAGGCATTGTCCCTGTGGCACTCAGGGTGTTCCACATGTTCATCATAATCTAAGACCAGACCAAAAACCCACTGAGTTCCCTGGCTGACTGGGATGAACCAGCAGTAAAACATACAGTGGCCAGCGTAAGGCACTTGCTTTGCTTGCATTTAATACCTCTTTGGGCATGCATGTTCCTGTCTTAAAACCCTACAAAACCAGAAAGAGCCACAGAACAGCCCTCTACCCATTCAGAATCAGGCCCTCCATGTAAACACCTAACAGCTGTTCCTTGCATGATTCCATGAATGGAGCCGATGGCGTGGGATGTACAGACTACTATTTTCCAAAGCCTTTTCCTTCCCTGCTCATGTTACTTGTGCTCTTCATGGCAGGGCCAGGGAGGCACAAAATAAGCAATGATAACTTTAAACTTCAGGGGTCAGAGGTTTCCCTACTGGCACTGGAAACTCAAACCACATTCGTTGTTTCGCTCCCTGCAGAAATTCATCTGCACAAAGGAGCTTGGTGGTGTTTAATTATGAAGAATTCCCCATGAGTGAAGCCAGTTTAACCTCTGGCTGCTGCTTCAAAGACCATGTCTGGTTATGGACTCCTCCCTAAATAAACTCTGTTGTACGATGTTTTCTTACACAAACTCAGCCTAACTCAGACCACCCATGTTTTTTAAGGAAAACAATACTGGTGTCTGCTGAGAAAGTGGAAAGACTGGAATGATTTAAAGAAGAGAACGATTATAAATCTCTGTTAAGTATACAATTAGCTTTGAGAAAGGTGTGTATTAGTGAACATGCAGACAGGAAAGTCCTAGAGTACAAAGGGAAAAAAGCTTACAGATCTGGTGAAGCATCTGTTTAGAGAAAGAATGGTGAATGAGAAACCTATCAAGCTGGAATGGGAAGTTGTAATGACAGACATATATAAAAACTACATAATATGAAAGATTTAATTTGAATGGTAATTCTGTAGGAGACAGTAGCGCCACAAAAGTTGGTTTAAGATATCAATGGTTTTTCTTCTCACTTTTTTTTTCTCTAAATAAAAATGGAAGCAATATTCACAGTTTTTCTTTCCCTATTTGGGTATGAATTTTTTTCTGTTTTGAACACGGCATGTAAATGCTGTAATATGTTTTACAGCAGAATATTTTAAACATTCATTTAAACACTCATCTCTGTGGAAGTAACTGATCATCTATTACTTTTAAAAGGAATATAATTAGATCAACACTGAATAAAATATCATGTACTTCTGAATAAGTACTGCTTCCAAAATACCTGTCAGAGACTTCACATAGCTGAGACCCTTACAACTAATTAGCCATTCATTTTTCCACTGAACAAAATGGAAATTAAGACATATTATCCCTCTCAGTGTCTAAGCTTAAGCCTTTTTACAGCTATAAAGTGTTCAAACAGAGAAGAAACAACACAATAATTCTATCACACTATACTACATCATTCTGGTTTTCAAAGGAAGGGAGGAATATTTTAGTAATAGTTCATGAGTTCTAGCATAAATATCTAGGAAATAATTCTATATAGCTCCTAATTACAGTAATTATCTTTTAAACATAATTTATGTTATCTTATTTTTACCAAAGACATTAAATGTATTTCAAGGTATTTCAAAGATAATGGTAAGCCTACCAAGTTGCAGTGCATTTCATGGTTCTCACACTAAGCACTTTTCTGGGAACAGAGGTAGTACCACATTGACCTTCCCTGTTTGCTGTCTTTATTGCACTATTAAGTTAAAGGGAGACTGCAGTTAATGAAGGAAAAGAAAGTGGAATATAGGAAGGCACAGCAAAGAATCATAGTTAAAAAAAATAAGGATAGAAAGAGAGGAAGTAAATCACTCAAAGCCCCATCACTTTTGTTACCTGTTTTGGAAAGCACAAGAAACCACAGAGTGTTTACAAATGCAGATGCAGTGGAATCCAGTTCTTAAAGCACCTGCTCACTGCAATCACCTGGATGAAACCTTGCCTCCCCAAAGCCATCCACTGCTTATGTCAACTCATCTATTGTTAGGGCTGCTTACAAAAGGTGTCAGTATACAGGTGAAGACACATCTATCGTATGCTGCAATTCATGAAAGAGCTGAGCACTGCGTGGGCAGAGAGACCTCACAGGAGCTGAGAAAGCAGCCCCGTCTCAACATACCTCTTTGCAGAAGACCTTCAACAATTCCCTCCACCTTTCCACCTGCCAATTTCTCCAGCATTGCACTTGCCTGGCTGTGGAATCAGACGCTTTTAAGACAATGCTGTAATCCTTTACACAACATCTGGTATCAAACTAGAGGAAGAGGTTAACAGGAGGCAACACAAATCTGATCCACAGTTTGGCAAAACCCAGATGTACTACACTGCAGGAACGGTCACCACCATCATGCCTGCATCTTCAGTCACACAGATCTGCAGTGCACAGAGGGAAACTGCCCCAGGACAGCACTGCCAGGGACAACACCTCTGGGCTGCAGCTGTGCCTGGCACTGCACATCACTGGGCTGAAGCCAGGCTGAGATGAGTAACTGCTGGGCTCTCGGTCATGGGCTTCTATGGGGCTGGGGTTCGAAGTGATGGTTCAAAATGACCTCACATGGAGTAACCTCATTTTCTCTGTTACTGAAAACAAAAGTTATGTCTTTACATTTTTTTCACATGCATGCTTTTTGTTCTTGCAATGGGCTTAAACGTTTGCCTCAGACATGCCTTACTAAGACGATGACAGTTTCAAGCTGGGACAGGAGAGTGCAGTATGTTCATGATTTTATTTAAATCCATCCCAAATGCTGTCCCTTGTGAGATCTGATAGCAAAAGAATCAAAAACTCTTTTCTGAAATCTTTCTGTGTAAAACCAGAGTTTACTAAAGAGGACACTTTATTTTAAAAGATACATGTTCTAACCTTAAAGATCAATTCCCTTCTTTCCCAGCAGGAAAACCAAAAAAAACCAAAAAAAACCAGGAAATTTTCAGGTAATGTGAAGCCACACACAGCTTTCACAATTTATTCAGTTGAGTTTTACTCACCTCTGTGTCTCTGAATCTGTCCTCATAGTCCAATCTATCCTTTTCTACAGATGTAAGCTTTAACTTCAGAGTGGAAATCTCTGCCATAAGATCCAGCTTCTGAGTTTCAAGGGATGTTCTGCTCAAAAGCTCCTGATTCAAGATAGAGAGGAACAGAACAGAATTACACATCTAAGGGGAAGAAATTAGTAGTTTATTTCTACAGGTAAAGGCCTCTTTCATGGGGGAAAAGCATCACACTCTGTGCTCTCTGAAGCCCTGGGAAACAGCTATTACTCATCCAACAGACTCCAGGCACCTAGGATGCATCTGAGATCATGGAGGCACTACTGTGGGCTGGCTGCAGGATGGCAAAATAGCTTGCCTGTCACCACAGTTGCTCTGGGCAGCAAGGAGCTTTGAGGGGAACCCATTAGTCCTACAAGAGGCTTTAATCCAAGTGTCTTTGAAGTTCAGTGGGTGAAGGCTCAAAGAGGAGCAGGACTGGATTCGAACAGTGTAAAGCAGCACTAACATGACCAAGTACAAAGACTTTAAAGCAAATATGGTAGAAAATTATCACTTAGTTAAGAGACATCAAGGAGTGCAACACCTTGAAGTGCACTGCTCTCACTGAAGCAAAATGCACTTTGTTAAGGCAGAATGAAGACAGACAGTGAGACAGACATGCGTCTGTGAAATACCTGCTGCAGCATCTCTTCTGTGGCATTCAGCTTCTCCCTGTGCTCTTCTAGACAGAACTCTAGATCTCGAATCTTTTCTCCTTGGGCTTCCACCTGGTCCGTAAGCACACTTACCTGCCCAGTGGAGAAAAAGGGATGCGTATTTAGTATGTTGCACCCATGCCATATGTGTCACCTGAAGAACTGAATGTGAGTAACAGTGCTGGCTGGGCTGCAGACGAAATTGGACCACAGTGGGAGGAGAAGGAGCAGCAGCAGAGCTCTGCAGTGGACACAACACATGGCAAACTCGACAAGAGAGGAGGGAAAGCTCTCCCCTCATGCTTACTGGAATTTCAGCCAAAATTCTGGTGGATGAAATGCAATCCTGCATCATCCCTCCTGACTTGTCCTGGAAGTTTTTGCAAGGGATGGCTGCTGCGTTTCACAGCCAAAAATTATGCCTTTGCTGTGACAATACATTAACTAAAACCCACTAGCTCCTACCTTAACAACCAAACAGCCAAAGCTCATAGCATACAATTTATTTTGCTTTCCAAGTGACTGCACGCAGTGCACCATGGTGCGCAGCTTCTCCTTTCAGACCAACGAAACACACAGACTGAGGCTATGCAAGACCAAGACAATACCTTTGAGACTGCAGATTGATTCCTATTTTGCCTTTTCTGAATTAAGTTTTTGTTTAAAACAGACTCTTTTGAGGAAATTTGCAGTATCACTGGGAATGAAGAGAAGTTGCCTATAGCAGAGCTCAGTGCTGTCAGAGCACTTGGGCCAGGTCTATGTCAGGGGACCACAGAATGCTTGCGCAGACCAAGCGGTGCCAGGTAGTCCCAACTCTGATGGCAAGAGGAAGACAGCTTGCAAGAGCACTCAAGGCTGACCTAGTCCAGCCCAGCAGTAGATGAGTGGGACCTCTGAGGAGATGCTCATCTCCTCCCGCCCGCTGGCCAGTCCTAAAGTCCTAAACTTTCACAAGGACAGGACGTCTGTTACCTGATCCGGACAGCACGTGAATGAACATGGAAAATAGTGACCTTAGGGATACACGTGAATGTAAGGAGGCAGTCACTCTGCAGACCTGCTCGCCTAACAAGATTCAAAAAGAGATCAGATACACAGAAAGAAAGCCCTTTAGGTTTTTTCAGCAATCTAAATCCACAATTATCCTTAATCTGTGTTAACTCTCAGGTATCAGCAAGCCTCTGGAACACTCCAAGCTGATACAATTGCAAATAAATCCTCATAGGTTTTATCATGTACTATCAAAAAGTCATATGAATGCAAGGGCAGAAAAAAATAATTTAGGTGATTACTCACTTGCAGAACAAGAGATTCCTTATCGTTTTCCAGGCGAGCCAGCCTTTCTTGATATACATCTCCATTCCCAGATATATGTCCATTAGTCTGAAAAAGACAGCAAATGTTGTATTGTGAGCTATTGTGCCATAAACACCACACTTGAGTATTTTTAGTCTGCACAGTTCAAGACCAGATTTAAAGTATCCTTCAGCCTTCAAAGAGTTACAAATCAAATAAACTGTAAACAAAGAATACACCATCACCATTCAGGACAAGAATTGTTCAGAGACTTAAAGATGAGAAAGGAAGAACCTTTCAGTGACCCAGTTCTGAAAAATTCATTTACTGCACATTCAGCATTTTCTTAACCAAATTTGTGCTCAGTGATGTACTATGTTAAGCCATCTTGCAAAGAGACAAATACCCCAAGACATTCAGCAAGTGAAAAAAAAATCAATGTACAATCTACAAAATGTGCATTACGCTTCTTGCAAGTCAAACAATTTTTTCTAAAACACACAGTAAGAGACATCCTTTTACATCAGGCACATTTTACTGGGTATGGATGAACGTCTGCACTCTAAACACATCTCTTTATAAAGCTGCCTGAGGCTAAAGAGGAACAAGAATACATGTTAACGCTATCAGAGTTCAGAGGAATCAGCAACTTTCTTCATAATAACTTCAATGCTCTTGAGCAGAGAGAAGAATTTTACTCTATCCATATTCAAAGCTGTCTCAAAACACTTCGTGATGGACCCCACAATGAGATCTCGGCTCAGAAGAGAAATCCTTGTTCCCATCATTGCATAAATCACTTAGAGGAATCTGAGAAGCTGCTCGGAATTCCACCACCTCCAAAGGGCCTTGATTTCCCTCTAAATATGTGATGAAAAGAAACAGGGTGACTGATCCTTCTGATCCTTGTGCCCTGGTGAGTCTGTAGAACAACCCTGCCATGAGAGGCCACCCCCACGCAGGAGCTGTAAGCCTCGGGCTTCTGCTTTGAATCTCCCCTTCCAACAGCCTGTCACTCCCAATTGCAGACGATGCCTCAGGAAACCTGCCAGCTGAAACTCCTTTTCTATGTTACACGCCTGACTTTGGGTGACGGGAGAAACTGCCTGGTTTGAAACCAGAAGAATAAAATTCCCACCACTTATAGATTAGATGCAAAGCAACAAGAGGGGCTACACAGTATTTGACCTCACCACAGCGCTCTCCTCAGGAAATCAGGCTATGTCTTCACAGCTTGTAAATCTCTGTGCAGTTGCAAATGTGTGTCCGAAGCATATATGTGTAACCTTCACAAGATGACCACAACATCTCCCCTGAAACCACTAGACCTACAGCAGACTAAGAGAGGATGCTCCCTAGTAATTTGTACCAATACCTCACTCCATAATGATACCCTGAATACGAATTATTCAGTGGCAAATCACCAGGCCTCTGACCACTGAGAAACTAAGCACCAAGGCAGAGGTACTCTAAATTTCTGAGATTGCTCTGCTTTCCCCAACCTCTACTAGAATTTAGCCCAAACCATAGGGTTTCCATTCAAGATCAGTGAGATCTTCAGTTTCGTAATGGTTGTAATTGAGGTGAAAGAACTCGAAGAGCTTCCAAATAAACTTGTCAGCTGCTCAACTAGCAGACTATGCTTTACATTTTGTAACTTGACTTGTATGCAAAATACAAAAATGAGGGTTTTGCATATTTTTGCTGTTTTGTAGCTCTCTTCTCATTCAAAGGCCTCCAAGGCATCTCATGCACTTACTCGGCCTCCACAACACAGCATCTGTATGTTGTAATTTACAACACATTTATCCATCCAGTACGTCTCTCAGATGTAGGAAAGTGATATTCATCCTTCATTACAGGCGGGTAGCCAAGGTGCAAAGACACCCCTCCATTTCACTGGCGCTCACATGAAAGTCCTTGTCAAAGCCCAGACTTGACTCCCTGCCTCCCAACCATCTGTGGTCATTAGGGCCCTGACCACTGAAGCTGCTTATACCCCCAGCCACCGTAACCAGACACAAACCAACTAAAACCAAAATCTGCATAAAGGAAATATGTTGAGGCAAATACTGTTCTCACACTACAATGAAAATGTCTTTACGGCTGTGAAAACCGATGAGGTGTTAAAGCAAATGTTAGTCATTGTGCATAGCATCGTGCTTAGACACTTTTGTTGTTAAACTCCATTCCCATTCCTGAAAAAAATATCCTGTTTTGCTCAGCATGTTGTACTCTGTTTTAAAATAGGAGCATTTGGAGAGGAAGAGTTCAGGTCGCAGATGCACATTGCAATGAGGAACAGGGAGGAAGTAATGGTAGCCCTAAACAGAACTGGAGTAAGGGTTGTTCTCCCACAAAACCAAATACAAAGATGTCCTTGCTGGTAGTTGCCAAAGATATTTTGTAAAAGCTGCATAAAACCAGACCTTCTGTGGTACAATAAAACCAAAAAAGTTTGTGTATAACCCAGTGGCAGTTTGCTTTTTGCCTGAAATGTTAACTTCTGCATAATACCTGGAAGTAACACTTCATTTTAGGTATGGAAAGGCAAGAAAGTCATTCACTTCAGTTATAGTGGGGAGAAAGATGAGAGTTGGATAAAGGATGGCACAAAGAGGTCACAGCAGCTATTTCGCAGAGCAGCAGTTCCAGCACCTGTTATAGTAGTGTAGAGATTAAGAACCTGCAAGCAACAGCCGCACGATGCCTTCCTGCATCTCTCAACTGCACTGTCTTCAAAGGTTGATACCTGGCATGGTTTTCTTCCCAGAGAGACAAGGAAGGAAGTGAGGAGATGAAAAATGTGAAAAGAACAGGGTAATTATGGCAGTGGGCAAGACTGAAGAGAAATGGAGCAGTAAGATGCCCAAACACTGAATATGGGAAAGTAGCACATCAAGAGATGGGGTGGAGGGAGATCCAACAGGGAAGAATGGGCTGCAGGGAGATCTGAGAGACACCAGGAGACCTAGTATGTACAAAAACCTGGGTGAGCAACGCATGGTGTGTCCTTCAGGAGAAGTTTCTCTCCACCAGGGGACCCACAGCCTTCCCTGGGGGGTGGGAAGGAAGAAAAAAGAAAAGTAAACATTTGATACAACAGCATCTGCTAGCGTATTTGGGGCACTTGGTAGCCTTGGATCAAATTTTTATCATTGAAGTCAATACAGGATTAACATAGTTTACTAGCTGTGGAAGACAAGCTTTGCCATTTTCCAAAGAAGGCTCTTTTTCATCAGCAACTTAAAATCTATCTTCAATTATGCGGTTAGACTTTGCATGTGTTTTCAATTTAGGGATTAAACACTGTATGGGGAGAGAATGCAGATCTACCAATCCCGCTCCTAATCCTGAGAACAAAAGAACAGTTGTCACGATGCCACTGAGGCTTCGCAGAAGTTTGAGGTTAAGTATTTACTTAAAATGCCATATAAGATCAGACCCAGCGCACTTAGAAACTCTGCAAGATCAGTGCATGGCTAATCCATTAAACACGTGTGCAAGCTTTGTCTGCAATCATGTAAGTGTAAAAATCCACACTGCTCTGGAGGGAATTATTCCTGTAATAAGTAGATGCATCACCAGACTTTCACAGTTTGCCTGCCCTGAGTCTTTAATCCTTTTTCCCTGGAAGTGAGTTAGCATTCCAAACCGCAGGAAAGTTTCTAACAGCTGCTAAAAACTTCTTAAAAAAACAATCTGTTTTCCTCTCAGTTGCTGAATTCTTTCAAAAACAAAACTCATTTTTAGCCTACTGCAGCTGATACCCTCATTTCCCTTCATTTTCTCTTCTGCTTTTGAGAGAATATAAGCAGCACAAATCACACTGTTCGTGCTGTAGATGCAATCTGATTTGTATAGAAGGAGATGCCATTCCACAGCATTATGTTTAGTACAGTAGATTGTACTGACTGTTTTGACCACCACAGTCCAGCCAACAGCTGGGCAAGTGAGCTGTGTCTGACATCTCTTTCCTGACCATCTGTAGTTAAATTAGAGCTCATCAACATGCTTATGTTGTTCAGATTATTACCATACACATTACCTACACTTAGTTCAGCACAGCTATCTCTGTTCTGTTTGTTCTCTCAGTTTTAGAGTGTCTCTTGCAAGGGGGGCTCAGCTACCTTAACATCAGCTGGTGTGCCACAGGCAGAGCCTCCAGGTTTCCCAAGCAAAGTATTCACTACTGTTTCCCCTGTGCTACACAGCTGTGACAGCTTTACCCTAAGTATCAATTCTGCCCCAAATTCACACTGTATTCTGTCTGAATACAATGTGTACCAGTGTTTAACCAGTCTGTGAGGCGGACCACCGCTGCCCTCCCAAACTGGCACTTCCTGCATTTTGCACCTCCCTACTCTGAATATTTGCAGCCCACTCCCCATGCTCTGGCAGCAGGAAGGCAGACCTGCTGCTAAGCTTTTCCTAAAGTTTATAGATCAGTTCCTCCTTACAGAATGAGCAGGGGAAAAAAGAAACCAAACACAAACCCACTCAAAAGCCCCCACATTATATTTTGAAGGCTTCACAATAAAAACGAATTCTGAAAGATAATCAGCTTCAGACAGACCTTAACTCCGAGGATTTTACCTGAAACATTTTCTAAATATAAATAGCACGGTTGTTAAATACGGAAGATGCGACCATTTCAAAATATTCCACTTCTTCAGCAGCAGCTCAGCTGGCACCTCATACAAGAGAAAATCAAAATGCTTATTCCCTACCAGCGTTTGCCCAGCTATGGTTTGCCACTCACAGAAATGCAAGAGCCAGAACAAACACAGATAGCCTTACCTTATTTAGCCAGACACAGTGTCCATGAATGTCCCAGCTATACTCCATGCTGGTCATGACTATCTTCATGCATTTAAGGAGGCAAGAGACTGTGGCAGGCTGCCGAAGCTGAGCGCTGCAGCCCCAGCACGGCAGGCACCCGCTGTGCTGAGCGGAGCCGTCAGGGCTCCTCTGAACCAAGACGGAGAGGTTAAGTGATGGCAGGTTTCCTCACCTAACCCAGGATGGAGGCGAACTCGGCAGCAGAGTGGGAGACGTGGGAAGCTGAGCCGTGAAGCAGCAGCAGCGCTCCTCAGGCGGAGCAAGCAGCTCCTCTGGGGAATTAACACATCAAAGCCCGGGAAGATCAACCCTTCTTCCAACCTGAGCCGGCTGCTGGGATCCCATCACACAAAGGTCGGGCAGCAAGGCGGAGAGTGATGCAGGCAGAGAGCGCAGAGCTGTGTAACCCTGACCAGGAAAACAAGGGCAGTCCCCACGCACATGGCAGCTGGCCATCCTCCACCCTCGCTCCTCACTGAACAGCACAACCCCCTCTGCATCCTTCGGGCCCTATGGAAATCATCTAACCCAAAAACACATGAGAAAAGAGGGAATCCGATCTGTTTACCTGACTACAAGGTAAACAGGAGGGAATTTTCTTTTCTTGTTGGGCTATTAATTGTAAAACCTGGAAGAACACATGTAATTCACCGCTAGGCACCAAGAAAAAGCGGAAGGAAAAAGTTGATGCAACTGTCTCAGGTCTCACGAGTGGCTTGTCTCAAGTTTATGTCATACTTGAGAATGCCATACAATGCAGCAATAACAACCAACTTCCGTCCTCGGGTTCAAGCTTCAGTTTACCCAGTAACAGCAGCAGCATAACAAATCCTTAGTATTTTTGGCCACAGAGCCTAGCTCCAGGAGTCCTGGGATTATCTCAAGACCCACAGCTTTATTAAACAGAAACATTTACCCTTGATAATCACAAATCTCACAAACATGGCTACTGAAGAACCCAGAACAAAAGAGCAGAGCAGAAGAGGAGCAGAAGCTGTGTTTTTAAGCCAGACTGATGCACTTTGGACTGGGAACAGTGACTTTCAATGGCTCTGCCACTGTCCTGCCCAATACTCCTGTGCAGGACTGCATGTGTTGTTCTTACTGCTGGTGAACTCATCCATGATGCATGAAGACGCCACATCAAGACATGTTATAAGTGAGCCTGTATTATCTTCCAGTGTTAAAAATACACCAATCTGGATGGTCACCTTTAGCAAGAAGCAGGATCCTGTGTTTCAAGAACTTTGAAAAGTAGATCTCTCACAAAAAGTACTGCCGGGAGGCAGTTTATGATGACAGTCTGAAACGGTATCACAAAGCTCCTTTCATATCGCAGCTCAAAGAGATGTTTGGTGGTAAACGCCTATATGCCACACATTACCATAGGACCTTTCAATAGCTAAATTCAACATAAGCAGAAGCTGCACCAAATGAATGCACTGTACGCCCACATTAAGACAGTCAAACAACAAACTTTGTTTTGAAGACAAGATTTTTCCATGAATAAGAAACACAAGGTGATTTCTGGCTAACCAAATTGCTTCCTCCACTTGGGAATCCCCCTGCCAAATAGGCCAACATATATCAGTAAGGTTACAAGGTATGTTTATCCAGCCAGGAAAATTTCTCTCTGATATCTCATATCTCCTCATACTAACTCTCATTACTCCCAGCCACTCTCTGGAAGAACCAGCTTGTGGAAGAAACGTCAAAATCTGAGGCTGGTGTGTGAGATGACAGATCTGCAATTCACAGCAGCAACACTCTGGATTGCACAAGTCACTATGGGTTGCACAGTTCAAATTAACTATCAATCTTCAGATGAGCCGAAATGCTTTTTGAGAAACCTTTGGAGGCCATGAATTTTATTTTGCATTAATGTTCTTACAGTCAACTTTAGAAATTCACTTCTGAAGTGAAAAAAAAAAAAATTCCAATATATATATATTCAAATTCAGAAAGTAATTTTCAAAGCTAAAACCACTGTTGCACTTGCTGTGGATTTTCAAGAAAAAGCATTATCCTGACCCTTTCCTTGCAGGAGCATGTCCTTTAAAGAGGAGAAGACACACAACAGCACGTGCATAGACAAGTTCAGATCAGGAGCTTGGGGAAGCTGGCTGTGACATGTGGGAAGGGACTGTCCACCCACTTCTACCCTTCTCTTTCTTTTTTAACAAGACACAGTTGGTTTCTTCTTTCTCTGAATGCTGTTGCATAAGATGCGCTTAAAAAAACAAAAAAAAACAAAAAAAAACTGGCATGAAAGAAAATAACCAGAAAGAAGACTGTCTCTTGTTTGCTTCAACTGAATTAAAACTGGAGCAATATTCATGACTGGGAACAAGTTTTCTGAGAATTTCTTCAAGACATGGACTTATCAGCTTCTAGCTGGACACAACAGGGCTGCCTTGGTCTTGCAAAAGGCAGAGTTTCATTTAAATGGTCTTGTTACTGGTGATGATGTTAAAGCTTACTTGTATGCTGCCTATGTTCAAGCCAAAAGCTCCATTTTCACAGAGTGCAGCACATGTCTTATTAAAGGACACATCAGAACATACTAAACATTTCTATTCATCAGGAGAAGCCTGACAAAAACTCCCAAACTTTGGAATAGTTATGATGTAGCTGGACTTCAGGTCTGGTCCACAGTGAAAGCACACAGTCCCAACACATCTGAGGCTAGAAAAGGCCTCAGTCCCTTTCCAGTCTTTGAACAAATGGTCTCATTTGAAATTTTAACCATGACATTCACCAGCCATCCATTTGCACATGGAGATGTGAGCAGGGTTCCATCAACACAGAGACTGGTTTTGAGCTGTAGACTGACAACTAGAAATGATGTGTTACAGTTAAACTGGCTTATATCTGCAGCACAGATGTGCATTTTCAACTTCCATGAACTCCCCCTTGGGTGCCATCTGATGGATTCTCACGGAAGAGTTCTGTCAGATGTCCGGGCACTGTCCATGTGCTCCAGTGTCACGTGGCCACCTGGCACCCACCAGTTCAAAAAATCAGTGTGTGGGGTTTTATCTCTTTGGCCCTTTTCGAGTACTTGCATAGACTTCTCTAAAACACTGAGAGAAGCAGAAAGGAAGCAGTCACTAAGTAGCAGTACAGGGACACAGGGCAGCCAATTTGGATCTGGCAAAATAGAATGTTCTGCCCTGTTCTGCAGAAGCAAGCAGCTTGAGGAGAGTGCTGTCAGACTCTTTTCCCAAGGTACCAGCAGTTTCCCTGCAGGGGCCAGAAGAGCATTTTTCTCTTGTGACACACTGTTTAGCAGCAGCAAACACTATTTTTGCTTTCCTCTGGGACACGAGAGACTTGCTTACAGCTTTGGATAAGATTTCACACACCAATTCTAATAGCCTTGAATAGCTTGGTGGATACAACTTGATTAAAAGGATTTCAAATGAAGGAGGTATCTTTCCTTCCTCAGTAAGGATTGGCATAGTTGCAAAGAGCCTTTCTGCAATCATCCAGGCACTTCACTTAAGACCCTCCTGCTCAGACAGGGACCAGTGACACTGGTGACACCTGCAAATCCCCCATGCAAAATGTAATGTTCAGTGTTTTCTACTAGGGCTATAAGGATGCTGGATGGGGCACAAGGGAATAATTTGAGGCAGACTGAGGAGAAGCACAGATTGAAGAGCTACTTTCTGCAATCTTTTGTACACACAACCCCTCCACATCTTTTCCAGCGCTCAGGAAGCACTAAGCTGAATGGTACAACAGAGCCCTTCCTCTCCCAGATTCAGCCGACATCACAATGAAAACCATTACTGTGTGATTGCCATTTGGTGACGCCGGTATTTCAAACCCTAACAGCCAGGCATCCTTAAATCACACATTTGCCACCACAAGGGGCAATGATTGGCCTTCACCTCATTAATCTCAACAGGCACTGTAGCCTCTGGCCATGCTGCTGGGTCCCTTTACTCCAGAATAATGTGGCAGATCAGCATTGCTAAGCATGGACTACTGGTATCTATGCACACTATGGGGAGAAGTTAATTTTCTAAGGCTCTTTATATGAACTTTTTTTTTTTATTTATAAAGGCCATACTTGCATGAAACCTGTTATGTCCCTCGATTTCTTCTCCGCACGGAGCAGAGCATAATTACAGCAATGTTCACTGCTGTACGTTACAGAGGAAGGAAATGCTGATGTTAGCAGGAACTCCGCGTGTTTTAAAGATCTAACTTGAATGTCACTCCCGTCTCCTTCTCCTGATCTTAGCGTTGGCTGCCATGCTTTGACATGGGGGCGAGATCCAAATCCCACTGGAGGCAGTGGCAAAGCTCCCACGTGCTTCATTAAGTTTCAAGCATTTTCAAACACATAGCTCAAAGCAAAGAAAAAAAAGAATAAAAGCTCTCTTCTCAAACCTTTCTGCAAGAGCCACAGAAGCAAGCCCAGCTGTGCTAGCCCAGGTGCCACTCTCCTCCTGCAGTGCTGCACACAGCCTGCATGCCATGCCACCAGATAGGATGTCAGGTCACCCAGCACCAACTGCAGCTCCACACCTAGCCTGTGCTCCCCAGCACAGGTTGGGCAAACACAGCTCTGCACCTGCCACTCTGGGCTGCATCTGAGAGCTGAAATAAATCCATGTATTAAGATAAAAACATTTTACATGAGATCAGCTGCAGTTCCAGGGTGACTGAACTCTTTCTGAGGGGTATGATGTCTACCCTGGCAAGGGACCAGGCAATGGCAGCTGCTCATCCCAGCAGCAGCAATTCATAGGGTGCAAAACACAGCCACCATGGCTGCGGTGCATCACAGAATCATTTAGGTTGGAAAAGATCTCCAAGATCATCAAGTCCAACTGCAAACTAACACTGCCAAGTCTACAACTAAACCCTGTCCCTAGGCACATATATGCATGGCTTTTAAATACCTCCAGGGATGGTAACTCCAGGTATGGCAACTCCGCCACTTCCCTGGGAAGACTGTTTCAATGCCTCACCATTCTTTCAGTAAAGAAATTTTTTCCTAATATCTAGTTTAAACCCTCTCTGGCGCTCCTTGAGGCCATTTCCTCTCATCCTATCACTTGTTACTTGAGAGAAGAGAGCATCACCCACTTCGCCACAACCTCCTTTCAGGCAGTTGTAGACAGTGACAAAGTCTCCCTTCAGCCTCCTCTTCTCCAGGCTAAACAACCTCAGTTCCCTCAGCTGCTCCTCATAAGACTTGTGCTCCAGATCCTTCACCAGCCTCACTGCCCTTCTCTGGACGCGCTTCAACACCTCAGAGTCCTTCCTGTACTGAGGGGCCCAAAACTGAACACAGGACTCGAGGTGTGGCCTCACCAGCACTGAGTACAAGCGCATGATCGCTACCCAGCTCCTGCTGGGTTTGCTATTTCTGATACAAGCCAGCATGCTCTTGGCCTTCTTGGACACTTGGGCACACTGCTGGCTCAAGTTCAGCCAGCTATCAAGCAACACACCCAGGTCCTTTTCCATCAGGAAGCTTTCCAGCCATTTGTCCTCAAGCCTTTAGTGTTGCATGGGGTGGTTGCGGCTCATGTGCAGGATCTGACACTCAGCCTTTTTGAACTCCATATAGTTGACCTGGGCCCACCAATCCAGTCTGTCCAGATCCCTAGGCAGAGCCCTCCTTCCCTCAAGCAGATCAACATTCCCACCCAACTTGGTGTTACCTGCAAACTTACCGAGGAAGCACTCTGTTTCCTCATCCAGATCACTGATAAAGATATTAAACAGAACCAGCCTCAACACCGAGTCCTGGGGACTCCACTTGAGGCTGATTGCCAACTAGATTTAGCTTCATTCACCACAACCAACCAGTTTTTACCCAGCAAAGAGAGCGTCTGTCCAGGCCATAAGGAGTCAGTTTTCCCAGGAGAATGCTGTGGGAAATTATGTCAAAGGTTTTAATGAAGTCCAGGTAAACAACATCCACAGGCTTTCCCTCATCCACTAAGCAGGTCAACTTGTCATAGAAGGAGATCAGGTTGCTTAAGCAGGACTTGCCTTTCCCAAACCCATGCTGACTGGGCTTGACCACCTGGTTATCCTGTACGTACTATGCAATGACACCCAAGATGTTCTGCTCCATAACCTTCCTCAGTACCGAGGACAAGCTGACAGGCCTGTATTACCCTACATCTTCCTTCTGGCCATTCCTGTATATAAGCATCATGCTTGCTGAACTCCAGTCAACTGGGACCTCCCCAGTCAGCCAGGACTGCTGCTAAATGATGGAAAGTGGTTTGGTGAGCACTCCCACCGGTTTCTTCAGTACTCTCAAGGTGGATCTAATCCAGCCCCACAGACTCATGTGTGTCTAGGTGATGTAAGCAGGTTACTAACCATTTCCTCTTGGATTCTGGGGCCTCCATTCTGCTCTCCATCCCTGTCTTTCAGTGCAGGGGGCTGGTTACCCAGAGAACAACTGGTCTTACTGTTAAAGACTGCGACAAGGAAAGCATTAAGCACCATAGTCTTTTCCTCACCCTTTGTCACTATGCTTCCCCCTACATCCAATAAAGGCTGGATATTCTCCTTAGCTCTCCTTTTGCTGCTAATATATTTCCAGAAACATTTTTTTATTGTCCTTTACCACAGTTGCCAGATTAAGTTTTAGTTGGGCTTTGGCCCTTCTAAGTTTCTTCCTGCATAATCTCTCAACATCTTTATAATCCTCCTGAGTTGCCTGTCCCTTCTTCCAAAGGTCATAAACTCTCCTTTTTTCCCTGAGTTCCAGATCCGGCCTTCATCACCAGATCTGGCATTCCCATTTCAGCAATACAGTGTTACCTTGGCCAAAACCAAGTGAGACAACAGGACCCTGAAACCACTCTAAGACAGATCTGGCAAAATACACAGAAGTGCACACCATAACAGCTACTGGCTGACTTAAAATCTGAAACACGGCCTCTAGAAATAAGTCTTGGACTTCCTCTGCTGGAGTTTTCTTGGAACCTGTGCACTCTTGAACCACCAGAACACAAATCCTGCCACAGACCACGAGCATGAGGGCTCATCTTTAGCCCTGCTAGGAAGTCATCAGTCATAGGGCACTTGGAGGCAAAACCAGTGGGTCCTTCAAAAATGATGCCATGTAACTCACCTTCTGATAAAACAACATTTTATTTCTCAGGACAGTGTTCAGGTAGCTTCCACTCAAATAACATTTGATTTTTTTGGGATGCTAAACTTACACTACTCATTTCTGTTCTAAACCAAATAAGTAAGCTCACTAATAACACTGGTCCCTGTAGAAAATACACTGCAAAAATGCCTTTTAGTGAAAATTTCACATCGAAACCAATGTTTTTCCTCCCATCTAAGCATCTGATTGCTATCAAAAAGTCTTTCCCCAGCCCTCTCAGATAAGATTCCAGTTACAGAAAATTTTTTGCCCCCTAGACTAAGGCATGATGGATATGGCAAAGAAAGCGCAGGCCATCCCACTGCACAAAATATTTGAGCAACAGCTTTTCCAAGGAACCACAGCAGCATCCCCAAACAAAAATCTCTTCCCTCTGGTTGTTTGGAACTCCAGAACTTTTAAATGCCTGCATAAACCACAGCCCCACTGCCTGAGCTGGTCTAATAGACAAGTGACAGGCAAAACAAGTGCATTAGGGATGAAACAAGGTGAGACCCTACCATTTGACTTTGGAGCCATTCGATCAGAGTCTCAGCCGTTGAATCCGGGATCTGGCAGCGCAGCCCTTCTCTCTCATCTGCTTCCATCATCTCCAGCAAGCCCCGCAAGTCCTCCACCAGGTGCAGTGCTCGCAGGCCCCCCATGAAAGGGGAGGTGGGGGACTGGCAGTCAAAGATGCCGTTGGAGTATTCCAGTGCCTTTGAACCTGGAAGGAGCAAAATCACACAGGTTCAGGCATGAGGCAAGAGGTCAGACACACAGCAAGGCTGAGAAATGATAGATGGCACTTAATCCTGGCTGGCATTTATCTGAACCAAACTCAGTACTGGTGCTGGATTCTGGACAAAGTGGAGAAGGGCAAACCCTTGCTGGCACACTGCGTGGATGGCAGCTCCAGCAGGAAGGAGGTGGGCTGATCCAACGGAGGATGCCTACGCCGCAACCATGCCGACAGATTCAAGGCACAGGCTGGGCTCCTGGTTCCCAGCACATATTAGATGCAGAAAGTACTCTGAGGTGAACATGTTCTGCTAATGCTTTGAGTAACTCTGTTGGGATTGCATGACCCAACTGAGACACCAATGCTGTCCAGAGGAAATCGTGCTCTGCATTCTTCACCCAGAAGTACGTTATACTGCTCCATGTCACTGGAAATTTTTTAAGAAAAAAGAAAAATATGAAGATAAATAAAAAGACCGAATCACTCCTACAAGAGAAAAAATTTAAACCCAACAGTTTGACATGGTAGCACTGACATTTGCATGCTAATAAAAAGAAAGATCTCTTATTTGTATAAATTCACAGTATGTATATTTGATCTACATTAAAAGTTGCTATATATTAAGTAGGGAAGGAAACTGTGAATTCAAGATTAAGGCTGATCTAAGTCAACCTAGCTAAATTCCAACCAGAATTTCATCACGCTAATTTGTGACCTTAATACTGTTAATGCCTCGGCACAATGAGACGTGTTCATGACAGAGCATCAGCTTTTGTACTGTCAACTTTTGGAAACTGCAACGATGTGCCACACATGCACTTCCACAAACTCTCATTCATCTCATCTGGCAAGCCATAAAAATGCAAGTATTCTGCTAAATCCCTTTGAGAAAAATGAAGAGGAAAAAATCCCCAGAACAGCATAGGAGTTTATATCTCTTTCTTATATTACTTTATAGGACTGTTCAGACACATGGGTAAATGTGTCTGTGGTGACTTAAATATCCCAAAATCACATTTTATTTTTATATTAAATCTCATCCTGCCATAACCAACTTAGGTTCTTCAAAACACAGATGCATGATCTGATCCAAATACCAGTATCTGCTTATGGAAATTACTAATGTCAGAGCTTATGTGTATTTTTAGAGATCATTATGATCCAACTGGATTCACTTCACATGTATTCCTGCTATGTGTCCTTAATATCTTTAGGAAAATTGCAGAGAAAAGTCATTGTTCAAACAAAGCACGCACTGTGAAATTTTTTTCCCCCTAGGGGAAATTATTTTAAGTGGAACTATTAAAGACTTTATAACTGTGTTGCTACCACTGCAGAGTATTTTTTCGGTTTGAGTAACTGTTTGCATAGCTCTGCTGGAATAGGATTAAACTATTATCTTCTTGCTGCTTTGCTCCTCTGTGTTGTGCACTTTTATTAGTTTCTAACTCACTAGACTCAACCTAAAAGCAGAGGCTGTATACTTTGTGATGCCTCTCCTTAGTCCAGTTACAATTTAGAGGTACTGATTTATAAAAACCGCTAATGTTCAAGGCAAGTCCAAACTAAACGTCTGAACCCAAGTCATTCTGATTTTGAAAAAACAAAAATTCATGTCTTAACTCTTCAGAGTTGAGAGAAATTCTGAGTAGCCAGTATTGGGCCAATTTATTCTTCCTGGCTTGCAGCTACTCTTCAAACACACTCATCTTGGTTTGAAATGTGCTTTGTCCTTGGCTTTCATGGTGCTGTGTGTACCAGACAAACTGCATCACTCAGCCACTTTGAGCAGCATTTTGACAGAGGGTAGGAGAAAAACTACAATCCATTTGGTTGTGTCTGCCCATGAGAGTCTGTGCAATCCCTTCACTCCTTTTATTTGTAATGCCTAAGCTATAACGGAAGACGCCAAACACAATTACCAGCATGTCCCCTTCTCAGCCTGAAACTCTGCCCTTCAGATACGAGAAAGAAGGACCAAAATAAGCTAAATGACCAAGTTGTCCCAGCCATTTACCTGCTATAATGCCATCCATCTGCTCCAGCGCTGCAGCGAGCATGTCACTTGCATCACTCATCATCTTCTCTCTTCTCGGGAACAATCACCAGTTACACTACAAGAAGCAATGAAATACCAGTCGTGCAATTCAATCTTCAAAAAAGTATCTCATTTCAGACACCACCACTGCTAGACCAGCAGGAAGACTGGGGTCATTTGCTGACCACAACAAGATTTGGAGGTATTCATCACTAGGCATGAACTGGCATCAAAGAATGGCACCAACTGGTACCAACATGATGCCTATGGTCAGCCCATGGCCTGCTCTGCCCACAGGTCTGTGCCACTGAAAGGGCATCCCACAGAGCACCTCAAAAATCCTACATGGCACTCCAGGGAAGCTTGCACAGAAAATACAAGCCTTCTGTTGCTAAAAGGAAGTTGCAACTCATCAATACACCACATGTCTATTTGCTGTATTTTTTCTCTCCAAGAATTTGCTAGTATAGAAAAAAGAGCCAGACCATTTGGCCAGGATTTCTGGACATCTGACAATCCAGAAGTCCAGGATATGCAATCATTTGCCCACAGGCAGGATATCTCAAATGCCAAGGACTCACTGGACATAGCGTGCATGCACAGACTATCCCCTCAATGACATTGCTCCCAGCTTAGCAGAGATTGATGCCATAACGATGCAATCTGATCTTACCCTTGAACCTTTGAAAGCCAAAAATGGTCCTCAGAGGAGTATTTCCAGCAGAGTCTGCTGCCTGGGCAGGTGAACCAGCAGAGCCAAAATCCCAATGGGCTACAAGTTAAGCACGTGCTTAGGTGCTTTGCTGAAGTGGAGCTAAAGAGTTCTGGGGCATATCCAATCCCTCCACCCCAAAATACTCCCAATTGTTGTGGCTTTAATCTAGGACATGAAGATTACTTCTGCTATAAATACAGTTAGGGAACAAAGCTAAACAAACACCAGGAAGGAAAACACGCTTTAACCTTTTGCATACCCTGCCATTTGGTTTCTGTATTAGGCCGCACCACTGTTGACATTTGCCCTGACATAAGCAATTAAGAAAGCTGTTCACAGTATCTCTGGCATAAGTCCTGGAAAAGAGTCTACTGATAAAACAAACCAAAACAAAAATTCATGTTATAGACTGAATTTTCCCTCCTACAAGTCACTTTATTGGTTTGACCCAGCTGGGAAGTCGCTCTTCTTGGAGGCTGCCAGCTAGCTTTGCCAAAATGCTATCCTTAGAATGCCAACAAACATTTCAACCTTCCACATCGAAACTTTTATCACATAAAGTAGATCCAAACCTGAAGGTAACTAACAGCACAAAGACACTAAGCTTTTGGCAAATGCCTTGCTTTATTATTTAGATGCCAGAATCAGAAAAGCCAAAAGAACTTTAAAAAGTCAAAATACCTGTAAGTTAAGGTGTTGCAAATCTTAAAAAGTGCTGTAGTATCGTAACTGAAGATTTCTAACCTTCAAGGAGGAAGCCTCCAATTTTAAACACAATGTAAATACTAAACTTCAGGCAGTGCAATAGCTGCCATAACATGCAGCTCCTACATGACATTTGATCCAGTCCCTCTATGCCTGATAAAAATAAGCAGAAAATATAGCTTTTGCAAACACATTCACTTGGACAGTATGGAAGACAGTCTTTCTTTTTTCTCTTTTAGGATTTCCTGGCTCTGATAATCAGTCCTGCTCAGATGCAGGTGTTTAGGAATGCAAAGTGTGAAAGATCAGTGGTGGATTTCCCTCTGAAGGCAAAGAGCACACAGAGAAAGCCCAGGGCTGCTGCTGCCCCAGGCAAAATACTGATTCCTCACAGCTCTAAGCAGAAAGGACCAACAACATGAAGCACTCATAAACCTGCAAGAGCCAATTAATCTTCAGGAATCAGGACAATCTTTCCAATGTGCATAAATACTTCATGGGAGGAGTAAAGAAGATGGAGTCAGATTCTTCTCAGTGGGACCCAGTGACACAACAAGAAGCAATGAGCACACATTAAAACACAAGAAATTCCAATACAGCATTAAACTGAAAAAAAAGGCTTCAATATAAATAAAGAAAGAACTTAAAACTTTTTTTACTGTGAGGCCAGCAAGCACTGGAATGAGTTGCTCTTTTGGGGTCTCCATCCTTGGAGCTATTCACTGCCCAGCTGGACTATGCATGGCTCATCCTGCTCTGAGCATCCCTGCTTTGGGCAGAGGGCGGACTGGAGACTTGCAGTGGTGCCTTCCCACGTCAGCCATCAGTGAGCTTAGTGCAGCTCATCATCAAACATTAAATACAGTACTGAGGGGACTGCCTAGGAAAAGCCTACTGCAGGTTAAAAATGCACTGAGGGACAGAGTACTCCCTAAACACGTTTGTTCACAATGCACCCCTTGTTTCTCACCTTCTGTCTAGGAAAGTTATTAACTAGGGGCAAGGAACTGCTCATTTACACTTATATAATAAATTCCTATCTCATAGGCATATAAAAATCACCACGTTTGCACTTCATCCAGCCACAACCATCCCTCATGTTTCCAAAAAAAACACTCCCTGCTTTTCTTAAACAAGTGTTTTGTTTAAGGTTGTCAAAAATCCCTAAGACAGCTCTACTGATGAGAGCAGCAGTAGCAGGTAGTAGACAGTGGTACCAACAGCATTCAAGAGCATCTACCCCACTGTCCTGTCTCCTAGGAAAAAGGCACTTCAGTCTCCACAGTGCTTCCTCCACTGCTACTGCAAAAGGAGCTGTGCTGCTGAGAGCAGCAGTGAGAATTTTTAAGATAAAATTTAGTGAAGCAAGACCGTGTAAACACATTGATCTCCAACAAACCTTCCACCGCTCGTGGAGCATCTGTTAGCAGCCTGCCCAAGCCTACAGCTGAGAAACGTGGAGAGGTGAAATTAAAAAGAACAAAAAGCCCCCCAGCTGAACAGCTGGAGATGATGCAACAAAATCCATTTCCCTGCTTATTTGGTCCTAAAAGTGGTCATTGAAAACCAGCCTGGAACAGCACATCCTGCTCTGGCCACCTTCCCAGCACAGTGCAGCACATTTAGCACACAGGAAGTAAAACCACTGTGATGACAGAAAAATTAATACTGGAGGTATCCTTCCCCGGTAAGGGCATAGAATCACTTTTATTCCATCACCAGCACACGGGGAATGGAAAGGCAGGGGGGAAATTAAAGACCTCATACACCAGCGAACCAAAGAACCAAACTCCATGAAACAAGAAAAGACAACAAAAGGCAGGAGGAAGAGGGTGGAAAGGGGAGGTGCAGAGGGAGTCAAAGAGACACAGCTATTAGAGTGAAGTCATAAATCAGCAGCACTTTGTAGATTATAGGAAAGAGGACAATACTGAAACACCAGCAACTTAATCCCTGTGTGTACTGAAGGGCACAGAGACTGCCTCTGACTTCACAGACTTTGAGAGGAGCCTTGTCTGGCCACTGCCACAGCAGAGCTTTCCCAATATGTATGTTCCTTTCTTTACTCTCTGCTTTTTATGGCTTTGGTCTAACACAAATAAAACCTAAGTGAAAACTCCAGATTTTAGGGGTTTTTTTGTTGGCACTGACTAAGGAAAACCATGCAATCAGGTAACACGAATTAAAATTCGTCTTGGAAAAGCGCAATGGAACTCTTTAGGAAAGCAAGGAATAGCTAATATTTCAGATGACGTCAAGCAGTTTAAATTCCTTTCATCCACTAAAGCAGAAAGGAGGAAAGAAAAAAAGGCAAATCATCATTTTAACACAAATGGATCTATGACACGGCAGATGAATGAGAAACCAAGGTGCACACAGGAGACAGAGAGGCTGACATACAAAAGCCACCCCTGGCACAATGCCATTGAGAACACACCTGGGAGGAAAGCACTGACAGTACCCTGTCTGATGGACCATTTAAAATAAGTTTTCTTTTGCTTTCCAAGAAAATGGTAACACTTACCTTCCTGCAAGCACAATCAGTGCAAGATGCGTTGGGGGTGGCGGGTATATGTTTACAGAGGCAGATCCCCCTTTTAGAGCTCCCAGCTGAATACCTTGCTCATGACGACAAGAACAAGCACCTCTTCATCAGGGCTGCATTTACAATCCACCATTAAAAAAATAAAAATAAAATAATAATGCAGCTACCTCCACTGCTATCTCCACTATCAGTTACGATTCATCTTATCACTAGCTGGCATTTCTACTGCATCCTTGGCCTTTATGGAGACAACGTTATTTGGTCTTACTTGTTTAACGTCCCTTCCTCTGGTTTGAACACACCAGCCGGTTGCTAAGGCTATGCTGTTCACTTTTCAGTAGGTGGAGATATTTTATTTTTATTTTTGAATGACATACAAACCCTTCGGCTACAGCGCTAGTGAAGACGTATTCCAAACGGCTTGCAAAGAAAACAAAACACTGCCCTGCAAATAAATCCAAGGAAAGCTAGAAAAAAACCAAGAGGGTTTATGAATGGGAACTGCAGTCTGCTAGATGCTAACGGGAAAGCTGCTTGAACATAGATTTCAAAATCAGATGTTTAATTAAGACAGCAGACTTCAAAAAAAAAAAAAGGCACTTGAACATTTTACATATGTAGGAAATTATTGTTTCCCCACCCAGAGGCTTTCCATTTCCTAGATCAAACAACACACAGGCATCTAAGGACAACATCTTCAAGCCTTTTTATTTTTGATTTTGAGGTGGTCTCATTCTGTAGACCTACCTGCAAAACACACCATGCTTTAAAATCCAGAGGTTAGCAAGCTGATGAGAATTGGCAGCCTGCTAGCAGGTCCGAAGGCCAAGAGGATACACCATGCCTTATGTGCAACCTCTCCAGGGAAGGGCAGGGGCTGCCCTTTCGTTTCATTCTCTGTGCATGTGTTCTGTGTTTGGAAAGAAAGCATCAGCTACAGATTATTTTTATGAGATGACGCAATAAGATGGATGACTTGAGTTTCCCAGCTCTCCCAGTCCTACACAACAATCCTTAAATCAAGAAATTTTGATAGACAGGAATGAAAAAATCTTGACTGAGGCTTGTTCCTGAGAGCTGTAGAGAATACAAAAAAGAATCCCCAAGAGCAGGCTGCTACCCCAGAGCAGTCTACCACAAAAATAAATGAAAAAGCTAACAAACTAAAGACATATTTAAGGTGAAGGTGGAGGGACAGAAACTGTTCCATAGCAAAAATAAGATCCCCGATTTCACCTTGCTGTCAAAATCCATGTCCCTGCATTCTTTCTCGGTCCTATGAGACAACTATGAGAGGTTTGAAGCATCTTCTAGATTCATGTCTCTTGCCTCACAACACTGAAACAACACATCCTTAGCAATTAATTTTTACAAGGTAAAGCTCTATTTTATGAAGACAAATGCCATTTCAGGCCCATTATCGCATCTATCTGTGCTGTTTTTGGCTGGCCAGCAGAGACACACAAACACAGACAGACTTATTTGCAAAACACATTTTAACCACAAACAAAATGGGCTTCAAATTAATTCAGTCAAAATCTCTGGCACAGTTTCTCATAGGATGTTCTGAAGATACTCAAAAAGTGCCACCAGTCAGTACCATTTTAACACTTAAAAAAAATATATTCAGCTAATTTACACTAGGATTCATTAACATTTCTTTCAACATAAAAATGGGACTCCATTTCATACCTTCCAGGCCTGCAAGAAGAACTGAAAAAGAAAATGGATCCTTGCTGAATATATTGCTCTGGTGTTTTGCTAGAGATGAACAAATGAAATTTAAAAAGTAAAATTAGGCAATGTGGGAAATATCTTAACTGGAAGAAAGTACAGAAATATCTTTGCATGAGGCAGGGACAGAAAACCAGGTAGGTCCCAAACATGCTTTGAACTGCATAATTCAGACTTTGTCCCCCTTCCCTGAGGGGAGGCCCTGCCCACCATGGGGAGGCAGGTACCTCTCCTTGGGACCCTCCTAGGCATTGGGACACCTCCCTGGCAAGGTGACATCTCCAGGGCAGCTCCTCCTGGCAAGCACCCATGCTCTCTTGCCCCACAACGGTTGAACAAACATTACATGCAGGCCAAAGCAAGGAGGCCTGGTGGGACCAGGCACATTGTGTGGCTGCTCCTTCCATGCACAAGACCTCCAGTTCAGAAAGATGACTGTGAGGAGCCTTATCCTTGAGATAAGAGCCCAGCGGGGTCGGGCTCAGGGCCCTGTTAGCCTGCAGGCTCAGCACCCTCCAATAGCCCAATGCTCAACAATGCAAAAAGGATAAACGTTATTACGAATAAAGAACAAACCAAACGTTGGCAAAGGCTTCTTTAAACTGACAATGTCTACTTATTTTATACATATATAAATAAATCTCTTCTTGAATTTGCTGAACTCCAGTCAATCAACATCAAAGCAATACTGTTCTTGCATTACACAGGACTACAAAAAGGCAACAAATATCCCTTTGTTCCCTAACTCTATATCCTTTCTTTGATCCCTGAATTTCATTATTTCTTTACTATACAACAAACATTTTTATTTCCTTAAATTGATAAAAACAATTAGGTGCACACTTATCCCACACTATTTAAGAAGTATCTTGAGATAAAAGGTATCAAGCCATAGAAAAAAAATGTAAAGTATTTTAAGAGCATAAAGCACATAAGTCCTTCCAAGATAAAATTGTTTAGACCTGAGAAAAACACCTGAAAACATGCAACAACTTTTATTACCAACCATCTTAGTCGTGTTCTGCACATTCCCTCAAAATTTGTTAAGCACATTAGATGTGATGTAAAAGCTAAGCCTAGACAAGATAAGCATCCTTCAGATTACTTTGACAGATGTATGCACAGTAAACAGCTTATACAAACACCCAAAGTCTCTGAGTCAAGGTTTACAGTTCAGATTCATACCCAATTACAAACCAAACCATTTATTTTGGTTTGCAGTACTCAAACAATTCTGGTTGCTTATTTCTGTTACCCTATTCTCCATTAGCTCCTTTTTTTTTTTTTTTCTGTAATTGAAAGGAGTTAAACAACCACAGCAGGTCACAGGTTATGTTGTTTTGTGATGCACAAGTGGGCTCCATGATGGTTATAAGACACGGAAGCAGTCAGAGCAGCTGTACCTCACCTGCAAAGCAGCCGTGTCATGCAAATACCTGTCTGCAAACACTCCTCAGACTCACTTTTACTCTTCACTCACAAGCAGTCCAAGGTCAAATGAAGGCTTACAAAAAAAAGAAAACCCACAGATATACTTCATGTTAGGCTGTTCACATCTGACTGAGTAGGTAATTAGTAAGTGCCTTCAACTACTCAGCTAAGAGAGTCTGAGAAATCAATACATTATTTTCTTAAATGTTTTGCTTTATAAAAACAAAGGAGATATCCATTCCTCCCTCTGAGACTGCTCATGCAAGCAAGGAAATGACTCACATTCCCTGCAACATTATTGACATGCTGTGGCCACACAGGCCACGAAACAAAAGAGGCACTGTTGGTTAAGAGTCCAAAAGGTACTTCTTCAAAATACCTTAAGAACCACCAAGTCCCAAGTACAGGCCCACATTTAGATCCAATTTCATAGCTCATGCTGCTTTTTTTTTTAATGGGCCAGATCCAAAGACCATATTCACAAACTTCCAAATTCGAAAGAGTTCGGCTTTGGATTGTGGACTTTCAGACCTAGGAGTTTCTAGATCCACAGTTTCAGTGTTGTCACTCCACAAAGCAAAAGTAGAGGGCATCCACCATCAAAAGTACAGAAAGTAAACAAAACACATTTAGCTTGAACAGTATTTTCATATGTGCCTGTACAAAACTGACTATCACATGGGGAAAATTTTTACATAAAATCCCAGCATTATGTTCTTCCCCTTCTATCTGCCTCTGATTTTGTTACCTTAAGAGTCATCTTACCAGGAGTAAAAGAAGTACAAAAAGAAGCTGTCTGAAGTATATGCTTTGTGCGTGAGAACACCTCAGTTTCTTAAGGACTCATGATCTTTGAGAACCTGAGGCTGGCATACAACCAGTGTACCACTGATACACCAACAATCTCCTGATATAGCATGACTCACCATCTCTCTCCTCTTGGTGTTTCGAAAATTAAGCAGGATAAAATACAACATGGTTGAGTACTATTTTTTTTCCTTCATATAACAGAACAGGACCAAATTTTAAAGAGAAAAATAGAGAGGGAAAAGTGAAAAATAATAAATTGTAGGCCAATTTTCACTCTGGTTTTGTATTGCTCATTTCAAAAGAACATGCGTCTTTTCATCTTTTCTCTTCAACTAAAGCCCTTTGCCAATAGCACACAATGGAGCTTTGACAACAGTTTACGTTTAGGTAGCACACTTGGGAACCTGAGAGTGTCTACACCAAAATAATCTGCTCTAGGCAGCACATAACCTTAATCACTATTAAAAAGGGACCTTCTACCTCTGAGATTCTTGGAATATCAGATGTAGGCACTGTGTGTCTCCAAACAGAGACTTCAAATTTTCAATTATTTCTCAGCTTTGAAGTGGCCCAAGTAGTTCACGTGCAAGATATCCTGAAAAACATACATTTGCACTCATCAATGAGAAATCAAAGATGAACACAGTCACCTTTGCATTCTGACAACTGCCATGCATAATATCCCATTGCTGGCCAGAGGAGCCACAGACAAGGGTCCTAAAAAGCAATGCACTACTCATTTGAGGTATAGAGATGCCTCTTGCTCAGAGAGTGAAATGGTGCCAGGATGCTCTTCTCCCTTCCTTCAGGACCATCCTCCCTTTCCTCAAGGAACAGCTTCCATTCGCTGCCCCAGCTCCAGACCTGCAAGCCAGGGGTGAAGAAAATGCACCAAATAGCGGTGGCTTTTTGCAAGGGTAGCCCTGAAATGCTGCCACCACAAAGGGGAATCACGCAGCACTGCCCATCCCATGCTTCTTCTAGACTGGCTTCAGTCTCTGATGTCCCTTCCCAGGATACAACATCCAGTCCCTAGGACAACACAGCCCCGAATCTGATAACCAGGGATTTCAGTAATGCGGGGGGTTAAGTTTTTTTTCAGTCAGGGTGCTGTTAAGTTTGTCTTGCTTTTTCAACACCTAAGTTTCACTGCCAACAGATAAAGGACAAAAGTTATGCTCTCTCAGCTTGAGGAAAGGGTCCTTCTCATCTCTTCTGAACGCACTGGTGAGCAGCAAGCAAACAAATCCTCCCCAAAGGAGCCATATACTGTCCACTGCTGCCCAACATTTGGCATTGCTCAGCTGGGGAGCCGTGTGTCCTGCCTAACCTTGGGCCAGCCTCAGTTCTCAGCACAAAGGTAATTTTGCAGTTAGGACAGGGAAACCAGCTCCCTTGTTGTCTGCTCCTTTTCAATTAAATTCTGCAGTTGGTTCTTCAGGATAGAGATGTTTCCTCCACCCTGTCTCAGCCTCTCCTCCTCTGGTCTGACTGACACCTCATCACCATCCCTTGCAGAAAGATATTTTCATGCCCTGGTGCTCTTTGGCCTCCAGCATCACTCAAGGGTGAAAACTCAGTGGAGCAGGGGCTGAGCTCTGCCTGGGGCTCAGTGGAGCTCACAGGAGAAATTAGTGACAGAGGAACAGCAACAATACTGTGATGGGCTAGAGGGCTATGGTCATGGGGTACGGGTGATACTGAAGAGTAGGGTTTTCACCAGCAAGGGGGAGGGAGGCAACAGGTCAGAATTATGCCAGAGCTGTGACCTCTGCAGGAACAGAGCATGGAACAAACCTGGTCCCAGCTGTCTTCCCTTTGTTCTGTAGCAGGAAGAGGAGGAAAGCTGGGAAGAAAACAGATAGCACAGGAAAAAGTGAGTTCTTTCTGCTGCTTTTCCAATACAAGAAAAAGACCTAGGGATGGAAGGGAGCAGCTGCTCTCCATCCTGTGGTCAAGCCTTTGTGCGTATGTAGGAGGGCGAAACATCCCACCCACCACCCACAGCCCCATCAGCAAGACGAGCAGAAAGTGCAGGCCTTAAAACAGAAGAAGATGCAGCTCATGAGATGAAGAAAAATCTCATCAGTCAGAAACTGATATACTTGCACTGATGTATGTTTGATGCCCACCTGGGGACAGAACTGCAGCTACTACAAACCCACTTTGATTTCTGTCCCTTAATAAGGTTACTGAGACCAAGTTAACTTGCTACAGATGATCTGCTAATTGTGAAACAATTTTTTATTTGTTTATTACATAGAACAATGCAAACTGTCTGTCGCATTTGATACAGCAATAAACTGGTTTATTACTGACCTTAGTAACATTAAGCTGCCTTTAGCAGACACTATAATGAATTAAAATACAAAATAAACTTTTAAGAGCAGTGCAAGAAAGGTCACCATCCAGTGGCATTAGTATAGAGCAAACACACCTATAAACCACCTGGTTTGGGGACCCATAGCAGCCTGAAGCAAAGGGCTGCAAAGCTTTCTCAGGCAACAGGATAAGCACTGGATGGGTTCGCACACATTACCCCATATGACCCAGGCCAGTGGTGCCATGATCCAAGTCAAATCAGTCTAGAGCAAACTCAGGCGTGGCTAAATCATACAGCAACAACAAGAAGGTAGAAATACTGTCCTGTGCAAGAGCTGAATTGCCTCTCTCCATAAGTACCTGCTATGTCTTTAAGCCAGTCTACAACTCTGATGCGCCAGTCAGTTTTATAAACTGCTAGAAAGCCAGTTTTAAATATTAAACCTTGCAATATCTGATTTCTTGCAAAACTTGAGATCTTACAGAGAAGTAATTCCACAAGGAACTTAGTTTTCATTAAGAAAGAAAAAACAGCATTATTGAACCACATGGTTGCTGACGGAAGTTTGATGTGATCTGAGAATATCCTGAAAGTTTGAACACAGGAAGCCCCTTATTTGACATGTAATATAGTAAGGCATTGAAGGGATGTGGATGGGAGAAGCAGGATCACCTACTGGTTCGTTTTGGTTTTTTTGTCTGCAATAAAGAACAAAAAAACAACTTAGGCTGCTTAACTGTTTCCTTTCCCTCAACCTACAGATATAATTAAAACAAAGCTTCAAAACCAATACAAGTCATTTAATACTATTTTAATTAAAATTTGGTTTTGTAGCATAAAAAAGACCAAAAGTAATCTCCCTTCTGTTTCATAGTTAAATTAGGAAAAAGTGGCTCTTGTGTAACTTTATAGTTTTTTAACTTTCCAAAGCCCCAGTGTAACAGAAGACAGCTTGGTTGGAACAATATATCTAGGATTTAAAGCTCTGCCTAGCCCATGATTTACACAGATCTAATTATCTCCTCCCGCACACACACATCCCCACCCTTGAGCTCTGGGAGCTGGTAGTATAACTCCTGCAATTAAAAACTTTGATGCCAGAATCCTTGTTTGCAAAAGGAAAAACAACCACCCCACCTCCATCCAGTACAGTTGGGCAAGTTTTTACAGGAGTGGATGTCTAACTGTAAGAAGACCGGATCCAACATGTGAACTCTCCCAAAGTTCAAGATATTTATTAGATATCTGTAATTCACCACCCCATTGCCTCCCAATGACCATGTTGGCAGAGTGACTGATGTGAATCAGGAGTTTCGAGAGCTTAGCCCACTGCAGTTTTATTTGCCCATATCCAGGGATCTCTGCTGGGCACGGCATAACAGTGCCGAACAAGTCTTGAACCGTAGCAGTGTTGTGCTTTTGTTTTCCCATCAGAGACGATGTTAACTTCTTCCTGTGTCATGGACATTGGCAACACAGACAGCTGGTGAAGGACAACTCACCTGTCATGATGTGAAATCAAACCTAGTACAGAATAGTTCAATGCATGCTGACTGACAACACTCAGTGTTTTGGATGAGTTAATAACCCTTAGTATTTCCATAGAAATGTTCCTCTGAATACATAATCTCAAGATAAAATTTAAAGAAACTCAAGGGATCAGATACACTTTTAATGTTACATTTCTTTGAAGTACTTTCCCTTTGTATTTAAATGCCACTTCAAAGTTTTCCTACTTACATACAAATCAAATTAGACATCTGATGCTGAAAGAAAAAGACATTGTTTCACACTTTCCCAACCTTTGGGTGGGGAGGAAGACTCAGTCTTGTATAAAGGAATATATTAACTATATTCTGATTTTCATTATACCAGCTGGCCAAAGAGGAGTTTTTCCATTTATTAAATGTTAATAGAAACATGGTAATGCCCCAGTCCTACTTGCAGCTGAAGATCCTGGCCCCAATAAACAACACAAGTTTAACCTGCAAATAGTAGAATGCAAATAGTGGTGCTGACATCAAGAGAGAATTTGTGATCAATGATAATGCCCAGTCCACAAAGACCACAAGAGGGAGGAGGTCATTCATGTGAAAACCAAAGGTCTACCTGCACTGTCAAAGACCTTTAGAAGTTTAATAGGGGTCAGTTGATCATCTTTCAACAATTTTCTTCAGAGGCAAGAGGAGAAGAACAGGATTAGCAAAACACTGATAAAGTTGGCAGGGAAACAGAAAGGGGGTGACTGGCAAGATGTACCAGGTCTTTGTGCCTCAACCAAGGACGTCATTGGACCAGTTGAAAAAATAAGATCCTAGAAGTCATCCTCTACTGCCATGACAAAAAAAAAAATCAACCTGAAAACCCCACCCTAAATAAACAGAATTAAACAAATCATTATATTTTCTCATCACCAGCATGAACTAGCAGTTTTCTCAGCAACCATGTGAACATCTGGGGCCAAATCCTTCGTGGTATACATGGAGGCTCAGGAGCTCCCTGGAGATAAAGTCTTGCTTGTTCTCAAGCACTACATAAGTTTTAAAAGGTTGATTCTTGCTTCATATGTAACAGATCTATAAAAATAACTATTTTAAAACTATTGCCCCTGTATTTCCCTGTTCTGGGGCTGACTATTTTTCATGTGCTTACTGAGCCACCACTGGAGGGACTGTTTCTGGGGTTATATTTCGCTCTGAAGCACTGTAGTTTTTGTTTCCCTGACTAAAGTTAGGATGGGATACTCCCTTAGAGGAAGATCTTACTCTTACTCTGAACAGAAAGAAAGCACTGAGACAGTCTAGTCTGGGCTTGCAGAAGGCAGTGGCAATGCCAAGGCCCCAACTATGATCATCCTGCTGCGTAAAAAGGAGAAAGTAAATACAAAACCGGCAAGAACGTTTAGTTTACATATACAATAGACCTACAGCTTCAGCCCTGTTTAGGAAAAGAAACTTTGCTTATTTCAAGATGTAAATCATCATACATCTTCATGCAGTGGTCCCATCATAGCATGGTTCCTCTCGGGGACTGCTCATCATTTATTTACTGCTATACAGTAACAGCCTGCAGCAGAGGCATTTAAGCAGTTGTGTGAGGTTGCCTCTTCAGTCACCAGACAGAAACGGGGGCAGCTCTAGACCACAAATGTGCTGAACTGCTCACAGAGAGATCCATTGCTGCTGTCACCCCCCTCCAGCAGCACTACAAAACCCTTACGGTAATGACCCTCCTGACAGCACAAAACTGCCGCTTATGTAGACAGATGCATCTACTTCAAGGCTTTGTTGGTAAGCTATAACTACCCTTATATTTTACCTTGTAGAGGTTCAAGTCTTGTTGGCAAAGGAAATACTATGCATTAATCAACCTAAGTGTGCTCACTGATGGTACACTACAGTTTTCCAAATATTAAAATACTTAGGAAATACTGTGTTACTGAAATAACACTGTTATTAGTAGGTTTCTAGCAAAGTCCAAAAAGCAAGACCACAATACAGCTCTAACTGGTTAAATGCTGACACACAAGGACTTCTCCAGGACAAACTTTTAAGACCAGCCACTTCAACTATGTGCTCAAGTTTACATAAGCCGGATGCTCCTGGAATTCACTACACACTTCAACTGCTTTACCCAGGGAAAGAGCCTTACTTGACTGCTGAAGATAAATACCGTGTGCAAATAAGCTCCAAGTCCAACAGGAAGCCCAGCTGAAGCTTGTGGAAACCCATGTAAGTATAAGGAACTCCCGCAGGTAACTAAGTGCAAGATTATTGCTGTTAAAGCCTGATGAAATACATTGCCATTACACTGTAGTTCATTAACATTGACTTCCCCGATTGGAAAATTATTTACCTTAAAAAGTGACTGAAGGTAAGAAATTTGAAAGAAGGGTTTCCTTCTCATTTTCTACGCATAAGATTTATTGCGATACAATCTGAGCGGAAAATATAGATGGATAATGCTAAACTTGTTGCTTTAAATTCAAGTTCATTAGAAGTGCCAAAGTACAAAATGGAACAATAACATACTCTTCACAACTACTACCACTGTTATAGACCTTACCCAACAGATTATCTTTTGATCTCCCAACTTTTCCAACTCTCTTTTGCAAGCTACATAAAGAACCTTTGACAGAAGCCCAGCTCCTTGATGTTGTGAGGCAAGAGAAAAAGCAAACACTCAGGACAACGCTCAATTCTACGAAAAAAAAAATTAAAAGTATTGTCCACATGGTAGAGCCTTGAGAAAGCTGCAATGTCCTATTTTTCATCAAGTCTTAATAAATTTTTGGAAGAAAGTTCATTTAGCCATACATTTAACAATGTATAAGAACAATCATCACTCCAGTTTAACTAAATTCTGGTTGAACATCCAGAACAATACAAGGTTTCACAAGTACATTCAGAAAAAGAAGAAGGAAAAAAAAGGAAGAAGACAGGAACGGGTACCTCTGTGGTATCAACCAGATCTCTGGCAGTGGAAGTATCCAGGTCATGCAGCTGGCCTTAGGGATTTGGTTTTGCCCTTTACTAAAACTTTTGAGAGTTCCAAATAGGAAGCTCTTGTATCCTGCAAATGTCTCAAGGATAAGAAATGCATTCAGGCCTCTCATAGTATTTTAATGAAATATCAGTTCCTGCTCCTCTACTTGACTTGCAGGCGAAATCTGCCATTTTAAGGAGATAATCATAAGCAGCTTTTAGAGAAATGTCAAGAATACTAAACTGCCATTTCTGTGCTCTGATTTTCGCCACCCTCCCCCAATTAATCTCTTTAAAAAGAAAGTGGAGCACTATCCAAGATGAAGTAGCATGATGTGCTGTATTTTACGGACTGTAAGACCTAAATCACTGTTGTCAGCTAACTAAAAACCTTTAAAAAAGTAAGAGTTTAATTGCCTATGTTGCATTATTGTCTTACAAAAAGACTTAGGAAAATAACATGTACAAGACAACTACTCACATGACATCCCGTTTTTCCTAAACCCAGGTTCAGTTACCTATGAAACAAGGGCTGATGTTCAGCCACACTTCTGACACTTTTGTGCCCATTTTGAAGCTTCTGCAAACCTACTCTAATGCTACTCAGGCAAAAGCTGCTTATGATTTACGGAAACGTCTTTGTTTAAAACAAAGAAGCCTTAACTTGCTGTTGCTACATTGCAACACCAACTCTGCCCTCAGCACTTAGAGCATTCTCAGTTCTGGTCACCCTCTTCCAACTCAGCACAGTTGAGGACCCCAGGCCAAATCCTGTGTCCTTTATCAATGCTGCAGGAGGTTCTGACCGCAGCAGTGGTTTCAGCAGGAAAAAAAACCCACCAGTGTTCAGCGAGTTTCTTTACAAAGACTGTCTCTGTGTTCCTTTGTGGCTTATAAAAGGGCAAGACTAGACTGCTTATGCAGCCTACACTGTCTAACTACTGAACCAAGAGGAAAAAGAGCCAGAGGATGCCCAGGTATCTGAAATAGAGGACCCAGCAGTAGAACAGTAAGATCAACATTGAATAGGTGATCTTTCATGGAGGGAAGGGGTTTAGCACATGAGTGTGTACTCAGCAGGGAAGAAACATGTCTAAGTAGGGTATCTGGACACCTCAGCAGCACATGTCCCAAAGGCAGTTTGCAGAGTACAAAGGGAACTCAGCCAGTCTGATCTGAGCATGTGCCTGGGGCCTTAGGAGGAGGCATTTAGCACTGACCCCACAGCGAGTGACCAGTAAGGGAACCTGTGCCCAGCAGGCAGCACCCCAGCAGTCAGGGCTGCCCTGGGAGCTTGCAGAAGGAAGGAGGGAAACTGATAGATCGTGGGATAGAGGATTTCTTCAGGTCTGAAGCCAGCACGGAGAAGTCATGGCCAGACAGCTATGATATTCTTTCCAGCTGGTGAAAACATTTTCACATGGTTGTAGGCAAGTTCCCATGACACAGACAATCCTCGGGCTGTACTCGACAGCGTTCCTGGTTGCTGAGACCACCTTTCTCCATACTTACACGACACCTTGCACTGTGGCAGCCTGACCCATATCTCTTCCAGTACTATAGCATTATGGACCAAGGCAGGGAACTTCCAGCTTTGGAGGGAACAGCAATTTTGAACATCTACACAGCAGCTGAGTTGGCCAACACAAAGGATACACTGTGAAAAACACGTTATTTTCCTAAATCCGACTGCCAAACTCAGAGTTAACCTGACTGAACACAGGCATAAGATGAAGTAAACTGGGCATTAAAGCAAAAGAAGCTGCTTAGCTAAACCAGTCACCCTGAAGAGCTTAGCTTAGAAGTTGTTCACCTGAGCTAGGACTCCAGTTGCCCTGGTTTTCATAGTTATTTTAATGAGTTAGCTTACCCGAGCACATTTTCTTCTAACCTGTGATTCCAACCAGTGGGAACTTCTCACTTGTGCTAACTTCACACAAACAGGGAGAAAGTCAGGGGTCCATATGAAAATAGCATCCAGGAATCTGAAGTGTGGGTCTAAACTGCTACTACGGCCACACTTAGTGTGGATGGATATCCAACTTATGACTAAGCAATCGTTATCTCATAAGTAATCAATGCTATACCCGTCTTCAGATCTCAAGCAATTCACATTCAAATCGTTTAGAACTGGACACAGTACGAGCAAGAAGAGAATCAAGTATTACTTCCCACTAAAACCAGAAAATAACAGTACTCTTCTGAAGTGAGAAAATATCAAGTAATAATGAAACAAGAGAAACACACCCAGCATGCGTGCACACCAGAAGACACATGGCACCACAAGGATGTCTCTAGTATCTCTGCAACAGCAGCCTGTTCCTTGGAGCCTTCTTGTCCAAGCACTGTGACCCAGCCTGGTTCTCCTTTGTTTGCAAGACCTGACAAGATCCCAAGAAGCTGGTGTGGCTGCAGGCCAGCAACCTCGTGCTGTGCCGTGCTTCAAAGAGCCATATGCAAACGCCCAATGAGAATAACATGACTACACACGTTTCTTCTCCTGTTCTTATGCCAACAAGGCTCCAAACTTGTTCTAGATAACAGAGGAGATAGCAAGTCAGCCATATCTCAGTGCTCCACGGTGTAGATCACAGCACTCACTACAGCTGTCATAATACGCTGTAAATTATACACAAGACACACTCTTAATAATGCAAACCTCTGAACTGCCTACATATTTTGTAGCAGCAGAAATTAATAGACGTTGACAACTAATCAGATAGTAGAAGCATTAAAGGAGCCAGACATCTCCATTACTACTCTTTGTTGTGTACATACACAGTTTCTTGCCATCATAACTGACTACACTGATAGCTTCTTCTGATGTAGCAATGCTGTAGAGCTTCTCTTTCCCATCCTCCTGACAGGCAGTTACTTCAGTTGTTTGAAGCAGTGCTGCACCTACCTTTAGTGACAGAGGATTATCACTGGCTGACAAGACCCCCTCAAACATGGAAGCATAATCTTAATAACCATATCCAGACAGGAAGAAACCCCTTGGCACCAGGCATCTGATGCAGAAAAGCGATTGCAGAAACTATCCAGAGGACATGGTATCTCTCTCATGCTAGTCTCTGGACATCACTCCTCCTACTACTCTGCTCAGAGCACTGCAGCACAGCTGGCAGAGAAGGACAGGAGCACAGCTGCAAAGAAGATCCCTAAATGGAATTATGGGATAGGCTATAAATGAGCAGGAACATGCAAGCTTGCTACTCTAGATATTCACAGGATGCAAAAGTGTTAACTTGCAGCAGTGTCCAAAACTGCAAGGGGAGCAATAAACAGTAGCAAACTACTGTACTGAGAAGGTTCAGAAGCAGAGGGGAAAAGGGGAAAGGGAAAAGTGGAAAAAGGAAAGGAGTAATAATTGGAAATCTGTGCCAAGGGCTTGGATGGAAAATCACTAAACCCACAAAGAGGCTCCTGTGAGTACTTTCAAGCTGGCAATTGCTGACTGCCTTTGCGTTGTAGCTAGACTATCTTGGGGCTGAAACACTGACAGTCAGTAAGGCCCTCCTGCAGACAGCCAAAGATGTGGCAGAACATGGGATTCCCCACCTGGAGGATTTTGATCTTGTGCAGGAAGCTGGGAACAGATACTAAGGGCACCAGAGCAGCTGTCAGCTTTGTTTTGGTTTTCCCAGCAATGCTGCAGCACTTGATGGGATGTATAACTATATTTTCTGTGCACACACAGGCAGACTTGGTTGTTCACTGCCCAGGTGACAGAACCACTGCAGCTGCTTTTCCACTGCCATCGCCTGGTGGACCTCAGGCAGAACGACACCCAGGCTACACCAAGTCTCGACCGCTGGGCATCAAGCCAAGTGGGCAAACCAGCCAAAACGCCCCTGGCACTAAGCCTTATGACTGCAGCCAGGACTGGTTGCCCAGTCCCACAGCAGAGCTGAACTTTCCAAATATTTTGAACAGCTCCTTATCAGCAAAGCAGCTTTACACCAGCTCAGCATTTCACGGTGTTAATAATCTGGTCCTTTTAAATTGGATTGACAGCCTAGCTGAACCACAGCCTGAAATAGAGACAGACTCTTTGCCAGCACAGGATCTTTTCAGCAAGACCCACCCAGCCTGAGATCAGCAAGTTGCATAAGCCCACATCTGATGACAAGGATGCTCCTAATGTCACTGAAGACAACGGTACTGGGAATATGTTTAACAGTGGTTGCCTGTTTGACTAAATGACCAAAACAGGACCTTAAAACAGAGATCCTGCCAGCTTTGTGCAACCTGTAGTTGCTTTCAGTAATATCAGCACTCCGTTATGAGATCCACAGTAAAATACCAGTTCTCCTCAGCTTGATTGACTTTAGTCCATCACTATCAGACGTGGTCTCTGCCACAAACCAAACAAAAGCACCCTGGACCCTTGTGACTACAATCTTCCTTCCTTCTCCGCTTAGAGGCACTACCAGAGCACAGCTCCAGTGGTGGTGGGGTGTTTGGGCCCAAGGTAAATGTTGCAGTTACAAACCTCAAATAAAGTCTGCCACAAAGACACAGTCTCTTCCAATAATGATCTTGCTCCAGATCACTCTGGTCCAGCGTGACACCACCACCACGCAGAAAAAACAACTCCTTTGCCAAGGATGCTTCCATGTAAGATTTACTTAAGGTTACACAGAACAACTGTTACCGAACCCAAAAACTGATGAATGAATCAGGGCAAACAAGGGCTGCTGTATCATATGAGAGCTCACAGCGTGGGAGAGCGGGTTGTGCCCGCAGAAAGGGAACGAACCAGTGAAAGCCTCCACCAACCTGACTGGGAGTCTGGGAGGAAGCTCACCCACTTGCCCAGAACACAGACAGCCACTTAGCTAAAAGTTAACTGCCTTTGCCACTCACAATGAAGATCAAAACACCAGCTGCTCAGATATCAATCTGCAGAGATGGCTTGCAATATTAGTTTTGTTAGTTTATCAGGTACTGATTATTATGATTATTATCTATTGATGCCTATATGATTATTAGTTTCATTGTAATTATTTAAAATAAACAGCTGCTAAGGGCATGAGAATATAAACCTCCTCCAGGCATAGGACCATTGGCTTGGTTAATTGAGGAAGGTGTTTCAGATGTAAAGCTCTTGGATGATGTCCACCTGCCACAGTAAGAATGATTCTGCTCCTAAAATGTGCATCTTGTCCTTATCAGCATTGTTCACTGTAGGTCTCTGAGGAACACCATCTCCCTCAAACCAGAGGCCTGGTGTATGGGGAGTTAAGCCTAAACCTCTACCTCTTTATGTACCTTGAATCAGTTTGCACTGATCTGCTCAGGGAAAAATGAAGAAAGGATATTTTTCCCAACCTACCCCCTCATTACATATCTTAGTATAGGTACCAAGGGAGAACAAAGTTTTCAGAAAAAAAAATATATATAAGAGAAAATGTGTCAGTTGTGCTACCTGAATGAAACAGACTGGATTCTCTGGCCTTACCATGACATTAAACACTAGATAATTCAATTGAATTTGATCTCTTCTCATGAGGCAAGGCTATTTCCTCTCCCGCTTTCTTAAAGTAACTCAGATTTGTCTATGTCCTATTTTTGGTATCTAAATTAAGAATATTGCTCATAACCAGATTATATGGCATTTATTCTGAAGAGATACTGATACAGCTGAAAATTCAATATAAACACCCTGTGGATGTAAGCCATGACATTTATATACCAGATTAATAGGCACTAAGAGGAATTTCTGATGTAAGGCACATGACCCTCCCTTCATTTCAAAGGCAATTATTTTAATATCATGATTTCAAAGAGTGGCATGTCCTTGAAAACGCTTACAGACAGATAGCTTTATCAAAAAAAGCCTCCAAATCCTGAAAGGACAATTTCAGGTGCATCTCCACTTTTGAGATACGAGAATATCTGGGAGCAAGCATATTGGCTGGCCAGCAGATAAGCAGGATGAGACAAACCAATTTTATGCAGTATGGATCTGAGCCTCCCTTAGACAAACGGAAAAGCTCAGGGAGATTTGACACAGAGCTCCTATTTCAGCCCATCTCTAGTTGTAACCTGCACCACTTGTGCTGCCACTGCTGCCAGCAGAGCACTGCTCCATCCCCAGTCCCTGCTCCCAGCAAGTTTCTGGAGCAGTCTCACTACTTAGAGCAGCTCTTCCCTTTCCCACCTTGTTGCCTACTCCATGATGTTTTCTAGATACCTCAACCTGGAAGCTACTGCCTTGTTAACTTCAGTGGGCCAGCTTATAGCTTTAATCACAGAAAAGACCACAGCTGGGCTCCCCAGTTATCACTTGTCAAACCTGCTCAGCATCAACTCAGCCTTTCAAAAACAGGAGAAACTGAGAACTGGCCAATTTGTTCTACAGATTGCTGAAAAGATGAAAACAGCTGGCTTTCCCATGAAGACCTTAAAAGTTCCCAGCGCTTTCTGGCAGCAGTTTAATGCTTAAGGCGAAAACCAAGCCCCTGTCCAAGCCTCACTGGGCAAGAGCCACCTGCACACCCAGGCCATCACCTCCCAATTCCAGGGGTGCCCCAGCCAGTACCAAGGGAAGGCATGTGCCTGCTGGCATCCTGCACAGCCCATAGCACAAAACAGCTTCCTCCTGAAGCAGCAGCTGAAGTCGCTTCCCTTAACCGTTAATTCATACCCTTCAGTTTTGCAATGAAAGATCATTATCTGTCATGGCAATTGCAGCTGTTTTTGAAACCCACCCTGAATCCTAGAGTCACATTACTGTAGACATACTATGCAAAGTAAAACTGAAAGAAAGAGGGTAACAAGAAGTCCAGCTATCATGGAAGGCTTACACATCAGGGTGTGGGGATATAGACAGCTGGCAGGCAGATTTAACTTGGAAGTTGCGAATTTAAGTTCTTAAAACTAAAAAAAAAATACTCTGTCTTCCCTTATGTTATTTTAAAATGGAATTTCTTAGTTATACAAACCAAACTTCAGCTGCTAGTAGTCAAGTTCACCATGGGGAACCACACTGGCCCAGGTATCCATCACAGTACCTGTCTTGTGTTTAGCTCTGGCCGTGATCTTTTAAAGTCATATTCTGGCTGCCATCTCCCACTTCTCTCCTTCCATTCAAGCTGATGTCCCCTCTCCCACCACTCTTTTCCTTCTCCTGATACTTTCCTATTCCCTTGCGTATCCACCATGTTTGCAAACAGTTAGGAGGAAGCATGAAAAGAAAACAAAGTCCCAAACAACCCTGCCCTTAGGTCTTTTGCTCAGCACATCCACACCAACAAACAGGCGATGGCAGGAAAATCCCCCCAACTACTGCCTTGGGCCTCAGGGCAATGATGCTCCAAGGTGCAGCCACCACAAGGGGCCATCCAACGCAGCATCCAGCAGGACACGCAAATCCTCTCACAGCTGAGAAGTTACCTGAGTTTTGGTGAATTTGCATTGGAGAATAAAGAGAAGGAAGAAATAACCAGACAGTCAGGTAGCTCCCTCCCTCTCAATTTGAAATACCTAAGAAACACACAGAGATACTAAAGTATCTCAAAAAATTCCTTGGTAAGGGTATCAGCATGATCTGAGCAACTCACGCTGAATACATTCTTGGAAGCACCATTTTTGAACACAACACCTCAAAATAATTACAAAACACAAAGCAATTTTTTAAAATATCATAACAAAACAGCCCAAGGCAAACACGCAACACTTCACATGCTGCGCTGCTGACATTTCTTCTAAGCTGCCAAAATCAAAGTCTAATGAGAGAAGCTGTCAGATGACAAAAGAGAGACACAAAGACACCACCACAAGCACTCCCACCGTGCAAGTAAAGCATGAAAGCCTGCATATCACTCCTCTGCTCCAACTGCTGCAAAATCCACGTCCCACCCCAGCCCTGAGGGCTCCCCAGGGCTAATAGAGGAATAACATGCAGATTAATGAAAAGCTGCATTCAGCTCCTCAAAAAGTCAGCTGACAAGTAATCAGCAATTCGAGGATCATGAGAAACATTGGATAACACTGAAGCCCTTTGGGCATGCCAATGGCCCAGGACAGCTCTGCTCAGTGCGGTAAGGGTGCACTTACAAATGAGGTATCAGCTACACAAGAGATTCAAAGGAAAAGAAGAAAAAAAATACTGGCTATGATACCTTGGTCCTGCTGTCCACTGTTGAAGGTCTCATCTAAGGCATCAGGATATCTGTCCCACTCATCAGAAACTGAAAACTAAATATGTTCTTGGAGTTAAGTCTCAAGCCCCTAAAAAGGCTTGGCAAAGACTTGCATCCCTGACAGAGTGCATGGCTGGAGACAGCTGCCTTCTCCACTGCCTTCACTAGCAGGGCATGCCCAGAATAAAGTTGTGTTAAGTCATGCAAGACTTTTGTGAGAAAGTTTATCAACCAAGGAATCTGAAGCCAGCCAGAAGGTAGCCAGGGAACCTCTGAGAACCCATGGAAAAGCAGCGACGGGATTTTCCAAAGAAAGATGAAGAAATTGTTTCTGTGATTTCCATGCTCGAAGCCACTTTCCACCAAGCAGATTATCTGTCCTCCCCAAGAGGACTAAACTGTTCTAACACTGCCCAGTGCTCCAAAGCACCTTTGTAAAAAGCCAAAACTCCTGAAAAAAGGAAGTTTTAATTATCTTCAAACAAGCAGTTGTTACCAAGACTTCCTCCGTAACAGAGTTCGTAATTTCACAGTTCACTACTTACAGCACTCACCTATTCTACATGGTATGCAAGACATTTGGGGGTCTTATCAGTTAATTAGATTTGCATCAAGCGCTACAGCCTAGTGCAACTGTACTTCATTCACAGAAATAATGTTATAATCTCAGATGCCACTCCAAGCCAGCAATTTCCACTAGAGCCCACTAGGAAAAAAAATATCCTAGCGTGGCATGTGGTGGATGAGACAAGGAGGATTAGATTCCATATATGATGCATCCCCTTTTAGGATGCCTCACTTTTCCTGCCTCAGTGTCAGCTGGAAAACAACAGCGGGGGGGAACGCTTATATGTGGACACTTCCAAATACTACAGAAAAGGTTTCCAGTGCTTCTAGTTCAAGGGAGAAGAGGAGGGGAGGAGCAGGAAGTTCCCTCAGACAGCGGGGGGTGAGCAACACTCTCCTTCCCAACAACCCTAAACTTCACATGCTGCTTCAGTTTTATAAACTCCAGACAATTCCTCACATACCTCCAACCACACACTGAGAAGCAACAACCACATCAGTAAGTTAGACAGCATATTTAGAAACAAACACCAAAAAAACACCACCACCAAATGCACTTAACTAAATCATTAACAAGGTTAGGTCAGATCAGAGATAAACACCTCTCCCTTCCCTTTTTGTCAATGGGAATCAAACTTTCATTTCCCCTCCTCTTTAGTTTAGACAAGAAAGAGGTGTGGTGGTGGTGTAGTATAAGTAAGAGAGCTGGGAACTCAAGTTGGCTTTGTTTCTCCTCTCCTGGCCTAAGGTCACTTGACTTCTTTTTCACCTTCCCCATCTGTAAAATGGGGCAAATAAGGATGAGAAACCACTATACAATATTACAGAAATTGTTCCATTCATAGCCATATAGTTCTTTGAAGATGCAAACGAAGTACCAAGCATTATTACCAGATGATGAAATGATATATTTTCTCCCTCAAGCTATGTAGGAAAAGAAAAAAAACATGCAAACAGCCAACTGTATTCCTAATGAGATGCAATATTCAGAAAGTGGGACATCTTAAAACAGATTGGACAATCTTCTTCCAGCTCACAAAGATTATTCCCAATACATAAACCTCACAGGATTATAAATGCAAGAGAAGAAAGGTATCATTTGACCAGGTTTCTGCAGACAAAACAAGCTTGCCTAAATAAACAGGGAAAATGTATATTCTCAGTCTTGAATAGAGCACAAAGAATTTCTCAAACAAGTATGGGAAGAAATTAAATTAGATTTGAAAGCTTTGTGGGGGATGAATTTATGAATTCTGAATATAAAGCAACTGTCAGGACTGGGAAAGTCAATTAAATAGAAAAAGATTGGATGGGAGGGAGGCAGGGAAACACAGTGTGCAACAGGGAGGTCAGACACGAGATAAATAGGGCAGTATGCTAACTATTTACAGATAAATACAACTCCCTCTTTCTGCAGAGATTTATCTGTTTTAGAGAGCCACCATCAGTACTGTGGTGAGCATAAGGTTCTTACATTAACAATGCCCAAACCACATCATGTAAAATGTCAAGAGCAAAAGTACAATAACTTATTTCTTTTTGCAAGCAGCAATGGAAAAAATGACTAGAAAAATGGTCTCTCCTTCTATCCATCTCCCCCTCTTTCTTCATTCCCTCTACTAGCCTGAGGATTACTGCTCAGCTGATGGGCTTCCATGGGACAAGGGGTGTCATTCACACAAGATAAATGTTAACTTTAAAATAAATAAGATTATCCATGGTTTTAACTCTTACCAAACCCAGCACCAACTCATATCAAAGCTGACGCTTGATCAGTATCCCCATGCCATTCAGTGCCCTGATACTGCTCCAACAACACACTGGGCCATGGCAGGGGGATGTCTGGGCAGGGAAAATGCATCACATTTCCTACAAATAAGGAATTTTACCTAGCACTGGACTCTTCAGCGCAGCAGTCTCTTGTAACACATCAACACAAAGGCAATACCCTGTCCTACGCACCCTGAATCTGCAGCAGTGTGAGCTGTGCCGTGCCCTGTTCTCAGTGGGTCTCTGTCCCACGCCTGCCCAGCAGCCAGGCAGGAACAGGGCTGGACATGGCCTAGGGACCCACCTATGCCCCAACCACAGGGAGTGTTACACCTCCCATAAACAAGCAGAGAGGCCACAGGCTCTGGGGAAAAGGTTTAAATTATTACTATTTTAAGCACATTTCAGTTTAGCACAACTCTTAAAAGCTCAAGAAAAGCTGTGTGTGGGCTAGACCCTGCAGGACAAGTCATTAAGTGCTAATAAATGCAATAATGGCAGTACACAGAAGTAGCCTTGTACTTATTTCCCTCCCACATTCAACATGACATTGGAAGAAAAAAAAAACCCCAACCAAAATTCTAATGTTTGTCTTTTGCACACAGGCACTGCAGCAGGGTGGACTGGACATGTGTTATTTCAGTGCTGCATGCGCATGCTCCGTCTCAGCTTTGGGCACCCAGACAATACACTGCCACAGAGCACAGACTTTAACTCAAAACAGTCCCAAGAACTGGTAGAGCAAGGTGAAGAAGTACCTGAAAACTCACATGGATTTTGAAAGGAAAGAGCAGCAGCTATAGGAAGCGTGATTGAATCTGTCTATGTGGACATAGCTGGGTTTCTGTGTCTTCATGGCAGCGCACTGAAGCAGCTCTGTCTGCTAAGGTTTATTTTAAAAGTGTTATTTAGCTTTTCTGGGTTATTTATACATGCTGCCTTACTGTGGGCCACAGCTGGACTCTCAGCATCATGTTTAACCCGGCTCTTGCTAGGGAGGGAATAACAGGATGCAAATCCATGCTTCTACAGCTAAATAGAGGAAGCAGGCAGAGGCACAAAACTCCACTCAAAACACTTCAGTGTATTTTGTGTGGTGAGACCAGAGCTCAGACATCTGGACTGTACTTGGGACAACACAAGTAGAAAGGCCACGTTCCTCCCCTTGGCTGGGAGGAGCAGACAGCAGCCTGAAACACAGCCTGCTGCTCCTGTCAAAGATGAGTCAGGCATAGGGATTTCTTGCCATCTTGTTAGGAAAGGCTCTTATTTATTTAATGGTGAAAGCAAGCAGCAGCTGGAGAGATCAGCTCCAGCTTTCTGGACTGACTGATGAGGGCAACAGCCTGACTTGAACAGCATGCCTGCAAACACCAGAATCATGTCAGTACTGGAGCTATGGAAACAGAGAAAGGAGGACTCGGCACCTGCTACTTCAGCCTAGGATGGACATGGACACACACCTCTTCCCTGGAGCAACAGAACAAGTAACAGGGAAAACAGAAGTTTAGGTCCCTAAACTTCTGCTGCTCCTGGGAAGTGGAAACCAGCACAGCATCTGGAGAGCAAAGAGGTAGAGACTTCCAGCAAAGGAAAGCCACTTGCACAGTGATGCCAGCAGCCTGAAAATCTCTGAACACACATTCAGTATAACATGGCTGCCAGCCAACATCAGACTTTTAACAACATTTTTACAGCCACGACCAACTCAAATCCAGCTGAAGCGCAGGACCAGCTGGAATATAATCCCAGCAACTCTGATAAGCAACAATAAAACTGAAGAAACGTGACCAGGATGGGAGACAATAGATGATAGTGCCCCTAGAGCCAGCAGACCTCTGATTAAAAACCCTGGGAATAAAAGCATTTAGCTATGGAGTTTAGGGTTCCTGACATCCACTACCTTCCAGCTCCAGTGTGAGACCCTGGGCAGCCTGTGAATCCCAGAGAGAGTTCACACACACTGATCTACTGTGAGAAGGGTCAGAGATCCAAGAGGAGGCACTTCAAAGACTATGGAGAGGGAAAGGGAGGAAGAGAATGGAAGCAACATTTCAAATGAACTATCAGGCATTAGTGAGCCTAGGGATGTAGGACAGCACTGGGGATCAGCAATAATCAAAGCCAGGAGAGCCCCGAGCCCTCTATGGCAGCACACCAGTGTTCCAGGCAGCAGAGGAGCTGTTTGCTGCCCTTTCCAAAGCCCAATAACTGTTAGCAAACCTGTGGGTGCAAGGCAAACACCCTCCTCAGGTCACAGGCTGTTAAACATTGTGAGGAACAGCAACGGCAGCCACGGCTGACCATACCAGCTGGCCCCAGGGTGGTGCAGGCGACACCAGGCCATACAGGCAGCAGCTGCACATGGTGTGTGAGAGAACTGGAGAAGGATCCAGCCCATCCACAACAGAAAGAATAGACAAAAAGGCAACAAGTCACAGCTGGAGCGGGAAGACAGCCTTATGAAGCAGGAAGACAGCAGTTGAGAAGAAGCCCAGAACAGCTGTGGGACAGAAGCCAACAGCTGACATAGACAGACTTTCAGGGACCTTGGACAAGTGAACAAATAAATGGCCAGAACCTTACGTAGATGCATCACAGGAAGGGGGGTGTGCTTGCCTCTCCAGCAGGCTAACACACTCTACCCCAGAAGAGAGGATACAAATACTGCACTCCTCATCCAGTGATAAGACAAGGAGAAGGGGTTCAGAGGTGAGAGCAGTTGGAGGGCAGCAATCCAAGACAAAGGATGCAGCATGCTATTAGACATGGGTGTTGACAAGTGTTTGTACAAAGTATGAAACAGAGCAGCCACAAGAATCAGAAGGATAGATCTAGCAAGCAGGTGGGACCTCAGCAGTGGTGTTACGGGGCGAGAACATCTCAACTGCAGGGTGCATGGCCAAAATGCAGATGCAGCCACCTCACCTAGTTCTCCACATGAACAGCCAGCTGGAATGCAGGATGCTAACCCATGCTACATCATTCTGTAATATCCAAAACAAAGTATAAGAAGGAGAGATAACCATTCCCAAGACAAGACTGCCAGTTCTGACACGCACTAGGCTACTTGGATCAAATCAGTCTAGACTGAATGCAAAATGCCACTCCCTGAAGTCAACTAAACTGGGCCATTTCCAAGGAGTAATCCAACAGATAGGCTATTTTGTTGAATGCTTTTTCACATAAACTTGCCCCAGTAATCTGAAAGCTCTTGGCAGTTTCTCTGCACATTGCCAGACCTGTCGAGTCAGATTAACTGCACATGCACAGCACAGCTGCATCACACGGGCATGGCAAGTTCAGCGGGCCTCGTACTGGAGCACTGGCACGGCCTGAGCCCATCACATGCCACAGAACAGCTCCAGTGGTCATTTCAGTTTTATTTCTTGGATGATTAAAATATATTTCATTACTCTGCCGCAATCCCTATGTTAACTCCAAAGCCTCTATCTTTAAAATGTGGAAAGTCTCCCTGAATCTAAACAGTGGTTCAGACTGTGTGAAGTGATGGCTATCCTTTAACAAACACCAAATAAATGGATGTCTACACAAGCAGAAGCAGTATGACATTCTTCTACAAATCCTGCTGGAAGCCATTATACAGCATAATTTTAATGACATTTGAAATAAAAGCCTAAAGGAGCTTTTGTGTAAGGTATCAAGCAAAAACCCAGCAGATACATAGATATTAGACATAAGTGATGTGGTGGGGTAGATTACTCACCCAGAGGAGCAGATTTAATGCTGATCTCCACCGTCACTCTTGAGTAAGTACCACTGATCCATATAAACTACCGACACTGAAAAGACAGAAATAAAGAATTTAATTAATCACTAAAAAGTCCAAGGGGACTTAACAGTATGAAAGTTTATCATCAAGTGACAGAGGATACAGGAAGTACAGTGGATGATGTCCATAACACAGCATTAAAAAACAGCCAGTACCAGGAGATTAAAGGCTGACAACTGATGTACAAGGAGGAAATGAGCTTGTTTATTCCAAATAATTCCCAGCAAATTTATCTCTTAGTATCCCGACATTACAGTGTTGGCCTGTGTCTGCCCTCCCTCCACCTCCCCAGCTGATGACATGTGTGTAACACAAAACGAAGAAGATGAATGATCCCTTGAAAGGCTTCCTTCGCATTGCTGTGACCTCCAAAAACCCCAGCCAAGCACCGTACACTGTTGAACATCTAGAGATCCAGAGAAGCAAAGCCAGTCGAAGTCAAAGCAGCCCATATCACTGAACCAACACTGCAGCTCATTCCCAACAGCTATTCTTGTGTCTTTTCACTATGACTATTTTGGGAAATCAAAGATGTTCTCTGTTTCTGTGATTTGACAGAAAGTTTTAGTCACAGATACAGCCATCTACAGATTGTGGCCAAAATAAGATCTATTTGGTGTGGGAAGCTTGACAAAATTGTTCCAGGAGAAGGTTCTGAGTAAACTTTGAATTTGAAATGCAAAGTGAAGTTTAGGGAATAAAACTCTGGACCAATAACATAAAACGTTCAAACCAGGTCAATTATATGAGCTCCCATTAGAAAAGACATAAGAATCAGCAACTCATATATGAGTGCTTAGTGAATACAGCTGGTAGAAGGACTGAAACAAGCACGAGTACTCCAGTGTACCCCCGAACTGAGACACTGCACCAGCACGCTGAGATGCTGCTCTCCAAACAAAAATCAAGCCAAGAGCAAGAACAGATCTTGCCAAACTGATAGAAGCTTAGGACAAGTGAGTAACATAATCAGAAAGCAAAGAATTAGCTCCAAAACAAATGCAGGGCTAAAGAGACACAGACCAACTAGTTGTTGACTTGGGGCAACAATGACCAACTGCAAATATCCAGAGGGTGTAAACTACAACAGAGAGAATTCAGCTCATGCATGAATAGGAGATGAGCACAAAAAATAACCCCTAAACATTTTCAGGTCTAGATACTAAAAAGTTATAATAGATGGCCCCATGGCACATGAATGACTGGGTGCCCACAGCTTCTCACAGCAGTTTTTTAGACTAGATTGAACAAAAACCCCAGTGAAAAAAAGTTACACAGGACACAAACAACAGGGACACATGAGTCTGAGCAAGCAGACTCCGTTACAGGACTGGGCTTCAGGCTATTGCAACAGAATAATTATGTACTGAGCCCGGTGCAACACAGGAAAAAAAAACATCTGTCAGATGGAAAAAGAGACAAAACGCAGTAGGCAGGGAAAAAATATTTGAGGTTTCTATAAAAAGGGTACTTCAGAATGTAATGTATGAAACTAGGGAAAAAATATTAGTTAACAGTGTTATTTTAAGTCTGCTTGAAGTAATACCAAGGGCTGAAATGGAAACCTTATAATTAAATGGAGCTTCTCCCCTTCATTCCAAATACTCGACTCCAGCCAAGCCAGGCGAGGCTCACAAATTGACAGGATCTCTGGGATTCCCATTGCCCGGCCTGCCAGGACCCACAGGCAGCAGTTGGGCAGGGTGGAAGGAGATGCAGAGCACGGCAGCTGTTGGATTTTGACGCTGCGCCCTGCTCTGTGGGGCTGGCCGGCCAGCCAGATGCCTGCTGTCACAGCTGGTCTGCCCCTCTTTGACACCCGCTTCAGAGGCAGTCAACAGTCCTGCTTCAATTTCCTCATCCTCTTCTCCAATGCAGGAAAATCCTGGCAGATTTTCAGGATGAAACTCCCTCCCAGTCCTGCCAGGTCTGTCTCCCTACATTGATGCCATCTTCAACGATGGGAGAGTTACACTTCCCACCAGTGCCAGTCTCCAACTGGTTTGCTCTTCCCAGTGTGGGGCATCAGCAGCACCACAACTATTCCCGAGCCTCTTCCCCATGACTATTTTGGTAAATCAAAGATGTTCTTTGTTGCTGTGGTTTGACAAAAAGTTTAGTCATTTCCTTCTCAGCAGAGTCAGAGTCACACACACACAGCCCACACCTCGGGCAAGCTGTACAGCCTCTCACTATCTAATGAGGAAGGGAACACTTCCATGCATTTCTCAAGAGTGAACTAACTGCCTCAGACCCCACCTTGTGGACTAGCATCAGAGGGATTCAGCTTGTTTCAAAGGCTGCTAGGGAAGTGGTCTGCTTATCCACCCCCTCATTCCTCAAACTCAGTTTAATTTGTACTAATGGACTTCCCCAGAAATCTCAGGCTCTCTCTAATCCTACAGCTTCTCTTGCACACCCTCACCTCTGAAGACTGTTCTCAAAAGTAATTCTCGTAAGGCTGGTTGTGACAGTCATCCCAATACTTCTCCTGGCTGCCCAGGGCAGAGGGCATAGAAATTCAAGAGCCTTTACCCTGAGATCTGCATTAGGATGCCAAGAAGGTTGGTAGCCCGCCCCGAGAAGTCTGGAGCTCAGGAAGGCTGCATGAAAACTGAGACTTGGGGGACTTCTGGGAAGGGTGGAGTTTTTCCAGTTTAGCTGGAAGGGTAAATTATCCTCCAAGAACAGTAACTGAGGGAATAGATGCATGTGTGATTTATCATCACACATTGTAAATGTGCCACAAAGCCCTGATCACAGGGCACAAAAACAGCAAGAGTCAAGCTCTTCACAGACAACCAAGTTCAATTCAAGCATAGTTTCAGTGTCAAAAAAACAACCCCCCAGAAAAAACACACTCATAATCAAGAGGTAGTTTTTAGGAATGACCATTTAAAAAAACACGGGATTAGGCAAATCAGGTGAGATAAAAGTAAATTGTATTTTTACTTTCATACAGAGAACAATGCAAATACAGATGTCCTGGAGGAAACCTCTCAGTATCTCAGGAAAAAGCAGTAATGCAAAACAAACAAAAAACCAAGAGAGACGTGCAAGATGTGATTTTTTTTGTCCTTTCCAGACCATGGTCTTTTAACCAGGACGAAAATACAAATTCTCATTCTACAATCTTGCATGTTCAGCAATAATGCCTTGCAAACCAGAGGTTTTCTACAATAGCCACCCATTTCTTTTTCAAATTAAAGGAGCATGATTGCTTGCAATTATACGCTGTACGAATTTAAACAGGACACAACCCTATGCCTAAAGACCTGAAAAATTCACATGTTGCACTGCATTAAGGAGCATGGCTTACCAGGACAGCACCAGCACCTTTTCTTCACTTTGTTCCTACTAGAAGCTTTGTTTCAGGAACATTTTTGAAAGAATCCAACAACGCTGCAAGTAAATAATCTGGTTTATGTCTGTTCTTTAGATAAAAACAATCGTCTGCTTTCTCTCACCATTTCTGATCAAAACAAGAAGAGCTTTGCACTGCAAAGATCTTAAGAGAGCCCCTCCTCTCTACTAAAAGCAAAAGTGACTCTGTAACACGGGACCCAAGTAGTCACAGCTCATTTCAAATCACTCCTTCTTCCCACAGACTTGCTTCATGTCTATGTGCTTGTGTTTTAATAAAAAAGCTACTATGACATTCTTGCTATATTTTTAAAAGAAAATGGGTGATATATTCCACAGACAACAGGACTTAAAGTTTGTACTAATGTATCTCCCACTACCCCCTCCAACCCTAAAGCACTCCAAGACCTAAGTCTCCTACACGAATAACATACGCCTGAATCAAATGTGAGGGCCAGCCCTGCTCAGGGTCTCCAGGTTTTGTAACTGGACCACTTGCAACTTGAGGACGTGGTCAGACTGGTGGGCAAGTCATTCCTGCAATGTGCCTGGGATCTTTGGCTCCAAGAAATCAGACAGGAAGGAGGGACATGGGCAGAATGGCTAAGGTTGCTGAGGACAGCATCAACAAGACTACTAAAAGAAGACTGCCATAGTTTCCCAGATAGGGAATGTTTCTTGAAATCCATGGTGAAGGTTCAGACCAGCAGCTCTGCCATACAACGGAAGTGGACGCTGCCTGAACATGGTTGCCTCTCCAGGAAGCATCCGACAGTAGCTGATGCTTCCCTGGGGGTCAGCAACTCCACACCCATCCTGGCCTCTCTGCTTTCTCAAGGCAGCTATCATTTGGATCTCTTCTGACAGCCACCCCTTTCCACAGCTTGGTTGCCAGAAGAAGAAGCAAGAGGTCTCCTGCCAAGAAGCTTTCTCTGCCTACCCCTTGTCTGCCACACACACCCCTGGGGGCAACAAAACATCAGCAAGTCCTCAGCTTCTTCCAGTCACCATCCACCCACTGCCAAGATGCCTTTCCTGGAAGCCCAGCCGGACTTGCAGGAGCTCGGCCAATCTGTGGCTTCACGCAAGCGTACACAGAGGCTCCCACACAGACATAGCTCCTTCTCGTTGAGGCATGCACAGGCATCTCTGCAATCTCATTACTCTGCTTCCCATAACATCTCTACATAGGAGAAGTTACCTTTGCAGAACTTGGCCATACACTTGCACCCTTTCCAATGGCAATTCCTAGCTCATGCTGGGTGCTACAGAGCATCATCTTTTTATTTCTTTATTTTAAAGCTTACATTGAGAAGATTCTTGCTTGAGAAGCATATTTGATGCTTGCACACTCTGCTTTTACTTAACAGACCATTTTCCCTTTCCCACTAGATAAAACTTGACTCAAAAATTTATGAAGGAAAATTAATATCACATATATCTCCAATGAATTCACAAACACAGGCTGATTGCATCCAGTTTTCCCATGCCTTGGAAAGGTGGGCAGAGGACTCAAAGCCAAGAAGAAAAGCAATGAAGAAGCACCAATAACCAATAGTTTGAATGATTTAGGGACCTAATGATTTGCCACAGAGAAAGTCATTGATGCAAGTCTTTTTTTTTGGTATGCTAATGCTGCAATTTTTTGTAAAAGGCCTTTGGGCAAAGTCTGGTTTGAACTTGAGTGGAAGTAATCAAGGCTGCAGCTTGAATAATTTCCCCACATTTGTATACACCAAGTTATCACTCAGCAACACCCAATCTCTCACATTTAAATCGCCATGTCCCCAAGATACATTTTTCAGCTGATGCAGACCACATAACAGATCTCTTATTTACAGTGGGAGAAGCTTGCTGCATTTAGACAAACACATAAGACACAGATACTTTAGTCCTCATCTTTATTTTTGGTTTCTAGAAGGCTGTACATCTTTTGACACAGCAAAAACTGTACAGCATCCACATTAACAAACCAGTCTGGGTTTGGATATGACTATATATCCACAGATGAAACCTGAAACAGAATTTGTTCATCTTTGTGTTTAGAAAAGACGTTTTGATCCAAACTCGAGGGGTCTGGCACAGACAGAAACCCAAAGCGAAAACTAAAGGGACCTAAAGTAACCACATCATTAGCGCCAGGGACCCAAACAGCTGATATCTCATATAACAATATTTCCTAACACCAAACAGTATAGTTGAAAAATAAACAAGCACAAATGTCACAGAATCAACATAACAGCACTAGAGGATACAGATAACACAGCCAATTGTCAGAGCAAACACCTCTGGAAGCATAATAAAATATTAAAAATAATGTCCTGAGTCAGAGAAGAATAACACCAGGCAGACCAGTTAATGAAAGACCTGTAAAATTAGTATCAACAAACTGTAGAAGGTTAAAAGAAAAGGTTTCAAATCACTTACCAGAGTTCAAGTGAATCTAGACATGACTCGTGCAAGGAAAAAAATATATGACTAATCCATGACTAATTTGATATTAATCACTGACTAAGTCCATCTCTGAACTGGAATGTCACTCCATACAGCTTCTGCTAGCTAGTGCTTTGTTTTTATTCTACAAGCCAAGGCAACAGGTTATATGCAGTTTATCATCTGTGAAAATGCAGACATCACTTGATGGAAGATGTAGAAGTGGTGGAAGACACGGAAGATTATTTTATGAACTTAATTGAACATCTCATGCCCCCAGCATCCGTGTTATGGAAGCAGCGTGATAAGAAGTCTGAGCAATCAGATTATGAGAGAATTCAATTTCCTGTAAAACATTTTCCACAGCAAGAATTTGATAGTACCGAATAGTGGTCTTGTCAGTAATGTGCACACAGGGAAGACAGCCATCTTCAGGCATCACTTCTATCCTTGCACAAATACCAATAACCAGTTGGTGTCTCAAGCAACCCTGGAAGCAAAGAGGCTGCAACATTTTCGTTAGAAGAGGCTCCTTTTTTAGGGTGAGATGATCACAATGAGCTGTAACACTGGTATCACTAAACTAACACAAAAATATTATCAAAGTGTTTTCTCTCTCACAGGCACCAGTTTGGTCTTATTCTTCTACACATGCAAAAGAGCTAAGAAAAGCCTATATGTGCCTCTTCGATGGAGGTTTATGGGACACGTTCAACCTTGTATGCTCCATCAAAAGCAAAAGGCAATGCTCTATAAGTGTAGTTCATCACCTTTATCTGACTGTTGTTGCCACATGCTGATTTCTGTCTTCCATCCCAACTCTACTAGAAACAAGCAAAAAGCATTGCTTAGGAAAAAGGGATCGGGCTCACACATAAAGTTTGTCATAATGTTTTCCAGGAAGATGTCTGCCCTTCAATTATCCTGAATTGTTATGGGCATCCTTCACTTTGAAGTTCAGTCACAGCACTATTTTGCCACTCCTAGAAGGAGCTGAAATAGTTCCAACACCACAAACTTATAAAATACCAGACACATCCAAACTCTGTTGTTTCTACAGATGAGAAGTGAGGTGGAAGCTATGTAAACAGCAAAAACAGGAAAAGGAACAAAACACGCTTGGTGGTGGTGGCGGCAAGAAGAGGCAGCCAAAAGATTTGAGTTTAAAAATGTAGAAATCAAGATCAACATAACCAGATGCTTTGCCAGCTTCACCAGTAAAAGTTTTAGACATTTATTTCACCATTTCTCCATGCAAAGAGATCAGTTGTTTCAGGTTTTTTTAAGTTGGTTGCATGCTAACATACATGCACATAACAGGATTCAGCTGTCTTGTTTTCCTACACACTGCAAATAATCCTTAAAAAAACAATTTTACTAATCACATTGTTCCACACAGTTTTAAAGAACATGATTGCAGAATAAAACTCTCACCACATATTTTTGGCCTGGATTCTAAAGGAAATTAAGTTTATGTGGTAGTGGTTTTTGTCAGTCCTCACCCTATTAAATTTTCAACTTACCAGTTAATTTTGACCACAGTTGGCAGAAGGCAAAGAGATATGAATAGATGTCACCTTACATCTTTTGGAGATGTTAGCATGTAGGTAGAGAAGACAAACCCAAATTAGCCTCATAGGGAGCCAAACTCTGCTGTCAACAATTCCCTGCTTTGTTTGGCCCAGCAGCTGTTCTGTCAGCATCTGCACACGAGTATCCTGCACACAGGTTGACTTCTGTGTGGCCAACATGAGAGACACTGGAGATAAACCACAGACCAAGCCAAAAGGGAGGAAAAAGACAATTTTCAGATAAGGAAAAGCGAAAGTGAAGACTTCCAAAAAGAAGGATCACAGGACACAGTGGTCAAAAGGTCAGGATACACAGGAGAAACAAAATCATAAAGAACTAGGTTTTGTCAACTCTGCTACCTGAGGGACGGTTAGTGGCAGGACTTTGCCATCTCCATACCTACAGCACCATAACATTCTTTCCTCACCTTCTTTCCATCCCCCTGAAAGCTTACGACACATCATTCTTCCATCACAACCAGGGTTAGCTGTTTACAATCTGTATTTCATCTTCAGATACCCACAAATAATGCTGGATGCTACTGGGTCCACAAATGGATCGTGCCTTCAGCTGGCAGACAGGACAGGAGCAGAGCTTCAGCAATCGAGCTTGGGAAAGAACCGGGGCAGACTCAGACCCATCCCAATCTACCTGTATCACAGCTGCAACAGAAAGCAAGAGCCCTCTTAACGAGGGATCCTACGAGTTGCAGCCACCTTCCTCTTTATCTCAGGAAAGGAGAAATGCACACCGCATCCAATGAAGCTCTTGCTAGGGAATGGAAGCAACCCAGAGGCAGGACTGAAAGACAAAACAATACCACCTGTATGGAGTACAAAGAAAACAAAAGTTTACAAGCTGAACTGAGATCACTTGCAACCTACACGGCTTGTTTTTGCCCAAGGAACTCTTAGTATCATAAATTTGGACACCAATGACTACCCTGAGAGGTATCAAGAAGCTGGGACAGGCAAGGGGAGCACTCTGCAGAGCCATGATGGGCATTCAGCCTCAGCCAGGGCTGAGCAACGCCAGGGCAAGTCCCACAGCCACCAGGGTCAGGTGAGGCTCATACCACTCCCTTTCTGTGCTTAGCAGCTAGTAGATAGGCAGCAAGAGGTTTTATTTGTGTTTGTTCTCAGAAACGAACGCTTCTGCACCATGAATGCAGAATGCAAATATCTCCCTCCCCACGCCCCCACAAGCTTTTCTGATTTAGTTTGATTTTATTCAAGAATCTTCTATATAACCAACTCATTAAGCAATTTATTTAACCAGTAAGTAAGGATGCTGCCACCAGCATTAAATACCCTTTAACTAACAATTACAGGGCATTATCCTCTGAGGAAAAACTTCATTAGCTTTCAGTCTTTCCCCTCCTTTAAAGAGGTCAGTGTCTTGCAATAACAGAAAAAATATTTTTTCTCTCAGGGAAAATACCAAGACACAGATAAGATGCAGGCAGAGGACAAGACTCATGGGATAAACAAGAAGATGCAAAAATATTGTCCCCTTCTAGACCATCACATCAAGTTCAGACCAATTACAAAAAATTTAAGGGACAACCAGCAGCGGCTCTCTCCATCCCCTCCATGGTCTTCATATGCCAACCACGTCTGTGACAGCAGTCAGTCTGTCACAGGGCACTTTGTCCAGCCTCCAGACTGTGTGACCACAGCTGGCAGGCTCTGTAAGAAGCCGAGTTGGATGGCCACAACAGCCCAAATAGCTCAATCACTGCAACGAATGCCCTGGATCAAGAAAAACACGTTGCTGATGGCAACATGAAGAAGACACTGGTTCTTTCAGGAGCACTGGATCTGTCTTGTGATGAGATGCTCTCTCTCCAGCTGCAATACTATGACCCCTCTTATTAACAGCAGGGTACTGGCGTCTATAGCTCAGGGCTCTGAGTTAAGCACCACAGTGTGCCAAGAACAAGGTGGGAAGGTTTATGGAATAGCGCTTCAAAACACTGGGGCTGGGAACAAGACAGAACCTGAGCATAAAAATACAAGTATCCAATAAAAACAATAGGCCTTAATGAATTACAACACGCTTCAAAACACTGGGGCTGGGAACAAGACAGAACCTGAGCATAAAAATACAAGTATCCAATAAAAACAATAGGCCTTAATGAATTACAACATTAGACAACAAACTACAACCAACAAATGCATCGTAGCAGGGCCTGAAACAGAGATGGGTAGGGATATCTGACCCCAGAAAGTAGTTTCTTCACTTAAGAGCTTTCCACTCAACTTGGTCTTATTAACTCTCCCATTTCACCCACCCAGTTTTCACTTCCATGGAAGAACAAGTAGCCCTAACCACCACAGCAGCCAAGTAGAAACTAGCTCTGTGAAAGCTAGTTTCATATTTCACATGAAACATGAATAAATATTTCATATTTTATTGGTTGGTTTGTTTTCTGGAAGGGAGGTTGTTTGTTTTTTTAAGGAAGCACACAAACTTTGCTTATACTCCAAAACAAAAGTCAGATGTGAAAAAAACACTTAAAAGATGCTGGAGGCAAACAAGTGCACCATTAAGTATGTGTTGCGTTGTATTTTCACTGAGAAATCTCCTTATAACCATCTTTCCCATGGGGGACAGTTAATATTAGAAGCCACTCACATTCTACACAAGGATTTATCTATTAAACATCCTCCATAAGTAGGTTCCTAGAATCCAGTAATTTAACAAGATAGATTTTTAACTGCTGTGTAAAATTTGGGCCACAGCAAAAAGACTTCAGCATCGCTTAATCTGATAATTTCCCCCTATGTGAACTGGGAAAAGGACCATCTTCAGAAGCGTATTCTTAGAGGCAGGGGACACATGGAGATTCCATCAACTGTGCAGAAGGGTTAGGTGAAACCTAAGCCTTTTGCTGGATGATTGCAGAGCCCGTCACCTCGAGCCATACCTAGGAGCACATTGCTGTCCCATGGAGGAGATGGTGGAACCAATGGAGATGGGAGAAGATGACAAAGTCTTTTCAGAGCAAGTCACCATCATGCCTCTGACCTTCTGCAATCCACCCCACCTCTGTCACTGTATATGGCGATTTACTTTTTCCCATTCCCCATCCTTTACTATCTTATGCACAGTAAACAGAGTTAACAAGTCATCCTGAGTTCTTGTCACTGTGGAAAACATTTTACCATAACAACCACCAGCTCAAGAGGGTCACCTCATCGAGCAGCCTGGGAGAAGGCAAGTCATGCTACTATTACCCGTGTGTAACCTGTCAAGGTAACCCTTTAGGTATAGCTCATCTCTAATCCCAACAAAGACACGGTCTAGCAGATGTCAAGCTTGTAGAGCACTGAATTTAAAAGAGGACGCAAGTCAAGACGGAGCATCAGACAGAACCACGTAAAGGCAATGCTCTACAGAGGGTGATCTAGACAAACCAGAAGAACATGAGAAATGAAGTGCAGAGAAGAGACTGACTGACAGATTGGGAAGAGATTGTATGAGCTGTGTGTGTAACAGCCTGCCACATGGAGAAGTTGGCTATCTCTCTTCTGCAGACAAGTGCGTCTCAAGCACAGGGCTGCCAACATGCAAAACCACATTCTTTTTTAATTCAGATTTTTTCCCATTTTTTTCTGCAAGCTGGGGACCCGCAGGCTGCAAGATCACCTGCTGCAAGATGAAATTACTAAAACGGCTTACCACAGGTCCTGCCAGGCTCATTAAACCACAGTAACTCCTATATACACAGCAAGAATGCAGCTGGTGATAATGCATTTCCCCTTCCTGCTTGCATCACCAATTCTTACTCATTAGAGCTGTTGTTATAATCTTTATATAGAATTCCTTTATGTAGCCTAATTTGCCAAAGAGTAATTGCTTTCTTCTTCCCCTGCTAATACAAACGAGACAGAGCTGTAAAGTAATTTCATTTGTCGTTTATTCTGTGGCTCTCCTTGCCAAAAGCTTCTTTCAGATGTTCTTTATGAAGCCAGATACATTGGGTCATTAGAAAATATCTCAGAGTAATGCAAAGTTTCATCAAGTTTTGTGTGGAAAAGTTGAGTGAGTAATTTCGGAAGCTTTACATCTTTGAGATTACTTGGCTTTTCTTGCCAAAAGAAATCTATGAACTTCCTTCCTTTAAAAAAAAAAAAAAGGCCAGAATGCACTGGAGAATTCAAGTCTCCACTCACAGCAGAGTACATGGAGTTTACCTGATGCTCAAAAAGAGTCATATCTGTGTAAAACAAGGACAGGAAAGGAGAGCATGACAGACATTCTCTTACAGACCAGTACCACGTGCAGGAGGACAGCAATGCAGATCCCAGTCTGCCCCAGCTTGCTACACCCTCAGAGCGGCAGCAATGCTATCTGGTAATTACACTGCAGTGTGGACTGGCAAGCCACAGACTTCTGGCTTCAGGTTCGGGGCTCTGCTGCCAACTCATTCGGGTGCTCCAGCACATCTCTTTACCATATTGTCTCAGGCTTCCCTCGGAGAAAGCAAGAGAAGACAGCCTAAACCCAGAGCTGTTACTGTATGCTAAGACTATGGTCCTGTCCATGCAAACCAAACTTCAAATGTGAATCTCGCTACAGCTACTTCAACGTTTTGTGGGACAATAAATATTCCGGATGCTGAAAAGGTCACTGCAGAAATAAACACTGTCCTTCACTGACTACCACTCCCTACAATTCAGTTGAAAACAGGGAATAAAGACTTGTATTCAGCCTTCCCTGTAATTCAGGAGTGTTCGCAACATTATTTTGCCTCTGGCTGAGTCCAAGTACTCACTGAGCCCTCAAAACTTCTGTACATGCTCAGCAAGGAAGGGAAAACACTGGCTTGCAGCACCCCATGCCACACAAATCTCATTGCTGTTCAAAACCACCCACCCCAAGGAAAGGAATGGGCTGTAGTTATAAACTCTTAACAGTAAAAATAATACTATTTAAGACAAAAGGAGAAAATTGTTTTTAAAGAGTAGAACAATTCAGGCAGTCAATATTCGCAAAAACTTTCTTCTACATACCTCTAAGCTTCTGTTTCCAGTCTTTCCACACTGCAGCGAGTTTTGTGTAATTACTAGCTAGCTACTGAGAAACTTAATTGTACTGTATTAACAATTAAGGTTTTGACTTCCTATCCAAGGGCTCTACTACTTTTAATTAAATTTGTACGTTGTAATGTTGTTAAGACTATGCAAATACAGTGACACTATGAAGTCAGTTCTAATAAACACATAGGTAGTCTTTGAGCTTCCCTACAACGATGAGCATACAGAGTTAAAAGTAAACTTTGCTAGTACAGACAAAACCAAACAACCAAATACAAGAGGGTATGGGAAATGGTTTTGAAGGCTGAACTTTGCATAACCCATCCTCAGCGTCTCTTCAAAAGGTGAATGAGCCACTATAAGTTTCCTCAGCTCCTTGATGAAGCAGAGTGCTTTACAACAACGTTTTCCATCAGATTTGCAGCAGTCTGAGGATGGCAGCTGGGACTTCCTAGATGGCAACCACGCAAACCAAAGAGTAAAGATGAAGCATGACCAAACGGTGTTCTGAAGTCAAGAAAGTAAGAGAGCATTGAACAAGATCAACAGGAGAGTCTGCTAACCCACACTAACACAAAGGACTTTCTTCGTCTAAACATAAAGAGAGGAGCCAGTTTTGATTCAAAGGGCATTTTTTCCAGGGTTATAGCACTGGCTTAATGGAGCACAGCCTAAATATCCATCTCCTCGAGCCAAGGCTGGATTAGTCCCAGAGAATCAAGTTCTAACACTTGTACTTGGACATCATGAAAGCAGAGAGAGAAGGTGCCAGGGTAGGGCTAAACCAATTCTGAAAATTTTCTGAGTCCTTTCATGTCAGTCATGGATCCTTTATAGTTGGAATTGTGAAGACACAGTCTAGTCACAAACCCCGAGGGAGAACAATCCAGACGTACATGTACCCACTGATTCAGGAGCTGGAGCCATTTGCTCTACCAAGCAACTGCAATTAGCCCTGACATGGTCTGAAGAGGCAGGGTGGGGTGGGAAAAGCAAGGAAAAGAGAGCAGCCACATGGCCACCTGTGAGCCCTCCCCAAGGAGGCTGCCTCTAACCTGGGCTGGAGGGAGAAGTTCTCCCTGCTGCACAGCAGTCCCACCACTCTTCTGCTCCAGCCTGCTTGGTCAGGGAAGGAGAAGGGCTATGCTGCAGGCAGACACATCTGCCAAGCAGCTCCCATTGGTGCCTGCAAGCACTGGCAGGGTGAGATGGCTGCAGGCTGGATGGGGCAGCAAAAATCTCTGCTGCAACCTCTCACCAGTTGTCCCTCCAGCTTTGCTCAGTCTAGATTTCCCAGGACTGATCATCTGAGCGAGCACCCATACCAAAACAAACTTAAAACCCCATGCAGCATTATAGCTGCAATGGTTAGGAGGTAATTTTGCCAAAGTGTGGGCCTTTCTGGAAACAGAGCCAGGAAAATGACCAATAAAGGCCCATATGATTTGTCTCACTTGTCCTCCCAGTAGCCATTTCATTGTATCACTATTTTCCTAACTAACAAATGTCAAACTATAATTTTTGCTATTTTAGCTACATAGTTTCTCTCAATAGAAAGGTATTCTCATGCCAGGAAGAAGCAAAAAGGAGATCTGTTTGTCCTACAGATACTGTAGCAAAGTCAGTTCAGAAAATAAAAACAAAGAAACCATTATTTCCCTGTTTCTTTAAAAAAGGGAGAAAACGACAAACAAGAAGCCAAGATTATTAGCAGACAGAAGCAAAAAAAAAAAAAAAAGAAAAAAAAAGAAGAAGGAAAAGAGCAATAAGAGCCTTTATTCCCAGGAGAGTCTTTAAAAGAATTTAGGAGACTTGAAGCAATGCAGCTGTACTTCCTGTGACCTGCAGCATTCAGTTTGGGAACACAAGGAAGGTCACCGCCTTGGAACAGCTCAGTACACCCACACTACATGCACAGAGCATTCAGCTCAGAAATGCGTTACACCAAGGCAGAGAGATAACTGAGCGATACTGCGAGTGCAGGAGTTGGGGACTGCACATCCACGAGGCAGTCCTGCAAAGGGCACCCACTCAAACTTGTACATGATATCAGGCTTTAATCAGGACACTCCTTCGGAGCAGAGGCTGCAGCAGCGACGGGAGACAGCCAAGTACTCTCACAACACACAGTTAAGAGAACACCAACTGGTTAACACACATGCTGCCCTCGCTCCCAGCTTCAGGCAGGCTGGGTCTTTGGAAGAGTGATATTACTAAGTAGTAAATTCAGTTCATGATGATCCATGCTGTATTAGCATGCTTCTTGCCACAAAAAAAGCATTTGGAAATGATACAAGCATCTATAGACACAATACATTTTATAATGCACACACAGCCTCAAGAACATCGCTCGATGTATTATTGATAGGCAGCCCCATCTGAGGTGAGATGGACTTTGAACAGCATTGCAGCAGCAGGGTAGGGTACAGGGAAATAAAAATGACAGAACAAGAATGCTAAACAGCTGCAGGAGCTGGATAAACAGACTAATTAGTGGAGTGTTTTTTTACATTGAAAAATTAACTCAAGCAGTGCCCCTAACTTGACCTCCCATCTGCATCTGGCAGGAGACACAGGCAAAAGCTTTATTAAATACATTTAAGCAACACCTGAACACCTGTGCAAGCAGGCAACACTCAGTATCCCTAAGCCCTCCATGTTTTCCCCACTATTTTCCCTCTGCCATGCACACACAGGTGCACAGGAAAAACAAACATCCTGAAACCCTGTGGACAATTCAGAAAGCAACAGAACTTTTTATTTATGCATTTATTTAATACATATTTTTGTATATATTATGCATCCATATTTAAAGTTTAGTGCTACATATTACAGAGCATCCAGACTCCTTGACATCCTGCAAGCATGGATACTGCTATCCAGAGCACTATCCTTCCTTTAAAGGACGCCCAAGATCACATCGGGTCCACTCGTGAGAGAGGGGCCAGCTCCGCCACAATACACAGCCAGGACCAACTCTTCCCCCAAACTCTACTCTTTGGCCACTCAACACAGGAGGGGTGTTGAGTATTTTGGCTACACAAGCCCTTCATCGCCAGCAGGAGTTGAAATCAAGCTCAATATCTGTAGGCAAGACTGCTATGGGCTTGACTCAGTTCTGAAGGACGTCAGCAGGCAGAAAGGAGGAGAAGCGGCTGGTCCTGTGGAATAGGAGGGGGAGGTAACAGTTATGCATGCCTAGAGCAAGGAGGCATTGCACCCTGACTCAGGATCCCTTGCATTGGAAACCAGCCAGAAAGCCCAAATAATAAGCCATTATGCTCACAAAAAGCTGAATCTTGACTGTTCACAAGCTGTATGCAATAGCTTTAAACCGATTTAAAATAAAATTTCCCCTCCCATCACCCCAAGAAAGTATTAATTTAATGCTTTTTTCATTCTGGTTTTGACTGTTTTCCATTACTCCGTTCCCCACCAACTAAACGCTTTCTTCAAAATTGACAAATTTTAAAGTATTGGTTTATTCATGGATATTTTTATACTTCTCCCTCTGTGCATGATGCCATTGTAAAGCTTTAAGTATTGTATATGCACAGATACAGAAATTTTGCTTTTAGCTGAATTAAGCATCTGCATTGTTTCATTGAACCATCTGGCTTGTGTTTTTTAAAGGAAATTAAGTTAACACAAAGCATCTTTTAGTAATCATAAGAGCTCTCTGACAATTCAATTTGAAAAAAAAAGACAGACCAGCATTCTGCATTACAGTAGGTGGTTTATCAAGCATTTTAACATGAAGATCTTGTTCAAAGCCTTGTCCAGAACTTAACACCACTCTGTCCTATTCCAGCAGTGCAGTTAATGAACAGAAAACAACAACAAGAGCAGAGCCAAGCAACCGCTCATTCTGTTCACAGACTAAGTTGCTTCACAGTCTTAAAATGGAAGTCTCTGGGTACCAGCTAACGTAATCCAGCTGAGCCACAGCCAGGATCAACTCTGTGAAGGCAAGTTAATACTGATCTGCTCTATTCTGTTTTCCTAAAATGAAGCCAGCTCTGTGCTGCCAGAGGCCCTGCCCCAGCCTTGCAAAGGAGGGAGTCTGGCGGTTCCACTCTCAAAATCTGCATGGGGTCTTGGCAGATTTCTCAATACAGGTCATCTCAGAGGATGAACACAAGAGGGATGAGGGGAAGAGATGCAGAGAAAGAGAGACAGCACCAAGGTACAGAGAGGACTCTGAACAAAGAAGCCCAAGGACGAAGCCGGCTATGTGCATGTGAGGAGTTGCCCCACCAAATACATAAAAAGGTGGCCAGAGGCAGCAGCCAAAACTACAGGAAAGCCCCCGATTTGACACACTGACCTCCTCATATGTCGCTCAGTCACCTGTTCCTCCCTGAAAAGCATTTTTCCTGCTCAGCCACATGGTCTGCCCTCTACACTTCAAAGGCTCTGCACACTACGCAGTTGGGCAGCCCTCTCTCAGGGCTCAGGATGCAAAAGCAGGAAGACAGCCAAAAGGCCTGATAGCCGGAAAGCAGTGAAAACAAGGGAGGTAACATATTGCAGTCTCAGAGGGACTAAGTGGTGGTTAGAAACAGAGCTTAGCCAGGCCCCATCCACTCAGCAGCAGCTCCAGCATGAGCACAACTCACTTTTGTGCAAATGCCAAGACACAGAGCATATTCCAAACAAATATTCCTTAAGAAGGGAAAAGAAAAAGAAAGATGCATCAAGTAAAACTTTTGGGACAACTTCTTTTGCTCCTTATTTCATGGGCTTTAGTCTATTTTTAGTAAGTTCTCTTTGTAGACGCCAAAATAACATCTCTCTCCCTCTGTACATACACAGCTGGACATGAATCTTCATAGCCTGACAGGCAGCATCTGCATTCAACTTCACAGACATGAATTACAATAGGAAGTCCCCAAAGGAAGCCTCTTCTCTGAAACACAAGTAGTTAATACGGTCCCAATGCCGATCATATACACCATAGGAAGGAGGAACCCACAAGAGTAGTTAGAAAGTTCCTTTCTTACCACCAGTGGCACTTCCTCCTTTATTCCTAAGCAGCATACCTGAAAAAAATCAACATGTGCAATTCAAACACTGTAATACAGCAGAATTGCTCCTTTTCTCCAATACAGGCATTGTTAGTGCACAAGATCGCAGCTAAGAATCAGCATTTCGCTCAGAAACCGCCTCTCCTCGGCCATCCCCGCTCTGCAGGAAAGCTGCAAGCCTGTTATATCCATGAGCTCAAGACAATATCTGCATGGACACGAGAGGCAGCTAGACTGTACAGGCACTGGTTTCCCATGGAGGAGCACTGCTGCGCTCCTGAGTTGACCTGTGGTTTGAGACTCCTAGGTGATATTCCATCCCTCCTCACTTCCAGCTCTGTGAAAATCAAGTGGCATTGCAAACCCTCCAGGGAATCACACTGCTCTGAGTGTTCAAGCCCAGAGTAACTGGACTGTAAAACTACTCCAGTCCATCTCTTGCCCCCAGAGCATGCACAGTTTTGCATGATTTTTGTTCTTCACAAGGCATAAAAACCTCACTAGGAGAATTGTGCCCACTCCAAAAACACAAGCCAACAAAGCCCCACGCCTCTGGGATATCACTCAGACTCCATCCAGGGAAGATCATTCCAGCCTCCAAGGCTGTCCTTAATGCCATCACTGCCGGGAAGGCCACCACAGCTTCATCCCACAGTGCTGGGAAAAGAGGACAAGAGCCAGAGCCAGCCTCAGCAACATGTTTTCCCGCTGCTGTGGGAAGTGCCAAACTCTCCATTGACAATTTGGCCATCAACCAACCTCCAACATTCCCTGACATCCACAAGAGGTTCTGTAGCAAAAACAGGGCCGTTGTCCACCTACTCGAAGGCTGCCCCGACCAGACTGGTCTCTCCTGTTTTCCGCATCCCTGCCACACATTCCATAACTGCAGAGCATGAGCAGAAACAGACACACCAGAAAAATATGCACAATCTCATCATGTAGGCCAGGAGTGTGAAATTCACGGCTCCCACCATTCTCCTGCCCCTGCAGCATAACACACGTCACACGCTGCACACGTACCCAGCACTGGCAGGAGCACAGGGACAAGGAGCTCGGCGCCGCTGCCAGGTAGAAACAAGGTGCCAGGCAGATAAAACAAGGTGGAAGGCTGGATAAAACAAGGTGGAGGGACAGATTTGGCCCGTGGGCCGTGAGTTTGACACCTCTGATGCAAGCAATTGGGGTCCAGTTCGGCCCATGTCAGCACGGCACGCAAACTGACCTCTCCCTCCTCTGTACAGAGGAGTGCACAGGTCCACCACCACAGATTCACCCTGAGCAGGCCCATGTTCAGCTACTTTACTACATCTTCAGCTCCCCTCTGCCCCCCTGTACCCACACTCGTCTCCCATAAATCTGCCTTGTTTCTCGCAAATGCTTACACAATGATCTTGGTGTACTGGCTTGTCTCAAAACTTACACAGGCACAGCCAAAGTTGAGGAGGATTCACTTTTCATTGTCCATAGTCTTAAAGCTACGCAACATATTGAGTCTGTGCTGTAACCTCCCATTTATTGCAGATGGCCTAACAGTTTAATGAGGATTAATTTCACACATGGCTTCTATCAGACCCCAGAGAACTTCTGGCTGCCCTCACACTTCTGTATAAACATCTACAGATCCAGGCATGAAGCTCTAGATATGGAAGGAAAAAATGTCTGCCTCAAAGCTTTACAGCACAAGCTAGACAAGAAGGATTAGAGAAAGGACACTGCATAAATTATGCTGCTCTAAGTTTCCTTGTGTGCCCACGGGAGACAGCAGTACAGAGGGCAAGGACATGTGCTCAGAGGATGGATCCCCCGGTGGGTAGCCGTGCACGTAAGGAGCGTGTCCTCCAATGGGGTCCATGGAGGTCCCTGAGGATCACACACACTTCACACTTTGGCTGTTGAGATCATTCCTCCTCTCCACCGCTCCTCTGACAACGGGACAAGGGATGCTGGTTCCAGCCAGGCACAGCTATATAAGCTTGCAAGACAGGGAGTTGCTACACCAGGGATGGCCAGCTAGCTGAGCACACCCAACCCAAAACTTCACAGGGTATTTTTTGTTATTTTTATGTCAAGCAAGAGTATTTTGTGCTATGCTTCTGTGCCCTTGACCCTGTGATTTCTAACTCCTCAAGCCAGCAGGGTTGCTTGCTCTGCCACAGCTGGCTCCAAAGGAGCTCTCACTATCCAGCAAGCTCACCTCCAGCCCACCAGCTCAGCCCAGCCTTGGATGGCCTGCTTCCTTGTCCTGCACTTCCAGGCCCTAAGACTTCAGCAGCAGAGACTCCACGCAGGGGAGCAGTAGCAGGATGTCCTTCTCCATTCACCAACCATTTCCCTAAAACTTGCCTGGACAAAAGGGACAACAGCAAAGGCACCACTGGAGGCACCACTGGGTCACCATCCCTATTAATATCTCTCCAGAAAAACACAGCAAAGTTGCAAAGCTGAGGTCTCACTAGAAGAAAAAGTGTGAATTTCATTTCCTCTAACAGATTTCATCCGCTGTGCTGTGTTTTCTTGCTCTGCTTACAGCAAGTGATAATTTACCCACAAACAGCCCCATGTCTTAGGGGAAAAGGGACAGAAAACACAACGTGGCTCAGAGGAAAGGCAGTGTGGTTCCGTTTCTTCCCTTTGACACAGAAAACCACATACAGCCCCCCTGTTTTACTCCTAAATGCACACTCTGCAGGAACTATATGAACACAGCTGGATCTAAGGAGGGGAAATGTTCCTCACCATGTGCAGCAGTAAAGCCAGGCCCTAATTACGGCAGCCACAGAAAGATGATATAGCACATTTAGTAAAAAGATAAATTAACTGCAATAGCACAGCCAAATTCCAGTTTAGTATCAGCAGTCCAGTTGGATACACTGTCCTAAACAACCATGCAGCAGATTCTAAACTATTGCCACATGTATATAATTTCCTTACCCTTTCAGTCCCTCCCCTCCAAAAGAGGCACTGCAGTTATATCAGTATATGAAGGCAAGTCCCTACAGAAACATCACCTTGTTTCAACTTCTACACTTAACGGATGCCCGACAGGAAGATCACCCTTGCCTAAATGTAGCAAACCTAACTCTGCAGCCTGTTATTTTTATGTTGTGCCCCAAAGTGAACAGAGCAGCGTAAGGCACAGGCGCATGCCAAGCACAACCTCATGTATGTTTTGACAAGTGCATTTTCATACCAGCGCTGGGTTTCAATAGCAGCAAAGTGACTTTTCAGGACACTGTGTTAAACAGTTTCTCTTCACAGAAATGCAACAGGGCAAGGAATTTGTTGCAAGAAACTCAAACACACACCAACCACAATTTTTGTTCATTGTATCTCCATGATATTTTTTACTGATGAATGAATAAATTAGCCTGTACACCAAAGGCAATATTTCCAGTTGGAGGTTATTTACTTTCACCTCAATCGCAGCAGCCCTGGCAAGCTAAGTCAAGATACAGACGATGTACAAACAAGCAGCAAGTGCTCGCATGCTGGGAACTGTTCAAACAGGAATAATTCAATCTTTTTGTAGTCTCACCCTGGCTAATTTGCCACAAGCTGCCTCTTTTCAGATGCTACACGAAACATGAGAAAAAAAAAAAGCAGGATTAAGCTGGTACATTTACAACCAATTAATCTACTGAGAGTTCAGGACAGTTTTCTACGTAGAACAAATTAATTTTTTTCAGCTTCACAGGGTTAAAAGAACAAAAATTTATGGCAGTAACCAAACATTTCTCACTGGACAAGTGTGCAGCAATTACTTAACTAATGCAAATGATTTTCAATCTGCATGCAAGGAATGTATGGAAGAATTGTAGGGCACTCGCTTCCACCTACATTTTACAAGTAGTTTTCAGATAGCTATGGAGATGTTACAGCCTTTTTCATTTTGCCATTGTAACTACATAGCTATTGATTTTTTTGTAAAACTCCTTGAAAGAGTGGGGAAGAAAGGGGAGTTTTAAGTACCACAAGGTCTGAGGGCAAGAAGCTGAAGAAAACGGAAACATATTTCACAGATGGCAGCATGGTGGCTCCTTGCAGGAGGCAGCCTTGAACTCCAGGTCCTGCTTTACTATATCTGAAGGTAAGGAGACAAAACATATACCACTATATTATCATGTAGGCAACAGAGGGATATCCTCCCAGTCAGGTTCAAGAGCAAAAACATTTTTAGGTACCACTGCCATCACTCTGCACAAAAGGAGCCACTCTCTGACCGAGGGCCTGCTGCAGTTTTGCTCTGACATGCTGGCCTAGAAGATGTCCCTCTCCTTTCAAGCAGATTACATGGAAGCTATCCCTGGCAGGTTTTGCTGGTAATCAGTGCCTCTTCTCCACTCTCCTCAGGTATTACAGCCTTGTGATAAACAACTGGTCAAAAAATCCTGCACTTCACCCTCCTTCCGACAGCATCTCAAGAGCTTGCCAAACAAATGCTGGTCCTCAAAGGATAATTCCACTATGATGCCTAAATAATCCCAAGAGAAACATCATTCACTCTAATGACATCTCTATGATCACACTTCTGTGTATGTGGATTTAAGACTGTACATCATGACAAGTGAGTCTGAAACTTGAGATACTGACCTGGAAAACACTGTGTCACATAGATAAGGATGTGCAAATAATTATGTATTTAGGTCCCATTCAGAAACTCCCCCAGTAATCAGAACAACATATCAGGCTCCCAACAGATTTTTCCCTTTGGATAAAACAGAAAGGAAAGTCTGTTTGATCAAAATATTTTTCTTAAATTCACCTTAGACCCAGTCACAACAATGGAGCCAGAACCTGCAGAATTATCTCTACCACCAAGATGAAGGAAGTTTATCAGCACCACCCTGAAAACAAATCTCAATCTTCTCATCTCCACGTCACATTTAAACCTTCATGGCTGTTCACCAAAAGGATGCTTTCAAGCGGTACCAAAAACAGAGGGAGAGCAAGCAAAACCCTGCTGCTGCAGAAACATTTGCTCCTAGGACAGAGCTGTTACCACTCGTTTCACCTAACACCCATTTGGCTATGCAACTGCATCATCAATACTGCTTTGATAATTTGTGTGAAGACTTGAAATCAGGAAGGATTAATCATCCTTTAAACTTTCCAAGAAGCCGACTGAGGAGTGTCATTCCTGTCCTCAGGGCGTGTGGGTACCACCAGCCATCACGGGTGGAAGCGTTTGGTCTAGACAACACACAGACAATTTCACCACTCTCAGCAACAGCCAAATCGGCCCGAAGTTCACAACGCACATCCCGGTCACCGCTTTGCCTTGTGCTTCAGTGGCTGGTGTTACTATCAGGCAGCCAGCAAGGTCACCCAGCCCCATAGCCCACCAATGCAGGGCTGCACCAGGAGCAGCGCAAATCAGCCAGAAGGGAAACACCACAGGGTGTCCCCAGGACTCACCTTGTCCCACAGTTTTGTGGCAGTACCATGAAGCTGGTCGCAAGCCCCACCAGGTGCCATGTGTTTGCAGCATCCCCAGGTCATGGGGCACAGCCCAGCCTCAGCCATTCCTGCTGCATGGATGCACGCCTCTTTCCGAGGCACTGAGGCAGAAGGAGGGCACACTGGTACCCCAAGTCCAGCAGCAGTCCTCCTGCTTGCTCAGAGAGCAGAGTCACGCTGCACACACCTCCCTGGGGTCCCCCACTGAAACAGGCTCCAGTCCTCCCAAGCAAAAGTGGCAGGAAAAGATGTGCACTCTCTCACAAGTGTCCAAATTCCAGGTAGTGTTGCATATCCTCTGGAAGCCCCCGAAAACACATTTCTGTGCCACTGCTGTCAGAGATTGCAGCGGTCCTGCCTAACACTACAAAGAAGGTCCAAGACCAGCTCCAGGATGAGCGAGGAAACCTCTGAGAGAATACTTCTGGTTAGGACCTGTTAACTGATGATTGGACTTGACGATCTTAATTTTTTTTCAGTCAGAACCATTCAGTCATTCTGTAACTATGTTTCACACCCAAGGGAAGGTGCAGACCACGGTAAACCACTATACGATATTTTTGAACAAGGAGAAAAAAAAACAACAAAAAACCCCAAACCCCACAAAATATAAAAGAAAAGTCCTAGCCCAAGAGAAAAATTCTTCTTTATTGAAATAAAAAAAAAAGCAGGTTCTTGGGGCCAAATTAAGCTTAGCCAAGAAACTTAAAATCCATTTCTGGACCTTTCCTTGATGTTTCCTTTACAAATGTAACAAATTAAATGTGCTGTCACAAGTTAAATAGGCATCCAGTTAAGTAGAGAAAAAAATGCTGATGGCTCTAAGATCCAATTGACAAGTCTTTTCAGGTCTGCTTGGAACCAAAACCAACTTCCTAGAGATATAAATTACAAGTAAAGAAATAGTCTCCTTTGCTTAATCCTGTTCTGGAAGCAGGACAGAGGATGCCACAACAAACCTGGCACTTGTGCCCACCAGGAGGCATCTAGCTACCATAAGCCCTTCCTGGAGATTAGCTGCTTAACACACCCATCTCCTCTTGAAAAAGACCTTTGCTCCACTGTGCATACAGTTGTGGGCAGGAATTTGGAACACACTGTGTCGTGGCTGCTCCAACATGTCCTTATATCCCTCCCTCAATGTAAGCCACTAACTCGTTGAAATTGTCTATAATACATACCCTGTTCCAGAAGAACAGCTATTTCCACCGAGACCTTGAGAGAAAGCCACCAAGGATGGCTACTTTAGCCTCCAATTTGCAACATGAGGATTCCCCCCTCATAGCACAAAGAGGTCTCCAGGAGGCAAGTTATACACAATATTTCTCAGCTACGGTGCAGAGCATCTTGCATTTTCAGCACACCAGCATTTTGGGGAAGATGACATTGTTGTCTGGTTCCTAAAAAAGAAGCTCAATGTGCCGTTCCTTCCCTCCCATTTAACAAAAGTCTATCCAGAGATGCTTCCAGTACAGGACAGAGCTCAAAAAGCGTCCAGTTGAACAGCACAGGGATCACAGCCATCAGACTACCACCTCCCACCACAAGTGTGTTTTGCACCTTGGACATTTGGATAGGGAAAGCAGTGTAAGTCCCAGCAGCAGGAACGCTCCCTGGTCCCACACAGCCACAGCCTCATCCACACCTCAGCCTTCACCACTCCGTGCAACCAGCACATTCCCCACAAGGCTCGCTCCCAGCACTCCTGATGGACAAAGATGAACCTACACTACTTTTTAGTGTGGTTTTATAAACCTAAACAAGGGTGCTAGAGGAGATGCTTTGAATCCACAAGAAAAGCTTCCAAAATAAGGCAAAACAACACAATCATGTGGCTGACACCTACAAATATCCATTCATACTTAAGCTGAAGAGATCCCAAAAGGCTATTTGCTCCCTCTCCTTGCCAACACCTTGTCTCTGCAAGACTTCTTCCATATGAGTAGACTACCTGATCCAAGCCTAAGGGAAAACATATTCCAGCACTCTCCACGTGGCAAGAGTGATTTTCACAAACCCAAGCTGGCTGTGCCCTTGCTAAGCTGTACAGAACCCAAGACCACAAGTGCTAAAGCCACGTGGGATAATAACTATTTTCAGAAACACGGCAACAGCTCAGCACTTTTTTTCAGTGAAGATAATTTTCCTCACCTGCTCTTTAAGGCAGACATTAATTATCAACATTACACTCTGCAGAACCTTAATGTGATCCTACAGACACATTCACGTGCCTTTCTTATGACTTTTGAAAACACGGAGACAAGCCTCCAAAGGGCCTACGTGTTCTTTTCCTCACCCCTTACACTCCTTATGATCTGAGCTACTTTAAATAGCTTATCTCCTTCAGCAGTGCTTACACCTTTCCTGTGTTTTGCAAGGGCTGTATTTCTTTGTAAACTTAATATATAGCTACAGCTAGTGAGCATGTATACTTCATAGATAAAACACCAAGTCAAGACTCAGTAATACAGTTACCCAGACTTTCTGGATTATTCTGAATCCTTTGAACAGACCTGAGGCTCCCTGAATTCTGGAGGTAATCAGAAATGAAATTTTGCTCAGATGAAGATCCATGCTGTGGAAAGCTGCTCAGCAGCACAGAACAGTCAAAGGACACTCAGCAAACCGAACACATCCTAAAAGCGTTTGGTGCACCACAAGAACGTCAGATGAAGCTCCACGCGTGTAGCAATTACACTCCTCCTGCCCCCTATCTGCAGGGTCCCTGGGACAGCAAGTAGCCAGCAGTAAAACCACAGGCCACAAAAACTACCGTGAACAGTACATAGCCTACAAGCCACGGCTTCATCACTCCTTCAAGCACGTGTGATGATCAACCTCAACCACACCTTCCCTTTGCAGACAGAGAAATCATCTCTGCCATTGCTGCCAAATTCAGCGTTGAGGGGGAAAGACCAACAAAGCAGCCTCCGAGTCGCTCACTGAACCACTCTACTGCAAGGAAAGACGCTGTTATTATTAAGGACCTTCCTTCCAAATTTTAGAACTTGGTCTGAAATCCTTAGGACTTGCACTGTGCGAGGCCAAACCCTTGGCCCATGAATGCCCAACCACAAAGCTGGGAAAGAACTAGAATCCCACTGCCAAGAGCACGCAGACAGCTGTGTGTCCAGCTACGACAGCATCAACCTCCCTTCCTCATCCCCAAAACCAGATCCTGGTGCTGGTTTGGCAAACGCATGTGTGTTCTTGTTTCTGTCATTCATAAAAGAGTACTACAGGGAAAAGACCTCAAAACAAAGAGTTTGTGGGGTTGGTTGCTCAGCAGTTTGTTTGTTTTTACAGTATTAAAGCTATTTTTCTGTTACCAACTAAAAACTGCATACGTTGTATCTCCCTTCATAACTACTGCAATGTCCATGAACTATCTGGTGTTATATTCTACAGCCATGCATACAATATACCTATACTCTTTCCCTAGAACTATTTGATTTAAAATGTGCTTGTTCATGCTAGTGGTTATCAGATTTTTCAATCTGAAACATAATTAGACAGCTGTCTTTGATAGCACAAAGACTCAGTTTAGAGTTCAGATGCTGCAACAGCCAGCTCAAGTTTCAACCTTAAGTTTCCCACTAAAATTTAGGAAAAAAAAACAACAAGAGATGCTAGTATGAATCCACTTTGTGTTGTAGTTGATCTTACAGCCTTTCCTTCACAAGTGGGATTTTATCCATGCAAGAATTACAACACTGTGCCTACTGGAAGTGTGATTACATCAAGATATATGCAACAGGCTGATTAAAGTCACACTTTTTGTTATTTTTATCTTACCTCAAACATCACAAGACACACGCTGCTTAAATGGCCTCTGGTCCTGGTTCTTTGACACAACCTGCACCAGTTAATGATGCAGAGTAGCAGAAGAGAAAGTGAGCATCCTTACCTTAACACAGACTGGAATATCAGTTTCCAGCCCAGCTCTAGTCTCCCTGCCTAAGTCTTCTCATGCGATATGGGTAAACGAGATTTTGCATCTCCCAGGGGTTTTAGCAAGATTCACACTTGCACCATGCTTTTGAAGAAAAAGGACAACAATTCTGGTCTTTCCCAGGAACCATTCCTCATGGTTCCAAGATGACACACAAGAAAAGATGGAACATGCAGTGCACGAGGATGAGATTCACCAGCATTCCCCTCATACATCACCTCTAATGAAGAACACTCTGATGAAGCATTAGCTCTCTTGGCTAAGTACTCAACAGCAAGACAGCACAGGGCTCCCAACCAGAAGAAAACTTACACAGCCTAAGCCTTTCTCAAATTCTGCACCTGGCTCCCCCATTAATGATGAAGACAGCCCAGGTCAGGAGAAGAAAGGCTATAGCTACAACTGGTTGCAAGACCTGTATCTAAACGTATTTCCACCAAGGAAAGAAATCAGCTCTTTTAAATAATTGGCTTATCTTGGCCTTTTGACAGAACCAGAAGGATAGCCACTGAAAGAAAAGATAAAGCTTTAATGCAGCACGTGTTCCTCATCTACAGAAGCCATAAAGGAACAAAGTGCTCTGGAAGCTAAAGGATATCAGGAAATCATATATGCCCACAGCAAGGGCAATACATATCATGGGCAAGCAACCGTGAATCCAGTGTGATGACTGAATTATTAATGGAAAATTCCAATCTTTAAGCAGAAATAAAGTATCATCTTGGCAGCAAACACTATTAGAAAAGTGACAGTCACTGTTCTCAGCCTTAGCTGAACCAACATAGAAGTCAATTTGTGAGACAAGTGGAAAAAAGAGGGGAAAAAATCGATGCATCATTCCTTGCGTCTCAAGGCATGTTCACAGCTGAGCACCCTTGCCAGGGGAGAGATCCAAAGCAAAGATCCTACCACAAACCCACTGAGATAGAGGCTGCGACTTAGCGCACCCACCTGTTAAAGCTGGCTAAGCTGGAGACACGCAACAGCAGCAAATAAGCCCACAGCAAGAAAAACACTGTCCTCCAAAAGAATGATTAGGCTTTAATTCTGGCCTGGTTGCTGACTTATCCTAACATTAGGAAGGAAACTCAGGAATAACACAGAGCCTCTCCTTAAGTTATGCAGAGATAAATACTTATAAACTTGCTGTCTCCAAAGAGCTACTTGAATAATGAACTTCATCGATTTCTGAAGCTGTCATTATGGGGCCATCCTTTCTCCACTCTCAGATCATCCTTTTAGCAGTCAACTTTTCAGCAATAACAATTCGTTTTCCTATCGAGACACAGGGAGGGCTGATGTCCTAGTCCCATTTAAGCCAAAAAAAGTCAGGACAAATGCAAAGACTGACAAAGGAAGAGACCTAGGCACAGAACATCTGCTAAGGAGACACTACAACACACCAGCTAGGCCATGGGCACACAAATTTGAAGTAGGACATAACAGAGTGGGTATAGATGCAAAATAAATGCTAAATAAGTGCCTGGGTATAAACACCAGCAGTAAACATGAGGCAAGGTAACATAGTTCACCCTCCTGGGTTGGATCCAAGAGCAAAGTCACTAATGGGATCTTGTAATTACAAATGGGGGAGGGGGGGGCCGCTATTCAGCTTAAGTACAGGAAGGCACTAAGTGGTTTTATTTATGAAGGTATGAAGTGTTTTTACATATTCTTAATGCATAGCTGTATGCACAAGCTCCTACACAAGAAGAGTGAACACAAAAAAACCCACCTGAACCTTCCAGTAAACCTGTTCCTCACATTTATAAACTTGCAGACGTGGCATGGGCAGACAGAAATAGGTCAGATCATAATTGTACCACTTTAAAGAAGCAACGTAACTTGAGTTTTACTTTGAAGCCTGAAAATAACAAAGGTAAGTATGGGAAGGAGTCTCAGGTATACCAATCTAACCTGCATATCACCATTTACAAGCCGAGGCAGAAGTTAGCAGCACCTTTTTAAGGAATAGTATATTCAGCATGGGGATGGGGGCTTTACTGACCACCTCCAACACCACAGGAATTTCCAGGATGCTCCACTACCTTGTTATATCCTGCCTAATAATTTGGCTCCTGCTTTCTCTGTTAAAAAGCACTGCAAACCAGTGGTCTCTGCAGTCACAGGCATTTTTTTTTTTTTTCCCTCCTCATGCCCCACCACAGAGGTCAGGGATATGGTTTTGGACCATCTGTACTGGATCTGCCATCCGGTCACCTCTCTGCACTCCCCCCTCTTTCACAGAAGTACATAACGGAAAGCACAACAAAGGAAATTAGTCAGTTATTCAAACAAGTTTACAGCAACACTATCTTGACCTGAGTCAGCCAAAGGTATATTTTGATGCAATCACACCACTGTCCAAAAAAGTGACTAAACCTTCTTTGGTTTTAAACCTCTTCAGGGGAAGGATTTTCATTTCATTGAAACTGCTCCTTGAAGCAATGAAAGACAGAAACATCACAGGAACCTCATTTGGATGGATTCAAGAGACACAAAACCTCCTGAAGAGTATTGGCTGTACCGTGCACCTCGTAACAGAGCACTGCCTGTCCTTGTGTGATCCAGACCCAACCAGTGGGCAGGGACCAGACTTTCTGCTCCTCATCATCAGCGAGCTAAGGGACCAGACAGGTTGGCAGCCCCACCTGGGAACCTCAGTCTCCTGGGAATGACTGTAATTTCAGGAATGTTAAGAGTTATCTTCATGTTGACACAGGTCACAAGCAAAGTTTCCCCATACACCTCCACAGACATTGTCACCAGGTCCCATTCCTTCCTACAATGTGTTTTACACTGCACTGAGCAGTGCATCCCAAACCATAAACAGGTCTTGCATCGGAGGATGAAAAAAAATCGATGACATTCAACACAGCTTTCAGTCCCATGTGACATCTCTGACTTCAAGGAGCTCCACCCTGCATTTCAGCAACAAGCAGAAACGTTACTCGTGAATTTTTCCAGAGCACAGATGCCCTGCAGAGCACAGCTCTGCTGCAGACACACATCCACAGGACATACCAACTTAAAATATTCTTTAGTAGAACCAATCCAGCAAACGGATGAAAATCCCGGGGAAAATTCACTGAAGCTGAGGAAGTGCCTAAATGGACACATACATTTGGACTTGGGCTCTTGCTACTGTTTAATAAGAGGGTCACAGTGGTGCTGAATACCTAGCAGTACCTCATTCCAAGGTGGCGTGCCTCAAAGCAGGAATAGCCCTGCCAAAGAGAAAACCCACTCCCAAGGGCCCCACTCCACAGCCAAGCCAACACATGGAGCTCCCACTGCCTTCAGGGAGGAGAAAAACATCAACCTCACACTCCCAGCACAGGAACACCAACTTTAATTTACGAGCAATGCAGCACACCATCAAAAGTCATTCTCACTGGCAAACTGAGCAACTCCCTCTGCTTCTAGGAGTTGATCTATCTGATACAGATTTTTCAAGAAACGGTGCTAAATCCCATTGTCAAAACATCTCTGGGACAGGTACTAAACCAAACTAGGGAGCACTTTGGCTTTTACTTTCTTACTGATGTGAAGAAGTTGAGGTCAAAATCCTTGCTGCATTTGGAACTGAGAGTTTAAGCAGATCTCATTTTTTCTAGTTTCCAGGATGCCTCTTGAACCAACCTGCCATGCTGCCTCACTGAGCATGCTTGCTTTTACTGAAAATCATACTCATGGTTTTTATTATAATTACAAGTCCCTTTTGTCCTTCACAAGCATAAATCCTCGAGCTATGGCTGCTACCTTTAATAGAAGCAATAAATCCAGAGTTGGCACACCAGAACATCATCCTCTCAGACATTCGATCATGTAAGCACAGAGAATATTCTCACTCTGTGACCCATTTTTTTGCTGTTTACTTTTGGAATGCAGAGACACGCATATTGCTCAATCGTGCTGCCACTGCAATACATACCAGAGCTTACACACACTGCTGCTGGTAGTATCTGAGTTTGGGCCAAAGTAAGGGAGAGCGAGTGTGTCTCTGAAGGCTCCGACACAGCCAAGCCCAAGTCCTTAAACACTTCATCTATTTTTTTTTTGCACAGGACTGGCAGCTTCCACAAGAGAGCACACACATCTTGTTATACCACAGTGAAGTGTTTAACACCAAAGCTTATTTTTCCCCAACAAAAATAACTACATGGGTACAAAGCATCTTTTTTACTGCTATGGCTGCACCTCAGCCAGGGTGTGAGCTAGCACAGCTATTTCAGCATTTAGAAGCCACCAACCTAAAAGAAACAGCACTAGAAGAAATAATTACAGGATGTAAGAACCCCAGGCCTTAAATCAAAACACATTTGTTAGTTCAAGATAAAGCTCAACTGAAGTCTCACACCACTTGTGGCTGAAGTGTCCTACTGAAGCCTGAAAAGGCTAAACCACAGTCCACTTCCCTGTAAAATTTCCCTAAAATTCCAACACATAAATAAGTTACAGAAAGTTAGGACCTAATTCCAGAGCGTCCTCCTGAAACAAGGCTCCTTCCCCTAAAATTTCCCTAAAAGTCTTAAACTCCAGCACATAAGTTACAGAAAGTCAGAAGATAATTACGGAGCCTCCCCCTGAAACAGCTCTCCTTCACCCTTCCAGCCAGGATGCAGCACAGGCAGTGGGGGAACGCTCAATCCCAGCCTGGGGATAGAGGAAAGGCTGGATTTGGGCACGGGGGAGGGCGGACTGGTGGGGGAGTGCCCCGCAGCCCCCCAGAGCTGTGTGGACTTTTGGGGGGGGGGGGGGGGGCCTCAAGGAGGGACTTCGGGGGGGGGATTCCGGGGGGGGGGGGGGGGGCACGGAGAGGGGGGAGGTTCCGGGGCGGGGGGGGGGGACAGGACACGGGGCGACGGGACACTGGGAGGGGGATTCCTGGGGTGGGGGACTCCTGGGGTAGGGGGGACCATACGAGGGGGACCTCGGGGCGGGATTCCTGTGAGGGGTACTCGAGGAGGGATTCGGGGGGGGGGGGGCACACGGGGAGGGACTTCGGGGTCACTCGGGGCGGGTGCCTGGTTTCACGCCGCGCTCCCAGCCCACGCGTGGCGCACGGGGGGGCCGGGGGGGGGGGCACCCATCGTTCCCCAACCCCGGCGGGGCAGGCGGCAGAAGCCCACCCTGCGTCCCTCTCAAGTCCCTTCGCAAGCCCTCCCAGAATCTTTTCCCGAGCCCCCTAAAGTCCCTCCCCGTGCGAGGACCGCGCAGCTTTAGGAGCGGCGGGGGGTCTCCCCCTCCAGCCTGCCCTGCCCCCCGCCCCAAACCCAGCGGGACTCACGCATCCCGCCCCGCTTCCCCCCCTGCGCGGGCGGCGGCAGCACCGACGGCTCCCGGCGCGGGGCGGAGGCTCAGCCCGCCGGGAGGCAAAGTTGTGAGCGCGGGGCTCAATCCAGTGCCGAGACCTCCGGGAGCTCCCCTGACTGCGCCCCCTTACCTGTGTCCGCACCCCGCAACGGCCGCGCCTCCCCCTGCTGCCGGCTCCGCGCAGCCCCCGCCGCCCCGCGCTTGCACCGCCCGCCCCGTCCTGTCCCGCCCCGCCCCGCCCCCCGCGGGGCCGCACCTCCCGCCGGGGCGGGCGGGGCGGGCGGGGGCGGCCAGAGCCGCGCCCTGATTGGTCACGCCCGCTGTCACTCAGGAGCAGGGCGCGGGGCGGGCGGGGGTCCCGCGCCGGAGAGCTCCGCCCCCCGCCGCCCCGGGCTCCCATTCCGTGACAGCGATGTGTACTTACTTTTTACTCTGTGGTGAAGCGCCGCGTTGGATTTCGCCCGGGATTTTTCTCAGGCTGGGATATACGAACTTCTTAACTGAACTTCTCAATGCAAGCACTTGCCACCCTGGCCTTGAACTCTTTCACGGAGGAGGAGTCCACAACTTCCCTGGGCAACCTGTGCCAGTTGCCTCATCACCAATATCGTGGAGATTTTTTTCCTAATGTCTCATCTAAATCCTCCCCCTTCCAGTTTAAAGCCATTCTCCCTTGTCCTATCACTTGCGCTTGTAAAAAGTCCCTCCCCAGCTTTCCTGTGGCCTCTTCAGATAGTGGAAAGCCACTATAAGGTCTCTCTGGAGCCTTCCCTTCTCCAGGCTGAACAACCTCAACTTTCTCAGCCTGTCCTCGTAGCAAAGGTGCTCCAGCCCTCTGATTGTCTTCGTAGCCCTCCTCTGGACCTGTTCCAGCAGTTCCATATCGTTCTTGTGTTAGGGATTCCAGAACTGGACGCACAACCCAAATCATTCTATGATTCTATGAAATTCAAGGGTTCTCATGATACAAATTATTTTTACAAAAGGATCGTATCTCATGGATTGGAGGACTTGGGCAGTACAGTGGACTGGCATCACTCTTTCAGAGCACAGTTTCAAACATATCTCAAATCCAAAATGAAAATAAGCAAAATGCCATGGTCTCATCCTGCTATCCCACTGTCACGGTTTAGCCCTGACCTGGCTAAATCATAGAATCATGGCTTGGGTTGGAAAGGACCTTAAAGCCCATCCAGTTCCAACCCCTGTGCCACAGACAGGGACACCTCCCACCACACCAGGCTGCTCAAGGACCCATCCAGCCTGGCCTTGAACACTTCCAGGGAGGGGGAATCCACAGTTTCCCTGGGCAACCTGTACCAGGGTCTCACCACCCTCATCGTGAAGAATTTCTTCCTAATGTCTAATCTGAATCTTCCCGCTTCCTATTTAAAGCCATTCCCCCTCATCCTGTCACTGCTTGTCCTTGTAAAAAGTCCCTCCCCAGCTTTCCTGTAGCCCCATCAGGCACTGGAAGGCTGCTATAAGGTCTCTCTGGAGCCTTCTCTTCTCCAGGCTGAGCAACGCAAATGCCCTCAGCCTGTCCTCGTAGCAGAGGTGCTCCAACCCTTTGATTGTCTTCATAGCCCTCTTCTGGTCCTGCTCCAACATTTCCACATCCTTCTTATGTTGAGGATTCCAGAACCGGATACTCCATGTGAGGTCTCAACTATTTGGCAACTAAAATTGTGCAGTGGGCCCCCAAATTCCACCCCATCACCCCCAGGGGAAGGGAGAAGAAAAAGGGTTGCAGTCTGGAAACTAAAACTACAGCTTTAATGACTTGATGATAGGAATAGTAATAATGATTAAAATAATTAGACAGCAATGAAATATGTACAAATATCCGAGATCGGACCCCCCACCCCTTGATGACTGTACGTGCTGTAGAGGCGACACGGGGAATGGGTCCACCGCTAGGAGGGAGCTGAACTCACAAAATGGATTCAGGGATGCACAGATCCAGGGTAAAGAACAATCAGACAGCTGAGGTCCTCATTAGACTTCGGCCATCGCAGAAGACAGCAAGACCCTCGTAATCTCTCAGTTTTATACCGAGTATGATGTATATGGGATGGAATACTCTGTTGGTCAGTTTGGGGTCACCTGTCCTATCTGCCCCTCCCTTAAGTTGAGGCCTTTTATGCTAGCTCAAGAATGGCCTTGGTTACAAGAGGAATAACGATAAAAATTGGCCTCTCTGCATACCGGTGTTCCAAGTTGTCACTGCTAGAGAGAAACTGTCTGAGAACCATGCAGCTAGATTTCAGAAAAGGCAGTTATTTTAGACTAGGGCCAAGCCAGAATCAGGAGTCACTCCATATTAATTCAAACTCTAACACCCACCAAGATGTTAGTTAAAAAAATATATTACTGCTCTCCACTCACCAGCTGTTATACACAGAATTTGCATAGTTTTTTACAATTTACGTACTCGAATCCCACCCCTAAATCCAGCCATGGTTTTGCCTCTTGTGTGGCAAAATGGCCCACGGAGGCCTGAGATACCACCCCTTCAGTTAACTAATGGCCTCAAGTTGCACCAGGGAAAGTTTAGATTGGGTATTAGGAAAAATTTCTTTACTGAAAGGGTGGTGAATCATTGGAACAGGCTGCTGAGAGAGGTGTCACAAAATGCATGTAGTCATGACACATGAAGACACAGTTTAGTAGGCATGGTGGTATTGAGCTGATGGTTGTACTTGATGATTTTAGAGGTCTTTTCCAACTTTAATGATTCCGTGATTCTCACTAGCAGAGCAAGGGACTTGGCTTGGCGACCAGGTCCTTCCAAGTGGCTCTTCAGTTTGCTTTGAGCTGACCTGAAACTTTTTATTTCCAAGCTCCACTCACCTCTCCAGACAAACCTCTTAGTGCAATGTTTGTGTATGTGGAAAAAATGATTTGGTTGTGCTTCGTTTCTGACCATGACTTCTAAAAAAGTGGAAGTTTCCAATCGGAAGCATGTGGAAAGTAAACATTACAAATTCGCTACAAAAACAGGAGTGTATCATTTGCTGTTTAAGCACAGTCTACAAAGAGGGCAAGTCAATTCAAACCACTTTTTATTTCTAAATACACTTTTAACACTTTAATAACACTTTTAACTTCTACTTCCAGCACTCCTGTTTCAAAACTATGGTGGCTAACTATGGGTTTTGATGCTGTGTTTCAGCAATTGGTCTTTTTATCCATTTTCTCTAATCCTTGTCAAGCCTCCAGGAAAAGTTACTAGTTTGCTGTCAGCTGATGGGTAAGTGCTAACACCAGGATGAATCACAGGGCATTTGCATGCAGCACTCCATCCCTCCTGAAATGACTGGAGTTGGACTGGCTCAATGACAAGCACTTGGAACAAATATTGATCCCCACTGAAGACCAATATTCAACAGCTTTTGTTTTCTCAATTGACTCTTCTGTTGATTCCTTTTTTATGCTTTAATTAGTTTTAATTCAGAAAGTGAACATTCTTACTAAAGCACCTAGTGCAGAAGGTCTTTGTTAGTCAGGAGTGAGAACTATCAGAAAACAAATCTGAGCTGACAGAACATTTCAAACAACTGTTTGAATTCTTTCATAAATGAAAATACCTCTGCAAGTTAAGACAAATCTCTGATAAGGCTTTATGGCTTGCTTATCTCTCATCTCCCAGAATAGCTTAGCCTTTTTTGCTTCAGGCTGGTTTGCAAGGAAAGGTTGATTTTCTCCACCTTTGTGAGGCAGCAGCCTCTGAGAAGACAAACATCTCCCTCATCCCTCTGTGAAGGCTGCAGGAGGTTATGACAAGTAAGAGTATTTTCCAACATTCTTCACTGCTTGAGGAAGTGAAAGGGAAGAGCTTTTCTCTGGCTTTGCAATGGGAACACGTACAGTCTCCGTGGTTACAAATCAATAAATGGCATTAAGCCCACTATTTCAGGAGCTGTCAGAGGCATTTTGAAGGCACAGCATACACTCTCTTACATGATCTTCTTCGGGTGGTACTTCAAAGCCTTGTACACATGCACAGCATGATACAACTAGGGATGTGGTGTTGAGGTGCAGTTATTTTTCAGCTGGAACAACAGGGTCAGCAGGCACACTCCAAACCTCCGAGATCACTGGCACAAAGCAGTGTCTGGGGGCCAGGGGTGGAGGCACAAGCAGGACCATGCTTCCTGCTGGCAATGGCTATCAGACAAAGCCCCTTGCAAAACACCAATGGGTAACACTCATTAAATCCGCAGTGCATCTGTTCTGTGGTTTTGCCTGCACCTCACTGCTGAGTGATAAACACAGTGCAGTCTTTAATGCAGTGGTCCTTACTACCTTGTCACAACCATTACTATCGCATTTTATACAGTTTAAATGACTCACCTTGGTTAATGGGGAGGGTTAATGACTTGTCGTGATCCGGATTTCAGCGTCCTCCGGAAGTCATCTGGTTTTAGCAACACGATGATCATTAGCCCCGTACCTCAGGATCAGTGCTAGCTCACAGGTGTGGCCTTGAAATGCAGGAACAAGCTGTGTACATCACAGGCAATTCTTAATCTTTTTTTTTTTTTTAATTTAACACCTTGTTGGGCCCCATAAATTTTCTTTAGACCAAAACCAGTCACTAAAATACAACAGCTGAAAGAACCAAGGGATCTACTTTCCAAAGGGCAGTGATTTCACACCCAGGCTGTGCACAGCTTTCGTTTCAGGACAGCTCAGAAAGTGTATTCTGTGAGCCGCTCTCTTCCTTCCCAGCTGAGTGTTAACCCCGGAGCGTGGACCCAGGGTATTTTCAGGTCAGATCTCTGCTACTGAGTCTCCTGGCACAGTTGTGTCAGCCAGAGCTGTGATAAGATCCTTTGAAGGCAGAGCTGTGCCAGCAAAAGCACCTTGTGCAGATATAGGTATGAGCACAGAAAATGGAGCTTTTGTCTGGGTAGCTTATTTCACTCAAGGAAGTTGGAATTTGCTCTCTCAGCAGAAGCACGGTTGTACTGTTGGAAGCTACATCTACCTTGGCAGTGTCTGCTCTTCTGACCAGCTATTGTAGCTCTGCTATCAAATCTGACCTGGCTTGCAGCTACGTGAAATATCCTGACGGTAAGTACTCAGCAGAACTAATTGTTTTAGCCAAAAGCTCGACCTTCGGTATGGCGCTATGCTCAGTCCTGGGACAAAGCACTGCACAAATAGCTCCTAGCTGTCAAATCAATAATTTATCCTTCTTCCTCATATTTGAACTCCCTTCCAAGTCCTTCCTAAAAAGGAGAGGAGGAGATGAGAGACAAAGTTCCAAAAGGATCAGCTTAATCCACAGCAGCCTAAATACAAAATAACTCCAATCTGTGCCCCCCAGAATGGTCAAATTTATGACCTCAACTATTCCATCCCTGAGTCTTCCTGCAGCCAAGCTTTTGAAAATCCTGTAAGAAAAACCCTGCACAGTGACCCCACCACTGACAGAAGGAATACTGCCTTTGTTTTGCTGTGCCGGCCAGACAGATCCTGTCAGGGCTGAAGTGCTTCACGTGAGCATTTTCTCTCCAGAATTGCTAGTTTAAACCCCTCAGAAGGAACAAGGCCATTTAAGAAATTACTCCTCTGCTCCTTGTATGGGGGATTGTTTCAGGTGCCACTAATCCTCTGAAGCGGGGTTACCTGCAGGCTCCAGAGCCTCCAGCTGCAGTATGTGGTGGGGCTGCAGCAGGAGGAGGCAAAGCACTTCACCGTTTCATTTGGGAATTTGTGATCTAGGGGTTAGTAGTGAAATCCTGAAGGCTGGACAAAACTGAGTCTCCCAGAAAGTGCTGGCAAGAAGATGCCCTTTCACACTCATGTCGTCTATGCTGTCTTTGGTGAGGTGCATGGTGTGGCCATCACCAGCCTATGGAGATGCCCAGTCTTGTGTATTTTATCTGAAACCTTGTGTGATCAGCCCCTGAAAACCAAGGAAAATCAAACCAAGTTCTTTCTCAAGTAGGCAAGAAAGCTTCCCATAAAACTTCACATACCCGTGAGGCTGAGAAAGTTAATTAGCTGCAGGAACTTCTCCAGCTTGAACACGGAGATGAACCTCAGCAATGTGTCAGAGTGTATCTGGAAATCACAAAAGATAGTATTACTAAGGAGAAGATGCTGCATGTTTTATGTAAAATATGAGCGTGAGAAAACCTCCTGGCATGAGCAGGAATCACAACAGGCTCAGCTGGAGGGATCGGTACACATTCGGTGGCAATAGTGTAGCTGTTGAAGAGACTGGGTGTTTCAGATGTGCTTTGTCTTCCCGTTATTTTGAATGATTGCTATAATTAAAAGCAGGAAAGGGGAGATTATAGTTAGAAAGTTTTACATTCTTAAATTTCTGCAGGTCTAGGAACATTATTTTTCTATCCTTGAAGGACTCCCAGTCACCAATGTATGTGTAAGTGTCCCTTCACTGGGCTGAAATACTCTTGGGTTCATGCATGTGCAATTTTCACAGCCTTCTCTCAATTTTTGTATCAGCAGATAATTCTTATACTTACACTCAGAAGCTGCTTTCTGGTGTACTCAGTAAAGATGATTGCTCGATCAAGAGCTTGAGAGAAGCCTTTGGGGTAGTTGAAGTGTTTATCTTCAGACATAGGAAAAAAGTGTTCAATCAACAGCTTTGTGGGGTAACATTAGTCCAAAACCGGCATATAGGTAGCAGCATTAATTTTTACTGATAGACCTCACTGTGGAATGTACCAAATAAACACATCTCCACTGAAATCACACTCACAGCCTGCATGGTGATTAGCGAGCAAGGCAAATACTCAAGTTTATTAAGTACTGTGAAATGTTATCAGAGGAAAGCAGGCAGGGTGGATGCTGCCAGACATAACAAACGGTGAGCATTTCTATGGATGCCTACCGAAAATCCTGCCAGAAACTCAGTTTGTAGCATCTGCCTCATCTGAAAGAGACTTTTCTTCCAGAGAGAGCTAAAATCATTCCTTGTTCAGCTCAGACTGTTAATGACGCCTGACCTCACCACTACCCTTCCTCTACGCCTGGATGGTGATGACACCCTACACTTAAGCGTCTGTGCCCCAACTACTAGGATAAGTCTCTTTGTTCATTCCCTACAAATTCTGAAACCACATCCCTCTGTTTACATACAGACATGATGTTGTCACCCTTTGGTTCCTTTCAAAACTACTTTCACATTCCCATTCCCTAAGGAAATGCATTATTTTTTTCCTTTTTTTTCCTCAGATTCTCAAATATAAACCTAAGCACATTTCTTGGTTCAATTAGTTCTCAGCATCATTTTCTAGATTCCACCATAAGGAAGAACCATGAGTGCTACTGAATGCAGTCTTTTTACAGTTCTGCTAAAATCAGGCTTACAGGCACACCCAAAAGCCTTTCAGCAGGGTTCTACAGCAAGTAAAGCACCAGTGCTGCGATAAAGTGCCTTTCTTAAGAGACTACAAATTGAAAATCCAAAAATCTGGTTCTGCAGATCAATACTACTGCATGAAAGTTACTCTCTCCACAGTGCCAATGAGGAAAACAAGGGATGAAGAGGTGAAGGCTGTATTACAGTTTGCAGTGTAACACCATACAGCATCTCTTGAGGAAACCTCTGAGCAAGGTGGTGCATTTGCATAATACAGAGGGTCTGAGCAGCTGCATTTGCACTGTCCAGTCCCTCTGCCGCACAGCTGGCAAAAGCAGCCACGGTGTGGTGCCTGCCCCACTTCCAGGGCCGCAGATATCTCTGCCTGACACGCTGTAGACATAACTGCAGTTACTCCACACCACACAATGAGTCAGTGTCAAAGCTTGCTCAGTCAGCTGGCCTCGAGGCTCAGGCTTCAACTGGCCTTCGGGAGAGGAAAAAAGTATTGATTCAGACATTCCTTAAATACTAGGGCCATGGGGGAAGGCGGCAGTATCCTGCCTTGATGAGAGCAGGAATTACGTTTGCTTCCCATTTCCAAGAGCCCGAGATACATGCACCTCATTTGTTCCTGGACTGACTTCTCTGGAAATGCATTTTGCTGGTGACTCATTGAGGTGGGAAACAACGCCAGGGTCCCAGGCTGAGTCAGCCCGGGTACACTCAGGGTAGGAAGGGATGCTCTCAGGTGGCAAGCAACAAGCAAGTTAATCACTTGAAAGTGCTAAAATCATCCGCTCTAGAGAAACAACAGGCGCCAAGTAGAATCTTAGGGGCTGACTAGGACAGTGACCAAGCTGTCTTAACGTGTCAGTCAACGTGATGCTTGTCATGCTCTAATCAAAGTGACAGTCAACCATCAAACAGGGATCATTTTGTTCTGTAAGAAAGAAGAGAGAAACTTGGAGAAAACAGCTTGCGGGGAGCATAAGTAGATGGTGATCATCAACTTAGCGACTATTGGTTTTACTCTCTCTGTCTCTCGAAAGATTTTATATCTTGGGAACGAGAAGAACAAAACTTTCACTGATGGAAGTTACCTATCTTTTAGGTTAACAAAACCATAAAAATGATCTTTGTATTCCACATCACTTGTTAGCCCTGTCTTTTTGTGTTAAGGATAAGTAGAAGAGACAAAGGGATTTTGTTTAAGTGAGGAGCAAGTCTGATCTGAGTTAGTGTTGTTGACATGAGCAGATCGTAAATGGAACTTCACTAAACTGATAGAACTAAGAATTTTTACTTTGTTTGCCTAAAACAATTTGAGGACCATTCATGAGAGAATCCATGGGAAAAAATAAAATCACATTTTGGCATTCTTATCAAAAGGTGTGCAGGAAAAAAACCAATTTCAGTTATCAGAAATTTCAGGAGAAATATTTGCCTCTTCCCATTACAAAAAAATCTGAGTATCTTACTGAAGTTATCATACAGACAATTTAAATCTAGATGTCAAAATGCTTCTTCAGATTGCATTTATTCAAGAGTGTCTTTATTAAGACTGCTTAAATGTTTTAACTTCCATCCCAGGCAAAGTGCTGAGAAACATTTGGGATGAAGAGATGAATATTTAGGTTTTTCATTAAATGAAATAACCCAAGAAGAGCAGCCAAGCAAATTAATATGAAAATCAGAATATAAATAGTGAGCTACTTCATGGGAATGCACAAATGGGTTTGTCCACCATTTAGCCTGGTCAAAGCAGTGCTGACCAAGTAAGGAGGTGAAGGCTGGGATGGATGTGCAACGCAGTGGCAAGCAAACAGTACAAAAGTACTGCCTTTTTGAACTGTACCTTCTGCTTTCATTTGAGGCATCCTGCTGCCACCATAGCTCCTTCACAGGGAGAAGACAGACAGGCTGGATGCAACATAACTTACAAAGTGAGCAGGCTTGTGCATGATGGATGGTTAAACACATGCAGAAGACAAAGCAAAGCGCACAAAAGAGGTGAGCATAACACCTCTGGATAAGCCAATAAGTGTCTCAGACGAGATCAATTATACTCTGAGTCTAATCTTGCTGCAGATGGAAGGCACACCTCCTCTGGCAGCTTAGCTTCATGAAAACACCTGTGGCTGTCATGGCTGGTTGGCTAAACACCGTTGTGCAAAATGGTTTTACTATTCCTATCAGCCCATTAATGCACAATTTGCTAATGCACAGGTGTGAGGGCTGGGGTCCTGCATCAGCGGTCCTGTTGTGGTAGCTTTGTCTTTGTGCCAAAAATGTCTGAGAATATCTTTAAGGAGACAGCCCTCTGTTAATTCAGATAGTGTGCTGCAGGTTTCATCTTCACCAAGAGCTGAAGATCTGTTTCAATGAGATCAACTATTTCCATCTTCTACAAAGATGTCGTCGGTTCAAAAAAAAATTATTTTACCTTAAAAACGTTCTTACAGAAAGTTTGAGATTTAAGTGAGCAAAGTTATTATTGTCATTTCTTCTTAACATCTGTGGATATTTCTTCTTAACATCTGTGGGTATTTCTTCTGATGCTGGGTTCACTAAAGAAGTATTTAAGCTTTTCCAAATAACTTAGTCTCTAGTTCTCCTTACTCAGATGGCTCCTTGTATAACTGCACGCAGCACTGCTATATTTGTACGTAAACCACCTTAAAATGCAAGCAAAAATGTCAGGAAGTTCAGATATGAGGCCTTTAATTCATATACAAAACATGTGCAAGGAACAGTCAAAAGGAGTTTCAATCTATCTTAGGCATCCAAGGAACAATGTTTTGACATTTAAGATAAAAAAGGAGTCAGAAGTAACCATTATATTTTGGCAAGTGTTTTGCAAACATAAATGTTCTCCTTGATTGTTGAAAATTACTTTAGACTGCATGATATTTTGAAATTTTGTTTTCTTTTGAAGTGTACGTGTATAATTTTACATATGCATAAGTAAACACTGAAGCTGGATTCATTAACTCAATAGCCTACATAAGACATAAGCCTATTTAAAAAAAGCCTAAAATTCTTACCCTGAATATTAAAACATAAGTTTAACATATATTCTTTAAATGAATTAAATTAAATTCAAGGTGAAAACCATAAACGTTTGCTGTTAAAGTTTTAAAGAACAAAAAATCACTGATCTGATGGAATTACCATCTGAACATCTGGAACAAGAACTGGCTGAGCTGAACTGGCTTTTGATAAAAGTGATTTTTCTACACGTGTAGAAAGAATATTGGAGCTGAACAAGTTGAATAATCTGAAACAGAAATAGCAGTGAGTTCAAAGCTGAGAAAATATCTGGGAACTAAAACACCAGAAAGCTTGTGCTCCTCGCTAAGCTGTGAATAAAAGTGAGGAATGAGAGCGGCACCTCTCTTCATACTTACGATTTGAGGGATGCTGTGATCAGCAGGAAGCACTTCAATTCACCAGCTGCAAATAGTCCTAAATCAGTTATGCTTTTAAGAAAAATACATGATGATGAGCTTCGCATTGCTTCTTCTATGGAGAGCATGTTTGTGCCTGTCTGCATGGTTAGTTAAAAGTACTGAAGGAGAGAGTGGTTTTGAACAGCGCGTGTGCACTGAGAACCAAGCCATGACCTGAGCCAGAGGCTGAGTGTGCAGGGAACCCACCCAGGCTGCTTGGAAGCATTGGGCTTCCGACCCTGCCATGTCAATTCTCTGTGTCGGCATTCCAGCATGATGGGTATGGATTTTCTTTTGCCTCCTTTGGCCTAGGTTTGGCTCAATTAGTCATGAGCTGGCGTGGGCAGGCTGGTTCCTGTTTGCTTTCCTCCTACAGCCCATGCTTATTTTTTAGTCTCAGGACCCACATGTGTCTATGTAATAGCAACTTTGTTAAGGGAAAATGATATATATATGAAATGAATATGCGACACATATGATCTTAAAAGATGTTTCTGAACAATGTGCTGCATCCACAGCCATGTATTTTCCGCGGCAGCAAGCGGCCGCTCAGGGAGACAGGGAGGGGGGCAGCACAGTTAGGCGCATCCCCAAGAGCCAGGATGGCAGAGAGTAAATCACTGAACCATTCCATCAGCAACACATGGTGATGGCTCAGAAACACCAGCATTCGCCCAGGGCCTGCCACACCACCTCCCTGCCCACCCAGCCTCAAGGGGCTTACTGACTCTGAGGTTCTTCTCCCCCTCTACTCTGCCCTACTGAGGCCCCATCTGGAGTTCTGTGTTCAGTTCTGGGCCCCCCAGCTCAAGAGAGACAAGAAACTACTGGAAAGAGTCCAGCGGAGGGCCATGAAGATGACGAGGGGACTGGAGCATCTCTCTTACGAGGAGAAGCTAATAGACCTCGGTCTGTTTAACTTGGGGAAGAGAAGACTGAGAGGGAATCATATCAATACTTTTAAATATCTAAAGGGCAGCTGCCGGGAGGATGTGGCTGGACTCTTTTCAGTTGCCCAACGACAGGACAAGGGGCAATGGGAACAAACTGCAACACGGCAATTTGCACCTGAACATGAGGAAAAACAACTTTGCTGTGAGAGTGATGGAGCACTGGAACAGGCTGCCCAGAGAGACTGTGGAGTCTTCTTCTCTGGAGGTATTCAAAACCCACCTGAATGAACTCCTGTGCAACCTGCTGTAGGTGAACCTGCTTTAGCAGGCCAATTGGACTAGGTGATCTCCAGAGGCTCCTTCCACCCCAACTATTCTGACTCTGATTCTGTAACCACCATGCCAGACAAACCTCCACCAAATAAACAATGCAAAACAAACCTTTCCACTCAAGTGAGCTGGAAAATTAATTTAAAGAGTAGTTTAACACTCCCAAAACCTGCCCAGGCCCCAAGTAGGTGCTCGTGGGCCAGGCAGCAGGGACAAGGATGGATGGTGCCAAAATGGTTCCCTGAGCTGCAGAGCCTGGGGGAAGGCATTGGAGTTGATCAGGTCTGCTGATGCACGTGGGGCACAGTGTGGAGCCCAGGCAAGAGGTTTGGCCATGTGTGAAAATGATGAAAGGGTGGTTTGGGGGGCTGCCCCCACCCCCATCCCACTCAGCCACCATGATTCAGCAGATGATGGTGGTTTAACAGGCTCTTTCTTGCCACCTCCCCTGCAGATGCCTAGGCCAAGGTCCCACCACTGTGGCCAGCCTCTTTTCTTCAGCCCCCGGCTGGCACATTTGCTGTTCCTGCAGGGGATGATCAGGGACCTGCTTCACCTGGGTTGGCTGGGGACACGCACCACACAGCCACCCTGTCCCCTATTCCTCATCTCATGGGTGCTGAGGTAGCACCAGCAGGCTGGTGTAAGCAGCCACTGGCTGAGGGGCTTTGAACGGGGCTGAATGAGGTCTTGGTGGGCAGTTGTTGCAGAACCCATGGTCTCCCTAACCTCTTAAGGGGGTAGGGGTTGCATTATTAGTAAGGCCATGCAGAAGCAAAGCTTTTGTCAAGTTTAGAAATTGGCAGAAGACAGCAGCTCTGATCTCCAGTCCTTCAGCCCAGCACCATTTATCTCCCTCGAAGGACATTGCTTGGCATTTCATCATGAACTCCTGTTAACAAACTCATTACAAGAAAGTTACTGCAAAATTTTCAAACCTTGACAGAGGCCCCCACCCCTACCCTGAGCACAGGAGATCCTGGAGAGCATCCCAGTAGTGCAGGAGGATAAACTCTGCTGCATTTGTTATGACAAAGTATGATGGAAAGAAAGACTTAAAAATCAGAGACTTTTTATGCCCTCTGTTGTCATTCAGTCTACAGGATTCCTGTCGGCTACAGTAATCAATTGGGGCTGTCAGCTACCAAAGATGCATTAAGTATGTAGTAGTATTTTTAAATTAAACATGTCTTATGTATAGAAGGACATTAAGGCAAACTGCACTCATAAATTATGCAGCTGATTGCTCCTGCAATAACTGGGAGACACACATCAAAGGAGAAGTGGGAGACTGACACGGGCCCCCAGTGACTACAACCAAAATTAGTTTCAACCAGTTTCAAAAGATTTGTCTCATCCAACCCAAATGTAGCCACGGCATTTCCAATACAGGGATGTCAGAAGAAAGTTCTTGCTCTGTTCCCTCCCCTGCCTCAGGTCTCAAGATTGATTTAACCTGGAATTTGCTTTTGGAGGAGGAAGCAGCTAGCCCGAGTGTTGTGCAGGCCTGCCAATAGCTTTTGGAGTTTCACAGGAGAAATAGTCTCTGTAAATAATGATTTGACTCCCAGCATCAATAAAGTATTATGGTGAAAATGGCTGGATAAGACACACATCCTATTGCTATGGGGAGCACAAAGATGAGAGGAGGTAGCTTGGGAAATGTTCTCTCATGCAACTCACTATCTCTCACCATGCCTTTGTTCGAGGGCAGCACCTCCTCCAGAAGGGCAGGATGAGAAGGAGGATTAGGAGGCAAGGACAGCATCATTTTGAACGCAAATCAGAAATGAATCCTCATCGAGAAGAGGCCAAGAGATGCAACAACAATGTCCAGTCATCTTACCTTGTCTTTCTCTTCCATCCCTTGCTATAACCTGTTCCAGACACTTGCCTTCTGTTTGAAACAATGTAAGCAGCTACTGGAGGTGAGAACCCATAACACAACCACAGGACACCACAGAGCTGTGCCTCCATCTCCATGAGTTTTATACCCTGATGGTGCAGGAGGAGCCAGTGCATCTCTTTGACAGCTGAAATTTGCATCTGCATATATTCAGTGAGGGTTGGTATCATTTACTAGTTGGTGCCCTGCAGGAGATCTGCCTGTCTGCTTGAACTCTCTCGCTTCATGAAAAAAAACCCTCCAGCTTTTTAGACAAGCTCTGTAGCTTGCAGGAGGGGGAAATGTCAAAATAGCGAGGATTAATATTTAAAGCAAAGCATTACCCGCCAGAGCAGGCTGAGGGGATGTTTCTGAACCTAAGTTAGCACAAACTTTGGAATATCTTCTTCTGCTGCACGTGGACTAGTCTGCTCACAGGGGACCTACCTGGCTCTGTGGCTGTCCTTATCTGTGAGTTAAATTAAACATTCCCTATAGTGACATATGAGGCCAAACGCTGAGAAAGACCGTGCCATTGCCAAGATTCTGTGTGGCTACGTGAGCTGGGGAGCAGGTGTGGTACCCAGGGAGGATCCCTACCTTGAGTAGCTGGGGTTCCTTGCACATTCCCAGCCTCTGCTACGCACACAGGATGGTGAAATCTGCTCCAATCTGCTTTCTAGTACTTGGGACCAACATTTTGCAGAATTTGCTTTTTCTGACCTGATCAGAGTGCTGTCTCCGTGATGGGAATGTTCTGGGTGACTACTTCAGCAACAGCACTTCTCAGCTCAGTAACTGGCAGTAAAGAAGACACTGTGAGTCCTGAGTTTGGGAACCTCTTTTAACTAAAGGTGGGATTTTTTTAATAGAATCCCTTAATCCTAGATATATCTCAAAGTAGCTAACTCGGCAGTAATACCTGATGATGAGGAACAGATCATCAAGGTCAGGTGCAAAATAGAGGTCAGTCTCTGATAGAGAAGCATGTAAATTCAGGTACTTCTGCATGTAGCCTTCAAGATTTAAAACCTCTCTCTGTCTTAGGGAGCAATATCAGTTTACACTCTGCACACTACGGGGAACATGCTCAAATCCCCTAAGGGAAGAATTACAAGTACAAATCCAGCAATCCCCCAGGTAAATCTGCAATTCCCAAGCAGTGTCTTTCAGCCACACAACTCTCTTCAGTGAGACACCGAAGTCTCTGTAGCCTGTATTAACCTGTGAGGACAGCAAATCTACAGCTGCCTTTGGCACTGTGCTGCATTGCAGAATTACATCGTCTGTACATCACTACATTGGGTTGAATATTCAGCTATAAAGAAGACAGCTGGGTGGACTATTGTGCAACAGGAAATACTATAGATAGCAGCGCAGCTCTGGATTCACTTTTAGCACAAAGCTGATCTTCACATGCCATTTTCTTCAAAACTTCAAAAAGTGAAGTCACAGTAAGAACTCAGGACTTGCTGTCAATCTGGTGAGATTCAAATATAAACAGCAATTTCTGTAACAGAAGCGTAGGGCTAATGTGCGCACGAGTTCTTATTTCCTTCAGACAACCACAGAGCAGTTCCATATGCTGGTTTTCTAGTCAACAGCTGTGTCCCAGCTATTGATTAAACTTTAATTAATGAAGCTGAAAAACACTGTCGCTGCTTGCAAGTGCAGCTTCTCACATGCAACTCAAGCTTGGTTCATCATGCTTATTCTGTTTTTCAAGAAGAGCTACCAACAGCCATTACTTTAAGGCTGCAGTGGTCCTCAACAGGCAAGGAGAGCCAATAACAGGAGACAACAGACTTGTCAAGGCCTTGAGGTCCAGCCACTCCAACATTCTTCATTCTAACCCTATTCTTGGTTTTAACCCAACAGTACACTATTTCATTAACAAATTTGCCAGAACTTTCCATCCCATCTCTGAGCTACAGTACAAGCTACATTGATTTCCTTATACTGGCATGGCATTAGCTGTCTACTTTATACATTGTCCTGAAATGTAGCCTTACCTTGCCAATAATTACCTTTGGCAATTATTAACTCTCCCTATGTACTGCTTTCCCAAGAAAACTAGCAGAGTATCACTCGTGTTGTGTCTCTCTGCCTTGCATACTTTATGATTGTTCTTAACGTAACAGTAAAGCCATTATTCTCAAAAAAAAAGGCCTTTGAAGTGCGGAGTACTTTGAGCCTTGTTTTCACAGGTGGGAAACAGAGACAGTGGTATTCAGTGGAGTCCAAAGGTCACACAGGTTGCCTGTAGCAAAGCAGCAAAACTAGACACAGCTATCCCAAACACTGCACAAGTTGTTTAAAATGCATGGTTGTTGAACTCTGTACCCTTGGACATGTGATGTAAGGCAGAATAAAAACAGCCATGGAAGCTCCCTCCTATTTTCTCTCTCTTTCACGGGTTTAGAAAAATTTCTGCATCAATAAACATCTTTGAATGCAATCTTTAGTGTGTTTAAAGAGCCTGCCCTGGCTCCTGTGAGGCTGAGAAAAAAATCAGTAGATGTAGTGAGGGCAAATGAAGTTGCAGGCATTGATGTTAAAGCACTGGAGCCCATCTGCTCAGCCATTGCCAAGAAGCAAAGCTACTGCAGTCAGGATGGTTCATTTTACCCAAAAGCACTGGACTTAATGAGCAATATCATTTCACACAGCTGATGGGCTAAAACTTATCACGCCAATGAAAACAGCAAGTAGGTTTTTGACTTTGTCTCTAAATCCTGCCTGGTTTTGAAATTAAGATGTGAGGAATCACGGACCTAACAGTTTTCCTAGTTTGTTTTGTCTCAGCTCAACATTTTCTGTTTCCTGCCTGCTACCATAAGCCCCCATTGTGGGTAATCACTCTCTACCTGGAAGATCTCAGAACTGGGAATTACAAACACCTCTCGTGTACAGTACCTTTTTACTAAAAACTGCAAAACTGCAAACCTACTAAATTCACAAGGGTCAAAACCTGTGAGCAGGGCCACCCCAGTATCTAAGGCATAAGCATTTATGTACTACAAAACAAATATGATCACAACTGGTGCCACGTTATAACCTGGGTTTGCAAACTTGGCAAAGCAGCCAAGGAAACCAAAGGTGAATTTGGTGCATCCTCTCAGGCTGAGGAAATATCTCTGCAGCCAAGTTGAGGTGCATGGAGAGACAGCACAGCTCAAGCAATCTGTGGACAAGGATCTTTTAGCATAGCCTTGGGAGAAAAGCATTTGACATCTATAAGCAAGTCTCTACTTCTGTAAAAAGACTAACACCTAGGTTCAGGTGGTGATGTTTGCAGTTGCACACTTCTAAACATACCCAAACCTATACCCACAAATACTTATGCTAAGATTTCTATTCTACTTCGTGACAGTTCTTGATGCAGAGAAATTTCATTGGTAACATTATTAATCCCCATTTTCTTAGCATAAGTAAAAGAAAAACTCCATTTCCCAAAATTACAGGTAAAAAATCCACAGCAATAAATGTTGATGAGCTCCAAACAGCAGTAACACCTGTGCTAATCTAGCAAGGTTTCAAATTCAATGATCCAATTCTTCTTCTCAGCATTAAACCCATTTAAGCAATGTAATTCTGCCACAGTACTGACGCAAGACCCCGCATGAAAACCCAGATAATGAGATTTTGTAGATTAAGTTAGTCTCACTTCAGGTTTCTTATTATGAAGACTAAGGAAAAACCTATTTAGATCCTCCTTATTTCAGAAGGTAGATGAGGTGAGACACAGCTCTAAGTTACCTTTATTACACCATACAGTGAGACTGGGGGCAATGTAACATTCAAACTTGGAAGTGTCAGTCTTGTTGAGTATGTCTGGTTTAATTTGCACTTGTCTTTACAACAAGACTTATCATACACGGGAAAACACGGGGATATGCAAGTGACTGAAGAGCAGATATTTTTGAAGAAGCACGAGAGGGTTAGGCCTTCGCTTCTCATGGAAGTGCAGTCAGAGGCAGCACCTCACTCCACTGCACACTTTGGAAACACCAGCCAAGCGAGACTACTAAACTCACTCCTTTTCCACAGAAAGCCCTAAGGAGAAAAATAGATGGAGTGAGGCCAGCTGGGTAACTCAAAGCCCAACCAATAATTAGTCTTTGTTTTTCTTACAATTCAGGTGGTAAGTAAAGATCTCACCTGTGTGAGCCAGCAGTGTGCCCAAGTGGCTAAGAAAGCCAATGGCACCTTCGCCTGAATCAGAAATGGTGCAGCCAGCAGAAGCAGGGAAGTGATTGTGCCCCTGTACTTGGCACTGGTGAGACCACACCTCAAATGCTGTGTTCAGCTCTGGGCCCCTCACTACAACGAAGACATTGAGGTGCCGGACCATGTTCAGAGAAGAGCAATGAAGCTAGGGAAGGGGCTGAAGCACAAGGAGAGGTTGAGGCAGCTGGGGTTGTTTAGCCTAGAGAAGAAAAGACTGAGGGGAGACCTTATCACTGACTACAGCTATTTAAAAGGAGGTTGTGGCGAGGTGGGTGTTGGTCTCTTCTCCCAAATGACAGGTGATAGGATGAGAGGAAATGGCCACAAGTTGCGCCAGGGGAGGTTCAGACTGGGTATCAGGAAAAATTTCCTGACCAAAAGTGTTGTCAGGCACTGGCACAGCTGCCCAAGGAGGTGGCTGAGTCACCATCCCTGGAGGTATTCAAAAGACAGGTAGATGAAGGTATAGGGTTTAGTAGTGGACAGGTATGGTTGGACTCGGTCTCAAAGCCATTCCATGATTCTATTTGGGAAAAAAAACCCAACTTCAGCAGCGAATGATCAGTTTTTATCTTGAGGTAGATTACAAGTAACATGGTCACTTCAGGAAAGATTCACACATTCTTGATAACAGAAGCTTGCTACCTTCCTTATTCTCTTTCTGGATCCACGAATCTTTCCTGTATTCCTGTACAGCAGCGCAAGTTTCATCAGGCAGGACTGGAAAATGTTTTCATTTTATTTTATAGGCTTTAGGAAAGCGAGTTAATTGCTAAAAATATACAGTAATCATAGGAATGGTGACAGCATTGAGAACCAAGAGGCAAAGTTAATAAACTGGAAGTGGTACCCTGAGTTTACAAAAGGGAAGTCACATTTGCTTAGTAAAGTTTGCAGCTATTTCTGTATGATTTTGCTTAAGCTAAATGATGGCTGAATTCATGTTTATCCTGGCTTTGCACTTCAGCCAAGTTTTCTGTTACTACGGTAGAAGCTCTGCTCAGCCTGTTAACATTTGTCCTGAAGTTTCATGAAATGGCCCTCAAACTCCAGAGTGTTGTCTTTGATGCAGAAAGAACTCAGTGATTTGTTTATTGAAAAATATTCTCAAGAAAACGCTATTAGTATTTTTCTAATGGTAATGATCTTGGGCATTTCTTTTGAGAAATATTTTGACTAAAATTGTTGCACTAAAAATCAAATTAGGTTTAAAATTGAGGTGCTGATTCCTTCTATTTAATTTTTAATTACAATTTTACAAATATCTCAATGTAATTTTGATGCTGTCAACCTTTGCTAGAAAGTGATTTTGGTTTTGCCTGTGGCTCTACTAATTTTTCTTATTGTCTCTTTTTTTCTCATCCAGTGCAGAACTACTGTGCTGCCACAATCTTTCACTGAACCATCAACCAAAGAAGTAATTTAATCTGTGGAGTTTAATTCTACCTTGTACACTCCAAGTGCAACTTACATTAAAATATCTGTGAGATTAAGCTTTTAGGCTATGTTCACACCATACTGAGTGGTGCTGTGCAGAGAATCCCAAGCTGGATCTGGAGGTAGATGGTGGCACACAATTAGGTCAGTCCATCAGGAAAATGCCACATCATTTGAAAAAAACCCCAAACCACAGCATTCTTTCATACACAGTTGATATTTTTAAAGCACTTGTTTAAAACCAATTATTGATTATACTATTTCCAGCTCAGAAACAAACACGCACAATCAATTTTAGGCCACTATTTCAAAAGTACAGCTTATAAAATTAACATCTTATTATGCAGAACTCCTCTTGAACTGCTACCAAGGACTGCAGTTATTTTAACCAATGATTAAATTTAGCCATCATGAAAGGGAGTCATGATAATAAATATCATTAAGACTCTACAACAATCTATGCCTTTTGCAAAACCTTTTATAAATTTAAAAATGTGAAGCAGGCATCTGCATATCTTAACTAGAATACAACTTGTATTTCCACCAAGATGCTGAAACACAATTTCTATCTGTTTAAAGATATGATTCCCCAAGATCATAGAAGCATCCTCAGGAAGAAAACAGAAGAATCTCTTCACTGTTATTTTTACCTATGAAATAAATTATGTGAAATATGAACTAATTTCATTGTTTGACACAAACATCTTGCTAAAATGCTGGGTTTGAATATAACTTGTTCTCCATGTCATCAACTGTGGTACTAACCTTGAATATAGTACATGAGCATTGCTGCTTTATTCTTGCTTCTCAGCTATCAAAGAGCTGTACAGAACTTCAATTTACCAGTTCCTGAAAAGGTACAACATTCTCCTAGAAAGTTCAGGCTTATGAGAAGATGCATTATTATATCTACAAGCAGCAAAGCAAGTTCTGCTATGATGATCTCATCAACTGCCTGTGTGAATTAAATATATATCGATTCATACATCTAAATCCCACACATCTATCCAGTGTCAACTGCAGAGAAAGAACAGAAAAAAACCCAGCCTGTCCATAGAGAGGATTTATACCCAGCCCATTTGCCTACTTTGATTTTCAGTTTTTGCAGTCACCTTGCGACTGTTCTTAATGTTGCTCTTGGCCATGCTGAAGCTAAAGGCGAAGAACATTACCAGTTATTGTGAAGTCAATTTTGCACTCAGCTTTTGGTGGTATAAATCAACTGCAATGTTAAAGTTCACTTGGGATTTATTAAAAATCCTATAAATTCTAGTCTGCATTCTCAGTGAAACTCTACTTTCAGAAGAAAAGAGCAAAGAACTAAAAGCTCATTCTCTATCACAGCTATTTGAAGAGTTGGAAGAAGTTTTCCAAGTTGTTTCATGGCATACACAAGATAACACTGGGCATTTCACCAAGATACAAATAGAAGTGCCCATAAATTTTCTTGCGCATCAATGACAAAACTGAAATACCTACACAAGTCTGATCACTTAGGAGGAAAATACAATCTGGTCATCCCATGCAGCACGTGCCTAATTCCCACATCAGTAACCAGAGTTATTTCTTGACTTACAACTAACTGAATTAGGACTACTGAGACAAGTTAAAAGTTCTGTCCTATGAAAAGCTTCCTACTGTAAAAATGTAAATTACTGGACTCTAAGGTACATCTTCTACATTTCTTGTTCCAAAAAGTTACCTGAACAACTTGGTATTTGAGTAGAATAGGCACCATGACAGCAAATGTCTTAAATCCAGATTTTGAAAGCTTTATTCCCTGTTACCCTGTCTTAATGCCTTAGCTCAGGGGTGCCAAACTCACAGCTCCCGCTGTTCTCCTGCCCCTGCAGCGTAAGGCGCGTCACACACTGCACACGTGACTGGCGCTGGCAGGAGCGCAGGGACAAGGAGCTCGGCGCTGCCACTGGGGAGAAACAAGGTGCTGGGCCCAATAAAACAGCTTCGGTCCATGGGCTGTGACTCTGACATCCCTGTCTTAGCTTGATTAAAGCAAGGTACTAAAACAAGGCTGAAAGCAGCAAGATGAGGAGTTAGAAATGGTAACTTGCAGTTCTTCTAAAAAGGCTCACATTCGCTAACACAAACAAGCCATTCCAGCAGTGCAAGTTCCATTCCTTCCAGATTGACACAGTGAAGTTTCAAATTCCGTTTAGATAATCCATAGAAACCTAAAATCCCCAATATTGAAACGGGTTTTTTTTATTCAGTGCTTGCCTGAAAAGGCAGCAGTTGCTTCCCTGCCTAAGCAGGAAAATAATCCACTTAAAAATATTTTCCCTTCAGACTGCTATCAGTAATCCTCTTCACCATTTTTAAAGTTACTAACCCTTATGCTTATCACCAAATCTGAAACACCATTAAAGTGATTGTGATAAGAAAGCTTACCAGAATCAGTAAATACTGTAAATACTTGAGTTAAATACAGCAAAGAGGGCAACAAAGCACAAACAATCCATTTTCCTCTGCATTATCACAAAGGAACTCAGAGTCCTATGCCGCAGCTCCACTCAAACAAGCATTTGCTTGTGGCATGTTACAGAATTACATTTTAGATTATTCATATAAGTAATTGCCTTGATTGTCCCTTTATTTTGCTTTTCTTTTTTCCAAACTCCCACAACACTGGAGCATTTCCAATGGCTTTCTACCAAAGCAACTGTAAGGACTCTGGTTCCTGAGACGCACAACATACGTTTTCATACTGGAAACTTCAAGTTCCTTACAGAGCTTGGATATAAAATGCCCCCATGAGTTAAAACATACCACAGGAAACTAAGTACATGGGGTTTTTTTTGAAGAATATGTAGAAGCATGCTGTAAATTACTGTAATTAGCCATAAACAAGACAGCTCTGAAGAACTTTACAATTTTAAGTTCTAAAGCTGGGGGCTCGTAAAGGGGGACTGTCATAAAACCCTAAGAAGTCATGAGCAGCACAGAGACAGAAGAAACACCTGTTTGCTGTCTCAGTAGCAGAAGCAGTGATCCACACACGAAGTACTGATCTGCAGATGAAGCCAGCAGCAGCCAATGCAGGGCAAAGCGGTTCTTCTAAGACAGGGAGGAGGCCCATGGCACTCCCTGGTAAAGGAATCTGCGGGTACAAGTAGTTCCACAGGCTCAATGGAGGGGCGACCAAATAGACACACTTGGAATAGACATCCTTCAAGGCTTCCCAAATCGTCAAACCAAACCAAGCTCAGGAAATCCCCTGAGCTGAAAGTGATTGAAGCAGCTGCTGCACTTATCCTATTCTTAACTGCCTCGAGGAGTCAGCTCATGCCCATTGCTGCCCGCAGTCATAAATTTTGCTGCTGCTCTTACATTCCATGCAGAATGAAGTGCAATCATCCCGGAGCTCTTCAGAACAAGTGTTCAACAGCTGACAGTATCTTGCTGAAACAATGTTACCTGCCTGTTTTTTTGGTTTGTGTTGGTGTTTTCTTTTGGAGGCTTTGTTTGGGTTTTTATTTAGTTGGGTTTTGTTTGCTTTTAAGAGATTTACCACCTCTTTCATGATAACAAAAACACTGATACTACAACTCTTACTTGTCCAGAAAAAAAAGAGTATTCTTAAAAGACCCAGCAAATCAAATGTATGTAAAGTATGAAGAATTAACAAACAAATTTGCTTATCATCCTATTTTGACAAGAAGTCTAAGGATGGAAACCCCCCCCGTCCAATAATTTTTATCAACTCAAATTACTTAGCCTAAATACTAAAGCCTCCGTAGTATTGTCTTCCATATGATACAGCCCTGTCTGTAAGATTTATGAAAGAAGCAATCTTTGAAGCCAGGTTTGTTGTTTTAAAGCATTGCATATTACTGGAGATACTATTTTACTGCTCACTTTACAGTCCTTCCTAGAAACACATCAATATATACTTCATTGTTACAAAAGAGCCCATTAATGATGTTATTTTCTCCCAGTTGTGCCAAAGTTCTCTGCTTTTTGTAGGACAGATTACTGATGGCAGGTCACATACACTTCAGATCTGCAAATGCTGGGAAGACAACTTTTAGCACTCAGATAGGGAGGGTCAGCATTCTAAGAGTAACAAGGAAGATCTTTCCCACAAAACTTGTTATGATTTCCAAAGATTGTGTTTTTTTCTAGAGGTTTTGACGTGAAAATAACTGAAGGATAATAAACATGGTTAGTTACTACACATAACGTGAACTTTAACAAATCAGGCATGCTGAGGTACTTTTTTCCCTTTGCTTTCCCATTTAACAGAAGCTGACACATTATATACGCTGCTCTCAGGGTCCTTGATTGTTTTTTGTTTGTTTTTATTCCCCACTCTAGTTGGCTGGTATAGCTGGGCAGCAGTTCCACAGCACCTTGAATAAGAAGAGCTACAGAGGCAGGATCTGCACCAGTAGAACTGGCTACTTCCAAGGGACTGGAGAATTTTTGACCTCTGAGGAATTCTGTCCTTCCCTCACCAGGAAGATAGGCAGTTTCTGAAAGCAATTAAGCCAGGAACAACCAAGAAAAATCATAGCCATGACAACCATCCACCACAAGATTTAGGGGAGCTATCTAGATGAAGCTTCTAGAAATGAGGCACACAAAGAATGTACCACAGTAGCAGAAGCTGTATTTCAGCATCTCATTCACCACTACAGTTACCTTTTTTTTTTGCTAGATAACATGATTCTGCCGTTCTGAAGCATGGTTTTTACACATCTTAAGCTGCAGGAACCTATAACCCCAAGCATCTTTGTTCGATACAAATAAGGAGGTCACAAAGTAATTCTCATCAGGGATAGGGAATAAAAGGACTTCTCTGAAGATGACGGCAAGAGGCATAAAGCTTTCCAGTTGATGATTACTTACTGAAATTCCAGGATGTTTCATGAATTCACATATATCAACCTACAAAAGGGATGTAAAAGACTAAGTGAAAGAGGCCAGACACCAGGGTTTGGAGAAAAGTGGCATCACTCACATAAGAATAAATTCTTCATTTCAGTTTGGAATGTGAACAGGAACACAGTACTGTCAGCAACCACCGAAATGACTAAGTTTACCCTTTTGTGCTTATGAGTAAACCAAATTTTCCACTACTCTAAAAAAGCACATGATCCACAGAAAAAGTCCAGAACTGCAATGCACCGCAGTAAAGAAACATGGACTGAAGCTCTGCTTTAAACCCACGTAACAGCACTTTCCAAGAAAGGAACTACACCCAAAGCAGCACAGAAAGGTTCCCCCCCTTGCCTGCACAACAACTGACCAATATTGTTACAGGAAATGCAAAAGTTAAGGTTTAATACATTGATGTCTTCATGATTCATCACCACAAACCATTATGGTATTCTGAAGCACTGTGTTAACCCTGTGTGCCACATGGCAGTCCAGGCCTTCCTGCAGTCCCCCTTGGATCTAACTCAGGTTGGTGAAAGCCAACTATTCCCCTCCAGCCAGACCACTTGCTCACTCAAACAATACCCAGATGGTATTTGTCTCCATTCTCGTCCTCTGCCCCTGATTCTGCAAAGAATTCTCTCACGTTTTCCTGCCAACGCAGGAACTGGTTTCTCAAATAAGCTGCTTTGTATATCAGAATTCCTTTCCCATCAAGATTTTCTTATCTTTAACTCTGTATTTGCCAGCAGTAACAAATCAGTTGCCTCATCTCCAAGTACAACCTTGTATGCTAACTAGGCTTTTAAGAGCCTGCTGACACATTCTTTATCACTTACCATACCTACCTGTTGTAAGACTAAGAACTGTATCCATGTACTCTGTTTCCTTCTGATCAAAAAGTCCCTTTCAGGTACAGCCTACGGGCACTCTCCTTTCCAGAGATGGCCCAATTAACATGAGGGTCTTTTAGTACCTAAAAATGCAGGTTAGTTCGGATTACAAAGTAACCCTGCAAGGGACTATCATACTGAGCTATCAAAACCCACATGAGTTCAACCACCCCATTTAGATTTTTAGGGAATGAGCCTGAGATTTGAAACCATGAGTACTTAATATTTAAATTCAGTATTAGGTAGAACTATCAGCAGACTAACAGTAGGGCATCAAATTATTTTACAGACCCAATTCAACCACATCCTCTGATAACCTGCACCATGCCAAGAAAAAATTGTCCATATCTTATCAGAATTGTATTGTCATATGAACAGAAGCACATACTGTCTTGACTGTATTAAGAAATATGTATCAATTTCATCATCAATATTGATAAGTGACACTTTTTTCTTACAAGACTGCTTTAAACCAGAAAAAAAATCACAAATAGTAAAGGGAGACTTTAATAAATTAATTGAGAGTCACAATATTGAGCAATGACTGCAAAAGACTCAAGGTTAAATTTTTATATTTATTTTTTTGGGAAATCCAGGAATTCAAAAACAGTGGTTTGGCTCTAGTCAGTTATATAAATCTTGTGAAAGAATTAATATGCTCCTTCAATAACAAAATCTGCACCATTTTCAAGCTAATCTAGTTAAAAAAGAAACTATGTTGAGGAAAGTGCATAATTTTAAGTTATTTATTTACTCATTTGTGTTAGCTACAGTATTTATTTTATTTAGAATTTTTTTACCTTAGTGTTCAAAAGCATAAAAAAAGAGAAAATGCATTTTACAATGGCAAAAATTGAAATTCTCAAATTTCATTTATGCAAATAACATTTTATCCATTCTTAAAAAGTGCCTGTTTATTTTTCTCTTTGCTCCATGATATAGCCCAAAACTAATCTTTTGTGAAGAAACAGAAAAGTTTATTGCAATAAAGCTAGAGAACAGATCATTTTGGCCCCACATTTATAAAAAAGAAGAAAAAAAAAAAAGAGATTGAATGGAGGAAGCCACACGTAAGTTCAATGCAAAAAAATCTACAGACTTAAAAAAAAATAACCCAACAAGCTGTTCTAGAAAATCTGGACAAGATTCAATCAAAAAACCCCCCCACCATTTGCAAAACGATTCATATCTATAAAATAAAAAGGTGCTCTGTTAAAGCATAGGAAGTCAGTGCACGACCAAAGTATTCACTTAGGGAAGGGTAGATACCCAGCGGGAGCAGTGTGACATCTAGTGGCTACCACGTCTATTTGTTCACACACTTCAGCCTTTCTGAAAAAGACCTGAAACAAGCTGCCTATTGCTTACCTTTAGCGCTAAAACAAATGAGACAGGTACTACCATAAGCGCTGTGTTTAAATGCTGCTATTAAAAACATGCATATGTATCAAATATTTTCAACTGCTCTCATTACCTGAATTTAAAAACCAGAAAAACTATGCTTTTATGATAATCAATGCAAAAATTTGTTTACACTTGTAATATCAGAGATAAAGATTCACTTTATATATTAATGCTATATTATTCTAATACAACCTATTAAGTGCGATGTTCTTGAGTAATTTGCTGTAATTGGGATACGATTCTTGCAAAAGCTGTCCCCCAAAAGAAAATCATCCCATACAGTATTGACTTACAGGCTGCACTATATTACAGAAATATATTTAAGTCACAGACTCAAACAATAGAAAAATCACCCTAACATCTTGGAAAACATAGAGACTATGAAAGATACTATAGAATTTTTCGCATTTTTTCCTCTAATAGATAGTGCTAAGCTCACCCTGGAATCAAAACCATCTCTCCAGACTTCTCCAGTTTCACCACAGGTTATTTGTGAACTAAAGACCTTTATTACAATTATAGCATTCTATATACTACCTCTCTAACAATATATTACAAAATACAAAACAGTAAGTAAGATTCTGTTGCTCTTTCCTTATACCCTTATCATATTTGTGTGCTGGAAAAGGGTCTATTTTTCTCAAAATATTCTCTTCTGGTTGTTATGGTGATCTAATTCAAATCCTTGCTCCCAGAACTGTATGCTTTATTTTCATTTTTGATTACAAAAATTGCACTTCTGAAAAGGGCAAGGAATCACAAATTGCATCATTTGAGAATTACCATACCTTATTTTACAACTATAGTGTATGCAAATTATCATTTCAATGAAATTTAATAGCTACAAATATTCTTAAACTCTAAGTACAGCAGGCCCTACAGAAAGTAACATAGGTAATCAATATTCTACCATTTGAAACAAAAACAATAAATAAAGTATTAAAACTAAGAAAAAATATTCCTATACATTGTACAGTACCTTTTGTTAAAGCTTCTTAGCAAAAATATAGCAATGTGTTTTAAGCGTTCCAGTTACAGATGATTCAATATTAAAATTTCAAGGTTTCCCGTTCATGAAAAAAATATTGCATTTTTCCACAGCAGAAACTGTCTCTCTCTGAACAAGGCTTCAGTCTTCAAAAATATATAGACAGTAAGTATGAATTCAAATGAAACATTAAAAAGTTATAATACAGTACTGAGGATGTACGGTTGTTGTGCATTACAGATTTCACATTCCTTCTTATTTTGAAAAAGCAAAGACTACAGAGCCCATTGTATATCACTGAGTTCAGCTGGATCTCCAAGTCCTCCATCAGCCTCCAAGTAATTCATAAGAGCCGTCATAGCAGTGTCATCATTTTCACATATTGCATCAAAGTCCAGCTGAGAATTACCACCTATAAAATTATTAAAATATTAATGTATGCAGTAAAAAGCATGCAAAATACGGTAACTTTCAAAACATAATTGCTTTTAAACAGCACCTTCCTTTGAAGCAGAGGCATTTACATGTAAACGTTTTTAAAAAAGTAATGGAAATAACGGCTGTCCACAGTTACAAGGACGCGCATAACTTGATTTAAGAAGACTTAAGTCTTGCCATTCCATTCAACTACCCCAGTTACTAGTTACTAAATCTTATATCCGTGCAGTGACGTTCATGTTTCTAAAGCTTAAAACTGCTTTCTATTTTCAGTCGCCTTTCTGTTCCTAGCGGGGAACACAACCATGCACCTGGATTCTCGTCTGATGTACTATGCCAGATGAACTCCTGCAACCTTACAAGATACTACGTGTTAGATCTAAACATGAATGATACACCCTTGTCTTTAACAACAGGAAGGTAAAATGCTTTACCTCAAGTATCAATGAAAAATCTTGCCTTGCTTATCTTGGATAAATGTCATTGTTTTTTAAATTTTATTCCCAAACCCTTATTTGAGGATCAGCTTTTTTTTTTCTTTAATATAAAGGTCTCATAGCTAAACTGGAGGAGAGCTATGGGTTCTAACTAAATACATAAATAAATAAAGCTCTAGTAACTGAGGGATACTAAAAAGTTTCTAAGAGGTGAAATAAAGGATAAGCATAAACATTGCTTTTATAACACTTTGCCTTTTATATTGAAAATATCACAATAGCTTTCTCCTTTTAGAGGGTCAGGGAATCCTATATGCAGACAAACTGCTGCTTTAGTACATGCTTGAAGGGGGGGGGGGAACTACCCTTCTTTCTAAAACGTCTTGACTAGCCCTTTGTATTGACTATTCATAGGTTGCAGTTGAGAGATAAAGTGCTAAAAAGACAATAGTTCACAAAAGACAACCAGTTCCCTCATCTTGTACTGAAATACTTTTCCTTAACCATCTCTCTTTTCTGGAGAGAGAACTATTAAGTGACATTAAAATTGTGGCATGTAAGAATGCAATGGAAAACTGTTACAGGATGTTGTTTTTGTCATTAGATTCAATCACTGATTAAATTTTGCTGTTTGCCTTTCAGTGGTAACACATCTGTTTTAAGAGTCCTCTCATCTTAGCCAAATCTCTTTACAATTTATACGTGGTTGCAAAGTGGTGTTCTCAAAAATTACACCATTTATCAGAAATATCTTTTCCTGCAACCCCCAAGATACCCATCAAGAGAAATAAACCTTACTGAGAAGAGGTTCATTATTGGGAAATGGAACAGCACCCTGGTTTTGTTCTGAAGTCTCTAGAACTTCTGTTTCCGAAGGACATAACTGAATCAACTCTTTATTTGGCACCTGAAAGAAAAGAAGTAGTAAAAGGGATAGAACGAAAATGTAAATCTGGTCACAACTATTACATTACAGAAATGATATAAATCACTGTCAAACTAAAAAGAACTACATAGAGCAAATGAAAAATCTGCATCAACAGGGAGACCTACTGCATTTAAAAATTTCACAAAGTTCACAAGTCCAATGCTCTGTTACTTACACATTTGCCAAAGGTACTTCATCATAAAGGCTTCTACTTTATTGAGGTTTTAATTCAATATTTAAAGATATCCAGATCAATAAATTGTACTGGTGTAAATAAAATGTACTTTCCAGGTCTGGGACTATAAACTACAAATTCCCAGTGACGCAAAGTTGACACGTTCTAGCCAAAAGATAAAAAAAGGCCCTCATACCTCCCATGTTTTATATGCATTAAACTAAATGAATTATAAACTTATCTTTTCAACTTCTTTTGCATCTCATTACCATCATGATAAAAATCTAAGCAGTTCTAAACTACTTTTTGTACTTCAGTAAAATTAGGCTACCAACGGTATGTATGGAAATCATCCTAAACCAAATATATCAGAAAAAAATTGGTTTTTTTTTTCTCATTTGTTTCATATTACACGTGCATGCAGTTTAACAGGGCAGAGTTTTTTGGTTGCCTGACTTTTTGTATATTCTTTTAGGAAAAATAAAGTTGAAATGCTTTACGAAGAATTTCAAATGCTTTACATAGCATTTTAGGAGCAAATGGGATACCAAACCACAAAAAAAAGGAAAACCTTCAATGGATATAATGAAGTTATTCTTATGATGAAATGCTGTACGACTTAAGAAAGTTCAGGATGTATAAGTCAACCAACTCTTAGGGAGAAAGACCTGCAGTAAGGCAGTGGAGAACCAATCACAAAAATAATCCTTAATCCAGAACAACACTGTTAGAAAATGAGAACTGCAATGGGAAGATAAAAGTGTCTTTAAATGGAAAAATTAAGTTCAAAGCAGTACTGATGGAGAAGTGTTTGTTCATACAGTGCACAATACACAATATACGTAAGTAAAAAAAAGCTAGCTATTCCATAGTTAAAGTCAATAACTACGATGGCTGTAGTTTGTGCTGATATTAGCACTACTAGATTTGCAAAAGTGCATATTCTATAACTTTTTAAAGACTACTGAAATATCTTCAAAGTAAAAAGTTTAAACGTTTCAAAACTGAGAACATACAGCAAAGATTTTTAAAAGGGTCTTCAAGAACATTAAGATTAAAACAGAAGTAGGGTAATTTGGTTCAAACACAGGCTTTGAACTATCTGACATTAACTTTCTACTTTTAGGTTTTTACAGTCACTGCCATACTCACGTTGCTGCAGTTTACAGTTAACACTGGAGAAGGTGACTTTCTCAAGAGATGCGATGGACTTAACTCCCCAGATGGTGAAGAATGCAACCTAAAATTGTATATGTTTAGTTGATTTACCAGGTCACACAGATCATAAACCGAAAAATAGCCTATGTGTTGTAGAACCCACCAGACCTCCCCAGTGACGAAGCATGAGCCAGCTAATCTGCAACAATGCTGTCTTAAATTCTCCTGAAGATTCTAAATTCTCTTGCTCCAAGTTTTGAAAACGCAAGAAGTAGAAGAGATCAATAAAAGGCCATGGGTCGTAATTACTTGAGCACACTTTTATTTTTCTGTTCAATCACCAGCACTGACACACCAAAGAGTAATAGGTTTCAGAATTCTGCATACTGGGACAAACAGATACATTTCAAATACACACAGAACACAGACAACAAACAAATCTTGCTAAACAGTGGAGGGAAAACAACACAAGCATCTAATACTCCCCGTACTATTATTTTGTTACACCCATCTTTCAATATTTTCATTCCAACTAAAAGGAAAGCCTGTTTGCCTGTTACCAGAGTTCTTTGAGATACTGCTTATCCTCCCTCACCAAGTGTGCCAGATATGAAACTAACAGTTAAAAGTGTTGTACCAGGGCCCCTTGGAGAGCTTGCTTCCATCTCTCCCTGCTCTTCCTGACTCCCAAAGCATAAGACTAAAAAAGAATTAGAGCATTCTGGATGTTTCTGTTCATGTCACTTCTTCAGATCCAAAACGTGATATGGGATTGAAGGAAAGACAGAAAATTGGTGAATAAACAGCCTATCTTAAATAAGATGAATTATTTGTGTGGAAATATTTGTTATTTGCCTACATTCCAATATCCAGTGTGCCATCTGATAAGCAGTACTGCCATCTCTCAAATCTGGGACAGAAACTCCAGATTGAATAGATCTATAGCATTGCTGTAATTGAAATGATTGTTCATGAGATGGTAATTCAATTCAGATATGCTTGTAAATAAAGCTGTAGGCACAGTCCTGAGCTTTTTAAAAATACTTGGTGATGCCTGATGCACAGCTTGAGAACAATCTGTGCCTTACTGATAGTAAAAAAACACAGAGCAGACTCAGGTAGTAAATCCTGTTGGAATCTGTTCTTAGTCACAAAGATATTTGATAAAAATCAGCTGGTGTTAGCCTCTGTTGATCACTCGTTTGTTCAATTTTGATTGCAAGACAGTTACTTGATTCCATACAAAAGAAAAATTAAGAAACAGCATTAAGACAACCACATTGTGAAAAAATATGTAATCCTGAACTTCAGCATGGATTTATGAAGGGAAAAATCACACTTAACCAACCTGACAGCATTCTACAAGGAGGTGACTAGATCAGTGGAGCAGGAGATTGCATTGAATGTTATTAATTTAATTTTTACTGAAGTTTTTCACAAAGTTTCCCATAACATGCTCACAGATAAGCAGATGAGTAAGACTGCTACTGAAAGAGTGGATACTGACTATGCTATCACATACTGAGGTATGTACAGATTGGAGGACAAGAGGCTGCAGTGCAGGCCTGCAGAAAGAAGTATGGGGGATTGGGTTGATGGTAAGATCAAAGTGAGTCAACAATGTGTGCTAGTGGCCAAGAGAGACATCGGTATCCTAGGGAGCATTAAGTACAGCATAGCTAACCAGTCAAAAGAAGTGACTGTCCCACTAGGCTCAGCATTGGTGTGGCCTCAACTCAAGCGCTATGTGCTTTTTTGGGCTCCACGATACAAAAAGGATATAAAAATACAACGATATGTCCAAAGGAGGGCAACAAAGATGGTGAAAGAACTAGAGGGAATGGCTTCTGAGGAACAGCTGAGGATACTAGGTTTGTTCAGCTTAGAGAAGAGGTGAATGAGAGTTAACCTCATGGCTCTCTAACACTTCCTTATGAAGGAGAGCAGAGAGGGAAGTGCTGATGTCTTCTCTCTTGCATTCAGCGATGGCACGTAGGGAACAGCTTAAAGCTGTATCAGGGGGAGATATTTATAAAAAGAGCTTCACTGAGAGACCAATCACTGGAACAAGCTCCCCAAGGAAGTCGTCATTATCCCAAGCCTGTGTTCAAGAAATGTTGGGACAACAATCTCAGATACATGGTTTAACTTTTAGGCTGCCCCATGATCCTCATGGTGCCTTCTAATTCGGGATATTCTATGATACGAAGCTATTCTTTATACATCTACCATTGTTGCCAAAACTGGTGTACATCTTCCTGAAAGATTTAATATTAGTATTCTTTCAGGTTCAGCTGCAAAAGAGCCAGTGGCAAATATGCCGGACTTAGGAACACACTGCTCTACAGACATAAAACATTTCTTGGTATTCCTTTGCCTGGAACTGGAATTATAAGATCTAAAGTTCAAGGGTTGGTTTCATTACTCAAAAGCTAAGACTTAGATAACTTGTCTTGTGTTAATGAGATGATAGTATCATTATTCTAAATTTGACCTTAACAAAAGCAGTTGGACCTTCAGATGAAGCTTTAATTCCTGAAAGAGTTGTGACTGAATGTAGACTTTTTCTGTGCACGTGCATCCCAAAGTCTTGGAATTAGCTGGCTCAGAGACTTTAAGAAATATTGTTAGACAACAAACACTGATACAGCACAAACTAACATAATTTCTCCTTCTATACGGAAGTCAGGGCCCACTGTGGGTGCACAACACAAAGAATACATAAGCAGATCTTCACATTAAAATTACATTTCTTCCTTTTGCATTTCTTGGTTATGCTGTGTATCTGCTAAAACTAGTTAGTTTTTAAATTGTCAATCTTTAATTAACAATTAGAATCTTGTAAGGATTTCCACTTGGAATGGCACAGTGATTTGTTTTTTAACATATGGCTGGCTACTGGGAAGGAAATGGGCTATCACTTTAGTCTATGTCCAGGATAATCAGGAAAGGGATGAGACAGGATATGAAAGCATTCCACTGGGACTGATGCAAAGGAAGTTTTCCTAGCATAGTAACACTATCAGAAGAACATAAACATTACTCACAGACAACTGATTTTCCATTCCCAAATGGTTTATCTACCCATTTCAACATCATGCAAAGAAGCTGCACAGTAACACTTCTGAAGGCACAGTTAAATAATATTTTCATTAGCAAAGGAAATTGCATGGCAGAACAAAACTATTTATCAACACCAATGAAGTGTTCTGCCATGCATGAGACTAACATTAGGTTATAACTGCTATGTCATAATGGCACTGCTCAAACTAAAAGTATCTTAAACATATAACACAATAAAATGAAAATTGAACAACCCCCACATAATCACGTATAGCTCTTCTTTATCTTTACTTAAAAGCCTGATGTATGACGTTAAGCATTTATTACCTTTGCAATTCTAATATTTCATTTGCAATTTCGGTTCCTATACTTCCAGCACCAAGAACTGTTCCAGAGGACATTCCAGGTACACTTACTAAAGATTGTTTTACAGCATCTACAGTTAAAAAACCAAAATAAAACCTTAAGTTTGTAGCAGTTTCATTATGCAGCAAGGAATAATCACCTCAGGAATTCATTTTAAAGCATTTTTTGTTCTATACCTCTTATTTTCAGAAATTAAATTCCTTAAAACACTAATTCTTGGGAGAGCATGTTGTAAATTTCATTTGAAATACAAAGATAAGTTAACAAATTTGTGAGAATTACTGATGTCCAGTAATGAAATTAGCTTTAGCCATTACCACCTTCAGTCTCTCTCACAGACAAGGCGAAATACATGAAGGAAAACTACTCTTGGACTTTTCACCAACTGAAAACAGTTATTAAAAAGAACAATTTGAAAAGCAAAACTAAAAAACCTTATAGCAAGATGAAAAAAGGCATGTAAAAACCAGAATCTATGCATAGCAGAACATTAACAAAATACGTATCAAAATTGGTATCACCCTGTATTCTCTAGGTAAACTGAGATAGTAGAATCACATTTCCTCAGAAAACCAGGCAAAATATGAAGTGGGTCTGTGACAGAAGCGTAACATCCTATCAGCAGGACAGAGGTGTCAAACTCACGCCGTTCTTCTTCCCCTGCAGCGTAAGGCGCGTCACACGCTGCACACGTGACTGGCGCTGGCAGGAGCGCAGGGACAAGGAGCTCGGCACTGCCGCCGGGGAGAAACAAGGCGTCGGGTGGATAAAACAAGGGGGAGGGCTGGATGCGTCCCGCGGGCGGTGAGTTTGACACCCCTGCTGTAGTAGAAGCTGCTAGAAGGAAAATGTATGCTATAAGGCCTTCTGATTACATTTATGTAAATGATATAAATTAGGATGCTGTGAGTAACCAGAAATTGTCACTAGAATTGGCTTTAAAAAAAATCCTCCTTTGTACAATCACCTAGAAAAAAACAATTCCTGTTTTGAATAAATGTAAAACTGCAATGACTGATCAGGAGATGAACCTATAACAACTGTAAGAAGCGACACTTGCCTTCTGCAGGCTGGGAACCATAGGGGACCTGTTCTTCAGCTGACTCGTTATGACCTCTACGATTTAAATAAATAAATGGAACAGTAACATCAGCAAGTTTTTTAAAGGCAAATCCCAGCATACTTATGTTTTATATCAATAATACTTTACACAGAGTAAAAACTAATCCTCTAACTACTAAAAAAATGAAAAATTCCTCACATTTCAAGGTTTAATTGTTTTTACTGTTGTTTCTGAAACAATGGATGAAATATTGATTTCCACTTATTCTTCAAATAAAGAAGAAAGGCCAATACTGTTGTGTTCCATGACAAGAGAAGAACGTTGCCGTTTTTACTTCTAGGAAGGAGACCGGTTAAGCAGAAACAACTGGTACGAGGGCAAGTCAATGTGTACTTTCTGCCAGCAGCTGCCTCCTACCTTCCCTCCCCATGACAGCTGCAGATGCCCAGATCACCAGGGCAAACAAAAGTGGCTTTTGGTTGTTGGGCAGCTCTCCTAACTGCTCCTCTCTTCTTGAGGAAAAAGGACATGGGGAAAAAAGGAGGGTGATGTTGACTTAAGACATGAATCAGCTACAGAATGGGTAAAAGGCCTCCCTGAAAACTCGGTTTAATGGAAACAACTTCCACTCTATTTCCCCTCTCAAAAGCCCTGTCATTGGCAAAGACCTTCAGCGTCATTGTAACAATCCAAATAACAGCTCCATTGCATGGCAGAGAAACAAAAAGAAGAAATAGAAATAAAAAAAGAATTATAGACACATTTACTGTCTCACAGGCTCCTCCCTTGCAATCAGAGAGTATCTTTGTGTGTTGCCTTGCATTTCTATGATCTATCAACTATGCTTCTCCATATTCTGACAAATGGTAGGGAGAGCAGCACTTAAAATTAGGTCATCTGACACATCGAGTCTTGTAAAGCTCAGAAGGAAAAGCAGAACTAACTTCACATTTTCCATTCATTCATATCTACTTTTCTTAAAAGATAATTTCTTCTTCTAATCATAAACTCTTTCGCCTCATTTTTTTCTACCAGGAAACAGCACAGTTTTCAGAGTCAAATCCATGACTTAACCCTGAAGTAAAAATAACTGGTAAAATGCAAAAAGATGTTCTTCCAGGTTACTCAACCACTTTTTGTGCAGTGTTGATATTTTCTAGTCTTGTTCTGCTTCTTAAACAGGTTGCTTCTGTTAATGTTAACTGTAATTATGACAGAAAATAATATGGGGATTCATATCATGAATTACTTACAATACCACAGTGTTGTTTGATACAATGTACTCCAGTTCTTTGGTCCATGGATTCATGAAACTAAACCACTGACTTTTTAAAGTAACAAAAGTCCCATCTTTAGCTCTAAATTTGTAGGAATTTGTAAATACTTTCTCTTTAATCTGCAACACTAGATGAAAAAGGAAAGTTGTAATCAACATATTTATACTTAGATAAAAAATTTCTAGTTTATAGCACCATAAAAACAAAACGTTTCCAATGGCCAGAAATACAAGTTAAATGGCAGAACAACTGATAAAACATGACTTCTGCTAAAATATAACTACAGTTTCAACAACATTATTACACTTAAAGGCCAAGTACTAAGTTTCTACAAATCACTAACAGGGAGACTTCTCACTTTGTGAACTTTAATCATCAGTATCTTTAATTACATGATTAGGCACATTTGCTCTTCAGGGCTCCCTCCTCATTCTTATAAAGAATTGAAGCAGGGGGTTCAAAGAAGCATTAACATTACTCCCTTGCAATTAAAGCAGTGCACCAAGATCCAAGAAGTTTCTCCCTGCTTTTATTAGAAGCTTTATGCAAGTATAAATGCAGAAGCAAAAAAGGACAATGCGAAGATTGTTTAGTTTTTATTAATTCTCAGCTTCTGTTTTTTTTTTTATTTGTACTGTTTTCATGCAGCAGTTACATGTAGTTGTGTGTAGTCTGGGAGAACCAATTATTTTGTACCTTCTTTATGTTTTTCAGCTAGATGATTGTGATCATCTTGATGGCAGTACTCATAACAAGAAGTTCCTAGAAGTTCTTGTGGCAGATACCCTAAAATTGCTGTTGCGCTGTTAGAAATAAAAACATGAACTACAGCGGATTCAAACAATTGCAAAGCTTGTTTTTTCAGTATCAGATAAAGCAGAAAAATAATATTTAAAGAAACAGATCCTTGTGTTCACGTTTGGGAAGAAGATCAAGCATTAGCATAGCTTAGAGGAAGCAGTATTATCCATTTGCAATGAATGGCAATTCAAAGACAAAATAACAGTGTTTAAACATGAAAACCACATGTACACAAAATAATACCGATCATTTTGTCTTCCCATTAGCCACTCACGGTATTGGACAAACATAATGAGTCATTCAAAAAATTTAGTTGCATTTTGCTCTGTCACTTTAAGGAAAAGGTTTAAACTGACACTTTTTGGTGAAAGACAGGATGATTGAAAGCAATAAAAAGCCTTCAGTGACAATAATGGAATTCAAAATGGTAAGCGGTAAGTTAGTCTATGCACCAAATAAAAGTCTGTTTTTAAAAGTTCAGAAAACAGGAGCTTAGCTTTCACTTCTAATGAAATAACTTGGTACCTCATTTAAACGTAATGTATTTGTTCCAAATAGTAAGATTTTAAGAACTAATTTTTGGTTAAGTGTTTATTAAGTCATACACATAGCTATGAAGCTCTTACTAGAGATTTTTCTTTATGAATGAATCAGTACACAAGTGCATTTTAAGACATATTTTAATCTTCCAAGCTCTCCTTTTCATTTATACATTATGTTTTATGTTTGACAAAAAAATAAAGGCCAAGTACTCATAGATTCAGAATGAATTGTTTCCACTGTACAGCACCTAGAAATTCTACCCTGCTTGAGAAATTATAATTCTGACAGAAAGTTATTAGGAAACATAACTGGTGGTGTCATTTTCATTTTCCTTTCATGAAAGAAAAAAATGCTTACCGCTGATCTACATAAACAAATTTTCCATCCATGGCAAATCGTGTAACAAATTCTGTTGCCTTGACTTTTATCTCTCCACTCTTTTGAGGAACAATATAAGGGTGTAACCTCCCAATTGCAACAAGGCAGTTAAAGTTACTATTGTCCTTTTCTACATCATTTTCCTCTTCTACTCCGACCTCACTAGGAGGCCAGTTCTTCATATACCCCGTACAGTGAATGGTACAGTATTTTCTGTGATCTAATAAAAAGAAATTAAATAAGCAGTTATGTTTCAACAAGTACACCAAATTACTTTATTTAATTCTGTTCATCATGAGACTAGCAACTATATTTTATGCTTACCTACAACAACTGTACAAGGCTATAGGTAATTTCACAGTGTGGAGTATTTTAAAATTAATTTTGTACTAGTTAATTTTGACTTACCTGGGGAGAGCGCTTCTAACCCTATATAAGATTCAGGAAGAGAAGTTACAGGTGTTGGCAGTTCAAACAGTCTCACAGAAAGAAAAGGTAAACCAACAGTTTGGTAACCAACAGATCACTTTATCTTTTTACGGCTTCCTATATATTGCAGATTAAAATAAACTGGAGAGGCACTCTGTAGCTTCCAAATCAATTTACCTTTTGTGAACACGATCTTAACATACGCTTATTGCAATTGCTAAAAGAATCAGTTTAGAGAAAAACTCAAAAAAATCCAGCTTATTTTCTATTTCTCTTGGGCTTCTGGAATTTAAAAGCCATAAATTACAGCATACACTGTCATTAATTCCTATGGCTAGTAGACTCTTTGTGGCCTATGTAACACACAAAACCCCTCATATGCATCAAGGCATAGAGGTGACATTATGTGTCTGAGAGTTAACTATCTTCCCAAAAATTGGCAAAGTATTCTTGATATTTGTATTGTGAACAAATGATGCTTTACATAGATTTGATTGCATTAACCCTATCAACTACAGAAGACATACACCAATTCTGTAAAGTGAAAAACTGAGTTATCCTACCATGACTTGGTCACAGTTTGTCAGATTGTCAAGGTGCCTTCCCTCAATACTACTTTCTCGAGAATCATTTATTCAAGTTAAATTCTTATCTCACCAATGTAGTGAATCAAGGCAGATTGAATTCTATTTACTTACAATGACAGACCTATTTTAAAGCTTACTATTGCATGGTATGTCTCAAAAATAACAGGTCACATTGAAAAACAAAAGTAGGATGACTTTTTCAGGGTCAAACATCTTCAGCACACCTTTGCAAAAATCAATACTAAGGTATCAAACAAAAGCTGGAAATTACTTTAAAAAGATCCATTCACTGAAAACTTGACAAGCACATACTGCTGTACATACATAGCCAAATGTGAACTAAATTACAATTACTGGAATAATGAATGGAATTACACTGATAAATGAAACTTTTCTATTAAAAGCAAAAAAAAGCAAAATTCATACTTCTTAAGAACATACAATGTAAAAAGTAAATCAGAAAAAAAAAAGTTGGTTTACTTGCTTTTTTCCTTCAAAACAGTAGATTTTGCAGGCCTTATTCAGTTATCTTCAAGACATGCGTTATTTAGTTTCATTCTTCTGATCTGCTCCAGCGCTTTCAAAAATTTCCCTGAGACTTCTAAAATTTGACTACAAAAGATTACATGCTCCTAAACGGCCACTGTAACTCAGGTTCCTCCCTCCCTCTTTTCCAGGAGTGAACAGGGAGCAGAAAGTATGATTAGACTGTTCTTCAAAACGTGTCTCCAGTACCCACTTACACTCTTCTACAGCTACTTTCTGAAGTCAGTGATAACTACCAGGGTCACACTAATAACTCAGAACTCAAACACATCGTATTTCAAGACAGAAAGCTCCCACTTCATCTACACTGTTTGAATACCTTTCTTCTTTGGGTTGGGCAAGCACTCCTTTTCTTCTTTGACTGTGGTCCTACTACATTTTATCCGACAGAAGAAGGAACGTCGAGCACCAGAATTCAGTCGAGCTGGTCCAGCTTGAAAATCTGTGTGTACTTGCAAGCCAGCTTACAAAAGTAAAGTAGTTAAAAAACCAAAATCCAACAATAAAACTTCAGAACACAAGGGCTTTTCTTCATTTTAGCTTTCAGTACATTCTCCTTACTGTTTAGTTGCCTAAATTGTGTCCTTACAATTAAAAAAGTCAAATAATTTAAAACAGGGCAAAGAAAATCTGACTGTCACACAGATTCAAAAATTAAAAAGAACTATCAAACTAGTTTTAAACCTTTCTTGATATTTTGAATGATATTTTAATAAATGTTTTATCAGTTTTCAAGTTCTATTTGGTAAAAGGAAGAACTGCAAAGATGCTTATAAAAGCCAGCTATAAACAGTGATTAGATGCACAGTACATAATGCTTTCCATATTAGAAATAACTGTAAACAAAATAAGAGTTGGTTAAATTAGGATTGACACTTAGCATTTTCAGAGAAGACAGTGATTCTTGATATTGAAGTATTTTATCCCATGTTCGACTACATCAGGTCTTTTGTATTGACAAGACCTATCAAATACAAGAAAAAAAAGTAGTATGCCTGGTAGGAAGAATGTCAGAATGTCATCTTCGTAAATGTTTAACAATGCAAATGCCAGCAATTCTTATTCTCTAAATTAAATTCTTTTCTGGGCTAGCTTTTAAACTGTAAGTGCACTCTAAGCAGCAGATAAACATTCAAATATGTTTGGTTCATTGAAATTGTACTTCAAGTTTGTACATCCACGAGCACATGAATATGTCCTGCATAATAACTAAATTTATTAACATCTCTTTAAAGAAATCTGAGTACATTCAAATACGACTTACTTTTCCCATCTACGAGCTTTTCCCTAGGAGAGACATCTGAAGAAGAAAGTTGCTCCTTCACTTTTGCAACATCTTTTGGATGCAAGTAATCAAATAAACTTTGTCCAATTAAACTGGCCTATTAAAAAAAAAACAAAAAAAAAAAAAAAGAACCACCATATCATTTTGGAACAAGACATCAGACTTACCACTCATCTCAGAAAAACGATTTTCTACACCATTAAAGAAATAGCCAAATTCTACCGTTAATACTCTAAACATCAATATTTTGATCTCCATTTAGTTTGCCATTATTTAATATTGCTTTTATAAAAAGCATAATTTGTTACTTCCCCTTTGAAAAACAGCAGATTTAATTGGATACTAAAAGCAGTTTTGCAAACCCAAATGTTTTATTTATGTACATAATATGATTTCTGATCTTAGTCAAAGAGGGTTGCACACAAAACTCCACTCAGATTATTGGTTGGGAGGAAGGTAAGCAAATTAGAAGAAATATTCATGCTACCTAATGACCCTGAGCTCTAACTTGGTTGGAAAACAAAGGCATCACTGAGCCACGAACTGCCTGGAAGCAGAGGTGAGTTCACTTGAGCACTTCTTAGCAGGGTATATTTACAGGAATCTCTGTACCTGGGATCCATTCACCTGCAGACTCTACTGACCTGAAGTAATTGGTTGGCTGCACTACTGTAAGCAGTACTACTTTGTTTTGAAACAGGATGGAATTCTCACAGAAGTGGGCTAGTCTGGGTTTTTTCATTGCTTACCATCACCAGTAGATGGGTAGAAAGGAGCTGTGCTGACAAGCAGTATTCTAGATTCAAATTGCAACTCGTACTGGACCCATGCCACTTGCTATGCTAACACTGCATGCATAAAAGGGGGGCACTTTTATAATAAGCCTGAGATAATGGGTTTAATGAAAAGCTTCTAAGAAAGCAGTATAAACACACGGCCTCTTTGATGTGTCCAGTCCCCATCTAATTCTAATGCAAAGGGAAAATACTGAGTGCCACTGAAAAAGGATAACAGCAGCCCTGTCAAAATATATAGGTGTAACAAACAGATTAGGCTGCAGGATGGGATTCATAATGTAGAATGACTCCCAAATAAGCTAATAAATTCATGGGTTAAGGCAGTCATGTTCTCTGAACCTCTTCGGCTGGCGTATGAAAGATTTTATAGGTCTAGAAGTAGAAATTTCTGGTGTGAGAGACTACACAAGTCTTTGAGTACATTCAGTGTAAAGTTTATTTAAAAAATTCAAATCTGCTTAGTGCTTGTTCCCAGAAGATGATTAAGTTCACTTGAATTTAAAAAGATGTAGTTTTGTTTTTTAAGTGATAATAATAGTTTTAAAAATCTATAAACCAGAGTCCAGAGCGGTTACCCTTCTGTTTTGAAAGAAATAAACACAGCACAAATTATTTCAAAGTCATAGAAGCAGACAGATGGAAGCACTGTTTTAGCCTCTGTTTTTGGAATAGAAGTCATAGACACACAAATTATCATGCCTTGATTATCTGTGGTAAAAGATGTTAAATGTCATCTAATGGAAGGTACTTGTATTTTCCTATTCCTCTTACTTTACAGGCTAAGGACTTAGCCGAGAGTATGTGCACAGATAAGTCATTGCAGATGAAGTGTTACATAGTGCATCTGAGCATGAAGGCATTACCAAGGAAAGCTTTAATTAACTTCTACTGCTGAACTACCAGTTTTCCTTGGCCTAAAAAAGACCCCAAATCACTTCTTCACCATTTAAAAGAAAATGTCTTAGAGACAGAAATTTGGACATCTTCAAATTATCCCTTCCTCTCAGACCAGCAGTCTCCTTCCAGATGATCAACTGAAATCTGGTGCTATTACTCGGGCCAGAACACTGACTGTATCTACAAATATTTAATCCCAGGGACATTTAGCCTTACCCGGAAGGAGGTTAAAGCAAAGAAACTCCAAGAAACTGAATTCCAAAGACTGTTCTTCAGTAATATACAATAAAAGGTAAATGTTTAAAAATTTCTAAGAAAATGCAAGGTAAAAGCAAACCAAGAAAGTAAATTATAACCACCTGATCATAATTGAGTATTTTGCAAACTGATTCTGAGACAAACAGAATTCTTCCTCTGTTGCATCCAACCACAAATAGGAATCCATCTGCTGCCTGAAAATATAAAGATACTGTCTTTAAAAACATACAAGTAAAATATACAATGACTATCAACGACTACAAGGAAGCATGCTTTTAAACCTGGTAAGTAATAAAGTTTTTTAACCTGATAAAGTAATAAATTATGCCAAAAAGCAATTAAGATTGCAAGGACCAAATCAGACTACGGACAGGTAAAGTTTCTTAAACACAGCTTTAGGAAAAGAGGCGGTCAGCTGTAAAATATCTTTTGGGAGTCATCTTAGAGATCTTGGCGAAGGCTGTTATTGCAGCAAAGGAAAAACAAAACAGCTGCAAATGAGAAAGGGCAAAGGGGTGTGGGTACATGACAAAGTACAAAAATAAAGATTTTTTCAGGTATTATTTCCGAATTGTTTTCAAGGTACATCTTTAAAAATTTAAATGAAGGAAAGCAAACAATTGCAAGTATGTTTATATATAATTAAAAGCATTCTCTATACTTGCCCACAGATTTTAATATCAACATAAAAAGTTCTATGACTTCAATACACTGATTTTATACAGATTTATTATCCCTTCAAGGGCTGCTGTCTGCCATGGTCAAAAAAATCATCTTCTCTACCTCTATGAAAAAGTCTGTATAGCTTTTTAGTACAGAGTTTATAAACCAGTACTTACCAAATACATCAAAGCACTTGCTTGCAGAAACAGATGGAAAAAAGCACTCTCCAACTAAAAACTCAAGCTTTAATAAGGACATCATTTAACTGAGAATTTCCTTACACTTACCCTAAGGATTAACTGTCGAAGCTCATCATCCTTTAAAAACGATGGTTTATACCGGACTTCTGTATAGGAGCTAGTGGAACCTTGAAAATAGATTATTTGTAAATATAATTTCAAAATTTATGTTTTAAATTTACTTTTAACGGAGTTTTACCTGGTTTGTATTTCATAAATTTTCTTTTCAACCACAACAGCTGAATAAAAAAGAAATCTGGAACTATTAAAAATTTAAAAAGCCTCATAAACATATGCTGGTAATGAATATGGGCACACAACCAGCTTCTTGTCCCTTATTTAGCATAAACCACAGAACCTTCTGTTCAGATATCTTTAATTTACTGCTAGAGAAATGGTATTGTAAGAACTGAATTTTCTTGAAACATTTCATAGGCCTATTTCAGAATCCATAACATTTGCTGAATCTGAATAACTCTAATGTCATCAACAGGCTTTTGGCATAAATAAAGCTTCATTAGTACTATATATCCAACAACCCAAAACACACTCTATTGTAGTTAAAAGTGACTGACTCACTACATTTACTGTACTAGTACCTACAGTAAGTACTCTGAAATAATTTTTAGCCATTACAAGCATTTCCACAAGTTTTTCCAGATTTTTTGAGGTAAAAAGCAGTCGAACTTCCCAGCAAATTTTAGCATTCCCTATAATTCTACATATGATTTGTATTTTCTTAAAGTATTTGGGTTTTTTCTAAGATAAAGAGAATAACTGTGCTGGATGGAGCCCAGTTTTCATATCCTATTGTTAAAATACAAGTGTTTGAGTTGAAGATTTCTCATAGAAGCTCGTTTAAACTGCAAGTGCAATTACTGTGTTGCTATTTGTTACATTATTTCTTTACGTAAAATTCTCAGCCTGCTTGAGCCAACAGGCCTCTAGAAAATCCTTCCAACACAAAATTATTCTGATTCTATTGCTGTCAAGTTCGTGACATAATTAATTTCCAATGCTCCTTTGACTTAAGCCTTATGAGTCCTAATTAAGATATATGTATTCATAATCAGGTTTTTTTTGTCATACAGATAGTCTTTGATCTTTGCTTACTGTCGACCAAATTATTATTCTGAAACAGTGCTGCTAGAAACCCCCTGAACTCTTCTGTGCTGCTGATACACCATACAATACATAAAATGTATTCGGATGTATTTTGGGTGGGGGGAGAAAAGCAATAGCGAAAGAGAGGAAAAAATATATCCTGGTTTGATTCTCAACATTAAGCCAAGATCCAGGCTTACTTTAACTTTTCTAGATGACTGAGTATATAAACTTTTGATAACTCCTTTTCTTGGTACTCTCTAACATTTCATAGTGCTTAAGACTTCAATGTAATCAAAGTCATCAATCATTCTGTTAAAATGTTTCCTTTTGACTACTGGTCTTGTAGGCAAAAAGTAAGTTTGAAAGATGATTACGCCCATTGGGATTTTTTCTTCGGTTTTATGAAGTTACACTGTGAAAGACATAAGCTACCACAGAAGTGAGTTCTCTGTGCTCCATACCAGTGCAACTTTTTTCCTGCTATACTAAGCCAAAAGAAGACATGAAGTTATGGAAACTACAAAACCTTGTAAATTTAAGCAAAGAACAGACTCAGAAATGAGTTCAGCAGGGAAACATAAAATAACTGAACTTTGATTTATTTAACAACAAAGATATACAGTATAACTCCTGATAGAAAAAAAAAGACTTTCAGGGTTAGTTTCCTAAAACCCACCTTTTAATGATTTTAAGTGTTGCACGGCCATCCGTAACACTGTAAGCTTGTCTAGCTTTCGTGCCATGGGATTGCACTGAGGTATCATAGCTGACAATTCCTCTATCAAATTATTCATTTTATCTCTTCTTCGTTTTTCTGTTTGACTGTGGGCCTCTCTAAGAAGAAAAAATATTTTAAGGAAGATGTAGAACACATGATTTTCTCATAATATAATAACTGAGTTTTGGAAACAGAACTTATCACAAGAAGTACCAATGCACTGAAAGAGTTTCTCATACACTACTTATATTTGACAATTGAATAGGATTTACCTGAACAAGGCAGAAATGTTCACAATAATGATGTGAAATATTGAGGGAAAAAATATCTCAATCAACAACTTGATTGTATGTGGAAGACACAAGAGTCTATGAAGACTTACAGAAGTTAAATTCTTCTTGTGACTTTTGATGTCCAAACGAATACCTTTACACCTTACTGTATACCACAGAATTTTTGATGTCATTAGTAACAACTGGAAGACATTTCTGCTCTCTGGCCCCATCTCTACCTGGCCTGTCTAACTAAGATGGGGTATTTATTCATTCTGCTACTATTATGTTTTCTTCAACAAAGAATGCTCCAAGCACTTCCTAAAGCATCTCTGAACTCTCAACTGTAACTTGTTATCTCATTACCTTAAAAACTACGCAGATTGAAGACAGACACAAGCACAACCATTTATTCATAGCACAGCACAAGCAATAGAACACATTTACATGCGATGATAAGAGAGGTAGTGGAATATGAAAGAAACAAGCTATGCCTCATATCATTTCACCACAGGTATGTCAGAAAGCTTTTCCCTTCATTCACCTGATAAGGTGAATTTTGGCCCCTGTGCACAGTTTCTGACACAGGTTTCATCTCTTGGTAAGGCTCTGTCTTGTAACTCAACCACAGAAAGAGAACTTATCTTCCTGGACAGTTTTCATCAGAAAATCCCTTCTAAAGCACATGACAGTGAACATCACTAATATATCTCATTTCACTTTCTCTTTAATTCTTTCTAGTGCAGTATGTCAGCTTTTCTACCTGATCTCTCATCTAACATCCTCTAGCAAATTAAGAAAAGTTTACTTCATTCTATTCCAGGGGTGTCAAACTCTCTGCTCCCACCATTCTCCTGCCCCTGCAGCGTAAGGCATATCACACGCTGCACACGTGACTGGCACTGGCAGGAGCGCAGGGACAAGGAGCTCGGCACTGCCGCTGGGGAGAAACAAGGTGCTGGGCTGGATAAAACAAGGTGGAGGGACAGATTCAGCCCATGAGTTTGAAATCCCTGTTCTATTCCCTCCTTCCCCAAGAAGACAAGCTAGCCACTCAATTAAAATGAAGATTATTTTCCTTTCTGATTGAGATCAGACAGACTGGTAGTTAATCAACTTTAGGGGCAACATGCTTTGGTTAACTGATTTCCAAAACTATTCCCTCTTAGTCATACTCTAACATAAAGTGTTAAAGGCAATAAAGTTCACTACACCTGGCCTGTCAAAAAAGAACCAAGTACAGTTTAAAAGACCTAGTCTTTTGTAATTTTTATTATTTTTCCCCAAACAAATTCCCTCCTCAACATAAACAATTCTGGGGCATTCATCAGAGCACCTAGCTTTTCTCTTTCTAAAGCCTTTTCAAAAATTTTATCAGTTATCCTCAGCTTTAGAGGTTCTCCCAACTTTTCCTGCCTGTGAGGTAGTAACAGTCAAGTAACTCATTGCGTGTGTTCCTTCAACTGTGACTCTTAGGAAGACAGATACAAACATTTAGGGAAAGAGAACAATTTTCCACATCTCTAAAAAGTTACAGAAACCTGAACAGAAGGATAAAGAAATTCAGGTGATGACTGGATGATTCAAAAAGCTTGCTGTTACATTCCTCAGTTACAAAGGGGAAGGGAGAAAAGCAAGTTCCCCAACAAGACTGCGATAAACACTGGAGGGAGATAACTGTTAGGCAAACTTTCAAAGAGACTTCTAACTATATTTTTTTCCTCCAACTAATGAGCAAAAATCAAAGAAAAAAATATACAACATTAAAGTTAATAAAGCAATGCACAAAACAACCTTGTAGAGCAAACTGGGGTACTCAGTAAAGAAAAAGTAACTTTGGCGTTAAACACAAAACCTGTAAATATATTTTTTAATCCTCTCATTTCTTTAATTTAAATTACAAGAACACTTCATGATTATTAGTTAGCATACTGTATAAATAATGCTTTTGACAGCAGAGCAGATTACGTATTTTTACTTTGATATCGCTGCTCATGACAAATAAAAGACACTTTAAAAAAACTTCATAAAACAGCTCTAGTCTTACTAACTGTGTTGTCTATAGTTTAAAATATTGGTTTGGATGAATCATGACTGCATTCAGTCACACAACATTTCAAATCTTACAAGTGTTTCACGTGAATTTCCATTTGGATTCAGATTAACAAAATGCAATGGCAAACTTTGAATAATTCTGTATAGAAAAACTTAGTCCAGACCAAGTATTCTTTGCTATGCTTTAGCTGAATCCATTTTCATGTGGGATAAATTTTAGAAACCTCCAACTATAGATAAATCTAGAAAAAAAAAATTTCTGAAATTCATACAGACTGAGGATCAGCTTTTTCCTTTATATAACTTGAGCATACTGCATTTAATCCTCACCTTGAAAATTTTAACCTCAGGTTTTAGCTAAACCACCTGAGATACTCCGCAACAGAAATTCATTAAAACTGTTAGAAAATAAAATCCTCAAGGAGGCTTTAAAAATTACTACCCATTTAGGGGAAAAGAGAAAAAGTTTACTACTAAATATTTCACATTACCCACAAATTTATATTGCACCATTGCGAATCCTAATATTTACTAGCAAAATGTACATTTACTATAAATTAATACCTGAAATCTTTTATTTTAACATGTTCTTCATCTTCACTCCTAGAGAAAACAAGATAGAGTTTCATATTGCATATTTAATACTAGGCACTTCCTTCCTCCCAAAGATTCAAGAAGATACAGAAAACTTTACAAATTTACTATCACTCTAACAAAAGCAAATCCACAAAAATTCGTACTACAAAAATGATCTAGCAAGTGCTGCACAACAGAAAGAGACCAAAACATAGCTTCCACTATTCATAGTTACGTGAACATATTACAGGGATATTTCATAATTACAGGGGTATTTCTATCATGGAGAAAACAAAATCAATGAAACATCCAAATAACTTACATCCAGGCTTGATTTTATTTTTTTATTTAAAATTTTACAAGACAGAACATCTATTCATGTTTTTATTTCCAAAATCTCATTGGCAAAAAAAAGAAAAATTAAACCCTAGCCTAGACTGGGCTTAAAACACACATTAAATGCCTATGGTCAGAAAAAGGAAAATTTAAGTATTTTCCCATACCATACAGCAACAACTGGAAAGTCTATGAAACAAATTGTAAATGATAGACAATCTTAGTACCTGTATCATGGTAAATACCTGGTAGCAGGAAAACATAAAGCACAATTCAAACAAGGACAGTGATCTTTTTCCTTTCCTAAGACCATCGTATTCTTCACCACGACCTATCAAGAATTTTAGAACATGGCCTAATAGGTATCTTGCAAATTCAGTACGAGCGACTTGGTACTTGCGAAGAGGCAGTTCCTGTACAAATACTGGCTTCTATTTTCTTTAAAGAAAAATCAATACAAATATGTACTCCAGCTTTTTTTAATGTGCAAACTTCTCATGCAGTACTCTAAACTCCAATCCAGAGGAGAAACCTGTTAGCCTATGACCATTTTTGAAGAGGCATTTGTGGTAGCAGAAGGATAAGGAGACAGGCCAATCAGTCAGCAGCTGTTTCCTATGAGGAAATGGAAGCAGGAAGGAGAAGGATAGTTGCAGATTACAGTTTCAGGAAAGACCTCAAAAGCTGCTTCTACCTGTAACTAAGCATTGACCCTGGCAAGGATCCAGCAGCCAGAGGTGGTAGCACATGATGGAGAGATCTAGCTCTTCAACCTCAGATTTCACTGGAACCCAGGATTTTAGACAGTCTGATAAACCCAAACAAAATTACAGGCTGGGCTAAGAAGACCCTAGGACTTTTCTCTAGTGAAACAGTTTCAGCTTTAGATGATTTAGCAATAACTAATATTTTCCTTTCATTTTAAAAGAAACTCTTACCAGAAATATGCATATACCATGAACTCCAACAGAAGGGACACTGCCTGCCAGCAAGAGGAGAATAGGTAAGGGGGAGCCAGACCAACTGCAATGCAGCACATGGCCTATTAACTAACTCTCCTCCCTCAGTAGCTCCACTTGGGGAAGAAACTAGAACAAATTTGCTGCTCAGGCAATCAGTCACAGCCTTCAATGGATTTATATAGCCTCTGCCCTAACAGCTGTGTTGTTACTGATACAAATAAGTACATGAAAACTATCTTGACTATGTGAACATAGGGTGAAATTCTAGCTCATTGCTATAATGCAGTAACACTTAATTGTTACTAGACAGAACAGAATCTGTGTTATTCAGGAAAAAATAAAGAATACCGCCTTTTCCTCTTTTTTCTCATTTATTAAATATACTTCCTCATTACTTGTAAAACGGAAGCAGATGTTTTAAAGACAGAAGAGTATTTTTATTCACACTTTTCCATCACTAGCACCATGGAAAAAATCTACAAAGAAACACACAATTTATTGCCAAAGAAAGATTTTTATACTACCTAATAAGCCATACACCAACCATTTACTACATGGGTAAAAAGGAATAGTGCACAGCTAAATATAAACAAGTATACTTTCTAAGAAAGGTATCCAGGTGCAGAAAAAGAAATCACAACCAAGTAATGATGTAATTAATAACTATCACATAACATATGCACACACAAAAGGTTCAGTTCTGCTGCACAACGAACCTTAACGCTGGTTTGTCACCAAGTAATAGCATTATTTTAACATAGTTCCAGTAGTTTTATTTTTAAAAGCACTTAACTAGGTTAAAAGAAACAAACCAACAAAAATGTTTACATGTACCACTCCTACAAGGGTAGGAGGCCTTTCCTTCACTTCCTCAGCCTTCTTATTTAACTGTTACTTTTCATTCGTTCCCATTCTACCTTAACTTCAATACTAAAGTCTGGTAATAAGATCTGCCTTTAAACAAAGCATTCCTTAGGGCAAACCACACAGCTCATCTAGTCAAACAGGAAAACATGACATGTTTATAGCACTGAAAACTAAAATGGATTAATTTAGAAAATATACCTTTTCTGAGGATCACCATCAACTTCAACTGTATCCCTGCAGAAAAAAGTAATAAAGTAAGCAAAATGTAGCTTGAAGCACAAAAAGATGACTTGATATACCCAGTGGAAAACAGGCACAGAAATATCTTAATGAAAATTCCACTCGATTAGTTATTATTAGCAAGAACATTAGTTTTTAGAAACAAATTACCAGTTCTTATAAAATAATACTTTTTCAAGTAGTACTTCAACTCTGACACGGAATTTTTTCATGACAGAATTTTCAGGAAACCAGAGAGATGTAAACTTCCGGGAAACACTATTCATGAACCAGCACTTTTACTGAAGTGGTGAAAATCAACAGCACTATTGAAAAAGAATGGAGACTTTTCCAGAAACTAATGTATTTCTGGAGTTTTCAGTGATCTACAAGATACACTTAAATATCAAAGTTGATAATTATATCAATATCCACAGCATGGCCACATTGTTTAGATCAATGGACTACATATGGAAGAAGCATGGATTAAACAGAATTGCTTTAATAACCACAAATACATGTAAATGTTCTACCTCCCCACTTTTTAAAAGGTGGATTTTCCACACTAGTTTGGAAAGATCTGTAATGCATTAGATCTGCAGGCCAACTTGAGGACCTTACTCTGGCTGTTTAATACAGCTTTGAATAGATCACTTTAAAAAATTCATTTTCTATGGAAATGATTATTTGTTTAACCGGCATCTGTTCGGCAGTTATAAAACAGGAGAACAGTTGGCAGTGTCACCTCAGTAGTCAAGTATGACCCACTTAAGAAGACTGAGTACTACTGTAGGACAGTCCTCGTTTTTAGGTCACAGGTCTGTCTGGACATTTAAGTAAATGGCTGCCCTGGTCACTGATTCTGCAATTGTAAATGAGAAAGCTTAACTAGTAATCTTGTTTCATGCTTTAAGGTGATATTCTATCATGCGCTTGTGAGACTTCAAGCAAATTAATAACAATTTGCTGCAAAGCAAACTTGCCTTTATTGGCAAGCAAAGAAGGGGGCAGGAAAGAGTTAGAACTGAAATTCCATCATGAGAGACTCATTATCCAGACACTTCAGGCCAGGAAATGGCATTATAGAACACTACATATATCCCTTAGATGTAAGGATTATTTTTTCCTATGTTTAATAACTCAAGACTGTCAAAGAATGCATTTGGAAGAAATTATAACAAATAATGGTAATAAAGAAAAGAGGATTACACAGTTACCATGTTGTATAAAAAACAGACGAATGTCTCACATTTTTGTTGAGACACACACAGAATTGATTTACTTACTGGTTATCAGAATCACTTCCCTTGCGCTTCCTTGGAATCTCTGCCACAGAAGTGTTGAAAGAAGTGGTGGTAGCAGATTTAGTTACTGAATTCATGAGGCCAGGGACTCCAGAAGCAATGCATGGGGTTTCATCTATTGAGAAATTATCTGTGAATGAGAAAAAAAGCTCACTGTCCTGTTGGAGCTGTATCATTGTGTATCCATTCTTATTCTCACTCGGAAAAAAAATTGATCGTGGGTGGCTTCTATGCTTCTGACTTTGAAAAAAACAGTTGCACTGGTACAACCTAAGTACAGAAAAGAGTACATTGTCTTCCCACGTTCCTGTAACTATTTCATCATACACCTGTTCTCTTCCTCACATAACCTTAGCAGACCACACTGAAATCCCTCAAACATCCTGCTGCAAACCCACAAAATGTAGCATTAGTTAGCAAATCAAAATACTGCAGCTAACTAAATCAACTTAAATAACATGTTTAATAAAAAAAACGTTTTTCAAGCAAGCTGGACATCCAAAAAAAATGAATGTTTGCCATGACTATGTTTCTGACATAAAATCTACAATTACACATTATGTCTGTCGTGTAAATTGGAAGAACTGTGAAAGCTTGACAAGTTCTACCTCAAAGCACCCTTCACAAATCTCCTCTCAAAGAAAACTATTTTGTTTCTGGGTGGGACAGAAGAGAATTCACATGTCAAAATAATCTTAGCAACCTAATGGGAAAGGAAAACTGCCTCCAGGAATCTAAGAACAATCACACTGTTTTGCTATCTCAATGCAAAGTTATTACAAAGAATCACACAGCTGATATTTAGGTAAATAATCAGAATTAACTCTTCCAGCAAATCTAGGCACTCCTTTAGGCTCGCTATGCTAGTGAGAAAAGTATCTTATGTGACACATCTAGAAACAATAAAAAATTTACTCCATGAAGGGACAGACGAGGGATTGAGAGAGATTACTTAAGGAAGCGAACATCTCCTCCTTTTAGCAGGAAGCAAAAATCAATACCAATACTTTCAAAATCCAGCAGGAAGAAACACTGGACACTTTACTGTGAGGGTTTGGGTTTTTTTTGTTTTAGCACTTGTGTTGTCTGTAAATGACAGGTAAAAGTATGTAAAAAGAATGATACACAGAGTATGTTTGTTTTTGCTTTTCTTCTACACCTAAGAACCCATCTTACACTAGAAAATTACCTCCTATGTACTCATTTTCTGTTGGAATATTACTCTGGAGAATTAAATGAAAATAGGCTAATACTTGAACAACAGCTTGCCTGGTCTTCCACTAATCCTCTCTCTACCAAGTCAGACTACACAGAGTCAGTCCCTGTTTTATTTTAGAAAGCTCTTAAACTCATTAAGTCACACAGGTAGTTCAACAAAAAGAGATGGAAACTCAAAGAATCAATAAATACTTCATAAATAAGTGGCAGCCTTTGGGCAACTGCAACACAAAGAAAATTTTGTTACTTCAAATACACGACATATTCAAGTTAGGAATATGTAAAATACAGTAAAAGAAATTGCCTCATAAATACTATAAGGGCACAAATGGTAGGTGTTTCAAATATTTTTTATGATCAATCATCATTTCATAATAGACTCATTTTATGTTTCTACTTTAAATTCTTGCAATTATAAAAGAAACTAAAACCTCCAACAACTCCAAAGGAACTCCTAATTTATAAAGATAGTTTTAATTCAGCACCCTATAATTACTAGAATAAATTACTTAAGTGCAATCATACTTTGTGAATATTCATGAAAGAGTACTTTAACTAAACAGAAACCTCCATGTACCAAAGACAAGAATGCATTCAGCACAACAGATCCTTTCGTCCTGTAACAAAGCAGGACAGTACAGACCCACTGACCTAAATACTCCTTTGCACACAGATGGCCAGCCTGCTTTCTAAACCACTTCCCTTTAAAGAAACAAAATGAAATGCACCATTTACAGTTTTTCCAATCTATCCTCCATATTATTGAAATCACTACTATTTTTCCTCACACAAACAACAAATTCTGAACATTGCACTTCTCTGAATTTCCTGACAATATCCTTTTGTCTTAACTAAGAAAACAAAAAAAATTTAGATTATCAGCAACAATGACCTATTAAGAACTTCTGCACTACAGTTTTTAGGTGATAAATTGAATCCCTAAATACTATCACTGTCACAAACTAAATGTCATGTTCAATCCCATCTAACTACAACTTCAGTACAACTGCTGATTGATCTTAGACAAAAATATAAGGTTAAGAATCTGCATTGACCCCTAACACGTACAGCATGTGGCATATATTCTTATATATATGGAGTCTCAGAACAAAACCAAAAGAAAACAAAACCCCAAAAGTAATGGAAAAGATAATAAACAGAGATACTCTGGTAAATTTACAGCTTCAGAACTACCCAACTTAGCAGAAAAGCAATTATTTGGAATTTAAGAGACAAGAGCAAATCTTTTTAGTACCTACTACTCACTGAACAAGAAGCAGACAGAAACAGTTCATAAAGGTAAGTCAGCCTTCAGAAATCAATAAGAGCTCTATAATAACTATCATTATGATACTTGGTGATTCCAATATGTTTACACTCTCCCTGAACAGTATCTTAACCTCTTGTAGTCTGTGATGAAAGATTTCTTTAATTCTCTGGCTCTACCACTTTAGGAGAAACGGATAAAGGATTTAAAAATCTTTGGGTTCACAAAGAGAATGAGCCAGAATGCATCCCAATAACCAAGGGGTACTTCTGTGGTAGGAAAAAGCTGGATTCTTACCCTCCATTTAAATACCTGATTGCATTTCTAATATTTTCAATTTCTGTGAACATTTTCATAAAATTAACATCATAACCGAAGACCCTTAAGAATATACGAAGCAAAATTAAATGTTTCCCAATTTCATAGCACTTTTGATTCACAAGAAGTAATATCCAGAAAGACCGTTCTTTATTACAAGTTTATTTTCCTGGAAAACATATCATTAGTCAATTTTTGAACTACTAGAAAGAGTTTAACTCAGCTAGAGATATTGTTTTACCAACCCAAAGGCTACCACTTCCACTAATCTGGTTGGCAAGTCAAATAAAATTCCAACTGAGAAACGACACTTTAAAAAATTATTACTGTTAATTTCTACATTTTCCTAATGCCCTGGCACACTGATAACTGAATTTTAATGGAAAGTGAACAGTTCCTCAAATACATATGTCTATTTATGATCTATATTTGGCTCTCACTATTAAGCACATATGCTAATCTATATTAAAACTTAAAAGTAATTTAAAAGCATATTACAAACTTCAGGACAGACTAAAGTAAAACTGGAAGAAAAGCCCACTGTAACAATTCTCTCTGTGAAAAAGCAAAGATCACCCAAAGATTACAAACACACCATATGAAAAATAGCTCGTTCCCAGAAAGTGTATTAGTAATTAAAAACCGTTATTTTAACACTAACTATAGTAATACTTCATAATCTGGTAAACACAGTAGTCAAGGAATGAAGGAATGGTTACCAACATAGACAGTTCTCATCACATCAAGACCATGCCTTACTGAACTACAACCTCTCTCACATTTTTCTGCAGGATAAAAAAAAAAAAAAAAAAAAAAAAACCAACAAAACAAACCAACACAATTACAGTTCCCAGGGGGGTCTGGTAGGGAAGTGAACAACCACAAATGAGCTACATGAAACACTGTTTGGGGATTGGGGATGGGATATAAAGCAAAGACATAGGAAATCAGCCCTATTCCTGTGTTCGGCAAAGGTTCTGTGAAAATCACGAGCAATGTATTAAGAAACAAGCCTTGGGAAACTTTCTACAAATGACAATATTTTCTAAACACATGCCACATTCCTGTGCCATTTTCTCCACTAACACTTTTAAGGTTTTCAGTTCCTAGACAAACAAAATCTATTAGAAAAGGCATATGGCTAAACTCTGCCAGCCATTAAATGTGAGATTAATCTGAACAAATAAAGATGTCCACATCAGAACTAGCCACTATAGTCCCACTTGGAGGGAAGACAACATTTCTAGAGTGATTCATCTTAACCTAGAAAAGATTCCTACAGTTGGCCAGATGAAATACAACATTTCTAGGGCGATTCACCTCACTCTGAAATAGATTCCTACAGTTGGCTAGATGAAATACAGTCCAAATCTACCTCTATTCAGTGATTATACACAGACCAAAGTAATTAGCTCAAATGCGGCTACCTACTCTGTAGACATCTAAAGATGCTATACAACTACGATGCAATTCTTAAAATGTAACATCCAGAGCTGCACCTGTTTGCATCACATGCAACAAGTTCAAGTCTGAGACAATCTTTCAAAATTTCTGCCTTAATTAGGCACTGTCAACCTCATGACCCACTCACTCCCCTATGAAGGGTTAGCTCTTCCAGCTAGGTTTACTCCTCATACACTTCAGTATTAAAGCTTTGTTTTGACTTTTTAGAATTACTGAAAGGAAATCATACACATAAGCACTCAAAAAATCAGCAGTAAAACATGAGTCAGGTATGTATTAATAAAGAAATAAAAAGCTGCCAGTCAACCGCCATTTAGCCAGTTTAAAAAAGAATATTAGAATCCATCTATCAGGACATTACAGCAAAATATACTTGAAACGAAACACAAATGAATAAATACATTTATAAAACTTACGGGTGGCATTCTTCATAGCCTGTGAATAAATGTAGACACCAGACTTGGGAGAATTACTTTCTGTGTTCCAGTTCTGCAGCTGCTTAAGTCAACAGTGTGGTAACACTGGTACAACCTTTCTAAGAATAAGGTACTTTCAATCCGTCCTCCTATTTTTGAAACATTTTCTGGCAGCAGGAAAGAAGTAAGAAGCTGCTTCGAGCTGAAATTTCTAAGACCACAGATGCATTTTTCCTCAGGTTTGAAAACAAATTCTGCTAGAAGTTTTGAATAATCAGATTACTGAAACGTGCGCTTTCCAAATGTATGTTCCTGGCATGCAAAAAGAACTTTATCTAGAAATTCAAGCTTTGACAAGTTTAAAGAAGTCAAAATTACATTAGAAGTGACAGTAGTTAAAGTGATGCCTAAGAGTTCTTTATCCTAACCAGACGAGTTATTAAAACTGGAATCTAGTCGCACAAGCTATTAGGTTCTTTCTACAGCTGCAAATACAGTGGCACAACAGCAACAGGTCAGTACAGAGAACCAGCTGCTGCAGAAGCCCCTGTTTCTAATTTGTAAGTAGTTCAGGGAGCTTACACTAAATCACATTTACTCTGGTTCACTGGCCCAAAAATTCTTACAATGCGTGTGTTTTAAAGCTGTCTGAGAACAAACCATTGGGTTCAGTCCGTTACACCTGGAGTTGGGAACACGTTTGGTACGTGCCTGGAGTAGCACTAATCTTGCCACAATAAAATTCTGGCTTTGTTTCTCTTGAAAGGAGTCTGGTTCATTTATACCACAACTGCTCAATCAAACCAATGACCGGTAAGTGGTGGTGACTGAGGATTCAATTCAAACCAGCGCTATTGCTCTGAACTAAAACACTAATGTGCACACAGCTGCTGAGTACTTACTTGATCTCAGGATCTCAGTCCAAAGCCCTTAAGAGTGCAGGTATAAAAAGAAGCAGACACACACAAACACACACAAATTTGGGCCTAAACTTTCTAAACTGAGCTACTACTCAAGATGTCAAGTTAGATTCTTAAGTTTTGTCACAACTGACAAGCTGGGTTTTTATAAAAAAGGTATTAGATGTCTCTGATTACTTAAGCAATTACAGACATCTATCTATACATGCAGCACACACACAAGACAGCTACTGAGTCAATTTCAAATATCTACATCATGTAAATTGCTTTATTTTACTACAGAGTTGTTATTCTAAAATTATGTTAATTAATTCTTACTGCAGATTTTCATTAGAGAATGAAAAAACTATACATAATATATACTATACAATACCCTACATAAATACAACACTGTTTGATGAAGACAGCTGCAGGTGCTGCGATATGCATCACTTAACAGATCCTGCAGACCTGAACACCTATAAAACAACCATACTTTCTAAACAGAGGTGAGATTTGTATTAAATATTCCATTTATTTATTTTAGAGCTTTAAAATAGGCTATGAAAAGCATCTTCAGACAGTTACAGCAAGCGGGGCGTCCAGATCACAGCCCACAGTATACTCTCATAGAAAGTCAGGGCAACAATTTTCATTGGGGTTAAGCTGTGAAAACAGAAGAAATGTTCTGTCTCAAACAGTTTTTCTCCCTCAAATTTTATAACCATGCAAAAAGCAGACGCAAGACACAGAGACTTCAGTAATGAAACCATCTTATGAACAACACTATACAGAGAATAAGCTCTTATAGGTTAACTTAAGAACACTGGGTTTGTTTTCCATATCACAAAATGATTAAAGGAAAAATTACAATATCCTAAATTACAGAAACTTAAATCAAACATTAACATAGGCAACTGACTACTTTTTGCATCTATTTTTACTTATTTTCACCACTCAGAAGTAGTCAAGAATCACAACTTACCAAATAAATAACAAATGTACTTAATACATTTCAAACACCAAATATGTGATCAAACCTATTAGTGTATTAAAAAGTATAACTGTAACAAGATAATGAAAAGATACTACACAAGCCCTTGAAAGGCTACGCTGCTTTCCCAGTCACCTTCAGGCTCAAATCAGGTCGCTGATAGAAATCAAGAGTCTCGTATAACGCAGCTCATTACTGAAGAAAAAAAAAACTTTCCAGTCATGTACTTCTACAAGAGAGTAGCTGCTTTCTTCTAAGTTTTCAATTTAATTGTAAAGTGCTGACTTCCATCAAATCAGCTGCAGAACTTCATGGATTTAGCTGGCCTTGGGGAATTTTGTTGTCAAGAGAGTATTCATAATGATTCACTTCCCACAAAATTATCCCACAATCACCCACAAAATTGTTTTCTTTTTACAATGAATTTGATTCTTAGTATTTTTTTTTCACTTGAGTGTACACGTTATTGTTGGTATACTTGCACATTATGGAAAAGAAGCTCTAAACAGAACAGTTCACATCAACTAAGTAGTTAATCTTAGCTTGGACCTACTGCACAAAAACTACGCTACTCTCATCTTTTAAAAAAAAGACTGCTGCTCCAAAAGCTGTTAGAACAGGTATAAACACAGGTGCCAAAAGAACCAGGGAAAGGGGGCATCTTTCACAATAAAGCATGAAACCCTCTGGTTCATTGCCTTCTTAAATCTATTTGTTAACGGAAATGTCTGCATATTTGGGGTTTCCCTTATCATGACAGTATGTAAATGAAACAGAAACAAAAAAAACCCATTGTTTTAAACAACGTAACACACTGCAAAAACTCTACCAAAAAAGACACCAAAAAAACCACTTTATTCTCAAACACCAGGTTATTTGCTATGAATTTATACCAGTATTTAAACAATCAAGCAGCACAGACAGAAAAATGTCAATTATTCTAGATAACCAGGATGCACATACACATTTAAACACACATGTAGAAAACAAAAGGGACTAAACCAAGAAGTGCTGGTGCTAACTAAACAGAACTTTGACGATGGCTTAGGAGAGATTTGCTCACTTCTGGTTTTCAAAACCCTGTGGAAAACACTTTTCTCAGAGAGGGGAAGCCACACACTTGTTTCAAAGCAGGAGGAGTATGAACAGCTGCTGGTGGTTTACAAGTAGCCTTGTTTTAGTACCAGAAACTTATGATTAAGAACAAGAACATCAAATCTTGGTCACCATACAAGCATAAGCACGCACATATACACACAGAACAAAATCACTACACCCAAAACACTAAACTATGTTTAGCTAGAAAAAAATCATACTACCGTATTAAGAACACATAAAAAGGGTTAAGTGTACACCAGAAACAGCACGTGAGATTCTAAGGTAAAGAAACAAAACCACTTTTAGTCCACATAACATCTGTCTAGTGACACATCTGTAAAATTAATAAACAGAAGCACAGAGTGAACATCACTCTTGGGATTTCTCTGCAAGCGCACAATATAACGCCACTGCATCCACCCTTGTTGAACTTCCACGGGAAAAGTGGGTTAGCAGCTGCAGGCTCATACTTTGGGCCAGAGTGCATGCAAACAACACTGTGAACTAACCCCACCAGCACAGAGTTAGAGTCATAGAATCGCTTGGTTGGAAAAGACCTTTGCCATCATCGAGTCAAACTGTACCTGTTCACTACTAAACTACATCCCTCAGCAGCTTACGTACCCAGCTTTTAAATCCCACCAGGGATGGTGACACTGGGACCGTGACTGCGCCCTCAGGGAAAGGCTTTTCCCCCACGCATAGCCTTGCAGTCACGCACCCACGGGTACCAATCTCACAGCAACAGCCACGCAGGGCTCACCCGTGCCACAGCACGGAGGGAGGCAAACAGACAGACAGACATACACACCCTACTCCACTCGTACCCACGCACACACAGAGCTCAACGCAGCGCCCACGGCTGTTACAGCGGTGCAGGAGCCACCCACCCGCCAAGAGTTGCGGCCTCACGGCTGCTCCCCCAAGGGCTCTGCTCCCCCAAGGCTGCTTCCCAAGGGCTCTGCTTGCCCAAGGGCTACTGTCCACTCGTCGCCTCCCCACTGGCTGCTGCCCCACGGCTGCTCCCCGGGGGGACCGTGCCCCAAGGGCTGCTCCCCCAAGGCTGCTTCCCGAGGGCTGCTTCCCGAGGGCTGCTGTCCCACTCGCCCCCCTCCCCAGGGGCTGCTCCCCACGGCTGCCCCCCACCTGCTGCCGCGCGCCGCTCCTCCTCGGTGCCCTCGGCGCTCGCCGCCGCCGCCGCCTCGGCCATGGCGGGCGGCCCGTGCCCCGCTGCGCTCCGCGGCGCCCCGCGCCCCCGGCGGCATGCAGGAGGGTGAGCTGAGGTGAGGAGGCAGCAGCCCGCCGCCGCCGGCTCGGGGGAGGGGCTGTCACCGGCGCCCCGCCAGCCTCCCCCCGCGCTGGCGCCGCCCCAGCAGCGCCGCCATCCTCCCCGCCCCCGCCCGGCGCGAGGCGCCTCTCGCGAGACGTGGCGGGCGGTACCGCTGCGCCGGCGGGGCGGGGAGGGCGGCTGAGCCCCCGGGCGGCATCGGTGGAGGTGGGGTCGTGTGGAGTCATGGAATGGAAGGGACCTTGGGCATCATCCAGTTCCAACCCCCCTGCCACGGGCAGGGACACCTCCCACCAGACCAGGCTGCTCAAGGACACATCAAGCCTGGCCTTGAACACTTCCAGTGTCCCATCCACAGCTTCCCTGGGCAACCTGTGCCAGTGCCTCACCACCCTCATTGTGAAGAATTCGTTCCTAATGTCTCATCTGAATCTTCCCCCTTTCAACTTAAAGCCATTCCCACTTATCCTGTCACTATTAGTCCTTGTAAAAAGTCCCTCCCCACCTTTCCTGTAGCCTGTCAAGTAGTGGAAGGCCACTATAAGGTTTAGGATGGAAAAGACCTTTAAAATCATCAAGTCCAACTGCAAAACTCACACTGACAAGCTGAAGGATATTGGTATTTTGGAGTGAGTCTTGAAGAGGGCCACGAGATGATGGCTTCATCTAAACCACTCTCAAGAGACTCCACCTGGAGTACTGTGTGCAGTTCTGGAATCTCCAACACAAGAAGGATATATATAGAACTGTTGGAATGGGTTCAGAGGAGGCCTATGAAGATGCTCAGGTGGTTGGAGCATCTCTGCTATGAGGACAGGCTGAGGGAGTTGGCATTGTTCAGCCTGGAGAAGGCTCTGAAGAGACCTTATAGCAGCCTCCCAGTACTTGAAGGGGCTACAGGAAAACTGGAGAGGACTTTTTACAAGTAATGATAGGATGAGGGGGAATGGCTTTAAATTGGAAAAGAGAATATTTAGATGAGACTTTAGGAAGAGATTCTTCATGATGAGGGTGGTGAGGCACTGGCACAGGTTGCCAAGGGAAGCTGTGGATGCCCGCTCCCTGGAAGTGTTCAAGGCCAGGTTGGATGGGGCTTTGAGCAGCTTGGTCTGGTGGGAGGTGTCCCTCCCATGACAGGGAGATTGGAACTGGATGGGCTTTAAGGTCCGTTCCAACCCAATCATTCTACAATTCTGTGACGCTCTGAGCAACCTGATCTAGTGGAAGGTGTCTGTGCCCATGGCAGGGGTATTGAAACTAGATCAAGGTCCCTTCCAATTGAAACCATTCTGTGGTTCTAAACCATGTCCCTAAGCACCATATCTTTTAAATATCTTCAGCAATAGTGACCCAACCACTTCCCTGGGCAGCCTGTTTCAATGCTTTAAAACCCTTTCAGTGAATAATATTTTCCTAATATCTCTTTTAAAGCTCCTCTGGCACAACTTGAGCCCATTTCCTCTTATTCTATCACTTGTTACTCAGGAGAAGACAACACATGCCTCACTACAACCTTCTTTCAGATAGCTATAAAACACAGGAGGCCTGGAAGTGAGAAGTGGGTGCAGGCTAGTGCCACCTGCAAAGCCTCCATCCATAGCTCTGACACCCGCGAGGGTAGTCATGGCAGCTGGACAGGCATCATCTGTGTTGAATACATGATGGAAGTGCCTCCACTCCCTTCTGACATATTGGAGAGTCCAGGCAGGCGCAGGCCACTTCTGACCTTTGCAATATGGAGTAAATAAAAAAATTGCTTTGCCTTGGCTTGCATACCTGTTACATTTTCAGGGCATTGTAAAGAGGGTGTCATGTCTGAGGAAGAATTACGATCTTAAATAATTTCGGTTGAGAGAGGCCTCTTCAGGTCATTTGGTCCAGTGTGTGATCAGAGCAGGGCAGAGAACAGTCACACCTGTCAGTAAAAATTAGCATAAAAATAAGGTTAACTTTTACCAGTATATTAAATTGTAGACTTGGATCACACTAGATTCTGAGGCTGTAGTTATGGTTTTTGCTAATCCGAGGAGCGCACTTTTGAAGTGAACCCTCACCGCACTTCGGTTCATGTCCTGGAGTAGTTTCGGTGTGTGCAAAGTGTTTTCCTTTTCATGAAGAGCTCAAGATGCGCTTGTAAGAGATTAATGTACTGCAGCTGTTAACAGACATACACTCCACAAGACCCTCACTAGAACTAGTCTAAAATGAAACCTCCAGCACATGAACAGTATGGGCATGTGGACCTCAGCAATGCCTGTTCCACTTGACAGAACCACCCTTACTGTCCTCCCGTGCTCTTAATACTGATATAGCCTATGCTTGCTCAGTTGCACTGTTAGGTGTAGCAGAACAGGCTGTTGCCTAGGACTCACACATCCTTGCGTGTGCTACCTTCATGGGTTGCAGTGTGTGTCTGCTTCGATCTGTTGAGACTGAGTATGAGTGAACATACATGTACAGTGCACCTGGGATCAGTCACCAGTAAGGATGGATCTGGATGGTAGGTGAACCATGTGAAGGAAGCTACTTCTGCAAGTGAACCATTCACTGGGCTTTCAGTGCACGTCTGTTATTAGTAATGGGGGAGGTCCTTTGAAACTAACAAAAGTAGCTGTAATATTTTGCAAAGTATGTTACATTCTCTCATCATCTGTTCTAGTGCTTAATATCTAAGTTGTTAAATTTTATATCTTTGTACTGCAGACAGGATTTTTTTGAATCTGGAGAAACTATAAAATTACAGAGTCACAGAATCACAGAATGGTTGGATTGGAAGAGACCTCTGGAGATCTACTCCACCCCCTCTGTGAAAGCAGATTCACCTACAGCGGGTTGCACAGGAACGTGTCCAGGTGGATTTTGAATACCTCCAGAGAAGGAGGCTCCACAACATTCCTGGGCAGCCTGTTCCAGTGCTCTGTCACCCTCACAGTAAGAAAGTTTTTGCTCATGTTCAGGTGGAACTTCCTGTGTTCCAGTTCATGCCTGTTACTCTGTCAATGGGCACCACAGAGAAGAGTCTGGCCCCATACTCCTGACACCCACGCTTTAGATATTTATAAGCATTGATAAGATTCCCTCCCAGTCTTCTCCAGGATAAACAGACCAAGATCTCTGCCTTTCCTCATAAGAGAGATGCTCCAGTTCCCTAATCATCTTTGTGGCCCTTTGCTGGACTCTCTTCAGTAGTTGCTTGTCTTTCTTGAGCTGGGGAGCTGGACACAGGACTTCAGATAGCCTCACTAGGGTAGGGCAGAGCAGGAAGATAACTTCCCTTGACCTGCTTGCTATGCTCTTCTTGATGCATCCCAGGATTACTCTTAAGATAAAAAGAAAAGCATCCTTTACCAAAAGTGAATAAGGAAGTGTGACTAAATACACAAAATAGATCCACGTGATATTTACATAATTATATACATTATGCTGAGGGGAAGTATACATATGTGAATGCCAGTTATCTGTCCAGGTCAAAAGAAGTTTCAAGCATGCCAAGGGTTAAGCCAAACCTATGAGTTATAAAATTGCTCTTGCAGAAATAAATTGCTTGAAAGATAGTTTTCTGAAAGGCTGTTTTCTTCAAGAGGACAGTCACATGCAACTGAACAATGAGTCTGGATCTGTAGAAACAGTGCAAAGGGACTCTTCTAGTAATGTTTATAAGCATCTCACCACTGGTGGTAAGACCACAGGTGATTATGGTTATTTATAAAATTACAAGAGACTGTTTACCATTGACTGTCTTAAAAAAAACCAGGTGTTTTTCTCCCTTCAGAAGTTCTGCTAAAGATTCTTACTATATCTTGATATATCTGGACAAAAATTTCTTATGTGTAAAACCTGCTTCTATGACTGTTTTCTCTGTGTAGGAAAGTTAACATTTTATCTTGGGAAAGCTAATACCTTGAAAGAGAGGTTTCATCAAATCTCTGCTTCTATCATCCCGTCTAAGACAGAGTTCAGTATTGTCTTTATTTTAGTTATGTATAAGCATCTTATGTCTACCAAAATACTCTTTACAACTACCTGAAAGGAGGTTGTAGAGGCATGGATGTCGGTCTCTTTTCCCAAGTAACTATTGATAGGATGAGAGGAAATAGTCTCAGATTGTGCCAGGGGAGGTTTAAACTGGATATTAGGGAAAATTTCTTAGCAAAAGCAAGCACTGGAACAGGCTGCTCAGGGAAGTGATTAAGTCATCATCCTTGGAGGTATTTAAAGGTCGTGTTGATGTCGTGCTTAGGGACATGGTTTAGTAGAGGAGTTGGCAGTGTTGGACTCGATGATCTTAAGGGTCTTTTCCAACCTAAACAGTTCTGTGGTTCTGTATTTCTAATCACTTGAGAAAGTAAATCCTCACAAAATGACGTAGGCCAAATCCATTTGAAAACCTATGAATTTAATCTGGCATGGTGGAAGATTAGTAATGTGCTCTGTCAATGACAGAGCTGAGAAAATCCCAGAAAACAAGGATGGGTTTCATTCATAGCTTTCTGAGATTTAGGCAGAATTTAGTTGCCTAAACTCCAAAATATAATCTTGAGAATGATTACTCAGATGCATCCTGAATTCCATTTGTGCCATCTTTTATACTTCAAAGCTCCCAAAACATTTGAGGTTTGACTTGGAAGCGCCCTATCTGTATGGGAGTGGGTAGCTCAGCATCTTGCCCATAGCTAAGCCCAATGGATGGACTAGGCATGTGTCAGGGCTGAGTAGGTGAATGGCTCTAATAGAATATGCTTACCTGGCTGGAGAATTATGGGTTCCAGCTGGAGGATGTTGCTGAACAAATACAATTGCTCTACTATGACAGTCTCAATGCACACTTTTTCATAAGGTGCTTTTTTTCCCCTTACAAATCCAACTTCTTATCTCAGATTTTTTTATGTGTAATCCCACAGTTACTAACACAGTGATACATGTATTCCACCATGCCGAGTTCAGTTGGTCTTACAGAATTTGTACTGGACAAAAGCAATTACAAACAACTTGTGCCCTGAATGAAATGAAAAGCAGTAGGAAGAGCTAAAAATGAGGAGTTAGCGATGTCATTGTTGAGAAAATAATTTTAATTAAGGCATATTTGTTTTATTCATATACTAAACTGATATTGAAAAAATGCCTACGAATTTGTTCATAGGAAGCCTAAATGTCATGTTTGGCCCTCCTAAAATACTCTTTTGCCCCAATTTTGAAGCTAGGAACTCCCTACTCCAGGTGTGCATCATCAACGGACACCCAAATGTTAAGGAGATTTCAGAAGAGTGAGTCAGCCGTGTTAATTGAAAATGTTTCACAGACTCAGTAACCACAAAAAGTTGAAGATGGTTGTTGTAATAAAGCTCAGTGAGTTAAATATATAAATTGTTCAGAAAAACTGTTTTAACAGACTTAATAGCTTAACAGCTATTAAATACAAACTCTGTCCATATGGGAACATTCAATGAGGACATTCAAAATGCAATAGTTGTTTTTTTAAACTGACTCACTAGAAGTAGAGATAATGCACCTTATTCACATATTACTTAATATTTTTAGTGCCACAATTGTCACTAAATTACCACTACTACAAAGAAGTAGTTGTAATTCAATGAATGTGTAAGTTTTTGGCATTATATCTAGGCCAGAAAATCAGATAATTACTCAGCAATATTTCTGCCTGTCATGTTTTAATTTGAGTATTCCTCATCCATGCTTAATATCACATCTCCTGGCACTTAGAAAGCTCTTGCAAACATAATCCACTGCCAACTCATTAACACAGATTTTAAGCATAATTTATTATACTTGTTTATTATTCAAAGGTGATGATTAGTCTCTTCATTGAACATTTCATATATGAGAGTAACTGGTGTTTATAGCATATAGTTAGCCTTGAGTCTTGGCAGAGCAGGATCCCAGTTTACGTAAGGCACTGATTTTGAGTAGGCCACACTCGATATTTTTGCCCTGTTTTTAGGTGAGCACTTTCTCTTGAGTAGCTTCTAGCTATAGAATAGAGAACAGAATGCTTTATGTAAGCAATGGATAGCCTCTTTTTCCCAAACAACTTATACAACAACTTGCTAAAGAGGTAAAAACAACAATCAAACCTCAGAGCAGTTAAATAATAGACGGAGACTGAGCAGCTGAAAGAAAGGTCTCTGTATCATTATTTTTTTTTTCTGTATATGATTAACGACATCTGAAGCATAGCACATCTTAGCTGTTACACAGGACATAAAGAGCCTCCAGTTAGCATTTTTCTGAGATAGCATCCTGAAGAGGATGCAAATTTTTTTGTGTATTTGCTGAGGCCAAGCTAACTCTATGCATGCTGCTTGGAATTAAGAATTTCAGAAGCTGAGATTGACTGGACATAAGCACTCTCACGCTCTGAGGGAATACTGAGAGGCTGGCTGTGTTATTAGAGGGACATATTGCTTCACATAAAAACAGACTTAGTTGGTTGCTTAGGGCTAGCTAGCTAACTTTTTTCTACTGAAACTTAACAGCAGTAAACTGAAGTCACTCAGCACAACTTCTCTTCCAGAACACGTGTTTGTGGTTTCCTTTCAGACCATGGTATTACATAGCTGAAAGTAATGTGAAGAACGATACCTGTGTCCTGAATCAAGTATGTTTTATAGAGTAAATGTGAGCAGGCAAGCTAATTAGAAGAATTAATACAATTTAAAAAATAGTCTTTGGTTTACGCTTGAAGGTCATTGGATCACTCTCAAGGGCACCACAAGCAGTTTTTTGACTTTTCTATGAATTCTGTGCTTATCCATTAGTTAAAGCTGATCTCATTTTAAAGCAAAAGGTTTTCCCCAAATCAGAGAGCCTTTTGCTTAAAAAATTATATATATAGCACAATCATAGTGTAATTAGTCAATAACACAAAGTCAATTCCACTGAATAACTGGTACAGAAGGCCTTCAAAGAAGCAACAAAGCAGCACAAAGGAATTCATGCTTTGCCAACAACAGGCTGTGCTATGCTGGCACAATACAGTGAGTGAAGTAGGGATTAGGTTATGCAGTACGTCAGACTGGGTTGTGATAGTGATGTAGTCTGGCCTTAAAGATCTATGAATCATGGACAAAATCCTTGCATGATGAAACAAGTTTAACTTGAGAAGATCTTCCAAACCCTACTTGCTCTCCTTCTCTAATCTTAGTATTGGAGCCAGTAGGATGATCAGTTTTCTTTGCAGTTTTCTAACAAAATTAAGTAAAAAAGATGAGTATTTTTCAAAGTGCCTGTGTTGTTTTGGAGACCTGGCTGGTGAAGTTTGTGCCCACAAATTAATTCACTTGATTGTAAAGCTCTTACCTAAAAGTCTCTCACTTTGATGGTGCCACTTTTGATTTTAAAATGAAATAAGCTTCTGCTTTTAAATAGCCTTTTCATTCCTGGCAGAAATGGGAAATTTATGAATGCTCAACAACAGCCTAATGTCTTATATCTCTGAAAAACAGTATTGCTGTTACAAGTCTCTACACAAGGATAAATAAAGCTGCTTAGGGGGCCTGTGAAATAAAAAGCAATTGAAATGTGTCCATGGTGCACAAGTGGCAGAGCCCCTAAACCAGAGGTGTCAAACTCACGACTCCCACCATTCTCCTGCCCCTGCAGCGTAAGGCGCGCCACACACTGCACACGTGACTGGCGCTGGCAGGAGTGCAGGGACAAGGAGCTTGGAGTTGCCACTGGGGAGAAGCAAGGTGGAGGGCCAGATGAAACAAGGTGGAGGGCTGGATTTGGCCCACAGGCCATGAGTTTGACACCCCTGCCCTAAGCTGAGTCCTACATCTCTAGAATCAGGGAGATCACACCCAGTGCATATTCTATTGTGGCTAAAAGAGAACAAAACCAGCTGTGAGGGCAGCATATCTCCAAGGACAAAACACCTTTTCTTGGGTTTGCACACAAGCCAATCTGTGAACCTTCAAACTTCAATTGTCTCATCCATCTTGTCTGTCAAGGTCCCAACAAGGAATCACATCACTGTCTGAAATCCTTCTCCTTGATTAAAACAGACTTGTCAACCGCAGTACAGATTGCTGAACCTTTCAAGTTTTAACATCCCCATATTAAACAGCTGGTATAGGAACAATGCAAAGATACAGAAATGTAAACCATCTTAAAACTGTACCAGTAAGTCAAGGCAGAGTTAACTGAAAACGGAAACTGACTGTTGCCCAGAGGGGGCCCAAAGTTATGTCTAACATCACTCAGAACTGTGCTGACTGAAGATCACTAATTTGTGAGCTTCATAAATCAAGAAGTCATGCTGATTTGTCTGCTTCCTAGAATCTGCAAATTCCATATTGAGGCCCAGGTTGGGTCAAATCCCACAAAGACATACTATGCTCTTTCACAAAGATGCGTTTAAATAAATTGTGCATTTTGCAAAGTTTCCTTGAGGTATTAGCTTAATTTTATCAAACAAAATAGGTAGTATTTACTTCCTTAATAACAGAAAGCACCCTTTGTATTTGAAGCCACAATACATCCTCTTCCCATAGTGCTTTTCAACCAATTAAATTCTACAGAGTGTAAAGTCTTTTTGTCTCATTTGTAGCAAACATAACAGCATGACTTCAGCAAACAGCTTGCTTTTGAAACCACGATTTTTCAGTGCTTTCTTTGGGCTTTAGATAAAGATCTTTTTCTGACATCAGTGGGAGCTGGATGAGACCTCAAAGGCAGCCTGCTGGACTGAAAATCTGTGATGTGTGTCTAGTTTACCAGTGATTCACTCCATCATTATCAAAAAGCCACTAGAGTCCTTATCTGATAATTTGTTATTACTAAATAGCTATACTGAAATCAGAAGTAGACTTTGTGGGGAAATTAAATGTCCAAGGCTAGCAGAGCTATTGCAGTTGTTGAGTAAGTCCTGACACTAGAGAGATGTACATTCAAATCAATGCTCCCATTGCAAGTCTCAGAGTTTTGTGAATGTCTGCACGTGCATGGACATGGCCCAGGGGAGCATCTTGGCACTTGCTTCCCATTGGAGCTTCAGTGCTATGGTATTCCAGCCTGCACATCCACATTGAAGGTCAGATTCTGCCTAAAGCCCTGGAAGGAAGCAAGGTGTTACAGAGACTTGGTGTGTATGTAACACTTGCTATCTGTAGCTGCCACTTGTTTTTCAAAACGTGGAGCAAAGGCTCTGAGATTATGCTTTTACACAACAGCTTCAAGGTCACAGCATATACTCTGCTGATGAGCTGCCCTCTCAACATCATTTGGGTTTGTGGGCAGGAAATGTAGAGGCAAGGGTAAAGATTTTGCCTTTGGATGGGGGAGGATAAGCAGGCACCCAGAGGGGAACCGCTAACAGTGGAAGGCGGGCTGCCCAGGGACAGCGCATACAGAGAGAACGTATTTCTAGGGAGAGAGAACAGCAGCAGATGGTGGCTCACTAGAAACAGATTAAAGCAGCTGGTACAGAAACAAGATGTGGCATCAAGGGTCGGTTCAAATCAGAAACAAACTGTTCCTAGCAGAGCTCTGACTCGATTGGGAAATGAGAAACTCCTCAGCATGAGAAAGTTCAAGCCTACATAACCTGTTTCCCCAGAGAACAGTAACCTCCATGCTATCAAATAACCTGGAGAGAGGTGGTGGGAGGAGTAGAAGGCAGTGAGATGAGCTCTCTCTGCTATTTCCCCTCACACTGACTGTAGAAGTGTACTTGTGCAATGAAGTGTAGAAATCCTGGTGCCATTACTCTTCTCACAGAATATGCTGCTTGTATTATATACGCATACATTATCTTGCCCTTCTCCAGCAGTGAACTGTCCCAATAGTCACCATGTGTGGTGTCTTTCAGATGGTGACTTATTTTAGGCAGAATGGCTTTCTGTGCAGCAGAGCCCAGCACTGCTGAATGCGACTGATCAGTCACAGTCTACTGACACACACATTTAAAACTTCCTTTCATCTTTGAAATTCAGCTGTGGGATAGGCATTTTAAAACTCCTCTGATATTTAAAATCTACGTGCATGATAAATAAAACCTCAAGGAAGTACATTAAGCACTACCTGAACTGCAAATACATCCTTGTCTAGTCCAGAGCTGAGAACTGCTATTGTCATTACGCCCTACAGCAAGAAACAAAATCTTATGAATCCTCCTTCCTTCTCTTTCCACAGGAAGACTTTGAGAGAAGATACTTTATTATCCAAAGCATAACGTTTTAAGCACAAGGCACGCTTTGTACAAGAATGTACAAGACATAAAAAATGCAGAACATATATATGCAGGATGTTTTAAATATATTTCATAGTATAGTGCAGGGCTGTCAAACTCACAGCTCCCGCCGTTCTCCTGTCCCTGCAGCGTAACGCGTGTCACACGCTGCACACATGACTGGCGCTGGCAGGAGTGCAGGGACAAGGAGCTTGGCACTGCCGCTGGGGAGAAACAAGGTGCCAGATGGATAAAACAAGGTGGAGGGATGGGTTCAGCCCACGGGTCACAAGTTTGACACCCCTGGTGCAGTGTTTACAGAAGGGGTCAATTTAAAAAAGACCACATTTCTGCACATACTGAAGGCATAGCCTTTATAGTTGCCATTGAAGTGCTGTATTTTTGAGGTAATGCAAAGAGATAAAGAACTAAGCCTCCATTTCCTTATGATACATAGTTCTGTAAGATAATATCTGGTTACTGGAAGAACAAGTGTAACCCCATTAAATAGAATTCATAAAATTCTGTTAAAATTGTGCCATTTCCTGAGGAAGCAGTTCTCAAGGGGAAGGCTGATACCCACTGGAGGACTCCGAAGAAGGCCAGTCACCAGCTGTAAGCTCCTCTTTGCTCTCAGCTGCTCAACTCTGTAATAATTTTTTTATGTGACTGTCACAACTGCATCTGCAGCCTCTGCTCTAAACTCAGCAAGGAACTGGGAACAGTAGGACAAAATTGTTTCTATAGCTAATCAAAGGACACAACTGCCAGTGGAAGCCTTTCTTGAATAAATTACAGTCTACAGGGAAGAAGATGTCTCTTGCAAAGAGTAATAACCATTTTAGAAGTAGCTTCATGTGACTGCAGTTGGTATGAGTTGAACAATTTTTGCAATCTCTATTTTGTGATGGAGCGTAGCGACGCTGGGGTTTTCACTGTCCGTGGAATTAGAGGCGAGAATATACAAAATAGTGTCTCAATTCCTCCGATGCCTCCTGTTCTGGAAGAGAAACAAATCCAGCACACCGGTGTGAAAAAATAAAACCAGAAGCTTTACAAAAAGAATGCTACTTTTATTTTCAAATGCTGTAAAAAGCCTCATATAAATTTTTTATAATGCTTCTATGTAACTCTCCCAACCACAACTAATGAAACAGTCTAGGAAAAATATAGCAGTTGCCGTTTCGACTCCAAGAATGAGCTGCTGTAATATATCAACATTAAAAGGACAAGGTACAGTATGTTACAACGCTTGTAATTGCTCGTATTATTGAAAAAGTGAGAGCACTTCCTAAGCATTAGAGTATAACCGGGCTGAACTGCAGTATTCCCTACTTGCTGTTGCAGAGGAGGAAAGTCACCTCTTTAGAAGGAGCCGACACGACACTCTGTACTGCTTATGCCCATTTATCTTAGTAGCGTGGAGAGCTTTCAGCAAGCCCTTTGCACTTAGGTGAATTCACCCACGTCAGATGCTGTTATTCCATACTGTATCCAGCGGCTCAGGTGTTTTAACAATTGACCTATAAAAATAACACTTATATAACTCTCCAGCAAGGCAAATTTAACAGTGCAAATGCAGTATCAACAATATTTGATTTGCGAATGCTGGCAATTTTTTTTAACTCCATCTGCACATGAAACAACCTCTGATGCTGTCCGGTACCTAAGGCCACTCACTCACGCTGACTGGGGATGGAACAAAGTGCAAAAGCTCTGTTGCATTTCCCAGTCCAAGCTTCCTCCCCAGCTCCAGGGTATTCGGATCCAGAATTTGCATTCAGGCTCACGCTTCCGCTGATGCACTCAAGTTTTCCCTGCTGGAAGAGGTTAACTTCCCAGCAAACCTCTGATAACAATTTGCATACATAATTCCACATTTTAACAAAAGTTAACAAAACTTATTTCTAGAAAATAAATTTTCACATGGTTGCAATCAAGCCATTTCAGGATCTTTGGTACTCCAAGAATAAGAAAAAAAATAAATGGCACAGTGACAAACATTGCCAAAGGAAAAAAACACAACCATCCAGAGGAATAAGACAAAAATAACAAAAGATATGTTGCACTTCCATTTTTTGGAAAGCCAGTGTAGATGAACCTTCTGTTCTCTTTAATCCATTACAGTGTCACAGTTTCACCTTTAAGAAAAATTCTATCATCCTAAAAGCAGTAGTTAATACTTTAACTTGACTTACTGATTAAAATAATGCTATGTTTATAAAAAAAAAATTCAACTACCACAATACCGGAGTTTATGCTAAATAGGCTGCAGGCTGTTTCTGTATGGATATAACTCCTATGTGAGCACTGATATGATTAATCGTCATCTGCAATTTTAAATGAGCATTACCTGTAGTGTTACAAATACAAGGGTTGAGCGTTTTCCCAAGTTTGTAAACCAGTGAGTATGTACAGACATAGTTGTTTAATAGATAGCTTTAAATTAAGTGTGTATTTATCTCCCTTTCCCCAGGCCCCAAAGGGAGGGGGGGAACAAAAATCAGCAGTATTACTGAGCATTTGCAGTTTCCATGAAACTTATCTTGTCTTAGCAAGTTCAGGCAAAGACTTCTTTTTATATTATGCAAATAGAGTAACTGTTGTCTTTTCCAATGCATTGTTTGCAGGAATTCCACTTCTGGTACACAGTGCCCCATGAATGAGATTGGAAATAAAAACTAACAAAAACTCTCTTTTGAATAGCAGTGTCCTTTGAAGCCAAGTCTGCATCTCTGATATTTTCTGCCCAAGCTTCCCCAGCCTTGGTAGAATGGTCTGAATGCCTTAGAAAAAGAATTTCCTTTCCTGAGAAGCTTTAAAAGCTGCTAGGGTACTGGCAGAATGAAGCCTGAAAGTGTAAAGGTGGAGTTCAGTGGATTTTTGGTTTTGGAGAGTTTTGGGATGGTTATGGGTTGAGCTTCACTACATTGATAAGGCTAAGAACAACACTAGAGAATTTCTGAGAGATCTTCCCCCAGCAGTGGTAAAGGGATGTTGATTAGTGTAAGGTCAGGGAAGAAAAACTGGGAGGTCAATGAGCTGTTCCCAAATAAGTCCAGCATTCAGGCAAAAGTTTGGCTTAGCCATGTTCTGATGTAGCACTGTATAAACTGGATGGGCCCTGAGGCATTTGCTCTGATGAGCTGAATACTGATTTTTTTTTTTGTAGAATGCATTATAAATAACATTTATTATATGCTTGAAGGGAGAAAAAATACTGCAGTAAAGACATCACTGAAACCCTTGAGGAATCCAGTAGCTGTTGGATCAAGAGACGACATGCACATCAGTAAGCCACTGACGCACACAGATCTTGCTGGTAAACGGTCTTTTATGCAGCAGATGAACACCCCAGTGTGTTTTTAAAGCATTCAGAACAGCTAATGCCATGCTGCCAAACAGCAATAAATGTTTCTGTAATGGCTTTATAAATAGTCATTTCCATTTTGCTGCAAAAGCCAGTCTAACAGAGTATTTCCTACTGTATGCCAAAACATCCTGTGCTTTGCTTGGATGGGCGCTGCGGAGACTTTAGAGTGCCTTTGCCTTGCATTCAGGGGAGGAAGACAGCAACAGTGACTCTGCTTGTTCAGTTACTGCGGAATTAAATCTCTTTTGTAACCAGAAAATGACATCAAAAGGTCTCTACTGTATTGTGATAGATTTGAAGTACTGATAATAACAGCAGATAATATGCTAGTACAGGTAGAGATACAGATCAATTTGCCAGTAATCAGATAATTGCAAACTGTTCAAGGAGTGCAATTTACTCCTGAACTGCTGCTGGGCTGAGAAGCCAACCCATGCCTTGCACATGGAGGGATTTCTGCTTCAGTTTCCTCTGCCTAGGAGGGGACACATCTGTGTTGTCAGTTTGTCACCACCCTGCAGCCTGGGTAGAACAGCATTTAAGATGCTTTGCCCAGTTCAGTGATGGTTGGTTGTGGTTCCTGGAAACTGGTCTGCAGGTTCAGCCAACCATTGTAATCTCATGGTCCACATTAGATATAAAAAAAGATGGAGCCCACTGGAGAGCGAGTCTAGTGGGGTACTCCATTTTCTCTGGCTTGGCAGAGGCTGCTACAGGGTATTCTGGAAAGACCATGTCAGAGCAGGATCGCTTCTGCCTGGAACTCCTTAGGGAGACAAGAAAGAAAAAGGAAAGTGATCAAATTGTTGCTATGTTCTGCCCAGACAGCAAAGGCTATTTGAATTACGAGTAGCAGAAAGACGACCTGCCTTACAGCAGAGGCAGGAATGCAGTCCTGGAAAACTCTGCCAACTCTTCAGAACTTGGTACCAGAAAGCTTCCCTTCTGTTAAAAATTTTTATAACTTCTATTCAGATTTCGTTTTTTCTTCTGAAGTTGTCATCATCTCAAACAGCAAAACCCATCAGCTGTCACTTACAGCATAAATATCACTAAAGAGATCACAGGGACTCTTTCACTGCCACACATAGTGGAAACAGGAAGAAAGGATGATCGGCTGATAAAGCCCTCCAGCAGGGAAGAGTGAGGGCAGGCAGGGTACAGGTAGGCCCACAGGACACTGCTATTAAGAATTCAATGTTGCCACACTCCTGGGGTACCTGCAGACCACAACTAGAACATCCTTGAGCAACTGCTCAGAACTTTGAAAACGCGGGCAATATTTTTTTTTTATACTGCATATCTAAAACCCTCCAGGTAAGCAGTATAATAACAACGCTGCGTAAAATGATATGTTTTACTCCTGGGTGGATTAGATGGTTTACAGTACAAACACAGCCACAGTACAGAGAGGCATAATTAACCGTTATACACACATAGGCAGTGCAGTTACAAAGGGATGTACGTTCCTTTTATTCCAGTACCTTTGTATAATAAAGTTAACAAAAATATTCAAATATTAAAAAAAAAGCCAGCTGGCACTGCCAACTAATTCCTGTAGTAGTCTTAGAAATCCTAATCCTGTAGAATTTCCTTGTGAAATCAATGCGCACCAGAGTCAATGTATTGATACCTAATGCCAAGCGGGTCTGGTGATGCAGCTACCTGAGGTTTGTATTTTTAATTCTTTTGTGGGTTTGTGTTTTGTTTCACAACTTCCCAGCTTTCATGTAGGAAGGGATCGAGCCACGCTGTGTAAGCCCTTCAAACCTCTTGTAGGTATAATTGAGGAAAACCCAGTCTTTGGATTTGTAGTCAGGTTCCGTTGCGTTTGGCACTAGAATTCAGAAACAAAAGCAAAACCAAAACAGAGCAATTAAAAACAGCACTGATTCTGAGAGGACTTTTCACAGAGCACTGACATAAACAGCCCTAAACTATTTTTTCCCTAGACAGCAGAAACTCCCTGAAGAAATCCTGTTTCTAATCAAGTCAGCTGCCTTTCGCCAATGGTCTGAGAAGAGTTATAATTCATCATGCATTTCTGAAGCTGATTCTTCTTTGTTTGGGTTTTTTAGTATGTCTACACAGCACAAGAGGCTCCCCACAGCTTGACAGAAACCTCTAAACACCCACACAATTATGAAAATCATAACAGTGAGGATGTTCCACATACAACAAACATGTATCGTGTTATCCTCACCACACACAGAAGAAAAAGATACATCCAAGTTCTCCCAAGGGCACTACGCACATCATGCACATAGTATTCCCCTAGGACTTCTCCCTGCTTATAGCTTCATGGAGGCTTGTACAGCCTCCTTCTATTTTATGAACAGCCTATGCAGGTGGTGTGCTGCACAAAGGCATTCACTGCACTGGGTTTCTCTATTTAGCTCTCTAGTTGCTTGAGTTCCATAACAATATTTTCAACTCAAGATACCAAACACAATAGATATTGTTATTCAGTGGGTCTGAAATGCCAAAACCCAATACAAATGTACTTGGCATTATCCACAGCTTAACTTAGGCACTGGAAATTGATTGCTTTTGCATTAAAAGGACAAACCTCCTTGCCATTAAATAAAAGCCATTTCAGAAAAAAAAAACCCAGCTTTTCAGTAATTCTTATGGTTGTTAGCACAATTGCACTATCTGTCATCAATTAATCACTGTTATATATCTGCCTGTCTTCAAACCATTAATAATTTATTGAGCACTGTGGGAGCTGGGAGAATTCGGCATGTCAGGGAATGAAGCCTCTTATGTATAAAAATTTCTTCCTCCTTGCCAAAAGAAAACAATTAAACTTAAACGCTTTGCAGAGCCACTCAGGTTCATAAGTCACGATGCTAAATAGTCATCTGTCTGAAAAAAATTCTGCCTGTAAATATGTGGACATTTATGTTTGGCACAAAACTCAAAAGTCATTTAAGATCAAATCAGCCTACAATGCTTTACCAGTATTAGGTAGATGCACTATATGGTAGAAAACTGTACTGTTTTCTGTGCTCACTGCATATGCAAACCATTTTTCCTAATAGATTTAACCTAAAATGTGTGGGCCTTTTATTTCCTCTAAAGTTCTAAAGTAGTAGAAACTATGAAAGATCATAGGTGTACATTTGTATTTGGAAGGAAGTCTCTAGATTAATTCTGTATCTTACCTTGATTAGCATATCAGAAAAATGAATATAAACAACAAAACCAACAGCATCTGTGCTATTGTCTGCCAAAACATATATGGAAATTTGGAATTTACAATAGCATTCTCACCTGGCTGTAAAATGTCAGACTCGGGAAATTCATCAAAGTTGGAAGTATCATCAATACTTTTGATTTCTATAGGAATCGCAGCTGGTCTTTCCCTGAAAATAGAAATAAATGCCAGCATAGTGAATACTAGGAAAAGATACATAAAGTTCCAGTTTTGTTTAACCTAGCTTTTTAAAGTTACAACACCCCTTTAATTTAAAGCACAAAGGTTCCACTGATTCCATCTGGCTTGTCTGTTTGCTGACATCATGGGGAGATTTCTTAGTTTCCTATCTAGCATTAGTATCATCTTGGCAAACTTGAGGAAAACAAGATTCCCATTAAGAGTGGAATGCTGTTCCAATTATCTGCCATATAGCTATGGCTCAATCTTGGTTGCCACCAAGAACCAATGCAGTTACCTTCATTTCATAAACCCAGTTGAGCAGGATGTTACTTGCACTTGGAACTATGTTGCTTTACAATTCCAGTGCTCAACAGCCTGAACCGCAGCCAAATACCTTTTGACTGTAGCTCCTGACAATCAGTTGCCAGTACCTTTCATCCAAAATGAGTTGGATCTGACATGTTATGGCTTTATTAGCTCAATCATTAGGCAGCCCTTTATGAAGTTAAGGTGGCTTGCAAAGTTGCTTAAGTGATCTGTCCCACGAAAGCATTCAAACTGCAACATGGCACTGTGGGAAAGTTATTAACTTCCAACTGTAAACTTACTATGCTTGTAATTATCAGAATTACAATTAAATTCATTTGTGGGTGGAATGAGGAAACCATTTTGCCAGGTTGCCAAATGCAGTGTAAACAGATAAGTCACTGCTCTTGCTGCTTATTAATGTCTCCCATACTGAAAAGATAAGTTAAATGAGACTTTCAGCACCAGAGGAAATGAGAAGTACAAGAGCTGGGCAATTACACACCCACAGTACGGATTTCCACATAGAGAAGTGCAGTATTCCTGAAAGAGCAGACTGCCACAAAGCTTAAAAGGGGCTGAGCAATGGTTATTTCAGCTGAAAATGTCCGTGGCTCCACCCAAAGTGTGCTCTAAAGATGTTACTGCTTTGAATATATGCATCCACATGCCTAAGCTCGAGCTAAAACTGGTACAGCTGCTTCAGCCAGGCCCTCTTACTGGGCTTGGCTCAGCAGAATTTGGCCACAGAGGCTGCCACTCCAAGGTGAGTCAAGTGCCTCTGCCCAGTGATCTGCAGACATCCTGGTTCACTTAGGTGTAGTATCTGCAACGTGCATTCAATACATGCCCTGTGTTTTCCTCCTACTTGCTGCCTCTCCTCTTCATTCACCTTTTTTCCCTGCATTTTTGGAATACAGTTTGCTTTTCTTGTGCCCCTATTACAAAAAGAGTCAATTATTGCAATAACTGCAGAGCCCATTACTACTGAAAAAGGAGCTCTTTCTGACATTCACAACATACATCAGGAATAACATAGCCATCCTACCACAATTCCTTTCCATCCTGGGCACTCTGGGGCATCTCAAGACAGTTAAAACTCTGATCAGATCTATGAATGTCAGCAAGGCCTGAAAACCTTCGCTGTCACCCACCTACTGCCAGTACCTGCCTTTCAAAATAAAAGATAAATTGGAAATAATTATCCTTGACATCACAAAGTATGAAATTCTTGCTTTCATGGCTTTCGTTCTCTGTATAAAATGTGTATAAATATATATACCTGATATGTCCCCAGTCCACTCCTTCAAAAAACGGATGACTTTTAATTTCCTCTACTCCATTACTACCAATTCTATTTTCTGAATCAGTACAAAACCTAAAAAGTGAAAAAAAAGACTGTTACAATAAATGCAGACAAAAGCAACTGCAAATGTCATTGTATCCTGTATCACAAAATTGAGGAGGTTCTTTCAAATTGTTCCATCACTTGGGGTAATGTAAAAGCAGCCTGTTGCACCTAGGAGAGAAGGGAAATAGTTGAAGCATAATATAAGAGCCCCAAAACAAAAAGCCACAATAACAGCAACTTAGACCTTTTCTAAACTGTTGTATCCCCATCTTCAAGGTCTGTGAAAAGTTCTAGCCCTGTAAGATTAGTTTGGAATGGAGACGCAAGTGTCTACCATTGAAAAATCCTCTGCATGTTGTCAATGATAAAATCCATGTTTCAAAATCAAACTAACACAAAGTGAAATACGATGAGTTTCTTATGTCACATTTTGGAACTACAATGAGCCAACAGACTCATTCAAAACGTGCCATGTCCATAGCACTCTTCCTGTCACCTCCTCTCTCCTTAGGGGTCCGTGTGCTGGTGGTATGGGGACTCAAGGCCTATTTCTGCTAGGGCCCAGCTGCAGAACCTCAGCTGAGACTTTACAAGAAATTGTCAATTAGGCAAGAAATAAAAAGGTGAAATTGTAGACAGAGCTAGGACTATTGAGATGGGGACTGTTATCTGCTCAGGAAGAACACCAACAAGGAAAAGCATAAAATCCTAAAGAAAAAAAATAAGGAGGCTGCCATCAGGGATTTCTTCCAGGGAGCACCAGAGGGCCCTACTCATCCGGATAGACACCTGCCAGGACTGATGCCTACTTGGCTGGAGAAGTCTCTGAAGTATCTCATCAAGAAGGTGGTGAGCATCTCAATGCTTAGCCTAGCAGTTCATTAAATCTGAGCTATCTTTCATATGAGTTAGCAAAGACTTAACTGCTTTGTATTTTCACATTGTCCTTGCAGTCTCTTTGAGGACAGTAAGATGTCAACAGCGACATAAAGAGGGAGGTTTACAGTAATAGGAAAAAACACCCATGTGAAATAAAAGGTTGGTCTTGCCAAGTGTGGAGTCCCCTGATGACCTCCTGGAACTGGGGAGCACTTGCTGCATAGGCATGTGGGCCTCCTGCTGCTCTGAAAGTCAGCTGGCCTTTGTTAAATTAAATCCTGTTTGCCTAGATGAGCAACGCCTATGGCTGTTGATTTAGTTATCCTGAACTCAATCTCTCCACACGATCACATCATCCAGATTTGCAAGGTGCTTTTCACATCAATATACTGCAATACCAAAAAGATCACCTTCTCACTAGTTAGTGAAATTTTCAGCAGGTGATTTAGTAATGTAGCAAGTTAGGCTATAAACTGACTCCAATTATAGAGTGCAATGTTCTTCTACTCGTAAGTGAGTGTCACTTGGGGGGAAAAAAAAAAACAGTTTGTATTTCTATGGCAGCCCAGCCAGCTGGCTGCTGCCAAGCACTAATAATAGACCTCAAACCTTATAACAACAATTAGCCAGACCAGGACTCAGGATTTGTCAAGGCTTTGTCTGAACTTGAGCTTATTTTAGTTTGATTTTATCTGTATCCATAAAAATAAACTTTAGCTTTGCCTGCAACTTCCTTTAAATTGAAATACACGTTGTCTAACTGGTCTAATTTAGTAAATTGTCTATAAACTAAACATGCTTTACCCTAACTTAAATCCTTCCATGTATGTAGAAAAAAATGACTCAAGTAGTCATTGTGTAAGCAAACTCACGAGCAAGAAATGTTAACAGAATTAACTAAAAATGCACCAAACACAGCAAAGACTGGGAAGGAAAAAAAACCTCAGCAGCAACACTGTACTCTTCAGCAAAGAGCTGAGGACACCAACACCACACAGGAGATGTCAAGCAGAACACTAGAGAAACAGACACTAAAATGTAACAAAATTGCTATACCCGAACTTATCAATGACGCTTAGCAATAATAAAATAGTTTTAACTGTAAGTATCACTGTAACTTGATTAACAGTAACTGTTGCATTTGCTATGTCTGTTGTATGCTAGTAAAGCACAGCTCAGACTAATAATAAATTCTAGTTCTTGGCTCTGCCTATGAAGTACATTCCCTTTTTGCCTGTAATGAAACTGTGTAAGCCTGTACTATTATCTCTGAGGGAAACAAAGAAATAAAAATAAATCAAAGCCAAAATCCACCCCCTCAGACCTCCCAGGACAAAAGAGCATTTCTGCCTGACCTTGACACCAAAACCCCTTGCAAAAACTTCAAGTAAACTCAATGGATTAAAAAGTGTCACTTGAGAAAAAGTGAGTAAATCCGAAGCATTCAAATATTTCTGTTTAGTGCATTAAATGGCTGTGAGCTGTTATTTTCTAGTTCCTTCTAAGAAGAGAAAAACTGTGTGTTAATCCCTTTTTTCTTCTTGTTTTTCTGTCTGATTTGTTTCTTCTGATACTGTGGTACAAAATCAGGATCACTACAGCTTATTAATTCATGTTAAAGACATGGCAAAGGGAGAAAGACTGAAAAATCCATCTAGGATAGAGGTACAAAACAAAGCAATTTCCCCTCCAATCTAAAGCTTTCTTCATGAAGAATGGAATGTTCACCTAATGCAGGGGTGTCAAAGTCACAGCCTGTGGGCTGGATCCATCCCTCCACCCTGTTTTATCTGCCTGGCACCTTATTTCTCCCTGGCGGCAGCACTGAGCTCCTTGTCCCTGCGCTCCTGCCAGCGCCAGTCACGTGTGCAGCGTGTGACGCGCCTTACGCTGCAGGGGCAGGAGAATGGTGAGAGCTGTGAGTCCGGCACCCCTGACCTAATGGAAAATGACCACATCTGTGTAAGAGACCAGAAACAGCCTTTTGTTACTGACCTTAGAATTAAATCCTTTGCCTTCTCTGAAATGGGCACCTCTGGAGGAAATACCAACGTTTCTTTCCAGTTCATAACTTTCCGATAAGTCTCTTGTGGTGTCTCTGAGCAGAAGGGTGGATACCCTGCACAAAGAGAAAAATTAACAAGCTTTTCCCAGAAGAGGAAAGTGACCTGGGTCTCTGCTTTTGCCACTACAGCTTCCAAATCTAAAAAGTAGTACTAGCCAAAAGTTTCTTCTTTTGTAATGCAACATTATAGGTTATTTTGATAGTTCCAAATAAAAAGACTGAACCTCAAAGAAATTTAATAGTTGCTTCAGTGAATAACTCTTCCCTAATTGAGGCATCATCTCTTGCTGTCTTCCTGGAGGAAGGCAGGAGGACTTCAAAGGCACCTGGATGCTGAATTTGGGGCTTACTTCAAGCAGAACTGAAAGAAATTCTAGTACCGAAAGAAATTCTAGTACCTTCATGCTATACAGGGGATCAGACTCTGAACTAAAGGCCCTGTTACCTTTGAACTCTTTCAATGATTCTTCAGCTGGGGTCTTTAACATACCTATTAGCATTTCATACATAATCACTCCTAAAGACCACCAGTCACACAGCTTGTTGTACCCAGTCTGCATAAACACTTCTGGTGCAATATAGTCTGGGGTCCCAACAGTAGAATACGCCTGGAAAAAAAGAATAAACTCTTTAAGATAAATACTACATTTTTACACTCTGCAAAACCTTTTGTTGGGGATTCACATATAGAATCTTGTCATTTGGATGAACAAGAACGCTTAATTTGAGCATTCACAGTATCTGAAATCCCAAGATCAATATGCTTTTACTCAAGTAAGCACAGAGAACCTTTTATTCTCTCTGTCTCATGGTTCACCTAGCCTCACCACACAGTTCTGCCACATCAATCTTTACTGACCTGGAGATGTAGATTTTCCAGGGATCTAACTCAAAGTGGGAGTAAGGGCGTGAAATACAGCCTCTATGAGGCAGCATGATAGCAACGTAATCTCATTGTGTCTCACGAGGAAATTAAAAACAACCCAGAAGTTTTTAAGGAATACTGAAGCCTATCACTTCTTAAACAGAATGTGCAAAATAAGACGTTCCAAAATTTGAAAACTGAGGTCTCTGTGACTGCTATTTGGAGAAAATCACAAACAAGGCTCAAATTCTGAAGCCCTATTGCAGACGCTTTCCTTTGATTCAGTACATGGCAGAACTCCCTTTATTATTTGACCACTCCTCATTGTAAATCCAGGCTGCAGCATTCCAGTGCCAATACCCTCCCATTGCCCTTCCATCATCCAAACAAGTTTTCCCCACAGTTCTCTGAATAAGAACCACGCAGCTACGCATCTTCTTGTGACCCTGAACTGCAAGACTTAAGCCCAGGAGTGCACACACAATGTTGATACCAGGTCAGTCTAGGAGACAAACTCAAAGCACAGCTTTGCTAAGAGATTACTGACACCGCGGGTTAGTGCTGATGCTGCTTAGGGAAACAAAGGCAGAGAGAAGGACTGCATCTTACTGGTCATAGCTCTGAAAACAGACAGACCAAGCAACCTTGATCTCTGAGCTATTCCACATTTGGAGTCATTTGCAATTTTGTGAGCTTCAGGAGAGCAACATCTGTAAGGAAGGAAGGCCTTTCAGTTTTTAAAGCCCAGTAGCATTAACGCCCAGTTTTCATTCAACATTTTCTGAAAATAGTTTAAAAAAAGAAATTATGTATAATTTTATTAACTCACCAACTGTCGCCTATTCTTCTTCCATGTTTCTGCTTTTCTCTTTGAGTTCATATTCTGAAACGCTAATTTACCAAATAGTTATTAGATAACAAATGCATTTGTGAGAATGAAAAGATTGATAACATTCCATTTTCAAAGACTATCTATTGTATATCTTTAAAATGTTTTAAACTAGAAATAAATACTTGACTATAACTGGAGATGGGAAAACGAATAATTACTGTCCAAGTAGGACACAACTGTCATTTCTACCTTAGAACTTGATAAAAGGTTTACAGATTGCTCTGAGATCAGCAACACTTCTTGCTACAGCTGGCAAAGTATGTTCAGATATGGGTAATGCATAGGCAACAAGTGAAGAATCCAAGAACTACAGAGGAATTATACATTTGTAGAATAAAACACTAATGTGGATGTGCCACCAAGGCATGCTGATGAACAACTTTACTCTTATGAAAAGCTTCATGAGATTGTGACTGACTTCAGTAAGTCAGCACATAAAAACTATGCCCCTTCTTAAAGTTCTTCTAGAACTTCACTAACATTGTACCTATATTTTAATGTATTTTTCATAACATCACGTTATTTTTGCACATTTGTAAATAGATACAAATATATTAACACTGCAGAAATTGTAATTTCTTTTCTATGAAATGCTTCCATGTCCTGCATTTCCAGTTTTCCAACTAAATGCAATCTGCCTGATCAATCCTGCTTAACCCAGAAGTAATAAATACAATGTGGCACAGCTGCAGCTCAAAACTATTTAAATGTTTAACTAGGACACATTACACTTACAGAAGTCACTTGGCGGGTTGTGTGTAAGGTTCCTGTAGAACTCTGTTCTGTGAGCTTTCTTTAAACCCGTGCATAGCCCAAAATCAGACAGTTTTACATGACCCTAAAAAACATCAGAGAAGATAAAATGATTTAGAAAGATAGTGCTCAAAAAAGAAAGTTCTAATAACTGCACTTGCCTTCTCAGGCCATCACAGACTTGCACAGGACTACCTAATCCAGGACAAGTAGACAAATAATGACTAAATATTGATACACTTTGAGAGTGTGTCTCCTCTTAAAAAGTTTACTGCCCTCTGGGAATGGCTGCATCTACAATTTGTCTGGGTTTTGTTTTGAACTGCATAACCCCAAAACTGAGAAAGCCTTCAGCACAAAATTCTTTTGTTTTGTTTTGATGGTAACCTGTTTTTAATCAGGTTTCCAGACATCAGTGCTAGACAGTCTGCGGATTTGTGAACAGTGATTACTGGGTCCATTCCATGGCTCGCTATAGTCAGTCTAACAGACAGAGCATTTCCACTGGTCAGTGGGTAATGAAACAAATGAGATAGTCGCAGAACTGAATCAATTATTTAGCATTGTATGAATGTTCCATGCTTTCATTTGTCTTGAAGTAACTAAGTATCAGTTTTTAACATGTATGAATATGAGCACCTGGACACCGCAAGTAGGCTGGCTTTCCCTAAAAGCATTCAAATGCTTTCCAACAAAAAGCAAGAGCAATTTTGCTTTGTTTAAGCATGCTAGTGTTCTACAAAGAAAAGATAATGACCACTTTCTGTCTTTACTCCAGCCAGTGTAAAATCACCAGTGTGACACTACTGGTTCCCACCAATTAGCAGCACTATAAGAACCATTAGCAGCAGCCTAAGGCATTTAAAGCAGGGGCAGTTTATGTGCACATTACGTGCCTTAGCATCCAGCAGAAGGTTATCTGGTTTAATATCCCTGTGGATGAATCCCAGTTGGTGAATAGCATCTATGGCCAGCACAGTTTCAGAAATGTAAAACTGTGTCTCTTCTTCTGATAAGGTGTCTTTCTTCATTAATAAGGTCATCATGTCACCTAACCAAAGAGTAAAAATACACAGCTTAGAAACCAGAACATTTTAATCATAAGACTAATTCTACGTGAAACCCCAGTAGAATCCAGATTTAACCTTGTAACTGGCCTTATAGCTACTAATTATATAAAACTATTACTGCAAGGACCTACAAACCCAAAATATTTTTTTTAGTAAACTGGATATAAAGCTGTTGAAAACCCTAAAGAAGCATTTTAATTGGATAGTCCAGGAAGATATAGTGAATTTTAACGCATAATACACATACTGCATTTATTTAATAGAATCAGCAGTAAAAAGCAGAACGTTGGATCAGAATAATTATTTAATCCAAGTCTATTTTAACACCCTTACATAACCTTTCTCCTTCTCCTTAAAATTAGGTGTGGTTACGTTAATGGGATTTCATTTAGAACAGGGATGTCAAACTCATGGCCCACAGGCTGAATCCATCCCTCCCCCTTGTTTTATCTGCCTGGCACCTTGTTTCTCCCCGGCAGTAGCACCGAGCTCCTTGTCCCTGCGCTCCTGCCAGCGCCAGTCACGTGTGCAGCGTGTGACGCGCCTTACGCTGCAGGGCCAGGAGAACGTGGGAGCCGTGGGTTTGACACCCCCGCATTAAGAATAACATTAACTTTTTTAATATAACAAAGCACATAGCATGATTGTTTCTAACATTTCATGAAGCTGACAACAAAATCTAAGGAAGAAGTACTGCTATCATCCAACACCACAACACAGAGCTTACCTCCAGGTAAAAACTCCATGATCAGGTAAAGATTCCTTTTATCCTGAAAGCTGTAAAACATTTTTACTACCCAGGCTCCATCCGCTTCAACCAAAATATCTCTTTCTGCTCGGATATGGGCTACCTAAAAAAAAAATAAAATCTATCGTTAAAGGACAAGTTGAATATTTCAACAAGGAACATGGTATTATATTCCTAATCCTTCAATATGTTTTCATGATCTTTAACGAAGAAATATTTTCACACTCTTTCCATAGTCATATATTTCATATTTTTACTAGATCTTACAAAGTTCTCACAAAATACCCAGAAGAAATTTACAGGAGTCAATTCAATGTTGAAAATAATTGTTCATACAACTTCACAGAAGCAGTTTATAGAAACACAAAGCACAGCTTGTTAAGTTATTTCTGTCTGTTGGAAAGACCTGAAAAAAGCTGGTATAAAAGTGCAATTCCTTTTTTTAATATACCTTCATTTGAAGTGGAAACAAAGAAGTTAGAGCTAACCACCTCAGAGCTTTGTGCAACTCAAGGTGCAAATACTGACAAAATTATTGGAAAAGGCCAGAGTTGGTCTTAAAGAATGCAAGAACCAAGAGGTGAAAAGGTAGATGCATTACAATTACTGTCAGAAGTTACCAGATTTCTCATATATGTATACAAAGAATTAGAAAATCAATAGCTACTTCTAGACATATATGTCACATTTTGAACTTGGCGAGGTAAGCCTGGGGAATCTTCTCTAGGCAAGAGTGACTGAGTGCCTAAAGTAATTACTTCCTGTAAATCTGATTTCTGCATTGCTGTGAGAAGAGAGAAATGCCTGATTCACATTACAACAAACTGCTGCCTAGTTCCCAAATCCACATTGTGCCCACTGCTGGTGGAACAATGAATCCCTTCCAGATGGTACATGGAGCCTACTCCTATGTGGGTAGATGGCAAACCTTACTTGAACTGCACAGTAAGTGCCTTGGTCAAGTGGGAACAGGGCTGGCACGAATTTCAGCCCTTCGAGATGATGGCAGATAGCAATGAGCTCAGTGGCCAGTATTAAAGCAGTGCAAAAATGGTCAGGGTCTTGGGCTATTTAAGGTCAGAGAGAAATGGAGGAGAAGATGGAGCCATTCCTCCAAGTGATGCGCATGAAGCTGGCCCAGAAGCGAAAAGACCACCACTGCTGCTGATGTTGGCCCTGGGCAAGTGAGTTTGGGAACGTCTGACCTTGCTCAGGATACTCCAGTCCCAGCCGAGGCTTTGAAAAAAATATATGGAGAGCTGCTACCACATTCATTTATTGGAAACTAAGAATAACGGAGACTGGAGGAGAGGTGTGTGTTTCACTAGAATACGCACTCATCCTGAAGGAAAATGAAAGACATATGCATGGAAAAATATTTGACAGCTGTAAGATTTTCATTATTCATAGATCAGACAGCAGCTGCTGGAGAAAAAAATATATACCGCTATTCCAGCTTTGAGGGTTGTTTCCAAAAAGCAGCCATCTTCTGCATCTCTTCCTCAATTCTACTGGCAAGGAACATCTTTATGTCTATGTTCTTTTCACAGGTTTTCAAAGGGCAATGGGTTCTCTTTATAGGAGGTTCTCCAACTTTGATTTATCTAGCTATTCCTATTCTCATTAGAAAATATTTCTTTCCACTCCCCACTCCTCAATGTAGCTATAAAATATAACATTAAAACCTTACTTAAAAAACAGCCAGTGCTATCAGGCTTGAGGAAACCCCCTAATTTTCTTAAATTTTTGTCCTGTGGTGCTTTCCATTGAACAAACCAGCAGATAAACACTCTCCAGGGAAGACTACGATCCCAAACTAAATGGACAGTGTGAGCTCACAGCCTCCTTACCACATCAGGTTATGAAACTGGGGCAGGGCTCCAACCAGAGCGCCACACATCCTGGCTGCTGTGCAGAACATGCTGCTCCTCTGGCTCCCTATATTCAGGACATGGGCTTGAGGAGACAAAAAGTCTGTGCCAGTAAAAAGACATTCAAGTAACTCTGCAGGGACACGTAATATAAGAGCCAATAATAAGTAACACTTGGACTGGTAAGGAAAGTCCTCTTTTTTCTGCCTTCTCACTTCAAACATCCCTGCTCTATTTCTTTGCTTTGTAGTGCTGATGTACTCACTAAGTCCTACCAGGAGTTTGCAGTGATTTGTTAACTGAAAAGTAAAAGCAAAAACCAAACCAAACTTAAAAAAAAGCAAAACAAGACAAAACCCTACTAAAAAAGCAAAACAAAAGAGAACAAGGCCTATGAAAAATGTGACATCTGTTGGTATCTAACCATCAAAAGAAAACACCAAATACTCTGTTTTTACTTCAGCACAGTATTGCTTTTCAAGAGGCACTTTCCTAAAAGTAGTTTTACAGATTAAGTACTGTAAGGTCTGCATTGATAAAGGAAGACAGAAAAAGATAAAAATCTCTGTCACTATTCCAAATAAGTTCTACATAAAACATTTTTTTTACATGATGTTACGTGACCTTATTTCCTATCCTCTCATTCTTTTGTAGTGTGGTAGCATCTCCATAGATGCTTTTGACTGCTATTTCATTATTGGGGTTTTCAAAGTGGAAAATATGACCAAGTAGTATCTGCCACAAAGATCAGTAATTTTCTAGACTGAAAAAGTTTGAAATCTTGGGGAATTATGTAACACAAACCTGCTCTTTTTCCAGCATATCTGCTTTTCTTAGGATCTTCATTGCATAAATATGACCCGTATCTTTCTTCTGAACGAGGCGTACCTGTCATAAGAAGTATAAACCAGTCAATCTCCTCTACCTGAGAAACCAGAACACAGCATGGAATCTACTGGAAGGCTCAAAATTGCCGGTCATGGAAAAGTTCTTTGGTTGCAGATTTAAAAACACATAGAAAAAAAGAAATATTTCTACACCATATACAACATTAATAGCAGTGATGAAGAGACAGTTTGAAGTAGTTATTGTTCTAAGAAAAGTTGGCAGGCACACTACATTCCCAGAAGCTGTGAGATTGTGTATGCTAGAATTCAGGAGCAGAAATTAGGTTGGTGTAAAAATAACTGTAATTTCTGTCATTGTAACCTGTGATACTTAGTTTTGATTAATCTTTTATTTACCTGTGTTCATGACGTATACCATTCTGAAGCGTGAAATTCACTTTATTTATGCTAAAGGCTCTGTTTTCACTGTTTATTCTTTTTCTTTTTTTATACTATGCTGTCTAAAGATAGATACAAATTTGAGCAATTTTGTTGTATGAGTTCAAAAGGGGATGTAAAGCAGCAGAAGCTGCTAGCAATATCAACCAAGCATTTGACCAGGGGACCAGATGTACAGCTCAACCTTGGTTCCAAAAATCTTGTAACAGAAACAAGAGCCCTGAAGATGAGGGGGGTCGTGGATGTCCTTCTGTGATAGACGACAACCAGTTGAGGGCGAATTTGAAGTAGACCTACACAAAAAAATCTTGAGAGGTTGCAGAAGAACTAGGTGTTGGCCATTCAGCAGTTGTTTGCCATTTGTACCAAACTGAAGAACCAAAAAAGCTCAACAAGTGGGTGCTGCATGAGCTGAATGAAAAAACTTCTAAAAAAATCACCATTTCAAAAGCTGCTCTGTGCTGCTTTTGCACAACAAAAATGATCCATTTCTTGATTGCACTGTGACATGTGATGAAAAATGGATTCTATATGACAACCAGTGGTGTTCCGTGCAGTGGCTGGACTGAGGTGAAGCACCAAAACACTTCCCCAAATCAAACCTGACTCAAAAGAAGGCTATGGTCACTGTTTGGTGGTTGGCAAGTGGAATCATCCACCACAGCTTCTTGAATCCTGGTGAAATCATCACAGGAGAGAAGTATTGCCAGGCAATCGACAAAATGTACCAAGAACTGCAACGTTTGCATGCAGCAGTGGTCGATGGAAAATGACCAGTTCTTCTCCATGACAACACCCGACTGCATATCCGGCAAATGACTCTGCAAAAGCTGCACAAACTGGGCTATGAAACACTGCCTCGCTCAGCTTCCTCACCAGAACCCCTTCTCACTCATTACCACATTTTCAAGCATCTTGACAACTTCCTGTAAGAGAAGGTTTTCCACAACCAGGCAGCAGCTCAAAATGCCTTCCAAACATTAATCAGTTCCAGGACTCCAGAATTCTGTGCTATCAGAACAGACCTCTTTCTCATCGGCAAAAATGCACAGATTCTAATGGTTCTTATTTTGACTGGTCAATTTTATTCTAAGCTGAGATACATTGCTTTAAAGTTCATGGTTAAAACCAGCAATTCTTTTTGCACCAACCTAATACAAGCATGATGTGACACAAGGTATGGAGAATGTTTATGGAGAGAAGCTCTGCAACTGCAAATTCATCATTTCATGGGGCCACATGGGCAACATCAGTTAGGGCTAACAAAGCTGTGGGCCCCTCTGGGCCTTTCCAGGGGCCTTGACAAATCAATGCACGTAATTCATTACTGACTTATCACGCTTGTACAGTTCCTCAAATAGCTATTAGTCTGCAATTAAACTCCTCCACTGGAACTTTTTATTCTGTAATTAAAATGTTTCATTTCAATGTTCAATCCAATTTTAATATACTGCTCAAGCAAGAATCCAACAAACCTCCCCAAACGCTCCTCTTCCTATAACTTTCAAAGATTCAAAGTCATCCAAGCCAAGTCTAGTCCTCTTCAGTCGCAGAAACTCTGTTTCTTTGCGAGCATGTTGTGACCTGCGCAGTTTTTTCTAAAGAGACACAGAAACTTGTCATTTGACAGTAGAAAGTCAAGATATACAATCTACCTTCCTGTGAAGTATTCTCTCCCATTATGATTACAGAGAAAATGTAAAAGGAGAAGTCTGTCAGAACTTCTTAAAGTACGATCCACGAGCAGTCTTTTATATAGAGGCATTAGGTCCAATTTCACTTTTTTTGTGGAGCTTATTTTTTATTACTTAGATATAAAAGAACAGTAACAAAAAAATAAAAAAAATATTACACTGGTTGAAACAAAGCATATCAGTCCAAAGTCATTCGCTGAGGCAAGGAGTCTTGGTTTTGGACAGCGTGAAGGATCAATAAAAGCCAAAACTTGCACCCTGCCAAAAAGAGTGATGACAGCCAGCAGAGATCCAACTTAGACTATCTATAGCAAAATCCATTTAGTTTACGGCAGGCAAACACCCATATTTGAAAGAAAAAGCTGTTAAATCCTCTCATTTATTTTGTTGCTTAAAAATGTCAATGGGGTTCACCTGAAGAGAAAACAAACGCCAACCTATGCTCCTAAAAATGCCAAGAAGATCTCAGAGACTGGTGCTAACAAGATACATCCATCAGGCACCTGCCAGTTTTGTACTAGGATGACTACGTTGTTTAAAAACCACAAGATGGCATTACACATCCACACGCACTTTTCCCTCTCCCCAGGAGTTACAGCAGAGACACTAACTCCAAAATGACTGGGACACTGTTTCTGCTTATTTCCCTGCCTACGCTGAAGGCAGGACAGGCAGCCATGGTGTGATGGACCTCAGAAAAACAATTTATTGACCCAAGTTCTCTGCCAACTGGACAGAGATCCCTCGTCACCCATATCCAAATGGAGCAAAGGCATCAGTTTACAGAGCAAGAAAAAAAAATATTTCAGTATTTTGCTTTCTACCCTCTTCTTCCAAGCACATCTCACCTTCTTCTTACCAAATTTAACAGCAAGCAATTTCAATCTTTGAAAAGCATGCTATGTACTTGCTGCGGATATATGTCTCTTAAGGACTAAGAGTGGCATGAAAAGCCTCAGGTATTGCAGGTATCACTCAAGCATATTCACATCTTCCCTAATAAACAAGTTAATTACAATGGCAACATTAATTTAAAAAATAAAGCTTAACATGCTACCTAACTTTTCTGTAAGCTCCTCCAGTGTCTGTTTGATTTGAGACAGTGCAAAGAAAAGCAAAGCAGTCTCTTCAAAGGTTACTTAAATAGTATTTACCTCCTCATCTGCAAGGCCTTCCTCTTCCATAGCCACTTCTAGCTTCTTCTGCCTGTGAAGGGGAGAAATAGGAGATTGCTCTGTTTATTATTTATTAAATACAAACATAACACTACAGCAAACAATGCCTTTACTTCACAAATTCGAGATACCAAAGCATTTGCCTCGAACAGAAGTCAGAAGACTTACTGCCCACTCTCCATCCATTTACTCATTTGTGACCAGAGCTGTTGTAAATATATAACCAAGTTTAAGCACACTTATGTATTAATCGTGCTTAATCTGCAGAACTAGGCTTTAAAAGTCCAAACACTTCATCACTAATGACTTATATTTCTTCATACAATATTGTTGAAGTAAGGCTGTTTTTATCCATTAGGATTATGAATCAGAATAAACATGCTTTCACCATTTCTATCTCAGCTTTACTTCCAACACCTCAGCCAGTTCCAGCTCTCACCTCCAGTCCCAGCCTCCCTGACCTCTCCGTGGTTGCACATCTGGTCCCACTCCCCTTACTCCCATGCCAACTAACTCTACCCCTTTGGATTCACCATCATCTCCTTCCCGTGTCCTGTCTGGCCCTGGGCTCACTGGTCCCAGGGCTCCTTCAGCTGGTGCCATGCCAGGCTAGGAGGGTCTGAGCAGGAAGCAAAAAAGCCCGGGCGTCCCCTCACAGATGGCAGGAAGTCACTATTTAGCAATGTGTCTACTGGACCCCTCTTTTCTCCACCTGCAGGATGCTTCTTTACAACTGCCAGGGTGCAGCTTTCAGAAAGCTGGTTACCCATTATCAGCAGCCAAGAGTTTGAAGGCTGGGTGCCAGACTGCCTGTGTCTTTCTGCACTCTGGGAGATACAGCAGGATCTCCTAAATTAAAGGCCCTCAGTAGACGGTCTATTCACCTAACTAGAAGCAACTCAATTACATGGGGTAATGACTAAATATGATGGAGAGAAACCCTGCTGCTCAGCTGAAAACCCCTCAATTAAAAACATATTACCAGGGGAATGATAATTTCACATGCTGATGACAATTTGAAACACATTAATTATAATAAAATGCTCAGAGCTTTGACACTTAATTCAAGTAGCACTTCACCACATCAGAGACAAAACTGGGTACCGATGACAGAAGTAGACATGACCAACACACACTCCCATGCAAGGAGTATGAGTCAACACCCCCAAAAAGAATTTAAAGCTGGATATTACATTATTCCCCAAATTCTTCCTGCTACCCAAGAGCCTCTCAAACCCTTCATTACCAACCCTGTGCTCTTTACCACCCCCTTTTTCCACCCCAAGCCACCTCTAGCTCCCTGCCTTTTTCCTTTCCCCCATCACCCCCTTGAAAAACTCCTCCCATTAATCCTATTCCATATCTCCTCTACACTCCCTTTTGCAGGTTTTATGAATCTTGGCATGAGCTCCAATGCTGCAGAGCATGAAGACACACCACAGGCCACTGCTTTACACAAAACCAAGTTACCACCCATCAGCAGCTCTGTGGCATCTACCACCGTACAGTTTCTCTCTGTGGTGGTCTGAAGTCACCAACTCCACATGCAAAAGCTTCACACGTGTTGCAAAACAACACCCTGCACAGAGCAGTTTCTGCAAAGTAGTAATAATCTTGATGAGGAGGTAAACTGCATGAGAACATCAAAAGTGGAGGTTCTTGGTCACTCAGCGATAGCTTGGTGCAGTAGCAGGGGATGTTCACAGGTCTACCAGCACAGTCAGCAGCTGAAAGGTAACCTGTGCTGGTTGGGGAATATCTTCTCACTACCAAGTACAAAAAGGCATTCGAGAACTGCCGTGCATGGTGAACAAAAGACCTTTGAACAAACAGCACCAAAACCCAAACAAGAACAGCTGAAGAGGGGTGAGAGGAAGCAGAGCTGGTACCTGGTTTCTCTCTCTTCGTGCTGTATAATTAGGTTGCTGTAGAAGTTCTCCAGCGTAAGTTTGGCCACCGTCACTCTCTCCCGGGTGTGGTTACTCATGGGAAAGGATGTTGTAGTCCCTGCAGTCATCGCCATGGTAACATGTACTGAAACAGAGCATGTCAAATCATTACTCACTTGAAAATAGAAATTATAAAACATATATATGTGAATCTATTTTTTTTCCTTTTCCCACTCTCCATCTCCAAATTCTTAGATGCTATAGAATTCAGAGGAAAGGCACTGTTCTTTAGATATCAAAAACCTCCACTGAAAAGCTCCATTACAAAATTATCCTGAGATAGCAGGAGGACGCACTACGCACTCTCTGAAAAATAACAACATGTTGGCAAAACACACAGTGAATCACAGCAAAGAATTATGCAGGCTATGGGCAGCTCACCCAGCAGTGCTTGTCCACAAATGAGGAAAACGTATCACCAGTGGACTTGAGCCCAGCCTAGAGGAGCGAAGAGGTGGTGGAGCACAGAAAGGAAAAATGGGAAGTGAGAGGAAGGCCAGGCTGCTCCCACAGTTGGACATGTAACAACTTGATGATGATTTCAGACTCCAGAAATGCCAGGTGCTACCAAAGGACAGGATAAAATGAAAAAGTAAATGGACAAAAAGCCTAATACCATCCAGGAAAGAAGCTATTTCAAGGACAAAAAACAGTCATCAAGTATCTTTAAAATTCAAAGCCACTCAACAAACCTGCACTATGACAGTTGGGGGGGGATTTATAGAAATCCTTGTATGAAAAATAAGGGAATTGCCATATTTTAAATAGAAAACTTTTTTTTCTGTTTGTTGGTTGTTTTTTAAAGCAACAGCCAACAACCAAGAATAGAAAAACCCTCCCCACCACAAGGCCATTAGGCAAGCAGTCTTTCTGTTTGTTTCCTTCCCGACCACCTCTGCCATGCTGCCAATGAAACAAGAATTTTTGAAGCGGCTGCTCACTACAGAGCTCCCTGTGTTTAGATTTTCAAATTCAAGGGGTGGGGAGGGAGTAGGAATCTTCTTTGGCATCTATAAAGACATTACCCATGCAGATAAAGAACTTGTACATCAGAGTACATGGTCACGGAACACTTAAAAAAATGGGAAGAGGAAAAAAAGAAGGGCTGCCCTCTTGGATAGCTTTCATCACGAACCCAAAGAACTTGGATGTGGTAGAACAATGCTTTTTATGCTGGGAAAAGACATCTTAGGGCATCCCTGCCTCCCTTGCAGCTGGTCTAGGGAAGTCAGGGGAGATAAAAAAAAAGCACAGTTTGTCCTAGGACTCATGCCCTACCTGGAAGTGGGTTGAGGCACTTCGAGAGCCTCGCGGATAGCAGCATCTCAGCCCCACACTTATTTGTTCAGGTTGTTTTGGGGTTAGTTTTGGAAAATTACACAGAAGTACATACACTTCCTTTTGATTATTTACGTAACTCTTCTATTTCACCAGGGGATTTTGAGGAAGGCGAATCCCAAATTAGGTTTATGATCCTCAAGCAGATCCTCATACCTTTTAAGGCGAACTGATAAAAACTATTGTACGATTCCGTGAAAAGGTTCATAAGAGAAAACTTGCACGTTCACATCAGGCAGGAATTTTGTTTTGAATTTGCCTGCTACCCTCTGTGAAAACTGTATTTCATCTTGTGGATTTTTAATTGGATTTGCTGTGACAATACAATATTTGTTGCTAGAAACGCAGCTGCTGTGTCACAAATAAAGGCGTTTTATGGCATTACATAGATATTTTAGCTGTGTATTTTGGAGTGCGCAAGACACCAGAGTTCTGAGAATAAAAATGTGTATTTCTATACATATACGACGAGGTTTTAATAGTACTACAGCTGCTTTAGAATGATGTCAATATTTCTATTTTTTAACCAATCCTTTAACCCCTTGAATTTTCTACTAAAGAAAGAGGAGAGTTCTCAACTGTTAATAATCTTTACTAAAAATTAAGTGGTTTATTCTTAACACAAAAATGTACCCTATACTGGACACTGTTAAAAAGTTGGAGATCTTGGCTCTGCTCTGTGAATTGAGTCTGCCACGCAATATTACACTCTCTTTCCCTTGATAAGTGGGAAAAGAAACAAAACGGGTGTCTGAGAACAAAACCTACAGCATGTTGACGTGCATAAATCAAACAGATCAACTGCTGACCGCGTGCTGGCATCTGTGATTAAGTTATTTCGAGAAACAACTTAATAGAGTAAAAACCCGCCTTCTGATCATTTTGGAGTGTCATGATAGTACAGCATTAACCCAGCCTTGAAACAGATTGACCTTTACTTAAGGTAGAATGAGCACACTCTAGCACCAGCAAGCAACAAGATACTTATTCTTTGCATGTCTTGTATTCCTGGTAGGATAAACTCACATTGCAATTTTGTTTCCTATGAATTTGTTTTCCCCATGCTCCTATAGTCACAGATGTAGACATTACCAAAGAGCAAATCGTACGTCACTTGATTTTATTAAGCCCGTAAAAAAGGAGATAACAATTCTGGCACTAGCACACCACACTATAAATAGCAGGGCTGACCCTCACTGTGGTTCCACAGTAGGAAAATATACATAAGAACCCAACCCGTGAGCTAGGGAGCTCAGAGAAAGCTATTTAACAGAGAAGAAAGTTGTATTGACTTCACTGTCATACCATGGCGTGAGCCCACAAAAGCAGGAGAAATACATCACCAGACGAATTTGCTTACAGCATCCCACATACCCTGTCTGCATCTACTAGCCCTGCCTCCAGACCATACTGTTCCACAACACAGAGCTTCCTTGAGGAAGAGTTTACTTCACATTTCCTCAGTTTGCAATTGGTGGCTCCAGGTAGCTCTATCACTGTGGAAAGAAAAAATAATTCATTTCGTAAAACCAAGAAGTGTCCTGAGCTCTCCAGGTTCCCCAAGGCAAGTAGAAAGAACATAGACCTGACAGGAGACACAAGGTACCCCACAAAATCCTACGTCTCTCACAGCTGAGGAAACCTCTTCATCCTTTTTCCTCCTGACTTTCTGCTTCCACTGACAAATCCCCAAACAAAGCACAAATCCACAGCCCAGACAAAATATTTAGTTGGGAGTAACCAAGTAAAATCCTTAAGTATGATCTTTATAAACAAATGATGCCAGAGGGGATGGAGGCAGAGGCAGAAGCTTCAAAACAGGGCCACTGACAGCACACTACTGCTACTGATCTCATCACGTTAACAGGAATGTTTTGAAAAGGTGCCACCCATAGTTCTTGGAAATGCCCTCAAAAACCTACTAATTCACCCAAAGTAATGTCATTTACATAATGGAACCATTCTACTCTTGCTGCATCACCGGCCTTGCATTAGGCTCCCTAGACCACAAAGACAGTCATATTAACCAGCCAGCTGCATAGGGCAGAACTCCTCTGGTCAACAAGGACTTTTCTTTCCAAAGGGCCTGTTGCTTCAGAAACAAATCATACACCACCGGCTGTGAATGAGAGAGACATCAAACTGCCCTAATCGACAGGAGACACTGAGCAGTGCGAAGCCCGCAAGACAACATCTCAGAGCTGCCAGAAGAGGAGACGCCATATGTGCTGCTTGGCCCAGAAATTGAGCCTGTGCCTCCTGGACGGATGGCTGCCCTCAGAGCACGAGCCTTTCTCCTGATGCCAGCTCCGCTCAGCAGCCATCACCAATGGTGCGGGCACAGGAGACAGAAGGATGAGGAGCTACGGGTGTGCGATGACCAAGAGACAGGTAGGACAGCAGCATAACAAGGAGGTGATGTAGTATATTCCTGAAGGACAAGAGAGAGCAGGGCATAGCAGCAGAAAGACAACAGCAAGCCCAACACTAACAAGCTGGAGCTTTCAAGTGTTCCCTTTGATCAGTCTGTCCTGACCAACCACCTCCTCTCCCATAGAAAAATGCTGCCTAGTCTAAGCATACGTTTGATCTTTTTACTCCCAAATACTTCCCCACTGAGAAAGGCCAAGCAGTGTTTACCACAACTTCAGTCTGTGCTCCCATCTATCACAACAGCTCTAAGTCAAACCTTTGATCATTTTTCCTGAAAGCATTTCCACTGTTGAAAACCCCACACCTAGCTTCTGCTACACAACTGGTAACTCCATATGCAGGTCTTCTCCAGGGTGCTTCTTGGAAGCTCCCACAGTCCATCATTAATGTTGTCATATTAGACTACTGGATTCAGGCTCTGGTTAATCAGAGCAAAATCACTGAGGCATCCAATCCCATCTGCTGCAACTACTGAAACGACAAGAGATGAAAGTAAAGGACCTGGAGAACAGTTCTCCCCCAAAAGAAACACTTGGCACTTTGCAGGATCATTTTCTAATAAGTGACAAGAACACAAAATTCAAGCCTCACGTATCACTTCCAGCCTCCACAGCTCCATCTTGGGACATCCAGGATGTGTGAAGAAGAGACTGAGCATAGAGCTTGCACTTGGCAAGAAGAATGGAGATTTGACACCCTCAGTAATTTTAGAGCCTGTTTCTACACATCCAGGTAGGTCTAGACTTTAAAGAAAAAAAGATAACAAGGGATGAAGCAATATCAACAATGTGCTACAAGATCTCAAGAAATTAGCTTCATTACTCCATGGCTTTATTACCTCCATCTTCAGTCTGTACAATAGAGCAATGGGACAGGCATGCAGAATAGAGAGCATAATCATAACATTTCATATCACTAAACGTTTGAACTGTAGTGATGATGAAGATTCAAGTACTTCAATAGGAAAAAGAAAAAAATCAACAAAACAAAAAAAAAAAAAAAACAACAAACAAAAAAACCAACCCATACACACCCCAACATCCCACCCCAACCAGCGAAGTTCATCATTTCAGATCCTTCTAACATATTCTTCCAACCTTTCAGGTTTGCTTTGTTAATTATTTCTCACTTCAGTGAGAATATAAATACTATGCTACAATATAAATAGTATGCTACAAGCAGTGAAAACTGAAACCAATCTTTACAGTTATCTTTATCTTCCTTATGAGAAGGTTTCACATTTCTCAGGATACTACAGTAACCTATTTGACCAATTCTTGCTTTCTCTTACACACATTACCAGCAAAAGAGCAAGTCTGTGCCAGTTACAGTGGTGGGTACCATGACTGTGCTTCACTTCCATAAGAACGGAATAGGTCTGAAGATGCCAGTCTCTTTACAGACAAGACTCCTGCACAACTGTTAAATCGCATAGCTTGTTCTTACTATCTAAATAAAACTGGATCTATACTACCAAATTAGTCTAGCCCTAAGTCAGGCAATGGATATATCTTTCCTCTTTTTTGAAACCTTGTGTGTAGTACAAATATATAGCAGCCCTAGAATAAATTTACTCTGGACTATTTACTTATTGCATGTTTAAGTTAAGGAGCAAACACGACATGCAATTCTCTGGGAGAGAAAAGCACATTTGTTTTTTCTGCATGACAGAACGATGCTGCTTAAATCATGCTACTGGGTCTCTGATCCGAATTTAAAATTTGAAGCTACATACATGTTCAGCAGGACAACAAACACCAATCCTTCCTCCCAAAAGCTACACTACTTCACAGAAAGGCAAATACAATTTTCATTTATACACCCAAACATGTCCCTAACGCCCAGCAATCAGTTAGGCAGTTCACTATTGCTGTAAAAAGGGTAAAACCATAAAGTTTATAAAGTCTCTATATATATTCCAAGGGAATTTCTCTTGAGTGAAAGCATCCAAATAAGACAGATAATAAAACATACTCCTGCCTTTCAAAGTTCCCATTTTTTCAGCATGACCAATTTTTTCCTTCAGCTTGCTCCTGAAATTAAGCATACAAATAGCATTTTTCCATAATTAGAAGGTAAAAGAGAAAGGAGAGAGAAGCTTTTGGTGCTAGACCTGCTGCAAAGTAAATGCGTACAGCTCAACAAAGCAAGTACCTTCAGGAATGGCAGCTATCACCACTGTGCGTAGTGATGGAACTCTTCTGGGCAAGAAGCTAGAGTGGACTTAGTAACGCTGCTTGGCTCCTTACAGACAACACAGCAAAGCAACTCTCGAAACCGGGCACTATAAACCACTGGTGACACGGATTATATTTAAAAAATTAAGTGCTATCTCAGAAAGCAGCATGGATACTGCAAGGCTTCAAGTATGAGCGCCAGCCCTGCTGTCTCCAAATTGTTTGGATTCTCTTAAAGAGAGACAGGAGATATATATACATATGAAAAAAAAACAACCCACCACACACAAATAACAGCATGATTCACACCAAAAGGCAGTGGGCAGGGACAGAGACATTAAATAAGCAACCAGAGGCTCAGCAGGACGAGGTGGTGTGACATACCAACAAGAGCGAGGGGAGGAGCAGCAGCTGGAGCAGCAGCCGCCCAGGCACCCTGGGCAACTTCAGGAACACGCAGTTGTACATGGTATGAGCTGACATACAAACAGAAAGCAAAGATAAAAATGTTGTACAACAGCTGATAGTTCCAACGGCAAAACAGAAGGAGAAAGTGGTCATACTGTGGTACCAGCCTGGAGGGAAAATTAACTTCTGCTAGCACAAATTTGGCAACTGCGCTGTGCATATTTTCACCATCCAATTGTTTATATTGAACCTCCTCCTGGAAATATTCCTCGCCTTCTTTTTCTATAACCCACTTTAATGCACTTCTAAAGCTTTTGATAAACCTCCAGAAACAAACAAAACACCACAGGACATTGAAGTCTGAGCAGGAAGCAAACAAGAAAACCCTGCTACTCCAACCTATGCCAATTACAGACCAATGTCTTTCAGCTCTTGCAGCCTGATCTTGATACTGGGGTTATTAGTAAATACAAATCTAGATGTTCAGAACAGAGCCTTGTCTAAAGTTCACTTATATCAACAAAAATACCCTTCAGCGCAATAGGTTTTGACCCAATATTCCTATTCTTGGCATCTGGATGACGCTAACTGTGCTACTGCTGTTACTGAAGTTCACTGTTATCAGATCAGCATGCTTGCCAAGCACTACTCTGGGGTTTGTTTCAGAAAGAAAAATAAATATTACATTCCTACATAATTCATGTTTTCAGTAGTATTATCATTCACAGGCCTCTATTTTATTTAATATGCTACCTGAAGGAAGTGACATTCCCTGCCAAATGCAACAAATCAGATACTTCACAGGCAGATTATTCTTCTTCAACGTTATTGCCAAGACCAGATCTTTCTGACACCCTCCAGTTTTGACAACAGCCCCCAAGTGAGAAGGGGAAAACGAATTAAGAGTGCAACAAGCTGTCACTGACGCTTCAGCACTTCATTTACCTCATTCATATACTTCATTTCCTTTAAGTTGTTATTCATTTCCCAATGTGCATTATGTTCTAGTAAGTTTTGTTAATTTAAAGTTACAGAATGTATTACACTTGTTCTATTTCAAGTAACACTAAGAAACTGAGTAATGTTAGCCCTGTCAGAACAGGCTTTGCTATTTAAAAGCAGGAGATGTTCAAATGTTTTAGCCATTTTAAGTCATTCTTCCTTTCCCCATGGAGCATCTGGGTGAGTCGCCCATTATAGTCACAGCTAAAAGCAGAGCGCACTCCATGGCTCGCCCAGTCCCAGCTCGTAAACTGAAGACAGTGGACGTTCCCAGTGCCTGGCCTGCAAGACTGTGAGAAAATCCTGAGGAGACATTCACAGACACATGGGACTCGGGAATGGAAATGCTGCACAGGTCCTGCAGCTTCACAGGCTGAAACCTAAGAGATAGCAGAGCCCAGATGAGATGTCAGTGGCTAGCTCCAATGTGCCCCCTAAACCCCAGAAGAGCTTCTCGCCCAATACACACAAGTAATAAATGCTTTCAAAACAAAGGAACTTATTTTCCTATCTTGTGGCAGACTACTAAACCTACAAACACCCCAAAATGTCAAGGAAGGGCTCTGAGTGGACTAGCCAAAAAAACCCTTCAAAAAACAACAGCAAAACCCCTCAGGAAAGGCCACAGCTGTGTGCACACTAAGTTGGCATTAGCCAAACTGTTTCTGAAAGATGTCGTCCCACTTTCCATCAAACCATCTGTTTGTTTCTTTCCTGCTGCCACTCGACGCTTTGTGCCAGCACGAGAAGCTGTGCAACCCAGATCTGTGAACTGCACCAGACTAAAACGGTTTATTTTAAAACAGTTTTGATGAGGCTGCTTTCACCTGCGCTGGTTGAAAAGGGCCACCCTTCCCCAGGCTGAACCTGTCCATTCCTTCCCATGGAGTTCATCTGAAAGCAAGATGTAAGCAACAGGGCCCTATCTTTTCATTCAGCTCACAGAAATTAATCTCACAAATCATTCCAGCACACCCACAGTAATGATAAGGAAATATTTCCTAATAAGGAATAAAAACTGAATATTGGAGTTGTGCTGCACTCCAGGATTTCCTGCTATTCAACGAAGCCCAGCAGCAGAAGCCTCCCATGACCAGTGGCCGTGATTTATTTCCCCACTACTCTTACTGAGCAACAAGCATGGTTGACAAACACAAATTCATTTCCCTGATGAGAAAAGACATGGGCTGGGTGAAACTACGTACGTGTATACAAAAATATATACATATATGAGTATATATTGAAACTATGTATATCAATACTTACATAAAATACATGCACTTGGTTGTCTTCCTTTTAGAGTTAATCCTTTGTCTGCTTCAAGTAGCAAAGAAACTTTTGATACAAACATCATAACCTTTGCTTTCACTAACAATGGGGGACTGGTCACAAAGTTTAGAAATACAAATCTACTAATAAGGTCACTTCCATTTCAGCTCCACCGGCCTCAATGTTTGGCAATGCAATTTCATTCTTTATGCTCTACTATCAATAACTCTGTCCCAAAGTTAAGAGTACAGTTTGAGACATCCTGTACCTAGAACACACTCTCAGTGCTGAATGACTTGCAATGACATACCAGACTCTTCATGAGCTCAGTACTTCCAAATAACTCATTTTCTTTACAGAAGGGTTTAAGAAAATCCAGTCATTGGGGTTTTAGCAGTACCAATCCAAATTGCTACACAGTGCGTGTGTGGCTGCAAGATAGGACTCCCCCACCCACCACATTAACCTCATGTATAAAGAGAGGTGAAAATAGAGAAGTTGTACTTCTGCTCCTTCAGCAAGGATGGAGGACTAGAGCTAGGAACCAGGAGGGAACAGAGATGCTGGTGCATCCATATACTGGCTTTCCAAGGAGAGCTCCAAACGTGAGGTCAGCTCAGAACAACACCCTGAGTGATTAAAGGAAGTACAAGACATGATAACGGAACTAGACTTGCAGTCCCATGCAGTCAACCCTCTCTTTCCAGGGTTTACCACAGCCTCTGAATTGATGCCTTCTAATTTATTGTCAATAAGAGAAATCAGTAGCTTGCTGAAAAGCTAACAACACTCTGTAGTGAAGTGGCATTTCATAGCTTGCTTTAGCTTACTTGTATCTTTCCTTTTCCTGCCTCTTCCCAAGTTTCACAGCACTGCAAATCTTTGCCCTCTTAGAATTGTCTAAAACAGGAAGCTCTTCTACCTACTGAAGTGATTGCATTCCTGTGCACTTAAGCATTTTCTCAGCTTTTAGCAGGTACTTGCATCTAGGCACATTCAAGAAAACATTGTTTAAGGTCTGTCAAATTAACTTATCCTTCTGAGATTTAGAGGTTTCGGTACAGAAAAAACAGTCCTTTCCGTGGCAAACTCAGAGCCTCACCTTCATGAAACCTGAGAGTCTTCCTGCAGCCTACTGCTTAATGCCTAAACTGCTTATCATCATTAGGGCTGCAGTGACCAGAGGAGTGCTTTGTTATGGCTATGTGTATATATACACGTGATCCATCCTACACAATCACATATCCACCCTTCAAGATAAGAAAAAGGAAAATGAAATAAGATTTGCACCTAGGTGAAAGATGATGATGTTTGTGATGGGCACTCTTCCCTACGGAAGGTCATTCTCCAGCCTTGACCTGGGAAAGTTCACTCAAAATGGGTGGTGTTTTCCTTTAAATTAATCTAAGGGATTTGATTCTATAATCTAGCTAAAGGACAAGTGAGGCAAAAGCAGGGTGTGTGCAAAAGCTCTGGCTATACTCAGCTGCAAGAGAAAGTGAGAGGAAAAAGGAACAGAGGAGATCTGCTTAAGTTTCTATAATATACTAAGGCTGCACGAAGCTGCGATGTTACAGTTAAACATGAAAGAATGGGCAAATTTGCAGATTTAAAAAAATATAAAACTTAAAGACCCCAATTTCATACACTTTCAAGATAAAATGGTTTATGATCAGAAAAAGAAAACAAGACAATAACTTCTCCAGGAACGACCTTTTCCCATCAAGAAAGCCTTCAGAACAGACTTGTAGCATGTCCTGAGGGCTAACCATGCTCCCGACTGAGAAAAGGAGCAAAATTCATCAGTCAGGAGGACTCTTCATGGAACACAGGTCACCTCATGCAAAGGTACAGGCTTTCTAGGAAAGTAGAATGAAAAGCTATGCTTGTGTCCCTGCAGAATAGCACTCACTGCTCCTTTTCAAGGTGCAAGTCTCTCTTGTAAGGTGACTAAGTGTCATTCTTTATCAAACTAAGTGTCCCTTTCTTTAGATGTCAAGTGGAGATAAGACAAGTTGAGTTACCATCAGGAAATTTGAATGGAAATAACAGGTTAGTACAAACAACACGTAAAGCTGGAGACTGGTGGTGGGGCAAATAAAAGTGGTCTTTCAGGCAGTGATCTGGATTGCTTGACAAGTTGGATACAGCCAGCTATTTCCCATAAATAGTAACCAGAGAAAAACCTAAATAAGCCGTAGGAAGAATGAGATCATTTCCACTTTTGAAATATTATTTAACCTTAACATTTCCTTATGGGGATGGGCCCTGTGCACAAGGCCCTTACAGAGAAAGGACAGACATTGCTGCCAAGTTCTGTTTCAAGGAGCATCAAAGCAGGTCTATGAATGGCTGCTCAGAGAGAACGATCCCTCCCTCTCACTTTCCTGATCCTTCCAGTCTGGCCACACACTCCTACTGTTTTTCCTGATAAAGGAGCAGCAGTCACAAGGTCAGTTAGGTGAACTCAGCAATCTGAGCTACCAACCACCCCTACACCCCTCTATAAAGGGGGCTATTCGTCCATAAAATCATTGAGTTGGTTTGTCCCGCCTTCCAACTATACAACTGCTAAATCCAGTGAGAGAGTGGTAATGAAACATGGATACGCACAGAGGACGAGGTGAGGAACAGCACTGTCCCTTTCACAAGCACCCAAATTTGGATTACATCCAAGTTGAGTTCGGATACACTCTGAGGACAGGACTACCATTTTTCACAGTGGCCAGTTAGATCAGAGTGGGTACAACATAAAACCCAGAGCCTAACTGACAACTGTTAAAGAAATACTAAATGTTACCAATGAGTCACCTTCTTCTTGCACCAACTTTTGCTGGCTCCACTTGGAAATGGGTTGATGGAAACGACAGCTTTGCAAAGGTTTCAAGAAACAGGCTATGACTACTTTCTCACATCCTTTTTACCTCAAGTTACAACAGGGAACATAATTCATTTGATTTGATGAATATAGTTATGGTAGGGTGGACAGGGATGAACACCTATTCTCTAGATGGTTCGTTACACTCATGAGTGACCCCTACCTATAATTACAAGGGCCAGAAAGGGTTTGTACTCTGTGCTGCTTCTGCTTCCTTCGGCAATCGTAACAAGTGCTCCTCCTGGAGTGCTGCTTGGTTCTTGCACGTTGAACAAACCCAATGCAGACAAGCAAGCTCAAATAGCAATGCAGACATGGAGCAGAAGTCCACACGATACAGTAGAGTTGGATATAGTTTGCACTTGAATTTTAATAGTTTTATGCTCATCCAAAGAATGCTGACAGCAAAGACAGAGAGCAAAGCCTGGTACCTGATCTACAGTAACATCCACCTTAGGCCCACTCTTAATTTCTCACTCATTCCTTAAATTGTAGAATAAAAGGAGAATCCCGCAACCTTACCAGAAATTACCAGCCAAAGTATCCCTACCACAACATCTAACAGTCACTTGAGTTGGACAAATCTTTCTTCAAAATAAAAACACATTAAATTCCTGATATTTGCCAATGATGCAAGTGTTGAAGTCATGAATATTTTGAGTTTCTTTTCCTAATTGCAAGTGATGTAGGCACAGAGGAAAGATGCTTTCATAGCAGCCACACAGGAAACTCTATTAAGCAACGATGATCTGGATTCTACTTTATTTCCCACGTGCAAAAACAAACACTATAGAAAAAGAAAAAAAAATTACATAGGACATGCATCGGTTACCCTACATGAAAAAAAACCTACCATACCTGTATCTAGCAGGTCATGCTCAGCAGCTTAACGATATGCACAAAGAACATGGGTTCTGAAGAGGAATGATGCTAAAGTAGTATTAAAAATTTATTTATTAACACCTTCAGAAAATTCATTATTTAACCTGGCCTAATGCTTATGGGGCGCGTGGCCCCTTCTCCTTGCCATAGCACTTTTCTGAGCTGCCCATTTGATCAGAGCAGACCAGTTAACTACTACAGCTGACCGCAGAAGAGGCATTAATCTGTATGTTGTGGATTCGGAATGGTGCTGGCAGATAAGCAACTGAGATGTTTTTCACTGTTCCAAGGACAGGGTTGAAGACTCATTGTGACTTCAGAAACTAGAGGAAAATATATGGCAAAAGGCAAGAGAAAGGACAATTAAACATTAATACACTGCAAGTGGCCAAGTTTGGCTACACCAGCCTTGGTGAAATGTTGCTATTGTGAATCCAGGGGAAAGCATACATTTGAATAACTCCTCCAGTCAATGTTCGCACATACTGTTGCTCATATGCAAATAACATTAATCAGCTGTCTCAAAGTACTGATAAACAGACAACTTTTGTAAAGTTCTACCAGTTTCCCAGAAAAGCCATACATAGTATCAGGAATGTAATTTGTCATATTGATACAACTCAGGGTAAGAGAGAACACTTTTCAATTTCACGAGCTATATTCCCTTCTGAAAATATAAAGAGCACTAAAAAAATAAAGACAAGGGAGCCTAGTAATGCAGTAACAGCACCGAATCGGAAACATTTACATTTGTGATTCCTCAGATGATTAATTATTCCTTCAATTGACTCAAAATACATTTCAACTTGCACTCATTTACATGAAGAAAACCAAGTAAAATCCCTTACTTTAGGAGGGCCTCTGGCAGTTAGAAAATGTCTGTGCAAGAAACAAGGACTTCTTAGTCCACAGATTATGCCCCAGCTGATACCCCTACCTCCCTACCCAGCCTAGATGCATAATAAAACTTTCATTACTCTCCTCAGGTCTTAGATGATAACACAGGGGAGGAAGCAAGATCCAGAGGCTAGTCTTTTTTTTTTTAATGCCCTTGAGTATAACCTTGCAAAATAAATCAGTATTAAAAAATTATGGAAATTTCAGCAAATCTTGAAAGCACAGGGAAGATGCTCTGCTGGCAGCTTGTGAGAGGGAAGGTGTGCCTTCCCTTTTCCCAACAGGCCGAAGTTGCAAAGGTCTCCCGGGGTTGTTATAGCTTCAAGCTGCTTTCCTCTCCTTTGGGTTAATCCTCACGTTAATAATGCCAGAAAGTATCCTCTTTTCCAATGAACTGGAGATATAAGCTTTATTATGTATGCTTCCTTATGTGATGTAGCTGCCTCCCAACTTTCAAGCAAATTATATTTTGCCTCTTTAAAGTGTTTTCCACTCAGATCTTGAGGTACTGTGCAAAACAAACATGAAGCACATCATCGTGGTAAATTTAAGTCACAATTGTATCACAGTTTACTACAAAGGAACGTAAATGAACCAAGGCTCAATCCTGAGAGGACTCTGAAGCTGTATGACAAGGGAGGAACTTGTCCAGAGAACCCTGCCTTGTAAGAAGTATCTACAGCAGCCTGAGAAACACACTCCTAAATTCACCCGTTTAGTAGCACAAAGATAATATACAGGCTTACATAGCACTCTCCATATGTGGTTCTCAAAATAAAGAGCACAATTTCAACCTAATTTTGGAAGTGGGAAAAGTGAGGCAAAACAAAATTAATCAGTGCTGCCGAAATAAAAACTAATTTGAAAAAGAGTCAACCATGCAGCACCGTACCAGCATCTGAAGTGCAAAGTGTAATTTGCAGAAGCTGCCAGGAACCTGAAGGATGAGCTGAGACGTGGAATCGCTGCATTAGTCCTGACTCTTACCTTGAGTTTAGAATTACAGTCAGATCAGGTCAGCACCGGGGAACAGCAAGCTGCTTCTCTGGCAAACCTCATACTGATACGCATCAACGTGTGCACTTAAGGAACATAAAAATGTTTTATGGAATCCTATTTTTAACATTTAACTGCACAATGAACTATGTGAAAAAAAAACAGAATTACAGCAGGAAACAGAAAAAAAAGTTTGGTTGACCTGAGCCCGGGGTTTTTCAGAGGTGCAACTGCAGAGGAGCTCTGCCTACTTACACTGCTGTTTACACTGGGCCTTGGGGTTTTCACAGCTGCTATTGAGGAAGCACATTCTTCACAGCTTCTGGAGAAAAACAAATGGATTCTGACTAGCTGTGGGCAAAACAAAAGGAGTCTGTGAATTCGCAAATTTTTGCAAGCACCTGCAAGGATTTTTTACGAAGGTGAAGCCAGAAGGTTTTAATATCTTTGAAATTTCAACTGTCATAGGAAACTACACCAAAGTCACACAGCAGTGTCAGAGCATATACACACAGTTGAGGTTGCACAACTGGAAGGCTACCAGGGCCTTGCCTGTAACCATCTTTCTCTTACAAAACCATATCAACCTCAGTTCTGCAGTGGCAGAGTCCTAAAATAGTCACCCTCACAGAAGGCAGAAGCAAACATCTCCTCCTAGTGCTTTTTCATCTCCACTAACTACAGAGGATGGTTAAGACTACTAACTGGCTTGGACATGGGATTTTTAAGCACCCAAGGGTAGGCAGATGTATCCTGCCTGGCAGCTGATAGAATGCAAACTCATTGTGATGAGACTACCTGGAATTCATCTTTGGATTTAGCAGTTTGCTTCTCCTGATCATATCAAAAGCCTGTAACTGCTGGCCATTTTCTCAAGCAATTTAGAAACCCAGCCTCATCAAACAGTAATCCTACAAACAGATGGATGTGACTTAGAGTTTAAATATGTTCCAAGTGCCAAACGAAGCAAACAAAATAGGTGGCATCCCTTCCCCATACCCGCCTCCACCACAGATCACTCTCCAGCTGAGGAAGACTGGGCAACTGTCTAATGTGCATAGACCCAGCTCCCACCAAACTTAAGACAATTTGAATCCAACCATGGTTTGAGCATCTTGCCTTGTTTACATCCTTTAACTATAGACACCTCACAGACAGCAAAAATACTCTTCACATAGAGAAAAAGAGATGAAGATCTGAAGCTCTTTATATAGTGTTTGCTAAAAATACTTATTCGGAAACATCCTTTGCCAAATAAATGCCAAAACTTCAAAGGCTGAATTATAATGCTGAAATATTTGTAATGCAAGTTTGTTATGTTTCTTGTGAAGCACGGCTGGCAGTCATAGATGGCATCTTTCAGCTCAAAGGCTTAGTCCAGGCAATAACTGGAAATAGCTCTTTAGTGGCTTACGTGAAATGAGTCAAGGGATCTCAAGTCCAGCTCTCAATAAATTAGGCACCACATCACAAAAGCGTCTGTAAGAGTCACTTCCTTTGTTGATACCATTCTAAAGGCCAAGGACTGAATAATGTGGGGAAAATGAATTATCCTCCCTCAAAATAGCATATTCCTTCAAAACACGAACTGCTTTTACCGAGCATCTTTGGTGTAAGTATCCCAGTGTGTTTCTACAAAATATAAACTACATATTTCTTTAGGTAATATATGTAACTCTACACTTTCTCAGTGGGAAAAATCAAGACCTGCTGGCTTCCAACATGCCAGAGTCAGGCAAAAGGAAAGCAGACAACAGAAATACTCCCATCCCACATGCTAACTGCATTTTTGCTTTCTGGAGCCAATAAAAGTTTAATAGCTCCCAAGTATTTTTCGTTAAGAAAATTAGCATACAAGCATAAGATCACCTTGAACAAACCACTCAAATTCAAGGATTCATATCGTTAGAAATATTTGCCTTGTCTCTTGCCAGCAAGGGAGCACAGAGCAAGTGATACAAACTTAGAAAACTAAGAAAAAGTAACAGTATTTTCAATACTGCTTTAAGAAAATAGAGAAATTTTAAGAGGACACAGATACTGTCTTTGGTCATGAACATCAATATTCATTTCTCACAATGAATTACCATATCTCCACAAATCACTACATAAATTCCAGTGAATTAACTTTGCTAGAAAACAAAGCTGTACATAACACAAATAGAATTCAGTGCAATTATTTTGAAAATTCAATCATATTAATTAATTTGCACTTCGTTGCATTTGGATGGCACAAAGTAATTGAATGTAAACATTACTAGAGGATAGGTGCTGCTCAGTGAATTTAGAGATGCTGAGAGCAAAGAATGTGTTTCATTCAAAGAAGGAAGACCTTCTGAATTTTGGTGCTTCGTAAACAGCTGCTAAACTGATTAAATGATGTCTGTGAAGTACACAGGGTCAGATGTAGTCAACACCTCAAAGAGCATCAGATTTTTTGATATTGAGAAATCAACTATAAAAATATCTTGGTACATCCATATATCCTCTTCCTGCCTGTCACTTCAAAAAAACGTCCTAGGCATCCACAACAGAGGCTATATTATCCTTTGTCAACCCCCTCATGCTCAAAGATGATGAGAATTATGCCACCAAATTCAACATGGGAAACAGATTTAGCCTATCAACAAAAGAGCTTCTTGATTAGAAGTAGTATTGACTGAGGTACCAAAGAAAGCCAAGAATTACAGCAAAATTCTTAAATGTTTATTTCATTCATACATTAGTTACTGACAATTATTAATTTAGACCCATTAATCTGGAAAGCCATTAGAATGCATTCAGTGTAGCTTCCTTACAAAAAGTAAGGTTACCCAAATTTTATTTCCCTTAAAATTCCTCTTGGTCAAGGCACAAACTACATTTCTGATCTACCCAAGGAAGAGAAAACAGGAGGAAAAAGCCTAACAAGTGCTGCACTTGCTTATAACAGGCAAAAAAAAGCACCCCCATTTCCCTCCCTAGTTGTGCATATATAATGGCAGCCTACTTCTGTGACTTCATCTTGTAAATCTGATGCTTTATTGACAAGATGATCACCACCCTTGAATAGAAGGAAGCTGCACCCAAAACACAGATTCAGACATTCCAGACAGAAGTCTGGCCTTCCATCCAAGACAAATATGGAGCTTAATTTGCACTGCTCTTACTGGTGGTTTATTAGTTTGCAATACCTGGAGAGGATTTACTTTACGATTCAAAGGAGAAAGGAGGTAGGTGGACCTCACTTAACCAACATCTTTGCAGTAAAATCCAGCAGGAAAAAAAAAACGGGGGGGAAAAATTAAGATTCCACAGTGACAGAAGAAAATATCATTGTGCAATTGCACTCTTCAACTGCACACAGGCAGATGCAGATTCACTATCGTGCTCTAAAGTCCTAAGTAAGAATACAGAAGCTTTTATCCTCTTAGTCTGTACAACAGCGTTCTTTAACATGACTGCTCATGAGCAACATGACTGCTCCAGAGCACTGAGGCAAAAGAACCAAGAAAACACATTTACGCTGCTTTTCTCATACTGAGGAAAATTACAGGCAAACAGAAATCATAAAAATATTGTCAAGACTAGTCTTAAGTGAGCTTCTACACTGAAAGACAAAGAACACTATCAAGTTTCAGTACTTTTTTTTTTTAAAGAGAAATAGTAAAACCAAAATTGTCATCCTAATTCTTCTCTTGCAGCCTTTGCTCCCTGAGCAATGCATGCTTATCCTATGCCTGGGGGTCAAAATGTGAAACTAAGATGACTGGACTGTAAACAAAACCAAAATTTGCTTTCTAAATATTACTGCTTGCTTAATAAAAAGGGCAGAAGGAAAACTACTAATCTTTATTCTAAGCTAAATTATTTTCTTTATTAGAATATAACATTTTGCCCCCAACTACCTCATAATTACTTCCTTTTTCATTTTTGACTTTCCACTACACTTTCAATCCTTACAAATGCAGTGATCTAAAGCACACATGAAAAGATGGACACATATCTGGTAATGTTTTTCCTAAATATTGTTTTTCATTGTAAATATTTGTTTTTACAAAGCATAATGTTATTTTGTTTATTTAAACAGCTAATGGGCAAATATATTTCCTCATTGTACCTTCCCACAGCCAGAGTTTTGCATCTTACTGATGAGTGAAGGTGAAGGCAGCAGCATTTTTAGCAGGCTCCAAGGAACCTCTTCACTAGTTTTCAGCAAAGGCGTTCAGCAAAATTATTCTGTCAGCAGCCGGCCTGCAGCACAAACTGTGAGCAGCAGCTAAAAATCAGTGGTGTAGGTCAGGTTATGTTCAGATATGTGAAATTCTCTCATCTCTTGTTTGGCTGATACAGTATTCATCTATTTTTCCTGAACAATGAAGAGCATTTGTCCTTCTTTCATAATTTGCCACTACACAATCAACTTACATGTCTGTGAGTTAAAGCAAACAGCTAATATGAATCAGATGCACTCTGGGATTAAATGAGGCTTAAAGGTATCTAAGCACAAGCCTAAGACTTTGGAGTTATGAATGAACCATAGCTGCCAGAGATAATGCTTTCAGTATGAACTTAGAGCAAATGGCACTATGATAGCAAGGAACATGACAGGTTGTAGTTGTGATTCCTTCTGAAAAACAACGTGGAAAGTTCCTTTAAGTCACCCTGCAGTAATATCAGCACCACTGGTACTGATCAAAGGAGTTGGGATTAGAGCTGCAATGCATTAAGTCGACTTGAACATTGGCTAGACCACTAACACAACCTTAGTCTGAGATTCACAGCACAGCCAGGGGGACTGATTTTATCAGTATGGCATTCATCTTGCACTCCTCACAGTGACAAAGCTCAGAGCAGTAAGTCTTGGAAGTCAAGAGGACACATTATCATTCCTTTCACAACAAACTTCGGTACAACTTCACTTGCATTTAGATCCCAGGTGAAAACAGCCTTATGGAAATGCCAAGATGTACATGCTCAAACTGAACTGCTGGTACACATATTATAATCCTCACCTGGACAGCTCCATCCTTCCATATATTGCTGCCACACCAGTACAGCTGAAATTGAAGTTTTCATCCCACACATTTATTCTCCTGTAACACTACCTTAGCTACATGGCGTCAAATCTTTGGAGACACAGTTTGCCTTTCCTTGTGCACCTGAGGCTCACAATGACTTTAGTGTGTTCCTTCCTGTTCAAGGAATGGATGAATGTTGCCTCTAAATACTCCTAATTACTGAGAACCAGAGCTGGTGAAGAAGTGGTGCATGCTGCGACATTAAGAGGCTAAAAAATTTTCCAGCTTCTCTGAAGGTTTGCCAGCAAAGCTGGAACATGTAAAGCATTCCACTTTGTTCTTTTCCATTTATCACTGGCTCACAAGAAAAAGACAGAGAAGGAAAAGAAAAGAGAGGAAAAAGATGTAACAGGAGAAGGGAGGAATTCCATTCTCTACTCCCTTCATCTTCCAAACTAAAATAACTGACTTAGTTTTTCCAAATCTTTATCTCCCTTCAATCTAAAAGCTGTCCTCAAATCTTATAAATTACCTGTAATTAATTTTCTTACCTGAAACTATTTCTGAAGATGATTGTTCCTTATACCACAGCTGATCCTGACTTAGTGATTTCAAATGGGTGGTCCATAGGCACCGTCAGCAATGTGCAGCTGGTCAGTGGAAGAGGAGTGTTTTTTATAATCAAAGCTGCACGACCATCTAGGAGTGTGTTGTGGTTTGACAGTAGTCTGTGGTTAACAGGACTTGAGAACCACAGCCTCAACTTCTGTTGCTGTCTAGTACTTCAAATACTTCAAATGGGACAGTCTCTGCTCAACAGATTATCCTTTGTATTACTGTCATTATGCATCTCTTCAAGTTCACTCAATTTCTAGTTGAAATGATTCAAACCCTAAACAATTTACAGGGGATTATTTCAGGTGGTTTTAACATAATTCTTCTGATAAAAAAAACTTCCTAACTGCAGCTTATGCAGCTTACCCTGATTACAGGTGGGTTGGATGTTCACATAACACATTTTATATAAACTCTCTGTTAAATGAAACTCCCTGAGAAGATGAACAGGGCAGAGTAGGGTAAGAGTCTCCATACAATAATTAACTATGTGAAAAAACAGATCTAATACACTTAAATATTAAATGGTCACCTATGTACTTTGCTAACAAGAAAACTAAAAGGTGAATTCGAGAGCTCCTGTATCAGAAAACCTTGCTACTCTGCTCTTAGTCATAACTTCCTAAGATGCTACCTACGCCTGTTAAGATTGGGGAAGGACTAAACAGTAAGACTTTACTAGAAATTGTATGTAGAATATAACGAGGGTTGGTTTGTTTTTTCGCCCCCCCCCCCCCCCATAAACTTGAATGCAAATATTTCTTTTCCTACAGCTTTTGCAGAAATCAGGATTCATGCTGCAACTAACTTCATGAAGCAAAGGAAATAATTTACTTTAAAGCACAGGCAGGCAGCTTAAGAGAAATTTTCTTTAGGCACACCAAAACTTTTGATTTACAGAAATATGTCAAGTCAGTTACAAAGAGTATCAGCTCAGAATTCTCCACCACTTTAATAGACTAACCAAGCACAAACAAACCCAACAAAACCCATTGACTAAGATATTAATGACACAAGTGACAGAATTCCTTTTTTCACCTTGAGAGTCAGAATTCACTGCAATGCATTTAACTGCTTTCCAAGACAAGCCCCTATTATGATATGCACCATAAGACAACCTTACTTGCTAAGTAAGTCTCACCAAGTGTATTTGCTACACAAATAGCTGTTAACCAAAAGTCAGTTACTCCACTGAACAGGAATGTGCTTTAACAGTTGGTTGTTACACCTTCGTAACAAACATGTCTTTCATTGCTGTAGGACTACCTAGTACCCCACAGAGAAGCTCATAATGCAGAAAACATAATTCCCTTTTCAGTTCCAGATGTTAATGCTTGTTAAATTATACTTTTAATTATTGTTAAACAGATTTCATTCTCCATATACAGTTTCTATAGTGTGTAAAAGACAGGTACTCCCATTAAATCTTTACCTTGTGATTGAATTTGTTCTCTTTTCCTGCTCTGCCAAACACTAAATACCACAAAACAGCAGAATCCAGTTATCATTAACTTCAAGAAAAAAAATAACTGGCTTTAAACAATGCAGTACAATGCTTTTGTCTGTGGAACTACTAATATAAGCTTTCCTCTTCATTCAAGACTCAGCATGCTAAAAATTAGTGACATTTTAAGTGGAACAATTCTTTCATCATCAGGCTGATACTTGGCTGGCATTCTGGTTACCTCCCTTATAAGGCACCAATGAGAGGGAAGGGCTGGGAACACATTGTGCAACTATTGATTGTAAAAAAATTAAAACTAATTTAAAGAAATGTCTGTGATAAACACCTTTCCAATACACAAAACAAGACAAAACCACGGTGGCATGGGACTGAGGTCTGCTATTTCTAGCTGGCCCACTTGGCAAAATGGAACTTATCCTAAAAGAAAAGGTTTATCTCACTTATTACGGGAAGAAGTGGAAAACTTCAGTCTGCAAGCTCCTCCTGCCTTCTCCACATTTTGTTTCAGGTCTAGCTAATCAGCCAAAGAGGTAGTTCTGCAACGTGAATTAAAGGGGAGATAGCAGGCCACAGCTGTGTCCTGTCACCTTCTCCCCTGGGCTCAGCTGTGACACATGGGGACCCAAAAAGGGCTAATAGTTCAGCTTCAAACAATGGCAAGGGGCTTCTGTGGCTACATACTCTGCATAGTGACTGACTTGTACAAAATGGCCCTTCTGCAGATGAGATGTCTTTTGGAATTTAATTATCAATTCAGCTATAAGCAAGTGGAGTCTTTTGTTTGTTTTAACTCCTGTAGTCATAATGGCATTTAGGCTTTCTACCAGGAGAAGCTATAGCTGTTCTGGTGTTATTCAGCAGTTGAGTCAGGACTCTCCCGATATGAGATTCAGCTCTACTCATTCTGGAAAAAAACAAAGTCAGAAAAAAAGGGAAAGGTTTGCTTTATCAAGTGACACACACCCCCGCCCCTCAAAGTGACTGGGCTCAGATTGTCAGCAGTGCCAGGAAATTCAAGGTCTGCACACAGGGTAGAAACAATGGAAATGAATACTGTCCCTGGAAAACCCTTTTCCCACAGAGCAGACTCAAAGGGTCTCCAAACTGGCAGTGGTCTGTCAGGAAGGGGACATTTGTCCTTTGTGAGGGTTCTCAAGTGATGCTCACGGGACTTCGCTGAAGTGCACAGGTGTGCTAGAGGAGTTGTCTCACTCTTGCATCAGCGACAGCGAGATGGAGCAGAACCTTGCACAAGCAGGACAGTCTCCCGAGTGCACAGAACTCCCTGCTTCTGTCCAGCAACTTTCTTTTGTTGTTCATGTCCTTCTTAGCAGCAGCTTCAGGGTAGTCATGTGTCTTACTCAAGTTATGACTTTAATTCCCTGCCCACCCCAAGTTTAAACTCCTGTGTGTGGAAGCTGACTGTATTTTTAACTCCTATGGCTTGGCCCAACCTAGTATCTTCATTTTAGCAGCTTCCAACTTAAGCACAACTGCATTTCTCATACGCATTATTATACTACAGTGGCTCATAAAAAGGGCCCTAAGCCAAGTACTTCTTTATAGTAAGGTACCTCCTTGATAAAGTCTGCTAATTGTTTGTCTGGGGAGTGGTTTACTTGGTTTTATTTTACTACAAGTAATTTAGTATCTAAAATTTCTCGGCATGTTTTTTAAATGCAATAGTAATGCCTTACTTAACGTGGCATTACACACAGCAGTCAGAATCGTAAACTGCTATCTTTATTACACACAGCAAAAAGAGGTCTCACGACCTTTCATCTATTCAAAAGATAAGTTTCTTCTGTGGAAGAAAATTTAATGATTTCTGACATGCCAAGATATTTGCTAAGTCCACAGCTCCTCTACAACACGTTAGTGCTCACAGTCTCAAACTCTGGAACTTAAAAGACACAGCTAATATAAGAAATATTAGAAGAAATACTCTTCCCCTGAACACAGTTTCTCTCCTCATATTGATCCAAATTATCCCCTCATTTCCTCCCTCTCATTCACTCTGCTGCTTATGATAAACTCAATCTGTTTACACCAAAACATTACTTAATATTGACTCTTCCTTGTTACTGAAAGATGAATAGTTGTCTCTCGTTTTACTGCTTCAGGAGATTCTCACTCTTGTGAAATCCCATAAACCCAGATTACAATTTCAATCAACCACTGTTCCCTTCTACTGGTTAAAACATACAAGTCAACTGTTCCTTTGACAGTCAAAAATCTCATAAGTACTCTTCTGAAGCAAGTTTATTACAATTCTAGGTATCCGCCTTCTTCATATTCTATTCAGTTGCAACTCACATAAAACCATATGTCAGCTAACAAATTGCCGGTTTGCAGGTTTAAATATTAAAGACATACACCATAAACTAAGTTCAAATTTACACTTCAACCCAGACAGCAAAATCCAATGTCAAAATTACTGAGAAATCAGAAAAACAGATAACTGAAAGATTATTTTTCCTCATCTGCTGTTCTCCTTTGCTTTTTTAACTCTAGAGAGTATAGAGATATTAATGCAAGCCTCACAAAATTACCCAATTTCACAAGTAAACACAGTATTAACTATGACAACTGCCCATTTTAATGCTCCACATGCTGAAAACATTATTTACGACAAGGAAGATAAGTTCTCCCCAATAAATTCATTCACCTTCCTAGTCCCTGATTTGGTTTTATAGTTGTCAAAGAAAATGTTCTGTTGTTTCCTCATGCAGATGCAGGAGCAGTGGGGCTGCCAAAAGTTATTCTGTAATATTAGACTACAGAGCTACAGGACTTTTCATATCAATCAAATGATCAAGTCTACTCTTTCGCAGTTGGCAACAACTAACTTCTGATCCTTCAATAAAGGATCCCCCAGGTACTTACAGATCACCATATATATTCACAGCATGCATTAATAACTCTTTACTGAGTTCATACCCCACCACATTAGGTTGGGTTACCCTCACTGTTCCCTCTTTTTGCACAACAAAAGATGTTACTTAGGCACCAGGCTTTGAGAAATCCTGCATCAACCCATCTCAAAGAATTAGACTTCAGTTATTTATCAAACCCACATTTTCAGGCCACAGTAGTGCAATTACCACTGATGGCAAGTCTGTTCTAAGTGCAGCTATATGTTGAGATGAGCTGTGAACACGAGGGGATTAAATGCTTTTGTGGACAATAGTATGCTTGATTTATGTCACTATCATTACACTAAAACATACAAAGACTCTTTCTAGGGGACTAAAAGCAAACCATTTACCATATAATATCGGCTTAGTAGTCTTTGTGCTGATGAATACTGTATACAGAGAATTAATTCTATTCATTGTAATTTACATGTCTACCCTCCCATTTCCTACAATACCAAAGTTTATAAATTGGCTTTACATTTTAACTAACCCTCAGCTTAAACTTGCTGAGAAGAACATTTTTATTAGAATAAACATGAACTGAGTGACAAGTTGAATTTATAGGGAGAAAATAAGCTTTAAAAACAAGACAAACTCATTGCCCAGACAGATAGAGCAGACAAAACCAGTGCTTCTCAAACTGTGACTAAGCTCCTTGTGGTCATTAAAGGATTCAAGTGAGATCCCAAAGTACAGCAGGTAACTTAAATGATTAAAAACTTCTACCTGCCATTTCAGCTTCAGGGTATACAGACAGATGAGGCCAAAGTAGGCTATAGAGAAGTCCTGAGAATCAACAGCTGGGCAAATCTAACCCACTCGTGCGAGAAGCCATGCCTACACCAAACTTCACTCAGTGCCCCATCCCGTATCATTAAAACCCATGAAAGGCCCACCGGGGACTCCACCAAGCACAGAATCAGACCCTCAGAGGTTCAACACGAGAAAGTTTCCACAAGCAGATCCACAATAGATCATTTGACAGAAATCCAAAACTTCTGTTCTCCTGGAAACTTTGTCTCATTGCAATTTGAGAGTATAGAGACCTGGTCTAAATCCACTGCATGTTAATGCATAAGGTGTGGGTTTGTTGTTTGTTAGTTTTTTTAAAAAATACTAACTTTCTGAAAAAAAAGGCAGAAAGAAAGCAAGCATAATACTTGTCTGCTGTAAATATTTGCTTTTGAATTATGTTTAGTTAGCGTTTTGTTTTTTTTTTTTCTTCCTCTGAAATGTCTGAGGAAGAAAATGTTTAATTTTAGAAGCTTTTTAAAGCTCTGTTAAGCAATGATATTTAAACATACACATATACCACGCACTAGGCTGGCTAAAAAACAGCTGAGTTCCAGTTTCACAGAACTATGCAAATCTGACTTTCCCTAATCCAAGACACCTTCTAACAAAAGCAGGAAAACACATCTACATATAACACAGAATATTCTATTACATACAGTAACAGATTTCTCACATGCAGCAAGCTGGCTACTGCATATCATCCGTCAGATTAGTGGTCTATGGGCTTGTTTCTTAGTATTTCAGTTCACTGCTCAGAGTAAAACTAATACTGATACTGGTTCATCCCTAAGTTCCTAAGGGATAAGGAATGAAAGTGCTTTTTGAGATTTCTTTGTATACTCAGACATCTTTTAGGGAACATGCACATCGATTCGGTGAAGTTTTAGTATTCTATATGCCCCAAACAAGATCCCTCTACATCAACTGACTTCGGAAAACTGTAACCAAAACACTGAATCAGCATCCGCAACAAAACCCAGCATCTGTGGTCTCCTTAAATAGATTTCATTGCTCTTCAGCAAAGAGCAAGTAAAAACAAAATGAAATGAATATATCCCACCAAATACCCGAGAAAATACTTTTTATTAAAAAAGTCAAACTTGAGCATTGCTTTTTTTATTCAGAGGCTACACCAAAGCTCATTCATTCCTCTTGTGGATTTTGCAAAAGGAAACTAGGTATGCACCATCAGCGGAGGCAGCTGTTAGCACACGTGTGAACTCCGTTATTCCAACCCAAGACATCTCAAATTAACTAAAACTGGACAAAACCAGGAGACACCTCACAGTCTTTAGCACTTCTGTCTTAGTCACTGCACGCTGCCGAAAGATACAGAGCACGAGCGGGACTGCCACATCATGGGCCCAATCCCACACTCCTTTGACTCAGGGAAACGCTACAAAAGCAGGTTTGGGATTTGTTCATCCAAGAGTAGAAAACTTATGAGCGTTGGCTTGGTTGGTTAAGGGCATTACAGAGATAATTCTGCCCATTTAATTATTTATTTGTAAAGCGGGCCGGGCACCCTTTGAGCCTGAAAGCCGTGTTATCCCGCGGGAACACCCCACAGCACCCTACGATCGCCGGAGACAGGGATGGAGCCGCGGAAGGGGCACCCCAGCACCCCCATCCCAAGGGATGGAGCCGCGGCGAGGCATCCCAGCCCCTCCAGCCGCGGAGATGGAGCCGCAGCCGGGCAACCCGGCACTTCCAGCCGCGGTAGGAGCATCCCAGCACCTTCATCCCGGGAAAACGCAGCACCTCCACCTCGGGGGGATGGAGCCCCGTCACGGACAGCAGCATCCCGGCACTTTCAGCCCGGGGGACGGAGCTGCTATGCCGGAAAGGAGAAGAGGGCACCCCCGGCTCTCCCTGCCCACCGGCTCCTCCGGGTGACGGAGCCGCGGCGGGGACAGGGGCATCCCAGGACCTCCATCCTAAGGGATGGAGTCGGGGCAGGGGCATCGAGCCACGGCAGGGACATCCCGGCATCTCCGGCCCGAGGCGCCCAGCACTCCTGCACACGGGGGGACGGAGCCCCGGCAGGAGCACCCCAGCGCCTCCAGCCCAGGCGGTGGAGCCCCGGCGGGGGCACCCCAGCGCCTCCACCCCGGGAATACGGGACCCACTCGGGAAGTCGCGCCGCTGGCACCCGCGGCAGCCCCTGATCTCCCGCCGGGAGCCAGGGGAGAAGCCGCCGGGAAGCAGGAGGGCACACCGCGCTGGCGGCTCCGCAAGCCGGGAGCCCCCCCGGTGCTCCCACGGGGCTGAGCTCGGGCTGTCCGCCCTCCGGCTGCACGGCTATGGCTGCTCCTGCTGCCTCACGGCGGGGGAGGAAGGAGGGGAGGCAGAGCGAGATGCCAGTCTCCCGCGACAGGGTCCCTTCTCCCTCCGCTCCACGGCAGGGAAAAGCTGCTCCCCCGCTGCCCGAAGGCGGGCCGGCCCGAGGCGCCCCGGGGGCGGAGAGGGTGCCCGCGGCACGCACTCACCTCCTCCCGCCGCCTCCTAGCTCCACGCTCCGTGCCCGCAACCCGCGCCTGTGCAAGCGCGGCGCCTCCCCCGCGCCGCTGGCAGAGGGGGCAGCGCGGGGCGGGACCCGGCGCTGCGATGTTTACCGGCCGCTCTCGCGAGAGGCCCGCACCGCCGCGGAGCCGCGCCGCCATTGGCCGCTCCCGCCGGCCCCGCCATTGGCCGCTCCGGCCGCACGGCAGCGCCGCGCCCCGCCCCGCCCCAACGCCCGGCGGGTGCGGGGGTTGGCGTAGAGCGCCGTGACTGCGAGTGCTGGGCACAGGGTACCCGCTCTCCTTCCTCTACTTCTTTCTCCGTCTCTCCCCCCTCTCCCCTCTTCTTCTCTATCCTCTCTCCCCCTTTTTCCCTTCTCCCCCCCTTCCCCCCCCTCCTTCTCCTCCTCCCTCCCTCTCCTCCTTCTCCTTCCTCTCCACCTTCTATTCTCTCTCATCTTTATCTCCTGTCTCCTCCTTCTTCTCCAAAATAGCCCCAAATTCCTCAGAAGTGGTGGCCAGGGGTGAACAGCCTTGCCTCCAGCTCTTCCTGCAGCCCAGCCACAGCCATCCACCTACTCCAGCTCCCCATGGCCGAAGGGATGCCCCTCTCTTCAGGCTAAGCAGCCAGCTTAAAGCTTGGCTCTCAAGAGGCTCTAGCGGTAGAGGAGCGCCAGGGAGCCTGTAGATGTGAAGAGGAGGGCATTCTCGAATCTCATCATGTTCAACAAAGCCAAGTGCAAGGTCATGAACCTGAGTCACAGCAAACCCAAAGACATTTACAGGTTTGGTGGAAAGTGGATTGAGAGCAGCTCTAAAGACGAGGAACTTGAGGATGCTGATGGATGAGAAGCTCCAAGAGGAGCTGGCTATGTGTGTTTGCAGCCCAGAAAGCCATCCTAGCTTGCATCAAAAGATGTATGAGCAGCAAGGTCAGGGATGTGATTCTGCCCTTCTTCTCTGCTCTTGTGAGACCTCACCTGGAATGCTGTGCTCAGTTGTGGAATCCTTAGCACAGGAAGAACGTGTTGGAGCGAGTCCAGAGGAGGCCATGAAGATGATCAGAGGGCTGGAGCATCTCCCATACAAGGACGGAACGAAAGAATCGGAGTTGTTCAGCCTAGAGAAGGGAAGGATCAGGGGAGACCTTAGAGCAGCCTTCTGGTACTTAAATGGGGCTACAGAAAAGCTGGGGAGGGACTCTTTATCAGGGAGTACAGTGACAGGATGAAAGGAATGGTTTTAAGCTGAAAGAGGGGAGACTTAGGTGAGCTTTTTGGAAGAATATTCTTCCTGTGAAGGTGGTGAGGCACTGGAAGAGGTTGCCCAGAGGTGTTCAAGGCCAGGTTGGATGAGGTTTTGAGCAACTAGTCTAGCAGAAGGTGTCTGCCCATAACATAGGCTTTGGAACAGAATGATCTTTAAGGTCCCTTCCAACCCAAACCATTCTATGATTTTCATAAACTTGCCTTGAGCATATTTAGATGCCCAGATTCTCAAACAAAAGGCAGCAGTATTAACTGGAAATAGTGTATTTGCAGGCCTTTTGCTTTTATACCCTTTTGTCCCTCTGAACCACGATGTTAACAAAGCCAGAAGGTAAGTGAAACCCTGCTTTGCTTTTACTACTACCTGATCATAAAAAGAAGCAGCAGCACTTCTGGGGAAAGCTGTTATCCAGGGATGCAGCAACAGAGATTTCATACAAAGCTGACTACGCAGGAGGCAAATCTCTGAGCTCAGACTGGAAGAATGAAGAAGTACCACCATATCATGCTTATGTCACCACAAGCAACGTTTGAAAGTTGGTCCTAGTGTTGTTGCTTGACTTGAGATTAGTTGCTGATGAAGAGAACTTATTTGACAGCCACATTTAATTTGTTTTACCTCATTAGTTTTTATACGGAGATCAGAGTCATAGGGGCTCTGGACACTAAAGCAAATTTCTTGCCTAGGAATCTATCTTTCAATCTCAGGAGCAGCGGCTGTATCCATGTGTCCCCTTTGCCTGCAGGCAGAGCCAGGAAATTCACTGGACCTTCCTGAACCCTGTGGACTACCCATTGAGACTGGTTTTCAGAATCATTAGATTTGGGAGGTTTCAAATAACAGAAGACTAAAATTTTAACTTGAACGCAATGCAAAATTGCTTCCTGGAGAGTCCGCCCTTCATCATTCCTGTACTCTGTTTCCACATCTGGAGCCTGTGGCAATGAAGTTGTGTGCTCATTCCCGTTTACCGTGTTGCAATGTTGAAAGCACAGACACACAACCCAGAAAAAGAATTAGCAAGAGGGGAAAAGACCTAGTAGGAGTATTAAACTAAAGCACTATTCCTAGAGCAAGTCTTTAAAAATCTTTATCAATAAAAATGGTAAAAGGGAATGACAGGCACACACCACACCTCCCAATAGGAATGAGTAGTGATTGTGACAAGAGATTTCTGGTGTTTGAGAATTTTGGTTTCAGTGTCTTGCTTCTGTCTGCTCCTCCACTCTAAAGCTGTCAAAGGGCTGCTGGGGGAGGCAAGAGCAGTCTAGGAGACAATAAGGACCAGATGTGACAATGTAAACTGAATGAATATTCACAACATGACGTTACAGTTCCTGACTTGCTTGCTGCTACTCCTCTTGCAGGTCCTGCCAGTGCAGCAGATGGCAGACACTGAAAGGCTGTTGTACCAGTGGAAAATTACTGAGTTTTGTTGATGCTGTGTATTTGTGTGTGTGAGGAGGGAAGTGGGGCAAACTTCTATTAATTTAATTCTTTTCATGAGAGGAAAGGAAAACAAATGGTTCCTAAGACTACAAAAATTACTCGCATGTGAGGAACCAATCTCTTATTTTAGGCAAATAATACATGTCTGTTTACCTTTTAAGTTTTCCTTGGAACTCCATATAACATTCCTGATAAGTCAGAGTTGTGAGTTTTCCTAAATAGTAGTGCAATTAAAAAGAGAACAACATTATAACAGTAGTGCTGGGTGTTACTTAAGAGTTTAATGGAAAAACGAAGTGTTTAATGTTTCTATTTTTATGTGACTGCAGAAGTATTTATGTTAGTGGATTTTCCATTGCAGAACAGGCATGGTTTATTTGAAATTATTTTTTGTACATAGCTGTAGACATAGAAAGTTATTCTACTTGATCTTGCAATGGCATCACCACTGTTGCAGTTGAAGTCGATGGGACACCTAATGTGAATACCATTAAGCATGTCTGTAGCCACTTACAGAAAGTTAAAACCAAATGCTCAACCTGAAATGAACCATGGCAGAACCAAACCTGTAAATACTTTCTGTGCAGGCAAATGAAGTGCAGAGAGTTGACAGAATTACGTGATGTTTTAAGCAAAACTGCAATGCAACTTCACAGTTATAAACAGCCGTGTTTGCCCAATAACTTCTCTTTGTGTGTATTTGTAGGGTTAGCTCTTAATTTAGAGGTGTAAGAACCTATTCACTAAGTAGAAGGACAATGTCTCTTTAAGTTGCCAGGCACAGGACTTGAAAATACATTTTGAAACAAAATTTTTGCTCTAAATGTGCATACTTCTGCACACTGTATAACATTCCAGTCCTGCAAATTACAACAAGCAGCAAAAGGTTCTGCACCCTCTGCTCAGAGGGTTCTGGCTGTAGCATCAGGATACACCCTGGTGTGCAGCAATTAAAGGCAGACACAAAAGGCCAAATACCTCTTGTCAAATTCCACTGAACCTCTGAAGCCTTCAAAAGACTTAGGCTAAGGTCTGCAGCAAGCCAAAACAATATGGGCCTCCTTACTGAAATTCAAAGGAGGGATGTCTTGTCTTTGAAAGGACATTTATGTGACATTTTGACATACATTTCTTTCTTCTGCAGTCAATTGGTGTAACAAATACAAATTGCTGTATCACAGTCATGCTGGAATCTCTTGGAAAGACTTATTTTTTTAACCATGAAAGGTCCTTCTCAGTATTAGAAATAACCTATAAATATTTCATTCACAGGAGGCATTACAAGTAATTTGCAACTAACTACTGAATCAATGTCACATTTAGGAATCAATTCTGACTGTCCTATCTTGCTTTCTTAACGTTTTTCTACACAATGTAAAACAGTTGTTTTCAGAATAAGCCCAATATACCAAAACTTTTGAGACTTGTCAAGAAATTATGCAGAGCTAGGTAAGCATAGTGGAAGTCATACAGAAATATTCACACAGATTTTCCAGCATCCCATTATGATTTTTTAGCTGCTGTTGATACAATTTTTACTCTGAATTTTACTTCTAACTCCCTGGTTTGCCTAAATAACGAAAGTACATTTATTTGTTGTTTAATACATAGAGGACCGGGGAGGGGGGGGGGGGGGGGGGGGAAGAAGCAAATATTTTGATCTGTTTTATGACAATTTCCGTGTTGTTGTACAGTACTAACAAGATTTCACACCTGCTGAATATACTGTAGATCTTTAGTTGCTTGATTCCTGTGGGACACAGTAGTGAATCAAACACTTAGAAAATGCTGTGGCATAGAATAAAATGTAATTTCTTTGTAGGCAGAACGCAAACTTAGAAGGAAGCGCGTATGGTTGTGTTTCATATGCAGTGTTTCACAGTTGAATCAAGCAATTAAGATGATCTTGGGCCTGCAAATTGTTGATGTAAGTAACTGCGAGTATTCATAGAAGTATCATTACTCACCTGGTTGTATCCTAGGTTGGGCTCCGTGTTTAGCAAACTGTCATCAATGTTTAAAAAGACATAACAACATAGGAATGCCTGCACTGGTTCAGACCCAGGCTCTGTCTAGTTTAGATTTCTGTCTTCCCGGTGATCATGGGCAGACACCTAGGGAAAAAGAAGAAGAGAAGAAATTCATGATGGGTTTCTTTAAAACCCACCCACCCTCCACCTATCCTGAGCCTGATGTGATCTGTCTAAATAGTAACTCCAAGGGGTTGTTGTTCCAAAAGTTCATGTAGCCTCCTCTGAAAACCTTGCAAACATCTCGCGTTTCCCGAGCATGAGAGTTCCACAATCCATTGTGTGAGAATCACCTCCTTTTGTTTGTACTGAACCTGGTTCCTCAGAGCATCTCCATGTGGTGCCTGGTTTGGCTGTACAGCATAGACAGTGAACTATTAATTCGTATCTGTTCTGGTCTTTTCATATCCTATACTTTCTCAGTTGTCTTTATTCCAGATTGAAGACTCCCAGCCTGGAAGCCATTTCATACTTTGCATCATCGTTTTTTCCCATCTCTGAACCTTTTCCGTTTCTACTGCAGTTTTGGAAGTAAAGAGACCAGAATTTCACTATCCAAGGTGTGGATGGACCATGACTTTATTCTTGGCATATACTTCTTGCCTCACCTCTTAATTTGAAGGCAGAATACACCATTTTCTATGCCTCTTAAAAATAGTAACATAGCTAAGCAATGTCAGCAAGTGACTAATATTAGTTAAGTGTTAAAATGAGGTGCCTTTTGAATGCTTTTGCTACAATACAGCTCTGTTCCATACAGGCAACTCCAGACAGTTGATACCTCCACACCCCTTCTTAGAAAGTTCTAGTTTATACTTTCCTGAAAGCTCAGATAATTTTCTTTAATTTAATAGCATCTGCGTCACTGGGAAACCATTTGTATTTCTGTATGTGCAGTTTAAGAAATAAAGCAACTCATTCAGCTGTACAAAATCAAGGAAATTACTCTAGTCTCCTTACAGGCTGTCAGCTTGTGTCCTGAATGTATTAGCAATTCACAACTATCCTTCCACAACCAGTATTTTTCCAGTTTTCAATACCATTTAGATTACTTCTTTACTGTGTAAGGATTATTTTTTTTGTAGCATGCACTTCTGGTTTGACTGTGACTTTTGAAGGCAGTTTGGAACCCACAGTGTGGTTCTTCTTGGCACAGAGATACCAAATTCCTCATGCAGGAGTTAAGGATGTGACAAATTTGATTCATTTTGTAAGTAATTAAAATATTTATAGCTGACTTCACTTACACAACGTCATCTCTCAAAATATTATTCCTGGATTCTCTTTGGAGAAAATCCTTGGTGGACTTGCAAGAGACATATTTAGTACATGATCTTTTTCCATAAACAAAGAAACATGGAAAGTCTGAAACAAAAATGTTCTCAAAACCACTAATGAATAATGACTATTTTTAATTATTATGGAAGCTCAATGTTCACCACTTAACATAGTCAACATCGTCCTTCCTTTAAAATTTTAGAGAAATGTGAAGTTGACATCTAACCAGTCAACCCCAGGAACACAAAATAATTAACAAAAATACCCCTGTTCTTCAGGAATTTGGTTCTTAGTTAATATATTGGATCTGTTCTTACACTGTTTCAGGAGTGACCATATGCTTTTTTTCCTTCTCGGCAAAGAGTCTCTGGATTCTTTGCTAGCTCCATTGTTGTTTTCACATTATCCTGATGCATGAGAGCTCTTCTGTATGTTGCAAGCTTACTACACAGCAGGTCCTCTTACTTAATATTTGCTTCCTTCTTGTCTTTGCCTTATAGCTATCTAGTTCAGCTTTTGAGTCTGACATAAAGCTCTTAAAATAAATTATAAAAAAAAGCAATCGGAACAAGATGTAAATGAAATGATGCAACTTGCTGTTACATTCTGTTCTCTGTTTTTCAACCCTAATTGAATCTATTTTAGGGCCTGATATGGAAGTCGCTATACTCACAGGAGCTATCCCATTGAACACATTGAATACCAGTCTAGGAGGGGACAGGAGGGGACATTCTTGCTGGGAAGGGATGCCTGACATCACAGCGTAGTGTAGCTTTCATAGGAGAACCAACGGCAGTAAAACAGGCACGGGAGGCATGATCCTGACTGGAATTGGACATGTTGTATTTCCTCTGCCCTAACTTGAAAGATCACGCTTCATGTCACAGGACAGGATTGTGTGTGTGATCACACAGAATGGGGCCAAAGTTTGCCTACACAAGGTGGCAAACTTCCTGCCTGAAGGCCCTGAACTTCTGGCCTCTCTCCCTCTTGATATCTTCATGTATGGATGGTCAGTTCAAGGGGAATCAAAACCTGCAGTTAGTTTTAGAGCCTGTAGCTCAAAGTATGGAGTTGATACAGAAGGTAAGAGGATGGGTTACAAGAAAGCAGGATAAAACACCACTGGGGTTGTGAAGAAACATTTCTAGGATCATGAAAGATCTGTCCAAAAGTGGCTAGTATAAGCATTGAACATAAGCTTGCATTCATGCTCAAAGCACTCTTTTGCTAAGAATCATGGTCCAGCTGTAGATACCTCAGAGGGGGTGCACAGAAGAGAGATGGGTTTGGTGAGAGAAAAGGATAGAGCAGGGGTCACAGATAGTCCGAGAAAGCCACAGTTCCAAGGACTGAGAAGTCTCAAGAGCAGACCCACTGTTGCCATGATGGAAGTAAGGACAGTTTAAAGGGATGACCAGAGAGAACTTTGGAGATATTTCTTATCCAAAGCTAAGCTAATCCAAGACTAATGCAGCACTGCAATCTCTTAAGTGCTCAAAAATCTTAAATCAACTCACCCCTCCCAAGCTTTCACAAAATTCACAAAACCACAGATCCAGAAAAGAAGAAGGAGGTGATGAAACTCTGGGGTTTAGTCAAGGGTTTTGATTATTTAATTTCCTCTGCCTTGTTCCCCCATTACCCTCCATTTCAAAGCAGTAATTGAAAGCCTGAAAACTCTACCATAAGTGTGCGCACAAAGATGTCAACCACTGCCGTGCTGCATTCTTGATTTGCATTTCCAGTTCTTTCCCTACCCTCCAGCCTTCCAGCTCCAATCCCTAGAGCCCTCCCTGTTTACTAAGTCCCTTTAGTGGTACCTGACCATCCATGCACATCCATACAGGTTTTTCCAACACACTAACAGATTGGCACAGCTTCCCCTTTGTTTCCAGTGTGTGAAGGATACCTTTGTGATGTTTTTTTCTCATGACTCTTCCTTACTTAACAATATAGGGGGTATTTTCCATATTGCTTGCTGTTTAATAACATGAGAAGTCTCCTCTATATTTTTAACACTAATCTGGTTCTTTCTTGAGAGTTGTTGTCTCTCAGCCAGCACTGAACCAAGTACTTGAACCGTTGCTGTTCCTACCATAACTGTGCTTCTCCTACACCTCTGCTCCTCTTTCAAAGCTACAGGCTGCTAGTGAGGAAGGTGCTGTTGCTGCCAAAGTTGCAGAAAGGGCAGTCCTCCAACTCTGGCAGTAAACAGTAAACTTCGGCTCTGCTACGCAGAGCAAAGAGAGAGAGAGACAACTCTTTGTGGGAGCAGAGCTGTCAGCTCTTGAGGTTTGCGTATTTCTCACACATCAATTAAATGCAGTAAAAATCTACAGGGATGTAAAAATAATAGTCTTCATCTTGGCAAAAGTCAGTTCTTAAATGAGCTTCATGGCATCACCGAGCTTTGACCGATGACGAGGAGCATGGGGTCTGGCATACGTCAGCTTTTATGTGTTAGGTGGGTGTGTGATCGGTGTGTGCAAGTGGTGGATTGGCCTAAGTACTATTCATGTATTCATATGATTGCTGAACAGTGAAGCCAGGTGCATGGTATCGTGTACATTCTAGTCGTTGGCTAGAGCAAAAATAAAGTTATTTTTGCAGCATGTTTTGGTGCAAGAGTGTGGGAAGCCTGAACAATGTCCATTGCCTAGTCTACTCTTAATTCTTCCACAGTGACCCATACAAATGCAAACACAGAGATGAATGTGTACTGCTCCCATTCATCTCAAAAGCAACCCTTTGAAGGCTTCCAAATGAATTGCTAACTAGTGTGAGAATTCCAGCAACATTTTTAGCATTTCAGTAATCATTTATAAGTTTGCTAAGGAGAGGAACTGGTCAACCATTGCATTTGTATGTCAAGCCCATAAGAAATGGAGACAGTCACTCCGTGAAGACATACATAATAAATAGGATGACATATTGAAATCTCACCTGTGCTGCAGGCAGATCTTGCAATGATACTACCATCTTCCAAATTTAGACTCTCCACACAGAGATTTCATTAGGTAGCTTTTACGCTACTTTTGTAGTAAAAAAAACATGTGAACATGCCGTGATTACCTTCCTTTCTTCCTGCTCTTTTTGAGACTTTTGTTGTTCTTTTTTCACTATCACGGTAATTGAAAACATAAATTATATAACTAGCCCTTTCACTTTTAATATACCACAACCACACATTGGAATATAAAGATCTAAGCACAATCTCCGTCTGCAGAGGAGACAAAAGTGATTCCAAGCTAACAAATTAGTTACAAACTTAATGCAGCCTCACACTTCTTTGGACTACTAATGAGGGAGAGCAGAGAAAGGAAAACAATTCCATTCCAGTTATCTTGTGGGCTTGGATCTTTAAATGAAAATAATTCAGTTAATTGTCACAGCGTGAAGAAAACAGTTGAGTCTGAAAAAGACAAGGTAGACCCTAAAGAAAAATATAGAAGATTAAGGTCTTAATATAAGCCAGCAAAAGATCTCCTGGTTTCTCTGCGCTTATTCCAGAGCCTTCTCTGCATTGTCTCTGATTAAGCACAATGTCATTGATGGACAGAATAGTCAGCCTAGACACATTTAGCAGAGCCAGTTGTATAATGTTGGATCTCTCTGACTGTTGTTACATCTGATGAAATTCTTCTAGAGTCCTCAGGATCACAGAGCTCTGTGCAGAGGCTGCAGTGCGTGAATCGAAACAGAGCAAGTAGTTAAACTTGCAGTGCTCAAATCCACTATGGAGAAAGGGGGACCCAGTGAAGAAAATCTTTTCAAAATGGCATCAAACATCAAATCCCCAGAACTCCGTTTCGATCCTCTCTATCAACAGTAAAGGATCAGCCACATTTTTTTTAAAATTGCAATTCAGAAAACACAGGCAATAAGCTGCCAGCAGGGTGTCCGTGAATCTGGAGCTGCCAAAGTGTTTCCTAGGCTCTCCAAAGGGTGCAGAATGTTAATCAAAGTGTTCATTTTTCTCCTTCCACTCTAATTAGCCATGCATGGCCACAGCTTGACCACCTGAGTTAACTCAAAAATCTTGAAAAAACTGGTATGCTCAGAAGGATTACTGACAAAAGAAAGCAGCTTTGGAAGGACAGGGAGTCAAATATCTAGCCTAGATTTGTGAGGGTCTATTAAAGCAAGCAGCCTGGCGATAGGGAGTGCATAAAAAACAATAACCATGGGTGAAAACTGAAAAGTCTTTTAGATTTCTGATGATTTTAATGAGTCTCCTGCCTCCGTGGGACAGTAGTATTTCTTAGCAAAACCAATAGTTCCAAAGCTGTTTCCAAAGAGATTGCATATATTAGTGATGTTCCACTAGCTGGAAATTTTTCATCAGCTGGACTATCTAGGAATCCCTATTTGTTAATGAGATTTCTGTCCTTTTGCATGTAGAGGCTGAGCAGTGACCCAGAGAAAAACTGTAAAATCGGGACTGAAGGCTTTGGTTCTGTACCTTAAATATTGTGTGCTATGAAAACACCATGGTAGTGAATATGGAAAGGAAAGGTGCTACAAAAGAAAATACCATCCAAAGTCTTCAGAGAAGCTAGAGAAATTTTTATCAGAAAAAAATATTTCAGATGTGAACAGCTGGTCAAATATGTTGGAAGAGGAGAATAATATATAAACTCACTTTTCATAAAGGTTTGTTGCAATAAATAAGATCCTGAAGGTAGTTTAGGGAGTAATTTCTTTTATGCTAGGCGACAGGGATGTGAAGTGAGTGTGATAGTGGGTTGTACCTTCTAGGTCTTCCTTTGTTGATGTTAGGTAGAGTCAGTGAACAGCAAAGCCAGGGTTTCTCTATGAGAAATAACAGAGGCCAAAGCGTGACCACAGCACAAGTCATGCCCTCATTGGCTAGAGCACGGTCCTGTGGGAACAGGATGTGCAGCATCCATCGACAGACACAGAGAAGGCAAGCCAAGGGTGAGGTCTGGAGTCGGTCAAGGGAGTCCAGTCAGGAGCAGCACAAGGCAGAACTGGAGACAAGACCACAACACAGTTCTGATGGCTGTCCAGGAGACAGGACTAGATACAAGCTACCTACAACACAAATCAGAGATCCGATTGAGAAACAGTGCTAGAGATAGGTCTGGGCACAGGGATACCCACAACATAACTGGTTTGAGAACTGAAGGCCTTGACAAGGAAAAATAAGCCTGGTCTCTGCTGACCAGAGAAGCAAGTCAGACATGAGTAAAGTGGAAACAGCAAGGTTATTGTCTTCTGAATTGCAGACATCAAGTGCAGGGCCGTTGCAGGTACCTCCAGTCAGACCCTATTACATCATTTGCATTCCCTTATATTCATCTTTCCCAGGTACTCCTCTTTCCCACACTCATCCTGTTGCAAATAAGCAACTCACACTGGTCAACCGTTGTTCCATCATTCCTCCTGTTGCTCTTTTTTATGCTTATCATATTGCTGCTTTAATAACTTCTACTTCACTCAGCAGTTCCATTTTGTCAGAACACCTCTTTTGTTGTTTACATGTGTTTCTCATTTCTGCCAGTTTTCATATTATTATCTGGTTAGTTTACCACAGGTCAGGGATTGCCAGCTGCATATACAATATTTTTCTATCCCCCTTTGCTCTCTCTAGCTTTTTGCAGTTTTTCGTTTTGTTATTTTGCTCGGGGATGAACTTCTGCATATTTCAACAGTTTGTATCAGGTGATAAATAAAGTGAAAGCATTTAACTTGCAACAACAATAGCCAAAAATCTGATTTCTTCAGTTGTGGGGACTAGACAGTTCATTGGAGTTTTATTTCTTAGAAGAGGGCACACAAACTCATGTAAGTTCTAGTAAGTGGTCTTCTTCCCATTACCACTTGTCATTCTTATTCCTTGCTGCAGATAACTGAAGACAAATGAAGACACATATCCAAAGATGATCATTTTGTGTCTGTTTTTTAAAGGTTTCTTTTGTTGAGCTGTGCCTAATTCAATCTTCTGCCATTCTGGACCTCAGTCAAAGCCCAATGACAGAAAGAGTGGAGGTGGAGATGTTTCCTTATCCCAACCTGACTCTGTGCCAGCTCCTGCTCTAGCTGAGAGTTGAATATATGATGTTTACTTATTAAAAAACTGAAAAAAGAAACAAAGTCCCAATCTTAGACACCCACTGAGGTCTTTCCAGTCTTAACTAGTAGTGAAAAGTACACAAAATCGCAAAGATTTAAAGAACACATTATCTTTAAGTGAAAATTTTTTTACTGGCTACTCGCTTTTTCATTATGTCATGTCCTGCTTATGTTCACTGTTTCCACTATTTAGAGAATGCAGGGACATTTGTCAGTTTGACCATTGTGTAACGATACCAAAAATGCCAGCAAATAAACTTTTTCATTTCATTGGCATTACCGAGTCAGTCTCTACTGATGACCTCTAGACAGTTCTGTGACTGGACTTTAATGTAGATAACCTGGAGCAAGTTCTAAACCATCCAGCCTGGAAACAAGTGACAACAGAGCTGTCTCTAGGCATCTCAGCCACAGAAGCAAAATCAAGGGAGGGGGAGGGGTTTCTGTTTGTAAGCAGAAGGGCTGGAGTTTGCTGGATGCTCCGCACCTCTACCAGGAATGTGGTCAGCAAGGGAAGTGGCAGATATAGAGCAAGTGCACCTTGGGAAATTGGGTTTGCTGCTCCTCTGCTAGTGGACAGAGGGGATCCTTCTCCCTACAACTCTAGCTCTGGCTCCGTGCATTCCCTGCTGAAGTACCTGCCTGACTCTCACAGGTTAACTGCGCTGGGAGACTGATGATAGGAAACAGTCTAGATAACGTAGCCCAGAGATCAGTTCAAATAATCACCTCTGCAGGTACTCTCCTCATTGGGACGGCTTGGCAGACTGCTATGAGCTCCACAGAGCCAGTAGAGTGTTGGCAGGCAGTGTCAAGGCGGTGCTAAGCTTAAAATGAGGCCACATATACACAGCAAAATGAGGCTCAGATCCACCTCTCCAGTGTCAGCATGCACACACCCATGCTATACAAGGCTTTTACAGCTTATGGACCAAGTCATTCTTCAAAGTGAAAAATCAAAGGTTTCACCTCTGCAGGCCAAAGAGTTATGGGCTCACAGAGACAGAACATGAAGGCAAAAGTCTCAAAAGATATGTTGAGAAGAAAGAGGAACTCTTGAAAGACTTTCGGAAGAGACGTGTCTTTGAAAGGGAATGCTCTGTGTCGCTTCTGTTAGTCTTTTGTTCTCTAGATCTGATAGGGGCTCAGTTCTGAGCCTTTTTTCACACATTTGCAGGCACATTGTGGACATAATATCCTATTTTCTTGATGTGAGAGGTGGTTGTAAAACAGCTGCTAGTAAGATATAACTCCATACAATTCGTAGCCGGTACTTACTGTGAGTTGCTTGACCAGCAAGAAAAGTTTTCTTATTTACTAATCCCTGTAAAAGGTGTTGGCAGCAATCTCTAATAGCCCCAAACATACCTGAAAACTTCTTTTTCACATGTACTCCTATGAACATTCTAAAGTTCAGTTCAATTCTAATACTTTTATCTTCTGTGACCACCTGGAAGCTTTCTGGAAGGCTTCTAGCACTGGCGCAATGTTAAGGCATCTGGCTGATGTATCTTTTTTTTCCCTAGGAGATATACTGGAGTCTGAGTTTAGAGCTCTTGAAGGCACACTGAGTGGTGCATTTATTTAGTCAGGCCTTTTATTGGCCATTTGAAGTTTTCTGGCAACTGCATGCAGGTATTGAACTACTGTCAATATGTTTCTTATTGCTGCCCACAAGGCTGGCTCTTGTGTGGTCTGATCTGATTTTGCCTTTTTAGTATGATTTTTTGTTAGATATCAGTTGCTGCCAAGATGGGCACAGAATATACTTTACTGTAACCAGGTATGTAGGTAAAATATTTAGCAAAACTGGACTTAACTGAGGCTTCTGTTCACTGAAGTAAGCAAGGGTTTGGGGACCTTAGGCCAAAATCCAAAGCTATGACTCTCGACACTGACTTCAGGTGTACAGTAATGTTTCATCACAAGAGATGCGGATCAGAGTGCTCCACTGGTTCCTCCCCTCTCTGGGAGGCCCTGTCTATTTTATCAAAATAGGTGTTAAAAGGAATCCTTATTATCCTCTACAAAATATTGAGGGAACTGAAACACTCCGACCACCTCTACTTTCCCTTCACTCAAGAGAAAAACCTATTTTGAGCAGAGTTTTTATCCTACCATTTTCTGGCTTGTCAGCCTAAGTCACACCATTAGTTTTAGCCAAAGTGATCACTACACTTGTACATTTTTGAACTTGCTTTTCAATTATCCATTCTTCATTTTGTTTCAGGTTCACATGCTATTATTTTAAGCATGAAATTTATATTCTGCCAGCTATGTGAACAGAGCTATCTTGTCAAAGAATTAACTGCCTCTACCTTACAACTAATTGTCTGCCGCCTAGGGAAGGTTTTCTGCATGACTTCTGATTAGGTGAAAAGAAAATAAAAAGCTACTTCTGTTGCCAGTAAAAATCACATTTCCCTAGCTGGACTTTCAAAAATATACTGATGCAGCACAACTGAATCCAAGAAGGCAGAACCTATACCGATACACTATAACCCTATACAAGAACTATTTTAAATTGAATAGAATTTAAAGAAAAAACTATTTGAGAACTCTCTCAAAAACAGAATATTCACTGAAGAATAATTCAAAAGTAACCTATTGGTAAAGCTACTTCATGCTTTAAGTATTACCATATCTGATCCAATAATTTTTACTTATCTAATGGTGAAACTTCTTGATTTTGTTTTAAATTGCCTGAATTTCCTCCCCTCGTGTCTAAAACATCATGCAATGTCTTATTTAAGCCACAGCAGGCAGCCAAACATACCAGTTCATTACAGAATAGTGGTACGCCACCTGTTATCAGAGTAACTTGTTAGCTGCCACATCCACTGCAGGTATGGGCTTAACTCATGAAGCAGATAGATACAAACACTGATAAGAAAGGGCAGATAGCCTGAGATCTGCAAGATTAACGTGCTGTTCATAAAATGCATCAGCTATGACCAGGCTACGTTCCCAGGGACTGGTTGGCTAGTTGGGTGCAAAGGCATGAAGCAGGTGACAAATTTCTGCTCCTCTTGTCTGTAATAATATTTTTAGGTGTGCAGTAACATCAGTGAGGCAATCAAAAATAAAAGCAACAAGTGCATCTCAGTTAGATAAGTCACACAAGACTACACCCCTTTGTTTCTGAAATTTTCATCACACCCTTATTAAAGTGACACCTCTGAACTAGTTTTGAGATCTGTCAGGAAAGGATGTCATCAGAGAGACAGCTCTTGAATGTGAAAGACTTAAAATTTCAAGCTACTGTAGTATTTAAAACTGGCGCTGAAATTCTTGACTCAGTTTCTTAAGTTCTATTAAAAAGTAATTAAGAAATATTCCTCATTGCTGCTAAAATAACATCTTTTGGGTAACATATTAAGAGAAGCAGGCACCATCCAGATCATCATTAATGAAAGAGCACAGCAACATTTACCTGGTTATGGTTTACAGCCGAAGTACAGTCCTACACTGTGAAAGTCAAGAAATACTGTTCTTCTAATCTGTTGTCACTTCCACCTCCCTTTTCCTACTGTGGCGTTCTTCCCTTCCTGACATCATGTGTAGGAGGAAGCTTCCACAAATTCTGTGCACATGTGAGGTTACGGCTTTAGTGACGATGCTGAAGGCAGCAACAGCATCACTTATACATTGGCTCTTCTCTCTCATTAATGTATTTTGTCACCACAGTATCTATTCTTAAAAGTTACTCTTCAGAGGGAAAAGGACTCTTTGTGCACGTTTCTCACCTCTTCACCTCTGTGTATTTTAATAATGATATTTTAATTAAAAATACAGCAAAAGACTATGTTGTAAGGAAAATCAATGAGTACAACAACCACATAAGAATGAAAGAAAGAGCACACCAAATCACAGGTCTTGTTGAGCTAAGATACTTGAAGTTAAAGGGAACTAGAAATGCAATAAGTTGCTGGTGATTTCTGCTTTCAAAAAAGTTGTGTAATGAAAGCTTAAAGCAAAGCAAAGCTGGTTGTGCAAACTTGTGTTGATCAATATGGCAAAATTTAATTGAAATTAAGAGAATTTTTTTGCCCTAAAACATTATCAATAGGTTGAATCATCTGAAAAAAGCATGTTTATGTAAGATGTTAAGGAGAACAATCAGGTGGAGAAATTATTCACCCTATTTCCCTAGTTTGCTTGATTTTTTGAATGTCTTCCCCAGTCCACTTGCCTTCAGGCTGTGAGTGCTTATGGGGGTGAACATATTGCTGCATCGCCCCCCACTTACAGAGAGGGCAAGTCAGCACTCACTGCCAAGTGCCACCACACACACAAACACACAATTCACACCAGAGAAACAACTGCTCCCACATGTTTGTTAGCTGAGAAGGAAAAGCTTACAGGATCTCTCTGTCTTTCTAGCTGCCTAACACCTAGCATCAACTATGTCACTGTACTGGGGCTGCTTCTAAAAAATCCTGGGTTTCTTGTGGAGTAGGGAGGGGAGTAGTTGACCCGAACAATAAGTGCACCATTGCTAAGGTCTGAAAGGAAAAGTCTGCTACAGAAGAACCCCTTCTCTCCTAGGAATGAATCTTCATTGCGTTTTCCTAACTGCAAACTGCAAACAAGTAGGAGAACTTTTGGCCTGAATGCAGCTTATTTTTGGAAGGATGGGAGAGGAAGCAGGGTGTGGAGCAGTGGGTCTCCTGCAGCAATAACTGACATAGTGAGGAAAGCAACTCAATAATAGATACTACTGACCACATTTTCATTACTCATTTCCTTCTCCATCTGTTTAAAGAAAACACAGTATAGGGGCTAGCTTGAATTAGTTATTATTTATAACCTTGACTATGTACACAGCCTTTTTGCAGATACAGGAGATAAATTTTTTCCTGTCCAAAGAAGCTCAAAGTTCATGACAGATATTAGGTGCAGAGGACCAACAGAAGGCAATTGATGCTGAACTCAGTGCCAGTCCTATAAATGCCTGCACAAAAGGACCTTTTAAAAAATTACCTGACTTTGGGAAGAAACATCACCAGCACTAAGGAGGTTGGCGTGATTTTTAAGGTCCCTTCCAACCCCAACCATTCTATGATTCTTAACATCTCCTTGTAGAGGAGCAACAGAGTAAGCTGCTTTCCTCTGAGTGTATGGGCTCTATTGTTGTAGTTTGTGTAGCTCTGGGTTTGCTGAGGCAGCCTCTATCTGACTCCTTGTAGGTACTGACCTGTAGCTGCGGCTGGTACTGTGGTTGGCCCTGGTGGTTACCTGCAGAGCAAATGGGAACAGTGCAGGAGAGTGATGGCGTGGAGTCATTCTGGCATGGGGAAAGATAAAGCATGATACTGGATTTCCAGTTTGGATGGTGTAAGCTGTTAAGTACTGACGGTTAATCTAAACACAATCATTGATGCTCACTCACTCTTTGCCATACCCCTGACCCATTACTGAATTTATTGTAGAAAAAATATCAAGTTATTTATGTTGAAGTTCCCAGAAGACCTCTCCTGTTTATCTGGAAGGGAAAGGAAATTGGCATGAAAAATTGTGTATAGATCTTTCTGATTTCATTTGCATCGAGTGTTCTCCAAGGACTGTATAACATTTTCAGTGGTCTTTAAAAGGACATAGAGACTTAAATATTTGATCTGTGAGGAGACATTTTGCCAATATTTAGGAATTACCATTTTTGTTCAGTATCAGGAAAGGTGAGCTGATCCCTGGATGGAAGTGTCCTGCAGATATTTCAGGGGATGCAAAGGGCAAACACCACTTTTTTGCTAATCCCATCACTGTCATTTCATATAATCTTATAGAAATTAGCAAGCAAGAAATGCAGGATTCCAGGAAATTTAATTTGTGCAAGGAACTGAGTTCATTTTGTTTAACTATGAACTTCATACAATAACTCATCACAGAGTATTTTATCGATGTCTTACTGTCAGCAATGCGTTATGCAATTTACCCAATAGGGCCAGTTAGCAATAGGCAGGAGAGGAGGGGAGAGTGATGAAATGTAAAGTGTATCCTCCCCTCACCAGTTTCTTCACAGTGGTAAAAATGCATTGCCCTGCAGAACAGGTAGCTTTGCAGATGATCTGTGTAGTTTTGCTTTGTTCCTTGCAGAAAGGCATTTACATGAAGCCAGAAGAACTTGGCTAGCTTGGCTGCTGTCTCAACAATGTGATGCAGAGGTAACCTGCTTAGTTTACTTAAAGCTACAAAGAGGTGTGAGTCACAAAACACAGAGACAGAATCCAAATATCACTGTCCCTAAAGTTCAAGGATTTCACTGCCATTGTTTCTATTCAAGCTTTCCTTCTCTTTGAGATGACAGTGATTATCCCCATAGAAGAGGAAGCTAATGTGTTTGTCAGCACACTCTTAAAAAGATAAGAGAAACCCAAAAAGGCCAAGGCAGTCCTTAGTTCTTGGCAAGGTAGAGCTGCAAAGTAGTTAGTAAAGAAATCTGGTAATAAAGGCTATTGGGATCTGTTCCTGATTCATTGGGTAGCCTTAGGAAAGATGCTTAACCCTTGCTTTTTTTAAAATACAGATATTACTTGTCAGGATCACTGCATTCAAATTGAAGGTATATAATAATGAAATGTAAAGCAGGAATCCCTCAAGCAATTCTCATGAATTAGAAGAATCGATCATAGCAGTCCACAAATATGGATCCGAATTATAGAATGAGTGTCTGTGCCTCTGTGTGTGTATTTGTGTGTAATCCTGTATTTGAAGGAATCAGACTGCTTCACACACGTCTCTTTAGCAAAATCCCAGTGCTGGTGGAATGAAGTTTGTCTTAAACTCATTCAGAAGGGTGGCCATGTGGGTTCAGATCTGGTCCTTTAATTTATGTCTTTCTCCATTTGCTTATATTGTATGAGTCATAAAAACTCAAAGATGGAAAAGGTTGAGAAATTGCATATATATACTTAATGACCAACTGGACCAAGTAAAGGGACACATGTACTCTCCCAGATGGAACAAGAGAATTAAAAAAACAACTAAACATTTTCTGAAACTGATTCCTGGTAGGGAAAAATAGTCCACACATTTCCTCATTCAGTTAGGAAATATTAACTGTTCTAGGAATCCCCAAGAAACATTAAGTCATTTGTAGAAAGCTCAGATTATTACATCATCTGTCTGGACAGAGATTTATTGCTGCCAAAATTCCTGCTGCAGGAACACAGCACCAGTAAATCATTATTTCACCTTGCCAGTAGCTTTAATAAGAGAGGGAACAGGCTGGATATTGTCTGGCCTCAATGGTACTCCAAAAGAAGCTCAGAGGCAGGAGTGCTATTACCATTAGGAGTAACAATATTTACTTGTCTCTCAAAGGAGAGGTCAGGAGTGTATCTGTATTATAAAAAAGAGCACTTGAAAATACTGCTTCGTTTCATCCCTCATGGGTATTGCCATCACTCTGAAGGAGGTTACTACCCCTACAACAGCTACCAAGTAGCTCATGAGGGTACAGGTGAGTGTTCTTCATACATGTCAGTGGAAGTGACTGGGATCACCACCCTGATTCAGCACTGGAGCATGGGCAGAGTTTGTTGTGTGGCCAGTAACCTCTAGCTTGTGTCAAAAAGCAAATGGATTGGGAAGCTCTTTTATGCCCTAAATTGGGTAATATTTGTGAAGCATTTGCAAGTGAAATAACTCAAAAGACTGCTATTTAACTAGTTTGAGCTCTTTTCATGATTGAGGAATTGCATTTTATAATGTGGTCTGGATTTACCAGGACAGATTTTAAATTATTTCCCATTCTCCAACTTGTGCAAATATACTGTGTTTAAGGCAATAACTGTGTAATTCTGCAAAATAGGACTGTAATTTCAAGGTTAGTAGGATGGGAGATTGAGGCAGTAGTAACTTTCCTACGGTCTCATACGTACTTTCCATTTCTCGCTTTTATACTATCTCTTGACATTTTTGTAATCCTTTTGAGTATTCTTTTACTGATTGGGGATTTTGCTCCACAGATTTATGTAATTTTAAAGAAAACTGGATAGTCAACAGTGTTGGTTGTTTTTCCTTATGTGATGTTTCTGCTTTTCATTATACTTATTAAAAGGTATGCTGCTTTCATTCTCCATTTAACTTCACTTGTTTTCCTTGAACTTTTAATTATTCACTATCCTTTCACTATTGTTTATATTTCTTATATTTTTATACTCTGAGTGTTTAGCAACCACAGCCAAATTTCCCTTAGCTTCATCCCAAGAAGGCTTTAAAACCTCTTCAAGAAGACATAGGATTTTTTGCAAAAGAGATCTTCCAGTAAGAAAATGAAAGTGAGGCTTGATATTTCCAAAGTCCAGCTATCTCACATCTGCTTTTACATCAGAAGAGAAGCTAAAAAGAAAATGTCCAACGTCTTTAGGTAGGAGTTCAAAGCTGGAACAAGTAGAGTGGTCTCATATTTATTGATCTCACCTTGGTTGCCACCTATCACCTATGAAAGCTCTTAAGATATCAAAGTGAAATGCTTCAAACGCAACATGGCAATTTTATAGCAAGAAGATGGCTATAACTGAACCACAGGAATTGCATCGTGAAGCATCAACGTCAATGTAGAGGTCACAGTAGTAAGCTATAAGTTCCCTATATTTTCTACTATAAGAGATGAGGGGTGGAAGCTGCATGACTAAGGGTTTATAACCACGACAGAAATATTGTGCTGACTGTAGTATTTAAGCTGAAGAAGGAATTTGAACTGCCTGTTCATACTCACAGATCCTCAGTTTTTCTTTCTATTACTATTTCAAGTGTTAGAAGGAGTGAACCCATGAATGTGGTATTGATCAAATTTTCCTGTGTCCCTTACAAGCTCTGTGGGACAGGAATCCATAAATGGGTTTATGCACTGCAGTGTGTGAATCTTTTATATGAGATCTATCATGCTGTCTAGTTTAAGTGGCTTCAAGTTAGAGGTGCCCTGTGCAGGTGTCCTTGTAGAGTGTGGGCATTGGAAAATGAGATTCAGATAAAGAAGCAAGTTGAGCAAGAAACAGCCCAAACCAGCCAGAAAGAAATGCAGGAGAGTATGCCCAAGGTTAATCCTTGAAGTCAGTGGAGAGATAGAAGCAGGCAGTCTCTATGCGCTTTTCTTTCTGCATGAATTCACTCTTTGGGTCTGGTGCCTAATCCAAGTGAGCCACTGCCATGTTAAGGAAAAGGAAAAAGCCCAGAAAAAAGGGTAACTGCATCATATTTCAGCCAAGCGTTAAGGCAGTTTTTAAGGTAGATAGTCACTTTGAAAACACAAGTTTACTAGTTTGCAGTGGGGCATTTAAAATAAATCTCCTAATGCCAGGCTTGTGCATGTTTTAACCTGAACCTCTCTCGGTTTCTCCTGTTCAGGTTACTTTCATTTGTACCCTTCATGAAAAAGTAGTGGAGTGAGGAGCTGTCAGGTAAAGGGAGAGCAGCAGAGCAAAAGGCAGGCACATGGAGGGCTGCAGCCTGTAGTCTGTGTTTTCCACTTCTGGAAAGTTTATCAAAGGCAGGTAAAGCACATCGTTCATCATCTTGTGGATGGTTCAGGGTTCAATTTAATTGTTTTTCTTGAATCAGAACTGAACAAGCCAGAGCCAGTTTTGTCTTGCAGATGCCTTGGGGCTAAAGTGTAGATTGACCACTCCTATATTTCTCTACTGTAACAGGTAAATACAGGTGTCTCAGGTATTTACCAGTGCAGAAGAAAGATGAGTTGGCCCCTGTGAATAGGAAGAAAAGCTCACTTAGGAAGCTTTGCTCTTGTTGGATAACTCTGTCCAAGGCTTTTAAAGGCAATTCTGATTCCAGCCAGTCTGCAAATTCTATGTAGACTAATGCAAATGTATTGCACGTGATCTTTCCCTGGGGCTTCACAGTGAGATATACCCAGAAGAAAACCAGGTGTGTTTGAAATTTGTGCTTTTAGACTTGGAGGTTGAAGAGCATTTCCATAAAACACAAAATTCAAGTAGACAGAAAGCTTAAAGGCCTCGATAGGTAATAAAAGTTAAATGAGCTGATCAACTACACAAATCACAGTGTTTCCACTATTTGAGAGATGATTCTTAGCAAAAAAAAATCTGTAGCAGGGAAAATGGAAAGCCTAGATGGACCCTTATGGTTGTTATAAAAAATTTATAGCTTCTAGTGGATTGCTGTCTCACAGTTTGTGATTAAATGTTTAATGGGAGGATGCATGTTCACTAAGCTACAGTGGCACGGCAAACCAATATCTTTTCTGTAAGGGTATTAATTCCCAGCAGAGATTACTCTTTGCTTTATTCTGGTTTATGGAGTGCTATGATTTACCAGTACGGTCCTCCTTGCTTTTTATTTTTCTTGGCAAGATTTTCAGCATGACTGAATACTCCACACAGGGTGAGGCATTCTGATCATCTAAAAAAATCAGCTGAATCAGCTGAAAATCTGACCTTAAGCAATACAAGATGGGTGATGAACTTCAGAGAATTGGATCCAGTTGTGAGAGCTTAAGCTCTTGACAGTTTCTGCGTGTCAGGGACCAGAAGAAATCACCCTGCCTAAAATGGACCCTCAGTGCCTGCAGAACAATTAAAACATGCCAATATCTCTCCACTTGTTGCCTGTGTTTAGGTTTCCTTCATGCTCTTCCCCTAACCTTCCTAGCATACTGTTGGTACAACACGTCTGTCGCATTGGCACAGCATTCTGCCCCAGTCCATTGGTCAGGATGTTTTATATAGCTCATTCCTGATACGTGCAGTCCATGAAAAGAGCTGAACACAGGTAAGAAGTCTTCAGCCTCAGGAGGGAAGGAGGATTTTAAGGTAGCAGCTGGGGCAACGCTGTGCTGTTTCTTTAATGAATTCAGATGTCTTGAATTCTGCTCGCACCAATAAATCCAACACCATCCTGGACAACACAATACACCGAATACACCTAATGCAGACCCTTCAGCTGACAAAGAAGTGAAAAATTTCTCCTGAAATATAAGAAACAGCAGGTGATCAGAATACTACTGACATCCACAGACAGCACATTCAGTGCTGACACACCTTCAGTAGGAAGTGGAACAACTTCTTCTTTGCCAAGGAGTCATCTTGTCTTGGGTACAGATTTATTAACAAAGGCAGATTACTGAGGAGCTGTGAGTTCGGGCAGCTGAGCTGCCTGCTATGGCAGCTGTGCAGGTACCAGCCAGACACACTAACTGGGAGCAGACTCCTCTCCAGTGTAAATCAGCCTGGCAGGTATGTTTCCCCCAGAAACCATCCCGGGCTTCATCAGAAATTCATGGACACTGACACATTCCTGCAGATGATACTGGGCCACCAGGCAGGATCTCCTTTCTGTGCGTTGCCTGAAAATGGCACTTAGTGGTGGGATGACTGCAGGAAGGGCATCTTGTGGTCTTTTTGAACCTCACAACTGGAGCAGCAAATATAAAAAAGGCAGAGAGGAAAATGTCAAGGCTTGCCATGGTGGAAAGGTCAGCTGTTCAGCTTTGTGAATGCTGATGTAGACCTATTTTGTTTACACACTTGATAATTAATGGTGTTTGCCTAATTGTCTCACTAGACTAATTACTAGTTTTACCCTGTCTGTAAATAAGACAATTTGTGGTTGTAGTAGAACAGCATCCCTCACTGTGAGTTTGTCAAATAAATGCAGATTGTGAAATACAAATATCTACTCTGCCCTGTGAGTAAAAGCCTGCATTGTAATACTGAAAAGGGTAGTTTGGCTGAGTAATAAACCTCCTGTGAAATGCACAGGCTCCATAAATTTGAAATACATACGTAATTTCAGACTTTGTTACACCCAGCTGTTTTGCATTTATGAAAGTATCATTGCATAGGGAGGAAAGACAGAGTTTTAAATTAAGTAACAAGTGATCATTCAACAAATGTCCAATGAGGTGTCAAATCAAAAGCAGCCAGTGGGTAGAGCAGACCAATAGGTTTCATGGTGTAGGGATGACAGAGAGGAGATTTGACTGCAGTGAGAATAAGGATGGTAATTTTGGAGTAAAGGTGCTACGGTAAGATTATGCTACCTTATGTTTTATGATTACACACTGCCTCGGCCGACTGCTTAATCCTCAGGAGAGCTCTATACCTGCAAGCTTCTTTTGCATTTGCAACTGGATGCAAGTAGATATGAGATGAGGGTCTGGCTCACATACTTCAAATTAGTCTGTAAATGCTAAGTATTTTCCAGCATCAGTAAACAGTCGCTCCAAAGATGCACTGTAACTCCTTCCTTCTGATGCATGCACAGTTCTTGCCAACCTGCATGAGTACAGAGGCATTGGAGGGATTCACCTTGCCTGGCTTTGACCCCTCTTAAAAGAGGTATGTGGTCAAGGGGTGCCTTGCCCTCTCCCACTAGCCTGAAAGGCAGCCTACAGAAGTAGGACAGCAAATTAAGTTTCATCCTAATGTGACAATTAACAAAGGTAGCAATTTGAAGGTGTGTAAAAGGGCCAATCACTTTCAGTCATAGTAAGTTCAGAGGGCACCTCAGAAAGCATGTGAGCATGAGGTTTGTATTTCGTTCCAGGCTTTTTCTGGTCTGCTGATCTGTACCAGATATATTGCACAGCGTGGAGCACAGTTAATATCTGATGGCTACATGCTATCTTGTCCTCTGATTAAGGATGTACAACATCCTTAATTAGCAAAAAAACAAGAATGAGGCAACCATTAAATTGCCAACATGAATCAGTATTTCAGAGATATTTCTCTTTTAATCAGTGAGAAAGCTAAGCTGAAGATGTGTCAGCATACTCACAACAGTGACACTCAGCGTGACCATGCACGTGATTAAGCAAAACCCTTTCAAGGAAGTGACTCAGTGGCTGGGTTTGCTTTTTTTTTTCTTTTTATTGCATTATACATAATAAGCATATAAATGTGCTTTTGTTTATAGATGGTTCTGGGATAAAAATAAACACTGTGTGCATCATCAGTTAAGTAATCCACGTCTGCCTTTATCCTAGGGCGCAGACATCAGAAAAGCACAATTGCAAGATGACCATCATGCAATAGCTGTGTTCCACTGTCTGCTCATAACCGAGTCAGGTAATTTTGATGGAGGGCAGCTTCTGTGAGATAGCTCTCCCCAAGCCTCTCTTACAAGTTGTTAGACCCAGGATGTCTTGCCTAGCTGTCTATTCTGAAGCACTCAGATCTACATTTTGCTGTTGTTCTGACTAATTTGTTAGTAGATTTAATGAGATTATTAATGTTAATGACTTAATAGGAAAGGAAAGTTTCTTGTTCATACTCAGCTTTACAATACTGCTTGCCTGGATATGGAGTATGCCAAGATACTGGCTCCTAGGATCATATTTCCGATCTTCCACTTACTCCCAGCACATATCTGATGTCCTGGTTTACCATGTGTCCTAGCCAACCTAAGCAAGTCAATACTGAGCAGATGTCCCAACGTACAGCTTATCAAGTGCAGATTATTATCTCAACTGTACTGGGTTTTTGGGACATATATGCTCTTCGACTACAAAGTTAGAAACAGTCTCTGTATTTGAGTCTCTGTAAGTGCTAAGAGAACGAAGTTAGTTTAGTGGCTTTTTGTTTGTTTTCCAACACACTAGCAGGGAATTAGGAGAATGAGTTTAATGCAGTGTTTTACATGAGACTTCCAGTGTGGCCTGCAAAAAATTATTACTTTAATGCCCTGTTGTCTGTAAAGAAATAATGCCTTGCTGCCATTTGCGCCCTTGAAAATCATTCTAAGTTCATTGGGTCTCCATAGTAATTTGCAAATGGTTTTAATTTACGAGAATAAGACAAGTCTTAGAAATCCTCTCTACTCAGGAACAGGAAGAAGCTTTTCAGCACTCATAAAAGAGATTGAATGAGGAGCAAAGTAATTTCAAAATTATTGCTGTGATTATCAACCTGCAGTACCAGTAAATAATGTGGTATCATAAATGGAGTAAATAATTTGCATCCAGTTTCCACATTTTATTACAGCGTCTGTTTGGAATTTGATGTGCTGTATCCTCGCCCCTTTCTGTAGCTCAGATCAATTTTTGCTATTTGTGTTTAACTCTCAAAAGCAATAATTAAAGAGGGGGATCACATCAGCTTCCTACCACTGGCAGTAGAGAAGGCTGTAGAAAATATTTTAGAAGAATCAGGGCATTCTGTGATCCTTGAGGCCTGTATGCACAACCCTGCCTACTTGCTGAACAACAAAGATACAGTGACCTAGGCATGTTATGAGAAAATGGGATGTTAACTGATAGATAAGAAAAAGAACGTGGAACAGGAGGTTTTAGCTGCAAAAGAAGGGGGACTCCAGGGTATCAGGTAACAGCTCATGGACAGAAACTTATAACCAATTAAGATAGAGAATATACCAAATGGACAGCATGTAGTAGCCGATTATATGTACACTTGTAGCGTGTGAACACAGATTGTGAGTATAAAGTAACGTGTGGAAGCACAATAAAGTGAGCACTGACTCTACCTCTGTGAGGATACGTCTGTGACTCAAGGGGCTCTCCGATGGAAGGCTTCCCTTTTGATGGCTTTGGTGCCAAATTCAAATCCTCCTTTGACCCTAGTACCAAATGCCTTGGATTTTAGTCCTGTTTTTATCCCTGATAAACCTCTGAAGACTTTCAAGAAAATACTTTGTCTGGATGGCAAGAGCCCTGGGCTGTACTCAGCTCTGGCAGCCTCAGACAGTCTTTGCTAATAGGATCTTGCCATCCCAAATACATCCTGCTGGGTGACTTACCTGCATGGTTAGGTCTAAGGGCACCATGAACTACTTCCCTACTCACCTGAACAGCAAGCGTACGTGGGATTGCATGTGTGGGATTTGGGTTTCAGACAAAGATGTGAAGCAAAATCTGTGGTATGCTAATATGGACCCTCGCCTGCGTTATCTGAAGAGATTCATTGTGGAGATGTAGATTAATGGTTCTCTACCTCATTTGCCATATGGCTGACAGCTTGGCAAAGCCCCGGGCCTCCAGCTGTCACACAGAGTGGCACAGCTGATGGCGGCGTGTGGCTCGCTCTACTCTTGCCCCTAATCAGTCTGTATTGAGGCTGTCTGAATCTGTGTCACTACATGCCAGCAATTTACCACTTGGCTTGCATAAACTGCTGCTTGTGGCTTACACCTTCCAGTTAGCAATGTGAAATAGTCTCCGAGGACCCACGGCTGAGCTCTGCGTCGGTCTGTGGACAGTTTTAAGGGAGTGAACAGATTGCTTTTCTTCCGTTGTGCCCATTGTGATTATTCCTCAAAGGCTGGGGCTGCTTGCATGAGTTTGTAAGAAAAGTGAATGTAAGATGGCTCTGCAGGCCATCAATGTGTGCTCCCACAGCATGGGCCAAGAGAGTGAGTGATTCACCTGGAGTGGTAGGGTTGCATTGGAATGCATGTACAGCTGTGTTGTTTAGCATTTTCCCCTAATAATGACAATCACCCTCTGCTTTAATATTGTTTCTGCCCAGATGGATGAGGCTTTGCCCCTCCTCATCACTGACAGCATATCCAACGTACTGTCATGTGGTTTCTCTCTATTTTTCCTGCAGCTAATGAGAATGCCATTGTAGGGCAGCTGCAGGAAAACAGCCAGATTCATCCCCCAACGTCTTTCTCATTGCTTCTGCAGTGTTTTTTTCAGAGTAATGGGTTCAAAGTGAATGCATAATCAGCTGTTTTTAGGAGGGACCCACACTATCTCCCACATATGGCCAAACTGAGTTTGCTAGTAGCAGCTGATACATTCAATATACCTTCAAAACCGTCATTACAGGTTAAATCTTTATCTTCATTTAGCCTGGGCATGATAATGAATATTCCCTTTTGAGGGCATGCTAATAGATGCTTCTGCTGATCAGAAAATTCTATGGACTGAGTAATCTGCTTCTCTGGGTGCAGCACACTGAGTCTTTCGGAGGTTCCTCTAAAAGGACCCAGTAATGTTCGTGGTGGGTTACTGAGTGTATCAGGAGAACATAAGTGTCTGTTGACTGACAGACAGTCAATATGGCAGCTCTGCATAGTGGTGGTTCGTTTAGGTGGAGTTGTAGCAGATGTTAACTGGCTGCCATAACCCATGGGTATATGGTATTTAGCCTTGATTTAGCTTCATGCATGTTCAAAGCAGGAGGATCACATCCACACCATAGCGACTCTAATGATATACTTTAAAGCTAGTTTGGGGACCAGAACATAGTTATAGTTCAGCAATTAAGGGGGCTGGTAATTAAATTGGTAATTGCAACATGTACACTCAGAAGACCCTGCTACAAAAGTTGAGTGCAGTACCAGTGGCCTTGGAATGATGTTACCACAACCACACCAGGCTCAGGCAATATGGATGCTGGGGGTGATGGGTGAGTGGCTTCCTTCCTTTTTGCCACAGTGTGTCTGCACCTTTGTGTTCAGCCGACCAGCTTCTCCAGTGAGCCAGCAGATGATATTGCAGATGCAGCAGTGTATACCAACGGCAACGCCCTTCTCCTGCCGATATCCTTTGTGTTGAACACAGTGAGCCCCAATGATTTCCTTGGAGAGCTTCCGTTTTACAAGTTCAGTTTTGAACTACAGATGTAGGTTGGGCTGAGTTAGGCTTTTCAAAGTGATATAGATGGACCTAAATCCCTCTGGTCCTGTGTGCTTTCTTTCAGTCCTCTTACCCAAAGGCTCTTTTTAAGATCCCAGGCTGAGCCACTAGGGTTGGTTTTTCCAACACTTTGTTTATGCTTTTCCTCCTCTAACCTGAAAGTTTACGTTTTGCTTTTTGTATATGCTATGTTTTGCCTTTATTCACTTGGGGTTTGGGCATGCTATGGCAGGCAGGCTGCCATTACAAGCCTTCCTTCATCCATCAGCAGCACCCAAGCGATCCCATCATGTGGGGCAGCAAGATGTGTTTCCAGGTCTCTTCTAGGATCTGGACCTACCTTTTGTAATACTTGATGGCAACAAAAAGGTTTCATGCAGCCTACAGGAGGATTTTACGTCTGAGAGCTGAAGTCTGTTAAGCTCTTTGTTCCAGCTGTCAAGACAACCTCTTTTCAGCATCAGATGTAGGTGTGGTTCATGCTCTCAGTTTCCAGCTTCTACCCTGCAGCTGCTCTAACTACTAAAGAACAAAACAAAAGGCTCTCTGTTCTCAGACAGTTTAAGAATAAGGTGAAGTACTATATTTCCTGCAGTCATATCACTTAAAGTGACTTTGCCCTTGAGGACAGCATTACCTCACGCACAACAAGAGAATGTCTGTGTGCTTAAATGTCAGGCCTCATGAGACAAGAGTTGCTCTGCAATAATTGCTTGTGTAGCTTTCCACAGTTTTCTCTCCTTTGATCTTTTATTGGTTCTGGTATAGAGTGACTGATCACCCTTGTGGAGATCTCGTTAAGACAGAGGATGGTTTTTATTTAACACAAAAAGGGATCTGTCAAAGCAAGTGAAGGTAAAATTGCTGAAAACCCAGCACTTTTCTGCAAAGCAGCATGCTTGCAGAGCCCTGTCTCCCACTTGGCATATTCTTGTTTAACAAATACCTTACTCTTTATAGCTCTGCTTCACCTCTGCCTTGTTTGTCTTGTCTTTTCCTGGTGCAGGTTCATAAGGGCAGCAACTGCCTTCTTGTTTGTACATCAGTGCCTTCATCTCAGCCAGAGGCTCTTGACATTGCATAACTAACTGCACTCCAGAAGCATCATTTCCTTCAGGCCACTGCTAGGGAATGGAAACGCAGCTGACATCTGATTCTCCAGTTAATCCATAGGCCCCATGCTAATTACCTTTACACAGTAGTCTGCACAGCTTAAGTGCAGAAAAACAGCTTGTATCAATCCAGAGAACAACTAATGAGCGCAACCAGCCATTAACACATCCAATCAGATAATAAAAGCTGGGGAGCACATCTGATGGCTCAGAGTCTCTTTCACTATGCAAGGGTTGTATTTTTTTTTTACTTCCCAGTAAAATATCAGCCACTTCTGTGCAGTTTAGCTGCAATGGAAGTAATTTTTCAATAGAGCTATAGACCAAGTCAAAATGTACAGGGAGTTATAGTAGCTGGGATAAAAAATCTACACCTACACACTAAAATTGCTTTCTGCCAAGGCTGTGTTTCACTGTGCTGGTCAAAGACCTCAGGGCCAGCTGCGAGAAGTCTGGGCAGATTAGAGCTCTTTAAGTCCAAGCACTCTTACCAACAGACTTGGGTGCAGGGACTGGGTGAAAAAGGGCAGAAAACATGCTAGTGAAGTGTGACAGAATGGCCTTTTATGTGCTGTTTTAGCCTGACCTAACTCACATAGGATTTCTCTATGTGAAGATTGTTTGGCATTAGTCCTTACTACAGTCAGCATAGAAAGAGAAGACATGTATTTGGAAATACACTACCTGGAGGGAAAACTTTGAGACTAGCAATTAGAGGAGTTTTCTAAATCTCTTTTAGATTTTTTGCTTAAAGGTCTTAAATCTCTTCCCAATCAATTACTGTACCTATGTGACACCTCTTACAGTAGAAATAAGCAGTTCCTGAAAAGCAGTTCTTTTTGGTGTGGGAACCAGCAGAAAATTAGTAGAGTGGAGAGTGTAAATGCAGAAAATTAGGACTGCTGAATGCTTTTGAAACTGGGCAGAGCGGTGAGAAGGGAATCTGCATAGGCAATGCCATCATCAGCTTGCATTTGGTGTTGCTCCTTCACCTGAAGATACCATGGGATTTTTCATGACCACTTCCCATCACCAGTGCTCTTACTCAAGTGGGTGAGGATCCTTTAGCTTAATCCAGGGAAGGAATACTGCAGGACACTTCTGACTGATAGACACTTGGAAGGGAAGGGATCTGGTGGCTGCCTCATCCAGCCACTTTGTGGAGCACAGAATTTTTTTTTGCAAGTCCCTCTTAAACACAGCTGATTCTCTCCTGCATCGTGTTTTCCCCAGGTGGGACCCTGGCCGTTCTCCTGCCTCAGGACTTTTTTTACAATGGATCTTCTACCCCTGGTATGGTATTGCAGAATAAGGCACTGGTTATTTTTCCATCTCTTTTGTGTAAAGTCACTATAAGGCAGAAGACCACATTTCCCACCTGGGAGCACACGAGCATAACAGGATCTACAGCTGGACCGTTTTCCATACAAAGCCATCTTCTAGAGAGTTATGCTTCTTTCCAATGTACTCATGCAGTTATATTGCTTTAATAACTCACTTGGACACTAGGGCACCGTGATGCAGTCAAGCAAGAGCCTGCCAGGTCTGCAGCTTGCTAAGGAAGCAGAGATTTTCTGTGGAACAAGTTTAATTGTATTTGCATGCTTGTGCTGGGATGCTCTTCCCTGCCAGTTTTTGACACCACTCAGAAGAGACACATCGCTGCAGCTTGATTTCCTCACCTATTTCACAGCATTATTTGCTTGGTTTAGTCAAGAAGTTGACAGCAGCTGCCTCATTGAGTTTCACCAGATGGGCTGGCAGAAGCTTAAAATCCAAATACTCATTTATTTTCATTACATAGATATTGCATATGTTTATCTGTGGTGAGCTTGATGCAAAGCTATTTGAATCATTTGGGAGACTTTTTGTTACCTTCAGTGTGTTTGGATCTACACCCATAGGAATATTTGTTCCTTTTTTTGCTTGAAAGAGAGAGATGCATAAGGCTTTACTCCCTTCAACAGATATAAAAACTGAATTGAAAGACATTGATGGCTGGGAAGGGAAAGAAGAGGAATATTTTCTCTCCCACCATAGGATGTCTTTTGAAATGCTGGTGCATTTATAAAGTCTACTTTGTTATATGGAATGAGAATGAGGATCTTTTCTGGGGGTAACTATTGAGACCTTTGTGGTTGAAAACCTGCTGAGAAGTGTTCCCATTACCACTGAAATGAAACTATAACATGTATTGTATAAGGGTTGTATCTGCATTTGCCAAGATCTGATCCCAAAATTAAAAATAACAAAGCAAGAAGAACTCCTTATGAAAATTATGGGAAAACAGTGTTCCATGAAACCTGAGAACTTCAGTTAGTCCACCTCAGGTCTTCAAGGAGCAGAGAATATCAATGAACAAGGAGAATGTTTCTTTCTTTTTCTGGGGCTCTGTCTTCTAACTTGTTTTGAATTGCTTTGGGCCATTTCCAGGCAGCCTAAATTCCACATAAATGTCTGTGCCTGTAGTGGGTTTAGTGCCTCTGGAGAACAATTCAGAGAGCCTGAAGGAGGTGCAGAGTGAGAGCAATTGAGTCAGCCAACAGGAAAGAAACAAAGAAGACACTTAGTGGTATTTAAGCCAGCTGAATATGCCCCTTTTCTTCGTTTGTTTTTTATAATGGTGATAATGGCTTGTGTAATTAAACATTTATTTCTGTCCTTTCTCTTTTAGGACGTGGTCTATGTAAGAGGAGAAGAGGATCCTTTTGCATCTGAGGAACATAAGGTACACACTCAACCTCTGTCCAGTGGATACTGTAGGCTCCTTCCAGAAGGCAGATCTTGTGCCCGTTGTCCATAAACCTTGTGGGTTCATACCATGCCTCACAAGGAATTGAGACTTCTTGTAAGTGGCTTCAATAGCAGCAATGAGACAATCATCCATTTTTGCTGCACATTTTAAGTGATAAAAAATATCTATCAGTACAGTAATTAGAATCTCAAATAAAACTCATGCCGATGCACAAACTTCTAGTTTCCAGTCAGGAGGGAAGTGGGTGGTCTGAGTAACCCTTTTAATGCTGGGTCTCTGCATCCTCCTTTGTGCAGTGCCAGGGTTTGTTGGCATGCTGGCACACCATGTGGTTGCCAGGCTTTTCAGAACGGTGTTGCTGTTGTCTAGTGCAGTGGGGTGTTCTGCTTGGTCTTCCACCATCCCTCCTCAGGAGGAAAATAATGGAAAGACTGGATGTAAAACATAATGCTTGTAATTCCAGTGCAAATCTTCCATCAAAAATGTTTTCTTTTACACCAGAAAAAAGTTCCAGCAGAGTTGCTCTGATCCTGGGTGTCTAAGGGCCTCAGCATTTCAGGAAAGACCTTTTTCAGTCATCAGACAGCCACAGCCACTTTCAATTCTCCAGAGAATTAGAAGCAGGTCTCCCAGTAATGTTGAGATATGATATCTCTCCTCCCTGGGGACCGCAGCCTTCCAGGTCACTGCTCGTAATAGGAAAAGAAAAGCAGAGAAAAGTAGTGATTTGTTCAGTGGGAACAAAACCTGTCTTCTTCCAACCCCTCCTCTTGGGGTATAATTCCAGAAGCACATCAGTAGGTTAAAACTGTGGTCACGGGGCACTAACCTCTAGATGGAATTTTGTTTATTGAATAAACCCCACAAACACCCCTTAGCTTTCACAGATGAGGCTATCAAAGCACACTTTCCCCCTATCCGAGGGGACAGGCACAGTTCCAAGGGGAAAAGCATTTGGTTTCTGCCATGGCTTTTTTTTGGAGGATTTTATCTTGCTCACAGAACAAACCCAGCCATCTTCTACCTTGCAAAAGGCACTGCCTTTGCTGTCATCTTTCATCTAAGCACCCCTTAACGCCCTCTAGGAAAGTGCATCATGGGGCTTGGCAATTCTCTTCCATCCTGTTTCTTTCCCTGATTCCAGCCACTGTGCTCTCTCCACATCCAGGAGTCCTGGAAGGCATTAGAAGCCAAAGCTCATTTCTTTCTGTCTTGCACGACCCTTTTCACTGCAGCTTTTAAATGTATTCAATGTATTTATCTTCCTAATACCGCAGTATAAAAGGGAAGTACTGTCCTCTGGAATGTGCAGATAAGTAACTGAGATGCAGAAAGACTTAAGTCCTCGACCAGCAATGGCATTTAATGCATGTATCTGTTTATGGTACTAGTCTTATGTGACCTTTGTAAGGGCACACAGCAAGCATGTGCAAGAAATGGGAACTTGGCAAACATCTTCCAGAAATTAAACCAACATCTACGCTAGTGCTTTTTTTCCATCCCTAACTCCATCTCAATGGGATAGATTGTTAGCCTATGCCATCCTGCCCCATGTCCTCGGGTCTTATTCTTATCTCTAATCTTTATTACAGTACTCACAAAGAATTAACTCAGTTTCTACCCTGAACAATTTATAAATTGCTGTGTTTAATCAAAAAAACTCACATTGCTGTACTTTGTCTCTTTGCCAAAAGCAACAGCTAACCATATAGTATTCTGGACTTATGGAAACTAGTGCCCAAAATGGACAAGTAAATTAACCTGGGAGCGAGGGGGAAGCTTTTCAGAATGTAGGTGATCTCCCATTTTCTGGTTTGTTTGAGTTTTTTTTGAGAAGGAATTTGAAATTTCCAATCTTTTAGGGCTGTCACATTTCAATTTTTCAAGTCTGTAGCTGGAAAAACTATCCTCTTCAAAGAGCAGGATTTTTTCTGCTTTTATGATTATAAACACAGCATGACCTTTAGACCAAAGGAATACTACAAAATGTAATTATATGGAAGTGAAAAAAAAGGAAAAGCTTTGTCACCTCATGGATAATTTGCTCTTGCTTTTATGGTCCCTGCCATTGTAAAGTGCCTTTGTGAGTTGTTTTCTTGCCTAATGCTCCTATAGTAGCTCTCCCTTGAGTTTCTCCTCTGTCAGCCAAAGCATTCTAGATAATGTTTATTCCATACACTTGACTTTTCAAGCATCTGTTTGTTGCTCAGCATGCAAACCTGTGATGGAAAGTGACAACTAAAATGCAATTCATATGCAGCCACATAAGCACCTTATTTTATTCTGTTTTCTATATGAACAAAGGCTCATTTGTGTCTTCTGCATCCTCTGTAGCTTAGGGGTAGAATGGTTACACTCGGTGCATTTGTTGCAATGAAAATTTATCTATACAATAGCCTTTGGTGGTCTTACAGATTCTAAAACTTGGAATGTACCTACATAGATCCTTGCTTTAAAAAAAACCAGTAACTAAGAAAATATATGCGTTGATTGTTCAGACTATGACTGGTTTGTGGGCAGAGAAATGCAGTTACTTCTTTGCTGTTCAGACACATTTCAGAGCATGTCTATAAATTTTGCTTCAGTCCCCACAGTCCAGCGTGTCATAGACATTTTGCCTACATTCATAGAATGGTTTGGGTTAGAAGGGACTTTAAATATCATCTATTTCCTACTGCCCTGCCATGGGCAGGGACAACTTCCACCAGAAGTTTGCTTCTCACAGGAAAAAATGTCTTCTACATATCTTATCTAAATTCACACTCTTTCAGCTTAAAACTGTTACCTCTTGTCTTATCCCTATTTTTTGGTTTTGAGGATACTGATCAGTTCCAGGACCTCATGACTGTTTGGAGCAATGGGTACTTCTCTGAGGGAGACCTGAATCTCTCCTCAGATTCCAGAGTGATGAACGCATGCTGAGAGTTTCTGTGAAGCGATATCAGCAGCAGCCCAGCCTCACTATAGTTCTGATTTTGCTCCCTTTTATTGTATTTTAAATAAAAAAAACCCAAAAAAACATTAGGAAGATACAGGAGACTTTTCACCTCATAAATGGTTCTGTATTTTAAAAAGCTATTTTTGGAAGAACATACATACTGTATGGCAGCTAACTTCAGTAACTGTCCATTAGTCACACCATACCTCAACATTTCTGTAGAGTGTTGTAAATCAATAGAGCATGAAACAAGGGGGTTGTCTAACGAGAAAGCTCATTTCCTTTTGACCTTTACCAGTATTTCAACTGTAGATCTATGAGGTCCCTTCTGGCTTGGAGATAAGATTACACAGGTGAACACTATCTGAAAGCTGGGGGAAAAAAAAGAGAGCATTGTCTTAGTTACTAAAACATGAGACTAGATTGGTTTCATCCTGTGTTCTCTGCCGACTCACTTTGACCTTGAACAAGGCCATTTTATGTTTTCCTGGTTGTAAGAAGGGGGTAAAAATATTTTCTCCTTCCTGGAAAATGATGTAAACATCATAGCTCAAATTTCTAATGCACTCGTATGGAAGATACAGCGGAGACATGTTTTCCACATTCAGGACGTGGTATCCCACCCATAGAATTGCCCCTATAATTGCATTTTTTTTTCTTGAAAGATTCAACCAAAACAATTCAGCGATTCCAACATTGGACCTAGGAAAGAAAATACACAAATTTTGTCCCCTAACAAATATTTTTGTAACTTTGTTTAGATAAATTCTGGTATTGCTGTCTGATTTGGTGCAACATCTAGTCATTTGGTGTAAAAGCCATTTCAGCATGTATTATATTCAGTCACAAACCAAAATAGTTAGCAAATGCTCAGTAGCACTTAACAATGAAAAACACTGGACATGTCATTCTTGTCATGCTTGAGCCTCTGAGAAGGCTGTTGACTGATGGTTCTGAGCAAACAGTATCAACGTTTCAGGTGTGAAAGGAGACCTGTGTTCCGATGTGAGGATTTAGGAAACCCCATGGACACGTGCTCTGTGTTTTATACAGAAGGAGACGCTACTCGTTTGGAACTGTCTACGTAACTTTGATTTCTGAGAATGTTCTTGGACAAGCTGTTAACAAGTTGCTTTGTAAGTACCTAAATGTTTAAAAATCCTAGAAGAAGTAGCCAATAAAGATTGTTGAGAATAGGTCATATCAAGTAGGTTTATTTTCTGCCTTTGGCAGATTAAGTGGCCTAGCGGGGAGAAAAAAAGAGGATGCAACTGATGTGACACAATCTCAATCCAAGTGACATTTCTGTCCTTCTGCATGGCATTCCGATATAGAAACGAATGAAATACAATGTTGATGTGATTGTGAGAGGTAAGGTGTGCAATGGTTGGAAACTTGCTCTCGAAGAACACTCATCACCTCTTTGCTGTCAAATTTCAGTTGAAGTTTAGTGTCTCTTGGTTCTGGACCTGTCCGTGTTCAGCATTTCTCTTGAGAGGCTGGAGGACCAGCGAGGGACTATGGTCATAATATTAGTGAATGGGAGTGGCATAGGTCAAGCTTGCAAGTACTACGGGTGTGAGCATCAAAAGAAAACACTTGCTTAAAAAATTAGAAAGACTCTGAAATCAAAGCAGCTGAACTTCAGAAAAGACAAATACAAAAGTCTCCTCCTTAGGAAGGAACAATTGAGCGGGCATACACAAAGTTGGAAGTTATTGGCTAGGCAGTATCACAACAGAAGAGGGACGTTTTTCTGACTGGACCCTACAGTATAGTTTAAGATAGAATTTTTGTCTTCTAAATGTGAAGACAGGGAAACACTTGAACAGATTGTTGATGGTGATCATGAAGTCTCCCCTGATGCACATTTTTAAAGAATAAGTAAGAAAAAAATCTTTTTAAGCTTTCTATGTGTCGTTCACTAGATAAATAGCCTCTCTTTATCCCCTTGAAATTCTGGTATTCTATGAGCCACAGTACCTAGCTCAAGCTAGGTATATGTCAGATACAATAATCAGATACTGCTGAGGAAGAGGTGAGCTTTGTTCTGACAGTGAAACGGCAGCAGTAGCCATTGTTCCACTTTCTGAAGTAGGGGTGAAGTCCCAGCTGGAGTCCTTTGCCTCTGCGGGAAGCAGCAAGTAGACACAGTAAAGGGAAAAGCACAGAAAACCGACAAGCATGGTAAGAGATTTAGAAAATGTGACTCATAAAAGAGAAGGTGAAGGCACTGGATTGAAAAAAGAACAATGAGAAATGATACAGGAGCTTGGAAGGGATTGACGCAGACGGGGTGACAACTCTAAATTACTTTGCCTGTCTATTTAAGGAAGGACAAGAAGGAATCAGTTTCACCTTCACCTAAAAGATCTAGGCAGGATATTAGGCAATTCTTTCTATCTGCAAATGTGGCAAAGTGTTAAGTCACACTACCCAGGGATATCAATTTCTTAAAGTGAAGAAGATAAGAGTGTCAGGGATGGTGTCCAGATACTTTTAGCCCGCTTCAGTGCAGAATGTTGGACAAGATGAACTCCTGAGACTCCTCCTGGCCTGCCAGATCTGTGAATTTATCTTTGGCAAGCATTTATTTTGGCATGTAGATAAAGTATGGGGAAATGGAGCCAAATGGATGTATCTGGAAAAATTACTGACTTTGATGATGAGTGTGAGCCCTTTCTGAAGAAAAGAAAACAACTATGTTGCAATGTGCCACTGTCAGGATGATTTATAAACACCATTACTTTTATGTTGGTTTTGTGACTAATACCCTTCCAGACTCCTAATGAGGCCTGAATTGGCTTGCAACGGTCAGGCCACCATTTAACTTGTAGTGCTTATGTCCTGCTCTTGTTTATGCTTTGATAAGCCTCTTGAATTTTGGAGGACATCTTTTCTGAAACTCTGCATGGGTCAAAATACGCTGTGCTTTCAGCAAGAGGACATGAATCACACATGAGTTGCTTTTGGGCTGCCAATATGGTAAAAAGTCTATTGGAAGCTCATTCCACTGACATAAATACATTTCTGGAAATTCTCATCCTGCAGATTTATTTCCAATTTGCTAAAATCAACTGGTAAGGACTAGGACTGCTGCCAGAACATGCCGTAACATCAAAAGTCTTCGCATCCTCCATCAGCATCTGCTTAATTGAGGCTGTAAAAAAAGCGTTTGCTGCTTTCCCTCTGTTCAGTGGTGAAAAGAAACCGCTTTTGCATTTGATAAGCTGGGAAAAGTTGAAATATTTGACTGTTATGTGGAAGATCATCCAGTGAATGGGAATCCAATGGTATTGTTTCATGTGTTTCTACATAGAAATCCAAGTGCAGTAGATACATGCTCTGCTTTTTCAAAAGCCAAAGAAATTGCCTCCTTTTCTATTTGGCTGTAATACTGTTCAGCTTCTGAGAGGCAAACCTGTCTGTTAGCAACTTTTCATTTTACCATAATACATGAAAAGATCATTTTTCTGGAAGAAAACCGTTTTCGTGCTCTCTTACTGGGCCTTCGGGCAGGCAAAAATAGTGAGCCTCACCTTCCCTTTCCTTAGCAGAGAATTTCTCAAGAAAATAACCCTTAAAGCTATGCAGCTGCACTGATGTTAAAAGAGCCATAGTGACTCTGGGACACGTATCATGGTTGCTGTTAACTGTGGAGTTAAATGACAAAAAAAGATTATAAACTTATTAAAAAATGCTGTAATCAGAATGTCGACCTTTTCTAAGATAAAAAAGGGATCCTAGAGCTAGATGTTCTGCCAATAGATATTGCTGGTCTCTTCTCACAAGTGACAGGTGATGGGATGAGAGGAAATGGCTGCAAGTTGTGCCAGGAGAGGTTCAGATTAGAAATTAGGAAAAATTTCTCTGCTGAAAGGGCTGTCAGGCACTGGCACAGCTACCCAGGGAGGTGGTTGAGTCACTGTCCCTGGAGGTGTTTAAAAGATGTGTAGATGAGTTTCTTAGGGGCATGGTTTATTAAGTGGACAGATACGGTTGGACTCAATGATCTCAGAGGTCTTCTCTGAACAGATGATTCTATGATTGCATGAATTGGCCTTACAGCTACACATTTCAAAGTAGACAGCAGCTGCTGTTTCTCTGTATGTATTAGATTAGTTTTTTCACCACTGAAGACACTGAAATGGAACGCCATGCCTGCGTTGACCTCATAGCAACCCTCTGAGAGAGGACAAATGGTTTTGCTTCCAGTTCTGTCAGGTTATTTTCTGTGTCTTGTCCTTTCCACCTTCAGCATGAGCACTGCTGTCCCAGCCAAGTCCTGCAAAACAGGGCTACATAAGGGAGAGGTAGGATGTGGCAGGAGGGGTGCTAGGACAGGGTGAAAGCAGCAGCAGTGATGGATTGTCCAGGGAAAACCTGTCCATGGTTGTAAAAATGTTTACCCTTGTTATGGACCCCCTCAGCGTTACCGGGCAAGGCTGTCCTGAGGCCTCCTGACCCAGCAAGGTGGAATGGCTGCCTCAGCCACCGAACCAGCTCCAGCCCAGCAAAGCCCTGGGTTGTGTCTTGCTGCTTCCTGATCACTCTGGGCACACACCATGAATTTCCCACCCCAGTGGTTATGAGGGGGAAAGCAGTGCTCTGGTTGGGTGGGAGAGAAATGTCAGGGAACTTCTGCCCTTTGGGAACAAAACTGGAGGCTCCCAGCCCTTTTTTTGGGTTTGCCCTGCTAGAAGAGCCAGACTATGGAGGACATTTGCAGTGTTACTTGATGCATGATTCTATCTGAGTGCCTTGGATCACAGCACTACTCTTGCCTATCAGTCAGACTTTAATGTATAGGGAACTAAGGCTTTGATCTAGGAAAACATTTCAACAAGAAGCCATGCCTTTAGCATAAAAACATTTCAAGGGCCATGCTGAATCTGTAATAAACTCCTTTCTTTGATACTGTAAAATCTCTCAAGAAAAGCAGATTTCTAAACGTCTTTAACTGCACTAGTTTATGCATTTAGAGCCATGTAATAAGAAAAATGCTATTAGAATAGAAATTAAAAATATATGGCACTTATCAGAAACATTTAAAATATATTTAAATATGGAAAGTTGTGTTATAATCCTTAATCAGTTACTAAAAAGCTGGAATTCCCATCAAATGTTTATGGAAGTTTTGTCTGCAGAACTCTGCCCTCCTAATGACGTGGTATGATTCACAATCACAGTGCTTTTATCCAGACACTTCTAAAAAATAACTTTAGCAGAGGTCAGTATTTTTCCTCTTCACTTTTTTTTCTTAAGCTTTTTCTGTAGTTTTGAAACTGTGGGTGTTCCTACTGTTATACTCTAATCTTATTAGACACAACTATATATAACTGAAGGATGAGCTCATCTTTCCGGTTGATAGAGGAAGGCACAAAGCAGACCAACTGGCTGGTATGTAAAGCCAGAAAAAAAAAAAAATATATATCTTTGAATATGATTATGTATTGGAACAGACTGAAATGGGACAAAGCAAGTTCTCTTCTGGAAATTTTTAAATCAAACTTAGATCCTTTTCTGAAAACAGGTTTTAACAAAAAAAAATGCATTATTGAAGGAAATTGTATGAAGTTTAGTTGTTTCTGCCATGGACAGAGTCAGGTAAGATGACATTAATGGCCTTTTCCAGCTTTAGAATTGCTGAGTGCTTTATTGAATGAGCAAGACAGTGAATTTTAAGTACTCAGTTATTTTAAACAGAAACTCCCTTGTATGATGTGGCACTCTATTTTCTCCTGCAGTTCCTGATTAAATTGTTCCTTCCATAATGCAAATGAGGAAATATGTCAGCGTTCCACAGACTTTTAAAAATGCGTAAAGCACCACTCAAAGAGGTCAATTCTCCATTTTTTCTGGCACAAAAATTTTCAGGACCTCTTAAGTTATTTTAGAGAAATCACATTTTTGTAAAGTAAGCAGCATATCAATCTCACATTTCAGTGAAGAAGTAAACATTTAAAAGCCTATGGGGGGTGGATGACACAGTCACAGCTATTGGTGTAAAACAATTCACGGGGTCATTTAATGTTCTAACTACACTTATGAAGTGTCCTGACTAGGTATTTCATATTAGGCCTGCAGTTTTGGGAAGAAGCAAGCACTGCAAGTTGTATTGAGGTGTTAACGCCACTCAAAACGTAAAGTGCCCGGAGGATCTCAATGGCTGCTCTGGTTGTTGGGAGATGAACAAGTCACATCTTCAACCCCCTCACCATCAGTGACCATGGGGCTACACTTTTACCAGAATTATAAAAATATCTTTCCCTTTACCTCCTCTTCCCAGCAGGAATAATTGATGCACAGAGGCCTCGACTACCATTGAGTAGTTGTCTGAATAATCTAAAAAGTAGGAAGAACAAAAAAGGGGAGACCCTGAGGACCAGCTGTTGCAAAATAGGTGTGCTTAGATATAACACAGGCAATCGTAGCATCCAGCACTTCCTCACAAGGGCCTGAGATGTCTCCTGCCAGCCTGAGGCCCTCTCTGCAATGCTGCACCCACGTTGCAGAAGGCAGGTACAGAAGGGACTGTCTCCTGGCTCGTGGTTCAGATGTTGCCTGTAGATCTGGTACCAGGCACTGGTATGTGCCAGCGGTTAGATTAGATCCCCTAGCAGGAAGTTTCTATTGTGGCGCAACCGCTTATCAAAGTTCTCAACTTTATTAGATCAGGTAGTATAACGGGGGTGGGGGGAATTTCAAGAACGGGACTGGCTTCTCAAAAGGAGGGAGGATTTCTTCATCGAAATAAAGTTTCACTGTGCAAAGCAGCTGTATGTCTGTTTGGATGTGACATGAGTTTGAGATGGGAAATTCCCTAAACTTTGCTTCTTACGCAAAGCGCCTTTGCAGGTAACTCCTCTGACACCCTGGCCCTGAGCTGCTCCTGCAGAGTCTCTGGCAAGCTGTCAGCTCTTGATGTATTTAAAAAACACCCACAAAATTGTTGTTAGTTTGCATGATTTTTGTGATTTGTTCTTCCAAGTCCTTCTTTTTGGGTACTCTCACTGCGTTTTTACATTTATTTTTGCAGGGTTTATAATCTTTTCTGTTTTCTCCCTTTGGACATGCCTTAAGATCTTTGAGCTTGTTTCTAATGCTTTTCCTTGCTCTGTTGCCTAACAGAGCTGGCTATCTTTTGCCCTTTCTTCAGGCCCTTCTGAAAAGGCAGTGTATACTGGTTCTGCATTGATGGTATGGCACCCCTCAGCAGCCTCCATCCAGCTTGCTGGAACTTAATTCTCATAGTTGCCCCTTTGAATTCCTTTTAGAACTCTTCCTCATTTTTATAGTTCCCTTTTCTCAAACTGAGCAGATCTGCAATGGATATTTGGTCCCTATAAATGCTGTGCACTGGTCAGGTCCAGGTTAAAAGGGCTGCATCTTGTCTTGTGAGATCCTCCAGGAAATTTGTCCTCAGTATTACATCCCACCATGCTCTTAACCCAAGATGCATGGGAATAGCTGAAGGCTCTACCAAATTTCTAGCACTTGCAGTCTCTATGATCTCCCTCAGCAAGGCAGAACAACAAGATTGCACCACTGGGGTGGCTGGCAGCACACTCCCCCCTTGGGCCTGGGATTTCCTTCCATGCAGGCACTTTACTGCTCAGCACAGTGGGCGGTTTATTGATGCAGTCTGAGACAGGCTGCACTCTCAGCAGCCTCTACTGTGTGTGTGAGGTGAGGGAAGGGAGGCAATCGATGTGTTTTCATTGCTGATGAGTGTGTGGCAATGTGCACATCTCTCAGGATCTACACTCACCGTACGCTGAATCTTTAGCCTGCACAATAAGGTGCACAGCAGATCATCCAGAGGAAAAAGAGAATTGGAGTGGTCCTCCTACACAAGCCATATATTCTATATCATTTGTTAAAAGGGGAACTCAGGTTAAAGACCAGAACTGAGGCTTTTATTCTGACAAAGAGATCTAGTGAGCCCACATTTAGTAAATGGTATTGAGCCAATGCCTCAGAAATTGTAGGCAAGATGACTAAGAAGACTGTTTGTCCTGGCACATGTGAGGTCACAGTTTGTGCTCTGCAAACAAGGAAACAAGGGAGAAATAGGAGCTCGTCCTGAGCACCGAAACTTTTTGGACTGGAAAAGCTTGAGGGGACAAATTGCTTAAGTGGCTGATATTTTCCAGAAAATCAGGCACAAACCCTTCTTACAGGTACAACAGCAATTCAGAGGGCAGCAGGAAAAAAAGCAGGTGTAGAAAATCCAGTTCAGCCTGTTATCAACCAGTCAAGGGAAAATGAAATGAATTATCTTTGCCATATTTTTACAGTTTTCCTGAAGCATGGGAGCAGATTATGCAGTGACGGGAAGGGGTGCAGGTCCTACCAGAAAGAGTGACTGCACATTTGTTTGTCTTACAAATATGTGGCAAACTAATGGCCCACGTGAACCCACTCTACTTCTGCCTCTTTTATCTACTGATAGAAGGAAACCTTAAGATTTAGCCTTATATGCAGACCCGTATTAAAACAACAGAAAACCATCATGTCTGATCTCAGTCTGCTTCCTAGAATTTCAGACCCTGAAGGAGCAACAGAAAAAGCCCCAAGCCAAGGTCTCGAGCATCTATTGTATGTGCGAGAAGTTTGCCTGGAAATGTGCCAGGACACCTGCACCACGTAAGTCTGTTCTGATGCAGTGAAGGGACCTTGGCCAAAATTTCTGACTAATCGAGAAGAGCTTTTGTGTAGCACAGACCTTGGATGTGTTTGTATAAATGCAAAAGCAAGCAAGCAAAACGTAGCTGTGAAGACCAGCGCAGTGTTTACTTGGATGGGTTAGTTATGAGGGCAGTTCATTGGGTGGTAAAATGGTACACAAAAATGTAAACTGAAAGAAGAGATAACACTTGCCTAATCATCTGTTTCAACAGATTTTCTAGTCTCATTTTCTAGTGTTTTCAAATCTCTATGAGGGAACGTCAGCATCAGTATTCTTACCTTGTTCCTGTGGAGCTGCCACTGCTGGAGGAGCTGTCAGATGCCCTCTCCGATGGGGTGGATGCACAGAGATTCTTTTGCTCAGTGAATCTGAAATCTGAATCTCAATTTCCTAGTTGCAAAGGGAATGAAAAAAATATTCAAGTCAAGCTGAATATTCCCCTTGACCTGGGGGGATTTGTGCCACTTCTAAGCATTCTTCAAAGCCTCACGAGTTTCTATGTGAAACTAGGAAGGATCCCCTGTGGCACTGCTGTGATGTGAAGAGATATCGAGGGTTTCTTGGCTCCGGCTTTGGATCAAGAAATTTAGCAAACAAAGAGTAAGTCGGAAGAGCAACAACCTGAACTGCAGCCAGACAGCATTTGTTGTGGCAACATCTGGCTGAGGTAATTGCTGCCATTTAACTGACTCTTACAAACCATTTTCTTCGACACTTGAAGAAAGAAGTTGTGTAGATGACAAGATCCAGGCAGCTTCAGTGTGCAGTAACTGGTGAAGGGAGCAAGCATGGCCATGCAGGGTACTTCTTTCTGGTGAGCACTCTCACACAGTCCTGAGAGACCAGTACATAGCTTCATTTACCTTTCTGGTGATGTTCTCCTCACTTCAATAGAGTCTTTCATTGGGCAGCAATAAATATGCCTCTTTAATAACAGCCATATCATTAACTAATTTTCTCCAGGGGTGGAATATGCAAAGCACCAGCTGTACCAGCTTGGGAAGACTCAGGGCATGGGGAAGTGCTGGGTGGAAACAATCGGTTTATGGATGCTTGTTCAGGAAACAGCAATAACTCTTGTGACAGCTTGGTAATGACTTTGAAAACAAAGGCTGAAAATGGGTTTACAACTGGTAAGCAAAGAAAGAGTTAATAAACCCAGATGGAGCTTTACCCGCATGGCTGGTCTTAGTCAAGGATTCCAAGAAGCAAAAGCATGAGGTCAAGTAGTGGCTCGACCCCACTTTATCTCCCAGAGAGTAACAAATGACAGGCTGAAAGGAAAATAGCTTCAGACACGTGCAGACTTTTCCTCAGCTAATCTGAAATTTTACATTGAACTGGTTTTGAAGCACATGGAATGAAGATGCTGTAGAGAATAGTAATATATGCCTCAGTGACTTCCCCAAAACACAGCAATAACAAATAGGTAATAAAAATATCATGGACATTGACAAAATTACTGACTATCCTGTTCCTTTGCTGTGCTTTTGTCCCTAAATATAACTCAATAGTGTGGCCATGATCTTTGCTTAATGACGACCTTCAAGCTTAAAAACAAATTGGACTTTCAGCTATGTACATACACAGATATATAAACGTGATCTTTCTGACAGAGAAAGCCTAACAGAGGTAAAAAATTGTTTTTCCCACAGGTTTTTTGTACATAAATAGTAAGAATAAAATATTTTGACTTTACTGAGACATTTCTGGGGAGCGTCAGAAATAACTTTTTTCCTCCCTTCTCCCTGAAGGAGCCATGGAATCACTTCTTTAGGATAAGACATCTTTAATCCCAAATGTTTTCCCAAATATTGGATTTATGCTTGTCCTCAGCTTTTTTTTTCAATATAAACCATGATCTGAATTAAGTAGCCCTTTCTCTTGTATTGCCTAGCTGTGGCAGAGACTAAATTATTAAAACTCAGGAATTTTTGAATCCTCAAAGTTCCCTGTGTCTCTCTGGTTCTTCTAGTTCTCTTTCCTGCCTCTTCCTGTGTCCCTCCCAGCCTTCTTCTCTGGTGCACTTTAAACCATTTCAAGATACAAAACAGTGCTAAGGAGAAAAAAAAAAGTCTTTAGTGCTTTGACTATGAATAACATAACAGAGGGGTTTATTTCAAAGGTTTGAAACATAACAAAAACTAAGAAGAAGAAATGTTTTTAGGAAGGACAAAACAATGGGGGTTTGCCAATGGGGTGTCTCTCCTTCCAAGATTTTTGGTTTTAATATGATTTTGTACCAGGAAAAGAACTAGCATGAACAACCTCAAAAAAAAAAATATTAAGAGATTTGTTAAGGAGCCTTTTCTTTGAGATCATCAGTGTAGATACATTATGAAATGTCCTGGCAAGATGCCCATGGGAGGTCTGATAGTAATTTAGCCTCCAGTTTCCTCAAGGCTGGGATTTAACCCTGGAGGAAAGGGAAAAGGTGTGAAAACCTCCTTCTGTGTAGCACAGCAAATGCTTCTTAGCTCTGATCTGGTAGCTCTTCCTTTGGGCAGGATGAAGAAAAGGCTGGAGCCAGTTTTGGCACCACTTATGGCTGAGATTTTGGAAGCCTGACAGCATTCCCTAAAAGCAGATGCTGTTTTGAAGGGTGAAGCACTCCAAACTTCACAAGTGAGCAAGGGAATAGATGACAGAAAAAGGATATTCCGTATAGCAGGCTCCTTAAAGACACTTTCGTCTTTCAGAAGAAATCAATCCTGATGACAGCAGCTTTTTCAGATATTGCTCTGAGATGTCAGTGACCTCCCCCAGACAGACACTTGGCATCTCTGATGGAACCCGGAGGCAACTGGTGGGCACAGACTTTGTGTACTTTCTTTAGAGAAGGCTTAACTAACTGCAGCTGGATTCCAGGGGAGCAGCCTCTCAGAGCATAAAAATGCTTACAGACACCTGGAGTTTCTGACACTGATATCATCTCTTTTGTAATGCCAGAAACAAAAGAGAAATCATTTGTGTTGTATATGTTTCCTCCATGCAGTGCTTTTAAGTCACTTTTATAAAGAAAACTTGTGTTTCTTTTTTATGTTCTTATTCTGTAAATTGCATTTACTGGGATTTACCTCTGGTATTGCAAATCAGATTTATTTCTGTGAAGTAGCTTTTGTACCGCTTCTTCTTCCCCAAGCCCACAAATGACTGTATGGTTCTCTTATGACCTTGTGGAGGGATAGAGGCAGCATCCTTCTTTGTGCCTGAGCCCTCATAAAGTCATCACCTGGTTTGACTCTGCTCACAGTGGTGTTAAAGTTCAGCCTTCCATTCAGAGGTCTCTCAAGGGCCACTCGCATTCAGAGACTCAAAATATTCTGAACAGCAAACTCTGCAGAAGCAGGGAAAGAAAAGAAAATCTTAAAAACATGGACAGGGAGAAAGGTATCTTGAAGAAAAGCTTAGTTTGAGGACTGAAGAACTATACCCTGCAGCCCAGCAGAACCCCCCATTTTTCTGTAGGGCTGAAAGCTGTTTTGTCCTTGCGGTTCAGCGTATGATGCAGTGATACTAAGAGTGGATGTTTTCTATAATTGTTGTGCCTGTGTTTTTTCATGGTGCCTAGTTTAGCTTTGAAAACATTCCACAAGTGCTACTACAGGCTTAAGAGTTTTATCGCCTGCTCGGTCAGCCAAATGGGAGTTTTCCATTTAAGGAGACCATCTTGAGAGGTTGTCTTTCTCAACTCCAGTCTTCATCCAAGACTTAGAGTTAAGGAGTTATTTGAAGTCCTACCACAAGCACATGTAAGTATGAGGCAGCACTATCTTCAAACAGCCACTGTCTTGATCATCAGCCAGATTTTCAAGCTGCTCCCTAGAAATGCAGCAGGGCTAATTGTAAGCAGTAGCTGTTACTTCATATCAGCTCTACAGTATATTTCAGAAGGGGTTGTAAGGCCATGGTTCAGAGAGGTTCATAAGTCAAGAGGAAGTGGTGAGTAAACATAAAGATGCAGTCAGTCTGCCTGAAGTGCAGAGTTCACCCTAGCTGGGCTTTGGGGTCATCCCTACATAGACACAACAGAGATTCAAGATCAGATGAGTTGAGGAAGTTCCTAGCAAGCTTTAAAGACCATGGACAAGTTGGACTATGCAGATCTGACAATGTGATTTGACCATATTTCTAACTCAAGGTAACGCATTTTTTGTAAATACAAAACTTTGTGGCCACTGAACTGTACTATAATTCCTTACTTTAGAAAAAATTCCTGTAATGTAACAATATAGGTAGAACAAGTATTGATAAGAAACCTCAAAGTAAATACAGAATTGTACTCCGTTTTCCACCAAACCACACAGTTTATAGAACAACATCAGCTTTTAAAGGTTTGCTTCTGTACGATCATTCATTCTCCAGACACAAAAATACTGCATGAAACATCCGTTCCATGGCTTTTCCCACCCAATTCAGCGCATGAAGTGTTAGAAACTCTACAAGGCTCTTCTCTCAGAGCTCATTCCCACCCCAGAGCAGGCATGCAAATGTTTGGCTGATTCTGCAGAACGTATACTTTAGGGATCTGAGTTCTGTGATGGAGGAAGTGAGTAACTCACTTTGACTTTAGTGGCACTTACTCATATCCTGTGAGGAGACAAGTGGGAAGGGGGCGGGGGGGGGGGGGGGGAATGGACACAAGAAGAGGAGGATCCAAGAAAAGAGATATAGGGGAGTGGGAGTGAGATGAAATGACAATCAGCAAAACCTCAGTGATAAGTGGTCCTCATTTATTCTGTCCTTTGCTGGCACATTCCAGAGAAATTTGCCATAATTGTGAGAACTCAAGAGGTAGGACAGTAAGATCCTGGACTGTTATAATTTTCTTGGGTACCTTTTAACATTTGTCTTTCAGTAGCACATAGAATAACATGAAAATGTTAAATATAACTTCAAATTTGTGTTCATAGACAAACATTGTATGTGGGTGCATGTGTGTAAATACACATATTTATATGAACTAGTAGGAGGGGATTTGGATATTTAAGAGTAATTCTGAAAATCATGATTATTAGTTAACTCATTACTTCATGCATTATGTCAAGTTTCAACCCTGAGTTGCTTTATGGATCAAATCCGTTAATAAGTATGTGTAATACCTGACAAGAAGAGCCTTTATAACGTGCAGAAATGCGTCATTCAGGAATATAGAGAGTGAACAGCTACATTTGGGCTTGCGCGTTCCAGACTTAGGCGCAAAAATGCTGGATAATGGAAATGGCCAACAGCCTTTGGCCAATGGTGACAACAACACAGCAATTTCCTTCGGGGGGCAGGGAGTTGTGTGTGTGCGTACAAGGAACCTCCTACATTTCTACAGGCTGTTACTAGGGCTTTCGCTGCCTCTCCAGTAAAGGAGTTTCTCCAGAAGAGCAATGAAGGGGCTCGGTCACCGCTGAGGTAAAGATGGGTGCCTTAAAGGCAGGCTTTGATTCAGTCTTCCCCGGCGTTTGGGGTTGCTAGGGTCTGGCATTTTGGTTCGAGCTTGTGTCTTTCATGAATGTTTTACTGCATAGAGTGCTTGGGCCAATAAACCAAGCTGGCTAAAGAAGCTCCAGCTGACACTAGCATTCTCTAAAGTAGGCTATAGCTTGGATTCGATTGATTTAGTCCCTTGCTTGGATCATAAATTTCACCAGTAAGACTGGGGGCAGATAGGGAGCATGACGAGAAGGCTGATCCATTGCTTCCCAGCAGAGGCAGTTCAGAACGTGCATAACTTGGAGCAAACAGTATTGCTCTAACGCATCAGATCGTGCCCATACGTAAGTGCTGAATCAGGGCCATAAAGAAGGCTACGTCTAATGCACAGTACTTAAAATGCTTCCCAAAAGGTTTTGGAAGCCTCCAGCATCAACTGAGATTGTGTGCTTAATGAGTTCAAAACAGGTCAAGGCAGACTTATTTTTATACTGTGAAAAAAGCCAGAGGTACTTCAAAATGACCAGCCAAATGCTTGCCTGCCATTTATGAAGACCAGCAATGCCACCTGGAAAATACTGTCACTAAAATCACAGGAGGGCCAGAGCTTCGCAAGCTTCTTTTAGAGCAGTTTTAAATCACTGTCACCACATAACCCACTGTGCACATAGCACCTGTCCTGGCTTGGAGGGAACGAAAAGCTCATAGAATCTTAGTTCTTCACAAGCAAAACTAAGTATTTATAAAGGAGGTAACAAATGAGGCAAGGTGTGGGGAGCGGAAGGAAGATCAAATTTATTTTTTTAACTCTTCTTTCTTTCTTTCTCCAAATCCCTTTCATAAAGAGCCCCCTTCCCCAAACCTTGACAATAGGTGTCAAAGAGCCCATGGCTAATATTTCTATCTCCTCTGGAAGCTCCTGATTACAGATTCTCTCTCCTCAGACAACAGCTCAGGATTTTTTTCTGGAGAAAGCACTGCTTACATAGCAGCACAAAAGGCTTTTGAGCAGTAGAGCCGGCTGTGAGACCAGTGGGTTTGGGGAGGAGAGCTGTGCCAGGTCCTTGAGCCCAGAGAGCCTTTGAGGGAGCACCTGGAGGTAAACAGAGTGATGGTGCCACTGGAGTAGACTGGCAGACACAGACAGCACCTCTCAGACACCCAGACTGGCGGAAACGTATTGAATCCAGGCAAAAAATGGGATGTAAAGAAAAGATTTGCGGAGTGGATGTCAGAAAGGTTGGATTTAGAGGAAGCAGTCATGGGTCTCTCTGCCAAGACATCAAGGTGGCAAATCCAGCTGCCTTAGCTTAAACTCTATTTGTAGAAGGGATGATGGGTCAAGGAGACAAGATGCAGAAAGAGTAGGTTAACAAACAATTGAGTGAAGTCTGCAGCATTTTGTTATGTTTGTCATCTATTAGCAAGTTCTTCTCCATCTTTTTATCTCTCATCTTCTGACACTCAGAATAATTTTGCTCTAATTACATACTGCAGTTTAGAATAATCATTTTCTTTTCAGGGTGGTCGGAGACCATTTAGAAATATTTGAATCAGTGCTTCTCATGAGTCTCTAAATAACCTTAATCCATCCGGTTACAGCCCTCAAAGGTGCGGGACAAGCGCACGATTCACTGGCCAGAAGCAGAGGGTACCGGATTCTCCTTTGTATAGACACCCACCCTGGTTCTTAAGTGGCATGTTATCAGCCTTAGGTAGAGAGAAGTCTTTAATGGATGATATGGTAACCTTAGAACTCAATAACAAACATTGCACACAATGCTTACCTTCTGTTTTCTATTAACTGTCCTGTATTTATTTTAATTAGCTACCAAATCTAGATAGCTGTTTCTAGTGGCTTCCTGGTTAAACTCTGTTACACAAATATTTAGGTCAAGCCAGCCTACCCTTAAGGAAGAGAAGAGGAATTGTATCTATCTGAATGTCTGTGCCTGAGGAGTAAATCTGAGAACTCCCTGAAGTCTTTCAAATGTGATTATCCATCTTCCTGCTCAGCACCTGAAGCTATTTTTAACCTTGATGTGCCAAAGTAGGTATCTACAAACCTACGTGATAAGCAAACATAGCAGACTTGGGAATGACGTAAGTCTGCAAAACCCTTGTCCCACTGTCTCTCCAAAAAGACGTTAATGAAAATGTTGTGATTAGTGAGAAATATCTGGTCAGCTTAACCATTAACACAGACTGAACTATTCAACCTTCTTAATAAAGGCAAACTTGTGGGATGACATTTTCCTTTGGTGACATCATTCTACAATAATTTCTTGAAAATACTGTGATGCAACATGCAACAAGGCAAGTATTCTGGCCTTTCCAGACACATGTGAGTCAGTCTAGACTGCTTTTTCTTCCTCCAAACAGAGACAGTTGAAGAGACAGCTTTCTAACAGCTGTAGCAGCAAGAGAGGAACTAATACAAAGAGTAATTAAAGGGTGTTGTTGACATATTCTGGGGCTCTCAACTTTTCAATTACCCAGGCTTCTTTATTCCCCAACTTATTCCCATTTTGTAAAGTTTTTTATTGTATATCTCAATCATTTGCAATATTAATGCATGCAAGTTTTTAAAAACTGATTAAATTATTTCACTGGTTTTGGAGTATTACTGTGCTTTTGTGAGCTGGTGGCACCTCGCTGACTAAGGAGGGAGGTGGGAGAAAACCAGCATCAGGCAGGAAAGTCTTTAAAAATACAGATTTCATACTTGAGTCCAACGCCCAAAGCACAGCACAACTTTGGTCATCCTTGTGTATCTGTCCCCAGTCACAAAGGGACACACCTGCCTCATTAAACTCCCATTGAATTACAGTAGTCCTTCCCTGCTCCTTTTATCCTGGCACACTGCAGGGACAGCTGGCGTGTGGTGGAGACTCAGACCCTGCCTCCATTGGGGAACTCAGTTGATTTGTCGCTTGATTGACTCTCGCCATCCTTCACCATGACACGCTCATTTGCTCACCTCCCTAGTAACAAAGGCCAGTTTTGTCCAAAGCCAACATCATTTCATCTTGTGGCCGGCATGAAATGAATGGTCACATGGTTCATTGGGTAGATCTACTTAAAACCACTGTAACAAAGGACACAAGGGAAATCCTTTCGTAGTGCTCTGAGGAAAAATGCTGAGGTTGAATGGACAAAGAACAGCACCTGTGCCTCCAGATGGGATATTTGTGCCAGAAGAATGATTGCAGTTTGTCTTTCCAATAATTACTTCAAAAACTAAATCAACTTGCAAATTACCAAAAGAAGGTAATACCAAGTCATAGCTTTTTCATCAAGTAAACAGCTACCATCTGTTAAACACAAACTAACCTCCCCTTAAGATCTGCATAGGACCCCTGGTATTTATTCCATCATTGCCTGCTCAGTTCCTTAATATTTAGTTGCATTTATTTTGATTTGCCAGAAAATCATCAGATCAGATGACAGAACAGTCTCTTGTATGAAAACCTAATTTCAGGAAAAAAAGCAGATGAAAGCATGGGAAAATAAATAGAAGAGGTAGTCACAGCCATACTTGACTTTTTCCTCTGCGCGACAGAAAATAATTTGGTATCTCTTTATTCCAGTTCAGAATGAGTGTGCCTCCTGTTGTAAGATGCTATGTAGATATTTCACTTGTCGGGACACACAATTCAAATAAATGGGTTATTCAAGAGTTTCATTATCACCAAGAGACTACTATATCCCCATTCTCTTCTGCAATACTCTATGGCTATCCTTTCAATCCACACAACAATCCTTTCCCTGTACATCCTAAGTGCCTATGCAGCCCTAAGGTTTAGTGTGCATATAGTCAATGTAGGGAGATCCACTTTGTGGGGTTTTAAACTTCAGCTACCCACCTTCTAGTACAGAGCCCTAACTCTAGGGTTACAGGCTGTTCTGAAGCCATGAATCTTTGATTCCCTTTTCCTGTTGGAGCAATTTTACTTTATGTATTCATTTATGCAAGGACTAGCGCCTTTCCTCTCCCCCTTGGATATATTGACTCATACTAGAGTATGAGCCACATCTACACATTCTCAATCTGTCTTTCTGGATTAATAACAATTTGAGCGATCCCAGGTGAGGTAGGACATCTCTGAGAAAAAAGCCTGGTGTGGGACCTCAAGGATGTTTTACAGAGCGGTGCATAGGGTATCCCCTGAAAACTGTAAGCAAAACTGACCACAAACAGTTTAAAGACAGTCTCCGCTATAATCTCTGTTATTTCAAAATTATGTTCTTCTAGACTGAAAGACTGATTGGCAGATGTGGTCTCAAAAGATTGATCTATAGATTTTCAAAGAGAGGGATCAAGCTCTATGAGACAGTCCAGTGTGGCCTCCTTGCAACCAATTTTGACACACTTCTCAGTGTAAGTTTATCAAGGGTTAAAATACCAGAACAATGCATTTCTGCCAAATGCAACAGCTGGCTCTATTGTGTCTGGTACAGGAGTTCCCGAGTACATCAGGATTACGAATCACAAGTAAAATAGATAATTAAAAGTTCTGCAGTACAGTGTCTCCTTGCAAACATTCCAGCTGAAGTCCTGCATTCCTGTTTCTGGGAAATGAAACGACATTCCTGTGATGTCAGTGGGGCTTTGCAATAAATCTCTGCAACAGACTGCTAACACGAAAGAGGTCGAGTTTTGTGCGTAAGTTAAATCAGGAGCACCGTAACAAGGACTAAACATCAGATGAAAATGAAAGGGGCTGCCAGGGTGAGTAAAACCAATTGCACACCACCATATGGTATTTAGTTTTAGAAGCATCCAGTCACACAACCCCAAACACTGAAACCACAGAACAGTACCTATCCCAAGGCTACAGCAACAAAGACCAAGAGCCACAAATACCAGAGTACCACAGGAAGCAAGCACGGGTGATCAAGGGCACTGCTAAGGTTCCTATTCTCTACAGTGTTAAGAAACTTGTTACATTAAGTGCCTGGATAATCCAAAAAAATAACCCAGTTCCATGCCACAAAGAAGTAAGAAATTATTTTAATAATCCTTGTCACTAAGACTGGGAGTGATGTCTTCCTGAACTTAAATTTCAGGATCAATCTAACCCTGAACCTGTGGTTCAGACATACCAGAGCAGCACCAGGGAGAGTTTTCAAAGCAAGCTGCAGTATTCACGTACCCCACCCAGCTCTAGTTGTGTTCATGGTTGGGTTGCAGAAACCATCACTCTTTGAAGAGCCATAAATCATAACATGATTTGCCGCTGAAGGCACCTGAGTCTGGAAGAAGTACAGTTAACTGCTAAAGTTCAGTTGCCACACCTCAGTGTCAGATGTTATCAACAGAAAACAACCGCCAGTTCACTTTACAAAGCAGACTACAAGCTGTTTACATTTTAACTTCATTATTTGAGAAGTTACATTATCTCAACTTTATTCTGGTAGCAATCAAGCATAAAGAGCTGTGCAGAGTATAAGCATAATCTTTCTTACCAAGGTAATTATCACCCTAAATGACCAGATTCCTTTCTGATGCTGCCCCATAGGATCCTTCCTGACACAGTATGCTTAAATTCCTTTCTTATATATTAGCTTACCAATTTATGGTCCATTCCGCAGCCAGGACTTCCAAAGCCAGGACTTCAGATGAGGTCATTACCCAATTACATGATAGATAATTAATCATGACCTAGACATAAATAACAGGAGAACAGGCTGAGAGAGTTGGGCTTGTTCAGCCTGGAGAAAAGAAGGCTCTGGGGAGACCTTATAACAGCCTTTCAGTACCTGAAGGAGCTACAGGAAAGATGGGGAGGGGCTCTTTATCAGGGAGTGCAGGCATATGATGATGGGTAACGATTTTAAGCTGAAAAAGGGGAGATTTAGATTAGATATTAGGAAGAAATTTTTAGTGTGAGGGTAGTGAAACACTGGAACAGGTTGCCCAGGGAGGTAGTGGAGGCCCCGTTCCTGGAAAACTCAAGATCAGGTTGGATAGAGCTCTGAGCCAACTGACTGAGTTGAAAATGTCCCTGCTCCCGCAGGGAGGTTGGACTGTAAAGGGCACTTCCAACCTAAAGAGTTCTATAAGTCTATTCTATGATTCTAACAAGTAACACAATTAAGGAATCCTTTCATCTATAGATGTCTAGCAATTTTCTTAAATCATAAATGCAAGCTTGTGATACAACTTTTGAGAAAAGAAAATTGATCCCTTACTTCCCAGTTACACCTAAGATCAAGCCAGCAGCTTTTAGTACCTGAATTGCTTCTCTTGTCATTGAGGCTGCAGGGATTAATTACTTTTATCTGCTCAATTAAGGACCAGGTGGAAGAAGCCACACAGGTGAATGTGGCTGAATACTCAATCACCTGTAGCTGCTGCAAAATACCTGCAGGGGAAACCATAGGGAAGCCGTCAAACACAATTGTTCTCTGCTGAGAAATACTAATGCGCTGGGTACAATTACACTATGCCCAGACCAGTCAGAGCTACTCATTCTGCTTCATCAGAGGATTTCAGTCCCTTTAAGGACACCTCCACAGCTTATTAGAGTCATGAGAAGGTTTCCTCTTGTTGGTCAGCATAAACAATGCCAGGTCCTGCTCTGCACTCCTTGTACATTTGCCTGACACACTGAAAGTCTCAGAACTGAAACTCTCAGCTCTCCTTTGCTAACAGTGACTACTAAAGCAGTGTGCTTAGGGCTCTTGGATGGCTGGAAAGCAAGCTGGAAGATCACCCACATTAACAGAAGCCACCTTTTCACACCTGGCTCCACAGTACAGATTAGAACTGTAATTTTAACCAGTTGCATAATTTTATATTCAAACTTGGTGACTTCTGGAGAAGGAGGACCACATTGTGCATCCTTTAGGAGATTCCTTTAGAAATCCAATTTGGGTGTGACTCAGCTTCTACACTCAGAGGGCTAAAGGCATGTCCATGCTGCAGCCTCACCCCTGACTGTGATGCTATAGCAGGGGTGCTAAACCCACGGCTCCCACTGTTCCCCCATCCCTGCAGCATAAGGCGAGTCACACACTGCACACATGACTGGTGCTGGCAGGAGCAAAGGGACAAGGAGCTTGGTGCTGCCACTGGGAAGAAGCAAGGTGCTGGGCTGGAAAAACAAGGTGAAGGGCTGGATTTGGACCACGGGCTGTGATTTTGACACCCCTACTCTAGGGAGAGTGGTGTAGTGTGAGCCACATGAGAGAAGAGGTTATAGCTCACCAGGGGGATGGATGCTAGGTGGGTACTATATATTCACTCACTGCCCCTGAAGTCATATAAAATGTGTGTTCTTCTTCACTGCAGTGCTTCCCTTCCACTGTTTTACACTGTGCCTCTCTCCTTTGTAAATCACACAGTAAATGTACAGAGAGGCACATGCACCACTTTGCAGAGCCGAGGACAGTTTGGATGTTTCCTTAGCTTTACGCACACACACCCCTAGTCCCACTTAAAGGGTCTGCTTCCTCTCCATCTAAATGCCATTTGACAACAGCTGAGCAGTTCTGCTGGCTTTTTTTACAGTGAAAGTTGGATAAATTATTGCACCTTGAATCAACACACGAGAGAAGCTTCCTGACAGCAGCTTATTGCAACCTCTAAAACGCCACTAAGTGCAAACGTTCTGTGCCAAAGCTCTCCTTCCAATCCCAGCTTCATTGAACACATACAGTGCTCACCATCACATGCAGAGATGTTCATCTAATGGCAGAACCTGAAAACTGCCCAGTTTTCAAAATTAATATCTCCTTACGTTGAATGCTTGTGAGCATTCAAAATAAAATGGCACGCCAGCTGTCAGCAGAACCCATCCTTTTTCTGATACCTCTGCAAAGGAAGGAGAGGAAACTGTATTTTTTTCCTTCAAAACAGTGCACTTAATTAGGTTGTGTACATTTGCATCCTGACACCTTTCCTTTACTATTCCCCCTCTTCAGGACTGAAATAAAATTTGCCTTCCCCTGTTTTTCCCAACTGGAGCAAACAGACTGTTACTTCTTCCTATTTATTATTCCACAGGCAACCTGGAGAAGGCACCACACACATACCTGTGGAAGCTCCACCTCCACAATCTTTGTAGGTTCTCAGTGCAAGAGCCCTCTTCTTTTGCGTTCTTAGCTTCAAAGTTATCCTTTTTCCAAATACAGCTTCTGTCCTTGGACCATGACTTGAGAAAACAATTATATTTCTCCAGCACTTGTGGAAAGTTAATGTGTAGTCAATTGCTTTCCCACACAGCCATAGAACGAAATATGTTGTTTCCTGAAAGAAGCCTTGTATTTCAATCTTCTAAGTGGGCAGGGTGGGGAAAGGATGTTTTGCAGACGACTTGTACAGTCCCTACTCATGCTACAAATTTCCACTTTGCAAAACTAATTCATTAGGCCTTCCATGAAATGTATACGGTTAATGAGGATAAGTCCAGGACCCTGGTAATATTTACAGTAAGCAAATATCAAGTTAGAAGAGTCCAGGGCTGGTCTGTTCCTACTATTGTGCTATGTTATCTGAATGGTAGCTATAAACAGAAATTCTGAAGAAACATGGTGACAGTAAACAGGAGATCATTAAACAGATAGCCCTTCTGTGCTTAGAGCAGGAGTTGAATGTGTTTGGCTGCTTAGCTGTGCTGGTTTGGTACAGCAGCAGCAAGAACATAAAATTCCTGTTCTGCTTGTTAAGTTGCCATGAACAAGCAAGGTTTCCTACAAAGCTTTTCAAGAAATAAAAATAAACATAAAACCTGCATGTAAGTGCACACAAACAGTGTGTAACAACTGCAAAGTTACACTCCTACAAAGCATGTTACACAAGCTACATTAAAACAGACCAGACTTCCTGGAGATCATTTCTACTGTGGATGCTGCTCATTGCAAGCATGTAGAACAGAGTGGTTGACATATCTGATGCATGAGAATGCACTTTGTTTGCACACTTTGTTTCCTGTGCCCTTTATTGCAAGAACATGGTCTGATGGGTTAGAGCAAAAAGTCAGTCAATCAACGATTTGTTCTTAAGTCATAGAATCGAGAATTGTTTGGGTTGGAAGGGACCTTTAAAGATCATCCAGTTCCAACGCCCCTGCCATGGAGTGGGATACCTTCCACTGGATCAGGCTGCTCAAAGCCTCATTCAGCCTGGCCTTGAACACCTCCAGGGACTGGGCATCCATGACTTCTCTGGGCAACCTGTTCCAGTGTCTCACCACCCTCACATCTAATGTAAATACACCCTCTTTCAGCCTAAAAGCATTACCCCTCATCCTGCCACAGCATTCTCTGATAAAGAGCCCCTCCCCAGGCCCACTTTAAGCATTGGAAGGCTGCTACAAGGAGCCTTCTCTTCTCCAGCCTGAACAACCCCAACTCTCTCAGCCTGTCCTCATATGGGAGGTGCTCCAGCCCCTTGATCATCTTCGTGGTCTCCTCTGGACTCATTCAAATAGTTTCATGCCCTTCCTGTGCAGAGGGCTCCAGAACTGAATGCAGCACTCCAGATGAGGTCTCACAAGAGATGCACAGAGAAATAATAAAAGTAATTAAAACTTTCTTCCATAGATCTGAAAGAAAAAGTTAGAATAAAACTTTTGCTCATCTCCAGTTCAGTGCCTGAAAATAGGACTTTCATTATTTCTTATGTAAGACTACATAACAAGCTATATAAAACACAAATACAGTTTCTTTAGAGGAGTCCGCCTTTGTCTAACAGTGAGTCAGCATCATCTGACAGATCAATTTTCTCTAAGTGTAGGATGAGGATTTTGCATATCACACTTTCCAAGGGCACCTGTTGGAAACTTGGGTCACTACAGCATGGAATTTCACACCACGTATAAGGTCAACCCAATGGCCTCCCAGTCAAGAGACCTACATCACAAAATCTCATCAATAAGAATGAGGCTGATATCAGATAGTACAAGTCTTCTGTCCTCCACATCTGCCTTTCTAGAAAAGAGACAACATTCCTTGATACTTTTTTGGTTCTTTCTGAAACCATCAACATCTTCAGTATCCAATAGGATCATTCAGCTCAGAAGGGACCTCAGAAGGTGTCTAATCCAATTCCAGCTCAATGGTGGGTCAGCTACAAGGTCAGATAAGGCTGCTCAGAGCTTTATCCAGTCAGGTCTTGAAAAATCTCCCAGGATTTCCAGTTTCCTTGTGGAACCATGCTTCAAAACTTAATTGCCATAATGGCAAAAAAAAGCTTTCCTCTGTCTGAACCTCTTTTGTTTCAATTTATGTCCACTGTCTGTCATTCTTCTGACATGCACCACTGTGAAGAGCCCAGCTCCATCTTCTCCATAAGGTCCCCATAGGTATGGGAAGGCGGCTTTATGAGCACCTAAAGCCATGTCACCTCCCAGGCTAGCTCCCCTCAGCCTCTCCTCATGGAGGAGGTACTCCAGCCCCTGCCATTGTTGTGGCCTTCTGCTGAAATTTTAGGTCATCTTTCCGATGTTGGGGGGCCAAAATTCTGTACAGAGTGTTCCAGATGCCATCTGAGTAGAGGGAAGTAATCGTTTTCCTCAGTCTACTGCTTGCACTTCTGCTAATACAGACACGAATGCTGTTGGCTTCTCTTATGGCCAGGGCCAGCTTCTGGGACACATTCAGCTTGCTCTCTGCCAAGACCCCTAAGCCCACTTGAGCAGAGCTGCTCCCCAGGCAGGCAGTCTTCAGCCTGTATTGTTGCAAACTCCCAAAATCTCTTGGTAGCAGCTCTGCAGAGATGGCCAGGACACCCTTCCCATGCCACACGCAGCAGGAGCTCCCAGATCTGCAAAGATCATCAGCAATAGTAAGCCGGGATTAACTCCATAAACACATGCAGCTGAAGTATTTAATAAAGAACGTTTTCCTAGTATCTTTAAACAACCATGCTCAGAGGGAAGGAACACCTCGCAGCAGCTGTTCTCATTGTCAGATATAAGAATATGGAGAAATTTGTACACTTGTTTTTATAGTAAAGAATACTAGGCTTTGATCAGCCGCTTAAATATACTAAATTGATTCCAACATCTTTGCCAGTGGGCTGTATGGATTCTCAGCATGAAATGCTCCTGCTCATTTGAAGTGGTTGAGATTGTTTTTCAATGGAATTTTCCATTATGCTCTCTGCTATCTTTCTTCAAAGCACAATTTGTTTGCTGGGCAGTACTCCTTGGCCAACATAATATGCAGAACCATTTTGCATCTTGCTCAATACTTTTATTCTCTTCCCATGATACCTTACTGCCATTTATTCTCCTCTTAACCAAAGTTTCCTTTTACAGCTCTGTCACATGTAACCGGATATGTTTGTTAGCAGCTGTTATGTAAGGTTTGCGCTCCTCCACTCTCCCTCTCCCAATTTTGGAGGCAGTTGAGACTTCTCAGGGAGGATACAATGCCTTTTTCCAAAGGCATTTGCCTCCTCCACCCTTTTTTTTGGTCTGAATGTTGAGGTGCTAAATGGCACAGACAGAGTAATCCTCCATGCCCTACAATTCCTGCATGAGTCTCTCCCTAAGGAGATAACTACCCTTACACATTGTTTTTTTAAACAAAGATGATTAAACCAGGGGTGTCAAACTCATGGCCCATGAGCCGAATCCAGCCCTCCTCCTTGTTTTATCTGGCCTGACACCTTGTTTCTCCCCAGCGGCAGTGCCGAGCTCCTTGTCCCTGCACTCCTGCCAGTGCCAGTCACGTGTGCAGTGTGTGACGCGCCTTACGCTGCAGGGACAGGAGAATGGCAGGAGCTGGGAGTTTGACACCCCTGAGCTAAGGAGATCACTACCATTACACATTGGTTTTTCTTTAAACAGAGATGTTTAAACCCCAACAGCTGGGGCTGGACAAATCAGCACATCCCGTATAGAGGGGAAAGGAATCCACATCTCCACATCCCCAGTCTAATGCTTTGTTCATTAAACAATTGTAGCAAAATTGGTTGTTTTCTCCCTTCTTCATGTCAGAGCCCAACAAAAGACACACAACCTCACCAACTGAGCTGCAGTAAAAGAGCAGGTAAAGATTTACAACAGACAAGAATCACAGGAGTCATGGATCTTGCAGCACTACTTACAAACTTTACATTATTTCTCAAATGAAAAAGGGCAGGTTTGGCTGTCTTGCTTTATTGTGTTACTTGTTTTTAATTGTAACACAAACTGCATCTCTATGAAATTGGCAACATTCATTGAAGTACACAAAGGTAAAGTACTGAAGAACCACAGATGCTTACTGGGAAGCTTATATTTCTGGTTAAGGTTTACTTCTAACTGCAATTAACAGTTTGCCACCAACACACACTTCAACAAAGTGGGCTAGTATATTCTAATAAACAGCAACTAAAAAACTTCTACAGTTAGGCAATATCAGTCTGCAGAAATACCACCATTTTCAAGTACATAAACCAGAAAAAGATGAAATTAAAAGATTTGTAATGTTACTGAAGATGTACACCAGGTCCCACAGTGAAAATTTCCAAACCAACAAGTTTGAGGTGATGCATGTTAAATTATACCACAAAACCTACTATGAAGATCTAACCTCTTTTCCAGCAGCATGCAAATCTCCAATTAAGACACCTCAATTAAAAAAAAAAATCCACAATCTCAAACATTTCACTCAGTTGTTTAAGTCCACTAGTTTAAAATGCAAACAAACAAAAATCACCCCAGCCAACCTGAGATGCACTGGATGCTGTTTTTCTAGGAAAAAAAACCCCAACCAACCAACCAAAGCAAAATCAGGCCCCATGACCAACTTCAAATGAAAACCTGGACCCTCAGGCCTCCCCAGAACAGAGGCATATTTACATGGATTAGTAAATCACCACAGCCAAGTTACTTTTAATAAAGATACCATTACAGAAGTGGGGCTGTGCTGTAGCCTGTTCACCTTCCCAAGATGTCTTCTTTCCGTGGAATCTGGATAGTACAAGAGCCTCACAAGAGCAGATGAAATTTTTGACTGAAGATACGCAAATTTGACAAAATAATATTAAATGCCAGTCTGATTAGATACTTCAGTTTTAGGAGTTGTTACAGGTAAGAAAAGCTTTATATTTTTTTAATCCTCAAACCAAGCTGTATACAAGATTTACCCTGTGCCATGTTATACCTTTCCTTTCACTGGTGCAGTCTACTGGAGTGGCTGCATCTTAATTTCTTAACGATCAGCACGCTAAAGACAAAATTGAATTGCTCTTATCTGTCCATATGCAATAGTGATGATGTGTAACTTTCAAGCTAATGACATGACCAATACACAGAAGTAGGTCATTTTGATAAGGAAATGAGCAGATATGTGGCAATAAACAGCATCACACAATAATGCAAGGCTGCTAACTCAAAAATACATGAAATTACTAACAGTTCAGCTCCACAAGAATGCACCAAACCTTGCGTATCTAGTGGGATTTATTTCAAATACAAAAAGAGATGCTGATATTTCTAGAATCCTAAGAAGAGGGCAAAAATTTATTCAGCATACGAAGATAAAACCAAAAAACTCTCTAGAGCATGTTGGGGACTATAGGCCTCTTGCTGTTCACAATCACAGCATTCACGTTGCAGCCACTGCTCACACTGAAAAGCAACATTACATAATAAGTTATTTTCAGTTTCCTCATTGCTAATTTCTTCCCGGTCATCCAACGCTTCCTCATTACCGTCTGCTTTAGAGGCACTTGCCAGTTGCCACGAGATGTAGAATATCAGCAGAAGCAGAGAAATGGCAGGAACAAGTAAGAGCTAGTGTGTCAGTGGCAATAATGGAGCCAAGGACCCCTCTGTGAATCACAAACAATAATAAATGCCAATACTCGATACCAGTGGGTTAACTTTCTTAAATGAGAGGACAACAGCAAGAAAAATTACTCTGCAAACATTAGAGCTTACTCATCCTTTTACTTGCTCTCTAAAGTGTGGTAAACGAACCTAGTAGCAATACAAATGGCTAATTACCATTTCTGTTAATTAAAACAGATGGCCACCGCTGTATTCACATTGTTGTCTAGCACTGTCTCCATGGAATTCTGGCAAATTGAAGCGTGTCTGCGTTCGAGCTTTACAATAAATACTCCAAGAACATAGAATTTTGAAAGGAGGAGCGAACAAATCACATAAGCACTCTCAATACATTATTTTCTTTCTAAATTCCCTTTAGGGACTAAGGCCTGTGTAATAAAGGTGACAAATCAGATTGAAGTCAGACATATTTATAAATAGCAATTCAGAAATGAATATTTTAAGGAAGCATACATTAACCTGTAATTCTAGAACAGAACCATCGATTCTGTAACAGAAGTACAAAACCTGCAGTTTGAGCTTTCACAAAAGACGTTTTTACTGACAATCAGGGCACTTGAGAATCCCACCAGAGCCGGGCAGGGTGTTCAAGTTCCCTGAGCACACAGAGGGAGCTGTGCTTCCAATGAGTCTTTCCGAGTTTGGTTGGGCAGGGATTGGCTGCCACCTGGTGCTACGAGTCTGGAAGGAGCTGGCTGTGAGTACCGCTTCTCGTCTTCAGCTGCGACTGGGCGATGTCTGCCAGGGCACTCTGGATTTTCTCCAGCAGCATATCCCCGCGATAAACTACCTCTTCCAGCCGGGCAGCTGCTTCATGATTTTCTTCTTCTAATCGATACAGACTGGCGGCCTTTAAAACAAAAGGGGGAAAAGTAAGGGTCTTCAAATGTAATACAAAATTGACTTTGCTGCTAAAGGATGGTGATGGAACAGTCAGTGCTCCCTAGAAAAAAAGATGCTCTCTTTAGCCCCTGAATTAGAGTAGTAACTTGAAACCAACCTATTATAGGTTACAGACTAAGCCAGTGGACATGTAGTAAAACCAAAAAATCCTACAAAATAGATATGATCTCTTCTTTTATATTATGGCTCTTGGCTCAGTACAAGCTTTTCTTGATGAGAAGTGAATATTTAACCCCCTCTGCCCATTCCCTTACCAAAAGGTACTCAGCAAGATAAGCTCAGAAAGCATAAACTTATTTAAACCTTTCCATTAAACAGCATATTTCAGATGAAACTAACATTTAAACTTCTTTCTTTCATTATTTTGTTTCAAATCCAAACTACTTTTCAGTTATACAAAATTCAGTGAAAGAGAATATTTTAACTTCAAAATACTTTAAAACATTTAAAATTTAAAAATACTAAAGCTTGTTCTGACTGCACAACAGAAAAGACAAAACAAAATAGTTTCAAATTGATATTTTATAAGGCAGTTACACAGGTCCTTAAGAAGATGTGCTTAAACTAACTGGCAAATTCTACCCCCATATTCACCCTCTGTTCCACAACACTATTGTCTTTAGTGAAGGTTAATACATGCATGCAGGACTTGATAGTCCTTGGAGATTCTGAGAAGGAAGGTGGCAAAAGGTAAAAGTTTGAAACTTAGAACCCAGCTCAATTACTTCAATCTCAGTTGTTAAAAAGTTGACTGCAAGTAAGCCACAGATTTGAACAGAAAAATGTACTGCCAACTTCACTACAAGGGAACTCAAATGGGATGAGTAAATTGTGTTGGGCATTAGTGCAGCAGCCTCTTTTAAGACAAGCCTCAGATTTCAAACATAAAGAAAAATGACCTTAGTATTAAAAAATCCAAAACAAACAGATTGGCCTAAGTACACCTCTATCTATCTACGACTTCTCCAGAAAACCTATACTGAGTATTTAAACAACCACCTTTAAAACAGTATTTTTAAAGTATGTCACAATATTTTTCAATACTGCCCTGATTTAAAAAAGACCAAATAAAAATCAAAACTAGAATCATTAAATGGTGGAGTTCCAGCTAACTTATCTCAAAACCCCACCAAACAGAAAAGATCAGAAATTCTTGTGAAATGAAATTCTGCATTAACAGAGCAAGAAACTGTTCCATGCCCCCACTGGATAACCAGCGTCTCTTTTTGAAACACTCTGCTCTCCCTGCATCAGCTGTCACTACAATCAAACTCTGTTCAGTCATGGAAGAAGCCTGTAATTTGTCTGCAGCAGGCAAGCTGTCTTGAGCTATTAAATACGCAGTTACATGAAATTATGCTGGTGTTAACAGACCCAATTAGTATGTTCAGCAATTATTGTGATTAGCAACATTTCCAAATTTAACCTCCTCTGTTTAAAACCAAATGTGATGCCACTGTCAAGTTCTTGGCCCAGCTGGCACCTTTAGTATTAGTCTTTTGTAAAATGCCTTTGAATAGTCATAGAGGCCAACCCAGGTGTAAAACCTTCAGGTGATCTTAAAACAGTCCCAGGGTTCCAGGGGAAACAGCACACTTGACATCCCTGGTGCACTCTGGAAAGAAAATACTTGATACAAATCTAGAAGTTAGAGCAAAAAAAAAACCAAAACAAAAAAATGCTGTCTAATTGGCAAGATCTGTACAAAAGAATAGCAAAAAAAAAAATAGAGCTGTGTTCTTCGAATTGTGGGTCAAAAGCATTTTTTGGAAACGCTAAACAGTTGAGCATTATCAAAGGGTTTGCAGCTATTTGCAGCAGTTCAGCTCCTGCACTGCAGGGACTGGAGGCTGTGACAGTGGCTGCACCCACCAACAGCTGCCTGCCCAGTAGCTGCTCTCTGTTCTCAAGCTCTTCCTGGGGCACCTCTGCTCAAAAGAGAGAAAGAGCAAAAAAATAAAAGCATCGAGTTGTATCTGGCTGGTCCAAAGAAGGACACACTATTACTGAAAAGGGAAAGAGCTGTTTTGTGACAGATCTGGAACACCTAAAGAATAAGTCTGCAAACGCTTTAACAACCAGAAACATTGTGAAAGGACAAAAGGCCTCAGTAAAGCATTGGCTCTGCAGCCACAAAATGAAATGCACTCCTAATGAGCAAGAGTTTGAAAGATTATCCAAGGGGGAAAAAACCAACAAAAACCCCACAACGCATTACTACTATTCCATCTGTTGTATTAATATTTGAACAGCTGGGGAAAAGAAAAGGGGTAGCAATTTCCAGTACTGTGGTGTTAACAATAAAAGCACTTGTTATTTTTTTTTAAAAAAAATCTAGCTGAAAAGTGTAAAACATTCTCACTGTGTATAATCTTATTTAGAACTTGATGCATGTTCAGTACTTCCACTAAGCCTATGAAGTACTCACAGGCTGCCCTCATGAAAAATTCAGGCATATATTGAAGTCATTTTTCAAGATTACATGTCCTAGAGAGTAAGACATTCGTTTTAAAAAAAAAGAAAAAAGCTTGCCTTCATTTATTTTTGATATTTAAACGAAGAACACTCTCTTACCTGCAAAGCAGCTGTCGATTCTTCACTAGGCAAGGAATCTATAAGAACATCAATATCTTTCGCAGTTCGTGCAATCAATGCTGCAAACAGTTGGGCGTACTCTTTAAAAAAGAAAAGTCAGCCCACTCAGTACATAATCAGAAAGAAGCACCATTCTGCACACACATAGCACAGAAAATTATTCAGACTTGCAGTAGGCAAGTGTCAGAAATTCTCCTACATGAAGAAAACAACAGCATCACCACTAATGAGGACTCAACCATATTAGAAGATGAAGGTAGTTTGACTGCAACCCTACAGTAAACAAGACAACAGGTTATACAAAGGGCTGGGCTTTGTACAAGTGAGAAAATAGAACCCCATCATAGTGAGCCAGTTAAGAAATTAATAAAACCAGTACTACACATCACAGTCACTACATTAAGTATTAAGAGTTAGCTAAAAGCTCATTTAACTTTTCAATCCTTGCCTTGAAATCTGCCACAAGACAAAAAAAACAATGCTCGAGATGATGAAAATATAGTGATTCAAATAGATGGATTACGTAAATCATATTAAGTGACAGATCGTTAGTGGAAAAAAATTGAGGTTTCTTAATCAAAAAAAAATCCCATTCAGCCACAGAAAAAGTCAAATTGCCCCTGAGAAATGGAAAAGGATTGGAAGTTTATAACACACCTTAATTTAGCAGCTGTATCATTGAAAGAAGTGCATGAACTTCAAATAAGCAGCACTGTAAGCCAGAAACAAAACCTATCCATTCAACTCGAATTAAGTCATTACTATCACTAAAATATTGAAACAGCCCTTTTAAATTTATAATTTAAGAAGATCTTAAGTACTTGTTTATCTTGCTTGATTTGTGGAAGGGAGACAACACTATCTAATGGCAAAAATCTATAGAAGACACTGACATTCTCAAAGGCACACTTGACTCCAAAATAAAAAAAAAACAACAAAAGCACAACGCTAAACAGCAAACCCAACATATCCCTTTAAAGCTTACTTAGGGTCGCCACAGTGTTTACCTGTAAAGAGTTTTAGGCCTTTTTATTAAGACTTCAAATATCTAAAGACAAATAATTGGTAGTCTCATTTTGCCTCACCAGTATCACTAATGTGGCTGCATGATCTTACTGAAGTCACTATATTCAGAGCTTTAGGAGAAGACAAATCAGGAGAGAAGTCAGTTATGACCTGCCACTTTGAGACCTTAACAAAAGCTCTAGCTCAAGGGTGTCAAATTCACGGCTCCCGCCATTCTCCAGCCCCTGCAGCGTAACGCGCGTCACACGCCGCACACGTGACTGGTGCAGGCAGGAGCAGAGGGACAAGGAGCTCAGCACTGCCGCTGGGGAGAAACCAGGTGCCAGGAGGATAAAACAAGGTGGAGGGACGGATTCAGCCCACAGGCCATGAGTCTGACACTCCTTGCTCTAGTTCCTGGCACCACACTGATACCAGCACCTGGAATAGCAGCCGGTGAGATGAGGAAGCAAACAGGCCTTTCAGCTAGCCCTCACATCTGAGTCCACTATCAGAAAAAAAACTACCATAGACCAATGAAGAACTGGTATTCAGCTGTCCCAGAAAGTGCATTGCCATGCTCCAAAGCAGTCTCCCCTGATATCCAAAGAGACAAATCTCATCCAATACAAAATATATGCAAAATTCTCCTGGGGGTTGGAGTTGCACGGGGTTGTAGGGAAAAAAGAAAAAAATTATTCATGATTAGAAGAACATGGTTACTTAAACACTATCTTGAAATTCTTAAGTCAGAGAGAACTTCTAGTCTATTGGCCAATTTCAATGTCTTAGATCAGTTTCTTTTCTCTGTCAAAAAAACCCACAAAACTAAGCCAGTCAATAACAAACCCACAAATGACAATAGATAAACAGATGATACACAGAGAAACATAAATAATTAAAAGTTTATGACATGGAGAATTTTAAGCTTATACATGATTTCATAAAACTAATACAAATTCTTACTAAAAAAAGATTTCTTGGAAGTACTGGACAACTCACTAACAATTTCTTGCAGCAATCCTATTAAAACAGTTTATATTGGTAGAGCCTCTGTATCTGTGCAAAGAAACCAGCACAAGAAATAAAATGTAATGGTTAAAATCACACAGACTCACAGGATGCCAGGCTGGAAGGGACCTCAGGGATCATCTGGTACAACTATTTAGGTAATATATAGTTTAAATGAGATGGCCCAGAACCCTGTCATGCTGAGCCATCACTAATTACTAAATGCAGGCAAACACATTTTATATTTATATACATATATATACACACGTGCATGCATATATATACATGCATGTCAATAAAGTCAAACAACTTCAGTGTAAATAAATCAGATAAAAATCTTGGGCTGCAATCCAAACAATGGATAGCAGAACCTAGATATTAAAGAACACACCAGGGAAAACATATACATCCATTCAACTATCCGGCGTGTTCCATTTGTTTCTAGGGTAGTGCTGTCTGTGCAATCTCCTGAAACCGCCTTGCTCAGTAAAAAGAAGTACATATAGTATAAATTGGAGCAAAAAATCATCCTTGCATACAAACTCTGTGCTGAAAGATGACAACTTAATTTATTCTTTCAGTTGCTTTGGTGTAAAGTACCGAAACTACTATTTGATTCAATGAAAGTAGAGGAAAAAAATATCAGCACACAATTCAACTCTGAAACACTAGCTGCCATTGAAAATACAAATCAAGGTCTACTGTATAGGTATGTGTGGACAAACAGTATGCCCTAAAAAGAAAGAAGTCTGAATACAAGCAAGAAAAACACTCAATCAAATAATATAAATGCAGCAAATAATATGACACTTCTGCTATCAGTTTTACACAGCAGGTGTCATAAATCATGTCAGCTACTTAACTTCAATCACTCCTCCAAGCACTGGTGGAATTGTTTGCTGAGCATGGAACAGCACAGATTTTGAATTACAGACCATCCTGTACCAGAACACATTCCTACTGAGTGAGCAGACACAGGAAGACTTGCCTTCTGTTGGATTAGCCGGCTGATCTTTGTTTATTGCTGTCTGAATGTTGCTGAAAGAGGCCGGGGGGCCACACTGCTGCAGCACCCCGATGGCGTTGCAAAACTGGTCTGCGAGCTGCAAGCAGTAAAGAGATCATAGAATGGTTTGGGTTGGAAGGGACCTTAAAGACCACCCACTTCTAACGCCTGTGCCACGGGCAGGGACAGCTCCCACCACACCAGGCTGCTCAAGGACACATCCAACCTGGTCTTGAACACTTCCAGGGATGGGGCATCCACAGCTTCCCTGGGCAACCTGTGCCAGTGTCTCACAACCCTCGTTGTGAAGAATTTCTTCCTGATGTCCAATCTAAATCTTCCCCTTTCCAATTTAAAGCCATTCTCCCTCGTCCTGTCACTACTTGCCCTCGTAAAAAGTCCTTCCCCAGCTTTCCTGTAGCCCCTTCAGGCACTAGAGGGCCTCTACAAGGCCTCCCCAGAGCCTTCTCTTCTCCAGGCTGAAAAACCCCAGCTCTCTCAGCCTGTCCTCACAGCAAAAGGGGCTCCGGACGTCTGATCACCTCCGTTAATATAATTCGCCACTAAAGTTATCTCAATCTTATTCCGCCTCCCAGGGGACCCTGCACAGCAGCGCCTCCCCACCCTCCGGTCTGGAGTGGGCGCAAACCCTGGGGGCCCATAGTGCGACCCCTCCCTGGGATATGCGGAGAGGGGACTCGCACACCCAGAGACCGCAGGAAGGGACGTGACCCAGCCGCACCCTCCCCTCCCCGCCGGTAAGAAAAGGGACGGGGGCAGCAGGAAAACAGAGCGCAGCACCCGCCTCACCGAATTCACCGCGTCCTGCAGCTGCGTGAGCCTGTCCGCCATGGCGCTACCACACCCACCTGCCCGCACGGCCACGCCCAGTACAGCCAATAGGGCGCCGGGAGGGGGCGTGGCGCTGCACCGTAGCCAATAGGAAACCTGGATGTCGGGGGCGTGGCACGGCAGCGGGCGCTGCGCGGGCCGCCTGTAGGGGCGGCAGCGCGGGGCTGGCGCGCCCCCTGCAGGTGAGGAGGACGCACGGCCCCATCTCCTGCCAGGCAGGAGCACTGGCAGCCACTTAGAATCACAGAAGCGCTTGGTTGGAAAAGACCTTCGAGCGATCATGGAGTCCAACCGTACCTGTCCACTACTAAACCACATCCCTGAGCACTTAATCTACCTGTCTTTTAAACACCTCCAGGGATGGTGACTCAACCACCTCCCTGGGCAGCTGTGCCTGTGCTTGACAACCCTTTCAGTGAAGAACTTTTTCCTGATGTCCATTCTGAACCTTCCCTGGTGCAACTTGAGGTCATTTCCTCTTGTCTCATTGCCTGTTACTTGGGAGGAGAGACCAACACCCACTTTGCTACAACCTCCTTTCAGACAGTTGTAGACAGGTGACAAGGTCCCCTTTCAGCCTCCTTTTCTCCAGCCTAAACAACCCCAGTTCCCTCAGCTGCTCCTCATAACACTTGTTCTCCAGCTTCTTCACCAGCTTCATTGCTCTTCTCTGGACACACTCCAGCACCTCAATGCCTTTCTTGTAGTGAGGAACCCAAAACTGAACACGGCATTTGAGGTGTGGCTTCACCAGTGCTGAGTACAGGGGCAAAATCACTTCCCTTATTCTGCTGGCCATGCCATTTCTGATACAGGCCAAGGTGCCATTGGCCATGTTGGCCACCTGGGCCACTGCTGGCTCATGTTCAGCTGGCTGTCAACCAACACCCCCAGGTTCTTCTCTGCCAGGCAGCTTTGCAGCCACTCTTTCCCAAGCCCGTAGCGCTGCATGGGGTTGATGTGTCCCTTTTTGCTTTCCCGTCTGTGGCTGGCAGCTCCGCTGGTTCCAGGCAGGTCCTGGCCATGAATAACACCGTGCTGTGGCAGAGTTGGGCTGGGCTCAGGGGGTGCCGTGAGCAGCTCCCGGAGGGGAGGGCGTTGCGACAGGTGCTGTTCATCTGGAGGAACAGGCATTCCAAATCCATTTATGTCCCTCAGTAACACCAGCGTGTGCTGAAAGCTGTAGCAGCGGAAAAAGAACCCTGATTGCTGTGTTACCAGCACTAGAAGGCTAGTGGGCCATGGAACGTGTGCATTTTGCGGTACAATAGTGGACTGTTCCCACGGCTGCTCCTCCCCAGCCCTGAACAGAGCAGGCACTGCATCCAGCGAGTGTGGTGTCCTGGACCATCCAGCTCAGACCAAGAGCCCTCTGTGTCCACAGGTTTTTCTGATGGCATGGTTGGGGTCAGGGCTTTATTGGCCTGTGCATGTGAGCTAGGGTGTAGGATTTCTTCACGGTCCTCTGTTAAAAAGCCAAGTCACAAAACTACTACTGCGCTCTAGACCAAAACCTACTGCACATTTTTAAAGAGCTTACAACTATTGCTGAAGTCAACAGGTTCTTTCTCTGATATCCATGCACAGGGTGGATGCTGGACTAAGATGGGAATAAGGGAGGCTTGCAGCATGAGACAAGCCTCTCGCAGGCGCAGCTTGTCCATGATGGAATGCCATGGGTGAATAGTTTGAATGCTGAGCTTTCAAGAGGAGGTTCATGAAGATGATCAGAGGGCTGGAGCACCTCCTATGCAAGAACAGGCTAAGAGAGTTGGGCTGGTTTAGACTAGAGAATAGAAAGTTCCAGGAAGGTGTTATAGCAGCCTCCCAGTACTTTAAAGGGGTCAAGATGCGGGAAAGATGGGGACGGGCTCTTTATCAGGAAGTGCAGAGATAGGATGAGAAGTAATGGTTTTAAGCAGAAAGAGGGGAGATTTGGATTAGATATTGGGATGAAATTTTATACAGTGAGGGTGGTGATGCACTGCAAGAGGTTGCCCAGAGAAGTCATGGATGCTCCATCCCTGGAGGTGTTCAAGGCCAGGTTGGGTGAGGCTTTGAGCAACCTGGAAGGTGTCCCTGCCCATGGCAGGTGGGTTGTAACTGGATGATCTTAATCATTCTATGATTCTAAAGGGTGGCTGAGATCTCACACAGAGAGGTCAACTATGATACCAGCAAGCACTAATCTTAACAGATTTTCAATACCTCATGGATTTTGACCTACAGGAACCTTGTTGAGCAGAACAAAAAAACTCCTCATAGCAAACTAGATAACCTGATGGAGAAAGGCTGCATATCTAAGCTGTGGGAATATAGTGTAAGATCATTGAGGAGTAACTATAAACACACGCAAATGGCCTTGCGGCTGGGATGTAGAAAAACATATAAATCATGCTAATCATTGCCTACTCCTGGGTGCTTAACAAGCAGAGACCTTTATGTTTAGGTAACATAGGCCTGTGAAACCCAGGGCCTTACCGCATCCTTGAGATTCCAGTCCTACTGTGACAAAGATCAGAGACTTTGCTTTCCCCTGATAAATGCAGACAAAGCAGCAGTTTAGACACAATTTTGAGCAAGGCCTGAGCTCTGTGGTGCCTGTGTTTCCTGCTTATATTTCCTCTCTCAGGTGCTCTTTTTTGGAGTTGCCCCAGATCATGAGCAATGATGAAGCTCTGTGATGCCTGCACTCCCCTTTGCATTTGTTCTGCCTGTGTGCTGATTTCAGAGTTGCCCCGGATCGTGAAGTAATGGAAACAAATTTATTCTTTTCATTTTATCTGTGGCTTTGTGGTTGTTCTGTGCTCTCCTTAGGTTCAGCTCACACATAAGCACACTAGGCAAAGGTGGGGAGAAGAACTAACACCCATTTATCTGAAATATTTATAAACATGCACCAGCACTCAGCTCTGTGTTCTTCTTGCACCAGACTGATAGCTTCCTTTTGAATTTCAACTGGAAACTGGATTGAGGCAAGCTGGGGAAAAATTAAATAAAATAGGTATGATCATACAATGCTTTATAGAGCCTAGGTTATGATGTGAATTCATAAATGAGACCCAAATAACAAAGTGAAAACACTCCATCAAAGGAGAGAATTTTAATTTGCTTGCTTGTTTTCTTCTATCATGCACGCATAGAATCATACAATGGTTTGGGCTGGAAGGAACCTTTAAGATCATACAGATACAACTCCCCTGTCATGGGCAGGGACACCTTCAACTTGATCAGGTTGCTCAAAGCCTCATCCAATCTGGCCTTGAATACCTCCAGGGATGGGGCATCCATGGCCTCTCTGGGCAACCTGTTCCAGTGTCTCAACACCCTCAAAGTAAAAATTTTCATCCCAATATCTAATCCAAATCTCCCCTATTTCTGCTTAAAACCGTTACTTCTCATCCTATCTCTGCACTTCCTGATAAAGAGCCCCTCCCCGTCTTTCCCATAGCCCCTTCAGGTACTGGGAGGCTGCTATAAGGTCTCCCCGGAGCCTCCTCTTTTCCAGGCTGAACAACCCCAACTCTCTCAGGCTGACCTCATAGCAGAGGTGCTCCAGCCCTCTGATGATCTTCGTAGCTCTCCTCTGGACCTGTTTCAACAGTTCCATAATCTTCTTATGTTGAGATGTCCAGAGCTGGACAGTCCTCCAGGTGGAGTCTCACGGGAGCGAAGCAGAGGGGGAGAATCCCCTCCCTCGCCCTGCTGACCACGCTTTTTCTGAAGCAGCCCAGGGCACGGTTGTGTCTGGGCTGCATCGAAGAGCCGTGAACTCCTTGCAGGGCAGGTTTCGTTCTACAGCGCACGAGCTTTGTGACTCGGCTTTTTAACAGAGGAGCCGGAAGAAACCCCACACCTCGGTTCACACGCGCGGGCCAGCAAACCCCTGACCCCAACCGCGGCATCGGGAAAGCCCTGGGGCACAGAAGCTCCGGGCTGGATGCGGCGGTGCGAACGCCCCCGGGCGGCTCCTCCGATCCGGCGCGGCCATCGCGGAGGCGGCGGCTGCTCCGCCTCCCGGGGCTCCGCCCGCCCCAAGCCCTTCCTATCCTCACCCCAGACCACACTCCAGCCTGGTCTCCCCTTCCCACAGCAGCGCCATGCGGCTCCGTCCCCGCGCCCTGGCGCTGCTGGGGCTGCTGGGGCTGCTGCGCTGCGGCGGCGCCGCCTCGGGTGAGCGGGGCGGGGGGGGCACGATGGCCGTGGCCGCCATTGGGGGCGGGGGGCGGGCGGTGTTTGTGAAGGGCCGGGGGAGCCTGGGAAGAGTGTGGTTTTGACAGGATGGAGGGGAAGGGGGGTTGTGGCAAGGGACATTTTTGGGGTGTTCCAGGCGATGGTGGGGTGACCTGCTGCTGTCTGGAGGGACGGGCGGGGGGGAGATGAAAGAAAGACACGGCTGTGTGCGGGGCTGGAGAGGAGTTGCGTGTTCGTGGTTATCTTCATCTCTGATGTGGACAGGGGGAAACCGTGATGGTGGAATCATAGGACGGTTTGGGCTGGAAGGGATCTTAAAGGCCATCCAGTTCCAACCCCCGTGCCGTGGGCAGGGTCACCTCCCACCACAGCAGGCTGCTCAAGGCCACATCCGACCCGGCCTTGAACACTTCCAGGGAGGGGGCATCCACAGCTTCCCTGGACAACCTGTGCCAGTGTCTCAACACCCATTAAGTTATCATAATCTTTGATGTGGACAGGGATAAACCATCCTCCCCTTTCGCCTCCCCCATTTTTTGACAGCCTCATTGCTTTGAACGCCATTGGTTTAACTCTTATTAGATCAGCTAATTGTAATCATGCTGTTGCAAGGATATAGTATAGGCTGATGAGTATGGCGTACAGTTCTGTTCCTTCTAAGCAAACAAGGTGACATTTACTCTCATAGAATCATAGAACAGTTTGGGTTGGAAGGGGCCTTAAAGATCATCCAGTTCTACTCCCCCATGCCATGGACCCGGACATATGTAAGTGTGAGTTTATATGAGAAAGGAAATGAGGTTTATATGAGAAATGGAATAAGGTTAATGTATGAATTTATATGAGAATGAGTTTATATGAGAAAGGGAGTGAGGTTAATTTTTTTTTTTGACCACACCCTGGTGGGCATGGGTTCCCAGCACCCTGTGAATTGTGCATTGAACACCACTGTCCCTATAAAATTAAGCAAATGAGTGAAACCCACTAGAATTTGGAGCTTGATTCCTTAAGTTATGTGTTGGCCATGCTGATGTAGTCTGACTTTATTTGGCATAGTTTTTTTCATAATTCCCTTGTGTTCCTGCATGTGTCTAAAATAGATGTCTAGAGGTAAGTGTACTGTAAAATGAGTATAGCTTGTGAAGGTTTAATAGCTGCTTACTTTTTTTATGTTTAAACTATTATTTGCTCAGATAAACAAAAAAAGAATCAGTTTCCTTTCAGAGATAATTCAGAGATAAGCAGGCAGTCCCTTGTGTTAGGGCTGATGTAAACCTCTTCTTAGTTTTTCTTTTTTTTTTAACCTGCCTTTAATGATGTTTAATTGTCCAAAAGGAGTACTCTATTCTAGGGATGTTTTGCAAGGCTACAGGACAGCATTTGGAGTCAGTCTTGAGCATGGAAGACAACTTCTCCACTACCATCTCCCTTCAAGTCTCATGCCCAGTCTCTTAGTGGAGAGCCAAGTGTTCCCTGCTTCTTGGAGACCCTAGAAACTTAGGCTTGGCACCTGATAGTGGCAAGTAGGTCTGGGAATGAAGGCTTAATGTTCTTAGATACTAATTTTCATATTAACAGATGCTGACAAGCAGTTTGCTTCACAGTGTTGATTGAAAATGAGTCATGTGTTGAGTAAGTTCTTTACAGTATGTAAAAAGGCAGAATGAATGTGGGACTGAGTTAACTGCTTTGCCTTGAAGGAGTCTGTTGTACTTTCTTACAGACTTGAGGGTGGAGGGGGAGAGTATTTTCATAATGAAAAGCTAATAAGCTGTGTAATTTGTATACCAATGTATAGCTGATCATTAGGCCCTTTAAACAAGGGCACTTGCTTAATCATTTACTTATTTAAAATTGTCTTGTTTATTCAGTAGTGGACACCCAGGTTTGCAGGGATGGGCTCTGCTGTTTCCTAGTACTTGAAGATCCCACTTTGTTTTTAGAGGTGCTGATAAGTAAAATCTGTACATGATGGCCTATATTACCTCTCTCAGGTTCTGATAGGTTGTAGCTCTTCAAAACATGGTATTTGTGTGGAAGTGTTTCATATGTCATGTTTGTTATCTCCTAGGGAGCTCCACTTTCATGAACGAGGAGTGCAGCTGGCCTTGTTTGCTGCATCCAAACCAGGTTGTTCAGTGCTGGAAAAACTAAAGCAAGTTTATAGTGCAATCAGGATTGAGCAGTGCCCCTTTCATAAAGGCAGCTTATCTGGAGAAACTTGGTCCACGCTAGCTGTTTAGTCTAGGCAGACACAACACTTTAAGATAAGAGGTTCACGCAAAGCTGTGCCAATGTCAGCCTGTCAGTTGCATCTTGAAGCATAATTGACCAGATGTGCAAGTGACATCTTAATCAAGAGTTCCAGCAATGTGACTGAGGCCAGGTCTTACCTGTTCTGGCTGATAAACAAAGTGAACTGGTAAAACTGTAAGCGGCTGTGATGGGTACTTCTCCCCTCACTTTTCAGACTGTAGAAGATCTTGTGACATCTATATCTTGGTGAACAGAATGGTCTGCTTGTATGGGAGTGGTGCAGTTCGTGACAAGCCGCGTTCTGTGGCACTATCTGCTTTAAGCATCAAACTGTGCTTAAGCATGAGTCTCAGTACACAGGCAATTAAAGTTTAGAAGCTTTCACAGATAGTCTTGCTTCTCTTGGGAGTGGGTTGGGTGATGTCTTCTGGGATTTTACTAGTGTGGGAAGACAGAGGCCTTGAAGCAGGGCATCAGGCCTTACAGATCTGATATAATGATCTGTTAAGTAACTGCATACTTATGTTTTCCCTGCTCAGACTAGTTTTCAGTCTGAGCTTGCATTTAATCTTCATTAAATTTCTTCATGTGATTATTTTGACATGCTCCCTATGCTGGAAGGTTCTTCCTACCTCTTAAAGCTTGCATAACTTTATTCTGCATATCTACTGCAAGTTGGTTGGCATTTTCCCTGACTGTAGAGAACCTCTTTGCCCGAGGCCAGCGTGATGTTTGAGCATGGCCCTGTAGGCCAAGACTGTTCCTGTATGGGCAGCGATGGCATTTATTCATGTTTCTTAATGGAAATTGGACTGGTAGGTGTCATAAAGAACCTCAAAAGATACAATGTGAAGTGGCAGAGGGGGCTGTTGCCCACCTTTGCTTATCAGTTCTATATCATGTGTTGGAATATCTGTGCTCCTGTTCTGGTATCGGAGGTACTAGTAAAACAAGTAATATGTGCTCAGGGCTCCACCTTTGCTCTGCTCTTGCTCCGTTTCTGTAATGCTGATTTCCTTTAACTATGTTTTTAGTTGATAATCTCTGTGATAGTGAGGGTTTCTCTTGTCTCTAGCACAAAACTGCTCTGACACACAAGGACTGTCATACCTCTCCCTGTGAGGCAAGGATGAGAGGAGATAGCCTGGCATCTCACGGGTTGTTTCCAGACCTTCACTGTTTGAAGCAAGTGAAGCAATAAAAAAGCTGGGATGCCTTGATTTTGTTCATGGCTCTGTTGCTGACTTGCTGGGTCAACTATCTCACTTCTGTAGTGGTGTTATCTATGCTGCATGTGCTGCTGAACTTGCAGGTGTGCTACCTTCAGTGAGATCAAGCTTGCCCCAAGAAGCTGCTTGCATGCTGTTACCCATCCTGCATGTTTGTGGAGGTCTTTATCTGTCTTTCCAATCATCTTTGACCACACTGAACTCTGTATGGCTCAGGTAGTCTAATGTCTGTCTCAGAATTTGTGACAGCAATGGACCAGATGAATTGTGAGTTGGTTAATTTGTCTTGCTCTCCGTGCTTTCTTTCTGCCTCAGAGTACCACCAGTGACTTTTTCAGATGACGGAACAAGCGAAGGCTAGAAAGGTTCTGTAGCCATGTAGCAATTGCTCTTCCAGCAAACTTCTGAAAAGGTTCTACTTCTCTGCAGTACTTGTGAACTTTTAGTCATCTTTCAAGCTTGGCTAGAAGCATGGTACAAGGAGCCTGTGGGACCAACAAGCTGAAAAATACTTGTCTGATGGATGTAGCCATTCTTGTTCTTCATGCTGAATCTATGCTCTTCTGTCCAGACTTTGATTTAAAATGTATGTCACATGCACTGTTTTAGGAGCAATTATGCAAACAGTAAGGCAATGTAGAACACTATGCCTTAATTTACCACGCTAATTAAACTTGAGAGTGCTTCTGACATTTAGAGTCTCATGATCCTGTTGAAATAGTGGCTGCATGTCTTGCTGATGAATCTGTTTTTACTTGTACAGAGGCCTCTGGGTACGAGTACAGAGTGGAGGTAAGAAAACAGACAGAGCACTGCAGTTTTTCTCTCCTCTTGCTGTAGAGCATAGGAAAGGATATATGTGGTGTCAGCTTTTCCCTTAAAAGACCATCTAAGTGTGAACATCTTGCAAATCCGGAAGCTGTGCTGAAGTTCCTAAAGGTCAAAGAAAAATATTTTTCCTACCTTTAGAGCTTTCACTCCAAATTTTTCAGTGCGTAGATATATGACCTTTTGAATGCTTCTCTTTAGCATTCATACTGCTAGTTGCATTTCTAGAAGAATGCAAGAGCTAGGGAGAAAAGAGTCTTGTGAAGGGGAGGGTATCTGAATGCTACTCCAGAGACTGAAAAATTCTCAAAGTTTGTTTTTTTTTCTAGGTCCATTTTTACTTTAATTACTGTAAATTTGGAGTAGAAACTTCTACCTTAACACAACCTTCAGATAATGGGACAGAAAAATGGAGACTATTTTTTTGCTTTCCCAGATGGTTTATGATCCCCCTATTTCAGCTGGGATTTTATTGGTGATACAGTATCAGATTTTGGGGATGAGCATGAGAGAGCTTAAATTAGCAAGATGAGATTTTAGATTTTTTCTGCCTTTCTTCCTCTGCTGTGAGATGAGTGGAGGAGGCATCAAAAGGGAAAGAAGCTGACCAAAGATGCCAGTTCTTGGCAGGGGAGAATGAAAAACAACAGCAAAGGAGTACAGAGTTTTGGATGAGAAGACTGTTTCCTTTTCATTTTTGGATAGGAGACCACCTGAGTCATCATCATCAGCGTATGTGGGATGGTGCTGTTGATTACTCTGTGCTTCTGTTGAAGTACTTGACAGTATCAACCCTTTACAGTAGAAGAGGCGACTTTGTGGAGGAAGCACTGTGTATGTGTTTAAGCTTGATAAGTTTTAGGTCTGCTGGGCTACTCTCTGTGCATGCAGGGGAATTCGGGGAGCAGGGGGAACCTGAAAAGCATTGTGTGTAGTCTTCAAGCTTCTAATCAGCCTGCTAACCAAGAACAAAAGAGAATCTTGTGGCTTCTGTACAGCTGCTTCTTTCCTCCCCTGTCCTTCGAAAGCCCAGCACAGGGAGAAACTAGGCTTTCTTGCAGGACTTGAATGACAAGCTGAAGCTGATTCTCAAAGAATCTTATATCCTAGGTCATGTGGTTCTCTTTAAATTAAAATGACAGTGGATCAAAGGATTATGTTCATCATAAGAAGAAATTGTCTTGGTTGTGTCTTGGAAAAGTTGGTCAGATTTCTAGATACAGAAAACAGAGTCCAACAGTTCTAATAATTAAGACTATTGAGAAAGCAAAAGACACATGTAAAACAGCTGAAAGTGGGTAAGCGTATGTAAGTAAACTGTAGATTTGACTCTGTTTAGAGAAGTTGTCTCCAACTCCCATGGCCTGGGAATTCACCCAGGAAGTCCAACAGGTATTGTACAAGTTGGCTGGCTGATACAAATGTACTCACCTGTATTTGCTGAAAAGCAAATAGCCCTCAGTATCCTCTATTATTTACTCTACTGAAGGTTACTTGCTGTTGATGGCACCAGCTGGTCTTGCTGCTGCTGGACTCAGCTGCATCAAATACTGAGCTTCTGGCAGAAAGTCCTGCACCGTGTGCTCAGCTGAGTGCCAGGCTGCATAGTGGATTCTCTAGCTCTATCTGTTCTTCTAGGCCAGGGGTGTCAAACTCAGAGCTCCTGCCGTTCTCCTGCTCCTGCAGCATAATGTGCCTCACACGCTGCACACGTGCGCTGGCAGGAGTGCAGGGACAAGGAGCTTGGCACTGCTGCCGGGGAGAAACAAGGTGCTGGGCTGGATAAAACATGGGGGAGGGCTGGAGTTTGACACCACTGTTTTAGGTATAGCTCTTTCTATAAGTAGACTCTGAAACCTAGATATAGCTTATAGGGTGAGAGAAGCATAAATCAACATCTTGCTCTGTTCCCAGCTGCCTAATATTGGTGTTGTGGAAGCTTCCAAGCTCCCTGTAGACAAGAAAAAGTGTCTTCCTTTTTTTGTAACGCAGGTCTTCTTGAGCTCTCCTTGGGAAAATTCAGAAATGTACTACTTAACCAGACCAATCCAGTGGAAGCTGTAATCAGGAACATTGCAAGCAATGTAACTGTCGTTATTTTTCAAGTACATGCCCAGCAAAACGACGTGGTGATATCCTTTGATAAGGTATGGTAAGAGTGTCACTTCGGTTCTTAAGTGCTGCTTGTAACAAAGGAGTTGGCTCTGATACATGTAGGAATACAGAACTGAAGCTGTATAAATAATACTAATATATCTTACCTGCATGGCTCTTGGGCAGTATTATTTTAGGTTTGGAGATCCTTTCTCGTACTTGTATCATTGCTGCTATTTTGGAGGACCGAATGTTAAAGGAATTTCAGAGCCAGCCTGAAAAGGTTTCAAAGCTCTGTTTTTGGTGAAAGTGGTGCTTTGGGTGTGTGACTGCTGGCTACTGTCCATCAGCTTGTCCAGTTAAAAACAGATTTGTGATAAGTGTTTGCCAGATACCTTATATGCTAAATATAATCACTTTGGGTTGTGTAGTTCTTTGCTGTTTATGTGACTTGGACACTAAAAATGCGATATCTTGTTAAATGCAATCAAAAATACTGTGTTTTGTATGATGCTGTGAGGGTCTAAGTGGTATTTGAGCAGAACGTAAACTAAGCTCAAGGTAGTAGATGGAGATCTGACAGCTGCTATCCAGTTTCCCACCTTCCCATCAGTATTTTCAAAATGGGAATATACTGAGTGCCAAGAAATATCCTGGGAAGGTTAGGAGATGAATAACCTCTTACACATGTCACCCAGCTCAGTCATCTTTGTACTTGTGAAACAGCCAGGATTACAGGGCTAAGTTAGTACTGTTATACCTGGTTAGTCTTTGATTTCCACTGGTAGAATCTTCTGCTGTCAGTTAAGACCCTCTGCATTCGTGGGCCTTACCAGGCCAAGGACAGTGATGCATGAATATGGCTATACTGCTTTTTAGGGCTGGCCTGCCTCTAGAAATATGAAGCTGAGCCAGATCTTAATGTCTGCCAGATCCAAAGTGCTTCCTTACAATGTGGCCTTTTGGAAAAAGGCTGAACAATAGATTTCACTGCAGGTCAATTGGTTGTTCCATCCAAGTGAGTGTGATGCTGCTTGATCTTTCCTCAGGGTCCTGGTTCTGAAAGGGATGGTGATGGTGGGGATGGGGTCAGTATCACACTTGGCCCCTAGCACTTTTGTCTAGCATGGCTAATGTGAAGCCAGCTGTCATAACACTCATATCCATTCCAGTGGAGATAGCAAGGTGCTTCTGCACTTTGGTTCCCAGAATGCTCTTTAGTGCCATCTCACAATGCTTTGTGAGGGATTTTCCATTCCTTTTACACCTTTAAATGTGTTGCTGTGCAGCATAGACTTCAACTAGTTAGAGTTCTCTGCAACTTGCTTGTAATTATTAACTCTTCAGTAATCTCAAACTTATTGCTTGGGATTTTGAGCCTGAGCTAGGCAGAGTGTGGTGTCAAAGGCCACTCCCTTTTTTTTTTTTCCAACTCCTTTTTTCCAGGGCTTAATTACTCATGTGTGGCACAGGCACTGAAATTTGTGTCCTATAGGTTTGTGACAGTACTGTGCAGTATATCAATCTGCAGTAGAAAACGGTCTCGTGAACTGCTTATTTACATAATTTGTGTCTGTCCAGAATCCCTCTATGAACAACTCGGGAACTGGAGTAGACCAAGGACTGGTTTCCATCCTTCGACCTCAGCAGAGCGTATGTACGTGGTACCTTCGGTCGCTGGATGCCAGCCAGGTGCTCAGCACAGCTATCTCTATTCCCTATATGGAGAAAGGTATGTTATTACTTGTTAAGGGACACCAGCTCTGCTTATTACAAGTTAACTATGAAATGATGTGTTAACCTTTCAGAGGTGGTATTCTTACATGGTGCAAATGTATGATGGAGATGCCAAAAATTCTTTAGAAATGGGCTGAAGAAGTTAATGTTGCTGCTGAATGGGGAGTTGTGTATAGGCTGTACTGTATGGTCTTGTTGTGCTGTCAGCCGTAGGGTAGGAAACTGCTGCGCATGTGTATCGGGACCTCTCTTAGACTGCAGTGAAACCACTTTTGCTGTCTGCATGACTAGAACCTGACAGTTTTGCATGCTCAGGAATCATAGAATCACAGAATGACTGGAGTTGGAAAGGACCCACAAGGATCATTGAGTCCAACTCCTGTCCCTGTGCAGGACAATCCCAACATTTACACCATGTGTCTGAGGGCATTGTCCAGATGCTTCTTGAATATTGTCAGGCTTGATGCCATGACTGTTTCCCTGGGGAGCTGTTCCAGTGCTCCACCACTCTCTGGGTGAAGAACCTTTTCCTAATACCCAACCTAACCCTCCCCGGCACATCGAGTCCTATCATTGGTCACCAGAGAGAACAGATCACACAGTATCACACACAGTATCACAAGGTTGGAAAGGACCTCTGAGATCATCAAGTCCAACTTATAACCTAATACTAACACCAACACTAACACCAACCATCATCTAAACCATGGCACTCAGTGCCTCATCCAGTCTCCCTTTAAACACCTCCAGGGTCGGTGACTCCACCACCTCCCTGGGCAGCCCATTCCAATGGCCAATCACCCTTTCAGTGAAGAATTTTTTCCTCATATCAAGTCTAAACTTTCCCTGACGAAGCTTAAGTCCATGCCCTCTGGTTCTGCCACTGGTCACCTGAGAGAAGAGACCAACCCCTGCCCGACTACAACCTCCTTTTAGGTAGTTGTAGAGAGCAATGAGGTCTCCCCTGAGCCTCCTCTTCTCCAGACTAAACAGCCCCAATTCCCTCAGTCGCTCCTCGTAGGGCTTGTGCTCCAGCCCCCTCACCATCTTCGTTGTCCTCCTCTGAACACATTCCAGTATCCTAACATCTTTCCCAAATTGGGGGGCCCAGAACTGGACACAGTATTCAAGGTGAGGCCTGACCAGTGCCGAGTACAGGGGGACGATAACTTCTCTGGTCCTGCTTACTACACTATTCCTGATGCAGGCCAGGATGCCATTGGCCTTCTTGGCCACCTGGGCACACTGCTGGCTCATGTTGAGCTTCCTGTCCATCAGCACACCCAGGTCCTTTTCTGCCTGACTACTCTCCAGCCACTCTGTCCCCAGTCTGTAGCTCTGCATGGGATTGTTGTGTCCAAAATGAAGTACCCGACATTTGGACTTATTAAACATCATCCCATTAGAATTGGCCCATCTCTCCAGTCTGTCCAGGTCCCTCTGTAGGGCCATCCTATCCTCTAACAGATCAACCCTTCCTCCCAGCTTGGTATCATCTGCAAATTTGCTGATGATGGACTCAATCCCCTCATCCAAATTGTCAATAAAGATATTAAACAGGACGGGACCCAACACCGATCCCTGGGGGACACCACTGGTGACCGGCCGCCAACTGGATGAAACACCATTGACCACCACTCTCTGGGCTCGGCCATCCAGCCAATTCCTAACCCAGCACAGAGTGCTCCCATCTAGGCCACGGGCTGCCAGCTTCCCTAGGAGTCTACTGTGGGAGACAGTGTCAAAGGCCTTACTGAAGTCCAGGTATACCACATCCACAGCCTTCCTCTCATCCACCAGGCGAGTCACATGGTCGTAAAAGGAGATGAGTGCCTGCTCCTCCTCCTTCCCTTGTAAGGAAGCAGTAGATGGCTAGGAGGTCTCCTTTCAGTCTCCTCTTCTCCAGGCTGAACAGACCAAGTGACTTCAGCTGCTCCTGGTATGATTTCTCCTCTAGACCCTTCACCAGCTTTGTGGGCTCCTCTTGACACTCTGCAGTAGTTTGATGTCCTTTTTTATACTGTGGTGTCCAAAACTGAACAAGTATTCGAGGTGGAGCCTCACCAGTGAAGCAGACTCTGCCGGCAAATACATGTATTGCTGAGGTCTGAGAACTTTTTTCATGCTGTGCAAGGGGGAAGCAAAATCTAGTACAGTTATCTTTTCTGTGTTCCAGATCCTATTCCTGGAGGCTGCAATCTGGAATTTGACTTGGAAGTGGATCCAAATATTTACCTAGACTACACATTGGTTGATACACACATCAAATTTGCCCCTGCAAACTTGGGGTATACCAGGTGTGTAAAAAAACTTCAGTGCTCTGAGCAAGACCTACCTTGTCCTATGTTTGGTCAAGATCATGAAAAAAAGAGGTTCTGCTTAAAAGGCTGACCATCCAGGTGCTGGCAGAAATTTGTTTGCTGCAACAAACTGAGAATTAAAGGAGGAAAAGGAGGAGGGGGAGAGATAATACAAGAAAAAGAGAGAAGTTGAGAATTGAATCTTATGGGATGAGTTATGCAACTTCAGATGTGTAAGCAGTCAGCACATACTGGATCTTCCCATTCCTCGTAGTGACTTAATCTGAGGAAAAATTGCGTCTTATAGTTTAGTTCCTTTACTGCAGGAGTGTCAAACTTTCAGCCTGGGGGCCTAATCCAGCCCTCCAGCTTGTTTTATCTGGGCCAACACTTTGTTTCTACCCTGCAGCAGCGCTGACCTCCTTGTCCCTATGCTCCTGCCAGCGCATCGCGTTATGCTGCAGGAGCAGGAGAACAGTGGGAGCAATGAGTTTGACACAGCTGTTTTACTGGTACTGGATCCTGATAATGACTTAGGGTTTTGTTTAATATTGAAGCTTCAAGTTATAAGGCTGTGTGTTCACAGATATATAGATATGTATATGTGGTGCTGTGATCATTGGCTGTTGTGATCTCTTGGAATTGTTATGCTGGTTCCTTATGACAACCCATAGGAAGCCTCTGTAAGTGTAAGAGCAGTACCAGCACAGACACCACCTACATCTGGGTAGTTCTACATAATACTGCTATAGTCTGTGTTTGGAAACATTTATAGCCTAGTTAGGAATTAGTTGCTGTTGTTAACCTCTAAAGAGTAGAAGCCAAATATTGCCAGCTCAGACAGGAAGCATTTGAAAATTTTATGTTTAGATCTAGGCGTTTGTGCTAGATGTGAAGCTGCTCTCTTTTTAATTATAGAGGAGCAAACCCACCATCCTGCGATTCAGGGACTGGTCAGAACTCCAGATGGCGACTGCGTTATGATGTCTACCAGTACTTCTTACCAGAGAATGAACTTTCTGAGATGACACTCATGAACCACATACGGAAGATGTCTGAGGTGCAAAGTATCAAAGCTAATGGCATTAAGGTAAGTCTGAGGCACTGGTGTACCCTGCATGTGGCATGGCACTGTCGTAAGTTTTCTTCTCCCCTGCGCGTATCTTCCTTGAGTGGTGACGTAAGCAAGCTGCTGATGCTTCAGGATTCTTGCCTGTATCTGGGTTTTCTGAATAGAAAGTATGTAGTGGGTAACGCATGCAAAATGGCAGCTACTGCCTTTGGACAGAATCATAGCATCGCTTGGTTGGAAAAGACCCTTGAGATCGAGTCCAACCATACCTGTCCATTACTAAACCATAATCCTGAGAAACTCATCTACTCCTCTTTTGAGCACCTCCAGGAAAGGGGACTCAGCCACCTCCCTGGGCAGCTGTGCCAGTGCCTGACAGCCCTTTTGGTGAAGAAATTAATCCTAATGTCTAATCTGAACCTCTTCTGGTGCAACCTGAAGCCATTTTCTCTTGTTCTGCTGCCTGTCACTTCAGAGAAGAGACCAACACCCACCTCACTACAACCTCCTTTCAGACAGTTGTAGAGAGCAATAAGGTCTCCCCTCAGCCTCCTCTTCTTTAGGCTAAACAACCCCATTTCCCTCAGCTGCTCCTCGTATGACTTGTTCAGGTGTTACAGAGGTGGCTAGTTAGCACAGCCCAAAATATGGCAGAACTGAGGCTTCTTGCAATGGACTCTGATATTAGGTAGATGTTAGTGACTGGTCTGTGAGTTGATTCTACGCCTTGCACCCTTTTCTCAATTAAACAAGCTCTTATTGCAGTGTCTTCCTCCTTGCTGAATACTGCTTTAGCCACAGTGCTCCCTCAGTGATTTTGAGGCCAGTTTGCTTATGGTTATACTGCCAATGAATACTTGTAAATGCAGAGAAACAAAGCCACTTTTGACAAAGATGGGTCATCTCCTGTGGTGCCTGATAGATACTGGGGTCCTCAGATGCTGAGCATTAAAGCAGGGAATGGAGAGGAGGGGGAGAATATAGTGGAACTAGACTAGAAATGGACACCATTTGGGGTGGCATAAAGAGATCTGATACATGAGAGCAAACACTTGCTGCATGTTTACCTACCACATCAAAGAGACTGGAAGGGACAGAGGGGAGAATCTTAGTGGCCATAACCTGGTCCTGCTAGGGAGAAAGGCAGTAATGCTGGAGGAAGTGGAGTCTGTCCTGTAAGTCTTCGAACGCCTCAGTTGGTAGTACTGAGGTGCTTCAGAATAGGAGTCTTGCCTCGAGTTCTTGCCTATCAACTTCCCTGAGCTGCTGAGCATTGCCTCAGCTGTATGGACACATCACCATGCCATCAGTCAGAGTGACAAGCAGTTCCTTGTGATTAAAGATATTCTTTACTGTTCCAGATGCTTACACTGACAACTGATGACAAGACCAATATCTACTTTTCCTCCCTTCCTGGACAAGGTGTGATCTACAATGTCATAGTATGGGATCCTCTTTGGAATACGTCTGCTGCATACATACCTGTGCATACCTATGCGTGCAGCTTCTCTGACCTCGTGGATAATTGCTTTTCTCTCAGTAAGTTGGGACTTTTACATCCTTGCCAATTCATCTCAAGCTTGTTGTGCTCTGACATGCTGAGTGATGCTTCTGAGACTTTTTTTAAGTATGTGAAGGAGGTATTTGCTCCATGCTGGATATATTGTGTTCCTTTGAAGTCGACATCTTGACTGAGAGGAAGTTCTAAAATGATAAAAATAAAACTAAGGAGAGCTATTAGCAATTGAAGATTTAAATTAATGGACGTTTAATATGTGGCTTTAATTTATAACAGGGGTGTCAAATTCATGGCTCCTGCCGTTCTCCTGCTCGGGCAGTGTCACACACGCTGCACACGTGACTGGCGCTGGCAGGAGTGTAGGGACAAGGAGCTCGGCGCCGCCACCGGGTATTAACAAGGTGTAGGGATGGATAAAACAAGGTGGAGGGCCAGATTTGGCCCATGGGCTGTGAGTTTGACACCTCTGCTTTATAGCTTTCAACTCTGTAGTATCACTCTAGCTTTTTCCATTCAAATTGGATAGAAAATCTTGAATCACTTGTAGGACTAGAGATACTGAATGTGAAACTAAGCTCATAAAACATGACCTAGGTTAGGATCCAGCCTGTCTTCTTTTTATTTTTCTAACTGTGCTGGTGCTAACGAGAATTTATAACCTACAAGTATTTTGAAGGAAGTGGTTGTCTAAAATAAGTATGGAGATAATGCCAGCAATAGCAAAATGCCTGCAAAGTTGCACTACTTTGAACAAAGCTGTATAGTGATAGAATTTGAGCAGAGGACCAAAACTGTCACTCCTGTTATGCCTGTGGAAGGGACAAGAATAATGGGTATAGTATAGTCTATAAAGTAAGACTTGTTCTCCTGATTATTTTCTTATCACATACTGTAACACAAGTAACTTATCAGACTTGGTGTTTGTTGTCTTTCACAACGTGAGACAAACAATCACGCTAAACGCCTTTTCTCTAATTCAGAATGAGGAACATCTGCTTTACTTGTTTCAAATAGCTTAAATTCCAGTAAGAGTTCTTGTTAAGTGACAGAGGTGAACCATACTGGGATGCTGATGGTCTCTTCTGTTGCATGCAAAGAATATTCAAGGGAGACTATGGTGAAGGCTGTGGTGGTGAAGACTGTAGCTTCTGCCTGGGTCACTAATCCCATAGCAGACTTTTATAGACAATTTGATGCCCCCTTTTATCAAGCTGAGTAGAGAATTTTCAGGTAAAACTGTATCGGTATTATAAATAGCAAGTTACAGCTACTTAACTGATTGTTACAGAAACTTGAGCCTTTTGAATAAGGAGTAAGCTTTTGATTTCTTAATCAAACTGGAGCTACTTCAATATTCTGTTGCATTGTGGATCTGCTCACTGGCATGTTTGAATGAGTGGCAGCTATTAGGTTGTCAGTAGGCTCAGCAACAATAACCTGGCCTTACTGTAGTCTCGTCGTTGGGACTGCTAGGCAGACTGCTCTAATAACCCTTTCTTTTTCCATGCAGGCAAACTCTCTACCAAAATATTCTTCACTGCTCTCTCTGTTCTTGGTCTTTTCACTTGCTTTTTTGGACACAGATTCTGGAAAACAGGTACTGAATGTTTTTTTTTGTTCCTCTTATGTTTCTGGTTGAAATTTCATAGATGTAACTTGCTGTAACTTAGGGTGGTGGTGGTGTTACTAAGAATCACTTGATGGTCATTACATGCAAATTAGGTACACAGCTTTGCTTTAGCAGGATCATAACTCTTAAGCACAGAGCAGGGAGGTTCTGGTATTCAACACGAACCTAAGACTAGGGTGCAGGCTGGGGGACATAGATATGAATATGTCATTTTTTTGTCTGTTTGAAGTGCTTGAGGACACCCCTTTCCCAAACAAAGTGTTATATAATCATAGAATGAGGTGAGTTGGAAGGGACTCACAGGGATCATTGAGTCCAGCTCCAGTCCCTGCACAGGACAACCCGCTGTGTGTCTGAGGGTGTTGTTCGAATGCTTCTTGAATATTGTCAGGCTCAGTGCCATCACTGCTTCCCTGGGGAACCTGAGCTGAGAAGTTTCTTCCCTGTTGTAATGTGAAGGCGTCTGAAGACTCATTGAAGTGGGCTTGGTATGAAGTGATATAACAGCATACTAAATCTTTTTTTCCCCCTCTTTTCCAGACTTATTCTTCATGGGCTTCATATTTGCAGGATTCTTCTTCTTTGTATTCATTACAAGGGTAACTGCCCTTAGTTATGATGGTGAGTAAATGTGTAAGGATACTCCACATGCTTTGCTAAGTATTATTGGGATGAATCCCATAAGTAAAATCTCACTTTTGCTTGTTGTCCAGCCTTAGGAAGGCCAGGAGGATGGTACCTGGGTACTCAAACTCAAACTCAGCTCTACTTACTACAGTAGCTGAACACGTGATGTAGTAACTGTAGCTTCCAGCATCTAATAGTGATGCAGAATTAATAGCTGCCACTATAAAAGATGAATTTTAGTATCCATCTGAGGAAGATACAGGTTTTTAGAAACACTGCAAATTTGCAGTGTACTTACTTCCTACTTTTGTAATAGGTAGACCTGCATTTCAGGTTAAATACAGATTTCATCTTTAAGATGACAGAGTAGAAGATCCGTGTCCTGCTTGTTAGACTGGCAGTAATTAGTTCCTTTTGTCTTTGGCCTACCTTATATAGTTACTAGTTTTTTTGATACATTATCATTAGCTGTTGCAACCACATCTGGTCTGGGAATTCCAGGTACATAGTAGCAAGGTTTTCATTGCAGTCCTATGTCACTCTTGTCAGTAGCACACTCTTGGTTGTGGACTGGAGTCCAAGTGAAGTGCTTCAAGCAGATACTGATACTCTTGTTTGTTTTTTTTCAGAAAGTTTTCATTAGTAACAAAATCAAGCAGCAGGTAAAGCTGCTGAGTACATATTTGCAGTAACTAAAGCTTTCAGAGAGTTGCCATAATTTTTAGTTTGGAATTTCCGTTTTTCTTTTTCAGTGCGTCTTATTTTGACAGCAGTAGCTGGAGTTATTGGAGGGCTTTTCCTGGCTGCAAGCTGGTGGAGATTTGGCTCTGTCATACTCTGTATGTTTATTATTGGACTTGTGCTGGGATTTCTCTTCTCATCGACCATCTTCTTCACTCCACTAGGTATGCACTGAAATACTGTGCTGCCAACTGCTGGCTACTGAGTAAAACATTCCAGCTGCGTTACAGGGACACTGCAAGGCTCTGAAATTAATCCCACTGTCCGGTTTATCTTGGTATGATGTTTAGTTTCCTTTTCCAGTGTTGGGAGGAATAGAGATGTACCTGAAGCCTTTCAGGTGTGCTGTAACTAAAACTTCCTAAGAACCTGCACAGGTGGGAAAAGGAAACTGCTTATTCTGCAGAGAACTTGCTGAGGCTTTTCCCACCTCAGCTGTTTGCCATCTCAGAAGCCTGTGATACCAGCTCTGCTCCAGGCGAGCACTTGCTGTCTGTCTTGTTTTCTGTCCAGAGCAAGTTACAGTAGAAAATCTGCAGTCTAACTTGGCGACTTCAAGCATAAAGGCATCATGGATTAAGGAGAGCTCTTGTTAACTTTCACCATACTACAGTGCAAGGCTCTGAGAGCACTGCAATATAATACTCAAATTTGTATTTGCAGCTGGATTGACTGCATCAGGATTTCTGGAATGGCTTTGCTAAGAGAGGAAATGGACAAATCACTTAAAAGCAAGCAAAGCTGCTGAGCTGGAGTCCCTTGGGGATGTCAAGAGTATCAGCCACACTGCTGTTTATGTTGTAGTTTTAAATCTCAAATCTCTTCTACTTAAGACCACTTGGTGAGGCAGTATTTCATTCTTCAGTCATCTGTTTGATCCAAGCCACAATTCTGCAACTAATCCATGTGGTCCCAGCTTGCTCTTCATTAAATTAAAGCAGTGACTCAGATGAGCTTCATTGACAGGTCTTAGCAAGCAGGGGGGAGTGAAGTAGTGTTTCAGTGACTTAATTACTCTTCCTGTAGCCTGAGGAGTTTATTGCCTTGTGTTGTAGTGATGGCTGTACTTGCACTGTACTCTAAAGTCAAACTAGCATAGAGGCAGGTTTACAGATTATAAAGCTATATATATAGGCAATAAAATGTTTTCTTATCAGGCAGAAATACTCTGTTACTTGTCAGCTAAATAAAGTATAGCTCATCAAAAAATCTGTTTTGTATACAAGATCTGCTGTCCCAAAATAAAGTTTAGGTCCTATACTCAGCTGGGACAGTGTATTTCGTTCTTGTTTTGAGTAACTGTGTTACAATGCATCTGAAACAAGCAGCAATTGAGCTCAGAAGTTAAGCTTTTCAACACTGTACTCTCTGGATTTCTGAATGTCCAGGATTTTTGTACTACTTTACAAAAAAGGAAATGTTTTGCTAACTAGAAAATTACATGTGGAATATGGTGTCTTTTCAGGAGACTACAGAGTCTTCCGTGATGATGTTGTGTTCTGGGTGACCTTTTCTTCTATAGCCTTGATGATTCCAGTGCTTTTTGTTGGCTGTCCAAGAGTTGTAAGTAATCTTCAGTGTTACCTCAGGAGGAAGAAAAGGGTGTCAGACTTCTTAATGTAGGGGTGTCAGACTCACAGCTCCCACCGTTCTCCTGCCCCTGCAGCGTAACGCACATCACACGCTGCACACGTGACTGGCGCTGGCAGGAGCGCAGGGACAGGGAGCTCAGAGCTGCTGCTGGGGAGAAACAAGGTGCCAGGAGGATAAAAGAAGATATAGAGCTAGATTCGGCCTGTGGGCTGTGAGTTTGACACCCCTGTCTTAATGCAAATGTAGTCCTGTGGGATGTGTGTAGAAGACTTAGCACAGCTTTATGAGGGTCAGCACAAGACCAACCCTAGGGAGTTCATGTTCAGCCCCACTGTGCTAAATGGTCCATAAACAAAGGAATGACTCTGCAATGTTGCACACAGCATCCACTAATGCTTGCGTTTGGTCGACTTCTGCTGTCTTAACAGCATGTCTGAATAACAGGTGCGTGCAACCATTTGCTTGTAGAAGAACTGATACAAAATACTGTCTTAATTAGGTAGGGAATAATGAGTATTTATCAGTCTCCTAAAGATATGTTTTTTTTTTTTTTTTCTCCACTTCTAGCTGAACATATTGGCATCTGGAATAGTAGGCTCTTACACAGTGGTCCTAGCTATTGCTTGTTATGTCTATACAAGTCTTGCTTACATCACCTTAGACCTACTCAGAAGGGTTCTCAATGATTACTTCAACAGAGCTTACACCAATGTGCCTTTTCAAACAAATGGTGAGTACTGCTCTTAAGACTACTCTTGAAAGAAAAGCTGTTACCTCTTTGAGTCTGTTATAAACAGTGAGTGTTGAGGGTACAAAGGGGTGAAAAGAGAACTCATTAAGTACAGCGTGAAATTTAACACCCAGATGATAAATTCTAGTCCTCCAAAAGAAATCCTGAGTAGACTTAAAGGCACCAAGCTTCCAGCAGGTTTGTGTGACAAAGGCCCTAGTGAAAGGTGCTCCTGAGGTCTGGACTGCCACCTTGCTGTCCTTGGAGAGTCTGTGTAGCAGGCAGTCAATAGGCCTAATGTACTGACTAAACGGTCTCGACTCAGCTCCCTGTGTGTTCTTGCCTTTGCATCAAATTACTCCAGGCATGTGAGGATGCGGAGACAATACTTCTTTCTCTTCTGTTGCTAAACTTGTTCAGTTTGTGCTTGGGAAAGGAAGGAATATATTGCTTTGGTAAAGGAATCTGTTTGCTCTTTCAGACTTCATTATCCTGTCAGTATGGACAATGCTGGCCCTCAGTGGAGTAACAGTTCAACTTCGCCGAGAGAGAAGTGAAGTGCCCTTCCCACTGCACCCCTATCTCACCTGGAAGCGGGAAAGGGAGCGCAGAAGCACCAATGTCTTAGACCCCAGCCACCATATTCCTCCCCTGAGAGAGAGGATCCATAACAAGCTGCTGCACATCAAAGAGATTTTTCACAAAGACCAGCCAGCTGGGGAGAGGACTCCCTTGCTCCTGTAACCTGCCAAATAACTGATGGGAACAGAGGAAGAATCTAGAAATGGTGAGATGGGTGATCACCAACAAACCAGCCATTGGTGCAGGATTTCCTCCTACCAACTTGTCCTATTTAAGAGGATCAGTTTTGCCCAACCTGGAAGAAAAGTTATCTATCCAGTACACTACATGCTGTTTTGTGACTCTGTCCTCCGTGTCCCACTCAGCCCGCTGTAACATGCGTATGTCTATTTGTGGGATCTTGTACTAATGGTCAGGTGCAGGTATTTATCTTGTGGTGATCTAGTTTGATGTTTAGGTATGCGAACCGTGAAACAGCCCTTAGAAAGCAACCTGTACAATGCTGGTTCTTCCCTCACAGCATGGAAACCACTTCTGAAATACTGTCTGACTCGCTCCTGAAGGTGAGCAGTCTGTCAGATTGGTGAGGTATGATGGATAAGGACCGTACGCAGGAGGAGTTCTTCCAATAGGAGCCGAAGTATCGCCTTCTAATATAGGTACAAAATGCGTGGCTGGAGACAGTAGTTTCCAAGAAGTATTACTGAACCTTGCGAGCTAGATTAAGTGACTTGAATGTAAACTGCACTGAATTAACTGTTGTACGTGTGCACACTGGGACTCAGGAAGTGGCTCTGAAATATGACTACTTTTTTCCTGGCTTTTGGATGGTTCTGTAGCAAGCTGGTTATCTGATCTCTGTGCAGAGATGACTGCCAAGAGAACACAAGAGGTTTGTCTCCTTGTTTGCTTTCTGAACAGTCTGTGACTTGTTTCTACTCTGCTATCTCTTTTTTGATGGTACTGCCATAAAAAACCAACCCTCAATAAGCTCTTTGTAGCCAACGGCAGGTTTTTTTTCCCTGGAATTGGTTGAAACACTAACTATTTTTATTTTTCATCAATATTTCTTTTATCTGGGAAGTTATTTGAAAGTTAAACCCCCCTGGCAGTAGAAAGGAATTCATGACTTTAAAGTGACTCTGCTTGCCAGCCATTTTTCTTTAAGGAGTGAAAGTTTAATCATGGAATATCTGAAGTGACTGAGCTGAGCTGAACTGATCTTTAGAGAGATGAATCCCATGCTTGGAGCTGGGCCATCTGCCTCGAACAGCAGAGCAAGGCTGAAAACCTGCAGTTTGGGTGCTGCTTCACTGTGCTGTTGTGTGGCACATGGGGGTAAATGAGGAGCTCTTTCCCTGGCCTCTGGCAGACTGATGCTCGCTGACTGCTGTTATTGCACTGACCCTAAGCATGTCTTTGCTGTATTCCATGGCAAGTAGCAAATACTTAATTGGTGTACAAATGCTCTTAAACATGTTTACCTTGTTTTTTTACAACTGCTGTGATTAACATTGTGGAAAAAACAAGTTTAACTCTAATTTTCTATATCTTTTATAATAAAGGTGTCTTTTGAAAGAATGTTGGACCTAAAGGGGTCTCTTTGAATTCGGTGATATCTTAACAACTTAGTTTCTGCCTTTGATATTGTAGAGATAGTTTGTTTTGAAAATTTCTTAGCCCCTTGAGGGATGAAGCACTGGGAGGAGCTTAGCTGACCTGTTTTAAGAGCTAAACTGTAGTCGCAGTGACACCCAGAGCCTGAGTGTGGTTATGTTCTGTGTCAAACCAGTGAGGAAGCACATGGTCTGAAGAGGCTTTTTTATACCTTCATCAGATGAGGTTCTAGAGAACAAAGGGATGGTTGTCATCCTCTTCCTGACTGGAAACTAGTTTGCAAGATCATGTAGGAAGCCTGTGGCAGAACTGGGATTTGAACTCTTTGAGATCGTGCCTTGGAGACTTTGTCTCTTTTTAATACTGATAATAAGAAAGAAGATGATATGTGAATTCCTTCCATATTCTGTAAGACATGGTGTAAGACATTGAATCAGAATACTCTAACTAGTCCACTGAGATGCTGAAGGGGTAATTTTTAGGGATTTGGTGTATCCCCTGAGGCAGTTAAAAAAGGAATACTATTGTGCTCTGCTGTGTCTCTGTTCTGACTCTTACTGGAAACATTTACTGCCTTGCTGCATTGAGCTGCACTACCTTGTGGTTGTACTAGCTTGAAATAATGCTGTGAGATGCTCCCGGGGAATCTAAATCTAAACTATTTCTTCTAGATAGTGGTTCTCCTGTAAAATCAAGTGATTTGAAGCTTTGTGTAAGCTGAAGCTTGCTGGACTGTGATGATGATCTACTTCCTGCTGCTGTAGAGAAATCTCCAACCATGATGGCTCTAATACACTTCTACCAATGAGCTTTCTGCTCTCTTTGCACTGTAATAATGCTGCAATGATCACGTCATGGTATGTCTTAGCTGCTTGTAGAGCTTTCCCAGCCCGTGTTCCAGTCCTGCATCAAATCCACAAGAGAAACTGTCTTCTTCCTCCCCTCATGCTCATTTCTAGCAGTTCAACAAGCTCTGGCACAAGTGGGTTCAAGAACACTTACTTTTTTAAAGAAACAGATCTTCCTTTCTTCTTGTGCCTCCTTCCTCACTTTAAAAACAAGCCCAGCCTGATTCCCACTGCTTCCTGGGATGCTACGTGTGTAACACAGCTTGCCTGCTTTCTTCCCCAAACGTTCGGAAAGCAGGACTGGAAACAAAACCAAACCATGCTTTCTGTAGGTGTGCTTTCAGAAGGAGAAGGACGAACTCTCCCCTATAAGCTTTCTGTTTTGTTTTGAGAGCAGGTTATTGGAAATCATAGAAGGGAGTGGCACAAAATAAGTGTTCCTTTGTAATCTCTGCAGTTATGTATCCTATGGAAGTGGCTTTCCTTAGTGGGAAAAGTTATATGGCGTAGATCTTCCACTCTAATGGTCCATGCTGCTGGTGCTTGGTGGGAGCAAAAGGCGTTAGTGATTGCTCTTGGGTCTTTTTAACTGGTTGGTGAAGATGTTGCATACATCAGGTTATAAAGCACTCAGAAACGTTTTGGGGCCCAGCTGATGGATGTTACATAAAACCCACGACAGAGGCTTCTGAGAAGATGTCTTTTCTTGACGCCATTGCCACTTGTTGCTGCAAGATGAGCTTTGAAAAACCTGAGCAGAATGCAAACTCCTTGGAGTTCCAGTCTGAAACAAACACTCAGTCCTGTGAAATACACAAACTGGCTGGCATCTTTCTGCTATTGCTGTCAGAGAGACTTCAAAGTGTCCTGATTTGTTTCATGGCTTGCTTTCAGACTAGTTTGTTTTCCTGAGTCTGAGGCACCTGAGCATTGCCAAAACTGCATGAAACTGTCCCAAACACTTGGATACTGAAATGAAATACTTACTTTAAAACTTCTTGAGGACCAAAATCCTGTTATGGCATGGCACAAACATCAGTAACTCATTGGGAAGGTGTTCTTATTTTTAATTAGAGATTAACTACTTGGCTAACAGGTTGTAGTGGTAAAACTGTGCATTTTGGATCTTGTAGCTGTTGCTCTTCCATGACGTCCTCCTTGCTGTTTCACAAACTAGTGCTGAGTTACCCTTACATAGTTATGCTTTTCTTTGCAATAGCAAAAGAAATACGTGAGGCATAAAGGATTTTTTTGGTCCCCTCTGTATCTGTCTCTTACTCTAACCTGGAACAAGTGCAAAACTGGCCTTTCCCAAAGCTTTCCTTTTTTAAGTTTTCACTAACGCCTCTCACCACTTCAAGGCTCATCAGCTTTCATTCTATGCTTGCCTATGGCTGTCTCTGATGTGAAAGTATGTCTGAAACAGGAAGTTCTTACTGAGAAATAAATATGCCCCATCTTAAAATGTGTGTTTTCCACTAAAGTTTTAAGCTTTTCCTAAACTCTCTTCTGACAATGGGCAGCAGCATCTTCTAAGTTTGTGCGTGATCTTTGCAGTGGTGTTTGTGGTGAGCTTCATTATAAATCTAGTTTCTAGTAGGTTTATCCAGTGAATTCTGATCCAGTGAATCAGAATAGAAAGTGTTGATCTTTGGGTAAGTAAATATCCTACAAAACCGAAATATTGTAAGTGTTAGATCAACGTATTCTAACTCAGTGGTTGAGATGCATTGATATAACCCTTCCTGTTTGTTGGAATTTTGTCAATATCCCTCTGGTTAGGTTGTCCCCTCCCTCTTCTTGGCTTAGTAGGCTATGATAGTTTTCTTTAGAAACAATAGCTCAAATGCTATTTCTGTTTATTGAAACAGATGCTTGTTGTTTAAAATATCTTTTGGTGATATCAGACTTTGTCTGTTAGCTTAGAGTTGTAGGCCAGGAGTGTCAGACTCACAGCTCCCACCATTCTCCTGCCCCTGCAGCGTAAGGCGCGTCACACGCTGCACACGTGACTGGCGCTGGCAGGAGCGCAGGGACAAGGAGCTCGGCGCTGCCGCCGGGGAGAAACAAGGTGCTGGGCTGGATAAAACAAGGTGGAGGGACGGATTTGTTCTGTGGGCCATGAGTTTGACACTCCTGCTGTAGGCAGACAGCAATCTGCTGTTGCAAGGCTTCATCCGTTCATGCACATGAGGGAAACCAACTTCAAAACAGAGCAATAACTGATCTCATTTTGGAGGTGAGAAGGAGTGGGAGGGAAAAAAGGTTCTGTGTAACTTGCCTACCTGCTTCAGATCTGGGTTTCCCCAGGTCTGCTTTGTCAAAAAAAGCACCATCTGCAATTTCTCTGCAACATTCTTTGTGCCTTCTGGTGTAACAACAGATTATCCAATGTGCTCAAAATGAGCTGGGTTCATTTTATTTTATCCGGAATGCTCTGGGGCAAAAAAAGCCATATGCAGAAAGCAGAGAAGCAAGGATACATCATAGGAGGCAGCTGCTGTTTGCCTAGATGGTAATTTAATGAGTTGCATATGATGATTCATTTAGAAATTTTTTACTGTGTTACTGAGCGTAGCAGTGGAAAGCCTAAGACTTCAATCACCCAGTGTCCTTTATTGTTGTGTTACTCGAGCTTCTGACCACTGAATCTTCAAACATTTTATATCTAATGCTTTTCGCCTCTGAAATAGCCATCCTCAGGTGCCTGTCTTAAGGTATTTTTGGCAGTGAGAACACTGTAGGGAAATTATCTGTTCTGCCATTCCATAAAAATGTTAAAACTTCACCTTAGGAAATGGACTGTACCTGGAGTTCTGCTTGTTTCCCTCATGCCAATCCTCTCTAGGTCATGTCTGAGGAGTGGTGCCAGGGTGTAGTTTTTCAAGACTGAACTTATGAAATGTTTCCCTCCGTGTTGAGCAGTTGCTTAAGGTTTTCTTCTTTTAGATATCACAGAAACATACAATGGTTTGGGTTGGATGGGACCTTAAAGCCCATCCAGTTCCAACCCCTGTGCCAAGGGCAGGGATACCTCCCACCAGACCAGGTTGCTCAAGGCCCCATCCAACTTGGCCTTGAACACTTCCAGAGAGGAGGCATCCACAGCTTCCTTGGGCAACCTGTGCCACTGCCTCACCACCCTCATTGTGAAGAATTTCTTCCTGTCTAATCTAAACCTTCCCCCTTCCAATTTAAAAGCCATTCCCCTCATCCTGCCACTACTTGCCCTCGCAAAAAGTGACTCCCCAGCTTTCCTGTAGCCCCTTCAGGTACGGGGAGGCTGGTGTAAGGTCTCCCCAGAGCCTACCCTTCCCCAGGCTGAACAACCCCAGGTCCCTCAGCCTGTTCTCATAGAAGAGGTGCTCCAACCTTCTGGTCATCTTCATAGCTCTCTTCTGGACCCGTTTGAACAGTTCTATATCCTTCTTGTGTTGGGGACTCCAGAACTGGACATAGGACTCCAGACGGGGTCTCAAGAGAGCAGAGAGGGAGAATCACCTCCTGTTTCTGACCTTGGGAAATAACCGCGTTCTTTGGTACCAAGGCATGGCCACATACAAAGGCACTGACTCCCACAGGCACGCTGCTGCGTCGGAACGTGTTTGGGGAAGGGAGGTGGTTGCAGGCAGCAGAAACATCAGTACCTTTTCTCATACCAGTCAGTTCAAACAGAATGTTTTTTTATTACATTTTAATATGTAAAAGCTAAACAATTTTGTTTAAATTAGTCCATCCTGTCACCAGTATGAAATCAAAACTACATTGCAAATGGAAGAAAAAGTAGGATGGGCAAAAGGTGAGGCTGAATGTGACCTAGTCCTCTGCTGAGTACATGTGTGTGAGTGATATTAAACACTGGTTCTCCCAGCACAGCTTGGTGTTCTGGAGGGGTAAGGTTAGCAAGGAGTCCTCTGCTGACAGTACAAAGAATCTATATTTGCGCTCTTTAAACTAACAGCAATGTCTGTGGTGGTGCTGGGCTGGGATTACCTGTGAGGGAGCGTGTAGATTTTTCTAGGACAATAACGAGGTGGGTTTGTTTGCACACCGAGCTAAATGAGTCCCTCTGAAAAGCTTCCTTCTGTGACAATCGTGCAGACAGCTGGCAGCCTTTACCCACCTACTGCTGAGTGTTCCCGCTGCATCCTGCTGCTTTTTCTCCTCTGTCTGGTCTCTGCTGGCCATGTGGAATGTGATGCTGCTTCCAGAACACCAGTGTTACCAAGAGTGTGATGTTGAAAAGGTTGTTGCAGAAGATGTCTAATATTAAACTTCCTCTTCTATGACAGGGGTGTCAAACTCACAGCCCACAGGCCAAATCCATGTTTTATCCAGTGTGGCACCTTGTTTCTACCTGGCCGCAGCGCCGAGCTCCTGCCAGTGTGCTGGTCACATGTGCAGCGTGCGCGATGCGTGTTACGCTGCAGGAGCAAGCTGATCTGGCCCCTGGTGAAAACCAGTTTGACACCCCTGCTCTATGACATTCCTTCATTTCCAACTCAGGATTTCTTTTGCTCTCCTGTCTCCTCTTTCTGCTGTCACTGTGTCTGACCTGTGACCAGCACTAGTGTTATCCGATAGCCAGTTTAAAAATGTCACCTCAGTCATCAGTGCTGCAGAAAGAACAAGAGCATGTTTTATGCTTAAATAGGAGACTTAGAATTTTTTTTTTTATGAACAGCAGAAGTGCTTTTAAAGCTTAATATTTAGCAACTAAAACAGAAAACTCCCATAGCCAATATAAACCTTATTTTGGGTATCTGTTTGGCCAGCAAAAGTAAATCTGCACAAATACAGTGCCATTAGCTCTGTATTTTAACATAATCTTTTAATCCCAATGTGTTTGTTAAAAAGCCAAAGCTATTTAAAGCTTTATTAGCTGTACAAAACAGCCCAATTCAGTTTCAAGCTGCCCTTTAGTTTTATCTCAGTTGAGTAGCTGCTACATGTATTTATGACTTAGCTGGGCATTTATTACCTTGTCTTTAAACACAGTGTGTATGATATAGAAAACAAGTTTCTCTTCTGAAAAATCACTGGGGAGGTGGTGAAAACACAACATTGCCATCTTATGAATGTAATTCACTGCTATTCTCATTTACACATCACAGAGAAAAGAACTCAGAGCTTGAAGCAAGTCAAAGTGACTTTTTTAAAAAAAAAAAACCCCGTAAATGTCACCTTCCATCTGTACCTAAATAAGTTTTGATCCAAAAATCAAAGCCCAAGACTGCTTCTTGTTTATCCTTACTGCTCTTCTCTATTAGTAAACAGTTCCAGTGCTTCATCTGAAGGATGACTAGCTGCCTGTGTAGAAGAGATTGTTAGTTTCCCAAGAGAAAACAAAGACTTTACAGACAATTTTTTTCTTTTGCTACATAGCAACATGAATAAAAGCATTAGAAAGAGCCCTGCCTGTCTCACAGCATAAAAATAAGTTGAGTTACTTGGCAAAATGATGTATTTTTTCTTACTAACAAGGTTTGCTTCAGATTCAGTGCTTGGCTTTAATCATAAAGACATCTGGATTTTCAGTCAACTTTATTGATAAAATAAGTTTACTGTACAGTACACAACTCTAGCCATAAATTCTTTTTTCAAGCCATCTGCATTACAAAAATAACAGGTATGCAATGAAAAATAGTCACTCCACACACTGTGAAGGTTCTTTTAAAATCCTGAAGTGATCAGGTCAGGGGAATGACGGGAGACATTATCAAACGTGAAGACTAGGAGTAGATAAATTAAGACACATTTTCTTTAATTTACAAAAATAAACACTAATCAAGCATTATTTCATAATAGAGCAACCGTAAAGAACTGCCACAGAATAACAATCCTTCTCTGCTGTGCAACTCTTGAGGTTGTAGGTGAAAGACAAAGCAGAAAGTCAGCCATGAGACTATATCTGGCATTAAATGAACACAAATGCCTCTGGTACCAGTCAACGGCTGAAAAGACACTTCTAAAAAGAATAACTTAATGAATTGAAACCATAAGTTTGCAACAACAAAACACTCCATTAAAAAAATGTTGATAAGTCACCAGCTTGCAAGCTACAGTAGAAATGCAAAATCTAACTTATAGAAGCATTGGTAAAATTTTACAGATAATAATAGCAGATTCCGTAGATTCCGTAGCTCAAGCACCAGTAGATTCTGTGCTTGAGCTAAAACGCCCCTCAAAAAATTCCACCGATGTTTAGCAAATTTGGAAATGGTTAACACTCTTTTTACCTCTACACGTGAACATCCTTAATGAATTCTTCAGCCTAGAAACAAGGTAAGATGCTCTGGAAAGACAAGTCACAGTTCCTCCATTTATAAAAAATACTGTGAAAATTTGGAGAGCTTGGTTTATGTCCTTCCAACTGCATTTTCTTGCATATGTACCAGTTAATTAAAAAAAAAAAAGCATTTATTTGCTCTGCTAAACGCTTTGTCACCACTTCTCTCTCTTGAAAGCACCAGAACGGGGAGCAACTGACAGCAACAGAACAAAAATGCGAAGCTCCTTATAAATTAGTTCACTGGGCATTGAAAGTTCACCCTAAGACCTGTGGTGCATTCCCCTTGAGCCCAGGGGAGCTGTACTGAGTCAAAGGAAGCTGTATTTAAAACTGACACACTTAGAAGAGCTTGATGCTTAATTCTTTTTGCTTGTTGCAAATGAAAATCAAACGAGTTCAGCTCATTTTGTGAGCTATTAAATAGCAAAAATATTCAGCTGTGGGTGGCATATGTGGATCTACAGTTTTCTGTGGTTAAAGCTTTCAGTCTGCTTCTTTGAGTATGCTTTCCAAGAATACATGAACGTGCTGGACAAGAAGTGATGACACACATCAAGAGAATCATAGAATGGTTTGGCTTGGAAGGGACCATGAAGGTCCCTTCACATCTAGGCCAACCCCCAGGGGCTGGACTTCTCCCAGATGCAGGGACATCTTCAGGTTGTTCAGGAAGATTCTTGCTGCCTTTAACAAGAAGCAGTAGCCTGACAAAGGCTGTGAATTATTTCAGCACCTCTTTGCTACAAGCCTGTCACATGTAGCACTTCTATTGTATCTGCATACAATATAAGCTGCAGCTGGATCTAGAAAAGCCAATCCCTTTTCACTTCTGTAAGAATTTTAGGATTAGATTCAGCCAGTCTGTGCGTCAGTATAGCATATTGGAACTTCGCCTAGTGCAAATATAACATGTACATGAAACTTAGTTGAAAACTTCCTTGATGACTATTTATTACTTAAAGAACAATTAAGAGTACTGATTCCAGGCATGCAGGCTGCCTGCTTTGCCACATTGCTGCCTCCCTTCTTCCTCCAAACCACTCTGCTGCTGCTACTGTTTGGGTGCTTTCAAATTGGCATTTCCTGGCCAGGAAGTTTGGACAGGCAACCAAGAGAAGAAATTGATGGGACTTCTTACCCAGAGAGAACCAAGCCTGGTTTTCTCTCATCACTTTGCCTTAGCTTTTACTTTTACACTATGCTACCAGCATTCCAGAAAGCAACAAAGTAGGAGCAGCGCTTTTAATTTTTTCAGAATACGACTAAATATACATATTTTAAAGAATCTTGTTCAATTGAAAAAAAGATATTGAACAACTGCAAATCACTGTTCATGTTTAAACAATCGGCCTTATATTTGAACAGGATACTTGATGCATAAAAAACAGAAATCCTTAATTTTATGCTGCCTATGTACCCTTTCTATTAAAATGGTTTGTTGAAAAATGAGAATTTTTTTTAAAAACTTGCTAAAAAGGAAAAAATGTAATGTGGATCATGCACAAAGCATATTCATAAGTTACTACTTTTTAGTCAGAAATCAGACTTTAAATCTCACCTTTACTATGTAACAGGTGCACTGAAACTTCCTATGAACAATAACTGGTATAAATCACACAGAACCTTGTCTTTTATCTGCAAAATGACTTAATATAAAAATAATTCCCAATTCATTAAGTGCATTAATCCATTCCCTACTGAAGTCAGATCTATGGCAATTAATCTGTCACTAAGGGGTTTGTAGAATACCAACTTTCATTTATTTTATGCAGTATAAAAGCCACTAAACTGGAGTTTAAGATGTGTTAGCTTGCTGGTGCCCTATTCAGTAACAAGTGCTTGACAAGTGACCCCTGATGCTCTGTTTGTAATGTGTGCAATTGAAGCTTGTTGACTTCCATAATCTTTAGCTCTTCCTCAGGCTCAAATCACTGCTTGTTACTAATCCTGACAGAGATGTACTCTCTGATGCATCTTCTCTTTTGAGGTTCAGGAATGATTCTCTAGTTATTTGAAGAATTTCTCTCAAGCCTTTGTTTTCTTGCTATAACCAAAGAAAGAAAAGGCATTTAATAAACTCCAAAAATACGTCAAGATAACTGCATTACTAATCTCCCCTCTTCTCTATTCCAGACGTGCATAAGGATTAGAATACTGATTTGTAGTCAGGTAGTGCTGTCTTCTAAAACCAAGAACACCAGGTTTCTGACTCTCTTGCTGCTCTCTTGAATGGGCATTAAGCATCAAAAAAAGAGAAAAAAGCTCAAGTGGCAAAGATAGGTAAGAAAAGGGTAACTAAGTTCAAAAGCTGCATTTTAAAAATATCTCCTATTATTTTCACATACCTTGTCCCCTAATGAACTGCTCTGCTAGCACTTAATCAAAGAGCAACATCACTTAAGGAAAAAGCAACTCCCCAAAAGCACAAAATCATTATTTAAATATAAACATTTAAAAGCGAAAAGTGTGCTTATTATTATTGCACTCCAATGTCTTACTAGGATGAATTTATATTATTTCCTTGGTTTTTGCTACCCTCATAGAGACTCCAATAAAGAGAAAGCTTAAACCAGTATATAAATATAAATCTCTGATTTCTGGTGATGAAGTACCGCCTATGTAGAACTTTAAAGTAACCTACAGTAGGAAAAACAGTACTTACAGCCCACCCAACAAGGAAAGTGCAACAAAATAGCAGTGCGACTGATACAGTAATGCAAAAGAGAAACAGTAACTAAACAGAAATAACTATGATAACATTTGGCCCCTTGTTCTGATCTCATACTTACTTCAAGCTGGATGATACGCTCCTGCTCTTTACAGCCATGCCTTTCATCAATTTCAATGGCTTTTCTCATTACTGCTGCCATTTCTGTAATTTGGTCCACATGCACTTGCAGCTCCTAAGACATAAAAATTAAATAACGACAGCTATAGTAACATATTTTCTGCATTGTTAAAAACAAGCTAAGCATTAAATGTGCATTTTGACTGCTGTGCCATCTAACAAAAACGTGAACGCAGGCCTAACTTTGAGAAAACAAGTTCCCTATAACTTTGCAGCACGAGCAGCTGCTGTGGTCCTGTTTATTTAAATAAATCTGTTTTGCCACACAGTGATCCCTTTTTAGAATTTGATAGATGCTTAAATGACTGTCTTCCATCACTTCCCTGTCTTCTAAACAGCTACAAGTTAGCCACATTGCTCTGACAAGGCCTTGTTCTATTGTGGGAGCTGATATGTACCATTGTGGGTATGCAGAAAGACTAAACGTAGAAAAGAACATCAGGGTATACAACATTTATTCCTTTTGAAACCTGATACCAAGTCTGGACCAGGCAGTATCAGCCCATAATTGGCACTTATCTCTTAAAAGACCATGCAAAGTTGTCATCCTTACTATGACATGTATTAGGAAACTGCCTGAATCCACTTTCAATTCCAGCTTAACTGGGACTTGGACTTCCACAGTCCTTGTACTTCCCGAATTGTAAGAAAAACCTCTGTGTCCTGACTTCTTTGTGTCTGTTCATTAATGCTGCTAGGTAACTACCCCATCTCAATGAAAGAGTCAGGAAGGAGGAAAAAAAAAAAGAGCAGTAGTTTGGTGCTGTTCACTGCTAGGAGTGGCATGATAGGCACCTTTAACACAGCCCTAATAGTCTTTGCAAGGAAGCCTAGTTTTAGGCAGTCTCTGCCATTTGCAGAGAAGCAATCTCTTTGCAGAAGCAGCTTCTGTATTGTGGGAGATGATATGTACCATTTTGGATATGCAGAAAGATAAGAACAGCAGGGTATGCAACATTTATTCCTTTTATTTGAAACCTGATACCAAGCAGCTTCTGCAAAGTAATTTTGTTCAGCTCATTTGTTGAGCTTTCTGGATTTTTCAGTTTGGTGCAAATGGCAACCTGAACTCGTTGGTTCAAGCGACCATTTATTTTCTCACTGGCCCACCTACCAGCAAAATGCTTAAAGGGTCACTAGTACTTTTCCCCTGCAGATCTAGATAAAGAGCCTTTGATGCTCTTTAGTACTCAGTGCTGAATACCTGATGCTTTTGGTATTCAGTGCTGTTCAACTAAGCATGGTTGTTTTCATGGTATTTCCAGAAGCTTTCATTTTTCATTGTCTTTTCCTCAACTTGTCTTTTAATCCAACTCTGCTGTCACGTCAGCCTGCCCATGTCTGACCTGACCCTTGGACAAAATTCACAAGTTACTAACTAATGCTGGGAGAAGCAGAACAGTAGGATTGAAATAAAGAACAGCACAGACTAAAGATAAACACCACCTTTAGATTATGAGTTTGACTGGAGATCCATATGTCCAGCAGATGATTGCCTTGTCTTTAAAGTACCAGAAATGATTAAACTGCCATAATGAACTGCCTCACTTGGAATCATAAACTTTACCTGCCTAACATAAGTATACTTTACTAGAGTTGGTGCAAAAATAATTCCATTTTTAACCACCAACTTTAAAGCAATGTATCTCAGCTTAGAACAAAATTGACCAATCAAAAAGAGAACCATTAGAATCTATGCATTTTTGCCAAGAAGAAACAAGTCTTTTTCACTAGCACGTAATTCTGAAGTCCTGGAACTGATGAATTCTTCAAAAGTGTTGAGCTGCTGCTTGGTTGTAGAAAACCTTGTCTTGGAGGAAGTTGTCAAGATACTTGAAAACGTGGTAATCCATGGGAGAGAGGTCTGGTGAGGAAGTTAGGTGATGTGGACTTTCATAGCCTGGTTTCTTCTGCAGAGTTCTTTTGTTCAGCTCACACAGCACCCATTTGTTGAGCTTTTTTGATTTTCCAGTTTGGTGCAAGTGTCAAACAATTGTTGAACGGCCAATATTTAGTTCTTCTGCAACCTCTTAAGATTTTTTGCGTGGGTCCGTATCAGCACTGGCCTTCAACTGGTTGTTGTCTATCGCAGAAGGACATTTGTGAACCTACTCATCTTCAAGGCTCTTTTTTCCATTACAAAATTTTTGGAAACAATGTCAAGCTGTACATTCGTTGATGGTCCCCATGCCAAATGCTTGCTTGATATCACTAGTAGTTTCTGCTGCTTTACCTCCCCTTTTGAACTTACATAACAAAAATGCTCAAGTTTGCTTTTTTTCCATCTTTAATTTGACAGCAGAATATAAAAAAGTATAAACAGTGAAAACAAAACCATTAGCATAAATAAGTACGGGGATTTTGTGATTTAAAATGGTATATGACATGAACACAATTGAACAAAAGTTTAATCCAACACAAGCATTGCAGGTTACAATGACAGAAACTGCAATTATTTTTGCGCCAACCTAATAACACAAACATTGGCCATTTTCACCCTTTCTCTTCTGCCTTTCCATTCACCACAACTATGGTTTAAATGCCCACTCACAGCATAAAAGGGAGTGAGGAATTAAAAAAAAAAAAGCTGTGAACCTTTATTTTCTTCTCAGTTTCCAGTGAAGGTGAAATATTTTTTTCAATGAACAACTAAGTTTAGCTTGAAAGGAAGCTGTGATCAGCGGTAAAAGAATGTTACCAAGGATATATCCTTGAGAAGGACTGGGAAGGAGTCAGTGGTTGTTAGATACACTGCTGTCCTCCCTACTTCCTGTTTTCCCTGCTCACGTGGCCTGTTGATCAATACGATATAGGGCCTGTTCCAAGGTCACTAACGTTAGATCAGATGCCAACACAAAACCTTAAGGTTCTAGTCTGGATGTGTAAAGCTTTGATGCTGTAATATTGAAGGATACAATGAAATTGTTTCTTTAGATGTTGTAATATTGAAGGATATAATGAAATTGCTTCTTTTACTAACACAGCCTCAAACATCTACCAACACCTTTCGTAGCTTTCTCCTTTTTATTTGCCATACGCTGTTTTTTCCTCTGAAGAGAAAAAAAACCACATATTTTTAGGCTTTGTTTGTTTCAGTTGAGTGAATTCAAACAGCACACCTAGTTCAGGGTAATTATTACCAACACGCACTTTTCTCATGCATACAACACATTGCTAAAATAAATTGTTTTCCTGTTTATAAAGGACGTGCTTGTTGATCTGGAGAAATTGATGATTATTTAATAACCTTCTGTAAATAGGCACTACAGTTAATAGTTGTCACTTGGGAGAATACCAATTACTGGTAACAGCAAGATTAATTCCTTTAGGTATGATGGATTTCTTAGGTTAACAGGAGAGAAGACTACCACAAAATTTTTCATTCAATCTTACTGAATGTGAAGGCTGGTCATAAAAAGAAATAATCAGATTCCAGAAATCCTAATTGTCAGAATAAGGGTGATAAATCCTCTTCATCAGGTGTTCTTATGGGATCAGATTTAACCAAAATGTTGAAGCTGTATCTCCTGTTTAAATAACATTATTCAATTTTTTTTTTAAACCTCAAGCTTTCAACCCATAGAAGTGTTCTTAAACGAATTTTCAAAGTCTGTTCCAGGATGGATATAATTTTACCCTCTTGGATATAATTTACCTTCTCCTGAGGCTGGAGCTACTACAGTTCTACTGTATGCTAAGGTAACTTGTTTTGTAAAGGATATACACCTTTCCTTTTTTAGGAGTTTATGTTAAACATATAGCTCTTTCACATTCTTTCATATCAGTGTAAGTAATCCCATTGAATTCTAATTATGTACCTACGATTTTGTAAGGAGGTAAGAAAGCATCAAACTTTTTTTCCCCTGGTATGCAGACCCTAACTCTACGTTGCAGACTTGCTTTGCTGAGGTCAAAAGATTACAAAACTAGTTACTTAGAATTAATGTTTGTCTACAGTTACACTGCTCTCTGATGATTACGTTTCATTTAAATGTAATACAATACTTTGTTAAAAAGCTCGTTTAGATCTGTTAGTAACTTAGAATCATGAATTTTCCTGAAAATACATTAAAAAAGCCCAGACTCTACATTAATGCCACAAAAACATATATTGATCTCATATGTACCTGAATACTGATATATAGCTCATATATACTGAATACTTTTATACACCTTTATACACTTCACTCATGATAGTTAACAAAAATGTTATTCGACAGCACTTTGCTTTCCTAGTTTTTAAAATCCATAAGACGAAGCACAGTGAATACCAGAAACTTTCACCACCCTTCAAGCATCTCAGGCTGCCCTGGATTCTACTTGGAAACCTGATTAGTACTGAAACAAGAACCAAGGGTTGACACAGGAAAGAGGAGAAGTGTGTGCTCAGTTATTCAATAAGCAAAAAAGCTTTCATAATTTTTTTTTTAAAATTCACAGTATCTAGGGGAATAAAATGGAATACTAAATTTAGAAAGCCTATTCCTCCTACTCTCACCAGTAAGCACAGGTTTACTCATTATTTGTTGGAGTCACAAGTATAAGTTAAAGCCAGTCTAAATGTCTGAGTGCTACTGAGATCTATGGGCATCTGGAAGTACAACAGGGCCGTGGCCTTAAAGATCCAGGCAAAACAGAAGTATGTTAAGTAGATACAGTAATCAAATGCTACTTGATAAATGCTAAATTAAATGAGAAGCTAAGAAGGTTGAGTTACTACACTGATGTAGTTTCTTGTTCATGTTTCATGGACTAGATTTTAAAAATTAGTACTTATTAGTACAAAGATATAAAAACTGAGACAAAGTAAGCTTTGAACTCATCCATTACAAACTAACTTAAGTGTTAACTAAATAAGCAAAGGCAAAAAAAATGAAGTTATTACCTTGGAATGTTGCTCTTTTAACTTCATTATTATACTTGGATCATCCTTTTTGCTCGCCATAAGCAACCTAAACATCTGTTCTCTGTACTTGCTCATTATGAGTTCCAAAGCAGACTGATGTTCTTCAAGAGATGTGCGCAGTTCTACCAACACAATTTTAAATTCAGTTAAAGCTTAACAGAGAAGAACTCAAACAAAACGCAAAAGCACTTCAGCTTGAGAAAATCAAACTGAGCCCTTAAGTGAAGTGTCCCCTCTCCTTGCACCATAAAATCTACATACTCTTTGCAAATGCCTTCAGTGGTGACTGCCCTGGGAGAATTCTTGGTCAGTCAGAAACAGAAGGTCTTTTGTTAATATGACTTCATATTCAGTCTGTTCAGCTGATATAAACTGTCTTGAAAGTAGCTGAGGAGCTTTACTCTGGCTGCTATAAGCACCACTGTACAAAAGCTGGAGAGAAGCTTACAGATCTGTTTTAATTTGCAGCTTGGTAAAATACGAGTTAAAAAAATGCCTTGTGTTCAAAATATACTAAGTCAAAGGACAAAAAAACCCACCTGAGATAAGACAAGATTCACACAGCTCAAGATCATTGACTCTTTTGCTGAATGTAACTGCTAGAATACCTAAGGTACTCCAGGAGGAACAGTATATTCCTAGTGTACAGCACTCCAGAAGGAACTATACTACTGCATTTACACTACAACTTGTCCTGATTATGCTTAAATTAATTATTTTTAGCAGCAGAAAAACACACTTCTATAATATAGGTATCTATTTGGAAATAAGTTATATTTACCTCCTCACCTCTGCTGAACATTAGATAAGGACTGAAAAAGTAATTTTCCACAACTTGCTCTTTGTTAATCATAGTCCCAATGGTTGAGACTCTATTAGAGGGCATTATGATCACAGAAACCAACAATTTGAGATTATAAGAAAAAATTTCTTCTACAATTTTTTTTGAGACTAGGTAAAAGTCTCACCGATTCCAGTGATGCAAGCTGGAACTTGTAAAGGATAAAATATTCATGCTTTACCTTTATTCTCCTGTTGCAATTCCCTAATCTGTCTGTTTTCTTGTTGGATACCCAGGACTAATGTAGATCGAGGACGATGTCTTGCTACTTCATTGAGCTCCTGAATTTCTTCTTGGTACTGGTTATTAAAAAAACCAAACAAACAACACAATAACCAACCACCACAATTTATTTGAGTAACTGAGGGCAAGCATTACTCAGCAAGTCACAAAGGACCAGTTCCATAGTCAGTCAAAGTCTGTAACCAGTAAGATAATACTTATTTTTAAATAATATAAAAACAAACAAACCAATTCAATTCTGAAGTTGTTACTAACATACTGCCCTTCAGAGACATAAAATTATCGCCTTTGTTTTTAAACAAGTTTCGTATCTCAGATGCGTGTAGTGGGCATTATTTAAACTTCAACTAATGCAGGTCAAATTCATCATCAAGTAATTCAAAACCGATACACATATGGCAAAGAAAAAACATGAGATATTAACCTCCAGGTATTTACTGTGGCTTCCCAATACCTTAAACCACAATGTTGTATGGGTACAAGTCACGTGGACCTGAATGAATGGGTAAATGGAATACTCCTGATTTGAAATAATAAAGCCTCTGCATGACTAGTCTTACAGTGATGAAGTACATGCAGGGTTTCATTATTTCACAGGCCCATTAGCACATCCTGTGTTCTATTAAAATGACAGGATGAATTCCCATATGGAATATAGACACCTTTCTGTTTTTCCAAAAACTCTCTAGTGAAAGTCATGCTCAATCTAACAACACAACTTCAACAGATTAACATCAGAATGGAAACGATCATGAATAAGCTTAATAGGCTACTCTTAAACCAAAAGAGACTGTGGAAAGATAAAGCATTTGAGGCCTCTGTATGATTACATGTGCATCTCAAAATTAGAAAAACAAGTAGTATTTCACAGAAGAGCAAAACACAAGACACCACACAATGTTTTCTAAGATACCAACCCTGTTCCTACCAGATTTCTTCAAATAAATGCTAGTTTTCAATATTTAAGATAGAGGAACAGAGAAAACTTCTTCACAAGATCCAACTAAATATATAAACAACCTATCTTTAGATTACAGTCACACCTATAATGAAAATACTTATTATGGTATTAAAGTATTAACGAAATAAAACACTGATTCTACATTGCATAGTAGCACACAAAAATTACTTTAAATTATGTGTTTCCAAGTTGATCATTTAATAGAGTAAACAAAGTTGGAAAACAAACCTGCTTCATTGCTTCAACCCGCTTGTTAAGAGCTGTAGTCTGTTCAATAAGAGCTTCTGCCGCGTTGTCATGTTCCCTTAGCCGTTCCACTAGTGCTTTCGCATCTGCTAGAGCTTTTTCAATTGTGCAACTCATTTCTAAAGATCAGAAACATATTATTCTAACACCACCACCTGTTTGGTACACAGAGAACAGCTATCTATGTGATGTATACATATATATTTTTTTTTCTTGGTCTAAAGCAGCCAAATACAACCTTTCCCTCAGAAACATCCAGTTGTGTTGTCTCTTAGGAATAGGGAAAATTTATATATCTTCAGAATACCCTAAAGTCTGCCTTTCCTTTTCCTCCTTTTTAATTCTTGTTGAGAACACATATCAGAGCAAGGAAATGAAAGTAAACTTTGTGCTGTGAAAACAGTAAGTGCAAACTGAGGACCGTCCTTCTGCAAGTAGCAGAGGGGAAAAAAAAAAGCACATTACAATAACATATAATGTAACATTTTTCAATATTACTTCTTTTTTTTTTTAAATGTGCTTTCCTACCAGTCAGATATACTTCAAGATATTTGACAAGTGTAAATACAGCACAAAAAAAATAAAGCCAAAGAACTACAGAGGGATGGAAGATTTTGTTGAATTAAATTAGGAAAGAAGGAGCAGCTCAAACTGACCAAGTACAGAAAACTACTTGGGGAAAATTCAGAAAGCCAAAGGCTTGTGTGTTCTTCATGACTATAAATAAAAAAAAAAAAAAAAAATCACTGCATGGAATTAAACTAAAATTTGCAACAGGATAAAGACAGCTATGAAAAGCTGTAAAAAGAAGTTTTACAGAGGGTTGCATTTGGCTACTTTAGACTAAAAAAAAATATATATATATATAAAAGAACCGACTGCATAGTTAAAATACCAGCTCTCTAATTGCAGTAGTTGTTGGCAGAAATTACCTATTGTTAAGCTTGCAAAGTGCTTGTACACATTAGCATACCAAAACACTGGCCTTTACACTGAATTTTTTTCAGACTCATACCTGACAGATTAAGTTTCAAGACTGAAAGTTTCAGTCTGTGTTTTTATTTTCTTTTAAGATACCATGACTCTTTCTACTGAAAAGGAAATCTACTTAACTCCTTGAACTCTTGAAAAACTTTCAACAATGAGACAGCAACAACAGAGGTTTATTAGAGTTATGTGCCTTATTAATATAAGTCTTGATACTTGTTCCAGGAAACTTTCTAAGGTACTAAAAGAATCAACTAAATCTATTTCTTAGCCAAGCCGTTTGCTAAACAGAAAATTTTTATAAGCATAACAGGTCACTAAGACTTTCCTGAGCTACAGGAAGAAAAAATTCCTCCAAGTTGATTTTTCTAACCTTCTTAGGTACCTTGAGAAATCATAACCTATGATCTTTTAAGCCAAGCTTAAAGAAATCACTACATTTTTTTCAACTGACATTTTCCCGCTGTCCCAGGTAAGTATTTGATGCAAGGATATTTCAAATACCAGGAACTCCACCATTCTCCTAAAAACATTTACAAACAGCATGAATATCCTGTCCTCATGCATTAAGATGGGGGAAAACTAAGCAAGACAGCAGCAGTTTGGAAGAGCTCTGGCGAAGAGCTACTGTGCACCCAGTACATGCAAGGTCTAACCTCTCAAAAGCATTTTAACTTGGTAATTTAATTTGCTGCTCCCTCTGCTCTGAGAAGCATGTGTAACATTAAAGCAGTTAGTTTACAGTTTAGTTTTTCCATGTAGAAGGGTCTTTCAGGGACTCCGCCATCACAGAAAGGTTGAGATGTGACTGACAAAGGAGATTCCATAAGTGAACTTTGTGTATGCACAGAACACAACCTTTTTGAATTGTGTTTTCTGTGATTCATCTGTTATCAAAACATTGGCATTTTAACATACACAAGTTTCCTATACGCATTTGTAATGTTTATTCTTTCCTGTTTATCAACTAGAGTTTTCATTTTAACCTCCATATGATGTAAATATGTATTTGAGGTATCAAGTCAAGTTCTTCAGCAGACTGGTGCGTTACCACTGATAGTTAATTTATTCACTCTGGTTTAGCAGTTTGAGCTCTTTTTAGAATTAGGTAGATAGGGATCATAATGTGTTGTTTTCAAGGATCTGTTTTTCTTGCTTTTCATTTTTCTTTCCAATTCTGGCCTTGTGTTCTCACTGGACTACAAAAATATCACAGACAAAAAATGACCTTCCGTGCTAGCTGGCTAAACTGTTACAGAAAATTATTTAATCAGATGCATATTTAAGGAGAATTTGAAGAGCAGTCTTTAACTCAATTAATGGGTCATGAATTCTCCAGCCAGTACAAACAAAGCCTCTCTGGTCTCTCCCTGAGCTTGGCATACAGACTACATATATTTGGCATTCAGACTACAATGCAGTTAACACCTCTGATAATTTATATGCATCAGTCTAAAATTTTAACACAGTACGTATTCATCCTCCCTTGCACTTTCTCATTTTGACCCAGCCCAACCACACAAGATAAAAAGAAACTCGTTTGTGGCAAAGCCACTGGCGTTCTTTTTCACAGCAAATGAATTTGGGGAAACACGCGTGCACTTTGTATAGAATGCATTCGCGCCAATCCACCCTCACTGCAGCAGCTTCAGCAGGCCAGAAGCCACCTCCTGTTTTCAGGCAGGATTTGTACTTCAAAAAGGAAGCTCATTACTTGTATCACAGTAATTCATAGTGGCTCCAAATCCTGACTAGGATTCCCTTGGGCAAGACACTGGCCCTAATCCTTGGAATTTAAAATTCTCCCTAGTTGTTCACCTGCCTATCTGTGAAAAACAAAACTTCTGCCTTATCCTAAAACAGATTTAAATCTGTGAGTTACCCTCAGCATTTGGGGCAAGGGAGAACCCCAAATTATCAAATATAATTAATTTAAATGAATTCTTATTGCCTATTAATTTTTTTATGAGCACAAGGATTATAGTAGCTAACCTTAATGATTACTCAACTCTACGCTTCTAGAGACTCCCAGCTGCAAACGTATTTTTAGTCTGCAATCTTACCAACAAGGTCAACAGGTAGCAAGAGCAACAACCTGAACAGCACAGCCATACTGCTACTGCATATTCATTTCCTGTCACTTCCTGCTACTTACTAATTGCTTTCATTATCAAATTTGGCTGCCCTTAAAAAAACAACCCACACCAAAGCACAAAGATTTTTGTGCAACTAGAGCATTCCTCTAGTTTTCTGTCTCTTTTTTCTCTTCTGTCCTTACAGAAAACTACCTTTTCCTATAACTTGATGCTTGATTTTTTCCGCTCCACAGTTCCCAGTTTTGCAACACTGCAGTTCCTAAGAGTTTTAGGCTGGGTGTAGACATCCACCAGCACTCTGATACTGAAAATGCCGGCAAATAAACCTTCTAAAACTGTTTTGGGAGTTTTAGAAAGCAAGCGTCCTTTAATTCAGCACTGGATGCATGAGGGAATGATTTGCATCAATCATGAATAATGAGACAAGGGCTGGGGACAGAGTGTATTTCCCACTTACATGTATATGTATAAATTTTCCCAGAAACCTTATGCATATTCTATTACTTTCCAAGGACTAATTTTAATGTTATGAAATTCACAACAGCCAAATCTTTGCTGGAGCTTTGGAGCCAGCTCTCTGTCCAACCTTGCATTTTAGATAGGGAAAGTCTGCAAACAGAGATGATTACAGAAGACGACACATCTGTTCAGTACATGTCATACTTAACACAAGGCATTATCATTTCTCAAAGAACAGCGTCTGGAAAAACATTACTTGAAAAAAAACTACTATCAAGGAAACATGCCATCAGAGGGACATTCTGCCTAACTTTCAAAAACTAGTTACTTAGATGAAATTTTACTTCAGCTTAAATAAAAATATTCCACTTTTTGTAATAGTAACTACTCCTTGCATCAACTCTTCATGTACCATGAGAATTCCTCACACTGAGCACCAGGGAATGTGGCCTCTTCCCCCGCTCTCCCCATTACATGCTAGTCAGGACAGTCACGACAGAGGCACCTGTCAAGACAGTCATGACACAGGCACCTGTCAACAGCGTGGGCACTGAGGGCTGATGAGGACTCCCTCACCAAAGCCTAGTGGCAGGGCTTGCCCCAGCCCACAGCAGCCCGCAGTGCTGAGGAAGGTGATGGGGGTCCTCCTCCTTCGCACCCCTGGGTATGACAGGGTCCAGAAGCCCCCGCTGGGTTCCCAACAGCCCAGATACACTCGCATCCCTACCCCTACCCCTATCCACCCCTCCTCTCCCTTCCACTCTCTCCTCTCCCCTCCCTTCCCTTCCCTCTCTCCTTCGCTACATCTCCCTCTCCTTCACTAACTCGCCCTTTCTCCTCTCCCCTCCCCTCCTTTTCCCCTCTCCCTCCTATTCTTGCCTTCTCCTCTCCCTTTCCCCTCCCTCTTCCTTCCTTCCCCTTTCCCTCTATGCCCCCTCCTTTCCTCTCCCTTTCCTTCTCCTCTCTTTCCCTCCCTCCCCTCCCCCTCCCCACCTCCTCCTCTCCCCTCCTCGTTTCCCCCTCATTTCCCCCCCCACTTCCTCCTCCTCCTCCTCCTCCTCCTCCTCCTCTCCCCCTTCCCATCTCCTCTCTCCCCCTCCTGTTCCCCTCTTTTCCTCCTCCTCTCCCCTTTCTCCCTCCCTCCTCCACCTCCTCCTCTCCCCCGCTCCCGCCTCTTCTCCCCGTCCTCCCTCCTCCTCTCTCTCCCTTCTCTTTCTCTCTCCTCACCTCCCCCTCTCTCCCCGTGGCCGTGCCACCCCCTTCCCCGCCTCACGCCACTCACTCATGACCGGCAGCTCTGGCGACACCGGGGGTGAAACCCCAACCGGCTGGGCCGGGCCCGCCCCGCTGTCAAATGGCGGCGGGGGGGGAGGTGCGTCCCCGCCAGGGGGCGGAGCGGGGCCGCGCGAGCCCCTGTTCCCGGCGGCCTGCTCCGGAAACAACGCGAGAGTCGGGACAGGCGGCAGGGTGTCCTCTCGCGAGAGCTGCCCTCTCCCGTGCCCGTCTCTCTCTCTCCTCGCCTCCCTATTGGCTGCTTCCTACTGACAGGCCAATCCCGCCGCTCCCCCCGCCCCCAGTGCCCGTCACCGCTGCTCGCCGCCCTATTGGCTCCCTCCTCTAAAGACTCACTGATCCTGCCCCGCCTGGAGGCGGAGCTTTCTGGCATCTTCAGGGGGGTTGACTCTCCTACCTCTTCTACAAGGAACCCGACACTGCCCAATCCTGCCCCTCGTGTGGACGGGGCTCTCGAGCGCCCGTTACCTCTTCTCGCCTCCCTATTGGCGGGTTCCTCTATAAAAATACCGACCCAACACAATCCCGCCTCTCCTGGGGGCGGGGCTGTCTGGGTCTAGCGAGCGCTGATCTCCAGTGCCTGTCACCTCTCCTAGCCTTCCTATTGGCTAGTTCACTTCTTCTAGGCTTTCTGTTGGCTTCTTCCTGAAAAGCCCGACCCCCACACAATCCTGGCTCTCCCTAGGGCGGGCCTCTGGCGTGTCCATCACCTCTCCTCGTCTTCCTATTGGCTACTTCCTCTAAAGACGTGCTGACCCCGCCTCTTCTGGAGAGTTGCACTCTCCAGTGCCCGTCATTTCTCCTCGCCTTCCTATTGGCTGCTCTCCTACAGAACGGCTAATCTGGAGTCTCGCGAGAGTTACCTCCCCAGTGCTCATAACTGTTCCTCGTCTTTTTATTGGCTACTTCACTTCTCCTCGCCTTCCTATTGGCTTATTCTGCTATAAAAAATCCAACGCCGTCCCTTCCACCCTCCCTGGGGGCGGGGTTCTGCGCGGTCTCGCGAGAGCGGCGCCCGCTCCCGGGCGGCGGGGGCTGAGAGTCGGGGCCGAGACGGGCATGGGGGGCGAGTGAGGGAACAAGGCCGGGGACGGTGGCCGGGACCGGGGCCGCCGCGGAGGCGGGACGGGAAGTGGTGGAGGAGGAGGGGAGAGGCGCTCCCCCCGCCAGCGCTGGGGGAGCCGCTTCGCCAGCGGCGTAAGTGGCCGGGCGGGGGTCCCGCGGCCTCAGGGGTGGGCGAGGCGGGGGGGGCTTCGGCCGCTTCTCCCACCCCCGCGGGCGCCGGGCGCGGAGGCAGGAGCCGGGCCCCGCCGAGCCGCCTCAGCAGCCGCAGCAGGAGGAGCAGGAGCAGGAGGAGAGGGAGGAAGCAGCAGCATCAGGAGGGCCATGGAGGTCGCCCGGCCGGCGGCGCCCGCGCCAGACCCCGTGTAGGGCGCCCCGCGGGCCCCTGGCCGCCGCCTCCCCCTGCTCGGGGCGAGCCCGCGGCAGGGCCCGCGCGCGGCGCGGGGCGGCTCCGGCGCTGCTGCACCAGCGGAGAGGCCGGCACAGGTAAGCGGCGCTTCTGCGGCCACACCCAGGCCCCCATGGGTGTCTGCGGCCCCAGGGAGCCAGTGCGTCTTCCCCTGCCTGGCCTTAGCCTCTGCCGGGGGTGATACAAGAAGCTGTGGCTATTGCAAGTAGTGTGGAAGTGAAGCACCTCTGTTGTAAGCACAGGCTGAGTTGGGGTTGTTCAGCCTGGAGAAGAGAAGGCTCTGCTGAAACCTTACAGTAGCCTTCCAGTAGCCGAAGGACAGGGAAACTGGGGAGGAGCTTTTCACAAGGGCGAGTCGTGATAGGACGAAGGAGAAGGGCTCTAAATGGGAAGGGGGAAGATGTAGATGAGACTGTAAGAAGAAATTCTTCACGATGAGGGTGGTGAGGCACTGGTACAGGTTGCCCAGGGAAGCTGTGGGTGCCAGTTCCCTGGAGGTGTTCAGGGCTGGATTGGATGGGACTTTGAGCAGGCTGGTCTGGTGGGAGGTGTCCCTGCCCATGGCTGGGGGTTTTAAACTGAATGGGCTTGAAGGTCCCTTCAAACCAAAACCATTTTATGATTCTAAATGGAATGTTTTGATTTAAGCTAAAGTTTCATCTATGTAGCTGTATTTTTTTGAAACTAGACAGAATGTTGCTCTGACAGCGTGTTTTCTTGATAGCAGTTTTTTTTCCAAATAGCGTATTTCCAGGCACTGTTCTTTGAGAAATGATAGTGCCTTGTGTTAAGTATGGTCTGTGCTGAACAGATGTGCTGTCATCTGTAATCACCCCTGTTTAGCAGTCTTTCCCTATCTGAAGTGCAAGGTTGGACAGAGAGTTGGCTCCAAAGCTCCAGTTAGCAGAGGTTTGGCTTTTATGAAGTTCATAATAAAATTAAAATTAGTCCTTGGAAAGTAATAGAATATGCAGAAGATTTCTGGGAAGACATACATACGCCTGAAAGTGAGAAATAGATTCTGTCCCCAGCCCTTTTCTCATTACACATGACTGATGCAAATCATTCCCTCATGCATCCAGTGCTGAATTAAATGATGATGCTTGCTTTCTAAAACTCCAAAAGGAGTCTTAGAGCGTGTTTTTGCTGCATTTTCCATGTCAGTGCCTGCCCCTTAAGAGCCAGTGCAGTTTCCCCAGCACCCACCAGGCTCAAGAGGGAGGAGGCTGGTTCTTTGGTTAAGCCTTCAAAGCCGAGCCAGCCTTGGCCTCTGCCATGGGGCCTGTGGGCTCTAGGCTAAGCTGTTGCTGAGGGTGAATACAGATCCCATGCCCAGAGTGGGATGTTGCCTACTGGAAATCCTCCTTACTTGGTTACTCTGTTTTTTTAAATGAGCTCTTATAGGGTTTTTAATTTTATGTATTCTTTGATTCAGTAGCATTTGTCTGCATGAAATAGATTTCTGTGGTTGAAACATTGTGGAAATACCTAGAAGTTCGTTGAATCTGTATGATTGGAAAAGACCTCTAAAATAGTCTAGTCCAACCGTCAGCCCAAATCCACCATGCCTACTAAACCATGTCCCTGAGTGCCACATCTACACAGTTTTTGAACACCACCAGAGATGGTGACTCCACCACTTCCTTGGGTAGCCTGTTCCAATGATTCACCACTCTTTCAATAAAGATTTTTTTTCTGTTATTCAGCATGAACCTCTCCTGGCACAACTTGAGGCCATTTCCTCTCATCCCGTTTCTTGTTATTTGGAAGAAGAAACCCACATCCACCTCACCACAACAGGCTTTCAGGTCATTGTAGAGGATGATGAGGTCTCCCCTCAGCTTTCTTCTCTCCAGACTAAACAACCTAGTTCCCTCAGCCGCTCCTCGTAAGACTTGTGCTCCAGACCCTTCACCAGCTTCGTTGCCCTTCTCTGGACACACTGCAGCACCTCAGTTGTCCTTCTCATAGTGAGGAACACAAAACTGAACACAGGATTTGAAGTGTGGCTTCACTGGCTGCCAGCTCCCTCAGTGCTCTTTGGGTTGAGTAAGTTTGGGTTGAGTATGTTTGAGGTGTGCTTGGTCTAAAGACCAAGCAGTGGTCTTAAGAAGCACTAGTCTAAGATTAACTTTCAAATGTAGTTTGGATCTCCAAGTTAGGATGTCCACCCTCAGGCAAGGGTCTGATGTTGTAGTTGCTTCAGAAGTATTTTCCAGTGATGCTGTAAGAGAGGGAAACCCAGTCTATTGATGTGAAATGGGAAAATGCACCACACTTCGTTGCAGGGTTCTTGGGCTTCATAGTTGGGAAGAATACCAAGGATGCTTCTGTGTGTTTTGCCAGATGGGAGAAGTTTACATTATAATTGCAGACTTAGTGTGTCTGTTAGTGAGAGATCAAAGTACAAACATTAATTTAAAAATAAAGATGTATCTAGGGAAGTGAAGGCTGAAAATCTACTTAAAATTCTGATGCTACTTCAAGGTCTGTATAGCTTAATAATAAATTATTTTTTCTGTGTTGCTTATTTTAGGAAATAAGCTTTAAATAGGAACCAGTTTCTGTATTTTTTCTTAGAAGTTTCTTTTAATTGGAAAAGTGGTAAAGGTAATACCGTGCATCATTGCCTTTTCAACAGGAAATATTCATGATTTCTGTATTTTTTTCCTCCTAAGAAAGAAGTACTATACTAAATATATGGACTATGTTATATATAGAAGTATGCTAAATAATAAGGTTCTAGAGGATATTTTTCTCCATGTAAATAGATCCTTAATATGGAAATTTCTTTTGTTTTTTTGAAAGCTTAACATTTTTGTAGCAGCTTATATGGACTCAAAATGGACTCAAAATAATGTAAAGGGTAACTTTTAAAATTTGTGTTTTCTAGTAAGATTGTTTTGTGATGTATAAACTGCCCAGTAATCTTGTGATGTGATTTTTTTTCCTTGTACAATTTCCTTCTAATTTTAATATCTTTTCTTTTAGGAAGAAAATGAAAATCTTTTCTGAGTCTCATAAAACTGTTTTTGTTGTGGATCACTGCCCATATATGGCAGAATCCTGCAGACAACATGTGGAATTTGATATGTTAGTAAAGAATCGGACCCAAGGAATTATACCTCTAGCACCCATATCAAAATCACTATGGACCTGTTCAGTGGAATCATCCATGGAGTACTGTAGAATAATGTATGATATTTTTCCTTTCAAGAAACTGGTAAGTTCTAGCAGTGCTGTATATGATACTTGATAGTATAAGGCAAGGGTGTCACACTCTTGGCTCCTGCAGTTGTCCTGCCCCTGCAGCGTAACGCGTATCACATGCTGCACTTGTGACTTCAGCTGGCAGGAGCGCAGGGACAAGGAGTTCGGCGCTGCTGCCGTGGAGGAACAAGGTGCCAGGAGGATAAAACAAGAGGGAGGGATGGATTTGGCCCCCAAGCCGTGATTTTGACACCTGTGGTATAAGGGATATTTTACTATTGTTAAGAAGTCTTTTGATATCATTATCTGTTATTTAGATTAAAAGATAAAATATAATTTATTACAAAAAAAATTCTTAGTGCTATTGATACTTTGTAGTTGTTTCAATTGGTTTGAGTATTTTATAACCATGGAGGTAAATCAAGCTTGTGACAGTACAGAGTGGTGATGGTGGAATACTGGCTATGTCAGCAATTGAGGCAGAGGCCAAGCATTAACAAATACTGCTGGTAGTGCAGTGATTTGAGGCGTCAGCCTCACTGCCTTGATGGATTGCATGTCCTGGGTCTCAGACCGTGACTGTTTAATTTAAACTCTGGTTTAGAGCATTTAATATACAGTTAAGTCCCATTAGGGGATTGTATCAAGTGTATGCTTTGAATCATTTGGCTGAACCAGAGCTTGTATTGTGTGAGAAACTGAAATTGAGATGCCAGGTGTGCTTCCTCTTGACTGTTTTGTCATCTTTGGAACAAATTTTGCTGTGTGATGTTTATTAGATCTTGCTAGACATTTACTCCTGTCATATACTGTGACAGTCTTTGGAGAATGATTTGCAATATTGCAGTATTAGAATTTATTTTGTAGCTATTCTACTTAAAATACTACCTAATTATTACAGTACATCATAATGTCCTGCAATGCTAATTTGGTGTAGAGATTGATTTAGTGGCTTAAAAATATGAATATTAAGATTAAAAAGTTGTTAATGTTACGTAACTGAGTATAGCAGGAGTGGATGCTCTTTGTGGTTTTGTTGTCTTATTTCTAGATTGGTTTGTCATTGCACATATCTCCAGAGTATCAGAAGAATGAGGCGTAATTCATGCTTGTTTGGATTTGGGGAAGCAACCGTAACAGCTGTTATCTGTAGTACCGACTGTTATCTTACATGCTTTTCTGATCCTTTTAGGTGAATTTCATTGTGAGTGATTCTGGGGCTCATGTCTTGAATTCATGGACTCAAGAAGATCAGAACTTGCAGGAGGTAACTGTTCTGTTGTTTTGTAAGTCTAGTTTAATTGCTGAATAAATAGCAATGTTTTACTTTGTTCAATATGAAATAACTTTGGTTAACTAAAATGTTGGTGGATCTGGTCTGAAATTATTGTGTAACAGAATTTTAAGAAGCAGCCTGTGAGGCTGGATTATTCTATAGGTAGCTTTATGTAATTTTAAAAGAATCCAGTAGCTTTGAGTAGAGAGATGTATAAATCAAAGTAAATGTTATAAAGAAATTACTTATGTAATTACTCCTGTAATTTAGTGAAACATCTTGAATTTAAGAATCGGTTATTTCTTTTTTTTATGTTTGCATGCTAGGCAAATAAACTTTTTAAAAAAATTGCAAATGTTATCTTTGCTCTTGTTTTGTTTCATACTGAATGGGTTCGCCCTCTGAAAAATTTACGTTGAGGAGGAACTGAATTTCCAAATTCTGAGAAAATAAAAGCAGATGGCAACTGATAATGTTAGAATTTCTTTCAGGTATTGATTATAACTTGTTATTATAGCCAGGTATTTTTCTGTAATAAATTAGAATATTCTGTTCTCAAGGCTTAATAGCAATTAATGAATTAATTGCAAAGGATAATTTAGGGCCAAATGTTTCCCAGAAGGCTGGCAGCTTTTAATCCTTGTGAATTGCTTCCTTTAGTTTTCTCCCAACAATATTAATTTGCATGTAAAATAAGGTATAATGATGACTTTTCTCTTGATCACTTTAACAAATGGCTGGAAGGTAACTTTCAATAGTAATTTTTCTTTCATTTTAACTAGTTGATGGCAGCATTAGCAGCTGTTGGGCCACCTAATCCTCGGGCAGATCCAGAGTGCTGCAGCATTCTTCATGGTCTGGTTGCAGCAGTTGAAGCCCTCTGCAAAATAACAGAATACCAGCATGAGGCTCGAACCATGCTTGTGGAGAATGCAGAACGTGTTGGAAACAGAGGAAGAATAATCTGTATTACTAATGCAAAAAGGTATGTATGATGATGTGCTTCTACCATTTAAAACAACCAAAAAAGTTTTATTTCATAGATTTTTAGAAGTCTTGTTGATTGTTAAGAATTATTGTCCTCCATAGCTAGTTTTTTACATTCTCTCTTAGATAGTTTCTTGCCTTATTAAAGGTTTAATTTATGGAGTTCTGTTACAGTAACAAACTGAAAGTTTTCCCCTTGAAATGGGTATTTAGCTGCGTGTTGCTTTGAGCAAAAGATGTGATTATCCAGCAATAAAAAATCCCAAAAAATTCTTTCTAGTGACAGTCATGTTCGGATGCTTGAGGATTGTGTTCAGGAAACCATTCATGAGCATAACAAGCTTGCAGCTAATTCTGATCAGTGAGTATACATTTTATCAATGTAGTTTCTCTTAATTTGTGTGTGCCTATTATCCTCTATGAAATATGGATGTACTTTTGTCACTTAAACATCATTTAAGCAGTTAATTTAGAGTAAGGTTTAATGCCTGTGTGAAATAGAGTGCTAAATCATGGTATTCTGGACTTAGAGCTGGTGTATGATCATTTCAGTATCATCCTTTATCCTCATGGGACAGTATTTCTTTAGGTCGGGGTGTCAAACTCACGGCCCGTGGTCCAAATGCAGCCCTCCACCTTGTTTTATGCAGCCCTCCACCTTGTTTCTCCCCTGCAGCAGCGACGAGCTCCTTGTCCCTGCGCTCCTGCCAGCGCCAGTCATGTGTGCAGCATGTGATGCGCCTTATGCTGCAGGGGCAGGAGAATGTGGCAGCCTTGAGTTTGACAGGTTGTTACCTTCTACATCTTGCTCCAAAATGAGGCTCATACCTGTACCTTGTTACATACCATATATTGCTAATCAGTAATGCATCTGATGCATTTTTCCTAATAACACTGAGCTAATCTTACAGTCATCTTTCTTCAACTAAAATAGCTAACTTCTTTGAAACTAGTTTTTAATGTCTAAATTATTGTTGTCTGACATTTCCCTTGAGATGGAGTGTCTTAAAATACAAGTTGCATCTCCTTTGAGAAGTCATTTTTCCACTGTATGTTTTGTCTAATTAAACAGTGAACTGTTCGGCCCAGAGACTGTGTATTGCCTTGTAAAGTGTATGCAGGTTGAGATCCTATTCTTGGTCACTTCTTAGGCCCTTAGATAGCAGTAGCAGGAGTCTCCTACATCAACCTGCTGCAATTGCAGCCTCATGTATGTATAATTGATACTGCCCCAGGAAATCAGGCTGTAAGTGTACTATAAAGTCAGGTAAGTTGTCCATGCACTCCTGTAGGTAGAGATATGGAACAGTGTCTTTTTCTCTCCATATTTCCAGTCACAACAGGAGATGAGCATGTTATTTGGGTAGCTGTTTCGTGTTCGTTGGAATCCCCCTATGTCTGTGTGTGCACATTTGGGGACACAAATCGTTTGTAGTGTCAATTTTCGGTTGAATGAAGACTAACATTTTATGCAAGTTAAAGATCTGTTCCATTGATATGTCCAAAAAGAAGCATGGAGCTATATTACTTGAAGAGCTAGAAGTGTTACACTTTTTTATTCTGTTAAAAAATTATTTTGAAGTATGTGTTTTTGAAAGTCGTTGATGTAGCCTGGTTTCTACAGAATGATTTCAGCAGCAGTATGTTTTAATGCATCTTTATGATCCTGTGTTCTGGAAATCAAATGAGTCTTGAGATAATTGATATCGTTTCTAGGAGATGGTCTGCCACATTTTAGGCTAATCGTGTTTTTCCTTTTAAGTCTAATGCAGATTCAGAAATGTGAATTGGTCTTAATCCACACTTACCCAGTTGGTGAAGACAGCCTTGTTTCAGATCGTCCTAAAAAAGAGGTAAGGGTAAAATTTATCCAACAGTTAGGAATCATGTCAAACTCAAAATAGACAGTGGAAATTCAGTATTCAGCAGTAACTCTGTGAGCCTCTGGTAAGGTGTTGGAAAAAGTACAGGTTGACAGCCTGCATGTTGCCAGCTAAGGCGTGTGCTTTGTTCTCTCATATGCAGTATCTCTGTTTTTCGTTTCATTACTTTTTGCATTAGTAATTCATGATTTTTTTATGAAGTGAGCTTGTTAATTCCATAGGATGATAGTATTGGGTTTGTGTTTTCTGAGAAGGAAATCACACTTAGGAGCCTGGTGGAAAACCATCAGCTACTTAGTGTGTGGCCTGAGTTAGTTGAGTATCTTCTCTGCTGTTCAGGTGTGAGCTGCTAAATAGCACAAACCCTGTTTTCCCAAGTGTCTGTTACTGAATGATGTGGTTGTTGTTCAACACTGTGTTCCATGTTATCCAGATGAATGTGTTCGCATTTTTAGCCTTTTGGTTGAATGGTTTTCTCATGAAACCAAAACAAGCTTTTGTGTATAAATTCTGTTGTTCTAGTGTTAGCAGACAGAATGCCTTTTTCATGAAAAGCACTGGAAAGCATATCTGCTTCCAAGTGAAATGGTAATGCAGTGTAGGAATGCAGAAAATGCCTGAATGTCATCAAATACGTGAAGTGCTCTACAGGTACTTTTAAAGATTATTTTACAAAAATGTGAAAGGATGCATATAAGAAATTCTATATGTTAATGTCTCAGTTGTTCAGTAACAAAAGGATATGCGCTCCATAGAGTTGTGTACTTAGTGGTGGCGTTTTGAAACCAAGTACTACAAAATATTTTGTGATATATTTTGTAATATATTTGCTCTTCATCAGTTGCTCTGCCTAGTGCTGCTTTAATGTGCTGTCTGTAAGAATGAGAGAAGACGCAAGAAAAGGTGACTTATTCTTAACATAAGCTATCTAGTCCTGCATATTATTTCATAAATGAAAAGGACTGTAATAGCTACATCCTGAGATTCTTTTTTGCAAAACTCTTCTAAAACTCTTCTCTAGTTATGCTAAAAAAAAATGTGAACAGAATCATAGAATAGATTGGGTTGGAAGGGACTTTAAAGATCATGCGGTTCCAACCCCACTGCCTTGGCCAGGGATACCTCCCACCAGACCAAGGCTGCTCAAGGCCCCATCCAGCCTGCCTTGAACACTTCCAGGGAGGTGGAATCCACAGTTTCCCTGGACAGCCTGTGTCAGAGTCTCACCACCCTCATTGTGAAGAATTTTTTCCTAATGTCTAATCTAAATCTTCCACCTTCCAGTTTAAAGCTGTTAACAGAAGAGAATAAATTGATTACTACTTTCCTTTGTAAGAGTTTTTATCACTGTTGTTCTGGTTGGTTGTTTTTTTTATTCCAGAAGCCTAAACCCAATGTCCTTGTGGGCTAGGGAAAAATCAAATGCATCTTAGGGCTTGTGTTTGTTTCCCTTGTGTGTATATGGCATACTTTCAGGTAGGTATATGAAAATTAATTTGTTCCTGTTACTCAGCAGGTAAAAAAGCAAAAAAAAAAGCCCAGATCTGCTATCAACAGGATTTCTTCCCCTTGTTGTGATACTAGCTCTTATTAACAATTAATGACTTGTGGTATTTTATTGCACTTCTAATTTTTTCCAATCTGCAGCAACTGCAACTGTAACAACTGGCATAACCTGTAAAATTCTAAATGAGAAATGATTTTGCTTCTCATTCTTAGTTTCCCATGGTGTGGGGTTTTTTTGAGTCATAGCTTTCCCCCTAGTTGAATTTAGCAGTATAAATGTGCTTACTTTAAAGTTTCAAGTGAATAATACTGTTACATGATGCTAGAGCCTAATCCATTAATACTGTGTATGCTGTGTCTTGTTTATTTTAGCTTTCACCTGTTTTAACCAGTGAAGTGCACAGTGTCCGTGCGGGACGGCATCTGGCTACAAAACTGAATGTTTTAGTACAACAGCACTTTGATCTGGCTTCAACTACAATAACTAACATTCCCATGAAGGTAATATTGTGTCTGTAGCTTTGTGTTAACTAGCTGCATCACTTCTAAATTTGTTTGTGAACTTTTAATGTTTATTTTAATTGTTTTAATTGTTTTTCTCTCCATATCATTTTCTGTTCTGTTTTTTTTTATTAGCCCACATTCAATGTCTGTGACCAGGTTAGTAAAAATAAAGAAGGGGAAAAATTAAAGAAGGATCACAGAACAAAATGTTGTATTGCTGAATCTCAATTTTTTAATGTAGCAATACAAGTGTTGTTTCAGTTCTGTTTGTATTATTTTATATAAATACAGTCTTATTTACATCAGATTACTTTGTCTGTGATTCTTTTGTCTTTTTCTAATTGTGTTTAGATATTCTTGACCCTTGTGCATTATAGTGGCATAGTGAATCTTTTTCCTCTGTTTCATTATTATGCCCACCCAACAAAAAGGTGTTTGTAACTAATAGCTGATTTTTGAACTAAAGGTTTTCCAGTAGGTTTTCCAGTTTGAAGATCCATAGACCAGAAACGGGGACAGCGGATAGGTGTGGTTAAGAAAGATATTAAATTGAATATCTTCTATTCAAAGTTGTTTAAGTCCCTATTTATTACTACTGGAAGGGAAATCAGTGCAGCTAAGATTTTCAAGTATGAAGTTTCCAGTAATTTTCTGATCAGACAGCAAGAGACAATTGAAACAGAAGTGTCAGAATTCAGACAAAAAAGGGCAGGGCAGGTTTTTTCCCGGTGAAAAAATGCCATCAAGTTCTAGTACTGTCAGTCATTCCTCGCGTTTTTGAAAACTACCAATATTGTATGGATTTTGTAAGTGAAAACATGAAATTAAAAAATATTTTCCACAGCTTTAATGAAAGTTGGACATGGGTCATGGCATAAATGTGACTTAAGTTTGCAAATACCTTGTCTGTAACTTTCTGACCTGTGTGCTGCTGGTATGCCTCTCCCTTCTGCCTTTGTCGTTATAGTAATAGACTGTTGGGTTCTCTGTGTTTTTTATTTTTTTTTCTTAACTTGTAATAAATGACCAAGGTTACTGTTCTGTTTTTGCTAGTCCTCTGCAGCTGTTTAAAGATGCAGTGTCCTCTTTACAAACTTCTATTTTTTTTATTATGAACTTGCAGCTGCAAGTACACTTCTTAAATATCGTTAAGTACAAGGAAATTATAATGTGTTCACAGTGGATTCTTTTTGTTTGAATTGAGATTTTTAGTTAAGAAAAGTAATTGCTAGTCTTTTCTGAAGTGACCATTTGTTGCTACTCAGTTAGATGTAACTGCTGCTGCTATTTAATATGTCTTAGACTTCTTTAACTTCACTAACTTAAACAAAAGTAGCTACACACTTTTTACCTATTTTAACCTATATTTACCTATATTTTGCCTATATAAATATATTATCTATATATTACACTGTGCACCCTGTTGTGACACTCGTATAAAGAGGAAACCATAGGGTTTCAGAAAGGGAAAATGGAGGAAAAGCAGATGGCGGCATCTTTAAACTGGTCAGAGAGCAAAGTTTCCTCAACATTGCAATCCTGTTGTCTGCTGTACTTAAATGACTTTTTGTTTTCTTCTGGAGTGAAAGGTAAATGTAGAATCACTCATTTATAAAACCAGTGAACGCTGACTAATACAACTTTGTTTATTCTTTCCACCTTTCTGTTTTAAAGGAGGAACAACATGCTAACACATCTGCCAACTATGATGTGGAGCTCCTTCATCACAAAGAGGCACATGTTGACTTTTTAAAGAGTGGTAAGTAGAATTAGTCCTCTGAGAGTGGCTTTTGATCAGCCTGCTGCAAGCATTCACAAAGAAGGATTGTGAGCTTCAAATTGATATAAATTTCAGGCACAATTAGCATGTTTTCAGTTATTCCTTACAACCCAAGATCTTGAATTGTAAGGTTGGCATTGGAGTTTTGCTCATTACTCACACATTGTAATACAGTAACAGTGATATAGTAATGAGAGACAGGTCAAATTAATCAAAGTTTCTCATATGGTCAGGATATTTGTGGGAGATTTGAGGCATGTTAACTTCTTATTGAGATATAAAAGATACATGAGACCAGATGTGCTGTGATTTTATAAAAGTAAGTACCTCTTGTGGGTACTTGTGGAAAACTATTCCTTGCACAATTGAGCAAGCAAAATATCTTTTTGCTAAGTTAAAATCATATCGCTTACATAGCCCTATTTGTGACAGTGATTGCTTTGGAAAATACAATAATTACTCAACTTCTGAACTTTTTTGTATTGTTTGAAGCACTTAAGTATCCTTTTTATAAATTTGGAATTATTACCTAGTATTTTTCTAAGGTGAATTATTAACTCCGCTGAGGTTAGAAAGAAACACAATAGTAAGCCTCAAGCAAAACTATTTTGTTCAGAAAACAGTTTTTGATGTAACATTTTGTTAATAGGTCAGACTAAAACTTCTATATTAATAGAATGAAAAGCAGAGAGAAGCAGTGAAAAAACCCTTAGCCTGTGCCTGCATGATGTGGGTGTCAAACTCACAGCTCCTGCCCCTGCAGCGTAACACATGTCACACACTGCACTTGTGACTGGGGCTGGCTCAAGGAGCAAGTCTACTAATAAAAGCCAAAAGAAAATTCTGACTGCAATTCCTCTTCAGATTTTTTTCATCAGAACTTTGAGAGAGGAAAAAAGTCTGCTTTTAGGTCCTGTAAATTTTGTTTCTTTTGTTTGTTGTTTGTTAGTGTGTTTTTAAAATTTTTCAGCTGTAATAGGTCTGGTACTAGAAAAGCACAAATTAAGCTACATTAGTCTTATTTCACAGTATCACAGTATCACAACGTTGGAAAAGACCTCTGAGATCATCTAGTCCAACCTATGACCCAACACCAACACCTGCTTGTCATTTAAACCATGGCACTAAGTGCCTCATCCAATCTGTTTTTAAACACCTCCAGGGACGATGACTCCACCACCTCCCAATGGCCGATCACACTTTCGGTGAAAAATTTGTTCCTAATATCAAGCCTAAATCTCCCCTGGCGAAGCTTGAGACCATGTCCTCTTGTTCTGTCACTGGTTGCCTCAGAGAAGAGACCAACCCCTGCCTGCCTACAGCCTCCTTTTAGGTAGTTATAGAGAGCAATAAGATCTCCCCTGAGCCTCCTCTTCTCCAGGCTAAACAATCCCAGCTCCCTCAGTCACTTCTCATAGGGCTTGTGCTCCAGCCCGTTCACCATCTTCCTTGTTCTCCTCTGGACACATGTTTCGTTCTTTGAAATGCTACTAGAAAATTCTTAGATTATGAAGGGTTAGACTAAACACTCACTTAGAATCAATAGAATCATCTGGTTGGAAAATACCTCTAGGGTCATCAAGTCCAACCATATATATTACGTACAATGTTGCTTGTTGATGTATGTTTCTGATTCCTCCCATTTATTCTGGGTTTGAGCATATTAAGTGAGTGTGCTACTGTAATTTTGAAACTTCATCGAAAACTCAGTATTAAGGAGTATTGATAATGTCTGGTTTGATGCAATCAGGTGATTTTTACCAGACCAGTTATCAGTAAGGCATTGTATGAAAGCATTTTAAGGGTGAAACATCAATGGCCAGTATAGCATGTTGAGAGATGGCCAAATTGAATCTGAGAGGTTGTAGGCAGGCAGAGGTTGGTCTCTTCTCCCAGGTAACCAGTGACAGAACTAGAGGGACCTGGTCTCAAGCTTCGTCAGGGGAGGTTTAGGCTTGATATTAGGAACAAATTTTTCACTGAAAGTGTGATCGGCCAATGGAATGCACTGCCCAGGGAGGTAGTGGAGTCCTTGTCCCTGGAGGTGTTTAAAAGCAGATTGGATGAGGCACTTAGTGCCATGGTTTAGATAAGTAGGTGTTGGTGTTGGGTCATAGGTTGGACTCGATCTCAAAGGTGTTTTCGAACCTTGTGATACTGTGAGATAGCAAGATAGTGGATGGTGAGACCAAATACTTCTTTCTCCAAAAAGGACAACTTGTCAAATGTACCTTTAGATTAGTTTCAGTTTTAACCTTGGGATATAGTGTGTACAAGAAATGGTCAGCTTTAACACTTGTTAAGGGTTCTGATTTCTGTGTGGAAAATTAAAAAAGATATTGTCTCAAAGCCCTAAGCATTTTAAAGAAAAAGTTGCCTGTTAGAGATAAAACGTACCTATAATTTTCTAAATGTCGAATCAAACCTATGGAACATACTCTGAAGCCACAGTATTTTGTTTGATGGATTGTTTTTTAAAATACATGCAACAGCTGCTGCTTTTAAAAGGTTATTTTTTCAACTGCCACTGCTAGTAACTTTCTTTGCTTAGTTTGCCTAGCTAACTTCTTCTATGAGATTGCATTTTGTATATGCTCATGTTATAAATAATTTACGTCTTAAAAGCTTAGACTTCTTTTCCAGTAATAGCGAAAATATAGCTGTGACACACTTTCTCTGGCTTTATATTGCAGGCGATAATCACACAGGTGGCAATAGCAGAGAAGGCACATTTAAAGAAACTGTAACATTAAAATGGTGTACTCCTCGAACAAACAGTGTAGGTCGGTAACGTATTATCTTACAAAACTGATATTCTAAGTTGTGTTGAATGCTGTTCACTCTGTACACTGATAATCTGAGCAAGGAGGTAATTTACTACGTGTTAATGCTGATTTTTTCCTTTTTTTCTACAAACCTTGCTGCTGACTGCACCTTGCTTTACTAATGGACATATGATGCTCTTCTGGTCCTGGCTAATCAGTGCAGAATCAAAATGCTATCTTTAGTGTAATTTTTTGAGTACTAAGTAAAAAGCTTTTTGAGGAAACTTAATGTGTGCAATGTAACTGTCAGTAGACCAGTCCCTCTATATTAACTTTCGAATCTGAGTAAGGAAGAAACCTCTGCCCAAATCTGAGTAAAGGAGAAAAAGGGAAGATTTAGGGTGACACAGTAACCTCCTGGCTGTTCAAACTCGTGACTCCTGCTGTTCTCCTGCGCCTGCAGCGTAATGCACATCACATACACAACTGGTGCTGGCTGGAGCGTAGGGGCAAGGAGCTTGGTGCTGCTGCCAGGTAGAAACAAGGTGGAGGGCTGGATTTGGTCTGTGCAGATAGGACCTGAGAATGTTCTTGGAATTGAGGGTACTGGAACGATTTGTGAGGGGATGGTGAAAGACTTTTAGACTGAAGGAGCACTAGGCTTTTGAGTTTTGTGGACTGTGGAATGGACAGACTCCTCCTCTTGCTTTCTTTTATTTTGTAGGATGATTTTTCTGCGTGTGGAACCACTCTCTCAACTTTTCTACTGATTTATTTTTCAGAATTACACTATTGCACTGGAGCATACAGGATTTCACCAGTAGATGTAAATAGCAGACCGTCTTCATGCCTTACAAACTTTCTCCTTAATGGTAAATTTGTCTCCTTGGCCTGATTATTTAACATTTTAATTGTTAATATTGTGAATAGAGCACTTACCACGTTTTGGGTTGTATAGCAGTAAATGTGTCCATGCTGTAAAAATGCCCAGTTTATTATAACATGTCATAAATAAGAAAATAAACTTGTTAAATGTATTGTTAAACCGAATATGTTTTGAAACTTGACAATAGGAGGAAAGATGTAAAGAAGGAGTAGGTATTGAATTCTGGTAGTTCTTTTCTGAATCCAAATGTAGAGTACTTTTTGCTTTATCCTCTGTAGTAGGAAACACTGCTTTCAGTAAGTGACAGTGCACTTGATTGCAGTGCTTACACTGACTTGCCAAATAGTAGCAACTTATGTCTGTGCCTTATTTTTAGCAAATGCTGGGCAGCCTCAGAAAGCTCTTTTAACTGGTTTATGAGCAGCTAACTACGTTGGTCAGTTGAAGCAGATGTACTGATGCATACTGAGATCAATCAAAAAGTGGATTAGATTTTGGTTATCTTTTGCTTATCTGCAAGATCTTGCCCATTACCATGAATAGTCTTCCTATAAGAGGTTAAAAAAGATAAGCCAAAGCTGGTTCACACAGACAAGTGATACGTAGTCAGTATTAATTACATGCGGGTTTTTGACAGTCTGAAAAAAAAATTGCATTACCAATGTACTTTTAGTGCGATGTTTCCTTCAAGTTGTTTGAATGTCTGAACAAATGTGTGCTTTTTTAAAAACACTATATTTTTATGTATTTTTCTGTAAAGATTCTGTACTGAAAAAGTTACTTTGATTAGTTCTAACTTTTATTGAAGTTAGTAGCATATTTCAGATAACCTCTCTCTTCTGGTCTTCTGGTGTTGCTTCCTTGTAACAAACAACTTAAAAGGCACCCTTTAATGCTTAGTGTATTTTACTGGAGATAAGACAAAGGCAGTTTCATTTCTCTATCTGAAGAACAATATCCATTTTAAGCATTGAAAATAGTATCAGTTAATACCTTTATACTCAGGAAGGCTATTTTGTTTTTTAGAAGTTGCTTTTAATGAGAGAGTTTCAGCAGTAGGGCCAAGTACGATTAGTATACAGTGTAATCTGTAATAATTAAAAATAGCAATCTGCACTCACACCATATATTATTTTAATGTCTTATAAATATGTAAGGTCTTACAAAGTAATTGGTTGGTCAAGGAGAATAGGCTTTTTGATTTTTCTGTGTAAAATTTAAGAGTGTATGAATCTGTGTTTGATGTAAAGACATGGAGTAAATGGAGGAGGTAGCTGTTTGTTGTTCGTGTAAATCAGGGGTGTCAAGCTCACAGCCTGCAGGCTGAATCCATCCCTCCACCTTGTTTTATCTGGCCCTCCACCTTGTTCTTACCCAGCAGCAGCAATGTGCTCCTTGTCCCTGCGCTCCTGCCAGCGCCAGTCATGGTGTGCAGCGTGTGACACGTGTTACGTTGCAGGAGCAGGAGAACAGTGAGAGCTGTGAGTTTGACACCCCTGGCCTGGATGAAAACACAGCTTTAATGAATCTGGAGTCCTACTGACCAGCTGCAAACCTGTATTGTGTATACATAGTTCTTGATTTAAAATTGCAGTTCACAGTAACTAGTGAAACTGATCTCATTTCCAACAGGTCGTTCTGTTTTGTTGGAGCAACCACGCAAATCTGGCTCTAAAGTAATTAGTCACATGCTCAGCAGCCATGGAGGAGAAATTTTTCTGCATGTATTAAGCAGCTCGCGATCAATTCTAGAAGATCCCCCATCAATTAGTGAAGGATGTGGTGGAAGGGTCACTGACTACCGGATTACAGTAAGATTCTTTTCTTTTTTCTTAAGTTGTTGCTTATCCGAAATGACAAGAGATAAAGTGCAGTAGATGTGTGAAGGAAATGTTGGTATGTTTTCTGGAGAGCTGGCGTGGATTGTGTGGTCAAACTGGTTTTCTTTGTACTACTGGTAAATATTTAGTGCAAAGAGGTACATCTGCTTATTGTTATGCCTGCTTCATAGAACCCTTTCCATGTCAAGGAAGTACTTGCCTCCTTGCACTCTGAGTATTTAAAGTTTGTTCTGATTCTAGAATAACGTTTTTCTTGGCAAGTTTTTTTCTATGGGTTGGGTACACACAGGACTGTATCCTGCTTTTTTCGTCAGAAGGATACATTGCACGTCAGTGGTTTGTACAAGAAGAATAAGAGATGAAGCTGTCAGCTTTGAACTCTGGATATGGAGTAGACAATCAGCTGGCATTCATTTTAGTTTTTTCATTTTATTTTTTTCAACACATCCTTTATACCTGTTGTAAACATGCAGAAGTAGCTTCCAGAAAAACAAAATGAAACTCTTACAATACATGGAATACCTTGCAGATCCAGAAAGCTGCTTCTTCAAAAACCTTCCTCTTCAAAAACCTTGCATCAGTTTTTAGCCCATATTTTTGTACAACTATTTTTGTGTTCACCCTGAGTAATGTCCATCAGAAAGTTAGAAAAAGGGGTCTGGTTGTTAGGGTCAAACTTAGTGATGGGGATGGTACATGCTTAGTGATAAGCAAGACTATGCTGTTTTGCCCGTTCAGTGAAAGTTGCTTTGTTAGAGAAATGCCTAATTGTATCTTGTTTGGTTATCATTAGGATTTTGGTGAATTTATGAGGGAAAACCGATTAACTCCTTTTCTAGAGCCCAGATATAAGATGGATGGAAGTCTTGAAATTCCATTGGAACGTGCGAAAGATCAGTTAGAGAAACATACTCGTTACTGGCCTATGATTATTTCTCAGACTACCATTTTCAACATGCAAGCTGTAAGTAACCTGGGGTTTGTAAACTTTTCTTCTGTTGCAGATTAAGTTTCACCTTGCTGCTTGAAATATTAACTCTTATTTTATGGTAAATCATTTGCTGAAAAATAGTTTTGCTTTCATTTAAGTACTCTAATGCCAGTAAGTTATTGGAATGCTATCTGAATAGGATGGATTATTTGAACTTGACAGCTACAGTGCTTCTGGGTAAAGCAAACATGCATCTGTTTATTCCTACTCAGTTATTACTAAATTGAGGATAAGATGGGCTGATTTTGTTGTGTGTTGTTCCATGGTTCCATTGCCTTTGATTTTTCTTTTTTCCTGGCTCTGTCCTGCAATATACACAGATTTTCTTGTTGTTGACTTTTGGTTTGTCTTACAGGTAGTGCCATTAGCCAGTGTGATTGTAAAAGAAGCAATGACTGATGAGGATGTTCTGAATTGTCAAAAAACAATATACAATTTGGTGGACATGGAAAGGAAAAATGATCCGCTGCCAATTTCAACAGTTGGTACCAGAGGAAAGGGTCCAAAAAGGTTACTTGCATATCTCTTTTTGGTGGTGTTGGGCTTTTTTTCAGAAATATTGTTTTGACATTGTTTTCCTACCAGTTTTTTTAAATTTGTCCGAAGGTGATAGTCATATGCAAAACAAGTACTGTGAGTACTTTAAAGGCTGTGACAGTACTGATATTGCTGCATGTTAGGAAAAACGCTATCATTTTATTACCCAAAAATTTTGAGTGTGTTGAAAAATATGAAAGCAAATATAGTCATCAAGAAAGGTAAGAGATTGATACCAACTAGGACAGATAAAGTGAAAGAATTTCAAATTATTAAAAAGGAAAATTTAAGGATATTATAAATGAACAATGCTTTAGCATTGGATTATATTAGACTTGTCAAATCGTTTTGAAACAGTTATTTAAAATATGGGCTATTCCTTTCAAACAAGCAGAAAATTTCCTGTTATCTCAGTCATTGTGATGTGTGCATTCTATTTCCAAGATTTGACTGAAAAGGAATTCAGCTATAGAAGATTTTCCCATGTGACTGGAAGTTTGCAGTAGTGTGGTACAATACAGTTATTTCTAATTTATTTTTATGTGAATAATTAAAGAGTAGTTAATTTGCGTGTCAGGATATGAGTAGCTCTCTGCGTATCGTGACTTTGCATAATTGACAAACACCTGAGAGGATTCAGCAGTGCCTTTTGGCAGTGAGGGCTTGTGGAAGTTAGAATTTTGTTTCAGTGGACACAGGCTATTTCAGTTTAAATTTAACTCTGTGTTAATTGGGAGATGTTAGGTGCAGTGTGGTTTTAGGTTTCAAAGGTGGTGTAATCCCAGGTGGATACACCTCCAGTACAAGAGGACAGAGAATCTGTTCACAGTTATTTTTGGGGTTGGGGTGGTTTTTTGTTTCTAAGGTCTGTAATTTGTTCAGTGGATTAGTTATCCATCCTGTATGTATTATCTTTGTATCTCGCCTTCCTTAGAGATGAACAGTACCGGATTATGTGGAATGAATTGGAGACCCTTGTACGAGCACACATAAACAACTCTGATAAACACCAGCGAGTCTTAGAATGCTTGATGGCTTGCAGAAGCAAGCCCCCAGAAGAAGAAGAGCGCAAGAAGCGAGGTAGAAAAAGAGAAGACAAAGAGGACAAATCAGAGAAGTTGTGCAAAGACTATGAATCAGATAAGCCATGGCAAGAATCAGAAAGGTAAAATTTCTAAAGTGAAAGAAAACTGTAGCATAATAATTTTTGTTCTTCCTACTGCAAAGGGGAAAGTATTTATGGTGGAACAGGTGCAAGTTTCAATTTTATGTGTTCGTGCTTGGAACCTTGGCTTACTACTAGTGAGCGTGGATTCCGAGGGTTTTTGAATCAGTCACCATTACTAAGCCTGGGAAATGAGCATCTTATTACGGTGCCTGCTTATGAGACTTCTCAAATTAACATATTTTACAAGCAGTATGTTTCTTTGACAAGTTGTTGACCACTTAGGGCTTTATACCTTGAGGAGTCGCTGCTGTTACATTTTATTGTAACCACACCACCTATTAGACATTAAGCTGCTTTATAGCAATATAAAGCACGACTGAAAACTTGAGACAGGCAGTTATTGTCTCTTGAGCTGTAGATAGTTTAGTGTTCAGGTACATAAACAATCCAGATTGATTTGGTTCCTGTCTTCAGTTGAACATTAGGAGTGATTGTGCATACACCCACTATCGGTAATTCATGTTGCTATTGTAGTTTATCTGGGTGGTAAACATCTGTCGATCTCTTCTGTTTCCTGGCTTTCAAACTACTATTCTGAAGAGATCAAAACTCACTCATGGTAGTAAGCTTAATTTGCATCTGTTTTGTGTGTGCTGCAATCATTTAGGATAGGATGACCTTTTCACCTACCTTATTGTCAGCATGATGATGACCTTTCATGCCTTTCTGTGTATGATCAAATCCGTTCCTAAAATTGCTTTTCCATTCAAATGTGGAACAAAAATGGGAACTGAGATAAAAGGAGTTTCATATAGAATGTGTCTGAAATCATGTGGAAAAGATAACAGGAAATTGTGTGGTATTTTTGTGTGTTCATTGTTACTTAGTCTCTCCTTTAACATTTATAGTGATCGACTGTCTCAGCTAAGATATAAATACTGCTAACTAACTTCACCTAAATATTTGTGATCCTTCCTTTAAGGATTTATCCAGAGGATCATTTGCCTAGTCTTCTTATTGTTTTTCACCCATTCCAAAGGGTCAAAAGTAATTTTCTTATGAGTTGTGTATAACTTTGAGGAGTACAGTATTGAGAATCAGGAGTGCTGCTCTAATGTATTTTTGCTTTACTGTTTTCCTTCCCTCTCAAAAAGGTTAAAAGGACTTCTGGATCGTGAAAAAGAAGAACTAGCAGAAGCTGAAGTTATCAAAGATTCTCCTGATTCCCCTGAGCCACCCAACAAAAAACCTCTTATTACAATGGATGAAACGCCCACAGTTGAAAAGGCAAAAGGTAAACCAGAAGAATTGCAACAGATTAAAGATAAAGTTGGTGTATCAGTCTGTATTTTCTAAAGCAATGAGATGACTCTTCATGGAGTTAAAGTAGAGTCAGTCAGGTATTTTTAATTAAACACTCAGTGTTGAGAAATTCGTGATAAATATTCTAATTTCAACAAGTGTAAGTAAAAAGAGAGATACCAAGATACTGTGTGGGTCTGCTGATAGGCTCTGGGGTTGACTTGGGGTTGGATGCATTTCTACTGGTGCTATTTGAGGTACCGCATGCCACAAATTCAAGGACAGGTATCAGAAATCACCATCTCCTGCTGACTAATAAATATAAACTTGCCCAAGAGTGCAGTTGTTGGAATGGGCATTTCTCACTGATTTCTCTTCCCTAGTGTGAGCTGTTATCTGTCACAATGGTTGAGCTGATGTTGATATTTGCATTTGAAGCAAAGTCAATCTCATATGGAGCAACTAATCAGCTGTCATCTCTTTGCATATTTTGTATTTGTTTAGCTTCTACTATAAAGCTGTTTAATATGTGGGTTTGATATGTGATACTACCATAGCCTGTAATTTCTTTTAAGTCTTTATAGTGATGTAATGCTTAAGAATTTAGACATTAAATCACTTAGACTTTTTTTACTTGCAATTTCAGGACCAATGTCCTTGCTGTCATTATGGAGCAACAGGATTAATACTGCCAACTCTAGGAAACACCAGGAATTCATTGGTCGTTTGAACTCTGTCAACAATAAAGCTGAGTTATATCAACATCTGAAAGAAGAAAATGGGTTTGTATCAGTAAATGTGTCACTACAAATATCTTAGTAGTCAGTATTCAGCATGGAGGAATACTTCAGTTTCAACGTTGAAAAGATTCCTTTTCAGGAGTAAAATGTATAACCACGTTCCTTTGTCTCTTGGTATTGATGGAGAACTACAGTAGCATTTGCTTTTCAGTTGTTTGCATCTGTGCTGAGCAAGGCTGGAAGCTGATAAATGGTCTTCCCTGTGCCTTAGTGGTCGCCCTTGCAGCAAAGCTCTTAACTTTAGGGGATTAAATGGTAGCAAAGTTGAAGTTTCTTGTGCCAATCTGTTGCTTGCTTTAGCTTCCCAAGGGAATGGCTGATATAACCATATTGTCAGTCATACAGTAGTTGAATCTTATGCTGTGCTGTAATGAAGTTGATGGTAGTCTGTTCTATTATACCAAAAAGTACTGAAAAACTAAACCAACCTTCTCTTAAGCAAGTGGTGGTGGTAAATGGTCAGTATAAGAAGAGTGAAAACAATGACCTTGAAACAAGCTACTAGAGCTCAAATTTTAGAAATAGAGGGTGCTGACTGATGAGAAGCTTGACATGAGCTGGCCGTGTGTGTTCACAGCCCAGAAGGCCAATTGTATCCTGGGCTGTGTCAAAAGCAACATGGCCAGCAGGACAAGGGAGGTGATTCTCGCCCTCTACGCTGCTCTCCTGAGGCCCCACCTGGAGTATTGTGTCCATTTCTGGAATCCCCAACACAGGAAGGATGTGGAACTGTTGGAATGGGTCCAGAGGAGGGCACAAAGATGATCAAGGAGCTGGAGCACCTCTGCTATGAGGACAGGCTGTTCAGCCTGGAGAAGAGAAGGCTCTGGGAGACCTTATATAGTGGTCTTCAGTGCCTGAAGGGGCTACAGAAAAGCTGGGAGGGGATTTTTTTACAAGGGCAAGTAGTGATAGGATGAGGGGGAATGGCTTTAAATTGGAAGCGGGAAGATTTAGATCACGCATCAGGAAGAAATTCTTCACGCTGGGGGTGGTGAGACATTGGCACGGGTTGCCCAGGTAAGTTGTGGGTGCCCCCATCTTGGAAGTGTTCAAGACTGGTTTGGATGGGGCCTTGAGAGACGTGGTCTGGTGGGAGGTGTCCCTGCATACAGCAGGGGTACTGGAACTGGATGATCTTTAATGTTCTCTTCCAACCCAGACTGTTCTGTGGTTCTATGAATGCAGGCTTTTGTTGAGCTTGATAGTAGATCGATTTCTGTCGTTGCCGGGAAGTCTCTTTGCAGAAACCTTTCCTTTTGTACTGATTGCTGCTTAAAGAGGAGATAAGATTGTGGTGTTTGGGCCAAGGAGAGATGGGATAGTGAAATAAAAAGTATTCATTGTATTTCCAACAACAAATTTACTAATTGTTGTCTTTTATTTCAGAATGGAAACGACGGAAAATGGAAAAGCAGGCCGGCAGTGATGATTAATTTTGTTTCTTTGGACAAAACTGGGCCGAATTGCAAAAATATTTCATGCTGGAATTGATATTGGTATCATACCAGTACAATTGTATAGCTCTGTTTTAATTGGCTTTTACATTTTTCTATTATTTTTGCTATGAAATATGAAACCCGCATATCACATTAAATTAGTAGTGTGCAAATCAGAGCTGTCCTGAAGTATTTTACAGTAATATTTTTAGGATGAAGAAAACCTCTGCTGCCATGTACATCAAGTAATGAAAAATATTAGTCAGAGTTTAAAGTCCTTTCTCATAAGTATCGTTTAAGATTTCAAAGTCAGTGACAACTGAAAATATTCAAATAATTGATAATTAACTGATAGTATTGCTCCTTTTGGTTCATGGATGCTTTTATTTATACGAAACTTCCTCAGGAGTTCAGAATTATGGAAAAGACTGCACACTGAGTACCTGGTCACTGGGCTGAGAAATTGACAGTCTTGGTTTCCAATGAAGGCGTGGGTTTACAGATAAAAATTTTTGGTTTAAGGACTTTTAAAACCTCATTAGAAATTATCTCTAGAAAGCAAAGCCATTCAGGTTGTGCTGGAGTTAAGTCTTTGTTTGTAAGCATAAGTAAAATAAAATTTTTGCTAATAATTAAATTATTTTTTTATTTAAATACGCCCTGTAAGACGCCTGTGGTTTTAGATCTAAGCTTTTTGAATGTCGTGAGGAGAGTTCTTGTGAATATTAATGGCTGTGAAATTGCAAAGTAAATGATCTGTCTTCATTTTCTTTGAGTAGAGCTGGAGAGTAGAATTCCTAAATGGGGAAACTCACCCTGTGTCTGTGATGTAATTCCTTGTAAGATTTTGGGTTGGCTTCCTGATGGGTCAACTTGAGTGGGCTAAGGAAAGATGAATAGCTAACCTCTCCAAGTATATCATCAGTCTTTCTCTGATCTGCATACCTTGTTTTATTCTAGCTTATATAAGCAACTGAAGGTCTTACGGATTTGATGTTATCATTTAAGTTGATTTAAGACACCTCTTTTTTTGAGATTTTCTAAAACTAAATATATTTCTTCACCTGAAACTTTAAATACCGTAGATCATGATGGCCAGACCTGAACACAAACATCATGAAAGTATTGTTTGCTTAACATTGGTAGCTGAGTGCTTTCTTCAATTGTGTTAAAGTGCGATGTATAGTGATCACTTAGCCACTGTGATGCAGATGTTTTCTGCTAAGTGATTTTTGGAACTGTTTTTACAGAGTGATTAGAGTACTTTCATGATAATATTTTATATCATTTTCTAAAACTTACGTAGCTTCTACAGAACAATGTGTAATTTCGGAAGTCTTTTGTTTTCATTACTTAATTGAAAATAGGATGCCCTGCATCACCACATCTCTTGGTATCCTGTTCTGATGGAGAAAACTACTATGGAATTACTGTTCCTCATAAGTTTCTGGGGCTTTTTTTTTATGAGATTGTGTACTTATCAGTCTGGATATTTCTGTTTACTAGAGTAGTTTCAAAGGCTGGGGCTAGGGAGCGTGTACATACATGTCAGCTTTCTGCAATTTGTTGATAGTCTGGAGAAGTATGGCTAAAAAGCATATCCTGTGCCTTGGGGAACTGTGTGTATTGCATCTGCCAGTGCGCCATTAGTATTCAGCTGCAGTCCTTAATTATGCAGAAGAATTAAATACCTCATTAGAGGAGAAGAAAAATTCTGCACCTGCAATTAAAGATGTATTTGTTTAGCTTGTTTACTTAACTACATTTTCCACTTTTGGAACATCTGCCAGGTAAGACTGAGTAATTAAATGAATGCAGCCTGATTCTTCGAGGTGGTTGACTGGGCCTGTGTTCTGAGCACTTGAAGAGTCTTGCTGAGACATGAGATACTACAAGGGCTGATGTTTCCTGTGGTAATCCTTTACCAGTCTTCTGTCTAGAGTGTTGATTGCAGCAAATAACTGCTGCTTTGTTGGCTTCTATTCTACACCAAACTTTGTAACCGGAAAGCATTGGAGTACTCATCTAGTGGAATTTGTATTTATTCAAAAAGTTATGCAACATTTCAAACACAGACAAATGCAACTCATTTGTGCAAGAACATGTAAATCCTGTCACTACTCTTATATTCGTAGGTAACAGGTTAGCAACATTTATGCACAGCTAACTGGAACATGTTGTTCACTTGCTCCCACAAATATCTTGTGATTAGAGGTGGATTGTACTTCTTCAGTGTGCACACAAATATGGTGTAATCTGTTCAAATACTTTGGTCCTGTAGCCCTTGGTATACTTGTGGCCGAGCTGTTCAAATTCTCTCTCTATGCTATGACTACTGGTTGAGGTGTGCTGCTGTTGGAATTGCTATTGGGTGGTGTGAATCTTAGAGAGAAGGCAAACCAGCAGGGGCTGAAGGGACCTGCATTGGTGCATCATGCTGGCATTCGGTTGTTTGCAAATGTTCATTTGTACTACAACATAGAAGTGGACCACTAGAGAGATACTCATCTCCCTTTTGTGGACCATTCCCAGGTCTGTCCCTGGAATGGTTTCCCTTTGGACTGATCAGCAGCCTGCTCCCAAACTGGTTCCAGTTTTGACTGGTGTCCTTACAGTAAGAGTACACATTTGTGCCTGTGTTATTAAGCCTTTGGCTAACTCGCTGCTCTCCAGTGTATGCTCACTGTGCTACAGCAGTGTTTGTGGTGGTGGGGCTGCCCTCTGTACAGGGTGGCTTTGATGCCTTCTGCTTAAGAGTTCATCAGAATAATAGGTGATCTCTGTGTGCCATGTCTGCCAGAACACACCCTGACAGGATTGTTACCTGGTGAGTGCTTGTTCCTGGACAGCTTAGTGAGCCTGTTATCTCCAGAGCTGCAGTGTCAGTGGTCTAAGACTTTTTGGCAAACCACCTTCTTCAGTCAAGTCCTGTGGCAATTCTGCAAAGTACATTCTGTATGGATCTCCTTTCCTTTCTATGTGGTGGTGCTGGTGGTATTTTGGTCCTATTTCACACTCTGCTTTCAGGTTTAAGGAAGATTTACTCAGTTCTAAAATAGCTTACAGTTTAAAATTGGAAGTTATGGATTAAGTAGTTTAATCCATAATTAAATTATTGATTACATTTGGTATATGTTTATCTATTAGACTGAAAGGATTCAAAAGTATTTGAAAAGTTTAGAAAGTCTAACACATTTTCTTCCCTGTGGTCATTGAACTGTCATGGATAGAAGCAGACAAGAGAGACAGTTTTACTGTAAGGAAGCAAGTCTGTAACATTAAAACGTATTTTTAAAAAGTAGATTAACACAATTATCTGACAGGAAGAGTTTCATGCTAAGTAGCTACTGTTGCCTTTAAGTGCTGCATGTAATTTGTTTAACTGAAATGCCAGGAGTAATTTTGAAAGACTGAGGACAGAGACGGTGTCACCTGTGAGACAGGGACAATTACTGGATGCATTTTTTGAAAATACTAATCTAAAATTCCAGGATGACTTAGAGACTCAAAGGTTGTATTAACATCTTAATTTGAAAGGAAACATCAGTCTTTCTGATAGTTCTGCCTGCTATATGTAGATTGTGTATGAATCAGGCAGTCATAGTAGGGTTCATTCTACTCAGTACTGGGCCATGACCCCTCATTCTCACCAGCATCAGCTTACTATACATTTCTTGTTCTGCTTTGTACAGATGTATGACTTGACCCTCTACCTCTATAGATTCCTTTACTTTAGGGGTGCCAAACTCACTGCTCCCACTGTTCTCCTGCCCCTGTGGCGTAACATGGGTCACGCGCTGCACACGTGACTGGTGCTGGCAGGAGCACCGGGACAAGGAGCTCGGCGCTGCTGCTGGGGAGAAACAAGGTGCTGGACCGGATAAAACAAGATGGAGGGACGGGTTTGGCCCATGGGCCATGAGTTTTACACCGCTGCTTTACCTGCTTTACTTGGCACTTTGTTGTAATGCTTAGTTTCAGGGTTCTGATTTTGCTACTGCCTGTCAGGCATAGGCTAAGTATGTTAGGTTTTGAATTGAGAAGTTTTTATAAAGTTACTAACTGCATTTGACTTAACTGTGCGTAGTAAGGATAGTGCATTCTAGTACAAATTGTCTTTTTTTCTATATTTGCTCTTAATATAATTTAAAAGATCTTAACTTAAATCTGGGTATTATCATTCCGGGTGGTCATACCCTCTTGATAATGGGGAGGGAGTTGGTATTTTGGTGGCTGGAAAGATGGTATGGTGTTAGGCAATCTTGCTGACCTAGAATGCTGTGCTTGGGAGGTGAGTGATACTGAAGGTGGTATCCATGGCTGAGGTGAAAGTGAAGCCCTGCACTCATGTACAGGTGCTTTGCGAGGTTTCAGGACATCCAGTTCCACATCAGCATGGCCTAACTTGGAGTTCCTCTGAAACGTCGCAAACTGTGATCCAGGAATTTTCCTGTGATGCTTGCAAAAACCATAAACCAGTATTATCAGAACAGCTGCAACACTGATGCAAAGACTGCTTATTAGGACAGATAGGGTCTTCTTAATTATGAAGTCTTTCTTGTCTTGAAGTGTAGGCACAGTACTGTCAAAAGACTCGTGGGGCAGCTTTGTGGAGGGAATGCAGACTTCACTGTATGAAATGTTGAAAATTACATCGATTTTGTATTCTGGCAACATTGCTTGGACAAAGTGTGGGCTAATGTATCCATTGGGCTCTCTCAATTTCTCTAGTGCTTCCCGGATTTCATCTTTTGCACACCAGCTGGAAGACCTGTTGGCGCTTGTACACAGGGAACTGTTATACCATGAGATTACTGTGGACCCAGGTTTGAGAGCAGTCACCATGATCCCTTTAGGACTGGTGGAGTTCAAATAGAGGGAGACCTTCTCTAGAAACAAACTAACCCTCTTCCTCTCTCTCAGGAAGGAGTGGTAGCTGTTTTTTGTTCTGACAGTGTAAAGGTGGCACGGTGCGTTGATGGGCTTCAGAAGCTCAATGGTGAAGGATTCCAAGGCAGTCAGTCCTCCTGAATCTGTTGCAGACAGCACAAACTCCTGAGGTGAATACTGGAAGTCAATATCGAGGGGATATCCATGCATGGTTTGCTGAGAGGTGTTAAATTGCAGCCAACTTTCTGATCCCAATGGAGAGCCGTCAGCTGGAATGATTTGTAGAGATAACGCAGTTGAGTTGCCATCTTCCTCATCGTAAAATGTGTTGGCAGGTACGGGGAAAAAGAAGAGGCATCCGATAGTTGCTGTTAAGAACTGAATGGAATGAACAACCTTTAGGGAAGTGTTTGCTTGCCCTTTAGAGAAGGGAGAAAGGAAAGGAAAGAAATATGAGAAAAAAATAGCTATCTGATAATGAACGATAGCAAAGAAATCTCATCAGCATCATAGCATTATGAAGAAGGGACATCTGGAGGTCGTCTAGCCAATCCTACTCAAAGTAGAGCTGTAGTAAAGATGAACTGAGCTGAAGGGTGAGTTTGCCTAACTGAGTCTTAAAAAAATCCTTAGGATGAAGGGTCTCAAGTCTCTGGGTGACTTCTTCCAGTGCTGCGTTACCCCCGGTGAAAAACTTCCTGATGTCTGGAACCTCCTGAGATGCAGTTTTGTGGCTATTGGCCCTTGTTGTATAATTACCACTTTTCAGAAGAGTCCTTTTTGGGAAACAGTACTTCATATGGGTTTTATTTAGGGTGAGCAGAACTCCCCACTGCTTTTCTTACATATTTCCCTTTGTGACAGACATAGCAGATCATTCTTTCCTATGAAGTAACTGAGCACAACCACTTGGCTACGCCATCATTTTGGAAGATGATTTGAAGATTTTTTTAAAAATACTTCTTTCCACTGCATTGAGATGAATATGTGTTGGTAATCTAGAATTCCTGTAGCATTCTTAAACAGGGATCACATACAGGTCCTTGGGAGATATAGACTGAAATTACATGGGTTGTAGCTATCTAAAGTCCAATAAAATACACTGTTTACAATCTGTGTTTTTTCAAAACACAGTGCTAACAAGACCAATTCAATGTATATTCAGGGGATAATCTCAAAATTAATTAAAAAGGTTCAAGTCTTAGATTTTCGTCTTCAAGGCTAAAATATAGGAAAAAAATAAATTATCAAGTATCTTTAAAAAAATCTTGTGATAACTAATTGCTAATTTCTTGTAAGTCAGAAGCAAGCCACATCAGCTTCCTTAGCTTGTGTTCAGCTGAGTGGATGACATTTGTTTTTCAATGGACAGTGTGCCCATCACCTCACACACCCTCTGATCTGCAAATGACAGTAGTAGATGCTGAGATCTGCTTAAGGAATTTCTGGACTTTGGTTACTTCTACTGGAACTTAGTCTTATAACAGTACTATAAAGTGGTGACCCTGATGACATCTTAATGACAACTTAATTTCCATAAGCTTATTGATACATATTTTCATGTAAAGAGCTGAAAATACAGCAGGCACTCTTCCTAGTTCATCTTTTCGGTTAGATTAGTTTCTAGTCGAGTGTGTTAGTCAGGTCTTGTATGGTGCCTTCCCAAGTAGCAATATCTTATTCTAGGAACATTTACACAGAAATACCACAATATACCTCTTGGGTGATGCATTTACTTCATGGTGGCAGTTAAGAATGCCTCATTTCTAATGCTTTAAATGTTGAGGAATAAGGGTGGTGTTCATTCTTACTATTGCAAAATTCTTGCTTGTTGATTTTTTTTCTTACTTTCTGTTGCGGAAAACTGATGTAAACTTCAGAGCCCTTCCTTGTTATGACTGGATGGTCTACTAGAATCTGAGTTTGGCTTAGAGTTGAAAGGTGCCTGGCAAGAGACTGCCTGGTATTGTGATAGTTTACCTATTAGTATCAAGACTCTAGCACAGAGATTGCTAGGGCTGTCATCAGATGTTACCTTGATTTGACTTCACTCCCAACACTGTTATCAGGAGCCCCTGGGAGTGTGCTTGCATGAGCTGAGATCCTCAAGGGCAGAAGCTCATGATTATGTTTCCATATGAACTGTCCTCTTGGGAAACAGCCACTATTCCTGAAGAAACAACTCTGCAAAGAATTGGTCCTAGCCCTGATGTCCAAGTCCTCTGTCATCAGATTCTGCAAGGAGCTCATGTATGAGGACGTTATTAAACATGCTATCATTTCATCTATTTCCAACACTAATCAGGGAGTTTTTGTTTGCAAGTTTTATGAGAATGCGTATTTTTTCTTTATACCATTGGACTATGTTTAGCATCAAGAAGAATTTCATATGGATCAGGCAATTACTGTGTGTCTCAGCATCACCCCACTTCTGAAGGTGGCAGACACTCTGCAGCAGAAACAGGATTAATTTGAGTGCTGCGCATCTGCCCAGTTTGAAAAGCTCATATGAGTATGTGAGCAGACACCAAGTAAGCTCTAAGGTAATAAAATGTGGTCATGAATTTGAAAGGAAGTCTCTCCGTGACTGTTAGGTGAAGTTTGCTGGCAGGCTCAGGGAGTTTCTGTGACCTGTGACAAGTGTTCCATTCTTCCTGCCATTACTCAATCTCATTTATTTGTGATTTCTAGACTTCAGGATAGGGACCTATTTGCAAGTTTGAGTAAAATCATGGCCTAATCTTATCCTCTCCTGATATATTACCTAATGTAAATGATGGGGAGGGTTTAATTCAGAAAGACATGAATCTTTAGGTCATAATAGTTAGAGGACTGCGTGGATTCTAGTATAGGACACCAGAGATAACCTTGCAAGAAGGATAAGGCTGATGACAGCTCTTTTCAGAAGTAAGAATATAGAAATAAACTTGGTTTTACCTGGGGTTGTATTTTGAAGCTCTTGTGAAACAGAAAATGGAGGAAGAATCCATGCACTTTTCGTTGGCTGTAGTCTTTCAGATATGGGAAACAGCGAGGTGCTTGGATCCTGGTGTGATGGGAGTAGTGTCTGAAACACCTCTGAAAATGAGATTGTGGTTAGAGTTTCGGGTAAAAGATCATTTAGGTTTATGTAAAAGGGATCTTCTGTTAATTGTTAATTATTTGCTATGGTGTTGGGAATGTAGTTTAAAATTTTTTGTGGCATGTGTTTGAAAACTCGTTGCCAGCATCTGCCACCATGGGAAGGAAGCTAGAGTTCAGCCTTCCCCTCAGAAAATGAGGGAACGCTTTATCTAAATGGCTTCTCTCACCGGAGGCGAAAAGTATTCTTGATTATCTCTAGATGGCCTATGTTTGCAAGAGTGTTAGTAGCAGTATTATGTTAGAACTGTGTTGCCCTCCTGTGGGCTCTGACGGATGCTTGCTTGGACACCTGATTGCAAACCTAAATAGTTCAGACTACAGTCTTGTGCTAGAGGTATAGATTTAATGTAGTCTAATAAAGCTTTATAAAGATGGTTCTGAAGGGCTTTAACTAGGTCAATACATTAGAGACAGTCAAGTCACTAGAATGAAGGAATATTTTGGCTCTGAATGCTGCATTTAAGGTTTGCCATGTGTGTCTTTTAAAGACGTAATGTAAGCTGATTTCCAACTGGTCCTACAAACATACTATCTCTATATTTTCAAATGTTCTTGAGCCTGAGCCACAGCTTCAAGCATTTGGAGAAGGCAGCGGGCAATCAAGGGTATCCCTGTAGGATACTCCTGTGTAATTTCTGATAAATATTTAGTGTTCTGTTCTTAAAAACTCTCCACAATGTTCCCCAAGCATCTCTGCTAATGTTTTATTATCCTTACTGTGAGAAAATTTCTGATGTCTAACTTAAATCATCTTAAATGCAATTGAAGGTCATTAGGGCTGTTCCCAAGGGATACCAAGAACACTTCTTTCATCTTTTCAGAAAACAGTTACATAAACCTGCATCTTTTCTCAGTCTTCTAGACTTATTATTTTGGTTTATGTCGTGTTTTCTAGACCTCTGACCATCCTTTTTTCTTTTTGTAGTTTTTTTCAGTGGGTCCACATCTTCAATTAGATAGGATGGCCAATGCTGCATCAGATTTCTCAGCTGAGCTGTTACCTGTACCAATTTGAGGGAAAAAATGACTTTCACTTAGGAGCAGTTCTGCTGCTGATGTATTCCTAGTGCAGTGAAATTATGCTTTTGCAGAATAAACAGTATCAAATTGTCTCAGGGCAGGAAAGAAGTCAAAGTCAGATCTTACACATACCTGGTATACCGCTGAACAGATGAGAAGTGGCATTAACTAAAGTCACCAGAGGTACTTCTACAGGATCTGAGCTTTTGTGTGACTGCAAGGTAGGCTCGGTGGTGTCTGGCAAAATACTTTGTGTTCCCAGATCGCTGTGTGAATGCAATTCCTTTGAGCCAAGGGATAAAATAGTTGCAGACTGCATCTGTGCTCTGAGCATGCTACGGCTGTAAGAAGAAAGGGTTGGTCCGGACAGCTCAGGCATGCCAGAGCTACAAAAGTCTACTGGCAGAGTAAGAACTGGAGCGGTATCAGGATGGGACAGAATGATCAGACTTTGTTCATAGGATGCTTCAGCTTGACTAGGGGAAGTGCTATAGAACATGCTAGAAAAGCAGGCTGAGGCTTCAGAACTGAGCTTCACTTTGGGATAGAGAGTCTGTGCTTCTGCCTGGGTCAGGGGATAAACTGTACTTTTCCCTTTAGCAAATGGAAGCCTACTGGGCTGTCGGGTAGTCATAAAAGGCTCATGAGATAACTGTTCATAGTCATCAGTGAACTCTTGGCTCAGGGTGCTACTCGTGAGCACAGGTGGAAATTTGTTATCGGTAGGAAATGTGAAGTCAGACAAAGTTTTGGCTCTTACTGAGGCTTTAGGGAATATTGAAGAGACTGTTTCTGGAGAGAGGGATGCACTAGGGAGCATTTCAAGTTCTGGAAGGTGACTTTTTGCTTCATCACTGTAATCTGGCATTTCTGATATTGGCATTGCTTCTGGCAGAGATACATGAAATTTTGTCTTAGAAGGAAATGCCTCTGCTGAGCTGTGAGGCCATTCATGAAAAGTGTTTATCACCCAAGTGTACATGGGCCTGGAAAGCTGGTCTGTGTCTGAAGTGACCTCCTGCAGAAAATGGTATGTGGATATTTCTGATGTACTAGAAAGGAAATGCAATTCTGTTTCAAACATGTGAGGCTCCAGCTGTTCTAACAGCAAGGATGTGTCGGAAGCTCTAGTAGGCAGCACTTCCAGTTCAGTGGAGAGAAATATTGTTTTAAAAATCAGTGAAGGTGAAAGTTCTGAAGAATTAAAGTCTCCAAACATAACAGATACGGGAAGGTTAGTTGGCTTGTGCCATGCTGAGTCCATTTCTAGGGTAACCAGATTTTCTTGAGTTACAAGATGGATATTATTCTGCATCTTGTAACTTCCCATTATTACACTTTCTTCACAGAAAGATGATAAACTCTGAGTAGGTGATACCACACGTTGTGTGAGTAAGTAGCTTGGCATAGCATGGGACAAAGGCCTGGAAGCATCTCCTGCAGCTGGTGTCTGGGTAATTCTGGTTGGTTTTAATGTAGGTGTTGGCGTGATCATTAGTGGTCTGTGTTGTATTCTTGCAGACTTTCTTTCATAATCACCTCTCGTAAGTATTCTCCAGCCTGCAATTTCATACCCTAGCAGCTGTGAGAGGTGGTGTGAGTCAAGATTGTGTTGCAGAACTTGGATGAATTCATGGAGCACAGTAAACCCTCCACACTTCACAGGCCAGGAGAGGCCTACGTAGTGGTTCACTGTGAAGTCAATATGCTCAGTGTCTTCAGCCACTACGGTCAGCCTCTGTGAGCCTCTCTGTGCCAGATCTGAGTATTGCAACAGGCTTAGTAGGGAGGAATCCAGGTGGAGATATTCGGCCATCGTGTGCACAATGTAGAGGCGTTTCTGAACTCCCAGGGTTTCCACTCCAACAGACAGAATGATTTCGGCAAAACTGATGGGAACTTCCTTCCCACACCTGGGATTGATATTGAAAGTCCAAAATTGTATTGATTAAGAGTTGTTTATTTGACACACACACCCACCCCCCCTCACCCCCTGTTTTTGTGAAGGTACCTGTTTGGATTTAGTCTATCATCTTAAGAACATGTATCACTCAAAATTTCACTTCTTAGTCTAAAACTTCCTCCTACTGGATGTACTGGTATTTCCCATTCCATTAATTTCAGTGAGCACTCAGTTTGATCCCATTGCTTGTGTAGGGCGCAGCAGCATGGTCAGAGTTTACCAAATGCTATCCTCATTATGCTGGGTTGGAAAGAATTCAGTTAGGGAATAATCCTAGTCCATTAGACATCAAATGTAGCTACTTATATTAGGAAAGTACCTTCAGTGGAAAGAGACAGTGTCTTATGGTGGCAATTCAGAGCCTCACTGAGAGCCTGCCTCTCTCCCTGCTGACAGAAGAGCTCTGCTTCCTTACTGGGACAGGGAATGTGGATGCCACGTGTACAATGGCAACCTGGAGAATCAGTGTCCCAGTGGTGCTGGGCTTCCAGTCTTCATGCCCATGCTTACTGTGCATGACCACTCTGGGGCAGCAAATCCTCCTGCTTCAATGTGTACTCATTCAGTAGTTTTGGGTAGGGTGTTTGGATTTATTTTCCCTATTTTGTTTTTGTTTCCCCAATGTCATATTTCCATAGTAGAGGGGGGAAAAAGCTTTGTTGATTAGGGAGCACCCATCTTTTTTTTTTTCTATTTCCATACCCAGTCTCCAGTTAGGGCAAAAGTCTTCAGAAACTGTACTCACTGGTAGCTGTTTGACACGTAGTTGAAGCTTCCGTCTAAGAATAAGAAGCTGTCCTGAACATGGATGGTAAAATTTCCAGCAGCTCTCAGTGTTTTCTGGGCACACATCCTTCCAGAGGCAGCAATGCTCAGCAGGTAAACTCCACTGTCCCCTGCCATCAGCAGCCCCTGCAGCATGTTTGTATTTGGGTTGAAGTCCAACCATTTTGGCAAATCTGCACCACTGGCTAAAGTGACCTGCTCCGTAAGAGAATGGGAGATAAGCAGAATTAGAGATGGGAAATCAGTGTCACTACTCTAGTTTTATGTATTGCAAATTCTAACTACACAGAAGTGCAGGAGCAGCAACAAATATTTCATTTAAAAATCTAGAAGCCGTGGTGCCTTGATTTTTGTGTAGTGCTTGTTTAGTGTGTTTTTTAATGTAGTGGAAAGTTACTGTCCATTTTCCAGATCCTGCATTCTTCAGACTGCAGGTAGATAAAATACATGTGCAGGGGTTTGCTTAGTGCATAACTGCTGCATTGGCAGCGAATGGTGGTGAGGGTTTTGCCATTAGTTCTACTTGTTCCTAATACAACCCTGAGGCACTTCTCTAGAAGGAGATTTTTAACAAGTTAATATTAAACATAAAGTGATTACCCATTTCCTGCAGGACTGTACCAAGAAGCTTGTTTAACACCGTTACCTTGTACTGAGTTATTGCTCCCTGAAAGGCAGATACTGGCACTGGAAAACAGAACATTTTTCCCACAAGGATGGTTTTGTCTGGGATTCCTTGCAGGGTCTTTGTTTCTTCACATCTGTTATTTGATCCCTTGGCAACCACAGCAGGTGTGTTTGCACAGACAGATACCAGTGCAAAGAGCAGAGGGAGCGTGGGTAAGACTTGCGTCCCTGGGATTTGCTCCCAGAACCCTGAGGCAGGAAACCAGTTGTGGGTACCCGCTGGATGCCTGCAGTCATCCATCCTTCCCCAGGCAGCTGGGTGCTGCTACTTCGTTGCCCTTTGGAGCTGTAGGGGAAAGAAAAAACACAGACCCATATGCACATGCACTTCACATCAGTCAGCTTCATCAAAAAGCTGAGAAATGTGGCAAGGCTTCACTTTGCGTTCATTACAGCCCTGCTCATCTCTTTGGGCCACAGTGACATCTGGGGTCAGTTATAGGTTTTTTAAAAAGCCTTGGCACTTACCGTTGCTGCTCTGTTCAACTGAAGGTTTTTCATGAGGTCACCCTGTAGCACAAAGCCAGTCCATAATTCTTTTTAACTCAGTTTCCTTCAGACTAGCAGTTGCTCCTATCTCTGCTTCTGTCATGATGAAAGCCCACTTGGTCTCTAGGAGATGAAATGCTACACTAGGGCCTCATCAGGGGGGCCTTCAACACATGGCTTAGAGGAGAGCCAGATAAACGGCGCAGTAACCTGACCCACCAGGATTTTCTGGTAGCAGCAAAGGGAAAGGTGAGTATGGCATACGGCAAACAAATTGTGAGAGCAAAGACGGGCTGAAAGTCAATATCCTTTGCTTTGTAGCATCAAGGGCTGGACTTCTGACTTGCTACATTTGAAGCCTGTTCTTTCAAGAGGAGATAAAAGTGATAATATGTACTAAAACAGTTCCTGTGGGTGTGAGGTGCTCATAAACCTGTGTGTGTCTTCCAGCTTTTAGATGAGAAGTGTACAATGTGCCTGGTCTGTCCTGCTCAGGGTAGCTTAATTTAAAAGCACACAATAAAATAATTGTAGGCAGCAGCAACAATGTTTACTAAACCAACTGTGATACAGCTGGAAAACACAATCTTTTGGGCCCAGATGACTGCAGAAGTAGTGCAGTGAGTACTCCTTTCTTGTTACAACTCTTGAAACAGAGCGTCTTGAAGCCCATGGCCCTCTTTGCTCTACAAACTCAGTGGCCATGTATCTAGGAGTGAGGCTTTGCTCTGCTGGTTTTTAACAAGTATTTTCTTCCTCCTATTTGTGGATGTGTTTGCAGGATGCTTTGTAGTAGTTGCCAACCTTTCTGTCGTGCTTCGTTGCTCTAATCCCAGATTTTAGCGCTGAGTGGAGTACTCTTTGGAGAGAGTGAACAATAGTAATCTAAAACAATGCTCCTACTTACGTGTCAATACAAAAATTGTGTAATATCTCCTGAAACACAGCGGTTTTACTAGAGCCTGCAGTGTGTCCTACTGGAAGTAGGACAACCGACAACCAATTTCCTATTGATAAGTGTGAGGAGCTCAGTGAATGTGCTTTAAGTTGTTGGCTGCTTTTGGGCAGAGATGAAACTGTATCCAGCTAAGTCTTGCAACTGTGACTGACTCTGAATAAATCAAAAGTTGTGTTTCTTTAATTCTGCTCAGTTACTCTGAGAAAGAAGTTGCTACACTCAAATCTCTATTTTTCATTTTGTCTCCAATGTTCCTTTCATCTGCAGTCTCTAAAAACGTCGTGGCATGTCCTCATTCACTGATTATGAAACTATGAAAAGACCGAGTAGGTGGTGGGGTGGAAGCTCGTGTTGGAGATGAGAACTTTTATTTAAAGAATTTCATTCTTATGCAAGGGAATGGGTGCTTGACAGCTGACTAATCTCTCCTAATGAATTTGCCTCCTGAGAGCTTAGTAAATATTGCCACGTAACCATGTATGAATCATCAGTGTGCTCTGAAACGTTGAGAACACTGAGATGCCTTGTTTGCTGTGAGTTGAAAGTAGTCAAAACCACCTCCAGAAATGCAACATCTGCCCCAATTCCAAATCCGAAGCCCACAGACCCACCTGCATTTCACGTGGGGAACTGCCAGCTAGTGTTTCACCTATCTGGCTTCCTCCTTGGTAACCTTTTACCTACTGGCTTTGACAGCAGCAAATATTGTGTATTTACTCCATAGTGTCAGGTGAGACAGAATGTTTTCACATTGCCTGTTATCTTGATGCTTTGGATATAAGCTTACTAAAATAATTAGATTTTTTAAACTTCTCTGGAGACTTCCTTTAATTATCACTGTTGTACAATTACCTAGCTCATAATTTGCTCCCTGTCTAAATTTCAACAGGCAAGTGGCAGTCTATGGGGTAAAAGCCTTTTGGTAAAAACAGAAACCATCTGAAGTGCCACTCTGTGGCTAAATGCAGGAAAACTTGTAAACAAATGTAGCTCATGCAGAAACAAGGACTCCTGGCTTAAAGTATTTATTTCCCAACCAGAACCAAGAAATATCAAAAGTTTTATGGAATAACATCTCTTTCACGTGATTTCTTGCTCAGACTCAATTGACCCAGGTACACAGATAAAGGTGGGTAAGTGTAATCTCACCTGTATCAAATGGGAACTTTTGAGGGCACCTTTATGTACTTTTAAAGACAAAAATGGCTTATTTATTTTGTTTCACTTCTAGCTTTAGACACAATCTTTTTCCTACGAGTCTCCACTATGTTTACATGATTCTGAAACTGGAAAAAACCCACCCCTAAATCTTTATCTCCAACACCAAAGAAAACAACTGAAGGATACACTCTATCTTCTTTTTATTTTTTCAAACTTGCACAATAGAAATCATGACTGTCTTGTTTTCCTGTGCTGCTCCTGCCTAAGGCGCTTGCTTATCACTCCTGCTTAGAGCAAAAGGGGAATAAATGCCCAATACTTCTCTGTGCAATGTTTAAAAAGCCTGCTTGGATGAGTTTATGGTGTTCTGCAACTTTCAAAATCGTCACGAATGGTTGATTTTTAAGGCCTCTAACACAAAGCTGATGTTTTTTGATGAGGTTGTTTTTTACGTCTATTAAATCCCCAGTACCTGGAAGCAAGCAATTGCTTGGCAATCTTAACTTCGTTTTAACATACATTGATACTCCAGCCACCTTCTCTGCTGCAAAGGAAACCTACATATTTTCCCAGTCTCCCCAGATAACTCAGCAAGCAGAGTGACTTAAAATAATATTTGGGGTTCTCTTAGGAGGTCTGATTATTTCTTTTTTTGAATGCCTGAAGCTGGCAGTGCTGACAGCCCTGGTGTCCACACCTTGGTAACTTGCCAGGCAGTTTCAGAATATCTTGTGTTGACTTAACAGGAAGTCTGGTAGTAGCCCATTTTCTGCTCAATTGTTCAGTAGAGGAGTTTTCCACATTTTCCTTTGACTTCCATCATATTCCGGGAAAAAGCTCTTGTGTTGAAGTTGCCTAGTAACATAGAGAGATGCCTGCAAATTGGCTGTCGATGCATTGAGTCTTATGCAAAATATGGTTGATGTTTTTGTTTGGGCTGTTGCAATAAACAGATTGCCTGCCTCTGGAGACAGAAACCTGGTAGCTGGGTGTTGGGAGAGACATAAATGCATATGTTGGAAGAAAGGAGCCTGCATGTTCCCATGTGTGTACCTGATATCACTCCTGAATGACAGGCCAGCCAGAGCTAGCATGATCATGGTACTGCACCCTTCCTACCCATGGATAAAATGTCTCAGGGCCCAAGACACACTACTTTCCAAGAAGTGTTCGTTTTACCTCTTTCTTGTCAAATAGGTTCAATTTTAATGGCTCGACCTCTGTCCAAAGCTAGGGCTGTGTAAAAGAGGGGTACACACTTTATTTTATATGGAAGAAATCTGATGTCATCAGTGAAGTGCTGCTTCCCTTTGCATACTCAGTGTGGTGAAGTGGCAGAGGTCTAGTGTGGCTTCCTGCAAATGCTGGAGAAAGTCAAGGTTTTTATATCTGTGATAAGCAAAAAGCAAAAAGCCAGATTTCTTTTTCTGCCTTTTCTTCAAAATAATAAAAAAAATCCCTAATTTTATGAATTTAAACATACCAGTGTTTTTCCAGTTGCTGCCTCAAGTTTTCATTCTTTTTCTGTTGTGTTAAAATGACTGTGGGAAAGAGAGGAAAGGACAGAGGAACGACATCTGAAGGAAAGTTTCTTCTTGAACATTTTCTTTGCTTTTAGTTCTTGTTCTGCTTTGCGCTGGGAAAGTATTTTCACTTCCCACCTCGCTTCCCTCCCCAACCCTCATGTTCCCTCTGAGATATTGTCTATGTGGGAATGTTTAAACATGAAAGCCAAGGTATGAATTTATGCCATGGTTAAATTTGGTTTTAATGATCCATATGAACAATCTTGTTTTTCTATAAACGGGTTTATTTTCCCCCAATTATGTTTTTCTTTTCCTCTTTAAGTCTTATGACATTATAAACTGTTTAAACTGAGCTAGAAGAGGTTGTAGTAAAAGGATTCAGGCACTTACACAGTTACAGTAATATATCTAGCAGATAAAATGTTCCTGCTCAGACAAACCCTCACTATTTCATTAGATTTTTTCAGGAGAGATAAAAACTAAGAAGAAAGAATTTTCTTCAATAACTTCATTTTTTAAAGTACTGTATTTTGTTTTATATTTCAAATTCTTTGAAAATGAAGGAAAAAGTTAAATTTAAAATGTCCATTTATTGATGAAAAATTATTTTTTGATAAAACTTGAAATTATATGAAATTTTCACCTTTTCAAAATTATTAGCCACTTAATAAGGAAAAGGTCCCTAGGTTGGCTTGAATAAAGATGCTCTGTTGTAGAAAGGTTTTGGTTTTAATGCTGTGCTCTTTGGGAAGGGAGAGAGGAGTTGGTGCTAGGGAGTTGCCCATAAAGCAGGACTCTTGGCTTTACACCTTTTGTTAAGTTAATTGAGACCAGCAAATCTTTAAAATTGCCAGCATCTCTCTCCAGCCGTTAATAAAAACACAGGCCATCGCTTCAAAAGGGATTTCAGAAATCCTGTCAGCTCTCCTATGCTACTCTAAGCTGTCCTTCCTGGCAAATGGAGCTACTGACTGAAATATTTTGGCAATGAACTCTTTCTTTTCTCCTCTGCCCTTATTTTTTTTTTTTTTTTCGGTCAAATGGAGTAGTCAGAGCTGAGCCGAGGTTGGAACAAACACCGGGGCAGGATGGAGGCCAGTGTGCCAAGTTCCAGCCTTGTATGATTTTTGTTTATTTTTTTTTAAAGGAGTGGGTTATGTACCAAACAAGGAAAACAAAGTTTATAATGCATATGCTGACAGAAACTTATTTACTGTGCCTGCTCTTGCTCCCGGGCTCAGCTTTTGCATTCAGCTGGTGTTGCTGGCTTCCTACAGCAGATTTTCAGACAAGTTGCTGTAATAACCTCATAATGTTTTTTGTCTCACTCAAAGGGCTCGATTTAGCCTTGGTTTTAGCTGATGTGACAGTTTCGGACAGAGTTCCCTTCCCTTGGCACCAACCCCAAACATGACTGGAAGCACTCTGTTAAATCCAGCGCTGTCCCTCCGCTGATACAGATGCTGTTGGCATTGCTCTTTATATTAGAGGATTCGTATCTGCTTTGCTCGAAAGAATGAAAAATCGTATTTCCCCATGATCAGATGTGGATCTTTCTCATAAGGAGTGTTAATTCAGCCCTACTTGAAAGTAATGTGAAAGATACAGAACAGCCAGCACCATTGCCCAGTGCATGAGAAGCTTGCTAGATTTAGGGTTTTAAAGAAGTAGAAAATGGGGCAATTGCACTGTTTGCCCTCCTTCACCCCTCTATATTGTTTGAAGTCCTAAAGCTACTCTTTAAAAAGCAAACAAATAATGGCTGAAACCCCTCTGCCTTTCTCATGTTGCAGAAACTGAGAGGCTATTGACTGATGTGGGATAGGAAGCAAATTTACAGCCAGGTCCTTCTTAACAATTTTTCCTCCCAGATGTTTTTCTTTCTATGTTTGTTTTACTTTTGCAATTAACTAAACAAATTGCTGTCTGAGCAGTGGAGCTAATGGAGTCTGTTTTCCTTCAGTCTTTCTTAATGATCTCGGCTTTGTCCTCTGCTGTGTCAGCCGTGGGGAAGGGCAGCGAGGAGCCAAAAGGAGCGAATGCAGCAGTCTCTGGCTTTCCCTTTCCTCAGTGGGGGGACGCTTTTGGATTCCAGTCCTTTATCCAACTTCTAGAAAGAATAGAATTTTCAATGCATCTTTAAGATCCCTCCCCATCCAAATGCTCTAAAGTGGCTAACAACAGGGTCAGGCGTTTTTGGCTGGGGAGAGGAGCGAGTTCTCAGAGGGCACAGGCAGACTGCAGTTGTGGAAGCTTCATTTCCACATGATGTCAAGGTGGAAGCTTAGTTCCTGGAAGCCTTCTTTTTTTTTTTTGAAAAAAATGTTTTCTGTGTTCCTCAGGGCTGAATGGGTGAGCTGTTCCTGTTATTTCTAAGAAGAGTAAAATAATAATCCATATCCTCAACAAAATACTTTAGGCTGCCTCAGAGAGGAGAAAAGTGAAATATCACTTAAATAATTTTCTTTTCAAAAGAAAGGGAATCCTATGATAGTTACAGTAGAAATTGTATTTATGTTCATTCTTGATTTGACAACAATGTTGACAGCTTCCTTTCAATTGGGCTGGCCCATAGTTACCCATGGGATTCAGTTTCTGCCTCACATTTTTTTGATTTATGCCAGTCTTCTCCCTGTTGTAGGTGAAATCAAGTCATACTCATTAAAACACAGCTCAAGAAAAACGTCTTGTGTGTGAAACCAATGGTTGTAGAGTTATTGGGACCTCTACGGAGAGACAGCCGTGAGTCTGCTTTCATGTCTTTGAGGAATCATATGACTTATAAGTGACGAAGCCAGGACTTTCAATAAAGGATTGAATATAATCCCTAAATATTTAATATGGCAGACATTAAAGAAAAACAATTTCTCAGATTTTAGAGTGGGTTGAGACTTGCCCCAAGCCCCTGGTAAGTATGTGTGTGACTCATGCTAAAGTGTTCAAGGGTCTTTATTGAGCCTTATCAGTGTAAGAGAGAAATAAAGAGAGGCAGGGAAGAAAAAGGCAGCTCTTGAGGTTTTGAGTAAATCTAACGCTAAAGAATGCGAGGGAGCTGGAGTTGAGTATAATGGAAGAAAGGGTTGTGCGTGTGCATTCCTTACAGGTCTACCAATCATGGAGTCGTTTAGGTTGGAAAACGCACTGCAGTCTTGCACAGCGCCTCTCACGAATTCTTAGCTTTCTGATAAGGGATCTCCTCTGAAGAGAAGCACAAAGTTGTGCCCATTAGTTGGTGGAGTTCTTTTAATATTCTTTGAATGTAAGAAGAGCCCAAGAAGCACACCGTGACCCCTGTCTACATGGTGCTCTTGTGCAAAGAGTAAGGTGCAGCTTGATAAGAATCAGCCCTACTCTATAAATTGTGCTGAACTTGGGGGGATGGGAGAAACCCAAAAACTTAGTTTTTTATAAATGCCTCTTTCCTGAAATGAAATTCTGCATAAAATAATGCAAAAAGCCTTTAGCTGAGCTTAGTAACTGCTCTTATAAAAACCCAGCAGCAGTCTTTGTGTGTCTGCATTTTCAAAGTCAGAGTTCAACAGCAGCTTTTGATGCTCTGATGAAGCATCAGACAAACTAGCTAAATTTTTAGGAAAAGATCAAGTTCTTCTCTTGAGGCCCTTCAAAGCTTCTGGGAAAAAACCTATTTTTTTAAAGATTTAGTTATTGGTCTAGGAGCCTTAATGCAGGCTCTTCTTTTTGCAAATATTAGCCTGGCTGTTTGCTTTAATTTTTTTTTCCTTCAGTCTGTTTTGCCTGGGTGCTTTAGTTTGCATACATAATCTTTGTTCCTGCAACAGTCACCACTCTAAAAGTTGCCAAGGTAACAGATTTTGCTATTGTTTTGTTTCAAAAGGGAGTACCACCATAACCTCCTGGCTGGGCACTGGACTGTGAGCCAGGAGAGCTGAGTTTCAATCCCGCCTCAGCCACTGGCATTTGCCTTTGCCTGAGTTGCCCCTGGCTGGAACTGGCAAAGCATTCCTGTGCTTATTTTTTTGGGTGCCTGTTGTTGGGCAGTCACCCAGGCCCTGCCTAGCAAACTCTGGCATTCAAAATCTTTGCCAAAGTGACTCTTCCCACACCCATGGGCTTTCCTCACATCTTGCTATCCAGCCCTAACCTGGACCTGCACCCAAACCCACCTTGCCCACATGTCTAATAGCCTCCAGACCTCTCTCCTTCTCCAAATTCCTTTGTAGCTTCTGCCATTTACCTCTTGGTGTCTCCGTTTCACTTCCAACCCCTCGTCTGTCCTGTGCACTTCACCAGCTGGTTGACTTTTTGGCTGCACCTCTGTTTATCTGCAACCACCAGGCCTCTGGACAAATGTTGACTTTTTTTCAGGACCAATTGTATGGAGAAAGGATTCTGGGTATGGTTCCTTTCTTACTGAAACTCACAGACATTTTCTTTGTTTATTTTGTTTCTACCTACTTATGTGTTTCTCGAGTGTGCCTGGGCATGTCAAAACAATGATGATCAGCTTGCATTAAGTAAATTAACTTCATACTTCTTGATAGCATTGATCTTTAGCTCATCCACTGAATGCACCTAAAAAAAAGGCAGTATTATTGGTTTGTCTGTTTGATTTTGTCTGGATTTGGGAGGGGGTGGGCGGGTTATTTTTAGGGGAAATCTTTTAAGTTCACTCTGTGAGCAGCAGAGCAGGACTACAGGCAGATTTTCTGAGCTCCCTTGCATCCCCTTCTCAATGAATCAACTTCTTTCAATGCTTTGGCGCCAGGTCTGTGAGAAGTTGAATTTGTGGGACTGGGCTGATGAAAAAAGTCTATGATACAAATAGTTTATCTCCAAACTCTGCTTCTGTGTGTCTGCCAAGTGATAATTGGAGGGGAAGAAAAACCCAACCCTCATGATACCCATTTGGTACATGACTGACAGATTTATGATAGGACTCGGCTTCCTCCATTTGTCTGGCAGCGAGCGGCAGGGCCATGCAATTGTGTGTTCGCCTTCTCGCTGGTGAATGCTTCCAAATGGATTCAGAGGACAGGAAATGATTTAGCGAAAGGCTTTCAGTGACAATTAACAGAATTCCTGCTGATAATTTTTTTTCCTCTCCCTCAGAATATTTTTACAGCAAGCTTAAGTCATCGTGGAGTGGCATTGGAAGTGGGTGGTTTCAAATATTTGATCAGTGTGTCATGGAGCAGCTTTTATTTCTGTTGAAAGTATGATTAATTTTTTTAATCTACATCTCTTTACTATTCTACTCAGGGATCAGAGCAACATAAAAATTTTTCTTACCAGATGTTCATATCCCAAAAACCAGCCCAATTTGACTTCAAACAAAGGACAGTGATTGTCAAAGTAACCTAAGGAAAGAGTAAGATTGTCCAAGAGACTCCTGGAAGAGAGGCTCAGAGAAGAAGTTTATGCTTATGTCAAGAGTGGTCTAACTGTATTGTAAACTGATCATTTTGCCAGGAACAGCAAGAGGCTCAAGTCCTGGGGTCACGAGGTAGAGTCAACTTTGGAGCATATGTTTAAAAAGAAAAACCCAAACAATTTCTGTGGTGCATTCCTGTGTAAGGCATCTCTCTTGCAAAGAGGAAAAAGTAAATATTTATTTGCTGTCATGTAGGATTACCTGGGCCAAATTAAGCAAAATACTGGTGTTGCATGTGCTCCTTCAAAAAATTTTAAGAGGTGCCTTAGATGCAACGTTGGAAACCAAATGTTTTTTCTTAGATTTTGGTCATCTTCAGACCTAAGGTTTTGTTTCTCACCATGGGTAAAAAACCCATAATTTGAAATCCTCGATTTTGCTTCTTCTCTTAGAAAAGGAAGAGGAAAACAATTTTTTTTAAGAGTTGGTACACAAGGGTATTAGTCAGCTCTGTTTTCAGGAGATAAATTACAGTTCAGGAAATTAAATTATAAGTGAGATGGATATTTCTCCTTGGGAATTTGACACCTGTAAACAAAAAACTTTATTTTGAGAGATGAAGGAGCTACTGCAGGCCTTGTGCCAGTTTTATGCTTGAAGACTTTTCTCCAGTGATGTTTATTGCATTGTAGTCTCCAAACTGAAATTTACTAGAAGGGTGAAAAATAGTGAAGTCAGCATTTTAAGAAGGATCAGGTTTTTCTGTTGGATTGTTCATTTTGTCAGTGACTCTTGTAATAAAGTGCTACAAGGGAAAATGGCCTTTCATTGTGCAGTTCACCAAGTACAGGCAAACTGCTTTTTATGTCCTTTGGAGTCAGTTTGAATACTGACAGCTCTGATCATTTAATCTTTTGATCTGTGTAGCCCAGGTGGTGGTTTTTCCTGTGCAAATGGAAGACCAGGAGTGGAGAACAGAGAGGAAAAAGTCTAGTTGTCATGTAGGATGGAAAATGGGTGAGAAAGGAGACCATGGAAACTACATTAAAAGTTTAGGAAAAATGGAAAGAGATTGGAAGAGACAAGCATCACAGCGGTATGGCAAAGGCTCCAGTCCTAGTCTGTACTCTTATAACTTTTATCTTTAGACAACTTTGGCTTCAGCTAGGAAAAAGTATTTTCTTTCTGAATATGCAACAATTTAAATAGCAGCTATTTGAACCTGGGGAAAAAAAGGCCTTGTAAAATCAAGCTAATTTTTGAACCTCAGAAATAATTTCTTTTTGGGCTTTTTGGGCTTTTACAAAAGTTCCCAATCTCCCCTTCCCTTCTCCCACCTAATCACCTTTCATGAGAAAGTAAGAGCACAAAAGTTTTGCCCCATCAACATTCAGTAGGCTACAGGCATGTGAAATCACCTCTCCTGTCCAAGCGTGGCTAATACAAGAAATAACCAGGAGCTAAATTCAGAGGCAGGCAAGCTGATGGGACAATAGAATGGAGCAGGCCAGGCATGTTCTGAGCAAGAAACACCCCCTGTTCCTTTTTGTCACCATACAGCATGGGTCGAGAGCTCCCAAAAGTCCCCCAAGCAATATTTAGGTGTTATTATTAAAGCAAATGATAGACTTGCTTCTGTCAGTCTATTGGGATGTAAATCCTGAGCATTTCCACTAGGCCAAACTGCTGCTGAGCAGGTACTGGGGATTGTAAACTTCTACCACAAACCCAAAACAGGGCCTCCATGATCACCTAGGGATAACTGGAGGTAGAATAGGCCTAGGAATGACTGTATGCAGGACAGAAAATGTAAGCATTGCTGACTGAGGATGAAACTACTCTGAAAACCATGCAGCAGCTCACAGCTTTGAAGAGAACCTGCTGGTGGGTGAGGGAAGGACCCCTCCTTACCCAAGCCAGAAACTTTAACCCCAGCACAGCAGAAACCAAATCTCTTGGTCCCCTATTTGCAGTTCTGGCTTTTAAGAGCTGTGCTTGTTGAGGAGCTGCTCTGCGGCAGGGTAACCACACTGTGTTCCGTTTCATCACCCCTTTTTTATAGAGGAGGCTAATGATGTTGTGTCCTTCCTCTTGGCTCGGTGCAGCTGGAAGAAGGAAATGAGCTGGCAAAGCCAGCAGCTGCTTCAAGTGCTCCAGACCTGTCTATGCACATCCTTGCTCCCAAATTCCTACAGTTTCCAGAGCAGCTCAGCCAGAATGCTGAAAAAGCTTTCTTTACAATCTCTCAATCTTCACACTGTGTGTTTTTGCCAGTGCAGGTAAAAGAGGTGCACACTCCGTGTTCTGCCTGTACCAGTGTCTCCACCAAAGTAAACAAGAGATAGTCTTGGTAATTAAAGGGAACGATCTGAGCGAAACATCTTGCCTCCACAGATGGTTCCTTTGACATAGGAGCAGACAGGGCAGGCAAACTTGCCCTGCCAGGATATCAGCAGCGTTTCTCCTTATTCAAACAACAAGAAATAAGGTTTCATGGGTCTTTGCTCCAGCTAAATTCCAACTCAAGTGTGAAGGAAAGTTTTGTCTGACTGAGGTTTGCTGGCAGTGATGGTGGGGATTGCTGTGCTTTCAGAGATCTATTTTGTATAGACATCCTAAATTCCCGAGGCAGTTCTTTCCACGGCACGTCTGAGGCTTCAGGTTTGGTTCAGGAGCTGACAGGCCACAGCCCTTGGTGTCACTTTATTCTCACTTGTAGTGTTACAGGCAACGATGATACACTCCAGTGTTGGCTCAGGTCTTTATGCAGTAGAAAATCAGTGGATTGGTTCAGTTTGCTCTGTCTCTTTTTAAGTAAAGAGACATCTCTGCTGAAGACCAACAGTATTACATGATATTGTGGACAGCAGAATTCAGTCTGCAAGTTACAAAACAATCTGAATCCCAATGTATGAAAATATTCAACAACACTGCAGAGCCTGACTGCTTCCTCCCAGTTTTCAGCTGGGGCTGAGGACAAATCCCAAGGAGAATTCTGTCCTCTAGCAGCAATTCAACTCTGTCTCCACATATGTATATTTATGTATATATACACACACATAGTGTGTTTGTGTTTTAATTTGGTTGGGGTTTCTTTGGATAAGTCAAGATGATGACAGTTGACTTTGTTTTGCAAGCTGCATGCCAAGCTTTTTGTAGCTTGCTTTATAAGCTTAGCCTTTCTAAGCAAGTTAAATGGGTTTCAGATCAAAATTGTTAATTTGAGTTAAAGTTTAGCCATTTTATTCATCAGTCACAGAAATGCAAGATGGGTGACCCCGACTCAGACTGGTGATTCACCTGGCTCAGTAACCTCTCCCCCAGCAAAGGCCAGAGGTGGATGCCTGAGAAGGAAGAACAAGGAACATATGCAGTGATGCTTCCTCCAGCCAATGAGGGAAAACTGTGAGCTGGATAAAATGTCTCTGTTCACAGCACTTTTGGGTTGATTTCTGTGAACTTTCCCAGCCTCCCCATGAACCTATGTAAACTTTTGGTGTGCACCACATTCTGGGGGAAGGAGCTCTGCAGATGTGCTGGCTGTTGTGCAAAGGACCATGTGCTTTTGTTCTGCTCAATGTATGGCTCCTTTCTGTGGCTTAGCTCTGCAACTCTTGGCTGTGTTAGCAGAGAGAGGCAAATGTCAGTCCCAAGAAACTCTCCACACACCAGTCCTGAGGTAGTAAACTACTGGAAAACATTTGTGCGCTTAGTGTTGTGTTTTTTGTTGTTGTGGGTTTTGGGGTTTTTGTTTATTTGGGGCTTTTTTGTTGTTTTCAATGGAAGCTGGTTTACCACTGCTGACCTTCTCTGAACTTTTTCACGTTCTAATATATCGCTTTTCAGCAGAGGGACAGAACTGTACATGAGGTCTGGGCCAACCTAAGGTTTCTGCAGTGAAATCCAGCCACTGTCTTGTTTGCTCCTTATTTTCCTCCTAACAGTAGGAAAGTGTCACACACACACACACACAGTGTCATAAGGTTGGAAAGACCTCTGAGATCATCAAGTCCAACCTATAACCCAACACTAACACCAACCATCATCTAAACCATGGCACAACCCTTAATAACCTCTACACCACTTTGACTGTCACTGAGCACTGGGACCATATTCCTCGAGGGTCTAGAAAGGACCCTCTAAAAAGCTGGCAGGAGCCCTTTGAGGAAAGAGTGGAAGAAGACTCACCTGCCCCAGGGCAAGTATAAGTTGGAGCGGGTTCCTGTTTCTAGACACTTCAGCCTGTAATTTTGGGCTGGTCAGAGACGACATTTCTTGAGAGCTGACAAGGAGGAGGTTTCTTTTTGAGGCAGTCGTTGGAACTGCTTTTCAATAGATTTCTTATATATGTCTGCATATGTAGGAAGCTCCTCTGTTAAGCAGGTAATCAACATAATTGAGTATGGGAATGCAATTATATGGACCTTGTCAGTATTAGAATTATTCACCAGCTGGGAGTTAGAGATTTCTTTCTTTCCCTCTTTTTCCTGAAACGTGTTTAAGGCCAGGTGGTTTTAGGTGGACTGGGCACCAAATCTGGAGGCAGAAGCTGGTCCCTCAAATGCAGCGGTGAAGGTTGTTGGTGTAGAGGGGAGATTTTATTTACCACAAGGTGCTTTTAGAGGATGTGCAGCAGTTAGAAACAAATGTTTTTGAGTGATCATCAACAAATGCTGAAAAAAAGGTCCCACAAGCCAAATTATTTTCCACTCCAAGTCTTATTTACTTCACTTTTTCCCTGTCTGTAATTCAAGCCATGACCAGTAATATCTCCCTCTCCCAAACAACTGTCGCGTAAATACCATTTTTAAGATTGTTGAAGAGCAGTCACAGCTTGCCTATCCTGTCTGCCATTGCCTTTGTGCAGGTTTGGAGTTGTTGTCTTACCCCCAGTGCTCTTGAGAGGAAGTGCGAAGGTGTGTTCTTTGTGGATATGGAAATGGTATTTCTTTGCAGGTTTAGTTGTGAGGACCTGTGCTGCAGAGCTGGTGGGCTGGGGTGCAAACACTGGTGCCAGGAGTGTTGTTAGCCATGGGTTTGTTACATCCCACTGTGAGAACCAAGCAATGAGGACTGGTTCTGGCCTTGTCTGTCGCTTTGTATCTGTAGCTACAGAGTGAAAGTGATCACAGGCACCCAGATTTGGGAGGAAAAAAACCCCACAAAATACTTTCAAATCAGTAAACACAAAATAATGTTGAAAAGGCTAGAGTTAAATTTAGTCCTGTTTTAGAGTCTTGGGACCTTCAGGAATCACAACACCCCTTGGGGGCTGATACTAAGATAGCAATTGCTGCAAAATTAATTACTAATTTATATCTCTGTCTTTTGTCTGGATGGGGAATTTCAGTTCAAGCCCTTTACGGTGGTGTTACAATGCATAACTATATGACTGGAGGTGCAGTTAACTAGATGCAAATCATCTGGGTATGCTATCTATTTAATCAGTGATTTGTTTGCCATTTGGGTAGAGAAAATACTTTGTTTAAAAATTAGTTGAATTTACTTCCAGTAAGAGCATCACTGGGAAATAATGAAATGTAGCTGATTTGCAACTAGTTAGTTAAGAGTATCCAATGGCTCCCTGGTGTAGTTAGTTTACTCTGAGGTTTATGCAATGCACAGTCAGCTAATTACACGCATAATACAAACCATACATGAGTTCTCATGTTCTGTGTTTATGGTCTTTCTCATTAATCTTTAACTTCATTAGAAACCAGTAGGATGGCTCCTTTATTTGCTGGGTGGTTCCCCTTAATTTGAATCCTACTTTTCATTTTTGAGGATATCTCTCTTTGCTGTTAATGTCATTGTATGTTACTGATACACTTGTGTTTTTCTGGAAATAAGTGTAAGAATTTTGTAGCAAGTTCGTGGATTTTGGTCAGGGAACATAAATTATCCGCTTTGCAACCAATAAACTGATGTACCATGATTTAAAGAAATATGTCAGCAGATGAGACTGCGTATGTGCATGCATGTGGGTATCTTGGATAGACCAGTGGGTACCACAGCTGGATGAGCAACCTGAATAAAAGCCCATTGAAAATGATGAAAACTCTTCTGTGTTTCTGGGACTGAACAGTAAGTGCACTTGACCACCATTTTTTGTCATCATTCTTTTCTAGCCCTTACCTGAGCTCATCTGTAAATGTTGAGATTGCTGTCTGGTCTGTGTTTGCAGGGCATCCAGCACACTGGGCTCCTTATGACTGACAAGGGCTCCAAGAAAAATACCAACTATTACTTTGGCAGCTGAAGAAAAGCAACAAGTTTCCTTCCTCTGCCCAGTTAGCGACGATTTCTTTTTTAACAGGGCAGGGAGGGATGTGTGTACCTGCCAGTACACTGCAAACACCACGGTTCTCCAAGTCACTGCTAAGCTGACCCTGTACCTCTCTGCTGAAAGAGATCATTCACTGCTACATGTATGGCAGCCTTTCAGTAGTGTTTACCACCTTGTAATATAAACTCTCTGAACTTAAGCATCCAAAAAGTATCACACTTCCATGCTGTAAAAATCAAGATGAAAACTCATATCACAAAATAAACCACAGCAATCCTAGCGCTCCTCCTGTGGTTTTGCCCCACACACGTACTTGCTGAGGGAATATTTACCACAGAGGAACATTCTGTCCCTGACTCATCATAGCCTGCTCCTTCTGGGCTGTCTGCTTCTCATTCTCCAAGGTTGCTGAGCATTAGTTTTGATTAATAGACACTACAACTGCATGTGGATGATCTGTGGTAAGAACACCATTGATTTGAATTAGTCTGTAGAGGACTAAACTTGACCAGTCAGTCAAGTCTGCATTCATTCTTTCCACGGAGCGGATTTAAAAAGAAACAACCTCCCCCTGTTGTATTCCCAAATTTTAAAGTACGAGATCCAACTGCTTTCCTAGTGCCAGAACTTCTTGGTGGTTCGAGCACCAGGGTGGGACTTGGAGACGACACCAGTGTGTCTTGCCACTGCCTTTGGAGACATCACATTATGCTTTTTTTCAATAATGTTTGAGGTTTACATAGGAACCTCCTGGTCTTTTCAAAGGTAGCTTGTGCAAGTGCTTCAACAACTCAGCTGGTTCACAAACTAAATAAATATTCCTAAATGCCTTCTTCACAGTGACTAATTTAATTCATAAATCTCTTCTCGGATATCTTGGCTCTTCCATTCCTCAACTGTGCAGTACCCTGCTTGGGCCATACTTTTTTTTCTCACATGAAGGTTGTCAAGATATGTTCATTAACGTGATGCTTTTGTGCTGTGGGAATGGGGGATAAACCAGTTTTTCAAACGTGATAGCCAAGAGGTAATTTTAACTATCAAAATACACTGAAAGATTCTTGATGCTGAGGAAAAGCTTTTTTTCTCCACTGCTTCCAAAATCTTCCATGCTTCCTGATGTTTGTAGATGGTGTACAAGAGCCAGGGGCTGAAAAAGAGAAACAAAGCACATGAGGAAGCAGCAGTGGGAGCAGACAGACATTAGCTGTACCTGCCATAGAAGGATGGAGTGGCCTTGCAACTACTGAAGAGATTGAAAACAGGAGGTAAACAAGGGTAATGGTTATGAAGAGATGAGTGAGGATTAATTGAGCTACTGTTCAGTAGTGGTTTGGCAGCACATACTGGGAGGAGGGGTGGGTTCATCATAGTATGAGCATGCTGAAGAAACGTTGGGTTAGTTTGGGGGTTTTTTTGTGTATCATATTACTTCAGCAGAAATTGCACCAAGTAGGAAGCACATCATCTGCCACTTTCAGTCTTGGGGAGCGGTTCAGCAATATCTTCCCTCAGCTCCATTCTGCTGCACCCATGGATGCAGTTGCCTATTCCCCATTTGTGTTGTCACACAGCTGCCACACGGTCCCAGACAGCAGAGGTGCAGTTCAGGGGATTTCTAGAGGCTCTGGTTGCCACAGGAAGTATGTTTTACTCCCAGCTCTCAGATAGCAAACTGTACTGTGATGAGAAAATAGATAGAAATCAACATTATTTTTTCCTTTTGGCACTTCTTTTTGCCTTTACGCTCTCATTTTCTTCAGAAAAATATTATACCTCTAGTCAATGTGTATGTGAATCTCCATCCAGCCTGTGCCGTGATATGATCCCATCCCACTCCATATATATATTGTAAGCACGTTTTCAGCACTTGAAGCTATTGGATAACATATATGAAGCAAGCATGACATGGCCTTTGTTTGTATATTTATGTCCCTGCTACTGAAAAGATAGCAGTTCCCACAGGTGGAGCCATGGCTGTGAAACAGAGGTGCTAATTGCATTGATCTCAGATAGCAGGCTTGGCTTTTATGTTTCCCATCTGTTTTCAACCAACACTTCAGTGTTACTGCAGTGCACTGAGGAGGTAACACTGAGTGTGGTGCTAAATGTATTGATACGCATTTAAAAAGTTTGTTCTTATTACCTAATTCCAACAGTTTCTTTGCCCATCACATGTTATTAACACGCATTTCTTCTGTGCTTTATAAATAAAATTCCATTTCACTAGTAGAATAACATTATTTTCTGCTCCTAACGTTTCCCTTTTTCAGATTGACAAAATGGAAATGATGGGTAATGATTCTACTTTTTTAATGCAGTTCTCTGTGGTTGCCTACAGGTTGGTTAAAATCTGGTTTCCTAAACATATTCACATTTCTAAGTTCAACTACTACTAAGATGCGAAGTATCTTGCAAGATCTATTGAGAAAAGGGAGGTTATTTCATTGATTTAATTTTTGTATAACATTGAAACAGGGATTTCTTTAAGCATGCGTATCGCTTATCTATTTAAATATTATGATGCTAGAGAATATGAAATTGCATGTCTCAGTCTTCCAGGATTCAGCTATATTATGCTAACTTTTAAAGTGTTTAAGTAAGACATATGTTTAAAAACCTGAACCAAACTCAAACAAACAAAAAAACCAACTCTTCAGGGACAAGACCGAAACTTAGTGCAGGGTTTTTTTTTTAGTATCATCCGTTTCATTACTCACAACTTACACCATTAGCATAATGTCAAATGTTGATGCATTTTGGGGGACAAAGGTAAATGCACAAGGTAGTCTTAAATGAAAAAGCAGTTCAGGCATTCCCATGCAGTTGGTATGTAGGATTTTTTTTTTTATATCTTCAGGTAAATTTATCAGTTCAGGCTTCAGCGTGCTTTCAGACAGATTTTTATTGCAATTTACCACATTCTGGAGTGATAGGAAGAGCAAGACTCCAATCTAGGGATCCAAATATGCAGTAGTGTTTTGATGATGTCCATAATATCATATTGTTTTTTTTTAAAAAAATATGGGGTTTATTAATCTATTATTATTCAGGCTCTTATTTCCTGGGCACAACCAGGCTGACATGACAGAAATCCATGGAGGATATCTCCATATAGGGTACTTTCTTCATCCAGGCATGAAAGCAATTTGAACTATTGGTGGCATGAAACTCTAGTCTTGGTCCATATTTGGCCTCAAGGATATTTTTTGCCTACTTGGAATCCCAGCCCCATCATTTGGTTGTGATAGTTGAATCATTCCATCATACTCTTGAAAGTAATCCACATTTGGGGCAGGTAAAGGTACAAAAGACTTTGGAAGGATCCAATCCAGATGCACCAATGCTTACCAGAGGTGAAGGCATGGGGGCCTGAGACTGTCAAAGAGGATTTCTTGTACCTCCCCAACAGATAATTTTCTAGATACAGTAATCGAAAGAAAAAAGAAATCCTTCCTGCTTTCTAATTTTTCCTTCCCAACTCATTCCTGAGAAACATCAGATATTTGGTGTTGTGTATTTAGAGGCAGATCAGTGAGAAGAGCTGTTTCTTCAACTGGATTTTAATGCCTCTAAGACCTCCCTAAACAACTTCTCTGGAAATGTAGTGCCAACTACTCAAAGCCTATTGACTTGAATAGGTAAAAAGACTCACATTCCCCTTAATTATGTGTTATTTTCAGTCTATTTCACGCATCTGAAAGCTCAAATAGCTATAAGGTGAAGATCTGTGGATCTTGCTACCAGGAGGGAAGATTTGGGCTCCCTAGAAAAACTTTTTCTGCCTCCTCCTTGCCCAAATCCAGCTGCATCCTTGCAGATGTTCTCTCCAGCAGGTATTTTCACAGACCAGACAGGGCTGTGCAGTCATCACAGTCTAGCAATGTTACTGTGGCCCAGGAAGGGTGAGCCTGGTGACAGCTGCTTGAGGAAAATTAATCACAATTTTCTTTCCTCTCTGGTAAATTTTAACGAGGTCGAAAAAAAAAAAAAAAATGCTGCCATAGCTAGGAGTCACACGGCCAGTGTGATAGTGAAAGGGGATGTTTTCAGCAAAAAAACAAGCAGAATTTAATTTTGGAACAATTTTTCAGTAAGAATGGTTTGGAAAAAAAACATCAAAAACACAAGGCTTTTTAAGCAGCCCTGAACTGCAAAGTCTCCATGGGTTTGAAACATCTTCCCTTATGCTCTGCTTGGTAAAAAAAGAATGAAGAAAGGTAGGGAGGTATTCCTCATGTGCACTTTATGTGGTTGCAATTCAATTGCAGCTATAATGCAATTAAGGAGATTTTTCACTTTTTTCTTACACTAGCTGTATTCTTTAGGAATACTAACTGTTGAACGTTATCCAGTTTACAAATATAACTGCATTTTTAGGCTTCTTACTAGAGTTGTTGTTTTCTTAGGCTTTTCTTTATTGTAGAAATTTTGGTGAAACCATTGTAACTTTTTTACTTGAAAATTAAGACCTGGAGTTTCAATTATATACATTAGTTGAAATGTTCAGCGTTGCTTGCACAGTTTCATATATAATTGTTTTAAAGAACTGCTGTAAATTAGCCATGCTGTTGCCACACTGCAGCCACTGCCATAAGGGTCAGCCTTTCTGCTGGTAGATGGGTATTAATGATAGAGCCCAAAACACAATTGCTTTGTAATTACAGTCACTGTACTCTACAGGTTGGCTGATTCTTCCATTGCATAGGTCAGGGTTAGGAGTGGGCTGAAACTGAAAAGAAAATGCAGCTGAAAAATGAGGCAATTTATTTTCATTTCCTTCTGTGAAGATGATTTACTTCTTTTCCCCTGCCTTTCCAGCTTTGAATCTTCTGAAGACTTATGACAGTCAATAAAAGACAGAAATTCAAACAAGGTATGTCTCTCTCTGTTTTGTAGGAAGGCTTCATTTTTAGGCAGCCAAGGAGAAAAGAAGCCTCAGGAGACGCTGCCTGATTAACAAGTCTGTGGGGGCTGGCAGTGGGTTCTGCAAGGTTGAAAGCAAACTTGGTGTAACTGTTGGCACTTGTTCCACGTAGGAATAGTAAGTTCATTTTTGTGCACTTCCTGATGCTTGCTCTGTGGTTGCGAGCTGATAGAGGCAAGGCTTCGACTTCCTGAATCCTCTAAATAAAGCATCCTTTCTGTATAGATGTTTGGAAAGAAAGGCACATTGTATTTTCTGCTTTGGTTGGGTTTTCGTATTTGGCTCTTTGAATGAACAACTTTTGGTCACTAAACAGTTAGAAACTTATTTCAAAAGGCTTGAAAGTATTGCAAGGAAAAATATCTTCACTTGAATGGCTTAGAGCTGCTCTCAGAAGTTTATTTACATAGCTGTTGTATTGTCCCACAGTTTTCAAGGGCATCCAGGCTTCCTCTTTAATCTAAACTCCTTTTACTCAAATAATTAATTCACAAATAACTTCAGATCTCATTATTTCTAAGTTTGTTTCTTTCAAGAAATTATTATGGCAACCCAGTGATTATTTAAATACTTGAATTAATACATATATTAGCTTAAAAATTCAGACACAGCAATCAGCAAGTCAGCCAGTCCCTATCCATGCACACATGCCATAATGTGAACACATATGCTTGGATAGTGCGGATGCAAAACTCATACCCATGCCCTAGTGAAACTCCTAAAAGGTCACTTGTGAGAGCTGTTCATTTTCAAGGCCACCTCTGATGTTTAGAAAAATGTGTTTCCCTCCAGTAAAGTGTTGTTCATAAAACTAAGTATAATGGATTCAGCTAGAATTCCCTGTTCCTACTAAGCCAGGTTGAATGAAGTGGGTAGGCCAACACTAAATTCTCTGTATTCTGTTCTTCTCATTCTCAGTGAAATAATGATGCTTATTTTACATGATTCAAGACACTCCTCTTTTATTATGTTACTAAATCACATTTCTCTCTGTCAGGCCTTTTTTTCCTCAGGGTATTCTTTTTTTTTTTAACTATATGCCTAATATTTCATATGGCACCGATACCAACGCATTGTTTAAAAAAAATCAGTAAAGAGTTAACTCCCTCAATGAGAAAAAAGACAAAATGAGTCCCCACAGCTATCTATCTATCAAGAAATTATCCAGTACTCTGACGTTTGCTATAGGCAAAATGAAACAAAGCTCTACCAGCAATAAATCTATTTTTGTGTGTGGGTGTTGTCAAAAAAAGCTGTTCTGGCGCTCTCCTACCCAACTTGTAGGCCAAGTAGTGCTGTGTTTTATACATTCAAGTGTATAGGAAAGACCTAGGCTGTCTCAAATATTAATATCCATAAGATAATGGGCTTCTCCAGCTTGTGTGGGAAACTTCATTAGATTCCTTTAAAAGCCAGGCCTCCTCAAGTAAGGTGTTAGTTGTGCATTTCTTGAGAGAAGTATATTAAAAATATTCTGGCCACAGATGGGCTTTAAAATCAGAGTTGGATTTTAGGTATCAAAATGTCTGGAATGTTCTGATTTTTCTCCTTTTTTTTTTTTTTTCCAGTTTTCGCTTCCCATAAAAAAAGATGAGAAACAAACCCAAGGCTTTAGGTTCAAACTTTCATATGCTTGTATGCTAAAGCTCTGTGGTGGCTGCCTGAGTTTTGGCCTAGTCCCATCTATATTCATTGTATCAAAACAGTTAAAGGCATTCTTTTCTTCCCCTTTTCCCCCTGCAGCTGGAAAGCACTATCCTCTGCTTTCATGAAAACAAATATCAATGCTGCCTGTTGTATAAGTTTCTAATTGGTCCAGTTTTCCGGTGACCTATATATCTGTAACTTCATACAAGAGGTAGGTTGTGTAAGTGTGGGATTAATGTCTCTCCCATCACAAATCCATAAAAGTTCAACTTCTGTCAGGAGCCTCCTCTGTGTAGACAAGATGAGCAGGAAATTCAGACATTTGCCTAAGATGTGAGGGGTGGAAATGGAGCAAGCATATGATGCCATTGGCCTGTTGACCTGGTGAGTTTTTTTCAGACTGAGGTTATTTTAATACTATGTATTTTCACATCTAAAGTGGATGCTTAATGCTGCAATGGGGTATTTCTATTGACCTCTCTGTGAATAAATTGTGTCTATGCCTCAGCAGAGGAATGAACATCAAAATCTAGGATGTAGAGATCATGGTAAGATTTCCCTGTATTAAAATGCCACCAAATGCTTTTATATAGAGATCTAATTTTAGAATACCTCTGTGAATATCACTAGAAATATTTTCTTCTCTGAAAGTGAGTAATAGGCTAGAAATGAAAGTTGAGTAAGAAAGCCTTTTACAGCGTAGAGAGTAATAAGTGCACTGGGGCTGTCTGTCAGCACTAGCTGATGATTTCAGCATTTGGGTCCTGTTTCACGGAGAAGCCTGTATTCCTAGCTTTGGAACAAAAGATTACCAGAGATAACTGATGGAAAACATATTCCAGTTATTGACTAAGCAGCCTCACCTTCACCCTGCAGCTAACTGCAAGGCTAAAAGCTGTAGCAAAAATATCCATACGTATCAACCAATTTGGTTTATTTCTGCTCCAGATAAATGAAGCAATATTCCATTACCATCTCTGACCATGTTTTATTTTTTTCTCTGTAGACTTGTTATGACAAAATCTCTTTCATTTTAATTAAATTTTTCCAGATACTATCTTTGTGAAACTAGCACTCAGAGAGGCACAATCATTATTTTTAATAGAAGAGGGTTAATGCTTGTTAAAAATGCTAGAGGAGCATTCGTCACTATTAAGTTTTCTGTCTGCAAGGAGAGGATCAACAAGGGTTCTTCAGATCTGCTTTTCCAGGGTGATTTTTGGTACCAGTTTGAGACCTCGCCTACAAAATCGGGTAAGTGCTTGCTTATTTTCAGTGTACAAATCATCTCGTAACTTGAATGAGATTGTTGGACCGTGTCAACATGACAAGTTTAAAATTAAGCGTTCGCTTAAGTACTTGGCTGCCTTCAGGACTTGACCTTTACTTTTTTCACAAAAGTGATGATTTTGTATACCTCACTTCTAGTTAATAGCCAACGCTGCTCGGAACTGGATTGAGATTTCCAGTTCATTTCACCTACATCACTGGAGAGCTATGAGGTGGTAACAGCTGTCAGCTGTTGGTACACTCTAGCCTGAGCCAAGATGAACAAGCCTAGAAATGAAGGAGAATGCAGCCTGTGCCTTTACCTCTTCTCTCCAAAGGAAATAAAGACAATTGCACGTTTAGGACTCCTATCTATTCTAGCTTTGCCACAGTAAGCCAATGCTAAATATTTTCTAAAGTGACCTGAATTAACCTTCTTGTAGTGCCAAAACAGGCCGGTCCCTTACGGTTGCATGCACCCAAGCAAAACTGTCAAGGGCATAGCAGTCCTGCTTCCCTGCTGGCAACCAGGGATGTCTCAGGTATCAAAAGACGCTTTAAATGGCCCCAATAACCTATGTTTAGGCAACAGAGTTGAACATTCCTGGCTGTGAATGGTCCCAAATGGGGATTTGCTCCCAGGCATTCAAAGGACAGGTAAACTTGCCATCAGGTTCTGAAGTCCATCCTCAGGAAAACTCCCAGTGATCTAAGGCATGCCAGGATTTCATTTACTGCTGGGAAACATGAAACCTCCCTGGCTAAAGTATCTTAATTAGGCCATTAAAGCCTGGTATAAAATGGCTGAGATAAACAGGGTCAGGAGGGCGAAGGATCTTGTCAATGCCTTGTAAAGCCTTTGCTGCTCAGTCCCGGGTTCAAACTGTCCAGAACCATGTTTTCATTAAATAAAATGCCTGAGCTTGGCAGCTCCTGGGAGGGACCTTGGGTCAATGCTTTTTGCTTAATCAACATGTGGGCAGGGAGCATGAACTTCTCTTTCCCTTCAGTGCCTTGTGTTGCTCCGACTTTTGTTTTCTGGTTCTGGTATGTTTTAATTTAGTCCAACTTTGGGATTTAATATGTGTGTTTTGAGCAGTTTGAAACACTTCATCTTTGGTTTTCCTGTGCAGGGGCTGGTTCCAGAACAAAGGCTCTGACACCCATTCTCTCCATACCTCTTTTCCAGAAATGTTTTAACAATTGAGGTTATTCCAGGAGACTGAACTGAAAGAATTTGGTAGTGTCATACCTAGGGCCTGTGTACCTACATGTACACAAGCACAACGCAAGTGCAGATCCGTGGTGGTGTCTTTGCATCCTGATAGATACAAAAAAGAGACAAATCCAAAATATTCACCATAAGAAAGCAAAAAAGGGAACTCTAGAACAGCAAACCAGTTTTTTCTGTACATTTGGATGGTAGAACTTTTTTTTACTTTGAAGACTCAGCATTTCTAACATCAAGAATTTACGTTCAGAAAAAGCGAGATTAAGCTCAAATCTGTAGATGTGGGAAATTAAATGCAAGTGTGAAACTCTCAGCTTATTACTCCCAGAAGTATGCACGTTCCTGCAACCAGATTTATATACTTACTGTTTGAGAATTAGTATTACATCAGGCTGTTAGACCTTGTTGAGTTGTTGTTTCTTTCTTTACTTTTTTAATCCAAACCATCTGTTGGGAAAATACACTGGGTAACCAGTACTACTGCTGAATTTCCTGTAATTAGGAGAGGTGTCTTGAGGAGGTAAAAAATGGCTAAAAAATCAGGAAAAGTGGAAAAAACCTGATTCTTTTATAACCCTTGGTGGAATTACATTTTTGTTTAACGAATGCGCAACATTTTTTAAGAATGAGAATCTCATGTTGCCAATAGCCTTTCCTTTGAAATAAATTCTTCCTTCCACTGCTGGATGTGTGGTTTGTTGGGCTGTTACTTTGTCTTGGGCAGTAAAGCAGCATCGATTTGCCCAGCCACGTGTGAGCCTCTTTGGCTTGTGCAGCCCTTGCTCATGCCTCTGCCACCCTCTTACTGTGTTCTGGGGCAGGCGGGCTGGCAGTGGTGTCCCCTCTTTCCTCAGTAGAAAAGTCTTCCAGACCGCTCTCTGTTTTGAGGTGGTTGGAGGGGTTTTTTTTTGTTAAATCAGTGGCGATTTTCTTACAGGAATAGTTGCTGTGGGGATCTCTGCGCAGGGCTTTGGCATGGTTAGCTTTTGATTTAGGAAAACAAAGTTTTTAAGTGATAAAATAGAGGGTGACGTGGGCTGGTGATTAAACTAAGCACAGCACGACTGTGAGCTCTTGACAGAGAAGGCAGCAATGGGGAAAGGATGCCACCCCACCCACTGCTTCAGCTTTCTGCTCTGCGCCCCTGTCACAGAATGGTTGGTGTTGGAAGGGACCTCTGGGGACCATCCAGTCCAACCCCCTGCTAAAAAAGGTTCAAGTACAGCAAGTTGCACAGGTTGTCCAGGTGGGTGTTGATTATCTCCAGAGGAGGAGACTCCATGACCTCCCTGGGCTGCCTCAGTGCTCTGTCACCTTCACAGTAAAGGAGTTTTTCCACTTGTTAAGGTGGAACTTCCCGTGTTCCAGTTTGTGCCCCTTGTCCTGTCACTGGGCACCTTTGAGAACAGTTTGTTCTCATCCTCTTGACACCCGCCCTTTAGATATTTGTAAGCACTGATAAGATCCCCCTCAGACTTCTCCGAGTTAAGCAGACCCACATCTCAGTCTCTTCTTGTACAGGAGATGCTCCAGTCCCTCATCATCTTCGTGGCCCTCTGCTGGACTCTTTCCAGTAGTTCCTTGTCTTTATTGAGCTGGGGAGCTCAGAACTGGACACAGAGCTCCAGATGGGGCCTCACTGGGGCAGGGCAGGTGGTGAGGAAAACCTCCCTTGACCTGCTTGCTACGTTCTTCTTAACGCACCCCGTCCCGCTGTCTCAAGGACAAGTTTCCCTGCCTCCAACCGCGCAGGGACACACTCAGGAGTTACAGGGGCTCTCCAGGGCCACTCTCCCGGCTGGCGGGTGAGCAAATCCAGCCCGACCCGGAGCCCGCAGCACTGCTCCGGCGCTCCATCCCCGTGCCCGGTCGGTGCCGGCGGGGCGGGGCGGTGCCGGGGGGCGGTGCCGGTGGGGGCGGAGGCGCGGGAGGCGGGACGGGACGGGACGGGCTGAGCCGAGCTGGGCTGAGCGAGGCGGCGAGGGCAGCGCTACCGCGCTCATGTCAGCCCGTTCCCCCCGCTGCCCGGGGCCGCACTGAGCATCCCCCTTTCCCCGGGTCTGTTTGGTTTCTTTCTATTTTAAGGGGGTTTTAAATTTTTTAATTTTTTTTAAAAAATTTTTTTTTTTTGAAGGGGAGAAATGCGAAATCAGCTAAAAATGAGCCAACATGTCTGAGAAAATGTCCAGCTTTCTGTACATCGGGGACATCGTGTCCCTGTACGCCGAGGGCTCTGTCAATGGGTTCATCAGCACGCTGGGGTGAGTGAGGGGCTGAGGGGGGGGTGTGAGAGGGGTGCCGAGCCAAGCTGGGTTGTGCTGAGGTGGGCTGAGGCGAGCCAGGCTGTGCTGCGCCGAGCCGAGCCGAGCTGAGCTGAACCGTGCTGAGCCCAATCGAGCCGTGATGAGCCTCGTTGAGCCGTTCCCAGCCGCGCTGTGCCGTGCTGAGCCGGGCCGTGCTGTGCCGAGCCGTGCTGTGCCGTGCCCGGGCGGCAGCACAGGAAGCGGCCGGCAGCGGAGAGGGGAAAGTAGGAAGTGATGGCGGGGGGGGCGAGCGGGTGGAAAGAAGGGAGGAATGAGAGAAGTTGTCGCCCAGGCCCGGGGCGGGCAGTGCCCGGCGTTTGACAGACCCGCTCAGTGGGAGCAGCCCTGTGCTGTTCCGAAACGCCTTAATAGAAGCGCTGGTTACAGCTGGCTGCCTTCGGTGCGGGGCTTTTTCCTTTGCGGTGCCTGTCTGTCTGTGTGTGTTTATTTTACTGAGAGTTTTTGAGAAAGGTGTAAAAGACAAACCTTTTTTTTTTCCCTTGCTCATCTCAATCAGCTCCTTAAAACGCGCATCCCTTTACCTCTGGTTTGTGTTTGCCTGTAGTCTTATCTGCGGTTGTTAAACTTCACAAGGGCAAATAGTGATAGTATGAGGGAAATGGCTTTAAATTGGAAGGGGGAAGATTTAGACATTACGTTGAAATTTTTCACAGTGAGGGTGCTGAGGCACTGGCACAGGTTGCCCAGGGAAGCTGTGGATGCCCCATTCCTGGAAGTGTTCAAGGCCAGGTTGGATGGGGCCTTGAGCAGCCTGATCTGGTGGGAGGTGTCCCTGCCTGTGGCAGGGTGTTGGAACTGGGTGGGCTTTAAGGTCTCTTCCAACTCAAACCATTCTATGATTCTATATATTTAATTCTATGGGGATACTTTTTCCATGTGCTCTTCTGTCTTTTTGTGAAGAAATGTAGTGTAACTGCGGCTGCTTTTCTGGACAACTCCTGCTTACTTGAAGTTTTTATTAACTTCGACCTCTTTAAATCATCTTTTTAGAGTCTAGGACAGAAGACTTTACTAAATGACAACAGGACTACATTGATACCTTTCCTTAAACCCTCATGTGAATTTGATGACAGTGACATGTCCGGAGGGTGCAGTGGTTCCCTCTGACATTATGAGGAGAGCTACAGTAGCGTTAGTGACTTTGTGGCATGTCCAAAGTAAGCGTGTCCTTAAAATTTTGTCAATGGAAACATCTTCTGCACCACATGAACTGTAGTGATTCAGTGAATGAGGCAGCTCAGACTGTAGTTAAGTATCGGTGTTGTTTGCTGCTTCAGTGTTAGCTTTACTTTCAGAATAACAGTTAAACTTGCTAAGGCTGACCCGCTGCTCATTAATATGTGCTTGGGCATCGCTCTGTATGTTGTGTTAGGCTGCCTGTGTCCTGACACTGTGTCTTGCAGTGGGGGACCGTAGGATGAAGTAAGGACATTATGAAAAAGCTAACAGTGGATGTCCAACTCACTTGATGTGGTACTGTTACTGGAAAAGAAACGTTGATCAAGGTCTTTTATGTTTCTTATCTTATTTCCCATCCTTGCTTCTTTTCTTCTCTTGACAAGTGGTTTTCCATGGTTTGTTCCTCTATTTATTAAGTTTGTGCTTTCTCTGTCCATGTCTCTATTTTGTCTCATGTCTCTCTTTGTTTTGCTGACTCTTTTAATTTCAAGTCCCATTTGAAAATATTTGCCTTCTGCAACTGTTACTCACTGGACTTTTTTTTCTTATAAGTCCTTGCATTTCTCTTCTGTTGGCATAATTTCTTGTTGAAGTTGTTTGGTTTTGTTGTTCAGTCTCATTTCTGTGTTCTGTTATCTGGGGAAAGCTAAATTTGCCTTACTTTTCTTTTACTTTTCACTATGCTGAGCAAGTTCCTCGTTTATGAGAACACCTGCTTGTCTACAGTCATAGAGGTTTCTGCTCTGACTGGTGTTTGTACAATTCTGCATTGCTTGAATATGTGTTGGCAATCTTGTGTTGCAGTTGTGAGACCGCTGATCCTCCTCTAGTCCCGTGGAGTTAGGGCAGGACATTTACCCCCAGTTTTATAGATAGGAAGACAAGATCAAAGCTTGCCTAAGGCACATGGGAGCTTTTTAACTAGAAGAAATACTTGAACTCAAGCCAACATACTAGCTAACAGGCTATCCAGACTCTCTTTTAGTAAGGACCAGCTAACCCAGCTCAGGAAATCTACCTGGGATGAGCCAGGACTCTTGTGTGCGTCTCTCCTTCAACAGCAGGCCAGGAGCTTAAGAATGCTGATGTAGCTCTGTTAGCTTTTCAATACAGCTTTTTTCTACCCTGCTCCCTGGCATGGTAAAGGCGGCAGCTGCGGAGCCAGGAGGCTGGAGTTGAGGAGCTGAAGGCCTTGAAGGAAGTTTGAAGTAACCAGTGGAATACTCCCATGCCTTCCAAATGGGAATGCCGACCCCTCTGCTGGTGGTACAAGAGTTTGGACCAAAATGCAAAGTTGTGATGCCAAGCCATGTTATCCATGCCAGCTAGTGCAATTATTGCCCTTGGAGCAGTGGCAGCAAGACAAGAGGCAGAAAAAACAACTCTATGTTCAGGGAAGAAGTTTGACCAGCTGCACGTTTGATGTGCAGCCGTTGCTAAACTCCTGTTTCTCATGCATTCCTGCAGGTCCTCTGTTTGCAAACATGTGAAAGAGGTGGCCTCTTCTTCCAAAGGTACCTCTTGTTGGTGAGGACAAGGTGAGGTAGGAGCGGGAATGATTTCTTGCTCACTTCATTTTGACTGATGTGGGTCCTTATTCTATTCTTTTTCCCTGTATTGCTCAGGGTGCTGTTTTGAAAGGTGCTGGGCAAACTAACTTGTCGCTTACGCTATCGAGTCCATTGGGTAGTCCCATGCAGTTGGCAAGAACTTGAAATCCAGCTCAGGTTGAGTGACTGTGCAGCAGGGAGAGAGTCCTGTTTATTTTAAACTGTCAAAAGCTAATTGTTTCTTCAGCAAAACGTCAGGGAGGCCATTCTATAAATAAGATAAAAAAAGAGCACCAGCACCTCTCCAAGCTGGGGACGTCTGTCACGTCAGCAGACCTTACTCTTTGAAGACTGAACCAGCTCAGCAGATCAGTTTTGAGGTGGAGGTTTCTAAGCATAGGCTGTGTCATGCCTTTTTGAATTCTTTTTGCTCTCTTGCTGGTGCAGAAAGTTGCACGTGCTTAGTTTCCCCAGGAAACTTGAAGTTGAGAGAAAGGTGCAGCCGAGCTATGCAGGTCAAGTGAAGGGTTAGGTTAATATCTGCTCTAACCTGAGTGTGGATATCTTCCTCTCACGCAGTTTAGGAGGTCCTAACCTCCTTGTTTAGAAGATGAGGAATCCGTGCCTCTTGGTCTTGTGTCCAGGTGAGCATGCTGAGCGATGCTAGGTGAAGGCAGTAGTGCCTTTCCACACCTCCCTCCACAAAAAGGGCTTGAGAATCTTTCAACAACGAGATTCTGTCAATGCGACCCAAAAGGATGGGGCATTTCTTTGAGCTGGAAGAAGCTTGTGCTCCTGTCCTTGTCTCTGAACAGCTTCTTTGCTATAAACAGCTGTTGGATGTGAGCGTGAGGGCTCTGCTTTCAGATTTGATCCCTCTTAGTCAGAAGAGGAAACTGAATATCTCTTCCGCATCTGGGGTTAGCAATGTAGCGTGGGATGGGGGCAGGGATGTCAGGCAGCACTGCTCCCAATTCTTCCTCCTGTATCCTTATTTTTAAAGAGAGCAATTGTGCTCAGTTTTTAGAGGAAGTGGTATAATCACCTGTCTCTAGGAGGATATTCGAGGCTGTGATCCCAGGTAGACGGGGCATCTCTGGGTAATGGTAGAGGAGAGGGTTTTAGGGTTCAGCATTATCTGTTGACTAATGCAGGTCTTTGGGTACCTAAGGGTACTGAGAGTCCAAGCAACCCTCTGCTCATTTTTTTGCTTGGCTTTGGACTTATTCTGCGTTTGGATGCTGCTCTGAGGTGCTGATGATGTGTAATATGGCTTTTCCAATCTTGGGGCTCTCTGAGCTCTCCCACCGTTTCCTTTGTAAAAAGAAGAATGCTTATGAATATATAAACTAATAGTTTTCTGATTTAGTACAGAAAAGTACACGTTTACAGAAAGTTATTTACATCCATGGGTAGCTTTCTGCCATTTTAAGATATATTTGGTACTGGATTATTGAACCGTTCTAATAATATGGTTTTTCCCCCTGTTTTTGATCTTTTAGCATGTTTTTAGCTTCTGTGCAGTTGGAGGCTTTATGTTCCACAGGAGGTACGTGGCAGAACTAGGCAATGAATCCAGGTATCTTAAGTTGTCCTGAGACCAATCGAACCTCAAGACTGCCTTTCCCAATATTTTAGCTGTAAATATTGGCAATGGTGCATGCTGGGAATTAGAGCTGCTGTTAATCACCTATTAGTACAATGTGGGGAAAAAAGTATTCGCTGTTGGAGATGCAGAAAAGAAGTAAGTAACAACAACAGCCAGCATCAGCTGCTGGAAAGTTTGACGGTGAACCTGTAGCTGCATTCTTGTCTCACCTCCATAAATGCTCTTCTGTGCTCTAGCAGTGAGAAACCTCATGGAACATAATTAATGGAGCATGCAGCAGGAGCTGCCTGCTAGGTAATATATCTCCATGGATGGGGAGAGGTGCTGAGACATATTTCTAATTTGCAGCAAAAAGAGCATTATGGAGTATTCAGACTTGTTTTATATTCAGTTTAATGTTGATTTTTCTTGATCAACTACTCTTAATTTGTGGAAGCACTTAGCAGAACTTATTTGAAATGAGTATCACTGTTTTATTCAGGCTCCTTTACTGGGCTTCTGTGCGTTAGTTGTCTTACTGAAGTTAGACTTCACACACAGGTTGAGTCAGTTGTATGTGTGAAGAGACAAGATTAAGTGGAAAGTGCTTATGGAACAGCATAAATCAAAATATTCCAAATAGGACAAAGGTTAAAATCTGTCATCTTGGTGGCAAGAGAAAAGATGTAGTGACTGTTGATGCTTACAACACACTAATGTATTTTCATTAGTGCACTTACTTTTTTTTACTTTTCTTCCTTACTGTCTGAAAATGTAAGCTATGGTTAAGGAACACAGTATACATCCTTTAATTAATAGCGAATTTTTCTTTCTTGCACCAGCTAACAAAACATAATTAGAGAGGAAAGAATAAAAAGCCTGAGGAAAGTGAGAGTGGCATAACTAGAATTACTCATAATTTAATACTGATGCATATAGAATCAAATAATACCTAGAAGAGGGAAGATGCATTTCAGCTTTTCTGTGAACAAAAGTACTCGTATATTTTATTACCTCTTTACTTTATCCTCCAGACTGACAGTACAATGAGATGTGACAGTTTTGATTATGAGTTTTTTTTTTTTAAAAAAAAAGTCTGTGTAGAATTAGCATTTTCAGAACTCTATTCTCTTCATTTTCTTCCTAATGCAAAAGCACTGGTCTAAATTCTGCACCCACTTTGAATGTATGCTAATGTACCTGGGAACATAATTTGGCCTATTATATGACACTTTTCAGCTATATAGTGTATTTCTTTTCTGTGATATCTTTCTTAAGCATAAGCTATATTATATGCATTATTAAATACCTTCATTGATCTTACAATAAATGCCACGTAAGCAGACATGTAGGCATATAAATACAACTCTGTATCTTGCATACCTTACAATTCAATACATATATCAAAGCTTATAGTCTCTGTAATTATCTGCTCACATTAGCAATTAGGCACCGCTCCAGCTTTGCCATTTGTAATGAACTTATTTTGATGCTCATCTCAAATATTCTAACAACAATGCTGTCTTTAAATAAACAATGAGACAAAGCTTTCCACAAAGCACCCTTATGGGAATGCAGGAAATAATGAGCCCCAGAGGGGGTTTATTTATTTCAGAAGTTTTACTCGCTCACAGAGCACAGCTTGGGTGTGAGGGATGTAGGATTAGATTTAATTATGGTATTATGATTTATGAGACTGTGTGCTAAAATGTAATACCCTTGGTTCAAAGAGCTCATTATCAAACAGAAGTGGAGAGAAAATTGGGGTTGGGGAAACAACTGATTGATTTAATGTAAAAGTGAGTTTACCCATAAGCTGTGTTGTAGTAATAGAAATAAGGAAGGACTTAAATTTTAAATTGAGACAAGTGCTGCGGCTGTTATAACTTCTGTAGTTCTCGGCTGGGCTATGGGTAATGTGGGGAGTAGTCAGGAAAGAGAGGGGAGATTGTTTGACATGCATGCCTATAAGTCTGATTTAATGGCCTTTTATATAACGAGGGAATTAACTAAACGGCCTTTTTATGGTTCTTGGACTCACTAGAAATCAAGGTCATTCTGTATTTTAAAAGTGCCACGGAAGAAAGCGTCAGATCAATCTTTGACTTCCGCAGCTTTGAGCATTGTCTCATAGGAAGCACATGAACCTTTTTCTCAGTCAGGTGTTTTGCTGCACTGAGAGGGGTTTGAAACCCGCTACCCGTCATTGTTAATGGAGCAGGCTGCTGCTGCTGCTTGGCTGAAGTGTGAGCTTGTTTGTTGGCAATAGCACAAAGCCATGTCCTCTGCATGTGTACTTGAAAGTCTGGTTTTTGCTTACTTTGAAAGGTCTGTTACTTCTTGTACTAAAGGGAAATGGGTAAAGTTCAAATGTGACTTAGATGTACTTGATTGGGGATGTTTATAGAAAAAACAGAGGAAGGAATATGAATGGTAGTTGAGGATTTTACTTTTTTCCTTGTCTGTATTTAGTCACTTATTCAGAGATGCATATTTTAATTATAGTAAGGACATAATCCCCCTTATGACTGATTTTTTTAAACCTTCATTTGTTACTTGTAAATCCGATTCCATCTAATTACTTAATTATTCAACCACTATGTAGATGTGTAGAGGCTTCATGTCATAGGTCCCGTTTTCAGCTGTTCAGAATGATGCCAAACCTTGACTTTCTGGACCCAAGTTAGATGCCTGAGGCTGAATGTTTTTGTGTGGCAAATTCAAGTAAAATGGCATTTCTGAGAACAGGATGAACAGTAGCGCATCAGTTATCCCTGTTCAAAAAAAAAAAAGTGTCTTGTAGCTGTGTGTTGAGAGTGTTCCTGAGCTGCAGTGCGGTCTTGAGACCCATTTCTTCTCCAGCTTGTCCTTCTCTCCCTGTTTGGAAATTTGCCCAGGTTTTGACAGCAGTGAATTGAGGAAGGATCTCATTCCAACCCCTGCAACTGCATGGGCTGTCTTGGTACCTGCCTTGTGCTATAGGGCAGTGGGTGTTACCTGGCAGGGGCAACTTCTCCTTTCAGCTGGCACTGTGTGCCAAGATGCCCAGCAGGACCTACAGCTGTGTGGGAGGTAAATCCCAGCTCCCAGGATTTCCAGATTCCTTCCCTAGGGGACATGGGACAGCTCTGGTTGTTTTGTGTTCCCTGTCTCTGGGGAAGTAAAACAATTTCTGTTTTTACTAACTCACTTCACTTCCAATATGAAACAAAGTTAAATCAAGAAATTACATTCTAGCAAGTTAATGGTTTTGATTGCAAAATTGGAAACTGAGTTAAACAAGGACAATAGAAAACAGAGAAAATAGAGGCTTAAAATGTACTTGTTATTCATGTCTTGTATTAGGTATTGCTTGTGGGTTTGGGGGATATTTTGTCTGTGGTAGCCACAAGATTGTGTCTTGAGTAGTCTTGTTGCTCTAGTGCTGTTTTTCTGCCTGTCTTTCTGTGTCTGAATCTCTGTCTACCTCTTATACTTACTTGTTTGCCTTTTTATGATTGCTGTTGAAGAGAAACAAAGCATTGTTCAAAGGATGTGATTTTAAAACATGCCTTGTTTGTTGCTTAATGTTAAAGGAAAGAGGACCCTAAATTGGTGACTGAGCTGGGCTGCCTGCAGTCCGTGTCGGTGCTGCTGCACTGTCCTGCAGCTCCTGCAGTGCTGGTGCTTCTGCTCAGGTTTGCCTTTAGCAAGCTGAGTTGTCATTATAAATTTTAGGCAGAATTTACAAACTATATCCAGGAGTGCTTTTTCTTCTCCTCCTGTCACTCTGTAGCTTGCCTTCTGTGCCTCTAGTTTGAGGGGTCCTTTTGCACTACAAAAATGTTTTGGAGTTTGCCAGCTTGAGATGTTGCCTGTACCCAAATGCTCCAACCCTTCATTGGCTTCACAGGTACATCACAATGCCTGAGCAGGACTTTTCTTGCTGTTACTTCTGTTGGCTGATGAGCAACTGTGGGGTTGCTAGATGACAGAAAAGAAAACAAAAGGGCCATCTGCCCTGTTCTTCCAGGGCTCCCTCACTGGCATCTGAACAATGATGAGGAGAGAGAGGAAGTGGGTGCAGAGGGATGTGCTGGTGAACAGAGGGTGAGGCAGTAAGAGAAATCAGCACAGCAAAACTGAATGGAAAGAGGGCAGTGTGGTGGGGCAGTAACTGATGTGTCCTATCAAAAAGGCAGCGTGGATTAGAAGGGAAGTACAGCTGAAGAGGAACAGAAGAAGATATACAGTGGTTGAAACATCTGTGGTCTGCTGTCAGCAAATAGCTCTGAAAGCTACTGGCAAACTAATTTCTCTCAAATTACTCGACATAGAAGAAATCAGCATGTCACTGCTGCTGTTTACTTTGATATTTGAAATGGTGGAGGGCTGTGTTTGACATAGTATGGTCTCAAACAATTGAAAATTTGATTTTTTTTTTTCCTAGGTATTGCTTAGGAAAATGCATAATGATACCACTTTCTCCAAGAGAACGTCTGAGTTACAAAGTCAGCTTCTCGGAAAGAAACAGCAGTTTTAGGGTTATCCATGATACCTTACACAATTCTTTGTGTAAAATCACAACAGTCCTTACTAACACAGTCCTGTACTATTCGTGGTGTTTGGCTGACTTACGAAGTCTATATGGTGTCCAATGCTTTTGCAACAACTAAGCTTATATGTAATGAGTTGTGGTGCTCTGGTTGTCTTCTTACGTAATAAATTTTGGACAGTTCATTTGAGATGCCCCTTTAGGTTTTCATTGCCGCATAAATGAGAGCATGGAGCCAAAATTTATGTTAAATTACTTGGCAGAAGAAGGCTAGAAGAGCATATCCAGGTGTGACTGTTATCAGTTGACACTGTAAGTTAAGCTTACTACAGTTCTTCTCTGTACAAAGAACTGATATTAAAACAGTAGTTGAATTTGCTTTCTTTGACCTCTGCCAGATTAAAGTCAATGTCATTTAAAAAAATCAACAAACAAACCCTGAAACAAGGCTTTTTTATGAATCTCAAAACAGAGAAACTTATTATGATCCAATGCTTGGATGGCTTATCTTGATTTTATTTTAGAAGATTGTTTGAATTTCAAACAAGTTTTTGTTCCTGCACTTGACACACATAAGTTAATGAATGTTGCAGAGGCAGCTGAAAGCACACAATTGTAGGATTAGGAAAAGAACCACTTAAACTCACGGTGCTCCCTAAATGTTCATACCTACTGGCCACAGTTAAAAGACAGCAGCCCAGTTGTTAGGATTTTTCAGTAAAAATATGTTCTGATGCTCCTGTGTGCAGAGCAGAGGCAGGTCAGGCAGAGGAGGCTCCAAGCCACCCAGGTGTCTGCCTCTCTCCTGCTTTGGGTGAAAGGTAGAGGAGCAGCAGGCACAAGCCACGAAGGCATCCCCAGCCACCCCTGTGGGACGTGTTTCATTTCACTGTGGGAAATTCTGCCAGGCTCCAGTGTGCATCTACATCCTGATGCCTGCGAAATTTTGTGTAGTTGTGTAATATTGAGCACTGTGATATGACAAATTTAACTGGGCATCTTTAAAAGGCAACTATGTTGAATGTGAGTTTTATCTGAATGTGTATGAATGAGAGTTTTATCTTAAATCTTGCACTGCCTGGCATTATTTGTAAATCCCAACTCACAGGGCTCAATCAATTTTGGATATCCTCAGCTTCCATTTAAGAAAAGGTGAGTTACTCTGCCTCATTGATGTGGGGAAAAGCTTGAAAATCAGAATGTTCACAAATTAAAGGTGTGTGAAGAGTGCCCTGTAGTAATTTTTGTCTGCTAAGTTTAAAATCAGAGCAGATGGTCTGCAAGTGTGTGAGGACATGACTAACTAATGGTATGTGAGTGCTTAAGACTGGAAATGGGGCTTTTGCATGACTTTGTTGATGTCATTTTAAAATTAGCTGGCTTTGGATTTCTGATGGGCTCGCCGGTTGTTCCAGATAACTGAATCAGTAGTGTGCTTTGCTAAAATATTCTTAGTCACCTTTTAAATCTTGTCAATATTTTTTTTTTTATTGTTCAGGGACAATAAATAAAGAGAGAGTGTCTGGGTATCAGTTTTTAAAAACTCGGAGAAGATCTTTGTATATCTGAGTGGTGAAAAATGTTGAAATGCATGACTAAGCAAGTTCCTTTTTTCCAATCAACGAATAAAACTTTTAAGGCTACCTAGATTTGAAAAAAATATAAAATTCCTTTAGTTTAAAAAAAAAGCCAATTGAGAAGATTAACTGCCCGTTTGTAGTATTTTCTTTGATATCTTGGACAATTTCTGACTTAGGTTATTGCCTTTTGCCAAGGTAGACTTGGTTTCAGCCAAATGCTCTGTCCCCTCCTTGCTATCTGCCACTTGTGAGGGTGCCAGTCTGTAGACTTCACTCCTGTTCCGAATTGGAAAAATAGGGCCTAGTGAGCTTGACTCTTTAGAGGTTGCTGAAAAGTGGGGGATAAGTGAAGAGTTTTGTGGAGTTTCATTGTTCTAAAATGAGGTTTCACATCAGGTTTGCTGATGTAAAAACCAGGTAGGACAATGTTTGTAATTCTTCTCAGGTTGAAGACAGAACTTAGTGAGTTGAACTGTAAGGTTGAACTGGTTTCATAAGTAAGAAACTCAGGTAACAAATATTTTGGATTTTAGTGTTGCTGTAACAACAGTAAAGTTGAATACTTCAGTCAATACCAGAAGTTCAAATTTTGAATAAAATTTTCAAGTAACACTGTAGCTATCCTTTCATATCATTGCTGTCATTGTAGGATGTGATTTATAGATGGTATTAAGAGTATTAGAATACAGAAAAAAATCCTTGCCTTTAAATAATAAAAGTACTAAGTAACATACAGGAAATTTGGTGGATATTTTGGGTTTTTTTTTGGTGGTGAGTAGTAATAAGTTTTTGTGACAGGCTGTAGGTGAGTTTTTACATAGTGTATATTCTGTTATTCAGAAAAAGTAACTGATAATATAACGGCAAAGATTCATGACATTATTTCCTGTATAGATTGTCTGAGATGCAGGTCTTACACCTGCAAATTTATAAACTTATGAACTGCAAATATCAGGAGGCTTTTTTTTTTTTTTTGTAAAAAAAAGAACCTACTGAAGGGCATTCAAGTTAAGATTTCTATTTCCCTGGCTAGATCTTGAGGAGTTCTAATAGGTAGGTTAGGATTTGATCATGTAACAATTCAGAGGCAGGCATCTGGCTCTTCAGAGAGGGCACTGCTATGGACCCTGGGCAGCTGCAGGATTTGGATTAGAGGTATGCTCAGGTTGTGTTAGCAAGGGCTTCTCTTGCAAAACCAAATCAAGGTTAGGACCTGGCAGGCAATAAGTTCTGTCTGTATTAACTTTGGTAGTTGAACAGGTTTTTCAGTCACTGAGTGTAAGGACCAATTACTGTATTTTTTTTTGCCTATGTAATATCTAGGATATAGTAAAACCAGTAATTGTAAAGTTCTTTTATAATACCTAATTTGAAGCAATACAGTGTGTTAGGCTGGTGGAGTCAAACTCCCGGTCCACAGGACCATGTAATCTGGTCCATTTCCTCTCTATGGCAGGTTAAACTGTCTACTGTGATTAGGCTGCTCTTAATAGAATTATTTTACTCGAGTAGAGCTGGAAGTGAGACAGTGCTGTTATCAGTTTTCAACCATGGGTCTAAAGTGTATTTAAAGGCAATTAATTAGTGTAATAAGGGGTGGGACACAGGCAGAGGAGTGATTTGCATGAGGATGTTAAATTGTGGAATATAGCCAAAGTCTCTGAGGTCTGGCTCACTGCTCTTTTTATAAATGTTGATCTAGTAAGATGTTTAATGCTAAGTTGCATAAATTGTTTTATATTGGCTTATCTCATTGGAATTAAGCCAGCTGTAACAAAACTAGTTAGTTTAATAAAGTGTCCACATGTCAAATGTTTTTAAAATATATATCTAAAGATGCAGAATGAGCTTTATCATTGCAAGAAAAAAAGCATATGCTGAAAAAAGTTTTGTGCTTGCTGACATCATTGTCATGCTCATACATTGCATGGTACCTCATTGACACTGCTGTTCTTCATTTGTAATGGAGATACAAGATAAAATCCTTCCTTCTTTCTGCAACCAGATAGCTCAAGCAATAGAAGTCACCACGCAGAGCTCATCCACTTGATAAAGCCTGAGTAAAAGCTGAGCTGTGTTACCCAAGAAACTTCTTAGAAAGAAATTCAGCATTGGCAGGGCAAGCTATACAGGCCTAAGTGAGCAGAAGTTCAGAGAATGTAGGACAAAACCTCAGTTAAAGGCAGAGAAATCCTGCTATGTTGACTCAAGGAAAATAAAAATGTGAGTGTGCTACTGAGCACTGTTCTTTCTGAAAACTGTAATTAAAGAAACTCTTGCTATTTGATTTCTTCTGTGTCCAGGAAAACAAGAATTTATAAATTCTTTCCAAGTAAATGATCAAGAAAACACCTGACACCATCTCAGACTTTTCTTTAAAGTGTAAACAACTCTTAAGTCTCCAGAACTGACATCATAACTCATGACCAATGATAACCTGGTATTGTGAGATGTATCCATCTTCCAAAATGGAAATTCGTGACTGGTGGTCTTGTCTTAAAAGAGACTGGAGAGAATTAACAACGATTTCTAATACAAGAACTAGAAGCCTTGCAGATAGAATTAGAGTAGGAATAAAAATGCCACCAGAAAAAGGAGAAGTAGGTGCATCAGAAGGAGTCAAAGCAAAGAGTTTTCCTAGTGAGCATTTTGAATGGTGATTCGCAGGTGAAAGTGAAACCTGTTATGGGCAACAATTAAAAACTGTTGAGACATGTTTGGGAAACAAGCAGGCAATATATCCACTCTCAAACAACAAGGTGGGTCAATGGGATGGTCAAAAATACATTTGTTGTGGTTCTGATCTGGTTTTCCACAAAATAAAGATGAGGAAAGCTTTGGGTAACTTTGAATTAGGGCCTCAGCAAATGCTTGACTTCAGAGATGATCTTGCAGATCCCTTCTGATTAACCTAATAATCAGATATCAAAGTGTGGAAACCTTGATACCGAAGTGAGAAACCTTGATATGATGAAGTATGATAAAATTTTTAAAGTACCCAGGGAGAACTCCTGTTGATGGTTAAAATCTCATTTTCATCATAATTTATCTAAGAGAGTACATGGTTGGGAGAGACTATTGTGAGGCATCTTGAGGGTAGTTTGCCATGTGATTGTGGAAATTAATAGGGCTGTGATTTCACAGGCGTTCACAGATCTGGGAGCAGCAGGGTAACCTTGATGCCTCACCCAGATGAACTCTCTGGAGACTAGTTGTGGATATTGCCTTAGGCAGAAGATCAAAGGGTTTTTTCAAGGAATGGCTCTGCTGAAGAAGAGATCAGTTTTTCTCTCCTTCCCATAACTTGCAAAATATCCTGAATAAGATGCAAACCATCCTGAATCATACATTTGAAGAATTTATTATTCCTAGAATGGACTTCAGAGCAGCCAATATCTTTCCCAGAAGAGCATTTGGGGGGTATAATTGGCTGTTGCAATCATCTTGAAGTGTAGCATCCCCTCAGAGTGGCAAGATCAAGGTTTCTGGTTGCATCAGGCAAGGCTGGAGTTTAGAAATTATATAGTATGTAGGGGGTTATATTTGTTCAGAAATTGTATCTTGACTTTGAAAGTGCTGAAATCTGGGGGCTGCAGGAATCATAACTGATTCAAAAAAGTATAATTCGGTGAAGTGTAGGCAGGATGTGGAAAATAGTGCAGGAAATGTGATGTTTGTTTGATAGTTAAGAGAGAGAGCCCTGCTGCAACAGTATCTTGTGGGGGCATAAATGAAGTGTGTTGCTGGAGAGCTCAGGGTGTGTTTTCTGCCAGGGAATTGATAGTTGTAACTGTCCATTGACATAGTCATCATTTATTTAACAAAGTTGCCTGGTACTTACGAAGTCAGGCACCACAGGGCACTGGAAATAGAAGAGATTCTGCTGAATGATTTTTGTAGATTTCAAGTCAAGTGCAAGCCATCTATGGATCAAAGGAAAATTTTAAATTCAAAGTATTTCACGAAGTCGTTGACACTGTAGGTTTCCATAAAAGATGCACTGTCTCAGTGTGCCCACAGTCTGATGGGTGTGGTAGGAAGGGTCATTATGGACTCATACCTTCAAGTGCCTTATTTTATTGAATCAAGAAAATTAGGGCACCATATCCCATTGTCCAAAAGGACTGAAAATACCTTGTGAGCTCTTCTTTCCAATCAATTCAGTTCTCTGAAGATACTGTATTCCCAGACTTGCCTGCGTGATGTAGTATCTTCAGGTATCTTCAAATACTGTCAGAGTGGTCTCTGCATCTTGGCTGTGGGTATGTAAGTTGGTGGATGATGTTACCTCTTTGAAGGAATTTTGGAATTTCTGTGTTCTGGCTTTTTTTTCTCAAGAACAGGATGTTTTATGTGATGGTAGTTTGATGCATCAGATCTGAGTTCTTATTTCTAAGGACTGAAGAAGACATGTATTATGTCCACTAAAAAAACAGGCACAATTTTATTCTTGCTGAGTTCTGCAGCCAGAAGGAATATGAATCTGTTTCATAAGTTGATACTTGAAATATCTTCCATGAGTTCTCAGTCCTTCTCCTTATAAAATGGGATTGAATTCTTCCAAGTGAAATGAGGGAGGTTATTTAGTCTTGTTGCAGAGGGAGAATCATTTTCCTATGGATTTTGTGAAGCATGTTGGGTGCTCTCTCTGTGTGGTGTTTGGTCCTGGTCTCTGGGCTATGCACCCTGAAGTAGTTCACTGTGGGTCCCAGCATTTAATTTACTGAGTCAGTTGTGAAGGAACAAGAAGCTCATTTCGTCCCTGTTACTGAGCTCCAGTGTCCTGAAAGAACAGTTTGTGCTGGCAGTGGCTTGCTTCAGGGTATGTTTTGCACCACTGACACTGCTTCTGCCAAAGCTCTTGCAGTTTGTGTGGTTGGTGGGAGGATGTTGAAGGGAAAATTTGAGCTGTAAAGGGTCCACAGATCCCAAACAGTAGATAAGTGATTACTTGTTGTCACTAAGGAGTCAACCTAATTGTGTGAAGTTTCTGCTTGTGGGGTAGTTTGAAAAATTAAGAGAATCTGAGTCTCAGGGTGCCAATGAGCTTTACTGTCCCGTTAGTTTGCAGGGAGGAAGAGATGCTCTAATCTTTGGCTGTGTTAGGGATTTGTCTCGGGAGGCTGGTGACTGCTCCGGTACCCAGTCCAGAGATTGAAACCAGAATCTTTCAGGATAGACAGTGCATGTGAAGGGACTGAGGATTGCCTGGAAGGTGCTGACAAGGTCTTTATAATGATGTAGATATAAATGAGATCCTTTCTGTAACGCTGAACTCTCCAAGGAGGAGCCATGAGCAGGACTTCAACACTGCCCCAGCTAGCTCGTGGCTCAGTCTTGTGGAGGTGATAAGATTTTCTTTTTGGAAGCTGGAGTTGCCGCATTACACTGGCACCTGAGTGGCCAGATGAATTTTTGTATGTCTGGATTCCTGACCTATGTCAGCCCTAATGCTGAAGCAACTACTTTTAAATGGGTCTTGGCCCAGAGGAGATTGCTGGGGGCCACTGGGAAGTCTTATTTTACTTCTGTCACCTTTGCTACTATGTGTTGAGAGAGAGAAGTGCGATGTTTGTGCCAACCCTTGCAGGTGATGAATTGAGCACTTGCCCATCAGGTGTTTTCTGGGCAATGTCTTGCCAGAGTAAGTCAGCAGAGAATCTGATCCAAATGCCAGTTGAAAGTGGGCTCCACAGCTATGACAAGATCTATCTGTACGAAGTTAGCCAGCAGGAACTTACACAACTGTGGTCAGTTTAATTGCTGTGATACTTTTTTCTGATTTGAGGATGACAAGTTAGATACAAGCTTGTCTTTTGTGTAAACACAGAGCTTTACAAGTGTACAAACGAATAGCTATTTTTGGTGCTCATTTCCTAGGAAAAAATCAAACTTGAAAGATAAAAATAAACAAAAATATGTTCTAGAATCTCTTCAGATTGAGGATTAGAAAAAAAGAAACAACAAAGACTGAAGCGCACTTCCAGCTCACGTAATTGCTGACACGAAGCTAGAGACCAACCAGATGAGCTGCACATTGTGAGGTGCAGGAACAATTTGTACTCCTTTTAAGTTGCCAGAGTAACAAGCAGCAACATATATGCAGGGGAATAAATCGTTGTCTTTGCTTTCAGTTTATCCAAGAAAGATTATCCATTTAGATTTATACCAATAACTGTTTATTTCTTAATAGATCACAGGAGAGCTTTTAACTTCTGGTGTTTTATTTAGGGCTTTATATGGAGGGAAGAATTTATATGTGAGTAAACTGTGATATCAGAGATTATCATACCTTTTGACTTGGTGAATAGTTTTTCAGACCACTGATTCTGTGGATATACATTTACTCTACAAGCTTTTTTTAGTCAGTTGCTGCACATCATTGTTCACTATCAAAACAGTTTATGTGAGTACTTCTTAGCTCTAAGTAGTATGAGTTCATATACTTAAGCAATTTAGTAGATGATTTGTACTAATGGAGTTGGCTGTTGCTTAGAGACAGTGAGACTCTGGAAGGTTGTAATGTGAAATGAACGAACTACCCCAAATGTTTACTTTTCCCCTTTCCTGCATTTAGGTCAATTCAGTTCTTTTATTGAATGTTGTGATATGTGAGTCTTGTAACTCAAAGGAGTGTCAGGCATCACCTAAATTGATGCTGGTTTATTTCCTTGTGCCAATTAATAGAGACTTTTGCTTCAGAGAGGTATGTGGGGCAAGGCTGGCAGCTATGATTTCCAGTTGAAGAAAAACCTTGAGAAGAATATGTCTGTTTTATCAGGAGGCCAGATCCTCTGCCACTTGGGCTGACGCATCTCAATGTCCTCCTAAACGGAAGTGTTAATCAAAATATAGCAGAGTAATTGTTTATATGAGTGGATGAGATTATTCCAGACAATGTGGTGCTGTTTGACTTGGAGAAAGAACTGTGTAGCCATATACAAAGCTGCGCCTCAGAGATAGTCAATTTGGTCTCTAATTATGTCATAAAATCTGGAAAGGTGTTAAAAATGGAGCTGATTTTTGGGTGGGGTGCTGTACTATCTTTTCAGATCAGCTTATAGTTGAGTTCTATTCTTTACTGTGTACAAATGAGTAGGGAATCCCGGCTTTTAATCTTAATGTGTCAGGCAGTGGGTATACTGATAATGGAGAGCAGTCCAAGAGGGCTGTGGAGTTATAAGAAAAGGTTAGAATAATTTTACTCTGCTGAATATCATTGCACAATATTCAATTGACTTTAGCAGGACTTTTTAAGGCATTGTGTGCACTGATTAGTTTGTTTAACTTGAAATTAGATGTTAAGTTTGGTATGCTTTTTTTTGTGTCCAGGTTTCCCTTGCAGGGAAACTGTCCAGTATCTGGGCAGCCTTGCTGCTACAGTTAAAGTCACTAATATAACCAGGGTGACATGGATATAAACTTCAGGATGTCAGGCTTGCCTGTAATTGCATTTAAGATTGTATGCTAACACAAATAGATGGAATACATGTAGTACCCTGAAAGGTAGAACATGTTCTTCCTGGGAAGAGCTGCTAAAACGTATCCCACTTCTTTGTTTTTTTCCATTAAGAAAATAAAAAAGAGTGGTCTGAGAGAGCTGACATCTCTGAAAAGGGAAAAAATGGGTAGCTTTCTATTGCATGCCTCCATGGTCCCCATCACACTCAAGATTTGGTTGTGCAGGAGTAAGTAATGATGGCTACTTACTCCATCACCCACCATATTCCTATCTCACTGCAGTTCCTTCTGGTAGCTGCATGGTCTTCTTCAAACCAAGGCCTTTCTTTTCTCCTATCACTGCTCATATTGTGCGTGTGTATTTGTCCCTCACTCCAGCAGGTGCAGGACTTCTGCCCCCTTGTGCTTCTTCTTCTCTTCCTGATGCTTTGGAGCTCTGTCAATGTGCCATCCCACCACTGACCTTTCTTACGTGTCAGATTTTGCCCCTTTCTCACCCACCTGTTGGTTGAATCATGTGTTGGGCTCACATGTTCATTGAGAAATGTTTACTTTAGCAGGGCAAGTTAGAAAACACCTCAACAGTTCCTTGCAAGTTGCAGTCAGGGTGCAGAGGAGCTGAGATCCTGAAGTCTTCCCTCTGCAATGCCTCTTGCCAGCTGGTGCTAAGCAGCTGCTTGCCCAGTGTTGTGATGGGTCCTGGTGGTGAATGGAGAAGAGGAAATGATTTTTTTCCCCATGTATACAATGAAAGGAAGCACTGTAATAAACCAAGTGAGGTAAAAAAGCTTTCCCGGCACATTACCTTGTAACACTTCTTCATCCTGTTTCTCTGCTCCAAGTTGTGCTTGGGCTGATGCTGCTTGTGGGGAGGTGGTGGGGAGAATCTTGTCCAGCACCGGCCTCCTGCCAACTGGATCTGACCCTGCCATCCCCCGGGACCCAAGCTTCTTCGGGCAGAGGGGCCAGGTACCCTCGTTTGTTGCCAGGAAGGGGCTGCCAATGTGATGCTGGAGGCTGCCGTGGCTGCAGTTGGGGTGAAGCATGGTGGAGGCACTTTTCTTTCTCAGCTGGTGTAGAGGGGGGCTATGTGAAAGTCTCACTTTGACCTGTTGAGGGAAGGAAGGGCACCTTTCCCTTTGATTTTGGCAAAAGAAGGGAAAGTCTTGCATACTTAGCACACTGGAGCAGTGCCGCTTCATTGCTGACATAGCACAGGAATAATAAAGTGTCCAGAAGTTAAGTAGAAGGCAAGGGGGCTGGGAGGGTGGGGAGAGGAAATACTTGGAGATGTCTGTGGTGCTTCCTGTTTGCTTCTGAAAATTATGAGTCAGATCCCCCACAAACAGGAGAGAGGTGTTCGAAAAATCATAAAATTTTGAACAGTAATCAGGCATGGATTTATTCTCTTGGTCTTCTGGTTATTGAGCTTTCAGAGCTGGAGGCCATTTTTCACATTTCGCTGGGCAGTGGTGACAGCAAGGGACACACACTTTTTTCCTCTTCAATGAAAGATTTTTTTTTTAATATATATTCATATAGCATTAGGAAGTAGACAAATAGAAAAGATATATATTGCAAGATTTGGAATAAAATGTCTGATACCATGGCAGTTCTTCTAGAGTTGATTGCTTAGACTCGAAAAATGTTTACAATGTGAGTTAGTTGTAATCTACAGGCTGATCTGATTTTGCTTTATGAGACATATGCTTTGGCACTGGAGGGAGAAGATACGTTGTGTGTACCTAGACTGTGTTTGAGAATAAAAGTGCTTTCTACTCACTGATCCAGAAGGAGGAATCATGCTCCTTTTTCCCAGGTAAAACATAGTTTGCATCTTTAAAACCCGCGGATTTTATGGGATTGTAACAGGAGTATTAAGTGTGTGTGTACAGCAGTAATGCACTTGAAAAATGAAGTGGATGCCATTCTTCCACTTACCGTATCACTGAAGTGCAGACTTTTGTAGAAGATGTGGTTTCTTTGTTTCTCTGCCAGTTAATTCCCAGTAAGTGTATGTAAGTGATAAAAGACTCCAGCTCTTCAAGTAGAAAGCGGTTATTTGCAGGCGTTTTTCCTATGTTACGGTGTCAGGATGAATTGAATTGGGAGACTTGAAAAGCATTTCCTTCAACTGAAAAGAATGCTGCAGAACTGGAGGGCCTTAACATAAAAGGCCAAACTAATTTCTTTGTAACAGAGCTTGTTGTTAAGACACACCTTAATAGGTGATATAACATTTGGACCATTGACAACACAGCCTGAGAGTCAGCGCTCTTTGTTCAGCAGAGTTGTTGCTCAGGTATTTGTCATGATTAAAAAAAACCCTCGTCCTAGTTCAACATAACATTGTCCAGACTGAGAGTGCAAGTGGAAGGATGAGGCCATTTGCAAAAATGTTCTACTATGTATTAATAAATAAACACGTGTTCACGTGTACTCTGGGGTGCTGGGAGGTTACAGTCTGTACCAGCAAACTTCTTGGTGTGATATTGGCACTGATGCTGTCCCCAGACCCGGTGCAGGGATGGGGCTGGAGGATTCCTGGAAGTTTTTTTGGAGCGTGCAGCCACCCTAGCTTGAATGCTGAGGTCTGCTGAGTCAGTTGTGGAGTTTTATGTGGCCTCAGACCCTAGGGACATTATTTGACATCTTGAATTTGCTGTTGTGAGTATAGTCTTGCCGCGCTAAAACCAGAGGGGTCACCAGCCTGAGCTGTGGTCAATTTGAGAAAGATCTGAAGCAGTTTTGAGGTTTCAACCTGCTTATTAAGGCATTTTCATGTTTTAAAATGTTGGTTATGGAAGATTCACACAAGTAGCGCAGCAATGCATTGATTGTTCTTCCACCTTTACCTTCATTCCCATAGAACTGCACAGAAACTACTGTATTGCCATCTTGCTTATGGCTGCAGTTTCTTGATGCTCCTGCTTCCCAGTTCCTTCACTCATGGAAGGAGTGTTCCCAAGCATTTACTCTTCAGGTTGCTTCTTGGCGCTGGTACATGTAACTCTTTTAAGCGAGCACGTACAGGTTGGGTGTAGGTGTGGCAAAAGGCTCTGAGTGCTGCTCTCAGCTACTGGGAAAGCAGCTCTGAGAGAATCTGGAACAGCTCCCAAAATGATCTGTCCCAGTAGGGAACTGGCTCTGCTTAGTTTAAAACCAAGTAAATAGCATCCCTGTAATATTTCAGCCTTTTTTTTTTTTTTTTTTTTTTGTTTGGAAGATATTTTTTGACTTACTGCAGAAGAAACAGAAAAGCAAAGGAAATATGCAGAAACACCTGGCCCAGCTGCAAAAATTTGTAAACATTTGTCATTGCCAAATGAAAATAAAAAGAAATAAAATCTTTTGTTGAGAGAATTGGAACATTTGGTGATGTGAAGTGCTCTCTTATCCTTTAATAGCTATGCATAATTCTCATTACCGTTGGTGAGAGCTGGACACATGTCAAAGGTGAGCAGACCTCATTCAGTGAATTCCTGCAAACCAAGTCATTGTCCCCTGGAGGCAAAAGTAAAAACTGAAATCAACAGCAGGACTTTGGGAGCTCAATTACAGTGTTGGGTGCAAGCTTGATGGTGGTAACACTGTTAAACTGAGAGCTGCCTCCTTTTATCTGAAAGCAAAACCAGGCCGTGCTGTCCTTCCAGAGCACTGCCTTGGCAAGCAGGTGCTTGGGGAAGGTTCATGTTCCTGGTGTAAAGCCCATGTTTGTACCTAGTGCCAGGATATAGCACGCTACATGAAAAGGGGCCGTGGCCCAAGGTCATGATGGCACAACGGTGCTGGCTGGAGTTGAAGACAGCCTGTGGGGCAGTTAAGGGAAGGTCAGTAAGGAAAGAATGTAAAAAGCACTGGGTCCCATGCTTAGTTGCTGTTGCAAAGCACTGTTTGACTGATTTGAGTGCAATTGCACATGTTCACACTAGCTCAGGACTTGTCACCATTTGAAGGCTTCTGAAATAAGGCAAGACCTTTCTTCATTTGGTGTCCTGACATATAACAAAGTTTATACTGTAGGGTATTTTGGTATCTTGTGTTATCTAAAGGAGAGGGGTTTTATAACTTCAGCAAAAAAGTTAGGCACATAGAATTTGCTGTTGCTGTGTGAAATAAGCACTTTAAAATGTCATAGTTCTGGTTAAGAAATGTTTTCCACTCACATTTTTATATAATTTGACGTCAGTTGGTCTGATGGATTATTACTATTTATATTACAAAATGGAGAAAGAATTTGATTTCCATGCTCTAGATTCCAAGTTGTGATGGCAGGATTGATAATTAGTGTGTATGTTTGTGTTTGTTAATATATATGTTTTCCCAGAAATTGTTGAGGTTCATTAGCGACATTACACTAGCACTTGAGGCTGGTTTGTCTACTTAAACTATAGTGTTTTTACATTATGCTATTTCAGCCAAATGTACATTTCTTTATTCTCTCCTTTTGCTTATGCTTCCTTTATACAGTAGTTGTTGCCATTTTGATGTGTAAGTGTGAATGCCTTCATTACCATTTTTGGTGACAGAGTCACTTTTGATCACTGGACAGATACTGGTATTTCTAAACTATTTTTCCTGGGTAAACCTTTCTGTCTCTTTTCATTAAATTGTGTTAACAGTGACAAAGTGAGCCTGATTTGTTTCATTAGCCCACAGTTCTTCAAAATATTCCTTTGAAGTGGACATTCACAAATGTGTGCAATATGGGCAAAGGTGAGTAAAAAGCACAAGTTCTTCTGATCCAAACTGAAATTTCTTTTTGATTGTGATTATATTGTCTATACTACTGGCTTTACTTTGCTGTCTCTGGCTGAACAGGTAGTTCTGCAGTGAGTTCTGCTTGTTTACATGATTTTGAGACGAGTGATGTTATCAATAGGATCTCTTTTCTGAAGTCAACAAGTAGTAGTCTGATAGGGGCTGATTAGTGAACTCCATGCCTCGAATCCACAGATGAAGGCTTTCATGGTCTTGAAAATCCAATTTTTAGTAGTGGTCACAGTGTTTCTAATGTACATTATGTCGATATACCTAGTAATTCTACTTCATACATGTGTTTTTACATTGGGAGAGCTGAATGGCAGACCTGTTAGAGGTAGTTGTAAAGTGTAAGCAAGCAGAGTTCTAGTAACATGCTTAATCTTGATTTTCTAATTTACTTCTAAGTAAGCATCACATTTGTGTGGGGCCAAATTCTAGACTTGTTACAGTATTTGCATTCAATATGTAACTACTTGGAGTAAGGACTAAGTAGAAGAGCTGTGCAAATTAGATTGTGCTTAAAAACTTCAAAGGATGCCTCAGATGCTCCTAAAATAAATAAAGAGAATATTTGGAGATTATCCTAGACGTTTGTGGCACGTGGCCTCTGCCCTGAAGAACATGGATATAAAGCCTCAGTTGAGTACTGTACGTGGGATAGTACTTCAAATGGACTGTTGAACAGCTAATGGCATTTTTGGATTTTGATGTATGATAATAATTTAACAATAATTTAATAAAAATGTTCACTTCTACAGCATCTCACTTGTGATGAAAAGCATCTGTCTTGTGCTGAAATGAATGAATTTCCAGTTTTAACAGAACTGTAATAATTAATACAGCTTTCTTTACCTTCTTTATTTTGTGTATAATTAACTAAAATGGCCCTTCACAACTGTCCTCATGAGCAATAGTTGAGTGAGTTGAATTGAAACCAAAGGAAGTTTTTTCTCCTTTGTTCCATCACACCTCAGTAGCTGGATTCTTTTGAGACAAACTGCATCAGCATAAAAATCCTCACCCTTGAATATATACTCTGGGTCATGCTGGCTGTCTTTTAAAATAAAAGAAGACTTTGCAGACTTTAGGGGATGTGTATGCTTTGTACCCCGAGTGTAGGCATGTGAACATAATGTCTTTCTCTGGTGGTTGGAAACCTGACACTAAGTGTGCAACTCCAAGAGTGCAGTGTTATCAGTCTTGTTTTGCTGAGGGATGCACAGAACAAAGGTGGATGGGAGCAGAAGGAATATTTCAACCAGGTCCACCTAGGTTTCTTGTCTGTGTCTCAACCATGCAGAAGAAAAATTGCTAGGTATCGGGGTTGAAAGAGGAGGAAAACCTTGCAGAGCGCTGGTACCTCCATCCCAGGATAGATGGAGGCTTCGCTTAACATGTTTTTCTGAAGTGTAGTCATCTCCAAGTTACATAAGTAGCAAATAGACAAGGGAGAGAGGAAGGCCATGTCCAGAGGATGTTTCATTCTTCTATTTTACACATCTGCACTAGAGTAGGTTGTTATTGCCCTCTGGAAGTGCCTTCTCTCTCAATCTTGACTGGGTGATGGATTTGAACCAGACACCTTATGCTTACTTGGCTGAGCTGAGGCCACCAGAATGCCATGTTCCATCCCATCTTCAGGTGAGATTGGTTTGGCAGTGGTGAACTTGCTTCTTATTTAAACAGCACTTCACCCCTCAGTACACTTCTGGGAAGGTAGGGTCATTGGAGTGAAATCTTGGCCTCAGAGGCATCAGTGGAAATTTTGCCAGTAAGGTCAAAGAGAGCCAGGATTTCACCCAAAAAAGAAAACGTTAGTAATGGAAAAATTATCCCATCTCCCAGGTGGTGCATGTTGTTAGTGGGTCTGCTTTTGGCAAGCCTCTGCTGCTTTCGGAAAGCTTTCCTAATATTCATTTTATTATTTCCATTTCTTAACTTTAGAAGAATGTCTCAATACAAATTGAATCCAAAAGAGTATCTTTTCCTGTGCAAGGTTTTCTTCTATTGAATGCCTTTAGCCTATCATAACATCCTTTCTTGACAGTTTTATTTTTCATATTTAAAAAAAAGAGAGAAAAGGGAAGAAAGGAAGAACCCAGACATTTCCTTGGTTTTATGGGAAAGTATTTTGTTTTTCAAAGGTACTGAGACAGACTGAGGCCAAAATAAGCCTGGGAGCCATCAGTTTCGAGGTGTAGCAGGAGTTTGGGGAATGAGCTGGGTGGGGTGGGCTGGCAGACCTCCTCCCATTGCCAGGTCCCAAGTCCCCTTGTGACAACAGGAAATAAGTTATGCTTAGTACCACTGAAAAGTGGCTTAATGTAAGTTGTATTGATGTGAGAATCTTGAAATACTGTTTATTTACTTGACAATAATTAGTATGCCCAAGCTCAACTCAGTACCATTTTCCTCGTGCATAAATGGCTTGCCTGTTATGCAGGCCAAGGAAACTGCAAAACTGAGACTAAAATCTAAGAATTGTGTTTTCTCCCCTCCACTGTTATCTCCAAATTACACTTCCTTTTGTAATAATTTATTTTAACTCTATTCTTATTGTTTATTTTAATTTGCACAGTTTTAAATGTAAATGTAACTATAGAAAGGGACAACAAGATTTCTGCAGCTTTTACACGTGAAAAGCATGACTATACAATCATAGAGTCATAGAATGGTTTGAGTTGGGAGGGATCTTAAAGCCCATCCAGTTCCAACCCCCTTGCCATAGGCAGGGACACCTCCCACCAGACCAGGCTGCTCAAGGCCAACCTGGTCTTGAACACCTCCAGGGAGGGGGCATCCACAGCTTCCCTGGGCAACCTGTTCTAATATATATATATATATGTATATATATACTTGATATATATATAATATCTATAATATGATGCGAATATGAATTATAGCTGGATTACTTAATTGAACAGGCAAAACTTCTGCATGTTTTTTTCCTCTCCAGCATACAAGTCTGCAGGTACAGTTGGAAGAATATATGAATGGACAATCAGCTAAAGGAGAAAAAAACTTTTGGATTGATTGTTAGTGCAAATGTTAGTGTGAATGTGAAACTGCCTACTTGTGTGATGATGTTTTGTTTCCTCGCTATATGCTTGATACCTTACTTTCTGCCTTCTGTCTCCTTGACATTTGATAATTCAATTCAGAGCATCTTTCTATGCATGCATTTTTATGCAAGTATTTTTCAGCATTGATGAGAATGGCTGAGTGTTCCTGATCTGTGTTGTTGAGGTAAAATGCACCCACATTCTTGTTTTATGCTGAAGATAGTTTATGGTGAAATTTGTCTGCTGTTTAAGCACTTTGAGAAGTTTGGAATATTTTAGATGCATAGAAGTTTGTTTTCCTAGAGTAGGAGTATTAATTTAATAGATTATTTCAACCTGTGTTAAGCTTTCTGTTTGTAGCAATTAAAATTTGTTCAGAAAGGAAAGGTTAAAACTGCTAAAGTTTGAGGCAGACAGCAGTCAGACTTTCTAGTCTCCTTCTGTGCTGCTGTACCTCATTGATAGGTAGTGCAATTCTTGTTGAAATGTGTACTGCCATCCTCCCATTTGTCAAAAGGGATTTTTACTGTGGAATCTTTCTAAATGGTACGGAGGCTTAATAGCCCTGCTATAAATGTGAAGAAGAGCCTTTTTGTTTTCTATGAAGCTGGGGTTGTCGTGGGGGTTAACGTCTCTTGACCCTACAAGATGGCAAATGTGGAAAGGTGATGATCATAGAATCATAGAATCTTCGGGTTGGAAAAGACCTTTGAGATCATTGAGTCCAACCATACCCATCCTCCACTAAACCATGTCCCTCAAAAACTCATCTATCCGTTTTTTAAACACCTCCAGGGATGGTGACTCAACCAGCTCCCTGGGCAGATGTGCCAGTGCCTGACACAGAAATTCTTCCTAATACCAAGTTTGAGCTTCCCCTGGTGCAGCTTATGGCCATTTCGCCTTGTCCTGTCACTTGAGAGAAGAGACCAACACTTGCTCTGCCACAGCCTCCTTTCAGGCAGCCGTAGACAGCGATGAGGTCTCCCCTCAGCCTCCTCTTCTCCAAACTAAACAGCCCCAGTTCCCTCATCTGTTCCTCGTAGGACTTGTTCTCCAGCCCCTTCACCAGCCTCGTTGCCCTTCTCTGGACGCGCTCCAGCACCTCAAAATCCTTTTTGTAGTGAGGGGCCCAGAACTGAACACAGTACTCGAGGTGTGACCTCACCAGTGCTGAGTACAGGGGCACAATCACCACCCTTGTCCTGCTGGCCATGCTCTTTTTGATACAGGCCAAGATGCCATTGGCCTTCTTGGCCACCTGGGCACACTGCTGGCTCATATTCAGCGGCTTGTCAACCAGCACCCCCAGGTCCTTCTCCACCAGGCAGCTCTCCAGCCATGATGAAAAATTAGGCTTTGGAAAGGAAGGAGCCAGGAAAAGGGACAAATTTTATACAGTGGACCTAGATCAGAGAGCTGTAAATCATTTGAATCAAGACTAGTAGTCAAAGAGGGGTATGAACTCACATTTTGGGAAGGGTGAGGTATGATGACTGTAGATTTTTGGCAGGAGACCACTTGAAGCAAGCAAGAAGTGGGCTGACCTAGATGCCTGATAAGACGCTCAATGAAATGAAAAGTGGGTGGACCTGGAGAAGAACTGGGTGGACCTGATTGTTTTGGCACTTAGGTATTTGATGCTTGATTTCCAGGGCAGCAAAACTTTAATAACCTATTGTTTGTTATTGGTTGGCTTTTTAGTGCTATGACTAGCATTTCTCTTCCCAAGTGATTGCTGTGTGCTAGGATGTGTGGAGTGTGGGAGAGGCTTTGTAGGCCAGTTAGGAAGGGAAGAAGTATGTTGGGTGGAAGATGCTCCTGGAGTGTTTCTGATAAGGATGTTGTGTATGTGAAGGGACATCTGACAAGCAAAGGAAGGGAGGCTCTGAGGGCTGCTACTTTGTGCACGAGGGGGTGTTGAAGTTACGTGTCTTAGGGATGTAGCCTCAGCATGATTTGTGACTTGATGTTGAACAAGAATAATTGCTTGGTTCCACTGGCAATTAAAAGGTTCAGCTCCTCTTGCTGATGTTTGTTGTGAATGTTGCCCCTTCTTCCTGCTGCTGTCAGGCCTTATGGTGCTCAGAAAATCAGTGAAATGATCACACCATTAAAAGAGTAAAAGCTGAGCAACTGAGAGAGTGTCTTAGATTGAAAACATTGCCTCTAGCTCAGTTTATTCAGCTTTTTGAGGAATTAAATACTCTACATACATGTAAAGAGTACCAAACTGCTGAGTTCTGCTGATCCCTGTGTATTATAGTAGACATCAGTACCTGGGTCTTGTATTTTTTAACAAGTTATGGACACACACATGTGCATGTGTGTGAGAGAGTCTGTGTGCTTGTGTTTTGTCCTGTATGTTTGTTTTGGTGTTGCTTTGCTTGATAATACTGGCTTTGAAGAGTGGAAATCTATTTGTAGGAAGAGATAAAATACGTTTCAGGATGGTATTTTTTTAAATTGAAGGCACAAACCTAGGATAAATTAGTATTATGTGACTGCTTTCTTGGACAATCTAAAAAACATCATATGTTATGAAAGAGCCCTTCAATTAATGAAATCCATCATAGAATCATAGAATTATTGAATGGTTTGGGTTGGAAAGGACCTTAAAGATCACCTAGTACCACCCCGGCTGCCATGGGCAGGGATGCCTTCTACTGCATCAGGTTGCTTAAAGCCTCATCCAGCCCGGCCTTGAACACCTCCAAGGATGGGGCATCCATGACTTCTCTGGGCAACCGGTTCCAATGCCTCACCACTCTCACAGTAAAAAATTTCTTCCTAATAACTAATTTAAATCTCCCCTCTTCCAGCTTAAAGCCATTACCCCTCATCTGTCCCTGCACTCCCTGATAAAGAGCTCCTCCCCAGCCTTTTCATAGCCCCCCCTTTAAGTACTGGAAGGCCTCTATAAAGTCTCTCTGGAACCTTCTGTTCTCTAGGCTGAACAACCCCAATTCTTTCAGCCTGTCCTCATAGGGGAGGTGCTCCAGCCCCTCTGATCATTTTCATGGCCTTCCTCTGGACTTGCTTTACCAGATCCAGGTCCTTCCTATGTTGAGGGCTCCAGAACTGAACACAGGTGAGGTCTCACAAGAGCAGAGTAGAGAGGCAGAGTCACTTCCCTCGACCTGCTGGTTACACTTCTTTTGTTGCATTATCATTCCTTTTCTATTTTTTTCTTACATTTCAGAATGCAATTGTATCTCAGTAGTAACTTTACAATAACTCATAATTGTGAAAAATTTTTCTAGGATTATTACTACAAAGCTATTCCTTGACCCTAGCACTAGATCTGCAAGTTCCTAGAAACCTTTGATGTATTTACCTTTACCATGTGTTAGGTAATCAAAGGAGCTTGTTGGACAGGAAGACGCATCTAGCATATATGATTCATACCTGTAAAGCCAGGTACTGTTAGTCTTTTCTGCCAACATACCTGCCTTATGAATGATGCTAGTACTGCTTAGTCCTGCTCCTTCCATCCGTATGTCCTTCTTCCTCTTTCCCCATATGCACAGTGAGTCTCCACTGATTCGTCACACACTCATTCTGGGGTTTTTTTTTCAGTGAAAAATACCTACAAAGGCTGCTGCTCTACCTACTAGAAAGGTGATTGTTTCCCTGCTTCTACCCAGTGCCCAGGGAGTGGAGAGTTATTAGAAGCTGTATAAGAAATTTGAAATTTGTATTAGGCAGGTTCTGAATACAAATGCTGAGTGGTATTGGCAGAAGTTGATCTGGTCCTTTTGTTGCTAAAACAACAAAAATGAAGGCACTGTATTTGGAACTGCTTGTAAATACTTTTATGCAGGTCCCACCTTATTATAGAATTAATTGCTGCAAGGTGTTGCTGAATTGAATACTTCCACACATGTTTGGCTTTGCCTGTGGCGAGAAAAGACAGATTTAACCCCACCAGATGATGGGAGAAAATGAAGGGAGAGGAAGAAAGGTGTAGGACTCTGGATGGGTTTGTGCTTTGACCTGCTTCACATGATATGGTGCGCTTTCCTGTCTGATGCTAACAGAGTTGGAAGTTGCCTTTACTTTTTCCCCCTGGCTCCTTAACGCCTAGGCATTGCTTTAGATAGTTTCATTTCTTGTTTAATGTGGCTTTGTACACTGCAGTGTGAGGTCTTAGTGGCTTAAATACCCGCTAGTCTGTGAGGCTGGCTGCGTGCAGCAGCAGGGCGAGAAACTGCTCTTGCTTCCCCTGCAGCAGATGGAAGAACGTTCACTGACCTCAGTGGGAGAATGGTTGAGCATTTGAGACAAGCAGTTCCGTGAATGTTGTTACTTTCAGACCCTAATTCTGCAGTTATTGAATACAAAGAGATGTGCGTGAAGTCCAGGGTTATAATTATTATTTTGGCTTTTCTGGTGGTTTATCTTAGGCACCAGTGGACTCCTGTACAACTTAATTACTACGGCAGTGCAACCATTACTTGGAGGCATTGTGCATAAACCATTTATTTATTGTGTTCAGGGAAGAACTTGCACAAATAAAAATTGTATTAGACGTGTTCAGGGAACTTCTTTGCTATTTATAAGTGGCCAACATATGAAAAATTGAAATGCGGTCATGTTGTATCCGCCAGGTACTGAATGACAAGAGAGGGCACAGAGGGTATTCTGTTTGCAGTCTGGCTGAAAAGTTAAACCCTTTGAAGTTTGCCAAGGTGTCTTTGATGATACAGGGACTTCAGTATTGGCAGAATAATTTAAATAAATGTTTAAATAGCTAGCAAATTTGATAGTATAATATAGTAATTTCTGCCTCTATCAGAAAGTCTTCCCTGGTGCACTTTGGCCTCCTATGCAAAGCAAGTGATCTTAAAATATGCTGTGTTGTGGTCTGACAGAAGTTGCAGGTGCCCAGGAAATTTGTAGTCAAGCCTATTGTTTGGTTTCACACGTCTCAAATGGATTATTTGCAGGTTACAAAGGGCAGAGGTCATGAATTACTGGTTGTTTAACACCGCCACCAAGCAGACTTCTGTAACAAACCAACAGCTGCCTTTTGGCTTGGTATATAAAATGGGATTTGAATATTGCGAATTGTGCATCAGAGGAAGTGTTTGAGGAACCTCTTCCAGTCTACAGAACAGGCTGAAGTCTTGCATCGTGTGCAATCTGCAACTTGACTCTCACTGTGGTACTGTTAACAAGCACCTCCACAGTAAACAAGTAGCTAGTGAACTCTTCAAAGGACATACAGCTGGAATACAGGATGGATGTCATTATATGGCAGTTTTGGAGATTAAATCGTTGGAAGACTGCTATATAGACAAAACTTTATTCAGATTTTTGTCCAGTGAAGTAGAAAATTCATGGGCATGGTGGGGGATCGGCCTTGCTGCACTCGTGCCTAGATGCAAAGCCTTTACCAGCTTGAGTGAAAACTGAATGCATCTATTGTGTAATTTAACTGAATACAAATTGTGCTTTTTCTGGCAATTACCCACAGAAAATGTTGCTAAGACTCTTTTTGTGAAGTGGCAGGGCAGTAATGTGCCCTTAAACATGATTTTCCTGAATAATTGTTTGAAACAGGCCTATTACTTACAGGATACTTCCTGAAAGTAAGCTCAATTTATGTTTAGGAATTTCTGTGATAAGATTAACAATTTACATTTTGAATGTTATTGGTTATTTAACTTTTAAGATGTCAGAAATATATTTGATTTGTTATTTAGATTTTCTACTGTGGATTAAATAAATGCTTATTCACTTCAGCAAAGGACAATGTGGTACTATCAGGTTCGATTAGAGCTGAATCTTAATTCCACATGCTTTCTCAGAGGAAAAAGATTGGAAATGGTGAAGAAAAACTAAAGTTTAAAGACTAAAATCCAAGGTACTTTATTGGATTCCAGATTTAAATTCTAAATCCAGCCATGCAGGGTTGTGAAAGCAGATCCACATATACTCTTGTATTCACGTGAAGGATGCTTATTGTGCATCCCCTTAAAGGTCCTCAGTTGGGCATGCAGGAATCTGCAAGCATGGGACAGCTTAAAAGTGCAGGGCCAAGCTAATGCACAGTGCTTTAAATGCCCTTCCTCGTATCAGGTACAAGTGTGCCTTCCCAACTTTCTCCTTTGAGGTCTTTTGCCAGTGCTCGTTTAAGTGGCCCAGAGTCTCTCTGCAGATTTTGATGAATTTTGGATTATGCCCTGGGGTAGCGGCTTCCGTAATCTTACAGCTACAGGAAAACAGCTGTTTCTGGTTCAGGGTTATTGGGCTCTAACACAACAAAACAAGAATTTTACATGTAACATCAATGGATACCTTGTTACAAAAGAGGCTTCAGCTGTGTTGAAATGAAGTGGGATCTGAAACACAAGCCATAATTTAGTGCAGTAGAAGAAATCTTCCTTCTTGAAGGAAAATGTAGAGTTTTCTTTTCTTGGTTATGCTTAGTAACTGAATAACAGCATTTCTAATTTATATTTTGTATTAAATTGGAGAAATAGGTGAGCTTCTGTATCTATTGTGTGACAGGTATTTTGCTGCTTTTATACACACTGATGTCAAACGCCTGTTTTAGTAAGAGTAGTAACTTTTGTTTTTCTAGGTTGGTGGATGACCGGTGTGTGGTTCAGCCAGAGGCAGGAGACCTTGCTAATCCTCCAAAGAAATTCAGAGGTCAGTAACTGGGGATGACTTTTTTTTTTTTTAATGACATATTGATGTGTATTCTAACTCTTTGGGCAGTTTGCCTTACCAGTAAGTAACTTCCCAGATGCCTTCATGCTTTCTGAGTACATTGCCAAAGTTTCCAACTGGAATATGAATGACAGATTTTGAGAACTGAATACCAAATCAACAAAGACACAAGGGGCAGGTGGAAAACTTGGGGGAAAGGGACTAATTTTCTTGTAGTCCAAGAGCTGGTTGCTCTGCTCGGTACACCAACTGTTGATCCCCTGCTGTGTGACCAGCTCCTTGCTCCAGCCTTGATCTTACTATAATTGGGAAACAAGCTTGTGAGGTTCAACACTACTTGAGCTGCTGGTTGTTTATCTTTTTTTCAGAAGAGAAGACAACATTTTAAGGACTACACCCAAACATTTTGTCAGCTTTTTGTTTTGCTTTTGCTTAAAACCCAATTTGATTTTTTTCAACTTTCTTAGACATGGCCTTGTAGATTTGGATAGTTCTGCTGTTTTGATTGTTAGAAAAACTAGCAATATACTGGCAGCATGTAGTTTCTACTTCTTGAATACTGAAAATACTCCTGTGTGTTTATATGCAGAGAAGGAATTAAAACCTCAGTCTTGTCTGTACTTCATTTAACCCATTGGCTTTAAATGTGCCAAAGTAGAGCCTTACTGGCCTGATTCAGACCTCTTTTGGTTTAAATGGGCTTTGATTCACACCTGTGATGAGATAGACAGTTATAGCCTGCTTGGTTTAGAGCAAGGGAAATGCATTTCATGGCTGCTTGTATCTGTCTCAAGGGGCTGCACTGAAATTTTATTTCCAGTGTTTATTATACTGTAATATATATACACTATTGGTGCAAAAATGTTGCATTTAAAACATTGAGAGACTGAAGTTCTGCTTTTCCAGAATATTCAAGATTTTTTTCCATTATATATTCAGGATTTTTTTCCATTATATATTCAGGAAACATCAACAGTTGGTTCCAGTTCCAACTGTGAGTGTTCAGCACATCAGCAGATCTTGGAAATTGAGAAAGTTAGGATGTATTCTTAGAAACTAATAGTAATAACTTTCAGTCACTTGTGTAATGTCATGGAATAACTTTATAGCAGAGATGGGCATAACATCTACTTCTCCAGTGTGGCTTTCAGGCTACCTAACTGTGATTTCATCTTCTCACTGCCTGCAAATACATGTTTAATTCACAGATTCCAGGTTGCACAAAATTTCAAGTGGGGATTCTTTGGACAATATTTCTTTTCTGTCACTTCGCCACACTGATGTGTTCCCAAAGTAGAACATATCCAGGTTTCTAGATGAGACAGGAGATCACTAGAAAGGATTTGCATGTGATGGTACAGTTGCAGAATACAATCAAATGCCTGTGATTAAGGAGCTGAACAGACGTTAAAAAGACAGTCTTAGCTGTTTCATTGTCTGATGTTTGAGGGCTTGATTTTATAACTTCCACGCAGTAGAATTCTTCTATCGCAGTTCTGTGATGTTCTTTACTAGTTGGAAAAGGCAAAGAAGGAAAAAGTTGATAGTGTTCTGTGTTGAGTTTTTAAGAAAAAAACCAAAACAAACCCAAAGCAAAATTATTTCAACAGCATCAAGAAGGTCTGGGCGCTTTAGTCCAGGCTGCAAGGTTATTGAACTCTCAACACTAATGGCAAGTCGTCAATTGTGGCAGTAGTACATGTGTACGTAGGTGAGATGTCAGAAGGAGATGAGACACAGACATGATGTACAGCTGTTTTTTGCTACTGGGGAATGTGAGGACTGGGCGCCTGAGTTACGTCCCAGCTTCTGTAGGAGAATGTTTTCTATTAGTTGTAGACAGTTTTGGCTCTGTTTGCTATTGCATCCTCTGTCTGTTGCTTGCATAACACATACCTTTTTCTCTAGTTGTACCTGCTCCCTCTTCCCCACAACATCTAACTTTTCCTTTCCTTTAATTCATAACTCAATTCCTCCACTCCTTGGGAATCCCCTCTTCTCCCTTTACCTCCCTGCCCTCAAACTTGTTACTAGATACTTTCCTCCTCCTCTTCCTGACTGCTGTTTCTTAGCTCCCTTTGGCTCCAGCAGCCTCTTTTCCTGTCACTCCTTACCTCTTTTTAGTTTAGGGTGCACCCATATCTGACTGAATTTTGAAGTGACTTGCTTAGCTATTGCTAGAATTATGGTAGCATGGAAATTTGGAGGAACTGGAAGATCTGTAGAAGCTAAATTAGTGAAAAAGTGAGTTTTGTCACCTTAATCGATGCAACCCACCATGCTATAACAATGTGGGTATATTGTTAGGGGACGCATTTAGAAGCATTTTTGTGCTGCTTCAGGTATGTGTAATCAAGTGACATTCAGGAGAATGGCTGCAGCAAAGATAAAGCCATCATTTGGTTGTTTTTTCCATCTTACAAGTAAAATTCGGAGAGTGGGAGTAGCAGAAGTTTTGCTGAGAGTACAGCAGAAACTTGTTGTCTAATTGGGATTTAGTGCCTGGTACCACAGAGGTGTCTGTCTTAGATCAACCAAAAGCACATTTCTACCATGCTTTGGTAAATTTTTAAGCTCTGCTCAAGAGCACTGAGGCAAAAGAGTTGCTAAATGTTGTTCTTATAACCAAGAAATGTAAGCAAACCCCATCTTTTTCCCCTCAAGAATGTTCTGGGAAATAGCACCCAATTACAATGGCAAAGTTAATAAAACAAACAAAAACTGCTTTAAGTAGGTTTTTGACATAAAAAGACGACTTAGACATGAATGATTAATTGGGTGATTAGACATAAGCAACTAAAAATAGCATTTAACAGCAGGAAGAGTAGGGCCTCTTTAGGAATAGGAACTGCTGTCTGTATGGTTTACAATGTTTTTATCACTGGTAGCTGAACTGGCGTTGATTTGAGGTTAGAGTACGACCTCCAAGTCAAAGTAGTATGAGAAAGGCATGTTTCTAACAAGTTGTTTAGATTCCACAGACTGACTCTGAAAATTAACATCAGAAGACTACGTTTGCTCTTTTTGGTAATATTTTATCAAGCTTTTCCCCAATAGGAAAAAACCCCAAACGGATTGTGTTTTACTAACTACTTGTATCCCTCCCATAGAGTTCACTCAGAGATCAAATTTAGGTTCTGAGCTGTTGGCCTGAACTGAAAGCCTATGTAAAGAGGTGTCCCAAAATAGCAGGGTTTTTTTTTGTTATGTGTATTCTTTTTTTTTTTTGAGTGGGTGGTAGCTATTCTAGTTGTTTCTGAACATCCTACAAAATGGAGTATTGTTAAGCTAAGAAAAGCTGTGGTTGCTCTTCATTTTGTGCCCATACAGAGAAGCTGTGATTCATGTTTCCTCTTCAGTTGCACTGGAATGAATCTTGAGTGACTTTGTGTTCATTAGTGTGCATATCCAAGTTTACATCCGTGCAAAGGAGGGCAGAATTTGGTCTCACGCATGTTTCCTGAAGTCTGTTTTTAAAAAAAAACGTTTTCTATTTTGCAATTGAATTTAAAGGACTGATCAAGCCAGGTGCTTCTTGTCCTGATTCTAACTGAAGCTAGTGAGAGCTAGGGCACATAATGTTGTGATGGAAATGCTTATCCTGCTGCAGGGCCGAGTTCACAGAGATGAGGAAGAATAGTGTGTCACAGAAGTTCTGTGCTTCTGAAGAAAAGTCACATCATAGAACTGCAAGTTTCCTTGTACTGTGACCTTAAACATATTTTAGCTTGATGCTGTTATATCCAGTGGGAAACACTTTCAACTTCCAAGGTGTAAAATAGCACAAATGAGACCTGCTTGTTGGTCAAATATAGCAAATCTGAAAAAGGAGCAGAAGTCTCTCTTTGATTTTAAATAGAAAATTACCTAAATTCTCAAATGGATTTAAACTTCCTTACGTATTTTATACCCCTTTTTCTTGAGGCATCTGCAATGAAAGTGATGCTTGAGTTCCTAGATATCCTCCTCATGCCTTTCTCTCAGTGTTTAGTCTGTTCTAAGCTTTTCTGATGTTGTTCTTTTCTTTCCCTTCCATTCCACTGTCTCCTTTTCTCCTACCCTTCTCTCTGCTGTCTGCCATTTTCCTTTTCACTTACCTTCTCCTACATAATTTCATTTTGTTGTTTTTTCACTCTGTTCCTTAATTACCTTCATTTTCTTCTCAGAATCCTGATCACTTTTCCTGATGTTCTCCTTAAGACTCTTCATTGCTCCACTCTCTGCTCCTTCACATTCCACCCTTTTCATTCTCACTTCAGTTATTGTTTACCTTTCTGTATTTTTTTCAAAACACATAGATTTGTACACACTGTTATTTAATAGTCCTATCACTTCCACTTATGCATTTGTCAGCCTTTTCTTTTAAGTAAAGCCGTGTGATAATTTCTGCAAATCATGGAAATCCTTCTTGATGGGCAAGAGTTGAATTTCTAACACAAAAAAAGAGAGGGAGTGCAGGGAGGTAAAGAATCTGACAGATACTGTTTTAAGCTGTCTTTACTCAATTAATGTCATAATAGGAGTTACTTTCCTTTTCAGACTTCCTGAGTGTACTCATCTTTCGCTCAGAGGATGTACTGTGTGTGGTTGTTCCACACACTATTGCCTTTTGAAAACTGGCATTTTGTGCGTATCTGCAGGATCAGGCAGATGGTCAGTTTGGTGCATCCTCCCTCCATGGATTGTCTCCTGCACTCTGGGAGCTGCTGCTTTCCATCTTTTAATCATTCTGATTAATAAATTTCATTTTTTCCTCCATGAAATAAGTAATTGATACATGTCTCAGCATTAATAATTTTTCATATTGTCTTACTTATAAGCCAAAGTGTGGTGTAGGAGCTTAAGCCTGGAGCGTGACCAGGAAGAGCTTCTCCTCTTTTTTCATTTTATGAAGAAAACTTGAAGTTTTAAAACTGTTTGTGCACTGAGGTGGGCAATGTTTCTCCTTTTCTCTGTCTTCACTTTGTGCACAAGTAATTGAAATTTTACCTGGAATATTTTGTGGGTATGAGAAAATTGATGAAACTGCAGAAGCTGACCACATTAAAGTTTATTAAGTGAAAGTGGTGGATACTTTTAAGCTATTTGCTTTAAAGCTATTTGTTTACCTTTGATAGTGCCTACTTAATTAGTGTCCTCAGGAAGAGAAGTGTTTATGTAAAACTCCGTAAAATAATGAATTAGGAACTAGGATGATCCGAGAATGTCTGGAGAAGCTAGAAGAGACAGTCTGTCTCATGAATGGGTTGCTAGACAGACCTCCAGGAGGGCTGAGCTTTTGATCTGTGTGTGCTGGGAAGTTGCTTTATAATCTTATGCCTCAGTTTCTCTTTTGTTTATTTAAACTATAGCCTCTCTAGGGCAGTCACTACTTCTCCCATTGCCCCCAGTGTTTAGGACCACAAAGCTTGAATTTATATAGCATCCTATTGTTACTCTAATAAAAGTAAGTAGAAAAAAAAACAGAAAAAAAAAATGAGATGACTTCTTTTTAATGTATCTGGAACCATACAAAAAAAGGTAGGGAAAAGCTTGTCTAGAAACAAAGAATATAAATTGTTCTGTCTATAAATTGAGGATAATATAATTGAAATAATACTGCTTTTTAAAAGGTAGTTCGACTTCTAGACTGGAAGTCAGAAGAGCTGTGTTGTACAGCATGGCTGCAGATTGAGTTGTGTTGTGGCTGAGGTTACCTAGTGCCTGCTCTACCTTTCCTTTTCTTTGAGAACTATCATTAGGAAAAAATCAGCCAACTTTGGTAGGTAGAGCCAAACAGTAGTGACTGCACATCCATGCACGTGTTACATTTCTCGGCAGTGTGGTAGCACTGTGCTTTGAGGCTGTGCGTGAGGATGGGAAGTGATGTGTTTATTCAAGTAGCAGGATGTGTGAGAAGTAACTGACAAATGAAGACTGGTCCTATAAAAAGAAGATATTGTTACTTCAGAGAAATACATGTTTTATGAAGACTTCTGAACAGACACGTTATTTATAGATTGTTACAGAAAATAATAGCGGACTTTTTGTCTTATGAGCTGAAATTCTGATACCCAAAGTAAAATCTCCTACAATGTACAGTGTGATTTAACAGTACATAGTGTTTTGTAATTGTGTGTGGTTTATTTTTTTCTTCTCTGTGTCCAGGATATTGTAAAAGTTACCTAGGAGTTGTGTACTCTAGGCTGCATGATATGGTTCTCATTGTCAATGTTCCCCTTTGAAATGAAAGTAAACAACTTTGCAAGGTGGCTGGGTTTGCTTTGATAAAGATTTGTAACACTTTCTCCTAAGAACAGCAGCTCAGGGTTGTGATTAGGCAGCAAACTAGTGAGAACTTTGTATCAGCGCCAAGGAAAGTTCTATCACTAGAGGTGTGTTTGTATGAACAAGCTTTGCTGCTATGAGTAGTAGAGGAAGATCAATTACTATGAAGGGAAGAGGCAATAAAATTAATAACTTGATATAATGATGGCCAATATATGAGTGGCCAAATGGCATATTTGCAGAACTAAAAGCTTTGCAGCTTAATTCATGGCTTGAGAGCCAGCACTGTCAGCTCTGGGGACGCAGGTGGCTGGAGGAATGTGTGGCACAGTCCTGCTCATGGTTTTGGCAACACTAACATCAGATAGCTGTGCTTAGCTGAACCTGATGGCAGTTGAGAGTGTCACCTGTTTTATTTTGTTTGGTAATGAGAGTTCATTTTTACTTCAGAAAGGCAAGGTCAGCCTTCATAGTAGATTTTCCTTCCCTCTCCTGTTGTGTTGCAGGAGGTGTAACTTGGTATCAGTAACTCCCCACAGACTGTGATGAGATGGATGTGTGAGCTGGATCTCTTCTGCCTCCTCTCTGCATGAAAGAGTAATTCCATTGGACCAGCAATGTTGAAAATAAGAGTAGCATCTGCCTTTGTATCTACCATCTTCTACAGAGAACTTGCAAGTTTGAGTCGTGAATTTCCACTCATGAAGGTGGAACAGAGTTAGGAAACTTTTCTCATCATGTGTGTGATAGACAGGACTTTCCACTTGTGCTCTTGTGGATTGGAGAGCAGGAACTAGTTCTAGGTAGTTAACAACTGCAGACAACTTGATCTGAGAATTAGATAGTGAGGAGACAGCACTGTAAAATAGAAACCATTTGCTGCTGACCTCACTCAGTGGTTAAAAACTGGTGATGACTTTGGGATAGTTCCCTGTTGCTTCCCTTGCTGATGTTTTTCATGTCAGTAATTGGTGAATGTGTGGATTCCATTGTATCTGACAGCTGACACGCAAAGTTGGTGAATTCAAAAGGGTGACTCACATGTTGATCCAATGTGTAGTTGCTTCCCTCCTGTCTCAGCCTTCCTGAGACTCTGACATGGAGCAGGGAGAAAGGAGGAAATTTTTCAGAGGTCATTCTCTTCTGGAGGTGGAGTAGTCCTTGGAGTGTGTGGCTGTCAGTGACAGCTACATATGGAGGGCTAATAATTTGGGACAGACCTTCCTTTGATGTCTATAAATCACAACCCATGTTGGGGAACAGTTTCATACTATAATATACGTGCAGCCCTCTGTGTTCTTACTTGTTTCACAGCAGAACTCTTATTGTTAATTAATACTTTCCCATCCCTTCCTCTTGCCAGTTGATGCACATGAGGTGTGAAAGGACATTTACCAGTGTTTGCTAAGTAAAATGCCTTTCAACCTTAGCTTTTAGAGCAGTCGATGAGAGGGACCATGCAAGACTAGGTATTATTTGTCACTCTTGAAGAAGCTGGATTTGGATGAATTTTTCAGCTAGAGGCTCCATGAGCCTCTATTTCCCATCTATAGGACTGTCATGGACCCTAAAAAATCCAGAAAGTCTTGAGTCAGGGGATATCACGGAATTTAGTTCATTGCCAATTAACATTAACTTATAATTATTGATTCCATTATTGAGAAATAAAGGTGAACAATTGCACAAGCACAAGGGAAATGCCCCTCTAGATGTATCTCTCCCCCTTTCTTCCACATGATCCTTCTCCATGCAGTACCTGCAGGGAGGGGATGGGGAGGAGGAGGGGGGTGGGTGCACTGTGACTTGCTTTCCTTTGCTCCACCCTCATTTCTTACTGCACAGTTCCCCCTCAGCTGCAGTCTCCACAGGATGTACCTCCACCTCATTGTTTGCACAGCCACCCCACTTGGGTGAATCCTTTCAGGTGGCCTTACCTGTTTTTTGTCTGATCAGTTGGATGGTGGTGGTGTTCATTTTGTGTCACTTAGTTGTTTTCACTGTTAGGTTTTTTTTTCATCTTAACGAAGACACATGTAGACTTGAACACTGCATTAACCTCTCTGGTGATTGGCAACCAATTCCTGTGCAATCCTTTGTTTCATCAGTGCCAGAAGGAGCAGAACAGCCAGATGTACAGAATGCAGGACTGTTTCCTCAAGGTTTCACGTGCCTCCAAAAGGCATATCTGCAACATTGTTGTGCAGCAAAGAGCACTAATAAAGCAGCAGGCAGTTCTGCCTTGGGCAGCTCACAGCCTGGGGCTCTTACAGTAGTTGCAGAGAATTGCATGGAATGAGCACATGTGGGGCATTGAAGACTTTAGATTCAATTCACATGTTCTGCCACTCTGTTTTATGGTATCTTTGCCATCAAACTGTTTGCTGACTATTTTGAACACTGGTAACTGGGGGTTTCTGGAAAAAGAAAACCAACTAAAGCATACTTAAAAATGAAGGAAGTGTCTTTCAGTGTTACTTATGAGTACTTTCAATCTTCTACAGATTGCCTTTTCAAAGTGTGTCCTATGAACCGGTATTCAGCCCAGAAGCAGTACTGGAAAGCCAAGCAAGCCAAACAAGGAAACCATACAGAAGCAGCACTGTTGAAGAAACTTCAAGTAAGAGGCATCTGTATTTATAAACTTATCTCAACCTTCAGGCTGTAGAATTACAATAGAATGGGAAATAATAATATCAAGTGCCTTGGGAACCACTGTGATGGGTATTATTATGCTACTGTGGCAATTCTGTATTCTCCTTAGCTCTCCTACCTTCTGACTGGCATTTATAGCCCCTGCCCTGGTTTTTATCTTATTTTTGGCTGGGAATTGTCCCTTTGCTTTGAGCAAAATATTGCTTTCAGATGTTTGATAAAGTAGAAATGGAGTCCTTAAAATCAGGAGTGGGCCCTGTTTTACATTGTGCTATTATTTTAGAAGTTCTAGGACATAGGCAGTGGGAGGGACAAAGAGATATTTTCCATGCTTTAATTTGAAAAGTTCTCAAAATTGCAGTTGTCTCTTCTCATGGTATAGGTGATTCTTCTCCAAACCACTGGGAGATTCTATTTTACATTAAATATAGCATAGATGGAGCAATTCCTCTGTCTCTGAAAATGAGCTGGCCTGAGGTTATCATGCAAATGACTAAGTGAAAAAAAGGTCATATCAAACCTGGTTGGTAGTTCCATGTGCAGTGGAGAGGTTGCCAGGACTTCCAGTTGAAGACAGCAATGAAGGCACTTGGTGTGTGGTTAGTGTTAGCTGCACAGCAATTAGAGCTAGGAGCTGACAGTTTGTTCTGTGGCTGTGTTTGGCCCAGACCTTTGTGCTTAGCCTTGATTTTGCAATGTGTTGTGACCTACTAGTTTTGTTTCATTATGCGTAAAGTCAATGTATTTGTATATAATTAAGAACCACACAAGTAAAAGGAATGGCGACAGGGAGAAGCTTATCATAGACATTTCCTTTTCCTCCTTCAGGATGAAATAAAGCAGCTGGAATTAATTTTTATGCTTGAAAATTTTTAAAATGCTATGTATTTCAAGTGTGATCCATAAATTGTGACTGAGTTTCTTTTCTGGATAGTAAAAAGCCAGAATCATTACACAGAGTCTGGGTGATAATAGTTCAGAAAATCATGCTGCAGTAGGACTAGGGTGCTAATATTTTTGGTGAGGTAACGCCTGCAGGTTGGAGGAAGCATTTTAAATAAGTTGCCATTTCTCTTTTACACTGCCTGTTTCAGTAGCTGGATACAGGTGCTGATATTGTGGAGTTTAAAGAAATAATCATTCTCTTGCAGCATGCAGCAGAACTGGAACAAAAGCAGAACGAAAGTGAGAACAGAAAGCTGTTGGGCGAAATTGTAAAATATAGCAATGTCATACAGGTAAACCTACTGAAATACATCTGCCTTCTCTCAGTCCTGGAAAGGAAACAGTTGTTTCATTTCAAGGTTATGGTGAAAATGAAACTAACAACTGTAATCTGGATTGTCAAGGGTCGGGTAAACAGAACGTGGTAAAGTATACAATATTGTGTTTTACTGTCTTGTTTTAAAGCTTACCAGAAGTGCTGCATATTCATGTTTAAATAATATGTCATAATGTAAATTTTATGTGTAATTTTTGTGGCTGAAGTTTAGAATCTGAATGTAAATATCTTTTATTTTCAAGATTTATTTCAAAATTGTATTTTTGAGGTGCTGTGCAGCTCCTTTTAAATCACTGAAGTAATTTGTACTTCATGACATATGAGACAGAAGTTATGTTCTTAAGTGCAGAACAGCTTTCCTGTACAGTAGACGAAATTCCTCAAAGTAACATTGTTAATGGACCCTTGCCCTACCTGTGTAGTATATGCTGTGAAGTTGATTGTTGACACGTTTCTCTCAATCTGAGGATACCATCTGCTTTCCTTAACTATGGTATACTTTGATAACTCTCTTCTAGTTTTATTTTGTCTTTACATGTGTTATGGAAAAACACTACCGTGTGAAAGCCAATGCTTCCTCTTTGGCTGAAGGGAGAAGCAAAAGCTGTAGTAATTTTTAAAATTATTATTTGTTCACAGCTACTGCACATAAAAAGTAACAAGTACCTCACAGTCAATAAGAGGCTGCCGGCTCTTCTAGAGAAGAATGCTATGCGAGTGTCTCTGGATGCTGCAGGGAACGAAGGATCCTGGTTTTATATCCAGCCATTCTGGAAATTGAGGAGTGAAGGTGACAATGTAAGTGAAAATACTGAGTAAGAGGAAGAAGTCAGAGGGTTTCCAGATGACACATGACTTATTTGCTACTGGCATAAATCATGATGGATTAAGTTTAGTGCTTGCGACTATTAGCCTCTATGTGTAACTAAAAAGTGTAAGCAAATTGTATATTTTGCAGTATGAAGTATTGCCACATTCATCTGAGCATCTGTGGTGGGTCATCTTTGCTAAATCCACCTGTTATGTGCAGATTTACAAAGCTGATAAGAAGTCACAATTTACACTAAAGTATTTTTTTTAAAAAACATTTTTTAAAATATTCTGGACATTTTTTCCAAGAGGCCAATAGAAATTGTCTCTAGGAAATACATTAGGTGTCTTTAAATCTTTATCCCCCCTCAACATGACAGTGGCATCTATGACTGCAGTTGGGTTGGATAATGTGGTGGGTCTTTTCTGGATTGGTTTCAGGAGTCTTGCATGTTGCTAAGAGGGAGACTATATAGGAGAGTTCTTTGCTGCAGATCCGAGAGTTGCACCATGAGATCAAAACTTGGTTCTTTTAGTTGGCTGTGGCTTGGTTAAGTGCCCTCTGTGGAGAGTTCAGATCTGCCTCTGGGAAGGCCGCATGATGAATTTACGTGGTTTTATATTACAGACCTGGCTAGGAATGTTTGGCCACTCTCCCCTGCAAAGTACTCAGTGAAAAAGCCCTCTCACATTGCAGACAGGAATGCCTTTTTTCTCTTGTATTTTCTTTCGTTAACTTTGTGGTTACCCAAGTCTTGGGATGCTGTCCAGGATGAGTGTGGTTACTTGCAATTCCTTTTGGCAGTCTGTTGTGGGAAGAGGAAGGGCTGTATTCACATCTCCTGGTCAGAAGCCCCTAAAAGTCACAGTTTTTCCCTGCTCCATGCAGTGCTCAGAAGATAATGTGAAAACCTCTCACCTTTTCCTCAAACCTGTTACAGAGAAAAGCAGCAAACATAGGTAGCCCTCTGGAGCACCTCTGCATGGCTTTTCCACTGGGGAAAAGAAGTTTTGTGAATCAATATTCCTTTCCCCCTTTGGAAAGAAAAAAAAAAAAAGTGGCTTACTGCTTTAACATTTTGACTTAATTTCTTAGAATAACTTTGGTTCAGCATCTTCTTAATTTGTCGTGTCCTCATGCTTGGGAAATAAGTGCTTGTCATGCTCCCCAGAGTGAGGACCTGGGGGGGTCTCAGATTGTGGTCTGCAAAGCTGTCATGAGCTGTTACAGCTGAAAGCCACAGAATGATCTTAAGCCTTAAAAGCCATCCTTGGTACTGTAGAGCAAGGGTGTCAAACTCAAGGACCGTGAGTAGGATCCGTCCCTCCACCTTGTTTTATCCAGCCCAGCACCTTGTTTCTCCCCGGCGGCAGCGCCGAGCTCCTTGTCCCTGCGCTCCTGCCAGCGCCAGTCACGTGTGCAGCGTGTGACGCACCTTACGCTGCAGGGGCAGGAGAATGGCGGGAGCTGTGAGTCTGACAGCCCTGCTGTAGGGCTTTTGGTTTAATTCAATGCCATTGTGGGCACATGAGAAATGTGAGAGTTTGGAAGCCGTTTTGCTAGTCTGAAAAGTTTGCAGATTGCTGTAACTTCTTTCTGTGCAGACCTCTCTCCTAGTTTGTTCCCTGTGGGGTCGTGTTTGACAGGCTCTGTGCTACAAAGGCTGTGTGGGAAACTGTCAGACTGCCTCTTAACTTAATGGCCTCTTTTAGAACCTGCCTGCTGCTCATTTGTCTGTCACCAGGTGTTCCTTTGCAGAGCTGGGGCTCATCATAATATTTTGAAGAGGGAATCGTCAAGACCCAAGTTTTTCCTCCTTTCTTCTAGGCCCAAATAATTTTCTTTGCAAACTTCCAGAGCTAAACTTCATTCCCTTGGTAGCTTTCTTGTAACTGCTCTGGCAGTTTTCCACCCCTTCAACAGTTGCAAAAATGAGGCAGCTGTTGTAAGTGGGGGCTGTGGTTACAATAGGGGAAATCCTTCATTTGCCTCTCACAGACAGAAAGAGACTCCAGCCTTGTATCCACTCCTTCCCTCTCAATTACTCCCAGATAGATGCCCATTAAAGAAATAGTTTCTGGGGGACTCCTCTACAAAGCACCTAATACTGCATAAGCTGAGGCCACTAGGTTAGCTTTAAAAGGCCTTTTCTTTTTGAATGCTTTTCTTCTTCTGGCCTCTCAGTGCATGTATTCAGCTTGGTATATCGGTATATCAGGCCCTTACTCTGTTGGAAAACTTTGTTTGTTTGTTTGTTTTTTTAATTTGTTTTCAGTTTCTGTGCTATAACAAGGGAATTCCCTAAGGAAATGCATTTTAGAAAATCTTTAGAACAATAGAATTGGTTATTGAATTACTGCTTGGATGACTGCTGCTGTGTCAGATAACCGGGGCAAGGTAGATCCAAATATGCCATGTATTAAAAAAAAAAAAAACGTCTTTTTAGTCTGGTGGAAGCTGTGATATAGGAAGTTGTCTGTGTGACTTTCCTGGGAAGTCATTATGTTTGATTAGCCTTGTGAAATATTTCAAAAATTAATTTTCTGAAGGAGGCTTAGCTTGACTTCATTAGCAAATAATTAGTTATGCAAGTTGACGAAAGTAATGAAAAAAAATATTCCTGAAAATTTACACTAATTGACATAACTCTGCAATACCTTGTGCAAACTTCTATTAGGCATATCTTAGCTTTCCTTCAATGGTAGATGTGACTGATTAAGGCTGAGGTTCCAGTCTGACTGAATAGCAAAATACTCTTTGCTAGTAGGATTAGCTCTGTGTGGGCTGCGTTTTTGGTTGTCTGCCATTTGAAAGCTTCATCTTGCAGCGTGCCGAGGAAGGTGGTCTCGTACTCGGGGAATGCCCAGCCATCCGTGGGAAAGTTTTGTTAATCCTGATCTTTGAAGTGTGTCAACAGTGCAACCAACAGATGTGGTTATAACAGAAAAGCAGTGTAGATGGAGTAGCAGAGCCTTCAGTGTGCCCTGTAACCTACTTGGATAGTTAGACCAAACTAAAATCATTGCTACTGCATCTTCACAGGTGATATAACCTCTTGCAACTGCTAATCTTTGTGATACACTACACCATTTACTAGGGTATTTGCACCAGCTTCTTGATTGTTGTGTAGATTTAGCTGTCAGGTGTGCTTTCTGGGTTTATATGTAACCACAGCATTGCTCTAAGTGATGTCAGCGCTCATCCCCCACCCAGAAGATGGAACACAGCCAGCTTTGACTGTGACTATTCCCATTGTCAGTACACCCTTTCCATCAAGACATGGACAAGCAGTGTTGCATGAATTTGCTGCCTTGTGCAGCAAGAGCTCCCCTGCATCCAAGACTGAAGGACTTTCTAAGTTTATGTTGAATTCCAAAGCTGAAGTCTCTCTGAATTTAATAATAATTTAATAACTCTTTAAGTTTCTTTTCTAGACCAAAAGGAATTCCTTTCTAATCAAAGGAATCTGGAATGAAATCCTCAAAAGCTGTGTTTCTGATGCAAGTTTAAATAATTCATGTCTATATGTAAGGAGGAATCCCAGAGACCTGTCAAACTATCTCCTAGTGCAGATCTACAATATACTGTGGCCAACTGTGCCCAAGGGTACCTAAGGAAGAAGACAAAGGTGGTCAGTTTTAACCTTGAGAATGCATTGCTCTGACTTGTATAATCTCCATATAGTACAATTCTACAGGCAGAAATACAGGCACATGTCCATGTGCGTGCCCTGCCTCCCATGTTTTGTGCATGCTGGGGCATTATTTGGAGCCAGAAATAAACTGGTCAGGGGATGGGAGGAACTCAAAAGATCAGCTTGCCTAAGGCAGCTGTGTAAAAGAAAACAGGATTCCCTCTTCACTCTGCTTTGTTTTACTGTATCACTGGGGGGTGGTGCATGGGAAAAAAAGTGCTGTGGATTTTTCTCCTATACCTTCTTTCCCAGCTGCATATGGAGAATGGAAGCAAGAAGAAACAGAAGAAATAAAAAGAACATGGGATATCTTGTTGCTTCTGTGACAGCTGGCAGAGCTGGCCAGCATCAAGGACAGGTTACTGATGTGAACTTGGAGCAGGACAGGAGACTGAGAGACTCTACATAATAGTCCCTGCTCAGATATGTGTCTACAGCACAGTAGCTGTGTACATCTCTTTCCCTCTGGTTGATTCCACAATAGTCACAGGGTTGCATTTAAAGATACCTTCCTCCTGCTCCCCCCCTTTTTTTTTGTCTTAAAAAAAGATACTCAGTGATGTGCTCTCTTATTAGTTGTGTTCATATAGTCCTGGTGTACTTGCAATAATTTTGAAGTCCCGATTCCCCTTTGCAGGATGGAAGCCTGTTGGTTTTTTGATTAATGAATTATCTGGTCATAGCTTCTTGAAATGGGCTGTAAGTAATGCCTGTGTGAAGCATGGCATGCGGGAATGTGTTGCATAAGTAATGTATCTTAAAGGCATCTTGTCACTGTTTTGGTTCCATTAGTGAACTTTTTCTCATTACTTGAATCAAATAGGATTTCTTTGTGTAGTCTGAGCATGATGACACTGTCTTGCTACTGTTTGTTTTGTCTTCGTTAGTAAAGAACAGGCAACCTTTTTCCACCTCTGCGATAAATGGGCTAAATTCTCTTGCATTGAAGTTACACAAAGCTGAATTGGGCTCTTCTTTTTCATAGGAAATGATCTGCTGATCAATGCAGAAAGTATTTTTGTTTGTGTTCCAAAAGAAAGCATGGCTTGTGCAGCATTTCAGATAGCAGAAATCACATGTAGCCGCTTGTCTTTGTGTGTGTGTGCTTAAAATTGCTGTGAACAACATAAGCAAATCAGGACCCAGTGCCAACCAATCTATGTGGATTGATATTTTTTTTTTAAATTGTTTGCTTCCCCCCTCCCTGTTATGAATTGAATTCTCCATATGCATGTCTCAAGCACTTTTTAGGTCAAAGGCATTTTCGTATATTGTTTTTTTCCTGACTGTATAGGTAAAGAATTGCAAGGGCATGGGGAAATTGCTTGCAGGGAATCAGTTAGGAATTCCTCTTGTGAAGAGAAGGTGTCTCAGCTGATGTACCTGCTGCCTGTGCAGAGACTTTTGTGAAACAAAAGGCACATTGATGGGGGAAGGTTGATTGGCAGCAATGAAGGGAATAGTCTCTTGATGTGTGGCAACAGATTATTTTCTAAGCTTTCTCTGCCTTTTGGCTGGTACTGTATGTGGGAAAAAGACTAGTTAATGTAACTTTTAGGTGAACTGAACTGTTCTTGGAATTCATAGGTTCATATATGTTTCATGACATCAAGTTTCCGTTGAACTGGGTGACATGCTTACTGAGAATGCAAGGAATCGTTAGTGTGAAAGCTCGAACCCAAGCAATTGCAGAGTTATGGGTGAACAGAGGTGGTGTGTAAATTGTCTGCAAATAAATGTTTCAATTACTTTTGAGTAATTTTCTAAAAATGTAACATTACTTCATTTTATTGGATAATTACATATGTCTAAATTGCATTTTATTTCTGACTTCCAGGTTGTTGTGGGAGATAAAGTTGTACTGATGCCAGTCAATGCAGGGCAGCCTCTACATGCCAGCAACATTGAGCTTCTAGATAACCCTGGCTGCAAAGAGGTGAGTTCAGTGGAGGGAGGAGGGGTAACTGCTAATCTGAGATGTGTTATATGTTCTTCTTTAGTGGTAATTAGAACCCCATCGTGGGCTAGGTGCCAATATTAAATACTGGTTCCATCTTGGCCTCAAAAACCCAAGATGAAATGTATTTGTTCTTGGCACAATTCTACTTGGCACTGAAAGCTGTGTGAGGTTTTCTTGAGTATCTGAAACCCTCTCTGATGTAAGAATAAATCCTTTTCCAGCAGCTCTTTAGGTCATTGTGGTAGGCTGTAAACAGACAGAGTAATATTTTGCCTGCTGAATCTTCTCCAACATCAAGAGTATTAGTAACACTTGAGAGTTTTGGGACCTATGTTAGTAACTGTACAAAGATGCATCCAAGCCATGTCCCCTGCTACCCTGGATGTGATGTGGTCTTTTAGAAAAATAGAATGTCTAAAAAGGTAAAGAACATATATATAACTGTGTTTTTTTTCTCCCAAAGGTAAATGCTGTCAACTGTAACACAAGCTGGAAAGTGACGTTGTTCATGAAATTCAGTAGTTACCGAGATGATGTACTGAAAGGAGTAAGTATGACTTTTTAAAATTATTTTTTGAATTTGAAAAATCGTGGCATGTTTCACTGTAGAGAAATATTTCATGATGAATAAAAGAGGAAATGAGTACTTCATGGAGCTGTTGAGGATCCCTCACTATTGTCGTTCAATAGCCAGAGTATTTCTCCTTTGTGTTCTTGTCTTACTAAGTGAAATTGTCTGGCTTGTACTAGCTTCCAACCCTTTTCTGCTCCCAGGGACAACTGAGTATCCATGAAAAAACAAGAAATTCAAACCCAGAATGATGAGGGGCTCTGTACAGAATAGCCGTGGCGTGTTGTTTTATGCCGAGGTGCTAAAGCAAGTGCAGATGTAGAGGATGAGTCTGGTGGCTCTGCCTACCACTTAATAATGCTTCTTTTTCATATTACTTTAGGGAGATGTTGTTAGGCTGTTTCATGCAGAGCAAGAGAAGTTTCTGACCTGTGACGAATATGAGAAGAAACAACACATTTTCCTTCGTACTACGTTGCGTCAGTCAGCCACTTCTGCTACAAGTTCTAAAGCACTGTGGGAAATAGAGGTATCTTCTTTTTGTTATGAATATTTTAGGACTTGAAGACCAGGGTTCAGCAAAAAATGCTTCACCACAACATGAATCATTCATAGCCTCTTCATAGCACCCTGTAACTATTATTATTTTATGAAGTGGTTTGTGTAGGACGAGCACTGAAGAGTTGCTTTATTGCTCTGTGTATGTGGAGAGAGGATGTTTTCTTGGTATGTTTTCCTGCAGTAAAATACATTCAGACTTGATGCAAATTGTGTGATTTTTGTCAAAGCCAATGGAATGACACTTGTGTATCCCGAGTTCTCTGTGTTTATATTTGACTTCATGTGCACTACAGAAAATTGAAATTCATGACTGACAAGAAATCTCACAAATGTGATTGAGGCGGTTCTTCTGCAACAGGGCACATCAACATCTGTGTAAAGTTAGGTTGAATAAAGGTGTTGATGCTGAATGAGGGTGATTTTGAGAAGATGACAAGCAGATGTATTTTTTTTTTAACTGAAGAACTTTGGAGGCCTGGTATCTTTCAAACCCTTGCTATTACAGTAACGTAATTCCTGTACCCAAAAGTTACTGTATGCTGAACAAACTTTATAAAGCTTTTAAAACAGCTTCTCACACAGGCAAACGGTTGATTTTTGTCTGTGTAAGGACTCATTGGATAGAGTGTATTGTAGTTCTACTTATTGGAGATTACTTCAACTCGGTGAGAGAGACAGACTTTGCTGGATTTGAAGGTAGCGAAAGACCTACAGCTCACTCAAGGGGATGGAGAAATAACCTGGGATATTTCAAATTATATGAGGCTATTTAATCATGTGAAAGAAAATCTATCAGAAGCCCAAAGCATTGTTAAAACCAGAAATGGTGTAAGTGGTTAAACAATGTAAGAGAGTTTGAATTGTGCTTTTAAGTAGTGCCTACTTTTAAGTGTAGAGCAGCTCTGTTTACTTTGTTGAGCTCCAAATTCACACTGTGTCAATATAAAGCAAAATTTGACTCATCGTGTTCGCAGGGAGTAGATAAATGAAAACATGGAAAGTAATAGGAGGAGTATATTCTGGTATCTGGGAAAAAATAAATGTAAGTGATTGTTATCTGTGGAGGGCTTAGAGTGAGCATGGAATTCCTTTCTGTGGTAGACTCTTTGTAATTATGCAGTTTTTATGTTTTTGTTTGGATTGAGCTGTAAGAAATGTCAGTGATCTAAATAGGATCTTGAGCATAATTAAAATCTATACTTCTTTTAGGTTGTTCATCATGACCCTTGCCGGGGAGGGGCAGGACAGTGGAACAGCTTATTTAGATTTAAGCATTTGGCAACTGGAAACTACTTAGCTGCAGAGGTAAGAATGTCAATTGAACAGGTGGTTTTGTCCTGCCTAACCAAGTACTGTGCATGACCTGGTAATTCGAAAATGCCACAGTGGGTAACTCCACAGTGTTGTTCTCTGAAAAGATCCCATGTTGGGTCTGAAAGGGAAGAACTCGATGTGCACTATGGTGCTGTATTGCTGTATTCAACGGTTGCAAGGAAATTTTTTGAACTGCAGGGAGCTAGTAGGTGCCCATCCCACCTTATTTTCAACTGTGCTGTTGAATCTTGTTATGGCAGCCAGAGAGAATGCCACTGTTAAATATCCATCGTATGTACACTGAAAATCCTTGGATTCATTTATCTCATAGTTCTTTGTTTGCCCTTGATTTTTGAAGCAGTGTTGTGATCAGTCAATTATTCTTCTTTGCTGGCTCAGGCAGCCGTATATAGATTAAAACTTTTAGAGTGGAACTGAATGCAAGATAATCATTGAGCTTTATCAGAGAAGCCTGTGTGCAAGCACTAGAACAGATACTCTGGAGTGCTCTAATTCAGGAGTTGTCATAACTTTTTATTCCTGCAAGCTCTAGTCTTCTGGAAGAAAATGTTTCTACAGTGTTAATTTCAGTGTATTGATCTCGGCCAGCCAGCACGTTGTCTAAAGCATCGTTGTATTCCGTAGAAACTTGGGGAAGGACAAACTATATAAATATATTGGTGTCATGACTTTTGATGTCATGCTAGTGCATTGTGATTATAGCAGATTGTAGTGTTCTGCTGTTGCACTCTTGTGTTTTGACTAAAAAAAAAGTGAATAAAGAAAAGGTCTGATGAAATCTTGCCCTTTTTGATGGAACAGCAGGCCAAGGGGGAGAAGGAGGATAATCTTGTGACTTCTCTGACTATTTTCTGGTGCTTCATGTTACGACAAAACAGTGTTGTGACTTCCAAAAAGAGAAAGTTAGTATCTTTTAAGACCCCTGTCTTTAAAAGTAAAATAGGGCCCTTGACAACCTGGAACAGAGCAGATAATACCAAGTTTATGAAACAAGAGAGCCTTGGATTTTTCCCTGGTTGCAAGAAGCCGTGAACTTTTAAAGTCATATCTAATCCGTATTAGAACTTATTTGTGTCCAAGTTATATCAAGGAAATGAAAAGTAGTTATTTTCCCACTGATTTATTTAAGTCTGTGCAAGATTGCCTCTTTGACTTATGCTTACAAGCATGAGTGTAAAAATTTACTACAAGAACTAGTTATAAATCAGTATATGTTGGGACTCCCTGAAAAAATGACTTGCTCTAACTGCATCGAGTTGCATTTACAGCAGTGTACATTTCATATGCAGATGAGTCCTTGGTGCTCCCAGGGCCCTGCTTTCACATTCCAGCTCCTGTCACAGCCTGACACTGATTTCAGAGTAAAAGTGAACAGGAGCTATCAAACCTTTACTTATTTCTAATGATGCCAAAATATAAACAGTGGGCCACTTGGAGAGATACTGATATTATCTTCCATCTAAGACTGAATTTGGATCTTTTCAATGTTTTTAGCAGTAGCTCACAGTGTAAGTTAGAAACCTGACCCTTTAAAGGCAATGGGCCAGCATGCCCTAACTGCTCTGCTCTACACTGCTGCCTCTATATTGCAGCAATATTTTGACTTGGCTGAAGCCAGTTGGCTTTATTGTGTAGTTAATATTGGCTAATAACAGCTGATTTTCAAGTAGCAATCAGTACTCCCACCTAAGAGACAGTTCCATTTGCCTCTGCTTACAGTCAGAGACTCTCCTAGAATTACAGAAAGATTTTTGTTCACATTAGCTGGTCTGATGGAGAGTCAAGAAATGCATCAAGTGCTCTGATGGGCTTCCTTCTTTCACCATACGTCATCTGCTCAGGGATTTTAAGGACAAAAATCTTCATGTGAAGAGATGTCACACTACACTGAATGTTGAACTTGAGCTTAGGTCCTTTCTGCCTCTGGAAAGGAAATTCCCAGCAGGAATACTCATAATATGGAAAGTACAATTGGCTTAGTTGAGCAAGAGCTGGAAGAGCATTGGGGTTGAACACAAGTGACATACTGTGACTAGAGAGCAGCATTAGCTTCTGTATCTATGAAGTGTAAAATACCTGCTGGTGGAGATATTAAAGGTATTACTGTAATAAAAACCTGTGAACTGTATTTTACATAGTTCACGTGCCAGGCACAACGCACCAGCCAGACATACACGTCAAAGAATTATGAAGCAGGCAGACGCCTAATATACATGAGCTAACTTTAAATCAGTTGGGCAAAGCTTACTGGTCACTTATCTGTGCTCTTGCAGCACAGGAATATTACTCATAATATGGATTATCAACAGCGTCACACATTGCCATGATCTGATTTCGTTTAAGCTTCCAGGATAAAGTTATCTAGAGTGCAATAATATGTACAAATGCATAAGCAAAATTCACACATTTCTTAAGCATTCTGTTGTTGGCTAGTGATAACAATTTCTGTCACAGTTTGAGTTATTGTAAATCAGGATTAGTCACTGTTTATGACCATCTTTTCCTTAGATCATTCTTCTGTAAATCAGCTTGATGTGTACCATGGAGACTTCTGCAGTGGAATCTTGCATGGGTCAAATGCCAGACAATGAGCAGAAGTGTCCTTCACCTGGATGTGTCCTTTTGCTCCTCTGCACTGAGGCTTGTACCTTGTGTGAGCATTGCTGTACCTTCTCCTTTACTCTGAGGCTTCCTGTACCAGATATAACTGCTCAGCGTGATCTGTCAGCTCAGTGGATCTGAGCCATGTAGGGAAGGGATGCCACTGCACTTTGCTAAGACAAGATGATCTGGGGGCTAAGAAAATTCAAGACACTTGCCCCAGAGAATTCAGGAATTCAAAACTAATAAGCTTAAAGATGTTTCAATACTAAAGTAAGTTGAAAAAAAAAGTGAGGCAATACAGTTGTTTAGCAAACAAACCAGTGAGTACTTGTAAATCTAATTCTTCTAAACTTGAGAGAGTTAAGTCAGGATGTGTAAGTCCTAAATTCTGCGTTCCTGAGAATCACAGTCAGTCATCCGTCTTTTCTTACTTTTCACATGGTCCCCTGATACCTGACTTCTTGCACAGTTTCAAGTAGTACCATTTCCTTTAATCATCTTTCCATTTGGCATTACGTAGGGTAGTTTCCATCAATACACTGTCAAGTTCCTTAAGTCTTACTAAGAACATAAAGCAACCTGGACCCTGTGGCAGACTATAGGCTGCAGGGAAACCGCCCCTAGAGACCAACTGCTAAGGAAGGCCCAGGGAAAGAGAGTTGCTCATTGGTCATAGCTGTGTTGTAATTCCCCTACTACCCTGCCTGTCAGGGGACACAATCTGACACATCAGATGTGTGTATGCTTCCACACAATTACTTAAGGCACGGGCAGGATATGCTGAAGAAGGGGTTTCATGTTTGATGGTAAGACTTGGGACACTGGAAATCTGGATAGGTGATAATGTCTTCTCCATGCTTGGCATTTGGAAACCTAAAGACAATGGCTCAGACATTCCCAGAACATTGGAATTATAAAAAAGTGGAACCAAATCCTCAGCTGAAAAATTGGAAAGAGAAATTCTCTTCTTTGGAGACAGTGGGAGTTCTGCTGTTAGTGTCAGAATGCTTGATATCACCCACAAGAACTGAGCCAGATCCTTAGCAGGAGATTTAGACACTAAGCCACCAGCAAAGACCCAGGCTGCTAAGTTTTATTTTCATCTTCACAGAGTCAGCAGTCTTTTAGAAAAACTTCTGTAGAAGTTTCCCTTTTTAGCCCTGATTACAGCAAAATGACCCAAGTGATTTTGAAGTTTAGTATTTATAAAGAGAGGCTGAAGGGTTAGGTGAAACTTGAGTGCTTCAAAGTAACAAGTCTTTTCAGTGCATGTACCCCATGTAGAACACACCCAAATGTATCTGTGTGTGTGTGAGCTGCAATTTACTTGAACAGCCTTTAAAATACTGCAGATTGGGAGCCCACAGCTGTGCCTTTCTCATGAACACACCTAACCTGTTCAGTATTCTAATCGCCAGAATAAAAGTCTCTTTGAACTGATTATCAGCTTATCGATTGTGCTGAAACAAATCATACACCTTTGATATTGTTCTCCATGTGTGTAGTGGCTCCAGGTCTCTGATTTCTGAACTGGATAATCTGTACTGAAACTATTAACACAATTGCTGTATGAGGATGTTAAACAGAAATATGTGTGCCCATGCATGTATGTATGCACACACAAGAAATGCAGGGTAAGTCTGTCATTTCGCATTAAACGTCTCAGGTGAGATGGGTACTGCTAAAATAATCACAAAATATATGTTCAAATATCGAATCACATGCTGGTCTCAGATATTGCAGTGGACAATAGATAAACCACAGTACATTGCTTGTGTAACATTTTGAACATGTACCTAATCACAGTGCAGAATTTATAAGGCAAAGTCTGTGATAATTCTGTTTTACTTAGTTGAATGGACTGAACAAGAGCTACTAGATACCTTGGCCACGATATGGCAGTAAATCTGGTGTGGTGATTGTCTTGAACACTGAATTTACTATACTATATTAAATGAGTTAAAATAATGCAGGTAAGATGGCAGCCTTACTGTTTGCCTTCTGTGATTCTGTAAAATTGTGGCCATAAACAAGGGTTCAGTTTATTACTGTGTCTTCTGAGGTAGTGCATAGAGTACAGGTGTTTCTCCAAAAGGTAATCTGTACCCTGAAGTTCTCGACAAAAGAGAAGAGTGAGAACAGACTGACCCTATGCAATAGTTTGAAGCAGTGAGCTCAGAGGTAATGACAGAAACAAAATTACTTATTTCTGACTTGTAGTGTGCTTCCTTCATTAAACAAAATTATTGCTTATATAAAGGCCCTCATTCAGTAAAGCTCTTGGGAGCAGCCTTATGTTTGAAGTCAGTGGAACTTGAGCATTTATGTGCTCAGGGGTCAAGGGTGTCTCAGATACTGGCCTAATGCGTTTGACTTCCTCTAAAAGTTTTTGCTTGTGCAGCCACCCCTTGGATTTCTTTAACCATTGTATGTCTGAGGCTTGAACAGCAGCCACTTTTAACTTCTACATGTGAATACACTGCATAAATGGCTTATACAGTGTAACTGGGATGACAAGCCCTTTAGCACGTATTCTGGTGATGGACCAGTCAGAGAGATAAAGCTGTGCACTAGCTAGCTGCTTTGGGCAGGAGTAGCAACTGATGTGTGTTCCTGATGCATGTCCCATTGTAAAACTGCTCTGGCTTTCTTATTGGTCTTGCTTTTATTTTTTTTCCTGCAAGAATGAAGGTGCAGGGTAAAATGGATCAACTCTGATCAGACTTTTATCTAAACTCTTTTAATAAAATCCCACATGAAACATACTTCCAACTTTGGGAAATATTTTAGCACCAGATGTGAAATGGAGTTTCTTTTGAAGGCCGGAGTGATTGAAGCCATCATCCTGAGCAGCACAGGGGTACATGCACTTGAGATGAAGTGACAGTTATGTGACTATTTGAAACTGAACAGGAAGTCCAGTCCAACTCACCAAGGCTGTATTTCAGTGGTAAGAGCACTTCAGTGGCAATGTAGGCTTGCAGAAATGTGATGTTTCCACAAGTATCTGATTGTGGTCCCGTGACGCAATGTGTCATCCCTGAAGTAGTGTTGGCACAGAATCCAAGGTGCAAGGAAGTGGAAATAGCCTGGGTTGTACACAGGGTCAGTGAGCTAAGGCATGGGGGTACAAGTCGTTGGTGTGGATTAAGAGGAACTGCTGAAGCCAGTGTTCAAGGTCTTGCCTTGTGGGTCTGTCAGCTGAATTTCACCTTGTAGTGTTGTAAACCACTGGCTGAGCACCTGTGAATCAGTAGCAATAAAAGTTACTCATAGTTCTTTCATCTTTCCTGAATAATTTCTTCACATATTATCTGATTCTACTTTTCTGTTAAAATTGCCCGGGTTTCTTTTCAGAGAGAGAACCTTATGTACATCATTTACTTTAAATTGAGAACTCCTGTTAATCCTGGTTTACGGTCTTTTAAATGGAGTTCTGCTATGTCTCAGTATGAAAAATATTAGCCTGCCATATGGTATGTATCATTATAATATGTGTTTATCTGGGTGAACAGAGACATGTTGTTCATAGTAAATTTAATCTTGTTGTAGTAATCACTTTATTTGGGTCATAGTGAAGATAGTCAAGTGCACGTTCAAGTTAATATTGACAGAAAATAGTCTTCCCCTGCCTTCTGGATACAATATGGTAAAGAAGTGGATCTTGCTGCCAGAAGAATGGAAAACAAAGCATTTAATGAGATTTTAAGAAAGATTACATATTTTTATGAGTAATAGTGTCCTCAGCATTAGCCAAGATAAAAAAAAAAATGTAAAAGCAAAATCAGTTCTTAAACTTGAGGCTATAAACTGGGATTAACCCTTGGAGCCCTGGAGAAACCTTCTTTGTAGTTTTTTGGCCTTTTTCTTTTACCTTCTTAAACTGCTGTGGAGTACTGCATAGGATTAAGGCAACTGATATTGAATATGTTAAGGCCATAATTTAGACCTTTTGATATCCAGTTTTGGCAATTGAACTAATGACAGAGATCTTTTCTGTTCAGGAAGCAAAAAGGACCAGTTTGCCAGTGATGTTTTTTGGGGTGACATGGAAGCAAGCCTTTTCAGAGAAAGTTATTCAGAGCTCATTCAGAAAAGGAGAGCGTGGTGGTAGATGCTCTGTACTTCCTTCTGCTTTTAAAAACAGTAAGGCAAATAACTGGATAAAAATATGCCTTGTTTATCATGTGCGGGTAGCTTTTGCTCGAGAACAATTTGCAAACCAGAGAAGGTACCAGGAGATGGCAGCATCCACTAAGGTCTTCATACATCTACTCACACACTTAATTTGTTGGTACTGCAGGACCTCCATACCTGGAGATTTGCTTCAAAATCTTCCATTTGAGTAATTTTTTTTCCAGTCTCTTCAATAAATGTTAATAAAGCATTCTGATTAGTTTGTCTTTTGTGCTCGGTGGTTAAAGTTTCTTGTAAGATAAAGGCCTTGCTAGGGTGACAGGGTGAAGTCAGCGCTGAAAGCCTTATTTCTGTTTGTCTCATAGGAATAATGTGGTTTAGTTTTAAAGCTCTGTAAGGAATGAAGGATAATTTACTGCTGTGTGTGAAGAGATGGAAGAGGTCCAGAGACTAGAGGAGGATGGTTTACTGATTTACAGAGCCAGTCTGACCTGTTCCATGGACTTGGATGTGGCCTTTTAAAGTGATAAAGGTAGAAGCTGTCTGTTTAGCAAAACCCAGGGCTAGATTTTACAAGGTTTTTAATACTTCTGAGAATGCAGCTAAATTTCTTTACCTGACTTGTCATGACTTTGCTGGAAGTTAGGAACAATATTTGCATCTGTCGGTGTGCAAATACCTTCAGAAACCTGGATCTTAGAGGAAGGGTTTCTGCCCCTCAGCCCACTACTTTTGCAGTAGTGATCTGTGAGCCTGTGTTCAGCAAGGCTTTTCCAGTCCTGTCAGAAGCTGACTGCATTTGAGCAGTGTTTTTGTACATAGGAGCTTTAGGAGGAAAGGAAGTGTGAAGCCATTAATATAGCATTTATTTTCATTTAGTCATTTTAAGGACTGTTTCTGTTACTAAAAATTTATCATCTGCTGATATTGTGTTTTGATGTGTTCCAAAACAGTGAATGCAGGCATGTGGTCTGTTCTTTAGTGCATTTTTTTTGCTTATTATTTCAAGATTACTTAAGAAGCTTTTATTCAATTATATTTGTGCCTCTCTTTATTTTTGATGCTTGATGGAAGTTTAGAAGGCTTCTCTTTTTTTTTTTTTAATTATTGCTGAGATTTTGTGTATGTATTTGTTTGTTTTTAATGGTAGAAATTTCAGTAATGTTCAGTTCCACCATCCCTAGTTATTTCTGGGAAAACCACTGAAAGGCATGTGGGATGTTCATATTTAGAACATAACCTTTGAAGAGATGAGGATGCTTTTTCATATACAGGTGTTGGCATGGAGCCATTGGAGCTCACACTGAGGTTATGGCCCAGCATGCAGGTTAAACTAAGGGATCTCTTAGATATTTTTCTTTCTTTTGACTTTCTCTGCAGAATAGGGTATGGCTGTGTAGGACTGAGCACTGGGTGTCGGTGGTTGGCCAGGTTCTCTGCCTTTGATCACAATAGAAACAAAGGGATTTCCCAGTCAACACTCTCTCCTGCTGTAATGTAAAGCTGTATGTTGTGGCAGCTCTGGCTTATGCCGAGACCTTTCAGTCAGTGGTGGTTTAGGCCTACCAAAGCACTGGCTGGCCATTGCTTGTGCAGCTGCTAAAAAGGCCATCAAGATGACCTTCCTTTTTTCTTATGATGAGGGTGAACAATTGGGACAAGAAGGTGTCAGAGCTGATCCTCATCCTATTTTTTGACTAGCAGATAGTTCCCCCATGCCGGGATGGCGATCTCTGCCCAATTCACTCTGCTTGTGCCACGTGAGGGGCCTGAAGCTGACAATAAGATTCAACTCTCTCAGCCCTCCCTGGAAGCTTGTCTGGTCTGCTAAGACATAGCTCATAAGCAAAACAGCAGCAAAATAAAATCCTGAAATCAAAAGCCTTTTCAGATTTTTAAACTTTCCTCAGATGATGATTATCAGGAACTATGTGCCGATGCTGCGGCAGTGTTGCATGCGGTTTATTGAGATAGAGTTGTAGCCAGTCTTTCTCTAGAAAGCTAATAAGATGGCATAAGTCCTTTGAATACCACTGAAGTCTTTGAAATTGTGCAAAAGTCCTTTAGATTTATTGAAAGTTAATCAGTATGACATTAACAAAGAACAAAGCAAGCCTAATGAAGATGAAAGATTTGTGAAATGTTCTTTTTCTTTTTGTGGTGGCTTTTTTTTTTTTTTCTGAAGCCCTTGCCCTTGTTGATTGGGTAACAGGCTGTGTGGTAACAGGCTGATTATCAAATGAAATGGGAACTGTTTATGTGTGTTGAATTAGATCCTTTTATTCTTTGTCTGCCAGGGTTTCCTTCATAAATGCAGGTTTTAACCAAGTCATTAAAATGCTCATTTTGCTGAAATTCGGCATTCTAATTCTTTCCCTGAGGAGACGTTTTAAATATGCTTCACCTAGTCAACAACGTTTGATTAAAATCAGCATGGGTGTTTCTTTCCCCAAACTGCTCTCTCCTTCTTAATTAACTATGTCCAAGAATAGCCTGTTTGGGTACTTCCCGCCCATTCCTCTGTCTAGGAAAGCAGCATTCACTGTAAAGGTGAAATGTCAAATTGTCCACAGTGTGGACTGAGATTTATAATTCAGCTAGTGGACTGTGAAGCATATCTTACTATTTGAAGATGCAAAAATGAAATTAAAGCCAGGAGTAACGTATTAAGGAGAAGTTATTCTGTTCAATAGTAGAACCTCAGGACATAATGCAGTGTTAAAACCTTATGTATTGAAAATTTTCGGATATGACTTTGACTAGGTTTGATCAGCAGAAACGTCTCATCAATAGAGATGACAGAGCCTAGGATTTCTGCCCCTTGATCTAGCAGGATACCTGTCAGGATTAGCAGGGCACTTGCATTCTCTGAGCGCCAAATACCAGAAGTAATACACAAACACATATAGGTGAAAATTGTCTTCCTAGTATGTGGGCTCTACAGGAGGACGATCACGTTATGAGGGCGTTGGGCAAAAATTCAGGAATGAGATTCCTTTCCCTTCCAAATAATTTTAACCTGAAAGAGTTAAAGACTTTGTCTATAGTTTGATTTTTGACATGTAAAATCTGGCTTATGTTATGTGTTTGCAGCACATGCTCTCTACTGGGGGCCTTCTGGTGCTCGCACAGCACAAGTATATTGGTGTACATGCGTGTTCATACGTCTACTCTTTTTACATCCCAACGTGTACAAAGTCTGAACATGAAATCTATCTAAGAGATGTCAGTTTTTATACACCCAGGAGAAACATCTGCAGTGCTGACCTTGCCCTTCAGGCTCTTGCATGTACCCTGTGTGGATTGTGAGTTGAGAATTCGGCTTCTTAGAAAAGTGTGTGCAAGTAAATGCAAGTTCTGTTTAGATTTGAAGAATTTATTATCTTCTCTGCAGTTTGAAATCTTTCTATTATAGAAATGCCAAAATAGTCGGTGATTTTAGTGTTTAAGAATATGATCTTTTTGTGATAATAGTGGCCTTCTCATGGCACTGACTGTCCTTGTCTGCTGACAAGCTTACCAGGCTGCTTCCAAGCTCTCTTGTCCCCAGTAGATTGAGTCTAAGATGAGCTGAGGTTCCAGATACTTCCTATAAACTATATTGTGCAACTTGACTTTCCAGTTACAGTGGTAGTTACCTGCTGATAGGGCCTTAGCACCACCTGAGTCAGTGTGCATTGTTAACCTCCGTGTATGAAACCATAATGTGTTCCATGGTGCTGTGATGTGAACAGAAAATTGACGCAGTAGTCCCGTTTTCCGTAGTTTAGCAGAATTCATGTATGCTGGAAGATCTGTATAGTTGGGTCTGGGTTCATATGTATAAGAAACTGAAAAAGATGAGATGTTTGTAATGTCATAAATCATTATCATTGGAGCTGTAAGAGCTGATTACCTTAGCCTTGCCCAAGTGCAAAATCGCTACACTAGAGCTGGCCTTCTAGGTGGCTGTGGAGTGAAAGACGAGCACAATTCCTATCAGGTAGACAGTTCACTGCTTCGCTGATGTGAATTTTCCTCTGCCCTCCCTAGTTATTCTCTACTAATGTTTTAGTTGATGTAGATTGCACCTCCCTTACTGCCATATAGCAATTGCCATTCACCTGGATGGGTAGGTTATGTGGCCTTACATAGTGGGTAAGCATTTGATTATTATATCGTGAAATGAGTTTCAAAGTCTTTGATATTTAGTCTTCACCTATGAGGAAGCTGAACTCTCATTTTGCGCTACCTTTTTCTCTCCCATCCATGACAAGGTGAAAACTGGCTGTACCTAAGTTTGTTGAAAAACAAGCATCAGAGGATTAGGATTGCTAGATTATTCTGCATTGGAAAAGGAGTTGTTGGGGATAAACTTTAAAAAAACCCCACCATACAATGAAGTTATTACAATAACAGTTTATACAGTCACACTTGCTTAGGCTCTGCAGTGTACAATGCATCGTGTTTTTACTGTGAGTTGACTGCGTGCACCTTCCAGAGGCATTTTACAGAAATAAACTGTACTGTATTTCAGCTACACTTCAGTGACTTTGCAACTTCAACACATCCAAGGACACAAAGAAGCCTTAAGATGGTTGAGCTTAAATAAAGTCCATTTTAGCTTAGTGTTCTTGCTCTCTAAAGACTTGCAAAGAATTTTACTTGATTTCATTAGCAGCAAGGAATTATTGACATTGTTATTTTCAAATATTCTTTTATTTTGGAGACTTAGTGAAGAATATGGAAGTGATCTTGCATAAATCAGAAAAAGCAATAGATTTTGGAGTCTTAAGACTGTCACTGTGTCCTTTAGCTCATTCTGCTGTACTTGGATATTGAAAAGGACTCGGAACAGGTGTAATATGACATAGAACACTACATGATTTATACCCCTCTGCTTGGAGAATATAGTATGGGATAATAGCTAATAGTCTGATTTTCAGGGATGCTCAGCACCAACAACCTCAGCTGAAATGAAAATGAAAGTGTCGGTGGCTCAGCACAGCTAAAAATGGGACCATGAGCATCAGCCCTTAAACTGCACTCCATCGTATTTGCTGTTTAATGTCAACATCTCAAAACTTTCTCTAAACAACGTCTTTTTAGTTTTATTTTTTTCTGTTACGGTGAGCAAGAAAAGCGATCATTAAGGAACCACTTTATTTTTCTTTTGAGCCTTCTGTCTCCTTCAGCCGTTGTCCAGAAGTGAACTATATTGGAAATTTGAGGGCAATCTGTTTAGACGTTTTTAAAGTAGGCAAGAAGTGGCGTGGGAGAGAAGTTTTCTTAGATTTTCCTGTTGTTGCTATATATTTATAATTATTTTTAAAAAACATCATTATGTTGGAAGCAAAGCTTAAGAATAGCCAAATTGAAGGCCAAATCCGTACTGGGTAGACAACTGTACTCATTCAGGCCCTTTGATGAAACATCATAGATTTATTCTGTTTGGAGATGTAGTCCTCAGCGCATGGTTCTCTGTGACGAGTCTAGTGACAAACCTGAGATGACCCAGACTTTTTCTTACTTACTTACACCCAGCAGAATCTGAAGGTAGGAGGATTTAGCCTTTTTGTACCTTCTCTGCATGTGTGCTGAAGGGCCACTGTGTGTGGCTGTGACTAAGGACCGCCGCCTAATAAATTTCTCTGTTCCTGATGGAGGATGGAAGGAAGAGAGCTGAGCTTGGCTGTTAGAATTGGCAACTAGAATTATTCTAAGTCAGGTGAACAAAGGTAATTCTGGAAGAAGTGTGAAAACCTATGAAAAAACCAAAACTATATGAAAAGTTACATATACATGCGTGCATAAATGTATGTAAGTAAGTTTATCTTCTCGTTGTCTGTTGTTCAGTGTTCATCTCCCTGTTCCTGTATAGCAGAAGTAAGTGGGAATTTGAGCTAGGAATCGCAGAATCACAGAATGGTTGGGGTTGGAAGGGACCTCTGAAGATTGCCTTGTCCAGCCTACCTGCTAAAGCAGGTTCACCTACAGCAGGTTGCACAGAATTGTGTCCAGGCGGGTTTTGAGTATCTCCAGAAAAGATCTCCACAATGTATCTGGGCAGCAGGAGATTATGTGAGAATGTCATGGAGGAGCAGAATTTAAGATTTGGGATAGAGGTCAATGCAGGGAGGATAATAGGCTCTCTGAATTAGATTTGTGAGAGTAACATGATAAAGCAAATACTGGAACAAAGACAGAAGTATAAATCTTTGGTCATTTCTATGTTAGGGTATCAAGTCATGACACATAGGGAAGGTATTTTCAGCAATTTTGGGAATATCTAAAGTTTTCTTCCTTTCTCCACGCTCATGATGGAAGAGGAGCTGGAATTTTGGGGGTAAAGGGATATAAATAATACAGTATTGATATAATAAAAACCTTATATACTTAATAAAAACTCTTCACAATAGTTGCCTATGTAATGTTAGACGTATGATGACGTGATATTTAAAAATCTTACTGGGATTTGTTCAGCTTGCACTGTGCAATTCACTTCTGGCTCTTACACATTGGTAATGCCAAATGCAAGCCAAGAAAATGACTTTCCTTATAAAGCTGTATACATGCTGTCGTTGCTTAAAAACTAAATTGCCTTATATAACTAATAATTTCACTTTGGCATTTTCAACGCTTCAAAGGCATATCCTGTGTGAGGGAATGTGGTAAATATTGAGGCATAATTGTTTCATTATATAAGTCAAATCCTGAAAGGTTTCCTGTACAGCCAGTGTGTGGGTGTATGTGTATATGTTTATTTGAGTATGGATCTGCCTACACAATCCCTTGTCTTATAGTCTACATATTTCCCTTGTCAAAAGGAAAATCGTATTAAACACTATTAAATAATACTACTTTATACGTATATAGTGTCTTTCATCCAAGCTTCTCGTACTACATTAGTTATTAATTAATGCTTGATACTCCTGGTATGACATAGAAAATATTATCCCTGCTAATAATGGTTAAACAGACTCACAGGATAATTAAACACTTTTGTCTATAGTGACATTGCCATTCCTGTTTCAAAGATGTGTTTATTCTGTTCACTGTCTTCCTGTGAAATCTCAGTAGGCATGAAGCACATTAGTTTTTTGTCTCAATATATCTGCTCAAGGTCAATTCAGGAAGTGGTTGCATGTGTATGTGTGGGTGACTGTAACTTGCTGTGTTTAGATTAGTAGCTATCTTTGCTTTCTCCATCGTTCTTTTTGGTTTTGGTTATTTGAGATTCCTCTCTTGAGTTAACAAGCTGGATTTCAAGATTCGCTTTTTGAAGTGAGACGGTTTAGTCAGTCAGAAATTGAATTGGTAATTCTTACGCTCTTATTCTCATACTGCTACTAAATACTCCACTGTCCTTTGGCAGAATGGATACATAATAGAAAACTGAACCAGTCCTCTCCCCTGAGTTCTGAAATGTATAAAAGCTGTCAAGATAGTATTTGACTTCTTTTCTTTTCCAGCTTAACCCACACTATCCAGAAGTTAACAATGAAGGAAAACCTTTGGTAAGTTGAATTTATGTGTTGCATATAATCTGGGAAATACTGTATCCTTAAACCACTACAGCCCAACATATGGAAGTCCTACATAGCTTTCTTTTTATTTACGTGTCACAGCTGCTGGGATTGTTTTCTGTATCCTGTGTAAGCTAGGGTAGAACTCAGAGCTAGCATTACACAGTTTTTCTTCATGCAAAATGGTGGGGAACTTTTTCAAATTCTGCATCAAATTAACATTAGGTGAAAGCTGTTCTGCTTGGTGACTACAGATAATATTCATTCATTCGTCTCAAATCAAATGTATTACTTCATGGCAAAACCCACCACCCTCTTCAGTGAGAAAACCAGTGACAAGCAAGTCTGATGGTTATTTATGTGCCAGTTCCAATTCAGAGGCTTTTACAAGTATGCCTCTAACGCTAAGAACATGCTGAAACTCTTTTTTTTGTTGACTGTATTGAATACATGTGAGCAGATATTCAGGCACATTATTAGTGTGAGTCCTGCCACACTTCAGGAGACTCTAGCATGAAGTCTTTGCCGTGATCCAAGTTGTCCTTGCTGCAGTGTGAATGGGCTGGGCAAAGGCCTTATGCCCTTTGCCTGGGAGAAAACAGCCTTTGCCTTGTAAAGTGTCAAACAACATACTAGCTAATTCTACCTAATGAGGCAAGGCCAGAAATGTTGGAGTTTATAATGTGTGAAGGAAGTAGAGTTAAAACCTTGAAGGAATCTTATTTTTACTGAGACACAGATAGTCCGAAAAAGAATCGTTCCTTCATCAAATTCATGACATTACCTTGAAAATGCTGAGATCTTCTTAGAGAAAAATTCAGTTCAATTTCTTTCTGTTTGCCTTCTGGCTTTTATTCTTTTAGTGGACACATTTTTAAGTTTTTCTTAAAAAAAAAGAAAGAAGAATTTTTTATTTTTCATGAAATGAAACCGCCATTCTTACTTAATCACCTGTCTTCGGGACCGCAATTTTAATAAAAATGGAGATTATGTAGGAGTTTGCAGCATAATTTTTCTATAATCCCTGGTATTTGGTATTAATGATAATATAGCTAAAATGTCTAGAGAAGTGAGAATTCTCTCTCATGCAAATATGGAAGTTCCACCAGTTGTTTCTCTTTTGTATTGGAATGCCACTTTAAGCCATTGGACCTTTCCAATGGAAATTCAGATAAGTTCTAGGATACCTCAGTGAGCAGGATGCTTTCTTGGAAATGATTGGGTTGCTCTTGCTCTGTGAACAGTAGCGCTTATCGCATGGATGTGTATCTGCATTAACGTTGTTGTTCACATCATGACAGCATTTCTGAATCAAATCTCATTATTCCCTGTTTACGATAACACTCCAATTCACTTTGCAGAATAATCTTGGAGCATGTAAACTTACATTCTGTTAGATGAAAGTGGAAAGATACATGCATCTTCTAGGCTGGATATCAGAAAAAAGTTCTTCACAGAGCGAGTAATCAAGCATTGGAATGGCCTGCCCAGAGAGGTGGTGGATTCACCATCCCTGGAGGTTTTTAAAATAAGACTGGATGTGGCACTTAGTGCCATGATCTAGTAATCATTATAGTGTTGGATTAAGGGTTGGACTTGATGATCTTGGAGATCTCTTCCAACCCAGATAATTCTATGATTCTATGATTCTGTGATCTCTGGAATGTATCTAATGTGCTCCAACCCTTCATGGATGCCCAGCCCAGAAAACCAGACATCTGTTAGTAGGAAGTAAGATCTCTAAAAATGTGTATAAGGTAAATATTAGGTCATTGTCACCAACGATCCAACTCTATTGTACTACACTACTGTGATTCAGATATAGTATAGGGTTTCCAGTTGTGGCAGTTCCACTTCATCTAAATAGTTACATATTCCCTTGAGTGGGTAATGAAGAAGGCACAAGAGTAATCCGAACATGAATGTTAAAGGCGACTTCTCTGTTTGGCTTAGTTCTTCCGGGTATTGGTTTCAACCAAAAATCCAGATCAGATAAATCAGATTAGATGAATACTTCAAATGAAAATTTAATGAAAGCTGATTGATAGTCGAAACTGATGTCTCTGTGGACATTTTAGTTCACACAGTCAGCACTTTCATGTGGAAAATATTTTATGAAAGAACTCCTTGGTAAGAAGCTCCATGGAAATCTAAGCCCACAGGCACTTTGAGCACGGTAGAAATCCGTTTGGATCCTTCACCCCTTTATAGTCTTGTTGGAGGTAGCATGAGTCAGCAATGGCTATTTTAAACCTTTACTCTGGCCTTGAGCAATTGAGCAGAAAACCTTCATATCCTCGTGCAGGAGTTTCTTTTATGTTACAATGATGCAGTATGTTGAATTATCCCTCAAAACTACAAGAATCTTATAATATCTGGACTTCTTCAAAGGCCAGCTGTGTCAGTCTTGTACCTAATGTGCGCATAACCTAGAGCACACATGCTTTCTTTGCTCTGTGGTTGTCATCTAGTGTTTACTCTGCCAGATGACTGCCTAACTGATTCACTACAAAGGTATCTTCTTTTTCATCTTTTGAAGCAATTAATTTTGAATTCTCACCCGTGAAGTACATCTGCTCTAGAGAGGAAGATGGAAGTGGATCTACCCCAGCAAAATTTGAAGTCTGAGTAGCAGGGAATTGGGAGATGCATTCTTTCAACTGAAGGAAGAAACTGAGCCTGCAGCCTTTGTTTTTTCTTTTCTCTGCTAGTCTGTTGGATAAAAGGGTACTAGCTCCTTCTCTTGTTGTTTGAGTTTTAGAGGTGGCACAGCCATCTGTGCACTTTGTGTCAACCTTTAACTGCTGAACATGTGATAAGGCTCCTTGTGCATGTTGGCTGCCTGGTTTACAAGTCCTGATCACAGTTGCTTAGGCAACTGAATTTTAGGAAGCAGCAATGGAGAGGGATTTTCCATCAATAGTGGGCATAGGCACATAGGTTCTGCCTAAGTGCATCTTTTTTTGCCTTGCCTTAAGTGACTTAAAAGTCTGAAAGGGTTTTGGCTCCAGAGAACAAAAATATTACTAGAAGTCACTAGGACTTTTGTTCCCAAGCATCAAAGCTATGCTTGGACTGTGGTGCATTGCTCATTTATGGGTCACTTCTTGAGTATCCAGCCAAATTGTCTTGTGAAAAACTGCTTTTATTTCTGATAAAATTTGGCCTTGCTATGAGTTAATTAATACTTTTTATACATATTTTTCTCACATCTAAACTCCAGAAGACTTTTTTAAATGGAATGGCTTTTCTGTGATTTAAGAGCCTTATCCAAAAAAGGCCTCTTCATCTTATGAAGTCTGGGAGATTGCAGTGTATCGTGCAACAAAACACAGTGTTCTGTGTAACAGCTCCCATCAAAACTAAAATTGGTGTATTTTATGCTACAAAGTAGTCTATTATTTCTAATCACAGATATGTACAGCATCCAGAAAAATGCTGTAAGCATTGGGAAAATGTCAAGAACAGCTGGAAACCTGGCATTTGTTAGTGCCTTTGTATTAGAACCTGTCTTTGGACAGGTACCTTAGCTCCCTTTGTACACATGAGAGTATGCTAATTCTAATCAGTTCCAAACTGGCTTTTATTGTTGAGATTTTTCTTTGGGTTGAGGCTGGTATGCATTTACTTTTCCTGTAAAGAATTTGGACAGTTCTACCACAGACTTCTAGGTGCAATTTGACACACCTCCTTTGACTTCTGTCTATCTACATTTATGAATTCCAAACTACTCTGCAATTCAAAGTTTTCTTTCTTGCTTCCAACTCAGGTGATGTTTTTTCTCGTAAACACTGTAAATTAATTTATTTTGCCTTCCAGCAACTATTTGTTTAATTAAAATTTTATAATGTGGGACACAGGTGATGCGGTTTAAACAAGTAGAATAGGCTTGGGGAGTTAATTGTTTTTTTGAAGTCTTGGCTAGGAGTTAACCTGGTAATAAACAATCTGAAAAACATTTTTTTTTTAAAAAAATCAGCTTTAAAATGGCAGTGTCTCTGCTTATATAAAGCCAGCAGTCAGACTGCACCGTGATAGGCTTGGGGGAGAAGGGGAGACGCGGATGCCGGCACATTATTATTATTCTGCTGCTGCACACAGGTCTGAATCAGCTCTGAAAGCGCATACATTGTTTCTTACAGAATGTCTCTGGCTCCTAACAACAGAATTGCAACGTGATGTCTCTGCTAAAAATGCGATGACTCACAAATGAGTCAACAGCGAAGGTGTTACAGGAGGCTAACTGCTGTGCTGTCTGCCGGGGCTTTGTAACATGCAGGAGCAAGGCTGGCCATTAATTTACTCAACTTTCTTTTCATAGAGAGTTTTTCAAATCATCTAACCTACGGCGTTCTGCTCATATTATCGCTCTCTGAAAATGCTGGTTTTATAAGAGCCTCCTAAACTGGGTTAACATATTGAGATACCACCTTGCAGTGGATTTAACAGGCATTTTCAGAACTCTGGCTGGTATTAAATTTAATTTCTGCTCAAATCTGTAGTGCAACTTAATGTGTTCATTCAGGACCAGGGAATTATCCTTGTCTGTCTCTATGCCACAAAGAGGTATCTTTACCAATTGGAATTGTAGATTTGGTTTCTAAAAAAAAAAAGGTATTGCAGGTCTGTCATGGATTTTTATTACTTTTTGCAGTTAAGAAGGGCCTCTCCATAAGCAAAGCTCCTTGTAAATCTCCCAAATGTTAGCTATGATGCCCAGTTGCGGTGAGTAATGGGGATTTGGGATAGGTCACAATTACTAGCAAATTATATTAAGAGCTGTGAAGAAGGGTTATCTGCTGGGCTACAAGTCTGTTTTTTAAATCAGTCTGATGTCCTGCAAATCAGTGGTGGTGGCCTAGGAGTTATGGACTTTGCTGTGATCCTGGATCAGTATTTCCACTCCTCACTGAAATGGCTGTTTGTTTTCACTAGCTAGGACTACTTTTTTGAATTCTCAGCCTTCCCTTTCCTAGATGAATCCTTCCTGGAAGACTACTGGGGCCGTTGGCTGTATGGTATAGGGGCATTTTCAGTTCCCCCCTCCTAGTAAAGTCTCGTTGTGCATGTGAGTCCTGTGCTTTTCTTTACTGCTGCAGAATGAGGCTGACGACTGGGGAGTTAACAGGCCACTAGGTTGGATGCTTGGGTTTTGTTAGGCAGAGGGGGCTGACTTTGCTCTTTGTATTATACCACCTGGGATTTGGACTGGGTCAGTCCTTTGGAAGATGTAGGTCCAGCTCATGCCAGGCAGAAGAGGAGCTGAATGTGGGTTTCCTTCATCTATGTTAACAATTTAACTAGTGCGTGACAGAATGAGGTGATTCCAACGTCTTCCTCTTGGATATGTATGTTTTGACTTGCAACAGTTTGTCAGTAGTTTGACTGTAATTTGGACAATCAAAACTGACTTTTTTTCTCAGTAAATTTGCTATTTGCTAATATTGTTTTGCTCAGAGTTTGTTGTGCTTCTCTGTACATGTAGCATGTAATTCACCTACTTTTTCTTTTTCTTGAACAAGTCTTGGGAGTGCTTTCCTTGACTGTCACTGACCATCTCACCAACAACTCTGAAACTGTTCATCCGCTTCCTTTCCATACTGCTTTAAGTTAAGTTTTCTTTTCTCAACTTTTGACCCTATTACAGTTTTTTTCCTCCCTTCTCTTCATTGAATCCAGTTTTGCTGGCTGCATCTCCTCATATTCCAGTTTCTTACCTGAGCAAATGTCATCTTGTTTTCATCTTCTTAGGAATGCAGTGCTTCTCCTCAGCTGGTCACATTGTCTAATTAATTTGAAATAGTATAATACTTTCACTTCTTTCCTTGTCCTCACATAGACTCATCTGCTGATTCAATAATGGTTAGGTTAAGTGCAGATTCTGATGACTGCGTACTAGATTTAATTAATCATAAACATCTTTCTGCGTGCAAGTGTGTGTGCGTTCTCTCTCTCACACACACAAAGGCATGTGGACGTGCACTCACTCATAATTTTGGACATAAATCCATGTATGCTCATATGTGAAGATTATTGCTCTGTCTCTCATGCGCTACTTATGTAAATTGTTTTCAGAGCTGTGAAGTTCAGGGTAACTTTTTTTTACAGGGTTTTTTTAATTCTCTAGTGCTTAGCACCCAGAATCCAGGTTGGGTTGTGAGATGTGTCCGAATAACATTATAAGGGAAGTTCTGAGGTTTGTGCTGGAGTCCAGTCTGAAACTACTGCATAGCTGTTGCGTAGGTCTGATTTTGCCCAGCTAAGCTTTGCATTGCAGTTAGCAGTGTTACTGGCACTGTCTTGCCCTCTGTTGAATTCCAAGAAGTGGACTTTCTTTTTAGAAAACCAGTTCTTGCTCATATGCAGGTCTGATTTGACAGGTCCCAAGCCCGGCTGATGGGATTTCGATGTGATGAGCCAACTCTGTTGCTTTGTAGCGTCTGTACAATTGCTGGGGTGACTAGCAAGTGAGTGGAGTCAGCCCCAAACTGCAGGCTGCACTTCTCCACAGAGCTAGTGCGTAGTATAAACTACTTAAGCATAGGAGACCTGCCTTTGACTTTACCTCCTGTCACAGAAACCTGCACATGTGCATGTGTACTCATGCTTAATGACCCATGGAGATGATCAGACATGAGTGAGTAAAAAAACCTTCATAACACAGAGTAGAATATGGTTTCATATTTTGGTCTGTTTGTTTTTTTTCCCAGAACCCCAGGGAACAAAAAAAATGTATAAAATTATGAAGTGTCTTTCCTTTTTCTGTACCAGTCTTTTCAGTTTGGAAATTATAGTAGAGTGGATTGTTTCTGGGAAACCCTAACTGGATTTGAATTTAAGTTATGGGAAATATCAAAAAGTCTGGATGCCATCCTAAACCATCCTGTGCCATTCACCCCTTTACAGACCTCTTGAATTTTAAACTGATTTTCCATTTTTGTTTGGTAATTAGAATTAGATTTTCATTTTATTCTCAACTCTGACTCACACCTATTAAGCTTTCAAGAGGATTCTCTCATACTTTGCCTGCCTTTTTAGTTTGGGTCTCATCCTGAGTTCATAAAGCAAAATGTATAAAAAAAAAAATCACAGAAATCTTGGCTATTTTATCTCAATCCTTGCATGCAGGTTAAATTTTTGTGTGCAGTTTTGCTTAGTATTTTTGGGCGTAGGGTATGGAAAGATATAAGGACTGCCAGATAAGAATTTACTCTTGTGCAAGACACAGGAGATGGTTTCCCTTTGTCTCAGCAAGCTTCCCTCTCAAAAACTAGTGACAATACTCTAATCACTTGATAAGCCTAGGAAAAAAATCTGAGAGGATTTCTTCCTTTTTTTTCCCCTACTGTCTCTGTCCTTCATAGAAGTAATGGGATGGAAACCTGGCCTTTTTTAGGCTTAATAATGAAAAAATGTATGTTTTGGAAGGATTAAAGAAGTGCTTTGAACTGAGATTATAACTAAGTATATCTTACATAGTTTACTCATCCCTGATTTTGTAGCTTAATCAATTGGCAATATGAATAATCAAAGCTTTGTCCTTGATTATCCCTTACAGATTGGCTTTAATCAAGGTACTAATGCAAACTGAGAACAGTCTAGCCTCTTCACATTGCTTTGTACATCTCTTCCCTAGTGGTGCACTATAAATCATTATAATAGTATTTCAGGTTTCCAGTGTTTGATTTTTTTTCTCTTTTGGCTTTCTTCATTCCTCTTCTCCTTTTCCTACAATGATGTATTTTGTGTATGTGAAAGGCCTTGGGCTGCCAGTCTTCTAATTTGTTATTAGTCTTTTGTAATATGTGTAACTCAACACCCCAGAGGAGCAGCTTTTACTTATGCCAGTAATTCTGTTGTTTGCTGCGTGGTTACGGGCACAGACTCTGAATTAATCCCTCAAGCAAAGATACATGCTTAGGGAAGGTAGGATTTAGCGTCTGTGAAAGGCAAAGCTGTGTAGCTAACTAAAGATGAAGATGAGTGCTTCATGGTGCTGGGTCACAGAATTCCCGTGGATGTTCAGCAGATGGCAGGAGGCAGATCGTCACCTTAGATTTGCAGATCTCTTTTGAGGCATTGACACAATGTGAATCTGTCACTTGAAAGCTAGGAAGTGAACTTCTCCAGTTTTAGGGGACACATGCAGACCTGTTTTGGATCCGGCTTCCAATGCATTATCGGCCTGTGCCTAGGATTGTAATGCAATCTAGCTGGTGCTTTGTGTGTCTTCCCTCTTCCAAAGACAAGCTGATCTTAGTGGAGCAGATATTCTGGCTCTTGCTCTTTGGAAAGTGTGCTGCTCTGTTTCTGATTGTGTGAGAGGAGGAAGTGAGCGAACTTAAATAAAACAGTAGCGAAATTAGGCAAATTACGTGTTTTTAATCCCCTCCCCCCTTTACAAAATCCGGTTTTCATTAGTTCTTTTCTTTTAACTTTGGTCCTTTCCAAACCAGCACTGCGTAGTTACATCTGTTGGGAGTGAAGGGTCTGCAACTACTGTAGGTTTTTTGAAGTTGTAGATGTCAAGTAATAATGTATACAGTGCTGCAGTCTCTCTGTAGCTTGTGACCCGCTGTTGTTATAATGACTGTCTGAGCCCCCATGTGCCTGGGGCAAAGTGCATCTTTTGTGTTACACACTCCAAAGCCAGTCGTGGTACATTCTTACTAGAATGTAAAAAATAAAAAAGGTACAATTCAGATGTATGACTTGTTCGCAAGGTAATTGGAGAATTTATAATGGGCCCTGATGCAAGCAAATAACCCTTGTGCTTAATCAGCAGAGAGACAGCGACCTTCCTCCTTCAAAGAAGAAACGCCAAGCAGGGGAGAAGATTATGTATACTTTGGTCTCTGTGCCACATGGAAATGACATTGCATCTCTCTTTGAACTGGATGCCACCACTCTGCAGAGAGCTGATTGCCTGGTTCCGAGGTAAAGAAAAAAAAAAAAAGAGGCAAATAGTGCTGCATTGACAGGGTTTCTTCCTAGAATTATGCTGGTGAGTAAAGCAGAAAAAAAATCAAACACGAGCAAGTATTATCCTTCAGTTTAAATTTGAAGAGAGTTCATGGGTAAACAAGGGATGTATAAAACATGATGCTGCTGCTTTGACTGGGTGAAATAATTAAAAGGATAAAGCAAGTGACAAAGGGATTCTGTGAAGGGAAAAAAATGGGCTAAATATTGCACAGATGTATATGCGGACAGAACTGAGCCTTGTGCACTGTTTGAAAAAAACTGTATCAGTAATAGATCTAACTGAATTGTTCTCAACAAAATAACACGTGTGGTGAACTGGGCTTCTGTTTCCCTGACAGATCACAGTGCCACCGAACACATTTGTTATTCAAATGAATTCAGCAAGTGGCTTCTGGGTTTTAATTGTGAATATTTGAAATTTCAACTGTGTTGCTCAGCTGGGATTGGCTAGATAAATCACATGGTGTTGGTTGTGACTGAATGGGCATGCAGATACTTGGGGCTAGTTGTTATGAGGGTGGATTTTAAAGCTTGGTACCCGCAAATACTGATGTATGCAGCTTTGAAGTGTATTTGCTATGCTAAATTTTGCCAGATAATTTGCTTACTTGAATACTCAGAGCCCCTCAGCGTGAAAGGGAGAGCGTGAATGAAGACCACAGTGAATATATTTAAAAAGTAGAATTCAGAGTAAGAATTGTAATTGATTTCTCAGCTCTGCTTTTTGATAATACCACAAATTATCATATGGAAAGAATTTAGAAGTATCTCATGTCTGCTTTTTGTTCTCTTGATTTTCAATTGAGAACTGGTACTGTAAATCCTTGCTCCCTGGAGCAAGGGTTTGCAGATTGTAATGGTGAAGCTGTGAAACCAAGGTCAGCTTTACTTTCTGGCTTTTGTGCTGCAACAGGTTGAAAGGGTTCATTATTTAGCAGAAAAAAAGGAGTAAAGAATTGGCTTTATTCATGAAATGCATTTCTGTTCAGATGGGATTGTATAACACCTTCCTTTTTAATTTTTTTCTTAAAGGATTACTTTACTCCGAGGCTTGTATAAATACTAAAAACAGCATTCTGCATAATCCCAAGATGCTGTTTGTTCTTGTTGCAGCTGTGTTCTGGGTGAGAAAGGAGGAGACAAGGGAAAAGGGTACTGTGGTATCTTTTACCTTTCCTTCACCCTTTCATTATGAGTGGGTAGTGTGACTCATGGTCTCAAGTCTAATGTCAGGGTCACGTGTTGCATTGCAGCCCACCTTGCCCTCTTTAGATGAGGACTGATCCATCTAAACTGTTGTTTGCTTTGTTCTCCTTTAGGAACTCATATGTCCGACTGAGGCATTTATGCACTAACACTTGGGTCACTAGCACCAGCATTCCAATAGACACTGATGAAGAGAGGCCTGTGATGTTAAAGGTAAACACATATATCTTTGGGTTGAAATCCCAACCTTGTTCTTTAAGTTCTCTGCTGGTGATCTCTCTTCTAGCATATAAAATATACAAAATAGTCATCCTAAAGGTAAGAGGATTACTTACCCATATTAAATCAAAACCTATTGCAGATTGGGACATGCCAAACAAAAGAGGACAAAGAAGCTTTTGCCATTGTATCAGTTCCTCTGTCTGAGGTCAGAGACTTGGACTTTGCCAACGACGCAAACAAGGTGCTAGCATCAACTGTTAAAAAGCTGGAGAATGGAACAATAACCCAGAATGAAAGGAGGTTAGTGAATGTTAGTTTTTCCCTCCTAAATTGGTGTTTGTTTATTCATGACATCATGTCATCACAGTAATGGGTAAGTTAGTAACATCTGCGTGGATATAGAGGCAATTGGGAGAGGACACTTCAGTGCTGAGAGTGCTAGCCTAGGATTAGATTCCATCTCTGACAGAGTGTCCTTGCTGCACCTCAAGCTGATCTGTGTATCTCATCTCTAAAATGGGGGTAAACAACACTTTGCCAGCTCAGTGGCTTCATAAATAAATATGTAGCTCCCTGGACAAATGCAAAATTGTTGTCTTAATTTCCTTTAATAAAACACTTGTGAGCTGCAGTACAGAGGTCCATTGCATTTGTTTCTCATGTACAAGAAAGCCATCTACATAGTGGGCAGCATGGCAGGATTCTTGATTTGTGTGGGGTGTTCACTGTTCTGCACATTCATGCTGCAAAAGCGGTAGAAGGAAGACTTAGAATAACTGAGTAGGTGCCCCAATAGTCCCTATACTTTCTTATTTCTATTTTCCCCTGTACTCTTTTTGTATTTCACATAGTTTTATTTCAATTCATCTGTTTCAGCTGTAGCACTGAATGTAGAATATCTTTCACACCCATCCCAGAATTAAGGGATTTTACTGTACATTGTAGCCAAATATATCTCACTGCCAATGATGTAGTTCACCATTTGTTTTCAACTCTGTCGTTAAATTGAATATTAGACAGCATCTCTGGCAGTGTTAATTTGTAACTTCTATTTCACCATGCATCATATACAACTCTTTGCTGAAAATGCTGATTTTTAGTGATAAAACTGTTTTTTTGCTGTGGGTTGTCAGTAGCGATTAGACCAGGTGATTCATATCAGGTGGAAGATTTATCCTAACAGGCAGATCTGTAATGGTCTAGGTGTTGGTAATCAGCCTTGAAAATCTGATGGGCCATTTCATGATTGAGTTGAACCAGAGAGGGAGACAACATAATCGAGGTGTGACATCCCTGTATTAGCCTTGCACTACTGTGTCACTGCAACCTGGTATTGTCAAGTCTTGATATTGACAGAATGGTACAATGCACATGTGAAAAACATTTGAGAATAGTGCCATTATTTATTTATTTATTCCTGTGATTTCCTTTGGAAAAAAAAAATCACTTTTGGCTCTTTCCTGTGTCATCACCTTCATTCCTGGTTGTTCTATCCTACATGTACCTTTTCTATTTTTTTTTTTTTGTTGGGGGAAACTTGCTTTTCTCCATCAGTAGGGTGAAACTTTAAAAGCTAAAGCTCACTCAGATGGTTTAACTGAACAGCCCAGCCCTCTTGTGGATAATGGCAGCTTTGTGTCTGACTCCCAGAGATGGCTTTAAAAATCTACTGAGCATCTCCCTGCAACTTTCACAGCATGCCTACAGTGTTAGTAATTATAGACTAGAGGATGTCCAAATTCAGATGATGCTTCCTCAGGGTAGGAGACATGCTGGATTTTGTTTATAAAAGATTGCTGTTTCTTTTAAGGGAGTTTCATTGAAATCTGTGGGCACCCACACTTCTCTCTGTGCATGCCTGGCGAGGTACATGAGTAACAAGCAGGCAGTGACCACTGGTAGTGTTCTTTATTTTTTTATTTTCTGAAGGTGGGAGAGAAGGATTTACTACTGCCTCTGTCGTTTTTAGCACTTGATTCTGCCAAATCTTTTATGTAGAAGATAGTGAAAGAAATATAGTGATTTTTCAATAGCTGCATGCATCAGTAGGGAAATAGTCTAGAGGTGGAATGTATTTATTCCTCTAATGAGTCCAGCATCTTGTTTCACGGACCCATGTCCATGATAAAGTATAAAAGTCCTTGCTAACCTGCATAAAAGTGTCTTTCAACTGCTGCTGGGCCTTGAGGCCAGCTAGTATAGATTTTGGATTTCTAAGTATGCTGCATCAATCCAGCATCCTGTATTTTTTTCCTTTTTTCCTCTGGTTGTTGTTTAATGCCTTGGTAAACATGCCTGTGATGGATTTAAGCCTCTGAGGAAATGAAGCCTGGAATCCTTAAGTACATGTCAAACTTAACGTTGCAGTGATTGAAGTTCTATTGCGCTGGATAAAGCTTGTTCTAAAAGGTGATTTTCTTTCTTAATGAATCCTAGCAGGTATTGAATGGCTGTATATAATAATGATTTGTCTATTCATCCTAGGTTTGTAACCAAGTTACTGGAAGATCTCATTTTCTTTGTTGCTGATGTGCCTAATAATGGGCAGGAAGTTTTGGATGTGGTCATTACCAAGCCAAACCGAGAAAGACAAAAATTAATGAGGGAACAAAATATATTGGCTCAGGTATGTCCTATTGTATTAATAACTTGCTTGTATTTACAAACAGATTGTAGGAAAGAGTGATTTGAGAAAATGGTGGGTTTGAGGAGCTTGGCTTATGCCTTGTTGGGTTTGTGTTTGATTGGACTGGATAGGTCTGATGCTTATTAGTCAAGGCTCACCTCTTGGTCTATGGACCAGACAGAGGCACGAGGGGCCAAATCTGCTGTTTGTTGGTTTCTTGTGATTCCGGTGACTTGAAAGGCTGCATTTGATAACCAACTTCAGCAATTTTGAAAGAAGCTTGCTACGTGATCTCATTCCTGTAGGCGTTCCCCATATAAGAAAAATTCTGATGCCCTTGTGGATCACTGACTTTGTTAGAGGGTCAACCTGCATGTAAATCAAAATATTCTCTTCAAGCAGCTTACTAACATTAAAAAAAACCAACATGAAAAGAGTGAAACCAGATGGCAGTCAGTATTGTTCTCCTTTTTCATCCTTTACTTTTCCAAAGTTGAGGCACTTAACTTGCAGTATTTCAAGTTGGGAATAGCAGTCAAGAGAAAGTAATATAAGTCAAGTTGGTGGGAAATGTAAAGCTAAATGCATAAAGCTGTAACATCTGAGTTTGTCGATGTACTCCTACTCATCTATGTATGACTAAATATAAATGCAGTAATTGCCTTCAGACTTTGGTCAATAAAGCCCTTGTGCTCATCCTTTCAGAGACATTTCCACTGAATGCTGTAATTTAAACAAAATTCTTGGTTTGATTTTTATTCTCACTGCTTTTGTTTTTGAGCAGATATTTGGGATACTCAAAGCTCCTTTTAAGGACAAAGGTGAAGGATCGATGCTGAGACTTGAAGACCTAGGTGACCAGAGATATGCCCCGTACAAATATATGTTAAGGTTGTGTTACAGAGTTCTCAGACATTCCCAGCAGGACTATAGGAAAAACCAGGTCAGTGGTATTCAAGACGATTTTCTCTCTGATCTCTATAATAATGTATCCTAGATTTGGTATTATTCCCTGCATTTACAAATGGGATTCTGCAGTAATTTTGTATTAATGGGTGGTGAAAGGACTGAATTTTGTGTAGGTTAGTAGTAAGAAAGAAGTCACAGTCATATAGTGTTTCATGCTGTGGAACAGTGTTTAGGAGAAATGAAGGAGTGAAGACTTGGGAAAGAAATGTCCTTAAATATTATTAAAACTTTTTTAAAAAATTGGTTGCCATTTCTCGAACATTGTATTTTCAGAGATTGATTCCTTTGGTTTATGAAAGAATAAGTCATTCCTAATATTAGGGGTGTTGATTGACAGCCAGCTGAATATGAGCCAGCAGTGTGCCCAGATGGCCAAGAAGGCCAATGGCATCTTGGCCTGTATCAAAAACAGCGTGGCCAGCAGGACAAGAGAGGTGATTGTGCCCCTGTACTCAGCACTGGTGAGGTCACACCTCGAGTACTGTGTTCAGTTCTGGGCCCCTCACTACAAGAAGGACATTGAGGTGTTGGAGCGCGTCCAGAGAAGGGTGACAAGGCTGGTGAAGGGGCTGGAGAACAAGTCCTACGAGGAGCAGCTGAGGGAACTGGGGTTGTTTGGCTTGGAGAAGAGGAGGCTGAGGGGAGACCTCATCGCTGTCTACAACTGCCTGAAAGGGGACTGTGGTAGAGAGAGTGTTGGTCTCTTCTCTCAAGTGACAGGTGATAGGACAAGAGGAAATAGCCATAAGTTGCGCCAGGGGAGGTTCAAACTGGATATTAGGAAGAATTTCTTTACCGAAAGGGCTGTCAGGCACTGGCACAGCTGCCCAGGGAGGTGGTTGAGTCACCATCGCTGGAGGTAATACGGATAGATAACGGTAATAACGGATAGATAAGTTTTTGAGGGACATAGTTTAGAGGATGATGGGTGTGGTTGGACTCAATGATCTCAGAGGTCTTTTCCAACCAGAAGTTTCTGTGATTCTATGATTCAATCTGTTTCTTGGGGTACTTATTTTAGGTGTTCAGATGTTCTTTTATTCAGAGAGGAAGTTTTTGAGGGTTACTTTTGATTGCTAATTGAGCTGGGTGCTTCTGGTTCTAAAAGAAAAACATTACTGCTTAACAAGTCTTCATGGAGATTTTAATTTCTTTCAGGAATATATTGCTAAGAACTTCTGCGTCATGCAGTCACAGATTGGTTATGATATTCTGGCAGAAGACACCATTACAGCTTTGTTGCACAACAACAGAAAACTGCTAGAGAAACACATCACTGCTAAAGAGATAGAGACATTTGTTAATTTACTCAGGAGAAATCGAGAGCCAAGGTATGAAATGGTCTACGTAACATTCTTTTCCTGTATTGATAGGCTTTTATATTTGCAGTAGATATGAATCTGCTTGCTATTTAGTCTTTTGTTTTCTTTTTCTCCCATTTTTAGTTTTTTTTTTTGACCTGGCACTGAAAACGCACACGTAGTGTCATGCTAGAAAATACCAGAAATACTTGTATTTCTTGGGATTTGACTGTATCTGCATTTCAGAACTAGAGTTTACTAAAAAAAGCAAGAGTTTACAGGACACTTTTTAAAATTTGGTTTTAATATAGATTGGGACAGAGAGAAACAAACAGAAATTTTAATTTCTCATAACTCTGCAACTCCTCTGTGAAACTGCCACTTGTGTTGGTTCCCCTGCTAATAATCTTGGTGCAAACTACACAAATGTCATTTTTTTTGAACTTTTATTAATATCGATTTTCCTGCAGATCCCGATTCACGATCAGACCTGAAAGGGTCTCAGAGCATTGAAGATCCCAGTTAACATGTGTTTTAGGCCAGATCTTGTTCCAAATGAAAAATTCTGGCTTTGAACTTCACTCAGTTGGATTTTTTTTTTTATTAGCTTTAGGTCAGAGTATAAAGGAAATGGATTTTTAAAATGGAAAATCTATCTGTTTTTTTCATTGGATTTTCAGTTGTAAAATTACTGAAGTAATACAAGTATGAGAAATTAATGTACTGAAGGCCAAATAATGTCCTTTGTAATTGTGACTAGCATTTTTCTGTTAGCGATTAAGGGGATTGCTCAAGGCCCTGGTGCTTCGCTGCTTCAATTATTCTCTATATGTCTGCAGTCCTTTTACCTCACTCTGTAATCTCATTGCCTCTCCCATGCTAAACTGTATTTGATTTGGTAAGGTACTGTGAGGAAAACGCATGACAGCAGCTCCTTCTCAGTGCTGAAAGGTCCTAGTGTTTATTGACAATCTCCTGTCAATTTTTTGTGGTGGAGGATGTCATAACATTTGTTGCATAACTACATTGTGTATACACTTCTTTAAGGCTGAAGTCCAAGAGCAATAAATATTTGAAAAAATACACCTTTCCAAGGTGGTGCAATCTGAACAGTAAAGACTTGATCTTATGGCACTTATTTTCATGAAGAGCCACATAGACTTTTGCAGCACTGCTTGTGTGAGTAGGAATTGTGGCAGCATTCTGTACAACACGAGATACAAAAATTAAGACCTTTCTGAGTTTCAGCTCCAAGTAGGTAACTCCCACAGAATTCTATGTTAATTATATGCTGTTTACTTAATATTATCATTGTGATGCAATATGGCTGTGCACTCCTAATTACCTGTTGCCACAAAGCTTGATTTCTATGATAGGTAAAATAGTTCCTAAGTGTACCCTAAAAGCACTTTCTCTGCTCATCCCTTGCACTTCCCCGATTTCTGTGGGGAATGTGGTTTGTGCTAACATAGGAATGATTTTTCGATTCCCTCTGGTATGATGATCGCCTATAGAGGTTCAAACTATTAAATCCTTGAATAGCTGATAGTAGGTGGTCAAATATTTTACCTGGATTTCTAGGGAAGTGGAATATATGATCTGTGTGCGTATGCCTGCTCATATCTGCTGCCCCACCAGCTCTTGAGCCTCTCGCCTGGCTTTAGCTATGTTTGCTAGAGCAGTGGTGGGCTCGGAGATACTCAGTTCCTACAAGCAGTTATGTTAGAGTGAAGAGGCCCTTTTTATATTCCGTTGAGGCAAAGGCTGCAATATGGACTACAGTTAATATACACAAAGGAATCCGTGAAAGAGGAACAAGAAGCAAGTAACTAATCAATGTCCCAGCTGTGAGAAAAGCCTCGACCTTAACTTTGTTAAACATCTGAAGACGTAAATTCAAGAGACGAATTCATAAGAAACTGCTTTCCAGGCAAAGCTTTGTTATTTATCTTTTATGTGGAATAACCTCTTTGAATAGAGAAGTCCTGCCACATCTTCACTCTTCACTAATTGCTGGCTCTGTCACTTCAGTGATTTTAAAAGGCATCTTTAAAAGGTGGAAGTGTGGACTCTTCCAGTGCAATGGAGATCCTCAGAGGGTACACAGCTGTCTCCAGCCCAAGTATATCTTCTTGCTACTTGGGTTTGTAAGACATGTATTACCTGATGGGGAAGATGGATGAGAATATGTGTTCTTGCTTTTGGTTCCTGACAAAGTCAAGGGCCTTCAGGGGAGCTCCCCTGCCAGCCAAACTTAAGACAGCCTCAGGTTGCTTTTAAGTTCTGGTACAACTCTTCGGCTTTTGGTTTACTGAGATCTGTCACAATTGGGATATTTTTCTTTTCTCTTCCTGACTGATTGTTCAGCATGATTCAGGGTGATTCATCTTTATCTGTGGTGAGTTGCAATAGTATGAATTGACAAAGAATGTATGTTGATAAATCTCATGATATATGCTCCTTTCAGCATATTAGTGATGGACGCTGGAGATTTCAACTGCAATATTTCTCTGTAGTATTTTATGTCTCATTCTGTTGTATCTGTGTTTTCTTGAACACAGATTCTTGGATTATCTTTCGGACCTGTGTGTATCTAACACCACAGCAATACCAGTAACTCAGGAACTCATCTGCAAGTTTATGCTGAGCCCAGGGAATGCTGACATTCTTATTCAGACCAAGTGAGCATCCATTATCAGAACATACTTTTTTTTGTTATCTGCTCTGTTGTTACATTCGTAGTAGTTTTCTGGTGGCTCCATTGTGAATGGTTTGTGGTTGCAGGCTGGTTTCAACACAAATGGACAATCCCTTAGAATGCCCGGTCATCTCAGATGACATGGATGAAGAGGAAGTGTGGCTTTACTGGATTGACAGTAACAAGGAGCCTCACGGCAAAGCCATCAGGCATCTGGCTCAGGAGGCGAAGGAGGGCACAAAAGCTGATTTAGAAGTCCTTACCTACTACAGGTAAAACTGCTTATTTAAATGGAAGAAAATGTGAACTCTTTGAAGAGCCTAGTTCAGTTCTTATTCAGTACACTGGCCGATACAAAAAAAAAGAAACCATGTCATGCCAGAAACTGAGATTAAAAGTTTGTTTCAAGTTTCTCCTGTAGGAAGCATCACAATCTCTGCTATATATTCCAGACAAATCTTGAGTTTCCTTTGCTCATGGCAGCTCTTTGAGTGTCTCTCTCATTTTGCCTCTTACCTTTTATTTTTTGGGTTTTATTTTTAAGTTGTGATGCCCTGAAAGCAAGGCATGCTCTGAGGAGTGAGGATCCTGAGGATTAGAGGGGAAATGGGATCATGGAACAGTATCTTACACTAATTGAAAACGAATAGTCCAAATGCTTCAGCCTTCTGTTGAGCAATGCTTCCTTTGAGTTTCAGAGGGAGTGCAGACTTCATGGGGACTGCAACCTAACGTTAGCATTTTTAACGGTTAGTTGATTCCTTGCGTAGAAAGTCACTCCTATTGTTATTTTTTAGGATTTATATCAGAAAGGCTGTTATCAGGCTTGTAAAGTCAGGTTTTGAGGCGCATTGTTTCATTTCCAACTGATTTCTTTGAATACCATATGTTATTACCTTTTTTAAAGGTACCAACTGAACCTCTTTGCAAGAATGTGCCTGGACCGCCAATATCTTGCCATTAACCAGATTTCTGCACAGCTGTCAGTAGACTTGATCCTACGATGTATGTCTGATGAAAGCCTCCCTTATGACCTACGGGCTTCTTTTTGTCGGCTGATGCTACATATGCACGTGGACAGAGATCCTCAGGAAACTGTGGTACCTGTCAGATATGCCAGATTGTGGACGGAAATTCCTACTAAGATCACAATTCATGAGTGAGTTGAAAGTGTTTCAAACTAAAATACAACAGCATTTTGTAGGGGTTAGTCTCTCAGAACAAACTGGTTGTAGATGTCTAAAGTCAATGCAGTATATACGTGAAAATGTATTTTGTTGCAGAGCACAGAGCTATTAATTATTGCTACATTTGGAAATTTCCATGGGTATGTTTACATAGCAATATTTCAATTTCATTGTTCCCTGTGTTCTTATGGAGTGACCTTCCCTCAGAACAACTGAACTTGAAGTAATCCAGTCTTGTCTAACATTGCAGGTTTACTAGACTGGAACTCAGTTTTATACTTCAAACTCAACTGAAAGCCACATTTGGAAACCCAGAATTTACAGTTAGGTACAGCTGTTGCCCCAGAAACAGTTCACAGGAAAGGACTTAGGCATATGTTAGATTTAACTGGGGGAGAAGGGCCCGTTGACTTCAGTGGAAACCCTCTCTGGCTTAATTGACTTGATGGAGCAGCACCGTTGGGTTAGACCGAGACAGGGAATATCTGGCTGAGGAAGTGAGGGAAGAAGTATATCAGTGCAGTAGACAGTATTAGTTCTGTTTGTGAGGTGAAGGACTGTTTTGACACATATAAAAAATCAGCCCTAGTTGGTGGTGCAAAGGAGGAAGCTCACTGTCTTGAGCTGCTTTCTTGCTTGTGGAAATATTAAACTCTGGCTGATGGCCTGAGAGGGCAGCTGAGATTTAGTGACTTATTGAATTGCCACAGGGGTATTCAAAAGTGCTGTCTGCCAGAACCATAGTATTTTCCTGTCTTTGTTACTCTTGTTCACTGCAACTCTTTCTGGTACTATTGGAGAGAAGGTCTGTACATCCTCTTTGCGTATCTACGAGGAATTATCTGACCTCTACCTCTTCTCCTGACAGAGAACTGACAGTAATTTCATAGCATCATGATTACTTTGTTTTTTCTTTAGTGACAGCTGTTTCTGGTATTTGAGGTGTTTACTGCTCCTTCCTTCTCTGCCTTGCATTGTAGGTATGATTCTTTCACAGACTCTTCAAGGAATGAAATGAAGAGGAAGTTTGCACTAACTATGGAATTTGTAGAAGAGTACTTGAAAGAAGTTGTAAATCAGCCCTTTCCTTTTGGAGACAAAGAGAAAAATAAACTTACATTTGAGGTACTGCTTGGCTATCTGTGTCCTACTTACAGTATTCCTCCTAATTTCAGATATGTTTGCATTGTTTTTTTCAAAATAAACGTAGTTGCAGAAATAAATGTTGATGTAAAATGTCCTAAAGAAGCACCAGATCCTAATTTTCCTGTATTTTTCTTTCCTTCTCCTAAACTGGTGACAGTGTGGGGGGGTGGGGGGTGGTTGTAGGTTAATGGCCATATGCCCTTCCTCTCCACATTAGTGAATTAGCATGCAAGAAATTCTTCAATGTAAGTAAGTGTGAGTCTCTGTGTAAGATGTGGCACTGCAGGGAATACCCTAAATAACCTAATCCTGAGTTTTAAATATTGTTTGAAATTCATGACAGAAACTTTAGGCAGCCTAAATCTTCTAGATTCAAATAACATTGAATAAAGGGGAAATGCTTACAGCTTTTGTAGTTCTTCCTTCAGCCTTCCTCTCAAGCTTTGTCGCTTCTGCCTCTGGTCATCTGAAATCACCTCTGTTCAAACCACATTCATTTTACCCTTCTTCTGGCTTCCATCTTACCCACAGCTGGTGCCTCTTTACACAATGTCCTGGAGTCTTTCTTCTCTATCTTATATAATATTTTTTCCAGATGCACTTGTATCCTTTGAAGCCTTCCTAAATCTCATGTTGGTTTTGCTGTCTGTTGCAATTTGACTGACCAACTCAGAACATTCGATGTCACTGGCCTTAGTCCAAGGCCCATTTAAATCAGTGGAAAGACTTGTATTAATTTGGATGCACTCTGCATCTGGATCTCTGTTAAAGATGCTGTGTGAAATGAACCGTATTGCACAGCCTAATTCCACAAAGTTTGCTGATACTGCCTTCATGTTTAATTTCTTTTTCTCATAGGTGGTACATCTGGCTCGAAACCTCATATACTTTGGCTTTTATAGTTTTAGTGAGCTTCTCAGACTGACCCGGACGCTACTGGCAATTCTAGATATTGTTCAGGTTCCTATATCATCATACTTCGAAAGGTTGAGCAAGTTTCAGGATGGAGGTGAGAGAAGCAGCAAAGACTGTTATTTCAGTGTGTAATTCATTATTTAGGTTGGAAAAATTTATGGAATGTCTCATTGATCTTTCAAGGTTCTTTATTCCAACATAAACCTGCCTACAGGAGTGGCTTTCAAGGTATGTTAAGATGGTCAGCTAAAAACCTTTTCAAACAGAGTTGCAGCCTTCGTTACTTGAGGTTACTGTGTTGGTGCTGCTGCTCCTTTGCTTGTTTGGAACTGAACTTTCAAATCTGGATCTAAGCCTCAGTGTCCTTTGCACTGAACATACTAGGCAAGCACAGATAGCATTTGCCTGGGCACAGTGATTATGATGGCTCATACGTGGCACAAATGTTTATTAGTTATCTTTACTCTCCCTTTAAGTGAAGTGTTAGATATTACTGGTCCCACAACTGCAAAAGCACCAGATGGAAGTCCAGATGAGGCCATCCTCTGCATGTGTTTGTCAGTTTAGAATGTTCTTTTTTCAACCCACACCAGAGTGTGTATCTGACAACCCCAGGACAACACTGTATGTCCCACTGCATTCTCTACCATGGCTTAAAAGTGCGTTGAAGAATGAGCTTGCCAGGAAGATGCTGAAACTTAGCAGTTTAGTTTTCCTATGTGTGTAGAAGGGAGATGTGACAGTCACATGAGCTGAGGGTCCTGAAGACTGCTTGATGGCAAATTCTGTTATAATCCATGGGTGGTGTACGTGTCATTTCACTGTCAACTGGGTGACAGCACCAAAAAGGATGAGCTGTCGTGTTTGAAACAACAAATATTTTGTATTTTCTCTAGGAAGCCTTTTCCTGGCTTTGAGTTTTCCCGATCATCATTTTGCTCAGCCAGTTCTACAGATGCCCTGCATGAGTGTGCCATCCTTCGTAACTTTTTTCTTCTTTGACGTTCACATTCTCTGGAGAAGTGTAGACTGTCGTTGTCATCTCTGAACCAAGAATTCTTATGCTTGTTCTTTCCTCCATCACTGCCAGTATACTTTAGTGAAAGTCCCTGAAAGTCTTTCCTGCAAGCACCTGAAAGTCTTTCCTGCAATACTGTGCGCACTAAGAAACGTCAGAGCTGGCTGCAGTCCCTTTACAGCAATAGGGAAAGACTTTATATTCAGACAGTTGGAATTATGTTTTCCTTTTTTTTGTCCCTGAAATACTGCATTGCAGACTCTCTTCTTAAATGGCTCTGGACACAGTTTGACTCCAGATACAATCTTGGCATATTGTCAAGATGGAACATGCAGATGTGGTTCTTCCATTCAGTTCTTTCCCTTCTCAAATCTTAAATCCTACTTATACATCTCATTCAATGTTTTTACTCACCTTCATTACCCATGAAATTGTGTTTCATCCTTAATTCCCTTTTATTTCTGTTGAAGGGTTTCCTTTCAGGCTATATAGGAGAGGAAGAACCATCCATCAAGTGCAAACAGACCTGCTGTCAGTTTTACTAATTTTCAGAGCAATTCCATGCAAATCAATGAGTTTACTCTGAAAAAATGAGCTTAAAGGAATGCAGATAATGTTGCCACCATGCGAATGGAAGCTTAGTAGCCTTGTTAGTAACACTCAACCATTGACTCGAGCCTTGTTGGAAACTTTTGTCACACATCTGTTTTTGTCTCACATTCTTTCAGCTAGAAATGCATGGAAGAAAGGTGGAATTTTTATGTCTATTGTTAGCTTCAGCCTTTATACAGATCCTTTAAACTTCTTTCTTGGCTATGTTTTTCTCCATGGATATTTATCTTTTAAACAATGGACCGGTTCAGGATGTGACAGTCCACTGATGTTCTTTTGGAAATGATCTGCAAGTTGCTTTGTTTTTTTTTTTCCCCTTTCCCTTTTATCTATATAGCTATAAAGCCCATTGCATTAGAAAGGGGTTTTTGCTAGCTCAGACTGTTGTCATTTGTTTCTGCCGTCTTAAGGGACAGCCAGAGATATTGGCTATGATGTCTAGGCCTAAATTTTTGCTGTGGAGAGACAGGTGTTCTGTTGAAATGGCTGTAAGACTTGCTGGAGAGGCCTTCTACGGTCTTAGGCAAAATAAAAGGATGCCCATCTTTGGATGGTCATATCTTGTCTTCAGCCTCCCTCATCTTTTCTGTTTGAGAGGTGATAAACCACATTAACTGTGCATTCACTTTGCCCTTGAGACAGAATAATCCTGAATATTTAGATGCCATGCCCAAGCATCTCGCCATTCCTCTTTATTCCTCTGGAGGTGCATACTTACCTACCCATGGGCAGCCTGAGGCTATGAAGGCACATATGTCACAAGGATGCATTATTTAGAAGCATTTTAAGCAGTTTTGTAATTCCTATTTGCTGTTTTTGAATACCCAGCTGATAGAACTTAATGCCCAAAAACATACTTCATGTCTGAAAAACATATGACTCAAGCAAAATGGGGGAGTACTTTTCATTGAGACAAAACAAACAACACTCAATCAGCATTAACTTTAGTTGCAGATTAAGATTATAGAGGGAGCTCAAGAATAAAGCTCCAGTAGTTGCTGACATTCGGGAGAGGCTGAAATGTCAGCTGTTTGTGACTTCTGCCTGTCTTTGTTTCATTTGGAAGCCTGGTAGTCAGGAAGGAATAAGACCATAGGGGCAAGAGTTTGGCTGACGTAAGTTGCTCTACATCTGGGTCTGTGAGAGTTTGTGCCAACTGAGTATTTGGCTCTACTCTTTTTTACCTTTCCCTCCTACTTTTTAAAAAAACCCACTTTTGTCAGGTAGCAGTCTTTTAAAACCAGCCCTGTGGTTGTCTTGTATCCACATCCTCATTGTGTCTTTGCTACAAGGTAATGAGAAGGTTTGAATGAGTTTTAAATGCACAGAGCCCTTGATCTGCTTGTGTGCTCTCTGCCTTGCTAGATATCTCTTAGTTGTAGATAAGGTGCGATGTCTCCGTGCTGAGCTAGAAATTGCTGAGCTCAGGGGATTTGCTGGCTTGTGCTGTAGTGTAGTTGGCTGCCTCTATGTTCAGTATTTTCAAACTTCATGAACTTGCACTTGAACCCAAGGTGCAGAAAGTGCTTATATTTTCTGTCTGAGTGGTAGTAGTGGGCTGGAACTTCTGTGCCACTGCATGTGTTGGACTGTAGGTGATGCTAAGAATAACTGAGTCCTGACTTGGGACTGGGCTTGAGCTGTGTTTTGCCAGGGAGACCTCGATGTATTAGGGTTGCTGAAACAGGCCTGTGTATGAGATGATCTTGTGTCTTAATGATGTTCTTATGCATTTCTATCTTTTTTTCTGATTCTACATTGGTTTGCATCTTGTGCAGTCATTTCTATCCAAACAAGTTTGATCCCAAAAGTACTGATGTTGCCTAGGACTTGTGTAGTCTGGATCCACCTTGTCCAGGATCCACTAAAGAACCTGAGGAGTGACCAGGCTAACAGAGAAATTTAGTCTCAGGAATTTCATATAGATCCCCCCTCACACTGACAGTAAGGAATATTCACCAGGCAAAGATGCAGAACATTGTTTTTCAATTTTATAGAACTTACAGGATTCTACATCAAAGTTTCCTCTTCCCCTTTTACACAGATGTCCTCTCTGTTATAAAAAAGAGTTGTTGAGAACATGTTAGTTGTTTTATCATTTACCTGTCTTGGCTTTTTATTGTCTCTTTTAACTTAAAATACTGATTGCTTAGGCTATTAAATAAAAAGGATTACAGTAGAAAGTAACTCAGCCTGGTTTTTTTTGTGGCTTTCAAAATGTGTTGACATTTTCTAAAATTAGGATGGCCTGTTGATTTTTTCAGAAAGTGTTTTCTTATTCATAACTTCCATAAAATACAAGACAGATGGATTGTTTCCTTCCCTGGTTCAGGCTGGTGGGAACCCTCCCTCCAGTCAGTTAGAGATGAAGGTGAATCCTTCCTGGCTGTGGAGGAGGTCAGATTCTGCTCTCCTATATCTCTCCAGACTGTGGTTAAGGGTCTCACAGCACAGCATCCTCTCTGGCAGGTGCAATACTTCCAATAGTCATATTATACCACTGAAGGCAGAGTACTGCAGGTACGTGTCCCTCCAACATGTTATTGCTCTGGGGATGTGCAGGTTTACACAGCTTCTTTCAATACATTGATACTCTTTAAAAAAAAAAGGTAAGAATGTACTTGTTGTGATTTTGTGCATATACTGTGAATATGTTGAAGTAAATTATTAGTTTTGGAGATTGTAACAGTTGAGTTGTTAGGGTGGGTTTTTTTTTGTTTTTTAATCCATCCAGTCAACGATCACAAATGTCTAGGTATTAGCTTTAATTCAGTAAGAACATGTATTTCATACTTTGAGCTTAGAGCTTTGAAGTGTAGCTCTAAAGCCCTTTTTTGGCAAGCATTGAAAGCCAGCCATGACACCTGGGACTGATGGTTTAATGGTATAAACAAATTTGTTTAAATTTTATCAAGCATTAGGGATCTGATCCTAATGCAGGAAAGTGCTACTGAATACCAGCTTGGGCACTGTAGATTTTAATTTTCACCACTATCTGACTGTAAAGTTATATAGATTAATATTAAATGGATTTTTAACAGCAATATTTTATCAATAATTGTGCCTATTCAGAAATGCAGTTGATTTTTCAGGTTCTAGGACAAGTGACTTGAAGAGGTTTGACCAAGTGAAAGTGTCATGTAATTTGTATTCTGCAGGTGTAGTAGATCCAAGGTGGCAGCTTTGTAGAAGTTAAGAATTTTGGGTTGGATCTATTTATTTTAGATAATAGGTCTTGCATTTTAGTTCTGTTAAAAAGTATTGATTTCTAAGGGAAACTCAGTGCTGAGTAAACCTATGGAGAAATAGGGTAGGCTGTCTTTCCTTTGTTGACATTGACTTGTTCGAAGTGGGTTGCAACAAAAGCTTCCAGCCATCTGGTTCCTGAAGTGAGGAGCTGTGGGGAACTGGTGAGCTTGGTTCTTTTCTGGTTTGGCAACTGCTCCACATCATGAAATTTGCAGTCAGGATTTTTAGGAATGGGTAGAAATATATTAATGGTGAGGGGAAGAATGATGTGAGTCTTGGCTGTGGGAAGCCTACCTGGAGCTGGGCACCTCAAAATTGAAACAACTAAATTTACAACGAGCAATCTTCTTTTCCTCTTTAATATTTATTTCTTAAGTATATCCATTTGTTTGTTTCAGTAAAACCACTTACTAGGTAAGGAAGTATGTATGACAAGTGTTGAACTGTTGAAGCAAATCTGCAAAATAGGATGTATTTTTAGGCTTTAGTGGAAGTTGCATCATGACTTAATTAACCTTTTACCTCAAGGTGTCCTTTTCCATCCTTCACTTAAGTTTTGATTCATGTTGATGGCTGAGATAGTCCTTGATGTTGTGTTTGAGTTTCTCTATATTGGTTCTGCAAAGATCCTGAAAAGACCCTTACATTATTTGTTAATGTTATGCCTTGCTTCTTTTAAAAAGTCTGATTTTAATGCCACTGTCAGTTATCTTAACCAGAATTAAATTAGTGTGCATGTAGTTTTCATGTGTGGCCTTATTTGATGAGGACAGATTGAGGGAAGTTGTCTAGAAACATTTGTGAGATAGGGTCCTGGAAGAAGAAAAGATGCATGTTTTTGGAGATGTTTCTTACCTATATTGCATCCTAAAAGTGAATCAACTTGAAAATGTTGCAGCCAACTGTTTATTTCAGTGTCTTAAATTTGATTTTTTTTGAGGTTATTTTCTGTTTCCTTTTTACCCTTTTAGATTCTAAAAAAATATGGGCTTTACCAAATATACTACCTATATTCTAAAGAGGCATTTTTTTATATGGAGAGAGTGAGGACTTATTTACTAGTGCTGTCTTTCTGGTACTTTTCAAGAACATTATAATCTTTTGCAGTTTTAATTAAAAGGTAAAGTCATTGCTTTCCTAATAAGTGCACCCTGCTGTATCATTCCAGAGTCAGGAGCCAATCTGCCTTGTCCAATACTTGTTATTTATTCTCTGTGAATTAAAATGCACATCTTTCTCTAGGTGCGATTGATCTTTCAAATAGGTGATTTTAGTCAAACCATGCAGCTACAGCGTATGTCAGGTCTGAAAGATGAAATAACACGGCAGTGTTAGCAGGCGAGCTACATGTTTGCCATGCAACTCACTGCTATTTAGTTAATGTTTGGGAATGAGAATAATGACATGTAAGGAAATACATCCTGGAATTTAAGCTGCATATATCTTAGGAAGCAATTCACAGTGCTGGGCACCAATTTGAAAACTGGTGGGACAGACCTGGGTTATCCGCAGAGTATATCTTTCCCTCAGGAGCTCTACATAAATGACTACAATTTTCCTGACCTGGTGTCCACTGTTATCAGTCTTTCATCTCCCTGTGGTTCCACAAAGAAAGGCTATGCTCAGTCTTTTTGAAAAACAGGTTTTAAAAACTGCCTATAAGCTCCAGTTGCTCCTAGCTCCCTAGCTCTGTTGTTATCACATGAAATGTCCTGCTCATGACTGGTTCAACAGATGCTTTGTTTTACCTTTTCAAACTGGTAGCAAAATGTCCCAGCTCCTTCATGTTATGTCTGGGTCTTTAGCTTGGTAGCATATCCTTCCTGTAAAGTGAAGGGAATAAATATCCATCCATAGGTGTCCTGAGATCATGGAACATTTCTTTGAAATGTATCATGAAAAGTTTTGACCCCTGTGTCATGCTACAAGCTTTGCTGCTTTGTTGTGATGTACCCCAAAGGATTCAGACTTGGCAGGGTTCAGAATGGGGAAGCCCTCACTCTCCTCTGAAGATTCAGCACTGGGGGGCTACCATCTCTGTGCAAGAGAGTGCTTGTATATCAGTGTGTCAGGGGGCTCTCGTCCTGTGTTCTGCCCCTTTGACACATCCTCATAGTCTGCTTAGTCCCTTAGCTTCAACTGGTCAAGAAGATTGGTGGAGTTTTCTGCCATCCCTGCAACTGGAAACGAGAAGCACCAGTAATGAAGCTGCTACTAGAACAAGGGTGGATCTGCCATTTCTACCGAGTCTGTGGGTCCTCTGTGACCAAGAAGGACCAGATTTCATCTGGAGCTATTAGAAAAGACTATATATAAATTCTCAGCCCTACATCCATGTCTGTTACCTGTTCTTTTCTCTGGTTAACAATTTGAAATATCTTCTTGAGGCATACTTTGATTAGCAGAGCTAATGAGGCAGTGGCTTCCTGACAGAAGCAGCAATAATTTATGCCAGCAGTTTACAAAAAAAAAGGATTACCAAAGAAAAAAAGATTTAACCCTTAGGAAAGTTAACTGTATCAGTCACAGATTTTTATAGTGAAGCAACTGCCGTTCAGTGCAGAATATTGTCAGGCCAAAGGGAAAGTAAGTCTGAGAGTTGAGTTCTCTGGCATGGACCATTTCTCTTTCCTCCTTATTCTTTTCCCTCATCATGAGGGCTGTGCATTAATGTGATTCCAGAGACCATTGCTCTTCTAGGAATCAATATCTGTTTCGTAGGTATAACTCCGCTGGAAGGCTTGGTTCCCATGGTGCTTTTACCTTCAAGGCCAGCATGCTGATATATGTATTTTTTCCTTAATCTAATGTCCATGTCTGGAAAGATTTTTTTTTGACACTGCTTTGGGATTTGGGGGGGATAGACAATATCAACTGTACCTGCAGAATGTCAGGAGAAGGTGAGGTTCAGTGGAGTTTCACTATGGGTGGGCAGTGGTGAGTTTGCATGCAAAAAGGGAGAGTTTGTGGACATGTTGTAAGTAATTGAAGACTGGCGTGGCCCTATTCACTCAGGAGGTGGATAGCAAATGAGTGTACATTGTATATCGTGGTTTTATTCTTTTGCCTCTTTGTTTGTTTTGCCTCATTAGTTCTGAGGGCTGTATAAAATATAGAAGTGGCCTCACCGTCTGCCCTTAATGCCATACATTAGGTTTTCTGTGAGGCTTACCTGAGGTCAGCTAGTTATTGAACGGTGAAAAATGGTTTAATGAAGAAATAAAGTGTGATTCTTGGCCTGTTTATGGTAGGTTCTGCAGTCTTTATGAGCAAATTCTGTAGAAAGCCTGTAAAAATTAATACCTCTCTCACAAACAGAGCTGTAAGGCTTAATGCTTCTGGCAAATAATATATAGCTCTAAAGGGTTAGAAATAAAATGTGTTCCTTTAGGTATTGAAGTGGTGTTATTATATGTCTTAAAAATGGCTGTAACTTTTCATGCAGAAAAATTAAATTGCATGAAGCCAAATAAAAAAAGACAAAGAAATACAGAGCTAAAGCTGCCATTGGGTTTTTAATTTAGACCTTGGTAACTAGACATTGCTGCACATATGATTCTCTGCCAGGGAATCCCCAAGGACTGGCATTGTTGCATGCTTTAAGCCAGTACTGAAACTTTGAGAAATTTATAGTGGAGCAATAGCATAGGTCTCGCTGAAGTTCACAAAGTCAAGGTGATTTGGAGTCAATGCTTCTGTTTCGGCAGTCATTGGGAGAGTGACTTGCTGTTACAAGTGCTGTCTTAAAACCCAGTTGAACGCACTTACACTGAGGCATGGGTTGAGACAAGGTCAGCTTTGATGGTGGTAAAAGTTTTGAACTTTCAGCAAGATGCCAGATGTCTCATAACGTAGCGGTGAGCTTGGAAACCAACCTAAGGCGTCCCCAGAGCACTTGCAAAATTCGGTTTTGCCTCGTCAGGGCTACAGTTGGTAAAAGTTAATTTTCATGGGAAAGATTAGAGTGGCTGAGGAGGACTGAGAAGGCTTTGGGACTTCATCGGGTTGTGGGTGGGGAAGAAGGCCTGAAAGGCTGAGATGAAAGAAGTTGGTGTGGTGGGAAAGGGCTAAGTATGTTTGTGTCTGTGGGGAAACAGGCGGGAGCAGAAGAAAGGCCGGTGGGTGGTGGTGGTAGCTAATGGGCTTCAGACTGCAGGTACTGAGGGGGTTCTAAGTGCGCCCATCTGATGCTGTTATCTTCCTCCTCTTTCTTCCTTAGCAGCATTGAAAGCAATGGAGACTGACTAGGGGAAGTCCAGGCCCCTTCATATTGCTGCGTGAGACTTAGCTAAGCCTTGATTCATCTCTGAATCAGTCACACATTGTGAGGGAAAGAAGATGGCAGTTTTGATGGGGGAATAGTGGTGGTGGTAGATAACAGAGGTCCTAATTTAAAAATGACATTAGGTAGAGCTCAACCATCTTTTCTGCCTGGATCTTTGCTGCCTTAGGGCACAGCAGCACCTTCCCTTGACCAAGACTGGGAGAGGTAGTGCCCTTCTGCCACCAGCTGAGATGCTTGGGAGGGATATGGGAAAGTTGCTTATGATTCTTGCAGTCTTGTAGAATAATTTGGCAAGTGGGAGGAGGCTCATGCATAATGGAAGTAGAATGGAAGAACCTCTAATAAAGTAGTTCTTGCAGCTGCCAGTGCATCATATTGATGGGACTGATGTGGCTTGCTACCTAGGGATTCAAGCCACAGCTGAGCATTAGCAAAAGGCTTCCTTTGGGAATGATGGGGAAAGCAGGAGGAACTGAGGATGGGCTGTCTTCTGAGTCTGTTGAGGAAAGATGACTTTCAGAGGCTTCTTAGTCCCTTGATATCTTTGCTATTTGGAGCTGGTGTATCTCATGAGAATGCTTTGGCCTAGAAGTGGAAAACCTCCAAATTTAGAAGAGTAGTAGTTTCAGAGATATATATGAAAACATGTGGGGTCCTAGGGCAGCTTATTGACTGCGGTCCTCCAGCTTCAGAATTTGTTTGAGAAGTTAAGGGCTTTTGTGTTAGCACATGCTGTCTGGCTTGTGTCCTGCTACATTGGAAGGGAAGTATTTTCTAAGGGATATTTGGATGAAGTTGAAACATCAGCTCATTCAAAAGTCCTGGTCAAAGCATGCTCAGGTATGATGATATCAGAGAGTGGTCTCTAACTTCATAATTACAGAGACAATGTGAGAAATGCCGCGTTTTTGCAAAACCTTTGATTTGTCTCCTTTCCTGCTGGGAAGAAAATGGACTCTATTTTAGCCAAAACCAGGATGGCAAGATTGAACAATACATTGGGCTTTTTTATGGAGAAGTTAATAGAAGTTGTTGGAGCAGTGGTTGTGTGCATATTTGTCATTTCTGGTCATTAAGTACCAGATTTCTTGAAGTACCCATCACAGGTCAGCTCCTATTTAGGTACTTATTTTCAAGAAACATTAAGCATCCAGCTTCTCCAATCCTTAACGAGAGCTGTTGAGTGTTAAAATCCTTTTGAAAATATAGTCACTTTTTACATTTCTGAGTAGGGAGATGAGTTCTGTGGGAAACTGAGCTAAAAATGCCTGAGCAGTTTTGCAAATTGAGTCCCAGGAATCCATCTTTCCTATATCCACGTTGCAGAGACTGAACAATTATGTTACTAAGAGCAGACTCTGTCCCTCTGTGGCAACTAGAGATCAGATCTGGTACATATGGTTAATTTTTAAATAAACAAGGCTGCCAGTTCCCTGGTACCTTGGGGATATCTGTGGAGTAGAGGGCTACTCGCTGTACAGATATCTGCCAGTCTTTGAGGCTGTCCATCATGTATTCACATGCAGCTACCACAGAGTTCTCTGCACTGTTTGTGGAATACCTAAATTGCTATTGGTACTGGAGAGCAAACTGAAGATGCTGCATAGCAATCAGCCAGGAACAATTTGAAGAAAAGACATGAATTGCCAGCTGCCTTTAATGGTTGTTTTTCTTTCCGAGTATGGTATTTTGTCACTTACCATCCATACTGTATTACATGGCAGATTGTTGTTTACTTTTTATATTCTGCTTTTAAAATTTTTGCAACCAGTAAATGACTTATCAAGAAAATATGTTTATGTAGAAAATGAAGTGTCAAATTATCCACCGTTTCGATTACTTGGGTGGTTGTTATTTTTTTCCCATAATTGACTCCTCTGAAAAGTCTTTTTTCTCAGAGAGGCCGCTGTGTTGTCAATCGTGCCAAATTATATGAGATTATGTGCTACAGTTTTGTGACAGAAACTGATATTCATTAGGAAGTTGTGATCACTGTAATAAAAAGTAATGAAAAGGAGATGCACAGTTGTCTTTTCAAAAGATGACAAGCATTCTTCTCTTTCCTCTTATTTCAGTGCCTGTCAATCTGCAGCTCCTTTAAATTACCACTTGTGCTTACAGTGATTTCACTTTTCCATTGGCTAACCTTGTGAGACCGTATGTGGAACAGGAAGCATTTCTAATGGGTCCACTGCTTATGGAAGGTTTTTGGCATCTTATTTTGACAGAGGAAGGAGCAGAGAGGAAGAATTGGGGAGGGGAAGGGAAAATTGGAAAAAAGGAAGAAGATTCATGGAGATTGCCTTGAGGTCCTCTGCTCTGTTTGTCAGTCATAGCTCTCAGGGCGTTTTTGAAGTGGTTTGCTGGTGAGAGGAGTGGTTGGCTGCACGGTGCTATCACCTTACAACATAGCAATGACCGTTCTCTCCCTGCCACACTTTTCAGCCATATATATGTTAATACCCTGACCTCAAGGAAGGCAACAAATGATGGAGTTCAGCAGGTTAAGGGTAGCAGTACCATCTGAAGGCTTCTCTTCACTTATCTCTAGCAAAGTGCACAGAAAAGTAATCAAGGTTCACATCTACTTGCTGCCTCTCCTGTTTCAGCTCAGTTAACTAGCTGAGGCAGTAAGTTAATTTTTCCTTGGGTATTGGTATTCAGGAAGCACTTTGGAGCTGTAACCAAGATCAGAGCTCCGTTATTTTAGTCATTGTGTGCATATGTACTGAGAACTTAAATCTCTTTTATTGAGCCAGTGTATTTTGTCGTGGATTGTTGCAGGCTTAGCTGACATGCAGTCAGTCACTTTTTAAGCTGCAGTAACCTTTCTGCATGCCTTACTTGAGGGACTTATACCCTTTGCTGCTGAGATAACTGTATTAAAGCTAAGAGAACACAAAAGCATGGCAAGAAGAAACAACTCACTAGCAAGACTCCTGCTGGCCCCTGATGATTGTGAGTGACAGTTTTAAATCTATGCTAGATATGTTCTAGACTTTCAAAGCTGAACAGATAACACTGAGCAACATGAGTGCTGATTACTGGGGGATCTTTTGGAAGAGAGCTCTATGCATGTGAATGATTCTCATGGCTTCTTTTGAAGATTAAAGCAATTCCTCCCAGTGTAAGACCCAGTCAGCTGCTTCATTGCCATGCATAAATGTGCTAGTTGTCTGCTGTCTGCTCCTAAGAGGTCGTTATTTTTCATCAGCACTCCACAAAACATAGTTGTTACAATATATTTCCTGAAAAGAATGATGAATTGCTCCAGTTGCCATATTATTTTCACTCTGGGAACATTCATCCTGAACCTCCTCTGAGTTAATTAAAAATAATAGTCAGCATCACACAGTTAGTTAAAAAGTTTTTCAAGATAGATTTACCCTTGACACCTTGTCTCCCTGCTGTTATTGACAAAAATACTGCAGTATTGAGTCACTACCTACTTCATTGATAAATACTAAACTGGATTAAGTGACTTGTCTCTCAGTAAAATCTTTTCCTATGCATTAATGAAATACAGTTTGGAAATGGCAGTGATAATAAGTATACCACCTTGATCCTGCTTTGCTTTTCTACCTTCAGCTGTTTGGATCAGTGACATGAAGGTCAGTAGTCAAGGAGTGTTGTTTATCCTTGTTACAGATTCTTTCGGGAAGCGGTTTCATAGCCACCACTCACTGGTTCGTACCATCTTTTTACCACTGGTATTCTGCAGCTAAAGAGAGAAGACAACTGTCATCTCATTTCTTTTTGTTTCCTGGATGCTTATATCAGCTCCATCATCACATTAGCTGAGTGCCTCTCCGTTGCCATTGTATCAGGCCTCTTGTTGTAATTCTTAGAGCTGTAGAAGGTGTTCTCCTGCTTTATGGAGGTGGTCCTGAAATGCGGAGAGCGACTAATTCCTTGGTCAAAGAGGGAGTTGAATGCCATTCACTGTGGTGCCTGTTCAGCATCCCAGTGGTAGCTGGCAAAAAAGGAGGGTGTATATTCAAGGCAAAATCCTAGCTTTCTTTCTCCAAGAACAGGAGTTCCACCCAAGGTACTAGGCAGAGAGTAGTGATTACTCCCTACCCTACAGTGAGAGGGAGACCAGGGCCTTAGTGAGAATGAGTAAATGTGGTGGTTGGGGCTTGGGACTGTGCTTGTGGCAGAATCAATGTCTTCACCCGTCATGTATGTTACCTGTAATTTTCTTAAATCAGTGAGATTTGTCTGACTACTTGTCCAAAAGACACTACCTTTGTTGTTAATTTTGCGCTGCACATACTTCAGACCTGAAGGGTGGGCAGGAACTTTTTAGGGTAAAGTGGAATTCTTCTGCCTCATTTGGGACAAACTGAACACTCATCTAGTTTTATAGAAGGATGTCTTCTGAGCCTGTCTTAGAGTTAAATGGCTTAATTATCAGCTGGTAACCACATTGACTAAAGTTGTTTTATAAAGAATCCCTGAGCTTTCCGAATAGCAGTGCTTCCATTTATGTTCACTTCTATACAACAGCAAGAGGATGATGACTTCCCAACTGAGATTTAGAGCAGGTGTATTACAGGCCATGAAGCAGCAGCCCAGCCTATAGGTGGTCTTGTGTTCAAATGGGATTTTCAGTCAGCATTATAGACAGGATGCTATGAATGAGATCACTTATTTAATGGTTTGAAGATGAAGAAGATGCAAAAAGTTAGTTTAACTGAACTACTTTAAGGGTCAAAGGCCCTCCACTTAGTAATTTAGCTTTACATAGATTTAGTGAATGATGGTGAGTACAAGGAAAACGGAGAAAGGGATACATACAATGTTATTCTCCAGCTGTTTGATTTGGTTTGAAAGGAAAATGTACCATTTTCATATTGCAGCAAGAAGGACATTTGGAATGCTTTTATTTTCTTTATGTGCCTGCTTAATGTGAGAATTTAGCCCTTAGTTTGATTTCTAGCTTTTTTTTCCTAATATCATGCAAAGTCAGAAATATATTTTGTTTCCCCCCGCCCTCCCCATAGGTACTTGAAGTATTATTTTCAAAAGACTAATTCAGACTAATTGCACACCAGACCAGAATGGGACCTCAAATGTGACACTAATCTGTCTCATTCACTTTCAAAATGCTAATTCTTTCTGTGTTTTCCTTTAAAGTCAGGGCTGAAGGCATCTTCTTTCCCTACGTGCAGTACTTGAGCTCTATGATTCAAGAAAGAAGGGCGTAACAGTAGGATATTGGTAACAAAATAAAATATATCTTTGGCTTTTTTACAGCAGATTATCTGGGAAGAGGGTCTCCTCAGCATGAGGAAAACTTGTTAGTTCATGATCATTAAAGCGTACTAAATGACATACAAGAACTATTCAGGCTTACCTCAGTAAAGCTACATTTCCTCCATTCTTTTGTTTGCCTTTGGTGTACTGTAGGTCTTGGCAATCTTTCTGCAAACAGGTGCTGTCGCTTCCTTTTCTCCCTTCATTCAGATCTGTGCTTTGCAAGAAAGGAAACTTCCATGTAGGTAGGTAGCATGATAAACTCACTCTTTCTTCTCTTCACCACTACAAGAAGACAGTCAGTGATTCACTGAGATGCTTTTCATATCAAAATTCACTATAAAATCAGACCAGTGTAATGTGTGGGAACGGATGCTATTTTCTTGGTAGATTTTGCTGACTGGCATCAGTGATAGGTACCATTGAACCTAGACTGGAATATTTTTTTTTGCTGCAGGGGGATAAAATTAATTTTTTCCCAGTTATAACTTATGAAGGGCACTGTGATTACAAATACTAGTTTGACCTTCAGGACAACCTTCGGGGCCTGACTTTCTCCTGGGACTTTGGCTACTTGTCAGTTGGCTTTGGTTTGGGGCCTGTCATTTGGACCGCATACAGAGATTGATCAGACTTGGACAGCCTCAAATCTTTACTCTCTTTTGGTGTGACACATACGGTACTTGGATAGTCTCCTTCTAGCTTTTGCAATGTCAAAACTAACTTTACTGTCAAGCACGTGTATTATGTTCATTCGCCATAGAGAAAATATCAGTGGGTGTAGGCATGGAAAATAAACTCCTCCCATATGTTTACAATGCAGGGTCATAAACTGCAGCAATGGAAGATTTTAAGTAAAATACCAAAAATGTTTTCTAATGATAAACATTGTCCAGTATCAGAATCGCTTGCCTGGAAATTCTGTATAAAGTGAGATATACAATGATTAAATATTCTTAAAAACAGGTTAAACAAACCTCTTTCAGAAACGGTCTTAGATAATGTGCCTTCAGACAAAGGAAGAGATTAAGTGAACTACTAAGATTAGTTTTCTTTACTTTTTATAATTTCTTGAACAAACGAACAGAGCTTTGGAAAGTTTTTGGCATCTTTTCCATCTGTTAACCTTCGAGAAACACTCTCTTGAAAAATGAGTGATAGAAAATTGTCCCCAAACCACTGGTTAATTTGGATGAATTCCTTATCCTGAGTTTGGATCAGGAATTGAGAACTTATTTTTCAATATGCTAATTAAGAATGTGAAGGGTTTTGATGACATGGGTGTATATGTGATACATATCTTAGCAAGCAAGAGTTACTGATGGCAAATACATATGTGTTTGTTTAATGCATAGGAAACAATGTTATGAGGACTATCCATGGCGTAGGAGAGATGATGACTCAAATGGTGCTGAGCAGAGGATCTATATTTCCCATCAGTGCCCCTGATGTACAGCCAAGCATTCACCCAAGCAAGCAAGCCACCACCTCAGACAGTGAAGATGTGATTGTAATGGACACTAAATTGAAAATCATTGAGATTTTGCAGGTAATAATGATTGATAGACTATCACATAGGGTCATTTTACAATTATTCACATAGTGGCAAGTTCTGTTACCTACGTTCTTTCTATTCACTGGACTGTTCATTCTAAAACCAGCATTTTGATACGAGGAAGAATACTTCTCTTTATGAACAATTGTATGGTTGTGATCCTCCCTCTGTTACACCTATTTCACTTCTGAAGGAACTAGAAGCTGTAGAAATTGTCACTGTAACTGAGGAAAAACAGAACTTGTTGTTTAATCTGCTCTACTGTTGTTTTCTGAAGACAGTGTGCTTGTTTCCGTCCTCATTAACACTCATTTTACACTGGGGTAGATTATTTGTCTTTAGTAGTTGACTTTTCCTTTACAGTAGTTTGGCGAAGGACAGAATTTGGACCTGGACCTGCTGAAGTCATGCAAAGCTATGCACACTTGAAGTCCATTTCAGTTTCCCACTGTTAGATTTACAGTAGTCTGTGAGCTGCTGTGATTTTCTCCCAGCCTAACTGACAAGATGAATCACACTAGCATGCCTCCAGAGATGTGATTTTCACGTTGGGCTATTAATGGGGTGGCGCGCATTTGTTCTCTATATCAAATCCCAGTTTCTGCAATACTTCAGCACTGAAGAAATATTTCAGTGTTTTCTGTTGGTACCATTGTCAATTTCAAAGGGTTCCATTTGTTCTGACTGCTTATAAAAATTTAGATTACCTTAATTATTTATCACCTGAAAGACTGTCAATTGTTAGAGTAGATGCAATACTGCATACTTTGGTTCCAGACTTTTAGTTTAAGGGTTAAGGTGGAGGACAGAGTGTCATGAAGTTATATCACCTAAATAATACCATACATGTGTATTACTTATCACTTTCATTTGTTTTTTTTTTTTGACTGAGCTTCTCTCCGTACTGTCTTGCTGTACTTTTTGATGCCTACGGGGATGATTCCAGGTCACCAACCTTGTCCTGTTCATTCTCTGTCTGCTCACAGGCAAGAGAATTATATCTTGTCTCATCCATTCCTTTTTCACAGCACTTCCAGTGCAAGAACACCTGGGATTGAAGAGCATTTAATCTTAATTTATTATTTAATCTGGGGCTTGTTAGTTGCGGTTTAGTCACACAGTCAGACTACTACAGATTAGCAGGTTGTCATATGTTGGTTGAATCACAGTAAATGTGCATATATATGATCTTAGTTCACAAGAAATACGAAGTAATACATTTTTTTTAATATACTATGAAGGAGGATTAATTTAAATCACATTATTTTTCATCACTGTGCTATTATCCTTAAAGGTTAGTAAGAATATTTTAGATTTATTACATAGCTAGTAGAATAGTGATTAAAACTATCCTATTCTAATAAATATTTAAGTTTATAATAATTTAATTCTCAACATATCCTCTTATTCCTTTAAGCAAAGGCATTTTTACTTAAGGGTTTCCATTCTGCCATCAGCCAGAATTAAACAGATGGCCTGATAGACTTAGTTGACTGCGCATGAACTTGGGAAATTTTTATTTTTAAAAATCTTGCTCATACAATCATAGGGTAGCTTGATCATGGAACCAAAATAAACCTACCCTTTCTCTTTTTTTGTTTGCAGGCTTTAAAGAAAAGATGCTGTTTCTTAAACTGGCATCTTATTTGCTTTTAGAAAATATAGTAGTAGTCAAATCTTGTTATAGTATTCTGGATCTGGGCAGCTTGTCTGTCTTTAGTTAGAGATCGAAGAAACAGGTTGTCACCATTTGGAAAGTTATCACCTGCCACCTGAGTCTCGGTCACTTAACATATGTGCTTTCATCCCCATGAATTGTAGAATGTGTAAAATGATCTTAAACCTCTTCTGTTGTATGCTTGCATTTACTGTGGGCAGGGAGCATATGTGTGGGAAACATTGAAACTCAGCTGATGGGCAGTCAGTTGTCAAATAGAATCATAGGCTGGTTTGGGTTCAGATGGACCTTTAAAGGTCATCTACTCCAACCCCCAAGTGTTAAACATGTATGTGGTACTCCTTAAACTGGTACCAATGTCTCCAGCCAAGTGATTTTCCTCATTATTCCAATATAAAACCATCACTTCCAACTTTGAATTAGGATTTTTTCTGTATGGGTTTTGGGTTTCACAGCTAAGGAAAAAATGGCACCAACAATTAAAAGAAAACAGAATGTTGAGTGAAGGGAATCTCTGCTACCATTACAGCAGTAGCTTCCAAAGCCAAACTTTTTTTTCTGCATGCTGGCAACACTATTAGGAGCTCATAAAGGACACGTTGTTTGCTCCTCACATCCTCAGCGGATCGCTAGCAATGTAAGAAAAGACAACATCAGGCTTGTGCTTCGCTTCATGGGAGCCTGGAGTTACTGCAGCGTTGGTGCCCTTGGCTGTTCGGCATCTAGAAGAGTGAGCCTTGAGCCTGGCATCTACTTCCAACCCCACTCCACTTATCATCTTCATGGGGTATTAGAAGTCCAACTGAAATAGAAATAATGAGATTCAAAATGGATTTGAATATACTGATGTGGCTTGCTTACTGAGGACAAGGCAGTGTACTGGAGCCCCTGGACAAATAGAGTTTCTTTTGTAGGATTCAGCAGTTGATAGGGTAGAGGTTGATACATCTCAGAATGGTTGGAGGGAAGAAAGAAATTACAGAAAACTGATGAATGTAATGGCTTCTTTTTTCATAGTGGACACATATACTGAAAATAATTACGTATCTTTGTCCATTCCACCACAGAAAAATCCAAACTCATGGTACCAAATGGCACAGGAAAAGTTTTATAATAATTTTTTTTCTTGTAGTTCATTCTCAGTGTTAGACTGGACTATAGAATATCCTACATGCTGTCTATCTATAAGAGGGAATTTGGGGAGAACAATGAAAACGTTGATAGCTCTACAGCATCACCGCCTGACACACCAGGGATTGCCTCAGGTAAATGTTGCTATTGTAGTGCAATGTAAAATGATTCTGTGTAGATTGCTGGAAACAACAAACTGAACTGCACCAGAAAGATGCATGCTGCTTAAAGTTGAAAAGCTTGTGGGAGTATGAAAATCTTAAATAAGTTTTTTGCTGGCCTGTCCTCCTCTAGCAGAAATGCGATACTTTTTTTCCCATGAAGACAATTTATTCTCTTATTTGTACTCTTCCCAAAATGCTGCATGATGACAAATATAGTGGAGGATAGATCATGAAAATATGGTTGGGGTTGGATGAGGGTGGATTTAAGTGAGGTGAATGTGGTATGGGAATGGAGTGGCTTTCCAGGTTGCTTTCTTGTGCACAAAGCGCTCAAAAGGCTGACTGCTGTATCTGTGACCACCTGCAAGTAGGGAAGAATTGCTTTAATTGGAAATGCTGCATAGCAGCAGTCTAAAGTACTGAAGTCTTGAGTAGTAAGGCATATTGAAGCTGTTCTAAAGCAAAATAACGATGTGATAAATGATTTAGTTTATGATAAATATTCTAAAGTTCACGTGACCCAATTAACTGCTTTGTGGGGGTTGGCTCATTAACAAAAAATGTAAGTTTCATGTTGTCTGTCATTTGTGGGTCGTTGGTAGTGGTTTGTACAACTCCTTGCACCATGGAGGTCTGATTCATCACTACAATTTGGCTCTTCCTCAGTAATAGTAATATATAATTCAACTTTGTCCTGTTTCTTCCCCACTGTTCTTGCAGGCAGTGAATTTTACGTGCTTGAGGAATATGCAGTTAGGCCTCTGCTTGATCACATCTACTTTAAAGAGAAAAAGAATTCCATTTTGCTGTGAGGATTAAATAATAATCATTAGCATTTTTTAATTTGTACTTTGGTTGTTTTCCAGCAATTGTTCCTGACATAGATGAAATTGCAGCTCAGGCTGAAACCATGTTTGCTGGCAGGTATGTTCTCTGAAGTTTTACCTCTATATTGGTCTTTGTTCACAGTGATATTTGTCATTGACAGTCTCTGTTTATTCTGTGTCTGTTTTCTTATTCCTTTCTCTTCTTTTCGCTACTTCTGTTTAATAACATAGACAGAAAAGTGCCAGAAAAGACCTGGGTTTCCAAGCAAACAGCCCCATTGGTATGGATGGTTGTGGGATTGGAAATGACCACCCTCTTAACTGTAAGAGAGATGGTAGGAAGTTTTGCCTTGCTCCCAGAAGCAGCTGGAGAACGGTGTAGAGGTGTACTGGGCTAAAACATAATAATTATTTGTTTCTCTTATAGTTCTTCACATGGGTGCTTTGAAAGAAAAACTTTATGGCTATTTCCAGCAGTAACCTATGGATCCAAATATCTTGGATCCATAGTTTGCTGTTGACCCTCAATATTTCTCAGAGATTACGTGTTGTCCTTGCATCTTGTCTTTGAACTTATTTAGAAAGGTATGTCAACAATCATCTCTTTCATATGACTCCTCAAATCAACTGTGGACCGCTTGCCATGATCTTCTGGACCACCAGAGGCCTGTAGATCACAAGTTATGCTTGCAGAGTTTTGGAAGTGTTTCCAGCTATGCTGTGAACGAAAAAAAAAAGAGCATAGAAAATATCCACACTGGAGAGTTATTACCATTATCACTATATTGGTTTAATTTTACAGGTATAATTATACCCATAAAAATGAATTCCATTTAGACAAGGCCATAGACTTTAAAGATTTCCATGGAGCTAGGGAGAAGGATCTGCAGTATGGGTGTTCTGATCTTTCCTCCCTCAGTCCTTATGCGTTCTCAATCTTTACCAGGGAGATCAATGCCTCCAGTTCTCTCCCTGAACTCCTATAATGTAAACCAACACAGAGCCCTTGGCATCTGCATCTTTAAAATGAACAGAGAGACTGAATGGTTTCTTGGAAACGTTATTTCTGCTTTGATATGTTAAGTTTAAATCTGCTTTCTGCTGTTCCACATTATAAATATGAGTCCAGAAATATGATGCTTTTGGCAATTCTTACTATTTTTGAGCTTATTTTTGACTAAATTAAATTTTAATAGCAGCTGAAAAGGGAAGGAGTGAAAAGGAAAGGAACAGATTAATACCTGATGAAATACTGTTTACTTCAATTAATTTGGGTTGGGTATGAGCTTGGCATAACTTATCCAAGACACAAACTATTGTTTTTGCAATATGGATTTTAATCACAGTATTTGGCACATTTCATACATACTTGCTTTCCTTCCGTAGTGTCCATTCTGCTACAAGATTCCTGCAACAGCATATTACTATAGGATTGAAGTACTTACAAAGTGTGTTAAAGTTGTTATAGTTTACATTCTGCAGTGTTTTGGATTTGGTTTTAAGAGCTCAGTCACATGAAGATTGTCTGTGTAGGCATATTTATGTCTAAAGCTTTTATTTTTTCTTATTTATTTTACTTTATTTAGTCCTTTTTTTTTCATTTCTGTTGCAGAAAGGAGAAGAATGCGGTTCAGCTTGACGATGAAGGAGGCAGAACTTTTTTACGGGTCCTCATTCATCTCATTATGCATGACTACCCTCCTTTGCTCTCAGGTGCTCTGCATCTGCTATTTAAGCACTTCAGCCAGAGAGCAGAAGTTTTGCAAGCCTTTAAACAGGTACGGATGGCCATGGTGTTGCTCCAGGAAACTGACTGTAGGGAGAGTCTTTCCAAAGACTGCTTTTCTTATCTAAATTATTGTTTGTAGCATGACAGTGTTCTTTCCTATAGGTCTAAATTCAGCAGAGATTTTCTTTGTAAATTAAAGTTGGACATATGTGCTAGTGTATGTTGTAGTTGTACACCCAAAAATAGTTATTTCTGGCATTGTGTTCATTACCGAAAGCCTAGGTTTGTGGTGACAGGTGGGTCGCGCGCATCTTGCAGCAAGGCACGATGTGGTGATCGCTCAGAGACAGAGCTCGTGTTCTGGAAGCAGTGTATGGATGTCAGCAGTAAAACTTTCCTATCTTTAGAGCTACTTAGGCTGGTTATAAAGCTCTCTTGTTATTCATGTGGTGTTTCTCGTTCTAATTCAGGTGTCTTTGCATTGTGCACCACTGCGTGATACAGATATGCACAAATAACAGGAAGGGAGTGATAGTGCTGAGCCTGTTTTCAGCTTTTATTCTTTCTGCTTGATAACGGTGCATGTGCAGGCTCCATGTGGTAGTGGATTAGGATGGGGAGATCTGATGTCATGGGGCTGGGTGACAGACATATCTCTGTTACGTAACCCTATATAACATATGTTGATAAGACCATCTGATGCTTATTTCAGGAGTCTGATAGCGTGTTGTCTCATGGTTATGTAAGATGTGGTGGTTTCTCTTGTTTAAAAACAGATGAATGATAAAGACTTGGAAATCTTTTGTTTAATATTTTTGCAGTATAGCGTAATGGCCTCTCACCAGGTTGTTAAAGTTAGGCCAGGCTGCTTGGTTGCATAAATAGCTGTTATTCTCAGGTAAGCAAGGGCTGAGTTTTCGTGAAGGAAGGAAAAAGCTAATTGACAAGTAAACAAAAAAGACTGCAGAGAACCTGGAATATGAATGTTTGTAGATGAGCAGCATTCATAAATTCTGTAAAGTAACAACATTTTATTAAGCTAAGAGAAAAGATAATGAAAAATTTATATTCAAAACAGTGAATTTTTGCCTGCAAGTAATGATTTTATTTTAAAAGAATGGCCCTATCTGTTCTTATCAGCCATGTGACCATAATCTTTTACATAAGTGTGATTTCTTAATATTGCTTATTGATTTACTGTAAAGATTATTTTTAGGTTTTTGTATATTATCTTCATTAATAAACTTGGGAGAGCAAAGAGCATTACAAAGAAAGGAAACGTGTATATTATGCTAAATCAGGAACTACAAATAGCACTGGAAAAACCCAGAAACTTTTGAGCAGTACAAAAAAAAGAAAAAGAAGTGAGATTAATCTTAGTAGAGGCAACCACTCAGATGGTGAGAAATTGCATAAACCTGAAGGTCAGTTCATGAGCTCTACTCAAACAAGTTTTTCTAAGCTGGCCCAACAGTGTTGAAAATATTTTTCAGTATTTGGTTATGGTCATATAGGTGTTCACTAAAGTTGCTGGCCATTCTGACTTTTGTTTTAACTTCTGATTCCTTATCATTATCTTTTTTTTTTTTTTTAATCTCTTGTGCAGTACTGTGCTGATGGAATAAGCTATTTCTAATTGTATTGTTTTAATACCATGAAGATCATAATCGTTGCTTCAGAGCTAACTCTGCATAGAACTTGAGGGCTTGTAAATATGGGCTTGTGCTGAAAACGTTTTGCAGTGTATTAAAAAAAGGGAATGTTGAGAGTGTTATAACTATCCTGTTTTGGGCAACCACAGTCTCCGGCTCTGCTAAAAGTTTTTATTGAATAGAGGCTAAAAAATGTGCATGTGCCATGATTCAATTTCATAGGGAAGGTTACATAAAACACCTGAAAAAAGAGGCTTAGCATGGAAACTGTCAAGCAAATTACCCAGGCGTAAGTGGTGGTGCTACTGCTGTAATGGCTTTACAATCTTCTGTATTTCCAGGTTCAGTTGCTGGTGTCTAATCAAGATGTTGATAACTACAAGCAAATCAAAGCTGATCTTGATCAGCTACGCCTGACTGTGGAAAAATCTGAATTGTGGGTTGAGAAGAGCAGCAATTACGAGAGTGGAGAGGTGGGGGACAATCAAACCAAAGGGGGAGAAGAGCCCATAGAGGTGGGTTTTAAAGGCTTTGCTGCTAAAATGGTTTCAATGTTGATGGGTAGCTTAATGAACACCTGAAAATTTGTGGTCTGGTTAATCAAAGTAGCAAAGCACAAATGTGCGATATTCTGGCTGCTTTTGGTGACTGCATTCTTAAGTCACAGATCTGCCTTCCTTTCTGGCTAGCAAGCAAGCCGTAGTGTATGGGATCACTCTGTGGCCAAGGAAGTAATCTAGGGATCACATGTTGTCAGTTGTGTTGACTTAAAGTAAGAAAGGAGGAATAGGCGGTACCTGTTCCTGTGCAGAGAAGCACACTCAAACCCATAGTTTCAATCATGAGTAATTCCACTTTCCACCAAACATAAGACTGACCTAAGAATATTGAGTTTTTATAGGCAAACAAATATTTTTTTTCTTTTTTTTTTGACTCTTGCCACCCCACACTGTCAGGGTGGATCATGATTTGAGAAACTTTGGAATTTGACTCTGGAACCATGAAGATCTAATTTTTTTTTTTTAATTTAATTTAAATTTTTAATTTTCTTTTTTTTTTTAGCAAAAACTGAGCTCCTTATATAAGTACCTAGCTCCAGTATGAAAATGCAAAATCTTGCAAGGGTTGCTTATGGTTGATGTTTGTGGCAGATAAAGCAGGCTTTCCCTCCAATATTTATTTCCGCTTTTCCATTGTGATTAAAGGAAGTGGGGAGAGGTGAAGAACTGTGATCTCTGACCCAGCAATTTAATTATTCTCTTCCGTGGTAGAGTCTCCCCTAATGAAAATAAAAAAGGGCAAGGAAGCCAACAGAGGAAGCTTAGCATGAAGCCAAGAGGAGATTATACAGCATTGTGAAGCCAATTCAGGAAAAGTAAGAGCCAGTAAGAAGACACAGGGTGCTTGAAGGTATCAATGAGATACACTTGGACTTCCAGATTAAAAAGCAGATTTTAGGTGGCTTCATTCAGGGGAAAATCTGGCACTTCTAAAGGAGAATCCTGATTTCTCAGGACAGTTTAGGTCCTGCTTTTTCTCTGATATGGTTCAGCTGAATGTAGTGGTGTCAGACCTGGGGAAGAACCTGGGCTTTATGAGCTTAAGTGTGTGGGATTTCCTAGTTTCTTTCCTCAAGCATAGCTCTAGTAGGAAAGAAAATATTCCATTATGTATTTAATGAATGGAATAGGTAATGAGGAAATGGAATACTGAATTGCAGCAGAATATTTACAAGGTTTTTTAGCTATAATACATTTTAAAATTGTATAAAAGCCTTTTTATTCCTATGGATAGTCCTGTTAGCAAAGAAACTTCAGGAAGAGGGGACAAAACCATGTACTAGAAAGAGAAGTATCTCTAAGTGGGACATTTTCCTCTGCTTTTTTTTCCCATGACGCATCCACGGATCTGAATGGATTAGCAGTGCTTCAGCAGATGCACAATATTATCTCTGGCAGATCTTGAGAGAATATTGTATCAGAACAGTAATATGTAGTCTGCACAACTGGTTAGATCATCTGGTGGTAATTCCGTGAGAGCTGTGCCAGGTTACAATAGCTCAGAATCTTGTCCATTATTTTGTCCCTGTTAAATTACTCGTTAGCGGTCAGGAAATGTTTTTACCTGGCAAAAATACTTTAGATTGTGAATATTTTCTTTGAGATCTTAAGTCATACGTAGGAGGTGAGGTTCTGGTCATAATCTACAATGTGTGAAGCAGGTGGCTAACTTCAATCAGATAAACATCCCTTTGAGTTCCCATGCTTTCTTGGTATTCAGTACTGATCTGGATTAACCTCTAAGTCTTTAGGGAATATGCTTCATTTGCCTGTGCTTACTTTTTCCCAAACAACATTTAAGTACACAGAAGGTCTTAAATTACATTCCAGAACAGTTTTACATTAAGCCCAAGTTTCTGTCCTCACTGAGCTGCATTGCAAAATTGGCATAACACTTTCAAAAAAATAAAATAATTTTTTTTTGCCCTTAGGCTTCTGAGTCTTTTGGGTAATTGTTTCCACCTTTCTGTCGTAACCTTGGGAGAGGAGGAGGGCTAGAAGCTTACTGGTTTGTTTTTTTTTTTTTTGGCGATGATATAACTCCAAAATGGGATTTGTAGAAAAAAGGCTGTGTTCTTCTAAATCAAGTATCCGGACGTCTCCACAGGCAAAATAACAAATCTTGCATTCATGCAGGATCATCATGATAGGAACTGGAGATCAGAATTATAGGAAAGAGCATTTGGAGTTATGTCAGACATAAATTAGACACGGTACAGGATTAGGAAGAAATGCTGAAATTGATCTTGCATGAATTAGCCTTGCTTGAGAAGTGAAAAGCACATAAAGCCTGTTTGCTTGGTTATTTCTAGGAGGAATGTTATGAGTCTGTGTAGATACCATGAGCTATGGAAATCTTGGACTTCATTGTCCTGTCAGTGGAGGATTGGTTGTGTAGCACTAGAAACACAAGTGTGAGGAGGGGAAATAGACAGTCTCAGTGAATGGACTCTCAGGTGAAGCTGGAATACAGCGCAGTGGCATTTACAGAGCTTCTCATCTTTGCCATCTGCCGAGAAAGTTCTGTGAGGTTTCGAGTGGTGTAAACTTTCAGCACCCTTAAGTGCCTGGGGTTCCCTCGCTCTCCTCCTTTTCTGGTCTGTGGCAGTTTGCTTTGCTTCTGGGAACGTTTAAACAAACACCTCCTGAAACTTCATACATAGGTTGAGATTGCGAACAGAAACTTCTGAGAGTGCCCCTCACTCCCCTGGTAAGTAAATACAGCCTGTGGAGGGCAGAGCTGTGCCCCACGATGCTGAGCAGTGCCTCGCACAGTTGTCCTGCTGAGATGAGCGAGACTATTTCAAGAGTGGGGAACTGCTCAGACTGAATCCTGGAGGCTGTGAAGAAAGAATCTTAAGACTGATGCAGAGTGATATCCTGCGAATTTTCTGAATAGAGCAAGTAGTCTTCTTTAGAAAACACAATATCCCAAGCGTGGGGAGAGAAACTCAGATGAGAATCTTTCTCAGTGCAATCTCTATGACTCCCTGTCCCCTATGGAAAAGCGTGACGGAAATGTCTGTCATGGGGCGTAATGAAGCAAGATATGCAACTGAATGTCTCTGGTATCCCAGTGGTGTGATTATCTCTTGATAACTCCATCCTTGGTATACTCTTATGGGTTCAATAAACAGGTTTTTATTTTGTTAAAAGAAAGGATAGATTCAGCAGTTTAATGCTGATCAGCACTTCCCGATAAGACTTATAGTTCCCATGGATTATAAAACTACTTTGATTGAGGAAGAATGCAGATAAAAGTAACAGGTAAATTAATCTTGGTTAACTCACAGTCCCAGAACAGAGGAAGGTGGTTAATTATAGCGAAGAGCCTGAAATATCTTCCAAAGTATTGATGCAAACAGCTAGAGAGAAGGCAGCTTGCATACTAACAAGCCTAAACAAATAAAAATCCAGTGTTGTTGCATAGATCAACATGACCATGCTGAACAGTGGTGCTGACACTTTTATAAACAGCTTCCGTGGCCAAGTGGTGCAGCTGTTCTTGCCCCACTGGAAATTAAGACCAGATGGGATTTATAGAACTCCTAATCTTCATCAGCTACGAAAGTTCAGAGAGAGGTTTCAAGAGGTATAAACATTCAGATTGTTGTGCATGTGTGATTTAGCATAATTCTCTTCTCTAAAACAGTGGGAAGTTTGAGGACACAATGAAACTCAGAAGCACACCTGTTTGGTTCTTTATTATGCGATTAGACTGGTTTATGTCCTTGTGGTTATGCTGTGAGGCAGTCTCACGATCTACTACAGTTTTTCTGCAAGATCAATAATTTCAGCATCCAAAGTTCAATCTTTCAATTCTTTCTGTTTTCAGATAAGAAAGGCTGACCATAGCTGGCAGCAGAAAGAAAAAAAAAACAAAACCAAAACCCACTGCCAGTGATCCAAGTAGCAGTATTGACATAAATGTTCTTCCATGTTTTAATTGAGATATGGATGGAAAGGTGTTGGCAGTTACTTGCTGACTTGATTTCTCTTATTTATCATACCCTGCTGGGGCTTTCTAAGAACTAAATCTCAGAGCACGCAGCGTCATGATGGGATGGATGTTGCAGTTTAACGTAAAGTTCTCATTTGTTTTTAAATCCTTTCCTGCATCATCCAGAGATAAGGACGGAAGCGTCCTCTTCATGGGAGGAACATCTCTAATTTCCACATGCTACTTGTTCTTGTACTGCTGGAAGCTTCATCCTGCTTACCTCAACTATGGAGGTCATCTCAGGCTTGTGCTCCAGACTTTTTATGTTCGCATACGCAGACTTTGTAATCTTTCCAGCAGTATTAGAGGGCTTTTTGGAACAAGCGGTGGCTATTGAAATACCCCTAGACACTCTGTTCTCATAATAATATCTAAATTCCTTGGGATGTCTAGTCTGTGATTTCGGGATGTATTCTTTTTTAGGAGGATCAGAAACATGAAGATATAGAGTAATTGCCTCAAATCATGTTGGAAATTTGAAACAAGGGAAGGACTTGAATGTGAATCTTTTAACTCAGTGGACAGTAACCAGTGGATTGTTACTGAAGAGTCTTTTTCTATATAATCTGTTCCCTATGAGCTGCTGTAATGCTGCTGCTTCGCTTGCTGTTATTAAATATAATTAGTTCATGTTGAGGAAATTGCAATAGATCTCTACTTGTTGTATGTTCTTTGTTACAGGAGCCAATTATTTTGAGTCCAATACAGGATGGGACCAAAAAACCCCAGATAGACAGCAATAAAAGCAATAACTACAATATTGTTAAAGAGGTTGGTATATCTGCTAAAAAACTTGTTTGACATACTTTTTTGATAAGTAGTTAGTAATTATTTTGAAAGAATATATTTTTGTTTAGTTTCGTCTGACATGACTATTTCTGTGCATGCTTGCCTGCTTATTTATGTATGTATGTATTTATTTATTTATTTATAGATTTTGATTCGACTCAGCAAACTTTGTGTTCAGAATAAAAAATGTCGGAATCAACAGCAGCGATTGCTGAAAAATATGGGTGCCCACTTGGTGGTCTTGGACCTTCTGCAGATACCCTATGAAAAGGTTATTCTCATCATTTTAGTCATAAAGAACATGAACTTGATGAAAGAACTGAAAAGGCCCAAGAATCAGTGTGAATATTTTTTTAACTGAATTCCGTCAACCACGGTACAAATGTGAAATGACGATGCCATTTTCTGCCTTAACAATAATGGGTTTGGGTCTAAGTTTAAACACGGCTGCCTACATAGAACAGGTTTCATTAAGAACTTAATGTTTACTGCTTCACGTACCTGGATGTCACTGTGCTATCATCCCATTCCCGAAATAGGCAAACCTTAGACGTGCAGTCACTGCACAGTAGGAGGTATTGATTTAATGGAGCTCCTGGCGGGGCATCTAAATTCTGTTGTTGGGTACTGATGTGAGTGCTGTCGTTGATATGTAAAATGGATAAAAGGCTGTTGGAGGATCAAGTCTGAAATAATTTCTTTGTTTCTGTGGTGTAACTCTCCAACCTAGTTATACTTGCAGTTTTTTTGGAAGATAATGTGGTTTTGTACTGATTTAGTGGCAGTGAGCATACAAATGAGTGATCCAGGTATCCTTTTAAAGAGCACATCTTTGTAGATCTTGTAGGAAGCACTGAGATGAGATAAAACCTCTTCTGGCCTGCATTTTCCTAAGTGTTATACACTATGGTTCTGGTACAGACACTACGTTTAACTTTCTTCAGTAAAATAGTTAGTGCTTGTTAATATAGGTGGTTCATCACATTATAGAATATTATATGAGAAGAATATAAAATGGGGATGAAACTAGACATATATTTGTGTGGAAGTATGTGTATGAACATATATATGTGTAGGTGTACATAGTCATGCACACATGTATCTGTTTCTATAGTTAAAGCTTTTCAAAAGCTTAAAATCAATGCAAGCTAGAGAGCATTTTTTTGAAAATCAAGCAACTTAGCACTTTTTTTTTTAAATTAGGAAATCATAACCATGCATGAGGAAATCTTACTTTGAGTTTGTGCCCTTAACTCTGATTCAAGTCAATTCAGAGTAAGGTGTAGAACTCTGGAGAGGACTGGATGAGTTGCTTTTGCCAGAGGGATAATTGCTACCCTATAAAAGGCCCAGGAGAATTTTTTGTTCCTGGCTGAGCTTCCATTGTGCAGTTTTAACCAGTGTGTTTGGATATGCTCAGCTGATTAGTTTGTCTTTTCTTTCTGCAGAGTGATGAAAAGATGAATGAAGTTATGAATCTAGCCCACACTTTCCTTCAGAATTTCTGTCGAGGAAATCCTCAGAATCAAGTTCTCCTCCACAAAAATCTCAACTTGTTCCTGACTCCAGGGGTAAGCGTTTCCTTTTAAAGATAATATTATAATTGGAAGTAAATTTGGTCTTGCTGAAAAATGATGGTGCTAGGTAAATTATTTCATTAAATTTTGCCCTCTCTGCCTTCTCTTCTCTGTCGTTGTCTTTTCTCCGTTATTGTCTTCTCTTTCCTGTCTTTTCCCCGTTATAGTTGTTCCTTATGTAATTGTTTTTAACGTTGCCATTTTAAAAGTGGAAAACAACATTGCCTGTAGGGTTTACTGGAAGTATCTATGAATATTTGTCACTTCATCACATCGTGTTTAGCTTGACTCTGATCTTAATCATCCTAACTCACGCACAGATGTGAGTTAGACTATAGCTCTATAGATGTGAGACTGCAGGTCAAGGTAGAAGAAGCTGTGACTATGCCATCATGAAAGTTGTGTGACAGCAGAATCAGACCCATGCATTGTTGTTGATGATGCTTCCATTTGATTCAACTAATCTAAAATTTGATATTTTGCTTTATCATTGGCTTTACATTAAGTCTCTTTGTTTAATTAAAAGTTAAGTATATATGTTTGTGTGTTTATGTATATAGACATATAGATTGACAGCTTGTTCAGATCTGCTGAGCAAGACATGCTTTTATTAGAAAAAGTGTGAGGTTTAGGATTGTAGACCCTTGACCTATGTATATTACTCTAGAAACCATTAGTTCTGTTATTTTTTGTTTATGCTTTTTTTGTTAAGTTAGTGAAAGATGCTGAGCTGATCGCAGGGAGGACTAGCATATAGACTCCATCTTACCCAGCACTGACACTTAACTCAGGTGCCAAATATAAAACCTGCTTGTGCTTGTGTTGCTGTTCTTTTGAATGTGAACTTCTCATCATCCCAGTTACTGTGCTTTTGTTCACATTGTGGATCAAACTTGGTGTGGATTCCTTTCACCTGAACAGAATGGTATACTCTAGGAGCACACCTGGCCCTCAGGAGTCTTTAGTCCAAGGGACCAAACCAGAGCAAGTTTGAAGCAAAAGAATGCATCAAGTCTGGATGCTGGGTCCTCAGCAGCATCTGTTTCTGGCTACAGATCTGCTCCTCTTGAACCGTGCTACTCACTGATTAGAAACATAGCCTTAGGCTCCTTCTGTGGTTAGAGATGTTCTCTCAGAGAGTGATCAGACTGCACCTGCAGTGATTTGCCAGCTGGAAATGCCTGCCTCTATGAACCATAGAGGGAGCCAGAGGTAGCTAATCCTCTTATTTGATGTCTCAATGCGAAGTCTGATGGTGAGGGGGGTGAATGTGGTCTCAGTTGTCTTGTGTACCCAAGTCCCTATGGAGTGCTGTAGGAGTGTATTGTGAGTGCGTGTGTTTTGTTGTCTTCCTCATAGGCACAGACTTTTGTTAATGTCCACTTTAGGACCATTTTGTACTCATAGGAGAGTGTGGAGAAATCCCATCATAAATGAAAAGCTATTCCCTGAGGTCACTGCTTAATCACCAGGCTGGTGCTCATTGGACTCTTCCAGTTTCTCTTTACCCATGTGCCTCTCTCTGGAGTCCCGTGAATCTTTCAATCTCAAAACAAATCTGCTCTTATTATAAGGCTGATTTGATTTTAATCTGTTTAGCTCCTGGAAGCTGAAACCATGCGGCACATCTTCATGAATAATTACCTTCTGTGTAATGAAATTAGTGAAAGAGTGGTGCAGCACTTCGTTCACTGTATTGAGACCCATGGCCGTCACGTGGAATATCTGCGATTCCTGCAGACCATTGTGAAAGCCGATGGCAAATATGTGAAAAAATGTCAGGACATGGTAATGACAGAGGTAAGTGAAGGGTTCATGTGCGAATCACTCGTGTAATGTCTTTTTAACACACTAGTATTTTGAGGTTGCTTTTCTGCTCTTAATAGCAGTGGGATATAATGGCATCATCGCTTTAGAATTTTAAACGGTATCACAAATAATGAATATTTTAGCAGACATTTTTAGGAGTTTAATCTAATTTTGTAAGGCCATCTGTGTAACTACTAGGAAGAAAACATGAGTGTTAGCATGGTGATAGAGATGTCTATTTGTAGATGATGTAGCATGGAAATCTCAGAGTTACATAAACTTAAATTTTTCTGTACTGTAATTTAGGATCCCACTTAGGCACCAAACTTGCCATACTGTGGCATGGTTTTTGCCCTGCAAGATGTTCTTTCCTCTGAATTTGTCTAAATAGTGTTGTAGACCATTTTTTAGCATGAAAAATTCTATGTACTGGTTTCCACTTTTGTTTCTTTTGTTATGGAGCGTTTCTGTTAGTCACTAGAGCTACTCTAGCTTTAACTTGCTAAATTCAAAGTCTGACCTGGTAAATTCCACACAATGGTTTGTGGACAAATTTTTATGCCAATAAAGTTACTAGGAAAATACCTAGTTGACTTCTCTGCAATTAAGATTTGATATATGGTGTGAATGATAAATGAAGTTTTCAACTTGTAGACACTCGTGCATTTAACTGTAATTATGTTAACAGTCCAGTGAGATTAGTGAGTGGGTGAAGTTGAATATGGTGAAAAGTCCAGGTTGGATCAGAGTCCAAGGAATGTTCTTCTTTACTTTAGAAAGTGAAATTTTATTTATTTATTTATTTTAAAGAGAGATCTTCACAAAGAAAGCAGAGATAAGCTGTAGTTGTGGTTTGAACAAAAAGAAAACCTGCTGAAATTTTGTTCCACAGAAACAAAGAGGAAAAACTTCTAATTAAGAAAATAAAGCTTCAGCCTACATGGATAACCTTTAATGGAATCCAGCTCAACCTTTTCAATTTGACTGAAGTGTTTTAACATGCAATATCAATTACAAGCATTTGATTTACATAATTCAAACAGTTCTTGTGCCTTTATGCTTCTCTTTCCCCTTCCACCGCAGCTTCTTGTAGCGTTTTGCTTTCTCATCAAACAATTTTTAGCTTTTCCTCAATTTAAATACATTTTGTTAGTGACGTAAAAGAGTACAAAGTTAAATTGTCATATTACATTTTCAAACTGACTGTATGATGAAATAGGAAATGCACTCGTATGTGACATTTACGTCATGAGTCCTCTAGGAGTTTGCAGGGAGGCGGAAACATGCCTGTTTTGATGAAAGAGGGTAAGATGATGTTGTTTTAAAATATTATAAGAAATAAGGTAAGTAATTGTAATTTGTAAGAAAAGGATGCTAATAGTGAAAATTGAAAGGTGCTTGAATGACAATCCGATATAAATGGAACAGAGCAGCCAAATGGTTGGAACTTGGCATGGGGTGAGGACAGTTTCTCAGTAGACAACTGAGATGTACTTTGTGACTTTAAACAAGTGGTGTAACTTTCTCAGTGCTTCCAGATGGGGCATATAAACAATTTATCACACGACAAGATAGAGTAGGAGTGTACAGCGTGCCTCAGCTACTCTTGCGTTTTCTTTTACCCATGCAAAGTGTATTGTAGCTTGTTCTTGTTTACTGGGAGTAAGGGATAAACTGATCGTATTTATGTGTTTTAGAAAGTGCATACAGATGAAGGAGTACCATAAAACATTCCCAGTCTAGCCTATTCACTTGTTCTTATATCCTTGGTCCTCAGGTCTGTAGAGTGCTGGTAATGATGTTTACTGACCTGAAAGATTCCTTAGGGCACTTTTTCTCATTGCAAGCATGCTTTGAGTTTCCTGGAAGAACAGTGCCTATCAGTGCAAACATTGTTACAGAAGGGAAAGCAGAACTTTTGAACCAGATCAATGTAGCAGCAGTGTTTTCCATCATCTATTCTGGAATGACACATTGCAGAACATCAACAGTGGCTCCAGTACTGACCAACCTTCATTATACTTGCACAGAGTTCTTAACCCATTGAAAATATACTTTATTGGATGAAAGTTGGGGAGAGGGAATGACACCTTCTCTCCTTGCATTTATGATGATTACATTGAACCTCTTGGCTTCTCTAGTGCCAGTGCAATGTAGTTTGCTTGGTTTTATGGTTCCTTATAGTCAGTATGTAGCAAACATGCCATGTTTCACAGCTTCATGGTCTCCTGGTATTTCTTCCTCATTCAGCCATAACTATATGAAAGGATGAGGGATCAGTTTGACTTGATATGATAACATATCAAGCAATACTGATACAGATTAGGTGTGGATTTGATGTAAGATTGTAACTCTGGGAAAACCTGGAAAAAATCATCTTCACTCTCCTCTATGCAAAATGTACACAAGTGGAAAATAATTATGGGAATTTGGCAAACAACTTAATAAAAAGTGACAGATTATACACCTTTCCAAAGGTCTTGGCATGAATTTTCTTATTATTTTGGATGTGAAGTGTCCTAACGCATAGTATTCCAGACATCAGTATTAAAAAGTTAGGTCAATTTTCCAATATTTTGGATACTCATACTTTCTCTGTATTTTTTTTTTGGCCACTGGGTGTAATGAAGTTAATGATGTTTGGGTCCCTGTACTGTCTCCTTCCTCCTTCCCAAGGATTTGTCCCTTTAAAAACTTTTTCCTGTCCCATGGATTGTTCAGAAAATGTCTATTTTGAAAAGTCACGTGTAGAAACATTTTAAAAACTCAAAGATAAATGAGAAATAGGAATTGCAGAGAAGACTGAATTCACAATTCACTCCATTGAATTGTCAAAGTAAAAATAAGCAGGAAATGGGGAAAACACAACCAGAAAAGCTGTAAATTCAAAATTTGAAATGCTGAAACCCTGGAAAACGTAATGAAAAGTTTCTTGATTTCACATTTTTCAGTTCCTCTGGGAGACTAATTTTCATTCCCGCTCTTGGTGCTTTCCCATTTCTTAACAGCTCCCCCAACCTTTATTTCTACCCTTGAGTTAACTAAGCTAGGATTTCATGTCACCTATAGACTTGGATATGTCAAGTGCCTTATCCACAAAATACATATGACCATTGTGCTGCCACGTGTATTCGGTACTGGGAGGGTTTATGAGAGATTATTTTCACCTGCATTGTGAGTGCATTATGCTTGAAACAGAAGTGATGGGGAGAAGACAGGACTACTGTCTGTCCCAGCTCCACTGGAGCTCACAGGGCAGTGCTGTGGCAATAGGTACGCTCAGTGTATGGCGAGTTCATAAGAGGGTTAGAGCAAAACTTTTCTGTGAGATCTGCTGAGATGAGGCTGCCAGCATCCACCTCCGCTCTGAATCCTCTTGAGATAAGCAATGCACTTGTAGCAAAATCAAATATTTATTGCATACACCAGTCTTCTGTTAAATGGAAGTGCTGGCATGACACTGTCAATGTCAAGACTCACCTGCCAGATCTGCATAAGTTGGGAAGAATTGTCCTTTGTTTCTGATGCTGAGCAGGGGCGCGGAAGAGGTTGGTTACATTGTAGGTGAGCTTTTTGTGTAAGGTAGCACAGAAGAATTAATCTCTCTGCACCTCAATTCCCTATCTATAAAACAAGGATAACAATGCATGCTAGCCTCACAATAGGAGGTGAAAGTAATTAATTAACTTCAAACAAACATTGAGATGGTAGGAATAATAAGGATAACACACTATCTTAGGTAAACACGGAGCTGCACAGAAATTAAACTTCAAATTCATCTTGCATTACCTCACTCCTTGGTGAGTTACTCCAGATTTGCACTTATGTAGATAAAAGTTTGCCTTGGATATTGTTTTGACATGTGCATTTGGGTAAGCCACAGCAGGCTGACTTTTTTTTTTTGAGCATTTTCAATAGCTAAACAGTCCTTGCATACCTAAAGGCAGAACAAAATAATTAAGAAAATCACTGCAGTGCAGGGTGCTTAAAAAGCTGTGGTATCTTTTTCAGCTGATAAATGGCGGTGAAGATGTGTTGATATTCTACAATGACAGAGCATCATTTCCAGTCCTACTCCAAATGATGTGTTCGGAGCGAGATCGAGCAGATGAGAGCGGGCCCTTAGCATATCACATCACTCTAGTAGAATTGCTAGCAGCTTGTACAGAAGGAAAGAATGTATACACAGAGATCAAGTGCAATTCACTCTTGCCACTAGATGATATAGTGAGAGTAGTGACCCACGATGATTGCATACCTGAGGTAAGATTCACTGAATGAGGAAGCGCACATCATTTTTAAAAACTCAGAAAATGTTTTGTTGTTTATAATATCCTGACAAGTTGAATATTTGCACAGAAACCAGGCTGGTTACAGGTGGTGTTTGTTAAGGTGAATAGATGACAAAGGATAAACCAGTATTTTCTTGAACAGAAAAATCTTTGTCTCTTATGCTGCACTCTGATTGTCAGCTTTTAGGGGCAGACACCTTGTTTTGTTTTCCTGGGTTTGTCCAGCCACTGTCAGAGTTTCATGCTCTGATAACTTCTGGCTGTAGCTGTGAAGACTAAACTGAGTGATTTGTCAGGCCAACTTTTTGCTGTTGCCTGAATTTGTTTGAAATGATGGGTAACATTCTGGCCTTGCTGAAGTCAGTGGGAGTTTTGGGTGAAGTCTCATTTTATTAAATTGAGTTGCAGTCCAGCAAATGTTTTTACTCCCTGCATATTGAGGCCCAATTCTGCACCTACTACCGGTCATGCTTCAGTAGGATACCTCACGCTGATCCAGAAGGGGAATCTTTGTTTGCACCAAACCTGATGTGATTTAAGTAAATATTTTTAAAGTTTTCACAAGGAGCTTGCTCTGGTCCTGTGTTATCGGTCAGACAGATTTCTGCAGGCTGTCTGGTGGACAAAGGTGACTCATATCAACAGAACTGGGACCTGCAAGAGTAAACATTCCCTCTGCCATTAAAAAGTCCCCTGTGATCAACTGACTTTTCCTTAAAAAGAGGAACGCTTGCATTGCTCAAAAGTTCCTCCTAACATTAATTTCAACAGATGCTAATTAAAAAAAAAAAAGCCCAAACAAATGAAACCTAGAAGTCTGACATGAGTTTTATTCTGACTGCATTAAACATATGCAACTACCTCCTCACCTTTAGTTGTGACAAGAAAGTTTCAGTGTATCTCCATATATTTATATTAAATACCTAAATTTCAGGGACTGGATACCCATTTTTATGATGTGCATATGCAGACTGGTGAAGAGAGGAGTGAGACTGCAGTCCTCCTGCTAAGCCCTGTGCTGCTGTGGCTGCAGTCCCAGTGCTGCACAGCTTAAGTTTTTCATTTAAGTCTGAGCTACACCCACCCTGAATGCAAACACTGCGTTAGGATTGTGGAAATACAGGGATTGCAGTCCCAGCTCTGCTAAAGACCTTTTTTTGATATTTGGCAAGCCTGTCATAAGGCATCAGTCCCCAGCAGTCAACTGGCAAGCACAGGAGTGTCCTGCATTTTGACAGCTCCTGGCTTTGGAGCCAGGCCCTTTTAGTCTTAATGTAGTTTAAATTATCAGATTTATAATTAGTTTGTTTTGTGAGGGTTTTGTCATCAGAGTAGGAATGTTTGCAAAACCTTTCCATTTTTCTATATGTGATCTTTCACTAAGTACATTAATGGATTTGTTGCCATGCTTCCCTCCTTAAATCTTGAGAACTAAACATACACGTTATTGCTGTTATCAGTGCTTGTTAGTACTTGAAGGATCTTCTTTATTGTTCAGCATATTTGCAGATAGAAAACAGCATGTTAATTGTTTCACTCTTCTGTTTCATATTTTTTGTGCTTTTGCTGTTCCTGCAGGTGAAAATTGCCTATGTTAATTTTGTTAACCACTGTTATGTGGACACCGAAGTGGAAATGAAAGAGATCTATGCCAGTAACCATATTTGGAAGTTATTTGAGAACTTCCTTGTTGATATGGCAAGGGTAAGCTTCATGAGACATTAAATATTACGCTATAGTCATGGATGGCAACTGAGCTGGTGATAACTTTTTGTGAAGTTCTTTTATTAATTATTTTTTCAAAGTTCACAGTAGAATACCGGGGGGGAAATGGAGTGAGGTGTTTGTTTGTTTGTTTGTTTGGTTTTTTTCCAAACCATCATTTCTATTGTATTTTATTTATCATCATTTAACCTGCTAATTGCTAGTTGCCTTCCCTTTCTAAAAGGACATCTTGGAACTCGTGTTCTTTTCTTTCGACAGATAAATTGGATGTACATAGAGGGTTGAGGGTCTATGTATGTCTTCAGGGAGTGTGTGTTACGTGTCGTTATGGTGGTGATTAAAAGCCCCCCACATCTGTAATATCCTTGCTTTCCTCTATTAGTGCAGTGAGGATCAGGGATCAAGAAATTCTTTCGTTCTTTTATCTGACTTTACTCTGTTTTTGTCTTTTTTTGTCTTTTATTCTACTGTTACTGTGTTCTCACTGCTGATGAAGGGACATGGTTAGCACCATAGGCATTCAGTTCCTGTGGACCCCAGTGAGATTTATGGTGTCATTACTTGTTGAATTAAGGTTCAAGTCAGAAGTTGAATTAAGCTTCCATTCCCTCATATTTTGGAGGCAGAAAATGAGGGAAATCTTATGACTTCTGTGAGGATGAAATACAGTAGTAGAACAGTGAGGGGGAATCTAGTGAGACATAATGATTACAGCTTACATTACATATCTCTTTTCTAGCAGGTCAAGTTTCTTGTAGGAGCCTAACATAAATGACAGCTAATGCAATTACTCTTCCTGCTTAAGAAGTAGAATCACAGGTTTTTGGTGGCTAGTGACCTATATTTGATCCTTGTTGTTGGACAGTATTTTGGATATGTTATAGAGCATGTTGTCATAGCACATGCCTATGTTTTCCCAGTCCATGGCTTTATAATCCTGGCCAAAAGAAGAGTGAGTGCGAAGACTTGTGCTGTACTGGGACCTGTTCATTTTCTGTGAAACAGAGATCTTGGAAATTTTTTTTCCTCTTTTTTTTTTTTCCACCTGGGAAGAGGTTAACAGCAGAATGTTTGTGCTGTCTTTTTTTTGGTGGTAGTCATTTTCAGCAGTAACGAGACCTCTGCAAATCCCATTTTCCTACTGTTTTCTCTTATGTCTGTGGTCGTGTTCTACAATGAAAACTCTTCTGGACAAACCAAGCTCATGTGAAAATTAAGATCAGAAACCTCCTTGGATGGGGGATTCTGATATTTAACCTTGCTGGTTTTACCTCAAGAAATATTTTCTCATGTTTAATTCCTTTTCTAGGCTGTTCTTTCCTGATGTGTACTGGCCCTGACCCTCCAGACAGACCACCCTCCCTAGCCCTTGAACATGACCAGTGTTCTTTGCCATTGGGCTAAAAGCAGAGATGTAGAAAGAAAGATCTGTCCCTGATCTGTCCCCTTCATGAGCCTGGAAACATATTGCAGTGTGCCAAATGATTTAGAGTTGTTCTGATGCTAGTGACTGCTGAGCTTTTTTTCACATACCCTTCTCATACAAGAAATTAGACTCCAGGTCTTCAGAGGTGAAGAGTGAATGTATTATTAATGCTGTATCTTGTGTGCATGTGATGCTTTCACTGGATGGCAAAATGCAGGTTTATTTTGCTCTCCTGCAAGGCCCCCAGGGCGGGTGCCTAATTAGTCCTTTTAATTTCCTGATTAATGGCTAAAAGACCTAAAAGAGCATGTCAGAAATGCTCTGGCCTGGCCTGCTCTTCAGCCTGGTCGCCGTGGGCAGCCGTATCTTCCAGGTTTTCAGTGTATTTATTCAGATTTGGTTTTCTGGGGCCCAAGCAGAGCCCATGTTTTATAAATACATCAATGTTGTGTAGCTATCAGGACAGTTAGAATGCTGTCAGCCTCCTGAAAGATGTTACAATAGCTTTCAAAGCATTTAGAAAAAGAGCCCTTTGATCCTCTGTGTTCCAGTGAGCTAAAAAGGATGCTTTTGCGTGGGGGAAGGGGAAATGCTTTTCTTTTAGCTGCTACAAATGCTTGTCAGTGGGTGAGTTTGTGAGCTTTGCATCTGTGTCTGTTATTAGAGAGCACTAAGGTGAAAGACGGAGAGTGTTATGCTTAGATTGGATTCCTTCCTTTTTTATACATATATAAAAAAAAGTAACTATTTTTTTTCACCTGTTTCTGGATCCCGGAAGGAAATATTTAGTCCCCAGCTGTCATTCTCTTTCAACAACGTGATACATTGCAAAGCGGGCATGAGGCGGATTCATGTATAAATTCAGTTTGCCAAAAGCAGTCGCACTTTCAAAGACACCCTCTTTCTACAGATTCTGCCAACCTACTTTCTCCCATGTATGACTTAAAGCGCTGCACTAAGCAAAGTGGGTGCTGCTGAAGGAAAGGTTTCCCTTTGCTGTGTGTGGCCCAGCCTGTAAGTTAGCAGCTGTAGTCTGAGCAGGATTAAAGAAAGAGCCAGGATCTGACAGCTATAAAGCCATCCTGGCTTTCTCTGCAGAATTTTTGAAGTATTATTCATGTGAGTTTTGGTCCCAAAGCCTCTTAAGGGGTTTTTGAACACTGCTTTCTCAATCCTCATCTCCATTTCATGCATTTCAGGTTTTTTCTTCCATGGGAAAACATCTTTCAGTCCCTGAAGGGCAGAGGGATAAGCAAAAATCAGAGGATTTCCGAATTCCTTCTGCGCTGGGAATTTTTCAGGCTGGTGTTGGAGCACAGTGTCATCCCCACTCTAGGCTCTGCTTTTTAGACAAGCAATGGGGAAAGCTTAAAAGCTTTTTTGGAATTTAGTTTTGGTGATTTCTGAATTCACCGTGCTAGCACTGCACAGCTCCCTCTCTTCCCATTGGGATCACAGAGACTGAGCCTAACAGCTACTGGTTCCAGCCAAAATTGGCATGCAGATTAATTAAAAGCAGAAGAACTTCAAGAGGTTTTTAGTTATATGATTTTTTTTAAAAAAAAGTTTTGATTAATAACTGAATCTGTTACCTCCATGAGGACTGGGGGTGTGGTGGTGTCATACTTTTCCCAAAACTGAAGGGCTGAAGAGTTTACTATTTCAGTTCAGCCACTATTGCTTCTCTGACCAAAATCCTTCCTTTCCTGAGGTGATAAAAAATGCACTACTTAGGGGCATGACTTGTTTATCTGACACATTTTAGAAAAGTAGACAAGCAGACTCCTCAAGATGCCTCATTTCTGTAGGTCTAAAGTTATCTTTGGTTATTTCTCTGCCTACCATATGACAGGGCTTGTGTGTTATACTCAAAATGCTCTTGTGTTTCCATGAGCTGTCTCTTCCCCTGAACATGGGTGCTTTTGGATATCATGTCAGTAACCTTTCTTAACACACTCCTGGTGAAAATGCTGTTTTGTAGTGTCAAAGTATGACAGTGGCAGTGTGTAATGAGAGAGAATGTTTTGTCCTGTGTGAGATTCAGGTGCTATTGATTATCTTTCTGCTTCTGTCACCAACTTTTCTCTCTGACCTTAAGCAATTCACTCAGCTTCTCTGGACTTCAGTTCCCCATCCATAAAGTGATGTAATGGTAAGTATGTACCACTCAGGTTTACAATCATGTGTTAAATTCTCAACCCCCAAAGTCTATCTACAGAATAAATTCTGATTTTGCATAGATTACCTAGGATATTACAGTAGTTTGTGGCTTGCACAGGTGAAAGAGACAACAGCTTTCCCTTTTATTTCTTGTTAAATGTGACTAGAACTACTTATTTAAAGGTTCTTGAAGAGGTAGTATGGCTAATCCTGATACTCCTTATTTGTCCAGTCTTGCCTTTTCACTGTTTGGCTCTCTGTAGTCTCCTTTTTATACTGTTTACACCGATTTATACAAAGTGAACATGACTCTTCGTAGATTTTGACAAATGTTGAAAAGAAATAAAAAAAATATTGAAGGATGCAATACACCCCAGTGTATTTCTTTAAGCGAGACATCTTTATGCAGCAACAAACTTCTAATGTTGTACCAAAGGGTGTTTTCAGGAATCATTTGTACAAATCTTCCCACATCCTCCCACCATTTAATCATCCTTCTGTGCTCTGGAGTTGTCCCAGTACCATCCATTCTCTTCTTTTGTTGTTTTTAGCTTGTCTTTCATATTTTCCCCATGTGGCTTTCCTAAGTAATGCTGCCTGTTTACAGTTTACAATCCTAAAGACTGTTGGTATTGTCTATGCTGTTTCCTTTCTTTTCGTCTTCTTTTTAACATTTTCCCTGCAAATGGCCTTCACCTTCACCACCCATTTGTGGTGATTGATTGCAGAGAGAAGTTAAATGTTACATGAAATCTTTCTAACCTAAGGTGTTTATGTCTCATGTGTCTCTAAAGTCTCTTCCAACCAGCCCTGCAATGGGAGGAAAGGCCCATTTTCTTCTTGAATCTGTCTAAATGCGTAAGTGGCATTCAATGTGCTGATTCAGGGGATCTTTTTTCACGGTGTGGGAAAGAATAGACAGCCAACCAGAAGGAGTTAGTTGTGAAGAGAAGGGTATTCAAAAGACAACATGGACCTCCAGGAAGAAAGATAAGCTATCGTAAACATAGCTTGAATGCTAAGATAGCTATCTCTGATAGATTTTGTACAAAAATAACTTGGTTTTGTGTCAAGCAGAAATATTTCATGTATTGTAATAAATACAAAATAATAAAGCTTGCTTATTTAAAAATAAGTGAAATCTCATTCTTCCCTGTAGGTTTGTAACACAACTACAGATCGTAAACATGCAGACACATCTCTGGAGAAATATGTCACTGAGCCTGTAATGAACATTGTGAGTGGCTTCTTCAATTCACCATTTTCAGACAACAGCACCAGCCTTCAGGTAAGGAAAAGAGACACAGACAAATACGTAATTCAGACTATTAATGAGATACCTTCTTCTACCCAGGGAGGATTGCTGTATCTTTACAGCCTCTTTTAATTTTGCTGTCCCCTCTCATGCCACTGGCTAGCAGTTTAATTCCTCTTTAAAACACTTACTCTTCATTTTTATCACTTACAACTCTGAACCAGTAAACAGCTTAATATGGCCCGATTTACTCCTGGCTCTTGTGAATTCATTGGAGGAGGAATCCTTGCAGAATAATGGTCTGTCTTTCAATTTGTATGAGAAAAACACTGTAGCCTACAACAAAAGGGACACATGCCTGAGAACTAGGAAGAACCTATGTCTTTCTGCTCTGTACTGTGTTTACTTGATATCCGTGTTGATCTGAGCAAAAATTGCATGAATTGGCCTCCTTAAAGGTGCAACATTGATTTCTGTTCCCTCCAGTCCTGAAAAGCAAAGAGAAGAATTTAATGGAGTAGTAATGTGAGTCTACAAGTTAAAAAACCCTTGCATGTGGTTTACGTTGTGTCAAACCCTAGGGTAGCTGTGAGGGGATTCTAAAGGGTGAAATTCCACGTTTCTCTTTTTGTTTTCAGACACACCAGCCTGTTTTTATTCAGCTGCTGCAGTCTGCTTTTAGAATTTACAACTGTACCTGGCCAAACCCAACACAGAAAGCCTCGGTGGAGTCATGCATCAAGACTTTGGCTGAAGTGGGTAGGTGCCAGGTTTTATTTTCATTATTGTTCTTTGTGTTTTAAGAACAGACTTACTTGAGGTTTGAACAGGCTTCAATTTGATTCTACTATCCTGAAATTGTGACAATGGTGATTTCAGAAATCCCACTTTCTGAGGCTAAATTCTTCCAATTTTTATGACCCATTCAAGTTATGGTTGTTGGGTGAAATCTGTAGATCAGAAAGATGAGTTTACTAACTGAGCGATGGCTGAACGTTACCTAAAGCAAGTTATGATATTAAAACACAACTTAAGCTATAAGAAAACCTGGGCATTTCTAGTCATGCTGGGCTACATTTGCACAAGCTGTTGTAAGCAGTGATGCATAGCAATTATGCATTGGAGAACACCCATCATTTTTTTCTCTCATTTCCTGGGAGATGCATTCGTTATTGTCAGTCATAGTCCTGGGCTTCAAACCAGAACGACTTCTTTAGGTTTTTTCCCCATCACGGAGCTGGGGATGGAAACCACAGTTGTGCCACTCCATAGCTTTTCCATTTAATCCTCACAAACAGGCCCAGTCATTTACTGCGGTTACACAATCAGCCTTGTCAGGGGAATATTGCCTTGCACTGGCATCAGGACCAAATTTGGTCCTCAGGGCAGCTAGGAAGTTACATGTTTTCAAATAAATTCAAATCCCATGTTAAAGTGGAAGATTTAAAACTTTTTATCCTAAAAGAAAGAAGATTCTTCACCAGTACATAACTAAGACCGGCAAAAGTTTATTCTTAAATTAAATTTCTATAAATACAATTTTGAAGTCTTCTGCCATTTCTTCAATTCAGTTTCTAAAACTCAGTCATTCTGATTACTTGTAGAATAAGGTTCTGCTCAGTGTGAATGAAAACTGTGTACAGGGAGAGATATATAGAAACTGGCTGAATACTATTGTTGCTGTAACTTTTTTAAGGTTTTCATAAATAATGATAAAACAATATAAGAGGATCGTTTAACCATCTGCAGCATCTGTGGCATTGTAACAATCGACTCTAAATTTAGATTTTGAATAGCTTTGCAAGACTATCATTTCACATTTTAGCCAAAACATCTCATTAACTTTTTGTGTGAATGAGAATAAGCAGTTACCTAAAAAACTTAGCAACCTTCAATTGTTTTATTTGTTGTGCAAATGAATTAATTATGGATCCATCTGCCAGTAGAACTTCGGAAGTTGAAGACATTTTATTTCCTTTATGCTTCAGCTACTACAGACTCAAATAAAGCTCTAGCCATACAAATCCTTGTTAGTGTGTTTAACACTTATGTCTCTGCTCGTCTCTGGCAATTCTGCAAAGAGTCATCAATAAATTACTTCTTTTGGGAGTCTGTGGAAAGGGGGAAGGAGTAGGGCAGGTGAGAGTATTTTTGAGACCAAGCACACCTTATTTGTGCTTCTAGACAGCCTGGTGTCTTCATTTGTGTAGAGCTAAATCTAAAATCACATTCTAGCTCAGAAAGATTGCTGTTATCCCACTGAGATGAGGGTATTTGGAAAAACCCGAGCACAGTGCCAAGACAACCAAACTGAACTGGTGCCGACGGCAGCCTGACAGGGAAAGCGTGGGTCACCTTAATGGCGTGGCAGATCCAGCTTCTTGGCCAGGTGCACCAACATATGAAAGAGCTGATAGTCTTTGGTAGATAGCCTTCTGTGTGTCTCTTGTTCCTGGGGGAGCCAAGGAGAAAGCCTGAATGCAAGGCATGGCTGATGTCTGGACTTTTCTTCAGATATGTGACTTTGTTCCCTATTTAGTGTATTTAATTTCTACCTCTGCTGTAGACTTTTCTTTCATTCCTTTTTCTGTTTTATGGAGACAGTTTACTTTCATAAGTTTGTTCTTGTGCTGTCCTGTGGGTCCAACATTCTTGCTACTTTGACTTCCCACCCATGGGACCCCAGCCATGCCTTGGGCGCTCTCAGACGTGGCAGTGGAGCTATGCTGCCAGTGAAGTGCATCACCCCGTGTCCTCCTCTGGGATTTCCCTGCAGTGTCAGCAGAGCAGGGAGGCTCTGCATCACTTGGAGTGCCACGGGCCTGGCAGCCTCAGAGCTGCCCTCCGAAAGCACATGTTACCTTGCACATTGCCAATTTCCTTGTCCATATCATGATAACTGTTTAAGGATTCATCACTAATATCCATATCGAGCAGGGTAAAATTGTGTTGTGTTAGCAAATTGCCACGCATTTTTATTTGGTGCTATATTTTGACAGTGAAGAAAGGGGAGTGTAAGGGAACAGGTGAGGGGGATTTCCGCAAAGAGCAAGTTAGCCGGAAAAGAAGTGGAATCAGGGTTTTTAACATACTTCCCTGTGCAAAAGTTTGGCTGACTGGCAGAGATTTAATCACTGGCGATACTCGGTACTTTAGGCATGGTGCCAAGTTTGTCTTGCCTGGGCTGATTGAGTAGGCCTGCTCTGCTCTGCTCTGCTGAAAGCTTTGGAAAAACTGCTCCAGCAGTACCAGCTTTTAAAATCAATGCCCTTTTGTGATTACAATGTGTGCCCGGTGCTCTTCTCTGTTGGGTGTTCCACCATGCAAAATGAGAAGGCAAAGGTTTCTTCCATAATACCAACACGGCAGCCTTTCTTTGCTTCTTTTGCTGGCTGTGTTTGTGGACTGGATGGATTTTGGTTAGGCATCTGTAAGCACTCTCCTGCCTTTTTTTTTTTTTTTTTTGTCTTCAGTGTCTGACAGCTTTAATGTCAGAGCCTTGATGTTTCACAGCAGGGTTTTAAAAAAAAACTCTAGAAAGATTTTGCCTATATCAGAGAGACAGAGTATTGGACAGATTTACAGCAGGGACCAAAGACTTTTGATGGAAAATAAATGTAGTATAGAGTTGAAAGAAAAAACATGGGGTGGATTTTTTTTTTGTGTCATAGCCCTGGATTTAGAAATGAATCTCAGGAGGAAGCAAGATCATACACAGATTTCCCAAGATATCAAAGATCCATATAATAATGCACTTTTAAAGGACCAATTCCAGAGCAACTTGAGCAACTTTAAGCAACATACATTCTGCTCAGTGCTTACTAGTTTGTTGCCGGCAGGTGGATGTAAGTATTGCCTCAAGAGCTTAAGATCATTATATCTGTTGTCTTATGAGCACTGTAAGAATGTGCATTATCTTCCAGGTCAACAAAAGGATATGTTGCAAAAGCTAATTTCTTATAAGCCTGATACTTCAACTTCACTTGACCCCTAGGGAAAAACTTCATAAGCTTTCCAAGCTTCACTTGCTGCTTTGTCTCCAGGCAGTTCTTTGCCTCCAGTTCAGCAAGAAGCATAGAGTCTTGCTTCTCTTGTTCAGCAGATCCCTCTGTGGCTTCAAGAGATTTGGAACACACAGATACCAACATGGGTCAGGTTTTTATTACCCAGTAAACGTTGCTTGCCTGGCATGAATAAAACCACTTAGGAAATTATATATGTATATTAATATGTCTTGTTCTGATGAATTTCTGAGGCATTAACACATTATACTTAATTCACTTTTGCTTTTTCTCTATTATTACACAGGGTTGAGCTTTTGCTTGAAAATATAGTCCAAAAAAACAAATGATCAAACCAGCTTCCATCTCACTGGTAAAATAGCTACAAATGAAACATGTTTAAAAGATCCCCATGTCTTTGTGAAAATAGAGGAGCTAAGACGTCTAACAGTTTATTTCAAATGAATTGATTATCAAACAGCATTTTATAATCCTACATTTTATAATCTTTGCAAGATTGAGAAGGGTGGAGGCCAGTCTCAAAGTTTGTGTTCTAAACCATCTATCTTTCTATGTGGAAAAATTGTAGAATATCACCTGTCCTCACAACTAAAGATCTGGCTTGTAAATCTTAAATTGTATTGGAGCAGAGTCCTTCCCACAGGGCTGACCAGTCTTTTGGGACCCATGTAAAGAACTGTCTTTGCGTCTTAGTTAAAGTGGTGATTCTTATGTCTTTACCCCCAAGCATCAGTTTTCTGTTATAAGCTCGACTCTAGTTGTTTTATACTCTTATCTTTGTAGTATCCATTAGCTTTCTCTCTTATGTTTTTACAAATTGCATCTTCCCTCTGATACTGTGTGTGTATATCCCAAGAATGTAGTATGCATGGTTATGCTATTACCACCAGTAATGAAATAATTGGAATTTCCCAGATGAGTAAGCAGTGGCAGTTAGGAATCTGCATTTTGTTAGACTGTTTCTCTTGGCAGACCCTTTAAAAAAATCTGTTAGCAAGCCAAATTACATTAGTCATTATCAGATTATACTCTAGGATGCTGTGCAGGAGAGGCAAAAGGGGAATCCTTGTTTCCATCCTACAGAATTGGAGGTGAGTCCTGCAAGATTGCTATTTTCTAAGTTCAAAACTGGCACAGGTACAGAGGAGGTGTTGCTGTGATGGCTGAGGGAAAGGAGAACTGTATTACAAGAAGAGACTACAGGAGCCCCACATTTTGCCTAGCAAAACAAAAGGCCTGTGTTACTGCTCTTAGGAAGATAAATGGCTGTGAAAAAGAGACATTTAAGCTATAGGACAGTGCTGACCCAAACCCAACTGCATATAAATTACGCTAGGTTGTAAATAACCTAAATAAATTTCGATTGCAAGTCAGAGTTTTGGAACCAATTCTGGAAGTATGTCTGTAGTCAATGGCCAAGAGAAAACAGAGACAGGAGGGATGGCAGGAAAGCTAGCTTCATCTTAAATGGGGCTGAATGCATTTTTCAATAGATACTAAAGAGCATGGCTTGTCGGTAACAGAGAGCAGATGGTCTGAAAGAGTGGAGAAGTCCTTTCTAGTTGAGTATTTATTCCTCAGTTTCAGCTCACCAATACCCCTTTGAACAGAATCCAGAGGATTCTCCTGTGGTGCTTCTTGACCATGCCTTTATGTTCTCTAAAAACCTCTCCTTTTTTCTGACAAATCAGAAACAAGAAATATTGAACATGAAATTTAGGTTACATTTTATTGCTTCTTTGGAATTATTGTGCATATTTTAATATACATATAGATGAACTTTCCTATAAGAATCTTTTCAGCCCTGAAAAAACTTTATTTCACTTCCCATTTGAGTTTTAAAACCTTTTTTCTATTTTATAAAAACCTAGACCTTCATTTTCAATTTTTAGTTCAAATAAAATAATTATCCTGTTGTTACTTTCTTGACAGCAAGAAGAATACGTTTCAGACGAAGCACATATTTTATTCTATTTTAACTGTTTGTGTTTCCCTAATTGCAAGAAAAATTCAGTGATGATCTCTTTACAGACTGATAAATATTTTAGCGCAGATTTTCTGTTAGAAAGAAACATCCAAGTGAAGGGTACAAGATTGGCAGGCTTGTGTCTTGTCTACACAAAGCTTTTATTTCCTTAAAAAAGTCTTGCTGTTGCTAGCATTAGTGTCTCTCCATCCAAATGCATTTGTTAAGCAGTCAGTAAATGATTAAGGAGCTGGAGGGACTGATTTATGGAGCAAAGTTAATTGGACTAAATATGCATTGCTCCGTTAAGTGACAACTGGGAAGTGTGAGATAACATGATATAGCAGTCTGCAACTACCAGCAAGAAGAGCAAAGGCTTCACAGCCAGGTACAGCTGTGGCTTTTTTGTGACCCAGATTGCCCATCACTCTCCTCCTTGAGGTGCTCTAAGGTGTGAAATGTCTGTGTGTCCCTCAAAAATCTGCACCAGGGATGGTTTAGGGGAGTGCGAAGTGTACCAAATAGCTATGAAGCCACTAGATGCTGTGGCATTTTGTAAATACTACTAAAGCTAATGGAGTGAAATTTAAAATTAGGGAGCATTAGGTGGGATTATCAAGGAGAAAGGCAAGTTCCCTTATGGCAAGATAGATTACTCTGAAGAAATGGCTTCCAAGGCACATTATGGGCAAGGGCCACTTGCTGAAAATCCTTAGTACTAAATTGATCCTAAGACTTGGGTAGGCAGCATAGTGAAAGGACGCTTCTTCAGCAAGCATTCCTGAAATAGGTCCTTGTACTTCCATTTTCTGTGCTTCTCTGAAGGAAACTCGATGCAGATAATTTAAAAAAATGCATCTCAACCTGCCCATTTCAGCCTTTCTGTCAGCAGCTGGACTATGCTCTTGGGAATTTGGTAGAGAGATTGGCTTGATTTTCTAGCTACTTCGTTCTCAACATTAATGTTGCCTTTTTTTTTTTGGAGTCCCCATCTCAGAGTACTTTTTCATAATTTAAACAGTAAAGAAGAGGGAAGGTGGTGATGCACTGGATGCACAGAGAACCATCCAGCACAGGGCAGAACATTTAACTGCGACCTGACTGCGCTGGTGGCCCTGGGTTGCTTAATATTTCCAGGGGTACTGTTTGTTTGCTTGTCTTGGCTGAACTGTGGCTATTGTTGATAGCAAAATTATGAGCAGCAGATTGAGTTAGTTGTGCAAAGAATTCCCCAGGCAAATTGCGTTTCCTCTGACACTGGCAAAACAGTGTAGTGTATTCAGGGTGTAGTTAGCCCTGTGCAGGGTGCTTTAAGTAGGAAATGGACCTGTGCTATGCCCTCCACTGCAAGACAGAACCTACCTTAGCTGAAGACATGTTCTAGTTCATCCTGGTAAGGATCCTGCTCAGTACCTATTGTACCAGTTCACATATAGTCAGGAAGTATGCTTTTTTTCCATATGTTCATTAGTCAGATGAAAGACAGAATTTTGCCCCCTCCTGACTCCTTTGTCTACCAGCTCTAACCCTGCTTTGCAAGTTTGAGTGCTGTCCAAAAGTATTTCTAAGTGGAACAAAAATAAACATGCTTTTAAATATTTTATGTTCATACTTTAAGGGAGATTGACACATTTTGAAGAGGAAAGCAGCCTACAACACCTAAATTAAAAATAAATATTTATGTTCACATTTGTTCATCAGCTTTCCAAAATGTAAAAATATGTTTCATGTTTTTTTAAATAATGAAATGTGAAACAAATGAAAGATAAACTTTCTACAAGCTGCAAAGAAATAAGAAGACAAAGGCTTTGTTTATAGCTTAGACTTCAACAGTGCCCTTTGACAACCAATACAAATCTTAATTACAAATGGAATTATACATATAAGAAGTGTTCAAAACAAAGGAGTATTTTTTTTTCTCTCTCTCTCTCTGGTTTTCTTTGTGATAGTTTTAATTAGCTGCAGCTCTTTGAACAATCATAGTCCTTGACTGCTCCTCAGACAATGATGGAAGTTGTTAACTTCAAATGGCATCTACAGGACTGCAGAAGTCTGGATTTTCCTCTGAACAGCATGCTCCCCATTGCTAAATTTATTCTTGGATATATCAGGATTCTGCATACATACCACTTAATTGAGAAGGGAGCATTGTCCAATAACATTCCCGTGACTGACATTAGGATGCAATAAATTGGATTAATAGGCTGCAGCACCCTACTCACACTGGCAGAACTTTACTGGACTTCTGTAATAAAGTAAGCAGCAACAGGGCAAATCTGTTTTGAAAAATAAGCCAGTCAAATAATATGGAAAAACAATCATTAGAAATAATGGCCAGCCATACATGGTGCTTTCCTCATGATAATCAGGAACCTTGCCTTCAAAACAAACAGAGAATGGAAAGGAAAAGTCAATTGCTGGTGTGGAAACTGCTGTACATCTGCTGCTGCTGATTCGTATACAATTGTGGGGAAATGTGTCTTCCCATTTTGACATAAGAATTAGGGTTTTTTTAATTCCCTATGGCAAACTGTTTAAAATAAAGTGCCTACCAGAAATAGAATGAGTTATCTCTCTTCCCTCCCAGTTAAACAGCCTAATCTGCTGGTGGAGGCCCTGGTCCTGCCTCAGGATAAACCCTTGCACTGGGAAGAGAGGAGGGTGCCCTGCACCCAGGGGACGTATTATTGGGATGAGGACACCCGTGACAGAGCACCCTTGCCGTAGTTTATGAGTTTGAGTGTTGAGGTGTCACAGCCAAATTCAGGTTTATAATAAATGCTGCCATTACAATATAGTATTTGGGGGAAGAGAAAGTTTCTGCCTGGGATCTGTGACTCACTGTGCTTGGCAGCGCAGAGCCTTCATTCATCAGAGTTGTATGCCTGACTCTGCTTGCACGTACTCCTGTGGGGCTTGATGCATAGGCTGTTTAGGAAAGAAGGGCATCTGTTGACTTCACAAGTTCAGGACTTAATGTTGTATGTGTTTTAAGAACTGGGAGGGAAGGGTGGAATATTTTTGATGCCTTCTGCTACTGTGGAAAGCGTGAGTGTTAGTGCAGAATGGGGGGAAATGCGTCGGAGAAACGTTGTGCAGAACTGCAATATGGGATAATGCTTTTTTTAAAATTCACCTTGTTTCAATAAGAAAATATGAAAAATTAGTTCTTTTTAGTCCTTATTAGAAATGAACTTCTCCATTTTACTTCTAAGTTTTTATTAAACATTAACTTTGGCCTGGAAATTAAGTGAATTGACATAGAATATGAAGCCTAATCACTGAAAAATGAACTAATCTTTCAAACAGAGATATTGCTGCATTGATCTCTTGTTTATTTGTTGAATTTCAAAAGACTCATGCTGAGCCATAGAAGAATGTCACTCTGATCTCCAGTGGAATGGAAAGATGCAGCTAACAGAAAGGTTTTTGTGGAGGAGAAGGCAGATACTCTGTAACATTGTCTTTCCAACTTCCTTTTCAAATGACTGTCCAGGATACAATAGTAGTTTAATAGTAAAAGCCCTGTAAGAATTTGTGCAAGTCTTTCCTCATTTTTTTCTCTGATATTTCTCTTTTGTTACTTCTTGTTCCTCAAGTCCAATAAACAAAAAAAATTGCACTTCTTAAACTATTGGTTAAAATTAACTGTCAGTTAAACTATCACATATTTATTACCTATCGGTTATATTGAAGTGGCATCCAGGAACTCCGTGGTTTTAACAGCCCTGGCTGTATAGGAAACTGAAGGGACAGAGAAGAGGAGACAGCCTTTTTCAAATTTAATTTGTATGCACGTGGTTTCTCAAGGTCTTCGCAACAGAAATGCACAGAAAAGAAATGAGTTGCAGTTGGGATAGGTATCTCTGAATCTGATTTTTTCAAGTCACTAAAAAAATTATTCTGTTTTAAAAAATGAACATCTACGTCTAGAAAATATATGCTGGAAATGATCCTCATCTCATTTAAAGTGGTACAGGTTTCTTTCTTTAACTAGATGATGTCCAATTTCTATCAGACTAGGTTTTTTTTTTCCTTCTTTTTAAAACCTATTGAAGGGAGATCACTCTGCCCCTTTAACTTCAAGAGTATCAGGATTTTGCATGCCATGATCTTAGGAAGAGTTTCAAGTTTTTGCCACTGTAAACCTCTTCTTTTTTTCTTTCTGTTAAAGCAAAGAACCGTGGGATTGCAATTCCAGTGGATTTGGACAGCCAGGTCAACACCTTGTTCATGAAGAGTCACTCTAACATGGTACAAAGGGCAGCCATGGGGTGGAGAATGTCAGCTCGCAGTGGACCTCGTTTTAAAGAAGCTCTTGGTGGGCCTGCCTGGGATTACAGGAATATAATAGAAAAACTCCAGGTACAAAAATAGTAAATGGCTTGGGCAGTGGTTGTGATAGTGCATTTATCTAATATGTGCCAGATGTGGAAAACACCGGAGACAGACTCATAGAATTTTTAAGTGCTGGATTATGTGATCTTTGTGCTTCTAGGTTGGGGAAGCAGAGGGCTTAGCTCTTTTTTGGTGTCTGTTCAAAGTGAAGCCAACATGCAGGGCCTTCTAATCCATGATCTGTATTTGGCTTCTACAGAAGTCAATAGAGAAGAGTAGGAAGTATGCTTCTTTTCCTGTAGTGGTTCACAGAGTAGGATATCTCTTCTCTCTTCTTGTGGTCACGTATCCTCTTTTGGCTGCAGAAGAGGTACTGGGGGCTTTAGGAGCCATTATGTCAGATTTGTGTCACTGGAGAATACCTATAAAGTGGAGATCACCTTGTGCATTTAGTGGTTAAATGACGTCAGGAGTTTATGAACTAAGAAAACAGCAAGACCCATATAAGCGGAGGAGCTCTAAATACCAAGGAAGCAACATGAGATACGCTAATACCATGTATGACAAGCAGTTTTTTCCCAGCACACCACCATCTTGACTGTTGCCACGTATTTTTGTGGACATTGCTGCAGACAAGAAAGTTGAGAGAGAACAGCAAGGTAGATCGTAATGGGCACCTTCACTGACACCTTGAGGAGTGGCATGAGGAAAGACATGAGGTCGCTGTACTGTCACCTGGGTGAAATGGACTCTTGCTGCTCGCTGTCAGAAGTGGATCAACTAGGACATTGCACAGTGTTGTGTGACTCCAAAGCGATAATGTTCTAGTTTTCTTGGCTGAACGCAGTTATGAATGACCTTCTTTCTCTTTTTTCTCTAGGATGTAGTGTCCTCCTTGGAGCAGCAGTTCACCCCCATGATGCAAGCTGAATTCTCAGTGCTGGTTGATGTGCTACATAGTCCAGAACTTCTTTTTCCTGAGGGAAGCGATGCCAGAATAAGATGTGGTGCTTTCATGTCCAAGTAAGTGGTGTAAGGAGAGGCCTATTTGCTTATTTGGAAAAGATGTCAGGGAGTTAAGATTTTCAACAGCACTTACCTCCGATTTTTGACAGTGACTTAAGCACATAGGTGTCTGAGTTCATATTGAAAGCTTAAACTGAGGTCTTTGCTGCATGTTTTATGTTTCTCAGTGGTTCTGGACTCTGGAGAGGAGTAGAGAGAGAGATTGCTTGCCTTGTGTACCTAGACATTGCAAGTTAGTAACATGTTAAAACTCTGACTGGCTCAACCTACTTCTTTTTTTCTTAATAGGCTACTTTTACTATTAAGTTTCTCCAAATCTACAGCAGAAACTTAGACTTTCTATGGCAGAATTTTCAAGAATTCATAGCGAGGTGGGATGGGGTGCTTAGGGCTAGATTTTATTTTTTTGGTAAAGCAAATAAGTCTTTGGGTTTCATTTTAAACTGCCAACAGTTCTTTTAAAAATACATTCCACTGGCATTCCTACCTGGGTTTGAATTATTAGATGTTTTATTTGAAGTCTGTGCATTGGAATAGAGTCTTGCAATTTTTTTATTAGTCCTCAAGTGAGATGCCCTCACTACCCTTGAGAAATTGTAATTTAAACAGAGGTAACCTGGGGGAAATGAACACATTTGGCAGCTCTCCTAATTCCTTGGCTTTTTTGCATATTCTGCAGAGATAGTGTTATAACAATATACTTTATATGGTTGGAAAAATTAAGTTAAATTTTGAGCTTGTCCCATCTCCTCTGTCCAAACTACTTTCAAAGTCAACATCAAACCAAGCTGAGGGCTGCTGGACATGGCCCATGTAATGCAATAAACATTTTTTGATTTTATTTAATTAACTTCCAGAGCAAATGAATGCTTTGCAGAGCTTGGCATGAATCTCCAGGTAAAAATGGAACTCTTTAAAAATACTGTTAGTACTGCAGGCCTGAGAGTTGCTTTGTTTTGGACTTGCAGCTAATGAAACTGGAGAAGATGACAGTGGGCAAGTCCTGCATGGTGCCTTCACTGAGTGCAGGATGACTTTAGTGCACTCACAGAGCAGGGAACTGAACATAATCAGTTATGCTGGGTTATGGAGTGGTTGCCAAGATGTCATCCCTCCCAACCCTGCTTTTTGTAACTGTGATTTAGAACCATTAATGGTCTCATCTTTCAATGTAAATCAGTGGCCACAGTGTCCGTGCTGTATGCTGATCCTAGGCCATAATTTGATGAACACTGTTCAACCTACTACAACCTAGCACTGGTATTGATGTCAAAAAAAACCTGTCCGAGGCATTGAAATTTCCCCCTCCTTTCTTTTTTTCATAAACACTTAAACCAGCAATGAGGTGAACTAGTGCAAGGTCTTGCTCTGCACAGAGATAGAAAGGCTGCTGCCTTGTAAAGTTGTTGTGGGAATGTAAACAATGCTTATGTTTCATCCAAGTATCTGCATTTCTGAACGCTTCCATGTAAGGTTTTTGAGGGTCCTTTTGGTTGGATGCCATTTGCTAATTATATAATAACCATCATCAAGGTTGGAATGTGTAAAGGTCGTAGCTTTTAAGGTTTGTAAGATACATGGTGAATGCTGATTACCTTTAAATAAAGGTTACATTAAATACATGGTTACCTTTAAATAAAGAAAGGATGAAGTAGTAAGTTTGGATCTTAATCTGGGAGCACTCATAAGAAGTGGATGTAGAAGTCTGCCTTCTGTATGGGCAGTAAGACATGCAAATTAACACAAAAAGCTCACAACACCTTTAAAGTCCCATTTCCTTTTTAATTATGATTTCTCTTGTCAACTTTTATTTCCTTTCCTTGAGGAAAAAATGTAGTGACAGGCAATTTTTGCATAAAGCAATTGTAGTATGGCTTAGCAACCATGTGCAATGCTCTTTAAGGTTTAATATTTTACTTTAAGGTTGATTAATCACACAAAGAAGCTAATGGAGAAAGAAGAAAAGCTCTGCATTAAAATTCTTCAGACATTACGAGAAATGCTTGACAAGAAAACTAACTTTGCGGAAGAGGTACTGCTACCATTTTAGTATTAAATATAGAACTAATAGCATGGTATTAAAATGTTTGCTCTTGGACAGTAGCAGAATCTGACAAGATTTCAATTTTGTACATGTTTTGGAGATAATGTGGTGTCTTAGGAACAGTGTGGTAAGGCCAAAAGTAAGACTGGAACAAAAGAAACTATCTGCCTTACATAGTTTTGTATCGAGGACTTGACAAGAGTCAAGGCAAGGAAGATGAAGTGAATTAGCAGTAACGAGTGTTACTATATATGATTATTATACATGGGATATCCTGTATTTTGGGAGACTAGTCTTCTTATGTCATGTCTGACTTTATCTATTGTAAAATCAATTGGAAATACAGAGATTTTTAATTGCAAGTGTACAGTTTTTCTCTGGTGCCAGACTTTTGTATTCCATACACTTTTTAATGCTCATAAATGTGTGCCGGGAATATGTAATATTTAAGCAGAGCTGCCAGTTTGGGAGAGAAGTGACAGAGTCTGTACTCTGTAAGTGTCTAATTAATTTCTTGCACTCCTCTCTCTCCCCTTATTGCCCATTTTTTTCTTGCAAAAACAAGTTTCTCAAATACCTTTCTAATCTTGCCTGTGCCTTTGGGTATCAGTAGCTAGATTCAGATTTACATGTCAGCTGGCCCTTCTTTTTTGAGCCTGATCCCTGTGCCTTTTGTGTGGTTTCCTCTTATCTGCCTTGCTGAGTATTCCCTGAATTCTTTCAGTATTATTCATTCTCAAATATGAATCATAGAGTTATTATCTAATCTTTCAGCGTCATCACTTTCATTAGTTCACAGCTGACATGTTTAGTCAAGTATGCTCATGGGTTTCACTTTACCCTGAGAAAAAGTATTGATTACAACCCAGTGTCGCGTTTGTTTCACTGTCTGAGGCTTTAACACCCAAATATTTTCAGATGTCTAATAACAGTGCTTTTTCACATTATTGTATCTGGCAAAATTATCCACCATTCAGACATACTAGCTATGAGATTCAATCTTAGCCCCAGTCTAACCTTAAGAAAAATGAAGTCTATGGTGGGTAAGATGCCCATGCCTATTTCTGGAAGTTTCAAGTTAAATGTTTTGGTCTTGTCATATGATGTGATAAATTACCAACACACTCTTTCTCTTTTATGACGAATGAGTGTTATATTAGAAATGGGAAGCATTCACGGAGTTTTTGTTTTGACTGTATATTGTTTGTTTTGATTTCAACATATGGACATGAGAACATATTGCCCAGGCTTCTAAGCAACCTGCTAGACAGGATAAACCCAAATTTGCAAGGCAGAACAGTGAAATAAAGCCAAAGTAATATTAAAACATCAGTCCTGCTCTACACAAAACCAACCAATGCACACAGAGAAAACCAACCTCTTCTTCACCACCTGCTCGAAGAAAAATGTGGCTAGGCCTGGGCAGACAAATTTTTTTTAATGTCATAACAGAAGTTTCACAGGTGAAGCAGATACTGTTATTTTTATCTATTACTCATGCTTATTCTAATAGCTTTCTGGGTCCATAATACCCACTTCATCACACAGAAAAACTAATCTGCTTTTGTAACTGCATGCTAAGATGAACTTTGCCAAACCTCTCCAAAATAATTGCATACCCATCAAATGTTAATGTCACGTCAGGACTACAGGGGGGGAAAAAAGCAACGCTTTAATGTATGACTTGAAACAAGCAAACAAAAAACCTGCCTACTTTAATTGCTGTTTGTACCCTCTTGTGGGTGCTGATGAAGTGAGACTGAGTGAAGCCACCAGAGGGAGTGTGCTCCACTGGCACGTAGGGGCTCTTCACCCAGCCAGCTCAGCCTCTGGTGCTCAGGAGTGGACATAGGTGATATATGCCCAGACACCTTGTGTGACCTCCACCATCTTGGTAGGACACGGTGCATGGAAGAGCTCTTTGGGAAAAATAATTTCTCCCTCGTGTTTTGTCTCAAGTCCCATATGTTTTACACTGAGAAATGTAATGAATCATTGCAAACAAATAAATGAGTAAGCAAGCTCGTATGGTTTGCAAGTGCTTCTCCAGCTTGCTACTCTTATGAGTCATTGGTCATGGTATGGACTTAAGAATAGTAAAAATTGCACAATAGATAGACTCTTATGTGTTCTTCAACTTTTTTTTTAACTCACTGCCTTTTTGTGATCTCACTGCCTGCAAAGCTATCCAACTATGTTATGCAGATACTAAAAAAAAATAGTAGCAAATCCACAGTGGTAATACGAGAAGAAAGCTACAGAGGGACACATGACATTTTGACAGAAAGCCTCAGTTTGTTAATCACCCATCATAATGTATTTTGTGTGATAAATTTGGCAGAAATGGTAATCCTCTGGTTTCTGCAAGCTTTCCCACAGTGAGAAAAAAAAAAAAAAGTAGAAATCATGAGATAAAATTTCTTCCTCTCTCTTTCTCTTCCCTTTACCTCCCAGAGCTGAGATCCAGGTCTGGAAACCTTATCTTCCTACTGTTTTTATCTTTCATTTAACCACTGGAAGGTAGCCTGTTTCTTTGAAGGAACAAGAGGAAAAGATAGCTGTGGTGCTTATTTCAGTGTTTTTATGCCTGTTCCTGTATCCACTGTCCTGAGGCTGTTGTTACACCTCCCTTTGCTGGTGTATTTCAGGGCTGCTTGTGCTCCATGGCTCCATCCTTGGTTGCCCTTGCAGTCCGCCTTTCAGGCAATTGCTTGCTTATGTGTTGTTTTGCTCAGTGCTGCAACCTCTAATCATGTTAGGAATCAAAGCTTAATTTCAAAAGTTTGATTTAAGGTATATAAATGACACGTAAAACCTTTAGTCATTGATTGGCTTTCATAAGTAATTGTGGGTGATTATTACAATCTCATGGGAGTTCTGTGTTAAGTCTTAGTCCTATTTGTATTGATTAGGTAACTAACTAGAGTGAAACTTGATTTACAGCCCCTCTCTTACAGAGGGCTCTTCCAAAACAGTGTTAAAACACTTGGGTAAAGCAGCGAGTGGAGGAAGTTGACGTTGCTTCTGTTCAGACAGTTACTGTAGTATAGACAAAAGCCTACTTTAGAATGACTGTTTAAGAGGAAAAACAGGAGAGACATAAAAGACTGTATTTGGACTAGATCTGCCCCATCTATGTTTATTTGTTGCTGGCCATTTTTATACCCATTTTACAAAATCAGAGGGATCTTGGTGTAGAATTTTTGAATTTTTTTAGGCAAATCTTTTTCAGTCCTTCACCATAGTGCTTGATTTCAGCTTAATTTTTGGTGTGAATGCTGCCTCTAGACCTACTTACATGTCTCGATTTGAGTCTGAATAACATTTCCAAAAGCACCTGAGACGTGTAGACCACTAATGCTTGTTCACCTTACAAAGGGCTGGAGAAGTTTAACATTTTAGCATTATCTTGCTGCCCTGCTGAGAGTGACTGTCCCTAAAACAGAGTGAGCTGCTTCAAAGACAGTTCAGAAGCTTAAATTAAACCCTCTCAGATAATTAGATGAAGTTGTTGAACTCAGGAAGTGTCCTTATATGGCAAATACTTAACCCACTCCAGCTGCTGGCATGTCAACATGGGCATGGACAGCCTTCTGATTTCCCAGCTGTTCTTAAATGAGGTCAGCATCTCTCATAATGGATGTATACAACAAATTTATTGTAACATTATTGGCTCATCAGAGTGTTAATGGATGATATTGCATTACAGAATATGGCAGAGTCTGAGCCTTACACCCTGGTAGTTCCTAAGGGAACTGGTAGTTCCTAAGGGAAACACTATTATAAATTAATTGAACCCTTCGGTAAGAGTAACTTGTCTGCACAACGCAGACTTTATACTTTTTTCCTGCTACAGGTGTTGAACTACAGTATAAATAATTGGAAGCTGTATTTTTAAGTGTCAGCAGAACAAAGACTGTGTAAGCTGCTTAATTGTCAGAAGTAAGTAGTTGTGCTTTTTTGCCTTTTTAGGAAAAAACTCATGAAAAATGTTGTCTTGCTCTTATACGTTTGCATTAACTTCATGATTGAAAATCATAGAAGTAGCTCTGTAGCCTTTCGTTTTGCAGTGTTAATGTTTCTGCATTCCACTTTTAATATGAAATGTAAGCTATCCTATCATCTTTGTTTTCAGCAACAGTATCAAAAATATACGTGAAAAAAATAGTACAGCTTTGGTGTAAATACAAATGTATTTTATTCTTATAAGATGTAGTCTCTGAAACGGCCACTTGGTCATTTTGTGTCAGAGGATCTGAATCTTTTCATGTGGAGCTGTTGACAAAAGTCCAATGAGTTTATCAAAAGCAACAGTCCCAAGTTCATGAATGTATTGATCTACCAGTCAGGCTGAAACCAGTGGGAGCTGCATCTTTCTCTGCTGGGAAAAATGTCTTAGAAGTGAGGAGAGCCACTACAGTGTCCCAGCATTGCAGCTCTTTGAATCAAAGCCATTATCAATTTAAACTGCATTCTATTCTATAGCCTCATCTTTCCAAGATGATTTTACTTATTTGCTTCTGTGAATTAGGCAGCAATCAGATAAACAGCATATGCAGGTAAAAATAAAAGGGGAAAAGGAATAATTCCGAATATGTGGTACCTGCTGAATGTATTATACCTTAAAAGGATGCTTATTTTAAGTGGGAGGAAGAACAGGATGCAAAATTCCTTTATTCGTGTTACTACTCCACATTTTGGATTAGTGGCACTGCAGGCATTCTGAAGAATTACCTTTAATTTTTCACCATTTCTGCTGTCAGTTTTATTTGTGCTCGTTTATTAAAACACCTATTGACTAGCCTGTTTTTTCCTGTTGTCAACAGGCCGTTCTCCTCACTGAGCTCAGTGTGGCTGTAAGGTATTAGGAGTTTAGAAATACTACAGGAGAATGTTTAAGCTCAATGCTGTTTGAGTTTTTTGAAAAACTACTTGTACATTTTGGCTGGTAAAGGACACATGCATTATTGTGTGTTAAAAACTCTCTCCTTAGGGAAAACAGCTACAGTTTTTGAGGGGAACTGGATGTGTAGGGAGGATGAATGTTTGTCTCGCAGTGCCAGCCTCGTTCCCATGACTAACACATACTTCTGGTATGATCAGAAAGCTGCTGTTGTGGTTTTGTCCTGACAGTTAAGTGATGAAGTATGGGAGAAAGTGCAAACATAACTGGGACAAACCCTTCCATCTGTTGATGGTTTACCTGAAAGTGGTGATCTGTTGCAGAACTGAAGCCTACACTGATTCATAGTAGTCAAAGATTCAAGTTTTGCTATTGCTGTGATTCCTCTGAGCCAGTAATTCCAGCAGCAGGAGCATCAGAGCTTTCAGATATGCAAGACTAAACACTAAATGCGGCCAGACCCTTAAAGTGCGGTAATTTCTCATATAAACCCATATGCTGACATTTTACAAGCCAAAGAAATAAAACCTACAGTGAAACAAACCAATGCAGTTTCACATTTCTCCCCTCTAGGCTTCAAGCTGGAATAATTAAGCAAAGAGATACCACAAGGCACGTGATACAGTTGTTTGTACTAGCTAGGTGTTGTTAGCCATAGTGCTTAGCGCCTCAGGCCATCAGCCATGGCCTGTTGTTACTGCTTTTTAGGGAAAGGTTTTTTTCTGTGAGTAACAGGCTCCAGAGATTCGATCCAGCTTTGGACTGTCATCTGCTTGTGTTCAGATGCCTGTTCAAAGCCAGCTGGGCCACTTGTTGAGGTACTTACAGTGGTCTGTGTCAAGGACAGTTTCAGGTAGAGTGCATTGCTCTTGTTGGCCTGGACAAGAACTCTAAAATGGAAGTCATATATCAAGAACGGGACAACAGTTCTGACCTCTTATGAATTGTAGCATCCTGATCTAGTGAAAGGCAAGAGTATTTTAATCTGCTGTGGTGGGAGTGAAGCACATGCCTAACTACTTTGCAGGACTGATTGCATCCATGATTTTGCCCTCTCTTTAATATGTTTGTTGACTGCCACTGTGATCCAGATATATTATCTCCAGAACCTTAACGGTACTTTTAGCTCCAGGTGATAGCTGAGTAAGCAATGATGTTCACTACTTACCACTACTTATTCTTCTTTGTTTTAAAAGATTAGTTATTTTTTGTTTATTTGTTCTCCAAGTCACAAACAAATCTAGTGGCAGGATGCCAAGGCTGAAAAAGCACATGGCTGTAAACACACTTCTTCTGAAAGATTGTAGCCTCTCAGCAGTTCATGTTTATAAAATTTTAAGAATATGGTATGTTGTTATCCAGTTTTGCTTAAAAAATATTAACCCCCAAATCCTGATTGATAAATTGTTTTGGAACTTGTATCACCTGCCTTTCTAACATACACCAACTTTCCTCTAAAGGAGCATCTGATACAGTAAAATATTTTTCTGTAGATGCTGATTTAGACAGCGTCAGCCAACACAATAAGAAACTGGAGTAGCCTGTTTCCTTGCTCTGAATTTCAAATGACCAACTTCTGCTCTTGAATTCCCCTTTACACAGCGTATATGACATAGGGATGTTCCATGTTTTCCCCTTCTTTTTTTCAAACCAGTTCCTTTCTACGGGTCTGATGTTAAGAAGAGCAAAGCAGCAAGACGGTCTTAACTGCCCGCAAATTGTGAGGCATCCTTCTCTATTAATATTGCTTTTAGTTAAAAACAAATGGAAGAGACTGCAAGGGAAGAGAGGTGTTTAAAAAATGAAACCTTCAGAGTTCTGAAGGTTACTTCAGATACGAGATTGGCAAGGGGCTAGGTAAATAACCAGAGGTATGTTGTAGGTTAATATGTAAAATGAGTCAGCATTTTTATCATATAGTTCACATCTCCAGGTATATGGAGTTTTGTGTGTGGATATATCCATATGCATAAATATAAATATTTATTTTAGATTATTTATTCCTATTCCATCAGTTTTCTTAATAAGCAGCATATTAACTTTGTGGTGGAGTCAGAAGATATATATTTGAATGTGCACTCTGTGTTTTTAACTGAGTAGATGTTCTTGCTTAGAATATAAAGTGTCTGATATGTGTTAATTCTCTCAGCGTTACTTAACATGAGGAAAAACTTAATTCCCATAGCCACCTTAATTTTAGTGATTGATGCTTGTTTAAAGTATCGAGTTGACATCTCAAGAGGCCTGTGTCTGTGCTTATTTGCAGAGCAGGAGCAATTCACATAGGTCCAATAGGGGCTTTCGTACCCTGCCTGTCTAATGCTGGGAGGAGCTACACTGAGGTTACAATGGGAATTCAGAGGAGCATCTGTTTGATGAGTATAAGGAGAGAAACAAATTGTGGGCATCTTGAAGTCTGGGATAGTTGCAGTTTTTTGTGGGAGTCAGGAGAAAAAACCTACATAAACCTTCTTCCTGACTGTGAGCCTGGAGGATGTTTGTCTCCACACACCTCCCGCTCCCTTTTAAGTATTAGTTGCTATACAGAAAGTCCATGTTTCTGAGCAGTTCTTGTAACACTGCTGGGTAGCATTTATAATTTTTCCTGGTGAGCACAGAGCAGTGCTGCAGTATCGCAGAGACCACTGTGTGGCAACTGTGGACTTTTCAAAACTGTCTTCTGTCTGTGGGAGCAGGTCAGCTGCGGCTGCTTCTGCACAGCTGAATTCCCACAGCAGTCAAATGTCTGCAGTCGTGGAGGGGGCGAGAGAAAATGTCTCCTTTGGTTTTGTATTTCCTTGGAAGGGGAAAAGGCATCTTTTGTTTTCTGTTTTTTTTGGTTTGGTTTTTTTTTTGGTTATTGTTGTTGACTGTCACAAATTTGCTGTTGCTTTATTTAATATGTTTGAGCAACAACCCTGTTTGTACTTTGCAATCGCACCAGAGATAGCAGTGAGCAGAATTCAATGCATTGTATTAAGGATGGCCAATGAATATTTATGATGGACCTAGGGCGCCAGTAATAAAAATGAAATCGGCATGATGCCACTAGATCCAAATCTTTGATCTCTGTTTTAAGAGAAAATACAATAAAGCAGGGGATAATGGACTCATTATAAGGGAATGGTTAGTTATGGTTAGTTAGAGCAGTGTGAATAGTAGTGTTACATAAACTGCTTTGGTCCAAGATTTACGATTGAGAAATGCATTTCAGGAACTCAGTTTCTGCAGAAAACCTTAGTTTATTATATTGTTTTGGTTTAGTCAGTCCAAACTCAAAGAGCTAAAGATGTTTCTTTCAGACATAAGGATGGGCTATGTTCTTGCTTTACCTAGGGGAAGCAAAAGTAGCAAGAACCAATAAGGCCCTTCTACTCACCCTCTTTCTGTGCTTCTGCCCTTTATCTGTCACCCTGTGAGCAGGTAGGGAGGGCTGAGCATTGCAGGAAGGTGGTACTTAGATACCACTCCCTGATCAGGCTGCCTTGTCAGATACTAGATGTGAGGGGACACTTGGGGTTAGCAGCAGAGAGGGGATGGCTCAGGGTTCTGCATCATCCAGGAGCATGCAAGGGACCTGGCTGGAGCCGTATGCCCCAGCTGGGGCCACCTACCTCCACTGAGAGCAGGGAGAGACTATGGCAATGTGCTGAAGCAGCATTGGGGAAGCCTAATGAAGGAATCAGTATTTGACAGGGATGGGGAGCAGGAGCAAGTGAGCTATTTTTCTTTTTAATGGTTGCAATTACTTGCTTAACACCCCTGCCACACTAAGCAAGACGCAGAGGAGGGCTGATTCCAGACCGTAGATGAAAGCTGATCTTGAAGTCTCTGTCTAGCCAGACGTGAGGAGGAAATGGAAACTCACTATTTTCTGATTTGTTTCATACTGATGTTATTTCTAAGGGACTTCATCACTAATGACATCTGGCAAGGGATTAGTCTGTACTGTGGTTTAAGTCCTCTGTTTCCCCTTTTTCAAGAAAAAGAAAGTATATGCTATATCGAACTTTGGAAAACAGCTATTAAGCAACTACAGTAACTGCTTCTGATAGGATTTTTTTTGTCTGATGAGGATTTTACCCAGCATGTTTGGCCTTGGAGGAGCGCCTGGATGGTATTGCCAGCTGGAATTGTCAGAGCTGCTTTGTCTTCTGTCCCAGGAAAACAGAAGCCTGACGGGCAGTCACTCTCGCTCTTATTTCATATCCCTGCTTAGTCAGAGTTGCCAACCCCAAGCACTGAAAACCCTGAGTCAGGCCACAAACAAATCACGAGATTTGGCTTGAAAATCATGAGAATTTTTAATTACAAGTAGTTTATTTCAGATTGCTTTGAGTCTTTATTTTGTCTCTTCTTTCAATTTTATTCTACAAATCCCAGTGCTTGAGATATACTTTACTGAATTACGCATATGTTTGTTTACTTAAATGAAAGTCAGGTTCACTTATGGTTACCTGACCTCTGAAGTTTGCGGGGAAAAGACCAGAATATCTAAATGATGTGCGTTGACCAGGCTGCTCAATGAGGGGCCTGTTCTGGAGCTGGTGATTGCCCTGAGGATTATGAGCTTAATTATCTTGGTGTCACTTTGACCCCTAGGCTTTTTGCAGAGAGCTTTTTCATTGGGCACAGCCTGAAAGTGTTCTTTCAGTTTATGGCAATGAACACTTTGTGCAGGTTGTGCCTTGTTTACCTTGCAAGAGCTTTTCGTGGGCAGCATGTGGCACTTTGCCAGCGAGGCCCAATTAATCCATTTTTTTCCCACTGCAGTTTCACCATCGCTCAGGTCTTGCTCGGAGCACACACGTGCGAGGGCTTTGTGCTGTACACAGTCACGAGCATAACGTGCTGACACGGCATGGATGTCAGCGAGAGCCTGGGCTGGCTCTCAGCTGGCTGAGCTGTGAGACAAGAAAATGTGCTGAAGGTTTGGACTATTGTTGGTAATTCCAGACACAGACCTGTCAGTTGGGATTGAGGAAAGGACCTTATCACTCTGAAAATTCCTCTTGGCAGAATTGTCCAAAATATTTTGTCCCCAAGACTGACACTAGTGATGTCTCATTACATTCATTTTTCATGCAAGCCTTTTAAAGCCTTCCCCCCACCTTTTTTTAATACCTTCCTCCTCTTTCCTGCAGAAAAATTGATTTTATGACTCCTCAGTTGTACATGGTAGCAGTTGTCCCACATTAGCTCCACATCCAGTAGAGCTGGATGACTATCTGTCTCAGCTGCAAAAGAAATTTAGATAACCTCGACTCTTAGGTCTTTCAGTATGAAGTTTTCTTACTGACTCCAAGGGAACAAGAAGCTTTGCTTGAACCAGGTGTTTCCTTAGCTACAACCAGCTAGAAGTTCTCAGCTTGAGGGTTCCGCCCAGGCCACTCTACTAGATAGTTTAGCCCTTTAGGAAATCAAACTCCTCCAAATATACAAATATTTGACTGTGGCTCTCTAAAAATGAAAATCTTTGCATTTATACAAATGCTAGAAGCCCTGCACGTTGTTGGGAAGTTCTTCCTCTTTTACAAGTCAGGGCAGTTTCTTCAAACAGATTAGAAATGTTACCAGAGAATAGACCATGCAGCCTGAGCTCCCTTGATTTTGCAAAGACCCATATTAACTAGATTGCTTTTGTGAGGCAGAGGAAATAACAGTGGTAATTCACTGCTAGCAGTAAAGTGGGTGAGAGTCAGTAAATTTACCCTGGATGGCACAGAGGATTGTTCTGGTTATGTCACAGTATTAAATTTGTCCTGGTGGTTGCTAGCATTTTGTTCATTTTAATTCTGACAATAAAATTGACCATAAGGACCTAAAAAGGGTCTTTCGAAAAATACAAGTTGAACAGTTTAAGCTGTCCTTTTCTTCTTTTTCTTCACATTTAAGTATTCTTACTGTGAATAACATAATGCATTGGAAAAACTTAGATTTTGTTATTTCATTTTGGATTTTTGTTCTGGTGCCGTGTAGAGTTGTTGCATGAAAAAAAAAACCCAAAACCAAAACAAACCTCTGCCAGAGTGACAAATTTAGGAGATTACTTTGGGATGTGGTGTGTTTAGTCAGAAACAAGTAATTTCTATTGCAGAAGTCTAGCCAAAGGGCTACCTATTTCTTCCTGCATGTGCAAATAACCTGCTACACCACACAGCCAAAAGGAAAAGGAGTCAAATGAGAGCAGCAGTGGCTGTGTTTGAGCATGCTGAGCACGCATGTTGAGCTAGGATTAGGAGGTGGGAGATGAACTGGCTCCTTCTGGAGTCCTACCTGATTCTCTGTGAGGCTGGTTAGAAGGGTTTGCTCTCTCGAGTGTGGTCTGCAGAGTCACTTGACTTGAATGAAGTTGCTTATATAAACAGATTATTTCCATACCTATGATACTGAAGGAGCTTGTCTCAACTCAGTAGCAAATTCTAGCGCACCAGGTAATCATACAATACAGGTCTTTAACTTCCCTTTTATTTTTTTTTTTAAAAAAAGAAAAAAACAGGAATTCAACTAGTTGATATATGCTTTAATTCAACATTATTTAACCTAATGTTTCAACTCTACACAATTTGGAACAGGAGAAAAAAAAAGTCCCTTGACTTTTTAAGCCATCTCCATGTTTCCTATTTTCGCACTCACTTTTTCCTTTTCTCTGTGTTTTGTTCTGAAGAAAGGCTTTATTTGAGAGCAGGAAAGGAATTGTTGCTGGGAAGATGTTCTCTTTTGAACTAGCCAGCAATTTTATGGCTTCTATGTCTTAAGTTCAGTACTTTGATCACTATCTGTCTAGTTTGCTACCAAGCCCTATGTAGTGTGATTTTACTATTGAGCCAGCTGGGGCTCTGCCCCATGCAAGAAATGTGAGGTAATAAAATCAGAGTAAATTAAAAGCATTTTCTCAAGCCCTCTGCACGATTCTGAACTACTAATTTCCCACTGCAGCTTTGCCAGCTGAAAAGTAGCTGCTTTATTGCCCTGGAATACACTGTGCACGTACATCTCCATCTTCCAGCAGGGGCCTCCAAAGCCACAGGAGGTGGCAAACCAGCCACTGGGCAGCTGCAGCAGTGCACAAAGGGGCTCTTTCAGACATGTTCTTGCTAGAAAAGCACATGTGCAGCTAGAACAAGTTACAGTGCCCATCTGACTTGAGCAAGAGCCGCCCTGGGAAAACTGTCTTATTTTTTTTCTGAAATTGGTGAATAGATATATTGCCCTAATGCTTACTTCTGACTTGATGAACGCTGTGTTTAGGGCCAGGAATTAGTTTATTCTAAAATTTTCTTTTGTGGGAAGGGTAGCTGAAGGACAAGGGAAGGGAACTGATCTCCTCTCTGACAGGCTGCTTGAATATGGCATAGGTTTTTGCCCCGAGTCTGCTGCCCAGTGATGTACCATCACTATGGACACATGTCCGTGCAGCAGAAGGTACTTGTAAGTATCACAAGTTAGCTCCCACTTTGGGCTCCTCTCCAGAGGACCGAATGACTCACCTTCAAAGAAGGTCTCTCTGAAAGTGGAAGCAGGACTTTATGTATGACAGTGCAGAACACAGAAATTGGCAGGGCACCCGTTTTGTCTTCCTTAAATCAAGCAGTCTTCGCCTGGGCTTTGTGAATGAAAGATTTGTTGAAAAAAATGGTACGAAATCTTAACAAACACTGATTTAGTAAACTTGGCTTTGGATTATCTACATAAATTCTTGTTCTTAAGTTGGCTTCTATTGGGAAAAAGGAAGCGTTTTTAAAGTTGCTGAAGTGTTGGCATACATGGAAGGAGTCACTTCTTGAGTTGTACAGACTTCAGTGACTCTCCCTGCTTTATTAGTCAACTTGACTTTGCAATGCCTGTTCTCCTGAAGGAAGAATTCTGGGCTGAGATGGCTTCAAAGATCTGCAGTCCAAGAAGGATGATTCCAGAAAACACAAAGCACAGGGACTTGCACTTAGTACCCTCCCTTGCAAACCTCCCTGTGGTATGCAAGAACTGATGCTGAGCATGGGTGGGGTGGAAGCACCTTCCAAGTCAGTAAGCTGGATGTTGGTATGGAGCCAGCACCAGTTGGGATGTGCAGTAACTTTGCATTCCTCCCAGCACTCAGCTGTGATTCGTGGGTGTTACATTCAGTGATGCAGACCTGCAGATGGTGACTCTAGTAGGAACCTCCTTGACTGAAGTGGATCTAGCCCTCATCTTTGACCTGGAAAAGAGTATGTTTTATCCTCATTTGATAAAATATATCCATTAGTAAATGGTACCGGCCTTGTTCATGGAAAATCCCTCCCAGTGAGTGAATACCTGGTATGATAAGTATGCACTAAGCAGGAGCAGGCTGTTACCCAGCCTTCGCTGCACATGCTCAGGCACTCCTTAGGGCAGGAATGGGAGCACAAACATGAAGAGCAGTGACTGGGACTCTGGCATTCTGCAGCCTTGAAAGGCTGGCAAACGATGCCCAAACGATGTGGCAAGCAGGTGACCAACGTGTGTGTAGGTGGCTGCTTTTCATAGAATCATAAAATCGCTTGTTTAAAAAGACCTTTGAGATCATTGAGTTCAACCATACCTGTCCACTACTAAACCATATTCCCAAGCACTTAATCGACCTGTCTTTTAAATACCTCCAGGGATAGTGACTCAACCACCTCCTTGGGCAGATTGTTCCAATGTTTCACCACTCTTTCAGTAAAGAAATTTTTCCTAATATCCAATCTAAACCTTCTCTGGCACAACTTCAGGCCATTTCCTCGTCCTATCACCTGTCACTTGGGAGAAGAGACCAACACCCACCTCGTTACAATCTCCTTTCACGCCAGTTGTAGATAGTGCTAAGGTCTCCCCTTGGCCTTCTCTTCTCCAAACTAAACAACCCCAGTTCCCTCAGCTGCTCCTCACAAGACTTGTGCTCCAGCCCCATCACCAGCTTCATTGCCCTTCTCTGGACATGCTCCAGCACCTTTTGTGGCAGGGGAGCGAGCGGTGCTGCAGACTGCATTGCCCCGGGTACGCTGGGGCTAGCCTTGCTGGGTGGAGGGTGAATGCCTTTAGTATTCTACCCTTTTCTGCCTTTGCCTGGTGAGTGATTTAATGAAGTGTTTTGACTGCTGGTAGGAAAGCTGGCTGCTACCAAGGTCCCCTTGACACATGTTGGGGCCCCTCACTACAGGAAAGACACTGAAGTGCTGCAGCGTGCGCAAAGAAAGGCAACAAAGCTGGTGATGGGGCTGGAGCACAAGTCTTGTGAGGAGCAGTTGAGGGAACTGGGGTTGTTTAGCCTGGAGAAAAGGAAGCCAAGGGGAGACCTTATCACTATCTACAACTGGCGTGAAAGCAGGTTGTAGCGAGGTGGGTGTTGGTCTCTTCTCCCAAGTGTCAGGTGACAGGACGAGGAAATGCCTCAAGTTGTGCCAGAGGAGGTTTAGATTGGATATTAGGAAAAAATTCTTTACTGAAAGAGTGGTGAAAACATTGGAACAATCTGCCCAGGGAAGCGGCTGAGTCCCCCTCGCTGGAGGTGATGTCTGAAAGACGGGTAGATGAGGGGCTCAGGCATCTGATTTATTAGTGGACAGGTACGGCTGGACTCGATGCAAAGGTCTTTTCCCAGCAAGCGCTTCCATGATGCTATGTGGCTGCGCCCTGGGAGCGGTGGTGCCTCTGGCAGGACACACACACAAGTGGCACGGGTGCCGCGGGGCTGCGGCCGCCCCCGCGCCGAGAGGAGGCGGGGGGGGGGGGGGGGGGGGGGGGGGGCGCGCCCCCGCCGTGTCCCGTGTCCCGTCCCCTCCCGCCCCCGCCGCGTGCCGTTACGCAACGCCCGCAGTGTCTGGCAGCGCGCGCCGCCGGCGGGGGCGCAGTCACGTGTTCGCCCCCCCCTCCCCCCCCTTCTTCCCTGGCGCGGCGCTCCCGGCCCCCCCCTGAAATTCAATTTAGATCGCTTGGAACGGAACGTGAGCCCGCATTGAGATAAAGCCACGGTTCGTTGAGACGCTTAGAAAGCAAATGGGTTGATTAGCTGGCACATGAATTGATAAATCGCTCCTTTGTAATTCCGGCAAGGATGTTTGCATCGCACATGCATCCCCGTGCCACCGGGAAAGAGCCTGAGAATTAAGCATTATGTAACCTGGCCGGAACAGCAGCAGCAACAGCAGCAGCAGCGAAAGGAAACAAACAACCACCTCTCCTCCTTCTCTACCCTCCCGTTGCCAAAAGATCGCAGAAAAATCATAGAATCACAGAATAAGAATGTTCTCAGCTCGAAGGGACCCAACAAGGATCATTAAGTCCAACTCCCGTCCTTGTACAGGACAACCCCAACATTCACACCATGTGTCTGAGGGCATTGTCCAAGTGCTTCTTGAATATTGTCAGGCTTGGTGTTGTGACTGCTTCCCTGGGGAGCTGTTCCAGGGCTCCACCACCCTCTGGGTGAAGTGTCTCTTCCTAATACCCCGCCTAAACCTCCCCTGGCACATCTTCCTGCCATTATCTCGGGTGCTATCATTTGTCACCAGAGAGGAGAGATCAGTGCCTGTTCCTTCTCCTTCCCTTGTGAGGAAGCAGTAAACGGCTACGAGGTCCTACCTCAGTCTCCATAGAATGATTCGAGTTGGAAGAGACCTTAAAGATCATGTTTTGTGACTTGCTTTGGCGAGGGGAGGGGGGGAGGCTTATGGTCCTCGCCTGGTTTGCTGTCGCCTCTGAAGGTTCAGGTTTCAGGATGATTGATGGGTTGGTCATCAGCAGACTGACAGTTTGGCAGAGGATGCTGGTTTGCAGACACTGACAATTGTGTGTGCAGGTGGCCTGCTAGGGCTTTTTTAAAAAGTCTGGGGTCAGGGTCTGGAGTGCAAGTCTTATGAGGAGCGACTGAGGGAACTGGGGTTGTTTAGTCTGGAGAAGAGGAGGCTTTGGGGAGACCTTATCACTGTCTACAACTGCATGAAATGTTGTAGTGAGGTGGATGCTGGTCTTTTCTCCTAAGTGACAGGTGATAGGACAAAAGGAAATGACCTCAGGTTGCACCAGGGAAGGTTTAGATTGAATATTAGGAAAAACTTTACTGAAAGAGTGGTGAAGCATTGGAACAGGCTGCCCAGGGAAATGTTGGGAGTCAGAGTCCCTGGAGATGTTCAAAAACGCGTGTGGATGTGGTGCCTTGAGACATGATTTAGTAGGCGGTGTGGTGTTGGACTTGATGATCCTAGAGGTCTTTTCCAACCTGAACAATTCTATGTTTTTATGAAATGATTTTATACATAAGACTCCCTACTGGGGTATATGTATGGAGTTGCAATGTTCTTGCCATAAACCTCTTGCCTTTTGTCCAGTTCTCTGTAAAAAGAAGGTCCCATGACTTTTCCATGGGAAAAAAAAAATCCAACCATGGGGTAACTGGGAGATCTTAAAATTTAAGCAGCAATTTTTATTGATAAGCAGCAGGAGAACAAATTGACATAACAGCTGAAAAGAGAGAAGTGATTCCTCCATCCTCACCTTGCAAGATTCACTCCACCTTAAAGGGAGCCTACCTGAAAGCTGGGGAGAGACTCTTTATCAGGGAGTGCAAGGATAGGGCGAGGGGTAATGGTTTTAAGCTGAAAGAGGGGAAATTTAGAAAAGATGCCAGGAAGAAATTTTTCACATTGAGGGTGGTGAGGCACTGGCACAGGTTGCCCAGGGAGGTCATGGATTCCCCATCCCTGGAGGTGTTCAAGGCCGGGTTTTATGGGGTTTTGAGCAACCTGATATAGTGAAAGGTGTTCCTGCTTATGGCAGGGGAGTTGGAACTGGGTGATCTTTAAGGTCGCTTCCAACCCAAACCATTCTGTGATTATATCTTTTTACCAAATTACATTTTGAGATTTCATTGTTACTCCACTGATGGAAGTTTATGTTCATTGTTTTACCCTTGAAAAGAATAATATTGCTGCCGAGGAGCTGCAAAGAAACCTAACCCTCTAAAATTTTAAGCTGTATTAAATCTTCTCTGCTTTCTAAGGGCCCTAGTATACTGTTAACGGGCAGTCTGAATGCATGGCAGTCAAAACATTTTCTTCTTAAACATTTCCCCTGCCACCACTATAGTAAGAAAATAGCCATTTATAAAGCTGCACTTGCAACAAAATCCAGTGTTGTTTGATACAATCAGATATACTGGTTGTGCTTTTGGGGAATATTCAGCAAATAATATCACTTTATATGATACATATTCCATGATCTTGTATTTAGTATATTTCCAAGAGGAAGTTATTGTTGGAGTCTTTGTTTATAGTCTTTTTTTTTTTAATTATTAATAGGCATCACAAAATGGTATTTTTTCTGGTGCTTAGAGTTTTTCTCTTCCTTTCTATTTCTCTTCCTCTGTTCTTTCACTTCATCTCTATATACACAGTTAACATACTGATGTTTAGGTATACATTTTGATGTATAGTTACATAACCCTGTCTTGCAAAGCACTGAAGAATGATCCCTGGCTTTATCTTCTGACTATTCTTTTGAAGTATCCTTTTTTATGTATAATCTAGCACTACCAAAAGACAGAGGGAGGCATGCTGCAGCTACATAAGGATCTGTTTACACAAATTAGAACAAATAATACAAATTATACCCCAACAAATATCATATGCTACATTTCTGTCTGCTGGCCAGTAAGTCTTAAATCCAGAATGTATAAATGTTTGCTAATGAGTGGATACTGGGTTGATTTAATGAGTTGGTGATGCACTCAGTGACTGCTCATTATCATCAGAGAATTTAACTTGCTGCAGCAACTCAGAAAATAAATGATTATAGCTTAGACTGGACTGTGCTGTGAGAGAATTGAGAACTTTTCCTCTGTACAGCTTTAGTAGTCTTTGGTTGCTCCCTCTTCGTGTTGGCCATTCTGAACTGTATTTTAGGGACCTTTTACCTTCCGTCACTAATCCATTCAAGGAAGAGTAGGGAAGTGGTCCCAGACCCTGCCTCTCATGAGCAGGGGCAGTGTCCAAACACGTGAGCAGAATCAGAGGTCTTGACAGCTGGAAATTAACAAGGTCCCTCTCAGAATTAATTTTTCTCACAAGCTGTGGTGAGAGAACATTAGGATACGAACTGTCATCTAACAGGCATCACAGGAGATATAGGAGCACTAAAAGTGTGGGAAGCTCTACATACATATTGAGCAGGTCACTTACGGATGAGACCAAGTCAGGATTCCTGTTTAGCTCTACTGGTGACTTGATATGGTGTTGGACTGGTTGAATGAAAACACATTGTTCAGATACCGCTTATGGAAAGAACATGAAGAAAATCTACACTTTTTGTTTGGTTTTGTAGGACTTCATTCCTTAGTTATCAGTGTGCCCTCAGAGTTGTGGGTTAGTAGGTGCTGCAGAGGCACAGCACGTAAATAATAACAAAGGAATTTGTTTTATTTTGGAGTTGGTAGAAAACCAGTGTCCCTTTAGTAGAAAACCTTTGTGTGCTTGCACTTCAAAACGAAAGTTCTTTTTCCTTAAAATGTACAATTAACCATAAAACTGATTAATTTTCTCCCTTTCTTAGAATCTGGGTCTGATTGTTTGTGCTTTGCTGCTATCGCGTGATTTTTACACAGTGCTAGAACTAAGAGATGTATGCAGTGAAATTTGAAAACTGTTTTGAGTTTTGGAAGTGTTCACCTGTTTTTTAAAAAAAAAAGTCAACCTATAGAGATTTTTAAAAATAGACCAAGTCCTCCTGGAATTCAATTACAGATGCCTGCCAGCTGCTTCCCCTGCCTGGGACCTGCATTCCTAGCTTCTCTATTCCTCTGGATGTTCCTTGCAGGGGAGCAGCCCATGTGACATGACTGATGAACAGATAGGTTGCAGAGAGAGGTGCTCAGGTATGGACTCCCCTGCCATCGCTCCATCCCACCTGCTGCTTGGGTTGTCCTTTCATAGTCACGATTTGAGCTGTGCGATTGTTGTACAATGTGAATACCGGCTGTGCGGCTACTGCTGAGACTAAGCACTTTATTCTCATGCTATGTGCAATGACTTTTTGAAAAGCTTTTTTTATTTAGGCCCTGTAGCACTGCATCTTACAAAAAACATTATAAGAATCCCATCTTTTTGGATCTGTATTCTGGCTGAGTTCACAGGCACACATGACATCCCCCATTTGCTAAAACACTGAAGTTCAGACCCTGAGCAAAATTGCAAGCTTCATTTCCCCAGAAAATATATGCAGATTGTAATATATTTGCCCATAAATGCATACTTTGGATTGTCCCATAATATGGACGCTGTGCTTGAGGAATTTAGTCCAAACTTGTCAGGCAGGGTCAGAAAAAAAACCTTAAAAATCTGTGCTAACTTATTAAATTACATGTACTTTCTTTTGTTGTGTATCATCCTTTTTGGTCTGGTCACAGATGATTCAGCTGCTGATTTCCAGGAGAACATTTTCCAGCAATGTTGTTTGGATGTAGTCCTCTTTCTGGTATTGTCCTGTTTTACCCCCATAGGCTTTCTGAGCATGTGTGCCCATCTGTGTGTGGCAGTGGCAGGAGCTTTCCATCCAGTCTAGCTGTCTGCAGGATCTCACTGGTTCTGTGCTGCCTTGCTCTCTTGGGTATCATTTTACTCTTTGATTGGAAAGAATATGGTTTGAGGGTTTGTGGCAGAAATTCATTTACTAATTCATAGGGGAGGGAAGTGGGGGAAGGGAGGGAAGGGAAATAATTCTTTGGTGCAGAACAACAATCCTCCAAGGACATAGTTACAGCATTTCTTGTTAAAGTACAACGTGTTTGTTTTCAAATTGTGTGGAAAATGCAGTTATTCTGTGGCTTAGGCTATTGCATTCTTAAAACACAGGTGTGATGCTGGGGCAGATACAGCTGTTCCTGGGCTGGGCAGTTCCCCGCTTCAGGCCTAGTCCCACTGATTTCAGGAGATACTACTTGTTCCCAAGTCTTCGTGTGACATGGCATGGCTGGCTGACAGCTGGAGACGAGATGTTGAATGCAGTGTTTGATTTGAGATTTCTTAGTAATTTTTAATTATGATGCAGGGATCCCTGCAGAACTGCATTTAATTAAGAACCTAGTCTGTAGCTCTCAGATTTGACTATGGGATGTGCCTACTTACAGTGTGCAGTGCTGCCCTGCATTAGGGATCCCTAGGTTAGAGCTAAATTAACTCGTTAACTAATTTCACTGGCAGCATTGTGCACTTTCCCTTTCTGGTTCTGTCTGTTTCTGTGTTTCCTGAGGTTCCTCTCCTTAGTGTTGCATGGATGCACTTGCAGGCTCCCATAAATTGAGTTCAGATTTGGAGTTAAAATTGATCATTTGTTGCTGTTTGATATGTAGGGGGGTTTCTTCATAGGATTTTAAGTTAGGTTGAAGGTTGAAGCTTCCAAGTTTTATTTTTAAAGGAGCCCTGTGCCTGTGTGATAAACACGATGAAACCAATGTCTGAGAAGCAGAAGCATGCATAGCAAGTCACTGACAGATTTCAAAGGGCTGTAACTGGTTTGTAAGACACTACCCTGGATGGTTTGATGTAATGCTGTTTCCAGACAGTGTGGGGACTGCATGTGCCAGTGCTGTGTGTTGCCAGACAGAAACCACAGCAATTCACCCTCAGCATAATTACCACCTACAGCAAAGCTAGCAGCTTTTAAATGAGAAGGAGTGGGATTCTTTCTCTAGGAAAACACTGAGGAGTTTATGTCTTGCTGTAAATCTAGCTAATCTCTTCATTAGAAGGGCAAGGAGTAGCAACAAACGTCAGCCAACATTGCACATAATGAAATATTTTTAAAATGCTGTCTTTAATGGTAAACTGTAGCACAGGCAGAACCCACAAAAATCAAGTGGTGCTTCTTACCACTCGTATAGTGTTAGCAATAGATTTGGACATGAAGCATAGCTTCTGTTACAAGTGAGGCTGTAATGTGCATTTTCAGTACCTTGTTACCCTCTATCTGGATGCTAAGATTAACATTACTGTAATTATAGCTCTAGCCACTTTACAGGCTTCTTTTAGATGGTTGTTTACTTAAAATACTCAGGAACACTTTTAGAGGTGAAAATACCAAGTTAAATTTTCATATTTAATTCTTTGTTTCCTTTTATAGCCTACTTCACTAATTCCTCTCATTAAGAATTATTTTTAAGAATCAGGTTTACTTATGACTATTGATGTTGCTCGTATGTGGATTAGGAGGAAGGGAGTTTGTGTCCTTCATGGAGTACTTGGGATTTGATTGTTTTACTGTGCTGATAGGAGCAACAGATCAGGGAGAGGTAAGGTGGTTTCCTTCGCACCTGATCCAAATTCCATTAAAGCTGGTGAAAAGATTTCTAATAATATTAGAGCCATGACGGGATCACTGCAGCCAGCATTTCCTGCTACCCTTGCTGGTAGCATTGCCTACTTAGTGTTCACTGTGGGCTGTTGTCTGGATTTCCCTCCTTTGTGTTAACTGAGCAACATAAAAGGATCAGTCATTACAATTAGGAAGTTTTCCACCTCTGCCTACCAAGAAACTGGTCTTTACTGGTTTAGAGGTTTCTCGGTCATTGTACCTGCTACTCACCGCTACAAAATTAACACAGTTGTAGTACAAGTGTTGATGGGGAAAGCTTAGATCAAAATTAAGGATTATTTTTTGTCAATGACTCTCACTGCGTGGGGACCTAAGCACCCACACAGCTCTCAAATAAGCTAAGTGGACCCTTGGTGCCATGTTACTTTCAAATCTGCCCACTTAGTTTATGAATAGAATCAGTTACGTTGGCATTTATGTAATCTGTGTTATTCCTTCTTGTAATTATGGGCACAAAGAAAAGCTGATATTAAAAAAGCATCTCTTGAGGTGGAGATCTAGGGTGTTAGTTATTTGGATGAAGAGGCTTTAGTTCTTTCTTATGCCCCTTTTGTATTTGAATGTTGTGTGCTGTGAAGGCTGGAAGATGGTTCTGTACTAGCAAAAGCTTAGGGTGCCTTCTGTGCTAAGTTTATTACAGTGCAGGGAGACTTACCCACTGCCAAAAACATTTGACAAAGCATGGAAGGAGTCCACTTTCCTCTGTTAGACAGGTTTGCAAAAAGTTGGAGGAATACGTGTTATTTGGTTATGAAACTTTGTAGGTGTGCACACCTGTATTCAACCTAATCTTATGAGTGCAGGTGACAGGTGCATCTCTGCATCTAAGATCAGCTCCAAATTCCCTGCTTATTTCTTAGCTTGTAGCTAGCAGCTCTTCCAGCCCATTGTTGTTTAGCAGCTCTGCCTTATGAAAGGGTTTGACCACTACAGCTTTACAATAATACATCTGTACTCTTGTTATAGAAGCATTTTAATTAGTGATGTAAGAGCCAGCTATGAGTACCGCATTAGATCCATGTGAGCTCCTAGTTGTGGAATAGTTTATATTATCATAAATCTTCTTGAGATGGATTTTTCATCCCCTGAAACATAACATTAGCCTCACCTGCACCTGAACTTTTGTGTATAATTTAATACCAAAAGCAGGAGAAAGCACTTCAAGTGATTTCCTGTGAACCTTCACTTCAGGTAAAAGAGGAGACAGACACACTCACTGTCTGGAAAGTGATTGACTGTTAGATCAATAGATGAGAGAGTTTGGTGGATGGGGTGATATTAGACGCAGTGTATGAAGCAGATTTTCTTTTTCTGTGGAGAGTGCCCATCTCCCAGATGGTATTTAGTTATTTATGCCAAAAGATGGGCTTGCAATTGTGAAGCCATTCTTGTCCAGCTAAGAAATCTATGGCATCTCTCAACTACTGAAAGCATTCAGTTGGCACCCGACTTACTGGCCAACAGGCATATTTAGCATCTCCCCACAAAGACCCAGTGATCTTTGAAGGATGTGGTAATATAGTACAATGTTTCATGTGAAATAGTTGCCTTTTAATGTAGTCAGCATGCATGATGCCATAAACCCTGTGGTAGTTATTTACAGAGTAACTTGTGCTGTTAAGTGAAACTTAAAAAGGGAAAGCTTTTTGTAATCAATAATTGAGTTAATTTAACTCTGCCTGCATCGTATCCTTCCTGTGTTGTGTTGATTCAAGTCTGGAGCCCTAATTTAGGTAAAACTTTAGGCAGAAGCACATTATTCTGAGACAAGGTGCCTACCTGCAGATGCGATTTTCATCAGTGTGAGCCGAGGACCATAGCATGTTTGAGGAGTAGACCGTAAATTAAGGCCTGCACTGTCTAGCCATTTCCTCTCAATCCTGCTTTTGGCTTTTGCTTTATGATTTATAGTCACATGTCAAGAAACAGATCATAATGGTTATCTCAAAATTCGTTGTTATTTTGCAGTGTTTTTATGAGACCAATAGTCTAATGCTGCAAAGTTGTTTGTAATGTTTAGTTTCTACACCTAAAGCAGTGAGGTATCCATGGTAACTGTCTCGCCTGTACACGGTACCCCAGGCTGCCTTTTCACATAGGTCAGAGCACACACATTCCCAGATACTGACTCAATTTAGTCTGCCTTAAACATCAGGTATTTTTAAAAAGACACTGGCTCTGACTTTTTATTTAATAGAATTTTGTATTTAATTATCCATTTGAGCCTTTGTATTCTGCTAGTGAAAGCACTCTAAAAAGCCTTTGCCACTGTAAATATGTCTGTTGCCCAGACCTATCAAAATTAAACCTGGATCTTGTGCTGAAAACGCTAAAGGCTCTGCAGCAAGGAAATGCCAAATTAAAGTTTCTGCTTTACCACCAAAGAATCATCCTAACAGGAAGCTTGGAATAGTGTGATTTCATCTAGGTCCTCCATCAAGTACTCATCAGGTACAGTTTCCTTTGACTTCTCCTGTAGTTGAGGGTGCTCCAGGATTAGACCATGAAGATTATCCTCTTTCCTTCCCCATCTTCTTGTTGATTTTCAAAATAACATGTACAGTGAAGATTTGTTTCTGTTCTAATCTATATTGACTTTTTTGCTGTTATCTGAGGTAGTTATCTGCATATATCAAAGCCTGAAGAAAACTCTCTGCAAAACTGAATGCTGTGCTTGGAACTTTTTTCACCTGCCACCCTACTTCCATCTGAAGCTTGTCCTGTCCTTTTTTTTTTGGCATAATTTTGCTTCATCTTGGCTTGTTGTGTCAGTTCCAATGCTTTTGCTGGAATGAATCATCAGGTGTGTTTCTTCTGACCATTCAGGTTAGTGATTTGAGTGTAAAGGAGGAGGAACAGGTTCAACTTTTAACCAGATGCTGCTTTTCCCAAGATGCTTTCGCTTGCCCTTTTCCAGTCTCCTCCAGAGCTGTTTTACCGAAGGAGGAGGCATGATTAACAAAGTTTCTTGAGAGGGAGAAGCTACAAATCAAATGTCACACGTATTACAATGTGTCATTGGTACAGCCAGAGGACAGGGAGGAAAAAGGCACATTCAGAGGGGACAAGAAGGAAGAAAAAAGGTGGCAAACAGCAAAGCAGGAGAGACACAATCCAGATCCTCTCCCAGTCTTCTTCATCATCCCTTCTGCACTATATAAATCTGTCAAGCTTTTGGCCAAGTCTTGGAAGCTCTGGGTGCCACAGCTAGAATACTAATACTTGTTGCACATGTAGTGAATTTTAGGCCAGAGTAGGACATTAAGTATGTAGGCGGAGGCATCTGCAAAGTAACACTCAATCCTTAGCAGTGAAAAAGCCATTTCATCATCAAGTGGACTCACAGGGAGACAGAAAGGCACTTAATATGTATAGGAAACCAATTTATGAAACAAAGTCATTGCAAAGTTGTAATTAATCACAAGAACTAAATAATGGTGACATTCTGGGCAGTGTTATTTAGGGCTAAATGAGGGATCTGGTGTTCATAGGCTGTCATCAGAACTGAGAATGGTAATGCTGTGGCTGTCTCTGCCATGCAAAGGCATTCCTTAGTGTCTTAGAGGGCAAGGTATTTTGGGCCTTGCTAGTATAAGAACAGCAAAGTAATCTGTAGGAGGCAGAAGGACAAGTTTGGAGAGTAACCTGGCTGAGCAGGTGAGCATGGATACCCAGTTCAACATCAGCAGAATGTCTTACTGAAGAAGGGAGCCTTGAACTTTTAAGAGGCTGCCTTTTGTTCAAAAGCTGAAGGGTTTCTACCTGCCATTGTTTATAAACCAGTAGTATTTTGCTAAGCAGATGTTAAGGCAGATACATAAAATACAGACCTTTTCCATGTGAGGATTTTGTCAATGTACTCTTTTTTTAGCAATTCTGCTTTTTGCCTCTCAAATGTAGGACTCCAGCTGATATTTTAGGTCTGTGTAGTGCTCTGCTCTGGGTGGCTTCTCATCAGAGATTTAATAAAAACAATTTTATTTTTCAATCTATGTTGCATTGCACCGGTTTTTGGATCCAATACAAATAGACTTGGTATACTTCATGTTCTGCTTTGAACGTATGCGGATTGCCAAAGAGGATCAGACTAGAGGATTAGAGTTCTGTCTCTCTGTGTGGCCATCAGCAGATGCTTCAGAAGAAGGTTTAAGAATCCCCACTGTAGGCAGAGTTGAAATTTTCTATTCTTCTTGAAGTCTTGGGATAATCGCTAACAGTAAGATCATAAATCTGTGGCCCCTAAAGCATGAGATTTTCTCTTCTTTCCCATAGCTGTTTTTTTTTTAACATTTGCTATTGTAACTAGTTTCACTTGTTATAGAAATGCCCAAATTCTCTTTGAGTCTTGCTGGATTATTGGCCTAAATGACTTCCCATGATAATAAGTTCTGCCATCTAATTATGTCTGGGTTAACAAATATTATTTTTATCATTTTTTCATTGACCATCTTTACATTCCATTAGAAACCCCTTCTGTGTTGGGAGAGAAAACAGGAATTCCTGACCATGCCATCTCCTCACTATTTATACTTTTCTATACTGCTCTCTTTTAATCTTTTTTCCAAGGCAAGCAATCTCAGTCTTTAATACCACAGTTTTTCCACACGTGTATGTGCTCCCAGCACTTCTTTGAGATGGCAACCTGTAGTACACACTGAATTTCAGGGGAAACTGTGCCATTGATCTTACTTAGTATAGATGAAGTTAGTGTTCTGTGTCCTGCCTTTTCAAACTTCTAACAGGGTTTTCACAGAGGTATTCTAAGTCAGCAGCAATGCTGCATTTGGAACAGAGGATTTTACTAATAATCAGAGTAACCTGAAGTGTGAATTTTGTAGCTGCTAAGACTGTTGGTGGGTTTTGTTTTGTATTCAGTCAAAGCACTGGCTGGCTGGCCTGCATATACAGTCTGATTTCCAGTTATTTGAACAGTAAAGTTCATCTTGGTTTTCATAATGCTATTGAGCCCTAATGTTGGATTGTTGCATGACACTTATCAGAGAGATGCCATTAGTGGGGATATCAGCACTCTTGAAACACAGTAGAAAAAAATACAGTCTTAGGACCTCCAGAGCAGGTTTTCTCCAGGCTGACCATCAATCTATGCTGTGCTTAGCATCTCTAAAGAAGCATATGACATTGTATTTCCATAGCTACATGCTGTGCATGTAGGAACATTCCAGTGATAATATATTTCTCCTTGGATGCAATAGAATTTTGGGCATTATAATGGCAACAGAACAGCTTCAATAATAAATGTATACGAAATATATTACAATGAAACAGCTACTGCACATGTGTAGCAATCTTATCTGTGACATAAATAACTCAGCAGTTTTAACAAATATTAAATATAAAGGGGCAATTTAATATTATGGGTGAACAGCTTGCATATTAAATTTTATATAAACATGAATCTGTCTTTTAGTAGTAGGAATTTGAAAAGCTGAGACAACCTCATGAAAATGTGATTAATGTGTCTTCATCGTCCCCTTGTCTCTACCTTTGAAGAGATGATTTAATTTCAAGCAAGTTTTGGTCATTTTTTCAACCAATTCTGGAGTGGCTTCAATTTGTTGGGGTTTGGTTTTGGATTTTTTTTTTCTGTTCAACCTAGATAAGGACTTTTTCCTGATTTTGTGAAACTTAGCATTTAGAAATTGCTGTTGTTCCTTAACTAAGATGGCAGCTAAGAAGCTATTGAGCTCTGACATGACAGCTAATATACCTCTGAAAGTTATTAAAAACAGAATGTATTTGTTACTCTCTTAACAACATTTCAGTTTCATTCAGCAACTTTGGCTAATAGAAACAGTGTATGAAACTTCTGCTGCAGTGTTACACAAAGTCAGAATTATTTCTGTGGCACTCTTCAAAGGACGTTATTAGGTTTATTTGTTTGAACTGATGAAATCTTAGATTCCAAGAACAGAAAGCTAATATTCGCCTCTAATTTAAAAGGGAAGATTGAGAACTGCTTTGAAAACAGAGAGTTTTTCCTAGTGAAAGGTACCTTGAAATATCAGAATATGTGTCTGTCATTTGAAAGAGATGCTGTGTTATAGAAACTTCAGATATGCCAGAAAAGACCAGCTCCAACACTGTCACTGCAGTTTTGTGAATCAATAAGTAAAAGCCAGGATATACTCTGAGTGACCATGGATGGGTGCTTAGCCTGCTCACTTCTTAATAATATTAATGGGAGTTGAGGTAGCTTGCCTAACCTGGGGTCTAAACCAAGACCTGATTCCTTGCTCCTGGGGAATAAAGCCTCCTGAGGAATTCAGCAGTCAGATTATTCTAGAGCCCAACTTTTCCACGTGGCAGCACAGCCTTTCCCAGAGCAGAAGCAGAGCTCACATCTTAACTTCATTTGGTCATAAGATTACCATTTCTCATATTTTGTCAAGGGGTCTTTTCCTTCAAGTTTGTCCTTACCTCATAATCCCAGGTCACCATTAATTCTTAGTTACTTGGGCTCCGATGCTGGCAGTGGATGTACTCATTTGCCATTTGAGGAAGAGGAGATGCGGTGCTTTGTGACAATAGTCAAGTGTCAGCAGCTATGTCCTTGCTGAGAGCCAGTAGCAAGCATCTGATCTCCTTTTAGCACAAAGCATCAACAAGTCCTCAGTAAGAGGTTGCTTAATATTTACTTGATATTTTCCACCCCTGACAATCAGAATCATGAGTTGAGCTCCTAAGAATGAAGAAATTACTTTGATTTTATTTCTTAATGATCGAAACTCCAACAACTTGGGGTTTGGGGTTTTTTTCCTCCTTTTTGTTTTTCTGGTCCTCTGGCTTTGGCCACACAGATTTCACATTTCTGGGAGCTATTCTTGAGACCAGGAGCACTAGAAATTAGGGAGGGTAGGGGAGTGGTTTGGTGGGTTTGGGTTTTTTTTTAATGTGAACTGGCATTTTCATAAAAGCACGTAACTCTAGGTGCTAAGTCCGAGATTCCAGCTATCGTGAAAATAATAATGCATTTGAGAGAGTTAACAGTAATGGAAAAGTCTCAATTAAGTTTACTGGAAAATTATTCAAACTATTACTTTTTTAAAACCAGGGAACATGAACTGTAAGTATTTTTCAAATTATCCCTGTCAAAATGGATAACTAATAAAGACCAAGTGCTAGATTTGTAGTGTTGTCTTACCTACTCTATCTTTCTGTTAGTCTGAATGCCTCCTAATTTCATAGATATAGTGAAATCAGTACATTAGTTGGCTTCGGTCCAGCTGGGAATTGTTCTCCTCTGCTTAGAAATGGAGAAAGGTGCTTTGTTATATTTGCCATGCTGTGCACTGTAGTGCAAAGGGCGAATCTGCCTATCACTGCGATTAGCACTTAGGACATCTCATGCTGTATCACGACCTCATCGAGGCTATTCTCTTGAGCGGATATGTGCTTGTTTTCCAGTAAGGTAGGTGCTAAGACTACATGGTTTCCATATACCGTTGATAACACTGGAAGTTTAAATACTGCTGCTGACCTGAGCTGCCACAATTTTGGCTCCAGTTTTGCTCCATGGATAGGAGCTGCTTAAATATGTTTTGACAAGCTGTTTTCCTTTGCAGTAGCCACAGTTTGTGCCAGACTGTAGGAGGGCAAACTCTTTTGGCCTAGCTTTGTATGTTGGTGTTTCAAGAATTTAAAGTAAATTCAGGTTTTTCCTTTTAAGCTGTTTAGTCTCTGATTTATACAATGTTTAAGCACCTAAATATCCAGGTATACTTGGAGACAGACAGACACACATGCTCTCTTGGTCCAAAAAGGCAGCAATGATTTGATATCTGTTTTCATCTGAGAATGCAAGGGGCATTTCTTAGAAGCATAAGGCGATGTTGATTGTTTCGTCAGGCACTGGAGATAGGGTTGCTCATGGTTATCAAAAGCACATCTGTAAATTATGACAGTACAGAATCTGGCAGATACATGTGCCACATGTTATGGTGTTCAGGCAGGAATGAGTAGCATTAGAGGAAAAATAGTTGGTTTTGATGAGGTCTTGGGATTGTTTTGAGACACATGTATCTCATTATTATTTTGCAAGGTAGTAAGTGCTGAAAGTTCCTTTTACTATTACTATATATATATATATTTTAATAAAATAGATATACAGAACAGTTCTAGCTGAGTAATTAATATTGACTGGGAATGTTTGTCTATATAGGAGAAGGTGGTACAGGTCACAGTTTAATGTCATTTCCACAGTAAAACTCCAAACCACTAAGTACTCATTTGGTATTGATACAAACCAGAACTCATGTCAAATCCACTGAAAAAAATCCAGAGGCGTCGTAACCTTATTGCAAAATAATCCTGATATCTTGGTTTAGAAAATGTATAGGTTCCTTCAAATGTAAGTGGTAACATGAGTACCTGGAATGCCTTAGAACAAGTTCTGAGTTTCTGAAGTGTGTTCATCAATCTTTACTAGTAGACAAGGATGAAACTGAGAAATCAGTGGAGCTGCTGGTGAGTAAAAAAGAGCAGATCAAAATTGGAATACAGAAGTGCTTCCTGAGCCACTTTGAAAATCCTGAGCCAACAAGTGAAGATCCTAGCCTTTCTAATTCAAAATAGGGCAGGCAGTACCTCTTCAGTGCCCCCTTATCTAGTAAATCGGCTGTCTGTAATGCTTTGGCTTTGAAGTTCAGCATAATAGCAACACGGTGAAACAGAATTTCATAATGAAAATGCTATTTGACCACTTCTATTATTTTTCCCCTAGCTACCTGTTTCCAAATGTTCTTAAAACGTCAAAGCACAGCAGAGCTCATAAGTATGCGCCTGGAAATTGTCTGTTTTGGTAAATATTCACATTAAGACACTTAGGGGTAGATTTTTCTTGCAGAGCACGGGGAGTTCCACATAGAAATCCTGTTAACAAATAATAGGATTTGTGTGCATAACTCCCTGTGCATCACTTTGAAAGTTTACCCCCTGCAGCATAAGAGTTAGATAATTTTAGCGTTTGAAAATTATGCTTTTTAGATCTGGTCTTTTTCTACGGTATGTTATTGATGGTGCAGTCATAAATACTTCTGAATAATTGTGATCAAATCTTACATTGTTTTCTTTCAGTGGTGGAGAACTTGGGTTATTGTGCATCTCAGTGCTTTGTCTTCTACTGGAGAAAGTTAAAAAGGAAGAATTACATAGATGCAAACATGATCTGTTTTGTAAAATTGCACAATTTATGACTAGAGTTGGAAACCAGAAACCAAATGAGCAACAGGTCAAGCGAGTGAGAGTGACAGTAATATTTGCCCACAACAAAGACCTGTTCTATATATACAACGATATATGCAGTAATGTAGACTGTATATATAGTTATTTGGACAAGAAACAATAGAAAGTTGACAGTAGTAATCTTCTATGGGCTAATAGTAAAATTTTATAATATAAATAATCAAACTGTATTTTAAAAATGTTTTCTTCTTAGTCTAATCTGAATGCCCCAATGCTGAGGTTTTCACTAATCCAAACAGTTTTTCTCTCCTGCTGTATTCATAGTGGAGACACTTTTTAGAGATCTGCCAAAAAAATTTTTTCTTTTAATATGACACTTTCCTGAGTTTCTTCAGGGTGTGAAATTGCACAGTTTTCAGGCAAAGCCTGGTTTTCTTGCAATGTGTCCAGTATTCTTTTCACTATCCATACTGAAAATAGACTGTCAATAGCATGTGTTTTGCAGTATTTTGGCACCTTAGCTTCCAGCTTTCTGTGGAACCTGGAACTGCAAAGAAGAGAAGAATTAAAAGACTGCTAAAAAAAAAAAAAAGAATAACTTTTTTAAAACCACTGTGGATTGGTTTTAGAGAAGGGTTGTGCTTGTAGTTCTTTATTTTATCTGAAACAGTTAATGAATCACTGCACTAGTTACAACCTCAGGTTTATCAGTTGGCATTTGTGATGTAGGCAATTTGTATTAAGACAAGTGGGATTAATACCAGATTTGTGTAGGGTTGAACAATGGCATATTTAAAATGTGGGGCGTCTCTGCCTAATGAGAGACAGCTGAGAGGTGTGGGTGGCCAGTTTGCTCTCCTAGGAGAACTGTGTCATGAATTTTGTTTGGTTTGGGTTTTTTTTTCTTTTTGGAGTTGTATAAAAACTTTTGCCAGACAAAGTACGTGTCTACTCATTCTCTGGTTGCTGGCGAAACTCCAGTTGATTTTGATTTTGGTGGAAGCAGAACTGGACACCAGCTGGCCCCAACCTCATGTTTAAAAGTGCTTTTTCCCTGGGGTGAATCAATGCCCCAGTGTGCAAGTAACTGCTGTTGGGAGTCATATTTTATTGGTGAAAATACATGAGTTTCAACTATCAATTGGCTGTGAAAACATCTTGTTGCAAAAAAATCAAACCCGGGAAAAAGCTCACTCTGTGTAAAAACAAACAAACAACCCCCCAAAATAAACAACCTCCCACAATTTGCAGGCCCCCTGGAAGTTGCTGGCATCATGAAGGCAGAAATTTTCCCCTTTGTGGACATAGTAGGAGTCAAGACTCTGGGGTTCTCTTCCAAGCTTGCGCTTGTGCAACACTGTGCAGATGGTAGCTGTGTGCCTCAGTTGAGCCATTTTGGAGGTGAGAAGATCTCTGTGCCATCTTACATTTCAAGAGCAGGCTGAATCACAATTTAAAGGGTTATAAAACTTCCATACGTGGTATATTTGCAGAAGTCACTTGCATATAACTATTTATCCTACCATGTTTTTTCTTCAAGGAAAATAAAGGAACAAAGTGGTTCAAAAATGGGTGAAAACCAACAACAAAATCATCCTGAAGCAGACACTCAGACCAAGCTGAATAGAAATTTCATTTATAAATGAGGAGAAGAAATGTGTAGGCGTTTTTTAAACAGCCTTCATAGAAAGCCAGTCTTCTAACCTCATCTATATTTACCACAGCAAAAAGTGGCATGATGTCTTCAGAGATTATGTGAAATGACATATTTTTGTTACCCAGCTTGTTCTCCTAATGTAGACCACAGGATCTTCAAATAGTTTCTGTCTGAGAAGCCACCTAGTCGTGATTTAGTAACTGCCAGCAATACAGACTATCACACCTCTTCTTAAGCTGTTCCAATAGCTAAATGCCATTACTGTTACATAAAATGAAGCTAAAATTCATAACCCACAAACTGAATAACCCAGATGCCTCTGCCTCTTTTCTACCTGAATTTCTTTGTCTCAGGCTTCTCACCAGTGAGTCCTATGCCTTTATCTTGTAGACTCAAGTAACCCATTATCAGATTTCTCATGTAGATAGCCAGAAACACAGTTCGTGTAGTTCGTATTTAGACTGATAAGCTCAATAGATTGAAAGACTTGAATTTTTGATGAGAAGGCATGTTTTATTCTTTTATCACTTTTGTGGAGCTTCTCCAAATCTTATCCAATTTATCAGCATTCTTCTTGAATTGTAGACACCAACTTGTGATTTAATATTCACACAGTAGTGAGCCCCTGCATGTGGAGAAGTAGGATCATCTCACAAGTCCTACATAATAGTTCTTATTATCCTTTCCTGAATGATGTGATTTTTGGGAGTTGTCATTCCACTGATTTTTCTCCAAGACCTTCCATTCTTCCTCAGAGTGATATCCTTCTAGAACAGAGTCCTTTATATTTTGATGTTCTGCATTTTATTTTTATTACATCTATAGCTAGATGTGCAGAAGTTCAGCTATAATGAAGCTCATATTGTTCTAGCTAGTTTAATAATTGATGCCTAAATTGTTACCTGTTACTTGACCTCATCCCCTTTTCTTCTTGTGTTCTTTCTAAACACAATTAATAATTATTTTTTTTATTCTTCCATTTAATTGAAAGAAGTCAGGCAGACAATAAGTACTCCATGAGGTTGCCCTTTAAGAAGCCCATACACTCACTTATGATTTCTTGCTTTAAATTGCATGTGGAATTCTTGTCAGTCACATAAATGTTAGGCCATTTGATAACTATCCTTGTGGGGTTACTTCATCAAAAATTTTGCCTTGCAGAATTGTGTCACACCACCAGTCTATCAAACTTTACCAGAGTGATATTTTCATGATTAGCAAAATCAGAAGATAATCTTCAGAAGTCTGAGAAGGTCTATTTTTTTAAACCATGATTGAGTCAATTATTACAACACGATGCCAGTATTGTAACTGCCATCAGTTTAGAGTAGCTTCCTTAATTTTGTGTTAATGGAGCTCAAAATCAGCCATTCCTTTGTTTTTCAAAAAATTGATATTAACCTCACTGCAGTGGGTTTGATATCAGTAAAAAATATAAGAAGTAATCCTGTGTACTTTTTCAGAATTATCATTCCACATTAGATTTCTCCGAGTTCTCTGGAATTTTGTATCTGGAACAGACTTCCTGAAAACTTGTATTAGTAGACCAAAGGTCCTAGCCAGCTCCTTTTCTGTACTTGGCTACAAGTTATTGAAATCTGAAGTTTTAATATGCCGGATTTTCATGCATTCTCTTGGGTAAATACTGAAATATATTCACAATATCATCCCATGTATCACAGAATAATATTTTTTGGATGTGGCTACTTTTTTCTGTGTTATCACTGATAATCTCAGCATTTCCACTTCATTATTTTAATATAGAGTGAAAAATAGAAGAGATCACCAGATCATATAGTCCAGCCTTCTGAACGTCATAAATATCATTCCAGTTCCTTTAGAAGTGTGCAGACTTATATAGGATAGGACAAATAATTTTTGGAACTGTTACACAGTGATCTGGTGCTGATGCACGTATCCACAATAAGCCTTACGTGCCTCTCTCAGCCATTGCTTCCCTGCACGGGACACTCTGCCCTTATGTGGAACCAGCCTTTTGCAGTATCAGAGGATGAAAGTGAATAAACCGTTGTATTAAGACATTTAAATCAAGATTAAAGACTAACTAGTATAATAAAATGTGGACCAAGAAAACATAGTTTGTTTATGTCTACGTGTTCTTATTGGAATATTTTTTCCCTATTGGAAACTTTTGTCTGTAAATCCCTAGCTATTTAAAACTGCAACAACAATAGCCATTTTTTGCTTTCTTGTGTCCCTAGTCTTTATCCTAGCTTTTGTTAGAGACAATACAGTAGTATTCATGGGTAACAATAAGACTATTATGTTTCATCGTGTTTTTTTCAAAGCTATACAATGTTCTAGCCATTATAGAAAGACTGCAGTCAGCTGAGTGATGTTTACATGCCATCTCCATATCCTAATAAGAGGTATAAAAGAATGTGTATTTGTAGCCAGCAGGGGAGAGATTCAGCTTGAAATGTCCTGACTTCTGCCACTTGTAGAACCCTAGCTGAGGGAGAGCACTATGCTGCTTTTACTTTTGACCTCTGCTTCAGTAGTGTGTGTGTCAGTAGTAGTTGCTGCAAACTGCTTATTCATGCTACTGATGTGATCACTTGCTTCTGGGCAATATTAATGTTGCTATACTAACTTAGGACACCATTTACAAGGATGTCAGTGCAGTGACATAGCTGTCTCTCTTGCCCTGGCAGCAGTTTGTGTCCTGATGGGGCTGTTCTTGACTATGTTTTTGGCATTCTTATAAAAGCATGCCCAGACACTTATGCCAGCGGGATCGGCACTTTTTCTGGGAGAAGGATCTCTCCGGAATTTTCTAGCATGGTGCTTCACACCATGATGGGCTGGAGGTGACTGATGTTTCTGATACTTTGAGTGAGCATTTGTGTGTTTCTCAGCTCTGGTTCACACTGCTGGGCTCTTACACTCTTGGGTAGTGGCAAAGTCATGTGGCTGCCCAGGGTCATCACAAAAGGAATGAAGATCCCAAACTTGCAAATATGTGAGCTGAGTCTGAAGGAGCGTTTTTTTGCACAGCTTTCAGGCAGAGCAGAGGTTCTACCACATTCCTGCTTTTCAAACATGGTGTCCTTGACTTTTGACACTTCAGCTTCTGAGAACTCTGTGTTGTCTGGATTCATGGGAGGTTGAGAGAGAGAGGGAAGGAGGGAGAGAGAGTAGGAATCCTAATAATTAAGACCTGCTCCCTGGGACAAGAAGTGAAGTCTGTGCCTTAGTTTGGGTATGGGTGGAGCAGGATTCCCTCTTCCATAGCTGATCGGAGAAACATTTTCATACCATTGCTCCTCCTGGTGTCTTTGAAGGTAGTGAGGCGGGAAAAAGATCTGAGATGTGCCAACAGTTGCTTGCTTCCAGGCAACAAGACCCGAGTGCTAAATGATTCATTTTATTATTCAAATGCTATTTCATGGTCTTAAAATGTTCTTCCTGATAAAATAAAGGCTGTTTTGATTGAACAATAAAGCTTATGACCATGGTATTGTTCTTAACTATATATAGATGGCTTTTGGTGTTTCTTCCTGTGACTGCATTTTGACTGTTTATATAATTTACCTTGGCACACTGTTAGTCATCAGCAGATTGCATAGATTGCTGGTTGAGGTTGTTCTCCAAGCTCTGAGTGGTTAATCAAGTGGTATGGCACACGCCAGCCAATCTGATTAAAAGATCTTGTCCCAAAGCAGTGCCTGTCTGTATCAGGTCCTAGTCGGGTATTGAGAAGAGTTTCTGCTCTATGATCTTATTCGTGTGATATGATTTTATAATTCTGTGATATATATGCCTGAGAGAGTTTGAAAAGGGACTTCATCCTTGTTCTTACTCCATGTTTCTCAGTTGTGGTGGGAACTTTTTCCTCTTCCATAATACTTGTGCCTTCTTCGGGAGACACAGAAAATGAGGTTCACTTTACTCTTAAGAGACTGAGTTTGGTCACAGCTAGAGACAGGATGTTTAGCAGGAGAAGCCGATGCTCTTAGCCTTCCCAAAATGTCTTATGAGCTTGGTTAGCATACCTTATCCATGCATGCAGGCTTAAATCCCATCGCAAACTAGGCTGGAAAGCAATCTATCTCTGTGTAAGGTCCTCAGAGACTTGATTCTTTGTCTTCCTCTGTAATATAGAGCATGCTGGCTTAAGCTTAGCTGGAAAATCCACCTAATAAATTCCCTGGCATCGCACTCTTTATTTTTCTTGCAGGCATTGTATTTATGGCTTTTGATTTTTTATTATAGACCTTGCACTTTCGTCGACTGTTTGAGGGAACTCTGTATATGCTATTATCAAATGAAAATATCAAAATATGAGAACCATGAAAGAACGGCTGTTTTGTGTTGTTAGGCTTCACATACAGAATATTGCATTTTGGCACTACTTTGAGGTGGACAAGCCCATTCTCCTTGAGGTCCTTGAAGCAGTGAAGCCCCACTGTGGCATGTGGTTGCTCTTGCAAATATTGCTAAGTTAACAAAGAAGTGTGAGTGAGTAATGCTTCTTGAGGTGTTTCTGGGACTTGCTTCCCCACTGTTTGCTGTCTGTGGTGACCACAGAGATGTCTCAATTGAAAAATTGACTGCTGCACTAATGTGCAGGTGCTGATGAGCTTGTAAGTACTGAAATTGCTTCTGGTGCATATATTTTTAAGAATCTTTTTTCATTAAAAGCAGTAGGTGAGTAAAAATAAGGAAGAAGTTGTCCCATTTTACTGCCAAGTTGATTAAATGAACGGGTTTTCCCCTTCTATGGTACTATCAGAGACCTTGCCGTACTTACTTCTTTATAAAAACTTAGGTTATATATAAACCTACAGTTGTTGTGTCACCTACTGCCTCTGTAAAGCTGAATGTTGACTACGGGTGTTCCCAGGAGACTGAAGGCAAAATAAAACCACTAAATAATCGGTACCCCCACTCATAATTCCATGTGGCTCATGTTGCAGAACATAGGCAAATTGGAAGGGAAGATCCTCAGAGAGCAGCATGCAAATTTTGACTGGTTGTGGTTTTGGAAGTAAAGAAACAAGGAAATACAGAGAATGCTTTTTAAGCTATTCTATCAAGTGTCATATCTTTGTTTTAATATTTCATGTGATGTGACTTCTTTCAGATGATCAGCTGGATTATTTGAGATCAGAGAAAAGGGAGTGATACTGCTCAGCTGCAGAAAATAGGAAGAAAGTACTGCCACACTTCAGGGTAGGGCACAGGCACTCTGACTGCAGAACACTGGATCTTTGTAGAATTTGTTCCAATATACGCATCTTACAGATAGTCAGTAAGAATTATTGAGGTGGAGGTATTTGATTTCTAATCAATAAGTTTAAAAGAAACTTTGAAGAAAGTTTATATAGCAGTGTCCTAGAATTCTTCCCATGGGATTTGTTAGAGAAGACCATTAGATGTTTGTTTTCTGGACAGCTTTACTATTTGTGTGCTCACTAATTATAATGGAAAGACCTAATAAATTATGGATCTGTGTTAAACAGCTTGCTTTTCAAACAAAGGAAATTGGCCATAACTCTAATTTCTTCTATTTTTATCTTTCTCCTAAAGGGCAACACTTTAAGGAAAATACTCCTGTATCGCTACTTTAAAGGAGAATATGGAAGTGGTATGAATGGACCTCTGTCAGCCAGTTACAGCAAAAATGCACAAGTGGGAGGTAAATCAACACAGATCATTTAAAGAGAACAAAATTAGCAGCACCGTTTTTTCTAATAGGTGCATTGGAAATGCTCCAGGGATTCAGTTGCTAAATAAATCCAGCATGTTCTCTAACCCGTTAGAAGAGAGGTAGTATCAGACTTTTCCTATTTTTAAGTTGCACGCACTTGTCTCAGATGGCTCGTGTGCATTTGGCAGTACTGAAGCAAGGACTTTCCCTGTGTCCCTCAGTCAATCATTCAATTTGGGTCTAATTGGTAACATCATTTTAATTCACCAGTAAATCCACATCCAGAAATTCAGCAAAGCACAGATAAATTTGGCAAAAAAAAAATGTTACTGTTTCTGGAAACTAGAAGTTTTTTTTTAAATTCCAGATCCATTATTGATATATGGATATATATCTGTTTCTGTTTCTGAAACAGAAACAGACTGTTTCTGTGTAGACACTGGAAATGTGTACAGTCTTAATATCCTGCACACCAAATTTTGATCCCTAATAAACAGCAGAGTAAAGATTTACTGGTTTTTATAATTCTCTTCTAATAAGCATGTGTGTGTATGTGCATGTGTATGGCTTCATCACAAAGTCTGAACCATCTTAATGACTTTAATCAAAGCAGTGCTGACTGATAAAAGTATTATTGTATTTTTCCTAGTGAAGTAGATGCAGTTGCATCTGTAAAAAGGTAAATATAGCAGGAAAGATGATAATCTGTGATAATAAAAGATAGTTGATATAATACAATTTAACGTAATTACTTAAGGCCACACCTCTAATTTTGATTGACTCAGGCCTCGGTTCTTGCAGAAGGCCATCATGATGTTGATTGTCTAGAAGTTATATTGGCAAAAGCCCTTCTCTAGAGAGTCATACCTGTAACCAGAGTGGATTTATCAGTATACAGTCTTTGTATAGTTTAGGCCTGAGATTGAAAAGCAGGTTTAAAAGTGGTCTTAGAGTACTGACCGTACATACAGCTTGGCATATGCAGCAGTGCAGTTAAAAAAGGAGTTTGATGGACTAATCAGTGTCATTTCCAACTTCCTTATTGTATGAATATCACGACAAAACAATGGTTTGGGCTTTTGTTTTATTTTTTATTCTTGGAGCCCGACATTTCAGTTTCACACAAAAATCTTGTTTGTACCAAGGGGAATTTTGCCTCAAACAGAATTTCAACATGAAATTTATTACATTGCTGCTGTGTGCATAAGGCAAATAATTATTACTAATAGATTCATTTTTGTATACGTTAGTGAAATAAATGTGAATGGTGTGTATTTGTCTAATTTGCAGGTGGCTTTTCAGGACAAGACTCAGACAAGTCTGGGATAACCATGTTTGATATTCAATGCCTTCTGGATAAGGAAGGTGCATCAGAACTAGTCATAGATGTTATAGTAAACACCAAAAATGATAGAATTTTCTCAGAAGGCATTTTACTTGGTATTGCATTGCTTGAAGGTGGAAATACGCAAACACAGGTACTTCCTTCATTTTCTTATTCACATTGATTTTCAAATGTGTGTAGTCTGGGGACCTTTTTGCTTTGAATTCTGCGGCTAGGTTTATCATTATAATATATATCCCTGTAGTAGAAATGTAAATATGCCCTGTTATTATGCAATATCATATAGTGTAGACTCTTCAATGCAAGGAAACATTTTTCAGCTGTCCCTTTCTGTGTAGCACAGTGCTTCTTTTAATTTGGTCTTTGCCACACACATATTATCTCCAGTTATTTCATATCTCTTTGTAAAATTAAAAAATCACTTTCAAGTTTATAATAGCAAAAAATTAAGTTGTTTTCTGGAAACATTTTGGGACATTTATCAAAATCTCGAGAGAGAGAGAAAAACTGGCCATTTGAGAAGATGAATATCCCATTCCATAGAAAATAACTGCTTTAAAATATGGATTCTAGTTTTTGTGAATGAAACTCCTCTCACTCGACTTTAGCCAAATAAGGTGATTGTTTTACTCTGTGATCAGCAGAGATATCGTAAGAGAGGAGAGATGGTATGAATTACTCCCTGCATTTCCCCGTATCTCATCATTGGCTGTGAAGGGAGCCTAAATAACCAACTTACACCTTGTTGCAAGACTATAAAAGTTAAATGAGAGAAATCCTTTCTTGTATCTTTATTCTGTAAAAAAGAGAATACAATCTGTGACCCTCAGAGAGTGCCCAGAAAATGTCAAATAAGAGAGATTTTGTTGCAGCTTTGTAAAATTAATTGTTAGGGGCTGTAAAAGGCTTTTACTTTAAGACAGATTTTGTAAACTATTGGAAATGGTACTCTGTCTGCTTGACAGTAATACTAAAGGACTGGACTTAATAATCTCAAATATTAATTCTGATTCTGTGCGAAGTGCAAAGAATGTATATAACCTAAGGTATAATTTTACACGTTAGCTTTTTCATGCTTCCTCTTGTTGTTGCATAATAACAATTACCTTTCACTATTATTTGGTGATGGAATAGTATAACTGTAGAATGCGTGGAGAAATAGAGAGTGTCACAAAATAATTTAACTTCAAGTGTAATATTGTGACATTTTAAAGATTGCAAATAGCAGTGTTCACCATTTAATCCAATATAAAAAATGCTATCGTCAATCTTTGTTGCCAGCCTTGTGTATCACTTTGTGAAAAAAAACTGGTCAGGCAGTGACCACCATTTGGCCTGTCCAAGTGAAGTAATTATTCATCATTTATTTAACAAAAAATAGTGTACTTTTTTATGTCTTCTTCCTGCAAAGATTGATATCTAATGAATATATTTTTTGCAGTATTCAACTTACCAGCAACTGAAGGAGCAAAAAAAGTCAGAAAAATTCTTTAAAGTTCTGTATGACCGCATGAAAGCTGCTCAGCAGGAGATACGATCAACAGTGACAGTGAACACTATTGATTTGGGGAGCAAAAAGAAAGATGATGATAGTGACCTAACCATATCTGTTCCCAAAAAAAGAGGTGAGGAGAAACCCATGTAAAAGAGGAGAGCGCCTTGTATTCAAACCGAATGCACAGCACCACTGATACTGTGCTGAATTGATCAATAAGCTTTAATATTAATCATTGCTAATTTTCATCTTTTGTCTGTTTTTCTCTAAACTATAGGCCATCTCTTAAGCTGGCTGCTAGGAATTAGCTTTGACGAAGTCAGTGAAGCTATGCCAGATTACACCAATAGAAGATATAGAGCCATATTTTTAGAGAAGCAGAAGCAGAGGCTGCTGCTAATGGGGCTGTTTCACAAGAGCAGGGGCAAGAACTGACTTCCCTCCCTGTGGTCCCATTGTTCTCGTTATTTATTGTATATGGGAGAGAAATGCTAGGGCTTTTTGTTTTAATGTTCTGTTTCACTCTGGTTTGTGGTTTATTTGAAACATGCTATCCCTGCATGAATGTTGCTTTGATAGTCTTTGTAAATTGCCCAGAGGTCTTTGAAAAATTAGGCACCAACAAGGAAAAAGTTGCTTTCATTATTATTGTTTTCTTATTGTTTAATCGAATGAGGAGAAAGAGTTTCCAAAATGAAGGAAAATTATCTTCTTTTCAGTAAAAGATTCAACCCTGCATCTGAAAGAGGGTATGAAAGGACAGTTAACAGAAGCATCCTCTGCAACATCCAAGGCTTACTCTGTGTATAGAAGAGAAATGGACCCAGAAATAGATCTTATAGGCTCAGGAACAGATGCTGCAAATGCAGAAGAGAAGTCCACAGAAGAAGCAATCATGAGCCCTACCATTGCAATCATGCAGCCAATATTGAGATTTCTTCAGTTGCTGTGTGAGAACCACAACCGAGAGCTTCAGGTAAAGTGTTTTTGAGCTGAGCTCCAAAAGAACTCTTACAGTAGCTGGAACTTCATAAGGGAAGGAAAACATTCCAGTGCCTGGCTCCTGTTGCAAAATAGGATTGTTTAAAATGCTGTGCTTCTTTGGTCCAAGGACTACAATAACTCTTTCAGGGACCACTTACGTACTCTAGTTGAGCTTGTGTTTAGATTCTCAGAATTGTTTGGGGACTGCAGGATAGCCACATGGAGTTGAGAAGGGTCTAAATGTCCCTGCTAGTACGGTTTTTGTGCACAAATGGTGGATCATTTACCTCAGACTTGAAGACCACAGGAAGCTCTTTTTCCTAGGTGTTATGATCGAAGGCTTTGAGGTGCTACATGTGTCCCTGCTATCAGTTCCTCTGGTAGAAATTACTATTCCCATAACAACCTTTGCAAAATGAATTTTCTACAAATATACCTTAGTTCTGTGTCCAGCAGCCTCGCTTAAAGCACTGTTGGGGTGGTTTGAGCTCAGCTACCATCCTGCGTTGTCACTGTGAAGAACCAGTTGCAATGTGCCACCATATCTGCTCAGCTGTGAGGCAACAAGCTTCCAACAGAAGAGTCATAAAAGATGGATAGGGCAAGTATGCGGGACACATATAAGACATTTAAGGCCAGTGCAGATGTTTGCAAAGTTCATTTTCCTAAGCCCTCCTTTCTCTACTGATTTAATCAGATATTGGTTCCCAGCTGCTGCACTAAAGACATATTTTCAATAGTGTGACGTACTTCAATACCTAAGGTACAACAGTCATGTGGTCATAAATTGTTGCCTTTAATATTTTCATGAAAAAAACTGTTTGTTTAACTACACTCTTTTTCTTTTCTTTTCTCCATCCACCAGAATTTTTTAAGACATCAGAACAATAAAACGAATTACAACCTTGTTTGTGAGACCCTTCAGTTTTTGGACTGTATCTGTGGAAGCACAACAGGTGGACTGGGCTTACTAGGGCTTTACATCAATGAGAGGAATGTGGCTCTTGTGAACCAGACACTGGAAAGCTTGACTGAATATTGCCAAGGTCCATGCCATGAAAATCAGGTACGTCTCAACTAACTTGTGGATGCAGAAGAATATACCTGAATGTAAGGTATCTGAATGCTTATCATAATCCTTTTGGTGTTATTAATATCATAAATTCACTTGTAATTACTATGACTAGTCTTAACTCTTTTCAAGCTTTTATAATGACTGAGTAATCCTTTTAAGTCAGAACTCTACACAGTCTCTTCTTGTAGTATGTCTTCTTATGTGGAGGGTTTTCAGTCCTTATGGAGAGAGTTTAATATGTTATGGCTTAAACCTCAGTTTGTGAGACTGGATTTTGGATCACAATTGCAAAAGTACATTGCACACATAATCTTGTTTCCTTCATTTGCATACATTTTGCCTTTGCTGGTGTTTATATAGGTTGTTAACATTTACTTTCCTTAATTCTAGTAACTGTCACAAAGTTTAATATTATCAGCATCCTTATTTACCGTATCAGTAGTGAAATGGATGAGACTAAAGATCATGCTTCTCATTTTTCTCTGCCTTGCTTGATGCGGTCTTTTTAAGTCATACAGCTGTGACTTTTGGTACATGTCTCTTTAGTGCCATGTTGAGACAGTATAGAAAGGTAAAGAATGTAGTTACATGCTGCTATATTTGATCTGAGGAGAGCTCTAATAAAGTTATCACAGTGGATGAAATTTCAGAATTTTTACTATGGATTAGCCATGGGAAAATTGCAATGAGTGAAATTACAAAGGCAATCTATTCTTGGTACTAGAAGTAGCTGAAGAAATACTTGCAGTATTAATGCTACTTCGTTAACATGCCCAAATGAAGTGCAAAGTGCTTCTATTGCCATTGGTGGCAATCAACAGCCTTTACTTAACACTTTAAAAACAAACAAACAGAAATCCTTTAGTGGACTAATTTTTGAATAGTGATGTTTGATTCACTAATGGATGGGAAAAACATCTGTAAAAAAGAACAATTACAGGACTGGAGATGAAAAAAAACCCAAAATCTGTATTTTGAGTTAGCTTGTTCTCCAACAAGTTTAGTTGAGTAGCACTGATAATGGAAGGGAATTATTAGTTATACTTAATTACTTAGACCTACCTGCTAGGAAGTCACTCAAGATTTGAGTTATACTCATTTATACCAATTGCAAGGCCGATTCAGTGAATTTCAGAAGCAAATGCTCCACACACTTGTTTTCATTTTTTCCCATTTCTCTGTATTTCTGGAAACTTTTTCGACCCTATTGTCTTATAAACCTATTAGAAAAAAACACCATAGACATGTGTAACTGACACTTACTTAGAAGGCTTAGGAGGTCTGGCATTCCCACTTTAAAGGCATTTGGGAAGTAGCATCGGTCATAATGAGTTTTGAATTCTGTGTCCTGAATTTTCTTCTGTGCAGGACATATCCAAATGGATGTAGAAAACCTTAGTCTTTGCAAACAATTCACTCTATAACAACATTATTAATGCTGATTGCTGAATGCAATTTAAGAAATTGAGTGTGCAAAATTGATTGTGCCTTCATTCAAGCATATCTTTTATGCCTCTGCATTTGTGAATCTGGTAGTGCTCCTGTGGGCTGTTGTCTCTAACTTTTACCACTTGGTACTAAATTCTGCATGATTCACTGCAAGCATATTTTAGCCCGCACCACCTTTTTTCCAGTTGCGTATTTCACTACTAACAGTGTTGGGATTAGTTCTGTACTACATAAGTCTCCCCCAGCACCCGCTGTGGCACGTTTTTGGGCTGCTCTTCTTTGACTGGTATATTGATTGCTGCTACAAGGTCGTTCAAGTTCTGGCTCTTTGTTTTGGAAATTTGCTGACATGCCTGTTCTCTCTCTCCCTCCCTCTGCCTGCCCTGTCTCCTTCTTTTGCCCCCCTCCTTCCCTCCCTCTCCCTTCTCCCCTCTACTTCCTTCTCTTCTCTTATTTTGCAGACTTGCATAGCCACCCATGAATCCAATGGGATTGATATTATAATTGCACTCATTTTAAATGACATAAACCCTCTTGGCAAATACTGCATGGACTTGGTGCTTCAGCTGAAGGTACAGTAAATGTAGATTTGTTTATTTAAATTTGAGTAATAATAGAAGACATACCTATGCAAGATTCTAGGCAGCATGACATTTACCTAATCTTACCATAGCATAATATACTCAGCAGCCTTTGAAAACAAATGGTGCGAATGAATTCAGCTCAGCTTCTGAATCCTTATCAGGCCCTTTGCCACAGGCCTTTTGACCCACTGTTGTGTTTGGAAGCATACCCTCAGCTTTTATAAAAATCCTATCTAGCAGGCACAATATAGGTAGCATGCAGGGTCTGCGTTGTGGGCATAAAATCTCGTGGGATTGATAAATATAATAGCAACCCTGTTCAAACATGTGACCAGTCAGGCATTCTCTGTATATACTGAACCCTTAAAAATTACTTTAGAAGGAGCTGTTGTGAGAAAAGAATAATATATCAGATGACCTGTAATAAATAAAGTTGAAAACAAGGTTAACTTTTCTATTTTATTTACATTGTATTTTATTTCTCTTCTCAGTCTTCTCTGAGGGGGGAGGACGAAGTGTAGAGTGGGAAGGCTTGTAATTTAGTTTTGTATTCTGTGGAGAGCTGGATAGGCTCATAGATAAGTTTCTTCAGTCTGTGTGCCATTGCACATTTATACTGTCTGCCAAGCAGTGCAGAACTTGTCCAGGAGGAGCCTTGGGTTATTGCCTTTCCTTGCCTTCTCAATGAAGTATTTCCATTGCAGATGGTCTGTTTCCTCCCCAGACCCTGCAAATGCTTTGTGGTAGCTACATTGCATCATATTGGCAACAATATGGATGTCTAATAAAATAATTAATACAGCTATATATCATGTACAATGAAACATTGAATAAATAATGCTTTACGCGTGATTTTAGGAACTGTAATTACAAATTTGCCTGGCAATGTAACTCAGCCCCCCACTCAGGCAAAATACTTGAGCAGATATTTAACTTGGAACATGCAGACTGTTCTTTTGAAATCCGTATTTCAATTGCTATAAAGACCTAGCTGCATTCACTCCAGTACCATTTTGATTTGCCATTATCATGAAACTAGCAAAAGCTTGTGGAACGTCTTTTCTATGTCGTAACAAAAAATGGAGTTTAGAGACACCACTGCAAGGACCAGTGCGGCCCTGTGTATAGGAAGCTATATATGCCTTGCTCTTACTTAAATAGCAAAACCCATGGTGAATGGTAAACATTCAAACTGTGGAAATGCTTCTGATTTTACGTAGTCATAGAGTCATTTAGATTAGAAAGGACATCTTGAGGTCATCTTGTCCAACCCTGCTGCTCAGGCAGGGTCAGCTAGAACAGTTTCCCCAGGATCATGTCCAGTTGAATATCTCCACAGTTGGAGACTTCACAACCCATCTGAACAACCTTCTCCAGTATGTCATCACTCTCAGAGTAAAAAAGCGTTTTCTTATGTTTAGATGGAATTTCATATGTGTTTTCATTTGTAGCCATTGCCTCTCTCTTCTTCCTTCCATCCCATCAGGTATTTATACACATTGATAAGGTCCCTCTGAACTCTCTCTGCTCCAGGCTGAACAGTCACAGCTCTCAGCTGATCCTTATATTAAAAATGCTGCATTCCCTTAATCATCTTCGTGGCTTTTTGCTGGACTTGATCCAGTAAATCCGTATCTTTCTCATAATGGGGAACCCAAAACTGGAGAGAGTGCTGGGCCAGATGTGATGTCAAGAGTTAAATCCAAATTAAGAAGTTACTACTTTTTATTTTGAATGGGGACATGTTGAAATTATATAGCTTTACCAGGTAGTGTTTAATCTGACAGCCTTCATAGGCAACTCTGAAGTTGCAAATATATAAATTTTGTAGTGAAAATATAGAATGAGAAGTATGTAGATCCACACTCTTACACGTACAAACAAGCTCAGACACTGTTTTCAGGGAACATTATAGGTTGAACTCATACTCCCCAACCAAAGCAAAGGCAACGCCGAATTATATTTTCCCATGCCATCTTAATTTAGCTGTTTTGCACATAGTTCGTGATCTGGTGTTTAATTACATCTTCATGGGTTATATTTTCCTCTGGACACCCAAATTGTTTAGTAAGCAGGGTAGACAGTGTTCACTCAGTGCACAGATGACTAATGTTCTGTTCTGCCTGTTGTTATTTTGAGTATGACCCTCCTGGCCTTCCGTACTGAGTAGTATTAAAGCTCTGGCGCACAGTATGACCTCAGTATCTGCCACTCTGTATAGTGGCAGATTGAAGAGATGCTGTTGGTCTTAGAGTAGAGAAAATCTAATCTGAGTGTGGTTTTGGCTTTTGTTATAGCACCTTGCTCTGCTTATCTAATTGTGTCACACATTAATTCGTTTTTCCAGAATTCTTATGAGGAGAGGAGATGGGAACCCAGGGAGAGAGAAATGAGGGCCAGAAGTGCTCTGGGCTGTCTTGTTTGTAGCACATGGGAACTGATTTTTTGCAGTACTAATGTGTTACAAAGAACTTTATGTTGTATTTTCCAAGTAATGGACTGTTTTTCCTCATTGCTATCTAGAAATGGAAATCAGATCCTAGGGTCTCAAAGGATGGAGAAAATGAGGAAATAGTAGTCAAATGAGCATCTCAGTGCCAGGTGAAAGTGATCAGAGAGGAAGAAACCTGGAGGGTGTGCCTGCCTGTAGTAATTCTAGGCTATGTCATGCCACATTTACTGAGTCAGTAGCAAGAAACTGGCTGTTGATGACTCAAAGTACTACCTACTCTCTACCCGTCCTCACTTCTTGAAAGCCTCGGGAGAAGCAGCAGGCTTGTCTTCATCCCCAAGATTGTATGCACTGGGAAGTAGCTTCAAAGTCCTCCTCACTCATGAGTGAGTAGGCTGGTGCCTTCCTCCACTGTTTCCTCTCCTTCCTTCTCATGCTACCTTGGAGTCTGTCGTGCCCCTTCCCTCCTCCTCAGTTTGAGAACCTGCCGACGCTACCACAACTGTCACTATTGTAAGGGAAAACTGCAGCAGAAAAAGAAGCATCCAGTTCCTCAGAGCAGCATCCCATCAGGTGTCTTAAAATGCTGTCCTTTCCCTCCACCTGGTCTCACTTACTGTGCATGTTAAACTTTTGCAATGTAGACAAGGTAAAAGGTTTGATTAGACCTTTCCGGTTGATAATGCTAGTTTGATTCTGGAGCAAAAGGAAGGGGGCACTATGGAAATAAACATGTGGAGTCTCCTTTAGCCAGTCCCAGTCTGTTCTTTTCTCATCAGTTGTTCTTTGTCCTTATCTCATCCTTATGTTGGCAACCAATTTAAATGCCTCGGTCCATTACCATCCAAGAGGGTTCAAAACGATCCCAAGGGTGAAATTAAGACACAGTTGAGGTCAAATGCCACATTCGAACATTATAGTTATTGTAATCTATGCAGAAGAGATGAGAGGAAAAGGAAAGGAGAGAAAGAGAAAAAGAGAGAGTATAGCTACAACCATGCATCCAGTGGCGTCCTGCAAGTCCTGCTTTGATGTTCAGTGGGGGAGCACTCCAGTCCAATGTTGATTGTTCCTGCCATTTTCTAATGTAGCTCCACTGTTTGCTTAATCAACCCTTCCACCCAGCAGTGATACACATGCCCAATACATTCAATTGGGAGGTCTTCGGGGGTCTCTGGGCCCCTCTGTCTTCCAGATCCTTGGCATCTGGGCACTTGCGGTGGTGGGGTTAGTTTATCTCTTGCAAAAACAGAAAATGACCTCAACCATTGCTTCAGGAGCTCCATACCAGATACCAGCATGACCATGAACCTCTGGCCTGGTTTATGGTTTCATGTTTCAGCAAGGTTGAGACAGTCACCTAACAGTCTTTTTACAGTCTCCTACACAAGCCCTGTCTCCTCTGTCTTGCTCTCACCCAACTCCCAGTCTCCTCTCTCAGAAAGTCATAGTACACCTGTCACGTATAAATTCACCCACCCTCCTTCCATCTTCTCCTTCCTTATTCTGCTGACTTCTGATCCTACAGTCCTCCAGTTGGAGATGTTCAGATCTCAGCTTGACACAGCTCTGAGCAATCTGCTTTGAGCAGGGGTTGGGACTGCTGAAAGATAAGTCCAAAGGAGAGCCTCAGATGTGGGATTTTTGTGATTCTGTGCCCGCCAAGAAGAAACTCTGAGGTCTTTTAGTTATGGAATTCCCCCAAGTTTCTACAGTATAGCATTCAAATTGTAATTTAAAAAAAGGGTTAGGAGGTGGACAAATTGGGCTGGGATTCTCTGGAAACTACAAGTTTCATGATTGTATGCTCCAGGTTTTCAGCTCTGCTATCAAAACCTGGAGATGCAAAGGCAGCTTAAAACGTAAGTTGATTCAGCATGGAGAAAATAACATCTTTCTTTTTTGTCTCAGTCCCAGAAGCAGCTGAACCCTTTTCCTCCAAAACTGGATACACTAATTGTGTAAGGCATACCCTTGCTGTGAGAAATTTCAGTTTGAATTGCTGATATCTGGCAATAAGAAGCTGAGAGAGAGGTTTTATGGTGGGCTGAGAGTTTTACTGGTCCCTACGTGTATTACAGGACTGCAGTCTACTTCCAAGTAGCTTGGGCTGTAAAAGAGGAGGATGAAGGAATGCTGTTGTGGGTGAACCAAGGCAACTACATTCTGCCAGAAAGCAGTCAGACCTCCAAAGCCATTCTCCCTCTCCTGTTCACAGCATCTGATTTAACTGGAAGTCAGACAGGTCGCTGAAGTCTAAGGCACTACTGGGTTACTGCTGCTAAAGCTCTTGCTACTTAATCCTTAGGAGAGGTCTCAGTGAAAAGCAACCACTTCACAAAGTAAAGAATATCTTTATACGTTCCCCCAGGAATCTTTGGTAGTGAAAAAAATGCCAGAAATACATGAAAACAGTTCATATTGTAGCCTTTCAAATAAAAACCAGTTGGACTTTATAAAAACCAAAGGTGAAGAAAGCTTGCCTGAATGACGAAACCTTTCATGTAATACATTTCATAATTACCTCCGTCTTAACAGAAAGCCATGGCGAAAATTGCTTGGTGGGCAATAAGAAAATGAAATGGGATTTTGTTTCTTGTGCACAATATAGAACAAGTCTCTGTATTTAAGTTGAATATTTTTTTAACATTTAAAATACTTCTTCCAGTGTCGTGTGCAGAGTTAGTTAGCCTTACAGCACACTGGCACTAAAGTGGGAGAAAAACCCCATTAAATATGTCAGTAAAATAAAAGATGCAAGTAGTTTAAAATCTTATCCACTAAAAACATGGTCCTCGTAATCTCAATTAAAACAAATGCAAGGGTCGTTAATGCATGAAATAGATTTTTAAATTTGCATTAACTTGGTTTTGTATCTCTAGAACAATGCCTCCAAGCTTTTGCTGGCTATTATGGAAAGCAGGCATGACAGTGAGAATGCGGAAAGAATCCTTTTCAACATGAGACCAAGGGAACTGGTGAGAAAACTTCTGAATATTCATAAATCTTTTGGCTGAAAAAAAAATCTGTGATTAAAACATTTTTTAAAATTATCTGCGTCTAAGCTGAAAAGTGTTGGCAGCCTATAGTGACACAATGTATCAGGACAGTACTAATTCAAAAAAAGTGCTTTAAAAGGATCAAGCGTGCATGATTTCCGTCTTTACGACTTCATTATTTTTATCCGTTCCAAGCACTTTTCTGTAATTGTTTCCTAACTAAATTATCATGCTCTGGAAGATTGTCATGAAGCACTTTGTCAGGGGCTGGGAAATTAAGCTTGTACAGTTTGTGACACAGGACTAACAGAAATGCATGTGTATACAACATATATGCTGTATGTCTGTATCTTGTATGTTGTATATATATGAATCATGGAATAATAGAATGGATTGGGTTGGAAGGGACCTTAAAGCCCATCCAGTTCCACCCCCACTTCCATGGGCAGGGATACCTCCCACTAGACCAGGCTGCTCAAGACCCCATCCAACCTGGCCTTAAACACCTCTACGTCTCATGAACAAATAGAGCTACAAAGAGTTCTTGCCATATTTTAGAACAACCATGATACTTGTGTAGGTCTCCAGGAATTTTCAATAGATTGAAGCCTGGAGAAATTGTTTCCAATTCAATTCACTCTGTAACAGCAGTGACTGAAAAACCTGTTTTGTGGGGAGATCTGTGGGCATCAGCCCCTGCACTTGGGCAGAGTCATGTCCCCATGATGCGGGTGCAGTCACAGGACCAGGCCCCGCATGGGAAATGTAGGACTTCCCCCTCATTGGTCCTGTAAGAGGCTATTGAAGATTTTGCAATTAACCCAGCAGCCTGCCCAGATCTGTATGTTTTTGGTTTAGTGTTGGGGTTTTTTTTAATGTTAAACTGTGTGGAGAGCATTTAGTGATGTTACAGCCAGCTCTAGCCAGAGAGAGATCACTGTGCTCTTAAGTGCCACAAGGCTCTACCTGTGGTATCTGTAAATGTCTTCAGAAGCATTTGTGAAAATACCTGTTGAGAAAGGCTCAGCATCCCTGTTCCTCTCTCATGGCTGCAGAATTTTTCCTGATGCGAAATGTAGTATTTTAGAGCTTCATAAATACCTCAAGCATGTCTTTATTCAGGAGGTGTTACTCAGGCTGCTTGCTCTTCTTGCAGGACAGCAGGGCACTCATCCAGGCTTGAGCTGAACCACGCAAGCATATGCAAACACAATGTTTGGTGCTTTTTCCCCAACAAGGACTGTTAATTCATCTTTCCTTGGTTGTGTTACAGGTGGATGTGATGAAGAATGCATACAACCAAGGCCTTGAAAGTGACAACGAGGAGGAGAACGGAGATGATGGCATTTCCCCAAAAGATGTTGGCCATAACATCTATATTTTGGCACATCAGGTATGTCTTATTCCAGAAAAGCGTTAAGTGATTAAAATCCACACAAAACCTGTCTGATCAAAAAGGAGAGTTTTCCTTTGTCATTTCTGGCTTGTGTTTGCTTACATCATCACTTTATCTGGAAAGTTACTGAGAGCAGGACAAGTAAGTAGTCTCACTGTATGAGTAGGCACTCTACAGGATTTGATAGCCTCTGTTTCTGTGAAGTAACAACAGCGAGTAAATATACAGTGAATATACACTTAGCTTTGTCTTCTTTTAACATTTATGGCTCATTCATATCAATCAAATCAGAAATCAAGTTATCATTATCGGTGTATTTTAAATACTAGCTTCAATTGTCATACCAAGTGAACTTGAACTGAGAAGATTCTTATTATCTTAGACATATTAATTAGCCAGTAAGAATAATTGGACCTTTTCACTGTTTTCTCCTTTTTGAATTATGTTTTGGTACCCTCAGGCATTTTCTGATCACTTTTGCTTCTCTACTGGTAAAGGTAAAATGGACACTGAAGTTTTTTATTTAATGGGATATTAATTCTTCAAAGCAGTACATATAAAAAGTAGTTTATTTTTCAATCATGTTAAGAGTAGTTAAAAGATTTTTAAATGAAAAGAAGTAAAGACATGGTGGAGTTTTTTATTACATCATAAATGATAGCATTTGGTATTTCATGTAAGGATTAAATTTTTAAAAAGTGTTTTCATTGACTAAGAAGTAATAAACAGATAGGGATGGTGACTGTTCCACATTCATTATACTTATTAAGTGTTGTTAGGAACTGAATACTCAATGGAAAAAGAAAAGAAAGCAATCTATAATTACACTGGTGTTTTGCAATGTTTCTTTCAAGCAAGGAATGGAAAAACATTTACTGAATTATGCTCGTGTGCTTGCAGCTTATTTAAATAAATAAATCTTGTTATTATGTTGTTGTTATGGATGACCACATTCCACTCTTGTGCTGTATGTACATAAGATATCCACCAAAGATGACAGAATTTTTAGAAAGTATCTGTAGTGCCTTACGTTGTATCATTGCTCTTTGAAAATCTAAATGCCTGCGAAATCATAATTGTGGGTATTTCATAGCTTCTGCCTGCAGTTTGTCTTAGGTGACTAAGTGGAGGTCATGACAATGGAAAGCAAGTTTTTAGTAGTAGAAAATAGATCTAAAACTATAAATTAAGTGACTGCTTGGTCATTTTACCAGAAAGGACACTGCCAAGGGTACAGTAGCTAGCTGAGGTCTAGATTAGATCTCTGTGTCTAGATATGTATTCAAGTTGCTAGGGAGGCCTATGAAGCCATGCCCATGGATATTCCAAATGCCTGATCTGTAGTCAGGATTTTGGTTGCATAAGACTTGTGGCAGCAATTTGCTGAGCTCCTTCCTATTCTGTAGAATTAAATGGCATGATTGGCTATGTACACTCTAAAAATTTCCATCTTTTCTTTAAAAAAGGTCTGTTCTCCTCTCTTTGCATTTCTATAATACAGAAATACATGTATCTGTTAATGATAGCTTTGCATCCATGTCAAGCCCCATACTAAAACAAAGCAATGGAAGGGCAGGCAATCTGGGGCCTCTTTCTCTCTTCTTCGCTAATGAAAAACTATTATTTCTGGCACAGGACTGCAGATCTTTGACACCAAACTCTTTCCATGTGTGCCCTTTTGCTTGCCCTGGGATGGGCAGGATACAAGTGTGGTCTCTCCTCAGTAAGGCCATTGTTGTCGGGTTCCTTTGCTGGCCTCCACTCCCCAAACACCCTCTTATGCTTTCCTGTATCAAAGTTGCTTTTGGAGCCTAGGCCTTTCACTCGGCTTAGCTAACTTGATTTCTGTAATATTTCTTTGCTATGCTCCTTACATTCACAGTTCATCTGACTTTGTTTTTCTACAACCAGTGGCTCTTCAATCACTTACCTGACACTTGCTTGTGACCACTTTCTTGAATTACAGCTGTTTGGTCCCTCTGTAATAGCAGAATCAAGACCAAGAGTTCCTCTTTTTGCTATTGCAGCCCTCAAACACAGACAGTTTATTTTGGGGAGCTTAGACTTTCAGTTTTTGTCGTTGCACTCTTCAGGGCGATAGTGGGTTCTGCATTTTGCCACCACTACATCCTTCCTTGCCCTTCCTGTGGTTGATTTTACCAGAAGCAAAAGGCATTCTTGTAAATGTTTGACCCAGAGTGCATAGAAGTTTAGAAATATGTCACAAGCAAGGCTGAGATTTCTATTATTAAATCTCCTTTCCAGCCTCCCAATCACTACTCTAAATGCGTCTGCAGGCACATGTATGTAAGTGCATGTGCACACATGTACATCACAAACACACGTGTATCACACACACACAGAGGTGTGTGGGCATGGCAGCTTGGGACACGATGGCAAGTGGCTGATTGTTAGATATGCCCTGTTTTGACAGTCATCACGTTTCTTCCACATGTTTTTCTGTCCCCTCTTTTCTTTTCTTTATTTCTTCATCCTCCTCCAGCCTGCCACGTGCCATAGCTGTGCTGCTTCCCCTGCATTGACTCGAGGCTGTCTGGACAGTGCTGCCTCCCCACTTTTCCGATTTGATGTAGAGCAGAGAAGAGAAAGGAGTGCTGAGAAAGCACTGAGAGAAAGCAGAACTGACTTATCCGTGAGGAACTACCCCGAGCTGCACCCAGACTCTGCAACCTGACTTTAGGGTAGGGATTTCTTCCAGATGTAGCTCTTCTACAGCCACTTGTGGAGGAGTGACACAGACTGGTGCTTGCTGTCACATTCTGGAAAAATAAGCCTATTCATTCTAGAAAGAGAGTGTTGAGAATTCTCTTGAAAATCCATGGAGGAGTTTCTGTTTTTTTTTGTCGTGTTCAAAAGTCATGCTCAAAGCCAAGCCTTGAACTTGACACTGCTAATTGCTTGCAGTAGTCTTGGGTGAACGCCAGTCTTGTGTTGTAGATAGTTCCATCAGCTCTCATACGTCTTCTTTTCCAGTCTCAGGTAGAAGAAATGGGTGTGGTATTCCTATTGCTGTCCTCTTAAAAGAGCCTGTTAAAGCAGGCTGCATTTTGTTTTGCAAAGTTAGTAAGGCTGTCCATAAAGAGACATCTTGATGTGATGTCTCTGCAGAAATTACAAAAGCTTTTGACATAGAAGCATGAAAAAGTTTAATACTTACTTAATTGCAGAAACATTAGTAAAGGAGAAACAAGTTTTTAAATAGCTACCAAAAAAAAGAAATCATAGAAGGCTAATGAAATCCTCTGGCTTTTCAGGTGGCTGCTTGAGCTCGCTCTTAGTTATAACAAAGTATTTCAGTAGTTTGTAAGATAAAAAAAGCTTTATTGGAGTTAGTAGTGTGAGGTTCATGACCCCTTTACATTTACTCTGAAGTAAGATAAAGCACTGGTTATAACCACAGGCTACTGTAGTTTGCATACCTGTATATATGTGCTTCTGCTAACAAAAAATACTTTGGAGTGTTTCTCTTGTGTTTTTCAGGTAGATGCAAACTGTCTAAATCAGGCATGGAACCCAAGCTAATACACTGTACCTTTCAACAGGGGCCTTATTCATGAGGCTTAGAAGAATGTGAAATAACTACATAGCTTCTAGTCAGCTTGCAGCATGGGAAGAATGCAATTCCATCTACCTGTAAAACCACATAGACACCTCCTTGATCTAGAAGGATGTGAGTGGGCAGGGAAGAGGAAAGTAAAATTCTCAAGTCAGTGCCTTCTGACTTTCTCCATCTGGTTTCCAAAGATGTTGCAGGAGTATAGATGTTCTGACCTAGCGTGGACCTCTTTCATGGCGCATGCTCTGAGGCTCTCAGACAAGCAAAGCATTTACTCATGCTCAATTTTAAGCATATATTAAAAAATGCCTTGCTGGAGAGGGAGTGTAGATCTTGGCATTCTAAAATGCCTTTGTAGTGTCCAGGTAAATAGAAGGGGGTTTTATGAGGTTAAGAAAAATTTATTTAAGTTCCAATGGAGTACCAAAATTACTTACATTTATATAATTTCCATGTGGCACCAAGGCTTTAATGAAAAGTCACTTCCTCCACCTTATAGGTTAGAAGAAATTAACACTGCTTGATATCAATGCAGGTATACAGCATAAATGAACATGAGCTTGAACCAGCCTATCTTCCGAGAGACTAATGCATCTGAAAGTGTTCTTCCATTGCTAAGTTCTTAAAATAAACCAAGTGAAAAGAGGCAGAATTTGCTGTGAATTGTAAGGTTCTTGCTGCATGTACTGCTAAGCATACTGTAGCAATTAGACATCATGAGTAAGTCATACTCCTTCCTCTCTGGTGCTAATTTTAAATGGACTGAGCAAATAAGTCATTCAGCATAGTATACTTATCTTTATAAAGTATACCAGTAGTAGAATCAAGATTTATTTATAAAACTTGGCAAACTTTATCAAACTATTTTCTTATTGCTGTTTTTACTTCATGCATATTAGTATTTAGTTCATATTGCATGGTAGTGTCCACACATGAATAATATTTGCTAACTAGGCAGTTAAAATGGTTATAATCGATGGCATGGATTTATAGTTTGGGCGTAGTGGTGTACTGCAGGCTATTTTTTAAAAGTTGCTATTTCTGATATTTCAAATAGGACTGGTTGACAATAAGACTTGGATATGATACATTCATTAAGGAGAGACTAAAGTCGGTTTTAAAAAATTTAGCTATCCAAATATGTAAAATTCTAGGAAGTGCAAAGGCCTTTTGTTTTCATGGATTTCCATTTAGCATGTCCTTCTGTATCTTTCATTTGGTTTGAATACAGCAAAGGCTGGGACCGCCTTTATTTTCTGCATCAGTTCTGTGCCTAGAACCGTATGGTTCTGGGAGTCTTACAGGCTACAGCAGAACAAATAAATGACAATAATAATAGTAGTTTTGGAAATATTTAAAGATATTTAATTATATTAACTAAATATTAATATTTAATTATAGGATCTTAGGACAGTTAAAAAGCTTACATTAATTATATTCCCCACTGTCTTGAAGACAGTGCTATTACCTAACATTAGGGGTAAAGACCCCAGGACAGAAGCAGATGTAGACAGGAAGTCATCGGCTGTCATGGGAAGCAGATACAGCTTGCTTGGTCCCCTGTGCTTTGGTTAAACTGCCACATTGGGTTTCCTCCTATGTTCACTCACTCCTAGCTATTTTACTAATGAGAAAAATTGGCGTTTAACAGGTAATACAGTTGACAGCTGAGAAAGTGCATAATCACTGAGCACATTAGTACTCCAAGTGCCTTTTCAATAAGAGAGATCATGCTGAAGTATATTTTTCAAATAAACTTCCCTGTGCTGCTAATATTGTTGATTGTTAAGGCAAGAAGAGTTTTAATAAGGTAACGGATGCAAGTGTGTATATATGTGTGGGAGATGCATTGCAAGATTTCAGGGGTTTTGTGGGTAGTTATTTTTGGTGTTGTAGCTTGGAGCAGCTTTCCTTCACTTGGCTATATTTTAGTGTTTAGACAGATGTACTCAGACCTTGGTCCTCATTTCCCCTTGTGTACATGTCTGTGTGCATAAAATAAAATACCTTTATAAAAACATATACTGTAAAGTATATTTGTCTTGACCCACATATAACTCAAGTCAGGACAAGGAATTCCATGGCAAGACCTTGCTTAAAATGATGGAAGCAGATTTTCCATTGTTTAATGTGTGGGAAACACAAAAAGTAATACTGTTAACGTGTGCCTCCAAGTACAACATTGGATCGCTGTATGTAACTTGCTCTTTAGTATGAGAATCCAAAGCTTTCCATATTGGCTGGGTTGTCACAGGCAGACAAAACCGTGTTCTGTGAAGAGGGTGTGACTATGGTCAGGGGTAAATTTGGAGTAAAATTTACCTGTTTAAAAAGAAATGTTAGTGAAGAAGGCAGAAATTAATTACTTAGTATTGTGCATTTACAAGCACCTTCTAAAAGACACAGCAAAGAAACACCTGGAAGGCCATTTAGCGTAAAGAATGACTGGAACCAATTACAATCCCAGTAGTCTGGAGGGGGAATTAAATGGCTGAAATGATAACATTACAGTTATACTATGGAAAAGAGATAAGCAGAAGCCAAGTGGAAAAGTCTTGCGAGCATAATTTTTCCCCTTCACTCTTGGTGATGTCGTTACCAGCCCATACCATTGCCTGAAAGGGATCTTCCTGCCCTTGTGGGAACTATGAATTTCAAGAACATTTGCTCTAAAAGATAGGCTTGTCCTCATCGGATTTGGAAGCAGCTTTCAGCTCCAGCAAGGATCCTTCAGAAGAGCTGAGATCTGGGGACCACGTTGTATCAGTGAATTTTTAAGCGTGCTGACCTCTTACCCATTGTCTGCCTCAGGCAGATGCTTTGCTCAAAAACAGAGCTGTGTCCCATTAGTACCATAAGTGTACCATTAGTACCATTAGTACCATAAACACTAGGTTGTGCCTGTGTTCTACTGACAAAGACTTTGAGTTGATTCTGTTCTGGGAAAGAAATGACTTGGCTCATTCGAATTTTTATACATCTCTGACTAGATGATGCTCTAAAAAACTGAGGTCTTTAATGTATGAGAATGAGATTTTGGAAAAAAGACCAAAATACAAAAAGTTCTGAGCCTGTCTGATGTAAATGGAGGTACTGTACCAGAATCACTGGTTACATTGAGTGAAAGTGTAGATCAGTCACGTTTAGTGTAACAATGACCATTTTCAAATTTTACAGCTGATGTGAGCAAGCAGCAATTGGTAGGTATATTGGAGATCGTTTTCTCAAGCACCTGATGGAAGATGGAGAAAAGTACTATTTATACTTAAATAAACGGGAACACCTTTTGAGGCCAGAAAATAATCAAACCTGTCTTTTAGGGTAAACCTGTCCTTCAGGATGAATAACTGAGTTTGTGCTACAAGGATGCTCCCTTTGTGCACGGCAGGTAGAATTTTTAGAGCTAAAGGATGTTGGATTTTGCAAGGTTTTCTTGAGGATCGCAGGTTTTGGGTTTTTTTTTTTGATTCTCTCTCCTTAACAGAGAAGCTCTTGCTGATAGTGATGCCAAAACAAAGGACTAATGGGGACCAGTACCAGGAACCGTGACTGTCAGGGGACTCGTATCCTTGGCTGCCAGACCCGAATCTTCTCATAGAACTTTTATGCTCCACATGTTGTTTTGTAGTTATCATCCTGATGAGACAGGCTATGGCATCAAAATGACACCAGCTAATTAAATGTCAGCAGAATCAGAAGCTGTTGCAAGGCTTTTACACTTAGATTGCCAAGATTGAAACAGAAGCCAATGACGCACATCACCCTCCTTGCGGCTCATTAGGATGGTATATAACTCTACCTTCAGCTAGCACAGTATAGAGAGACAGTATGGAGGCTGCCACAGGGGCCTGACACTAATGAGCACCTGAAAGATTAAACAAATGTCTGTGGCTGTTGTTAGGTCTCAGGTTAAAGCCTTGGCAACTTGTTTTCATTGCTAGGTCTGAGGTTAAAGCCTTGGCAACTTGTCCTTCAGTGTTTTCTTTTTCTGTCCTCCTTGGAAGCATTCACCTCGAAATCATGTTGTGACTTTGATATGAATCTATATGGGGACCTCTATTTTATCTCTGGTGTTCTATTGACTTAGCTGCTACGAGGTTCTAGGATTCAGGCTAGAACTTTTTACTGTAGGCTGGCTACAAAGATTTCAATTTATTTTCATTTTTCTGGTTCTGCTTCTCTGGAGTAAGATCAAGTGTCTTTTATACATATATGTGTGTTTTATTATATGTAATATTAATGAGGGGTATATCCTGTTTGGCTGTTGCAACTGTGCATTTCACTAGTGCACAGGTGGCTTTAATATTTCTGCTTTGTCGGTTTCTTCTTTATTTTTAACTTCTGTAATCCTATGTCCTTGTGTTTTGTGGTTTACAAGATTTTTTTGTCATTGGGAAATATGTTGTCTTGGTGTTGGGGCCCAAACGTTACACCAGAAGAAATATCCTTTCTTTGTCAAATGTCTGCATTGTGAAATCTTCACATTAGTCTGTGGTTTTACTCTGAAAATTGACTATGGGACAACAACATACTGTTCAAGACATTCTCTGCTCTCAGCCTCTCTTTGCAGTCCTGTATTAGTAACAAACATACTAGTTTTTGTATTGCTATCTGAAGCAGCGTGGGATGGGGAGAATGCCTTTAGCTCTTCTTTGGTTCTGTGTTGCCAGCAGAGAAGTTACTTTGCTTCACATTTTAAGACTGGTCTTCATTTAACCAAGTTCTCAGCTGGTCTGTGTGGGAATGTCTCCACTGAAAGCAGGCGAGTGATACTGATTTATACTGGTGAAGAACTTGCCCTCTTGCCCTCAAACTGTGCTCTTACCCTAGAGCTCCCTGCTTGCATTTGGCATGCACATTAAGAGTGATGATATATGGGTTACAAAGAGGATGGCTTGACTTAAAGCTTTTTGATTGAAATTGCATAGAGGAGTGTTAAGTAGAATTATAAATCCTGTTACTTGTAAACAGAGTAAACTCAATCCAGAAGACATTGAGAGGCAATAATGGAACCACGCAATGCCGTCTTTACAAAGTCACTCTTTAAAGTAGACTGCATTTTCAGTTGCCCTCAACTGCAATGTGTTTATATTGTCTGCTCAGAAATGTATGTAATGTGGCTAATTAGTTCGTTCACATTGCAGCAAACTCCCCTTATTAAGGAAGCTGAATTACACAAAGTGTTGAATTGCGATAGTCTGCTGTAGGTGAAGACTTGCTTTGAAGGCAGAGTGAGGGCTTTTCCATTAGAAGTGACCTTCATATGAACCAAAGTGCTCTCTTTCTTGTATCTAAAGCACATTTAACTCTAAGGTAGGAGGAACTTGCTTTGTTTGTTTTGAGGGGAAATGAGGGTAACCTTGGAAATACCATGAAAGTGAAGTCTGGTCTGTCTTAATATTATCAGAGCTGTGCTAATAGGCTTCAGATATCTGCATTGTGAAATCCTATACCTTAATTAAAAACAGGTGGGGTAACTTCTCTAACAAAAAGATACTTCTTTGTCACTCTCAATTGTTCAGTAGTCATTGAAGTAATTACAGGTTAACAAAAATAAAGAGCATTAAACAGAATGTCAAACTATGTCTGTTCCTCACAATTACTAAGTTTTAACTCTTATTTCCTCTGATAGAATAATTTAGTCAGGTATTTCGGCCATCATAGACTTTTCCAGAATAGACAAGATCTGAATGTTTAATCTACAACCAGGGAGAGCTACCTCAGTTGCTATCCTCTTTATTTCACTATTTAGCATAGCACAGAAAACTGAAAATGACGTCCACCTTGCACTTTTTCTGAGGCATCTTTAAGAGTTGCTGGTTGAAAGTGTCCATCTGTGAAGTTTAGTTTTAACAATTGACTATGCTTTTCTACATCAAAAATGAGGTGATCAGTTAGTTCTGACCACCAGTAATTTTACAGGAGTAAAATACCTTCAGACCTGCACACGGATAAGCACCTAATCAACCTGGGGTTAACGAAATTATTCCTCTGCCGTTATGTATGGGCAAGGATTTTCGGAATTAGTTTTATGAATGGTCTGTGATAGCCTTGGATCAACTGGGTCTTTCCAGCCTTTTCTTTCTATGGCTCTGTCTGCGGAGCACCATTTAGCTGCTGTTTGGTTGGGTAAAGCAGCATTATTTGTGAATGTCTGATGGGTGGGCAGATAATTTTTTTACCCTTTTGCTCTCCCACCAGGAACTGTTCCTTCATAGGTGCTAGGTGAAAGTGCTCTCCTGTGGACAGTAGCTATAATACAGAGTTGGAAAGAACAACTCACTGTTTTTCTCTCCTCTCGCTCTCCCCTCCATTTACAGCTCTCTTTTCTCAGTTTTATGTGTATATTTTGTATATATGTGAAGTGTTGGTGGCTTTCAGAGGTGAACGGGGTTTTTTGCTGTTAGCATTTGGGATCCATACACTTGCTGGTCTGTTGCTGGTTTTAGTCTTTCTCAGACTGGGTCTGTGCACTGGTTGGGTATGCCAGTAAGGTCATATTTTGGGTGCAATGTTTTAGCTGCCTTTCATAGAAGTTGCATGTGGCTGGGAACTTCTTCCTTGTTAAGCTGTGAAGGAGGTTGCCATAACTCTGCTCTATTCTTCTTCCTTTTTCATTGAAAAAATGTCTTGACACTTCCATCTTCTTACTTCCTTCTATCCTGTAGTCTTCAAAATTTTGCTTACAGTCACCATAGGAGGCATTCTACAAGTACAGTTCCTGTTGGAACACTCTGTCCATATATTCTGTTCAGTATGGTCAATGTACACCAAAACCCAAATGTGACCAATGTATGCATTGAGCCGGTTTGGCTCATGTAGGCACAGCTGCCCATGATGGTTTACATGTAGCCTGCAGAGATGTTTCACACCCAGCACCCTCAAATTAATTTTGGCTTGTTGCAATGCATTGTATCTGACCTGAACTTTCCCAACACATGTACTCTATTTTTTGCAAGTAAACTTTGCTTGTGAAAGAAATTACAAAGAAGACAAATGGAAGTAAAGCTCATTGAAGTATTAGGAAGTCATTTTGTCTTCTACTGGCTTTCATCAGAGATAAAAGAACAACAGACCCACAGCAACAATTGCAATAAAATTACTATGGGGGCTGCAATCATAATAGTGATAGAGATCACTTAACTGTGGGATTTTCTGTTATGTGATAATGACAAGATGTTTTATTTCTCCCTTCCCTATGAGGTAGATTACTATTATACACAATTTGTAGTTTACACCACGTGGAGGCTGGGAGGAGAAGGTTACATGAGGCCATGGAAGACCCAGCAACCCAATCCAAAGCGTCCGGACCACCCAGGGCCCTGCTCATGTACCACAAGCCATCAGGGAAAGATTAACTCTAAACCCTTTTCGTTACTCTGTACAGTATAATCATCTAAATGAAATCAATGAATACTTGATTTGAGAGTCTCCCATTGCTCCATCCCTGCTGTTCTTAATGTTTGTTACCAGATTGCTTTGTGGTAGAGTGCAAAGGTGCCGCTCTATAAAACTGTAATGACTTCTGGAAAGGAAGTTGCCCTGTGTATTGCAGAAAGCACCATTCAGTTTTGATTGGAACATGAGGAGTTGAGAAGTTGTTAGTACAGCCAGTTGGAATAAAAATTTCTGCTAAGTTATGGTTAAGATTATATTTCCTTTTACCTTGCTTTCTCTCTCTCCTTTTTTACTAATGGTATAAGAGTGTTCTCATTTGCCCTGAGCAGGGAGCTGGTGTGTGGCAAGGTCTTGGCACGCCGAGGAAGTGGATCTCATTTTCTATCTCCTGTCTTCTGTCTGCTACTTTGTTGACTTTCTCTTTGCTACTGATTCTCGGTCCTTGGGGCTTTTCATATCAGTCCCCAAGCAGCTTTTTTATCTTTTCTTGCTCTTTAAGCAGAAAATGAAGCGTTTTGTGGGATGACTGAGGTTTCCCCTTGTGAGGGGTTTTAGTGGTGCCAGATCTCACACTGCCTGGCTCTAGGAGCCGAGGGACTGAAGGGGGGAAAAGAAGAAGAGATTTAGATTCTAAATGTGCCCCAGCTGCAGGAGTTTGTTTGCACAGCAAGGTGAATCTAATCTGAACAGATGCAATTATTCTGCTGTTGCTGCAAGTTATATTTTGTCTTGTTTCTTGCTGCTGAAAGACTACTGGCCTTTGGGCTGGCAACCCACACTGCAGTATGTCTGATTACTGATAGGGTAGAGATGAAGGTAATTTACAGCAGGTCTATCAGATGTCACGCACTGGTTATCAAGTTTGTACAAACAGCTCTTGCCTCACTTTCCCCAAGATCTGTAGTTCATGAACTTCCCGGATGGTCTAGTGGCCCCCGTCTACCCTGACATGCTAGATGGGGCTGACTGGCACAGCAGAGGGCTGGCTGGGGGACCACAACTGGGATATGGTGTAAGGCAGAGGGGGGCACTGTGAAGTGCTATCACTTGCAAGTGCACCACATATCCAATTACTTCTCTAAAACAATCCCCAGTACAGTCCCAGCTGCTGCCTAGCCCAGTGCCCTTCCCCTCTCAGGTATTCCTGTGTGCCAGCTGTCTGCCCCATCAGGTAACAGCATTACTGCTGTCCTACAACTGTGAGAAGATACTCGAGAGAACTGCTACCAAGGATAATACTTTTTAAAATAATTTTGTTTCTACTTTTTCACGTTTGTAGTAGTTAATAGTAATACCGTAAATATAAAGTGTTTCAAGGTACAGAAGCTATTTCTGACTTTATTTGTCTTTATCCAGAGCTTACAGTAATTCTCCATCAGCCTTTTCCAGAAAATCAGTTCAACACTTTTGATGCTTTCTTAGTCAACCAACTCTTCCGTGAAAATCCTGGTTGCTTCCAGGACACTAAGCCTCACCCATTTGGATCCCTTTATACTGTTCTAGTCATAAAAAGCTACCTTTACTTCCCAGGTGGGGTAGTCTCAAAATGCTAGAGGGTGAAACATCTTGCAGAATTTAGGAATCTTCAACCTGCTGTTTCTAGCTGGTATTTGTCTGACTCCTGTTCTTTTTGGGGCCTGAAGAAAACCCTGGTGAAATGGGTGGGAATTTTTACAGTTGTCTTGGCTGTATACTGGGTTAGACCTCATACTTCCAACGAGGACTGCTGTGTGGAGGAGGCTCTTGCAGTATCCCAAGTCAATGAGTTATTGACAGGCTGATGACCTGAATGTTCACGGTTTTAAATCGATTTTTCTTTGTCAACATTCAAATAATTGCAGTTCTGTTCAAGTAAGTCTTGACTTTAAAACAAAAAGCCTGCAGGAAACCGCTGTGTTGTTAATTGCAAAAGATGGGTCTGCTGTAGTTTTCCACACTGCTGATCATATATGGAATTCCAAATGACCAAGAGATCTGATGTTATAATCATGTGTGAGGAGTTCAGACTGAGTATTATTTGCAATTCTGTCATTTATCTCTGTTGTTTCTTTATTAATGCCTTCAGTGTTCTTGGTCTGACCTCAATCTTTCATGTTTTGTACTGATGCTTTATTACAATATTTTCTATATTTTTGAGGTAAAGGTCTTTCAAGATGAACAACAACCCTTCATTTGGAACTGACTGAAAGCTAAATGGTCTTTATTCATATAGTTATTGCCTTACATCCCCTCTTCTGAAATCACTGTTCTATCGTATGTTATTGCTTCCTTGTCCCTACATGCCGTGATGAGTAGCAAAATAGTGTGGACATTCAAAGTGGTGTGACTGGTGAGTGAATGCTTGACTGAGAAAGGTGATTTTTTTTCAGGCTCTCTGTGAATTCAGGCTCTAATTCTCTATTAGTTACACTTGATGTACATTTTTGAGCTTTGCTTTGCAAACATAGATGGGGCTATTCTTTTTATAACAGTTGCTATTGCCCATGCCCATCCAGTGTTTTATCCTTCAGCTGCCTCAAAAAATTTTTGCAGCACTTTGGAAATAACCCTTAACTACATGACAGGAGCTAGATATGAAAAAAATGTCAGTCAGAGCTTGCACGGCCTTTGGAGGCCAGTCACAGACTGTCAGGGTCTACTATCAGCTTGGATAAGCTCCCCGTATTTTAGGTTTACAGTTTGTCACTACGTTGTTATTTTCATTGCCGTGTCTTTGATCTCAGAAAAAACTCTGCACTGGTCAAGGAGGCTGTTTACACAGTCCCCTTTGCCCATGTGGGCCTTTGAGCTTGTTACAGGGTGAAGGAAGGATCATGAAAGCAGAGCTTCAGAAAACATTGTAGTTGCCAAATAACATAGCATTTATGAAGCTGTTCCATGTCTTACTGTGGACCTCTGCTTCATGTCTGAGCTTTCAAAGATTGCTGTGCTCACCATTCTTTCATTGATGTAGCTGCAACAATACAAAAATATTAGCAGTACTTGGCATTGTGTCAATGTAGAGGAATCCATCCCACGTAGGAACTGCAATACAAGCAGAAAACAGATAAACCTATTACTCTGAGTTTATTGTCTGAAGGTCTGGACTACAGAACATCAGTGGATGGGGAAGCAGAAAGAAATGAAGTTATGAGTGCTTATTGCCCAGCACTACTGCTGACAGCTTTAGGCAGGTATCCCTTCTAAAATCTGCTGTAGTTCCTCCAGCTTGGTCAGCAATCTCTGCTTTCTTATGTGTCTTTGCTGGCAGCTGAGGTGTCAGAAGATACTGGCCTGTTATTCAGTTCATTTTGTCTAGTGCTTGTGTCAGGAAGCCCCAGCTGTGTGGTGCTGGGCTCTGTAAATGCATCAGGACAAGACAGACACTGTCTGAAAGCACAATCTGATGAAGTATAGTGGAAATCACTGAATGCACAAGGTTTTGAAGTACTTAGTTGCCGTTCACATGAAATCCAACAGTAAAATATGCGCTGCATCAATGCTGTCTCAAATCACCACCAGTTTGCTGAGTTAACAAGCTGTGTTAGTCAGTCCTATTAGAGCACAAGAGGACCGAGATGATTTTCCCTTCTAGTCCATGTGGTAATGGAGCTTCTGTTACTGATATGTATTGAGGGTACTTTTGCAGTGAAAGTCATAGACAGTTAAAAGCATGTCAGGAAACAATACCTTGAGATTTCATGTGATTTGCAAATGGTATTTTCAATTTTTGTATACAAATTGAAGTTTTTCGTGGTACTAATGAAAATTTCTGAATCTATACATGTCCTTTTCTCCAAACTGGCATATTTTTAATAGAAGAAGAGCTGTCCATACATCCTTGACTTGTCATTTATTAGAAAACTCAAAATCTTAATGGTTGACCTTGGAGAAAAAGGGCCAAGATTCAGGCAAACTTCCTCTGTATTACAGATGATAAAAAAGGGGAATATATTGGCTTCTGGTTATGCTAATTCATTGCTCCAAGCCGGGTGCGATTGCATTGTCTAGTCAGTTCTTTTCTTTATGTCCTAAAGAAGAAATATAACCAAAGTAAAGGGAATTTGGAGATGGACAAGGGAAATAATTGAGTCACAGGGTGTCTTCTGTTTGAAGAGGGATGGGAAAGATAGGGATTGTTTTAATTTAAGGAAGATACAGTGGCAATAGTGTACGGAATGATGAATGATACAGAGAAGGTGAATTGGGCACTCTTGCGTGCCCTTTTGTAAGTACAGTAAAGCTGAAAGGTGGACATAGTAACACTGTTTAAGAGGAATTTTGAAATAGTTAATACCTTGTTTTCACAAGCTCATCTTGTTTCTTCCATGATGCAAGAGCGTATATTGAGGGGGGTGCAAAACAGAAAATGAATTGATGTTGTTCTGTTGAGATGGTGTTGTGGACATTCTGCAAAGACTACTGACTGGATCAGGTTATATGGCTTGTGTGAAGGACAAGAACTAGTTGGACAGTCTCAATGATCTTTGAGCCTTAAAATAAGTGGAAGTTGCATAAGGTACTAATACATATAATGAGACTATCCATGCACTTGCTAGGTAAAGAAGTAACTATTCAAGGCAAAAATCTATTATTGATGGAAAAAATATTGCTCTGCAGCTGTCCCCCATGTGATTTTTTGCATGTTTCCCTGAACATCTGCTCATGACCCTTTTATAAAAGGCCGATGTTCAGCCACATTGACTCAGGGCTCTGCTGTAGGGCCAAGCTGACTTCTCTCGCTGAGGAAGTTGTAGGAGATACATTTATTCTTCCTGAACATTCTCTTCCGTTGTTCTCTTGCCTTTGGACATGCCATTTGTTATTCATCTTTAATTAATAAGTTTGTATCAAGATTCAGAAGAAAATTTATTTTGATCATTAGATTCTAGGGAACTTCAATAAATAGCATAAATTTAAATAAATAAATGATGTATCTTCCCTCCCTTCCTTCTTAGATAAAAAGGGGATGGTGAGGCAGGCAAATGTCTTACAAAAGAATGTGATCACTTGCTGGTTAGATTATTACAATGTCTGTTTAGATCCATTGTTGCTTTCAGACCTGACAATCTTTTTGTAGTTTTTCATTATTTTATAATTCCTCAACATACTGTGTTATTTCATGTAGTGAATCCTAAGCCACCTGTGGTGATCATCACTTCAAAGCCTAGTTCCTGTGGTCATTTTGAGTGCTGTGCCTGCCTCATTTCTAATGGATGTGTCTAGTCTGTTACGGTAATGTCTGCATAATGATTAAGACCTGGATCACATCTGCAAAATAGCCTTTCCTTTCTTTCCTCAGTTTCCCCCACCTTAAAATGGGTGAGACACCTCAGAGTTTCTGGATGAAAATTGCTCACTATGATGTAGGGAAAATTGCATTTTTAGTAGCATTTCATCATGCCTTATAATTAGGTCTTTGTTTCTCACTGACCTTAGAGATGCCATGAGTGCATTTGCTGACATTCTCAGTATTAAACTTTGTGCAGCTATTGAGGATTTAAAGTATTTGTATACAACAAGAGCAGATGTATTGTATGAATTATGTAAAGTATATAGTATGTAAAAGTGTACCTGTTTGTGTGTAGGTACATATGTGCTGTATGTATATACTGTACAGTTAAGAATGTATTTGTTCACCATTACTGTCTGTCTGGCTCTGAAACAGTTATGGACATTATCTTAGCATCCCTGAAATACCAAGCTATGGGGAAGAACAGTTTAGCCATTTGAAATCACAGAGAAAACTTAATTGTAAATGTAATTACTTTGTCAGAGTTATGCAAATTTTATGTCTAAACTTAGGTGAAAAGAAGCATTCAGTCTGATTTTTTGGCATTTGTCAAAAACCCTCCAAAACCCATCTAGGCTGCAGGCTGAGCTGCCTTTTGTAAATCTCATCTGAAGACTTGCTGCTGACTTTTTAAGACTAAATTATTTCTATTGTTCTCAAGTAATTACATTTTTGTTGTTATCTGTGGAAGGAACCCCACTAGGTTGAGCATGTAAATATATGGGGGTGGGGGGGAGAAGGATTTGTGTGAGTTAAGTGGACATGATAAAGCTGAAAACATAGCAGCAGGACATAAATCAGATTTTTTTTCTTCTTCTAGTTGGCTCGTCACAATAAAACATTGCAACAGATGCTGAAGCCAGGGTCAGATCCAGATGAAGGAGATGAAGCCTTGAGGTATTATGCCAATCATACGGCACAGATAGAGGTAAGGAATTGCTTACTAGAAGATTGAATATGAGACGAGTTTGCACCTTGTGCATGGTATATCACCTATTTTTAAGGTTCTGAAAAGCAAAGCTCATTCAAGTGGTGCAGATTATTTATGAGAAGGAGAAGGTGGAATAATATGCTTTTGGTTATGGGAGAAAAAGGAATGCACCTGTATTAAAAGTGGCTCCAAATAATCATTTTACAGTAGCTTCCCTGTGTGTTACCAAACATGTTTTTTTAGGGAAATAATGACTGTAGATAGTAGCTGTGTCATGAAGTCAAGAATAATCTTGTATGGTACAGCACTCAAATAAATAATCATGAGTTTCAAAACCAGTGATGCTAACTGATCAAATTAAAAGTTTGGCTGAAGTACAAAGAGGTTTTGAAGTGGTGTAGACATTCAGTATGGCTTTTGTTTGAAAGACCAAAGCTTGGCCTGATTCATCAGTTCTGTTCTCTATTTTAAACATTACCCCTGCCATGAATTGGATTTAGATCAAGATCCACAGAGGTATTTAGGCTCTTAACTCTTATATCAGATCCTGTGCTCTTACAGATTTCATGGGATTATAGGCATTGAGATAGGAGTCAGGCACTGTAGCTCTCTACTCCATAGTGGCTTTGTAAGGAGAAGAATTTCTGTGGTACAAAGGCAGCTACTGGGAGAGACTGCAGGAAGAAGAGACATCTGTCTCTCTCCTGGAAGCGCTGTATCAAGTCCAAAATTGGCCGAGTATGTAAACTGCACAGTATGGTTGCACACAGGCCCAGCCTGAACCTCAGCCAATAGTTTCATCTTCTTTGGGCTCCCAGTCTTCATCAACGTTGGACCTGAGTGTGCATGCTTAGGGAAGAGTCAGTTCAAGCTCTTCGGTTATGCACTCGTCTGGCTGCCATCAAGATAGTCCCTGTTACCCACCAGCCTCATACTGGTCCCATTATCCCACCATAGATAGGATAGATGGAAGCTCCATGGCTGTGGTTATCCAGAGGGCAGCTTAGTGCTCCTCTTAACATATTTTAATATTTCAGGTGCTTCTGAGGTATCTCTTAGCAATTATCAGCCAAGTTATCCGGGTAGGTTGTAAATTTAGGCGTTAAACAAGCAGGGTGATCTGCTTTTATGTGGCAAATAGCTTCTTCCTAGCATAGTTTCTGAAGTCTCCTAAAACCTCATGGCTGCAAAACCTGTTCCTTGAGCTGATATGGAGGCCTCTGTTCTCAGGGAGGCTTTTAAAATGTCATTCTAGAGAGCAACACATGCCACTTACCTCTTCATTTGAGTCCCTGATGGAACTGAAGATGTGGTCTTAGCTTCCTTCACTCACCCTACTATGTTAGCTGCTAGTCACATGACTAGCGTGGCACAACTTCTGGACTGAGAGACAATTATTTACCCAGGACCCTTCAAAACAGCCTGTTCAAATTTCACATAGAGAACATACCCATAGGAAGACACGAGCATAATTATTGTTCACCTCTTACTCAAACATGCTTGTATATGTTACTTTTAAAAATGGCTTAAGACAGTTGTTCATTTAGTGTGTTCATGTAATAAATGTGCATTAAACAGCGAGAAAGGAAAGTTCTTTGAATGCAGGACTGTGGCTGGGGAAATGAAACTCAGTGCAGCATTGCTGCTACATCAAATGGACATTTGCTGGTCTTTCACTGAAAGCAGTCCTAGACCTGTTTGGCACCTCGAATAGAGCTCGCCAATGTCAAGGTATCTCATTTGGTTGATTTGAAAGCCAAATAGTGCGTTGTTTTTCACTGATGGCTGTACAGAGACATGGGTCTAAGAGTCAAGATTAGTTTATTACCTATTTCTCAATTCTTAGTAAAGCAGTGTCCATGATCAGAACGGGGAAGCAATTTTGATGACAATGTAGTGAGATGAAATAAAATCTAGCTCACTCGATGGTAATTCACTAGGCCCTGAAATACAAATGATGCAAAACCTTGGGTTTTGCCAAGTAAGCAAATAAAGACTGACGAGATATGGGTGCTGTCTGAGTAATAAGGTGCTATTTTTGGATGTTCACCTTCACAACTTATCTCATCATAGAAATAGACTCAAGATGAGAAAAGAATTTCATAATATGAGCAAAGGCCTCTGAACTTCTGCACTGTTTACTGGGAGAGATTAATTTAAATTTATTGCAAAATTGAAACATTCTGAATTAGAATTGTTTTTATTTTTGGGGGAAGTTTGGACCTAGATTTTGGTTGAGACATGTATTTGCCACCTTATTTTCAGGCAGGCTTTTGAGGATCAAAAAGCAGCTTTACTTTGTTTTAGGATCTATTGGTTCAACTTCATTGTAATGTTCAAATAATTTATTCATTAATTTATAAATAAGAGGGGAGCTTTGAACGAGAAAAGATGTGACAAAATGGTTGGAAAGTCACTGATCTGAAAAAATGGTGCATTTTATTTATAGATTGTTCGCCATGATAGAACAATGGAACAAATAGTCTTTCCTGTCCCCAATATTTGCGAATTCCTTACTCGGGAATCCAAAAGTCGGGTGTTCAACACAACAGAGAGAGATGAACAAGGGAGCAAAGTCAATGACTTTTTCCAACAGTCGGAGGATCTGTACAACGAGATGAAATGGCAAAAGAAAATTAGGAGTAAGTATTGCAATTTCAAAAAATAGCTTAATTGTACTAAAACTCTGCTTTTAAGCCTTCAAATTTTTTTCATTTTAATAATACAATTTTCTCTATTCACTCCAATATTGCAGTAGGAAAAACTGTTCAGGGCTTGAGAGTATAGGTCAGCAAAGTGCAGGTCAACCAGGACACTTGTGTGCCGCCATAAAAGAGGCATAATATGGAGCAGTTAGTACTGTAAGTAATGTGTTCGAGATGATCTTTTGGACTCCAAAAGTTAAACTGAGGGATGGATGGATGAGCTGGGTGTAGTTCCATTAAACTCAACAGAGTTACACCTAATTAAGCCAAGGCCCCTAATATTTAACGAAAACATATGTAGCTGCATATTTGAGGTTTGCAGATTCCTAAAAGGCTATTGAAAACTTGTAAATGTCAGTCACTTAAAAACATCTCTCATCAGAACCTCAGCTGCTTTAAATCTGCCTGACTCCCATGGAGTTGGTTCCCCTTTGCCAGTTTACATCAGCCTTACTTGCCTAGACTGCAGTATGTCCCAGTCTGTTAGCCCATACTGGTCTGTGTCCTGGAGAGGCATGGGTACCACCTTAAGCTGCTTGCAGATCTGACAGGTAAAGCCAAGATCATGGAGGAGAGATCAAAGCAGGAACCTGAAGAGGAGGTGCAGTGAAGCCAAGTCAGGTACCCCGAGTTTCTTGTTCAGTTCACTGGTGAGCATTACAGCTGCTGGCTCTCACCAGGAACGTTGGCTGCTGCCACTGCTGTTTTCCTGGGGACAGGAAGCTCCTGCCAGCTGAGCTGCTGCAAACTCTGCTCTTTGCTTTTGCAGAAGAGAATCAAGGCTGCAAACTAATTAAAGCATCCTTGAGAGATAAGGAAAAAATTTATATATTATATATAATATAATTCTAGCACTTCATGCAGTGCTAGAATGCAGATGCCATTGGGGTGGCACACATCAGCTGCTCACAGCAGCATTATGCAATTGATTAGGAGGGAAGTGAAGAATAGGATCTATAGTCACAGCAGCGGGGAGTTTGGATAGTCAAAGCAACATGGTATAGAGTAGTTTCCTTAACGTGATGGAAACATGAATGTTGGTTGCAGGTTTTATAAATGTCCATTACGAGGCTATAATTTTCAGATGCATTAGTACGCCTTCAGCGTGAACCCTTTCAGCCCAGTCCCTTGGTGCCACTGTAAGAACTTGTCTGTTCTGACAAACTGACCAGAATAGAAGTTGAAAAATAAATTATTCCTGAATAAGTCCCTATCTGCACAGTCTATTTGGAAATAAAAGTCACTGTATTGTAGAAAAATTACTCCAGTAACAAAATCATATCTGTGGGTTTTGCTTAAGAAACACAAATAAAAGAGCCCAGCCCTACACTTACATAAACCAGACCTGCCTAATACTATAAGCAAAGAAAATTGATTTATTTTTATTCAGAACAGAAATTCCTCAATTCCTTTCATCAGAAGAATGGCTCACAAGTCTCCATATGTTTTTTTATTTGAAAAGATGATACAGGTGGAGGCTTGGTTCATTCTTTAGCCAAGAGTCTGGTAGCATGCAGTCTCCATTGCTTAAATTGACAGATGTCATTTGCAAATGCTCCACATGCTTAAATCTCAGTGGTCAACAGTGTAAGGTTGTCACAATGAAATCTGAATATGTGCCTAATCACAAAGTCTGTTTAGACTAAAGCCTGAAACAGGTGTATGCAGTTGAAGGAGTCTGCTGTTTATAAAATGTTAGCTGCATGCAGGCAAAGTCAGGAATACGTTCTTCATACTTGCAGGACATTCTTGGTACTTTAAAATCTAATTGAGGGGAACACGTCATTTTTTAAAAGATAAACCTCTCTGGCTAGAGATTTTTTTCACACTGTTGCACCTGTAATCATGTTTTAAATGTTCATTTAAACATATTGTAGTGCAGTCATATATATGAAGTGCTTGCCTGGATCTTAGTACCCTCTGATCTTATTCCTAGTCTTTTTGCTGGATCGTTTGTGTGACTCTGGACACAAAATCTCAACCCTATTTTGCCCTATTTCCCTTTTTAGTCTTTTCTAACTAGGTTATAGGTTATTTGGGATGTAGACTATTTCTGTGTATTTGTACAGCACTTCACATATGGAGATCCTGGCTTCGTTTGAAGCAGGAGTACTCTCAGACATCTGAGGGTTATACAGGAAATAGTCAGCTTTCATAGAACAAGATCTCAGTCAGATCAAGTTTTCCTGCTCTCCAAAGTAGATTGAGGTATATTTAGTTAGAGGTGGGGAAAATACTGCAGTTCTGAAACTTTGCTTATTCCATCATTCTTTAAATAATGTCATCAGTATGCTTGGTCCAGATGGGTCATCTGAATGATCCTTTCTGGGACTTCTGGTTGACTGACATGCAGAGTATTAAATCTATTTGTTTACTTGATTTTGACTGTCCATGCACAAGGGTTACGGTTTCAGAAGCAGGTGAAGACTCCTTCACAAAAGTTTTGGCCCTAAAATCTTAGCAGAGACAAAACTCTCATATATAATAAACTGTATAGAGATCTTTGGATTAACAGCTCTGCTTGAAACTGTGTTTTATGGCAAACCTAAACATTTGTCTGTTTAGTTAATTTTAAAGATCTGTGTATTTTCTTCATTAATCTGTATTTTTCAATTCACTTAAGGCCATTAATGATTGCATTTCTGCTTGCTTTTATTTCATTGATTGCTGCTCTTCTCCCCTTTCTAGATAATCCACCTCTGTTTTGGTTCTCCAGACACATTTCTCTCTGGGGGAGCATTTCCTTCAACCTAGCTGTATTCATCAATTTAGCAGTTGCTCTGTTCTACCCCTTTGGAGATGATGGAGATGAAGGCAAGTGGAGTTTGGTTTTATTTTTCCTTTTAATTTTAGATGCTTTCAATTTTAAAGTAGAAGTTACATAAATCTGCATCTTCAGGTATGCTTGTATCTGCAGAAGCCTTTTAGTATCTTCTAAGTAGGTACCAGATGTTATCTGAAATGTGGTAGTTGATCTTCTGTGTGTCACATGGCCCATGCAATGTGGTGTAAAATGGACAGAACATAGCTGCTAAGCTGAATATTATCCAGAAGATCTAGGCTAATTCTTTTTCTTCTTTTCTCGTATTGCCCTATTGCAGTGTACTACTGCACACATTCAGTTACAGCTTATGAGCTGAAGAAGGATTGCTGGCAGCAGAAGGACAGGATTTCCTTAAAACTGACCAAATTGGAATGACTTGCAGTCTTAAAAACATATAGAATAGAATGATTTGAAAACTAGCTTGTTGGCTTTTGACTGTTTTGTTTATTGGGATAACAGGACCTAACTGTGGCAGGAGATAAACGCATTATATAAAAGTATGCTTACAATCTGTGATTCTGTCTCTGCTTCATCATATGTCACAGGAAATATAGCAAATAATAAATTTCATTAAATAAATGCATCAGACTAGCAGGACGCCTCTTTGAATCCAATCCAAGCTTAATTGGAATAAAGGAGACTAAATAGTTCAGAATACTGGTAATGAGAGTGGAGCCATTCGCCTCTGGATCTTTGATTTGTGTCCAGTCCAGTTAGTAATGTGACTGAAAGTCACCTCTGTCTCTGATGGCATGTGAACTGGGCTGGTGGAAGCAGTCCAGCTTCTAGTAGATACATGTGCTTTTCACAAACACCAGAGCTGGCACCAGCAAACATTCCTGTTGGCTGGCTAAACAGAAAGGCAGCAGATTAGAATATATTGGCATGGAGACCACATTGCCCTTTCACCTTATGGGGTGGTCTCTGCAGGTCATGGCACAGGCATCTCTGCAGCCTTGTGTAGCAAAGTTTGCAGGGCTGCACCGTGTGAAAGGGAAGCATTTGTACTTAGTGCTTTCCTGTTCATACACTGAAGAGTCACTTGGAGTGCACATACATTAGAGCCCAAGCAGGATGAGAGGAGAAATAAAGAGTTAAAAATAAACCTTTTAAGCTACTAAATTTTTGCTAATCTATACTCATGGAAATCCTCTGGACTGCAATCAGTATGTATTAATACTTATTTTGAGCTGCAGATTTATATAGTATTAGTTTAAGTGGCCCCAGTAATCCAGTGATTTCAGTGACAGCGCATTTCAGAATTCCAGTTCCTAGTGCTTGTAAAAGGCAAAAGCAATTCCTGAGCAATAAACAGTACATGTGGCCAAATAGGATTAGCAGGTCATGAGGCCAATCTTTACTACCAGCCTCCTCATTTCCAAGTCTCCTCCTCCACCAAAACCTGATCTAACTGGCAGTTTGTCTCCCATTTTTCCCCTTGACCTTCCCTAAACCCACCTATACTCACATGAGGTGCCTGGGATGCCTTTTAGTACATACCTGCAGTTCTTACATCATATGACATAAGCAAAATTGCTCTCCAGGTGAGGACCCTTTGCTTCCAGTGTGCAAGTCTGCACGTTGCTGATGTGGGTCCTGCAGAGTGAAAGTATTTAATATGCGGTAGAGAAGAAGAAAATATGGTTTGTTAAAGAAATACTGAGTGCTTTGGCCTTACCTTTCAGCTCCTCTTGAAGTATTTTTTTAGGATACATTAAAAGTTAGCAAATCTTGTTGGCAAAGAAACTATCTGACAGAGCCAACCTTGAACCTCCTGCCAAGGATAGAAACAGTCATGAACTTTGGAAAACTTCAGATGCCATGCGAATGTTGAGGCTAGGGCCTTGTCTCATTGTTTTCTAATGCCACTGATGCTGTTCAGCTGTGTATCTGTTGCCAGAGAGATAGCATGATTTCAATTGTGAATCTAGCTAAATTTTTATTCCCTTCTGCTCCATCACTGACCTCTCAGTTCATCTGATAACAATAGAAGTCAGTGTACAAGTGTGACAGTGCCCTGAGATCTGAATGTGCTTTTTATATCAGAGCAGCATGGTGTGTCTCCAGGGCTTTAAGCAGAAAAGAGAGGAAAAACAGGGGCATCGCTCAAAACTCAGGGAGAGCCTAGAGCCAAGCATCTTGCAGAGCAGCAAAGAGAATGACTCTGAAGGCAATGGCTCACACGCCCACAGGAGCTCAGCAAGACCCAGGTCCCGCTGCCTTCCCAGGAGCAGGGCACAGCTATTCAACTGCTCTCGGCAATGCAGATGCTGCCTGTTCCTGCGGAAGTCCCGGTGGCTCCCTCCTGCTGCTGCAAGTGCCTTGCTCCCGTGCAGAGGCGGAGGCTCTGGCTGAACACCCGCAGCTGTTCAGAAGAAAGCTGTGTTTCTAAAACCAGGGCTCTTTGGTGCTGTTGGGGATCAAAATGTGATGATGCAGTGTGGTGCCACTTGCTGCACCCCCCTGAGGACTGGCTATTTCAGTAGCTGAGCAGTCATGGAACGAGCAAAGGAGCCCTAATGTTCCCTGCATAAGGGAGCTGATTAGTAGCTTGCTCTAGGAGAAAGGTGAACTGTTTCATGTGTGAGCACACCTTGGATTTCAGTGAAAATTTCATTAGCTGCTCTTATTATTACCTCTGCAGAATCAACAATACTATGATAGTAATAGTACTTGCTGCAATTAGGTCAAGTTGTGGTCAGCAGATGTGATGTATGAATCGTGCTTTCTGTTAGCTGTATTGGCAAAGGAATTGGTCTTTTGGATCTATTTCTTGGTGAAAAATGGAGCCTGCAAAGATACCTTTCTCAAATCTCCCCTTCTTCTCTTATACAGGCACACTCTCTCCGTTGTTTTCAGTCCTCCTTTGGATAGCAGTGGCATTTTGTACAGCAATGCTGTTTTTCGTCTCCAAGCCTGTTGGTATTCGACCCTTTTTGGTGTCTGTTATACTCAGGTCTATATATACTATAGGGCTCGGTCCTACCTTGATACTTCTTGGTGCTGCTAATGTAAGTACTTATGAAGGAAGCAGAATTTCCCTTTCAGCAGAAGCAGAGATACTAAGGGTCTCGTATTAAAAATAGCTCTTGATTGGAGCTGTGCGAATAACTTCTTTCTCTGGTTCACTGGTTAAGCCAAAAAAATAAGTCATTGCCAGTTGTCCTGAAACAGCAGTATCAGCAAAGTGGGGGAAGCTAAGAAAAAAGCTGGTTTGGTTTTGTGCATATGCAGATATTTTTTAAAATAAAAAGAATATAAAATTTAAATAAATATTACCAAGTAAAGGGAATAAAGTTTACAGCTTCTTATGTTAAAAGAATAAGTTTCTCTACCAATATGCTCAGCAAAATCAAAACAAATTTGTGAGATGTTTCTGTGAGCTTAAACATATTTTTGAGATTTAAAAAGTTTTTTAAATTAAAAAGTCTCTCAACCATATTCCGGATCTCTTATATCAAACAGGAATAAGTTTGCATGTTTACTGAGCTTGGTAAGATATGCAGTCATGCTCACAAGTCATCTGTTTAGATTTCTGCTTGACTGCTACAGTTCTAATTCACCTTAGCACCAGGCAGCGAAGTATTAGGCTATTTGCCACCAGTTCTGTGATAATTTCACATTCTTACAGTACATGAAGTCAAAGGTAAAGACAAGTGAGCAGTGCTTGCCCATGTTAAATTTGTGAAAGAAAAAAACATGTTGAGTCTCATTGCTTGTCCTGGACAACCAAATAGATGAGGTTAGCCCCTTTTGTGTTTACTTCTGCACCCCTGTTCACGTGCAGACAAAACTCAGGAGCAATGGAGAATCTGGTGCTGGTGCTTATATGCTGTACTTTACAAATGATCCCAGTACTTTTTTTTTTTGAGGGATTTTAATATGGAAAATGATGATCTGAAGGAAATGCTAGATGTCACTTACACCTCACACACTTGCTGCTGTGCTACTGTTGTTCTCTTTGTAGTAGCGTGCCCAGTTGTTCTTATGTGGTCTTGGGTCTAAACTCAGAACTGTTAGGAACTGACTACCCAGTTGTTTTTTTAATGCTTTATGACATTAATCCTGCGTTACCTGCTCACTAATGTTATAGAAATAAATCACAATGTAATGAGGCATGGTGCAGTATTAGAGGGGTGGAGGAATAATGTAGATCCACTTACTCTCATGAGCTCATTCCAGTGCACCTTGGGAGCTGTATTTCTCTCATCTGACTCCAGCTATGTAGAAGTTGAGCATTTAGTCAAAACTAGACTTTTTGCATGCTGCAGCAATGGAAACAATAAATAACAGGATTTTTCTATTGGAATAAACCTCACGTTTGTTACCCCCCCCCCCCCCCCCCAGCTTTGTAACAAAATAGTGTTTCTGGTGAGCTTTGTTGGGAACCGTGGAACTTTTACCCGTGGCTACAGAGCGGTCATCATGGACATGGCTTTTCTCTATCACGTAGCGTATGTCCTCGTCTGCATGCTGGGCCTCTGTGTGCATGAATTCTTCTACAGTTTCCTGGTAAGTATGTGCTTCTGTGGAGGAGGAAAACTTTGCAAAAATAGAAAATACCGTTACACATGCAGCTGTCTTCAATTTCTTCCTGACAATCAAGCCAAAATGTGTATTTTTAGCATACTGTTTTGTTGCTGCCCCGTAGAAGCTGCTGTTGTCATTAGAACCTGTTTCTGTTAGGACTTGTTTTATCTGGTTTGGAATTGAAAGTTTGCTCCTTTCTTTTCAGACATCCATCGTGCAGCCCACTCTTTCTCCCACCCCTCCCCAGCATACATATATTATGTGTGCATTGTTCCTGTATCTTGTGTCATTCATAATCTCCTTGGGACAGTTGTCCACTGGTGTGTGCATCATGCCTATACCAAAGGATCCCATTCCTCTGTTCATTTTGCAGCCCCAATAAAATAAATTTTAAAAACTATATATTACTTGGGAAATAGGGACAGCGTGCCTTTGGTGTAGCGGAAAGATTCATCACTTTAAATGCATCCCGCTTCATTTTCTTTTGTTGCCATTACCCAGATGGAATGCCTTTTTATAATGTGATACAGGTGCAATGAAAATGAATCATACAAAATTATGCTAAACTCAGCTAACTGCTCCCTTCACACTGAATAGCAGTAAAAGGTGTTTCACTGCTCTTGTTTGCTAATCCTTTTGCTTTATACTAGAATGTGTGAAACTTGTAGGGAGACTGAGTAAATTGTGGTCGTTTACATGGGTTTACTTTCTTCTTGTATTTTTCTCAGCTTCCTGAAGAGTGGTGGGCTCCCAGCATTTCACAGAGGTGTGATAAGCACAGTAAAAATTACAGGGGCTCAGTCCTTACTCTAGTAGAGCTCCTGTTGAAGTCAGGTTTTCCAGATCTTAATATTGAAGTCAGCTTCAGAGTTTGGGCAGATTTCAAAGGAGCCAAGGTCTTGTGGCTGTAGCTACAGGACAATTTTCAGAGGGATGTTAGCCTCCCACTTAAAAAAATGCATGGAATCTTTTAATTCCTTCAATGAGTAAGGTATCCAAAGTGACAAGTATTTTAAGAAACATTTTCTATACTTACTTTTTTCAGTGACTGCTATTGACAAATGTCCATAATTCACATTCCCAAGTTACTTCCAGGTGTTCACTTTTTAGTGGAAATGTTCTAAACTCTAATACTTGTTACTCATTTTGAGCTTTGTCTTGTACAGAATGAATGATAACTGTCTTCTTTATTCCTTTATTATTAATTCTTTCACAAGGCTGTGGATTTCAGATCTTGTGAATTGTGACTAGTACCTTCTTCTGTGGGCAATTTTGATAAATCATAGTGTGTCACTTTGTAATCTATGTGTTTTGAAGTGGAAATACATACATTATAGATAAGGTCCAAAGCACTATGGTACATCAATAGAATTGTAAGAGAAAAAAACTGTGATTTCTTGAAGATCTATTGGCACGTTTAATTGCTATTTTAGGCCTTTGACATTCAAAGCAGTATTATCTTAATGTATACTTTTCTTTAAAGTTAAATATCAGGAAAGCGTATAGTGCAGGGTAAAGGAGAATAGAAGTTTCTAGTTCTGTACAAACAGTGCAATGTGTGTAACTTTGTCTTAAAAAGAGATGGCTTTAATCTTTGTACACGTGAATGACTTTTAAATGATTCAATGAGCTCAAAGAAACAGTTTTTAAACATCTAACTACTTGCATGCACAAGTGAGTTTTTGAGTTGTAACCCGTGCATGTTTATCAGATGGGAGATGATGTGACAAAATAATTTGTAGATGTATGTTCATAGTGTAAAGACTTTTTTGTTTAATTTTAATCCAGGATGGTTTGGAACCTGTGAAAACAATGGATCTTATTGGTAACTGTTAGCCACATCTTGATCAAGCTCATATGTAGTGTATTCATTTTAGCTTTGGATTTTGCTATAATCAATGTGAATTTTGTGTTTATGAAACTGCGAATTTAGAACATGGCTAGATGTATGTTTTGGTATTTCAGACTATTTTCCTGTGAAGCGTCTATAAATTGCCTCATTTGTATTCATTCTTCCTGTACTCTATACTTTTCCCAGCTGTTTGATCTGGTGTACAGAGAAGAGACATTGCTAAATGTGATAAAAAGTGTTACCCGGAATGGTCGTTCCATTATCCTCACTGCAGTGCTAGCACTCATCCTAGTTTATCTCTTCTCCATCATTGGGTTCCTCTTCTTGAAAGATGACTTTATCATGGAGGTTGACAGGTTGAAAATCAGGACTCCTGTTACAGGTATTGGTTTTTGTATTAAAATTTGCTTCTGACATATACCTTTTCTGTCTGTCTAACCTGACTTTCATCTAAGGAAATTTAATATTTTTTTATTTGTAGCTGTGGAAGTAGAACTAAGTCCACTATTCCTTAGGACTAATTAAGTCTCTGGGTAAAGTTTAATGTGCAGGGTTGTTGTAGATGAGATTTATTTGTTGAAATACTATAACAGCACACTTAATTTATTACATTTTCTTTTCTAACTCATGCTAATATTAAAAAAAAAAAAAAGAAATCTAAATTTCCTAAGTATTTGGAAGAGCAACTCTAAGTGGATTCTATTGATTCTCATTCCACCTTAAAAGCATCTTATAGTATTTTCTGTGTACTGCACGAGGCATGTGATCTTACCATGTTCAGTAGGTGTATTCATTTGATGACTTTTTAAGCTCCATCCAGCAGAAATCCACACTTCTCCTGATAGGAGATTTACTGGAGCACCTTTAATAGTCAGTGTGTGTTTCACAAACATCGCTGTTAGTGTATAATCCTAGCCTCAATAAAATCATCAAGACATTTTTAACCAGTTTTAAAAAAGCCAGGATTTGGGCTTTCTGGAATAAGAGATGAAACCAATGTGGATAGAGAGTTATGAACTTGCTTTGCTAGAAAAATGCCAGGTCTGGTCTGTTGAGATCTTTGTATACACTGCCAGCCAGCCTCCAGGAGGCATGGGCAGAGAACTGTCTGCATTGAAATACCTGAGAATATCTGGTGTTTAAATTCAGAGAGGCATGATTTTCCCAAATGCTGAGCTCTTCAGATCTGCACACAAGCACAGAATGTTCACCCTGGGCTGTGTGCTCAGTGTTGGCCAGCTTTTCCCTAAATTTGTTATTTCAGGACCTAACGCATGCAAACAAAGCAAAGCTCATTCAAGACTCACGGGCATGTTTTGATACCATATGAGAAAAAAAAAAGAAGCTGATGGATTTCTTTGCAATTTCTTTGCTTTTTGCCACTGATCACCTTAAAAGGGCTAAACTCATTTATATATGACTTACCGTTAATTTTTCGGACAGAACACTGGATCTGAAGTCTCACTTTTAAACGTAACTCTGACCATTGTATAAGAATGGATGCAAGGCTGCACACAGCACTGGTCTGGTCCATTGCAGTAGTTCCTTTGTGTTTGTGGGTTTTTTTCTGTTGAGTTCTTGGCAGATTTTTGTGGTGTGGATATATTCTTACTGGCTTTAAGCATTGCCATTCCTGATCAAAAACTCATCAAGAAAATATGCTGACGATATACTGATGGAAAATTATGCAGCCCAAGACAAGTGCTTTAAATTTTTTCTCTATAAAGTAGCACAAAGAGAAAGTCAGAGCGGATGTTTTGTGTGTTACACAGATTGTCTTAGACTGTTACTTTGGTTGCGTGATATTGCCTTCATTTTTTTCTTCTTAAACCTTTTTGTATCTCTGATTTGAAATGCAGAAAATTGTTGAAGATGCACAAGATAAAATTGGTTTGATAAAATCAAGCTGATGTACACATTTAGCCACTTTGGGAATGTTAAATTAGTGTTTTACACAAACCCATACATATTTACAAATGAGTACCAAACTGTGTTATAATCCTTGAAAACTCTTAAATATTCTACATTCAGGATGACTGAACATCAGCTTGGTGTCCTTCTTGTCAGCTTTTGTGAATAATTTATCTAATGGTTTTAAAACTGACTTTATTTTCATATCTGACAGTTTCTCGCTTTGAATATATTTTGTTCTAACCACAAGTAGGAGCATTTGATGTAGATTCATTAATTTCAGGAGATGAAATGGGAATAGCTGTGATATACAGTAAATATAAAGCTACGTTTTTGTTTCTTGTGATTGCTTTGAGCTGTTGAGGCAGTCTGTTTGAGGAAGGAGAAATTGGTGGTATAATTTGTTCTGCTTTTTCTAAACTTTTCAAACCAGTGTTTCATTTCTAGAAAATAATGATTTAAAACTTTGTATCTGTATTTTTGTCCATGTCCTGCTTTTTCCACAGGTATCGATGAAGTCCCCACTACAACCCTCACATCAATGATGGGAGCCTGTGCAAAAGAGAACTGTTCCACAAGCATCCCAATTATTAACCCAGGTTAGTACTAAAGTTCCCCCAAACTTATGATCAGTTACAACTCAGGGATTTGTGTGTTAAGATTGTGAAGACATTCATAGTGTGAGAAGTGATGATTGTTGCTGTAAGTCAGAAGTGCTCAAATTCTGCAAGGCCTGGATCTTGGTTGGCAGATTGCCTTTAATGCGAGTGCTTCCCACACCTGATTTCCAATTGTATTGGCATTAATTTTGTTACTAAAAGAGCTTGCTGAATCATTATTCTTTAATGTAGAGGTTGCTTCTTTCCAGCTGACTTTGCTGAGACAAAAAGCTCGCTGCTTATCTGCAGCATCCTCACCTGCACACACTAAGCCACCATTAGATCCATTTAGGGTCACATAAGTTGATTTTAGTGGCATAGCATATACTTGCAAACTCGTGTATGTTTTTTATGTGCTTCTAGGCCAATGTTGTAGTTTAGCCAGAATACTTAAGAGCCCAGATCTGGGATCAAGTTACTGTCTTAATGAGTTACTGTGACTCAGCTAAACACAGACAGCAGTCCAACTGTGCAAAGAATGCAAAGCTTGTGGCAAATGCAAGGAAATGCAGACTGTTGCAAGCCTTTCTTGCGATGGCTAAGTTGTGTTGCTTCATGCTTGTGGCAAGTGAAGAGCTTAATTTCTCTCATTCAGCAGATGAGTCTGCCTGGGTTTGCTTTGATATCTGCATTAGGAATCTGATCTATATGTCAAAAGGACCCTGTCAATTTTAAATATGCTCCGTTAAAAGGAACGGTCTGACCAGTGTGTCCTAATGGAACAGTTACCAGATATCAGTTACCAGATATTGGGTCAGAAAAGAATTTTTGCTGGATCAAGCTGACAGAGTGCTTTGCCCTCTTCTGTAGTTTGAGGCTACAGGGTCACTCAGGTGTTTTGATGGGCAAATGCACTGCTAGACAGGGGACTTTGGTGATGGTGCTGCTCCATCTGTCCTGCTCTCTTCCTATGGCATGGTTCAGTTGTAGTGGTTGGTCTTCCACTGCAGCTGTCAAGTTTGTTTTAGTGTGTCGTGGCCTTTGCAATGTGAGTGCGCACACAGTGGATGGCCTACAGGCTTAAAATATTTACTGCCGTGGTTGCCGTGTGTTTGCCAGGGGCTGAATTTGAGGACATAAGTGGTCCCTTCCTTCAAGTATAACGCTGTTTCAGATGCTTTATTCTTCCACTACTAATTTTTGAGTTTTTAGGATCAAAGATGTCAGAGAGAGGGCTATAAAAGTAGGCTTTTTCTCCCCAGCTGGTGTGTAAACAGACCTTATAATCAACGTGGGAAGCTGTCTGACTAGGTAGAGAAAACAGTCTAAGAGCTATTGGCAAAGCTGTTGCATTCACAGTAATCAATCAGTCAAAAGAGATGCAGTGTGGCTTTTGCCAAGCTCTTTAAATAGTAGTAATCTCACATTTCTTATTGTTTGGATACTGTTTCTTTAAAAGTAAACAAGAATGAAAGAGGACTATACAAAACATCTAAATACACTGTCACTTAATCTTGGCGAAGTTTTATTTATCCAGCAACATTTAAAAACAACATTCAACAGGAACAGTTTTGCTCATCTTAGCCAGTGAATCACCTGCCAAAATGTAGTGCTCTACCTTCTGTCTTCTTCTCAAACAGACCTCCCTTCTGGCAAAAGCATGAGTGTGGTGGAATGAAAAAGCCTGAGATTTGGTGGGATTCACATTGTAGCAGCTTGGAGAAGTTCACAGTTGACTGTAGGAAATATTAAATGTTCTCATAGCATCTCAGGTCCAGAGTGGAGACACAAATGCATTGGTTTTCAGATCAGATCACTACTAATCATTTGTTCTGATGAGACTGTGCTTCTTCCTTAAGTTTCACTGGTTGAGCACGTACTCAGTCATTGCTCATGCTGGTGAGGGAGTTAACTGAGAGCCAGCCTATCTGCTCAGAGAGCATCCCCTGTCTGCAGCCTGCTTCCTTACTGCTGCACTGAGCTGTCAGCTTAAAAATTGTTTCGTATCATCTCCCTTGGAGTCTCCCAGTCTTCACTCCAAAGACATTTCCATATCACATAAGTCTTTGCCTGGTGAAGTGTTTAATCACTTAAAGGAACTTCACATCCTACAGTACGTGTCTTTTTGTGCTCTGTAGCCTGTAAAGACCTGTACCAGAATGATGCACCAGGTTATCTGTTTGTAAAATGGGACATTTTCAAAAACTGATATCCTGGTGCCAAGCCTGGTGCTGCTCTGTGCAAGTTCAGCTAGATCCACATAAGCACTTGTGTGTCTCCCCTGCCTGTGTTTGTGTTGGAGATCAAGCTCAGAAGCCAGGTAGCTGTGGGCCATCAGCTGAGGATTTTTGAAGTAAACCTTCCTATCATCACACTTACTGCCCTGTGATTAACGTTGTGGGGTGGTCCTTAAACTACATTACCTTTGAATTAAACTTGAAGAGCTAAGCTGTCTAGGCATTAATGGGCCCCTCACCAGGCCTGAACCTCGATTAGCATTGATTTGGGGACCTTAGCAACAATTAATTCTACAGATCCACTCCTTCAGGTGATATGGGAATGGTTTGTGTCAAGAGGAGCTGAGTCCAGTCTATGAGTGCTGCTAAATACCCACTAGGGCAAACCAGCTGGGACAGAATATGTGCCCATAGGGTTATCTGGCTCCCAGACTGAAGTAGCTATTGTTACTCCACATCTGTGAGGGGAAGTAAAGTAGACGTATGCGTCCACAGCCTGGATTACTGCACTGAAAGTTCTCCTAACTTTGGGCTGTCAGATTTTCTGGCGAAGAGCAAGCTGAGCTTGCTCCTTTTGGTGCAATGTGGGATGCTGATCCTCTGTGTTGTAAGATGTGCCAGTCAGCTGATGAGTGGTGTCTTGTGTCTCTCTGAAGCTGGGCTTGCTCTGAATTTGCATCTTGGTGAACATGGAAAGCTGTGAGTTAGGATTTCCAGCACATAACTCTCTTTGGTGGTGGCAGCTTCCAGTTTGTAGCCCTAGTTTATCCTCGCCATTCACCAGATCTGACCATCTGCTATTTCCAGCGCCTGACCTTGGTCTTGTGTACAATAAAAATCTTGTTCTGTAGTTCCCTAAATGAACAAGCTGGGGCTTGTGTTAAGTTTTTTAATTTATCTTACAGACTGTCATCTCAAGCACAGATACTGGATCAAAAAAAATTGGTGGAGTAATGTTTGGAAGGAGGATATAAAAACAGGGTACAAAAGCAGAGGAGATGAGTTGGTATGACTAAGATCACAGTGCTAGTGAAAAATGTCCAGATGTGACAGAGAGGAAAAGGTTTTATTGTTTCAATCCTTTCAATTTAAATATTTAAGCATTTAAAAAAAAATCTGGAGTTATTAGTGGTAGTAGTGTTTGTAATGACCATAGAGTTTAACAGGGAAGTCTATCCTGATGCCTGCTTTTGCTTTTAATTTTACTCAGAGTTCCTTAAATCAAGAATTCTTTCTAATTTAATTTCCTTGCATAGTGGTGGCAAAGGCAGTGGATGCCAGCTTCATTTTGCAGATACCAGTTATGATGCATACACTGCGATTTGGAAACCCATGTTTTAAATCCCTATTGCTTCTCTGTAATGTGGATGCTTTCAGTCGTTCAATTTGTCAAAGTCTATCTCAGTCCCCCAGATGTGGTAGTTGAGGCCGTTAAATACGCTGTTTTAGTTAATTCTCTCGGCAGGTTGTTGTTATTTATTAAACTATGTTACAAGAAGTTCATGAAGTAAAGCAAGTGAGAATCCCTAAAGAGAAAGAAAGGCAGAAGAAACGGCAGTCACAGTCCTGACCGTTCAGTGCAAGCCAGCAGGACACAGGGAACAACTCAAGCAGGGCTCTTCAAAAGGAGATTGTTGATGCAGCCGCAGCATGGGGGTGAGCGCATGGTGGGAGGAATTCTGGCAGGGGCAGATTAAGTTCCCCTGGGGAGTGGTGTTCCAGCCCAGCTCCTCTGCACGTTCAAATATCTCCTGCACAATAGTACCCTCTGTGGCTCGGCCAAAACCACGCAGCAGCCCTGTAGCAGAGATAAGAATAGAATCCAAGTTTTCAAGCTGAGGTCAGGGAGAGTCTTTCATTGAATGTATATCAGGCCTGCGCTTGGGCACGTGTGCTAGTGGAAAGATCAGGGACAGATTTACTGCTGTAAAAATTCAGCCCCTCCTTAAAGATTTGAAATGTTAACATGACTTGGCTTGCACATGAGTAGGTAGAGGAATGATTTCACAGGAAGACAATCCTTTTACAAATGTGCTTCTAATTCTGTGTTTGTATTGCTTCTTCTGTATGTGTCAGCTGTGCACTTAGGAGGCCCACTAAAAAGGAGTCATACCGAAACCAGTGGGAGTACTTGCAAGGAAAAGGAGTACTCCCATGAATAGAGATGGCAACTCTGGGTCATTAACAGAGTTACTGGTGGGAGAACTGCTTGGGATTTTCTCTGTCTCTCGTCAGGCAAAATAAGCCTGATGCGCCTAAGTACGTCACCAGCAGCGATGTGCAAATGGATAGGGATGATCAGTGAAATCCTGGCTGAAGAATATGAAAGGCAGATGTGTATTGCAGTTGCTTTCTCTAATACAGAATTGTGGCTTTGTTTGATGAGTCTTTGATACTGTGGTTCCTAAAGCTGCTTCTCTCCTGTTTGCAGGTGAAGAGGAGGAAGATGGAATAGAAAGGACCTGCGACACCCTGCTCATGTGCATTGTGACTGTACTAAACCAAGGCCTGCGAAATGGCGGTGGTGTGGGAGACGTGCTCAGAAAGCCTTCCAAAGATGTAAGTGTTTTGGCTGAGGAAATGCATTACTCCCTGTGCATCTCATGAATGCCAAAGTCAGTTTTTCGAGGTTATAGACAGTATTAGTATGTAGTCTGCTCTAATGTCACACAGTTGATTTATGCCTGTAATTTTTACATCCCAGATGGAATATTTAATGGTGTGATGATGATACTTGAAGAAAGAAACTCTAGGTAGTAGTTTACCCCTTCTGGAAAACTGGAGCGTTTGAAGCACTGCTAAGAGGTGTTGCTGGATTGGATCTCTCTTCTGTTACACTAGGAAATATAAATGCAGACTTTTGAACTGGATTGATTGATTTGTCAAGACTCTCCACTGTCGTACATAAGGTGTATTTTTAGCTGAAATTCAGCATGGCATCTCCCTGCAATGCATCCTATTGTTTACATGTACTCAACTAACATCAAAACCAAATCAGAATTTTGTATATCATGGGATGTGTCCTCTTGCAGAATTTTCTTCCCAAATTCAATTAATTTAAGGACTACTTATAATATTTGGATGTTTTAATGCATTTTTTTTTTAATTGAAAAAGAACATAATAAATAACGGCAATCTAGCAGCACTTTGCTTGGTGAGCCACACCATAACATAAGGATGAGATTCACAAGTTGGATCTCAGCAGGATCTGCAGGAGTCCAAATGCAAATAACTTGGGTCTGGATGGAAGAGGTTCTTGTGCTGGTAGTAGGAATCTAGGTCCTGTCTCATAGACTGGGAGGTTCTACAGGAAGGTAGTCTATCCCCACGAAATCTGTAAATGCTTACAGACTTTGAGAAGGATCGTTGCCATTTAACAGCTATTTAATGCTGACTACGTTAAAGCACTTCACGTGTGCAATTAGGGTAGCACTGTTATCCCAATGAATGTGTGGAAAACTGAGAAGATCAGGGACTTCCAATTCAGTATCATGGTAAAGAAAAGGACTTGGGTTTTATGTTCCTCCTCCTTACACTTAGTGTTGTCTCCTGTTTGCCACAGAACAACTTTGCTATTTTTAGAGGAGTCAATGGGAGTCCAGTCCTCCAGCCTTTGAGAGAAGGAAAGTAATTATGATGCAAAACTAGGCGTGTAATGAAATGGGGAATATGAGCATTTCATGTGCACGTGCATGCATGTGTATGTGCATGTGCATGGTGTGTTCCTGAAAGACATGAGCTTGGTGTACCCACTCTGAGCCACCTTAGGGCCATGTGACAGTATTAGCACAGTGCTAAAACCATTAAGACGCCCTGCTTGGGCGCAGAGCGGAGTAGCCTGGCCTTGGCATTGCACCGGTAGGCTCTCCTGGTTTCCAGTTGTTCAGTGTGCAGACTTGGCATCATCCTGGAGTATTCCACAATGACATACCATACGCATATCCCTGTGTGCCACAAGGCAGTATTAAGAAGAGCTATCATTGCTCTCAGTGGGTACTAGAAACTACATCTCCCTGTTTCTGTACTGGCAAGGTAATTATCTTCAATCGAGCACTACTCTAATGCATCTACACTGCATCCGGTACACATGCTGGTTTCTTCCTCATGCTGTGTGAAACAACATAAAGGCCAACAGGAGTCCCAAAGCGATAAGAGCACGTGAAGCCAAATCTTCTTTGCTTAGTCACATAGGTAGTCTCGCTCTGTTTCTGTGAGTAAGGCTAGCAGAGTTTGGCATACGAAAAGAAAGCTGTGTAGCTTTGCTTGAGCTAATGTGAAGATGTTTAATATTTCAGAGATGTGCTATTTTTATATCTTATTGCAACCGTATTGTTTCAGGAACCCCTGTTTGCTGCGCGAGTTGTTTATGATCTTCTGTTTTACTTCATTGTCATAATTATTGTTCTAAACTTAATATTTGGAGTCATCATTGATACATTTGCTGATCTCAGGAGTGAAAAGCAGAAAAAGGAGGAAATACTAAAGACAACCTGTTTTATTTGTGGTAGGTGTTACTGAGCTATTGAGACATTTGATGGGTAAAGGAATAAAATGTACTATTTCTCAATAAATATCACATAAACCTAAGGAGTGGTTATCTTCTACAGGGAAAATCTGTAAAAATGTCAGAGTTTGGTTCCAAATGCATTCCCCGTTAGTAGTAAAAGGATTTGGTTCAGGAGTCAAAAGCTAGCTTTTCTAAGAGGTGGCTTCACAGTCTCCACTCAGGATCTGAGGAAGAAAAGCCATGTCTCACACTCACATCATCACCACTAATGGAGATGGTGCAGCTGCTGACTTTATTTCACAAAGCCTAATGCAGATGAAAGTACAGCTTGCTATTTCACAGCACAGTGCATTCCAGAAGGGTAACAACAGCAAAATCCCCGTTTCAGAAGGTGAAATGAAACAGGGGGCAGAATAATAAAATTATCCCCACAAAACCCACAGATAAATCGCACTTATTTTGAGGTGTACTCACAAAGAGGGCAGTCCTTCATTCCCATAGGGGACTTTAGAAATACCTGCTTTTTTGTAGGCTGGGTATTGTTTCCATGGTTGTACTGACAGGGGTGAACGTTGTGCAGAGCACAATGACTTTAGTCTCTGTGGAAGGCTCCACAAGAGATCTGGGGTGGAAAGATTTAACACAGAGGCAAACGTTTGTGAATCCTGCCGTTCCTCACTCTGGTATTCTTCTTCAGAGATCTGACCCATTAGAGGAAAAAAGCAAAAATTTCTTATGGCTACGGGTCTGTAAAGACTGTTTGACTACAAAGCTGCAGAGACTCACCCTTGCTGCTCGGTTTAAGCACACAAACAATCCCACCACAGCTTAAGTGGGACTGTTCACATGCTTCTTGCTGAATGTGTGCATAAATCTTCACAAGATCAGGACTTAGATTGCATGCTGTGTGCTTACCAGTATACATTTAGAAAGAATCAGAACCAACACTTGTAAAGCACTTTATAGCCCTCAGCATAGAAGGCACTGTAAAACTGTAACATATTTATTATATTGTTATTGTTATTAAGAGGAAATATCACAAAAGAGAATAAACACTGCACTGAAATAATTCTGTCAGAAATGCCTTCTGGCCTGGTATTTCTTGCTTGGCAGCTACTGGATGCAGTTATAGCTTTTAAATTAAGATCCTTCAAATTTATGATCCTTTAAATTAAGTTAGGTTCCTATCTCTAACACGTTTAACAGATTTGGGTATTTTTATATTGAAGTTTATTTTTCTTGCATTAAGTTCATGTCTTTTTGCAGGACTGGAGAGAGACAAATTCGATAACAAGACCGTTTCATTTGAGGAGCATATAAAGTCAGAACACAACATGTGGCATTATTTGTACTTTATAGTTCTTGTCAAAGTTAAAGATCCAACTGAATACACTGGCCCGGAGAGCTACGTGGCGCAAATGATTGTGGTAAGTCAATTTGGACGGGTGCTTTATGCAACTGAGAGATGCTCCTTGCAGCTAGTGCAGAGAATGTCTTTCTTTTTCACTCTCTCTGAACAATATGAGGCATCGATCTGTATTTTTAAAGGTCTTTTCACGTGTCTTAGTCAGTCTGCAGCAAAGCCCAGTCTTAAACATAATGAAAAAGATGAAGTCACAGGCCACAGTCTACGATTTGGTGTTCGTGCTCTCATGCTCTGTGGGTTCTGCTGCCTCATTAGCCAAACCAGGGGCAGAAGAGCATGCATCATAACATCTGCTGCTGCTCCAGCTTTGTCCAATATCTCTGGGCTACTGTCCAGAAAAATAACATCTCTTGCTGAACAGTGAAACTCAGGGTCAGTGTTGAGGGCTAGTGCTTTTCTCCTGTGACTGCTCTGAACAAGCTGTTGAAAAGACCAAGCAGAGCTGCTGCAGGGATTTGAGGAGCTGCAGAAACTGCTTTGTGAAGCAGCGAGAGTCAGACTTGGATTCAGAGAGGAAAATTGATGACATTGGTGCAGAGAGATGTTTGATTACATTTCACTTCCAGTCTGCTACCAAAGAGGGTTTGTTCTGGTGAGAGAGAGGGCTGGATTATCAAGGCTGCCTGGCTCGGGGCTTCATTTTTGAGGAATCCCTTCTACCTACTGGGGTATTCTGGTGCAGCATTTTTTTTTCCCAGGGACTTCCTGGCAGGTGTTGCACTGCTCAGGGCCTGTGCCAGGGTTGTGTCTGTGGTCGCAGAGCTGGCATATTTCTGAATCCCAGAGAAGGAGGTAACCAAATGTACATCATACTTCGCTGCTTATGCATTTCTGGAGCTGCATTCCTTACTGAGAGTATCTGTTCTGTTATACCTCCATTGTGTCTTTGATTATACATACTACCCAATCTCACTAGGGAGATGCTCGGTACCCTATATTCCTCAGTTTAAGGAAGGGGAAGATTCTTCTTTAATTTCAGCTGTCTTCAAGTCAGGCACGTGGCTTAAATCGATCCCAGCTCTGTGCATTATCAGCGTGGAAAACTGGGCTATTTATCCTGCCTTAAGACAGGTGTCTAGGATAGCTGTGGTGACTCATGCCAGCATCAACATTCTCACTCTAGTGAGAGCCTCAGTGATTAGTTTAGACAAGATTCCTAATTGGGAGCTGGGTAAAATTAGAGGAGACAACTTCCAACCACTGCACAGGCTCAGGCAGAGCTTACCTTGAAGAACTCATGTTAGTGGAATGGCTGATGTTTAGACAGGAGTGCATGCTTGAATGCTGCAATGAAATGGAGCTTTTGTAAGTGCTATTACCACTACACAGGAAAGTGATGTGACAAGTGATGAGGCTTCAGTGCTCAGGTGTGGAGGAACAGCCTATGTCCACAGAAATTTTGAACCATCAGTCTCGTTGCCCAGCTCAGAGCATTTATGGTGTTAGGCAGTAATGGATTTACACCTCTGCAGTATGATGGGCAAGACAGAAAAACTAAAGCAAAAGCTTGTACCCTCTCTTCCATTAAAACAAATTATTCATAGTGACAAGTTGTTCTCTTACACATGAAAATATTTTAGCCTATCTCAGAAATTTGCTTTACTTTTGGAATCAATAGCATCTCCATACTCTAGGGCTTGTCTCGTTTGTCTAATCTGTCTCTATCCCTCTTCCTTTCCCTGCAATATTTGTATGCTTTTAAACTTCCTGCATATGTGTGTTAAGTATTAATGTTTAATTCCAAGGGATGTATTAATATTCATAGTAAGTGTATTCATGCTGTGGCAGTAGTGGTTTGACTTTTCTGATGTAATTCACTGATGTATTTTACATTTGCATTAATGGTGGTAACTCCTGTTTGAATATCTAAAATATTAACAGAAAAGCACCAAAATACATGTGACCTTAAGCACTGAACTGATTTCTCAGAGCCCCTCTTCCTCTGTGGCAGAATGCTGATGGCTTTGAGTGGTTAGTAGTAATCAAGATCTGGGGATTATTAAGCCCTCTGAAGGAGCACTTGTTTTTTCCATGGGTATATTTAGTTAATGGATGTTTTGGATGCTGGGAGAGGTACATATGGACCTAGAAGTGCAAAGCTTACACAGGAATGGAAGTGGAAATGGAAGAGTGGGGATAAAAAGAGAAACAAATGTTTGAACAAACTACAAGTGTGGGATTAGTAATTGTATCTTTGTGTAGTTTAAATTCCTGGTACAAAATCTGGGGAAGGTGTTCTGCAGAGATACTAGTGCTGCATAGCAGAAACACTTGGAACTGCTTAAGTGAACAGAAAAGGACTCTTTCTGTTGGAGCCAGAGAGATTGCTGAATACCATGTGCTACACAGAGTATTAAGAAATGAAGGAAGATAATCTGACTGGAAGTGTAGAGCATTATGGAAGTATGATATTCAACTGGAAGAAGAGATTTATAGATACAGCTTTGCTTATGATCAAAAGAAAAGTCAAAAGGAAAGCACTTAGAGGTAGCTGGGCAGCTGTCAGCCACATGAGTTGATGTAGCTTATGTGTTTGGTGTGTTTCAAAGAGAGCATGATAGTAATAAAATTGCATAACAAGCATGTGAGATGTACTACATTCCATGCAGGAATTAAGCCTGAGGTATAGGTTTTGTCTTGACAGCACAAGAAGCTGATTCTGACTCTGTGATGGACTGAAAGCTGAGCGACCATTCTTGGGGTGCTGGGAGAGGTGACCAAGTCCCTCATAAGAGACCCAGCTTCTGGTTAGGATCTGGCACAAGAAACGGGGGCTTCAAATGAACCTTCCACAAGGCAACTGGAGCTTGCCAGTGGGACTGATTCATTGCTGAATGAGGCTTACTGAAGGTGTATGGGAATGTGACAAATATTTATAAAAATGGGGTGACTGGAAGAACAGGGCAGTGTAAGGACGTCTTTGAAGATGACAAGGTAGAAGAAGATTTTATATCTCAGGTGGTGAAGAATATGGCTGAAAAAACTCCATGAATCATACTCCTGAAAAAGCTCTCTTAACTCTGCTCATTTTCATTATGATTAGATATGCTTTTTTTGGTTACTTCTGTAGCTTTAATGGATCAAACCAAACTTCTGTGTTTTCACAACCAGAATACTTATAGATATGTCAAGGCCCCAGTCCATCCTTAAATACATGTAGGACAAAATTTTGGAGTATGCTGCAGTAACTTCTTTAAGAGAAATTAGAGTTTAGCTCCAAGTATTGTCCTCACTACCCCTACCACTGTTGTTAGGAACTAATTATTATTTGTACTTGTCTGCTATTACCTTGCAAAGTATTGCAAAAACTAACATGGGAGTGCTTATGAATATTAACTAAGCACCAGGGAAAATATCTACAATTTCTAATTGTCTCTTTTCTCCATTGTCGAGAACCATCAGGACCCAGATATATGACTGTCTATATTATGATTCTCAGTCCTTTTTATGTATCATTTGTCCATCAAACAGTGAAGCATGTGCGTTGAAGTCTTGCTGGTAGCACAACTGGAAAAAAATGGAAATACTATGGTTTTCTTGTTTTGGAATATTATTTGAAAGACCGGGTGCCAAAAAGGATGGGAATTATTTATTCAACTAACTTCACTTGCCTAGTTTTCCAGAGTGGGGAAGAAACTTGTAGGTGATGTTGTACAAACCTCTCTCTCAAAGGGAATATTTTTGCAGGTTTCCAAGTTCACTTGTATTTCTGTTCCGGGGCTGGTTTCTTTCAAGGCATTCCCATTATCTTGCCAGTCTCTGGCCTCAAAAGTCCTTGGAGCATAGGACTTCTTTTGCTTTCTTCCTCTGCAAACTCCTGATGTTCCTTGTGATTTTGATTTTCCTAGCAGCTCTGTATTTGCCTCAGTGCTTAGAATTCTTCCCTGAGCAGTGTGACACAATTAATCAGTAGCTATCCAGCTTTCATAAAGCAATGTGTTATTTTTTCTTTTTTTTCTTTTTAGAAACAAGCATCACGCATAAAATGTATTGTGAAACGACACACAGTTTATACACCTCTAGCTTTTCAGACAGTTACTTTATGGAGATGTTTGTGGAAGTAAAGCATTTTAGATCTTCCAGTGATGCCCATTCTTCTTGCACGCTATCTTATATCAGTTACCGGTTGAGATATTAATGAATATTAAATCAGAGCAGTAGGTTTTATTTGTTTGTTATCCAGGCCTCTTTTATGAAGTCAGACAGGTATTATACAATAACCAAAAAGACAGAAACTTTGAAAAGCTGGCTACATGCCTTGCATTTGCACTGAGAACCTGCGTGAATGATTCTCCTGTTCAATTTTCATTCCTGCAGAAAAAGAAAATCTTTTTATCTGACCATTTGACCAGAAATACCATACTTAGCAAACCCAGAGAGATGCACATAACTTGTATTACATCAATACTGCAATCTTTGAATGTTCCTTGCGTCCATTTGTCAGAGAAGACAGTTTAATGCAATAACTGGAACAGTGAAGGTTAATGTCCAAATTTTTAAACTACTCTTTTCAGAGGTACAATTTGTACACCCAGTGGTGAAATTTTGGTGAAAACTGCAAATAGATGAATGGAAGCAAAAAATGTACATGTTTAACTACTGATTTTTTTTTGCAACAAAACAAGAGCTATGAACTAGCCTGTGATTTCTGTCTCCATTCATTTGCAAAAATAAAAGACTATTGGCATTGTAATTAAATTAATTATTTGGCCCATTGGAAGAATAAAAGACTTCAGCAAACAAAGCCCTAAAAGTTTTGTTCTCTCGTGCCCTGTCCACAGTTCTTAGCGAGTTTCATAATGGGTTTTATCAGCATTAATGCTACCTGTCATAACTACATAATTACAGCGCCTAATTATATTATTACTTATTTACTCTAATTATGTAATTGGATGTAATTTGTGTAATTACATAACTCCTCAATCAGCTGAAAACTGCTCTAAAACCAGTTCCTAAGAGTTAAGGATACTGCCATGCTTTAGACCGTCTCCCTAAAGCAAGACAATCTTTGGTGGGAAATTAAATGTTCTGTTCTCCTACCATTGTAGCCATTGGGACCCTTTTACATCACAATAGAATCTTAAAAGTATTCCTTTATATCTTGTTTCATCCGTACATATGTACCTCCCAAAAGACAAATTCCTAATCTTAAGTCTTTCTTTAGGCTACTCGGGATCCCAACTCCTCCACTGAAATCTAAAGAAAAATTTCCATCAACATTATGCATAGGACAAAGTAGAAGAGATAGGTTGAGAACACCAGCCCAAAGCTCTGAACAGTGATTTTCTTATTCAGATCTTTTAAAAGCACTTTTATGTCACAACAACACCTGAAAATGTGACAAAATATTTTAACTACATCATTTTAAGTATTTTGGAGGTGTCAGCTTTCTTCCATTATTTTTTGATTAAAAGTATTAAATAAAATAATTATTTACCAAATATTATGGCCATTCCATATCATGAGGAAAAAATGCATTCCCCATTTTGAAAAATTCTAGGTTTGGGGGTTTTATTTGGTTGGTTTTGTTGTTTTATTTTCAATAATGAAGTATGAAAATTTATCTGAGTTTAGTGCAACCTTGAGCTGTTGCTGTTGTCTCTCTTCTTCCTACCTCAAGCCTCATGATTTTACCTTCTTTTTCTATTAGATACCCAGAAGTGGGTATTAAATTCAAAAGCAGCGCTGGGAATGATGCCAAATGAGCCATTGAGAAGCCTCACAATAGTTGTCACTCTGCCCATGCTGTGTGCTGGGCAGGGCAAGCCCTTTTCCCTCAGCGTCCTGTTCTCTCCTGCCTTGCTGCTCTGCATTTTGCCGTGCTCAGACCTTGGGAGCAGAGGTGTGGTGTGAGCTGTGTCAGCACATAGCTGCTCCCCAAGTAGAGGCATCAACAGTGATGCTGTGAGGTCCTGACTGGGATTGCTCCGGGTGGCTGTGACCCCCCAACATGGTAGCAGCGACAAGGGACAAGCTCCCTCCTGGAGCTGAATTTGCTTGTGTATAGTCCCTGGCACACCCGTATGTCGCCTGCAAAGGGATCTTTTCCATTTCAGCCAACCTCAGCAGACTGTCAAAACAACAGAAGTGTGAGCTAAGTGGAGCTGCAGAGTCCAACAGCTGTGGGTCGAGAGCCTGGCTGCCTATCCTTTCACACCGTGGGGCAGTGAGACGTTGTCCCAGGGTTAGTTAGTGAACATGAAGTCCTTTCACTGGTGCCAAATCCTGGAGTGCACTCCCACCCTGATGTCCAACATATTCAGTGGCCGTCCCCAAGCAAACTGCAGGGAGCGCTGGCTCTGGAGGAGGCAGGTCCAAAGGAAATACAGACAGGGGAGGTGAAGACAGTGAAAAAGTGCCATAAGGAAAGGAGAAGAGCAGGCTGACAGCAAGTGAGGAGGAGCGGGGTTTGTGGAACAAGCTGTTCTCCACTTATGTCAATTTTTGTCAAAGAATGCAATAAATAATATGTACTAAGAGTGCTGTTGACCTCAGCTCTTAAAATATAATTTTTTTTGGAGAAGAAAAAAAATTCTGGCATCCATGATTTTTCTATTCTATTATCTATTGTCTTTTTGAATTTTGGAGGCAAAAGTTTTTCCTGCTAATTTTTATCTCTAGCCTACAGATATTCTTTTTACACCCGAGGATTGCTGAACACAGTACAGGTAGAGAGAATGACCTGAATCAGAGAAATGTCAATCCAAAGAAACACAAACACTGTAGAAGATACGCTTTGGTTGTCAGGAAGGCACTCTGGGTGTTTTTCACATGCACTCTGGTGATTCATCCTAGACAATTTAAGAAGTTTCCTCCCCCTAGATGTCCACCATCCCCTTCTGTTGCAATTAACCACAACAATAACAGAGCGGGGAGGACAAGCAATGTGTTTGTTCGCTCCTGAGCTTCTGCAGTTCACAGCACAGAGTACTAATGTGAAAATTGATGGCCATTGAAGTCATGCCATGAACTGCACTGGTTGAGGAGAGGACACGCTACTGATGCTGCTGCCTCTTTATAGGTAGGATAATATCAGCAGGGAGAAAGGGCACACAGCTGATAGGGGTGACCCCTTCAACTGCTACAGCTAAATCTGTCAGGGATGGTGAGCTGTGATTCTTAAACTGGCTCTCTATAAATAAACTGAATTTTTAAGGTTTCTTCATTACCATAAATTCTAGTTCAACATGAATTTTCTGATCTAGCAACTCATAGACTTAAAAATGCTTACAGGACTTGTGCACACAAATGCTCTGCTGGAGTGGGGCATGAAATTTATAACTTTTGGGAAGCTAATAATGCTCCCATTGTTAGGACTGATTTATTTTACTTCTTAAAACTGGCCTTCCTCCAAAAACTAGCAGATGTTATCAAAGCAAAACTTGCAAGGATGAGATATATGTACATATCATTAGGCTATGCAACATTTTCATAATTACTTTTAAAAGACTGATATGATGCATGTCACATTATGAGTAATTACTTACCATGGCAGTAATACCAAGAGCACAAAAACTGGGTGCTAAACAAGATCTGAGGTGTCTTTGACAGGCTAATTTCCTAGGAAATACAACGTTGGATTTGTCTGCAGTTAAGTTTTCATGAAATAAACAATTAAAGAAATATGCCTAAATAGATTATTTACTGCTCCCATTTTTTTTTAATTGTGCTCAAAATAGAAGAGCGAGCTAGCACGCAGCTCTCTGTGCCCATCCACATGGACAGACACCGTGGGAAGTTCATGGTTCCAGTTTAGGTGCACCAGGTCCCCAAAAAAGTCCTTTTTCTGCATCAAGACCTGCCTTAAACTCACAGGGGATCTCAGAGCTATCAAGTGGTGATATAAAGTCACTAAAATAGAGCTGGAATTGTGCTTCGCACAGGTTCAACCACTCTTCAATATATGAGGGCAGACCCCTCTCCTCTCAGATGCCCAAGTTTTACATTTACAGAATATATTTGAGCCGTTGTTCTTCCTTCTACTAAGTATCTAATTATTTTTCTATTGTTGCTTTTGCTGTTCTTCAAAAATAATGTTCATTTGTGTACGTAGTCTATTGCTGGTTTTGCTTTTCTGTACAATTTTCCCCTCTACATTATTATCTCGTAGAAGTGCTGAACACCTCCCTCTCCACTTCATAAAATAAGCAATTACAGTAACGTGCCTAATTAGCTGTTCTCCTGCTCATTTGTGTGTTGCTCAAAGCATAAAAAGTTAGCATCACACGAGGACTTTGCATCTTCGCACAAAGCTCCTATTCTGCAAGAGAGATGAGCATCTTCTTTTCTGCATAAAGGGCTCTGCATCTTCAAGATATGTGCCCTTTGGACTTCCATAAATAATTTAGTTGGCCTGTTTGGCTTGGTGATGTGTGATGTATGGGTAAATAAAGGCAAAGGTGAGCTTCATTTGATACTTCATTTTAAAAGCTTGAGGTTTTAGTGGCCTTAAGTCTATATACATTCTTTCCAGACAGGCAAAATTAATTATCCTGTTGCTGCTTGAATGGGAAACCACAGATCTGATGCTGCCTCCTTAGAAATGATGCCATTAGCTGGAGAGGGAGAAAGATTGCTATCAACAACAGGTGCTGCAGCACAAGCAGATTGGCTGTGTAGTGAGGGTATGGTGATAACCTTCATCCCCCTTGCTGACTTGGTGGGAGAATGGCCATGCCATTGCTTGATGCCCTTGTCTCTGCTGCCTCGGTGCTCAGCCCCTCAAGTTCGTTTCAAGTCCTGTAGGGACAGGTCCCAACATCAGTGCAACCCTGTCTCATTTTCTCTTTCCTTTGAAAGTATTTCTGAATAAAAACCTGTAGTGTTACTGCAAGTTACACAGTGGAGTCTAAAACTCCCCCAAAGTATATTCATTGACATTTGGGATTCTTTTTCCCCTAAGGTCTGGAATCAGTGGTTTGATACTACCCCACACTAGTCTTTTTGGACCCCATGGTTTTGTGGCTCAGTTGTATGCTTAGCTTGATTTCCTCTGTGTTTGAAGGATTTGGCCACTTGCTTGATGACCAGTATTTGGGGTTTTTCTGTGGGAGGTGGAACTGATTTTGCTATAAAGATGGATTCTGCCTTGATAATACTGTGTAGTCACAGCTTCCTTGTCCTCCTTCCAACTTCAGTTCATTCAATTTGCAACTTAAAATTAACGGGCTGAGTTGGGTTCCTCTTTGTTTATTTGCTTCTGGCCTTAAAAACTCAAGGAGGGGTCTGGACATGAGGCTGTGTTCCTTGAAACTTGCACATCCCTGCGAGCATGGAGTGGAGGTGTTCCAGCTGGAGCGCCCTCAAGCCGAGCAGCGCTGCTGGCAGGACACGGACTGCGGTTCCCTGCTGGAATCCACTCCTGCCTTGACCTGCCAGAGACTGGAGCTGTTAACTTTCCAGGCAGCTTGCAAAAGCCATCTTTTATCCTTTGTTAAAGAAGCATGTGGCCTGAGATGGATCTGTGTGTGGGCAGGCCTTTATTCTGTAATTTCAAATGATGGAAAGGCTCTCCAAGACACTGGATAGGCACCTACTGTTGTGCTTAAAATCCAGGGAGTAACAGAGCCTCGATTCTCCTGGGACTGGCTATGCATGGCTTTGCCTAATGAAAACTGGACCTTAACTGGGGTCACAGATAGTGATAAGAAATTCAGCCCCAGAGGAATAATGTGATGAGAAGATCCCAAAGCACGTAAATGGAATTGATTTGATTTTGCACTATGGGAGAAGCAGCAAACACAAAACACTTCAATGCTGTTTGAGAATATTATTACAACATTTGAAAACAATTATTGTTCTTTGTATTACAGTGGTACTAAGCTTCTGGCTTCTTGAATGGGAAATACAGTCCAAAATTGTCCACAGCCAAGGCAGATAGCTGCAAATGTTGTGGAAAGGAAGTGCTACAGGTTTGCTTAAAGACGTAAGGGCAATGTAAAAGAAGAGGAAGATGAGTTTGAGGTTGATGCCTTTCCAGGAACACCATTTAAAAGTAAATAAGAGTAACTTCGTTTGGACTCAAAACATAGCAGTGAGATTCTGTAAGAAACAAAACAGGGAAAGACTACAAAAATGTAATTCTGTTTCCAAGTTCTCACAGTTTAGAGACAGCAAGATTTGGGGTAGCTGGGTGCAACATTAGTGTGAGCTTTTACTTTTACAAGCTGTTACAGAAGTTACCTCTTTTCTGTATCTGTCATGGGAAGAAAAATCCACCAGTCCGTATTACTCTGCGTGGATAAGTTTCTGAATCTGTATAACTTCGGTCTCATTGTGCCATTTATCTTTTGGGATCAGCTTTATGAGATTTGTGTTAGATTTTTCTATTTACTTGCAAGGCTAGTTCACGGAATCATCTCTTTTTAGTGTGGTGGATGTGTGTATGATAAAAAGCTAAGATTGCATCACCTTTAATAAAAGGGAAGATATATAGCCTAAAGAAATCAGATTAGTTGTAGAGAAAGAAATCAATCAGGTTGGCAAATTGTTTCTTTGGGACAAAGTGCAAAATGTTTGTTTCATACAGTATTTATTGAATAAATTTGTTGAGAAGATGGTTAAAAATGCTCTACAGGGAAAAAAAAATGGGAACCATTTTGTTCAATTTAAATGACATTGATGTATTTTTTACGTCATGAAATCTTGCAATATTACCAACAACAATCCCTGATAAAGTACTTTACACAATTGCCTCACAGGGCATTTTGAGATAAAAGTGTATATCAGAGATTGTAAATTGGCTGCATCCAATTTATATATAATGGAACCCACTACAGCCATCCTACAAAATTCAATAGATTTGGAATCACATTACAGTTCTGTGAGTTTGGGGTAGTAGGAGCTTTAAGGAGTCTCCAGAACAAACAGGCAACTTTAAATCATATTTAGTGAACTTTGTGTATTTTATACACTTGTGATTAAAATGTTTTGTCTCTGTTTTTTGTTTTGCTGGGTGCTGCTGCAGGAAGATTGTGGGTTTGCAAAACTGATCATCTGCTTTTTCTCAAGAGAAAATGCATTTCAGTTGAACAGAGCAACCCGTATTTAAATGCCGGCCTGAAAAAAACAAGGGAAAAGAAAAAGTAGATCTATACAGAGCATCCATTCCAATGTTTTCCTAGCAATGAGAGTAAGACCACTAGACAAAAATGTAGCATAGGCAGATAAAGGTTCACAAAGTACGGTGGTGTTTTTTTTCTTTTATTGATCTCTGCTGGCAGCCTCTGTGAACAGCACACAATAGACACGAACCTGAATGAATAGCCGTTTCACCTTAAAGGCCTGGTTTTGCTGGTTTCTACCCTTATTCCAAACAGAATAGGAGTGCTCCATGCTTTCCAGTAGCGGGTGGCACCTTGTGGGAGCTGTCTCTCATCCAGCCACAGCCAGGCTGGACAAGGGGCCTCTCCATGGCCTGCATGTCTGTGTGGGAACGAGCTGTGCTCACTTTGCAGGGGAATGTACAAAACCCATGGGCAAGCATTCAAACAAAGCAAGTTATTTGAGAGCGCCTTAATAGCGTTCAGGCCTGTAAGGCTGAAAGGTGGCCATTGCTTGGTGTTGATTTGTCAAGAGATGCTTCAAAGAGAAACGTAGATCTTTTTCCTCTCCGCTGACTGATACTCGAGTATGTGCATTTATGTGTGTGTATGCTATATGCATGATCACATTATTGCTTAAAAAAACCGTTCTGGATGGCCTAATGTTGATAGGTAGTAATTCTTACTAATTTCAAAAGAAAATGTTGTTCTTTAAATTGTCCTTTCATACTGTGCCATGTACAAAATACATCAGAGTCAAAATGGGCCCAAAGCAAGAACATTCAGATCAGGATTCAAAATGCCTCAACTCTGGCAGTATCCTGAACCAGAACAATCATGCTGCAATCAGTGAAGCTCTGCCTGTGTAAAGCTGAGAACAAGGTCAAGTCCTGAACCCTCTGAAAAATGAGTCTCCAGCTGAGTCTTTGTATTTCCCAAAGATTCTGTTTCACCAAATTGGAGCTAAAGCTAGAAAATGGACAGTACTTAGAAAATACAAGGTGACAGGGCCAGAGAATTAAAGCTAAATATAAAAACCCCATACATTTCAACAAGTATATGCCTGAATCCTGTGCTACAAAAGATATGAAGTAGAGGTCATGGTTTGGAATTTAACTGTGGAGTTAAGCCTTAATCTGTTGGATCAAACCAGCACTTACATTGAGAAAAACCAGTCAAAACATGTGGTGTCCTTACCACCTGAGTGGTGAGTATGTCTCTAAGGAGCAGACAAGATCTAGCATGATACTGTAGGGTATGTTTACATTACAGTGGGATCAGTGTTGTTTGTCTGGAGTTCCATAGCTGGACTGCACCTGCTAGCATGTTTTGTGAAGGCAAATTGATATTAACAGAAGAACAGGAGAAGCAAGGCTTCAGCGTTCTGGAGCAGGCGGCGTGGTGGTGTGTTCTTAGGAGCGACAAGGGGCTGGAGAGGCATCGAGACCCTGTTCGCTGTAAGCGCAGCCAATGGGAAGCAGAACTACCATAACCATCCAGCGAGGCGTGATCCAGTCTGGCAAACGAACGGGAGATTTGCTGAAATGATGTCAGGGGCAGCAAGGGAGGGAGAGGGAGAAAGAAGAGAGCTGGAGGCATTTTGGTGCACGGGCAGCTCAGCCCCTCTCCTGTGACAGGGCTGCCCTACAGGGTGCAGTTATAAGATGAGCCGCTCTCGGCCTGAGGGATTTGATAGCAGCACTGCAATGAGCTGTGAAGGAGGGGGAGAAGAACTTCCAGGTGCCTCTGCGCAGGAGCTGCCATTGCATTACGCTGTGCTTCCCCCACCAAGACAGCTGGAACTAAACCAGAGCCTCCCATGCTGCCATTAAAAGGTTCTTTTTTTAAGGGCATGTGCACTTAATGTCAAAATATTGAAACCATACCCACGTGAATAAAGTTACTAAGCCAGTGATTCATGGATGTTTCAAGTCTCTATCTAGCCACAGTAAATTTCTGCTCAGTAGTGACAGTCTGTGTCCACATGCAGGCTGTGATTTACAGTTCTGCGTTTTGTATCAACAACATCTGTTTAACAAAAAGAAAAAAATAAGCCAAGAACACTTATTTTCTAATCTCCCTACCAGATGTTGTTTCGTTATGCACGAGATCCAGGGATTATATCAGAAATAATTTAATTATTTTAAGTGAATAATCCAAAGTGTTTTTCCTAAAGCGTGTCCCGTAACCACTAACAACACAAAAACATAGGAATGTGGAAAAATAATGTCATATTTTGCACAAATCTATAATTATATCTATTTTAAGTGCGCAAGTATTAAGCATCAAATCCTGACTTCAGATGGTTTTATTGGGATTCTTGAAGATTTGCAGAGCAGAATATCAATTCTCAGGGTTATGTTAGAGATAAAGTGGCAGAGAGTGATTGAAACAGCAGAAGAAGTCAACAGTTGAGAAATGAACGTGTGTCACAGGGAAGGAAAGACACAAGAAACAGACATGGCTTCAGGGAGAGTGATGCAGGGGTGGGACACAAGCTTGGGCCCTCCAAACACACAGAAGTTGTACCACGCTCTCACGAGTCCATAGCCGGTTGTGGGCCCTGTGTGCCTGCAGGTTCCCTGGTTTCCCACCTGGGAGATGGCTGGAAGGCACAGTCTTAGCGAACTGGTTCTTAGTTCAGTTTCTGGTTTCCACCTTGTAGGGTAAATCTGCTCAGGGTTAAAGCAGGATTGCTTCCCTTGATGTGCTGACTACGCTCTTGCTGATGCAGCCCAAGACATGGTTGGCCTTTTTCACTGTCAGAGCACGCTGCTGAATCATGTACTTACCATTTTGCATATGGTTTTGCCCACAGGTGTGGTGGAAGATCACGTTCAGACTTATGGTCTCAACTGTAAAAAATTATTTTCATGATCTCTTGAAGGCAAATACCAAATTCCTTGGGTGATAGGCAGATTTTGGGGTGTTCTTTGAAAAGCAGGGTTCTTTACAGAGTCTCAAGCTGAGTATCGAAACTGCCACATACAGCATTGGAGAAAAATCTTGGTGATTTGAGGTTTATTGTCATTCCTCACCATAATTTATGCGGAGATATCTCAAGTGGGAATGCTGATACTAAAACATTGAGACATTTATAACTGACTGGCCTGGATATCGGTCTTGAAGAACTCGGTTATTCAGAATTATAGTGATAGATTCTGTTGCAGCCCTCAAAAATATTCAGCCAAGTTAAAATGAAAGTAAATGCATCAGTGATGCTGGAAAAGCAGACGGTGGGTCTGTGTTACAGTTCCAACCTTCTTTCAGGGAGAAACAGGTTTCTATAGTTTTCTGTGAGTTACGGAAGCTGTAGCATGTATTAATCCAGTATAGACTCAACCAGACCCATTAGTTTTCTTGTTGTGTAGAGATTTATCTGTAATTGCCAAGGTTTATTTTTATTTTCCTTGAATTGCTGTTGTGGATGCATATAGATGCATAACAATTCCTAATTTCCCTCCCTATATGCTTGTACAGTGCAGATTGCTTATCAAATACAGTATTAACATTAAAGTGTCAAACAGGATTTGCAGAAAGCTATTTGTGTTTGTAGTTTAGAATGAACGTTTATCAAATTGTGGATTAGCTGAATCATGCACTGAACCAAATTATTATTGTCTGTGATTAAATCACAAAGTGGTTATTGCCCTGTGTCATCTAAAGCACAAGATAGTTTAAATCTTTAAAATCTCTTTTTAAGGTGGCTGTAGGAGCTACATAACTACAGACTTTTAGGACCAGACTCTGTCCCTGGGCAGAAAAATAATAGCATTCAAAAGGTCATTTGGACTGATCACTCTCTGCTTATACAGGCAAGAGATCTGGGAACGAAATGGATGGACTTATTTACATTTCAGACATACAGAATGATTTCTCAGTGAACCGATCTCTTTGCACCCGGCACTAAAGTATTTATTCAGGGTGCTGGCTCAAAAAAAAAGGGAGTGAACAGCCTGTTCGTTCTCGTGCCTGAAAGGACATGAGCAGCAGTGCCGATGGTTTGTTTGCCTTCGTGCTGAGGCACAGGTCCTAGGGCACAGCGGAGTCACGGAGGGTGAAGCTGTGTCGTGCTTCCCGGCAGTACTGCTCCCTAGGCATGGAGGCCACAGGGTGGCCAGCAGTGGCTCCCCTCAACACTGGTGCAGCAGGGTTTTACCACCCCAACGGGCGCTTGAAAGGCTACAGTCTCCCTGAAGCCATAGAAGGCTTTTGCTGGGCTCCCATGGTGGTCCCTGTTCATTGCACACCAATGAATGTGTGTTGTGGAGTTGGATACCTCCTAACAGCCCAGCCCAGCACACCAAGGCACTGGTAGACCTGCATGGCAACATCCATGCTCCTCTTCTGCACCCTTCAGTGACCTAGGCTTTAAGCACACCCGTTTTCTCAGCCTCACTATTAGGTGACAAATAACCCTCCTGGGGGCTGTGTCAGTTGCCTCACTGAGTCACCAAGGAGCAAACAGAGTGCAAGGCAGGGGAATGGTGGGCTGGAGGATGTGGAGGCCCATCTCTTGCTCTGATGCACACAGCTGGGGAGGTCACAACCCAGAAGGAGTCATGAACAGTCATCACTACTTTTCTTTTTGAACAGATAGGAGGGAAGTCCTGGAATGGCTTGTTTTCATGTTGCAATAAGGGGTCACAGGGTAGAGAGGGCTAAAAGTCACTGCATTAGAGTCTGCTGTAGAAATGAAAGTCTGGACAGCTGATGATGGTGTGGCGCTCTGAGCCCACAGCAGTGGCACCAGCAGAAAGTATGCATTCACCTGCCTTTGCTCCTCTGCTTCACCCCCCTTGTCCTACCTTTTGACCTATTTTCTCTCATTGTTATCTAGTAATCTATTTTTTAAAGGCTCAGCCCAATCTTTCCTGCTGCTTGCAGCTGATCCATCTCACTGCTAGCCTGTGAAACCAGCACCTCCTAAAGAAACGTCCCTCTGCCAATTACTCCGGAGGCATGGATTCAGCTCAGCGTGAGAGCTCGATTGAAGCCAATTGGCTGTGCCAACAGGACAAGGATGGCTCAAGAAAGACTTTTTACAAAGTATAGAAACGCTAAACAAATTTCTTCAGTCTTTTCTCCATCCGTGCTCAGCTGAAATTAGTAAAATCAGAAAAATGGCAATGTTTTACCAAAGGGAGGACGTAGCCCCTAGCTTGTAGCTCTGCCCTCCCATTGGAAAGCTTGCTGAAAGGAAGGAGAAATTTGCACAGAAATCTCCAGGAGACAAACGCAGACTTTTGCTCTGAACATGCTTCTCCGAGAAGAGGGGTTTGCTGCTCCTCGGAAAATGGGAGTAGCAAATCCTCTAAGCCCTGTGACTTCTCAGGCGTGTGCCCTCGCCACCAGCATCTCACAGCTACGTGTACCCAGAGTACTTTGCAGAGAGGTGTTCACCCCGGGTGAGCTGTGATTCCCGCTGGAGTCCTGCCAGCTGAGGGGGGAGGATGGAGGGAATGAGCGTGCTGGATCACCACACTAAGTGTCTGCTCTGCTCGTGTGCAGTCTCTTTGGCCGGCAGCCTTTTGGCCAGCCCCACCTGCCTTTTTTTTTTCTTCCTTTTTTTTTTCATTCCCCCCAGCTGAACTGATGGAGAGGAGGCTGCAGCTCCCTTCTATCCCTGCAGCCTTCCTGTCTGGCTGACTCTCTGCCCTGGACACAGATGTATGCTGAAATATGGATTCTGCAAGGCACAAGTTAAGCTTGCAGAGGGAATGTGAAGTGAGACAATGCTGTGATCTGTAGGTGGGCTGCTGTGGTTGGGCTGTGAATAGCTGCTGTCCTGTGCAAGAAAGAAATAACAGTAACAATGTACTGCGTTCAGCCCTGCTTGTTTAGAATGAAGGTTTCAGTACATTTTAACAATTAATTCTGTGTCCAGACAGCTACTTCATTTTAAAGCATCCCATCCACATACCTCACCCTCTGTGAGCTCATTTATGCTTGTTATGTCACCTTGTGCTGACCTGGTGGCTGTTGATTGAGTCCTGCGACAGCTGTTTGCAGAGGTTTGCCCTGCTCCCTGCCAGCAGCTACCTCCCTTGTCCAAATTGCTACCCGATTCTAGATGGGGCTCAAAAATGTCCGAGTGAATGCTTTCCCGAGCAAAATGGTTGGATTTCTAAGAGTAATAGCTAAGGCATTGACAGGTAACACCTTGCAGAATCCCATCCTGCACCAGTCAAGAAGGCAAAGCAGGAGCACACCTGTAGTGTAGACAAGGCTTGATACAGCTTTAACATGTGTTATTTGGTCAAGGTGAACCCTGGACCAAGCCCATAAGCATTTAAGTTCCAGAACAAATGTTTGGGATTGTACAAACATGTTAACTACCTCCAGTTAATTGGCAAGCAATTAACTTGAAGTAAAAATAGCTTTCCCGTAGCCAAGCAGTCACAGAGTGTGTGTTGTCCCCCACCATCCCACAAACACTTACAGATCACTAAAATTTTCAGCAGAAGAGTCCAATTTGACTTCTGGATCCTGGTACGTTTGTGATCAAAGGTTTTTGTCCTCAGCAGCAGTTGCTGTTTGTTTGTGGTGTAGACTCAGCAAACAGGGCTATGCCCCAGAGCTAATTTTCATGCTGCCCTTTAATAAAGTTTTGCAGTTCATAATGCAATGGAAAAAAAATAAAATAGTATTTACCAGCAAAAGCATGGAGTTCAACAAAGGAGTATACCTGCTGTGTGCACTATAATGGGACTAGTGATGAAAGCTATATAAGTATTTTTCACTTAAAAACAGGTTGGCAGGCTACAATGTGCTTCCTACTGAATTTTGAGTCCTTCTGATATTTTGCATGACTGGGCTGCATTTCATTAGATGTATATGCAGCTAAAAAACAGGAAGCAAAGTCCTGCTTGCACCCAACACAGCACTTGGGACTACCAAGTGAGAGACATGTGGTCACCTGCTTCACCTGTTGCCTCTCTGCTGCTAGGAGAAGCTGTAGAAGTCAGTAATATCTTGTCATGAGGTCTCCAGTGCATGGAAACCCATCAACTTCTCTTAGAACTTGGATCAAGTCGTTGTTTGATCCTCCACAACATTTTGGAAAAAAAATGCCCGGATCTTGGGCTGTAACTAAACCATAACTGGATTTCTTTCTTGAGAGAGATTGTCACAGCGTTGCTGGAAAGGCAAAGCTAGGCACATGTGAATGAGTGGAGTCTGTGATAGACTCTCCCGTGAGTCTGGGGCTCGTGATGGCCCAGATGAGCTGGCACATGATTCAGAGTGATTCCAGCTGAAGAGCTACCAGCAGCATCACAGGTTGTGTGGCAACAGATGAGGTGCTGTGTGCTCTGTTCTTGTCCTCACCTGCTCCTGCTCATCCCTCTTCCCAGGAAGTATAGTGTTGCGCCGAGGAGGAGGGAAGCAGGTGACCCCGGGAGCCTTGAGAGAGGCAAGCCCACTGAGCCGCGACATCTGGCATCCACACAGATTTGTGTGGTGTTCCTCTGGACCCTGCAGTGCAGTGGAGGATCAGTCCACAAAAATCTTTCCAAGGAGGTCGACGGTCTCTGCCTTGCATCCCGGAGAAGTGAGGGAGTGGCAGATGGAAAACAAAACTAGCAAAGTGCATTTCACAATCCTGGCAGCAGTACTCAGCAAACACAAGAACCACAATGGTGGAGTCTCAGATTGCTCTCCGTGTGCAGCTTGGCTTTAGTAGCTTTGGTGTTATGGCAAGCCTTGCCAAAAAGGGCTTCTGGCCTCTCAGCTGGCTCCTATGGCCATGCAACCTTGTGTTTGGTATCTTCAGGTGCTTCAAGCAAGAGGAGCTGTAATAGGTGCAGATACCAGAGCTTTTCAGGAAACCTTCAGATACAAGTGCAGCTCTGTTCACTGTAGCTCCTTTGAATTCACTTTCTGTGCCTGCAGTGACAGACAGATTTGCTGGCAAATGTTTAAAAAAAAAAAAAAAAGGTATTGATCCAGAAAGGCACTGTGCACAAACTAAGCTAAGTATAAATGAGTACACCTGTGCTTAGCGCTAGGCACGTGATGAATGCTCTGCTAGATCCTGGCCAAAATAAACGTAAAATAAATATCAGAGCGTACTCATGGAAAATGAATGCTGGTCTTGTAAGCAGAAACGCGTGCGGCAGAAACAGGAGTCTGCCACTCCGTGTGTCCACTGGGGATATCCAGCTGGGAGGGTCACGTGCGCTCTTTTTGAGCTCACCAGCAGAGCTGGTGAAAACAGGTTTTGATTTGAATGAGTTATGACCCATTGAAAATGGCATCATGCGTAACCACAGTAAATTGTCATAATGAGATCACGAGGCTCAAAAAGTGGACAGCGAGGAAAGAGGCCTCATTCCACCAGTGCACACGGCTGACTGAGCCCTGGGCCGCAGAATGCAACGAAGGGGCACGGTCTTGTTCCTAGAACATCTTGTTGGTTTAGTGACAGGACCAGAACTGGACAAAAATTCATTAGAAGTTTTGAGTTAAAAAGAAGAAAATAAGCCCGAATTCTTATGGCTTTGCATTTAGTATTATCCAGAGTAACAGAAGGGACTGGGCTAACACAAGTAGTGAGAAAACGTGAAGACTGCAAGTGCTTCTGTGCTTACTGAGCATTAGCTTGGTTGTTTCTAAACCATGTTGCAGCAGGAGGAGAGGGTTTTGGGGTCAGGGCAGAGCACAGTATAGTTGAAAGCAGGTCTCTCTGAAAGCAGGATAAAGGTGTTTTCACTTGATGCATCCCTGGGCTCACAGTTCTGCCAGGCCAGCCTGTGTGGACCCTGCTCACATATGGCTGCCCCGGGCTTCCCAGCTGTAAATACTGCAGAGGCGTCGCTGGCTTTTCTATTTTCACAGCGAGGCAAAGTCTGATACTACAGTAAGTTCAATGCACTTCAAACTTTACCCAGTCATGACAACATAAGCAGTTGTAGCTCTTGCCTGCCAGGATTCTTGTAGATGGACTTCTGGAAGAACTCCTTTTCTTTCCTCCTTTTCTTTCCATCTTTTTTTTCAGTATAGCGGTGTTTCCGTGGGGCCATTCACAGCACAGGAGACTTGAAGAAACGCCCTTGAATTGGTTCTGTTTCTCTTCTAAAGTTATCAAGTGCACGTGTCCATAGAGGCCCATTGCAAAACACGATACATATGATCTAACCACATCCTCCCACTCCCCCCAAGGTGGAGGGCAGAGGTGCATTGATGTAACGCACGACCAGCTACAGGACCTGTTTCCTTTGTCTCGTGCCTTAAGGCAAACTGGGTGGTTTGCCACATGGTTGCCGCTCCCCCTGGACTTGCACCCTTAAGTCTCCTCTGTCTGTTATGCTTTGCACACGAATATCTGTGCCCTCAAGCCATGGAGACAATTCAGGCTCATGCTGATACGCAACACCTTCCTGACTCATAGCATCTATTTACAGTATTTTTATTATTATTAAATTCATAGCCTGAGTGCATGGTTAGAGAAACACCCAATTCAGTGCTATGTAGTGCTTGGCCCTTGGAAGGTTGACCCTTGGCCATGGGCTTGTGCTCACATTTACCTAAGATATACAAGCTGAATAGCATGCTGAAGCCTAAGCTATTCCTTGGATCCCAAATCTTCTGTTGTAGGTAGCTGAATCCAAGGTCCTTCTGATCTTGCAGTAGGCATGCTCGGGCCAGTCTGGAGAAGACTCTAGCTTGTCTAGTTTCCTGATGTTGGCTCCCTGACATTGCTGTAAGGACAGCCGAAATAGATGGAGGCCAGCCAAGCTGAAGAGACAGTGGGGAAATGTGTCCCTGCATACAATTAAGAGCAAAGCACAGGGAACACTGGGGCTTTCCTGCTGCTGGTGTACCAGAGAAGTCTCCCCAGACCTAACCCAGCGGACATTTCTGCACATTACACAGATGAATGTGCCAGCATTGCACACGCTGCAATACAGGTGCAGCTGTGAGGAACCAAGACTTTCCATAAGCTGCTTTCTTTGTAGCTAAGGAGAACAAAGAATAAAAATGCTTGTGTAAAATACTTACTGAACTTACTGCTTCTTAAGTTCACTTGCTGCATATCATCCACTGAGTAGAAGTCCACCTGAGTTTTTGTTCTCTAGTCTCAGCTTAAACCCCTGCTAACGTTACTAATTTTTCTAATGCCCATGTAGGAGAAGAATTTGGACTGGTTCCCTCGGATGAGAGCCATGTCCCTGGTTAGCAATGAAGGCGACAGTGAGCAAAATGAAATCAGGAACCTGCAAGAGAGGTTGGAGTCAACCATGAGCCTTGTAAAACAACTTTCCAGTCAGCTGGCTGAGCTCAAGGAACAGGTAAGTGCCCTGCAGTGGGTAGCAACGTGAGCGCATGTGGGTAAACGTGCTGGCTTTCATCAGGTCACAGTCAGAACAGCATTACAAAAGAGACTTTTGTCTTAGAAAGGTTTTCTCTTTCCCTCCAGTAAGCTTTCTGAGTAGATACACTGATACGGGTTTGGAATGAAATTGTTCTCTGTTAATAACAGCAGAGAACAGGTCAGGAGAAAAGCCAAGGGGGAATTAGTTATGAAATCCTCCCAGTTAGTATGCAGGGACAGAGGTAAAAGTGCAGAAGCGATGATAGGCTTTGTATACGCAGGCACTGCATAACCCAGCAATAAAAAGGTGTAGAGTCAGAAGTAGCTGTGTACTGATGGGAATCAGTAGAAAAGCTTTCTGAATCTGGCACTTGGATTTTTTTCCCCACTAAGAATATCAACAGTGCCATTCTGAAAAGAATTTACCAAGCATGTTGGTTTGCTCTTGTCACCCTTGTCTTTGTGCCACTCCCGCAGCTCCCCCTTCTCTCCAATACAGAGCACACATTCTTGGCCTCACTTAGAACCCTGCTCCTGCCTAAATCACCTTACGTGTTTTCTCTCACTTCAGTATCAAAAGGCCACCTCCTTTTTTGCTAGAGATGCTGGTCACCTCTGGTTTGCTCATTACAGTTTCAGAAAAGCATCTGTGTTTTCTTTATGGGAAGCACTTCAGTGGCATCAACAGTTATCTAATTATCCCCCTTAAAATCCCTCCTTAAAATCCCTCCCTGTGAAAAACTTGACAAAGGTTTAAGCTGGATGTGCTGAGACCATTGCTTATTGTGCTTACCCGTATTGTCCTGGTGGATTTTTTTTCATCCCCCTCTGTCTGAATGTGTTCTCTCCCAGCTTAAACTTAAACTCTCTGCGGCTGGGACCTTCTTTTAGTTCTGTGATTGTACAGCACCAAGTGCAAGCACTGACCCTCTGTGGGGCTACACAACATGATAGCAGCACAAATAATACACTATAAAACCTGCAGCTGGATAAGAATAATGTACAAATGATAAAAAAAATGTCCATTCTTGGCAGAAAACAGATCTCTCGCTTCAAAGACATCTTTTACTTGCGATTTTCAATGCTGAAAGAAAAGAATTCCAGTCCCTGTTGTTTTGCTTATATGTATCTTGCTCAGTGACTGCTAAATAATAGTAAAAGGAAAAAAAAAAAAAAGAAAAAAATTGTCAACTCGTCTCTCTCTGCCTTTCCACCTTAGATGACAGAACAAAGGAAGAATAAGCAGAGGCTGGGCTTTCTTGGATCAAACACAGCCCATGTGAATCATCACATGCCACCACCCTGATACCACGGGGAGAAGCCGTGACTAGCCTTTCATCAGTATTCCTGCTTTATTATAGAATTAAAAAAACTGAGATTGAGAGGAGTGAACAGCGCCTATTGTTACAAAGTTAAAAACAACCAAGTGCCAAGATGTTAAGTGGTTTAGCTCTGGGAACAATTTGTAGCTGTTTTTCATGGTTTGAAAGGAACCACAACCTCGAATGTGAGAGATACAAGGGAGCTCGTTTGTGTTCGTTCACAGCCGACACAGCTGCATTTGCACTCTACAACTCCATGGCTCCGGTGGCGGATGCCGTGTGTGGTGGAGGTCGGGGCAGCGTTTGGACACGTCCTTAGGGCTGCCTTCAGATGTCTCCCTAAAGCACTGGGATAACCAAGAAGAGCAGAAGGAGGAGAAATGTCCCTCAACGCAAATACAACAGCCTGGTTCAGAATCAATAGAAGACATTTCTGGCTTATTTGCCAAATAGCAACATTAGTCATTTTTGCTTGGCATTTACTTTTTTTTTTTAATTGCTGTAAATATGTCAGTTGGGTAAGCAACAATGTTGCTTCAAGTAACTTCTACTAGGAGGGAAAGGGGAGAAACCTCAAAAGACTGGAAAACAAAAAAAAAGAAGGAAAAAATAGAAAGAGTTGCAAAGAGAAACATTAACGCTTTTGAATTTTAGCTGTCACCATGCAATTTCTTATTTATAACATGGAGCACAATGGATCTACAGCTGTGGGAATGTTATGCACAGAACACTGACAACATAACTGGAAGTGATTTCTTTCTCCTGGCTTCAGATGTTCTCGATTAATATGGCCATGATATTTTGTATACCGAGGAGCTAAACTATGTTTTAAATTCAAGTTCCAATGGAGGAGTCAGGAAAAAAAAAATATACCTTTAGTTTGAAGTGTGTATGAGATTTTATTTTGTTAAAAAAAGCTTAGAAATGCTTTTCTGCATGGAGCTGTAATGGTGTCATTACCTTCCATAAACTCATCTTCATCAACAACTGACTTGACTATGTAAGTGCCATATTCTGCCAGCTTTCTTCTGACCTAAGATCCTGGGCTTAGGCCTTTGCCTGCCCTTTCTGCTTTCGGGGGCTTGCAGGACTGACCTGGCTGGTGGGGGACAAGGGGCAGTGCTGATGGAGCTCCTTCTAGCTCTAGGATTTTCAAAAGGCAGCAGCCGAGTCAGCTGTACAGGTTTCTGCTGTATCCTGTGTTTCTTGGGATGGCTTTAAAAGAAAAGTTACAGGGTTTCCACAGAGCCCAAGAGGGCCCTTCTCTCTTTTAGGAGAAGATTTCTGGGGCACAAATGGGAGTTGTTGTCCCAGTTCATTTTCATTTTCAATGGATTTTGGTTACCTAATTGTCTTCGGTGCATTTGAAAATGCACCTCTGTTACGTGGAGTAATTTTTTAAACTGCAATATTTTTGCTATTATTTCCCCCCTGTAAATTTTCATTTTGTTATAAAAGCCATTTTGATCAAAGCATCCACTATGTCGTTTCTCCCTAAAGAAATACTGTTTTCTTATTTAAGGCACAATTCAAACCAACACACCTAGAGTATAGGGAAGGAAGATTTCCCTCTCTTCTTACCAAACTCAAAACTGGTTTTGGAAGCCATCTCTTTTTTTTGTGTCAGTGAGGTGGCTGGGATAAACATAATATGTTCTACCATTGAGACATTTCCCCTTGGCTTCAATTTTGTCCTTCAAAAATACCGTTTGGAAAGCAGGCATTTGTGTATTTTATGGAAAGAGAATCTCTTTCTGTTGGCTTCCCTTTAGTCCATAGAGCATCCTGGTTCTGAAAGATGATGGCCTTTGCCAGCTTTAGAGTCTGTTTTTTCCTGTAAGAAATTCTCCCACATGCAGCCTGTGCTCTGTGCCTCCTTGTGCTAAGGTGAAGAGCAAGTGGTGGGTGTCAGTAGTGACACAAGGCCGACAGAAGTGAGTTGTGGGGGACTAAATTTTCTACAGCTTCTTTGCTGGTATGTTCACAGCCTCACTGCTGCCAGACATCAGCTGCTTCCCAAGCAGAGGGGATGCGTGGAGGCAGTGGGAGCTGGGCTGAGTTGGTCGATGCTGCGTGTTCGCTTCTGAGGCTGGAGTAACCTTTCCCATCCAAAGACTAGAAAACAGTCTGGGCTTTGAAGAGCAGAGCAGATGTGGCTGTGGCATGAGGAACTGATGGTAGAAAAGCTGTTAGGTCAAAGCAGAATACAGAAAAACAGTTGTCTTCAATGAATGACTGAGATATTTTAGGAGTAAAGCTTGGAGTGTGCCTTTCCTTCACACTTACTTTGTGTGAGGTCTCGATGCTACTGCTCCAGCATTACTGTGGTGGTGAAAACCCATTATTTGAGCCTCACCTGCCAGTCAGGTTGGGGCTTCGTGTACCAATTAGTGTTCAGCATTTAAGAGATTTGCAGAAAATTGATTCTGGGAGTCTGCATCAGCCACACGCCGTGCAGTAACCAGCTATGAGTGTAAGATAAAGCCAGGTTTGCCTTTCTGACCAGACCTATTGTACATCATGAAGCCAAAGGAGTAGCATGCAAATGTAAAGTTGGTGGTAAGTTGGTAGAGAATCAGACCCTGCAACTGTATTCATTCAAATTATCTTACGCAGTTAATCAGATCTAGTCACAAGCTTCTGTTTCAACAATTCCCTCTTCCTCACGTGTGTTTCCTCACATGTGTGGTTATTAGAGACATAAAGCACAGTTTAATGATAAGATAAATTAAACGATCATTATTTATTGGGGGGGCAGTTGGCTAATACTGGAAGTGGTTGTCACTTTTCTTGTTTATACTTGGAAAAAAGCAGCTGAACTGCTGCGCATCAAGGGAGGGTTCTGCTGTTGGAGATGGAAGAACTAGAGGCTCGACTGTTTGTGCCCTGAGCTCAAGCCTGCAGTTGTGTGCCATAAATGACATCCCATTTTGGGCTCAAGAGCCCAAATACTGCTCTTCAGTAGGGAGAGCTAACAGATGCCACTTAGCCTTTGACATGGTGCCTTTCTGCTGCTGATAGCTTTTGAGAGAGGCCTCTGTAATCAATAACAGTAGGTGATGCTACTTGCACAGATTGTAAATATATTTCCTGAGTGTTTTGACATTTTTGCTGATTCTGTCAAAACCTAAGCCCTGCCCTGCTCTCATCTATGTGAGTGATCTGTACACTCACACTTGATGATAGCTTAAACAGGAGACTTCTTGCATGAATTGTAGCTGCAGGGCCAGAGGCCAAGCCTTAAAGATTGTGAAATATCCCTATCAATGAGTTTATAACAAAAATCATTGTTTTATACATAATATTTATATGTATATCTTTGTTTAATGCAGCTGGGGTATCTTCTTCTTAGGCAAGAATCATTTACCTTACCTATTTATATGAAATGATTGCAAAGAAGTTAAAATATCTAAGAGCTTTTAATGCCTTAGAGGGATTTGTAATTATAAGCTCCTTGACAGTTAAAATCTAAAATATGTTCATTGCTGCTGAATGTAACTTTTAATAAAGTGTCTCATTTTATATACGTCTGTCTCTCTCACTCTTGGTGCTAAAGTGTGGGGAAATGTGTGTTGCTGAGTTGAATACTGCTGGGAAACCCAGGCTGGTTGTCTGGCATGAGAGACCAGGCTGTGGGTATGGTATCCATTTCTTCTAAGTGACAAAACAGGTGGCATCGCTACAGTCTTGAGTGGATGGAGGCTGAATCCATCAATGAAAGCAAGGATTTATTTTATTTCAGAAACAAATTATTCTATTCAGGAGAACGGGTCGGATTGCCACCTTTCCTGAAGGTCGAGTGGCAGGTAGGTGTATAATTTACTCAGCTACTTTTTGTTTAGTCCGTAACTGGCAGGGCAGGGGTAGCCCTGGTTGAAGAAGAGCAGGATGATGGTGGATGTAAGCATCACTGGTGGAGAGGAATAGGCTCAAGCCCAGTGGCCTCGGGGATTTCTGCTGGTGCCTGAGGCACATTATCTCTCACTGCCTCCTTGATTCTGACGTGAGGAGCTGGCGACTCACTGTGAGGCTTTGAGCATCCTGAGCATCACATATTGCAGTCAGCAGCAGCGAGGTGACATCCCATCCTTGTGTCCATCAGGCGGGCAGCAGGACAGTCCCACCAGAGCTGTCAGCTAAGCCTGCTCACAAGCAGCAACAAGCACGAGCAAACAGTGCCCCCTCTGATGTGCGTACTCTTGCAGGTGATCTTTGTCTCCACCAGGCAACAGCCTTTCTAGACAGAATTGCAGATGGTGCATAGGAGCATCTCACTGCCCATCATGTGTTCCTGGTGCCAGCCCAAGACTTTAGTTTTGGGAATCCAGCCCTCAAATGATACGAGTGCAGAGGTTGAAATCTTGAGGGCCTGATGTGACTTCTCTTACTAGGGTGGGGGCTTTTTTGTGGGGGGTGTTCTGTTGCTTTTTTTTTTTTCTGATGTAGCTCCTTCAAGTAGCACATTGAGACCAGAGATTTTCCCCTCTCTTCTAGGTTAAAGGATTTAGGAGGACAAACAGCCAACAAACACTGTGTCTCTCAACTCAGACAGCTCTGAAGAAATCTGTGGTCTTATGAAAAAACCTATGACAGGAGCACTGCAACTTATAAGTGGTTTTTTTCAGCTGTGTTTATTACAGAAAGTCAATATTTATGAGGAAAAAAATGAGGCCTATTCTTAGTGAGAAAAAGCCTGCTAATTAATTAATAAGAAAAATCCTATTAAATAGAACATGCTGTTGTTTCTGTGCACTTGTTATACCAACCTGCTGAATTTCTGAATAGAATTAACTTTCTTTTGTATTCTGTGGCATGACTTTAAAGTTAAATAAAAGGGGGATTGTTTGCTACTAGGTTTCTTAGATTGTAATGCAAAAAGTATGTCCTAAGAGAAAATGGATTTTCATTCAGTAAACTTTCAACCTAAGATGACAGTCATACTTAAAAAAAAAAAGTCTCCAAAGCAGAACTGAGCTCCCTAAGCTCAAATGGGAGCAAAAAATGGGAGAACCGAGAACCTAATGTGGAAACTTGTGTTTTTTTAAAATATTTTCCCCAAAGGTACATTTTAATTCAAAAGTTGTTTCAGGGAGCAAACGTCTGCCTCAGCATCAGTCAGAGATGTCAGCGGGCTCACGCCAGTGTGGCCTACGAGCAAATTCGACTCCTCCGCTTCCACTGTCGCTGCTGCTGTGACAAAAGCATCTGCAGGCAAGGATGTTTTCTTTGGAAAGAGCTGCTTGTTTCCTGGGGAGGGCTGCCAAGTTTATTTTTAAGTGGAGAAAACTGAGATTTAAGGCTGCTAACCTCTCTGCTGTCCCGAGATGCCCACAGGAGCGGCCGGCAGCGTGACTCCTGTTCACAGGCACCCATACTGAACGTCCTGTATTTGCACAAAATCATCCCAAAAAACTCAAAAGAAAAACTCCAGCTCCAGGGATTTTAGATGCAGAATAGCATATTGCTATCATCGACTCACACTTGCCTGCTATATTTATATGCTGTACTTTTTAATCTGAAGCAGGAAGCTGCAAGGCACAAGACAAATCGCCTTTGTAAGTTTGCTATTTCAATGTGTTTCTCTCGCTCAAACTGCCAACAGTGACCTTTTTTATTTGTACAGTAGGTTTCTTACTCCATGATCCCCACCTATCGTGGTGTCTGCCTTCATCCGCTACTGCTCAGTAAGGTAAGACCTGGGCACGTCTGGAACCACAGGCCATTACCTGAGAGGCCAAACCAATAAGCTAAATATGTAGGAGCACGGTCAAACTGGCAGTGTCTCGTCCTTATGACTTTAATAACTCTGTTCAAATGTCATAGATCATGTTGTCAGCTAACACATTCAGTATCTGACTTGGTAGGAGTTTTTTTAACAGTCCTTCTCGGGGTGAATTATTGCACAATCTTCAGCCCCTTGGCTAAAGTTTGAAGCCAGCTATAGCCTGTTAAACAAACTGCGGAGATGACAAAATTGATATGAAGAGATGAATGGCTTCTGTTCCAAATTTTAACCTAATCCACTGGAAGAAAGCCATGCCCCAGTGGTGGGAGCCAGCTGAGATCCGTTGCCTGAGCCAGGCTGAGCCCCAACCCTGTAGTGGCTGGCAGTGGTTGAGGGCACTGTTGCAGCCTTGGGAAGTAGGGAGCAGGACTGCTGCTGCAGCCAGCAACACAGAGCAGCCACATGGCCTTTGCCCAGGCAACACTCACACCCATGTGCAAGGCTATGGGGTCAACCAAGGCATTGCTTTACGTAGGCCCTGTCACACACCGCCCACCTCCAATACAAAACCCTACAATTTCATCCAGATGGCAAGAGCAGTGAGGAGATCCTGTTACAGCCCAAAGGCTCCAAATCCCTCTATAAAATATTCCCTTGTGGCCCCGTGAGTCTGCAATGTGTTCTATAGGCTTTGTTCCTAATAATGCCAAGTTGCCACATAGGCTATGAACTCTGGCACCTCGTCACAATTTTGGGCAATGGCCTTCAACTATGATATGCCAACCTGAATTTTGCTGTCCTCTCCTAGGAGCATTTTCTCTCTTACCAAAGAAGTAAGGGTATATTCTCTTGCTCTTCCTTTCTTCCCTGCCAGTATTACAGTGTGAAACACCAGGGAACTGTATTAACTTGGGTGCTGTTGCAGAGACCCACAGCTGTGTTCAGCAAAGCACAGGGCAACTTTGAAACAGGGTTCAAAAAACCCCATTTTCAATCTTGATTTGGTCTTGGATGATGGCAGTTGGCTTAAGCAATTGTATTTTTTTTTCAAGTCAACTTTTGCTAGCTTCAAGGTTGGTTCAGGACCATTTGTAGTCCACCAGGGAGCTGTAACAGTGGCTTTATCTGGCAGGAAATTTTTTCACCCTAATTTGATAAAGACAGCAGAATTCTTGGTGCCTCAAAAACCCCTCCTAATCTTTCATCTTTCTGTTTTAAGAGTTGAGGGTATATGTGTTATGCATGAGCATGTGTGGTTTGTGCACAGTCAACTCTATCTGAGGGTACTGGGAACGCTGGTGTGCAGAAATAAGGATGGGTTGGCTGCAGAGCTAAACAAGCAGAGCAGCTGGTGTTATGAGCACTGCCGTCGCATGGGAAACACAGGGGTTTGTGCCTGTGGCAGGACTTTGCTGCTGAAGGAGAACAGGAGTCTAGAGAGGAGAGTTCAGTCCCTGGAGCTGTTGTGCTCTTCCCATGCAAGTGTAAACATCTGCCCAGGTGCCTCGGTGCTCAGCTGGGATGTGAGAAGATGCTAGTGAGGGTATCATGCACCTAGCCAAAGACTGTGAAAGCTGTAAATGCAATGTGTTACAGATACAATTTATCATGCATAAAATGAAAGCGGAGGAAGGAATGTTCATGGGAAGGTCTCAAAGGTACAGGAACATGTCAAAAATCATGGTTTTACTGGTGGGGATTACTAAATGTTTACTCTCGAGTTATTGTAAAGAATTCATGTAATCTGAAGTTGACTGAGTGAAGAAGTTGATGTGTTTTTCAATCTTGGTTGTCTTTTGGGAAGACAGGACTTAGCCAAAAGTTACCTGTCCAGTGAAAAACCTGTTGCTCAGTCAGGGTCCTTGGTCTATGAGATTTGGTTTTTTGAAAGTTTGTCCATAGCACCTCACTTGGAATGGTTAGCACAAATCTAAATAAATACAGAAATATGAACTGAGCTGGAAATCTACTGACAAGCTGTCTTGCAAAATTGCCTGTGTTTCCTGGCTCTGGATGGGATAGAAATACCACAAAACTAGCTTCTCTCATAGTAACGTGATACTTCTCCTTCCGGGCTCAGCTGAAAGCAGGAGCTGGAAGCGTGTACAAGAGGGGAAAAAGAAATGTAAAAGTAAATTGTAATCAAGCTTATTTTTAACATAACAAAATGGAGCTATTAATTAGAAGATCGAAGTGGCCATTGTTCATCTAATTTAATCATCTAATTAAACATCTTGAATAGTGCAAGCCATATGGTTTTACCCATCTGATTCTCTGTAAACTGTGGTGTGGAGCTCTAAAAGGTAGCTCGCCTGGCTTGGAAGTCTTCATGTGAGTAAGACATGGGTTGTATCTGCTAGGTCTGGCTCAAACTTCAGCCCAAGAACTACATAGAGGTCAAACAAACCTGGTTCCCTGTGGGCAATGCTCATTCCTAGTCTAATGCAATCTCTGAGTATGAAGCTTATTCTGCAGCACAGGCATCGTAATAGCAGGTTGCATCTATAAGCATGCCCACCTCCCTGTCAGGCCTATTGACTCCAGGGCAAAGAGGATATGCATGAAGTTGCCTCATGGACTGAATGTGACTCAGCTGTACTAACACTGAATCTAGGCAAGTATTTTGGTGCCAGGTCACCACTTTTTTCTCTGGAAATAGCTTTCATTTTGTCTAGTTTTATTGAAGAGGGCTCCCTTTCCAATGGCCTTTCCTCAGCCAGTGGTTCACAGCCACAGTTTTCCCAGGCAAGTCATGGATTATTTTATGAGGTTTCTGCAGTTTTTTCCAGTCTGGCAAATTTTTGGAGACAGAAGTTACATCAGCTAAGATGGGAGGGATGGGAACAAAGCACTGTCGCTGCTGGTGGTATGTATCCACAGCAATAATAACCACAGTGTGAGCAGCTATATTCTTAGAAAAAGATAGTTGGGAAGTCAGCACATCACAGAGTTCCTTTCCCCTGATCTGACCACCAGCACAAGACTTCACCTTCCTCAAGGTGAAACAGGGGCATCAATCTAACCTGCCTTTGTCACTGTTCACCCAGCATCCTTAAAAGAGAGCAACAAAAGCTTGTATCCTCAGGACTGTCCAAGTCCTTCCTCTTGCCTTTGCTGGCAATTGTCATTCTAACAGCATCTTCTGACAAATGATTGAGACCACACATGTCCTTTCAGCCAGACCAGCAAATCACCTTCAGCTAAGTCTGCCCAGGGCTGTTTTGGATCCGGTGACCTGCATTTAGAAGTAGTCTTTGGTATTTTTAAATGTTGCCTGGAGCCATCTGGTCCCCTCTTCATTCTGTGTTTTAATTGTCATTTATAACTTACTAAACAAGCTATTCAAAAGCCAGACAGACGCTGGAGGGAAGTGAGCGAGTCCTGATCTGAGACTCACTGAGTATTTCCCTGGCTTTCAAAGGGCTTGTGGCTGGCCATTCCCTCAAGAGAGCCTGAACAGCTGCAGTTCTGCGGGGTCCTGGTTCTGGGACACCCAAGTCGTGCATTGCACACGGCCACCAAGGACAGGAGCTTGCTCTTGGCTAGAGCCAGGCAAGCCCACGATGTTTGCAAGGGAACCAGCTCCTCAGGTCTCGCAGCCAACCTGCCCGAGGCACAAGGAGGTCAACTGATTTGCTCAGGTCACCAGTGTGTGAGCAAATGACTCATCCCAGATTTTCCTGGCTTCTAAACCTTTACTCAAACCACAAGGCTGCTTAATGACTTAGCAGAGCTCTAAGGAAGTAAGCTATAAATTGTACCATGGCTCAATGACTGGCTAAGGTGTTTTCCACGTGCCATTTATGAATCCAGAAGAGCAAACTGGCACCTGAAAATTACAGACAAGTTGGGGAAAGCAATTTTTTTGATGAAGCAAAGGCTTTACAAAAAAATAATTTACTTTGCCCCCACTCCATAGCAAAATCTTTCCACTTCCAGCTTTTCTGCCTGACTCAATGCGGAGTGCTGTGCCATGCCCCTGAAGGTAAGTTGCCACTTGCTAGAAATAGGACCAATTTGTACTGCGTCATCTCAAAGGGCTGAGAGAGCTGGGGTTGTTCAACTTGGACAAGAGAAGGCTTGGGGCGACCTTATAGTGGCCTTCCAGTACCTGAATGGGGCCCACGAGGAAGATGGGAAGGGACTTTTTACAAGGGCAAGTAGTGACAGGACCGGGGGGGATGGCTTTAAATTGGTAGGAGGAACATTTAGATTTGACATCAGGTAGAAATTCTTCACGATGAGGGTGGTGAGACACTGACACAGGTTGCCCAGGGAAGCTGTGGATGTTCTCTCCCTGGAAGTGTTGAAGGCCAGGTTGGATGGGGCCTTGAGCAGCCTGGTCTGGTGGGAGGTGTACCTGCCCATACATTGGGGTCAGAACTGGATGCTTTAAGTTCCCTTCCAATCCAAATCATTCTGTGATTCTAAGCCATTTCAGGTCATAAAGGCCCTGTCTGAGTTCCACTCACCCACTGGCAACCTCAGCAGGGCAGGATGATGTGGTGACCTGGTGCTGAAGCACACTCTGTTGCACCTCGAGGCTGAGAGTGACACCTCACAGGAGGACAGAGGTCCCACTTCATGCTCAAAAACACCTCCACACCCCTCATCAGCTTGCCAGTGGTGAGAGGATGGGCGTGTATCTACCAGATCATTCTGTTTTAAACCCCAGCAAAGGTCCCCATCATTTGGGAATGATGGCTAAAGCAAATAGCCCATGTTGGAGAATGGGAAGCTGATCTTTGGCGACATCTCATGCTGGTGGCTCTCTGACCCTGGCAACCAGCTGCAAACAAGCAGTATTTACTTCTAGGAGACACCTCTTGATTTTCTTCCGCCAGTTGTTCTGGACTCAGAAAGCAGCTTGATCACATCAACTGGCCAAAGGAATGATGAGTGTGGAGGGGCAAGAGGGCTACAAATCACTCAAGCTGGGTTGCTCTTCCTGCTTGGTGCTCTCATAGTGAATTCCATAGGGAATTAGTATTGTGTTACCGTATCTTAATAATAATCTATTATATTTTAAGCATATGAAATAAAACAGGACACTGAACATCAAGTTGTCTGAATATAGATTTTTTCTCTTTTTTAAGAAATCCCTGGACATCAACAGGCAGACTCAGAGATTCAGATTTCTGCCACAGATAAAACAAGAGAAAGGGACCAGATTCAGGCCCCCTCTTGGCCCTGCAACAAGCAGTCCAGCACAGCTGGCACTAATTGGCACTTTCTTTGGCAGCAGATGAAGTACAGAGGAGACAATGAGGCCTGGGCTGGTTTCTCATGCCTGGAGGTCATCCTCAGCACTGAGACCAAAGGCCATTGAGAACACGGTAAAGAGAAACTGCAGCAGTCACTGCTGCTGCTGCTCTGCTCGGAGAAGAAAGGCCTTTTGGAGTGTAAACCCAGATCCATAAGATGTGTGACCAGTGCCAGGGGACATCATTGTGTGCCCACTGACACACGTGAAAAGAAAGCAGGGCATGGAGCGTGCTGTTCTGCTGGCCAATGAGCACCAGCAGTGGTGTGGCAGTGGTGTGATAAAGCTTGTGGTCACACTGGCTGGTGATGGGCAGCTGGTCAAATCCATTACTCCCATTGAAACCCTTAGCATTAGGCTTTCTTGCTGGAAATGCAAAGCAGAAGGGTGAAAGGCTTAGGGAAAAATGTTGCTTTGTGCAATCATGGCGTTGCTTCATGCAGAACTGGAAAAAAAGATAAGCATGAAGCTGTGACACCTGGAACATGAACAGGCAGATAGAGAGGAAAGACAAGGGCAAGAAACTTCTTCAGACCAGGGCATAAGTTGGCAAGGAGGGATAAAGGAAAGATACATTTTTTTTTAGGAAAGAAAATCATCATGTAATTTCTGGGTTGCATTATAACAGGGATTTGTGTGCGTGAGGAGTAATTCCAGCAGTCCTAGCTTTTTTGGTAAAAAGTATATTCAGTACCTTTGACTTCTCTGTTGGCAGCTTAGAGGCACTGTTTTCTTTTGAACTGCATTCATTAATAAATTCAAATGGGGAAAACAGCCCATCCTCGCTTTATAGCAAGAAGTGCACCACAGTCAGAAGTTCCCGGAGCTTATGTTGCACTGAGGCTTAGAGCCGGTGATGGTCGCTGCGCTGTCCTACCAGCGTGCCATCTGAACCACTGTGTTTAGGATTACCACCCAGGTTCTCCAAAACTTAAGATATTTTTTAAATTATTTCATTAAATCCGAGCCAAATAAATGTGATGGTGCTCTTCTTGTTTGTCCTCTGGAATGGGAACACATTGTTTAAACTTTGGTGCCTTTTCTCTTCCTTCAGTACAAATAGGATAAGCAGCTGAAAGACTTGGAAGCTGCAAAGATGAAGTGAAGCTTTCAGACAGTAACTAGAGATGAGCCAAGGGAAAACAGCTGCAAACTGGCCACCAGCAGACATGTCCAGCTCTGTCCTCGGGGCGTGATGGAGAGAGGCGATCCTTCACCCAGGGAGGCCCTCAGCCCTGCCCTGCCGATACTGGGGATTTGCCTCCCTCCTCCTCTCCAGCACAGCTCTGCATGGCTTTAAACTTCTGCGCCAGCTGGAGAAACTGTCTTCCCAGGGGAAGAAGAGGTGCTTGGCAACCCATCAGGCTAACGAGCTAACAGCACGGAAATGCACGTTTGTGCTGGAACTTCCACCCACCGGTACAGCCACCTGGCAGCGCCCGGCCACACTTCGGCGTGGCAAAGCGTGGCCAGGTACAGCCACATCAGGGATGTAGCAGGGAGCAGTGCCTCCTCCTGCCCCAGAAGCTGACGTCCAGCTTACAATATTTTTTTCAGGGGTAACACCTGTTCGCATGAGTTTTCGAGACCCATTGCAGGGGAAGGGACATGACTTTTACAATCACGTGGCTGGTGCTTGGCATGCGTCTCCAGGGGTACAGCCCAGAAACAGCAGGACCATCACAGTCCAGCAGCAGGACCTGGTCCAGGCTGCATTCAGCTTTGCAGCACAGCAGTGAAATCCCATGTTGATCTCCCCTTTCCACCTCTCTCTGCACCACATTTGACATCTCCGGGGGTTTTCCTCTAATAATCCTGTCTCTGCCATTGACTTATACAACACTAATTGAGCTTCAAATTTAATTACAGTATGGGAACGAGCTGTCACTTGATTAAAAATACTTCCTTGACAATTTATTGAAATAAATAGTCTTACTGAATTTGCAATTTGAAATGAAGGAACTAGACATTGGGATCTCTTATGGCTCTGTTTATATATTTCCTGTCAGGTGCAGCATTTCAATGAAACGCCAAACTCTGGCTTCCAAAATGCTCCCAGAGACTTTTTTCTTTAAACCAACATTAGTGGCATCTCATAGAAAGTTTCCCATCCATTGCCTCATACTCAGAGCCATGAAAAATAGTGATGCTCAGGACCTACAAACACTTAGTGCTTTAGGCAGCTTTGTAGCATATGGGAATGTCATGCTGAGAGAAACAGCTTGGGAAAACATTGTTTTATCTCATGTTTGAATGTAGTCAAGATAGGTGGAGGAGCATGTGCTCTTGGATATCACCTTTCCCAGAGGAGCATGTGCTCTTGGACATCACCTTTCCCAGGGGCTGTGCAGGCATACTGGCCCACGTGGAACTGAAGGGATCTGGGGCACATCCTACCCCTTATGTCCCAGAGCTGGGAGTGGGGCCTGTATCTCCAGAGGTGCTTGGACCCCTGGCCAGGTTCAGGGTCAGTGGGAACAAAGTGCCTCCATGTCTCGGTGGAGATGGATCAACAAGACCTATGCGTGGCTCCGATGAAGCATTTCTATGAAGCATGATTTTCACGTAGGTGCTTACTTTCCTTTAGCAATAGTAAAGCACTCAATTTACCCTATGATGTTAGTTATTTGGAAACAACATGGAGGCAATATCTGCATTTGTGGGAGTGTGGAAATGTGAGTGTCAGCAGCAGCTGTGGAACCATCAGTGTTCACACTTGGTGGCTAAGGGAGAGAAAATAAAACCCTCAGCATCACTTTGGTCTGAATTCCCTTTCCTCACAACCAGTTTTATGTCTAAATGGAAGAAAGCATTCTCCAAATACAGACTAACAGTCATTTTATAAGTTGTAGGCTCTGCCTCACCTATCATTTCAAGCCTTTCTTAATTCTCACCCAGCTCAACCCGCTGCCAAGTTGCCCCCTGCCACCCAGACCAGAGGACACAGGGTATATTGGCAGGAAGAATTTACCGTATCTTGCCCTGGGGAAGAAATGTCTGGAGTGATAAAGGATTGGTAGGACAAGGCAGGGGGTTTATCTGTTGCTTTTGCAGGGAAATTCTGGGTTCTCCAAAGAGACATTGAGTCCACAAGCACCGTCCTTGGAATCCTAGCTGCCTGACACTAAGGCTGAAGATGCCCATAGTTAAGGAAACTCGGCTGCTTCTCTGAAAAGTGCTGAACAGCATCTTTTATAGCAGAACCACTTGCCTGGAATATCCCTGTGTGACTATGTCATTTCTAATAAGTGATTTATTCCCTCCAGCCTTTACAGTTACCCTCCATAGAGATCAATGCCTTGGGCATTTAGTTTTAGAACAATATTTTCAGGGAGTAATTCTCCCCTGCTGTGACTTGATGTCTACCTCTGTGGATTCAAACTCTGAAATTCATCCTTTGCCAGGCCTGTTGCAAGCCCAAAAATTGTGTGAGCCAAAGGCTGATACCCAAACGCACCCAGACCCACAGAAACTTGAGCTCTGGGTTCAGGACATGAAAGTGGTTCTCACCTGCCAGGGGGTTGATCTATCTCATCTTTGGGGAAAGTTCTTCTGCCAAAATTCATAACCAAGGCCTATTTTTTGCTTTACTTTTGTTGTTTCTGACCAGAATTTATTGGTTTGTGAGTGGAGACACCAATGTCAAAGTTGATGCTTATATTATAATCCTAGTCTAGTAATTTCTTTTGCACCCACCTTGTTATGCGTAAATCATACACCTTTCCTGGCACTGTCTCACTGTCTTTCTTACAGGTGTATCAGATGTAAATGCATCAGAGAGAGAAAGGTTTTTCTTGCTGATTCCTGAGCTTAAACTGCAGTACAGTTCAGTCCTCTTTCTTACATTTCAGTGAATTTCATTGTCAAAACAGAACTGCTGGGGTCCTTGTACCTGACAGCACCATTACAATGTGCAGAAAAATTACAAGTATGTGCTGCAATGTCACACTGTTCCTGTCCACCAAAACAAGCAAGCATACAAGAAAAGTTGTATCTATCCAGGGACAACCATGTGGCATAGCCATCTCCTCTTATTACGAATTCAAATGTGACTTATGATGCCAGATTTTTCTCCCACTGTTCTCTTTTTTATTTTGTTTTGGGCTTGGGTAAGTGTTCGAAGAACATCCCATCATGTCTTTCAAGGCATCAAACGTTTTTAAGCCTTATGCAGGCAAAGTTTTCCTGCCAAATGAATAAACCGAGGCAAGGAGACAAACCTCATGATCAAGAGCCAGGATGTTTTCTGTCCCATTAAGGGAATTTACGAGAACTCAATACAGATTTAGAAAAAAAGTGTTTACTTAGATGATCGACGTCTGTTGAATATTAATCTTTCCGAGGTATATTGCAGACTTTCTTAAAGAAAACCTAAATTATTCAGTAGTATTTGCATGCTGAGATACAGCAAATTTACAAGCAGTACAAATCAGACTTTTGCATCTTAATATTAAAGGAAAAAAGTGCCAGATTTAGCTTCTTAATACTTTATTGGCCATCTCCTGCTAAGTAAAACAATTAAGCTGCTCATTAAGATACAACATACATCATTCTGAAAAAATGGCTGCCTTTATCTTTATATACAGCATCACGAAAATAACTGTGAGGTGCCACAAATTCATATTTGAGGCTGGTGGCTCTTTTTACCCATTTGCTGTTTCACAGGATGGCAGTGGCAGAGAGCACCACTGGTGATGAACAGCATGGATGCAGCAGCTCGTGCCCCAGGGCGGTGACGGTCTGTGATAGATGGCGCGATGTGGAGAGGAGGCTGGTGTTGGTTGAGGCTGCACTGAGAATTGGCCCCTCCATCCAGGGCAGGGATGTCCATCCACCCCAGGCTGTGCTGTTCCTGCTGTGATCACGGTGCTTGCAGGGGAAGCACTGGCCTTGTCACTCACACATACACGGGGAAACATTGTACATGAAGAGCTGCTATTCCAGTACAGCATATGCCAGAGGCAACACTATATATATATTTAAACAAACAAACAAGTTGTAAAAAAAAAAAGAATTAAAGCAGGATTATCACGAAGTGTCAGCCTCCTGTCCGCAGCCCAACTGGTGCATCACCTCACCAAGGCCACCTTTTAGAAACACGTCCTCAGTTAAAAGCCTTGGCTGCTGGAGTTAATTTTATTTTGTTTTTCCAGCCAGGAACCTAAGAGACGTTTTCAGTGGAACCAAATTCCTGATTTTGTCAGCAGCTATAGGTTGGGCAGGGCTTGAGATGGTATTGTTAACTTGGTGTGAAGGAAGGAGCTGAGATTCACTGGCCAGGTAAAAGCAGCCCGTGTCAGACTGGGGCAGGGTCATCTCACTTTCCTCTGCCATCCTCTGCCTTCCTTGACATCACTTCTTTCTCATAAGTTTTAAACACATGCCATGCAGACTGAAAACCAACAGTGCATTCTCAACGAAGACATCTACGACAATATCCATCGAAAGTCCTGTTCATGCAATTACAGGCTGATAAAGAGGTGGAGCTGCTACTGGGAATAGTCCCCTTGGACAGGTAGCATCTATGACTTTGATGACTCTGAGGTCTTTCAGTGGCAGTGGTTCATCTTCAGAGCTCAACCATTAGATTTCCATTGCTTTTTCTCAAAAGCAGATCTCTGCTATATTTTATTAAAGCCACACACATTTTCTCCTCCCCCCCCCAAATGTATGGAGACTCTGTGCTTGTTAGAGTCAGTAGAAACCTGCCAACTGGCTCCAGAGGACTTTGTGTTTAGTTCTCACAGTAAACTGTCCTACATGTCCTAACTAGCACCTCATGTTCCCTACTATTGCTTTTCCCTTGCCATCATGCACATTTCATGCAGGTTTATGAGCAGCTGTGAAAGTGAGAAGCCTGCGAGAGATTAGGTGAAACTCTTCAAACAGACTAGAATCTTTCAGTTGGAAGGGATCTACAATGATTATCTATTCCAACTGTCTGACCAATTCAGAGCTGATCGAAGGTTAAAGCATGTTGTTAAGGGCATTGTCCAAATGGTTCTTGAACACTGACAGGCTTGGAGCATCAACTGCTTTTCTGGGAAGCCTTTTCAAGTGTTTGACAATCCTCTCAGTGAAGAAATGCTTTCTAATATCCAATCTAAACCTCCCCTGGTGCAGCTTTGAACCATTCCCATGAGTCCAATCACTGGATACCAGGGAGAAAAGACCAGTAAGATCTCTTTCAGGGGAGAAGACAACAGATGGATGCTTGGTGGTCCCCCTGTGTACTTGGGTAATGGCCACATTTTTCTCTCCTTTCAGCTTTGTCAATCATAGGCCTCTCTGTGCACAGATGTGGGAGGAGAACAAGAAAAAAGATGATATGGATGGACAAGATGTCAAGAATTTGCCATGAGTCCTGCTACCTGCCTGTTCTAGTACTAGCTAGGAGGGAATCCAGGGCTGGTTCCATGCAATGAACCACCTCAGGTATTACACAGAGTGACCAAGAAAACACCACCCCAGCCCGGAACCTCTCCTTTATGCTTCAGTCCCTTCACAACATGTCTGGCCAAGTCCTCAGCTGCTGTAAATCAGAGTCACTCCTTTGAAACCAGTGTGATGACCTGACAGCAGCTGGGAATTTGGCACAGTACACCGTCTTGCAGCACAGCCACCTGTGTTTGATTTACATCTGGATCTGCTTGGAAGTTCACGTCAAAGGCACTGTCACAGAAGGAAGGGGTAGAGGCAGCACAGGAAGGCTCGGAAAATGCCCACTGCTGGAAGGAGCCAAACCCCACAGAATGCACATGGCTGGGAGATGAGTCCGGCACTCATTTTCTCCCTGTCCCCTTGCCCAGCAGTGCCAAGCTTCCTGTGATTACTAATTATGGTGATTATAATGTTTCTGGTGTGTATGTGTTTGTGCACACGTGTGCAGTGGTTTCTTGCTAAACCTGATTCGTTCGGACATTGCCAGATGGTACAAAATCTTACCGGAATTTCATTTTCAAAAAACCCACAGACTTGGATGAGCTAATGTTGTTCCACACAAAAAGCCACAAAATTCAACAAAGTGATGTTGTTTCAAGAAGAGAACATGTCAAGCGAGAGAACCATCCGGTCGGCTCTGAAAGAGCTACACACTCCCCCTCATGCTTTTAGAAGCTGTTTACGTACAAACGCTGGGTGTACGGCGCTGCAGCTTGGTTTAAACATTTCACCACAGCTGATGTCTGTGGAGCAGAGGCTTGGCAGAAGCAGCACAGCAACCACATCTTCTCATACGCCTTCCTGCATTCTTTTAAATGCTCTTGAATGGCCCAGGAGGACCTGCAGCCTCTTTCTCCACAAGGGCAGGTACACTACTACCGCTGTGAAAAGTGGCTTCGGGTAGGTGTCCTCACCATCATCACTGAGGCAAGGGAAGTGACCTCTTATGATGCTCCAGGGCTCAGCTCCCCACAGCCGAAAAGCTTGGGGGTGTGCTGGGAACCAAATTGGGACCTCTTGCTCATTTTATACATAGCTCTCTGCTGTTGCAACTCTGTCAGAATTGGGTGCTCTGGGTGGGGTAAGGACAAACAACTTTGACATGAAGGGATAAAACAACTAAAGGACTTCACCATCGCAGTGATTCCTGATCCGCTATATCCCAAAGCATAGCTCCAGAGATGATCTCTCCCTCTGGTGCCTGCGGGTGGGAGCCATAAAGCCAGCAGCAACAGAGGCTTAACAGGGAGAAGATGCAAATCATCCCTGTCTGAAGACCCACCACCCTCTGCACCAGCCCCCCAAGCTGTCTGGTAGAGCCTGGGTACCTAACTTCTTCTGTGCATTCAGCCTCCAACAGCCTAATGTTTGCATAAATAGCACTGTGATTTAATAACACATTGGCAAAAGCCTTCTCTCCCCAGCAAGCGCCGCTGCCAGTCTGTAGCCAGCAAATTAGGTCTTGGCCCAGCTGAGGATGTGCCGAGCTGCTACAGAAAGTGAGCCTGGTGCTCAGGGCCAGCAGCCACAGCACAGCCTCCCACAGGCCTCTGGCAGATCTGCTACATCTGCAAAAGGGCTTTAGCATTGCAACAGTGAGACTCACAGCTAGTAAGCCATAGGACCCAAAAGCATGGTCCCAAGAGAGGTCACATCTCCAGCCTCGAAGGGTCAACAGGGACTAGTGCCACTGCCCATAGGATGCTCACCAGTGGTGATGGCATTTTGGCATGCCCCAGCACTGCCAGAAGTACCAATGGCCACATTTGCATCATTAAGGCTTTGGTTTCCATTTTAAAATTCATCTTAACTATTGATGACCTACAGCAGGTGGCTGAGCAAGCATTGTCTTGGGCTGATGGACATTGCACCAGACCTCTCTGCCTTGGACTGAGGGTCTCTTTCTCTGGATGCTTTTCTTTCCTACTGTCAGCTGTTGCCATGCTGGCTGTTTATTTCAGCCAGAGCAGAACCAAGAGATGTTGCTTATAAAGCATCCACGGCTTTATAGCCAAATCAGACCTCCCCTTTAAAAGAGCTGCTCCTGTGGCTTTCCTGCCATGTGCAGTCATGTCCCCAACTCTGCTGCCTGCACTGTCCCATATCTGTGCCCTGTGCCATGATAGCAGGGATGCTGAGAAACAATCCCTCTGATTTAGGAGACAGGAGGAGAAAAACAGGCTTGTTGGAAATGTTCTCTCGAGTTTCACCAGAAAACAGTCAACAAAAAATGGAGGGGAAATTAAGTCAGTATCAAAATAAACCAACCTTGCACTTCAGTACCAGAGTGATAAACAACCTCAGATCCAAGAGGATGATCTGGTTTTGCATTGGCAATAGGGTGCAGGGTCTGGCTCTGAACTCCCAGGCCCCTTCCATCCTCTGTCCTGATAACCGTGTGAAGAAGCGGGGCCACTTGTTTTCAGTGAGGTGGCCTTCCAGCTCCCAAGGAAGCACCCAAGCATCAGCAGAAACAGCAAAGACATACCAGCAAAGGCATTTTTTCTCCCCCTTAAACTCTCAAGCCTCCAGGGTAGATTTTGTTTCAATTACGTCTTTATAAATAACTTTCTATTTCACACTCACCTGTTCATTTTCTGCCCTAGTTAGAATCAATATCACCAATAATTATCTGTCAGAGTGTTTATACATCACTGGAAGGTGACTAAGATGGAAAAAAACTTTTCTTTATATATTTTTTTTTCAGACTGCTTTAAATGAATTAACCAACAACGAGCAATGGCAGATTGATGGTGGCTGGAGACTAGATACTATTTTTACCTATGAATAAATGCATTTTCACAAGGAGAAACAATCAAGTCCACCAGACAGCTCCTGCAGCCCCAGCAAGAGTGTCACCCCATGGGGCTGCACCATCTCAAATATTGTGTTCAGTTTTAGGCTTCACAGTATAAAAAGGAATTCAAACTACTGGAGAGTGTTCAGAGGAGGCCACAAAGCTGATGAGGGGTCTAGAGAAGAAATCATATGAGGAGAAGCTGAAGTCACTTGGTCTGTTCAGTCTGGAGAAAAGGAGAATGAGGGGAGACTTCATAGCGGTTTACTGCTTCCTCACAAGGGAAGGAGGAGGAGCAGGCGCTGATCTCTTCTCTCTGGTGACCAATGATAGAACCCAAGGGAACAATAGGAAGATGTGCCAGGGGAGGGTTAGGTTGAATATTAGGATGAGATTCTTCGCCCAGCGGGTGGTGGAGCACTGGAACAGTTCCCCAGGGAAGCAGTCAGGGTGCCAAGACTGAAAACATTCAAGAAACACTTGGACAATGTCCTCAGACACACCATGTTAGTGTTGGGGTTGTCCTATGCAGGGACAGGAGTTGGACTTATTCTTCTTCCTCCCTCCTTACTCTCCACCCAGCAGGAATATTTTCCTGTATGAGCTTCACATTTGTCCCCAAGTCTATGTTTGGAAAGTTTTCTTTCTCAGTCAAAGGGACTGTTTTGAGACCTGCTACTGGAAGGACAAATGAATACCTTGGTTCAAACTGCATGTTTTACTAGTCAGTTCTCCTCCCTCCCCATTATATTGCCCAAGGAAGAAAAAGAGAGCCAAGATACCCAGCTTACTTTGGAGGCTGAAGGGCAGCAACTAAAGAACTGCACCACACAGGAGCCCTCTCTCTGCTTACCTGGAGAGCAGAGTAGCATTTCTGACCACCACTTGCCATGCTATCCCATGTGACCTGTCCCCAGGATGCTCAGGACAACCCTTTTGTCCAGCCTTGTCCTGCCAGTACCAGCTTGTTGGGATCCTGGAGCAGGAGGTGGGCCTCCATTTGCACGGTGCCTGGTTCACTGTGAGGCCCTAGTGACAGGCAGTTGCACTGAATGGGCCGCAGGTCACTCAAGTCCTCTATCTTCCTTTGTGGGGAGCATAAGCCTTGCGTAAGTAAGTGAAGTGTTTGCATGATAGTAGGTGGTAAATGAATCATAAGAAGTCCATCCATGAAGAACTTCTCCCACTCTCTTCTTTGTGGAGTCACTGGGACCCTATCCAACATAATAACAAAACTTTTTAAAGTAGAGGAAATAGTTCACGATGGTGTAAATCAGGAACACCACTGTGACCACAGCAGGTTTACCCTGCGTGATTCATGCTCTTGTTTACAAACATGAAACCAGAATCCCTAACCAAAAGGTTTGTAGCTTAGGGAGGGAATGAGCTGGAATTAAGAGCACAGAGATGACTCACCAGGGCCATACGACAGGTTGGTAGTGGAGACATGTTTGTGTTTCCCAGGCTCGTGTTCGACTATTTGGTCCATGATAGGTAAAGTCATTCCCTCCTCTTTTCTCTCCTCTCTCACAGTCTCTTGGGACTGATATTCCTGTGCCAGTTTTGCCTCCTATGGTACACAGGATCACACAGGTCGCTTGCTCTAAGTGTAGGAACACATAATCATCAAGACAGCAACTAGCCACCAGCAGCGAATCTCCTAATCCCAGAGGAGCAGCTTCAGGTTCAGGCTCCAGAGAGGGTGGTGCTTCAGAGAGAGTGGTCCTCCAGTCAGCATCCACTGGTGTGGCCAAGCGGCAGTCTCCCCCACCTGCAGTGTTGCCCTCAGGAGCACAGCAAGGGGATTTTTGATGTAGGTTGTAGCATGTCTTAGAGAAGAAGAGAAAGCAGAAGAAAAGCATTTCCATTTTTTTTTTCACTTTTCTTGTAGATATTTTTTAATGTGTTCTGGTTTCTTACAAGAAAGAATCACAATGTGTGTGGTCCACTAAAACTGAGAAAACCCCACCAGTTTCAAGCAGTTACGTCTGGGTGAAAATCTGGGAGACTGGGACTATCCTTCTCCTTGTAGAAGAACCAAGGCACCGTACACTCAAGTGCTTGTAGAGGCAGGGAGTGAAATTTGGAGCAGGGCAGGATTTCATAACCTGGAGCATACAGCTTGGGTTTGTGCTGCCATGGGTTGCTCCCAAGGACACAGGTTTGCCCATGTGATGCACTGTACTGCTGCAAATGCTGGCATGTCCACAAGCCACCCATTTCCCCTGCTTGCACAATATCTTGGCAGTGTGTTTGCTTGGCAAGGTCTCAGCGCCGGGGGTTCTGCATTGCAAAAGCGCTCATGCCTCTGGCATGAAGGAACCCAAAGTAGGGTGCCCTGGGCCCTGCAATGCCTCCAGGGGCGAGAAATGGGCCACTCCCAAGCACCATGTACACAAAAAGTCGCTCTGGTCACCCGGAGGCTGATCTCATGATTTAAGGCAGGAGGGGCTGATTCACAATTTTCTGCATCCAGCACAACGTGGGCGGTTTGGTTTGGTTTATTTCTTAATTCTTTCTGCCTTGAAGGGGGTGGCTGGGCGTTGCCATTGGGGACTTCCCTGGAGGATGAGGTGCCACTGGTGGTGCTGGGGGCTTGCAGGATAACTGCTCATGGGAAGGTGAGAAAAAGCCCTCTGAATGGATGGCTCCACCACCAGCCAGGATGCCTGGTGCAATGGGAACCGTTGGGATGATGCAGCCTCGGTGTTGTGCTGAGGGAAATCACCCACCAGCTGCCCCCACCACCTCCCACGGCCTTTGGCCACCTCTGATAAAAATAACCCCTCGCCTCCATGCCATGCACACAGGCAGGCGGCTGCTTGCACCAGCTGGGCAGCAGGGCTTTCTTTTTCGATTTATCATGTGGCATTTATTTTAGCAAGTAGCTGCTCTCAAGAGGTTTTGCTAGTTGGAAACACCTGCCCGCTGCTCTGTTCACCCCAGCCAGCCCCTGGGCTCAGCAGGCACCCCATGCTCCCACCCCGTGCCCCTGGGCAGTAGGGCTCGTGCCTACCCATGAAGCCCGCAGCCCTCAGTCAGTCGCTAAATTTGTCCTGCCTCGAAACTGTGTCTTCCTCCTTCTCTGCAGAGGGTCAGCTGGGCCCTCAGTCTTTTTTGTGGGCATTTCAACTGAAACGTAAAAGTAGGTTTGGGTAAAGGGATTCATGTCCTCCCACCATCCTGTGAAAGGAAGGGGTTCAGATTGCAAGGCCCAGGGTGGGCTTATGCATTGCTTGACCTGTGTTAGACCTGTTATAAAATAGATCTACATAGTGGCATGAAGGGGACTTCAAAATGGAGCAGTGTTGAAAAGAAAAACAGCAACACATCCTCACAGTCCTTCTCTTGGCAGCAAACATGTTGCTCGGAAACTTGTTCTCCCTTGGGAAAAGTCCAAGTCCAGCCTCCTTTATCCGTTGCACCTTTTAGCTCCAGCCTGCAGCCCTGCACAGTATCCATTTTTCTGGAAACAAAAATTGATTGTGAGAATAAGGGAGCAGGACCTTCAGTGGGGTTCTGCATTGCACTGCGTGCTACAAGCCCTCCATCAACCCTCAATATGCGTAAGAAATGAACTCCAGGGGTTATGGGTCTCTGATGTTTTCATTTTCAAAATTGAGCAGCAATTCTGGCTACTTTCGTTTTGGGATGTTCACCTCAGGACAGCTTCATCAGAGCTGGCTTTTAGGGGCTGCACAGCCCTCCTTCTCTGAAAGTCAAGGTCTTTGAAGGCTTTTCAGGTGGGAAAAATGAAAGAGCAGTTGCTGAAAAATACAGACCAGGAATGCAGTCATGCATGATCCCCAGAGGTTCTCTCCACTGCAGCTGGCCTCATCTGGCACTGCAGCATCCCTCTGAAACCAGGGGCCACCATGCTCTGTGAGCAATGGCAGGACTCGGCTTTCATGCATCACTGCTGTCCCTGCAGTGGGATGTGTGTGGGTAAGGGTTGGGATGGGTACTATATGAAGCCTGGTCTGGGGAGGGCAGCTGTGTGGCTGCCACTTCCCTTTCCTCCTACTGTGCACTGTAGAAAGCACTTTGCAAAGAGACTGTGGAGTCATGACAAAATTATTGAGTCTCTCCTGCTCTCTTTGGGCATGGAATCTGTTTGGTGGGAAGAGTGAAAGCGAGAGCGGAAGAATGCCTTCGGTACTTCCCATGGTCAATTGTTTTCTCATTCTTTAATGAACTCTCCCAGATCCTCTCTCATTAGACCATATGATCAGCACCCAGATTGGAGCTGGAGGCCATTAGTTATCCTTTTGATGGAGACAGCAGCCTCCCCATGGATGACAGGTCCTGCCTCTCATGTAGCTGCATCAGCATTGTTTTCCTCCTGCCAGCCTTTCCCGGGCCCCACTGCATCTTGAGGATAACCAACTCCCAAGGATCTCAGTGCAGAGACCCCAACGCATCCTCAGGTTTCTGTTATCTGCCAGTCCCACTGGTGCCCATGGATCTCCCACCCAACGTGCCGCTTACCCCACGAGATGCTCGCAGTAACAGGCCTGCAAATTATGCATCTGAAAATAGTGCCGTAGGTGATGATGAATTGTACATTGACGGGAAGGAGTGCAGGACTTGTCTCTTGCAGCTGGGTTGAGCTCTTTGCCTATGCCACTGCAGCCAGACACTGGGATGGTGCAAACCCACTGATTGGCAATTGACGTCAAAGGAGCACTGGTGGTTTGTGTGAGCTGAGGGATTGCTTCTGCTCAAGATGGGTTTCTAACACCACAGAGAACTGTTTAAATCCCTTCTCTTCCTCTCCCACTGCTCCAGGAAACAAGTCCCTTATTTCATTCATTGGCTGGTTTGGTTATGGCAAGAGTCCTGCCCATATTTTGGCTACATGGATGTTTGCTGAGGACCGAGCAGCCCAGATAATGCTAGCAAAGAGCAGGGAAATGAAAAGAGGGTGGAAAGGTAGGATGAGGCCAGGTTTAAACGCCTCTGCCCAAGTGTATGCCACATGTTTCCAGACAGTACTGAAGCCATGTATTTTCTTCTTCTCACGCTGCCTGCAATGTTTTTGCAGTTTGTGAAAGAGTGAGATGTTGAGCTCCTACCATCCTCTTCCTCTTCGAATCAGTGCGTGCACCGTGAAATTTGTCTGGGCAAAGGGAGTTCATTTGAATGGGGTGCATTTCCCATTGACTACTTAGTTAACCTTCAGCCACTTTGTTTTTACTTTGTGTCACACTTATTAGCTGTATTTTTACTTGTCTTGCCATGGTTTTGTCAGTGATGATGTCAGTACGTTTCTCCAAAGCAAGTGCTAGAAGAGTTAATTTATATCAAGACCAGACAAATGTGTTTAATGGCAATTTTTCTCTCTAAACTCAGAGCAATTCCTATTGGGTGTGCTCAGGGAAGTCAATGCATTGACTTCTATCAGCTTTGGGTCAGGCCTGAGCTCTTGAATCACTTCATATATACTGCTGCCTGTATGCAAGGCTGTACTATTTAAGATTGCCCAAAACAAATACTCTTCGGGTGAGACCAGTACACAAACCATCACGTGAAAAGCATTGTGATAACAACTGGCTGCGTGTTTGCTCTTATATGGCATTGACTCTTATTTCCTTGATTATTTTTGGTCTTTAATGCTATGCCTTAAACAATCCACTTTCTTTAATAGCTAGTCGTGCCTCTACTGTGATGCAGCAGGTCTAATGAAGCTTTTTATTAAGCACGAGAAATATCAGCTAGCCTACAGCTAGAAGCAAGCCGCTGAACAGAACACAAAGTTTTTCATCCATTTTGATGGCCTTGAATCAGGCCCTTGCAGCCACTGAAAGAAAAAAAAAACCATCAAACTCCAAACCAGTCCCAATCAACATGTTCCTTTCAGCAGGAAAAACCTTACAGTAAGATATGCCATGCTCACACAAGGACGAATCAAACAAACCTTTATTCCCTTTCTACTCAACTTGTTTTTCTCCTCCTGGGATAAGGCTTTGTGGCCTGAATCTCTGCAGAGGTGAGGAGCAGAGTAAGTCTGGTACTGAGCCCTGGCCAAAGCAGAGGGCATTCCTGTGCTTAAGAGGGGAGGTGAGGGAAAACACGTACCCCCAGTAGGTGGCTTTAGAGAGTAGACAAGGTTTCAAAACTATTTGGAAATGTGGGATACCACCATAAATCTGAGAGGAGTCGAATGGTAAATACTGTCTGTTTCTGGGCTTGGTATTTTGACACACAGCTGCCCGGGTCAAGCCATGCTATGATTCAGGCCGGTTTTGTACTGTCACGTGGTCATGCAGCTACATAATGATGTGGCTTTTGATGTATTTTAGGTATATCCATGCATAGACTTCATGTTATTTAATGCCTTTCCCTCTCTCTCTCTGCAAGGGCACATGTATAAATGGGCCAATGCAGTCACAGAATCACAAAATCATAGAACTGCTTGGTTGGAAAAGACTTTCGAGATTGCCAAGTCCAACTGTACGTGTCCACTACTAAACCATATCCCTGAGAAACTTGTCTACTTATCCTTCAAACACCTCCCAGGGATGCTGACCCAACCACCTTCCTGGGCAGCTGTGCCAGCACCTGACCAACCTTTCAATGAAGAAATTTTTTCATAATATCCAATCTGAACCTCCCATGGCACAATTTGAAGCCTTTTCCTCACGTCCTATTGCCTGTCATTTGGGAGAATTACAGCCATGCTAATGGAGCCCAGTGATCCATACCAGAATGGTGCAGGTTCACCATGGGTTGGTATGGCATGTTGTTGTCTACCAATCCCTTCAAACTAGGTCACTGCTCCTCGGGGACATGGGTTAAACTGGCTGCCCAGCAACCCCACAATGTTGATAGGACCCGGCTGGGGCAGCATCCCCCTTTGCTCAGTGCAACACCTCCTACACACAGCCAGGTCTCAAGTGGCTCCTCACAGGTCCTAGTTCTTCCCTTTTTCAGGTGAAATTTCCAGGGACTTCGGTGGTGGCAGGGCCTAAGCAGGAACCACAGAGCCAGGGCTTGTCTTCTTCTGCCACTCAACAGGCCGTGCATGCTGCTTCAGCTAATGAAATCTGCTTGTCACCTGCTATCAGGCAATTTGATTTTCAAGCACCACCTCTCTGTAATTTTTTGACAATTTGCTATGAACAATACCATAATCACTGACTGGAGCATGTTTGGAAAAGAAGTCCCTCCTGCCAGCTTGCAAATTGTACCTCCCCTGCCCCAGCTAAGCAGGGGCTGCTTGCACACGTCCTGTAGACCTGGTGCTTTTTTAAAGGCTGGTGGAGAATGCCCAAGGAAAGTCCCACTACTTCAGGAAATGAAGAAGCAAGAGAAACACTGAAACCTGAGTTAAGCAATTGAGAAAATTTTATTAGAAATAATATGGAGATGCAACTCCTGTCAATTCAGAAGCGCAGACTTTGGCAAGATCCTAGCATTTCCTCTTGTGTGCAAGGAAAAATGCTGAATCTGAAAACAGTAGTCTTAGAATATATACGGATATGTGAGTACAGCCTGTAAACTGACCTTCACCACCCTCCAGCCCAGTTAGGTTACAAAACTTAATTCCTGTGGTGACAAAAAGCCTGGCTGACTGGGTCCCCATCTGATGCAGTGCCCTGGTGTTTTGGGAGACTTGGATCAGCAGGGAGGACTTTGTAAAAATCTATTCTTTTTTGTGTTCCTGGCCTAGTAACACCTTGGATCATGAAAACTAAAAGAATTTAGGGTGCCTGATTTGTGGTGGGTTATTTTCTGTACTGTTTTCCTGTTCCTCAGTGCATTGCCAGGCTCCAGGAGTAAAATAGGACAGGAAGATTTTGCTTTTCCATCAGCTCCGCTTGGTTTCCCTCATGAGTGTGCTGCTCGTCGGTTTTGATTCAAAAGGTGGAAGGGAAAGTGTAAATGTCTGTTTTCAATTATTTTCATTGTAGTTGTTCCCTAAATTATCCCATGAAATCCCTGGTGGCCAGTAGAGTTAGTAGAAACAGAGGTAGCTCTAGGGCTTGGTTGACTCGGGCACACTACAGATCTGGCCTGGCTGCCCCTGCCCTCCTTGTCCCAGCACTGGCAGCCATGTGTAAAAAAATGTCCCCAAAAAGATACGAGGGTGGCTTCCACACCTCTTTGCATGCCAGTGCTCCCAGCTCCAGCTGTAATGCTCCCAGCCAGCCTAATGGAGGGCGGATCAGGAAAAGGCCTCATCTCTCCACGGTTTTGGTGAAAGAGTAATCCCACACTGAAGTAAGAAGAAATCCCTCTCCAGTCAAGTTTGGGCCATTTAAAAACTTGGTTCTCTTTTCACAGCCACAGAGAGTGAAATGGGGTTAAAACCCTGCCTTGCTCAAATATCTCTTTTCCAGGACAATCACGGCTCTTAAGCCAAGGGCTGCCTGAATCAGTGTCACTCTCTATTTCTCCTGTAACTTGAGGTCAGCCCAGTGCTTGTCATTCATAATATATCTGACTGAGGAGAAGCGTGTATTCAAATCACCTTGTGCAGATTATTCTCCCAGCTCAGGCTAGGGTCCTGCTTGTGCTTCATGGCTGGTGTTCAAATGCCTCTGACAGGCAGGAATACCTGGGTTCACCTGGGCGAAGTGAGAGTCATTTGTGAGAGTTGGTGGGGCTCAGCTCCACGCTTTCTCTGCAGCCAGGCACTGTAAGTAGACCTGAATAGCTACGCTGTAATACAAAGATGGTTTTGAGGAGTGGGAAAGCATTATGGTAACAAATGAAATAAGCATTGCCCATATCTTCTTAAAAAATAAAAGAAAAAAGAAATCCCTAGCTCCTCCCCTGCAAGTCTGATGTTTAGCTGAGTCTGTCAATACTTTACTTGGACAAAGGCATGGAAATAGGTACAAAAACTAAAAGAAAAATATTCCCTGGCCTTTGTAGATGGAATCATCATTTATAATATTTGACTACAGAGCCAATTTAGCAGAGGATAAATGCTACTGACTAGTGATTACAGGAGGCAGCAGGAGAGCAGAAAGCAAAAATACCTGCAGGGAGACTGTGGAGACTTGAAGTAAGCTAGCATGAAAACGTATGTTCTTGGAGTCTGTGCGTGGCCACCTAAAAGTGAACTCAGGCTGAGAGTACAGCTCTGCCAGACACGGCACTACAGAGGGTTTCTACGTATCTCAGAAAAACTTGGCCCTGCCTCAGGATTTACATTACAGGCCAACAATGGGAATGATCCTTGACTTCAGCTGACTTTGCAGCACGGTGTCCTACATCTACAGCCAGGATCATGTCCCCACTGGCTGCGGTGCCGCCTGGTGCCTTAAGGAGGCTTTGAGCTTTGTGCTTGGGACTGAGCTGCTGTTGTTCCTCTGCACCTCCCTTGAATCCCCCTAAGCCAACACCCTTTGCTAAGACCGAAAAACATTTTCCAGACGCAAGCATGTGTACGTGTGTGGGTGGGTTGGGTGCAGGGGACTATGAAAATTTCAAGGGGACGTATGACATCCTGGCTTTCTAAATATAGAGGGCCAGAACTGTGGCTTCTCTCACACGCTAGCAGCGTGCTTTCTGTTTCGAAAGGCCCCCAAAGCAAATATTGCACTGGCTGGTAGCATGAAAAAAAGAAAAAAGTCCTGTGATTTGATTACAGTTTCCAGCGCTCTTGTGCAGAGCTGGCTTTTAGGCAAAGCTCCAAGCATTGCCCACGCAGAGCCGGCTGGGCAGGCCAGGCGCAGATGGCCATCACGTGAAGGCTGTGGTGGGAGGAGTGGGGTGGTGGCAGCCCCGGCACTGGGCCAGGACCCAACAGCGCTTCCCCTTCGCCTGCCGGCCTCTGGACTTCCAGCTGCAGCAGGGGAGGGAGAGGGGTGCAAACTGCAGACCCTTCTCTGGAAGGGGTGCCACCTCGCCACCTGGTCAGGTTGAGAATGTAACATTTTGGCTCCATGCAAGGGGCCACATCTCAGTTCCCTTTTGGTTGCCGTCATTGTCACTCCAGTATTTGCATAGCACAACATCAGAATGCCTCAGAGCCAGAAGAAAGTGGTAGCTGCTGCTTCTCCTTTCAAAAAAACAAGCAGTTATCCATGCAACACCATCACTGTCTGTATGTGCTCGGGGTGGGGGAGCAGTCATGTCACCAGGGGGTTACAGCCTTTGGAAAAGTTTTGTAGAACTGAATTTAATCGAGACTGATGATCTTTAAGCCAAGCTATAAAATCCAGTGGAGAGTTATATCCCTGTAATAGACCCTATTAGAGGGTCTAGCACAGTCTATAGAAAGGATCTCCTCTCTATTAAATTCTCTAGGGCTTGAGTTCTCATTTACACAAAGGGCCCTTTTAGCTGTGTAAAATGGCCATAAAGTAGGTGTAAAAATGATTGATGCTGTCTTTACAACCCCTTTACACTGTGAAAACAGCGAAAAGTGGCCAGGGTGCAAATGAGAATCACACCTGGGTTTGTGAGAGTAAATTACATCGAGACCTTCACAACTTCTATGTGTCCATAGCGGTTTAATCCTATCCCATTCTGTGGAATTCACTCAGAGAATAAATTTCCAAGACCCAAGAAAAAAAAGTTCTTTCCTTCAACACCTCTGTCCTTTCTGATCCCTTCAGTTCCAGGTTTTCTCCTGATGCAGTCCAAATGGACTCTGACACTGGGAAAGGGCTGGGAGTTGTCTGAATATGCAGTGATAGTTGAAAATCCTTTAATTAATAATTTCCAAAATTCTTGATCCAAGCAAAGCACATTTTTTAAAAGCATAACCATATATAAAAAGTAGACTTACTCTTTGCCAGATCAAAATGCCCCATATTTATTCATCAAGCATTAAAGCACCAACAGAACATATAAAGAATATTGTTTTCTTCCAGAGCAAAGGGTTAAATTGCAACATGCTGATAAATGACCTGAACTCAGCAGCAGTGGCTTGAAGTGGAGGATGTGCTGTTACTGGGGTGCACATCTTTCCAAGCGGAGCAGACTCTCTTATCCATATCTCCCTTCTCTTCCCTATTGCAGTGCTGAACGCATTTGCAGTGACCCTGTGATAATTACTGTCGCGTCTTTCTTGCTCTAGAGGAGTCCCGGCAAATTTAAGCTCAGGGTGAGTAGGCAGAAGCCAGGCAAAGTGATCCCAGCCCCAACTAACAGACTCTGGCTTCCAGGAGCCCTGTGCCTGGGAGGTGATGGGAGACAGGGAGTGAAAACATGTGGGTGAGACAGAGGTCAAAGGATTAAGGAGACAAAAGCCCAGCTCTGGTAGAAATGCCGCTTGGACGGAGTTGGCCAGCCCTGTCCCACAACAGCTCACTGCTGCCAGCCTGCACACAGCACAGTCTGAGCTAGAGCACTGCAGACCAAGTTATCTTCTGAACAACATGGACACTTGGAACAGGGCAGGGTGGGAAGCACACCTTTGCCACAGCAGACCCTTCCTCTTGCTTCACCAGCCACTGGGGCACAGCACCTGGGGTGAGGCTGGCAGGAAACCCCAAAGCTCAACTTCCATTTAATCTTCCCTCATCCCTTTCCTGCTTCCTGTTACCTTCTTTGTGGAGAAGAGAACTCACATGTTTGGTTGGAGGGAGGAGCAGGTGCAGAGAGGGTTGTGTAGGTGGGAGGCAGGTGTATCCTCTGCCCCAAGCTTTGACAGAGCACAGCTGGAGTTGTGCGAGGGATAGAACACAAACCAATGTCTGAGTACAAGCAGCAGGGAAGAGGCAACACTGTATATTCAGGAGGCTGGCCCTGACACATGTCCACAAGCGCTGCTCTGCCAGAGTTGCGGGGAGTCAGGCTGGTTTCTGCCACGGATGTCCCCGCCGATGCCAATGGCCAGATCTCACACCGCCAACCCACCCAGGCACCCCATCGCTGTCTCAGCTTGCTCCCAGTGTGCCTGGGAGCCAGGCTTAGGACTTTAGATGGGTGGCAATATGTGGGCAAGCCAATGGAACCCTTGCAAACGTGTCCCACGTGTCCCAAATGTAAGCCATACTTACTAGTGACTGTTATTTTTAGGTGTATTAAAAAGGCCATTTGGAAGCTGGTCTCAACAACCTTAATTTTCTGAAGCTACTCACTTTGTAACTTGGGAGAGAGCACCTTGGTGATGTTATATCTACTCCAGAAACACTTTCCATGACAAAAACCTGAACACATACACAGAGCAGTCCTGTAGGTGGGCAGTGGGAGACTTAACTATGTTGTGATCTTCCGCCCATGGAGGTACGGTGGCCTATCCTTGGGATGGCACGTGATCACCATATGGAAGGCAAGTTTTGGATGATATTAGAGCTACTTAGACAACTACCTTTTACCAGACTGGATTTTTGACTCCCCGGTGGCTGTTTTTACTGCAGAAAAATAAAGTTTTTATTTCTTTGAAGCCTTATAGAGATTCTGTTTGCTTCCTCCTTTGCTAATGATTGTGGCATAGTTTTTCTGGCATGTGATTGCTCCACCCTATCTCAGAAACACCCTTGCTCTGGTGGGAATCGGGAAATCCCTAGTCGAGGCAGGGCGTGAACACCAGCTGCCTTGCCCTTGTGCAGCTATCAGCAGGCAGTGCAAAATGCTGCCGATTCAGAATTGCTCCTACATTTAGAAGTCCAGGCTGTCAGTAGAAATGACAGTTCGAGGGACGAACTGACATACATGTCTCAGTATAAGGCTCGGTGTAAGGCTAATAAGACAAAAAGCACTTCTAGAACCACATTTTCAGGATGGAAAAGCACTGCTTGAACGTGGTTTGTTATTCTATGTTGCTTATTAAGAAATCATTATTCTCTTGCCCTCATTATTATAAATGATGTTTTTTGGAGACTGGAAGTCTCTTCTTGCTTCTCTTCCTCCACCCCATTTTAAAAACATTAATTGCTGCAGGGATATATCTTTCAGGGTTGTTGGCCCAACCCCACTGCTGGTATGTAAGGCTGATTGTCTTCAGAGGAGTTACACCAAAAATGCATTTGTCCTTTTGTGCTTGGAGTATAATTGGTGGAACTGGCTAAATGCCAGATTTGCAAGCCTGCAATTATGGAAATGTCAACACAGTTTTCAATGTGACTAGTGATTTGGGGTCATCCACTCCAGGAGCACAACTTGAGATCCCTTAAAATGATCTTTTCTCACAAAGCGCTGAGCACTTGCACTTCAGAAATCTCTGTGGGGTCTCAAGTAGGGCCCACCAAATCACCATTAGTCAACCCACTCTTATTGTTGTTTATTAGGAATTAGCTTAGTTAACTGATTCCATTAGTTTCTCTGAAAAGTCTTATATATATTTTATATGGCAGTTGTCAATATATTCACTCTGTTGTTGGTCTCAGCCTGCATTGGAAGAGGTCTTGACCTCAGTTATTACTTTTCCATATGGCAAATCCCAGAGCATCCAAGAGACGATATATTCTGTAAGCATAATCAGCATAATTATAATTAAGCAGTTTGGACCAGATCCATATCTGGTAGAAATAGGTATAGCTTCTCTGAAGGCACAAACATCTACAAGCAAGGGAAACGGACCCTAATTCATAGGGTAGCCCTGCAGATGAGTTCCCAATGATTTTTTTTAAACTCTTGTTTTGTCTATGGCTATTAAAGAACCTCTTTGGTGTGTTTGGACAGCTGCATCTTTAGGACTTTGTGACCTCCAGATAGTTTCACAAGGGACCTTTTACAAGAGCAGCCATATGAAATGCTCTTAAAATGACTGAAAAATATATTCATTAAAACCATGCGAATGTTTTTCCTTGTCAAAAACCTTACAAATACTCATCCATCTGTGGTGTCTATGGTGGCAGCACGCTGACATTTTCCATTCCCTGGCTACAACCCCCTGCCAGCTCAGACCCTATACTTTCTGTTGCTGGCCTTCAGTAGCAGTTAAAGGGTAGAACCGAACGCCCACATAAAAGACCTGGTATCTGTGTTTCCACATCACAAAGCATGCTGACAGACACACCAGGGCTGCGATCAGATTGAGAACCATCTGCAGAAGTAAGTACAGGTTGAGCATGCTGGTGAGGCTGCTGCAGTCAGCTGCATCCTGGTAGATGAAGGTCCTACCCAGGGGGTCTGCAGTGTCCAGTTTGCACTGACAGGACTCAAGGATGGTATCGCAGGTAAATCTCGTCATCTGCAAATAATGGTGTGCAGCAAAAGCCACTGCCAAAACACAGGCAACCAGACCTAGGGCACTCAGGAGAAAATACAACAGCTGAAAGAAAGAAAGAAAAGAAAAAACACTCTTTTTCCAGCTACACATAAAATGAGGAATACAGAATAAATACATGCACATGTACGTAACAGGGAATGCGTTCATTCAATGAAATATCCAGACACTGCAAGACCACTGTAAGTCCTGGGTGATGCCGAGTTCAGCAGGTCATCTCAAGAACTAGTAATTCAGTCTTGCATGTTTTACACGGTTACTGCCTTGGAATTTTGAGACCTGATGAGAGCACCAAGAAACCTGTGTCTCTTTACAGCCAGAAGCTTTACAAAGAGAGAGGGAATATCTGCATTGGCTAGACTTGCAGTCATCAGCTGAGATAAATTAGCACACTTACATTGAAACAGAGCTAAGCAGAATGAGGCTTGGGCTGACATATTATCTAAGGCTGAGAAGAAGGTGTGTTTGGAACTTTGCTCATTTGTTATTCCCAGCTTTTGGTTTGTATGCCCAAACAAATACAGTTTATATTTGCAAATCAGGCAATGATTAGTCCCCTTCCAAAACTTGTCCCATAAAGGTGGAGAAGACTTTCAAAGGCATGAAAAGCAATGAGCACCTTTCATTTTCCCAGTGCTGCTCCTGCTATGGCATGAGAAGGACAAGGGTCTGTTTTATCCCTCCCCTACTGCTTACACCAGTGGCAGCTTTAAAATAGGATGGCTTTTGTCAAGGGTAGCTATACAGAGTCCACCCCCACAAACACATGGAAACCGGCAGTGATTCAGAGCCTTTGTCACTCTGGGTTGCACCTGAGACCTTTGGATAGCAGACCATATGGACTTCCCTTGGTTTTAATAGTTGAAACCAGCAGTTGCTATGCTTCATACAAATATGTGTGAAGGTATATTAAAATAATATTCTGTGTTTACCCAAAATAGCATTTTTGGGTTCTGTTCAGCACTGTAAAAACATTTAATTTTCTTGGCATCTTATCTGTCAGACACATGGCATGGTTGGGAATCTGTTATTTTAAACAAGGACTTCTCTCTTCCTCTCTCTCTGTCTCTTAACCTCAATACTACAAGTGAACTATCAATATAAAAGGATTTTTTACAACCTTGAAACTCCAAGTACATATGTCTTGATAAAATTCACACTCTTGGTGTATTTGTCTTATATCTACAGTGTGAATCAATCTTCCTATTCAGTTGCCAGCTTGAAATAAAAAATATTTGATATTATTGCAGACCTTAAAGCACTATGTACGTTTTTCCCCCCCATATCACCGAATTCTTACAGCAAGATCTTCGTTTTCAAGACTTGGCTACTATTAAATTTAATGACTTCTCCTGCAGCTTAAACCAAGGGCAGCTTCAAAATGAGGGTGGTTCTTATTAAATGCAATTACTTTACCCCTGCAGCTTTCAAGGTAAAGGTCCACAGGAAAGTTGAAGTTGGAAAATGGGGACACCTACTCATATAAAGCACACAGAAAAGAGTCTTACTGACTGATGGACCCCCTCCGACCAAAGATGTGGAAATTCGTAGGCCTGTGGCATTACTTTAAAAAGCAGTGCAAGTGTATTTCATGGGAAAAATGGAAAAATGGGAAAACATTGATGACTGTTCCTCTTCTCTGAGGGACCAAAGTTGTTCTGTGTTGCAAAAAATCCTAGCAGACTGGCTGGAAGTACCTGGATTCATACCAGCAGGAGACGGAATCAGGTCTCCCTAATAAATGAGATATTAAGCCAAGACTACATGGTGTGCCTGATTCTCCCTGGCAGGTACTTTCTTTAGCTGCCAATTTCTATCCGAAGTCAGTATAAAATAGCATGAAACCCACAGCCTAAACTCTTACACTCAAAACACACTAAGCAAGAAATTAGCCTGTCTTTTACCTAAAGGGAAAGAAACCTCAGAATCCCTTCAAAATGCACCAAATACATGGGTAGCTCTTAGAGCAGTCCTCAGAGGTACTCAGTGATGCCTGGGGACATAGGACAATTTCCAAATAGCTTATTATTCTCACAAGATATTTACAGAGGAATCTCTCTACGAGCCGCTGAAAATGAACACATTTCCAAATATCAAAGGTGAGGCAAATGCAAACACTGCCTGTGAGGGAGCACAAGACAGCAAATGCTGAGATCCCATCAGCAGATTAATCACATGCCAGACCTGGAGGCAAATTCAACATCACAAATACAACCACGTAGTGAGTTCTGCCTAGGAACCAGAACTTGCCACTGGATAACTGTTTTTCAACAGCCTCAGAGAGATAGGCACCGTGATTGCTGTTTAAATAGAAGGAGAAAAGAGAAGCGGGGAGACAGCATACTGTGAGGTCAGAGCATGGCAGCTCACCCTCCTTCAGGTTCCTCATATAAGGAAGAAACATTCTAGCAAAATTTACTGGCAATAGTTTTGCTCTGTGACTAAAAGAAAATAAATAACCTAAGATGGATCAAGTTCCTTATGGAAAAGGTTTATCGTGGTTATCAGAGGGGAAATCAGAAGGGTTTGCAGATGTGGATCCAGGGGATCCTTTTGAAGGCAGTGGTGGCTGAGACACGAACCCGTGTAGGGAACAGGAACCACAGTGCATGTCACGGCGTGGGCTGCTGGCGCTGGGTGGGCAGCAGTAGAGTGTGTCACGCTGCTGTGGGAGGTGACATGATGAAGACCACAGTGAGTGATCTGTCAAGTATTAGCAAATATCCCAGGAAGTCCACAGGAAATCTCAAAATTTTCCTATGGTCTTTTTTTTTTTTTTAAAGGATCTCTCCTTTTAAATCCACACGGAACAGTTGGGCTTTGCCGTACTGTGGAGTACACTTCCTGCTGATGCAGAGATGGGGCAGGGGTAGAAATTCAACCTGGGACTCACCATTGTTTCCCAAAAGGGCAAAGCCACCCTTCTTTTGGGCAGTGGTCTCCCTTTTTCATGGACATATAAGGTTATGCGAATACCTACAGTAGTCTCAGGAAGGGACTTCTGCAGAAAGCAGTTCTATCATCTCTTTCTTTAACAGGATCCAGGGTTCATGCAAGTGTGAAATGAAACAAGCAGCTGTTGAGAGGGAGGAAGGCAGAGAGGACTGCATGGGTCTCCTCCCATTTCCCTCTCCCAGGGAGTCACTCACAGTCGCCATAAAATCATAGAATCATAAAATGGTTTGGGTTGGTAGGGCCCTTAAAGCCTATCCAGTTCCAACCCCCCTGCCATGGGCAGGGACACCTCCCACCAGACCAGGCTGCTCAGGGCCCCATTCAACCTGACCTTAAACAGTTCCAGGGAGGGGGCATCCCCAGCTTCCCTGGACAACCTGTGCCAGAGCCTCACCACACTCACCATGAAGAATTTCTCCCTAATGTCTTATCTAAATCTTCCCCCTTTCAATTTAAAACCATTCCCCCTCGTCCTATCAGTACTTGCTCCTCTCAAAGTGACTCTTGGGCTATATAAGGGATTACAGGTTGCTTACTCCTTCCCAGGGAAGCCCAGCCAAGATTTTCTTGTAGGATGATGCTTGGCAGCCTCAGTGGGCACCAGCCATCAACATGAGGGCAGGGCATGGGCTGGGTAGCATGTCCCTAGGGGGACAGTCAGGGTAGGTACGGTGGAACACGACCAGGGCACTGGATGAAGCATTAGGCCCCCAGAGAGGACAGAATAACCCAAACTGCTCAGCTTTGTCTCATTGTTGTAATCTTGCATCCTCAGCCTTGTAGCTGAATAGCTGAAGTTCATTTTTTTTTTGTTCAGAGACAGAGATTAACCGACATTTGAAGATCAGAGAAGTGATACGGGAGATTCAGATGAGTTCTGTGTGATCAAAGCCATGGAGGAGTCTCTTAACTCCTACCTTGTTTAAAATAGGTACGTGCCCTGCAGCCAGAAGCTGTTTGTCTGGACAGACAAAGAGGAGGGGAGGCACTATGGGATAGGGTCCCAGCAGGAATGTGTAACAGGAGAGGTGAGCAGCCTGGGAATGATTGAGTTATGAGGCATGCTGCAATAGGAAATGCGGAGGAGTTAGATTCTGGGGAGGAGGGTGCTTTGGGCAGGTAACAGTCTCTGGGCTATTAAGTGAACCAGAAGTCATTCAAGGGAGAGTTTAGTTCTAATTCTGCCAGATAATGAGGAATTAACCATCTTGCATCACCTGGGGAGTGCTTTAAAAATGTTTATTTTCTTGAGAGAGTGATGGCTCCTGTTCCTCACTGCCAGGGTGGGTGGTGTTGCTAAGGACGGCAGAAACATGTGAGCTGTCCAGCCTGACATGCCGTTCCCACCACGAGGGATGACTCCCTTCCTGCCTGGATCCCAAGTTCAATTTAATGCTGCAGGGCAAGCAATAAAGAGCCTGGCGTGGCACCTCCTGCCCAGCCCAGCAGCTCCCCAGGCAGCAGTAATGCTTACTCGCGGGTGTAAAGGTGACAGGGAGAGAATATAAAGGCAATCAAAGGGCAGAAACAATTGTTCTTCTTCTCCCTTTCTTTACGTAAGTACGGAAGAAGCTTGAGAGAGGCACAAAAGACACACTGGGGTCTAATTTCTAAGAGAGGATGAATGCCAGGTTTCAAAAAGCCTCTCCTTGCATTTGATTTCCTTTTGCTTTTCTCAGTTAATAATTGCTGTTATTTTGTGTAGCTTGCATCGGTATTTTTCTTGGTTATTATTTGTCTGCAAAATATTAAGAGCCCTGAAAATTACAATAATAAGGAAAAACAACCCAGGAAAGTCATGTTAAAAGTGTCCCATCTGGAACAAGCGCTCTCAGCCTTTCTGTTCTAGTCTCTTACCGGTGTCCACTTAGCATATTTTTGGGGATGGAAGGCGAGGCATGGTGCATGATTTCTGTGCCTCTTTTCCAGTGTTTGTATGGGAATTTGCTTCATGGAAGAACACGTATTCCCATAGTTTGCTAACACTTCCCCATGGTTGCTAATGCCCAGCCCTGACAAAACGCACCACGCGCAGAGACACAGCTGCTGGTGCTCAGCTACTGCCTCCCTCTCCCTGACCATAGTATCAAGTAGGTAGAGATTTCCATCCACCCTTTTTAGTTTCCCTGTGTCCGTGCATTTTCTTCATGGTGAGAATGCTGGGAAGATGCTGAGATGTTTCTTGGATCACATTAAAAATTAAAACTGGATTTAAGTGGACCAATTCTATTCCATGCTGCTTCTTACCAGGTTCTCTATGAATGTCTCTATTTAATCAGCAATGCCCAGTCTTTCACTGAACATTTTCCAAATTATTCCAGATTTGTTGATCTGAATCTATTTGATATTCTTAAAACAAGGCAAATAAAAAGATATCTGGCTCTGTTTTAAAATATTTGCTATTATGCTTTCCCCTCTATAGGCTGCAGTTTCTTCCTTCGCAGCCTGGAAAACACCAGAAAACCATTCTTGCATTTCAGGTACATTTTCACTTCTTTTCATGTGGTCTTAAAAATATCCCCAGTATCAAATTTTCTGACTGTATGTGACAACAGAGGAGGAAAAAGAAATTTTTTAAAAGTCAAGGTACCTTCACTGTGAACTGCACACATGTCTTCTCATCAGGTTGGTACGAAATACAAAGCATAACAAATCCCACTAAGGACACCACACAGACCTGCAAGGGAAGAGATTTAAAATATGTCAAAGTTAATAAAGCCTACAAAAATAACTTTTTTTTTTTTTCAAGCCAAAACGCTACTATATTAGCAAGATTGTAAATTCAGGAGCAACATGGGTATCAAGTATTTGAGTAGGAGCTACAGCCATGCATGTGAGAGCCTTGTATGCCTGGACGTGCTTGTGAGGAGGGAAGAGCTTTGACCTTCACTTTATGAACTTTGAGGCAAAAAATCTTACTCAGGGGGACTCTTTGAATCAGACCTACAAAGACACAGCCCAGCAAGATCCTCCAAGATGTGTTTCAAGCTTTTATCCATGTGACTAACTATCAAAAAAAGGCAAGAAGCTTACAAAGTTGGGCTTGTAAACCCCAAAAGCACCACCCTATGTACCACTTGGTGCTGACCAGGTTTTTATGTATATCAGTTCACAGCTGCCACTAGATAAGAAGAAGAACCTTTTTTAGCAGAGGCTTTTGACCTCTCCTAGAGTGGACACGTTACCAAAGAAGACATCTCCTTTGCAATCTGAGACTGTATTTTAGCCCTGTGGCAGTAATTGCTGATGGTTAACAGTAATGGAAAATATTTATACATTTTATTATTCATTTTCCTGTCTTTATTATTAATTCTGAAGATTGAGATTTATTTGCAGGAACAGGCATTCATTAGTAGGCAATTTCAGCCACATAAGGAAGGAAGATCCTGTTCTGAGGAGCTAACCTAATAGAAATAATTTCCTTTTTTAGCATAGTTTTCTGGGTCCCCTCATGGTGCTAAGCACGTTTTCTCCCATGTTTTTGGAAGGCCTGCGAGCAGAGGACACAGGAGCCACAATTCTGCAACCAGGCTGCTGCTTTTTGGCAGCTCCTCTCCAATCTGGACAAGAGGAACTGTGTCCCCGGGCACCCATTGAGGGGTCCCTATGCTGCCATGGGGCTACAGGGGCTGGATCAGTGAATGAGTGGAGTCCTGACTGCACTCACAGAGGGAGAGGACATTATTGGTGGCTGGGGCTACACTTGGAGGAATCCATGCATGCTTGGATTGCCTTGAAAAACAGATGAGTCGATGGCATGCACATGTTTTTAAATGCCACTTCATAAAACACCTTTGAAAAAGCCCAGGTCTGATAAGCCTTACTGGGGACCTTAGCCAAGATCAGCCAGTATGCTTTAAGAGGCTCTAAGGCCTCTTCACATGAGGTCGGGAGCAAGTCTTGGCTTCTTTGCTAGGAGCACCCTGTTTATAAATGATAGATACTAAATTCCCAGTGACTACAGCAAGAATTGGTACTTTTTCCCCTCTTCATTTTACTTTGGGGATTTTGAAGACTTCTCATTCATTTGATGATTTCTGCTTTCCCAGAGAAGTGAATCTGCCTTCTCAGGCCAGATTCAGATGTGAGTTGCCTTTGCTCAGGGATGGGACTATACCATCAAGATGCCTGCAGGAGTGCAGGGCTCCTTCATCACCCTGTCAGTGCCTGCACTATGGCAATTATGTTCACATCCAGATTTCCAGGTCTTGACCTGCAGTGAAAAACACATACCTGCCCTTTCAGGCAGTAGTGGTTAAACACATTTCTTTTATGATGTGATAACTGAAACACCAAATGTTTCTTTATATCTCCATTATTAATGTAAAGCACTAGACAGCAGCCCTGTAAAACAAGAGTGCCTCTCAACACATGGGTGGTTGTGTCCCTCAAAGAACCTGTGTGATTAATAACACTTTTTCCCATAAAATTTTATTTCATGTCATTTCAGTAGGACATGAATAGGAAGAATTGCCCGAGAACATTTCTAAAGAAAGCATCAGTATTATTTATTTCTTTCCATGTCATGTGTATTTATATTCTGGTCCTATGACTTACACATGGCCTCCAATTTATTTGTTTTCTTCTTTTTGTTGTTGACAGCCATAGCTGACAGGGTTGCTGGGGGAAAAAACAACCTTTCTTGTCAAAGGTCCTTCAGTGCTGGGTTGGAGGTTTTTTTGCCCTATAGTACTTCTGTGTGAATCAACCATGTTTTATTTCTCAGGATTAATCGCCTATGTCCTTGGTCCCTTACACTGTATATTAATCTTTTAATTCAATTAACATGCCCATAAAACTTAAATCTTAAGGAGATCATATCTCTGTTAATGTCCAAATGATAAACTCGCCCAGAGGCAGCAGTGGCTGAAGGGAAGATCCTCCAGCAAGAGCTAAAAAAAAAAATGCTTAAACACACTCGCTTAGCGCTATGTACCCAAATTAATATGAAATCAAAGGGCTTACTCGTGTCAAAGCTACCTAAGTAGTTTCAGGATAAGATGGTGAAGGATCATGCTATAGGCAATAAATCAAATTTCCTTTGCTTCCTATATGCTAGCGGACATTTACACTTGCATGAATGCCAGATTTGCCTCCAGGTTACTCCTGTGAGATATCATGGGACCATGCCTCTCTCCCATTCCTGTTCCCATTTTCCCACAGAAAGCCAACAGAGCTGCATTCATTTCCGAGAGCAGAGCCAGATACCAATGATGGAATTTCTCTCTACCACCAAGTGCCTTGTACAACTTCTGTAAACACCCTGCCAGCTTTCAATGCAGCAGGATCAGACCTCCCTCTTCAGAAAGCTTCCCATACAAAAGACTATCGCTTAAAACGATTTCCATTCCTGCACGCGCTTTCTAAAGTTCCTTTGGGATTTAAATAATATACTCAGGGATACTTGAAGAGGCAAATTTGTAGAGAGGTATTTATAAAAGATTACACTAGGTCGGGATTCCGGCAAGTCTTGGCCAGGATATTTCAGAAGGTTTAAGTATTTCTGTCATAACAATATACCAACTTTTTTTTTTAAACAGAGACATGCATTTTTGTGACAGTAAAAAAAATTTTTGCTGAGAATTATGACCTATATATGTTTTACATTTTGTTTCTTTAAAGGTAAATTCACTCATTGGAGCAAACTCAAGCGCAGAACACTTACACAGAAAACAGCTTTATGTTTCTATTTTATATATTATTAATAGATGAGTTTTGAATTATACCTGTGAATCTGTACTAGAATAACTATGAAAATCCTCTGGCAAATATTTGTTAGGACCCTCTAGGTGACTAAGACAGCTGCATTACAGCAGGCACGTTGTGGATGCTGTTGATACTGATTGCTAAGTAGCATTAGGTAATCCTGTGTCCTAGTGCTTCAATACCCATTGCAATATCCCAGTGTGAAGCATACATTTCCTGTGCCTTATTGACTAAGCACACAACACAAAATGCAGTTGAACTTGCTTTAGCACTTGCTTCCCACCAATTGATAGGCACTTGTTACACAAATAAAATAGATTCTGTAAGAGCTGCAGAATAGCTGTTAATTAGATCAGGTCTTGTAACTGCTATCTGAAATATAGAAATACACATTTCTATACTGAGCAAATTTCAACTCAAGATTATTTGAAGATCCTATATTTCAAAATTTTCTGGATGAGCTAACATGCCCTTTGCTGAATAGGTAGTGACGTGAAAGGTTATCCAAGGAAAGAATTTAAATTTAGAAAAGTACAGTCTAGAAAAAGACTCAAATGTGATACAGAGGTATTTAGGAAGGGTACAGATTTAATTTTGGTTAAGGCACACCCTGTGAAATCCCCCAGTTCACAATCTAGGGAAAAGAGCTGTTTACTAGAGCTAGCTGAAAAACTTAAAAGTTTATGCATTAGAAAAGTTTCAATACTATTTCTTTTTAGCAGGAAGCAGTAGATGTTCCTCCCATTGGGCAAGAACACCTCAAGGCTGAAAAGCAGCTTAGTAACCTAGTTTTGTTTTAAACCACAATCAAACTTGAAGTAAGTATTTTCTGGGTTGTCCCCACTCCAAAGAGGACTAGATCCTGTTATCATGAGAACTAAATTAAGATCCTCTAGATTTCAGCAGAAACAGGACCTGATCCCAGCTGGATTTAGGAGACTGTCCCAGCTGATATGCCTGGGAAGATCCCTGCATCCACGGAGATCTAATGGGCAGTCCTTGGCTCTTCAGGACTTCGGCAAACCAGCTCTCCCTGTACATCCATGCAGTCTAGGGTGTTACTCACAGCTTAGAGCCTCACACTGCTGCAAAATAGGTGGTTCATCAGTGAGACAGCAATCACACTGCAATGAGCATTTGGCATTTGCAAGGAGCATGCTTTTACATATCTTGAACATCTCAAAACCAAAACTCAAGCAGCAAAGAAGATTGATCCCAAGTTCTGTGTACCCAAAATCCCTCACCACCAGCTTTACTTTAGTCAATTTTGCCATGCTGAGGAGCTCCATCTGCCACTGAAGCATGGCAGGCTGACACCCTGCCCAGTGTGGTGCAAATACTGCACGACCAACCCTGTCCTTCCCACTGAACTTACTACACTTCTGAAAATTGTCATGGGTGAGAAAAACAGTCTTGTCATCTCTGACAAGCACAGGTGGCAATATAGAAGGGTGTTCGGATGTAGCCTACAGACATTACCACCCACTGAGGACCATGAGACTTGTGGCAAAGGAGCTGCTTTCCCTATTCTCACCTCCCTGCGGCTCACTCACATCTGGTCCTTCAAGGACCAAGCACAAGGTTGATGAGCAGCACATGGACATGCCATGGTAATGATGAAGACAGTTATGTAATGTACAGAATTTAAGGAAATATGAACATGTAGGGCACAAATTTATGCTGTGGTTCGTAATTCTTTATTTTTGCAAGATGACATCTTAATGTGGTTTGCTTTATTTTGACAGGTTTCAAAACCACCTATTGCTCTAGTCTATCTGTCTCCTCTATATATTTGTAAAACTGTTTTGTCTTTTGTTATTGCTACAATTTTAGCATCAGTGTTGCTGTAGAATATAGAATATAGAGTATAGCCTGAGTTTCACTCCAGTAAAGTGCTTCCTATCCAGAATATCTTGGAAATCCTGGCACATGAGGCTGGTAATGCAGGAGAGTTTGAAACATCCGCCAAGACATGAAGGAAGGAGGCAAAAACCTAGTTCAAAGGAGTATCTCGGGTCTATGCCACATCACAAGACAAATACTGCAAACAGTCACAAAGGCATAGTATAACTCATCTGCTTTTTTATAGGGGGCTTGTTAACAAGAACCTCATGCAACAGCCTGTAGGGGAAGACACACTGGAGGACAATACTTCTCAGATATAGGCAGTGCAATGCCACATGGCATTGCTGAGTCCCACAGGTAGACTCTTCCTTTTTAATAAGAATGTAAACTCTCAGACTTCAGGGGACAAGCTTCTATTAACAGAATTAGGAAGAAATTTCCATTATGGACAAGTAATTTCATAGTTGCTCACTTCAAGATCCTTCTGTTTCTAGGGACAAGAGTAACAAAATTATATCCTGTAGCTATCTCTAGAGTCTCTGGCTTAGCCCCAGAGATGATGCTTGGCTTGATGGCTCACTCATCCTCTCAGATATGGCAAGGATTAACTCCCCTCCACACGTTTGGAGAAGCCATGTTATCCACAATTGAACAATCCTACTGGACACAAACTTTGATGCAAGAAGGAAAATGTTCCCATTTGCTTTGCCATTATGAACCAGGATCATCTCTAATGCCAGACATCTGTACAGGGTATTGCAAACAGCAACACTGATATTCATTTGCTTTGTGAGACTTCAAGAAATGGCAACAAAGGTGGGTGCTACAGGCAGCTTTCACTGTTAGCTCTTATCAATGTCCATTCTGCTTAGGACTCACTACCACATGTAAAAGAAGCCAGTCTGCCATATGCAGGTATTACATCTTAATGATTTTTCCTGTTACAGATTTCTTGTTAGATTTAAGGACAGTCTAGTTGCATACAAAATAATTCCAGAAATAATAACTGTAATAATAAGGACAAACATGCATATTGTGGTTGTGCGCAAAGGTCATCATCATCTAGGAAATCATTCTCTTAACAGCCATAAAACCCCATGATCACTGACCATCCCTGCTCCACCTACAGAATAAAATATTGATGTCTTTACTGTAGATCCTTTCAAATCATGGAATAACACACTGCAACAGATACACAATATTCTTTTAAATTCTGTAAAGTAATCAAAACCCTGTAAGAACATTCATAATAAAATGAAACCATATTTTTCTGTAACCATCTTTGCTGTTTAGGTCAGCAGTGAAAATGGTCAATTTTGATATGGTGAGATATAACTCCCTCAGGAAAGCGCTGCCATGGCTGCAACTGCTTACAAAACCAGGAGCTGCAGCAGCAGTCCATTACTTCTGTTAAGTCAGAAACACAGTGCTGGGCAATGAAATGCCTGAGGGCACAAAAAACACCATTAAAAGGTCCAGAGCAAGCAGTGATTTGCAACATGAGAAGTGCAGCATAGCTGAGAGTGCTATGTGAACACAACTCGTGGTTTGAGATGTGTCCATGATTATGAAACTATAGAAAGCCATCATCTCTATAGCCACAAGGTTACCCAGGCTGAGGAAACCTGTTGAAACAATCTCCCTCTCCAAATCTCACCTAGGCTTTTTTCACAAGCATAATCTAGCCAGTAACTCTGATTTCCTCCTTCCTTCCCCTCAAAGCTGAAGCTAGACAGGGAGCTAAACCACAGAGGAGTCCAGGGATAGATCAACACTTTACCAGGTGTCTGGTGTGCAGCTATCTTCTCAAACCATTCTTTCAGAACATTTCAACATTTTTTCCCATAAAATTTTTCCACTGTATACCTGATGTAAATAAACGTATGGAGTTGAGTTAATCAGATATCAATGCATTGTTACTTTTAGAAAATGATTAGATTTGATTGCTGAGGGCTCTGAAGAACACAGCTCTGCTGCTACATACGTACGTCGTTATAAACACGCACTGGAAACCTCGCCACAGCATACTTCATGCACTGTACCTTGTTGCATACTACCCAGAGTTTCACATTCTTTGGGGAAGGTTCAATTAAATACCTAAACTTGAAAGCTCTTCTTGAAGGCAGTCCTTCCTCAAATCTTTTGATGTTTGCCCATGGTAAATTGAAACTAACTTGTACAAAAAATGGATGCCTGCATGACTATAATTTCCATTAGCTGCTTTGATGGCACCAGTTTTTAAGTGTCACCTTTTATTAAAAATTGAAATCGGTTTCCCTAATAACAAGTAAAAGTTAAAAACCTAGCAAGGCTGTATAGGAGGTAAAGCCTGACTGAAAGCCACCTCCACAATTGCTGCAGGAAAAGGTGTCAAAAGCAACAACAAAAAAAGCCAGCAAGGGACCAGGGCTAACAAGAAAGTGTCTCTCTCCTTTCAGGCTTTAAAAGAGCACACATTTCAGGGGTTTTTAAATAGTCAGTCATCCCCCATATCAACATGGAAGAGGATTGGTTGCCTCTCCCTCTAGCTGGGGATGCTTCTCAATTATTGACCCTCTCTAGGAAGATAAAAAGGTTGCCTCACACATAAAACAGTTGTCTGATGTTTGGCAAGGCCATCACCACGCAACCAGAGAGTCCAGCCTCATGGAAGAAAGTTACATCCAGCGGGTGGGAGGATCTGGAAAGAGAAAAGCAAGGAGGCTGATTGGGGCTTACCCATAATGGGTTTGTCATTTTGCTGTGAGAGACTCTTAGGTGGAAATATATACAGAGCCTCATCTGTGGGGAATCTGTTAAAGACAACGTTGCTCTCTAATTTCTTCATTGCACTGAGCCAGGGAAATCGTCTACGTTATAGGAACAGCTAAAGGTACAATAAATCCTTTTTGGACCAGAGGAGCATGGGTCTAGCCAACCCCAGCTAATCATTAGGAAACACCTTAACCCCAGTTTCTAACTTATATGACTTTATAGCATGGCACTGCCTTTTTTCCCCCAGACACATATATACAATACTTCACCCTTCCAGCATGCATCTCACAGCAATGTTCTCAAAAATTCTCCTTATCATTTATACACACTACCATCATTGTACCCATTTTCCCCTAATCTCTCACTATGGCCATCTTCTACCGTTTCAAAAACCCCTATACTGCTATACTGCTTCCCTGGTAACTGGGGATGCTGGAGCAACTTCGCCAAGAGCTCTACGATTCAAAGAGGGTGCTGGGTGCAGGGAGCTTGTCACACTGCCTTCCTGTTCTTCCAGCCCCAAAGCAACACAGGTCCTGACAAGATACAGAGGCAAGAGTTGGGTCAGCACTGCCTATTACAGGCCGTGCTATTGATTTTGGCATTCAGGTTTAGCAGCCTAGAATCACGAGAAGAGTGGCAGGACCCACTGTCAGAGTCAGGCTTTCGTGCAGAAGTACATCAATCAAACAAACATCTCAATTATCAGTATCTCATAGGGATACGCAGTCAGGAGATACTCCTGGCTGTTTGCTACTCACATTGTACTAAGCACTGAAAAATCTTTGTAGCCTGAAAACCAGTCAAACTTCTTTGCCAGCCCTGTTGTAAGGAGGGGTTGTCTTGTACTGTTCCCTTTCGCTGTCATGAAACGTGCTTGCTCTAGCTCCTCATCTCCTGCAAACTGTCCCTCGCAGCTAGGTTTTCCAGCCATCATGGAATCTTCATTTATATCATCTATCCTTGTCTGTGAGTTGCTCAAAGTAATGGATTTGTTTCCTTTGGTGAAGGTTTTGGCTTAACATTTTTTTAAAGGTTCTTTAAAAAGAAAGGTATGAAAACTTAGAGACACATAAATATTTCTGACACCAGGTAAATGAAAAATAATTAAATTGGCTTTTGCAGTTAAAAGTCCACCTGTCTTTTGCACCAGAGAGAAGGTGCCCAGAAAGTAACAAGGCATGGCTACCCCTTGGGGTCAAGGACCCTGTGGCCTGGGGAAACACCTGAGGAGATGTGACCCTGAAGTGCCTGAGCAGGGAGAAACATCAGAACTCCTGAGCTAGAGGCTTGTCCAGGGGCAGATCTTTTGAGACAACTTTTGCTATAAAATAAATGACAGCTGGAGCTATGGTTGCTGCCTTGAACTGTTTGAGGAATAGATTGTTAAAGAATATTTTCAAATATCCCAATTTTATGTACATCCATAGATATATATGGATTTAAAATAACTTTCTGACAGAAACAATAAACACTCTGGATAATAATTTCTGATGAGCATTTCTGTAACTTTCTTAACTGTCTGAGTCTGCAAAACAGGGCTGAAAAGGAGCTTGCCTGTGAAAACTCTGATATGATCTACTTTTGATCACAGTGGAAATAATCTAAGAGTAGATTTTTCAAGGAGAAATACATCGTTTCTTCTTCTGGGTGTCAAAAGGCCACAAGCTAATGAAAAAGAATGAAAAGGATACCATTAATATCTACTGCGTCTGCAATACTTTTTATCCAAGGATCTCAAAGCAAGGGGTGACGGATAGCCACTATTAACCCCACTTTACAGGGGAAATAACAAAGTCTTAGCAAGGTTAAGTAACTTGCCCAAAGCTCTGCAGCCCGTCAGTGGCAAGACACAGAAAAAAAATAAAGCCCTGCACTCCTGGGTGGATTTGTGAAGAGTTTGCCCAAGCTCCTTCAAAACAGCAAGAAGGAAGAGGCTGCCGGGGTGGTCCAGCCTGCAGTTTCAGGCACCCAGGACAGGTGTCACTGAGGCATAGGGCAACTGCTTCACACCTGGACACCTTTGCTTGTAAATGGCTACAGGTAGGTGAAATTAGTGCCACCGTTACTGTTTGAATTACAGTTATTTGCCTGTCCCTAGCAATGTGGCAGATCATTTTACAGGGAATCAACTGTTGAAGCTGAAGCAGAAGTGGTAAATCAAGTAGGCTTCATGGTTTCTGTCTATAAACCTTTCCTTTGGTTTCTGACTAACGTCCCGCTGACTTCCCATGAAACACATTTTGAACAAGTAGTCTTTAACCAGGTTTCACAGTGAAAAGCTTCTGATGCAACACAAGAATGTATTGTTTCCGTCTGCAGGAGCTGTAGGAGGGAAGGGCCGGTGCTGCCCATCCCTCAGGGGCAAGCTGGCCCCTCAGCACTGGGGGCCTCCTCCAATCCCTGTCAGTGGATCACTGGCCACCTTGATTCCATGGAATGGTGAACCCAGTCCCTGACCTGCATTATCCTCACAAACCTAAGGGGCCAGGTTCTGAACTGCTTTAATCGGAACGGCCTTGCATGGTTTGACTTTCCTTGGGAGCATTTTACTCTAGCTGCTCCTCTAAATAAGTTCTTTTTTGTTCATGGTAAACTAAAGCACTTGGTTTTCAGCAAGGAATGGTGTCACCATTTTGCCACTAATAAAGAAGGAAAAAATAATCTTCAACAAATCAGGGTCTGTTTAACACATTAACAATTTTCCTTCATTTTTCTGTCATCCTGCACTAACAGCCTCGGGGTCAAATCCAGCCCTGGTATAATTCCAAAGGAGTAACACTAGGAATGAGCTTCACCGATTATCTCTAATATTGCTAAAAAGGTCTTGATAATAGATTTTTTAAAGTTCTTGATTCTGAATACTAACCAGGTCTTTTAAAAAGAGCACTTGAGTGGGATGCTACCAAAACAAATATGCTGTGGTGTTTTACACCACGTTTTTCTCTTCTGTTGCTCATTTCTGTGTGAATAAATGAGTTTTGGGAAGTCACTTTCTGCCACAAGGTTTGTTCTCGAGCAGCACGTGGATCACCCATCCCTTACCTATATGGCCTCCATGCAGCCTCCCACAGCAGCCCAAGAGGCCAGCCCATAGGACAGGCAGCCACATGTAGGATGTCCCAGCCAAACGTCCTCCTTTGCGAGCCATTTTCTCTCCAGCACTCTGGAGGCTGGTCCTCAACATACTTTCCACCACAATTCACCAGCAGCACCCTGTGACCCACACACCCAGAAACTCCAGCTCAGCGGCTTCTGGCCATGTCCATATGATATCCCAGCAGGTACCTACTGCTTCCATGGAGACCTCACAGCACAGCAACAAAGTAACTGCAGTATCATGTTGTCTCTTGCATTTTGCCTCTCAGATGTATGCATCAACAAAGGCCAGTGCTCCACACATACTCTTGCTGGGAGGCCCTGGGGCTGCACCACCACTCCACCTGTCCTTTCAAGCACTAGTTTCTCTTTTACCATCCTCTCCACTGGCTTCAGACCCCTTCTGCTCCATGTTGAGGGTGTAGGAGAGCTGTGTGGTTTCCCAGGAGCCTGTCTGGCCGCATGCCCCTGGCACACAATGATGTCTCTGCCATCACCCTGAGGGCAAGCAGGTCACCAAAAGACATTTTGAGCCAGGGAGGGATCAAGCTGTACCTGAATGTGCCAGTGGCTCAACATCACATCAGAGTCCCCACAGTGAGAGGCACCGTCTGACTCAAACCATGGGTACAGTAACACTTCCCCACGGTTTCCTACCTGTAGACCACAGGATGCACTGGTCTTCCTGATAGCCAGGTCATGCTCTAACCTGAAGCAATACAAAGCCCTGAGCCCCACAGTCAGAACAGTCCCAGGAGATGTGTTCCCCCAGAGGTTATCTTGGCTGGCTGGTCAGTGTAAAACATGATCACCACAGCTGAACGCTAAGTTTTGTTTGTTTTTCAAGGGAGAACTCTGAAAGAAATTGAGCTTTATCTGGCATGGATATTTGAATATCACTACTACCAACAGTGACTGCTACAAATGAAAGGGATTATAGCTCAATCTTTAGCAAGCAGTGACTTTTGTGGGGTTTAAGGTTTCCCTGAGGGAGATCAGGCATATGTGGATGTCTCAAATGGGTGCTGTTTGGACACTGAAAACATTTGCATGGGCCAGGGGCTGCTCCCACGGCTTTTCCCATATCCCTGACCACCCGCTAGTTCAGAGCAGCTCACTCTTTCCCCAGCTTTTTCTAGTGAAAAAGCTATTTCAAACATGTGATACTACTAGTGCTGCCTTGAAAACACATAATCTGACCTCCAGAATCCCCAAAATAAACAAGAGGAATGAAATTGTCACATGCTGCTATTTTATCATCCATACTCCCCCCCAGCTTGTAGTAGCGAACACTGGAGGAGGAAGTTCTCCTCCGAAGCAAGGTCTTGCCCTGTGAAACATCACTAAACTGTTAGAGACCTCTTTGGTCAGAAGAGAAACAAGAAGGGTGGGATAAGAGAAGCTCTTCCTGTGGGAGCTGAGGCCCTACTCCTTCCAGTTTTTAGAGAATCACACAGCAGGATTAATGCAGCAAACCCCAAACTGTTCAGGTGTTCAGGTAATTCTCTGACTGGCAAGGGATTACATTTGTGGGAAATGCTCCTATAGCTGTTTTATTTTTTTTTTGCTGGGAGTTCTTACTGTCTAAAGACACCCAAAACAGTGCTAACACATCAATATATACTTTCCTGAAAACAGCTGCCTAGGGAAGTACGTGCATACTAAATTACATCCATGGCACATACCCAGCTCATAATCACCGACACTGTCTCTCCACAGGTGAAGTGCATGTCCCCAAGCACACACTGAAGTGGGGCCACACCATGCATGGCACCGGGACCCTCACATCACTTCCTCCTCACCTCTGCAGGGGCAACTGGTGCCGGGGACCAGCCCGGGCTTCCCCACCAGCGGTGCCTCGTGCTTACACACACAGTAGGACCCTGCCCTTTACTCCGTCCCCGCCAGCCCGTGCAGGGAGGGTGGTGCATCACTCGGAACTGTGCATGACTTGGAGACAGCCACCAGCAAGCTCTGGGAAGGGCTCCCTTTTCCCTGCCAGGTTGTTCATCCACCAGTGCCATCCCCCTCCCCACGGCCACGTGCAGTGTCTCCCTCCCCTGGGGGAGAAGTCAGGGAGCAGCAGGCAGGAAAGGGGTTAAATTGCAGCAGTTCTTCAACGCAGCCGGAAGCTCAAAAGACAGCCATTTCTCTCCTTTTGCTATTACCAATGCACCCAGTTAAAAGTTGAGAGTTATGGAATTACGCTTTCGCTTCTAAAACGTGATTGTTAGGGTTTGATGGGGAAAGAGGGAAGGCAGCATAAGTTATGAACATTTCTTTTCAGCATCACCAGGCAGAAGTTGAATGCAAAGCACAAGCTAATACAGTGAACAGCAGCCTTGTATTTTATTTAAGGTTTGTTGGGTATTTCAGGGAAGAGGATGAAAGACTGTGTTATTCTGCAGGAGCAGCTTCCTTGAGAAAGTATACCCAGGCATATAATCCCAGGAATATTTATAGTTAGCATAACTCAAATGGTGTTGTGCATGCAGTCGGTTAGTCTAAAGTGGAGCGTCATGCAGCTTGCATTAATGTTGGCAAAGGCACTTTATGGAGAAACAGACTTTATGCTTACAATTATCCCAGCCCAATATGGAGTGTCTCTGACTAGCAGAGAAGAACTGATGCCTGCCATAAGGAAGCCCAGCACTGTTACAGAGATGCCTAATGCCAGCTGCAACAAAGCAAACAGCAGCGGGAAACGGCAACCACAACAAGTGTGGGATTCCTCCTCTTGGCCAGCTTTGGGATCCCCCTTGCTCTTCTTCTGCTTCTTCTTCTTCATCGCGGACTCCTTTGTCTTGCTCGAGTCGGTGCCTTTCTCCTCTTCGGGTGCCTTCCCTGTCTGGCTCTGGTTATTCAGGGACGTGCTCTGCTGGGGTTTCTTCTCCTTCTTTCCCATGCCGATGAACTCTAGGTTTTCACGTGCGTGTGTGTGTGTGTGTGTGCGCGCTGATGGGTGTGTGAGTTTTTTTGCCCCCCAAAGCTTTGCTTTGTGCTGGCTGAGTTGTTCCTGGTATTTGAATCAAGGAGGCTGAACAAATATGGAAAACATTTGGAGCAGATTGTCAGAGCTTCGAAATGCCACATATAGCCCACAGAAGAGGGGGATTCGAGGGGGGTAGTGAACTGCCAACATGCAGGCGCCGGCTCTGCACAGGGGCTGGCTGTGCACACATGGCTGAGCATGCGTGCTGCCACGGCTACAAAGGTGTGAGCACACTCATTTGTGCATGTTTGTGGAGAAGCTGGACAGGCAAATAGCATGCAGAAAGTCTGCATGGCCAGCAGATGAACAGGAGGGAAATCTGTCTCATCAGGAAGCCGGGAGTAATCAAGTGCCTGTGTCTGTGCACGCGCGGAGCAGGCAGGTAGGAGCTCAGCACGCCACGGTTCCCCTGGGGGATTACTGGCATGCAGAGGGTAACTCGATGAACCCACGCAGCACCATGCACAGAGCAGGCACGTTTCATACACTGGCTGAATGAGATTAAATAGGTGCATTTCAGTGGGAGAGAGTTGACTACGTGTATGGAAAGTATGAAATTGATACAAATAAAAACTCAAATGGATAACCTAGGGAACCAAAAGGAATTCTGTCTCCTCCTAAAAGTTGCAAAAGCACAGCTATACATGTTTTATGATAAGGCAGACACTGATGTGGCAGACACTGATGAGTCCTCAAAAATGAGGACTGGTGCTTCTGCACAGGTACATGGAGCTGAGCAAGTTTCCAGGATGGTAAGTTATTCATACAAGGAAGATTGTTTATAATACCTAAAAGAGAGAGGGATATCTTATTGTGGACATGTGGTCACCGCACTTCGTCCGTATGTCTCCTCACACTGGTGTTTGGGGACAACGCATCAACAAAAGTAGATTTTTTCCCTGGAATACTCTAAAATTTTTCTGCAGCTGAATCCAGCACTGAAAGCCCTGGCAAAGCCTCTTGGATGCTGGTGGGGCTCCTTGTGGGCTCACCCATGGAGGTACCAACAGGAGGTTGTAGTGAGGCAGGAGGGGGTCTCTGCTCCCAAGTAACAAGTGACAGGAAATAGCCTCAAGTTGTGCCAGGTGAGGTTCAGATGGGATATTAGGAAAAATTTCTTTACTGGAAGAGTGGTGAAGTACTGGCACAGCTGCCCAGGGAAGTGATGGAATATCCATCCCTGCAGGTGTTTAAAAAATGTGTAGATGTGGCACTTCAGGACATGGTTTAGTAAGGATAGTGGTGATGGGGTGATGGTTGTACTGGGTGATCTTAGAGGTCTTTCCTAACCTTAAGGATACTATGACCCTATGATTGGAGTCTGTATAGTTAAATAGTGAATAATCTGTGAGTAGGAGGGAGCAAGAAGAGGTGGGTAGTGAGCAGTTTGATGCCTGAGGCTATGCCAGTGGACATTGGTCACATCCTCGCAAGGGAAAACCATAGGAAGCAGGAGGCTGCTGTGAGGCTGGTGCTCAGCTCAAACCAGAGGAATCACTGAAACGCTTAGGGGTAAGCAAGTGCTTAAATGCATTGTTGGCCTGGGACCTGAGTGCATACATCCTGGCGTGTTGCTTTCCTGCAAGCCAGCAGCTTGCGGTCAGTGGAGCACAGAAATCCCTGCTCTGTGTGTGGACCTCCGTGTCCCCACTGTCACAGGGATGCTGTGAGGACACCTGGACTTGTGCTGCTGCCCCACCAACATCATTGAGAGCAGCACATATGGGCCAGCCAGCTCTGCCCCGCCGTTTGTCGATGTATTTATCTTTCTTCCTTCCCAAAGAGGAGTCAGTTTGAGTGAGTGACGGGAGCAAAGCATTGGGAGGAGTGGGGCAGGCAGGAAGAAGACATCAGATGTTGGGGAAATCACTAGCAATGCTGCTTGTGAATGCTTGTGAATGCTGCAAACAATTCAGGGGGAATAACCAAAATGCTGAAGTACTTGGAGAGGATCTTATGCATACTGGGACAGCCTCAAGGATATCTTTCCTTTGACATACTGGCAATACCATCTGAGAAACTGCTGTATTTTCAGCTCTTTATGACATTTAACAGCAATTGAACCGTGTCTTCTGTATTAATAAATTATGATGTCATTTTGTTTTATGGGTTAATCAATATCCTCTTTGGTTACTTATGTTAACAAACTTTTGAAAGAAAACTAGAAACAAGGTGATTTCAGACCCTTCCTACACACATAACTCTCGTGCTACATACACAAAGCAAGATCAAAGTACATCATTCAGAAAAGGAAAAGAAACTAGAGGTGAAAAAAACTGAAACCCCCTCTTCTCTAGTTGTGTTGTTCATTTTACTATGTTTTCATAGCTTCTGGCCAAAGTGTTTTGTCACAATCACCCACTTTTAAACATATCCTTATGATTAGCTTGCACTCACTGGTGTACCTTGTCTCTCGATCTCAATGCCACATACAATTATATTTAGCCACAGCTTTGAGAGGCAAGATCACCAAGGCCAGACAGGAAAGTAACAGCAAAGGTGAGAACACGTTTTACTGATGCCCAGTTGAACACCTACTTTAATAATAACTATTAAATGAAGCTGACCTTCCCTTCCCTTCTCTTCTTTTCTTGCCCTCCATTTCCCTAGTTCTGTGCCACAGATCTGTGCTGTAGTTTATGCCCCAGGAATATCCTAGCACTGTTTTTAGCACCTGGATTTGTGCTGGCAGCTAGATTTATGATTGTTGTCTTCAAAAAGAGGCTAAAATCCACCTGCTTTATTCATGTCAATAGTCATGTTAGTTTCAGGAGGAGTAATTGCCTGAGGGAGATGAACAGGATTTAACCCAAAGTCAATAAAATGAACAACCACTTACCTTAGAGCCAATAACAGCCCTTGCTTATCTCTTGGCCCAAGAATCTCTCTTACAACAGGTGCCTAAGTATATTTCTGCACAGTAAATATCTCAAAAGTAAGGTCACACTGCATTGGTTGCAGGTTGAATGTCTCCTACAGGGTACAGGTGGACAATCCCCTTGGGTGCCAGCCTCCTGCAGCCCCTTTCAAAAATCCCAGTTTTATGCCTAGTGTCCAGAATCCTTAAGGCAGGAGAAGCTAATGTTGTTTCAGGGGACATCTTCTGTACAGTGACCAAAAGATTTGGGTATGAATTTGTGAACTGTGGCCAATGTAGACCAGAGTTTGCCTTATCACAGCCACTGGGTCTGAAGAAGATGCACTACTCAGTACACTCATTATTTTCCATGGAATCTGAAGATATTAGTTGTGATTTGCCCTGGTCATGCTGAGACAGGGAGCCTCTCCTAGGCCGGGTACCGTGTGCCTACAGAGGGAAGCATCATCCCCACAGAGAAGGGCAACAGGATCTGGTTGGGCAGAAGCACCTTTCAGCCACTTTCTGCTTGGTTATTTGAGTAACACAGCGATCAGATAACAGCTCAGCTACTCTTACCAGGACAGCTCTGGGACTTCAATGGATGATACCAGTTGCTAATAAAGATAGTCCCTTGTAATTTAAAAAAACCCATGTATTTCATACTTAAAATCATATGCGCCACATCTCATCTCTGCAACAATACACAGTTATATAGAGGCACTGAATACACTGAAAAAATCGGGGACAGGGATCTTGTTGTTTTCAAGTTATTAAACAGTGGGTACAAGAGGGAAAAAGTTTATTTTACTGTGGTTAGCTTTCCCTACAAAGTCTAACATGCATATCTTACATGCTGGGAAGTTTAATGGGGACGGAGAAAAGAGGCGGATGCAGGACTGGTCTTCCATAATTATTATCTGAACCAGATTGTATTTGCTGATTCCGCCTGGCATTAACAATTGAGTGTAAAGCAGCTGTGAAAGAACTCACAGCACTGGAGAGCAATGAGAAATTAAAAGAATTACTTTTTTAGAAATTGAAAGATTAAACGAGGACACTAAAATAACACTAAATTTTCTTGAGTAATACATCTTCCGGATGTCACTTGGATTTTCTCAGCAACACAAGAATAATCATTACCCTTTTATGCCCAAAGGCCCTGATTAAGTATGTTCTTAAATTAAGCACATGCTTGAATACCCTTCCTGCATAAGGATGTTTTTTGATTCAAGCCCAACTACCATCTCTCATGTGGCACGCAGTTGTAATTTTGTGTCCTTTACACAAAATGAGTCATGTTGCACAGCTTTTCCATAGCCAGATACTGTCCTCTGTAAAACATTGCCTGCTCTTGTTCCTCGCTTTGCCAAAAGGCAGCACAAACCGGGTGACGATGACAACAAGTCAAACAGCACACACAACATCAAGCACAGAAATGGCAAGATCTGGGCTGCAGCTTTGCAATGACACAGTCTTTCCTATTTCTTCTCCTGCCCATGAGGGCACACAGCATTGCATGGGAGTCCAGACACCTTGGATTTCTCTCCGCTGCGATTTTTACACTAGCAATGCAGTGAGCCTGGTGTGGTTGAGCCCACACAGACACACTCCCACATGATAGCATTTATACAGATATTTCTTCAGGGCATCAGCAGTCCAGCCAAGTGCCAGTCACAGGGTTACAGCACGCAAATCCAGAGCAGCAGTATTAGCAAGGAACAAAGGCTTAGATGAGACTTGCCACATTGCCTCAAGGACCATAGGGCGTTTGCCTCCCTCTCTTTGCCGTAAGAGCAGCTCCACTAAAAGCTGCTGAACCAGGGACCCCCTCAGAGATGCCACCCCCAGTGTGGTGGCTGGGGCCAGGAGGGAGCTAAATGTGTCACAGCTGGCCAAAGACTTACCCACCCATCAAGTCAGTCTGGGCTATGGAGAAGCCAAGACTCTGTCTTGTCCTGTCTCCCCTGTAGCAAGCCATGGACAGCAGAGACGGACTGAGCAGTGCCAATGCACTGTTGAGTAGCCAGACACTGGCAATCTGCTAAGTAAAAAGAAACTACAAGGTTCCAAATTTAAAATAAATGATGAAATCTTCTCCCTGAAAGCAGAAGTATAAAGTCAGTCGCTGGGAATTCTGAAGACTGATGCCCATTGACAGTGGATTATAATAATATCTAGCTTTTGAAAGCACAATTACATAAAAGACAAGGCCAATTAGAAATGGGTCTGACACACGCAATTCAGGCTGGCTTCTGACACAGCCATTTTTAAAGTTCAGGTCATCTGGAGGTGAGGGTTGTTTTCAACACGCTCTTTTGTGGCCAGTTCATGTCCTTTCCTGTGTCTGTCAGCTCTGCTGTGAGCACTGGATTGGGCCAGATAAACTCCAGAGCAACTGCTCAACCTAAATTATTCTTTATGCATGCTCCATGTTCCTTTTTGGCACTACTAGGATAAGACCAAGGTGTGAAGCACTTCAGTTGAGCTGGATGGGGTGACAGATGAGGAAGGAAGAATTTATGTCAGGTTACTCCACACTTGGAGGCTGCATATTTAAAAACATGCCTTTCTCTCTCCAGCCACCACATGTGACCACAAGGTGAATCTGGGCATACAAAAGAAATCAGGTCTTCTTTCAGATTAGAAAGATACTGTATCTTGCAGCCTCCACAATGACTGTGCTGCATCAATTTGAGTTACTAAATCTTTGCTTTTGCTGAAGATCCTTTAGGTGCACTGTTCTTGGAGCCCCCCCACGTCCAGCTCTGTGGCCTAGGTATATAGAGGGCTCTCCTATAGAATACGTAACAGTAGTTAAGCCGTCTATAATGACCTGATTGTTTATGCCTTGTCTTCTACTCTTACGGCAGGCTCTTTGGGATGAAAGTCATATATTTTATTCTGTTTCTGTATGAGGCGTTAGGTGCTACAAGTGGCAGTCCCTCAAGATGAGGATGGAGAAGAAAGAGGCAAGAAGCTATGATGCAGTAGAAATTAGGTGAAGCTAACTGCTGCAGTTCGATGAACACATTGCTATGCTCTTTTATATCAGCCCTGTGTTCTTTGCCTCTCCCTGAGCAGAGTTAAGGAGTTTGAAAACAATTTACAACTAGTTCACAAACATCTCTACACCCTTTCTGAAACTGGTCCTCTTTCTTCAAAGTATATTTGAGAAGGATATTGTCCATCAAAATGTTAATGAGTTGTTGTGGCCGTTAGACCTTCTCACCAGGTGTTAATTATTCCTTGTTTAAATGGAGACAAATCCTCTTACTCATGTTCTTTCCAAGGATAATGGTTAGGTCTGTTCTGTATATGTGCTCATGGGATGTATGAGGCTCACGTGCAGGGCTCAAGCTGCCACCTTAGAGAATACCCAAAGTGCCAGGAAACCCAGCTGTGGCTTTACACCGGGACACAAGCACCACAGGCAACAGGGACAAGGGCTCCTGCTCTCACTTTTCTCTAATGATTGGGATAAAACGAAGGAGCTTTGATCCTGCGATAGGATGACAGAAGACTCTGCAGCAACACTGCTGCAGCCACACCTTCACACCCCCATACAAATCAATCATTTCATTAATAATTATTTTACTGGTCCCATAACATAAATTGTTTTCATTTAAGGGCTCAGGTATCATCATTTCCAAGTGAAGGCAATACTTGGGGGTCCCAACGGCACACAGCACATGCAACGGGGAAGCGCCTGTGCTTATGTCCCTGACTCAGCAGGCAATGAGGCTAAATTAGCCCCAGAACTGTCCCTCTAGAAAAAAACTTACTAGCCCCTCTGAGGTTTTTGTCCTGGAGCAGGAGCCCAAGGCATAGTAGTACGGTAGCAGCCCTGCTGGGGGCACAGCCAACATAGCTGGCAGCAGCATCACCCTCATGAGCTCCATTTTACCCTGGAGCAACTGAAGTTGCCTCTTCCCACACCAGCAGACAGACCCTCACCAGTATGTGCAACCCCTGGTGGGAAAGCAAGCAGAGGGGAAGGCCAGACAAGGGCTTTGGGCATAGGACTCTGACTGTTTCTGCGCAGGTGAGGGTGGGATGAAACAGAAAAGCAAGGCATGGCTCTCACTGTTCAGCTCTCCATTTCTTTCACACATATCCAAACACAGAGCTAGGAGCCCACAGAAAGTGTCAGGATGGACTGCAAGAAATCCTGCTAGATGGAGAGGTGATATTTAAAATTCATGTTAACTCAGGCTTCACTCATCTCTGGCTTCCAAGCCCTGACTACATGGGCAGGACTCACTGCCAGGATGGAGGGATCAGTTGGTGCAGGAGCTGAGGATCTCTCCTTCATCACAGTACAGATCAAACATCTCAGCTTGTCCCATGCGGCTGATGCTTTATAATGAAACTAGAAAGGTCTTTTTTTCAAGAGGTATATAAAAAGTGTTTCTGAGTTGGTGCAATGCTGCCAGAAGCTCTAATAAGATGCTCTCTCCAAAGATCCAGGACAAACTTTGTGGTGCATATGCATATGTATCCCATTTTTCAGACTTCCTGGCATTTACAGACACTCAGGGCTTTGTTTCTGCACCTGGCTTAAGGTTTCGCACTGGCATTTGGGTAGTCTCACTACGTTATTCACTGATCCAGCCACACTGCAGTGTCTGATGTAGTCAGAGGTGCTGCAGCTGGCTGAAATATGCATTTGGATCCTCTGGAAGGCAGCAGCTGGAATTTGTTGAAGAGCTCTCAGTCTGTTCAAAAGCAAGCAGTTACGACTTTCCTCTGACCAAGCCCCATCATAAGTGGTGGCTTTTCTAAGGGTTGCCTTTGGAACCCTGAAACACCTGAGCACTGGAGTTGACGTCTTCAGCCTAATTGAAGTTTGTTGCTGACCTCAGTGTGGCCAAGATTTGCCCCTACTTCTTGGCTGTTACAGAAACAGGGCCCATGATCTTCCCTGGAGAGAGGAGACCTGAGTGTGAAGAGTCATAGAATGGGTTGGGTTGGAAGGGATCTTAAAAGTCATCCAGTTCCAAGCCCTCTGCCATGGGCAGGGACATCTCCCACTAGACCAGGCTGCTCAAGGCCGAATCAGGTTAATTTCTTCCAGTCTTCTCCTGAGTTTGTCTTAGCAACTATAGGGTTGACCAGATGCAGGGCCATAATCTTCTGCCTCACAAAGAGCTCGTTAATCACAGAAATCAGTATCCCTTTTCTTCCTGCATTGCTGCACTGATGTCAACCATCTATAAATCACCTCCATAAAAGACCAAAGCTGCCTACACTTTCTCTAAGGCAAAAGAGAGGCCTGAAGCTCAGGACAGAGCTGTGTGGCAGCAGCTTTGGGACTCTTGATGTCTGCCCACCTCTCCTCTGAAACAGCCGCCTGGCCCTTGTGTCTGCACTCTTCCTCTCCTTGGACTCAATTTCCCTCTGATCAGCAACAACATAGCTTCATGTCCTCTGTTTTCTCAGACCAGTGACCTTTTATGTGAAAGGCTTCTTGAGGACACGGGACTTTCTGCACTGCCAGAATTACTGCATGTGTTCCACCAGATGTTGAAGAATATTCCCTCCCATCCAAAGTTACCCTGAGTATTATATTTTCTTGGTTTAGCATTGTTACGGAATGTCAGTGCCTCACAACTTCTCTGACTTTCTTTTGCAATATTCCCAAGGGAACACAACTGATTTAAAGCACCAGTTGGGTCCCACAAGCCCTATGGTCTCGCATCATCTTTCTTTCTGGAAGAACCTCAAACATCCCTGTAAGACAGGTGAGACATAGCAGGACAGAAGATGAAAGCAAGAAGTGCTGGAAGTGGATCTGAAAGTCAGTTGGTAGTGGAATTATCTGAGGGCTGGTTAGGGTCTACTTTTAGTTAATATTCGCCTGTCACACAAAAGAGGGAGGAGTGCATCATGAAATTTCCTGATGACACAGACATGGGAGTGCTTGTCAATACACAAGAGGCCCCAGCCTATCAAACAGGAAGAACTGCTTGACCTTGAGGATGGGAACAATGGGAATAGGCTGAGATTCAATTGTGCCAAATGTAAGGTTTGGCACGGAAGGCTGTCAGAGTATCTCTGGGAAAATAAAAAGTCTCAAGCACCTTGGATGGTCACAGGATTACTGTGAAATGGCAGTGTAGCACAGCCATTGAAAAAGGTAAATGTGATCAAAGTTGCATCAATTATCTCCAACATGGGCCTGAAAAGCATTCATGACAAGGAACAAGTACTGGTGGGCCCTGTATGAGGCGGCTGAAAGACGCGTTGCAACTGGAGCAAGCATTAACTAAGCGCTGGTGGGGTGCTTGGTGGGGGGCTGGAGACCCTACTTAACAACAGGAAACTGAAAGGGATTGCCTTGTTCAGCCTCACAACTTTAAAGGTTAGAGAGGACACGATTGGTCTATAAATATCTTGTGTTAAACTTAAAACAATGTTGGCACAAGGACAAATGGATACAAATGGCCATGAGTACATTTAGCTTGAAAACCAGAGGAAGGTTTCTATCCATTGGAGCAGTGAGGCTGGGGAACAGCAAGAAACATGACGTGCTGCAAGACATCGCACTGACAATTTTTTAATTGTACCATTTGACACGGTTGCTTGAGACAGCTCGGTCATGCAGGAAGTGCCTTCCCCTCCATATTCCCGCTGTGGGCACACTTTTGGCTACTTCTTGCTCATACTGGCTCCCTAACTCAGCCACAGGAAGATGCCAGCCTCTTGGTCCCCTGTGCAGCTGTTTTATGGCTTGGCATAATCTGACTCTTAATTTGTTGGTGGCAATTATTTCAATTTCATGCATTTCTTACAGAATAGACTAGAGGTAGTAACCAGGTTGTTGGGTTTTGGCTTTTTTTTTTTGTAGTTAATACTTTGTACTTATATAACATCTTTCATCTTTCAAAGTGCTTTACATACATCAATTATTTAATTCTTCCCGTACCCCCTTTGATCTAGGCAAGTATTATGATGCTCGGTTTACAAATGGGGAAAGCAAATGCAGAAGAACAAATCCTTGCTGCTAGGATCATCCCAACAGGATTGATGTGGCTTTGTGTCTCTAACAGGCAAGGAAAGGTTACATGATGTGCACAGGGTCCAGTGGTGGAGCCAAGGTGGTAAAATTCTTCTGGCTACCCTGTTACTGCAAAGAGCGGGAGAGAGAGGGGCTGCCAGAGAGGGCTGTGTGCAAGGCCAGGTGTAGGATGCTGGATGTGTGATGCAGGACCAGAAAATTACTTGTCCTGTGCTCCCAAGGAAGACCCAGAACGCAGTTTAATCAAAGCATGTAGAACAAAGCTATCACAATCACTAGGCGACTAAGACACAAGTAACAAGAATAAATGCAAATAGTTAAAAGTAGCAAATAAATAAGAGCTGACACTGATCTGTGTAGACAGAAAGGATGCAAGTCTTCCCTTTCAGTTAAGACAAAAGAATAACTGATGTATTTTTGATTGTTCTTGTATTGAATGTGTATTTCATTTTTCATAGTGACAGTTGGTGGCTGATTTGGAGATTTTATTGCTAAATAACAGAAGAAGTTTTCTTGCAAATTCACATAGTGGTTATTTGTGTGTTTGGATTGCTGTGATGATGTGAGGACTTTGCAAATGCACTCTGCCTTGTTCTAAACAGAAGTCTCACATCTTCCCTCTCTTTTTCTTCCATTTCAAAGGACATTTCTGTCCTATGGGGCAAATGGTGGGGTCTGTTAAGCAGAGCAGGAACCTGGGAAACACACTTGAGGTCTAGCGCTCATTCTGCAAGTAGTTTGGAGTCTGATATTGCTCAGGGGTAGTAGCTTCATTTGAGCAGTGAGTGCCCAGAGTGGGAGTTAAAAGATCAGGCTACCTATTTTGACAGATACTGACTCATTTTGAGACCAAGAGAATGCTATTTGGCACTAGATAACTGTCCAGCCTTACTGGACAACAGTGTCATTTGTAAGGGAAACACAGCTCTGTGCATCCTCCTCGTGTCAGAGCAAACACAGCTTGTGCCCAGAGCAGCTTCTGTGCTCCTGCACTGTAGCGTAATTGCCTTTTGGGGGGAATAAATGGGGAAAGCACCTGAATTTGGTCATATTTTTCCTGCAGCTATTTATTTTCCTGTTACTGCTGCCATTAATGCCTCAAGAAGTATAATGACTAAGGTTTTTTAATTTCATGGTCATTTTGATATGCTAAATGGTGCCAAGAGAACCAGTGGGAAATTAACAGAGTTCAAATCCCCATGGAACACAAAAATTGCAGTTAAAATAGTCCTGCTAAATATTAGTAATTAACAAAAATTATTTTAAAGTGTAGCATTTTAATTACCTGCAAAAGCTGCTCACTTCACATGAGTATTGCCCACAAAATTGACTACACATAAGACAGTTAAGCTCCTTACCTGCACAAATCCCTTGGGCATCCATGAGCAATAACTATGAGACCCATGGGTTTGTACGTTAAATAAAAAGAAAACTCTATTATTGGAACAAGACTGAAAGTATAATCTTCTAATAAGCATGACAGAAACAAAGATGTAGTTGTTGCATCTGTCTTGTGTCACTCCCTCCTGCCTGAGTTTCTCTGCATTTCTTAGTATTAATTTCTTGTCATCCGTTCCTTAGGACCCATTTTGAAACAGGGCCCTTGTCTATCCCATTCAATCTTATCCCAGCTCACTGCAACTATGGACTTTGCCAGCATTTGGTAATGGTCTTTAATTTCAGAAGATGTCATTCTGCAGTCATGGATGAGTCCTTCAGGAAGGCTCTTCCTTCTCTCCAGGCCCTTTCTCTTTCTGTGGAAATTTCTATGGTGTGACAAGAGCAAAACAACAGATCTCAGTCCTCAGCCTGATGGGGTGTGCAGACACCAGCTGTGTAGGAATAGGCAGACCCCGCCCAAGCGATGACAGAAAGAAAATGAGAAAAAAGCTTATGCTAGGACAATGAGGTCTCTGCCCCACAGAGTAGTGGAGGACTAAGATCCCTCAAAGCAAAGCCATGTGTAACATGGGATCCATGGACTGGCTGAAGGAACAAGCTGGGTGTGCTCATGTTTGGAAAACCTGCAAACAGGTACCTGCAGGAAGAGGAGCTGGGGCACAGTGAAACATGAGAGCACTTTCCTTCTGTCTCTGTGATGTTGCAATATGTGAGAGGTCAAGGTAAGATCATTCAACAGCCTGATCTGGTGCCCCTACAAAGATCAAGAGCTGCTTGTATTGCCATTTTAAAATGAGGAACTGAGGTACAGAACAATTGACTTCTGTAAGAGCAGGGTTTAGGACCCTCAGCGTACCAGATTCACCGGAGTACTTGTGTGTTTATCTCCAGGTAATACTGATGGGACCTGCATCCCTAAAAACGCCCAGTGAACTGGGTCAAGGCCTTTTCAACATCACATGGTCTGCAGTAGAGCTTTGAGTTCTACTCCTGCTGTCTGAGCCCAGGCAGGTGCTTTTACAATAAGATCATTCATGTCCTTATGCATACATCCTCTGCTTGTAGAGGAATTAATAGCTGTAAATCAGAAATACTATGCTGAAGGAAATTTAAACTTCAGTTGCCTGCCCATGCAGCACTGTTACTATGAAAACCCTTGGACATATTTCTTTTATAAATATCAGTTGACAAGGGTGGTGGTACAGGCAACGATCAGATGACAGAGAGATGGGGGTCAGTCCTTGCGGCTGAAACCACAATGACAACCCCTTGCCATTCTGTGATTCAGGGCATCGTGGAGTTGGGCCCCATCTGCATCAGCCCGTAGGTTCACAGGCATCCAGATAGAAGTTGGTGGGCTAATGGTAAAAGTTGAGTCCCTGTCCTGAGCTTCTCTTTCATGTCATTGCTTCACACAATGCAAGGAAGAGTACTGCTTTTAGGATACACAGTAATAGTAACGTTTTTGAATTCTCAACTGTTTTCAAATACTTTCAGTTCAAGCTATATTAGAAAAAGCAACAAAAGATTGGGGGCTATCAATACGCCGTAACTAAAATTATGTGAATCTTCAGATGGGAAGGCCAGGTGTATGATATGAAGAAAGTAGCAATAGATATCTCTTTTAAACTAGTTTTGGAAAGTGAATTGAATTTGCACAGGTCAGTTCAATCCTGGTGCTTCTAAACCTCTCAATATTTCACTCTGCAGCTGTAATCATTTTTAATACAACTTTCTGGATGTAGCTTTTTGAGTCATAAAAAAGACAGAAAGCCCATGGTCTCACACCACACTGACAGCCCCGTGGCTCATCAGTGGGCGGTGAAACCAAGAGGCACCAAGCAGAGGTCAGGCACCTCAGACAACATGGGGACTGGCAGACGCAGGGAAGTGCCGCAGCCACAAGGGGGGTGATGGAGACATGGAGGCTTTCCCAGATGGGAGGCAACAGAAAGACCTGTGGCAAGTCCATGGCACATTATCAGACCCTCTTGCCAAATTTTAAATCCCTGCTCCAAAGCAAGGACTTGTTCGAGCTGTTCAGCTTAAAGGTCACCAGAAGCACTTTACGGGGTGTGAAACAGCCTCTTCTGCCCCTACCTCTTGTGCTTATTGGCAAACATTGGCCAAGCCTGTTAGGGTGGATCTTTCCCTCAGAGAAGTCAGAGGCAGTCGTACGGCATGGAAAAAATCACCTCAAAATGCCTGGCAAACTCTAGTTGTCTGAAAATTGGGTTGTATAATGGGGTGTCTTGAATAACTTGAAAAGCAAGCATCCCTACCAGCACTGCCTATAGCGCAATTGACTGTAGAAGGCATATAAGTGCCATTTTTTAGTGTTTTTCCAGCTGCGGTGTGTTCACCCAGCCTTAAAATGATGTCAGTGGTATCTCTGACTGTTATCCGCCTCCTGCCAGCACAGGCCACTTTACATGGGCACAGTCACGGTGCCCTTGCACTCCACTGTTCAGGGAGTATCAAACCTTGAGCTTAAACTACAAGGCAAAAGAAAAAAACAACCTTTGTCTCACGCATACGTAAGCAGCCTAAACGGGTAACCAGAGGGCCTCCTCTGCAGCGACAGTGGTGTTCTCTGGCAGATGCCTGCTAGATTTGCATGGTATCTAGGCCCCAGGAACTCACCTCTGGGCAGCTACAGCCTAAATCTAGGAGCGGAATGATCCACTTTTGCTCTCACAGGCACCTTCAAAGGGATGCTGTCAATCAAATCCTCACTCTCATTGCTCTTGACGTGCCACAATACCACGTCTGTACTAAGGTTAATTGTTTTGTGCATTTCTGATAACTGTAATTGTTTTTAAAATCCCTTTTCTACTCTGGCTTCTCTTTTTACGTCTGTTCTAATAGCCAGCACAGCTGAGAGCAGATTGCTTACTGCCCACAATGAGGCTCACAATCAGTGATTTTTGGGCTACATTTTTCTACTGCCAAATGAGGTCTCTGGTGCAAGCAAGGCCTTGTGCAGTTGTGTTAGCAGTTGTGACACAGGCAAGTCAACGGCCTCGATGGCATGGGCAGGGGGAGGGGGGGGGTGGCTTTGCCAGGGTTCTGAACTAGAAGTTGCAGGAACGAGCTGCCAGATGCTGGCTGAGGTCTTCACTGCAGGTCTTGGCCCGGATCAGTGTAACAAGAGCAAATCTTATTAGTAACTTGGCTGAGACAGCTCCTGGTTTCAGCAAGGTTGTATCTATAGCACAACTCCCTGTGTCTGGACCTCCAAATAAGTCATACCACATCTGCAGTCCTGGAGAGCCATCAGTAAAGCTGGGAGAGGGATGCCCAGGAAGGTAGGCAGTTTTGTGTATCAAGGGCCAAAGAAACTCCTACTCAATATGATGGGAAAGCACTTGTGCAAAGGTGGATGGGAGTTTGGTGCCCAAGTGAGTTTGGCACAAGGAAGTTCAAGTTGTTCAATAGAAGGGAATGGGAATGTTTGATTTTATTTTAAAAATGAACAGTGAATGGCTGGGGGAATGGGATGTGTTTGTCAGTGTATTTCAAGATTGAGATCCACTGCCACGGGAGATTGCTAAGACGAAGGGTTCAGGAGGTCTGAAAAAAATGAATGGGCATATCCAAAGGTTGTGGATATGTCCGAAGTTACCTCATTTGAGATAATCATGCAGAAGGGAGATAAACTAGAGCTCTTTGGGGGACATGCCAAGTGATGAGTGCCTGGGGTTAAGAAAATACTTTCCTATAGGCAAGTTATAATTGACCATTCTGGCATTTCTCATTCTGGCTTTACCATACTTGGCAATCGGTTACCTTCAGAGACCTGGCAGGGGAGTAGATGGGCTGGGAGCCCCGTCCAAGGCAGCAATCCCTCTGCTCCCGCGTCCTGGTGCGTGAGAAAGCATGTGAGGAATTATAATTCCCTTTGGACATGTGACCCAAATTGCAGCGGGAATTTGCATTCCTGGTGCCTGCTTCCACTTCACATCTCCCCCTTCCCCCGCATGGTAACACCTGCAAAAGGGTTTATTACCCTCACAGAGAGCAGAAGCTCTACAGTCTTTTCAGAGAAATTGAGAAGAGCGTCTACAAAGGAAACCAAAACATAAAAAATGAGTCAAAAATATGTCAATGCAATGTAGGAGCTTATCCATACAAAACAAACTTGCTAAAAGAAAAATCAACTGTCACTTTAAAATCTGACATTAAGTTTCTGAAATCACAGCCCTTAATCAGGAGTAATACTTGAAGAGGAACAAAGAGAATTTATGATGAAAATCAGGACAGTTGAGCGCTAGGCTCAGCGGGACTAACTGCATGACAATATGGATAAGAATGATAATTGCATTAGCCTGAAATGACTGGCCAGAGCTGGGTTTTTTTTGGTCAGCTAGATTTTTGTCATGTCTTCATTTACTTTTTAAGCAAACTTGGAAGGAGGATCACAAATATATTAGGGCATGTTCATCTATTCTCTTAAGGGGATGGGGCTTTTCAGAAATTCATCCTAACATTGGCTTAGAGCTCTTTGAAATGCACAGGTCCTTATGGCTTAAACCAAGAGTCCCTTCCAGGTCCTTTTAAAATAAGATTAACAGGAGAAGGTAGTTCCTACTGATGAAGATTAGAGGATCTAAACCCACAATGCTCTCACTTTATTCACCTCTTATCCCAGCCCCCAGTCAGACCCTTTCCATGGTCACGCTCTCACTTAATCCAATTTTTACATTTTATTTACCTTTAAAAAAATTGGAAACACTTCAAACAGGCATTCATCTTCTGTCCTTTAGAAACAACCCAGAAAGATACCTCTATCTAACCCACATTTTCTGTGATAGGAAACCATATGTTTATGTCCCAGATCTACAGCCAAATTCTGGTTCAAATTTAAATCTGGTTATTCCAGTCCTGGGTCTGGCTGCCAGCCCTATACAGACCAGACCCTCTGTGGCACCTGGTGCGAACAGCTAGGGGTTCCCAAACCAATTTGCTTCCAAATCAGTGCACTGTGGATCAAAACAGTGCACTCCCAAACTAGAGCACCGCAGAATTGCAGCTGGGGGAAGGTGGCAGCCAGTTCAGATGTGGAAGAGGAGGTGGACATTCCCCCATAGCCAATATCTGGGCCACTGGTCTCATTGCTTTAGTGGAGTGGGAGTTTGTGTTCAGCAAAAGCAGGAGCCCAAGGCAAGGAGTATGAATGATGTGGGGGAAATGTGAACAACAAAAAGGGCTCACACGCAGGTCTGTTGCCAATTAACATGCAGCATCAATTACGTGGCAGGGTTACATCTCACAGTGCTGCGCAGAGGGCTAGGAAGTCTGTAAGATAGATGCTTTGAGGGCAGGAGGCAGAGGTCAGGACTTCATCAGTTCAGAGGCAAATCCATCCAGGATTGAAGCCTCTCTGCAGTGGGGAACAAGATACATTTACCTGTCCTGCACAGAAGAACCAGGACAAATATATTTGTGTCTCTAATCCTTCCTTTTGCAGAGAACTGGGCAGCTTCAAAGACATCATCTCTAATCGCTGCCCAGTGGGCAGCACAACCTTCCTGAGGCCAGCTAAAGCAGCATCATCGAATGAGAATGGCTGCTGCTGGCTTAGTGAGGATGTGTTCAGGATACCTGCTTTGAGCTGGCTCCTGTGCAAGATGCTGGTGGGCCTGTGAGGCTGACAAACAACCAGAGAGGTGGTTTCTGCCCTCACACAGACTGCCTTCGCTGCCACTGCTGCAACCCAGCCAGCACACACAGCTCTGGTTGCGACACAACCAGCCTCTGTCAGTGGCTGCTTTTATTCATCTTCCTCAAAGGCTTAAATAAACAAGAAACAGGTTAAAAACAAAATCTTGGCCCCAACCCCTTCCTGAGCTGGCTGTTCCATGATGGCTTCCTGCCCCGTGTGCAGGCTTCTCCCTCCAGAGGAAAGAGGCACCGTCTTGCAGCTGCCTTGAGTGGGGAATAAGACTGCATACCTGGCTTTCATATCGATGCTAGGCCATCGAAGCAGCTCTCTCTGCACCATCCTCAGAGCGCTCTGTGTGGAAGCTTGAGTGCGTGGTTGGGAGCTGGAGGAGGTTTGCCTTTCCAGCGCTGCAGCACAAGGACAAGGGGGTGCTCTGCATCAGTTGGGCACCAGCTGCATGTGAGCAGGCATTTCCCAAGGCATGAACCCTGTGTACCTCTCCAAACCCTTTGCCCATTGGAGGGAATTTTATTCCACTTGCAATGTGCCATGACCATAAAAACAGTCTTGGAGAAGCCTGTCAGCTTGAGAGCTTTCTCTACCAGGAGCTGCAGTGCAAGTTGCAGTTAGAATGGTTTGGGTTGAAAGGGACCTTAGAGATGATCTAGTTCTCTTGCATGGAGCTCTGATGGCCATTTTGATGAAGGGACATCAGGAGCTTGTCTCATTCACCCCCTGCCTGAGGTCACCGTATGATGGCTGGGCAAGGCTCCCAGGGGTTTCGAAACACTTCACGTGCACAGACTTGCCTCACATCACCTTTGTGATGGATGTTTTCTGTGCTTGCCATTTGGAACTTTCAGAAACAGATAAAAAGATGCCAAGGTACACAACGAGACACTGCGTTAGGAGAGAGTGCATTTCTTATTTCTTCCTGCCCCTAGCGCTGCACTTTCTTGACAAGGCCCAAATGTTTTTCTTAGCAGATCATCTGAGGTTTCGCTTTCCACACATATTAAAGAGTTTTATGTCTATCACACTACTGCTAAAACACGCCACTATCTAGCGCTAGCAATATGTTCCTGACTCCTGCTTTAAAGAATTATAGATAAGTTATGTGACATTTTCCATTTAAATTAAAATAGATCAAGTTAAGCTCAAGGGAAGCTGTTAGCTGTACTTTCATTTTATTTCGGTCTATTTCCTCTTTATGACCAATTTTATTCTAATAATCAAAACTTTGATTATAGATCCCTAAGGCATCATGTTACATGCAGGACCAGGCTGGAAACTGCCATCAGCTCTCACATTGCCGGGGTTTCAGCTGCCAGACAGTGGCATAAGAAAGGTGATTAATGTCAACATGGCATCTAGGGGTCTTTTCCTTCCTCTGCTGAAAAAGTTTCCAAAGACACTTTGGAAAGAAGGAAAAGAAAGCTGGCCTGAACTCTACAGACATGGACATACAGATCTGAAATCTGCCTCATTCTGACAACCGTTGTTGGTGCTAATAAGATCTCAAACTCTTGACTTGAAGTCATGTGGCAAGGCTCATAGAATTTGCCACATTGAGATGCATCCAAGTGCTTTGAGGAGACCCTTTCTGTGGACAAGGCCAGAAAGGAGGCTAAACCACAAATATTGGGGGGTAGAGTTCCTGGGAGCAGATGGACTGCTGCCACTTTGGTCTGTTTTGGTCCCACAGAAGATGGAGACTTGAAGGAAACCTACTATCACACTGCAGATACATGCCATTACAACTATGCCAATGCCCAGCTCCTGTCCCCCTCCTGCAGAGCCAGTGTTATGGAACAGACAAAACCCCAAGGGCTCCCCAGCATATAGGTGCCTTGGCAAGCTCCTCTAAATGGTTTTGGCTACACCAAGAAAAGATATTTAAAACAAACAAACAAACCAGAAAAAGAGCATGGATATTAGTGTGTAAAACAGGAAAGTAATAAAAAAATCCAAGCTTTCTTGTCTCCTCACTGTTAGGTTTGTGGGGCTGGGGAACAGGGATGTGGTAGCAGTCCTGCTTGCCTGATCGCTTGCCCAGGTGACCTTCCACCACTTCAGCTCTGTTCACGGGGCAGGTACAAGTATTTGCACCTCACAGTGCCCCTGCTCTTCAGGGAGCACAGTTTTGGTGAAGGCCTTTTTTTGCCTTGCTTGAGGCTTCACACCTTGGGGATTTAAAAGAAGGGGCTTGTGCTGTACAAGTGAGACCTCCTTGCAAAGGCCTGGACCACCGTGTAAAGCTCTTTGGGCTAAACTTTGGCCACAGCTGTTTTAGAAAACTCGTAGAGTTCAAGAAGAGTAGTGAAATGGTTGCATGTCTTCTTCTCTTTGCAGAGGAGATTATCAGGGTCCTGCTGTATACCCTGCTCTAAATACAAGGATGTGTGATGAGCATTGGCCACTGCTTTCCCTGGCTTGGATGTCACACTGCATCTGCTCACTTCCAGGAGTCCTGCACACCTCTCATACCTTGTTCAGAAGAGTAATGAAAGTAAAGAACAAGAAAACAAAAAAATGACCTTTCCATACTACTTATCTTTTCCATCTCTGACATAAAATCATGAGTTTTAACGAGTATATGCTGTAGGGAGGTCTTGGTAATTTAATTCTCTACTGTTTGCCAAGGCCACCAGCAGGCATAGCAGGTTTGTGCTTGGGGCTTGGGATGTAAGATACTTTTATGAAAAGATGAGTTGGACCTTCATAGTTGTGGGGTGTGTGCATGTGTGTGTGTGGGAATGAAGCAACTGCAAGCCCAGCAATGTCTCCCTAAGAGCGGGGGTCCCCAGTGACCATGCTGAGATGCACAAGCTGCCCACTGCCTCTTAGCAGAGCAACAACACTGAGCCAAGCCACCGGAGAGGGGGGGTGCCAGCGTGCCTCAGAAGTGGGCTGTGTGGGTGGCACAAGTGTGTTCCCATCCCACTGATGCACCCTAGACTCTCTCTGGTGCCCCACTCCCATTCCTTCCCACCAGGGAGGTCTCCTTCTCATCAGCACAAGGTTTCCTTCTGCTCCTGAGCAAAAAGTGCTGCCCCTGCAGAAGGCTCAAGATCGTGGTCATCCTCACTGTCCCTACTGTCGACGTGGGAGATCAGAACCCAGTATTGGTCTGGGTGGGCAGGGGCTCATTGTCAGGATATGCCTCGGGCACGGCTCCTTTGCTCAGCCCTGCTTTCTGACCACAGAAAGAAAACATTTGCCCAGACACAGCCTGGCTCCCTTGCCACGTTGAAAGCCTGGCTGCTGACAGCTTCAAGGGGGGTCACGCAATACCTCCCCAGCAAGACAGAGAAGGCAAGACTGGGAGACGAGTTCAACGAGGCTGGATTTTAAAGGCTTGCTGAAATCCGTCCTCATAAAAGGGAGCTGTCTGGAAACCTGCTCATCTGAGGGGAGGAGAATTTCCCTGTGAAGCAGGGAGGCTTGCCAGGCCTGCCACCACCATGGCCTGCACACAGCCAGGCTCTGTGCAGAGCCAGGGCTCAAGCCTGGGCTGCTGCAGCAGCAGCCTGGTAAAACAAAGGGGAGGTGAATGACACTGCAGGCAAGTGACCCCTAACAAGCAGGATCTGCAAGAGCTTCAGAGCCCTGCATACCGTGGGGTAGGTCCCTGTGGCGCTGCACACCCCAGGGAACACTGCCAGCCCAGGTGGCCATCCCTGTCATTTGGTCCAGGAGCAAAGGGCACACTCGAGGGAGCAGAGGATTCAAGCACAATGGTCGAGGGGGTATTTCCCAGTTGGTACAAGGTCCAGAGGTATCCTGGATACTTTCTGACAATCTCAGATGGGTCTAAGTCCTGTCTTATCCTTCCTTCTGGAACAACAGTTTTTTAGTGATCAAATGTGCCTTTTCCTTGAATGTCTATGCTGAGCTCTTATTGTTCTGCTTATGATCTGGGACTTGGTACCCATCCTAGGTCAGCAGGGAATAGTTCACCTCGCCGCTTCAGTCCTATCTGTTTCTTTACACAATGCAGAGGGCTTCTCCTTTCTTGTGTACTCCAGGTAGATCTGGGCTAGTGATAAAGGTAGACAGATACCAACAGATCCTCCGATTTCTCCTCCTGTCCTTCTAGCTAAAAAGCTCAACAGTTCCAGATCCTGTACATCCTCATGCACTCTTGTCTTGTAGCAAGAGGACAGGCAGGATGTCCCGGGGCGGTAATTTTAAGCAGAAAGTGTACAACGAAAGAGACAGAGAAAATGCTATTCTGCCCCTAAAGGTCAATCAAAAATGTGGGTTCTTGAAGATTATTCCAACTCTGAGGAAAAAATGATCATGAAGTCATGGGCTCTCTCACTGAAGTCTTTGTTCAGAAAAACCCCAAGTCTTCTTCACTGAACCAAAGAGGACTCATGACTGGAGCCTGGGTCTTTGCTCAGACACATGCTGCTCCAAGTAGCACTTGTACCCAAAAAACTCACTGGGCTTTTTCTCTGCCTTCTCTCAGTTTCTCTATACTTACCTGTCAGCAGCCAAGTGCCTGGGATGTTTCAGTTACTCTTTCATAGAGGAGGTCGACTGTCCTGCCTGTCCTTCACCCTTGGATTTAAGAAAGACTTGGCCCCTCTTCCACATCTGCCCTCTGAGCCACCTCCTTTATCCTGAAGGAGCTCAAAATGGCAACGCTCTAATAATCTCACCATGAAGAGAACGAGGGGGAATCATTTAAGAAGTGATGAATGACATGTTCTTACTTACCTGGAATTCCACGGTATGTTTCAGTAAGGTGCTTTCCTATCTCTAATCCAAAACATTTGTACTCCCCTTTCTCATAGTTTTCTGCTCCTTGATTCCCTTCCAGAAAGCCACTCATAGAACGTTCTTGATGTGCATTCAGTGAGCCTGCAACCTACCTACAAATCTCTGCCCATTTGGTGCTAGCAGGGAGCTAGCTTCTTCAGTCTCAGCCTTTCACAACTACATTTGCAGTGAGGGAAGAGCAGAAGAAGAACAAAACCCCAGAGTTTTATTTCCCCAGTATATATTTCCCTAGTATATTTTCTGATGGGCCTCATGATTGCATGGGATTTTGTTTCAGGACCCCGTTGTACTCTGTATACCACCATAAATATCTAGGTCGGTACTGTTGTGCCTTTATAAAGCAAGCCCTACAGTGCTGATCTAGGTTTATCCATTTTAAGATTTTCACTCTTTTTTTCTAAGACTGTAAAATATCCCAGATTTGCACTTAAAAAAAAAAGGAACATGTTCTTCTATGAATGATTCAAAACTTTTCGTTATTCTCCCAAAACTCCACAAAAAGGCATGCTTGAGTTCTTAGGTTTTCACCAAAATGGTAAGGAAGTGCTTTGCTACTCCTAAGGCCTTTGAAATGACTGTAGTATGCTAGGTCTTACCACTTGATGCAGTTCTGAGGAGAAAAGCAGTTGACCGGAAGAGTCTGTAAAAAAAACATCCCAGCAACCCTTCAGGCTGTGGTCACATGGAGATGTTTTAGGGATCCCAGCGACCTCACAGATCTACTGAAATGTTCTGGATTTAGTGTTTCTCCCTTGAACTTTGTGCAATCCTCCCATACCTCCTAGGAATTAGAGGGAGAGGACATCTTTCACTTGGACATCTGGCATTAGTGTCCTAACAGACAAGCTTCAGGGCATTTTGTGAAATAGGCGGCAGCTCCCAAAATCTGCTTCAGACAGAAACCCAAAAACATCAGGCAATGCAGCCCATTAATGAAATTATTCTGTCAGATATTATTTCATGGTGTCTTGCTGTGTTTCTGTGGGACTGTTATTCGCAATAGGGGCATTCATCTCCTGCACACATTTTCTACATCTGTACAGAATCTTACCCAATAGGATTTTTCCCTTAGCTTAGCTCAGGCTTTTTGGGAATGTGTAGAAACCCAGTATGGTTCAAAACATTTGCCAGTTTTAAAATAATAATCTCGGAACTTCCTGCTCCAGACACACCTAGCAAGATGTTCTATAGGTTGTTTCCATGCACTGTAATTTTTATGCGGTATTTCACCTTTAACTCCAAACTTTCTCACCATGACCATGCCTTTTTCTTGGTACTCCAAAGATACACTTCGTTGTGCCCCAAAGGTACGCCTCATTCCAGGACAATTGATTTTCCCAGATCATTTTCTAGTTATATCCTACTAGGATGCTTCCTGTAATGCATCTTCTGGCATGGGCTGGTTCAGGAGCCTACACTCCCTCTCTGGCATTGCCCTTCTCAGTTCTCTTGGGTGAACTAGAAAAATTTGCACATCTACAAGTTGTAAGAGAAGAAAGAAGCATCTCCTTGTCAACATTCATCCCTTTGAAGAATCAACTGTTCCATTTTGCATCCATGACATTGTTTGCACTGATTCCTCAAGCTGCTGCTACTCTGTTTATGCCCAGATGTGTAGTTAAGTGTGCAATTGCAAAATTGCCATATTCCTTAATACTCAGGCAAATTGCATTTGGGATTCCTAGGCCCACAGAGTGAGTTGTTGCAGGGATCCATGGCCCACTCTTACTATAGTGTTCCTTCTGTGCAAATACCAACAAAACTTATCAGTAAATTAAACCACTGGCAAGAATTGCAATAGTTGAAACTGCTAAATTTTATTCGGTTGACCAGTGAAATGCTCACCCTCTGTCACCTTGCCTGTGCAAGGTTTTGCAATATCAGCAAATACAAAAAACAAACCTTCTGTAATAGGAGCAGAGTCCTACCTACCTGCACCTCCACAACTGGCTAGGGTGTGGGTCAGCTCCACGCAGTCTGTTTTTGTTTCTTCAGTGGAAATCACCCATTACCAGTTGTACAGCGGACAGAAGTTACCTGCTTTTGGAACAATTCCCTTTCCTTTGGGACAAGTTACAGACTGTCAGTCTTGAACTCATCACAAGCCATGTGTAACTGTATCTACCACTTCTTGTTCAAAGCTCTCAGCATGCACTCATAAATAACCTAAGCACAACAGACCTCCTGAAAAGCTGAGGCCATCCAAGGCCTCCTGTTGATGTGGCGTGCCATACCTTTCCCACTGGGCTCTCCAGTGTAGCTGATACATTATGGCCCCTGACAATCACTAAATTACCAGATTAGGCTTAACTTTCCTCATTTTTCAGCTTCACTTTTCATCTTCAGCCTGTCAATACACAGCTTTCAGATGTATTCTGAAGGACCAAAGTGAACCTAATGGTATCATCCAAGGTACCTTCATTCACAGACACAGCTTTTTTACAGTGACTGCAGAGGGGAGACTGAGGAGAGAAGGTTGTTTTACTTGTTCGTGGTTGTTGCTCCTGGAAAACATCCAGCAGACAGATGGTGATCATTTGCGTTTCACATCTACAAGTTCTGACTGACCTTAGTTCACTTGAAAGACACCTTTGAAGGAACTTCCAAGCTGACAGGGAAAGGCATAGTTTATCACACAGGGCACTGAGGACAAGATCACACCTGACTTTTTGCTCCAGTGCCCCTGTTTTACCAATCTGACTTTCCCAGGTTTGGAAGCGTCTACACTCTCCTGTCACCGCTGTCCATTTCAAGCTGATTAGCTCGGCCACTATTAGTCCAAGTGCTGTTCTGCCTTGGCTGATCTGGTGAAGGGGCTGGAGAACAAGTCTTATGAGGAGAAGCTGAGGGAACTGGGCTTGTTTAGCTTAGAGGAGGCTGAGGGGAGACCTCATTGCTGTCTACCACTACCTGAAAGGAGGCTGTAGTGAGGTGAGTGTTGGTGTCTTCTCACAAGTGACAAGTGACATAAGTTGTGTCAGGGGAGGTTCAGACTAGACATTAGGAAAAATTTCTTCACTGAAAGGCTGGTCAGGCACTGGAACAGCTGCCCAGGGAGATGGTTGAGTCACCGTCCCTGGAGATGTTTGAAAGATTGGCAGATGAGTTTCTCAGGGACATGGTTTAGTAAGGGGACAGGTACGGTTGGACTTGGTGATCTCAAAGGTCTTTTCCAACCAGATGATTCTACGATTCTATGACTCTACGTTGGGCCCTCTCTGTTAGTATCACCCAGTTCACATGGCCTATGATGACTCTGTGACCAATGTTCCCCTCGTAATGTTTTTGTAACAAAACTGTGGTCCTGAGTCTGCCCCCCAAGTTGGATCTGCTCCCATTTCCACATTTTGCAACACTGCCAAAACCTCGTTGCCTGTTGTGTCTTGTCTTGACACACCACCTTTCTGTAGTCAGGTTATTTTATTTCTGCTTCTGAGTTCAGGTGCATTTTTGCATGGCCACTGTCTCTCTTATTTTACATACATTAGGTATGAGTGGCACTTTCCGAAACAGAACGTTCTCTTCTCTCTGCATTAGCCACAGAGTTGTGCTGACAGGACTCCCAGTGGCTGACCAAATTCTCACCAGTGTCTGCTTCCTGGCCCAATGCTCTGCTGTAATCCATGATTTAAGCACTTCATCAAATTCCTCTGTCTCTCCTGGCATCTTTGTCTTCTTGTGAAACACGGAGATATCTTTTTAGGCTCAGGAAGCCTCTGCGCTGTAGGCCACTGGGACTTGGGATACCTGCCTAGGGAACTTTCATTATGTGCATGCTTTGTTCATCTGAGGCATCTTCTACTGGGCTCCAGGGTAGCTGGACTGTTTTAATTGCCCAGCTCAAGTTTTTATGTGATTTTGTTTCAGTTTTCCCTCCTGGTTTCAATCCAGTCGTCCCATAATTAAAAATCTATGAATAGGTCAATGTCCAATTTAACCTGGAAGTCTTCAGTAATTTCTTGTTATTCACCAGAACGATCTAGACCCTTCAGCTGAATTCTCTTTGTCCACCACTTTGCAGCACATGCCAGTTCTCTCTAATTGATGGTTGATTCTAGTCATACATTCTTTTTCCCGAAGGCAAGCGCTCACTACTGGGAGAGCTGAACCCATCAAGTTGGCTCTTAGGCACCCTATTTCAAAGCTGCTTCCTTATGCTGTGCTTATGGATTGAGTTTAATAAACCTCCCAGATGTATCCTCCTCAAAGATCATGGCTTTTGCACTGACTCAGCTGGGATGGACAGTCTGATTCCTTCCTCCTACGGACTGAAAATTGTGGCCAGTGTTTGGCAGTAGGCGGTGTTCTGGCTAGCCCTTGTCTACAGCAGGAGGCTGTTTTTTCCTGTGGTGACCTGCAAAAATTTTATTTCCTTTTCTGAGTGATTTTTTTTCAGTTTCTTAACTCTTTGCTGTGGTTCATTTTGGCTTGTAAATTGGCCAAATCTTTTCTTGTGCCTCTTATTTTCTGGAAAACATTCTTTTCCATGATAGTCATGCTGCTGATCACCTCTTTGATCCATCTTGCCATTTTAAACCGGGAATGTGCCAGGAGAATTTCACACTCATTCTGGACACTGAAGCTTTTAATCCTTGTCTACAGGTGACCTCTTATAAACCTCTCTTAGAAGTTTCCAGATGTTCCCTGAACTCATTCTGCAAAGTCTCCAGCTGTCTCAACTCATTTTTTGCATCTTTTGGTAATTTTCAATTTCCGTTCCCACCCTGTTCCAAAGGAATCCCAGAGTTAGGGCCTCTTCTCCTAGAAGCTGAGCCTCACTCTGGACATTGTTAGTATACTTTGAAGATCTGAAAGTTCCAGAGAAGATGAAGGTGGCAAAAATGCTCACGAAATGCTCCCGGTGCTCCACAAGGAGGGGCTCCAGAAATGCTCACCCCCTGCACCTCATCCCATATATTGGTTACAGAAATCATGTGAAGCCCTGCTTTCCCATCCATGGGAGCAACCAGCTGGAGGGAACTCCTTCCTTTCAGAGTTTAAACTCCCTTTGAGCCAACACTCTCCCAAAAGGTCTCGAAGTGGTATATCCCAGGGTTAAGCTCCTTCCCTTACCTAGGCTATGCCTCCAGTTTTATCGGTGCTTTCTCAAAGACCAGTCCAGTCAGGAGGAGAGGAATTTCATTCTGAAAGTGCTTGTTTCTCTCCACTGACTAGCAAGAGAGACTTGTAGCTCCAACTTAGATGTCCAACACGGATGTCTGACTTGGAGCATTCAATGCCATCCTGTATGTCTAACTGCTGCTGACACACACCATCACTCAGCAAGCTTTACATGCACTTCCTCTTCCTGAGCGAGCAAGTCTATATACTCCAGCCTATGTAACAGTATGGTTTTCTCACTGGTGGCAGATTCTCCCAACAATCTCTGTAGCAGTCCACAAGCCTCTCCTTCTGACACCCCCAACTACAACCTAGAGGCATGTGGCATACATTTATGTTGTTTATTTTTAGCCCCCTGTTTAGTTGCACTGACAGTGTGAAAATGTCATCAGGTTAACAGGGAAGGAGCTATATAAGCCTGCAGTGCCACTTGCTTGCCTGCCAAGCAGGAGCCTCTAACACCTCATCAGAGCCTTTGCTGCTCCTAAAACCTCATTCGCACTTTACACAGGGGCAGTGTGGTTTCAGCAGCCCCTCACATGTAGAAATCAGGAGTTACCCTGCTGACAAGATTACTTTTAAAGCACAGTGCTTAGAAAGGAATGAATCATTAAATCATAGAATGGTTTGTGTTGGAAGGGACCTTAAAAATCACCTAGTTTCAGGCCCCCTGCCATGGCCAGAGACACCTCCCACCACATCAGGTTGCTCAAGGCCCCATCCAACCTGATCTTGAACACTTCCAGGGAGGGGGCATCCTTAGCTTCCTTGGGCAACCTGTGCCACTGTCTCACCATCCTCATTGTGAAGAATTTCTTCCTAACGTCTAATCTAAAACTCCTCCTTCCAGTTTAAAGCCATTCTCCCCGTCATACCACTACAAGCCCTTGTGAAAAGTCCCTCCCCAGCTTTCCTATAGCCCCTTCAGGTACTGGAAGGCTTCTATAAGGTCTCCCTAGAGCTTTCTATTCTCCAGGCTGAACAAGCCCAACTCTCTCAGCCTGTGTCACAGTAGAGGTGCTCCAGCCCTCTGACCATCCTTGTAGCTCCTCTCTGGACCAATTCCATCAGTTCTACATCCTTCTTATGTTGAACGTTCCAGAACTGGACACAATACTCCGGGTGGGGTCTCACTCTCTGGTGTGAGAGTCTTGTCTCTCATTTGGCTGGCAAGGGAGGGCTTTCTGTTCATTAGGGTAATTCCCTGCTGGCTGCTGTGGGACCTGGAAGTGCCCTTTTCCTCAGTGCGCACCGGGACTGGGGTTCAGGTATCTCCAGGAGCCGGAGCCTGTGAAGGGAAGGAACAAAGCTGAACCAAACGAAAGGCAAGCTGTTAGGGGGAAAACCACATCTCTGTGGATATCATCTGCTGACACTTTCAGCCGAGAATACTGCAGGGAAAGCCGCCAGCCCTGTGTCGGGGGGTGTGTGTGGAATGTAGGAGGGTATGCTCCTCTGCCCCCGCACCACACGTGGGGCCAAGGTTGCTGCACACCCCGCACAGCCTCCGCGGACCGCACACCCCGCACGTTGCAGGGCTGCACATGCCGCGCCGGCGTGCAGGGACACACACAGGGACACCCGCAGGCACACACACATAGCGCCTCTGCCCGGGGCACGGGGAAGAGCATCCTGTTTCTTCGGGGTAGCAACACCCCCCCTTACACTGGCAGGGGGGAGTCCTGGCGTGCTGCTCTGTGTTGGAGCCCGGTACCCCGAGCTGGGGGTGTGACCGATGCTTCCCGGGGCTGGAGCCTGGCATTGCGAGCTGAGGCGGAGTGGGGTGCCCGGGGCTGAAGCCCGGTATCCCAAGCTGGTGGGGTTGCTAGAGTACGGTTCCCCAAGCTGGGGGGTGCCCGGTGCCTCCCGGTGCCGCCGGTTGCTGACGGGGGGGCGGCGGGGCAAGGCCGCCTTGTTCTGCGGGCGGTTGTGATGTGGCAGCAGGTCCGGGTCACGTTGCCGGCCCTGTGCTCGTACCAGAGACGGGATTAGAGAGGAGGCTGCCAGTGCCGCCGCCGGGGAGCGGGGGCTGCGCGGGCTCTGCGCGGGAGCACAGGGACGGGGGGAGCGGGCTGGGGGGTTCCCGCCCCGAGGCTGCCGCCGCCGGTCACGCTGCTCCGGTGCGAGTCCTCTGCCAAAGTCACCCCCGCGCCCCGCAGGGATGCGGGCTGTTCGTCAGGAGAGCAGCGGCGAAATACAGACCTGTTTGTATTATAAGTTTATATATAAATATATATAATACGTATATGGATCTATATTCACCTATATATGTCTCTATATGCATATATCTATGTCTCCCTATATGCATATATATGCAACCTATATGCATATATATATATGTCCATATATGTATAATGAACGATTTGGCCGCGCTCTGGCGTTGCGGGCAGACCCAGCTCCCGAGCAAAGGTCGGGCGGGAGCGCCCCGACTGCCACCGCCGCACCGCAAACACGCGTGTGCGCGCGTGTTCGTGCCCATGCCTCCATGCACATACAGAAAAGGTATTCCAAACGTGACACACACACACCCTCTCCCACCCCCCGGAGAGAGGGTGGCGGCTGCTTTGCCTTATGAGCAGCCGGAGGGGTGGACGGGGAACGGGGAGCTCCGCTGGACAGGGACAGCTGGGGTCACTGAGGCTCGGTCCTCCTTGGGGATGTTTTCCGCCGGGTGGGGGGGGGGGGGGGGGGGGCGGGGGGGAGCGCCTCTCTAAATACAAATAAAATAATAAAAATAATTAAATTATACCAAATTATACCAATAATAAAATAATTATAATTAAAATAATAAAATAATGGAAATAATAAAAGTAATACAATAATACAACTAATAAAAATAAGAAATAATAAAATAATGGAAATAATAAAAAGACAATAATAATGGCTATGATGACGGTAACAGTAATAACACGGGGAAAGCCGGTGTCTCGCAGGATAGCCAAGAGCGGGGACCACCAACCCCCTCCACCTCCCCAGACAGCCCCGGAGATCGCCTCCCCCTATCCCTCTCCGGCACCGCCCCGGCACCGCCCGCGGCACCGCCCCCCGCCCTCCCGGCGCGCGCCGCACGTGAGCCGGGCGCGGGGCGGGCTGGCGGCGCGCGTGCCCCGCGGGCAGGCACGGCGCGGCGGCGGCGGGTGCAGGGCTCGCGGCGCAGCGTGTGCTGCGGGCGGGGAGCGGGAGCGAGGCGGGAAAGGGAGGGGGGGAGGGAGAGGCGACGGCGGGGGCAACGGGCGGGGGGGACACACGACGAACCACCGCACGCTTTCGCCACTGCACGGGAGAGGGGGACGGAGGCTGCATGTGCGCAGGGTCGCTCGCAGATCTGCGAAGAGTGATCTCAGCATCCCGCAGGCTCAGTCAAAGGCAGCGACGAAACATCAACCGCTGCCAGACATGGATGAAGGAATCTCGCGCTTGCCGGAGAGGCAGCTACTGGAGCACAGGGATTTTATAGGGTAAGACGCCAGGGCAGTGAGATCCCTGTCTCGTGTCTCTACGGCGGTTCGTCTTCTTGAGAAAGTGCGACGAAGCGCTGGGAGCAGAGCCCGCAGCCCGGCGCTGCGCGGGGCTCGCCTCCCTCTCTTGCCCGGCGCTCGGGGTCTGCCCACTCGAGGAGGTGCTCTTGCCGATGCTGGATCTTTGTGTTTTCCCCCAGGCTGGACTACCCTTCCCTGTATATGTGCAAACCAAAAAGAGGCGTGAAGAGGGACGACAGCAAGGTAAGAATAAGTTTCTGAGGCTGTTCTCGCTTAATTGGGGTTCGCAGCTTCACTCCCAGGAACATCCCCGGCGCTGGGCTTTTAACTTCTCTCCGCACTGCAAAGCGGGTTTACGAGCTAGCTAGCACGGCGGGGAGAGCGGTGCCGGGGCGATAATTCGCGCGGCATGTGGTAGGCATGACATTTGTTTTGGTTCTGATCGCCGTTCCGAGGGACTCGCTCTGTCTAACCCTTGGCTTTTCCGGGATTTTGCTAATTAGGAAACGTACAAACTGCCACATCGACTGATAGAAAAGAAGAGGCGAGACAGGATTAACGAATGCATTGCCCAGCTGAAGGATTTACTGCCCGAGCATCTGAAATTGACGGTAAGGTGCAGAGAAGCCTATATATATCTTTGTGCGTGTAGATGCGCCCGCTGCGCAGCCCCCGGGGCGGTGGGGACACGGGACTGCGCAGCCCCCGGTCTGGCCCTGGCCGTGACGTCCCTCGGGGGCCGGGCTTCCCTGGCCGTGACGCCCCTCGGGAACCGGGCTCCCCTGGCCGTGACGCCCCTCGGGAACCGGGATCCCCGAAGCCACGGAGGCGGTGTTTGGCGGTAGCTGAGCGTGTCGGGAGGTAGCCAAGCCGCCCCCTTCCCTTGCCTTTGCAGACGCTGGGACACCTGGAGAAAGCGGTGGTGCTGGAATTGACTTTGAAACACTTGAAAGCGCTGACAGCCTTAACGGAGCAGCAGCACCAGAAGATCATCGCTTTGCAGAACGGTAAGCGGGCACCGGGGGCAGGAGGTGGGGAGCGGGGTACCCCCCGCCGGAGCCGCGGGCAAACTCTTGTGTTCCCTGCAGGGGAGCGGTCCATGAAGTCTCCCGTGCAGGCCGACCTGGACGCCTTCCACTCGGGCTTCCAGACGTGCGCCAAGGAAGTGCTGCAGTACCTCTCCCGCTTCGAGAGCTGGACCCCCCGCGAGCAGCGCTGCGCCCAACTCCTCGGCCACCTGCACTCCATCTCCTCGCAGTTCCTCCCCGGCCCCCAGCTCCTCTCCCCGCCGCCGGGCCCCCTCAGCAAGGGATCCTCCTCCTCTTCCTCCTCGCCGCCTGCCCCGCCCTGCGCGCCGGGCCACAAGGCGGAGGGCCAGGCTAAGTGCGTGCCCGTCATCCAGCGGACTCACGCCGCTGAGCCCAGCGCCGAGACCGACACGGACACGGACAGCGGCTACGGCGGCGAGGGCGAGGCGCGCCCCGAGCGCGGCCCCGCAGCGCCGCTGCCCGCCCTGGCCATCAAGCAGGAGCCGTCGGGGGACGAGGCGCCCCCCGCGCCCAAGCGGCTGAAGCTGGACCGCGGCGGCAGCCCCCTGCCTGGCGCGCCGGGGCTGGCGGCCAGGGGCGCGGAGGCGGCGGCGGCAGCGGCTGCAGCGCTGGTGAGACCCGACGCCGCCCTGCTGGGCTCGCTGATGGCCCTGGGGGCCGGCGCCGGCGGGGCCCCCTTCGGACAGCCGACGGCGGCCCCTTTCTGCCTGCCCTTCTACTTCATCTCTCCCTCCGCCGCCGCCTATATGCAGCCCTTCCTGGATAAAGGCAGCCTGGAGAAGTATCTCTACCCCGCCGCCCCCATCCCGCTCCTCTACCCGGGTATCCCCGCCCAGGCAGCCGCCGCCGCAGCCGCCGCCGCTGCCTCCTTCCCCTGCCTCTCCTCCGTGCTTGGCCCCACCGAGAAGGGCTCCCCCGCGCCCCACCTCCCGCACCCCTTCGCCGCCGCCGAGACCGGCGAGGATGCCGAGCCCGCAGCCGCCGAGGAGCCGGGCGCCGAGGGCCCGTGAGCCGCCGCCGGCCGGGAGTCCCCACGCGGGCTCCCCGCCGCCGCCACCCTCCCATCGGACTGGCGGGGAGGGGCCGGCACCTGCGCCCCCGCTTCCCTAGGGAGGGCAGGGCGGTGCCGGGAGCTGGAGGGGTGCCGGGAACCGCGTCCCGGGCCGGGGGAGCTCCGCGCCCCGGTGCCGAGGCGGCTGGTCCCGGCGCTGCCTCCCGCAGAGGGACTGGCAAGGATAAAATTTGCTACTCAGTATTTTTTTAATGTTTGGCTTTATAAGTGCATAAATATGTTAAAGAAAAAAGAAGAAGGAAGAAAAAAATTAGTAAGGCTACTTAAGGATACTTTTTTTCTCTCTATAAGGTAACTTAAATGTTGCACCTTATTTGGAATGGGTTGATACAGTGTCTCTAAGTCCCGCTTAGGAACTTGCACTTGTTGTCCGGGAGACCTGGGTGGGCTCGGGGTGAAGGCGAGGGACGAGGGGCAGAGCCCAGCGCCTGTGCTAGCACTTTACTGAGAACCGGAGTGAGGAGGGACTGACCCTGATCCCAAACCTGCAGTGCCTTGGTCACCCGGGGGTGCCGCCGGCTCCAGCGAGTTTTGGGTGCAAGGGAAGGAGGGCCAGGCCCGTTATGTAACCTTGCGTTTATTGGAGAATTTGGTTTTGGTGAAGGTATACAGGTGTGGCAAGTGCATTTGTTCCCACCCTGTCTTTTATTTAATTCAGTAGGTTCCCCAGAGATTCCCCCCGCCCCCGAACCTTGCTGTATAAAATGAATGTTGCTGCACTGAACTACAAAAAGAAGCCCCTTTCTCTCCCCCAAGAAAACACAGAGTGACTCGTCAGCCTAAACTCATTTTATCCTACATTCCGAATGACACAAACTGGAGGCCATAGGTAGACACTTCACTGTGCAATCAAAAATGATTACATTGGTTGGGGTAAGTTTTCCTTATGGCTTCTCCCCTCATCCCGTGCTCAAACATCACGATTTCCCTTTCTGGAGACAAACCAGACGCCAGATAATCACGCAGATAAAGCTTTTATAATAAGGCTTAAACCAAGACCTTGCCTAGATATTTTTAGTTTGTTGCCAAGGTAGCACTGTGAGAAATCTCACTTGAATGTTATGTAAGAGGTGAGACACAACAGCCTGGCGAGGAGCGAGTACGTGTCCGGGGTCTGTCAGTCCGTTCGGTGCATCTGCTGCTGCTGTTGCTACTGTTTGCCTCAAACGCTGTGTTTAAACAACGTTAAAAAAAACCTAGCCTACAGAGTGGCTGTATGTAAATAGTTGTTAATACATTCAATTAATGATGTCTGACATGCTATTTTTGTAGGGAGAAAATATGTGTTAATGATATTTTGAGTTAAATATCTTTTGGGAGGATTTGCTGAAAAAGTTGCACTTTTGTTACAATGCTTATGCTTGATTCAAGCTTATGCTGTCTTAAATTATTAAAAAAATAAATCCTGTCTGCAAGAAACCAGCTGTTTTAGAACAGTTTAGTATGTGATATATTAGAAATCAATCTTTATATTCAGTATTTTCCAGCACTCCATGAATTCTATTATCTAAATATTTCCACACTATTTTGTGAATTAAAAAAATTCTTACTAAGGAATAAAAACTTTAATACACAAAATGGGGTTGTCTACTAATTAAAAATCTTACAATAATACATAATGATGGGTTCATTGAGCTCCAAAATGTACGTGTGTGGCCGATGGTAATCATTTAATGCCTTTTTACATTTCTCATCTGCGTTTGAATTTGCTTGGTTTCTTTTAGCTGACTTTAGCAAACTCCGTTTTAAGATACACATTTCACAAAGTAAAGTGTGAAGCATGCATGTGGAACATATGTCTTTCTTCCTGACATCTACTTTTTCCTCTTCGCAAAACATTAATTTTTATCTTTAAAATTAACACTCTACATCCCCGGTGCTGCCTGGAAGCTATCTTTGTTCACAATGAGCAAACTTTACAGTTTGTTTGACAATCCAATGATGTATCATAAACTCTGGAGGAATGATGTATGTCCCAGCTTGGAAATCCTCTAGGAAACTGAACATTTTGGGAGGGGAGGGCAGGAGGGGGGAATAGAGTGGTAGAAGACAAGTAATTCATAGCATGGAAATACAGCACCCTAAAGACTTCCACAGATGTAATATTTGAGCTGCAGATCACCTTTTCTTTCAAAAATTCTTCCTGTTCCAGAGAAATAAAATTAAGAAAACCCTCAAACAGTAGCCAATGTTTATGTAAGAGAGAAATATAAAGGAAGTATCTTGTGCTCCCTCTACTGGCTCTCCAATAACAATGCGTCTGTACTCCTAGCTACGCTGACAACCAGCAGAGTTAGAACACAAATCTAAGAAAACTCTTAAGACTTGTATTGATTCCAGCAGTCCTTTAAAATCTAGGAGGAATTATAAACTGGGTGAAAAATAAACGCTCCCTTTAAACTGTTCAAATGATATTGTTAAGGAATAGGTATACATCTTTTCATATGGAAGGTATAGTAAAATTGATTTCTATTTGAAAGAGCTACAGGAAGGCTATGTGTACAAATACCAATGGACACATAGAAGTCCTTTTTCCATAAAGTGATGATAACGGACCAAAGGCCGCTACATTGCATCAGAATACCTCTTGAAGTCAATTGAAGTCTGACTTCAGTTGTCTTTGGATCCTGTTCTGCACCCTGTGTTATCACAGGAATGAAAGTGAACTGGGTTCAACCCTTCAGCTCAGTAACTCGTCAACCACTTCACTTTGACCTGCATACTTAAATGGCTTAACTCTCGTTACATGGTCAGAGTTACACTGGGACGAACGTGCTTATAAGCACCAACTCCTCACACTGGGCAGCTAGTTTGCCTTACTGACCATGACAACCTTCCTCCCACTTTACTATACCCACAGAAAGGGCAAAGCCACAAGCACTTTTTAACAAAATCATAAGCCTCATGAACAACTTGTATGGTTGAAACATGAGCGTGGGCCAGGCTTTACACTTTTCTTTCAAACTTCCTGCCTTTGGGAATAGAAATCAGTTTAGATTTCTTTGGGCTATAAACCCAGATCCTTATAGGGTTTTTATCAATTTCAGTATTTACCATGTACAATAATGGGAAGGCTTATTTTTATTAGCCCTTGAATCAAATGTGCCAAATGACTTCATGCAAAGTTGCAGCATCAGTGGAGTCTATTAAATTTTATTACATAAAACATAAAGACAAAATACGCGTGTTCAGATAATACCAATGCCTAACAAAAGCAAAAAGGTTTTTAAAAAGTTTATAATTGAGGCTGATAAACTCACTGCTGCTGGAAGCAAGAGGCAAATGACAGGAGGGACTCAAGAGACAGCTTTAATTATTAAATTCCAGGCTTCCTCAGATCACTTTGGAACCTAAATCAAATTATATGTTTTGTATTTTCTTGAGGTGAGAAAAAATCATAAAAGCAATGGACAACAGCTTGACAAGCTCATACATACACTAAAGTGCAAATATGTATTATCAATGCTTGTTATTTCCTACCTACTTTCTCCAACTCTATGATATATAGATTGTCATCTGCGTTTTCCAAGTGGCAAAAGTGCTGGACTGGATGCTGCATTTATTGTGTACACTTGAGTACATACTCTATTTTCTCATAAACCACAAGATAAGGGATGTTAATTGGCAAATGTATTTTCCTAAGCAATAAACTTTGAAAATGGGTCTCATTTATGCCATATATTATGGTGGCATGAAAGGCTCCATTATAGTGTGTTAAATAAACATGGTTAAGATTGTTAAACCAATGGAAGGCAATATCATGTGCCTCCCACTGAAGGCAATGAAAGTTTTATGTTTGGGAGGATTACAGTTATTGAACTCAAATTGACTATCAGCCCTGCTTAAGAAAGGCCTGACCTACCAATTAAGCCAATGTGCGTCCTTTTCTCAAGCATAACTCGCTTTGGAGTAAGTTTTAAGTCTATTTTTTAGGGCTTATTATTTAATTTTCACTCCTAGTCAGTCTGCCATGGGTCTCCTAACATATTTCCTTTTCAAACATCAGCTCCTGGAGTCATGTGATCTCTGCCTTCTTTGAGAAGTTTCCTGCCTGCTAGTTGCAGAAATGAACTTGAAAGCATGACCTCAAAGAAAGCAAGTAACAAAAATGCCAAATTTACTCTCTATAAAAAATTTTTTTAGAGCCAGTTTCTCTCCAGAAAGTCTGAATCTCTGCTTACTATCTCTGGTTATACTGCAGTTGCAGTAGCTCACTGCAAAGCAGCAGAGAGAAGCCAGCAGCTCACCTGCCACTAGTAGTGGCCATGCAAGTCCTAGACAGATATGGGCTGGATGTGTACAAGGGTGAGCTGCCACTGCCACTTCACTCTCTGCATCCTGTGGCTACAGCATTTCAGCCTCTGCCAAGCTGTCACAAACACTAAACTCATCGCAGCCTCAATTGTGGGAGTGCCACAGGCTGCACGGTGCTGCCCTGCCCCAGGCCAAGTGTTAGAAGCTGTTCTGCCTCACTGAACTCACGGGGAATCCAGTGGCAGCACACCTGCTGCCCTTTCCTGGGGTGCAAGCATGTCTCTTCCTGCCCGGCACTCCTGCTGCACCCCAGAGGAAACAGGTCAGGCCTGGGACAGGCAGGAAGATGCGACCTTGTGTTTTGGAAAGCAGGGGCTGTGATCCCAGGAAGATCTATCGGGCCTTGAGGGCCTGGGGAGAGTTCTTTTCCTACCTCCATAAAGGTGTGCTGGTTGTTGGGGTTTTTTACCTTTATATATTTTTAAAGCTCAATTTCCCTGTCCTCATTTGCCCTGTTTTAGTTTAAAAGCAGGTACACTGATTTTCACTAGTCTTCACAGATTTTTTTGACCTCAGCTGAGGTCTTCTGGGATCAAATTAGAAATGTGGATTTGCTCCTTATTAGAAACATATCTACATTCTCTTTCCCCTCGCAGTTTATCACAGTGAGCTGCTTGATCTCACAGAAACTACGTGGTATGAACCAGTGCAAATCTTCGATGTGTGCTTTTGGAACTGGTCCCCTTGATACTCCAATATGAGCAGTTCCCTGAGTGCAGACCCGCAGCCAGAAAAGGGAATCAACTCCTAATTCCATCTTTCTTGTTCTGCTCTCAGAGCTCAAAGGTGAGTCTAGCTCTCATTCTAAAATACTTTCACCCAGTCCAAAATTCAGAGAAACAGTTACTAAAAAAGAAACCCTTGCAGCCAAGTCATTCTCACAACCAAGCAGTTTCTGAAGAACAATCTCAGGAAAAGAGCTGTGTAAATATGACACCTTCTTACTCAGCACAAAATTGGTTCCCCGAGTGTGTTTGGAATCATACCTGCACTATAGAGCCAACTGAGCTGACAGATACTGAAGCAGATTCTATTCTCGCTGTACTTCATCAACAAAATTGCTAAGGCTCCAGCCCTGCAGTTGGTGGCAGGCAGGCACACTGTTTTGCTTACACATAATGCTGTTTGCAAAGAAACCCATCTGCATAGGACCAATACTCCATCTGCATAGTCCTAGTTACAACATTCCTTAGAGCCCACTGAATTGACTTCAGATTTGGATCCTGTGAATAGTGATCCTGATTAGTATTTCCATGTTACGGACATCACAGCTTCCAGTACAATTTCTAAGACTGGACCCTAGGTTTCAGCTGCAAAACCTACTTTTCCTTTTGACTGGAGTATGACTGTCTTCATCAAAAACAAATGGAAACAATTATAAGCCACTGAGGGCAGACTCTGTAAAAATAAGGTAGCCTATGATGCAGAAAGCAAGGTTTTCTTGGCAGCAAGATCTCCAAATGTGTTTGCAGGACTAGCAGTCACACAGAATGTCTTGTTTTTTTAATATGGAAGTCAAACTCTTTCATTCTGCAAGTGACTCTGAGAGGCTGGAAAGAATGGTCCTCCTAAAGGAAGGACAAGCTGTGCTTGAAAAGAGGTTGTTTTAAATACTCAGCTCATCTGCATTTGTGCAGACTATGGAAGAGGCAAAGCTGTACAGCAGCACCTCTGAGTGTGTGGCTGGCTGCGCACCTACCTCTCCGTGCTTGTACACACATGCATTAATGCTGGACAGCAATTCTGGGAGACACAGGCATGGAACCTGAGGGGGGAAAGAGGTCATTCAGGTTATTTTGTCGAAGAATCACGTGCATTCCCTTCAGAGTCTTGCACAGACACCCAGAAGGCTGGCGATAGCTGGTGGGCCACCAAAGGATGGGAACAGTTCTGCTCAGAGGTGGGTCTGCCACACAGGAGACCCCTGCAGCCAGGGCTAGCTCTGACATACACACACACCCCACACCCCTTTCCCCAACATGATTGAGAGCAGCCCTGCAGAGAAAGAGTTGGGGGTGCTGGTTGATGAGAAGCTTGACATGAGCTGGAAATGTGTGCTCTCAGCTCAGAAGGCCAACTGTGCCCTGGGCTGCATCAAAAAAATCGTGGCCAGCAGGTTGAATGAGGTGATCCTCCTCCCTCTACTCAGCTCTCATGAGACTCCACCTGGAGTATTGTGTCCGGTTCTGGAATCCCCAACACAAGAAGGCTATGGAACTGTTGGATTGGGTCCAGAGGAGGATTACAAAGATGATCAGAGGGCTGGAGCTCCTCTGCTATGAGGGCAGGCTGAGAGAGTTCGATTTGTTCAGCCTGAAAAAGAGGAGGCTCTGGAGGGACCTTATAGAAGCCTCCCAGTACCTGAAGGGGCTACAGGAAAGCTGGAGAGGGACTTTTTACAGGGGCAAGTAGTGACAGGGTGAGGGGGAATGGCTTTAAATTGGAAGGGATTGGATTTAGATGAGACATTAGGAAGAAATTCTTCACGATGAGTGTGGTGAGGCACTGGCACAGGTTGTCCAGGGAAGCTGTGGATGCCGCCTCCCTGGAAGTGTTCAAGGCCAGGTTGGATGGGTCCTTAAGCAGCCTAGTCTGGTGGGAGGTGTCCCTGCTCATGGCAGCGGGGGTTGGAACTGGGTGGGCTTTAAAGTCCCTTTCAACCCAAACCGTTCTATGAGTCTATGATTCCGTGATACTTTCTATGATTCTGATTCTAATTCCCTCCTCCAGGGCTCCGCGGGATGGCCGGGATCGCAGGGAGAGCCGCCTCGGCCGCTTCCCAGGCGATAAAGCCGCCCCCCCCCCCCCCCCGCTCTCTCGCCTCAGCCCGAACACCCCGTCCGCCCCTGAGGCAACCGGAGGCACCCAACGGCCCGGTCACGCGCGCGCACACGTGACTCCCCCCCTTCCCCGCCTCCCGGGCCGCGCACGCTGCCCGGCACGTGCGCGCGGGGCCGCGCCGGCTCCAGGCGGGGAGGGGAGGGGCGGAGGGAGGGAGGGACGCGGCAAGGAGAGGGGGCGGGGCCGCGGCGGTCCCCTGGTCACGGGCGCAGGAGCTGCTGATGCCGGAGCAGGCTGTATTCCCGCTATACCTTCACCAACAAAAGCGCTAAGGCTCCAGCCCTGCGGTGAGTGGCAGGCAGGGTTTTGCTTACACGTAATGCTGGTTGCAAAGAAGCCCACCTGCACCGGACCGGTTACAGCGGTACTTAGAGCCCACCGAGTTGAGTTCAGGTTCACTGCCGGCGTCACCTTAGGTGGTGAGGGCTACCTCAGGAGAAGGGGATTGAGGGTTCCTAGGGGACGACGATTTGGGGTACCAGTGTGGATTTGGGTTAGGGTGTGTGTGTGGAGTTATAATCATATAATCACGGAATCACAGAATGCCCTGAGTTGAAAGGCGCCCACAGGGATCATCAAGTCCAACTCCTATCCCTGTACAGGACAACTCCAATATTCACACCATGTGTCTGAGGGCATTGTCCAAATGCTTCTTGAATGTTGTCAGGCTTGGTGCCGTGAGTGCTTCCCTGCGGAGCTGTTCCAGTGCTCCACTACCTGCTGGGTGAAGAACCTTTTCCTAATATCCAGCCTAACCCTCCCCTGGCACATCTTCCTGCCACTGCCTTGGGTCCTATCATTGGTCACCAGAGAAGAGATCAGCACCTGCTCCTCCTTCCCTTGTGAGAAGGCAGTAAACATCTATGAGACCCCCTCTCAGTTTGCTCCAGGCTGAGCAGACCAAGTGACTTCAGACTGTCCTCATATGACTTTCCCTCTAGACCCTTCACCAGCTTTGTGTCCTCCTCTGGACACTCTCGGTTAGTTTGATGTCCTTTTTATACTGTGGTGTCCAAAACTGAACACAATATTCAAGGTGGGGCCTCACCAGTGCGGAGTAGAGCAGGATTTGGGGTGAGTTGGGTGGATTTGGGGTGTCTGACAGCACTGCTTTGGGAGATTTGGGTGGTGGTGTGGGCTCTGGCAGGGATTTGGTGTCCCTGTGGTGATTTGGGGTGTAAGGGTGGGCTAAGCCTGCTCCCCGCATCTTCCTGTGCCTCCTTGTCACCCTCATCTCGCAGCAGGGGACTGGGGGTTATTTGGGGCTCAGGAAGGGGCTCTGAGCAATGCAGGGCTCTGGGGGGGTCCCATTTTCGTCAGCTCTTCAGGGCTCAGTTGCCCAGGAGCCGTCTCGGTAGCTCCGAATGCCGGGCCAGCAGGTAAACACGTTACATGGGTCACTAGGTCTTTGGCGGCCCCGTGTGGGTTTCATGGCTTGATGGGTCTTGTGAGGAAACTGAATTTGCCTTTGTTCCACCAAGCACCCTGCCCTGAGCGTACCGTGTACGTGCAGTGGAGTGGCACTCGTGGCCTTTGGACTGTGTCTGTGGGGCTCATAACGCCAGCTATGTCACTACAGATTAGGGGAGATGATAAATTTCAGCACTGCCCTGGGGCAGCATTCAAGGTTTAAAACAAGGTGAATCTGGAGTCCTGGCATTCAAGAGGTTTGCTCAATGTATTTTGAGCAAACAGTGCAATATTATGCAGGTGTGGACTAATTCTGCTTTCTTGTACAGAAAATAACAAGGACCAAGAGGTTTATAGCCCTTGAGGGCATCAGCTGGAGGGCTAATAAACTGTGATCAGGGAACAGCTACTAGATTCATTTATCTTCACTAGTCTTTACTTTGATTCTTCTCAAATATTGTTACTGTGAAAGTAACTCTGTGGATACAAGGAAAGCATGATCTGTAGGGGAAAGGCAAGATGTTTTATTAATACAGCCAATGCCACTGGAAAAGCAGACTAGTTTTCAAGCACCCCTGTCTTTTTGTAGCTTCACAGAAGGACTTTAGCCCTGGCAGTGCTTAACTCCCTAGCAGAATCTGTTACATGTTTTATATATCTGAACTTTTTATTTCTTTAGGAGCTGCCAGTCCTGCCCATCACATAGCCAGTCCTCCCATGTATACGTGCTCCTGAGACGTACCCCTAGAGCACAAGGCTGGAGGACCACAAATGGTACACCATAGACCCTCCTTCTCCACCACAGGCTGGTGCTGGGCCAGGGAAAAGCATTGATACCAGCCTCAGCAGCTCTTGCTTATTTGTTTCTGACTGCAGCCAAGAAGCCCAGAGCTGTCATCTGTCCGGGCCGTAGCGTAATCCTGCTGCCACTCACAATGACACGGTCTGGACCCAAACGCTGCCAGGTTCTGCATGAGAGCCACAGCCACCCGGCGGGCAGCTGCCTGTGACATGAATTTACCACAGCTGATGGGATCAGAAGAGAGCCGTACAAACTAGATAATAGGACATATCTGTACCCCCTGCCCACTCTGGCGATGATCATTCACTTCTACTCAGATCTCAGCTGGAAAGCCTTTCACAGAGGTAGATGCACAAATCAGTGGGTGTTTTCAACAGCTGAACTAGTTTTGCCACCTTTATTTCCAAACCGATGGCAGTGGCAGCCCTCACCGGGTGACAGGGCGGGCTGCAGCTGGAGGCACCTATTGGACAGCACAGAAAGATCAGAAGATAACGCAGTCATCTGAGAGGAGAAACCTACATTCAAGCCCCGCTTTGCAGCATGTTTATGCATTTTGTGTTACAAAAAAATGTACCTTCACAGGAGCTGGGGCAGAAACTAGCGCTCCAGTTTCCTCTTCCACAAGACCCTAATCAATAGGCTAAAGCTATTTCTCAGTGAGTTACTGCTTAATTGTTCTGTGCAAACTAGGGCAAGATCCACAATGGAGACAGTACACACATCTCAGAACAGCTTTTGGTCAGGGCTTTCCCACAGGGAGTGGGAGAGGCAGAGCTGAACCTCCCTGGAGGAGAAATACTCAATCTCAATCACCTACTGAGAAAGAAATATTCTAGTTACTAAACTGTTATTTAAATGGAGGGCTGCTTCTCTTACAGCTGCATCTTTTTGTGTGAAGAGTGGTGCCCTCTGTTGTTCTAGAGAGAAGCTGCTGTCAGTTAGGGAGGGAAAGCATGAACATGAGATGGTTGGCTTTTTTTTTCCAGTACTACAAACTCTTAGAAATGCTCTATTTTTGATAAACAGGCAGTTTGCTGGGTCTGTCATACTGAATGCACTACAATTGGAATTTCAGTTTCCAGAGTGAAGTTGGGAAGGAGTCACCTGTAGAGGAGTATGTACCAACATGAGTAGGAGCAAAACTATTTAATAACACACTGCTTACAAAATAGAAAAGATGTATAGAATAAGGAAGAACTGCTTACTGCAGGTGCTGCCAATGTAACTGAAGAGTATGGGAATGTTTGTGGGTAATGGTTAGAGTTAAGGATGCCTGTGCATCCTTCAACATCTGATATCTAAGAGAGCAGCTACCGTAGTCCAAAAAGGTGCCACCATTAGATAATCCTCATGGGCGTTCCTAGTCCACCTGTAAAGAAAAATGTGTTTGTGTGAACCTGGGCTGCACCTGTTCCTGCTCTTTGGTACAACAGAAAGAAGTTTTGGATTGTAATTTGTTCTACAGAGCAGAGAAATAAGAAAATAAAGATATATCCATCTGTCTGCAAAACGTGAAGTGGCTTTGCAAAATGCCTAACACAACTGGTCACAGGGCCAATTCCAGTGTTGTAAATTACAAGGTAAGTACAGTTATTTAAAATGACCTTTGAGAGTAATCTGTGTGCCATGCCCCAGGGGCCATCTATGGGAAGCGTGCTCCCATCAGTGTCCTGCCAGGCCCAGAAGGTATTTCCAAGAGTCCAGCTGTTTGCTGTGATTGCTGAACATGCCGAGTTTGCAATAACTGTTTTTAAAAGTACACAGTAATGTCATAGAGTTGCTTCAGTTTAGTAACCTCAGGGCAATACATTCAAAAGGGTGGAGGGCAATTCATTTGCCTGTTGAGTCAGTGAGAAGGTACTGCATGTCCCTTCCTTTTCTTTTATTCCAAGATCATCTGTATCTTCTCCAGGAAAAACACTGCCTGATCAAGAACGGCACCCTAGTAGTTTAGGGCTACCCTAGCATTTTCTCTTGAGGATGCAGTCAAGCCTGTAAAGAGGGTATCTCTTCCCTTTCCCTGGATGTTCCTGATGTGTGACAGTGCCTTCAAGATGCACGCCTGCACCTTTCACTGAATGCACCTCACATTACAAAACAGCCTCAACCTTCTGGCTTGGCCAGGAGGAGCAGAAAGGCAGTTCAGAACCACTGCCTTACAATTGCATGCTGCACAGCTGAGAGTCCTTTCTTCCTTCTGATCTATTCCTGTTATCAGTACTGTGAGGCAGGTGAAACTGCAACTCAGCCATGCAGTAGTAAACTGTAGCAGGATCACCACTGTGAAATGTAACCCTTTTTGGATGTATGGTTTCAAACCACTGTAGTTTCTTGGGTGGCTTCAAATCTAAATATAATAACAGTTGGCTTTTTCTAGCAAAACAGGTAACTCATGTGCTGATAAGAAAAGTGATAAATACAATTACCTGAAGAAGAAATGAGAAGACTCAAATTTCTAACCCAAAACACAGACACTCCAGAACTGCATAATAACCCTCAGTTACCGCCTAATCTTCCAGCACTAATCAGACACAGAGGCAGTGAAATGCAGTTAGCCCATCCCATGCATTAGAGAGTATGTGCATTTCTACAGCCAAAATGACACAGAACAATGCCAGGAAGATTTCCCTTGTTCTTAGTTTAGGCTCTAAAAATATTTTACATCATAAAGGTTAAGAAGAGAGGGAGGTAACTGGAATCTTGATGAGCTGCACTATAAGAAAACACAAATGTTATACTTAACCTAGAATAGCTTATTATTATTGTTGTTAATTTGAACTTCCCTGCTTTGCAGTCCCTGCCAAAATCTTAAAATACATTGGTTTAATTCTGCAAGGAGATTAACTCCTTCTGCATAAACTGAAACAAATGTGCTAAAATCCATGGTAGAGGAAGACATTAATTTTGCAGAGTAAAGCTTTACATTTAAAACAGACTAATTAGATCTCAAAGGTAAGAACTTTATTGGTTGACCTTAGCGCAACACTTGCAAAAGGGGAGATTAAGAGTTGCTTCTTCTGAACTGCTTACATTGTTTAGTTTGGAAGGGAGATAAATCCTCTGCTATCAGGAAGAGGTTTAACCTCTGACTGAAGGTTTAGGGAAAGCTTCCCCTTCGAGTAGCTTATGTTGGTAACTGCAGACCAAGGGTACTGCTTACTGTTGAGCTGCCTGTGCCCATTCAGTTCTTGCTATAGAGACACGAGGCTGAAAGCTAGACCAGATGGCCCTCCAGCCTGACCGAGCCATTGTGGGACAACTGTTGTGTTTGGGAGTGATCAGAACAGATTTTTTAGTGAGAGATCCATATACAAAAGTAAGTACATGGAGAAGAAGGGCACGTATTCCTTCTGTGAAAGCTCTTCACCTCCCTAGGCCTTAGTTTCCCAAGCTGATAAATGGTTAATGATATTTTATGACTTGACTACCTACACATATACGTGTGTGTGTAAATGAAAATGTATATGCTTGGGGTCACTGCTATTCCATGTGATAGTAACATAAGGAGATAGTTTTTATTTCTCAGGAATGTTAGGCAGTGTTCCAACAATGAACAAAGATATGTCAGCAAGCAATTTCACTGGGTACTCACATTTTTGAGGCTACTGAGACTGGTTTTATGGTCGCTCACTGTGCCCAAAGTATGTACTTGTCCTGTGTGACTGCACACCTATGGCAAGCCAAGTCCATTTTTCTTACCAAAGGACAGATATGTTCCTAGAAGTAGGAGCTTCCTGCTATACAGTCCCTCAGATGATTATGGACAAATATCAGCAAGAATTTTATTGAACAGGACACGAGATAAGACACTGTGGGACTGATAATTTATTGTCTTATGAAATGCTGGCAGCTGTACTAATTATTACCTACATGGGTTCAGATGGCAACATGTTAAAATGAGCTTCAATCTTGGAATGGAGCAGTAGGATTGAGTATCTGTGCTAAGGTGTGCTGAAGGGTTCTCATTCTGTGCAGGTCTCCAGAGCAAGTGCAGCTAAGACGTTTGTTAGTTAATTAAATCATTGGGAGCATGTAGAAAACACTCTGGAACTGGGAAACAAGGAAAAAAGGCATCTTCCAACAATTTTAACTCTTGCACACTTTAACTCTTCAGCCCCTACTACCAAAGGGCACTTAGGTATCCACAGAAAACCGTGAAATGGCAGCCTGTCATGGTGGATTACTAGTTCCACATTGTTCAAACATCATCAGACTTGTGGAAACATTGCAACATTTAGGACCACCAAGCAAATCGTAGCCTGCTCAATCATTTCTATCGGTTAGGTAGATGCGCTCCCACGTAGCACTTGCAAAAGGATTTAGGCTGCCTCTGTAATATCACCACTTTGCAAGAAGAACAGAACTCAGCAAAAACTTTCAGGAGAAGGCTTTATTCCTTCACTTTCTTTTCTTTTTACCCCTTTAGAAAAAGAAATCCATTTAAAGCTAAACAAAAATTCACCTTCAGAAACCTCCATCTTCCCTCAGCAGGCCTGCATTGTGCTCTCACCATAAGGTAAAACTAACTCAGAGTGATTTCTGGTCATCCTCTTGGTACAATAGAAAAATATACTTCATTGCAGTAGTAGCTAGGTAGAACAGCCAAGATCAGGACCACATTGTGCTATATGCCAAACAAATAGGAAATGAGACGTTGTTCCCCACTGGGCCTGCAGTATATATAGACAAAGTCAAAGGGGATGAAGCAGTATTATCTCAAGCTTACAGCTGGGGGACTCCAATCCAGAGAGATTATAGTAGCTTGCCCAAGGTCACACACAGAAAATCTGCAGCAGAGCTGGGAAATGAAACAAGAGCTTCCTAGTCCCAGGCAAATATGCCAGGCACGGGATAAGCTTGAAAATAGAATGTTGCAACCCACAGCTGCACAGGTTTCAGAAACCTACCAGGCCTGAGCCCTCCTCACAGAAACTGCAGGAATCGCATCATTTGTGCATCAGCTATACACACGCTGTGACTATGACATGGTTCTTTGTAAGTATTCTTGTGTCCTTTCTGACAGAACATATTTAAAGACAGAATGTTGTATACACGATTTTCTATCATGTGCTATACATGCCTAGAAAATCTGCTTTTCAACTAGCTGCCTGGCTCTCCTGCTCCAGGCATGCCAGCATGTATTGCTGCCCTCTTGTGTAGATCTTGCTGTAATTGCAGTGTTGTGACAGAGTTGAGGGCCTGAGATTATCTGATGCCCTGCATCTAGCATAACCTTTCTCACCAGCCATACAGCCAATGGGCATTATTACTTTTCTCATTTAGCCATGTTGCTGTCTCATCCACACTTGTTTTGTACATGAGATCAGCTACAGGACAATGGAGAATCCAGGTCATAGTCTTGGTAACCAGGAAGCAGATTTGCTAGGTCAAGAGAACAGTTAAGACAACTTTATAGTAACAAAGCGTTGTTAAAGATCAGCTGGTGTTCTTGGGTTTCTCTTCAGCTTTCCAGAAGGGCCAGCTCTACCTCTCTGATCAATGTTCACCTGGGGTTGATTGTGACTGCTGAAGTCAAATCATCTTTTCTGGGCACAGAACATTTAATGAAAAGCAGTTTGGCACATCTGACAAAAGGAATATGTTATTGCAGGTTGTGACAGGTAGTAACTTATGAGAAGCTTCACAGGTGACAAAAAAGAAAATCAAGTTCTCCACTTAAAGGCCAGCATCCATTTTATTTTAGCAACAGTTACTGATGGTACCCTGTGATACCATGTCACTGGCTCTAAAGCTGGATGATTCCTTTCACTTCCCATCTCATGGGTAGTGAGACAGACTTGAGCGCAAATACAAATCAGATTAAAGGTGTTCTCCAGGGTGTACATCCCTCTTGTCTCCTCATCCTCTTTCTTCCCCCTGTTTTAACCAGAAGCGTGCTACCTTTTAAAATTCCCAAGCCAGTAATTATTGGTACTCATTTGTGTTTCACTGCACAAGGTTTTTTTAAAGTTGTCTTTTCATAAGTCCAGCTGGAGCTCTTCTGAATATTTTTCTTCAAACTTTCACTCATTAAAAAATCATGGAAAACTTTTCTTCCTTCCATCTCAAACCAGGATTGAATATTAAGATCTTTTATATTGCATTTTCTCACAAAGTCTGTCAATTACTTATTGCCTTCCTCCTATAAAAGTGCATAGCTGAAACAACAAGCATAGTGTATAGAAAGACACAGAAGGGGAATAGCTTGAACAATAGCATAATTCTGTATTTTGCAGCAACAGTATATACAAAAGCATGCTATTGGGGAACAAGCCAATATATAGGTAATTAATGAAATAATTACATTATGAGACAGGGGGTTGGGACATGGCCTGCAACAGTGACAAACTATGGTCCATTCATCAGTGTGTTACCATACAGGAATTTGTCCTGTTGATTTGCCTTCATATTGTTTTTGGAACTTTGCTTCTTCTTGATATACCTGGGACTCAAGAGGACTGGAAACTGAAATCAAAGTCTCACAGATTAACCTGTGTGGGCCAAAGCAAATATTGGAGATTAACACCTAACTGCCAGCTCTTGAAGTTGCAGACCCATTCTGCTGTAGCTGTATTTCACCTCCATCAACTTCTGAATGACTGAACAAGACAGCGTGATGACACTGTGATGAGACTCTCTCCACAAGAGATTAGAGAGATTCCTGCAGCCTTCTCACAGCCAGGGATTCAGATCAGAAAAGTCTCTCTAGAAATCAGACCTTAGTTTGCAGTTGGTCTGCCTGAGCCAAGAGTCAGTGCAGAGCAAATACACACATTCAGGGCAGAGAAACAGAAGGGCTATCTACAGGACAGCAAGGATGTTTCTTGCCCCAGGGGACACACAGACAGACCCACCAGAGGACACTGGCAGTGTCTGAACTGATCAGACAAGCGGTGAGGCTGTTTAAGTTTATCATTTCTGCATGAAGTTTCTTGCTGCATTAGCACATGCTGAAAAGGCTCTTATCAAGTCAGTAGCTCATGTTTAACAAATCAGCCCCACAGTTTGCTGATCTGACAGCACACGGAAGAGGGAACTCATTGAAAAGAATGGAAAAAAAGTACACTGCATACCCACATGGAACGATGGAACAAACCAGACCAGCTGAGATTGTCTCCGTCCAATATATCTGGAGAAAGCTAATGATGAAGCAGTGGCTGACCTAGAAAATACTCACTCATTAATACTAGCTACAACACCAAAGCTAGCAAATATATCACTTTCAAGAAAGGCAATAATGGGGACCGTTGCTCATTGTGCCCTACTTCAGAAGCCAGACAACTTAGTTGAAACAATCATTAAAAACTGGGATTATAAAGAAATACCACCTAGCTGACAAAGATGTGACAGGCAGAACTCAGTACAGATTCTAAATGAAACAGACCATTAATCTGGTCTGGTTTTACAACTCATTAGTGGTTGCACTGAGCTAGTTAGAGCTGCAGCAGCCTCACACAAATATACCACTTTGCTCTTTAAAAGCAAAAGTAAAGATCAGAACTATTAGCTGTACCCCTGGCTCTACTGAGCATGTCAGGAAATCTCAGTACCACAGAATCCAGCCAGTTGACTTGCACAGAAGCAGAAAAAAGGTATCTTTCAGGAGCAGAGGCCCTCGACAACTCGCGTGGTCCTGCCAACATGAATGCCACGTGATAGGGTTTCTGTGAAGCTCATGACATTCTTTGTCTTACTGCCAGTCAACAGTGCTACTGCTGTTAGCTCATTTCTCCTCACTTCTAATGAGATTAGGCTTCAGCAGGCTTAAGCAAAGCCATTTGTTGGGATATTAGGCTAAAGACTGCATTTGGATGGCTTCAATCACAAGTCTGCAGCTGCAGCAAGTTCCCGGCCTTGATCCACGCTACTGATCTCAAATGATCTTCATAGACCCTCCAGTCTTCAGCACAAGAACTAAGCCTCAATCAGGTTTTCAGTTCCTTGTTTGAGACAATTTCTCCCTGCTCCCTATAGCACCTGTGCACCTTATATCTGTTGTGTGAAGATTCTGTACATTCAGTTCTTCTCCCTGATCACGTCCAGACAAACCCTTCCCTCTTTGCTTTAAGCTACACTTCATCTGAGTCACTGGCCAATTACATCTTTTCAGGATTATTATTAACCTTAGTAACAGTTCCTCAGCTGAAAACAAGCTACTCCATTCTCTTGTAGTTCCTGGGCTAGATCTGATTGAAAAATATAGCATGTGCACATTTCATCATACAGGATGTCTCTTGTCTTCCCGAGAGGCCCCACATCAACCAGCTGTGCATCCCACACCTCCAAGTAACCTGTCATTTGGGAGTGCTCACTGTGTCCTCGTGCTCAACACACAGCCAAAGTGTTTGAGCTCTAGACACACTGAGCATTACCTTGCGCTGCTTTCAGGCTTGGTGTTTGTTGACACACCGAGTTCCAGTGGCTGTAGCATGAGATGCACGCTAGATGTACAGTGCAATTCCAGCAAACCATGAACCATAAAGACCCAGAACTTCAGAGGGGAATTTATTGTATGGGAGCATATCCAATATCTTTTGTCAACCATTCATGAGAATAATAAAAAATAGAAGCTTTTTAAATGACAAAAAAATATAGTTACATATAATACAGGTTTCCATCTTGCATTGAAGCAGAGCAGTAATAAATTGCTCACTTGTGTTTTCACAGTTAGTTTGCATTACTTCTCTAGGTTAAAGCATCAGCAACTCACATCTTCCAGTCAGAACCTCTAGTTAGTAGCTTCACAGGGGGATCATGAGGATCAATGTTCTCTGCATTTTGATACCCTTTACAAACAGAGCAGGCATACTTCATGCATCTCAGAACTACTCAAATTTTCAGAGGTACCAGCTATGTTTGAAATGAGGCATCCTTGCTGCAACAGGAAGTTTTTTTGTATCAGAATATGCTTTTAGGCCCAATCCAGAAATATGTCTATGGAATACTCAAGAATGTGCTTAAATCCCAGCTGGTTCAAAGGGCTCCGAGTTGCTCTTATGTGACTACCTCTGCTTCTTCTGACCCTTACAAGCACTGCACACTGGTATGAAAAACTAACCAGTATTTGATTGCAGGTGTAAGTTGCTCACACGACCACAAAGGATTCGAACATTCCTTAGCACTCCATTTACTTGAGACCTAAAAGCATTCACTGCATGCATACATTTCTGTATATACTTCCCCCAAGCCCTCCCCACAATATTATTGCAATAATTCTTTGCTGGTATAGCAGTTTATATACCAAGTTTCACTTATTTTGTTTTCTATAAACATAGAAAAAGACATCTGAAGAGAGCTAGAACAGCTTTCAATCAGTCACTATATTGGCATTGAAAGCTTTATTTTGAAAACTTCAAGCAGCAATACTGAATAAATAGACAGAATGATTGTTTTGTCATCTCCATACAACCGATGGCCTTCATCCAAAACATTAAAATACTGTAGCAAATAGAATAAACATGCATGTTTCAATGTTCTATAAAAAAAAAGTAATATAAAAGTAACACTTTGACACTTATTTTAATACAGTACAGACCATCAGAGACTATTTTCTGGAAAAAATATCTGAATACAGTTTTGTTATTTACATTGATCATTAAGGCCCAATTCACTCAAGTTAATGCACATCAGGAATTTATATGCTTCAAGATAACTCACTAAAAATTACAAGATCAATTTGTTTTCCTCATACTCATATGACCCAGTTCCTCTTCACGCAAAAACCAAGGCAATTATTGCCCCGAGAGGAGATTTTTATTTCACATCTTCTCCCCTCTTTACCTCACAATGAAAGCATGTTTTCATATTGCTAATGGTCGTTCTCTTCTTCAAGAGCTTCTTTCCTACTTGCTAGTGTTTAGAAAAGCGAGTAATCTCAAAGCTAACATACCATTTTCCAGAAGCAATTCAGGCACTTGGGAACCTAAGTCCCACTGAAAGATAACGGGAGGCAGGTTCCTATCTGACTTTTCATCGTGGGACTTGGGCTTCTCCGTTGCTGAGGCATCCAAAATGTTTACCTTAGCCTTAACGTACTGGCTTTTCAAATGGTCAAAACCACCTCCCCTTTTCCCCTAACAACATAGCATCACCAGCAAAAATAAACTGTATCCTCATGGATGAGAGAGGTAACACAGTTAATCTCCATTAGTAATAAGTTATGGGAGTTCTCCATATAAATTCCCTGTGCACTGGAAAATAGTGCTTGTGTATTCAAATATTTAATGCAGGCAAAACCCCCCGTTTTTATCATGCTGGCCAGTAAATAATATGGCACTTGTTAAAATAGTATGTGTAGCTTCGTTTCTGCTAATGCCCCGTAAGCAGGTTTGAAAGACTTCTGAAAATTATTTTTTATCTACATTTGTAAAGAAAGAGTGAGATTCTGCAGTTGATTAGAAGCAAAATTCTTAACGCCATAATGTGAGGAATTCTTATAACTGTCCTACATCGTTCAATTCACATTTAATGCAAGGGCATGCCATTTCTTTTTGGTTTATTTACAGAAAGGGTGAAAATGCTACTGAACTTTGTCCGGGGTGAAATTCGATAAGCAAGAAGAGTATAGTGGGGGCAGGGGAATTTGTCAGTGTCTCACAAGTGACAGGTTTTGGTACCAAAGCCTCTCATTTGCAACAACAGTGGCTGAAGCTGTAAATGTTTTCCAGAACACCCTGACATATGCTAAAGCCCTGATGAGGAGGGACCACTCAGTGATGATGCGGTGACCGCTCCTGAGCCAGTGCCAGGCCGGCCCTTCTGTCAAACTGCTGCTGCAATCAGCAGATGCTACTTTTTAACTTAAATGGCAAATTCCTTCCTTTATTCTATTATGAAGCTGTAACTCAAGCCCTCCAAAGCTGCTCTTCCCCTTCCTTTTAATCCTTTTCATCCTTTTCTTCTTCTTTCCATCTTAAAGAATAACCTGGCAGAGAAAGAGAGCAGTTTTTATGATGCAAGAGCACAGTTCAGCTCAAACTGACATCTGTGGGAGACGGACCAGTCACAAAGCATGACAAAAACATTAGCTGGGTAAGTATGTTGATCTGCCTTGAAAGTATTTTGTCTCAGTACAAGACTGAAATTGCAACAGGCTTTCCTTTGTGTTTCTCCTCACCTCCATGCAGCATAATTTGGGCCAGACTTTGCAAGGTGCTGAGTGCCTCAGTTTTCTAACATCAAGAGGTGCTGAAGATGCAAGATATCCACTGGAAAGGGCCATTTTATTTCTGTAAGTTGAACCCAGAATGTAAGGCATATATGCTCAAGTACCTTGGACAGATTTTGTCCCCAAACTATGGATATTTTACACTTTTTTTTTATATATATATATATACACACATTTTTTATTTTTTAATACAAAGTTACGGGCACAGTAAACATGAGCACAGAATTGTGATAAACTAACAGTAAATCTGTGAGCACTGCAAAGATGCCTCAGGTAAGAACATTTCGTTTTCCAGTTTGCTCACAATGGGGAAAAAAAAGCCTGATAAGTTAAACAGTAAAAATTCAGAATCCATTTGGAAAGGTCCTTTATATATTCACAGCCTTATCTGTTGCTGTTAGTCTAAATATAGCAGCATTTTTAGAAAATACAATGCCATTAGTAAATGGAAAGGAAAAAAATGCATTAAAAACTCAGGAGTCCTTCATATTCTACTATATCTTATAAAACTTCCATTTGTCAGGAAGAGCCTTTTTTAAAAATGGAAATTTAAATTAACATTTGTCTGCACATCAGTAAATCAACACAAGAGGATGCTAGGAGTTAAGAATTTTAAGTGTTTTCTACGGCAATAAGCTTGGAGTTTCCTACCAGTGGCAAAATCCTGACACTACTGAAGACTCCAGGAGTTGTGACTGAACTCCCGGCATCCAATACTGCAGTGAAAGCACAGTGACCCCCTCTCATGTCAAGGGGATCTCAAAGGTGAGGATGATTGTACGAGTTGCTGTTTGAACAGGAAATCCAAACGTAGAGAAGGGATGGGCCTTACCTACCTAACTCGCCCACAAGGCCAACGTCCTAACGTACACAAGGTGTCCCACTGATGCCAGTCACTTTCTCTACAACCTTGGAGTCTGCTTTAGCAATCTAACTGCAAGACCTGTAACGAACACGTAGTGTCCCCCTTTCTGCATGGAAGCCTTTTTGTCTAATCCTTGCTTAGCTTTGATTGCATTAGACTGACATCAACACACGATAATGTTCTCTCTCCTCATTTTTTTGTAAAAAAAATGACTACAAAGCGTGTGAGTTTCCTGTTTATAAGCGACTGAGCAGCAATACGTCTGTCAAAGTGGCTAAAGGTCTAGAATTTAACTTGAGGGACCTGCAATGAAATACTGACAGTGCTCAAACCGGTAGAAGCTCTGCTGTTGACTTGATGGGATGCTCTGCCCAGTTTCTTCCCCCCTGCAAAACTTGAGTGAATTCTGGAAGGCTGGAAGAGGATGGTCATTCATTTTCTGTTGTGTTTTTTTTTCTCCTCCAACAGCAAGATTTACCGCAAAACAAGAACACTGTAATGGCTAGTGGAAAAAACAAAGTATAAAATCACACACAGTGAAAGCCTCCCACTCTCTTTTGGTAAGATATATGAAGACAACTTCTTACATTGTTCTTTTCTCAAAAGGCATATACAATGTGGCAAAATATTTCAAATATACATTCTATATAATAAAATATCATCTAACTAGTGCATCCTCAATCATATGCTGGAAATATTTTTACCAAGCCAAGGTTAAAACTCCATAAATCTCTTGAACACTAGGTGCTTCATTCAAGGCAGATTCAATAGCAAGTAAATCCCACGAGCTCACTTTTCAAGCCTTAAAAGGTAGCAATGGATGGAACATGACACGTTATGACCCACAACAGAAATTAACAAAGTCAGTGGTGAGAAACCATTTTAATGGTTCAGCACTCTGCAGAACTCTGCATTGCAAGTCGTTGTCCTTGATCAAATGGTGGGTGGTTGTACACGCAAATTAAAGCCACTTCGTCAGACTGACATACAGCCATACGTGATTATCCACAAGTTAAAAATAAAAATATAAAAGGTCAACATTCACATGTCCATTGATTAAAGGGAATAAATTAAACCTCAGAGAAGTTGCATACACGGTTTCCTTCACCCTCAGTTTTATATTTATGCCTTTATGTGGAACAATACTTCCCCAAATGCTTCTGAAGTGGTGAAAACAACGGAAGGCTTTTGCAGTCTAGCTGTGTTGATAGTAAGTTAATTCTTGCCAACTGTGAATTGAGACAGTTCTTCTGTCTCTTTAGCATCAGTGCACAGGGTATGGCTCCAAGTGGTGTGTTGGAGGAAGAAGAAAAAATATATGGTGGCTTAACAAAAACAAACAAACAAACCACCTTCTTCCATTCATCATTGGCAGAATAAAACAAAAGTGTATCTTGTCCAGAGTACCTTGCTAGGTCCACTCCAGAAGAGGTATGTACTGTCATACATAAATGCCCTCCGGGTTAAAACCAGACGACAGCGGATTCTGTAGAATCCGAAGGTTACTGGGGAGTTGCCTGGATGAGCCAGGGCGCTTCAGTGACCCAGACTGAAAGGCTGGCTCTGCAAAAGAAAAAGGGCAGTTAGAAAGGCATCATTCAAGTGCAATGTCTGTAGAACATCTCTCTTCTTCCTGCTTAGTGGTGCCCATAGAAAAACTAATACCACATACAACAAAAAAAATTTGAATGCCTGACTAGGAAGTGATGAGATCTAACGTGCACATCTCCTACTGATTCCCAAACAGAAAGATGTAACTACTCAATGTAATTACCCTCCCACAAGGAGCATGCACATGGATATGCACAATACCTTTATACAGTAATGTGCAGAAAGAACTTGTAAACTCAAAGCAAACTCAAAGCTTTGGCTGCCTGCCCATCTTAAAACTTCATACAAATGCCGACATTTAAGGCCCGGTTGTCTTTTCTTCTCCACCCACCTCCCTACCCTCCCAATGCCTTTTGGTTAGACAGTCTTCTGAAAGGAGGGACAGAACCAGCTAAGGAGAATGCTGAGAGCAATAGGTCCCTTGCAAGCAGAGTACTGCTGAGCCACAGCAAAGGTGCTTCTGCCTGCACCACAGATGTGACACACATTCAAGCTGCTCCCATGTTTCCGTCTAGGAAATACTGAATTCAGACGTGGGCACGTGCAGAATGCACTGATCTCACTCAGGGCAAAGTCAATTTGCACATGCCATAACAGCCATCTGTGCAGGACTTCTGGATGGCTGGCAGCCCAGCTGGATTAGCTCCTATTCCCAGGCAGCTGCCGTCTGGGATTTCTCGAGATCCAGACGCGTTCCTTTTTCTACTTTGGCAGCACATCCGTCCAGAAGAGGAAGAACTCAGATGAATAAAAATGACAGACATGCAATCAATGTTGCATGGCAGCTTACGTGCCTGCAGCCATGGTGGCCACACTTGAAAGCCACCGGCCTAATGGATTACTGATGGGACAAACACATGCCAGGCACAGTGGGAGAGAAGTTATCTGCATACTATGTTTTATTTACAGCTTACTAAACCCCTGGAATGAAAATAAATATTTGACACAGTGCTTTCTTAATATTTTGCTAACTTCTTCACTAACAGAGCATCCACTTGATGTCTCTAAGTGCTAGGATTAATGCAGGTAAGCACATTGCCATCCCCTCCTCCCGCCCACCAAAAGCATTCTGAACATTGCACCTCTCTCGAGCTCCACATGTGGAGCCTCCACTTCAACGGGGTCTGCTGGCAGCACCGTGACCTTCGTTCCCGTTTGCTGGATGAACTGTTGGAGATTGACCTGTCGCAGCTCCTTTGTCAGTTGCTCCAGTTCCTGTTCTCTGTCCTGCCAGGAAAGAAAACGCCTCTGCTGAGCGGCAGCAAGCATAAAGCAGCATTTCAAGACTCTATGGGCAACTGGGCAACTAACGCTTCTCCTTTTGATGAGAAAGCTTCCAATTTGAAATTCAAATGTAAATGGAAGAATTGAAACGTATCTTACTCTTGCAATTTAGAAAGTGAATCAAATCTCACTATTACTTCTTAGGGCTTTCTACTGGTCTGTTCATATTGCTTCTTGGATGACACAACAGATGTGGCAAATAAAGGTAACAGTGAGCACTCTGAAAAAATACTTCATCTGGCACCAAATCTTAGCTTTGCCAGAAGTGTCCAGCATGACTTGGACAGCTCATTTAGTTCTTCTGTTCTGAAAAGCAGAATAATTCCCTTGTTCTCTTGATCTTTGCATTTTCTATTTAGAATGTAAATTTTTATGGACAGCATTCTCTCACTCTGCAAGTGTACTGCATTTTGTACAATGAGGCCAAATCCTGGCTGGCTCACTATACCTTCACAAGAAGACAAATATTTTGGGTCTTCCTCAATGCTCTGCAATTCTAGCATGATGTACAAAATGATAGATTACGGCAGTCTTAGACTACAGTTACCCCCTCCCACCTCCACCAGATTCAGCTTTGCTAGCAGACAGCTCCAAGTGGCACTCTTCCACAGCCAAGATGGGCTTCACTTATTTGGTCACTCAGATGCCAGGCAGCACATCTATGGGCATTTCCACGCAGTACATACTGCTACATCTTGCATTTTGGCAAGAAATGGAGGTGGGTCAGCCTTCTTTTCCCTTAAATAACTTCTGTAAGCAGACTTACACATGAACGCAACACAAGGATTGGGGGACACCAGTTCTGTGGATCTGTTATCGGATCAGTCCCCAGCAGCACAGCCCTTTTTCACTTTAAACTTCAAACTGAAAAGGCTGAATTCAACAGCTAGTAAAAAAATTAACACAACTAATCTGATGCCTAAATTGGAACTTTTTAAATGTCAATTGCTTGATCACTGATGTGTTTGACCTGTTTGATCAATGCACATCATGTGGTTGGTCTCAGCTTCCCGTGCTAGACTTGCATTTCCATTTATTGGCTACGGGCTTTTGGAGAAACTGGACTGAGAAATAGAAACCTCCAAATTTTAAGATGATTCTACAGAAAAATTTTTCAATTTATTTTAGGCCTATTAGACCCCATAAACAGGCACCTGGGACACAGGGACTTCTCAACTGTCTGTACTTACTATAGTGTTAATTCCACAACCCCATGTTTTACAAGATTGTTACGAAGTTGCCACTGAAGAGAATTAAGTTTTGTTTAAAAAAACCTGAATTAATACACAGGTTAGCGGAATAAATTTTTTTTTCTTGACATTTCTCAGCTTTCACAGGAAGTATGGTAAAAATGTTAAGTATAACCCCAACTCCTACTGGTTTAAGCTCTTTAAATTCAGAATCTAATTGTAAAATCTTTGTGAGATCTTTTACCTGAAGGGTGGGATTTTTTTTTTTTTGCTTTGAGTTTTTTTTGCATTTAAAATCTTTCTCTAGAAGCACAGAGAACAGACTGCTGCAGCACAGCCTCATACTGTTGGAAAACAATGTTATTAAGGTGCTGAGAAAAAATGGATGAAACAGAAGAGGTAGGACAAATTACTAGAAATTTCTCACATGCTACTAAAAATACCACCCCTCCAGTTCTTGTCACTGGAAATCTAGTGAACCAAAATTTTCCTTCCTTCCTTACTGAAAGGTCTATAAAAACACCGAGGCTCGACTTCTCCAGTTTCAAATCAGCAATTCTATGAACATTAATATTTAACTTTCATCATAGAAGAAAATATTTTTCTATTTCCTCTCCCCAAAACTGTATAATACAGAGCTGAGTTTATTTTCTTCTGGACTTCCAGAATAATGCACCTTTACCTTTAGAACAAGCTTGGAAGATCTGAATTTAATGGGAACTCTCCCAGGAGAGTGAAAACCCTATCCTATGAAAAAAAACAAAGCAAGAAAGATTTTGAATTCAATCACAGCCTCACTGAGTGTTACTTAGGATTGGTAAAATACATAAAAAGCATTTGATGCTTTCTGTTAGCACAAATCCTTAAGCGTAGTGTGTCTGGAAACTTAGGATAGATAAGTACGGTCAGAATTGCTTATAGTTTTCATCCATTTTGCTTTGGATGAAAAGATTACGTTTTTCTCCCTCCTCGTTTATTAAGGTGCTCAGGAGCAAGGATGCAAAATCCCTTTATGTATACTCACAGCAGAATCACCTTATTGCAACTGCAGCACTACAGAACATAATAAATGGGAATCCCAGGAAAACAGCAAGAATCACAACTGAAATTGATGTGTGGTGCCTTAGTCCTATCTTAAGTGGCACGTTAAAATCCCAGGAGCCCCAATCTTCCCTTCACTTCATCCAGCTAGCAGCTGGATTTCCTTTTATATTTACTCTTTCATGCTCTATCGAGTTCCAAATGATATAATTAACTTTAGTGAGGAACCAGAGATGGGATTCTCTATTTTAAAAGACACATGTGCCACAAACACTTGAGGTGTAGAGAAAATAAAACTCTGAACACCAGCAAGTCAGACAGGAAAAGGGAGATGCTATTATTTTAAACATAAGCCCTGTAAGCTAACAGTTATTTTAACTCTACACTCATCTATCCACATGCTGCTTTGGGACTGCTCTTTTTAATTCATTTGATTTGGTGGCAGACAAACCTAGCAAAAATCAAGAGTTTAGCCTCAGAAAAGGCTACGATGGGGCAAACTTCCCTGAAATTTACAGATATGAAGAACTGAGCTGCCAAGAGGACTTAAATCCTCAAGATATCCAACCCCAAATCAATTAGTTGGAAGACTAATACTTTCTGAAGTGTTAGGCAGAAAGCAGTATGGTCCCATTTAGCACCCGGCGGTCCAACAGTCCACCGCTAGCCCTACATGCGACATTGCTCATGCAGGAGACACTATCTGAGGTGTGAAAGAGGCCAGACCCACCAGCACAGCAGCACCTCCGTGGAGCTGGGGAGCACTCCCTCTCAGCAGGGTGAGGTGGCCAGGTGCATTGCCATGGGTGCAGTCATACTGCCCTCAGCTAGTTTGGCTGATACTAGTTCTGGCACTTCCCTATTACAGACCGCTGCACAGTGAAAATACACTCCAAGTCATTTCTCAGAGGCCACCAGGCAGCCAGGGAATGGCAGCAAACCAAAGCTGTAACATATATAACAACGGAGAGGTGCTGTGGCACGCACCATTAAACCCTGCGTGCCACCCGGGCCTTCTGAATGGCCAGGAGCACACCCACCACAACATCTTCTGGTTTATCTTGAGGCAAAGAACTAACTGCTGTTTTTCCTTTCAGACTATTTGAATGAGTAAATACACACAGGTGAAATGAAAATTGTGTGCTCTTAAAAGAAAATTAACTTTGAAATGCAATCTGAAAACATAAGCAATACTTTCTTCCTTTTTCGCAAATTCACTGTGGAAGTTTTCTCCTGTTTTCTTTCACGGGCTCTAAATCTGTGTAAGAAAAACTCTTTACAGCCAAGCCTTTGGCATTTTTTTAGCTATGGGTAAAAAGGACATTCTTACCTGTAACCGCTTGGTAGCTTGGCCCAAAGACCTTTCCACAGCTTTAATGCCATTTTCCAGTCTCAGACTCTGCTGGCCCTGAATATCAATCTCACCCTTCACCTTCTCGATCTTTTCCTTGACCTCTTCTTCATTCACCTGGGGCTCTTGAACTTCCCGCTGCAACTTCTCCGCTTCGAGGCCGCTTTCCATGTTGTGGATCTGAGACATGTAGTCCTTCAGCTTGCTCTCGCACTCCAAGATCCTCTGCCTCATCTCCTGCAGCTGCTCCTTCAGCTGTTTTTCGTTCTCCTGTTCGATCTGCAGCTCGTTTTCCCAGAACTCCTCCTCTTCGATCTCTACTTCGTTCCTTTTGATCTTCTGCTCCAGCTTGAGGATTTCTTCTTCCAGGCTGGAGTTATACTTTTGTTCCCAGTAGCGGATCTCGGCTTCGTTGGACTCCAGCTGTTTCTCAATGCACTGAAGTTTCTCCGTCTGGAGGTGGATCAGTTTCTTCAACTCATCTGCTGTCGTCTTACAATTGTTGAGCACCTTTTGCTTGAACTCGGATTCCTTGCTTTTCCCGAAGATGTCCATTAACCCTTTGGCACCCCCGGTGAAGGTGAGAGATTTCCTTTTCGGCTCCCTCCTCTTCATGGCTTTGTCGCCGGGAGGTCTCAGCTTGGCCAAGGGAGGCAAGCTCTGCCGGTACAGAGTCCTCTCGGGAACGCGAGCCACGCTGTCCGAAGTCGGCCTCTCGCTCAGGGAGGGCCCGGTGCGGCGCAGGATGAGCTGCACGTCGCTCGCGTACTGCCCCCACTTGTTCAGCGACACGATGGGGTTTTCGTGCGGCGCCAGGTGCCGCTCCGTGTCTCGCCATTTCTCGATCAGCGTGTAGCGCCCCGTGCGACCTGCAAGCGAGCACAGCCGTCAGCGAGGGGCCGCCAGGGGGCGCTGCCCGACAGCCACAGCGCCCGGCGGCAGCGCCGCGGGCGCCCCCCAGCAGCGCCCAGCGAGTGCGCGGGGAGAGCTGGGGGGGGTGAGAGAGTGCGTACAGATGTGTGTCTGTCTGTCTGTCTGTCTGTCTGAAAGGGCCGTCGGGCACCGGAACAGCTGCCCAGGGAGGTGGCTGAGTCCCTATCCCTGGAAGTGTTTAAAAGACTGGCAGATGAGGTGTTTAGGGATATCAAAGATATTTTCCAACCAAGGGATATTATGATTCTACAGGTGTGTGTGTAGGTGTGTGTGTATATGTGTGCACATGTGTGTATGTGCATGTATGTGTATGCACACGTGTGCTTATATGCATATGCATGTGTGAGTGCATGTGCATATATGTATGCATGCATGTGTTCATAGATATGTGCACATGTGTATATATGTGTGCATCGATGCATGTGTGTGCATAGATGCATGTGTGTGCATGTACATTCAAGCATGTGTGTGCACATATGTATATCTATGAGCATGCATATGTGCATGTAGGTGTGTGCACATTTATGTGTGTGTATGCATGTGCATGTGTATCCATGTGTGTATACACATGTGCACACCTGGGCATGCATATGAGTACATGTGTGTATGCATGTGCATGCCTGCATGCATATGTGCTGTGCATGCATTTGCACATGCCTGTCTGTGTGTCTGTCTGAAAGCATTGTCAGGGAGTTGTCTGAGTCACCCTCCCTGTGGGTGTTTAAAAAATGGATAGGTGAAGTACTCAGGGATGTGGTTTAATAGTGGACAGGTACGGTTGGACTCAATGATCTCCAAGGTCTTTTCCAACCAAGTGGTTCTAGGATTCTGTGGGCACACGTGTGTGGATATATGTATGCAAGGCTAGGAGTGCAAGAGACGCACAGTGTCCTTAACATGTCAGGGTAAATGGTCCTTCATTTCCTGAGCTGAGCACTGCATGTACACGTTACTTAGCTTAACCATGAATTATCTCAGGAGAATCCTGTCCCCCTAGAGTGGTAGCTGAACACACAGGTACTGATTTACGTTGCACACATGACTGCCACTGCACAACTCTGGGGCTTCTTTTGGATTTGAAATCACTGCAATTAAAACAAATACCCTAGTGATGTGACATCTAGCAAAGAAATACATCAAATATACATCTCTTGAGGAAGAAAACAAGAACAGAAAGTGTTCCACATACAGGCACAGAAAAATCACAAGTTTGGAGACAGTACGTTTGATTATAAACTGTACTATCAGAGAGACAACTGTTACCAATAGGCGTTAGTTCACCACCTTGTCCCCCACCCCAGGTTAGCTGAGACCCCGGGGAAAGCCAGCTGGGGGCCCCAGTGACATGACACCAGCTGACAGGGCCCGTGGCAGCGTTGCTGACGTGACAAACCTTCACAGCACAGAATGCTGGGCTGAGCATGGCAAAGGTTGCCCGAACTGAACACTGAGCAACTTGGGCAGACTGCTCATCTGTTACAGCAGCTTGGAAGTCCCCCCTGGGGTACACAGCCTTCAGGAAGAAACTTTTAGGGTAGGAAGCACAACTTATGTCTCTGGCTTCATTTGTGCTGCTACCAAACACACTTAATTGAGTTTAATGGTCTTTTTCCTCTGATGCTCTTTATGGGACGCTTTGAAAGCTACAAAAATACAGCACTTCAGATTTTCCACTATTTAGAAAAAATAAAACCACTCCTGCTACTCTGAGACACAGTATTTTCCAAATGCAGGAGAGAGCTTCCCTTATCATGTAAATGACTTCATTTAAAAGCCACAACTCTGTTCACAAGAAGCTGTGAAAGATCACTGTGATACTGTGATACTGTAGGAGACAAGCTCCACTGTGGTGGCTAACACAGTATGCAGCTCCCTATAATCTGGTATTGTTCAGACCAGCCTTATGAAGAGCTCCTTGGGATATAGCTGCCATGTTGGAAATGGTTCCTCTGATATCACTTTCTCATAATTAGCTCAGTATGAAACAACAGCAACCACCAAAAAAATCAGCTGTAGAGGCACTGCCTGGAAAACAGGCTGCTTTTGCTGACGGGTCATACTAGTGGTAGTTAGCTGGCTAAGTAAGAGACCAAAACGTCCATGTTCACTTCCAAGTTAGGCATGAGAGCTCAAAGAGTACACGAAGATTTGACTGACAGAAGTCAGAAAACAAGGCAAGTAGCATGGGAACAGCAATACAACCTGCCTAACAACTTACAGATAAGTGACTTGAGGTAATAAGCACTGGAGAGAAGAAAAAAAAAAGAAAATATAAATCTATCGAGCTTGGCCAACACTCTCCAAAATAAATTTAAAAGTTTATTACAATAAAGTACTTCAAAAACAAGTTTACTACACAAAAACACAAAGTCAGAGATTTTTGCCAACCCACAATATTGTCCACTGATCCATGAAGATTTATGGTTTGTAGCAGGCATCAGTGTTATTTGAGTAAAAATAAATCTAGCGCTGTTTGTCCCAGCATACGAACAATAAAATCCCAGAGAAGAAAGATGAAGTAAAAACATACCACAGAACCCAGGACAAAGGTTGGATTTTACCACTCTATTTTGCTAATTTCAAAAGCTTTTAGCTTGTAATCATGGTAATGCTGTTTATGTTGTTCTTGTGTCAGAAACAGCCAAGAAGTCTTGAAATTGTAACCAGCAGTACTACTGGGGGAGTGACCAGCATGCAATTTCTATTCACTTTGCTATTAAATGCACTACTTAAAGAGATGTAACGAGGCAAAATAAAAAGGTGAGGAGCAGTGGAATAAAGCTAAGTATCTTAACCAAAAGTGAATTAAGGAATTAAGCGAGGCACTTGCCAAGAACTAATTCCATCTTAGCTTAGAGGTCCAAATCAACATGCAGCCCTAAATAATGAATTCAGCACTCAAGATCCACATAAAAGGAAGTGTTCTAATAGAGTTCAACCAGCACACCTGGAGTTTACTATTAGTCTAAAACAAAGCTGTCCTCATCAGAGATCACTGCCTAGGTTTAGTGTATTCAGTCTGTGTATGATGCAGATTAACAATACCTAGCCAACCACAACTGTGATGTTTGCATGCATTAGAAGGGATTAATTCACAAATGAAAGGATGAATGAGTTAATTCAAAACTAATGACAGAATATCTCAGAACACAGGCATCGTTGTAACAAACTGCTGTTTTTGATGTGCTACCATTGACAAGGAGAAAGCAGGCAGCTTGGCTTGTTGACAAAGAACAGTTCCAACACCTGCATGCTGCTTCTTGTCTTCTGTGTTGTCCATAAGCTTTCTGAAATACAGTTTGTGCTTACACTGCACCTGGCAGACCTCAGTCCTTCCCGATTCATGCAAACTTTATAATTTTAAAAACTAGTTACTGTCCTACCATGTAAAACACCCCCTTTCAGCAGTGTACAACATTAAACCGTAGCATGTTTTTCCCAATTGTATATTTAACACATTGAATCTCATGCAGATTTACAGACCCTTCCAGGTAAAGTTAAATGACCAGTTAAGTAGTCAACTGAAGGAGGTGCCAAAGCACAGCTTCAGTTGTACTGATGCTCACAACCGGTATATGCGCCCTCTTAGTGGATCCTTTACAACTTCTGAAAACAAACTTTGAGAACACACCAGACTTTTTCTTTTCAAATGCTTCTATCAAAGCCTTGTCCCAATGAAAATAGTAGAGAAAATCCAGACAGCCCCAAACAAGCACCAGCAGTGCTGTGTTCTATGGTTCCCTCTTCAGAAAATAGCAATTCAGGGGCTGGAAAGAAGCACGGAGCATCTATACCCCATTCGCTGGGCAGCTGCTTCCCATTAGCATTCCGTGCTGACCCACTGACCACATAATGGTCCCCCACAAGGACCATATAATATCACCATATCAAAACAATCATCAAGAACAATCATCAAGAATTTCTATCTGTTTTTCAAGACAGTGAATGACTAGCTATGACAGAAGTAGGTACATAGTTACATATAAAGCACACTGCACCTCCACGAAAGGCCAGTGTCAAGGTTAATGCATTAAGTTTACACCTACAGCTAAGCGTATAAACTTAACAAAGGTTCTATTAATACAGGAACATCTTCAAAAGAATCTTTTTTAAAAGTGAGAAAGACACACAAAAATAAAAGAAATATTTGGACTCCAGAATGTTGATGTTCTGTTAGCCTGCAACCAGCTGTCAAAAGTGGTTTGAACCTGACTCTAATGCCACTGGATATCACTTGATCAATGCGACATTAAAGAGCTTAACTACAACCAGCATCCTGGATTGGCCACTGCTCTGATGTATAGCCAAACAGCAAGCTCTGTACCCGAGTGCCCAAGTCATGTGACCAGCCACTGTGCCTTAGTTTGGGACTGATGTAATTTGGTAGTTTAAACACAGCTTCCATTACAATGAACGATGATTAAACTAATCAAATATAAAAACCAGGTAATAGAATTTTTTTTTTAAGGCTCTCAAGAGGTGGTCTTTAAAATTACACCCCAGGAAGGTAGCAGGACTCATAACTATTATCCGCTTTAAGCTCCTCTGTATGTTTTAATATCTGCAGCTGACAGAGCAGACATGAGCGACTATTTCTGCTGCCAAAACTCAAAATGAAATCTCAAAGGAAAGCAGCAGTAGTAGTGTTCCTCATGCAACACTTTTGGTTATAGTGTAACCTGAGATGTCATCAATACTGGTTTTCAGGAAAGAAGCGATTAATCCCTTTACTCCCTCCCAAAAATCACTCTCTGCAAGCAAAACATTTCAGGAACAGGCAGCAGAGTTTTTCTGTTTGCAGGCAGCACCATGTGAAAACCTATTTGTGCCTTATCTTTCCAGTCAGGCTACAAAAGTTTATTTCAAGTACCAAGTAAGATCCAACTTTTCATTAAGTATCTCCCATCCTTCACAGCCAGGACCTGCATCAGTAAGTCAGTGCAAGAGGTGAGTCATTGTCCTGGTCTTGTATTATTTATGGGAAATGTGGCTAGATGAGCCATCTTAAACACAGGAGTAGCTTTCCTTCCCTGGGGAAAGAGCTAGTGTGGGCAAGAGCAGGCCCTTGGCACTAGAGGTCAGGTGGTCTTGCTCCCAGTTTCTCCTCATCCAAGCAGGATGCTGTTGGTGCCAGGGCAGTTGCCTGGCAGGCATACTCCTAGCTTCCACTTTTGCCAGGTCTCCCATTGCCTCTGCTACTGCACAGCAGCTTCCTGCAAGGAAGACACAGACCTTCCCTGCAAGGTGGCACTCTGGACAGAGTCTGGAAAAAAAAGGAAAATACAACTTCTGCCTTCATGCAAGTTTTAAGACAGCCAGACTAAAAGGGAAGCTGCATTGGTCTTGCTTTTGAGCTAAAACCAAACTCACAGCAGTGCACAGTGAGAATATACATACTGTCACCTGTCTGCATGCACGTTTCCATGGAGGTAAAGCCAGGTATTCCAGAACATGCTCAAGCCGAACCCAGACTGCCCAGAGCTCTGGGGGCACTGAAAAATGCACGCTCTCCCCAGCCTGGATACAGCTTTCTGACCACTTGGTTTCCCAAAGACAGACCTCCAGCCTCAGGCGACTGGATGCTGTCCTCCTTAACAAAGCAACACAAGGAAAAACATACTTGCACATGGTTAAAATCTCGTAAGAACTGTCAGTATGTGAAACAAGTGGGAGAAAATGTTCTGTCTTACCAAAGGGGCAACGGTATTAACTCCTGAATCTTTAACAGCATGGATAGAAAAGTAATTGCTGGCAATTTTAATAAACCCAGTATGATCTGAACTCAATATCTTTGAAATATGAAGCTGACATTTCATCCATTATGCGCTACTTAAGTTAACATCCGTAGCAATTCAAAAAAATACCATTCCAGCTACCCAAGAACTCATTAAATACCCTAGATTAAGACTAAACCAGCCTTTAAAATAGAGGTTAGAGTGTGCATTACTCAGATTTCTTAACTCATGCCATATTTTGCACACACGTGTATGCACAACATCAAAAATGATGGAAATCAGAGTAGGGGGCCAGTCCTAGGAAAACATGCCGACAGAGATACACAGGCTGGAGCCCAGCGACAGTGGGGGCGGTGTGCTTAGCTGTGCTCACAATGCAATTATGCATCTTTATCAGGACTGAAGTCTTCATTTGTTACTAATACCCTTTTGCTTCAAAAAGGGTATACGAGATTTTATCATAATCAGACAAAACAAAATACTTAAGAGTCATTTCATGCTTTCAATTGCCTTTTGTCTAAGCACCCTGAGGTACTGCGCTTATTTTAGATCCATTTCCTAAATAGGTAAAACAATGCGGAGGAGCAGTTTGGCTGAGGTCAAATAGCAAGACAGGGCAAAGCAGATACAGCATCCCAGGTCTCAGCTTCACATGCCACCCCTATGCTAGAGATGTCACATCATTAAAGGTGGCACCCAATCACCCCATCCAACCACTGCACCTTTCAGCAAGGTTACTGTCACTAGATTTCTGAACCATGAAGTTGATGTGATCACACCATGGAACCACCACAGCATGCAGCCTTCTTGTACTTATTATCCCTCTTAAAAGTTGCTACTTGAAGCAGCATAGAATGAAATTTTGGGGTCAAAATAACAGAGGTTTTAAGTGATTCTTAGCAGTAAACTACCTGATTAAGTCAATGTTTAAAAACTTTAGTTTGAACACAATAAATACTGTTCTCTTTTTTTCTAATCCTCTTCAGATTCAGCACTGTGATTCAGTTCAACTTCAGACTCTCCTCTCTCTCTCCCAGCATCTGACAACAAGCTCTGGCACTTGCTTTAGTGGAAATTATTTGGAGGAAGGGACAAACATAAGAAGAGACAGCAACAAAGTGGTGTGATTTTTCCAGATACGACTCTGGCTCTGAGCTTTACAATGCTGAAACACATCTTTGAAACACCATGAATGGATCTGTGCTTTATTTTCTTAAGTGCACCTCATTTATCTTTGAGGAAAAATACTCTATTGCAATAAAAAAATGACAGCTGCATTTGTTTAATTTTAAAAAAAGACAGCTGTACTTCTTGTTCAGTGAAGCATTGCTCATATTCTCCTGATATTGTACTACAGCCAGAAAAATCAAAATCCACAACATTATTGAATTATTATAATGGCAGATCTGCCATTTTACTTATTTGTCACAGAAAATTACCGAGAGAGCAGAAAACAAAAGTGCACTTTGGTAAGAAATTCAAGCTTCGCATCCCTAGGCTAAAATATTCTCTTTCGAGGAAATAAACATGTAATTCTGAGTACACTCCAGAGGGAAAAGAAATCACAACAAATGCAGTAAAAAACCTCACAGATGCTAGAAATGGCAGAAGAACACTTCTGAAAAAAGAGGGCAAATATATTTGTGATTGTGCTATTCATCACCATATTCCTTTGGAAGATTTTTATTTTTTAGATTAGAATGGAAAGCAATCATTAAAAGTCAGTTAAAAATCATCTTTTGCAGTTAAACTACATTTGTCTAAACTATCAGCTTACATGATTAACTCAACTCTCTTTTAGGATACCATCTGCTTTTCCCCTCAGTATTACAAAGTTTTTTTGAGAGGAACCATTACACTCACACACACTTGAGTATAATACTTTGAAAGATAGATACCTGACCAGATTCAGCAACCATCTCATCATACACAGAGCTGGAAAGTACCGATACATTTTTCACTTGTTTTGCAGTTGCCCAAATTAAGAAGATGAATCAAAATGAGCAAGCTATGTTTATATGCAGACATTCTGGTATGATTTTCACAGAATGCACAGAAGAAAACCTGCCTGAATGGGTAGAATTTGCAGTCAAATATACATTTGACAATGGATGGATGTGATAAAATCTAGCTCATCTCTCCTGGCAAAAATATTTTTTTAAACGTGACTCATGGTTCTCCATTTAAACTGTGCACTGTGGTATATTTTTACATTGTGATGAGAGCTTCGTTTCTCATGATAAAACAATCACTTTTTATTTGTATTAAATTGAGGCCAAACCTTCCTCTTTGGAATTTGCAAACATAGAATCATTTGGTCTGATGCGACCTTAAAGATCACCCAGTTCCAGCCCCTCTGCCATAAGCAGGAACAACTCCCACTGGATCAGGTTGCTCAAAGGCTCATCCAGCCTGGCCCTGAACACCTTCAGAGATTGGGTAACCACCTATTCCAGTGCCTCACCACCCTTACAGTAAAAAACTTCCTAATATCTAATCTAAATTTACCCTCTCAGCTTAAAATTGTTCCTCCTTGTCCTATTCATGCACTCCTTGTTAAAAAGTACCTCCCTGGCTTTCCGGTAGCACCCCCCTTTAAATACTGGAAGGCTGCTGTAAGGTCTCCACGGAGCTTTCAAGCAGCTCAAGTCAAAAAAAAAAAAGAAAGAAAAAAAGAAGCCAGCCCTGGACAAAACTCGCAAAGGTAGTATCAAGCGGTCTTCAAGATCTCAGTGGGAGGAGATTTCACTCTCTGGAAATTTGTAACTGGATAGTTTTATGTCTATCTTGAACATAATTCCTGTGATCTTGCCCCCAGCTAAGGCATTTCTAACTCTTTCTAATTTAGAGACACAATCAATTACAGTAGGCAAAATTATATCCAATTGATACTATTCTCTCTCATATTCCTTAAAACACATACGTATATTTTTAAAGTAAGCTCTGCTTATTTTCTTCTCACTAATGAATTTTAACTTCAAGCCAAATGGAAATTAAAAATATGTACAGACAATGGAAGCAAAATAATTTCCTACTCCTCAATGATCAATAGAAGCAGCTTGTTAGACCAGAACACAGAACACCTAACATAATCCCAACTACAGCCCCAAAGAAAGAGAGGCAAACAGGCCTTTCCATTGAAAGTGAAATAGGGGCAGATACCAATTTGTAAGGAATAGAGGAAGAAGCATTAGCCAGGCAAATTAAGTAGCAGAACTCCACTGCCAAAGGTTCGGGCTGCATTTCGGGTACAGAACAGAACCTCCTACAAAGGGGCATAGCCCAGCATGACCTGCTATTTTTGTTTGGCTAAAATAGTGCTTTGCGTCAGGAGGGGGGAAGTATACTTTTGTATCCTGAAGAAAGTTCTTACTGGATTTCCATGACATGAGGGGAGGTCTCGGAAGCAGATGGAAACCTTTTTTGTGGCTGTTATCACAGCGGGAGATTTCTTGAAATAAAACGGATTCCATTTAAACATGAAGAAAACAACTCTTACTGTGAGGGTGACTGAACACTGAAACAGGTTGTGGAGTCTCCATTCTTGGCCATATTAAAAAACTCACTACAGAGGTTGCCAAGCAACCTCCTCTAGCTGTCCCTACTTTGAGCAGCGAAGCTGGATTAGATGATGTTCAGAGGTGTCTTCCAAACGTAGTCCATTGTATAATAATTTTTAATTGCCTACTTTTAAACTACATTGTAAAGTTTTACTTTTTCTATTTCTAGAGTAGAGAAAGTTTTATGAGAAGCTTCTGTAACTGTGGACATCTTAGTACAAGCATCTTTGGCTTGTGCTTTCTTTCAGTGGATATGGCTATAAAATGTTAAATTTGCAGATATTCCAGATGTGGCATTTGAACACAAATAATATACCTATTGTTTTAATAGTTATTCATATTTCATATTCATAATTCAATATGAATAGGTATTCATATTCATATTTCACACCTCAGTGAAATACAAGGGGGGGGGGGGCATGCTATAATTTTTTAAATCAAGGACCTAGAAATAAACTGTATGACCATAAAACAAAAGGAGCATCTCAAAACTTTGCAGACAGACCAACAGGCAGACAAAATAATATTGAGTCCTGCTAAGCTATGCAACTGCTGAGGGAGCCAGACTGCAAAGTGGAAAATGAGACCAGAGCCAATCAAGGAGGAAGCCAACTAAGGCTGGCTACTTTCCACCACCAAATGTTAGATGAGAGCTAGAGGGACAGATTTTAATAGATTCACAGTCAAATTTGAGAGACAAATATTCCTGGTGAGCTGGTACCTATAGCCAAATCAAAGGAGCAGACATAAGGTTGCTCTTCTGATAAATGGCCTGACAGGAAGATTGGGAAAGCCCTATCTGCCAGAGACATGCAAGCGTAATTTATATGGTGTTTAATATTGTTCTAGCAGCCCCAGAGAGGAACTGGAGTGCAATTACTCTAGGTGTTTTCTAGAGAGGATATTTGCCTCAGAAAGGAGTTTCCAACAGATTATCTTAATTTAGCTCTGGCTGTAATAGAAATTTATCTCCACATGGAACCAGAATTGGATGCCCCAGATGAACTGGGGATGTGTAACAGGAAAAGAAGTCTGCTGCGTTGACAAAAGCTGTGTGGGCTTCCAAAGCCGATGGGAGGTTTTTTTCAGAGTTCAGGCTCATAACTGAGTATACTGAAAAAACAGAGAGAAACTACATAAAAGAACACTGAATTATTATCTAGAACTGGGAGTCTGACATTTTATGTTTTAGGGGAGGAAGCAAAGAAAATAGCATGACAGAGATACTGAAAGCAAAGTAAAGAACACAGGTCTATCATAACCAGATATAGTTTTTTTCTCAATATGTAACACTTCTTAATCATCACTAGGAAATAATTATGGTAGTGTAATCGTGCCTTTAAAAGCCTATAGGCAGAAAATGAGATAAAGAAGCAAGCAATTCAATAAACCCATTAGCGTTAAATCAAAAGTTGCAACGAACACAAACAGTGAAAACACACTCAACAGTTAACCACTGAATACAAGATTTTAGAGACATACTGACTTTCTGCAATTTTAAAGTGAAACTTTAAAAGGTATTTGATGACTATACAGATACCAGTGTTGCGTTCAATCCCCTTAAGATACAAAAGAAGTACCAGTCTTCTACTCCATCAGATGAAAGCATACAGAAATGATGCTCAGAAGTACAGATTTAAATAAATAAGCATCACAGAAATTCAGAGAAATCAACTTCATGTTTAGAGGTAGAAAACCTAGTTGACATTCAGGGCCTTAGGTTGTTTTCTATTAGAAAATTATTCTTTTGCAATCGAGTCAGACTGCTAATACAATTTTGCAAAATTGTTGGAATACTGACAAACACAAAAGCTAGTCCTTGAATTATTAATTTAATTTCAGGTAAGACAAATGTTTTAATGCCTGAATTTAAATACTATGTAAAGCCAATTATAAAATTTAAGCAAAGAATAAGACTCGGCACAGGAAGCACTGGAGGGATGAAGCTGAGGTTTATTCAGGATGCTCTCAAACACTGAGAAAGAGCTGACGAGACTGAAGGAATGTTCTTTCTTGTAGTGGAGCTTGAAAGATTTTTTTTTTCCACTAAACTGTTCAGCAAATGGCTGACACTGAACAGACTTCAAGTTACCTTTTCATTAGCATTGTTATGTGGAGTGCAGGAGTAAGAGGAGAACTTGAAGGATCTATTTCATTGATCCACAGTATTCCAAATATAGCTAGGGATACTTACAATGTGTGTCAATTCAATGAATGAACATCATTAGCTTGTGAAAGCCAACCAATTATTTTGTGAAAGCCAACCAATTATTTTGTGAAAGCCAACCAATTATTTTGCACTGCTTTTGTATTTCTTTGGTACTCAAAATATTGACAGTTTAGCACCTTCTTTAGTCCAGGCTGTATTTACAATGACAAATGGTGGCATACTGTTATTCAGAGAACAAATTTTTCCTGAACGAAAGTTTATAGATTTCAAATTGTTTCTTTATTTTTAATCTCACTCTGGCAGGTTAAAAATCAAAGGCTGCAAGTATACACTGCAAGGTTATCCTCCCATTGTGCATTAAATGTTCATGCTTCACTGATGTTTAGTGCACCCCATTTCCCCTTGGTATAGCTTCATAAAAAAACCTTCACCCCAGTTCCCACAAGCCCAGCTGACAGAGTTACTTACCAATAGCCTGAGCAAGGGCTATTACAACTTCCTGGCATGTCGTGACTTCGGTGACCCCACACACAATTCTCTGGACTCCATCCACCCATACTTTGAGCTCCATGGTTCACCAGATCATCCAAGAGCCATGAATGCAAATCAGTCAAGTCATACTTGCAGCTATACCAGAGATAACGCAGCAGACTTCTATCAGCAGCTAGAAGAGAGAAAAATCCTGGTGTTTATAGTGAGGCATTGCCAATTTAAAGAGTTAACAGATATACCTTAACATCTATTGAACAGAAGAGGCAACACAGCCCCCTTTCTTTAAAAACAACAGGAATCAACCATCCCCTGCTTTAGCCATCTCATTCTGTAGACACTTCAGAATTTTCATTACAGTTTATTTCCTAAAATATCCAAAATTATTACCAAAAAAACCACCAAAAGAAGTAGCAATAAACAAACAAATCTGCAGTAAACTCATAGCACTTTTCAGTAACAGGTGCCCCTTTCTATACTGCCTGCATGTCTCAAGGGACTGGTTATAGATGCTTTCAGTGTCTGTTCAATAATCCCTAGGAGGCGGTGGCATAGCAAATCAAGGGTGAAACATTTTTAATTACAGCCGTCCATGAAAGCCCAGCCTTGCTCTCCATACAGAAGCAGATGAAGACTCCTTGTGTCACCAAACCTGGGCATTCAGTACCAACACTAGAAAACCCACAAACGAAAGCACACAGATAGCTTATTTCTTTCCATAAAACAAGGAGATACATAAGGGAAAGTGGTGTAGAGGTAATTTAACTCCAGCCAATGCTGTTCTGGTTTCTGTAAGGAAACATACATTGGCTAAAGTGTAATCCTGGATTTTTCCATAGACAAAGCGATGATACTAAACAAAAAAAAAAAAAATACACCATCTAGTCCAGCCAGTTCTTGCTTTTCACCATGATTTTTCTGCCTTAACTGAAATAATGCTGAAGTCACACCAGCTAATATGCTGTACTAGCTCCCAATTTCATTTTAAAAATCAAGTTTCCCAAAGATTGCAAATGGGGAAAAAAAAGTGTTCAGAGAGGGGATTTTTTTCTGAAACAAAAATATTTCCATGAGTTTAAAAATCTCCTTCCATACTCAAATGCCATAAATAAAGTTTGAAACTTCAGGAGCTAGGTTAGGATTTAGCAATCAGCCACTTGCCCTCTGCTGTCTTGTTACTAACAGTTAAGTTGCTCAAGGTTTATCCATTGTTAACTTCCAGATTAATTACTGATCTGAACTCCAGTGGTTTTGCCATGGGCTCAGCTTTTCCAGGAGTTGCTTTTCTTCTGCATAAACAGAACGTCCGACATCATGGCTCACAAAAGCCTACCTGGAAGTGCTGAGATTCTGAATTTTAAAAATTACCAAGTAAAAACTCCAAGAAGAACTCTCATCTTAAAAATAAAAAACCTCCTACTCAAAACAAAACAAAACCCAAACCACCAATAATGATGATTATACGTTTTTTTTAAAAAAAAAACAAAACTAAACCAAACCAATGAGAGAGCTGGGTTGTTTAAGTTTATTTTTCTTTTATCTGCTATGAGAATACAATAACACTAAAGACAATATTTTTTAAGAATTAAGTACCAGGAAATGGATAACACAGGAATGGAGTAAAAGAAACCTGATAGTTATTTGGAGGGGATTACTAAAGACAAGCAGGGTGGGGTTACACAAGAAACATGGAATCTGATGATGCTGATGGATTTAACAGAAATGCACATAGAGGCAGAAACGGCGCAGGAAAAACTAAGCAAAAACTTACCACAATTCATGTTTACAGTCTAATTCGAGCTGTTTTCTCCCGGTGAACTTAAACATCTCTTTGCGCATCAAAAAATATGTACTAATGCAGCCCTCATGCTAGAGCAGAAAGATTATTTCCTTTCTACAACCAAATTCTTCATTCCACAGCTAACAAGTACCAATACGATCCAGAAGGCTTAGGGATTTTCCCCTGTGAGGCTGTGGCAGCCAGCAGCAGCACATCTCAAAGCCCAGCAGAGCCAGAGGGGTCAACGCACATTGACAGAATGAGCTTTAGGGGAGAGGCACTAAAGCAAGTAAATTCTGTCCAGCACACATATCAAAATACCTGTCCAGATACACCCATTTACAAAACCAGAGAAACATGAACATGTCCAAATGCATAGGTAAAACCAGATTTCAGATATGCTTATATAATTAATCAACAAAACCATGATTGCTTTTAAAAATATCAATGTATACAGAAAGTCTTTTGAGACGTAACACCTGAAAAACCTAAAGAGGTCAAAGAAATTAAACAAGCATTTTTCCCACATAAAGTGACACATTTCAAAGAAAACTACTATGCACACAAGTATCAACAGCCCACAAATACAGAAACATTTCAATCAGATAACATCATTTTAATGTACCAATAAACTAAGCAGAAGAAAATCGTTTACAAGCCTGTAATATAACAGCGACTGAGAAAACACCTGACAGGCCCCATCAGTGACCTCCATCGTTTATTCCTGGACCAGCTGTGTTTACAAATAAACAGACTTCACATTCCAAGCAAGGCATAAGGAACTTTATTAATTAACTTAATAACTTGCTGAGAGTTGAACAGTTCAGACTTACTGGCACAAAATAAGCCATGTCTCCATGTGACAACACACGTCAGCAAAGCATCCGACAGCTCCAATTGTTTTTCTGCCTGCCAGCATCCAAAGTATTATCTCAATTTAGCAAGCCAGCAAGTGCTTTTCCCCAAGCCAGCACACAATGTAAGGTCTTGCATTCAGTGCAGATCAGTTTCAGTCATCTGTTTTCCTATCGTCCACCTTTAAAACAACTAAAGAGGCATCATGTAACAATGAAATATTTGCTGACATTTCCGATTTTGAAAACAACATTAACTAAACCAGCAAGTGATCCAAACAGTCCCTATTTTGAAACAGTATGAGCTCGGGGGAAATATTCCCATTCATTTTCTTACAGGGCAAATAGTTTTAACAGCCTGAACAGTGATAAAAGCAGGCTGTGGTATGTGCTTCCAATACGCAGGGCTGAATTAAAGGACTGCATGCCTCTGCTAATGGGATACTTTCAGGGACCTGTCACTAACACAGCACACACAGACATCAGAAACACAAGATCTATGTGCAGAAACCAGTGTCTCATTATAGTTTTTAAGGAAAGCTACTCTATAGCAAGTAAAAAAATAAAAATCTAGGATTGGTTTGGTTTCTAGGACTACGCAGAACTTTCCCTAAATTCTCCTTTTATCCTTTTCGGCAGATGATAAAAACTACAAAAAGGCTGCTGGTTTCACAGAACATAGGCACAACTGACAAAGTGCAAAGGTTATTTAAAAAACCAGATATTTGTACTTAAAACCCAGATATTCCAAGCAGATGTTTCCAAAACCTATCCATCTTTGATGTAAGTAATAAGTCATGAGAAACCCTGAGAGCTAAAACTAAGCCATTGATTTCACCTAGTTTCTATTTTTAATCTTTACAAGGCCCACATCATCTGAAAGCGGTGTGCACCTCAAATCAAGGTGAAAATCCTGCTGTACCTCAAGCCAACTGCAGAATTTTAACCAACCACTTCGGTAACTTTCTGTTCCTCCAACCAATAATTATCGTTCTCTTTAGTATACTTAAGCAAGGATACTTTCATTCATAATTAACTCTAACCAAACACCATCTAACAGAGTTAGAACTTCTCCTTTCTTTCTAACTCTCTATATTATGGCCAAGTCGTGCTCCTTGCACTTTCCTATTATGATACCAGATACAGCTCTGGACAAAGATGCAGCTTCTTCCACCCAGGCTGGAAGGTGTTAAAAAGTAAAATCAGTGCAGGTAAAGCTTGAAAAAGAAAAAAAAAACAAACCTCAAACAAGTAAGCCAGTTCGGCTCCCCAGAAAGTGCTTATAAACCATTGAGAAGAGCATGATAGTACCCCCCATAAACAGGGAGGAATTTGGCAGACCCTCCCGTAGAGCAGGGTAACATTTTCCAGATGAAGATGACTGCAAATACAGAATTGGCTACTGGTAACAAGCTAACAAAAAAGCCTTCTCCCCTTGGACTGATGAATGAGGAAGATCCTACAAGATAAGCTGCTTCCCACCAATAAATGTGCAAAAATCTTTCGTGGTAGATTCAAGTCAAAATATCAAGTTTAAACTTCTGCACACAGAATTTTATTAGAAAGGAACAGGTTGAGGTTTTGAAGTCAGTGTATGACGTTCTTTAAAAACAAGTGTTTATAACAAGGTAGTATCCAGTTTTTTTAGTGGGACTAAGTGATTTCCTCTTGTGGAATGTTATTCTTCCAGAAGAGCGCTCAGAGATAATAAGCACTGCTTAAAACAAACAAACCAGAGGTCCCACAACCACGAACATGACATCGTTGAGAACAAGCCTGGGAGAGAGTTTAAGCACCAAGGAATTTTCCTCACATGAGACTGGCCAAGATCTCCTTGCTTTGTAGCCACTGTGCATATAATGTTAAACACTAATCAAGGGCTAAAACTCTGTTTTTGTATGTTTTCCTCTAACTGAGGAGTGTTCCCAACTGTTGCAGTTTTGTGAGAAGGGCAAAAAGATGAAATCTTTGACACAAATTTTTCCTTATTTCTCATAAAGGTCTTCAATGTGTCCCCTTTAGGAGCAGTTTCATCAGGCTGTGGCACACATTTGGTAGAGGCAACACCAGTCTGGGGATTTTGCTTCTTTGACTTGTCACACTCCTATTTTGCTGGTCAGCCCTTATTCTTCTGCCACACAGCCTTATTGTTTGGTGTTTTTTTTACTTCATTATCTCATTACATCATCTTTAAGATTGATGCTCTAACACATGTCTTTGTGAAACAGACCAAAATCCAGAGTGTTATCCAACACACACAAACTATATACACACACACACATCACACTGCCTATGAGAGGACAGGAAAGCACCAATACATGACCGCATCTAAACTCTGAGTGCATAAACTCAGAACTACACGAGGTTCTTTCTAGCAACAATGGCTAGTACAAATTTTGCCCCCAGATAACCTAGAATTCCCCTGGAGTTCCAAAGTCACAGTTTCCCAAGCAAATTACTAGTTGACGTGTAACTGAGAACCCTCAACCATATAATGCAGGAGCCATTGCCTGTTCTGCAGTTTCTCCTCCTGCAATGCAGCTAACTATATGGAGGTGAAAAATAAGGAAAAGAAACACTGTTTTGAAGCAAGGGAGGCTACAGTTATATTTTCCATAATCACTGAACATCCTCCTTGAGCTACCACCATCACAACACAGAAAAATCAAATTGGAAGTTTCATTATACTGCTAGAACTGGCCAGAAAGAATTATTAACTTGTATTCTTTTGGGGTTAGAGGAGCGATAAGAGGAGGTAAAAAATTAATTTACACCTTTTTTTATCTCTTTTAAAGATATATTTTATTAATGGCAAATATCAAGTTATTAGTTGAAATTAAATAATTATCCCACCTTGAAAATTATACTTGTAACTTCATCATTTTAATTCTCAGTCTGATCTCTGATTTCAGGAAGTGTGTTTGTCTTTAGGGCATCTTTTTCCCTCACAATGTTTTCTGAGTCTGCTGTTCTAAGCCAACTTTGTCCAATATATAATTTGATTCCTTCTCAGATGCACAGAAACAAATTACAAGGCATCAGCACAACCCGCCTCATCCCTTCCTCACCCCTTTTTTCCCCCCTCGTCAACCAAAGAGATGGAGTCTGAATCCCAGTCTTTGCTTGTCTCTGGTGACCTTTACTGAGCCAGCTGGAGGAGATCATCTCCACTAACAGGACATCAGTGCTCTTCCCGCACTATCATCAGTTAGCTGCATTAAGCTGGCTCAATTAAAAATAACATACTGAGGAAACCCAAAACACTATTTAGCAATGACTTAACTGCAGCCCAAAACAGGATTCACTGGTTTGGGAGCTGCAGTACAAGAGATGAGGTAGCTAGAAAGCTTCATGATGACGGATTGTGTCTAAAACTCACGTTTTCACAGAACACTAATTTTTCACAAAAAGATTAGTGATGATATATCACTAACACGTATTGATGGCTGGAGTGCTAATGCTTTCAAAACCCATTTCAGTCTGTAAGACCTTGTATCTTGACTCAAAATTTGGAAGCCACAAGGCTCGACCCAACTGTGTTCCATAACATTTTTAAACTACCATAAAATGTTTGACAGAAAACAAACCAGCAGGTGAGCTAAAGAAACAGATGGCTTGATAAAATTTATTTTCATTTGGTCACTGTTAAAAACACAACCTTGCATTTTTAACAGTAAGTTTCACACTCACACTTGAATTAATTCAACATGAACAAAAACTCTGAAATGAATACTCTTTATTTCCCTAACATTAGATATAAAAATCATCTGAACTCATAGTCCTGAGGTATAAAAACCCAAGGGCATTTTGGAGATGGTGACAGCACTCAAGCAAGAGTGTCCCAAGGATCTTTGCTTCTACTAACTCAGATTTCAGTCAGACAATTTCAAAGCAGAAGTCTAAAACTTGAATTATGAGGATTATATTTAGGATAAGTATCAGCAAATAAAAATATCTGATTCAGCGCTTCCTTTTGGTTCTTGAGATAGTATTTATTTTGATACAAGTCTGAATCTGGTTCAAGCAGGCTTCATCACCAAATCCCAACCTTGAATGTGTTTCAGGACTAGGACTGAAGTATCAACTGCAGGAGGTTTTACACAGAGCACTCTTTTCCTCACTCTGTATCCAGCTACTATCAAACATCACAATCCTACCAGAGAGGCAGGACGGGACTGACCCATCCAAGAAAGACTCACTGCTCATGACTGTTCTAGGAAGCCTTGGATAGTACATAGCAGCACAGCAGACGTTGAGACAGTTAGCAGCTGGGATGCATTTTATTCTGTGGCAGATTAATATCCTTTTCCAGATACGTTAGCAAAGGAGACTGCACTGCATATAAATTCTGTGGCAAAGAGCTCAAAAAAATTATAGACATTAAATAAACATCTCATGATCCACCATCTCAGCAGGCATGCATTTACTTCACTGTAATGTCTTCCAAAGCCCTGCAAGTATTTGTTCTTCATTAGCCATCAAACATATAGCGCATTTGAGAAAATAGCAACCACTACTTATTAATAACAGAAACATTCAGCGAAAGTCACATTTATACATCTCAAATATGGTTCAAATACTGTGTGGGAGTGAAATAAAACAAAACAAAGAGCAGAGCAACGAGCAAGGTATTTCATTGTAGGAGAAATATGAAACCTACAATACACACAGCTTACTTCAAGGTTGCCTTACACCTCTCGATGCCCTGGCTTAAAAGGACAGAAAATAGGTTATTCTCTCAGCTGGTTTCATGAAAGACACAGCCTCACTCGTTCCACATTTCCCTCTCCCCTTACGGTTTGTCTGCAAACACTTCCAGCCAGTTGAGGGACTGCCTGAAGACACTCGTTTGCAACTGCCAATATTTACACTAAAGGCAATGAAGTCATCTGCTCCATTTTGGCAAGAGCTGGCTTAACTCTTGGTTTTGTAAGGCCAAGTCTGTTCTTTATGCTTTGGTCAGGCCCATGCGCAACATTTGCTGTGCTTCGTTGTTGGACCACAGCCACACTGAGTCACAGCTGTCAAAGTGAGGTGTTCCGTGGACTCCAAATGTGAACCGAGGGCAAATTTCAGAAAGCTCAGAAGGACATACAAATGCCCTATCACACTTCCCACGTTTCAAGATATGGAGTAAAACACAACACCCTCTTCCTCTATATTTTGGGGAAAGTTGTATGCAAAAGAGCCCCTTTTCTCCACTTCTCCACGGAAAGATGCAGGAAATAAAATACATCTTACAATTGAAATACCTATTTAAATTTGAACTAGTTGAAGTTTAGAAGGCAATTAAGTATATGGTTTAAAGCTACGGTACTACATGACTATAGAAATCTCACTAACTAAATGCAATTCCTGAAACAGAAATAAGGCGAGGCATTTTCAGCTTAAACAACATAACTGTTTTAAAAATTATAGTCTCAAAGCTTTATTCAGAGAGTGCCTACATTACTCATTAAACATTATCTAGGAAATTTCCAGTCACTCTCCTGGTAATCTAGAAAAGTCTGCAAGACAGAACTGAACATATTTCTACAAGGAATCTTTAAACAATTAAGGCAAATAAGAGAAATGAGTAGGGGGAATCCATCCCTTTCTAAAATTTACACTTGGTTATGCTTACTTCCATATTTCTCCAAGCACAAAAGAAATTATTTGCTTCTTCTATTCTCTACTTTTAGGACTCAGCTGGATCACTTAAGTATTTCCCCTCTCTAGACAATTGTGAGTTTATTTATCAGAGCAAGATCTGAGGTAATCATAACACACAGCAACAGCCTATGGACTAAAATACTCTCAGCTGCATTACTTAATTCCCCTAGCCCTGCTTTCAGTGCTGTGATGGTGCTACAGCCAGCTCCAAGCCAAATCTACACCACTTTGGTCAACTGGCCATACTGCCTCAAAATGGATGTGGGCCAGCAACACCACCTCAGGAGGTGAGTATACTTAAGTATCTCTGTCCTATTCAGCTGATCATTTTAGGGAAACTGTTAGGAACTTCATACTTTCTAAACCACTAATTCTCTAAGTTTGGCTAAAACACACCTAAGAGCTCCAAAACTCAACTGGGAGGGGCAAGAAGTGTAGAGATGAGTAACATCACTATTAAACACACTTCCCCTTGGGAAGTAGTCTTAAAAAGATCACATATGGCATTCATAGAACGATCCAGCAAATAGCTAAAGAAAAAAACTGGGTACTATGCCAAAAAATTGACAGCAATTGAACAAAAGTCACAGTCTGCAATACCAATGGAAAATGGAAGTCAAATTCCATGTAGCAAGAAAAAAAAAGTTTCATTTTTCCTGTTTCTAACTTCTTTCTCTGTTCCAACAATTTTTAAACCAGCACCACTCTCCTCTTACTGATTTCCCCATATTTTCAGACACCGTCTGCATTATGCACCTTCTGAGATATAGCCTTTCATTACAGGCCATACGGTTCCAAGCTTTCATCTCTTTTCATTTCGTCTTAATGACTGCATCTTCCTCATTACTGCACCTTCAGCAATCCCACCATATCCGTTTGCTCAGAATGAGGATGTCAGGACAGTATTCTGGAGTCCGCAGACTTTCCAACAGCAGAGAATGCAAAGTAGTCCTCCCCTTCCTCTAGTACATTATATACGATCTACTTATTCCATTCAAGGATCCCTTCCACACTTATATCTGCACTGCTTATTTCTGATACATTTTTCTAAGTGAACTGTACAGCTTTATGGTTCATTTGTGAAAGTCACCTCAGACATGCATAGACGAGAAGCTCTTCCATGTCACTAGTTAAATTTCATTATCCTCCTTCAAATTCTCCCTTAACCTACTTCTGCACAGTGCCCACTAAAACATACTGGATCAACAGGTGGCACATTGTGACCCTACTGCTTTTCATGCTAATCAATCTTATTCTAATTGTCTCCACGGGTCCTACAAACACCTTGGGCATGGATGTGCTCTTTTAGAGCAGGGGTGTCAAACTCATGGCTCCCGCCGTTCTCCTGCCGCTGCAGCGTAATGTGCATCACACGCTGCACACGTGACTGGTGCTGGCAGGGGCAAGATGCTCGGTGCTGCCACCAGGTAGAAACAAGGTGCCTTATTGATAAAACAAGGTGGAGGGATGTATTAGGCCCATGGGCCGTAAGATGACACCCTTGTTTTAGGGGTTCTATTATCTTTTAGAGAGGCCAAGACAAATGACTCGAAGAGTGCCTGGAAAACATCCAGAGGACTGGCAACTTAACCTAGCCTTTTGGGAGCCCACTTGTCCCACCAGAAGGAATTTTAGCATCATTCCTCCTGTCACAGTGGGTCTTCAACATATATCTCTGAACTTAATTATGAGATGCCTGACATGCCAGGCACTGGTACTGAATAACATACAGTCCTAATTAAACAAAACAATATCTCAGCTGCTCAGTGATGTTGTGATAAGAGCTGAGGTGCTGATGTACTCTCTGGACTATCATCAAGGGTTTTCTTTCTGTTTCAAATAAGAAATGCAAATCAGAAATTGCAATTAGGACATTTTTAGTTTCCACTGGTCTTTCTTACCAAAATTTAAAAAATAGTATCCATTTCTGTGGACTCCACCTCTCCACAGAACCATGGAGCCCAGGCTGTGTAGTCTGCAGAGCTATTAGCAGTGAATAAGTTAGACAAGGTTAAGGATTTAGAACTTTGTGACAGACCTTAACAAAAACAGTCTGGCTGGTTTTCCTTTAAATGAGAAGTGGTTGCTGGGTTTTCTAATCTTTAATGATATGCAGCTATGGAAGTGTACAATACCAGGTAACATTAGGAGGCCAGAATGGCTTATTAAGTACAATTACCCAGCAAGCAATCTAAATCCTGGAAAGAACTCAAGGGGAAATGCCTACAGAAAGTTTCTGTTAATTGTACGAGAGTAAGCAAATAGAGACCTAAAATTATCCAAAACATAAATCATTAATGAGTCCAGACATCCAAAACATGACACTGAACTTAAAAAGCAAGTACATAAAATATCTGAAAAGAGAATCAAAGTTGGAGGCTTTTTAATGAGTAAATTGAAAAGCCACATTAAACATCAATGTCCAAATTGCTTGTGTGCTTCTAAGTACCTTTATCAAAAAGAAGGTATCCATTCCTCTAAAGAAAGTATTAGGCATTAGCAATCCTGAGGAACAGTTCAACATTCTGTGGTTTGAACATCTTTAGCACAGTTGTATATCAAGCTTTCTTCATTTTCCGTGCAAAACAGTTCATTAGAGTTTTACATTATATGCATATAATGCAGATCAGCTGAAAAAAAACCCCAAACAAACCAAATAACCCAGAACCGTGCAAGTCCTTGGGACATCTGTGTTACTGAAGAGGTGACAATAAATGCCTACAGTTTCAATAGCAACTAATTTAAGATTCTTCACATAGCACATGTCTCTATGTGTTTCATATGTTAAAGGGACTTTGATTTCCAGAAAGTGCTGAGGCTTCCGGCTCTGCAAATTCAATCACTTCAAACACTCCAGTGCCTCAAAATTTTTATCTCATTTTTAAGATTCTCATCTTCTGTTTTTATTTTGCTTAAGGTTTTCACTGTATATTTTCATTCTAAGAGCAAACAGTCTTTGTGTTGTTTTAGATGTACGAACTTCAAGTTTTCCAAGGAACACTTGGCAATTTAGTCACCTGAAGAACCATCCTCCTGATTGCTTTTCTTCTCCTCCTCTCTGTTACAGAAATAGCTTTTTGTAACAAAGGCCAATAGGCAAATAACAAGGTTCTGGAATTAAAACTGCTTTAAGTCTTCATGATCATCTCCCTTCTTCCTTCTGCAACATAAACAATGCAGACTTTGGCATGGACAGAGTTGAGCAACCTCCACAATAGCAGAATAAAGCAATATAGTAAGTGAAAACATGTCCTGCAGTTTGACAGATACACAAACACATGCAGTTGTTATGATTAACTTAGTACTAAAGTATCACACAGTATCACAGTATCACAAGGTTGGAAAGGACCTCTGAGATCATCAAGTCCAACCTATAACCTAACACTAACACCAACACTAACACCAACACATCATCTAAACCATGGTACTCAGTGCCTCATCCAGTCTCCCTTTAAATACCTCCAGGGTCGGTGACTCCACCACCTCCCTGGGCAGCCCATTCCAAGTCTATTGTATACCATACAGTGAATGTATTAGGATGGTCACAACAATTTTACAGCTATCTGCTAGGAAGTGTGGCAAATAGGGCACTGTAACAGTATCTGCAATAGCAGTTCTTTGCATTTCACAGTCCTGCTCCTCAGTGCATTCATATACATTCAACACCAGGAGAAACGGATGGCTCAAACCTTTATCATTTTAGAGTGGGATGTTCTTGTGTTTGCAGCAAGTTCTGCACATAAAGGGTACCCCACTTGGAAGTCCTCTGAAAGGTATTACTATTCAGAAACAGCCATGTAAGGAAGAGATACAGTGGTAAATCGCCGAAGCGAAGGCAATGAGAGGCAGAATGCCGCACTGGGAATGGGAAAATCCAAGACTCCTAGAAGACACTTTCAGCTCTGCTGCCTACAAGCTAATATGACTGTTTACTGAACTCCTGCTCAGATTTTGGCCAACACATATCTCATGCTAAGGCCTTGATGTCTGTCGGGAGCAGCACCATTAGGCCAGAGTGAGAACACCATGCAGGCACGACACAGTGGCCAAAAAGAGCTAAAGGTCATTATGCAGCCATTATAATCTGCAGTGTGTCGCCTCCTGCACCCATAATCCTTGCATACTGGTTGACTGGTAGATTCTTCAGAAGCTGCTAATTCATGGAAGCACTACAGTCCAAAATTCCACACTAGGTGGTATAAATGTGTCAGCACACTGAAAAAGCTTTTGAAGCAGCTCCAACACCCGTTGGACTACTGAGGCTTTTGTGCATCCTGGTGTGACACAGGGGACGCTCGCACCCTGACTGAGAAAGGTGGAGCACTCTCATCACTGACTAAGTAGCTAATTCGATCATAGATGCATGACTTATGAGTTGGGAGATATGAATTAGAGAACTTGTGAGTTAGACACCTCATGAATTAAGTGAAGAATTAATGAATTCACGTGTTAGACTAGCCTGTACAAAGGGGACTGAACCCTTTTTAATTGTGTTTGTTTTCTTTCTAATGAGCTCATAAAATAAAGCTTATTTTACAGAGTATGTTGTCCCATAAATTTGAGGGATCCAAATGGACTGTGACAGCTACATACTTGTAAGAAAAGAAGCTCTTCACAATGTTCCAATCACAAAGTTTTGTTTGGTTTCCTCTTTTTGCTTTTAGAAGCAATATAGTTCAGCAACATTTTGAAAAGAGAGGATTAAATCTGCTCTCAGTTGAAGAAATCCAGTCCACTGATCTAAAGATCACAGTAAGGTCACTTTAAATGCATTTTCACCATAACCTGAACCTGAGAGCAATTCCTGCCTCGACATACTGACTGATCAGCTGAAACTTTGACCTGGAGCAGCTACTATCACTGCCTGAGAATTCATCCGTATGTACACAACAGTGAATAGCTAATAGTAGTAGTTTGGATTTCACTGTAAAAGGAAGTCATGTTGCACATGGATTTCAAGAAGGAAAAAGTACAATCAAAAGTTTCAGCTCTTATTTTCACTCCCAGCCAATCCCTGCCTGTAAAGGAAGCAGTTTGCTTTCACTGCAATATCTGCATCCTTTGTAGGTGGTCAAGCCTATTGTCCTCCCAGGGGAAGAAAGAAAAATTCTATGCATGGAAACTTATGAGCTTCCAACCCTCTGTGTGGGAGTAGTCTGCAGAAGAGAAAGCCTTTAATTAAAAACAACTCTGGAGCTGAAGTCCTGCTTGTTCAACTATTTGCAGTCCCTCCACTTACAAAAGCTCACTGGGATCCTAGATACAGGAATCTGAAACATTTAGGCTGAACTAACCAAACTGGAGAGCTTTCAATGTTACTAGTGTACTTTCTTGCTTTAGCAGTGCTTTAATACGAGGAATATCCAGAGCTAGAGTATAATACCTTCAAGCTGTTTCTGAAATCTTTGCTTTCACAAAGTTAATGCATATGCAACTACAGCATACTCATACAATTTCATGTCTTTTACTGAAGAAATAAAAAAAGCTGGAGAACAGTATCACTGAATTCCACTGCTAGGGCTGGGATCATACTGTTTCACATGCAAACACCATGTGGCATGTCCTGCACTTCGCTGACAAAAAGCAATCTAATACTAGGCTTCTGAATCCTAAACAAACAACATTGTAATCCTGCACAATAACTGCTCCACTCTGTCAAAACACATTTTTAAGGATAAACATGCTAAGAAAACCTTCAGGAAAAAATATCAGATACTAGCCCTGCCTGAGTTCTAATGCTTCCTGCCACATGCCACTACCCCTCAAACATTACAGTTGCAGAAATGCAAAAGCAAACGGGGGTATGAGTTCTTACCTTTGCAGCAGAGCATAAATACACTGCCACATGAGACACTTTGAGTAATGTTATTTAGAATAACTGTGTTGGAAGAGATATCAGAGCAACACAGTTTCAGGCTTGAAACCAAACTGCACTCCAACTTCCAAAATAGACAGGAAAACTTTATAAAGCTGTACTTCAGATAACAATGACTGAGTGGAAGCAATTGGGTGACTGGAAGCAACTCTGTAGGGTTACATTCTCCGATAAAACCAGATCAAGAACAAGACCTCATTACAGGCAACATTCTGGACACTGCTACATCCTTTCTGGGCTCCAGCAACAGACTCTGTAAAACCTGCAGTGCCAGGGGTGCCTTACCCAGTGCAACAAAAAGACAGAAGTAAATGTTCAGGGACAGGGACATGCACCATGTCAGTACACTAAACCCCCAGAGACAAGGGCACCAGCTAACGAATCTCTCCTCAGTCAGGCTGGGTGAGGAGGGGGAACATTCACAGCTCAAAGTCCTTGTCAGCAATTTTAGCACCCAATTCTTTTATTGAGTTTGAGTGCTAGACTCAGGGATGAGGAGAAGAATATATGTAGTAGCTCAGTGCATTGATCCCTGAAGTGGGAGATGGGGGTTCTAGGCTCTCCTTTGTTCAAAGGGTTTCAAACCCCACATTTTACCTTCGGGTGAAGTATAGTGTTAGATAATGGGCATGTATCATTTCTTTTGTTATGAAGCCAACAGTCCCTCCCTTCCTTCCCCAGTGTTTGTGAGACTGCAGAAAAAGCAAGAGGGATTTTAGCTGTACAAATCTGGTAATTAAAGGCATTCTCATGGTATGGAACAATTTTCAGTTCTTAATACTGCTTACAGAGTTCAGATTTTAAAAAATAAATCCTTTCACAGAGAAGCATACATAGTCCAGGCAAAGAGAACTCAGGAAGCTTACAATGTGTGTCTCCCAAAGCACAAAGTATGTATCAGGGACTCCAGGACAGTACCACCAGGTATATATTAGATTAACTTTCAGAGGGTGAATGCTCTCTCAAATGCTCCAAAACACCAGCAGTGACTAAAACCAGGACCAGTTGTATGTAACTGCAAAAGTTATGCAGTAACAGAAGTTTAAGTTTTGGTTTTTTCCTATGAAATATACCAATCGTTAAATATTCTGAGATCATTAACCCAAGGGAGGAAAGAAAGCCTGAAGACAGACACACCTTCACATTAAGCGATAAACTGAACAGCTGAACTTTCCATCCTGTTATGCTAACAGATAACTATTAGAATTCATTGCTTCTGCTGACAACTTCTCCATGTGATGTTACAAAATGAGGAGATGTAGGGTGCAGTACAAAGTAAATGGTAGATAATGTTCAGGCTCCAGTCTCTTTGGAGGAGGTTGTAGGTTTTTTTGTGTATAGTGTTTTGGTTCGTTGTTTGGGTTTTCTTTGGGGTTTTTTTGTGTGTTTTTTGCTTTGATTTTGTGTGGGTTTGTTTTTTTTTAATTTTCTTCCATAGGTCAAGTTGCCCTTCGAGTACTTTATGAAACAGGATTTCACCTTGACACACAACCCTAGTTATCTAATATATGGTTAGTTTTAACCTTGAAGTCTTCTCTATCAGACAAGAGTGCCCAGGATGTTGCCCTGACCCAAATGCAGTTGTAAAAAGCACTCAATTTCTCAAACATAGGGAGTCTACCATAGAACATTAATTCCACACTTGCCAAAAGACTACAGATTCCCCTAAAACTTCTGAAAAAGATTTTGAAATACAGATTCCCCTAAAACTTTTTTATTCACATAGAGCTTGAGATCTGCACAAAACTTTAACCTGTTCACGTCCTGTGGTGTTAGTGCCAGCTCACTACAAAAACATGTGGAAAGAAACTACAATTCAGGCTACATGATCCTTAAAATGGCCTATAGCAATACCTGTGTAGAGACTACAGGAAACCCCTTGCAGATGTGTCAATCTACAGCCTCAATATTTAACCAGGATTGGCACTCAAAAAAATCCCCAAACCTCATACTCCAAATCCCCTGCACAACTCCTGAGAGAACACAAAAATCAGCTAACAGGCCATAATGACTCATTTCACACAGGTATTTGCTCATGGCAGCAAGAGAAAGCTGAAGAAAATGTGAAACACTAAAACACAATGTAAAGCCTAATTAAAAATAGGAAACTTCAAATCCAGTTTAGCATAAATCACTGCCAATTGAGCTTATCATCTAAACCATCAAACAAGCACGATCTTCCTTTTGCTTAATAGAGGAATCAATCCAAGTAGTTCAAGTGTCAGATGCCAGTGAGCGCAGAGTGCAGGATAAAGTACTGAGACACATACAAGTTTTGTTAAATAGTAAAGTGAATGTAATGAAAACCAAACAGAACTGCTAAAAGAACACAGCACACAAATCCTCCTGGCTTAAAAGCAGCAAATTCAGCATCAGAACTGCCTGCCCAAGTTTGTCAAGACATACCTACAGCTCAACCTCCAGTTTATCTCTGTGGTATAACAAAGGCAAAGGACCATTTTAGAAAAACTCTTTAAAAGGAACTATTGTTACTTCTCTTCCTTTTATTTATACAAAACCCAACACTAAACAAATCATACTATCTCGTACATTCCTAGAAGCTTTCAAGTTGAGTGGATACCACATCCATTTGACTAAAACAATTTTTCTCAATATTCCCAATTTCTGTGCAAAATTAGCAGGTAAAGCATTGCTGGTATACCCACGGAAAGGTTATACTATTATAAAGTACACACATATCTTTATACTCTTTTTATAACCCTGTAATAGGGCCTTCTGCAACTCATGAGCATATTTTACCAATGCTATGCATATCTCAGAATTGAGGTATGAAGAAAAAAACATGATGGATTTAATTATAGAATCTCTGACTAACAAAATAGACTCTACATGTCACAGTAAAAAAAATCTAAATCACTTGTGATAGGCTATGACACACTGGACCTTTTCCACGTTATTTTAAAACCTCTATTTTTCACTGCTGGTAGAGCACTTCCATAACACATTGATGTCACTGAGAGAGCAAAGAAGTTGGTGATTTAAGTAATTCTGTAGGTACTTTTCATAAAACTCCCAGGAAGGTAAATGCATTTGAGATTCCACTATAAAATTGAATTGCCACCTATATTTTCTAGATGAAGTCCTCTTTCCAGTTCAACCATAGCTTTTGCATCAGCTACATGAAGGGTAAGATTTATATATCCACTATGGAATTGAAAATGGAAAGTTTAATATGTTACTCGCAAAAGTCTGTATTTTCCCCTACCTCAGGCCACACAAGCTGTGAGATAGGGAACTACTGCTATTTATGTTATTTTTTTAGAGGTTAATTGAATTCACATTTAACCTCTGTATTTTGTAGACCTATGCTTCTATGAGGAAAATATAAGATTCTTTAGCTATAAAGACAACAAAGATTTATTTCCCACCCCCTATTCTCAAAAAAAAAAAAAAAGCCCAACTCTGTAAAGAAACTCTTTAAGAGTTACTGAAGAGTCTGAACTAGAAACTGTCAACTAGACAACACACTGCTGATGTCCTTTTTCTTTGTTTTCTTCTAATAAAACCGTTGCAATTTTGACTACAACATTAGGCTTTCAGATACAAAATAAACAAGGAAGTGTGACTTCTTTTCCTCATCAAATTCTGAAGTAGATTTCAATATCAAGATATGAAGTAGTCTTAAGTCTTACCAAAAAACTGCCATTCTATACATGTTTATCAGAAGTCAGGCTAGCAGCACTACTTTTAGTATTTTGATTTAGCCATTATCTTTGCTGAAAGAAATGTCTTTAAGACACTTTGATTGGAAGTTTGGGAGTACTAACTCCCCTAGAATCTCAGCACGTTGACCACCAAGCATACTGACCAGCAAATCAGTGATGACTGCATCACTGACACATGGCATGGCAGAAAGTAGCCTACACATGCTTTAGACATGGATGACCACACTGCCTTCAGCAAAGAAGTACAAGTAGCAATTCGCCCTTAATAAGTCTCTCTCATTGAAATCAGGAGAAACATATTGGTTTACAGAGAGTGAACTGAGAGCTAAGCCAACACCACAAGTTAAGAGGAGATGTATTTTAATATATGTCATTATTTCTTGCCTTCACTTGAGTGTCATTACTTGTTTTGAAGAAAGGGATGGAGAGTGCAATTGCATGGAAGGAAGGAGGTGAACGGGCCACACATACAACACAGTGTTTGCAGCTCGTTGGGAATTAAGCCACTTCAACACCACTCCTCAGCCTCTGAACAGCTCCCGTTTTTCAAATACGTCGGAACTGAAAAAAACCATTATCATCGCTGGTTACACTGAAATGCCAAGGCCATATCAATTGCTACATTAAGTTGCTTGAATAAAGCCTTTGTTTCAATACCTAGAATTCTAGCAAGCTTCTTCCGTCTATTCTAGATTATACTTGGAAATACTTGAAAATCACAAATAAGCTTCATCCTTACAAGGCCCTCAGTAGAATAACACATTTCAAATTCCTGACTCTGTATCTACTTCAGATGCAAGTCTTCTGATGTTTATATAATTAATGACCATAACCAATCACCAAAATAATGTTTGTTTTTGTTACCGGAAGCGCACTAACAGCATTTTATCTTCAAGTACTAGTACAGCTATCTGACCCTGCTTGAGCCTCTCTAAATCAAGTGTATTTCTGAAATCTTACATTTGTAAACTGAGTTAAACACACATGGAATAGCATTATTTTCAGAGAAAAAAAATCCAAACCCATCTACAAATGAACATCACTGTACAGTCACTCCTTTCCCCACTCACTGTAAACTATGTTTGGGCAGAGGCACTCAATACCTATTTTCCTATTTGGATAGGCAGGGTTCTAAGAACATCTAAATAACATCTCATAACTTTTTCCAGCACAGGGAAGAAGAGTGGGCATACAGACGGTAGGTATGGTTTACTTACTCTCTTTTTGCCTTCTACATCAGGAAGGTTGCCAGCAAACCTGAGCATCTATTGTCCAAGTATGCTCTAGAATAAGGTACCTGTTTTAACTAGTAACAGGAAACTAAGTCAGTATAACAGTGTTGGAGTTTGTATTTTGCAAGTATGGTTCTTGGATATGGCAAGAGAAGACACATTGCAATTTATACTGTATAATCTATGAAGACCATAATGGTTTACAACTGATTACTTTCCACTCATTACTACAGAGAGACCCACAAGCCTAAAAAGAGGTTCAAAACATGCTTTGCATTGTACAAGGATTTGTAGCAAGGATCTGACTACATTTTTAAAAATACAACCTCTCTCCAAACTGAAGCAGAAGTGAAATGAAATTATAAACCTCCTAAACTATGTTCTAACTTCAGATCAAGTACTTTTGCTAAAGCTTTTTAGTTTTACTTAAATACCATGAATGCACAAGTGCATATAACAGTTCATTGCCAACACCCTGATTTAAGAGATCTTTATCCGAAAAAGAAAAAATATCAAAATCCACAAAAAACCTGAGATAAGTATCTTCTGTGCCCAAGAAATCGTGCTAATCATCCGGCTACAGGATTTTGAGGAAACCATTCCAGGCACCCTTGTATTCCATGTGCACAGCTAAGGTGCTCCCTGCAATGGGGACTTTGAAACCCAGGAATCTCCCACCAGAGATACAACCATCAAGCATGAGAGAAGCAAACTGTCTGAGTGTACCAAATGGAGAAGATTCAGCTTAGGAAATCCTGTTAAATTGCCCTCTGGCAAGGGAGAGGATTGAACCTTATTTACAAATGCACTCACCGTAATTTGTCAAACAAAAATATAATCCAATGAATTCTGGCAGTCTAACCCTTTTCTCTCCTTCCTTCCTGATAATTCAAATCAATGGAAAAGCCTGGGTACAAAAATATGAAGCCGAGAAGCATGATTTTGCTCAAAAAGAAAAAGGGGTGCATATGTTCAAAATCTTAATTTTATTTTTTTCTGTTTTGGACAAGACTTTGTTGGTGAACTGAAAAAGAGCACCCTGAAAATAATACCCTCACCCAGCAAAGAGACATACAGAACCACAGAATATTTTTAGAAGAAATTTGGAATTTTAACCTTTTTGATTTAATGAAAGTACATGGGCTTTCAGTCTTTTTTTTGTAAAGAAACAAAAGCTTTGCTGTGGAATTCAAAGGGATGTTTTGTACAAAACATAATAATCCTGTTACAGGTGCCAGACTTAACCAGCTCTATGACAGGCTGTATGGCTTTACAGCCTTCTGTAAAATTTTAAGACTTCGATTAGAAGTCTTCTCAGACCTAGGAAAGGTTATAGAAAAGAAGTCTAAAATTACTTTTAAAAAATACTAAGCTAGACTTTAAGAGTGAAGACAGGAATCCACGTTTCTCTTAGTGATGAATGATCTGAATATTAACTTGAAGTTATTTGTAAATGAGATTTCTGCAATTTGACAAGATAGACTTTAAAGTTTATTCCACTTAGCTGCTAGGTTTTTTTCCTCACTTCAAGATATCAATTACTTAAGCATGCATCCTTAACTAAATTTCAAAAGGCAAACATTTATTTCTCTGAAGTCTAGAAATCTGTTTTTAAACATCGTGAAACTACCCTTTATAGGAAGTCTATAGAACTGGCAAATTGTCATGAAAAAAAAAAAGGAAAAAGACTGCATCAGAATGATTTGCTTTCAAAAAGCAGAATTTCTTTCCTGCCAGAGACAGGAATGACCAACGTGCACTGCAACTAATGCAAAAAATCAATTTGCAGTTGCAGGCTAAGAAAATGGCATTTTTAGTTTTCCAAATGGAAAAACTTTGAGCTGTTGTTAGAAGTTGGGTAACATGCACATATTTTTTTTCCTCTCAAATGTTTAACAACTGTGTATCATTAACCACCCATGAGGTGGTCATCTACATCTTGCTACTACAAAAAATAGAATGTTGCAGAATTCTCTAGTGATCAGTAAATTAATAAAAACCAAAACTATGACCTCAAAGAGGTCAGTCAATCTAGCTTAACATTTAGAGTCCACAGGAAACGCAGGATCCCATTCTTTTCACTGCTCCATAGAAAAAGCCTACCCAGCAAGTACAGCAGTAAGAGGATGCAAACCTTGCCAAAGCTCAATGAATTAATGAACGAAAGTATGAAACTGTTTGTCTGCAACACCAGGGGCTTTGACGCGGTCACCCGTATCCTAAGTAGTAAAGATGAATCAAATGTTTTTGAGGCAGAATAGCCTCAATAGGCTTTCCTGTCTCTTCACAGAAGTGGCATTTCCACACGTCACTCTCCCCATCAATTACTATCAATACTCCTATCCTTGTTTCCAGACATACTGTCTCCAACATTCCATTGTCAGTTTGCTCTCAGTTGGCAAGAAAAAGATGAATCCCCAGTTCTGGAAAAACACTGGCAGAATTATTGTTTTTTGAAACATAAGACCAGTACATTTACATGGAAACATAGTCGTAGTATTCAACTTTTGATACATTTCAGAAACTTGAAGTAAAGGTGCTACAAATGTTAAAAAAAAAAGGATCATTTAAATCTGGATTGACAATTTTAGTTTTATGCAAGGACATTTGCATGGGACAATAACAGGAGAAAGAACATCACACTTAAACGAGACAGCAAGAATTTACACAAAATGAAAGTGTGAACAAGTGAGAAAAAGTAAAGAAACAGATGCACACTTCACAGTGTCTTCAGCTATGTTATCACACCGGTCTGAGCAAGTGCAAGGTCATTAAAGAGCTGCAACACAGATACCAAGGGAACAAGAGGTACATTGTGCAGTGTTCAGCCCCAGAGTGGGGAATGGAGAGAAGAGATGAAAAGCATTCCCTGTAATTCAAAGAATGCAGCAAAATTCAAGTATGCCAGTGATAAAGCAATCTCGGGGTTTTGTTTCTGTACTGACTCAGATGGTATGCGAAAGGTGTACACACAGTAAGTTAAATCGTGCAAGTAAAGCAATGAAAACGTGAGAGGCAGCATATTTTCTTAGAGATTATTTCTCACCTCCACCTGAACTTCCTGGCCTGTCAGATAAAAACTCTCCCTAAACCAGAGTTCCTTTCAGAGAGCACCCAGAAACTTGTCCCATCTCTTCACTCCTTCCAGTAGATAAGGAGCAGCAAAGATGGCAGTGGGGATGGGCATGTGGAATCACAGTGAGATTGATGAATGAGATATTTTCTGATTCATGACTTGGGGCATTCAGATGAAAATGAAATTCCACCCTGCTTACATGGCAGAAATATGGTTCTGGAAGGGAGCACATTCCGTTTTTTTGAGTCTAGCCAGCAGCAGAAGTATCTCTTAGCTCAGGAGCGAAGACTTCCACTTCATGCACAACAGACCACAAAACACTCCAGCAATAACAGCTGGAGGATACAAATGAAGTCTCAGTGCTCAAACACCAACAAAGTCTGGTTTTGTTGCTTCCTAGAGAACATAATACCTCCCTTCCTGCATTTCCATGGATAGCCAGTTAGAATACGTTTGCTGGTCATGCAAATGAAAGGGAAAAACTGCTCAGGAAAGCAGAGTGTACAGTAGGCTTGTGATCCTGTAAGACTTTATCACCCCTAAAATTGTAGCGTGCTACTGGTGAAAGCCTCCGAAGCGTCACAAAACAAAGGTTTTGTCAACTGCATTTAAGATTTTGTGAAAGTTAAATCAGCTTGGACACCTACATTGAACTTTAAAGAAAAAATAAGTCTATAATTCTCAAACCGGTGAATTTTTGCCCTCTTTTCATATTTAAAGTTTAAGTTCTAGAAGAAGAAAAAAGTTTCTTAAAGTCACTCCCTCTGTTGAAATCAATTAGAGACATGACTAAAATTCTAATTTATGAGTTGAAAAAAGTTTCATTAAGTATAAGGGTCTTGGATCACCTACTATTGACAAATAATCTTGTCATGATCTACTGCTTTTCTAAGCTGTGAAGATCATTTTAAAGAACGTACAACATCTGAAGATAGTAAGAGGTGGCATACTGGGCCAAAACCAAACGTCCATCCAGCTGTGTAAATCCGTTTCCAAGAGGAATTCATCACTCTAAGCATGTGACTGATAATGACCTTGCACAGCAGATCTTTGAGGTCTCCGAATTGACAGGAGGCTAAACATGAGCCCAGGTGGCCAAGAAGGCCAATGGCATCCTGGCCTGCATCGAGAATGCATCGAGGGAAATGATCCGTCCCCTGTACACAGCATTGGTGAGGCCGCACCTTGAGTATTGTTTTCAGCTCTGGGACCCTCAGTTCAAGAAAGATATTGAGGTGCTGGAGCTGGTCCAGAGAAGAGCAACAAAACTGATGAAGGGACTTGAGCACAAGTCCTATGAAGAGAGGCTGAGGGAGCTGGGGTTGTTTAGCCTGGAGAAGAGGAGGCTCAGGGGTGACCTCACTGCTCTCTACAACTATCTGAAAGGAGGTTGTAGACAGGTGGGGGTCGGTCTCTTCTCCCAGGCAGCCAGCAACAGAACAAGAGGGCACGAGCTTAGACTGTGCCAGGGAAGGTTTAGGCTGGATATCAGGAAAAAGTTCTTCACAGAGCGAGTAATCAGGCATTGGAATGGCCTGCCCAGAGAGGTGGTGGATTCACCATCCCTGGAGGTTTTTAAAATAAGACTGGATGTGGCATTTAGTGCCATGATCTAGTTATCATGATAGTGTTGGATTAAAGGTTGGACTTGATGACCTTGGAGGGCTCTTCCAACCCAGATGATTCTATGATTCTGATAGGAAAATACATCACCCTTGAGGGTCACTAACATTTTTCACCATCTGGTAATATAAAATAGCAGCTTACCTTTGCTAGCAAACAGTTCAAAGGCAATTGTAACTGCAACTATGACATTCAAAAGGAAACAGTTTGCACAACTACAAAATCTCATCACAAGACCTCTCCTACATGACCTGCATGAAGAACCTGTAGAAGTGAGAAGGGTAGTGCCCCTTCGGAGGAACACAAAGCAGGACCTGAAAACTTGACTGATGCTGCTGTGGAAAAGATTAACACCTTGCCTCAGAGTAAGCTAGATGACAAGAACAATAGTGGACATTAAAATACATGGGACATTCTACCTTTTTATTGTATGACATTGAATAAAAGTGGATATTTTAAAATTTTGTCTAAGTACCAAAATCTATTATGACTCCATGATTTCAGCTGGGAAGAAGTATTTTATTAAACCACATACAAGTTTGACCTTTTTGTCTTCTGCCCCAAAATAAATAGCAAACTGAAGTCACATAATAATAAAAAAATAGTTTAGTTATGCTTAAGAAGAAAAAATATTGGTTTATTCAAAACAAGCAAAGGTACTTAAGTAACTCTGCCCATGTGAGTATGGGCAAGCACCATCCTGATGAATTTTTAAGCAAGCAGGTACCTCTCCTTCCCATACAATAAAATCATTCAAAGAGCATAACTGACATGGCTTGTTTCAAAGTGACAAATAGAGGAGTGACACTCTAGCCTCCTGGCAGCGAGCCCTGGACTTGCTCCACTGAAAGGAATTTAGTAAAATAATAGTTACAACAAATATTTAAATATTTTAACTTGGCAGAAGACAATATGACTCAGTACCACCACATTCTCAGTTAAAAGTTAACATATATATGCTCTGGCAAACCACCACTTGGGAAAAAAGAGACAAGTGTCTTTATATATTCTGCATGCCTTTTCAGACAGTAGGATTGTCTTGAAAGCTTGAACCACGCCATGACACAGAATCGTCCTATTCTTTAGCAAGAATATGTTGAGTTGGTTGCAGGCAGCAATTAACAATCTGGAAAAGTCTGCTTTAGAAATGATCGACTGATTTCTATTAATGAGATTCAGTCTGACATTCTAGGCATGTTATATCAGTACTTCAATGAATAACCAAAAAAGACCTTTCAAGTACAGGACAGTCTAAGACAATGTCAGCCTCAGCTAGACTCCAAGACAACACAGCCTTTTGAATACTGTACATATGTATATACGCACACACATATATACAGAATCATAGAATCATTTAGGTTGGAAAAGACCTTTAAGATCAAGTCCAACTTTAAGGCAGCACTACCAAGTGCACCATTAAACTATGTCCCTAAGAACCACAACTACATGGCTTTCAAAACCCTCCAGGGATGGTGACTGCACCAGTTCCCTGCACAGCCTGTTGTAATGCTTAACAACCCTTTCAGTGAAGAGATTTTTCCCAATATCTAATCTAAACCTCCTCTAGCTCAACTTGAAGCAGCTTGCTCTCATATTATACACTTCAGCAAAGCACCTATATTGTATACCGAACGCATTTTTTATGCCCATATATATCCCTACTAGTTAACATTCTACACCATATGAAGGAAAATGAAAATGAAGAGAATCATAGAATGCCAGGTTGGAAGTGACCACAAGGATCATCTGGTCTAACATTTTTAGGCGCTATGTAGTTTAAATGAAATGTGAAATACTTTCAGTCATACAATACTACTGCCTATCCTTACAGTGCTGGAAGAACAACTGATGATGGCATGCTTCAGTTTTTCTTGTAGTCAAGAAAAAACTGCTGTACCTTTATTCTTGCTTGCACTTCAGATACACAGAACAAACACAAGACAAGCTATCATTTTGGCAAATGATCAAAATGTTTTGTCCTGTTGAGTTATAATGGTCCTTCATCAGCTTTAATTATTAATAAATTGCTACCACAAAGTATTGTATTTGCAATATAAGTCAGTGTAGAATAGTACACCTACACAGGAGAATGCTGAGGGAGGTTGATTAGTATAGAAGTCTACCACTTAAAAGCTTACACATGTACATATGACAACTTACCTTTAAGTGATGCCTATAAACTGTGATAAGCCAGAGAAGAAACTGCATTCTGAAGTTTCCCTCACTTCCACCACTTAGCTTCACTAACCCAATTTACACCATAAAACAGAAGACTCAAAGCAATATGAAAAGTAGTACCAGTGCATAATCTAACAGCATATATTCATACAGAGTTTAATCCCAAGTTCTCATATTTTCACTACATCAAAAGTTAGTCCCATTGTCAGGAAAATCGTTACCTGCCAGTTTTGTTTTCTTGACATCTCTTCTGGATTTTTGGCAATGTCTGACATGCCAAGCTGAAGATCTCTCCTTATATTAAGAATGGGAAACTTACATTAAGAATGGGAAACAGCTGGACTGCAGGGTTGTTGAGGGATATTTTACATAGTCACAGTATTCTTCCGCAGAACTTTTACTTGAAAACAGAAAAGAAAATGCTCCACCTCCCCAAACAAAGTGAAGACTCCACACAGTCTAGAAATTTACTAAACCAAGGGGAATCAGCTGTCTCTGCTCAGAGCACATCTATGGCACAACACAAAAAGCAGCTGCAGCCTGCAGTCCCCAAACCCATGTACAGCCACAGCTGATTGCCTGCTTTACCAGTCACCTACCAGCTGTCCCTGGCACCGAGAGCTACTGTTCAAGAAGACCTGATAAGCAACTAGAAGCAAGAAGGACAAGAATCTTCTCTCATTCAGGGAACACCCCTCAGCAGCAAGTCAGCCTGGTGTCTCCTTCCTATGCATCTGGAGGTGGAAATATATAGGGACCACAACATCGCAGGAGAAATAAACTTGGCAGGACCATTGCAGGTCTGCTGCAGAACACAACCATTTTCAGGAAAAAGATGTTGTACAGAGTACAACAGAATCTTGCTCAGATTTCTAACATTACATAGAAAGACGGAGTGATGAATGTATGCATTTACATAATTCTTGAAGTTTTAGAGTTCTTGCTGTTCTTTATGTGCAAGTACTGTCAGAATGGAGAAGGAAAACTCTTATTTGAATTTTTTTGGTCATAATTTCTTACCTGCAGATGCAGATAGACAGAGACATCTGCTTATGTAGTAGGTTAAGTGCAATCTGCTCCTTCAGTTGTTAAGTGTCAACTCTGCTGGCAAGGTCAGTTTCTAGAAAAAAAAAAAGAAACACTGTCATACAGTAGTAAAACTATCTTCTGGAGAGTAAAGTCCTACTTTCTCCCTCCTTCCTTTAGTGCCTCTGAAAATAATGTTCATTTTGCACCTCCAGGTATGGACATGTAACAGCCAGCTGCATGCAAGTAGTTTGTTTTGTTTTTTAGAAGTTAATTCAAAAGAAATGTGGAATCTTGCACTTCATTTGCTACCCCTTATACCTGGGGTGACATTTTCCTGCTATAAATAACTAAATGTGGCAATAAACATTTCAACAGCTTTCCAGAACATTAGGAAAACCTAAGCACTGAACTAGGTTGTCACAAGCATCTGCCACTGCTAAACTGTAAATACAGGAGATTGCGAAATAATCTTCTTTCCTAATTTTCTTTCTAAGGAAAATAATCTTCAAGCTGGAGGAGTTCCAGACATAAAAACCTCTAAAAGTGCTCTTGAACTTGACCATACCCTGACTCCCTAGCAGTGGTGAATCATGGTCAATGCATGTACCAGATGACAAACAAACTAGGCAAAGGGTAACAAATCCCAAACTGCTGATTCAGACTAGTATTAATCAGCTTGGAAGAGATGCTTACTACAATGATGCTTAACGGCATCATTGTTGACAGACTTACAAACATTGCCTAATACTATATCATAGCCAAGGAGAACATGTGATAAGTGGTTATTTTTAAACCTTCACCAACAAAGACTTCCTGAATTATGCTTTAAAGGAACGCATCTGTTATGTGTAACACTAAATGGGAACTTTACAGTTTAACAGAAGCATAGATCTAAATCAGAAAAACTTCTCTCTAGACTTTTAGTGTCTCCTCTTCCACTTTTGTCAGGCATTGATTTTTGTCAAGACAAATTGTTTTTCCCCATGTACCTGTCAGAGCTATATGAAAGGATTCAAGAAAGCACCAATTCCAGCGTAAGCATGTCATACGGGTCCAGAAAACAACAAAAACCTGTTAGAGCTCTAGAAGAAAACGACTGGCCCGTTGTAAAATACTAGACGCAGTGAAGCCCTATAGGAGTAATTACTTCTTTCATTATGTCCAAAAATTTCAAAATATGACATTCAGGAGCTCCAGAGTTCTCAGGCACATATTGAATCGTTTTCACCACCACCAGATGAATACATCATTTTCATTTACAAACCAATACTCTTCAACTTCCAAGTTGAAACAATATGTTTTTGTGAAGTGATCTTTTGTGCTTTCCCCTCTCTGTTCTCACTAATAACTATTAATGGTTCACATGAGCCTCTTACTTTAGCTCTGAAATAACCATAACCAGTTTTTTGACGAGTTTATGTCTCTCAGCTGAGAAGCTGTAATTTCACACACTGAAGAAGTCCTTCTTAAACATTCTTAATGTATGTGCTTGCAGATGCATTATAGAACATCGCTTCAGATTTTGTGCTTGTGTTTTTTCACTGCATAGTCAGCCATAGATAATGTTGATCATTCATTTAACCCACCCACATTAGTTTAAATCACCAGTGCTTGAGCCCTAGTTACTTATCAATCCCTGTATACATGTTAGATTTGGTAAATAAATTTGGTTGTACTCTACAGATGGTGATTCAGTTAATCCAGAACATATAAGTTTGAATTTTGCTGGGGGAGGGAGAGGTAGGGAGGAGAGAAATATCATCTCACCCCAAACTAAGAAAGCTCAGCTTCAACTTTATAGCAAAGTTGAATTCCTCTCTTAAAAACTGACCAAATGCCAAGATTCGAGTTGTAAACATTTCAATTACCGTTCCTTGTTAACTACTCCAGAGTACCTCACACAACAGGCAAAGAACAGTGGATCTTTAATCAGAGAATGGACTAGCTGTGACGCTGATCCAGCAGTAGGGATCAACACTTCCACTCAACAGAGCCACATTATCTTTAGCTCTATTGAGGCACTAAAGCTCTTCTCAGACCACTTTGCAAACTGAGCGGGAAGGAGTAAGGATAAGAGCCACATTCTGTCCTTGGGGACCCCTATTAAATCAGATTCTCAACATTAGCCACTTCCTCTTTGTTTTCCTCAAGCCATATGGCTTCCTGACAAAATCCGTACAAACAATATATCCATTAATCAAACCAATGCTGGAGGAAAAGGCTTTTTTTTTTCTTCCCTTCATCAACCCAGACATCTTAATGGACATACTTTATGTATTATATTTTACAGAAGTCCCAAGGAATATACTGAAGTCTTTGTTCTCACACTGTAGCCTTGTAGACCGGAGCCTTAATTCCAGTACGTACTTGTAGGAGGAGATCTGGGCATGTTAAAATGCAAAAAGATATAGGACAGTACAAACTGCTGCCTAGACTCCCTAGCATACAGTGTCAATAAACAGTAACAAAATCTACTTTTTAATTACAGAAGTAAGTAGATCAAGATAAGCATAGAAAAGTTACTTCTATTCCTAGAAGGCTCCAAGAAAGTACACACAAACTCCAGTAGTAGGTCACAAACAGCTGAAAGGAAGAATTGCTTTTAAGAGATGCCATAATAAAGGAATTTCCCAGGGAACAGATTTCTTGGCAAGGTGAACCAAGATGACCAATCTCGCATAACATGCTGTATAATCCATTTGCAATCTCCAAACTTGTAAAATCATAAATGATCATGAAGAAATAGACACAGCACACGCAAGGAACTCCACGGTAGGGAAGAAGCACAGAAAGAAGAAGAGTTCTAGCCCTTTCAGGTAAACAACTCCCTTTCCTGCAGGTGTGGAGATCCCACTCTCTTCTGGAAGAGAGTAGAGAATTAAACCCAAACCTAAGCAAGCTCATTGCTTCACCAAACCAACCTGAGAAGCTGCTTGGCTTCAGCTCTGCTGTCCAGTGCCAGTGGGCACAGGACTATGCCAGTTTCACAGTGCTGCAGGGTAAAATTCTATTCATAAAGAATATCTACACTGTTGGGCAAGCACATTAAAAAAAGTGAAGCTATGACAAAGCACTCCCATTTTTCCTATTCTATATCAATAGGCTCAAAGAGGGTATGGGGCAGAGAATTCAAGAGCCCAGAAAAGAAAAGAAAAAGACCTAATTTTCTTTGCTTGCAACAGTTTTTTGGCAACATTAGACTATTTTTGTACTCTCAGATGTCACTAAGACATATGTGGAGGCTATGCTATCCCTGTCTATCCTAAGCAACTATTTGCATCTTGGAGCCTACCCAGCAAAGAAGGGTCTCCCAGCAATGATGGAAGCAGGGAGAACCAAAGACAATTTATCATCTGAGTATATGATAGAACTACCAACAAAAGCACACTGAACAAGGCTGACATGTCAGTCACCACTTCAGAGGATATGCAAATACAAAATGTTTGTTTTGAGGATCTGTTACTACTAAAGTTTTTCCAAAACTTCTTTTACTAAACATTTATTATTCAATAGTTTGCAGTGCAGAAGGAGGATTGGGAAAAACAAGAAATTACGTTCAAACTCAGGTCCTCCTTCGGTCACACACTTCTAGAGCAATTGTAACCCCTCCACTCACATAGAAAGGAAATAGGATTGGCATGGTAACGAATCTTTTTATCTTAATTCATGTTTTATTTTCTTCCACAGTTGTTCTATAGTTTACCAGATGACCAAAATTATCTCTCGAAAACAAAGCAGTTTATGACACTAAAAGAAGAACCTATGGAGAAACAGCACTAAAAAAAGGAATGAAGCTGGCTTTTCAAGTCTTTTTCTTAATACAGGAAAGCAGCATCCTTGATTACATGCAGGAAATCTTTAAAATGAAGGCCCTTTCAGTCTTTGTTAACATTAAATAGTAATTACCCATAAAGGCAAAAAATATGGAAAGAGTAATCTCAAAAGATTGAGTCATTATTTCCAAGAAGACACATCTGTAGTTTTAACAAGGTTAGAATGTTTTGGTCAGTTCTTTGGGGTAAAGGGAGATGCACAATGTTAGCCTATGTTTCTATCAAGGTAATGATAGCTCTAAAAGACTGCAGACATCACATTGAGCCTAACACTGTGAATTATTAGCCTTGAGGTCACAATCTAAAACCACACCATCATATCCATGGTACAGATGGACTTGCAAATGCCTTGAACTAATGATGAAAGGTATGTTTGTTTTGGATAGAAGAGCGAGGAAGATCTCGTGCTGCAAGCTAGGGAGGCCTTCCACCACATCTGGGTCAGATGGTCTCAATTATCTTCTCATCACCGTTAATCAGAAGTTATCCTTCAGCAGTTATATAATGACCTATATAAAAATAAATCTGGGATTGGTGTTTGGCTCCTACCAAGAAAAAAAACTTCCCTGTCACAAATCAGTTGGTGCAAGCAGCAGCCTTGCTTGAAGACTCATTAAAAAGCCAGTGGTATGAAAGTCTAGAGGTATGAGATGGCATCTTTACACCATGTGTCAAAATGGAATACAAGAAAAATTGACAAGAATATTCACTATTCTGTTATTTCTGGTACTATGGATGAACAGCATGTGCTCACAAAGTTACAGCTATGTTATCAACCTATTTTGGCTACTACTCTTACCTATGGGAAGAATACTGATCCAAACTGGAAGCAAGACACACCATTAAGAGAATATAAGGAACATCAACCTGTTTATGTTATTTCACCACACATAAACTTTTTATCTTGAGACTGGCTGCCTTCTACAGTCTATTCCCCCTCTTCCCCAGAGCAACCTGACACCTCAAACAGAACTGACAGAGGAATCTTTCAACCCCTGACTTCACTATCATTCTGTCCCACGTCTGCTTGTGTTCAATTTGTCAACAGCACTCATCTCAAGTCCTGCTTACGTTGCCTCTAGCCCGTGGTCACACCTGAGTGAGCAGTCTACAACTGTGATTCCCACACAGTTTTGTGGGGTTTTTTTTGTTTGTTTGGTTTTTTTTTTTAAAAAAAGCTACACCCTGTATTAGCAGGAGCAACAGCATTAACATCTCCTTCTACATCAGCTAGAAAAGTTGAGAAGTCATGGCCTCTATTACTAATATGTAGCTCTTCTCAGGAAGAGAAAAAGATAAACCACCTTGTCAAATCCAACCCTAAATGACTCCCTTTTCACTCCACAAACATGGTGCCCTGGTTCTCTGAACTCTGAAGTGCTAAAAAATGCTACAAAAATAATGTTGAAAAATAAAAAGAGTAATATTAAAATACTAAAGCAACTGATATTAAGAAAAAAGTTTTCACCATGATATTAAAGAGTCTTGCCTGTTAGTTTTCTGCTTCCAAATACGTGAAGGGCATTTGCTTTCCATATTTTGCTTTCCAAGAACAACAATCTTGAATTCATTTAATATAGTTTTAAACTTTCAGAATTCCAGTGTTGAGAAGAGGGAAAGAAAAACACTTAAAGTTGTATTTTTTTCTTTTTTGTTTAAACAACATAACCAAGAAAGCCCAAACACATAAGCTACGAGGACATCACCATGTGAAGTAGAATACTTACAGGTAGTGTGCATCATTTTCTCTTCCTAACTACTAACATTTTACATGGCAACATCTATAATTAAAAGTCCACTGCAACAACAGAGAGGTAAAGGGCACGCTGATAAAACAGAGCCATCAAGACTCACCTGCAGACTGTACAGATACTATACTGCTCCTTCACCTCCTCACACATCCTGCACAACTCCATTGGGCAGAATAGTAGAGTAATAGCACAGAAACGGGTAATTTTCTCTTCTCCCTGTCAGCATGTCTTTTCTTAAGACAGCACACATGGCCATGTTACACTTCTTGCTAGGAGGCATGCTTTTGTTTGCTTTCTTCAGCAGTCTTAGAAATGCAAGGGTTCCTGCAGACTCCTGATCAGACCCCTACTAGAAAACACAGCCTTAGCTGCACTGCTGTAGTTCGACGCATTCAGGTTCACTTCACAAGGCAATTATCCCACATCACAGTAGAGAAGGTGTGAAGTCATAGCAAGAATTTGCTTTGTTGTTGAATTTTTTTTTTTACTGATAAGTTTTTTTGCCTGTGATCAACCAAAGTCTGCTCGGTAGATTTAAAGTACAACAAGCATCTCCATGACTTTACATGCCTGCTTTGTTATTTGAAATAAACTGAACAGTTTCACTCTCGACTATTAAATCTTCAAATGCAGCATCAACCTCTTGCTGTGCCTACATAAAAGTATTTTGCACTGATTCTCAGAAAAGTGTGTATGAGAAAGCATATTTAAAGAAAGAGAAATATCGAGGTAATATAGTCAAGTGGTGTTTAGCAGAAATTGGGATAAGGCCTGTATTCACGTGTCTATTGTGATTAAGATACCAGATTAAGATATCAGATATGTGATTAAGATATCAGAACAGCCACTGCAGATTATTTGTAAATTCAAATTGGTTCAGTTTAGCATTAAACTCAAACCAACAAAAAAATTCAGTTTTATGTCAGTTTTGTCTCTAACATTAGGAGAAATGTTAGGCATCACTCTGCACTCCCAACTAACCCTCCTTTCAACAGAAGAAAATTCTTACCCAAACCAGTGATTTCCCAGAGGTTTAAAGGTTAACTTCAATTACTAAAAAGAGAGTTATAAGCCACTCCTATTAACCTCCCAGCCTTCTTAGAATTGCACAGGACAAAGTGAAGCGCTTAGGTAAAGCCAGTGCTCTGTATGGGCAAAAACTGGCAGGAGAAAAAACCTGCACCTTTTCTAAACACCTGCAGCCATTTCGTTTGCAATCGCCATCCTGCATGCAGTGCACAAAGGCCTTCACATCTCATTCCACAAGCACACCTTTTCCTCATTTCAAATGCACATAGTTCCATTGACATTTTAAAATAGAAGTCAGCCCTGCAGCCAAAAATTGTACTGTTCTCCAATACCCACTCCATTTCTTCCTGTCCCACATGGCATCCTCACTCACATTATAGTGAGCTGGGTTAGGAATCAAATCCAGATTTATAATAACCAAAAAGCTCTCAAACTAACAGTCCAAACCCACAAGCCAATGAAACTGCAGTGCAAGCTATTTTGTACAGCTCACCACTGCTAAGAGGATAAAAAGAGCCAGGCAATTCCTTCCTGCACAAGCCAATTTTCATCTATAAAGAAAGGGCTACAGAGACAAAAACTTCCAGTCAGGTAAGATACCAGAAAGCCTACCTCTTGGCTGTGCCTTTTGAAGACAAGGCAAAGTTAAAGTGCTCAAATTCTCTCAAGAGAGAATGTGTTAAAGATATCAGAATGGTCACTGCAGATTATTTGTAAATTCATAACAAGTTCTCAAGAGAGAATTTGCACATTATCTGTCAGAGGTCTATTTCAAAAAAAGTTTTGAAAAAACCTCACTAGTTCAGGCTTTTTTACGTTGATGCACCAAAAAAAATCAGAAGTCAGCACACCATTTTGTTGTATACAATTTCACTATCGTATAGCAAATCTGTTAAGTAGCGGACTCTTTCGGGTAACTTGTGTCTGCAAATACCCTCTGTAAAATGAACTTCAAATATCTAATTAAAAGCATACATTGGATAATAATAATCGGTAAAATACTGAAGCTGTTGTGCATGTCATGGTTGTAAAAAGTCACAGAAGGCACCTGCAGAGAGCAAACTGGGCCTAAGAGGTTGCAGATTTCTAGCTTCCTCCACAAGCATTTGTCCTTGTTGCAAATGAGCACCCTCCATCAGATCTTCAAGCCAACATCTGTGTGTCTTGTGTCCTACTCCTTCACCCCAAGTGTTTGAGGAAATGTTATTAATGGGATAATACACAATTTGTTAATTGTTACTAATCAAATGAATAAACATTTTGTAACAGCTACAGATATTATATCTTTTTTTGTTTGTTTGTTTGGAGATTTTATTTATTTCATTGTGCATTCAATAAAAGCCAAACCCCTTTTCCTTTCCTTGCAATTAGCAATGAGTCAGTGGAAGACAAACAGAAAACTGATTTTTGCCAGTCTTGCTGCACCCTTTTGAAACAAATTTAAGCAACTCTCTGGAAGCAATCCTTCCAGTGAAATGAATTTCAAGCATGCTTGGACCTTGCACAGGAGCAAGTATAAGACAAATAAATTTCTCTTCGTCTCTACCACACTCTATTACCTCCATCTCAAACAGCAATAAGTAAGGCCATAGAATATATACTCAGTATATAAGATACTGAGTATCTTTGCTGAGATATAGAATATACTCAGTAACCAGAAACCTTGCAGAAAGCAATCAAGACACCTACAATTTTAGAAGTAATGAAGATTTCTGCTTAGACACTTACTGGTAGTTAATTACCACCTGGTAGAATCAGGGCCTGACTAAATATCATCCACCAGGCAATGCCCAAGAGGCAATTTATGCCATTAAAGTATTTTAAATTTATTTATTTGGTAGTATGAAGGTAAATAACAAGTTTTTGTTTTATCTACTACAATTTGTCACTGGCAACGAGTCAACATTTAACAGGACACACTATTAACCAAGTAGAAAGCAACATTTCACAGACCAAGATTACATTAGGTTTTGAATTAATGAGAACAGGTCTACACGGGGATTATTATGTCTTTAAACTACCTAAGATGACCATTAGTGTTAACTTATGGGGGGGAGGGGAATGAACCAAAAGAGGGCTAATTTTAAAAGACAATAACTCAAAAGTATAGGTAAATGAGATGTGTTTAGTAATTGACTAGAGAAAACGTCATCACAGGAAGGCAAAAGACAGAAATCTCAATATATTCTGCCTAAAATGGAGGGGGAAGAACTCAACTCCAAAGCTACTTCTATGAAGCTAAAACAAACTCTGAATGTATGTAGATGGCATTCATTTAAGCAGAAGTTTAAGATGGAGGACATACAAGTACATCACTATAAAAAAAAATAAACCCAAAGATGGCAGACTATTAGCTCACTGCTTCTGCCCTCCTGTAAGAAGCTGTACAGTTCAGCTCACGGTATGTGCTGATGCTGTCACTTTTAAATCAATGTCTTCATATCTCAAATCACTGTAGTTAAATGCAAATAATAATTTTGGCTATATAATAATATATATATATAATGAAAATGCCAGAAGTGTTCTTACACAAAAATGACCCCTACTATTCAGTTCTTTAATTCTCTCTGGCAAAGGTAAAAATCAATGGATATACAGTTTGGGGTAAGTGCGAAGTATGGGATGGGGAATGTGGAGAAGCTATTTTTATAGATGACTGCTCAAGCTTACCAGCTGCAAAATCAACCACACAAAAAGGTACATTGCAATAAAGAAGATAATAGGTTGGTCAAAAAGTATGCTGTGAAACAAAGTGAAAATAAATGTAGTAAGTCTTAGGCCAGCCAGACTTTCAAGCACTGAACAGTGGAAAGGGAGACAACCTTCCTTATATTTCCAAGGCCTTGTTTTCATAAGAACTTCAAGTCAGGAAATACTTTTTTTCTTTGGATTTTTCTAATTGACCAATGAAGTACTCACATTAACTCCAGAGTCAAGCCAAGGCAGAAGTCACCACTTAACTTCAAAGGCTTTCCCTAAAGTTGAAGTATTTATTTTTACTTTTTTTTTTCCTGGGGGCAATCAGACTCATTACCAGTGATCAATACAAGCCAGAGGAAACTGAAAGCTTTTCTTCAATGTTCAAAAGCTGGATTCAGATCCTGCTGCTGTTAGCAGAACAACAAAAAAAGATCAAGATAAAGGGAAAAGCAGCAGTAAAGGCCATCACGCCTGTTATGCTGGTGTCAGACTTCTCTGGTGATGCCTCTCTTGATTTTGGAGTGCTGGACAGTAAAACCCCCCAGATTCCCTTTGAAAAGGTGCCATGCACTGTAACATGTGGGACATACACACACGCTATCAGCTGTAATCAAACTTCTGTAGCTCAGAGCCAAAAAGCTGCAAAGACTCATGAGGCAAACAGGCTCTAAAGATATACCACAATGTTCATGAGCCAACACGTAGATACCAGCACATGGAAAGTTTTACTCCTTCACCACAACGTGCTTCAAGGAACACATGAAGTTTCAATAGGTGAGGGTCACTTCTCAGGGGAAGTGTGAAGACCCTTAGGAGAAGGGTGAAAGAAGCAGTTCCAAACACTCCCATGAAAATGCATTGGATCTGAATACGCATATGAGGATCTGCAGATCCTCACCAGCACACTGTTCAATCATTGGACACCTGAACTGCAGTGGCCAAAGAATATGCTGTCCAGATCTGATAACATACGAAAATAACTGTTTGATAAAAACACAAAAAAAGTTGAAAGAGTAGTGACTCATCAAAACAAAGCTCCTCTTAAAACTACATCTAGACACAGTTTAATAAAATACTGTCTCCTCCCCCCCAAACCTAGTTATTTGCTTGCAAAATTGCAAACATTTTTTATAAGGTATCACAAATCTAACTCCTCCTCAGGCAGCATACAGCGGGGAGGAATAGATGGGAAGAAAAATTAAATCGGTATCCCAAGATTTGGAGATGTTTTTAGTCAACACTGATCCAGATGCTGTGCAGATTACACTAATTTTGATTAGCCCTCACTTGCAATTTCCAGGATTTCAATAAAAGCCAAGAAACAACTAATTAATGCTTGGGACAGCTTCTTCCTTGAGGGCAAATGCAACCCAACCATATACAGAACATTCCAGTCAATGACAAAGAGGGCATATTTTCAAAAACAACATTCCCAAACATTCCCAAACAATGAAATAGCTTTTGAAACAACAAATATGAGACAAGAGGTTGAACAGGATGTTTTGACCTTCTTTGAAAGTGACAGACTATAGGAAGAGTTAAAAGGCTTTAGAGCATAAGAGATACACAGCTTGTGTCTAGAAAAATAAAAGTATAATCCCAACCTAAAAATACTATCTTGCTACTACATTCAAACAGTAGCATTACAAGTATACAAGATGATCATGACACAGAAATACTCACATTATGAGTACAAGAGTTTCAGTTACTGAACTCTTCATCACAAGCTCGCAGTACAGTGCTACCCCTCTGCAAATTCTTTGAGAAAAAGATGTATATTTCCCTTTTATTCTTCATACAATTTAATGCAAAGATCTCAAGAGACCAAGTGGAAACAAATGAAACTACTGGAATGAAAACTTACCCCAGACTTGAGCTATCTCATGCCAGGATTGCTCTTCCACGACTGTCAACTAAAATACTGCATTATAAGCAAGATGTACACCCGTATTTGGTACTGCAAAACTTTGGAAAGAGACTGCTAGTGAACACACAACTTGTCTCCCACATCCCCTACCAGAACAAAATACATCCAGCTAGAGTTATAAGCAGCTCAGTGTTTGATGCTTGGGCTTACCCCAACTGAAGAATCTCTGAAGGTCTACAAATTGGAAGAGACAAGGTTCTTGCCGGCATGCTGTCTTACAAACTAACCAGTCTATTACTTCACTAGGTAAAACTCACTGCAAATGGACCTGACCCAGCAGATTCCAACAATGAAGAGAAGATAATAGATCTATCAGAGTTGAAATATTTTATCTGGCTTTACTACTTTATATATAGTCAATACCTTCCTGCAATATGCTCCAAGCATTTTTGGCTAATATTAGCAGCATTAATGATCCAATTCATTGTTCTCTAATCAACTCCCATCTGTTTCTCCAAACAGCCATCCCTACACCCTGTTGCACTTCATTTTTCTCTTCTCTTTTAGAAAAGTCTTTGATATTGTGTGTACATTATCTTGCTCCAACTGAAAGTAATGAGAATAATTTGACTGAGCTGACAAATACAATTCCTGCTAAAGGTAATATGCAACTGAGCTGCAGTACTGGTCTGTCAGACAGCCAGAATATCTCAACTATCCCTAGCCTAAAGATGTCAAAACAAAAAGTTAAGGGGGGAGCTCTTCCTTAAGCATTTATTGCGTACTTTTTCTGATTACAACACAAGGAAAGCTACCTGTAGGTCAGATCATATATGCAGTTAACATAACATCCATTCTCACACGGTGACCAGAGCAAGGCTCCCAGCAGCTTGTAGGCACTGCAGCAAGAGTTTAACAAGCAGTCGCACAGTGGGACAGAGATATGAATTATATGAACACTGGACAAGATTTCTTTGGACTTCTTTCATTAAAAAGGCACATCAGAAAGGGTTACAGGCTTACATTCAAAGACAACCTAAAGACATTTGAGGTTTGCAAACGACTTTTACAAGCTATCCATCAACACAAACACCAAGCTTAAGAAAGCAAAACATTAGTGAGCTAGTGGTTACCAGTCTTGGCCCTCTGTAAGCATGAGGCAAAACATGCTAGCTTAAAGGCAAAGAAGCTCATACTACAGCATTTTAACTTGAATGAGAATGGGTTAAGAACGTATACAAAGTTACCAGGACTCAGAGAAGCATATCAGGTTGTTAAAACTGTTGTAACTCAGTGTGTCACAGTCCCTAATCTCTCAAGCCTCTTCTGAAATGCTACTGAGATAATAGACTAAGACAGGTACTTTAACTCTGTTTTTCAAGAACATAATTTCTCTGAAGGATACTTCATCACCTCTACCCTCTCTTCTTACAATGCAGTTCTTTCCCCCCACCCACTCCCTCCATCAGTAGGCCTTTACCCATAATTCAGATTAATTTCTTCCAAGGTTAAAGCAGTTTAGAATGCTGTGAGAGCAACAAGTAGTAGTAAGTAGCACTGACGGCATTTCTGAAGAAATCTGTAGTTGTCCTTCATCGCTGGTGTACCACACATTGTAGAAGGTGGTTTTATTCCACCTCCACATTGTTCTTTTCATCATTTACGCAGATCATTTGATCACAATGTTTTGCTGTACTTTTAAATGCACTCCAATTTCTAGTTTATTAAATTCTAGAGCTGACCTGAACAAAAAAAAAAGTCACACACATAGTTTTTTATATTTACAAGACACATACTGAACGGGAATTTATCCAGTTCCCTCTTCCCTAAGCTAACTCTCCCAGTGAAATGAAACAATTCTACCTCCAAAGAGACCAGCACAAAACACTAATTATCCTGTTGATGACATCCACTTCCAAAACAAGGAAGGAGCCTTAATATGCCCCTCAAAAGCCTCAACAGTGCCCTTAAGCAGACAACATTTCACATATTAGGTCCTTATGGAAACACCATACAGGGTCCTAAACTTCCACTGGGAAGAAAAAGTAGAGATATCCCCAAAGGGTCTGTATTTGTTTTCTTCTACTGTGTGCTTTCATGTTGCCCCCATCAAATAGAAATCCATATTGCTTCCTCTTCAAATACAATCCTTGCAAAAAAATCACAACTACAACAAGTTACTAAGGATTAAGTATTACGTTAAGAATGCACCAACTCATTTGACTTAGCGTTGTTACAATTTAACATTATCAAATGCTTTAAAATGCTTTAACACAGCTTTGAAGATTAACAAAAAATACCACATTACAGCTACTTTTCAATACATTAACGACATCTTAATTGTTTGAGCTAAAACCAACATTCAAACATCTTTACTAGCTATTGCTTTTTCTAATCAGTGGAAGATATCAGAGTTTAGACAGTGTGTCCAGCTGGAAAGAAAAAATGCATTGATAGCAATGAAAATTATATTTAGCTCCACAAAAAAGTATTTTATAATAAAGAGCTATAAGTTGATAATACACCAGTTGCACATAGTATTAAATTCAACTGCAGTGATTAAGCACTCTTTGCAGACAGACACAAAAAATTATTGATTTTTCACCTGATTGACTACAGCTAAATAATTCTACACTGTACAACGAAAGGTGGGTTTCTGCCATAGCATCAACTGCCTGTGTTGAGATTCTCTGTATTTCCAGTACCACAGTTCAACTGATACTACTGTTAATTAGCTAATTTTTGGAGTCAAGTTTTACAAGAGCAGCAATATTATTTAATAATCTTGACTTGCCAAGTAGATACTCTGTGCTAAAGAAAGCATGGGTAACACTACTGGGGAGAAGCACTTTTAACTTGCAACCAAAGCGTATCACTTAACATAAATGACATATTTTGCTCTAAATCTAACAGTTCAGGTCAGTACTAGTGTCCTTGGCCAAATTTCTTTCAGGTACACTGGAGCTAATTGTTCTTTGTGCTAGTCCAGATCTATGGGGCAGGCATGACTACGAAAAAAAAGAAGAAATACAAAGGCCAAGTAAGTAGTCTTCGAATAATCCTGTGTGTATGATAGATTATAGGAAAGCTAATATTTCTTGTAGAGGACTAGAAAAACATAGTTGGCAAAACATTCTGTAAGGTATTATAAACTTTCACAGGAGGCATTCAGAAATGAAATGAGAGGGAAAAACAACCAGACAGCAAAGCAAGACGGCTCGCTTTCAAAGCTGTGCCACATAGAAATCAAACATAGACTGCATTCACTGCTTAAAGCACAGCTTCTTATCAGCATTTTCAGGAGCAAGTCTTCCCTTATGACAAGTAATAGACTGCTAGAATTGATAGAAAAAAAAATCTAATAGCTGACACACAGCTTTAAAACACAGACACAAAAACCCCTCCAATCTTAAAAAGATTTTATGTAGCACGTGGAGAGCATGCTACTTCAGAAATCAAGATATCTCCTCACCCCTCTGTGCCAGAAGTATTTCAGTATTTGCAGCAGGTAGAAACTAGGTTTTCTTCAAGCAGTCACCAAGCAGATATGAGAGCCCAGTGGCATCTGGCACCACCTGTGACTGCATGGAGATGTCCCACTCCTGCCTAGAGCAGAGGAGTTCACCCAGACAGCAAAGCACTAAACCTGGAACAACTCTTCAAGTGATGGAAAGCAGAAGTGCTTTTGAAACCTAGGTCTTCAGTAAAACACATCAGGAGTCCTGCCAAACACTATGCATGCTCACATTTGCTAAGCCATTCCCATCAGAAGGAAAAAGGGGCTGTCTGCAGACTCCCAGCCAACAGCAGAGTAAAACACTACTTTTTTTATTTCAATCAAAAATTTTTCAGAAGTAAGTAGCCCAGATCTTCAGACGAGGCAGCTAAATTTAAGGCTACATCCAACAAGGATAAGGATTAGCAACAAGTTACCCACATTTGATATGTAGCAGAGGAATAAACATAAAAACACTACCAGCATTAATATGCCCAGACACCCTTACCATTCACTTTAATTTCTCAGATATATTTTAGTAAGTTACATTCCTTGGTTGTCTGGGTTTTTTTTAATTTGAAAATATTCATCTTATTTCTCTACTCTTTGTTTCATTCATTTTTCTCCTTCTTATCCTTGAGATTAATTTTGTTGTAGGAAAGCTCATACTCTGCAGAGGATGTAATACCCCTTTATGAGGGCAGTTATCAGATTTCACAAAAAGTGATCAGGCATCATCGTACAATTATTTCTTTTCTATACAAAATATCTCTAGCATGGAAGCAAAATGTGTGAAAAGCATTGGTTCAGTCACCTCTAAAACAACCTTTATAATAAAAAAGTTTATACAGGTAAGACATTGCTCTACGTTACTGCATTTACACAAAAAGCCCCCAAACAAACCACTCCACCACCCTTCCCAAACCCCGTAGTCAATGTTAGATTCTTGGAAATAAAATGTAAAAAACCATTTTTTTTTTAAAAATCAATTTTTAGAGTGAAGCCTCCCAAGCTACCAAAGCTGCAATGTTATTAAGTAATTGTTAATATGATGTTACATACTTGTTAATAAAGAAGTTTTTGAAATGCATTAAAATCAGAATCAGCATTTTCTTGGTAGTTTGCCATTAACAGATCAACAATTACTTCATTTTTGCGGCAGTACTGCCAGCAGAGCAAGCTGGTCGCAATCCAACTGAAAAGTTACTCTGTTTCAAGCTTGTTTCCTACCCAACATTAATTGACATTGGTTCACATTACTAAATGCCATAAAAGCAAGACTGCAGTCCCTTGACTATGAGCACATCATGCATTGGATAACACTGCATTAGCCGAGTTTATATGTATGCAGAAAAATCCCACAATATGTAACAGCGTAACATCTTATATCCTAGAAAAGACCTTGACTGTAGCAGCAGGTCTGCCACAGAAGAAGTGTGAGGCAGTTCCCCCACAGGGAAGCCTGAAGGGTAAAACCACACCTACACATTTCCACTTGCATATATCTGCTTTCATTGCATCACCTAGAATTGAAAGGTCATTCACCAAAATAACTGAAAGGTACACCGTAATCTCTCTTGTGCTTGCGTACCCAAAACTCAATAAAAATTAGACTGAATGCAGAGTTCAAGAAGTTGCTCATTTACATAGACAACCACTTATTCTCACTTAAAATCCCACCAATAACACATACCTACAAAAAGCCTCACCTAGCAACAAAACGAGAACCTTGCAATGTTCTGGAGAAGGTCACAGAAATTAGAAGATACAGAAAAGTGCCACTATTCCATCACTGCAGATGCCAACACGGACCAAGCTGGAGAAGGTACCTTAAGTGTTTGCCATCGATACGCCTCAGACCTCAGAAGTCTCTGGACAGAGATCTCCGTGACTACTGAAACTGCAAACCAGTTCATGCTTGACTTGCACAGCTGCCTTTCAAAGACTCATACAAAGTAAAATCACTTGCAGTCAAGTACAAGACCCTACCTACTTTATTTATAGAATAGCCAAATGTTTTTGACCCAGAGCAGCTCAAGTACCTTCCTTGGCATTTAGCTGTGTTACAGTACAAGAGTATGAGATGCTGCTACTTTTTTTTTTTCTGTTTGTGATTCTTAAACTAAGATACTGGGGAAAATACATATATTCCTAGCAGTAAGGAGGCTACTATTTAATGCCATTAAACGCCATTTGACTAGGGCTCAGTATGTGCTAGATAACGGATCAGATCACTCTTCACAGTAATTCAACTACAACATAACTCTGTCAGACTTCCAAAAATCAGTAGTATAATAAAAGTAGTGTGACTATTGTTAAGCAAACTATGTTCAAGAAGGACATAAATGAGAATCTGAGCTCTTAGATACTGGGTGGAGAAAATAGCTACTTACCACTAACAAGAACACACTAACAGCATCAAAACCTGGATTAGGTTATTGATTATGTTTGTATCTGTTAACTAGATATATCACACACGGGTGGAAAAAGGGAAAAAGGTTCAGGATATCTGTATTTCTGAAGTTGTTCACTTCCATCTTACCTGCATTTTTACACAAACGCCCTGGTTAACATCACCTGCTATTCTCAAACTGCATGACTGTTGTACACAATGGACAGAAAACCTTTTTCAATGAGAACAATGCAAGATATCCCCACTTGAGCATAAAGAAACCTCACAAGATCTTTACACTCATATCATACAAGGCTTTTACGCAATAATATTCATTTCTTCTACTGTTAGTGATTATTTACTTATTAAATCTAGAACCTATAAATGGAAATAAGTCAAGTAATCATGGGAGAATGGAACACTGGGGATGAAATAAGCAGTTGAATAACATCTTCAGTCAGATAAACAGCAGCTGAAAAACTGCTTGACAGGGCACACAAATACCATGCCTTGGCCCTCTAAATAATACCTGCTACACACCAAGAGAAGTTGAGGTTAGGTTTACTTGAGGTTTTCATATTTATTCACTTAAATTCACATGCCAGATAAGAAACACTAGCAGGAAGAAACGATTTTTGTATGTTAAAGCACCCTTTTAAGTAACATTTTAAAGACTGGAAACTCCATTGGGTTACTTACTCTTTCTGCATTTAACTGAAGGTAGTTTGGGAGTCTATTTGCCAAGTAAATATTTACCTTGTACGTGTACCTTCTTAAAACTTGTCTTTAGTTTTTAGACTTACTGACTGCTGGAACAGGGAACAAAAGTCACTGCCAAATAATCATTATGGCAACACCTTTCAAATGTAAAGCAAATTTCTTTTTAATATGAACAAACAAGATTTCTTGGCTACACCTAGTCTTTACAGGTAGTGACATGATTGCTCAGTTATGGTTATTTCTGGCTCCTTCTCTCTCAACTCTCTATCTACGTTCTAAGAAAAATGGGTGGTTTTTTGCTCCTGGTTTTACAGTGACAAATTCCAATTGAATTCCAGCCATTACCGCAGGGAAAGAGTCCCCCCATGTTTTAGAACGAAACTGGAACCTTCTCCTTCAATAGATGATAGACAAGGCCATCACAGCAGCAATGCTGCATGTTCCCAGGACAACCTTCCCTTAAACAAGCTTGCTATACTGCATCTAAACAAGCAAGCCCACTGAAATCTGGAAGGGGAGTATTTCCAAATCAAGTGATTCTCCCCTTTCACTCCTGACACTACTTACTGACCTCATGATTATTAAAGGGAAAAAAATATAATAATGAACAAACTAACATTTTCATCAGCTAAAAGAAAACCCTAAACTGCAAAACCCCTAAACTGCAAAAAATTACACACAAGTTCTTAAATATTTGAGAGCCACCTCTGCTAAGTTCAGATCTCAGATACTGCTTCAGAACCACTTCCTCCTTTTTTGTAATCAAAATGGCACCTTGCTGTAGCTTATTTAGAAAGCTGAAAGTTTTAACTTTTTTCTTATAAAGTCATACTATTTACCTACCAAAACAGCTCATATTCTGTGAAACAGTCATACTACAACACAAGACAGAGGAGCTCTTCCAGTAGCCTTGTTTCTGTCCATATATACACAGGACAGCCTGCATGCCAGTTGTGCTCACAGAATACATCACCTACATGGAAGAAGGTCAGCTGCCCAGGCTGACTCACATCTGAATATTTTAAGCCTCAATTACCTACCTATGGAGAAGAGGATCTAAAGCTTAGTGCACCTGTTGAAAACCAAACTGGCATCAGTGTTTCTGGTGAAGCTGTCCTGAATGAGGACCCAAGCACAGACAGTTAATAGACCATAGCAGCAGTACTTCTTTAAAACTTTTTTTTGAACAGTACTATTCCATGCCAAGGAAAGAGTAAGGGAACACATTTCTGGCTACAAATCTCGAACATAATGATGTTTCCCCATACACTCAATATACTTTTACTGTGTCATGTTCTTGCACATTAAAGTGAATGGTACAAGTTACAGAAATACGTAAGTGCCAACCCATAAAGAGGAGCTGGTTTCAAATAGTAATTGCAGTGATTATAACACTCCCCAAAGTGGCTCTAAGTGAAAGTGGAACACTGATAAAGTATGTCTAAGCTATCAGAGAAAAAAAGTTTCACTTAACCACCAAAAGCTTCAAGAACAGGAAAGTTATTTTGTCTCAATAGAGAATCCTTACTGATCCACCTGCAAGTTTCTCCTACCAATTCCTGTCTTGAACACAAGACAGTGGAACATTCTTTATACTCTCTGCGCTCTTCTCAACAACCCCACTGCACTTAAAAGCAGGGAGTGCCATCAGTTCCTTCGGGACTTCTTCCAGAAAGTTAAGCCTTCACCTGCTTTCCCCTGAGGCTGGCATGGCTGTTCTACTATTATAAACTCCATGCAGACCAGGCCTGAGAGCTCGGTCTTACTGGCAAGAGCACAACCAGAACTTAGAATAATGAGGTGGTGCAGTTAAGCCCCAGAGTCACTTAGAGTGCAGATTCATGATGTCTTTAGGTGTAAGTTGTTGCTGCAGCTGGCGCACACACAGCTTCCTACAGCTGGTACACAGCAAGGGGAGGTCACCTGCGTTACTGCATAGTCAGCTAACAGAATAATCAGGCCTGCTTCACAGTCTGTAAGACTACACAACAATGAAGAAACTACCACCACCAAGAGAAAAACTATGATCTTACACATTATGTACATGACAATTCAACAACTAGTTAACCTAGCATGAGCTCTGAACATTTAGATATCTGATCCGTAAGCAGCTGAAGTTAAGCACCTCTCAGAAATTAAATGCATGAAATAATTCTAGTTATCTTTTTCGTTCTCCACAAAATATGCAGTGCTAATATACCAGCATGACTGTCTATTCTGAAAGGTTTAGCGTAAGGGAACAATTTAGTCTTCCCCAAAGCCAGCCAGCAGCTGAAGTTGACAAGTGGGAGTACAGAACTTCCAGTTTCCATGGAAATGCAATTTGGATCAGTATAAACAGATATTTCAGAATTTAAAAACCAAACACTCTCCACCTTATGGTCTCTACTCCAACATTCATTTTCCTGGATAACAAGGGTTCAAGAGAGACACAGATGCCATGCACATTAGTAATGTAGTAATTCATCCTGCCTCATGAATCCTTGTTTTCGTTTACAGGTAGCCATTCCCTCATATACCATGCACCATAGTGGCCAACTCAGTGACAGTCTATCAGATAATGTTCTATAAACATGACTGTCTTATCTTGAAACTGTGCATTTTGGAGGACAGATCAGTTACTAGTTATGCAGTGGTAGAGGTATGAAAAACTGCTTTACAGCCCAGCACTGAACCACACAAACACAAAAGTCTTACCGCTCAACATAGCCATAGCAAACAATCAGCGGGGAAAAAAATCACTCATTTTTAGTGTTAATGTGGCCCATCAGACAGCCAGAATAGCACAGTAACATGACTGCGAGATTTTTAAACTGCAAAAATCTACTGTCTATAGGAGAGAACTACAAAGGGGTATTTTATCACTCCTAATGCAATATAGCCGCAGCAACCGCTGCCCAGCACTGCCAGGGAGAATTCCAACTTGTTGATTACAAGTGCAGGATGCTCAGTGGCAGCTAAAACAATTTGCCAATGGTATTTATGGCTCCTGTCCCTTGTGTTTGGCAGAAGTAGAGGAAGAGTAATTTTCTGGAAGTATTTACATTCATTTTGCAACTGATGACAACACTCCAGATGCTCTCAGACACTTTGGTGCCTCTGCCAATTTCTTCCCTAACATATTGCTTTCTCCAAGCTTTGTCAAGGTTTTTCTAGCTCCTGAACTTTGTTCTCTTACTTGGTTTGAAGGAGCCATTTCAAGTTGTGATCAAGCACTTGAGGTATGAGCACCTAACCCAAAGCCCTAATCAGAAAGAGCAGCAAACAAATAGCTGGCATTTCAAATGACCCCCCCTCTCAAGACTGTCACTTCCAGAAGCTTGAGGATACCGCTGATAGCTTCAACAGAGCTGTCAAAGTTCCTGAAATAAAAGGTTCTTGATGTCAGTTACAAGCAGAATTCAAAAAAGAACCAAGCCAACTCGTTGTAAGAAAACTGAAATGCCCCATGGCAATAGAGATTTCAACTTGTATTTAAAATGCAGCGAAGTAAAGCAATTTCCTCTCTACAGCAGTGGGCTACCCCACAAAGTTTGCAATTCTTACTCAGAAAATTCCATTCTACCTGCAAAACTTACAGTGTAAATTGAACAAATGGAATGATTCTGTTCCCACTTGTCTGCCTGACACCTTCCATGCACAAAGTTAAACATTGAAAGAACAGCAAAAGCAAATAAAGGATTTGAAAGCCTGAGATTTTTTAACTTTAAGGCATTTATCACAGCTGAAGCATACAAAAATAAATTCACTACTTTGTCCAACTTTGGTACAATGATGAGGCTACCTTTAAGTCATGCATTACTATTTGAGATAAAAGTATTCCTAAAAGATGTAATAGCTCATCTTACACCACCACATAAGTTAAAAATATCCCGCAAAAGTTACACACAGAACTCTAAGATCAAATACCCGATCTACCATAGAAAAATGGATCACATGTTCAGAGATTCCTGAAAAGTGACTGTAACTTCCAGCAGCCCATAGAAGAATCACAAGCTTTCAAACCCCCAAGGGCTGAGATAAACAGCATCAGTGTGCTCATCTGTTTCATTTGAAAGTAGGCAAGTACGTTAGCATGAAAATGTCCCTAAGAAATAATCCCAACAGGATGAAGACATAAAATAAATGCTTTAATCCCTTTTGTATCAATACACATGTATGTGGATTCATTTACTGTTAGGCTCAGCCCAGAGATAACACAGATCTGTGGTGCTTGGGTCAGATTAGATGATCCAAAGGTTTCCTCTGACACAACAGTTGTCTCAAATTATTTATCCTATTTGGTGACAGCAAGAGAAAAAAATTGCCTGTAAACACAACAATCCTTTCCTCTAACAATTCGCTTTACTCTTTTCATTTCACTGACCACCTAAATAGAAAGAAAAAAAGCTAATAACAGCAGGTTAAAATCAGGTCTCAGACTTATTTCAGTGCTACAACTGGTCTTCGTTACTTTTAAACCCCAGGATCACAGTGACAAGCCTAGAAAAAATGATGGAGTTGAAATAAGCCTTTTTCTGTTCCAGGAGCTCTACAGTATGTAAGCAACTTTCTGCTTCAAGTTATAGGTTCTGAGAGAAAATTTTGAAATTACCAACCTCTTTGCATTTAGGCATTAGACTGAGGTTTGCTATTGTATCAAATAAAAGACCAATTCAGCAGCTACATCAAATACAGCAGATTGTTTTGGCAATCTCATTTTTAGGAGATTAGATTTAGCTACTAAGCTTTAATACTCTTGTTTTTTAATTAACCATCTGTTCTGTAACATTTAGACAGACACACCTAGTAAAGCAGGATGTCATTTTTGGGGGTCTTGGGGCTAGAACACACATATACATGCCCACAACAGGCAAACAGAATCCATCAAAATAATAGGATGTTAAACAGTTAATATTTATACCTAATCTGTGGTTTCCCTTTATCCAGTTGGGCAAGTTGCTTGTGCTAACCTATTTTAATCAATTAACACAAAAAGGGAATAACTATAAAAGGCTTTATAACAAAAAGACTTCTGTTTACAGCAGCTATAGGTCAGAAATGTTAATCTAGGCCCTTTTAAGAAGGCTGCCAAAAATAAAGCATGCTGTGCCACTGTAAATTGTTACTGTAAAGGAAGTGCAAAATTCTTATGTGAAAAGAAGCAGTTTGAAAGCTCTCCATAGGCGACAGGTATTTTTCAAGTACAGTTGCTATGAAAGTATGGAAGCTTCCTTTTCTCCTTTCAATAAGATATATACAAGCACACAAACGCTTTGTTATTTTAAGTTGCATCAAAAGACGACAGGGTTTATAGGTGTTGCTTGACTAGTGAACTTCGAACAAACACTTAAATCGATTGATCCCTTTAAGAAAAACACACCCCATCATCAAGAAGCCATTTGTTTCAGCAGACTACCAACACAAGCAGCTAAAACATGGCCAAAATATTCAAACTAAACATTTTAAAAGCTCAGAGTTTCCTGATCTTCAAACACCCTTTGTCATGTAAAAAAGTGTTTCCATTAATACCAGTGCACTTCCATGCACACTGCCTCCAATACCATAATACCATGGTTTGCAACTGATACTAACTACAGTAGGCTCTCCAAGATCTAGTACAGCCTACTTCCACAACATAGTCAGTAAGAAAGGCTTACTGGTCCCAAGCAGACACAACTGACCTCCAAGACCTTCTTAAGAAAGCCAGTACAATTGCCTGTACAACAGCTCTGGCAATGAACCTGCATATTGTAAGACTGGTAGCAATCAAATTTTAACTCTAAATGAAACTATTCTATGAACATGAATTCTATGAAACTATTGCAACAACACATCGCTACAGACACAGGGCCTACTACAATTAACTCCTCTATTCTTGTCCACAAGGAAATCTCAAATTCAAATCCAGCAACACACCTTTATAGAGCAATTTACCTGTTCTCACTCCTGCACACAATAGCCTGTGTTCGATGCTCATCAGCTTTCCACAGCACAGTACTTTTGCAAATACAGTTATGGCTCAGTTCCACCACAGCCCACCTCAGCAGGCCACTGACTTTGGAATCAGCATAACATGTGCATATTCAAGAGTCCGATGCTCAAATTTCAATAGGTAGTCACTTCTCACTTCTTCATAATATATTGCTTTTCAGTGAATAAACTTTGGAGCTAACTACGAGCTTCCAACACAAGCCAGCAAGCAGTTAAAACAAGTCTTACCTTTTAACCAAAGCTGGGAAGCAAGAGATATCAAAAATTCCTCAAGAAACCATTCTGAGACACTGCAGTGACTCTAAATCACTATCTAATCTTGATTTAGAAAACAGAAGGATTGATACCTATTGACGCATACAACTAAACAATCAGCAGAGCATGCCAGAACATACCACTATGCTCAGACTTCCCTTTAAACCTCCCCCTGACTAATAACTTTTCATTTGATTTTTAAATTAATGAACACAAGATTTTGAAATTCAGGTGCCTATACATACGTAACTGAACACATGCTGTGATGCTAATGTATTTGCCAAACTGTCCAAGAACTGATGCTATAGTAGCTGAGTATTTTGGCATAAGTGACCATTTAGCAACTTTCCTCTGTGTTCTTACTCCTGTGAAGTTTTGGTCACCTCTATTCCATCTATTGCTTTCTTGCAAGATTACTTCATCTATAAGTAAAATGGTGAAGAAGCAACTTCCCCTCCCTTTCTTATGACAGTGTGTTCTAGCCGAGTTTTACCAGAAAAAAAAAAAATCAGGTAATTGAAAGGAAGAAAATAAGGTTTCCACTAAAAAACATACACGGAGCAACTTACTTTTAGTTGACTGTATAAACTTTGTACATTACTACTTGAATAGAAGAGAAGCCCTTTCTCTCAACAAATGAAATGACAGCAGAATGGTCTGATTAAGGATTTAGTTTCAAGAAAAAATTCTGGTGATGTAGCACTCAGTGAAGCACAGGGTGTTAATCAGTTAACCCTCACCCTGATTAAAAAAATCTGTTCTTCTACTCCCACTTCAAAGCCTGTAGCTGAAGCTTTATTTATCATGTTGGACCCAGAGTGGGATGTTTTTGTAAGTCGCAGAGTTATCACCAGTGAATTACAGGCTTATCTGCGACACAGGCTGCAGGAGTCTAAATACATGAAGAAACACCCACTCTAGTATTCCTTTCACAAAGGAAATGGTGGGTGAACAAGCAGACCTGAAATCCTAAATCCATTATCAGCCATATGTTTCTTCTATATGCACCTTACCCTAATACACACACATACACACTCCCAGTTAAAAAAATATCTCATTGCTCCTTTCCTATAGAAAAGTCTGTTTTTTTAACTCCTCATTACAGGTCTCTTCAGGTGATTGTATAAACCAAATTTTGTTAGAAGTACCTTGCATAAAAGCTTTTTTTCTTATTAATCAATACATTTTGCATTACCATCTCTAATGTTCACTATGTTTATAGCTACTTTTTTACTAAATAACTCATATGGAATGTCAATATATTACATATCTGTGACAGGTTTCCCTAAAGCAGTTTGTCTGCTGCCTTCAGGTAAAGAATGATTAGATTCTATCTAAAAATTCAGCTTCTGGAAGCTAAGAAATCTTCTTACAATTTATAGAAAGGTCACACCAACTTGTCCTACTCTCTCTTTAAACAAATATTCTATAGTGGCCAGAAAGAGATGCAGGTAAAGTCCTACATAGTCTACATTTCTTCAGTAGAAGTGCTATAAAGGTGAGAAAAAAAAGCTGTATTAGAAAAATCACTTAAGAACAAGGATTTACTTACATTTCCGATTTAATTGCTAGAAGTATCAGCAAGGCAAAGCCATCATAACTGACGGTGGTTGTGTAGTGCAAGCATGTCTTGAAAAGAAAAGGAAAAACAAAATGACTGAATCCTTCAGCTGGAAGGACCCGCAGGAGCTCAGCCTCCAGCTAAAAGTGAGGCCAAAACTCTATTCAGACCAAGTTGCTTCCACCAGCTGTATCACGAAAACTGACTCAAAGGATGAAGATGCTTCTGTAGCAAAGTAAAGCCTCCGATTCTTTACATTGTCATTAATAATGACACAGTTCAGAGATCACTCAGACTAGCCCTAAGCCAGTGACAAATCTCGATCATTTTCTTCACTGAAAACTTTTACAATTAATGAAGTTCAGAGTCACTGAATTACTCCAGTTTTCCAAAACATTCCAAAAGGTTTTCTTCAACACAAAAAGTATCTCCAGTTACTAATGCTTAATGTAGTTTTCAATCCAGTCATGTTCACTTACAAGTGAGTCATGGGTAAATCTATAAAGGCAGGTCTGAAGTCAAGTCTCAAGACAACTAACCTTGACTCCTTAAAAAAATGCAGCTAGGTTTCTAAAAGCCTGGGACCAGTGTCTTTAAGTAGAATAAGTCATCTTGAAATCCATATGAATAAACTATGTAAATAAGTTTTTCACATACTTGTTTTTAATGTCAATTGTCACAACTGCTTTGCTTTTCCCCAATTCAAGACACAATACAAACCAGTTACCACAGACAAACTCAAAGAAACAAACACACAAAAGCAAACTCACATAGATGATTTGTGTCACAATATTTGTTAGGTGGTGATGGTTTGAACTGGCTTGCAGCAAATCAATTTACCTCACTCACTACCAAGCACATTTATGATGCTTCAAATAAGCTATAGCATTTATTGACTGAGCATGAGAGCATCTCACATGAAGACAAAATATTTTTTCTTACATATAGCATATTTTTCATAGTATAAGCTGACAAAAGAACACATTTTTACAGGCCTAATAAATCTATACTTCAAGCTTTTTTTCTTTTCAAATAAAACCCCCACATCTGCTAAATGTGTAGCTGGTCATTTCTTTACAGATCCAAGGAGGTATAAGAAAAAAAGTAGATGACTTTAGATGTTTGTGAGTTTCAACACTCATTGACCAAAACATGGCAATAATTAGCTGAAAAAAAAAATTTAAAAAGGCAATAATAACCTGCTGACTGTTTCTATGTGTGTGTTAGCCCATAACTACAAACTGCATTTCTTCTTCCAACCCGCCTCTCAAGACCAAACTAGAAAAGGTAATAGCATAAGGAAGAGGCAACTTGGTGCCACACAGTTCAACAGCAGCACAGAAGGTCAGAAGAGAGGTGTCTTTCCTGTGGGCTTCCAACAGTAAAGGAGACTGCAAAGAGATCCTTGTGCTCCCACCAACAAGTAGGAAGGGCAAACCTTGGGTAATGGAATCCAGCGTAGCCAGAGAAGAATGTTCCACACTCACTTCCCAAGGATGGTTCTTCCTCAGTATCCCAGCAACTCATGCTGTTGAAGCTTATGCAAAATTTCACCATACATCTTTACAGTCCTCAAAGTTAATTTTGGGTTAAAGTATTATATTCCCTATCAGTAGAGTCATGAAGTCAAATAAAAGTAAGCGTGTTAATAAAGTGATAGAACTTGCTCATCTCTAGATTTGCAAATAACTCCGAATTGAACCAAAAGAAAGAAATTGCACAGGAAGAAGCAAGTGTAGACACAAGTCACCAACTCAGACTTGGGTTCATACATTTCGTCCATTGTCAAATTGGTCTGAGCTAATAACTAGTAGCAGTGCAAACAATACTGTTACAAGTTTCAGAGACGTACTCAGCTTTTACTGTAGTGAAATTAAGTCACATGAACAAAATACTGAAAGAACATCTTAATACACCCACAGGTTTCAGAGTGATTAATGTCTTTGAAATGAACAGAAACCATTTGCATCTCGAGCGCTACAGAGTACAATGTAACCAGACAATGGGCTCCGCAGAGCAAAACAGAACCTGAAGTTCTTCCTGTAAAACTGATAGCCAAAAACTTCTCAAAGGATATTCTCATCACTTTGCTACTCTATGGACTTAAAAAAAACACAACCAAGCAAACAGTAAACACTTGTAGATTAACATTGTTGGTTCTTTGTAATGTCTTTGAAAATCTGCATTAATTCTCAACATCAGGAATAAATCCATTGCAGGAAATCATATGATCAAGACAGATTTTATTTTTTTTAAAGAGGACTATAAAAATGCACAGGAGTCAAGATAGTCACTAAATTTGCCTTGGTTTTAACGTCTCACTTCAACAGCAAGTTTAGCAGAAAGGATTCATGTTGGGCTGTACAGTTACTTCTATTTTTCTAATGGCACTACAACAAGCAGAAGACTGACTTTATTAAAATCGGTTGCAGAAGTCAGTAAGACATAGAATGCACCACAGAGCAAGAGGACAACACTGGACATACAGCAAGATTATTTTGAAGCTCCATCAGGCATAAGAGTACACAAAGTCTCATTTAAAAAAAAAATTAAAAGCTCTGCATGTTCAAACATTATTAGAGCACATCATTACTGTTACTATTTTGAAAGCCAAAGCAGGAGCTGCAGGAAAAGATACTGTAAAGTAGCCAGTAGATTATTTGCTACACAGCACCTAGGTATCAACTCTTTGATTACACTTTACATACACACTTCACAGCTGCTACAATCAACAAGGCAAACTAACAATTCACCACTACTTCCCAAACCAATTAACAAACTCTTTAACATAAACTCTTTCAGATAGCACTTTTGACAGTTGTGTCCACCTACAAGACGAACCTTTCCTTTGACACTTGTTTCTTACCAACAGCACTTTATGAATGACCTTTTAAGTATGCCTTAAGAACACTAAAATTCAGGTCTCTTTGCTTGAGCTTCTTGCCAGCAGAGCTGCTACAGTTTAGCTATGAGCATGCTGCTATCCCACTCAAAGTGCTAGGTAAATCGGGTTTACTTAACATCTTTACAGAGGCTTCTCGTGATTTATGTGACAGCCACAGCACACGGGTACTGTTACAACCGGTTATAGTGGCTCATAGGTGGGACGCTGACCATCAGAACTTTACATCTGTGCCTTTACAACTTCAAAATACCATCCTTCTGTGAAGCATTTCAGAATACTGATAGAAGTGGTCCTGCTGACACAAAAGTCAATCAGGTACTTGTCTGCAGGGCAGGGCTTCATTACAGCTGCATCTTGCTGGGATTGCCAATAGCTTCCCTGATTCAGGATGGGTCATACCCATATCAACTGCTACTTTAAGGTCCAGTTAGTCATCTAGTAGCTATACCTTTTACATTTTCATGAAAAAATATGCTGAGAAGTAGTGATTGGATATCCAAAGGCAGTCTGCCCTGTAATCTTGCACTAAGGTTTGTACTATGAATGAAGCGTTTTGGATACCTTCCTTCAGCATTCTCATCTGCCCTGTACTTTAAATCCCAGCAAGTAAAGGAGGCTCAACAGTGCAGCTATACATCATGCCATCATGCATTTTATGATCATGATGAGGGATTTAAATAATACCTTCCACTGCTCTAAAAAACAGTTGTTTTGCACACACACACCCCTCAGCCCCCATGAGATGCCAGTTTCAGATGCTATTCCAACTTCTGTTAGCATCTTTTCCTAACTGTAGGGCTCGGAAGCCAACCTCTTCTTGTAAATTCCAGAGCTGAAACAGAGGTCCTCTTGGGCATGGGACTCCACATGGATCCTGGTGCATAGTGAGGGAAGCACTGTCTATTCATAGAAGCCACCTGCCCATGTTCTGTTGAGCCATAGGATTCATTCTCAAACCTGGGGAATGAGGAGATAAATCCCACCCAGTGAAAAGCTGGGAAGACATTACCCACCTTTTTCATGTCAGAGAACATTTTACAGCAGGAACGTAGGGAAGACATTAAGTACTACAGCACAACCTTTCCTCTTGTCTTTTTACTCTATTATAGCAGAGCTGTCTTCTGCCAACCACATACTTAACGTCCACGTGAGGAAGAAAACCACAGGTACTCTTAAAAATGGTGTACACATTGAACACTGTCCTCATCCGTACTTGTCAAACTGAAAATAATGGAGGTTCATTTGAAATGCTGTCTTCCAAAGTAAAATACAATTTGTCCAGAGATCATTATGGACTATTAAAGTAAATCATAGTCAGAAAGCATAGAGATTTCTAATTTAAATAAGGCTTTTGCATATGCATTTTGAATGACAAGCATGAAGGCCACTATGAAATAGCAAAAAAAACATATTTAAAAAAAAGCATATTTAAATAAATCCAGTCATCCTCTTCACTCTACACACAATTAAAGCAAATATTTTTTTTACAACAGTTAAGGTAAATAACACTGTCTAGAAGTGACATAGCATTTCTCAAGCAGTTAGGAAACCATAAGCCTAACACAGGAAAGCACATTTTCCCATTTCCTTCTATTTATGTTATATTTTGATCTTATAGTGGGTAAATACAGTGTGTTAACTGTCATTAAGATTTTCTGCATAAAACAAAGTTTGAACTTATGTGCCTATACTACAGTGGTGGTCTACGCTCAGGGAGGTAAACACAGGGCTCTTACAACACCCTATATTGTTATATTATAATACAAAAATACAGCCACTGCAGTTTCGCAACCTCTGCTGAGGATAGGTATTTTTGTCATGACAAGTAGTGTACTTAGAAAATATTTGCCTGCCATTAGCATTTTAGTATTAGGAGTCCGGCTTAGAAAAAAAAAATCTAAGGAATTTGACTGCATTTGACAGTCTATGCATCTGTAATGGTTAATGTTTCTAAGCAGCTCCTGGAAAAATAATCGAAGTTGAAGAGTGAAGGAAAAAGCAGCAGATAAGCGAGAGTAAGAATCTTGTCAAGAAAGATAAAAATATGGTTAGAGGTCAGTGAAGGACAAGGGGAGGGAGGGGAAGAATTCTAGAAAATTCCTGGCTTGGGTTTCCTATAAGAGTTAGGCAGAGAGCTGCCAGCAACAAACAGGCTGTCTCCCAGAGAGCAGGGGGAAGTAGTACTGACAGGATGTCAGTATCACAACAGGACAGGTGCTCTGTGTAAGTTAAACCAAACTACAGGACAAAGAAATGCAAAATGAGCATCCTGTTCCCCTCACCCCTGGCTTCAAACAGCTGACAGCAGAGAAACTGGAGGAATGTCTCTATCTGCAGCTGTGAGATATGAAGTCCCAGCATCTTTCCCCTCCATCAAAAAAGCATATTTTGCACTACAACCAAAGAAACACCTAGAAAGCCACTAGCTCATGAACAACTATTCAGGAAGCCTTACGGCAGAGCAGAAAGAAGCAGCATTGCTGTCAGATGTACAGAGCACATGAACAACTTGCTAATTCAAAGTGTTAACAGATTGACAGCAGGTGTGGTAGGAAAGCAGGAACTCAGGTTGAGGAAGAGCCTGGTGTTTCCAAATGTGCATCGCAAATTCAGCATCTGGCAATCAGACCAGGAGAGGATATTCTGAATTACAGAGACAGTACACTGATCACAGTTATCAAGAGGCTGAGGAGAACACTGGTCTTGAAGGTGCAGAGCTGCACTGCAACTCCCAGCTCATCCCTGCCATGCCAACGCTCTCAGCAGCCACCCATTCCAGCCATGACAGGAGGAGAGCACTTGCTTCACCAGCACTCACACAGGGCCCAGCAGCAGAGGCTGGGATCTCATTCCAGGCCTCCATACTACAGTAACAAATCACTGCTAGTGGGGTGTTTTGCAATGCAGCACAAACGGAAGATTGGCAAGTCCTAAGAACCAAACAGAAAAAAACCCTTGTCTTGCTACAAAAGTTTAAAGTAAAATAAAACCACTATTTGAGTTTAAAGTGTGATTCTTGGCTGCTGATGAGAATCCAGCTCCCTTCCAGCCTACCTTAGACAGGTAAACCTCTTCACTTCTGCTACAGAATGTGACCCATTGTGCACTGAACTTCAGTTCACTGCCAGCAAACTCACAGTGAAACCTCCTTCCCATAGCACATAACACCTCTCGAAGGTGTGCTCTACTTTCTGGCTTTGCCTACAGGGAATGTAAGTTCCTCTGCTTAAATAGAAACACAAAGGAGACAAGTAGTTAGTTTTTCCTGCTGGCAAGCCGCAAGCCTAAAGTGGAATACTCTCTTAATTCTTGAGATGGACCCTTTTTCTTGCACCAGATCGCCCTTGCAGATGTCCATCCTGCTTGTATTAAAAGGCCTCCAAAGACAGTTCTCCACAACCTGAAACAGAAAAGCTTAATCCCACATACCACTGCTGTGTTCCATAGCAAGTTGGTTGCCTTCTGGTCTGCTCTTGGGAAACAAGGGAACAGTCACATACCATATTCATTATGTCAACTTTGCACATAATTAATTTTGTCATTCCCCCAAGTCTTCCATTCTTGGAAGAAGAAAAGCCCTAATACTTTTTATTTATGTAATGGCTTAACTTGTATTCTAGAATTCTTAACTTGAAACTAGCTAAACACACAGGACATGAGGTAAGCAGGTAAACCAGTAAGCAAAACCAGGAACTGCAGTGAAAGAACACTGGTAATAAGACTGAGAATTACTTTTCTATACAGACTGTTCCATAAATTCCTATTAATTTAGTCATTTTTGAGAGACCTTGTTCACTAGAACAAGTTCTGATGAAAGATTTTACTACGCTAATTAACTCCTCTCGTCCTCCCAAGGAAAAAAAAAATATCAATGTTCCCTTGTATGATAAATAGCCATTCTTATCTCTTCGGTGTATCAGATTACCAATTTCAATCCCATTAATAGCTTCAAAGCACTGCATTGTATTCAGTGACTGTTCTTTGTTAGTCCTGTTGCTCATCACTGCTGATTACACTACTTGGAATACATACCCTCAAACACACAACTTACTAGAAGTTTCTGTCTTTGCTCCCAATTAAACCAGTGCAAAGGTTTTGACTTACTTGGAGTAATGGATGAAGCCCAAAGTAAGAGCACACAAACAATGCTGAGGGAGCAGCTCTGTTGACTGAGAACACACTTTAAAAAGCCACACAATCACTGTTTCATGGGCAAGGACAAGGACATTCCACTACTGCCATAGTTTCTCTCTGGATGCCAGTTTTTCCAATATCAGTGCTTGTTAATATTGCCAGCCATACCACTGCAAAAGCGCATTTAAGTATTTGCTATCTTGATTCCCTACATTGACATTTAAATATTATTAGCTGTGACATCTTCCTGCTTTCTTCTCCAGGAAGAGTTTGACATGTGCCAGCATCTGATGATTTCCTAACTGTCTGTCTTTCCTTCACATGACAAGGATCTCACCAGATCACTCTTTAAGCGGTACTGGTCAAAAAAAAGGTGCAATTTAGAACAGAACTGGGGACTTGACTCTAAGAGTACTCTCCTCTCTGTTTGCATTGAAAATTGCTTTCTTTATACTGTTCACTTAATGGCACACGAGTCAGAGTTAATATTAATCTACTGGATATAAATTCACTAATTGCTAAATGACATGTAGATTTTATTTGGCTTTAAGCTTAATACTAAGAAATGCAAGCCGACAAAAAAAAAAAAACAACTACTTTTTAGAAAGCAACAAAGAATGCTTTGCTCTCAGACTCAGCTTAAAAGGAGGGAGGGGCACAGAGAGGAGAGAAAGCAGATACAATCTGTTGAAGATCCCCAAGCTCTCCAGCAACAAGAATAGGCATCCAATTCCTAAAGCCACACTGTCTCCCCACTTTGGCACACACATAGAACATCTGGCTGCCTATTGGAATTACAGACTTTCCTTATCCCTGATCATGAAACTGCTGACTGGCAATAAAACGTAAAGTTTCAAAAGGTTGCTCCGGAAACTCCAAACTCTCTTTGAATAACAGCTTGAAAACATTGACAAACACTTCAGGAGTCCAAAAATCTTTTAGCAAAAAACCTTCCAGTTCAGTTGAAACGGAAGGAAGTTACAGCTCTTTAAAGATTAAAGGGAAGCATGCAATAAAAAGAAAGCACCAACACTGCCTCGCCATTTTAAAACTGGAGAATCTAGAGACACAGCAAGGTGCATGCTGGAAACACATCAGGTACTGCTGCAGTAAGGAAAGCAAGATGCAAGGTCACACCTAGTACAGCTTTCAAAGCAAGCAAATGAATTCAAACTACAATGTCAGCCTTGGAGCTAGAGCAGAGGCTGGACACTACACATTTTTAGAAGTTTCTCTCCCCTTTCCTTTCAAAGGGGTAGTAAGTCATTAAAAATCTGGTTCCTCAAAATACCTAAACAACATCACCACTGCCTACAGTGGGAGAAAGAACTATCCTTTCAACGGCAAACTGTCACATCACAGTATAAAGGGAGAAGTAATACTACAGCAGAGGACAAAATCCAAGCTTACCTTTAGAGTTGTGCTGCTTGTTTCAGGTGAAAAACAAATCCTCGAGTGCCTCACATTTTTTCAAAGCTCAAAGATGCTCTTAGTGCATCTGCATGAACATCTTCCCTTCATAAAGAAGGCCAAACCCTCTTAATCAAAACACTCATTACTATCTACAGTACTCATCTGAATCCTCAAAATTAATGTCAGGCCCATATAGGAAAATTCCAAGGAACCTTACAAGTTATCAACAGTTTGTGTATCTCCTTTCTGTTAATACTGCCCTCTGAGTTCTGCTATGTGGGACTATAGAGAGTGCACAACCACAAATTGGGACCCATCTTGCACAGTGGACTCCAATATTAGTATTTAAGTAAAAACATAAATTAAAATACTCGGAACTGGCAGCATCCTATTGTATCACACTGCATGAGTATGCTGGGTTTTATTTGTTGTTACTGTGGATTGAACTGTGGAGTATCTCCCCAAACTCAATCTGAAACAGAAGAACCCAACTGGCTCCAATTTTAACATTACTCAATGTTTTGGAAGTAAAACTAATTCAGTAATATATATCGCTACCTTTGCAAACACTTGAGTGATTAGATAGCTATGCCATGTGTTTGGGGAAAAAAAAACCCACTTTTTTTTATGTGTATTTAGCCATTTAAATGACGGACCTAGTGTGTATTACACACAAAGAGGAGACTACAGAGATGACCTACTGTCCTCATTACTATTCTTCCCTTCTCATGCTAAAGATAGCCTAGAGTAAAAATAAATAAATCCTCAATAGCATTAGGAATTAGACAATGTCATGTTGAAAGATACCCCAAATGATGAACCTTATCTCTTTTCACTGGCTGGGATGGCAGGGGTGCTCTGACCCATAGAGGGGAGGCAGCATTTAAGCCTTCAGTAGGTGGTCTCTTTGCAGTAGTCTCCATTCCCAGCTGTAATTGCTTGTCAGCCCTAACTGGATGCCTGAACACTCTGGAATAGTTCAGCAAAGTATTTAAACAGATGGATGGTACAGGCCACTGGAACAAAACTAATTTTTTCTCTGGCCACAGCTCTCTTTCAGCACATTCCTTTGAAGTCTGTGCCACTGAGGAATCAACAACAGCTGAGAAACATGTGTTATCATACAACATTGAGCAGAGTAACAATATTGCACAGCAAGATGCTTTTGTTCAATAATCCTGGACTATAGAAAGCACTACAATGTCTTTTGTTGTGGGTAAACCCTTTTTCCAAACATGACAAGAAAGTAAACAGATTTGCCTCCCTTTAAGGAGCAGCTCAAAAGTAAAAAGGTGAATTAAGTGGATTTCTCAACTGCCTCCCATCCCAAAGTTTACAGTGCTTATCCCTCAAGTCCTCTCAGATAAATACAGAGAGAGCTGAATGTATGTTATCTCAAAGACAACTAGATGCTTGCAGAGATCTGAGGGAAATAACTGCCCAGGGGACCCAGTTCACAGTGCCCGTAGCAGACTTGACAAACCCCTGTAAGCCACAGCTCAAACCCACCTTCCTTGGAGCTTGTCCTGCTTAGGAAAGATCTCAATTTCATGGGTAACAAACTGAAGAGAGAAGCAGTATCACAGCAGTGCTCAGCAGGTGTGGGCCAGCCTCCCCCCCTCCCATATTTCACCAGAACACAGAAATATGACATACAGTCTTCATGACAGGAGAAAACAACATGAACATCCTCTCTTCAACCAGGAAAACTTGTCTTATCAAAGCTGTGAGATCAACATACACTTTGAAGTGGTTTAGGAAGGATAGAAAGAATTAGTTATTTATGACACTGAATTTGAAACGACTGTCCATCCAGATTCAGAAGCCCAGACCTAGCCCTGTGCACGTGCAAGAGGACAGTAAGTCACAAGCCAAAGCTGATATAGATGCAAGTTGCTACAGAATTAAGTCTCTCATTTTCAGAGGAGAAAAAACTACCCACAAGAGGTTAGTCTCATATTTACAAAGTTTGCAAGTCTTAAATATTGCAGCAAGGCAGGCACTGAGATTACAATACGTCCCATTATGGTATGAAGTCCCAACCCCAGCACGAAAAAAATACAAGAAAACCTGAGCTTTCAGAAAAGCCCTAGAAAACCACACAACATTTACATTTAATTTCAAGATAGAGATCTTAAAGACTTAAAATCCCAAGCAAACACCTAAAATTACAAAGCAAACAAAAAAAACATGTACCAAACCAATCTCATAATTACAGAGCTCAGAAAACAAAATACCAGGATGGCAAGCATCACACTGAGGGGGGTCCTCAGCCCAGTCCCCACAAGACAGTTTTCCACCCTGTTTCTTTCTGAAGAGGCCAACAGTGCCCTTCAAATTCAGCTTGAGGCAGCCTGTTAAGGTACCATGGAAGCAGCATGCATTGATATTGTCAGAGATACACAGGATAAAAATAACTCCAGTCTCCAAACTGTCACAGTAATGCAAAAAATCTTATGCTGCTCTCAAAATAAATGGTGATGATCAAGAGTTGCATTTTACAACTTTTAAAGAATGAACCACCACCTAATCATCATTCAAAACCACAAATGAACTAGGAGCAATACATTTACACGTAATTATTCTTAAAATCATGTGTAAAATCATTTAGCAGAGATTCAGGAAAATCTCCACATCCTATGAGGTGCAAGCAGGAAGGCAGCTTAGGCAGAGGTTACGCTGCCATGGGATGTCAGGAGCAGGAAGAGACCTCAGTGCTCAGGTCACATTTCAGCAACTCAAATTTTCTTTAAATTTAACATGCTCCTTTTCAGGGCTCACCTCAAAAGGATTTTTAGATGCTAATCAACTTAATTTGGCTGTTTAGAATTATTAGTGTTGTTTCTAGGAACAGTCCAAGGTACAGTTTTTAAAGTACTTAAACTTCTTGCTAAAGTAAAAATTGTTATTTCTCTCCTTCTATATCCCCCTATCCCAAAGTTTTTTCATCTCCAGGAGAGATAAAAAAGAAGATTAATTCAAATAACTTATAAAATTCTGCTAGGCTTGTGGGGATGGGGAAGGACAAAGAGAGTTTACTTATGAGTAAGAAGTGAACTACCTTAACTCTCTCTGTTGTCCTAAAGGGCATACAACTAAACACTCAGGAACCGCAAGCAGGCCTTCAGTGCCTTCAGCAATTCACCACCTACCAAATCATTTTCTGCTATAAGGCACAAAGAGAAGTACTTCTACTTAAACGTCTAGGCTACTTTGAATTAGATATCAAACAAAATTCAATCTACAGATTCCCTATAGAAAGTATACAGTTCTTTACTTTTACAACACTTAACACAATCACAACCACTACGAAAAACAATTAACTGGGAGCTTGACAACCCTTAAACAGGTATCTTTGCAAAAATCATTAGGCAATTGATTTACTTGTTCTCCACAGCTCGGTACATTAATTGTAACATGCGATGCTGACTAGAACTGAGGTACAAGCTTGTGAGGTCCGAAGCAAACTTTAAAAACCACACAACAGCACTTTTTGTCATGGATTTAAGCAGTTTCCAGCAATTTTGTTAATGCATCAACCTCCGATAGATCTGCACTTTCAGGATGAAAAGCGTGACAGGTGCAATTCTAAAGGGGACACTGAAATCTGTAACCTTCCCCGGTTCTGATTTTCCATGCTGCCGAAACCCACAAGGAATACTGATCTGCAGTTTAGCACGCTGCTCTGATAGCATATTAAACCATCACTCTGCTGAACAGAAACCAGGCTGGCACACAGTGGAGTACAACCCCAAACTGCACTCCAGAGCAGCCCTTCTCAGCAATCCTTTACGTCTACATAAGCCAAGGAGCAGAATCTATTTTCTTACCCTTTAAAGTTCATGCCTCAGTATTGCCCTACTGTATTTGCATTTGCTTCAGCTTTACTCAACAATATTCCCCCACAAAAAAAAAACAAAAAGAAAGAAAAAAAAAGAAAAAAAAAAGAAAAAAAAAAAAGAAAAAATCGCATACATTCCCTGCTGGCAAAACAGATTTTCTTTTAATCTTTTTTCTTACTCAAGGAAAAGAGAGAAGGAGGTGTTGGGACAGGAATAGGAGCAATTAATTATGAGACAAATCATAGAGGGGAAAAAAAAAGGCGAGAGAAGGGGAGAAAAAAGGAGGAAGGAAGGAAGGAAGGAGAGAAGGGGAGAAAAAAGGAGGAAGGAAGGAAGGAGAGAAGGGGAGAAAAAAGGAGGAAGGAGAGAAATTCTCTTTTCTAGGATGCTAAGAGGAAGGGTATAAAAAGAAAACTCCCACAAGGATTTCCCTGTGTTAAGGAAAAGTAGCTTCTGAACTCCCTTTCCCAAGGACACAGAGAAATATCCCTTACTCGTCCACATGATGCCCGAAGGAAGGAGAAAGATGAAATGCCAGGAGAGAGGAAAAGCTGGAGGAAGCAGGGGAAGTAGCGAAGAAAAAAGCTAAAGGGCAGGAACGAGTGCGAGCGGGCAGAGGAGATCCCAAATCGGGACCGGGAGACCAGAAAAAGCGAGTAAAAATCCCAAAACCTGAAAATCCGAGAGAGGTGAGAAACGGGCAACACGCACAGGAATGTGGGCAAAGGGGAGAAGGGGTCGGCGGAGCAGAGGAGGCAGAGCAGGGTCACAAAGGCGCCGGGAAGCAGGAGGAGAAGAGTGAGACCGGGGCGGACATGGAACCGGGGATGCTGCGGGGAGAGAGAGGGGCTGCGGGGAGAGAGAGGGGCTGCGGGGAGAGAGAGGGGCTGCGGGGAGAGAGAGGGGCTGCGGGGAGAGAGAGGGGCTGCGGGGAGAGAGAGGGGCTGCGGGGAGAGAGAGGGGCTGCGGGGAGAGAGAGGGGCTGCGGGGAGAGAGAGGGGCTGCGGGGAGAGAGAGGGGCTGCGGGGAGAGAGAGGGGCTGCGGGGAGAGAGAGGGGCTGCGGGGAGAGAGAGGGGCTGCGGGGAGAGAGAGGGGCTGCGGGGAGAGAGAGGGGCTGCGGGGAGAGAGAGGGGCTGCGGGGAGAGAGAGGGGCTGCGGGGAGAGAGAGGGGCTGCGGGGAGAGAGAGGGGCTGCGGGGAGAGAGGAGGAGCGAGCCGGACGCCGGGGCAGCGGCAGGGGAAAGAAGGAGGGAGGAAGGGATGGACCAAGTGAAGCACCAGCAGAAAAAGGGAGCGAGCACGACGGCGGGGCAAGAGCAGGAGAGTGTGAGAGGGAAGAAAAGGAGCGGGGCAGCGGCAGGAGAGGAAGGGAAGGAGGGAGAAGGACGTCGGGGCAGGGGAAGGAGAGAGGAAAGGAGCGAGCGGGGCAGCGGCAGGAGAGGGAGGGAGGGAGGGAAAGAGGGAGAAGGACGTCGGGGCAGCGGCAGGAGGAGGGAGGAAAAGAGCGAGCGGAGCAGCATCTAAAGCGGGAGGGAAGGAGGGAGAAGGACGCCGGGGCAGCAGTGGGAGAGGGAGGAAGCAGGACGGTGGGGCAGCGGCAGGAGGAGGGATGGAGCAAGCAGAAGGAGGAGGAAAGGAGGGAGAAGGACGGCGGGGCAGCAGTTGGAAGAGGGAGGGAGCGGCAGACGAAGGCAGGGAAGAAGCGAGCGCTCGGAGCAGCAGCGGGAGAGGGACGAAGCGAGCAGGACACGGCGTCAGGAGAGGAAAGGAGCAAGACGGCGGGGCTACGGCAGCCGGGGAAGGGGAAGAGAAGGGCGGGCTCCGGCGGGACGAGCCCGGAGTTGCCGGCGCACTCACCACTCGTGCAGCCGCCGCCGCTCCCCGGGCAGCAGCGCCCGCCCCGCCCCGCGCTTCGTGCCGGCCCCCCGCTCCTCCCCGCCAGGCGCGGACACCCTCCGCCTCCTTCCTGCCTCTCCCCCGCTCCCCTTCACCGGGAGAGACATGTAACGGAACTGGGGCGCCAGCACGGCATTGTGGGAGCTCTTAAAGCCGCAGCCGCCCCCCTGGCTGCTGCTGCTGCTCCCCCGCCGCCGCTCCGGGCGAGGGCGCGACCGCGCCGCCTCCTCCCTGGGCAGCGAGGCGGCAGCCGCCTCCCAAAGGAGGGGCGCTGCGCCCTTCCCTGGAATTATGTCCCTTAGCAGAGAGCCTGGGACCGGCCGGCAGAGCCCGCGGGAGCAGCGGGTGCCGGTGGGAGCGGTACCATCGGTGCCGCTGGTGTTGGTACTGATACTGATAGTGGTACCGGTACCGGGGAGAGCGGAGCAGCCCGTGCCCGCGGGGAGCCGGGAGTCCTGCTGTGAGGAAAGCTCTGGTCCCAAGGGAGGAAGAGTAGCGGGAGCCCCGGCTGGGGCATAGACCTGAGTGTGTGTGTGTGTGAGTGCGAGTGTATGTATGTGTGTGCATGCATGAGTGTGTGGGAGCGTATATATATATACGTGTGTTTGTGAATTCGATTGTATATGTGTGTATGAGTGCGTGTGTGTGTGCGTGAGTGTGCAAGTGAGTGCATGTGTGCACATGTATATGTGTGTGACCGTGAGTATATGTGTGACTGTATATGTGTGTGAGTGCGTGTGTCTCGGTTTGCGTGGGAGAGTGTGTATGTGAGTGTATGTGTGTGAAAGTGCGTGTGCAGGTATACGTGTCTGTGTGTGCGAGTTTGTGTGGGTGCCTATGTGTGTGTGTTTGTGAGTCTGTACTTGGGTGGTGGTTTCACAAGGGAAGAAAAGTAGTGAGAGTCGTGGCTCGGGGAGGGGGGGGGGGGTCTTCTCTGTGTATGTTGTTGTTTTCCCTGAGATTTTTATGTTTCTGGAAGAAGTAAGAATGCCTTTGGTGCTTATTTTTAACTGAAATGTGGGAAGCCAGCAGTCAGTGTTTTCCATTGTTTCTGCTTTGGGTTTGGAAAGTAGAAAACTCCCCGAAAAACAAAATAAAACAAAACAAACTTAAAGCAGCAAAGACTCCTGAGCAGGCAACTATTTGGGGCAGAAAGTTTTGAATAAGAAATCTTAATCAGTTTTGTGTTTATGCAACTTGGAATAGGAGAAATTACTTACTGAAAAAACGCCAAACCTGTTTGAAAAAAAACTTCAGAGCTGTGATTTGCAGACATTTGTCAGTGTCTACGAATGTTTGTGCTGGTTCAACTCTCTGCCACCAGCAGCAGCACGGCAGCAGTCACTCCCAGCTCTTCCCTGGCCTGATGGCCTTTTCCAAACTATCTGTGCAGAGATACATGATCTCAGGTTCAGAGATCAGGATACACTGGTCAGTTAAGGAAGAGACTCACCAGGAAAACCTTTTGGTTTTTGTGTTATCATTCTTCTAGCAATATTCCCGTACTGTTCCTCTGTGGACTTTTGAGTGTTGCGTGCTTTCTCTTTTTAAATTTTGGTTGTTTTTTAAGTCCTGATGCTTTTAGGTAGGAGTGTCAAACTCATGGCCCGCAGGCCTAATCTGGCTCTCCACCTTGTTTTATCCAGCCCAGCACCTTGTTTCTATCCGGTGGCAATGCTGAGCTCCTTGCCTCGGTGCTCCTGCCAGCACCAGTTGCGTGTGCGGTGTGTGTGATGCATGTTACACTGCAGGAGCAAGAGTGTGACACCCATGCTTTAGATAAGAGCAAGATTTTGCTTCCACATGACTCTGCGTTGCTGATGCTACGTGAAGAATATTTTCAAAAACTTACACATGCTTCAATTTAAATGCAAGTGTATAAACATTTACCAGATTTCTTTTTTGAGGATGTTTCTACAAATAGTTCTGATGGGTCCAGATCACATCTTCCTTCATGGCTTTACACCACTGAGTATGATTTTGTAAGCACACCTGGCAAGATGTAAAGTTCCTGCTGAAAAAGTCTTTTGAACACAGAAGGTTGTCGCTTCTAGTTCTGACCTGCATCTGTGCCTTTTTATGCTCTTTGAGACAGGAAGAGGTGCTAAGCAGTCTGTGAGAATGACCTTAAGCATAACATGAAATTAGTTATGGTTAGGAAGAAATTGCAAAGATTAGGTGAATCTACTGGGGAGCACGTGGTGTATGTGGTCAGCTACACACACACCTCCTTTACCTTAAGAAACTGAAAAAATTCAAAACTGGTTGCATACCTCCCAGAGAAAGAAATGGTGCTGATGACCAATTCTCCTGCAATCTACTGGATGAGATTTGTTTGCACTAAGTATTTTTTTCTATGACTTTCAAGGGTGTCAGCAGATGACTTAGAAATGGGAAAAGTGGATATGTTTTCCAGGTAGATTGTTTGTTGCAACTATTTAACCAAATATTACTGTAAATATCCCAGTAAGTACTGTGCTCAGAATACCACTGCTTCCTTTTTTTTTCATGAAGCCTGCGAACTCAACAGGAGCCTTAAAACTCATGGAAGATCCTTTCTCAAAACCGAGGCTTCACAGGGACTCTTAGGAAGGAAAGCAACTGATCTGGAGAACTATTGAAACTATATGACCTGGGAATTTATTGCTAGAAGGCAAAAAGAAAAGCCTTTTAAAAGGAGTTAATGGTTTACTGCAAACGAGTACTTGATAAGTCAATGAGTTTGTATTGTTTACCACTTCAAGTATTTGGTGGATCTGAGAGCCAAAGCATGAAACATCTACATTCTGTATTGGAAGCTAGTTTGCTGATTAGTTTCTCAAACCCAATAAATAATTTTTATACACTTGCTACATGATTTTCTGTTAGAAAGTTTAGATTAGTGAATAAAAATCACCCTTTTATAGAGGAGAAATTAATTGCCATAATTAAGATATTTCTGGTGAAGAAGTTCAGAACAAGGCGTAAAATGTTTATGCTTACTATTGGTGTGGTATTTCATTTGCTGGCTATGACAGAGCTTTTGTAGCTAGAAGAAGCACTGGCATTTTTAATATTCTAATGTCTTCTTTTTGCTGTTTGCCTTTTGTATTTTAGTTATGAAGGCACTGAAGAAAACACATTTCTGGAATGTTTGTGAAATTTGCAGAGTAATTTTGGCACAGGCTAATAAGCTAGTATGTCCACGGAGGGCATCAAATACCTTTTGGAGAGTTATTTATCACATGAAAAATAGAACTCTTTGGGAAAATGAAGTGATGGCAGAAAGAGAAAATCAATTTTCCATATTGCTGGGATTGCACAGAAATGTAGAAGTTGACCAAGGCTTTCTCCAACAAGGAAGACAACAATGCCAATTTGAGAAAAAAAAAGGAGACTCAAATCCAGGGCTAAAAATGTACAAATACCCCTCTATGTGGCATAGCAGCCTCATTGTTCTTTGAACTATATTGAAAGAACAAAATGCCTCGTTTCCCCAGAAAATTGTTTAGGAAGTGATTATGGAGTGATGCTAAATTGTACCATCCAAGGAGAAGAGTTTGTGCCGTTGTAGGATGTCTCTGCTGTGGCAGTCAGTTCCTGGCTCTCAGTGCCCACCCCATTCTCTCTGTAACTTAAGTTACATTATGTGTAATCCTAAATAATTTGTGTTTTATTCACCTTCAGTCAATCTTCCCTTTTCCATGTTGCTGGGAGAAGGGTAGGAACTCTAATTCAGTAAAACGTTTAAGCACATTCTTACCTTTATGTGGAAATCACATCAGCAGTGTTTTAAGATCTGGTTGGTGTTTTGGGAGGCAGATTTCCTAGAAAGATTCTGCTTCATTTTTGCCAAAGAGGTAATTAAAGTATCCCAGGAAAAGTGTAAGATGCAGTTTTGATGCTAGTGTTGAGTGTTGCACAGGGAATTCCTTACACCATACAACCGCACACACACAAAGTCTTACACATAAGTTCTTAAAGAGGACAAAAAGGAGAAAATAGGTCCACATGCATTTTAGTTATTTAAGTTTTTCAAGAATTATACCTTTTTGACTAAATCCATAAAGAGAGTGTTTCTGACGTTCCTTAATTTCTTCCTCTCCTTGATCTATCTTCAGCTACCACTGCCCTTTCCACTGTCATTTCACCTTGAGAAACAACGTCCCGGTGGGCTCTTTAAATTTAATCCAGGCTATAAAATCAGGCTCATTGAGAACAGAAACAGCTCTGTGTGACCAGTTACAAGTAATCAATGCAGCTTTTAGTATCATGCATTTGCAGTAAACTCTTCATGATTGGAATAAAACAACTCTGCCTCTCCAAATGCCTTTCTCAAGAAAAAAATAAAGTAGATCTGGATTCAGCAAATTATTTGTGTACATATATTTAAGCATGTGTATATTCTCAATGGGACTGCCTGCATGATCAAAGTTATGTGTGTGCTTAAGTACTTCGTTGAATTTGGTCCATAGCAAATAAATCTGAGCTGATACTCAACAAGCAGAAAAACAACCTCATTTGGAGTGGGGTTAATTTATGTCTTGTAGTGTATTTGCTTAACTGTAAAATGAACATTTTGAGAGGCTGGGTTGTTTTTTTTTTTTAAATAGAGCTGCTCTCTGAAATTCAGGCGAAGCAAACAAACATCAGATTAGAATTTAAGTGCATTCTTCAAGATAATTCTTCTTAGTTTTGTTTTCTCTTCAATTAATATTTATTTCTTGGAGCCCGAAGAGCAATAATTCCTGGTTGTTTCTCCTCTGGGTTTTCTAGATCTTGCCTTGCTATTTGCTGTTTATTTAGAGTACGAGTGACATGCTGTGTTAGATATACAGAAAATGCGATCTTTGTCTTAAAATGATTCAAATCCAAAACACTGATATTCCAAGATGCAAAGTGTGTTCAGTTTTCATATTACACAGTTCCATGGAAGAAATCCAAATTAGCTAAAACAAATGAACAGAAAAATCCCAACTAGATTCCTCCCCCATTCTTCCTGACCTGGCCATGTATGTTAATTCATGTTAATTCAGTAACTAGCCTTGAACAAGTGACCAGGGCAATCCCATACTCTTTATTGTCAGATTCAGCAATAATACCTGGTGACTCTCCCAGTTCAAGATTTCAGCTTCAGCACAGTATGAATATATTCAGGTATAGTTACAGTGCTGGCAGGCAAGATATTCATTTATTATGAGTGTGGCTCTTCTGTGTAATGAACACGAATGGGAATCAGGTAAGCCTGCTTCTATCTGTTAATAAATGGCTCTTTTCCTCTGTTTTTTCTTGATTAATTAATTTTATTGATTAATCTTCTTCCTTCAGAGAGATCTCACTTCACTCAAGTTAGAGGAATATGTTGAAATCTGTAGGGGGGATGTGTGTTTTGGGGGAGTGAAACTACTAGCAGACCATACCCTTGTGCATTAGCCACAATATTATAAGATCCAGATGGATTCCTGTGAAACAGGTTTTAAAGATTTCACTGGCCTGTTTAAATCAATAAGTTATGTAGTATTATCTGTTGTAGACCATAATTTTTAAAGTATTTTTCTTAAAGTTCATCTTCTACAGAACATTGCACGAGTCTTTCATTAGGAATAAAGTAAGTTTGTAGTTGTCATGGTTACAAAGAAAAGCAAGAAAGGTGTGAAACTTGACAGTTCCAAAGCCAAAATGCAAATAAGAGGAAATCTAAATGTCGTATGATATGGGGGAAAGAGTTACCAACATTAGTCTTCAGACGCTTAATTTTAATGTGAATGACAACAAAGTGCTTTGCCTATGAAGTTTTATGCAAGTATAGCACTTTGCATCATCTTTTTTCCCAAATCCTGGCAAGAAGTAGTATAAATCACAAGCAATCTGGAAGATAGCAAATAGCTTACTATAGCTCTGATAAACCTATTGGCAGATATCGGCTAAAACAAACATCCCTATGGAAACTTGCATTTATCTTCCCTAGAAAAGGTAAATGATGACAGTACCTCTACGCTAACCAAGGACTGAGAAACCATTTGAAGATCAAGCTACCCAAAATGAGTCTTCTGTTGAACACTTGGTTTAGTATAGGGAAACACCTCACACCTGACAAAGAAGTCCAATGACGGGGACAAAGTTGTTAGCTTAAAAGATTTTTAGTTTGTAAATCTAAACGTGTACTTGATATGGTATTTAATGTAGGAGTTAATTTGTTTGATGTCTGGAAAACTGTCTCCTTCTCTCATCGAGGACATTTAGATGAGAATATTCTCCTCTACACAGAAAGGTTGTAAAATGTTTGTGATTCTGGTGTTTGTTTTTCCTGTAAAAATTAGGAGTCATCTCTCTCTCCAGGTGTGATACAAAGCTTTTAGATACTAGGATGTCTCTCCATGAAGCTCACAAACAAGCAATATTTGAAGGGCTGATTGTGGTACTACTTCTTATGATTTAGGACAGTTGTAATTTCTAGTGTAAGATATGTTTCTGTAAGTGATGTATTTAAGTATATTTAAATACATTTATAGCTATATTCACGTTCAGTTTATAAATCGTGGTTTTGTTCTGTAAAGCTGGAAAATGTATGACAAAAATATGCCTACTTTTTATAATGTACAGATTTCGATCATGCGCATAAAAAGAATTACTAAACACCTTTTGTATTTTGCCCTTGACAATAATTTCTAAAACTTTTATTTTTCCTACTGCACAGTATTTCATCTCCTTTGAAAATGTAGGAAATTACCTGTCCCTGAAGAAGCAAAATCAAGTCTAATAGATTTTAAAATACAAAGAATGAAAAATTTCAAAACCACTTCAGCATTCCAGAGCTTAAGTCCCATTTTGGTAAGTTAGAGCCAGATTTCCAAAGCTTTTGGAAAATGCAAATAGATGCCTAGAGGGCTTCCAAAACCACACATCAAAATGGAGAAGGAGAAAGACCAGAACCAAGTATTGCTGCTGAGGTTTCCATATTAAGAAGTTTGCATGGGGAAAATAAAGAAGAGTTTTTTACTTCTCATGGGTTTTTGGAAAAGCTTGGGAATGAACAGTAAAACTTTACTGTACAACAGATCTTCAAAGCTTTATAATAGATATTTTAGGTCATCCGAGCAAATCTGTTGCAGAAAAAAATCAGTTCTTTACTTTGCAAGTTCTGTATTTATCATGAATTCATTGGATTAATTTCTTTGTTGAAAACAGTTTCCCAGTTGTTTCGTAAAGTCTTTTTCTCAGTCTCAGTCCTTGCTTTTGTGGTCTGTCAGTCGGGAAACATGAGAGGGCAAAATACATGCTTTCAACAAAGAACTAATTTCCTGATCCTTATGACCTGAGCGCGCCAAGCTTCCCCACAGAGAAACAAATTGGATGACTATTTTAGGATAATTAGGTAGTTCGATGCCTTACAAGTAAGTTATTGGAAATCAGAGCTGTGAAAAGCTCTTTCTTGGCTTTACCTGTAGTTGCCTCTCATCAAGCACTTTGTTTTTGAGCAGTTTCATTTTTAGTCTACTACAGACACAGCTGAAAAAGAGCAAAGAGAATAGCAAAAGCAGGTTTGTGAGGTTTCAGATATGCACATTATAAACTGGTTGTCATTGGGATTGAAGTTTCCTTCTTGTTGCTTTTCTTGTTCCTTCTCTTCCTTTTACACAGTTTTTAAGTGCAAAATCTTCAAAAGATTTGTGTGCCTGTGTGAGGCTCCATCCACAAGCACATGATATTTATGAATCCAAGCATCCTCACTGGATTAGGGTTTTCTGTGTTAAACTTTTTTAAAGCATTTATCTTAGCTTCTTACATCTATTGGAAGTCCTGGTGACTATTGGAAGACTGGTGAGTCGAGGTGGGAGATTCTCACTATTCATTTGTGCCTTGTGCTTTTCCCCAGCTCAGAAAACTTGCAAATTTGTTGTGCATCACCCTAATTCCTTGTAATTCTTGGGCTATTATACACTGGGAGAACTGATGTATCTAATCAGTGATGTAGTAACTGTGGAGTCACAACCTATGAGAGTTTTTGTTTGGTCGAGGTGCTGCCCTGCAAGGTGCCTGAGATGCTCCAAAGGGAGGTTTCCCAGTGCAGCCCTCACAGTATCACAGTATCACATCCTCATGCCATGATCAGGCTGGCCAGGTGGCCTGACACAGTTGCCTGGTTGTACCTTCACATAACCCACATCTGAGCTGACGTTTCCTGGACCAGGAGAGGCTAGAGAGCCTGTTAAGTTGGACTTAACAGCTCCAGACAGGACCGAAGGGCAATGTCCAGTGGGGCTCTGCTTGACTGTACAGAGGTGCCTCTGAAGCAGCAGATCAGCACTTTTTCCCACAGGCTGTTTTCTGCACACCAAACACACAGTCTGACCGGAGCATGCACAAGGTGCATTTTCCAGCCTCTTGATATAGGGGAGAATGCCCCACTCAGGCAAGCTGAAGGCTAAGGTATGGATAGGCCCACGGGAGTGATGGAAGCGATTCCCAAGCCATTACAGAATAGCTGTAACAGCAGTGTTGTAAGGTCAGGTCTGACCTGAGATCAGAGCAAGCTAATTTAGCCTTCTGGGAAATAAGATAAACACAACGTAGGCTTTTCTATACTGGGGAAGTATTTTGGAACAGTTATTTAAAACTGCATCTCCGTTGCTGAATATCAAGCGCATCCTGGATTGTTGAGCTGCACATAGCTATCAGAAGGGGGCTTATTGCTCCTTATAATCTGTCCTGGCAGTGGTTACCTAAACGCCCACCTAGTGTCCCTCTGCGCTGAGAACTGCACATGCTTATTGGAAAGATGTAGGGTTTTATAGTCTGTGAAGGTCCTCTGGAACATTTCCTAGAAGAAGGAAGAGCAGAGTCCTAGTAGGAGAGAACTCACTCTCTGAGACCGTCTACTGGTGGTTAAAGGCACCTTCTCCTCACTGAATCTGCAAGAGCTCATATGTACAATAACTTTTTTTTTTCCCCAGGAGAAAATAGCAATGCTCAAGTGAAAATACGAACTACAGAAACTCTGAAAATGTTCATACACGTAACTATAATGCTTAGAGAAGGGTAAATTTAATTTTGAGTCCAGGGCCATATTCTCAGCATTGCTTCAAAAAGACCCAAAGCGATGAGGATCTGGTCTATAATTTTCTATACCAAGTCAAAATGAGCACTGGTTTCAATTTTTTTTCCCCACTGCTCCTTATAACCTGAAGCACAACCCTCCACTGAACAGAATGATGAATATTGCAATGTCCTGAGCATGACAGATTTTAATTTCTTATTAGAGGAAACAGATGAAGAGAGAAAGTAATAGCTTTAGTAATGTCTCTGTTTGCGTTTTTTTTTTAGTACCTACATTTGCTATGTAAGTGAATTTCCTGGAAATTTGATTATTGATGTACATTTTTTTTTTATTACTTCATTTATGTCAGACAGCCCACCAGTGTAGTTCCTCAAGAGAGAACAAAAGGTGTGTAAAAGCAGAAAAAGACCTGTTATGCTAAATGGAAGGAAAAAAAAATAGTATTAAGTATAGGTGGTCATAAACCAGCAAAATAATTTTGTTAAATTATTGATGTTTTTCTAAAGAACTCAGTTGTAAAAGGAGTCTGTTATGTGACATGGTAGAAATCCAGGGTAGAAATTTCTAACACATTTTATTTCTGTGCTGAAGTTTTCTATCGGAATGTAAGCACAGGAGGTGTAAGTAATGCAAGCACAGCTGGACACTACCTGCATCAATACTGGATGTATTCTTCTTCATTGCTGTAAAACTACAGCTCCAAGCTGCTTTCAAGTGTCTGGTCAGTAAGTAAAGGCAAACAGTGTGCCAGGCAGGAAAGCAGTAAACACACACTAAATGGATTTAGGCAAATTTTTATTCTTTCCAGCAACAGCAAGTAACCTCTCAGCTCTCTGTTTTTCTGACCTGTCTGTGACTTCCTCTGCTGTTTGTTTGCTTTTTCATGTCACTTAGTTTGTGTTATGCCTAAATGAAAAGATGGAATGATCTTTTGTTCTTGGTCACTTTTAATTTGTTTTCTACAAGCTGTACTTAAAGACAACACAATTATAAGTATTGTAATATTAAGGAAATCTGAAAAACCGAAGGTCTTGAATAAGATTAGCTTTTTTTAGGTATTGTAGCAGAAAACAGGTTCTCAACTAAGTGGCTGGCCTTTCAGCCAAAGAGAGAAACAATGGTAGATTCAGGCTGCTATAAGATAATAGTTCCATTTATCTCCGCTTTATAAACACTGCTTGTAAAGTAATTATAAGCTCTTTGTGCTTAGATAACATAGCTGACCCAGGCATCTCTCTGAGATGTTGTGCAGATCTCCCAGTTCAAAAGAGGCTCTTGCCTGGAATTAGGTGGGAAATGGTTATTCAGATAGTCCAGTGAATATTTTAGAAGTGTCAACAAATTTCTTCTTCTACAGTCTGGTGAAGCCTGTAACGTGAATACTGGGGTGTGCATCGTCATTCCTCCAGAAAGGACAAGAGGGAAGCAAATTAAGACTCCTTGTTCTTTTTGTGTCAGAGCAGTAATGCCAGCTGGGTTCTTTTTGACTCTGCCTATCATCTGCCTGCAGGGGTATAGTTAGTTCCCTCTCACCGCAATCTGCTTTCATTTCCCTGCCAAGCAAGCGGGCTGGCTCACATCGCTGAGAGGGGCATTAAGGGACCAATACCCTGTTTTCCTTCTGTGCTTTGAGTGAGGATCATTTAACCTCGTTCTGAATACATCAACGTTTGGCTTTTTCTTTCTTTGGGGTTCTCTGTTTTAAGCGGGCCACACTTGAGGAGCACTGACAGAAGTTGTGTTGAAATTTTTAGATTGACTTATAGATACTTTCTGCCAAACACCCACCAAGTTTTTCCTGTTAATCAATACCTTCTTGGCTGTCTCTAATTATAGGAGCTGGGGTCTGCTCCATCTCAGTTTTCCTTACACAGTCTGACATTGAAATTAGAGGTTCTTAGGGCAGGCAAGAATTGTTCCTGTAGGCTGTAAAATGAAAGAAAGCAATGATAGGGCCTTGTTATTTGGAACACATAGAGAAAGGCAGGCTGACTATAAGAATATTTGGTTTAGACAGAGTTTTGTTCCTTAATAGTGAGAAGGTTATGAAGGTGATCCTGTTTGTTATTTGCCAGTTTTGCCCTGCTGCGAAACCACTTTGTTTTCTGAGGGCTTTTTTTTCCATCAACAGGCACTCTTCCTAAAACAATGTTCCCAACCCTATTTCACACCAAACTTTTGGAGAAAGTTGGCAAAGTCGTACTCCTATTTATGCCTAGCATTGTGTGAATATTTTGTCTTTCACAAGCTGTGCCAGAGAGACTCACCATGAAAACAGGGATCTAAATAATTTTGGAAAAAATAGGGGTGTTTTTCTCTCTTCCAGTATTAAGCGTTTGTTTCAAAGGAATAATAAGCTCAAAAAAATTACTGTCAAACATTTAATCTTTGAAAAATCAATGCTTTATTTCAGTAATGCTACAATGAAACATCTGGGATAATTTTGATTTCGCCCCCAGCATAAGCAATTTGCAGATATCCACAAGACTCATCATCCTCAGATCTAGCCTGGCAACTCTTCCATACAAAAGAATGGAGCTTAAAGAGCTCTCAAGAAGAGCCTCATTTTATGCGTGGTGCCATGGGCCTCCACTGACAGAGAGGGCAGGTTGCCTATCTGAGCAAGTATTCCTTTTTAATTTGTTTTCTCACGGTCAGTGTTTGCTTTCCAAGTGGGTGAAAGAGTGCTGCTATTGACATTCCTCTGGGAGATGCCTGTTCTTATAGGCTATAACTGCGGAGCCTCAGGGCAGGGCTGTTGTCCCTGTGAAGCCTTGTAGATGTCCTGCAGTTCATTGCCCCAGGCACTGCCCTGATTCATGGCCCCTTGGACCAGGTACAGCCTACGAGTGGATCATACATGAGGACAAACACCTATGCCCGGCATGGTCCCAAAGAAGAAGAAAGGCCAAGGAGCTGTGGTGTCAGTGTATGAGAGAGAGGCCAGGGGGCTGAGTGGTGTGAAGTAGTGGCCTGTATGGCGATCCTATGTCAGTGTGTGAGACTTGTTGTCTGAGGGCTTAAAACAGCATATGATTATCATGTTGGCCTTCAGGGTTTGGCAGTAGTTTCAGAGCCCAGGCACGTGATGATATGTTTCGTCACATGGCAGGTTGATGCAGGGCATCATGTGGGATATCAAGGAAATGTTCTTCACTCAGTATCTTGAAAACTCCTAGAGTGTAAGCTAAAAACACTGTGCTTTCTGCTGAGTGAATTTCGGTGTTTCCCTCTTCCTAATTTGTGCAGACTCAGAAATCCTCTAGACCAACAATAGTTTTCAAAGCCGTACTGAGAAAATACCTGTTATCCTCTGGTACTGGCAAAATCTGCTGGTACAATCAGGTGTCCTTCGTTTCTGCCTTGTACTGCACCCTTTGTGACTTTACCTCTGCGTAACAGAGAAATCCCTCTGTGTAACAGCTAAGACACATGAAAGTAAGTGTGAATGTCAGACAGCTCTGGCCAAATGATTTCTGACTAGGGTCCCCAAAGAAAAGTCCGCACATCTGTAATACATTTAAGGCTCTCCTTACTCATGATTTCTCCTCCCTGTGGTCTCTTTTAATGAAGGGTATGAAAAATTAAACTCCTTCATAGACTCCAGCAAACTAAACAGACCTAACAAATGAACAGTATGTTCCTTGAACACCATTATAGCAGTTACTGGTTAACAAATTTATATTGATACACGGAGTGGGATTTGTTACAAGTTTCCTGCAACTCATAACATGCTCAGGGCCAAATAGTGCCGGAAGCAGGTCTCACGTGAATTGCATGCTGTGACTGAGGGCACGTTTATGGCACTTAAATGGGCAGCACATAAGAATGGCTAAGTGAATTTACAGTGCATAAATCCAAAGATAATTTTTAAATTTATATAGCAGCAAAATAGCCCAGAGAGGGAATGTGAACTCAAACACCCTTTCCAGTATATAAAGCAAGGGAAGGGAAGGGCTGGAACTGTCAATCTTTATAACTTATCTTTAAAAAAGGTAGATCTCTCATAAGCTGGAGGGAGACCATTCAGTCATTTCAAGGTGGCTGTAACTATAGTACACCGTGCAATTTACATAAGACATATCTTTGGTTAAATTCTTTAAAAAGGATACCATCAATTTAAAGATTTCATTTTCCTAAGTCATTAAAGTTAGGCACATACTAATTTATTAAAAGGTAATGTATTATATCTAGGAAGAGATAATAACTGCCAGAAATTCCAGGGAGGCTTTAGAGGTCTAGCTGTGATGAGTCAAGCTGATAACAGCATACAGGGAGACAGCTGCCGGTTCTTCAAGGAAAAGGAGTGCAGTGCAGTGGCAATAGTCATTTGGGTAGGTAGCATGAAGAGACACAGCAGTGGAACCTACTCAGAAAAAAAGGAAACGTTTCAGACCTTATTTACTTGTGGCATTGCAATACATCACAGAAGGGACTCCTTACTTCACTTAGCATGTGCCAAATACTGTCCATCCATGTGCAAATAAAAAGCTCCTGTACCAAAGGGCTTTCACAGTCATAGTGTGCAAAAAGCCAGTGTGGATGCCCCATCAACAAACTCATCTGTCAAGAGATTTGAAGAAGGCTTGCAATGTAAATCGCCATTTCCTATGTTATCTCTTGGTAGATATGGTTAAAATGACCCATGGGAATACAAAGGTGCCCAGGTCACAGTGGCTGAGGTACAGGGAGGGTGACCATGTTCCCAGCCCATGTGAGGTCAGCAAAGAAAATGTGTGAGCAGCAATTCCAGAAGTCACAATTGAAAGCCACACATCAGCAAGAGGATGAAACACTGATGCTAATAGCTTGGCTGGGGAGTAAGATGCTTCAGTGTAACAAGCACTGCAGGAACAAGATGCAAGAAAGCAGCAGTGTCAGCAAAGAGGCAAGGTGAAAGATGTGAGCTGGAGGGAGGCTGGTCCCTCAGCCTCACTCAGTGCATTGGGATTACCCCTGCAGTTCCACTGCTTTTGCTGAGAAACTCTGAGAGGAAAGCTGTTACATAGAAAGAGGAGGAAGGGGAAAAAAATCCCTGTTGAAATCAATGCTGAATTGCAGAGGTTGCTGCAGCAATATGGGAAGGACCTGGAGAGAGACTACAATGAAGGAAAACTTATGGCTAAGAGTGAGGTGGAAAGAGCAAAGGCTGATGATGAGACAGCAGTGTGAGAGGCCCTGGACCTCAAACCTGGCCTCTGTGTCAGAGAGATTGTGTAAGCATGGAAGCTCCTGCCAGTGTCTTGCTCCAGGGATGGCTGTGGAAGCTGGAGGCTGGCAGGAACAGTATTGCTGCAAAGGCTGCTTTTCTCTTATGGCCAGATAATCTGTACAACAATCTCCTTTATGTGAATGCCAAACTAGGCTAGAGGGAGAGCGCTGAGATAAGGAATATGAAGAAAGCACACTTTGTGCTGGAATTATTTTGTTAATTATTGCAATTCTAAGACAGCCCTAAGAATTTTAAAATAACACCCTTGAAATTCAGCATTAAGTGTCCTACTTGATGTCAACTGTTTTAAGACCACAAATAGTTTCTGGATCTTTGGCTCCTAACAGGCACCAGCAGCACAAACCTTTTCCCCAAACGTTTTCTGTTTTTAACCACTGAGAGGGGGTGGGAAGCTCTGGTATTATCTGCTTTTCCCTAACACACAGGGAGCCATCACTGGGACTGAGAGCTAGCATGCCATGGGGCAGGAAAGGCATATCCTGGAGGCCAGAGCAAAGATATATTTTCCTCAAAGACAGGTTCCATCATCTCATATCATTAGTAACACACAGTGTCCTCCTGCCCTGCCTATCAACAGGGAGCCAGGATTCAGGCATCTAGCCAGCAGCAACCCAGCAACAGACCCTGACTCAGAGTCTGAGCAACCTTGCCCTTCCTGTGGATGTTTCCTTGAAAGGAGTGACTTGGCCTTAGGCATAGGAGCCGGAAAGGAACACCAAGAAATCATTTGTATACAAGAATTACTTGCTTTCCTTTTACACTTTTATTTGGGGTTTGTTTTTTTGCCTTTTTTTCTTTTTTAAGGATGAGCCTAATTTTTTCACGTGCTCATCTTCTGATATTTAGCAACTTTTAATGTGAGAAAGACAAACGGGAAAATTAATACTCATAGTTTCTGAATTGTAAGGCAGCTCTCAGAGGAGCTGGATGTGGGTTTTTTCCATGTTATTGTCAAGAAAACTTTGGGGTTTTGAAACTAGAATCTCTTTTTCTAATTTCATTGTGAAGTTTTGATCTGAGCACAGAATCTGAATGGTGTTTTGGGCTCCCACTTGAGATGGATTTGTGGCTTAAACAAGGAACTTCAACTTCATCTCTTCCCTAGTTTCCCATCTCTGAATTATTGTTTTTCTTCCAGCAGAGCTTTATAAACATCAAGCAAAAAGACCTTGGAGAAGTATACTGTTATACAACTGCTAATCATTACTATTCTTCTATTGTGTTTGGTGATGTAAGAAAGTCCTAGCCAGATGCCTTAAAATCTGGGGAAATGTCTGCAAGGCATCTTTTGTGGTAACACATGGGTGCAGATTCCATTCATCATTTCCTTGACAGTTTAACTAACTTACTCCCAAGCCAAAAAAAGATCACGGAAAGCCCTTCCAGAAATATTAGCTGAAGGACGGGAGCAAGTCACTAAAAGCCCAGGCAGCCTGTATAATTGGAAATGCCAAGGCTCATGGACTATCAGGAAAGGGTCTGCAGAAGGTAATCAAAAAATGCTAGCTTGCTGTTCATAGGTTTAAATTCTATATACAGGGATTTACACCTCCAGTGGAAAAAAATAAAGAGAAGTTTAGACCTCTGCACATTGTACACAGTTGGAGCCACTCATCCAGAAACTCTGGCTTGAACTTTCCAAAGTACCTGTGGGATTTAGAGCAAATCCCGGTTAACTTCAGTAGAACTGGGGCCCTCACGTCGCGTAAATAATTGAAAGCTCAATCAAAATTGCCAGAAACATATTTTTTCAACCTTTTACAGTTTGCAGCACCTTAAAACTTTTTTTCCAGTGGAAGTGTCAGTTCCTGTATAGTGATTTAATACTGCATAAAATAGGTTTGCTTTTCTTAGTTACCCTCTGCAGACCCCTTAAAAACACCCTTTGAACACACAGATTGCAGGTTAAAAACTGTGACTTTGACGTATCTCAAAATATTTATTGTTTTCTCTAGAGCTTGTTGTCCCAACATCATTCAAACACTACACAAAAGGCAGCATCTAGTCTTTGTGTCCAGAAAAAGCTGAAAAACATCAACTTTAAATGTTTCCCATGTAAACTTTTAATTTGAAAGACAATATTGTGATTTTTTTGAGCTCTAGCTTACAATTTTGTATGTTTGATGTTGGTACTGATATATTCCTGACTTTTTACTGTTATTAGATGCCTGTTGTTGGTCGTCTATGCATTATAAGCCTAATATTGAAAACAGATATTCATATTGAAACACGGAGTTGCAAACTTGAGATCCAGATCCATGCTTGCTTCTGGGACATACTCTGTTCTAGCAAATTTCAACTCATCTCTACCCTCTATTGAAGAATAACAACCTGAGGAGAGCAAGCATATCCAGGAACAGGCCACCAAACACAGCTTTAAAGGTTATATTACTCTTGGTGCCAAAAAGAACAGTGGCCGTAAGCAATTTGCTTTGTGTTTATAGCTTTTACCTTGGTATGTTGTTTGTCTTATAATAAACTTGATTCACTAATCAGCCATTCAGAGGAGATTTCTGAGCTGTGACTGGGGAAAACATAAATGTGTCCAGTTTTGAAATTATGTGGTAAAATGCTACTCTGCATATTCTTGCTACAGAATGATATATTAGCTAATAAAACACACCATGACAAAGGCTTTGGATGGCACACTGAGCAGTCAAGGGCTGCTGAGAAAAATGTGAAGGAAGGATTCAGTGAGCTATGTGATGAAGGGAGGCAGTCCAGGGCAAAGGCTGAAGACCTTAGCCTCAGTGAGGCCTGACAGGTAACAGGAGTGGATGGCTGAGGGGCTTTGGGGTGAAAAATCTGTGCTTGATACGGTCGTAAGAGAAATAGTCTTTGTAGAGCTGTAAAGAGCAGCATGTGAAAGTGATGATGATCCGTTCGATGCAAAGGGACAGAACACCAAAAAAAATTTCTTCAAAATTGCAGTATATCCCAAATGGATACAACTAGAACTGAACATCACAGGTCAAGAGTTGTCAGTCCACCATGGACAGCTTGACCAAACCAGGGCTACTGTCACCATCCCTACACTCTGCGGTAACACTTGATACCCAGACAGTAACAGGATTTTAGGGACTTGCGAAAGCAGCAAGGCCCTCTTAGAGTGGCACACAGGGGCTGGCAAACAAGTGAGAGGCACTGTTTAGGAGTTTAATTTAAAATACATCCCATGTGGAGCAAATGCTCCAAGGAATTTTAGGTTCTTCTGTGTATTGGAACAGTTTTCTTCCTCAGCCAAAAGCTTACAAATGATTGGTTATGCTTGACTTGGCTGTTTGTCTAATTGTTTGAATCACTCTGTTTCTTTTGTTTTGGTCCCTCTAAATAAAGCTTTAAATGAGGACATTGTTAATTGGAGTGACTGCAGTGTTCCTTCTCTGGTTTGGTGGGCAGAAAGACAAGCCTGCATATATATTTTGGCATTGGAAAGAAGTTGTTAATTGTTGTGATTGGGAAAGCAGACTTCTCCAAGGTTAAATATCTGAGGATGTTAATAATATGAAGCATAGACTTTTAATTCTGAATCACAGATTAAAACCACCTCTAAACGAGCAAGAAAACAAAGTTGCTACTTAGGAAATGCTTGGTAGCCTACATGAAGTTAGCTTAGCTTTCTCAGGTGAGGTCTACCCTTTGATTTGTACCAATTTAGTCAGTTTTTCAAGTGATTGAGTTTATCTAGTCTGCAGCTGTGCTGAGGTGTTCACAGCTGAAACTTAGTAATGTAAAAACAACTGCTGGAACAGGTCATATGAGCATTTGTTTCATCTCTTCATTTGTTTCAGGGGTTAGTCCTGTGGCTTAGTTCAAGCAGCCTTTCATTGCTGGTAAATTAAGGGAAATCTTGGGAACTTGCAGCCAACATGGCAGTGTTGGGGTCAAATTTACTTTTTAACTTTGCAGATTAGTTATATGGCAGTGTGGCCTAACTGTGACTGAGAACAAACATTAAACAAACCATTAAAAGATAATTTCTATTTTGAAAAGACAATTTCTTGAGTGCCAGGAAAGGCCATAGCTACAGGGTCACTGAAACCTTTATCTGGTCCCTTGATCACAGCCACTCCGAAACGCATCTTTACTTCCATGACCTTGTATTTTTTTTCTGTACAGGAGCGATGGCCTCATTAAATAAACCTAACCAAGCTGGTCTATCTTGCACACCCCTTCTCTGTGTACTAAGGGTCACAAAGACAGAAATAAAAAGCTATTACTCCACTGAACCTTGTGATATGCATAAAGTACAAGAAGTAAAATTATATATATCGAGAATGGAAGCTTTCTGAATTTCAGGTACCTATTTTTACACTGGATTAGCATTTCTCCTACCCCTCCAAACCTTCTTAACAGACCGTGATGTGGCTGTTCAGAGTGATCAGCAGCAGCAGAAGAGACATGCTCTTCTGCTCAAGCATTTCTGCTATTTGGGCTTATGGAATGCCAAGGATGACTATGAACTTGCCACTGGAAGGACATGACACAATTTAGAGTGAGGTTTTTCAGGTATTTGCTGACGACAGAAAACAAGTGAACTCCTGATTTCCTCTCCAGGCTTCAGACACAACATGCTTTAGCATGCATGGTCTTCTGCCTGTCTCTTTGAAGCACAGTCTTTCCCACTTCTCCTTTTCATTCTTGTGATGCTACACAGCAAAGTACTGCCTTGGGTGGGTTTTGCAACACAGACTTCCCAGAAACCACAGCTACAATTAGCAGTTAGATTTAAGGTAGGTTTGATATACCTACAGGAATGGCAATGAAAAAGTGCGTGCAGTACATGCATACACCTGATCCTGTCTCTTCCCCACTGCAGTTCTCACTCAGCTAGACATTCTTCTCCTCCTCATAGTCAATGCAGGCATAGCTCCCCTCCCCAGGATAATGACATCCTACTGACCCTTTCTCAACTTCTCATCTGATCTCAGGATCTTTTTTCTCCCCAGATCTCAGTCTCTTTGACAGCCAGACTCCAGTCCCCATCCTGACCCCCATGAGATGCCCAGCTCCCCTCTTGCTACCCCAGGCACCCAGTCCAATCTCTGTAAACCTCAAGTCTCTGTCCTCTGCCTCGAGTATTGTCTCATAGTCTAATCTCCTTCTCTGCTTCCCCATCTTGCTTCTTGCACCGCTGTACATTTCTAGCAGCTTCCGTCTTCGTGGGGTATGTTCAGGATGAGGGAAATCCTGGGAATACAGGAATGACTGCTCTTTGCTTCCATTTTCCAATCCATGGGCTAGAGGAGCCAGAACTGAAACTAAAGTGAAAGTCCTGATTACTCCTAGGATGCCAGATGCATAGTTCAAATGAGTTTTAGCAAGTCTTTAAAAAAATCAAGCTGTGAAACTTTGTTGAGGCTCAATTGTACAAGATAACAGGTGTGCTGATCTAACAGCGTGAGGTCTCCTACTTCCTCTTCTTGAGGGCCTGCTGCAATCATTCTTCTGTCACTGGCACTTGTATCTCTCAGACCTACCTCTGATCACTGGTGGAAAACTAATCCAGTCAATTTCTGTGGGATCAGCGAGCTCAATTAGGGACCACGGAGGGACCTGATGAGCATGAGCAGTGAGACATGGAGGGGGGCTGAGATAACTTGACCAGGAGAAGGAGAGAGGTGGAGACTTCCCCATTTGTGTTAGACAGGAGTCCCTGAACAAGCTTGGCTGGTCAGAGAGATGTAGTCTCTGGTGTTGCCTGCAGTTTTTTAAAGCCTCATAATGTGGTTAAATTGGGGCAGGATTTAACAATGGCAAATTTTATGTTCCTTTTTCAAAGGGCAAGTGTGTTAAAGCTTCTCTGAGAAAAATTACCAGAATATTTTAACAAGGCAAAATATCCTCTAGTCCTGGTCTTAGACATAAGAGAGACTTCTGGCTAAGAGTTTCCTAAGTAATTCAGTTTTAGGTATATATTCAATGTGGAAATCTTAGCTAAAATATCTAATGTTTGGTAAATGTACTTAAGCAATCTTAACAATAGAGCTGTCAGCCCCACCCACAAGAAGTGATTTGCACCCTTTTGGCAGAAAGATCTAGGATTCAATGGATATAAGGGGAAGATGGGAAATCACACTATTCCCTGTTTCCCAATGAGTCATCAACAGGTTTTTGAAAACTTGTAATAACAGGGCTTTTTAGAACATACAAGATTTTTTTTTTTTTACTTCAAAAAGTAGCATTATAATGAGGGAGGAGTGGAAATGTATATGTTTTTCATCTGCAGAGAATAGAAAGGGACTATGTAATGTAAAGCAGACCTTAAAAGAGACAAATAAGCATGTTAAAGAAAAGTGCTGGTAGAATAAATCTGGAGAAAAATGCTTCAAGTGCACATTGAAATCCTTTCATATCATCTGAAATATATGAGCTAGGCAGAGCAAATTACACCAAGAGTCACGGCAGGGCTGATAGATAGGCTCACACGCCCAGGACTGATAAACAAGTTTTATGCAAATCTCTTTCATACTGTTTTGCTTGTATTCTGATAAATATTTAAAAACAGGTTTGTCTTACCAGGGTGACTTTAATACGAGAAAATGCAAAGAGCAGGAGTTGTACGTTCGTGTATTTGAAAAACATTTGCAAACTCTTTTGTTCTGGTTTATTTTACACAGTGTGCAACCAGTACATACACAAACTCCCATACAGAGTCTTTGCCACCCCATGATACTCTGGTCACAAACCACTCACGAGTAGAAGACTGAATGATTAGGCCAGGTACCTTTATGGTCTTCCATTTCCCTATTCTTTTCCTACTGTCTCTCCCAGCCTGCAGAGCCCTGGAAACATCATAGCCCAGGCCCCACCCTGCTGGTGGAAAGTTCATGGAAACCGTCAATCAGAACCAGTTGCCTCTAGCAACCAACAACAGATCTGCCCGAGTTAGCCACAGGGATGGAGACTACATGGTTGTTGCTACGTCCATGTTCAGCTGAGAATTCCTGGCATTAGGAAGGCTTAACTTGTAGGAGCTTCCAGAAAGAAAGTAAGTATTAAGTAATGTCTGCAGGGTGTGATAGGAATCTCCTCCAGCTTGGCTGCACCCTAGTCAGTGTCACTTAGAGCAGGAAGAGACCCTAAGCCACTTTGGAAACTAATAACCTCATTTGATGTGCCTGTCTCTGTTATGGGGGGAAAGGCATCCTAAAAAAATGCCTGTCTTGCAGTCCTGAGCAAAATTTCTTCTGGCTGAAAACCTGCAGGAGTGGAAATGTCACGGCCAGCCTTTCTAATAGCCTGAAATGTAGTATATTTTAATGCTATTATTGCTGACTTGTTACGTAAAACTCTAAACACCTCGACAGAGATATGTATCTGTTTATAGTAGAAGTACAGATGTATGTGATATATATGTATTTTTGTATTTAGAAACCACATCTGACTCTTTATACCTGTACCATGTAGTCCTTGACATGTATGCAGTACCAAATCCTCCGTCACCTAGGATCACATTCTGCCCCTTCACACTGCAGTAAAATGAGACAGCACAAGCTACAAGTCTACAAAGCACAGGAATGCACAGAGAATTGCATTCACTCATAAGCCTTGTGCACAGACCAGTTGTTGCCTCCCACGAAGAGGGTCTAAAAAAGTGTGACCGTCTCTGAGTCTGGGTGTCAGCAGAGGGATTACGGATTCTGACCCTCCCAGCCCCAAATGTTTTCCTAGGTCAGGGCAGTGTGGGTTTGTGCAGCTGCCCTTGTGTTAACACCTATGCTGCCCTTGGGAACAGGAGGTGGAGGGAAAAGAATAGAAAACATGGACATACACTTCAAAACCATCTCAGGTTTCAAGGAGAAAAAAGCTGAAGAGGATGATTCTTCTTTATTCCTTTCCTCCACTGAGTGCCAGATGTGGGACTGGAGCTTGTTTTGATGTTGGAGGGAGTCAGAGCTCTGTTGTTACACAGATCCCAGCGTCTCTTCAGTATGGCTCATTCTGCCTTTGGCGAAGTTCCGGAATTTCAACACCATCTTCAGGATTTTCCAGAGGGCATAATCTACCAGTTAGTTATTTAGCCTGTTCTTCTAGTGCTCCTTTGAAAGATTCGCGGCATTTTAAAAGGAGTCAGAGGTCATCACTGGCTTGGCTTGACATTTACACTTATATTTTTTGTCAGGAGATGAGATAGGGGAATGGCATTCAATACTGCTAAATCTGAAGGCGCTAGAATCTTTTTTTCCCCTTGAAGAATTTTAGAGCTCACTTTCTCACACTTATTCACAATCTAAAAATAATTATCTCCTTTCAATTCATTAGCAAGAACACATTGCAGTACATTGCACCTTGTTATTGACTTTCTTAGGAATATAAACACTGCTGCAGAATAACTGCCTGACCACTTCTGCCGGCCAATAAAATTTCAGAGGATATATTCATTCCATTGATAGAGCAATTAATTTTTAACTTCCTCCTCTTCTTTTTATACCTGTCTGAAAGATACAGGAATGCCTGAAGCCAGAGGAACTGTGAAGGTTCTACTACCCAAGCATCTGGTAGGTCTGGGCATCAACATCCTTCCTGAATATAGCAGGTGTTGCAGAGCTTAAAGTAGAAGAGCCTGAAATAAAATACCCAGTTTTGCATTCTTTGGACTTCCTGGTGATAGGATGGAGAAATTTTATTGTTATTTAGTTTCACTGTGAAGAATATACAGTAGATTTTCCAGCAGATAAAGGGAGAAATGTTAAACACTATTATTCTTAACACTAGTTGAACATTTTGAGGTCTCTCTCAAGCTTAGAATCTCACTCAACTGGGCTAGGTAAGAAGGCATTCCTTGCCTTGAAGAGTTTAAAAACTAAAGAGACCAGAGAGTCATCAAAGTCAGGGACAGCCCTCTTTTGATAAACAGAAATTAGACCTGCAGAAGCCATATGTCCCTCTCCACAATATTACCCTTTTCCAAAGATTCTTTTAATAAGAAGACAAACCTTCCTTATTAGAAGTATTGTACAATTGATCTCTTCTTTGGCAAGTGCATTCCTTAATGTGCCAACTGAAATTATTCAGTTAGCTTCAGCCCTTTTGGTTTATTTACAGACCTTAAAGTACATCAGCATACTTGCAGTAATAACCGATAAGGGAATAAAGTTATAAACAATCCTAATTTGTATTATGCTGGGTGCATCAGAAAGCTACTTTTCCATAATCAGCTTACTGCCTTTGTAATCCTCGCACAAGACCTCTGAAAATCTCCCTAGAGCATAAAGATAGAAAAGAATCAAAGAGGGAGGGGAGAAGGGAAACACATTTAATAATTGAGGAGAATCTCATTTGAGCAAATGCGAAAATCTCATTATGAGCACATGGACCTTTGTGTGGTTCCGTGTAAAGGCTCCAAATATGGCTAGAATGGAGAAAAAAAACAGTTGTGTCTCGCAGATCTAGGCCACAAATCTAGCATGTAGACCTGGACTGATTAATATCGTGGATCTAGGCAAAACCTGAGCCTAGGATAGAGTGACTTTGTTTAAAAAGTATACAAGGAAACAGAGGAAGCTAAAGCAACTTTAACCATGCTATATGGTTCATAAGATACTAATCTAACATTTGGTTGCCCTAATATTGAGAACTCATCCATTTCCAGCAGAAGTAAACAAGGCTTTATTTCATGCAGGGAAACTTTGTCCCTACAATATAACCTATCCATGGGGCCGGTCCCCTGGCCATGCTGTGGCAACTAGGTAAATTCAGTTATTTCAGCTCTATTTTTACCGTAGTTTTGAGCTGAAACTGAAGAGGGCCCCACAAATCTCTTTGAATTGAAGTTGCCGTGTTTTGAACCGCTCAGTTTCAGTGCTGGTTTCTCCCATATTTCTGTATGCCATGCAGCCCTTGGAACACAGAATAGTAGATAGGTCCTGTTAGCCCTTTGAGTGCCAGTGTGCTAGACAAATACCTAATGTACAAAAAATGCTAGACTTTAGGGCAGTTACAGATCCATACCTGTAGTTTGCATTCAGATAAGTTTAAATATATTTTGAATTTTTCTCATTTCTTTTGGGGCTGTCGTATTACTTTCTGTTATTTTCTGTATATGTATGCGTTAATAACCATTTGTGCTGGGTTGCCCACATGTGGAGGGTCCACCATGTTGTAGAGTTGCTGAAGGCACTATGCATCCATTGCACAGGAGGTCTATGGATGCATGGTAATTGTGATGCAATCAAGATATGTGGGACCCACTGGGAATATGTTATAGAGTGTATCTGTACGTGAGCTTAGACTGTCTGGACAGAAATGCTGTTCTGATTCAATTCCCAGAAAAGCAAAGAGATCCTAGGAATACGTCTGAATTCCCCTTTTAAGCTATAAGATAAACTTTCTGGCTAGAAAATCCAACCCCATACAAGAAAGGCATATGTATGGTCATCCTACCCAAATCATATCCTGAGTTGCCATGGTGGGAAACTGATGCAAATAAAACAGGATTGGGCTGACTTGCATCGATGTCCCCAGATATGCACAGTGCAATAAAATGCTGGGCTACATTCCTTGCTCAGTATGATTGCTCCTAGTAGTAAATCCACGCCTAGCAGGGAGGGAAGAAGGAAAACCAGCCACAAGAGACAGACAATAGGCATAGAAGTGACTGAAGCCAGTCTAAGGAGAAGCAAATTTTGGGAAGCATAGTGCTTCTGGTCAGGCTCTATGGACCCCACTGACCCAGCAGACTCTATTGCAGATCCCTGGGAGCAGTGTTGGTGTTGCTTTTACTTACCCCTCCTTGCAAAGTTTTGCAAGTAAAAGTCATGCAAAGAAGGCAGCTTCTTTTATTTTTTTTTTCCTGTGGTCTCCCTGAAAGCAGAACACAATTTCTTCAGCTTTGTAATTCAAAAATATTTTAATTCTGTAATGACATTTGTTCTTCAGGCGGTGAATTGACCATAAATAGTTCTCTGCAAGAATTTGCTATTGGGACTGTGGTATTTATTAGAGACAACTCTGCTAAAGCACTTCAGGCTGATTTCAGCTCTTTTAGTCTCCGTTCATAGCAGAAAGGAGGCTGGGATGACCTGAGGGGATCTCCTCACCCAAAAGGACATCACAGGCTTTCCACACTTCTCCCTCACTGCATGGACAGCGTGGGAGGGCTGGGAGAAAGAGAGTGAATGGCTTGGGCCCAATACAGACCAGAAACCTGTACCCCAGAAAAGCTGATAGTAGCCAGGCAAGTGTGCCATAAATCAGAGCAGCTTCCTGAACTAACAGATAGATCTAGAGGGACACAAATATTCTGTGGTGCATATTCATGGATGAGCTTCACTAAGTTAGGAGCACGTGCCAATGGAGCTCAGCATACCACACAGACCTTAAATAAATGCATAAAGTAGTGAGGGTCACTGCTTCAAGTAGCCCTATTTACAGACATCTAAAAATAGCAGTGCCTAAAACAAACTGTCTTGAGTTAACACAGTGTCTGGAGCTGTCCTGCACGCACCGTGGTTAAAACAGTTCTCAGCTCTTGGAAGTCAGTGGTCAGACACTTCTTTAGAATGTTATTTGAAGTTAATAACGTTCTTCATCCTCAAAGCAGGCCTACTTAATTCTGAGTTGGTTTTGCTGTACAGCCATTTTGACATCTACACTTACTAACTAATCTTTATGCAGTCCTCCCAGAGAGATCCACAGAGTGGGAACACTGCAGTTACATAAATCATTTCCTGAGCTATTATGTGGAGTAAGTGTCACCACTTTTCGCATTAAGAAAGGCACAAATCGCAGTATAAATCAAGGTGAATATACTGTCTCTGATTTGAGTTTCCCATGTACTTTATTAGTTTAAGCCTTTACAGTGAACTTAGCCTCACAGAAGAAGCCATGATAGAGAAGAAGAAAAAACATCTGAACTATTTGTTTCTGTGGATCAAATCCTAAGCCACTTTGCAGGCAGGTATTGGCTCAAAGACTTATGCAGCTGTCTCCTATAGGATAATTCTTTTGGAGGCAAAGCAGCCCAAGAGTCAACCCATCCACCAGTGAGGGTGTCATTTTTTGTTACTTGGAGAAAATACATAACAATGGTTACCAATGTGTCTACTGCTAATTAAAAAAAAAATAAATCCCATTCTGTCTTTCTGTCCCGTTCAACAACTTTCTAAAATTCTTGTACTACAAAAGAGTGACTGATATGGGACACAGAATGTTCCTATTTTAGCTTTATGGCTATGCTTGCCAATCTTTGAAGTGTGTTAATATGAACCAGAAACAGCTGGATCTTCAGTCAGCAAAATGAGAAAGATAGGTGGCATGTAGTCATTGATTTAAGAAGTTCACTGCTGCCCATAATCACTGATTGGATATTATCTAATGGCAGAAGAAGAGATATTGTTAACATCTGACAGTTTCAATTTCAAGTATTTTTAGGAGATGCATCAATTGAGGCAGTGATTAGACAGAAGTGGACCAAAATCATCAGTTGATTGCTTTTAGACATTACAATCTTATTTTAAAATGAATGAAAACAAGTCTATAAATTTGTTCAGCTGTAATTTCAGTCTGCTTGCATGTTATGATCTTACTCTGTTTTGCAAACATCAAAGGGGACGGATTTATGTCAAATGACCGACACAATTTTCTCCCCCACATGAATAATTCCTGTAACTGATTTGCACTGGGAAAGAGTGATTTTATTTCTGTTATGTCCCTACTCACACTTTAGAGCAATTAACTGCATTTAGGATACTTCAGATTATTTTCTATTCTTCTGGCAGGTCAAGGAAAGTAGCCTATAAGATCTGTTTTGAAAGAGACTTTATGAATGTGTCCAAAGCAGAGTATACAGCTGGGTTCAAGTGCTTCAATTCCAAGGTCTTTGTTTTGGTAGGAAATGATGGTTGAGACTAATGCCTATACACATTCATAAAAATAGGTATTTTCTGGACTTGCCTATTCAAACAACCGTGACACTGTTTCCAGTTAGCATCCACAAGGCTCACAGCAGATGTTTGTTTGATGGGCTCTGATCTCCACTGTTATTTGCAAAGTCCATTTGGAGATAATAGCTTTATTACAAACCACAGAAAACAGAGGCAACATTATCAGAATCCTTTACCCTGGGCAATCCAAATGAAATCCCTGGGGGGAAGAACATTTAACCACCATGTCCATTAAAACTATTTTAGGAAAGTGCTATGAAATAAATGTGTTTGTGTTCTGAAGATGCTTTTGTCTCTCCTTCCCAACACTGCTAATGGGTTTTCAGTGCTGCTGGGTGTCAAACATGCAAGCATGATGTGTTCTTAATGCTGTGTAGTCATAGCTGTCCTTGTCATATTTAATTTGATAGGGTCACTTTTCTGGGTTGGAATAGGAAAGCAGTCTAGAACATGATTATGTTTGTCTGTTAAGACAGCTCCCGGGTTCCTTACTCTGTTCAGAGCCTTCACTGTGCCTGAAACTGAAACTAGTAACAACTCTGTTTAAATAAGGATTTAATAAGCAGGGGTCTGGCATGGTTTCTTTCGCCATCATGAATAAGAGATTTTAGGTACCATCAGCTCTCCCTTTCATTTAACGTCTGAGTCACTGGCTCACACAAAGTAGTGATTTAACCTTGATAAAGCCCAGTTTAACCTTGTCTGTGTAAGAGGCAGCAAAATGGTTCAGTGTGGGACTTTAATGTGCTTTCAACACAAATGAACCTTGTCTCCCTCCACTTGTGCGTCCAACCTGACCTGTGAAAGTGAGGATGCTGTCAGCTGGACTATGACTTCAGCATAACTACAGAATCAAGAAAGAGTCGATCTGTAATAGTATTTGGATCTTATATGCTGCCTTTCAGCCAAAGCATTTTTCTGTGACATGTAAATTTCAATTAGGGTAGTCAAAGATTTACTTTTTTATTGTCATTTTTTCACAGAACTAAAATAGTCTTCATTTTTACCTTGGCCTTCATTGAAAAGCTTGGGATTTTCATTGCCAAAAATGAGAATGAAAAGGAAAAATAAAAAGCTGGTTTGTGTTATTTTTTATTGCAAACAGCCAAAACATTTATACAAAAATAGGAATTTTCTTGCAAACAGCATCTGTTCTACTAAAGACTCTTTTTTGGCTTCATAAGCTTTCAGGCAGCTCTAATTCTTCTCTCTACCATATCATTAAGGCATCTGAGGCACAGACAAATGAAGTGATTTACCCTGGATGCCCCAGTAGGCTGGTGGCAGAGACCAGAAGAGTCCTGTTCCCTGACATCCACATCCCTGAGCCTGTTCTCCATTCACACCGCTCTGCAGGAAGAAAGACACTCATCAGTGCTCCCAAGACAGCTCCAACATCAGGAACAGTCTTTATTCTCGGAACAGAGAACTGGCCTGATAATAGTGCATCTGCTGATAAATGCTGACATTATTTGGATTTAAGCATCCTTTGGAAAGATTCTGCTGCAAACTGAGACATTGCAACTGTAAGGAATATTATCTAGAGTTATATGCCTTTCTTCTGCTACTGTCTACTGAACACGTCTTTTAAGAAGGGATACAAAGGAGAGAGGGAAATATGAATGATATTACTGAAGACTATTCCCATCAGGTAAATGGCACTTAGCAATCAGAGTCTTTGTTACACTAATTGTCACTGGACATTTTAAACAGTGGTTGGGCTTAACTGGAATACATCATGCTTCAGTACCTGTGTAAATATTAAACCCTATCTGTCTATTGTAAGTTTCTGCTTTGGGGGTACCAGGAACAGTCTATTTTCACGGTATTCACTGCTTCTTTGCCTACTCTAGATTTTCCATGGAAGTGTATTTTATTCTTTGAGATGATTTATTACTGTGGCTTTATTGGCCTCATTTGAATCAGGATTTAAATAATTGTATCTCTTACCTTTTCTTCCTATTTGTACTGCTGTAATATGCAAGCATATGAGGCCTGTTAGAGCTAGAAAAGAATATATTTTGAATGTAGTACTCTCCAGTTTAACAAATAATGTTAATTTACTAGTATTACAGTTCTTGGATTGTCACTGGTTAGTGAATGATCTGGGGAAAGGTGAATGTTCTTAATGTATATGTTTTTAGTTTTACTTGACAGCAAGCTCCTTATTGTATATGATACAATATATACAAGGTAATAAATATTTTTAATGCTTTTCCCTCAGAAATATCAACTAAAGACTTTTCTATCTGTTTGATTGGTATATGCATTTTCTCCAGATCACAAGGCATGTTATTCCCAACTCTTCGTGATTTATTGAAGAACTAAGAGGAGCAAAGCCCCAAGTGTCTGCACCATGTTCAAATGTCATGGATGAATTTCATTAAAAATAGCAAGGATAGGTTTAATTCGACATTCACGAGATCAGTGAGAGACCGATCTCACTGATCAATACCATGGCAGAAAGGTACCACAGCAGAAAATGTATTGCATGGACTAACATGAGTATATGGAAGTTTCAAGTGGATTTTCTCTTTCACCCAGATCTGATGCTGTTATTACCTGATGAGGTGGGACCTTAAAAGAAATGTGAAGAACCAGGTTCCACTGTGTGTTGTCAGGAACTAGGCAAGTGGTTGGCTCCCAGCAAAGGAGGCACAGTCAAAGTGCCCTATTTGAGCATGAACAGAAGTGTCTGGCTTGGAACAGTCATTTCTGCTGGAGAACACCGAGCTGCTTTCAGTAACTTGTGCCTAAATACCTTGTCTCCTGCAGAAATCAGTTCCTATAATCTTCCCAAGGATGGCTTCTATAGCTAGCTCTAACTTCCTGTTTGGTCTAGACTCTGAAGTTTGGGTGTGTTCTCTTTTGTCTTAGGAAATATTTTTGAAGCTGTCCTCAAGCTTTATCATTCTTCTGTGCTTTCTTGGCCTATTGAAAGTGATTGGAGGAAAAAAAAAAAAAAAGGAAGCAGCAACCCAGTAATCCTAGAAGTGCATTGAGAGACTGCAATCCAGACTGTAGTCATCCATCCTTCCTGTGCTCCCTGGCAACATGCTTTTGAATTAACACACTGTATGTACCCAGTGCATATAACAAACAATGATGTCTCATGCTGAGTTCATAAACAACCCTCAAGAAGCCTCCAGGTGTTCCCAGTACCAATATATATTATGCAGGCTAATGTTCTATAGTGTAATTGTACATCATAGATCTTCCCTGTAGATCATACTGCCTAGCTCTACTCAGTTATCTTTAAAAATACATACTGTGGATTTATGTTCCCGTTGCATAACAGATATTCCTCCTTGAGCCTTGTAAATGCAAGAGCTGGAAATGAACACTGGTGTAAGAGACACAAAATCTTCAACAATATCTTTCCAGTCCCCTTAGTTCTCCCTGTTGCAATGGCTAAGTCTTAGGCTCTTTTTTGGATACTCTTGCAGCACCTTTCCCTGGGGCTCTGTGAACTTGCTGTAAGGGAGCACCTGGATGGCACAGAAGATCAAGAAGCTTGTGCATCCCCTCAGGCCCCAGGCTCAATCTGCAGCTGGTTCAGTGAGGAGAGGCTGGGCAAGAGCAGGGTATGCATTCTGTGATCCTTGAGCAATAGCTGCTGTATTCTGAAGTTAAATGGGGTGGTCAATACACTTCACTGATTACACCGATGCATGGACATGGCATGAAAGTGGGGTCTGACAAAAGTAAAGATACAAATGGGTTTATACTATCTTGCCAGCCGTATTACAGCTTAAAAAAGTGCCTTTAACTTCTATAAGGTCTAGTGCAGTCACAAAGTCTTTCAGGTGAGAATAGTCAGGAGAGCATGGTGAGAATATGATATGCTGGACTGGGTTGGGAGTTTAATATTTTGTGTGTGTGTGTGTGTGTGTGATGATAGATTACATAGTCAATATGATCACCTCTTTTGGAAGGCATTTATAATGATCACTGTCAATATTTATGACAAAATAAAGCACTCTAAAATTTATTCATAGTCACTGAGGCTATTTTTCACTTAGCATTAATGCACTGAGTGCAGAATACAGCCAGTTATGTTAGCCAAGAATAAGCCCAGGGCCCAGTGTAGGGCTAAGGATGTTTAATGTATCTTGACAGTCATTAAGTAGTTAGTAAAGGACTGGCAATGAATTCATTATTCTCCTTATGAATCAATTCCCATTTATAGCAAACTATCAAAAATTCTGCATTATAATATGGAGATTGAGATCATACATAATGGTTCTTTCACCAGAGGCAGCCATGAAAGGACCGGTGAGACTAGAACAAATTACAGTTAATGATGGACTCTTTCTCAGAGAATTAAACACTTTAATTGGTCAATCACGTTGGGTATTTGAGAAAGGAAGGCTTGCAATTATGTGAAAACCTGCCTACTGTACTTTGGCAGCTTTATGGACCTCTGGCAATTTTTCATCAGGATTTAGATTTGTCATTACATCCTAATGCTCATAGCTACACTTCGCCAAGCTGCTTCTTGACTTCTTGGGTTTTGAGGTTCCTTCAAAGGAATGAAGTTGGTAGATCAAGATTTGGTACTGATACCCTCTGTCTTGGGGTGCAAGCCATTCATGACATTTATGTATCAGCTAAACTGTCTTTTGTGATGTGATTCCCTGACCTTTCTGCTTATGGGTGAATTTCACCCTCTTTTTATATATATGAGGCAGTGGCTTCAGTTCCTTGTGAGTTGCCCAAACTTGCTGTAGCACTGAAGTCAGGGAATTCAGGGTAGCAACATTCAGTGCTTGAAGACATAGGTTTTGTTTCATATGCTTCTTGAAAGTGAAAGTAGGCTTACATCTAATTCATAAGAGCTGCATCAAAGTACGTTAACTGAAGACCGAGGTCCGTGCAACAAAATTCATTGTGGGTGCTCCTGTGGAAAAACTTTCTTCGCTCTACTTTAATTGTCCTCCAGTCAAACATCGAAATTACTCCATATAAGGCCTGCCTTGCATGTTTAGTTTATCATTTGTTCAGAGAAGAGTTTATCTCTTAACGTGTGCTTTACCAGCGTTGCTGACTACACTGCCCTGGTTCTCTGTAGAATCTTTGATGTGCTAATGTCATGTTGCAACTGCTTTTAACAGTCTGCTCTACAGCGTGTGTAACAAAGCACCATTGTGCAGGTTTCTGGGTGTCCCACATGAATCAATGAGCTGGAGCAGCTGTTCTACATCAGAAAAAGCTCTGCCTTTGGTCCTCTGGAGAGTGTCATATTAGAACTGAGGTAGGATTTTGTTCAAAAAGTGGAACAAGACTATAACTTGCAGTAGAAAGGTGTTCTTGCTTAATTTTTGTATGGAACATGATGTACTTCAGGTATGGCTAGTTACTACTGGAAATGATTGTGTTGCATTGCTGAAAGTTCATATTGCAGGCTTTGCACTGTGCTTATTCAATGAGCTTAATAAATTAGATTTTGAAGTGCTGGAGAGAGCTGGCCTTTCCCCACATGGGAAAGAAAAGCAAGAGTGGCTTACTTTGGGGATACCATGGAAGACTCTGGGATGAGTTAAGCAGTCCCTTAACCTGCGTTGGGGCAATAGACCACTCTTCAGTTTTGGATCAGGGGGCACAGGACTGCTTTGGGCCATGCATATTAAGGCTGCAGCAAGGTGACACTCTTAGATAAGCAGAGTAATGATGATGGCAGGCGCTCCCTGAACCATGCCATAAGGTGCATCCTGGGGTGCAGTGAGCTGGGGCCCATCCATGGAGCAGAGACAGGTCCTGACTAGCAGGCAGGAGGCTACGAAGGCTACGAAGCAGATTGCCATGCCGCTGTAGCCTGGCTCCAGTCAAGGTAAAGAGCAGCTCTCAGGGATCAAGGTAAGGGTGACTGTGGTGGCTAAATGTTGTCCCTACACATGAGAAAAATCCCATCCTATTACTATATAATGATGGGGTTTGTGTATATACAGAGTGGAGGAGCTCTGGCGAGTTCTGGAGAGGTGAGGTCCCTGTGACTGCTCTTGGTACAGGAGGAGGGAAACCTGCAGAGGCTGAGGGCCCAAAGGACTGTCCATGACACTGGGTCTTGTCAAGAAAGAGCTTAAGCAGCAAAATATGCACAACATGACACCTCAAATAAGGTAAGAAATGAAGCTGGCTTTTCAGAAAAAGGCACATGTGTTTCTCTCACTCAGGGTGCTCACAGAAAGCTACTAATGGGCAAAGCACCACCAAATGTTGGATGTTCAGTCTCCTCTTGTTTATGCTCGGCACATTCCAGTTTTGATAATTTCCTTGGGCATAAGTTACTGCTCGCTGCCATCAGCGTGTGGGGGATCCCATCCCCAGTTCTGGGTAAAGGTGGATCCTATCCTCCCCATGTCACATGGAGACATCTTTCTGCAGCTGGTGCTTACAAGAGGCTCAGCGCCTGTGTCAGCAGCTGGTTGGTGTTCAGGCACTAGCTTGTCAGCACCAAACCAGAAGAACAAACACTGGCTAGCTAAAGAGTCTTGTTTCTGCCCTTTGCACAAGCCATGCTGCCATGGCATCCACTGCCTTTAAAAATTAGCTGACTGGTTGGCTGCCAACAGAGCAATCAGAAACCTGGGCCTAATCCATTCCTCCCTGACTGATAGGTTCAGTCTTATTTGCATGGCTTTGCAAGCAGCATCTATACCAGTGTGAGGGCATTTGACCTTTGAAGAGACGCCCTCCTATTTGGCCACTCAGGTAGCAGTGAATCCCGATGCCTCGTGGGATGAGAGGCCATGGGCTAGGAGAGGGTCCAACAGAGCTTCCATGGGGTATGGAGACAGAGGACAATCATAGACTCATAGAATCATTTGGTAGGAAAAGACCTCTGAGATCATCAAGTCCAACTGTACCTGTACCCTTACTAAACCATGTCCCTGAGAAACTCATCAACCCGTCTTTTAAACACCTCCAGGGATGGCAACTCAACCACCTCCCTGGGCAGCTGTGCCAGTGCCTGACAGCCGTTTCAGTGAAGAAATTTTTCCTCATGTCTAGTCTGAACCTCCGCTAGAGGAACTCGCAGCCATTTCCTCTCGCCCTAAGCCTGTCACTTGAGAGAAGAGACCAACACCCATCTCACCACAGCCTCCTTTCAGGCAGTTGTAGACAGCAATGAGGTCTCCCCTCAGCCTCCTCTTCTCTAGGCTAGACAGCCCTTGTTCCCTCAACCACTCCTCGTAAGACTTATGCTCCAGCCCCATCATCAGCTTCATTGCCCTTTTCTGGATGCACTCCAACACCTCAATGTCTTTCTTGTAGGGAGGGGCCCAGAACTAAACACAGTACTCGAGGTGTGACCTCACCAGTGCTGAGTACAGGGGCACAATCACTTCACTGCTCCTGCTGGCCACACTGTAACTGAGGACACAAAGAGAAGTCCCTGAAAGCTGGGTTCTTTTTCACTTCTCACCCTAATAGTGTGAGAGGGTGCCTACTCCTCCTGAGAAAGGAATCCACTTCCTCTGGCTCTTTCCAGTTGCCCAGTAGATGTGAATCCCTCTTTTGCTGTGGGCAGCAGGCAGCAGCCTGACATTGCAAGCAGTCGGCAGCAGGCCACCGTGCACCTCAGCAGTTCGCTGCCTCGTGTAAATGTCTGTTTTGCTTGGGCCTTTAACTCCAGTCGGCAGCCCCTTTGGGAGCTCAGGTTTGCTTAGGTATAAAAGAATTTGTTCAGATTCACTGCATATTATTCATGGAACACATTACAAATATTAAATTAAATGTAAATGCTTTTGAAATGCAAATACAGCCCAAGGTTCTTCTCTCTTTTGCTTTGCTTAGACTCGCAGGATACAGGCGGCTGACTCACGGTAGGGTTCTCAGGAGTCTCCAGGCTTTTGGTGTTCTGATATTTACTACCCGTAACTGACAATTCTCATGTTCAGATGACAAATTGTCCCTGCACCAGGAGACCCCATGTTTATTCAAAATATCCCAGCCTTGGATATGATTGTGACAAATCCATACTCAAGGCTTGCTGCCTGCTTGAAAGTCTGGATCCTGATCGGCAAACTTTGATGAGAATCAATTCAATATAACTTGCTATATTAGCAGGTGAAGTGGGAATGATCCCCAGGGAGATGAAAAGCCAGCAGAGATTCTGTTAACAGTTAGGCAAAACTGCTGCTTTTGTATGTGCATTTGCATGCTTTTTGATACACTGGACCTTCTGCCCTTCCTTTATGGAGAGTCATACGTGGCCTAACAACTCTGACCTTTTGCATTTGTCTATTAGGAAGATATTATTGCCACTGTAATATGTTTGAGTAGTCATTTTTCCCTGTAAACCAAGATAATTATGTGGGCTTTAAAAACTATTATTTGTTGAACTATGTCTTCAGAAAGTACACGGACACCCACAAAATTCTGCTGGTCTCAGCTTTATACTGTGTTAGAAAATGAAGGGCTGTCCAAGTGAATTAATTTCAGAAGTCCCACGTGTTTTGGACTTGTCTTCCTCACTGTGCTTGTCTCTTCTCATCACTTTTTGCTGTTTGCTCACTGTTCTTACTGCTCACTTGGGAGTGGTTCCCCACAGATGCCCCGTGCCATGTAACGTCCCTTGTAAAGAAAATGTTTATTGTCTTCTTCTTCCCCACTGTGGCAAACAGGAAATTTGGCAGATGATGTTTCCTGTCAGGAAGTCAACACAGAGCATAGGAATCTCTGCAATCTCAAAAAACTCACCAAGTAATGCAATTTAACATGAAAGTACTTGGTGTGAGTGACTACAAGTGCTATTCATAGCTTAGTCTCGCATTTGCATTGTTATCTAGGAATGAAATTGTCACATCTCTGTCCCATGTAAGATTTGTGATTGCCTTGCAAGCTGGAGAGTCAATTTAAATTGAAGGCCCCAGTTAATAATATACAACATAATCAGTTTCACATGGCTGTTCTCAAAGATACTAAGGAAAGTATCAAGGAAAACCAAATACCATGTGACATGATTGGCGTCATACAGAAGTATTTAGGATCAACATAGTGTCTTTGGTATCTACCTGATAATTATAACTGTGTTTCCCTGGTTTAATGACATTTATACCTGTAAGATTACAAGATAATTATGCTTGAATTTATTATAGGAAACCAGAAATTGCATAGTTTGTTAGCAACAGACAAGCAGAGTATAAAAGCCAAAGACAACATGGTTATTTGTGCAACATCTGAACACATGTATTAATACTTCAAAAGTCCAAGATTGTTGTGTGAGAGGCAAGGGTGAAGCCTAGCTGCCTTAGCACCTGGTAATAGGAAAGCAAAACAACAAAGAAAACACTGCATTGCAAAGCAACCTGGCAGTTCTCCAGGGCTGGAAGCAAAATCTTAAAAAATAGGTTTTAGCAATGTAACAATTTTCTACGCCCTATTTCCCTTTCTGTTTCTGACTTTCTGTCTTTTCCATGCTGGAATGACAAGAATTATTTTTACGTATTGTGTATGTTGTGTTGGACCAACTTGACTAAAAAGTATCTTCTGTGATTATAGTAGACTGGACTTTGATGACCTTGGCAGTTTAAACAGAGGGAGGTGGAGCTAGTCACCTTGTTTCTTGGTTTGAGGTCAGGGAAGATAATGTATTCTGATGGACAGGGCCCAGGGCAGAAAGTGAGAGGACTTGCATAATACTCTTTGTCCTGCTCCTAGAAGTATTGCTCTTTGACTCCTGGAGACAGATGCTATCTCTTTACTGAGACCTTGCCTAGCACATTGTCTCTCCAAACTCAGTTAGGCTTTCTAGGCACTGGCAAAACCTAAAAATGCTAATAAAAACACAGTGGAAACGGTCCCCAGTCAGTGATGGGGATGGTATTCTCAATTAATTGGCAGTATCAGTGAACTGTATACTTCAGGGCTGCACCCATCAGGCATTGATCAGGCAGATTTTGCTCTGGAGTAAAGGGGAATTTAGTCTGAGTGACCCTTGGGGAATTCAGCTTTGATTCTGTTAGTCAACAGCACTAGTCTGGTACAAAGTGTCACTCATCTGAGACTCTGGCCATCACCCGAGCTGGCGCAACAGCAATCTTGGCTTGGAGCTGCCTTGTAGCTAATTGTACGTTTCAAGGCAAGTATAAAATTCTCTCAGCTTGGCTTTTTGTTCCTTGCATATTTATTAAAAAAAAAGCAAAAAAGGAAAGAAATAGAAAAGAGCAAAATCCTCATGAAGCTCATAAGCCTTCTCCTTGCCAACAAGCCATCAAGAGTTGCCTCCAGGTATCACTGTTTGCTGAATGTCCTGGGACTTCAAAAACATTAAGATGTTGAAGTATCCAGTGTTAGCATAACCCCAGGCATTTCTATACATCCTTAACTGTATATCCTGGTGTTAGCCTATAATAACAACAATTTGACTGTGTGATGGCACTGCTGCAGGTATAAATTATCATTTTCACAAAAGCAATGTTTCATTTCATGCAGAAACCTTGAAAGAATGTAAAATATATCTAAGCTTTCTGACAAGCTAACTATTAGATAAGCGGTCTTACTCCTACCAAAAGACAGTAAGAGGTACTGATAGCAGCAGATCCTGTCCCCAGTCAGGTGAACCCCAGGGAGAAGCAAGCTCACAAGTCATGTCTGAGGCCAATCCAAACAGCAACTCAAGAACAAGGCTAGAAACATTCTCCTACAACAGTAATGATCAGTGGAAGAAAAATTATGATTATGTATTACAAAGCTAATTTTTTTCCCAAATGTGTTTGAAGAAACTAGATGCCTTCTGAGAAAAATGTTTGCCTCTGTAGTGCCTTCAACATCTGAACAATTACTTTGATTAGATATTCTATACAACTATGTTATGTGAAACAGTTGTCTTTTTGCAATGCCAGTGTAATTGGGAGAGATCTTGGGTCAGATTCTGTGATCCGCAGACTAATGTTTTCCATAGCTTTTCTTTTTTTTGAAGTTTCCACTCATTAAAATTAAAAATAAACAAGCAGCAGGTTTTAATCTTCGTCTGTGACAACGTGTGACTTGTTTGAACTCTGACTGTCTCTCCCAGAAAGATGAGCTTGAATCTGGTGAAAGAGGACACTCTAAGTTCTTGCTGAATTTGGGTTCAGTGTAATTACATTTCTTATCTACTCTAAGTTTACACAGTCATCTACCTGAGGCTACCACCCTCCAGCAAGTAGTTTGCTTGCCAGAAGCTGAGCCAAGAACTCAAAGCCTCCTCCACAATCAGTCACTTTCGCAAAATTGTTCCCCAGCATTACTTTAAAACAGAGGAGAAAAACAATGGTTCATTATCTATTCAGAGTGAAGAAGCGGTGACTGAGGGTTCTAATGCAAATATCTGTTTTCCTCTCAGTCAAGTGAGTGCTTCCAACAGACTCGTTAAGGAACAAAGAAGGGAGGATCTAAGTCTGTTTGCACCCAGTTGGGTTCTCTTTGTCTCTTTGCACAGTCAAATTGGTGCGTTTTACAAGAAGAACAAAACCTGCTGCTTTTCTGTCACATCTATTCTATAAATAATCACGACTAACCTTCAGGTTAGCAGACCTGTACTGGGTACACCGATCCCCTAAAACTTTACGGAAGTCTGTTCTGGAAAGCCTCACTGAGTGAAATCCTGCTTTCGCAGAGATCAGTGGCACGGGGAGAAGCAGGGATGGGCAGAGAACGCGTTTGTTCCCTTACCACCATGGCTGCTGCTCAACAGGCACAAACTGGGTTATCCAAGAGACAAAACAACACCAACCACACAACATTTCAATGCCTTCTCTAACCCCACCTCCCAATGCCAGAGATTTGTGTTTTCACAGCAGTACTCACAGGATCCAAGTCTCTGTAAAAAGCCTCAAACACCAGCCGCCTCCCCAAAGCCAAATAAAGTCAACGTCAGTTTATTTCTCCTTATCCCCTTCAACATTAGGCACAAGAAAGGTTTTTTTCCAGCAACCGAAATTACAGGACCAAATACTACAACTCCAACACCAGCTGGAAATTCAAAGACAAAATTACTTACAGGTGAAAAAAATAACCTTCCCATTAAAACATGCACCTTCAGTGAGTCTTAATTTTACTGTTATTGCCACAGAGGTGACTTTCCTTCAAAAGCAGATCAGTACAGATTAACACAACTGAACAGCCTCTAATGCAAGTGAGCTGCAGCAGTGGTGCAAGAGAGCATTTAAGTAGCCACATTCTTACATGCTAAGGTACAGGAAACTCCCCACAGTACAAGATTTTCTATTAGCTCTAGGCTTTCTCACCTTTTTTCCCACCTGGATCTCTGCATTTCTGAGACTCAGTAGGCTATCTTTGGTGCTGATTGGCCCAAATTAGCCCTTGTGTCTCATTGCTGTATAATTCACAGCTGATGGTCCTTTCTGGTAGAATTTTTTTTTTTTTTTTTACCCCTTAGATTAGTGTTGTGTTTTAGGTATGGTGAGAAAGCTGATGTTCTGGGTCTGGTTCTGCAGAGTGCTTGTGATTTGAAGTTGGCTTCTTTTGAGGTTTTCTCTGTAAGTATGTTAGGCTTTAGGTAACTCTCGTGGTATGAGATACAGAATGATTTTGCCTGAATATGAAGTTGATCTTATTTTGTACTTTATGCAGTTAACATGTAGAGGTTTGTTTGTCTAGCGAATAGCTGCTAGCCATTATCAAGCTGCATGTGCTAACTCTGCTCCATGTCTCTTTTTAATTTTGTTGTTTGTTGATTTGTCACAGGCTTTCTAGGAGAGAGATAAATATGTTTTGAGTATACATGGCTCAAAACTTCTTTGCATTACATGTGTAACAGAATTCAAATTTGTTTCAGGTACAGGTGCTTCCATTGCAGGAAGGAGGTAAAACTTAAAGCTGGAGAAGATGTTACTCTATAGATCTAGGGCTTTTTCTCCAAGGACGTGACTCTAGCTGGCTCTTGGGAGTTCTTAAAGTGCTTAGAAAGCTATGGCTCCATCTGCTGCTAGCTGCCCTAGGCAAGTAGTTCTGCCTTTGTGTGAACTTAAATAAGTTCTTTTACTCTGCAAGTTACTTTGTGAAATGAAGAAACTGGAACCTGTATTCTGATGCTTTAACTTCCCTAGCCTGTTAAGATGTGAATACAATGAGCCTAAGCACTTCTTCTCAGGTTTAAGTTGTTTTTGGCTATAAATCTTAATATATTGAGAAGCCAAATAGAAACTGATTTGTAGCAAAAAATAACTGTTATTTAGGACCTGGTATCTACAGTATATGTATTTTGGGCTACTCTGACCCTTATCCACCAAACTGCATGTCCATTAGCAAATTGAGCTGATCGTTCTGTATAGTTTCACTTGAAAGAAGTCTGCTCTATGGGCTTTCAGCTTGTGTTATCAACCAAAGCATAGCGAGTGGGGGTGATAGGAAGCCTGATTTTATGGAGTGTATCTTCTGTTCTTACAACATCTAATACAGCCAGGATGAAGTATTATTTCCCTGGAGCCCACCTGCTGATAGTGGGGAAAATAATGCTGGACTTTGCAATGATTGAGCTTGTAAAAGGTGAAAATCTCTTTTAAACTCATTGATTCATAATGTCTGCATGCCTCCGCATCTTTAGTGCGTTCAACTGCAGTGGTCGCTAAGGAAAGAGAGGGTGGTGAAACTGAGGAGAATGATAAGAAAGCAAATTGTTTGGATAATCTAAAGTGCAGGCAGGAAAAGCCAATATGTTATCATGATGTTTTCAGTCATTTAGTTTAGAAGGTGATGTGGTGCTTAATTCATTAATATTTCCTAAGAGTTTTTAAAATTCAGTTAAGAAGTTATTTGAGAGTTGTAGCTATTCCTAATGGTTTTGTGCTTTCAGGGCTAGATTATTATTTACCTTGCTATAACGTGAGTACTACAGCTCTTTCATTAAAGGGTCTGTCAGCACTTAGATTATTAAAATGTGTTTTAGTGTTAAATCTTGTTTCTGGTGTCCACCATGGGAGCACTTCCACCTGGACTGATGGCTTCCGAACCTACCAGGACTGAGAGGTGTTTAAGCTCTTGTTAGTTTTGGATTTGACTCTAACAGTCTTGCAAATGAGCAGAACTTGTTCACTGTTGAGATGACTGATGATTTTTGGTTGTGGTCAGTTTACTTACTACAGCAGAGGCACAGGACCTGGTGGAGAAGAAACAATGGAAGGGGACAGAGCAGAGGGTACAAACCACTTGGGATTGTTTTTGCTTCCTTTCTGAAAGAAAATGTACCCGAGAAGGAAAACCTGAGGTCACAGGGAAGTGAAAAAGAGGTCCTTGAAGTGTCAATAAGTTGAGCTGCAGACACTGTGCAAAAAAGTATTCTTCAAACAGTTAGTTGTGATCAGTATTGCTAGTTCAGGTTTTTCAGGTTTACTCCTGAAACCTCAGGGTTAATTTTTCTATTTAGCCTGGTTTTGTTTTGTGATGAAACCACTAAAATAACAATTTGGCATAGAAATCTTTCCTGTGCATTAAATTAAAAAGAACAAGCAAAGCGTGAATTTGCATTTGTATTACAGAAACACTTGAGAGATTGGCGTCAAAGTCAAGAGACAAAAAGCCCTTTGTGTGTTTTGGTAGTTACCTTGCTGATCCATAAGGATGCTCTTGACACTGACAATGGAAGTTCAACAAAAGGAAAAGGAGTGGTTCTATCTTTAGGTTTCTTGCTTTGTGCTCTAGAGACCTGAGACTCTTTCTCCCCACCTATTTATCCTTGCAGAAGCAAGAGCAGCTCTGGAGTAGAACTGGGTAGGAAAAAGCCAATTGTGAGACCATAACGTCTCATTACTAGGTGAATACTGGTGGCTTCTGCACGAAATGTAGCTGGTGGAAGGCAATGTAGGCCTGAATACACAGGAGGCTTTTGTAAGCTGTTTTCAAACACCACTGACGTCTTCAGAACAGCTATTAAACTATGGCTCTGCTCTCTCCTTCTGCCTACATCTTTAGAACAGAATGACTTAAGTTGGGGATTGGTAGATTGTGAGTGTTCGTGTCTTGTATTTAGTGCATCTCTGTGTTCTCTGTCTAAAAGTGAGGTACTCCCTGCCTTAGATGATTGCTGGCTAAAACGACAGATGAACTGCTGGAGTTGTACAGCCTTTTGGAAAGTGGGAAGAAAATGTGAGAGTACTTCTTAGGGCTGTCTTGGCCCAGGGGTCTCTTTATTTTTAAAATAACTTCACTTGCCTTTTTAGCTTGCTCTGGCACAGTCTACACACTTTTTTCTTTATTTATTTTCATTTTTACAGCCGTTCACTTTGAGAAGAGACTCTCTCTGGGAACAGTGTAAGAATCATTCCAGTAACTGCTTAGATTTTTTTTGACTTTTTTGTGTAGGATCACTGTACAGTAGAACACTTAAAACTGCACAAGATGAGACGAAAGCCGAACTTGTTGATTAGGGAACCTGTTGCTTTCTGGCAAGAAAGGAATTTCTGTTCTATATGCATATTGCAAAGGAGCAAATGCATAGTAAGAAGTCTTCAGCTTTCCCTCGGAAGCTACATAATGCCAAAAGCAGGACTGTTGACTTAATGATATGAATGGGAACAGCAAAGGCAGTGATTAGCATACCAGTGATATTAAAGGTACATAAAGAAGTGAACAGGAGGCTACTGGAGTCTTCAAGCAGAGGAAACAAGACAAGTCTCTTCTATTCCTCAGTCTTGTCTTCTGTGTAACTTCGAATAGCCCTTATGGGAAATCACCGCTAGTTTGAATGCAGTGTGCCTTCATTCTTCTCTTTTGTATCTTATGTGGTAAAACTCAGGGCTCCTCAGTAACTCATTTGACTCCATGTACATCCAGGAGTTGAAACAGCAACAAGAACATGATTTCAGCCTGTGTGCAGGGTGAGAAAGAAACACGCATCTGAAAGAGCTGATTCTTAGCACTGTAGTGTTGTAAACAGGTAGATAAAATGTGGCTGGTCTGTTAAAATCCACTGTGTATAGCTGTCCACTTCCAGAGGAAAATGAAACACAGAAAAATGTGGGGGTTTTAGAGTGTAATGATTTTATTTTTTGTGTTTTTCCTTGATCACCCACCTTCTCTTATGGCCCTGGGTAAGATCCAACTATGGCATGAGTAGAAGGTTTAGCGCATCACTAGTATAGGCCTATTCCCATAAAGTGTTCCAATTCTCTGCACCCCTTTCCCCTCTCTTTCCATCCGTGTTGATGTTTCTATAACACAACACAAAAGCACATGCAAATCTTTCCTCCTGGGAGTCTTTCATCAATCTGTGGAGACAGTTGTTTAATTAAGAAAGGGCAAAGTCTGCTGCTTATGACCTGTTCAGGTGTTTTAACCTTTTCTAGTGGAATTACTCAGGGTAGTGAGGCTAGGAACTGACTGCAGGCTGTTTGAGAGCTCGGTGGGTTTTGTAGTGGGGTCAGCCCAAGTGAGGCATGAACATGAGGAAAATCTTTACCGTGAGGGTGAAAGAGCATGGGGATAGACTGCACAGAGAGCTTGTGGAATCTCCTTCTCTGCAGATGTTCAAAACCCACTTGGACGTGATCCTGTGGAACCTGCTATAGGTGAACCTGTTTAACAGGGATGGGTGGGCTACATGGTCTCCAAAGGTCCTGTAGGTGGTGATGTGGAGCTAGCTGGCTCTGATGTGGGGGCGGTGGTCCACTCACTACTTTTCTGCTGTTGCACTGTTGAATGGCTGTTAACTGGGAGACACTATGTAGTTGCCTTGTGACAGTATCACCTAGCGTGGGGCACTCTGTGTCCAAGATACTTGCTCTACATTGAGTATAACAAAGCCTATAGAGAAGAAAGGAGCAATAGTAAAGGTAAGATTCTCAGTGACAGACACAAAAGCGCTTTAGAGGAGGATATGTAGGGACAGACTTTGAGTTGACTGCCCCTTCCGTGAGGTTTAGGCCAGCACTTGGGTGGATTGTTTGCTCACTAATGTGGGGGATGTAAGAGCATCTGTGGATGGAGTGGAAGGACAGCCCATTGGCTGACAACTGCGCTCTTTTTTTTTGCCTCCCCTGCCTCTTGCTCACTCCTGTCACAGGAAGAGCAACCTCATGCACCAGGGCTCTTTATTCTGTGGCACTTAGCAGCAAGATATTTTAACCTTGCGTGTTACCCTCTTGCCCAAAGCAACTGCCTGCTTTGCGTCTGCCTAGGCGGAGCTAAAAATCCCTGGCTGCCTGGATGGCTCCCAGTAGGAAGCTTTGGCACCTGATGCAAAGTCTTTGCTGGTTTGCAGCTGGAGATGGAGAATGATTCAGGCAGGGTGGGAGTTGCTTATTTTCTGTCATTTCGTTAGTTGATTTTCTTGGCTATACTTAAGCATATGTAAACATTTCCTCCCTGTCTTCTCATGCCTTTATTGTTTCCCCTGGTGAATTGATGTTGCTATTCAAGCATGAAGTGAGGTGAATTAATTGGGGGGGAAGCAAGGAATGCCAGAGGCAAGAAGTGTTTCCCCTGTCATGAAGGGAAAGATCTCTGCTGATCTTCCAGAAGTCCTCTGCTGCTGGCTGAACTGTTCTTGTACCGAGGAGAGATGGACACAGATCAAAGAACACCACATTTTGTGCACGAGGGAGATGGTCAGAGCTGCAGCTCCTTTTTTTTTTTTTTTTTAAGTACATTTATTGCCCATGTTGGCCTCTCTTTCTGTAATGGCAGTAACTGAGGCTCTAGATCTGGATGCTGGGAAGTGGTGTCCTGAATCCAAACCGCACAAATTTGGCTGCAGAATTAACTGAGGTCACTCTGGGGAGTCTGGTTGCTCTTCTGCCTCTTTTTCCCCACAGCAGCTCTTGATGCATTAAGCAGACTGTTGGAACAAGAACGATGTGTATGATGTAACTGCCCAACACACGTTAAAGAGCTCTGTGAATCTCATCAGAGTTTGAGCATGCCCTTTCTCTAAGGCTGACTGCTATTTCTCCCTTGCCCCTTCCTTGCAGAAATGGGATTAGCTTCTGACACTGTACACAGAGCGCTTAGGCCATCTGTCTGAATCTCTTCTAGGAGTGATTCCATCTGAAGCATAAACTATTACATGCAGTTTAGCCCCAACTAAAGCTTTGAGGCAGCTAGAAAGAGCAATGGTTCACTTGACCCAGCAACTCAATATAACTCATGTCATTTGTATTTGTGTGCAGCAATAATGAATAAAATAGCTTTTCAATGGAGTAGAATTTCAGCTCTTCAGCGACAGTAAGTATCATATAGGGATTTTGGTGTAAAACAAATAGCTGGGACTTGTTCTTAAAAGGAAGTTATTGAAGTATTAATATCCGGTATTGTTGCATAAACAAACATGCTTTTGAGTGAATGAAAGGTTATCTCAAAATTCCCTTTTTTTTTCCTCTGACTTTTTTAATTCAATCCCAAATCTTTTTTTGGTGGTCTTTTTTTTCCATGTGAGTCATCACAATGAATTGTAGAAAGAAGACCATGGGCTTGTCCTGTAACTTGCAGTTCTGCACCGATATGATGGTGCGATATGGACGATCATCTCCCATTATTTTTAAAAGCATCAAGTTATTGCCTGTTGGAGAAGGACCTGAGGGTGTTGGTTGACAGCCGGCTGAACATGAGCCGGCAGTGTGTCCAGGTGACCAAGAGGACCAAGGGCATCTTGGCCTGTATCGAAACCAGTGTGGCCAGCAGGACAAGGGAGGTGATTGTGCCCCTGTACTCAGCACTGGTGAGGTCACACCTTGAGTACTGTGTTCAGTTCTGGGCCCCTCCCTACAAGAAAGACATTGAGGTGTTGGAATGCATCCAGAAAAGGGCAATGAAGCTGATGATGGGGCTGGAGCATAAGTCTTACGAGGAGTGGTTGAGGGAACTGGGGCTGTCTAGCCTAGAGAAGAGGAGGCTGAGGGGAGACCTCATTGCTGTCTACAACTGCCTGAAAGGAGGCTGTGGTGAGATGGGTGTTGGTCTCTTCTCTCAAGTGACAGGCTTAGGGCGAGAGGAAATGGCTGCGAGTTCCTCCAGCGGAGGTTCAGACTAGACATGAGGAAAAATTTCTTCACTGAAAGGGCTGTCAGGCACTGGCACAGCTGCCCAGGGAAGTGGTTGAGTTGCCATCCCTGGAGGTGTTTAAATGACGGGTAGATGAGTTTCTCAGGGACATGGTTTAGTAAGGGTACAGGTACAGTTGGACTTGATGATCTCAGAGGTCTTTTCCAACCAGATGATTCTATGATTCTGTGATTAAACTCATGTGGCCTGGCATGTACATGATGACAAGCCATCCCTTACTCTGAAAAGCAAGAAATGCTGCACAGGACAGGGCTGTGGGAAATCTGGCCATGATGATAAAAGCATTTTAAAGGCATGTTTTCATTACTTGAGGTTAAAGCCTAAGGCTGACTTTACATTACATAAATTTTATTGTATCTGCTTAGTCCTTGGGAAGCCATAGGTTGCAGCTGAAACATTTTCTTCTGTTCACTTGTAGTAAATACTACATTTGCTACTAGATTTTCTTTGTTTTTCTCCTGGTTTCTGCCTTTTTTCCTACAGAAGTTTATAATTCAGTTTAATGGGGAGGTCAACATATTATGGGTTACTTTCTTAAAACCTGGCTTAACAATCGATTGGTTTCTTTCAAGGGAATTATTATTTTTTTTTTTTAAATTTTCGGTAGTAATAAACGCTATGGACTTATATTTGACTAGGTTTTTACAGCCTGTCCCTAAGACTGTCCAAATTTATCTCTTACCTCTTAAAATACTGGAAATCCCAGCAGATAGAACGGGGCTTGTGTGGTCGGAAACTCTTTTGGTCCACCTAGAAGGAAACCTTCAGAAACTGAGTGATACAAACCCAGGTTTAATGGCTAAAGTTCAGAAAACTTGAAGCCAATGAAGCAGGGGCGAAATGAATTCAAGAGTAGGTTGTAGCAGCCTACCATCAAAATCTGAGCCTCTAATGTATAACATGTGTTCCTGCTTTCATTCTTCTGCTTTACAAGAGCTAATACACAGTATTTCCAGGGTTCACGAGGGGGCTTTCCTCCCTCTAGGCTATTAGCTAAAGTAACGGCTTATTAAAAAAGTTAGACTTTCTCCCAGCTGGGGGAAAAGTGGCCCTGAAGGAGAGGGGGAGGAACAGTAGAAAACTGAACATTTTGTTTAAACAACTTAACAATACAGTGCCAGAGGAAATGAATCAGAAGAGTGATTTCTGCAAGCATGTATGTTTTGCTTTAGGAAAACAAAGAGGTTTAAATCCTGGTCTCCGAAGAGTCAATAGAGCCCATGTTTAACTTTGAATGGCAATATTGGGCCCTGATTCGGTTGCTGTGCGTGGAGGAAAATATTTCCAGAAGAACAAAGGGTAGTTACTTAGGCTTCTATCTAGTATAACCTCCTAGGAGTATTTCCCTGGATTATTTTGTAGTGTTTTTTCTTTCTTCCCTAAAAAATAAATTTTTTTTTAACCCCAGCCCTGAAAAAATAAAGCGCTACTCTTAATGTTATCTTCTTCAGAAAATGAGGTCATTTGCACCTGAAACTCTGAGTTCTCTTCTTGTTGTTGGCACTTGGCACAATTCCCTGGTTCCTTCCTGCTGTGGGGTCAGCACAGTTTTGGAGAATCTTAATGCTGCTGTTAGCTGTGCTGCACCAAGGAGCCCTAAAGGACCATCTGGCAGGCAGGGGCTTTAGAAAACTGTATATAAACCCCTGCTTTTCTTGGACTTGCCTTGTGTGATGAGGGATGAGGAGGTTTCCTTCCTCTCAGTTGGCTACATTAGTAAGATCCTTAGTTGCTGGTTTGGAGAAGACAGAATAGGAGGATATGCTCCCAGCCCCACACCCATGTGGCTCGGAGCAATCTGTTTGTGTATGTATAGTCTGTAGATTATTAATATCCATTTGTGGGTAGATTGTTGATGTGGTTTTGTCTGTATGTATTTCCAAATAATTTTGGCTCTTTTTAAGGGTGGTTTCCTGGAATAAACCCTCTGTGGGCTTTGAATGATTGACTCATTACTGCTATCCTTAGACTAAGACTGCTGGGTGAGAGGGGTGTTTAATCTTGGCTTTTCACAGTATAACTGACAGCTGTTTCACACCTCTGGGAGTTTTTCGCAGCACCTTAAGTATGTGCTGGTGCTGAACTGGAAATAGTGCTCTTCACCTTCTCCATTAGCGCATATGAATAATGGACCATCTCAAGATATTTTGATATTTTGAGATATCAGCTTTTTTTTTAATCTAGTCTAAAAATCTTGCTGTTCCATTGGTTCCAGTGTGATTTCTGTGTAGCTTGGGTTGTCCAGTTTGTTTACCCCTAAGTAGTGATAGCAGTTAGTGGATGAAATTCTGGTCTGAACTTTCATAGCTTGTCCCATCTGCCTCTCTGCATGCTATATTTCCTGTTTCCTGACTGCAAGTCTTTGAAAGCAGCAGTTAAGTGTTTCGAAGCAAGTCTTTGATCTCATCTCTTGCATGTTTGGAATGAACATTGTTTGCCTTGCTACATCACTTAGTAGCTGTGGCCAGGCAGGATGGGCTGTCCATATAGAGCATGCAAGTAGATCAAGGGGAAACAGGTTTGTCTTTGGATTTTCAATGTGATGTTGTTATTCAGGCCAGAACAAAAATTCTTGCATGTTGATTCAACCTCATGCCATGGAGTAGCCCAGTCGGGGCTACCCCACATGGGCATGATGAGCTGTGACCAAGGGTGACACCAGCACAGGCTATGCAAGACCCTCTTCTCTACTTGGAGCCCAGGGCTGCAGTACCTGGTGACAATGTCAGGCTCCACTGACAGACCTAAACAAGGTGAGAGGATGAGTCAGGCCTGGGATCTGTCCAGGAGAGCCAGCAAGGACTAAAGCCCTAGCGCTGAGCTGCGATGAGGCTCATGGGCAAGGGCTGAGTGTATGTAGTCAGGGCTCTGAGAGCCAGAACCTTGTACAGAGCTGATGGATGTTTTATTTTACAAAAAAAAAAAATGCAGTAACAAGGCAACATGCTGTCACAAAGCATAGTTTGTAGTTCCCCCTTTTTAAGAGAAAACATAATTGCAGTTTTCTTCCTAACCAACAGGCTGCCCTAAAAAATGTCAAAGACTAGTGAAAATAATATAGCGATGAAGTACATGCATGTAAGAAACAAATAAGAAGGATAACATGAGTAATTTTCTGATCTTTTTATAGGAGGACTGAAAATACATTCCTTCTAATAAGTTTTCATGAGTTTTGTGGTCCAGTGAAATGAGTCAGTCATGCTAACAAATTCTAAATATATTCTTGTTCTTGATTTAGGTGGTCTGAGACGGTTCGAGAAGAGTGTCAGAAAAGGTCTGACACAAAAACCCCAAGACGAACTCTATAGCGTGGGAGGGGAGAGACAGAGGTGGTTATAGAACATGTTCTAACCTGTCGCAGTGAAACAAGGCTCAACTCGATTGTTTCACTCAGTGCGAGTGTTCAAATATAGATCTTTTCTTACCCTCCGTTGGAAGGTGTTGGTGTGCAAGAGTGAACAGGAAGTTAACCTCAAGGTTCTTGTGAAACCAAAGAAGTCTCTGATGCAAACTTTTCAGTTATTGAGTTTTATGATTAAGAGATCCCAAAGATCAAGTTGGTGCTTAAAGGAATCATTTTTTTGTTGGTAGAAGATGAAAGCAAAAATGACAGAGATCCTCAACAGCCTTTCAAAAAGTTAACTACGGAATAGCTTTGAACGCTTGCAGCATTGTGTGCTGCTGTGTGTCAACAAAGAAGGGAACTATTTAGAAGGTGATTGTAGTTGATTTTCTTAATTTGTTAAATAAAAACAGTTACAGGCACAGTTTCATATCTTTTTTATGTTGGACTTCAATATTATTCTAAGCCATGCATTCCTTGTCCTATTCTGGTCCTAGTCTCATGGATTTCTCTTCAATTCTCTATGCTAACAGCTGATTAGCAAAGCTTCAATTCTGTTATCAACTAATGCCTCTGAAAGTTAATAGATACATCTTCATTTGAAATGTTACTTCTCTTCAAAAGAACCTTAAGAATATTTAAGTGAGAGTATCTGACAAAAGAATAAATGTCAAGTCTTTGAAATGCTGCCCAAAAGACCCTGTTTATTATTTTGTTTTTGGCTTAGCAAAAATAAAAGGAATCAGAGTAGGACTTTCACCTTTTAAAGGAGCAACTCTTGTTAGAGTTGTCTATGTGTTGAAGTGGTGTGTTACTGTGTAGAGTTGGATCACAATATGAAGTCTTAAGCCCTGGCTTAGCAGAACCTTTTTGGGATAGGAAGGAGGGGAAGAGGTTGCAAAGATTGAAGCCCTTGTTGTAACCTATCCCACAATAGAGCACTAGAGATGCCTGGTGAAGGAATAGTAAAGGAATTTAATTAAAAATACTTTTTAAAATGTGGTCTTGAATCTTCTTTGAAAAATCATACTCGAATCAAAGCTAAGGTTACTTCATGCTATCAGTTTTATTATTTCGACTGTGATCAGAAATGCTGAAATACTTTTCAAGAGGCTGCTCGGCCGTATTTCTAGTTCAACCAGAGTTAGGAGATAGTACAAATCTCCTTGGGTTTTTCTGAAGCTTCTAGTGCCAAATTGCAGATAAGACATTTGTGTGAGATGAGTTATTTTACAACTTGTAGTACACCAGTCTTGGAGGATGCATGTACTCCTTCTATGAAGCCATAAAACATAATTATCAACAGGCTTAATTGCTCTAAACAGATTTGCACTTCCACTGGAAAAAAATACAAAGAATCCATAAATGCAAAAACAATCTTAAATGGTTGCTTTGAATAACTTTGGGCTTGTCTGTAAAGAACTCATCATGTCTCAAGTTTATCCTCAGTCATAACTTGCATATGGGAGACAGCAGTAGAACTTAAAGTCTTGTTTCTTGTCATGCACCCCTGAGCTGATTCTCTGGTGACCTAGCTTTTCCCTCAGGCGCTAATTTTACTTTTTTTTTTTCCTTCTCTGAGTGCTGAGCTTAATTTATGCTGCTCTATAAAACCTGTTCAAAATTAGCCAGTAGGGTCAAAAGCTATTGGAGGTGAGGGGGACTCTGTGTGTGTGTGTGCGTGCATACCCATCCACACATGTGCGTATGTTAATTAATAGGTTGCTTAAGCTTAATTTCCTTAGGAAACAAAGTTAACAACCCAAGAAAGTCCAAATAAAATTTAATATTTTTTGAACAGCTGTAGAAACAGATATTGAATAATAAATTATGCAGCCTATGATACCCCCCCGTGCAGTTGCCATATATTAGCAACCTGTGTGCCGTAAATGCATCATGGTATACGACCTTTTCACAGATGAATGAATCCTTGTGATTTGAAGGATTATTTATTAGATGATGGATGGATGGAAGGGAATAGATTAGAACTCTTTTTGACTTGTAGCACCGAAACTGTTATCTGCCCCATCAGGTTATGATGATTTCTGTGTCTGCTCAAAGCTTTCAGCCAGTTTAATTTTGTTTTGTTTGACTATGTATTATCAACTTACATGCTTTGGTGCAATGTGCATGCAAGACTAAGAACTGCAGTGAACATAATTACCCGCTCTCATTACAGGCTCTGATTTTAATGTCCAAACTCACCACCAAGTGGAGTAATGACTTTCTTGCCAACAGATTCATAGAACTGGGATAATGTCAAAAAACTTTTTTCTTTTTCATGTATGAATGTTTCTGTAGATAAAAACTGTAATTAACTCACTTATATAAAAATCTTTTGTTAAACTTCTTAAACAATTATTATGATTTTTTTTTCAAAGAGGAAGATCAGTATCTTTTTCTTTAGTAATGTGTTACTGATGGAATGATATCTTCTGTAATGTTTTTTTTTTTTCCTACTAGAGATGTAAACCTTTACTGCTTTTATGAATTTTTCAAGGCTCTTGAGCCCAGAGGATGTGCTGTAGTTTTGTTTATAGAATGAAACCATGATGGATACCAAACCCTCAAAAGCTGTGCCAATGGGACTCTATTTCTCTGGCTGGTTCTAGAAGATGTGTATGTTTGAAACATGCTATAACAGCTATTAATTGCTGTTTTAGTACATCTACTAGCTAGTTATAGATGTATCTTCAGTATAAAACACAGCAAAAAACTGTAATTTACTTCTGGCTCCTGCAGTTATGTGAACAGCAGTGAACTGTCTAGTACCAAATTTAGTTTGTACAAACAAGGTCTAGTCCACATTCTTTTCACACTATAATCTGTTACTATTTGAATGACATTTTCAAAGGTGTTGCAAGGTGAAATTAGTCTGATCTACTGTCATGTATATTCAAGTGAACTACATCCTACAGTAATTAATTCCCTCTGTTAACCATGAAGGGGGAGCCCAGGGTGTGAAGCTCTGGCATGGATAAAATGAATTCTACCCTGGGGGAACAGTCTGTAAGACTTAAGCTCCCAAGTTGCTTAGCTTTCTCAAATAAAATCCTCTTTGCTATTCGGTTCAGGGGAAGCAGCCTTAGCTCTCTTTACAGAGGCTCTGATGTGCGTCAGTGGGGAAATTTGAGGAGGTAAATGATCGCAGTTCATCAACAGCTCTTCTTTTACATTATGTTTCTGATCAGCGGGTGTGCTCCTCCTGATGAGCAGCAAATGTGTACTTAATATTATATTAGCTATTAACTCCCAAAGTCAACAGTTTCCCTGGTAAGATCAGAACACTTCAAACATTCCTCCGTATTTTTAAAAAAACCAAACAAGTATTTTTTCAGTGTAAAAGAACCCTTATTAAAATATTTACAGATACTTCTATGATGTTATATTACTTTCCTAAAACACTGATCAGCCATGATGAATACTTCTGTATGTGTGTCGTCATCTTCCCCCTGCCTCAAACCCACAATTCTTAAAAGAGTAGAAACAATTTCTTTTCTTTGAGGATCTGGAGAAGGTTCAGGCTTTTACTGTTCTAAGCATAAGTTGGAGCCTAAAGACTTTAAAACGAATGGGTGAAAACTGGTGGGATGCTGTTGTTTCCTTGCAGCAGGGTGAAGCGTATTCTCTTTTGGATGTTCCTCTCCTGCCTGTGGTGCAGCCAGAGAAGAAATGTCTGGTGCTTCCTGGAGCTGTCAGTTGCTCATGCTCTCAGGAGGAGAAAATGAAAGCCACCTTTTCTGTATCTCACACTTCTATTTGTCTTCTCTTTGAGAGTGTAAGAGATTTTCAATAACAGCTCTGCTGTTGTCTGTTAGTTTTGTAAAACTCAAATTCCTGTTTCTTTGGATTTATACTTTGATGGTTATGAAGTTCATCAGGTTAGATGTAGTTTAACTTTTGAGCCTTGTTAATAGCACTGCCATCTCGCTGATAATAACAAGAGCTCACTATGGAAACGACTGCACTTACAGTAGGGAGTAAGGGGCCTGATCCAAAGCCCGCTCCAACTGATAGAAGCTTTTCTGTTGACCTCGCTGTAGAGTTCATCAGGCTCCCAAGTAAATGGTAGCTCTGCCGCCGCAGCATTTGGCTGTTCTAATGCTGCAGGAGGGGTTAGTTACAAGCAAATGATGTTTCACCACATTCCAGGCTAGCAGCAAAATCTTATTTCCCTGGAGGAAAAGAGAGTGTGCTTTTATTGAACGTGTGTCGTGAGCAAATGCAGAGAGAAAAAGTTGTCAAATGGGTTCTGCCAGCTAAATAGGAGGAAAATGGTGAGCACGAGAAAAATGGTTGTGTGTGTATGTGTCTTGGGAACATGCAAGCACTCAGCAGTTGCAGTGGTGTTTTAAACATCCCAGAGCACTGCAGTGTGCAGTTTGACTTGGTCTTGGTTTGTAAACATAAGTGATGTGCTGTGACCCCTAATGCAGGTATTTAGAGGTCTGCCACAAAATTGTGAGGACTTTGGATAATTTAAGGGGAGGGGACGGGGTAGGGGGAGAAAGGAGGATGGCTCTGACAGTGCTGCTAAACCGAACCTAGTGTGTCCCAAATATTGGTTCTTGACCTCTACTGTGCTCTGCAATGATTCCAAGAGGTCCCAGGTTGTTTGGAGCCAGGTACAGCACTGGCTGCAGTAGGTTTGTAGTGTTTCTGGCCCTATGTGGTGTGGTCACTGACCTCTTGGTTTTTTTACAGTGCAATAGTTTGATACTGCATTATAAAAGGGATATGAGGAGTCTTGGTCTTCTTTTTGCCCTTTGTTATTTGTAAGTTTTGGAAGGAGTAAACAGTAAGCAAAGGAATGAGAATCAGTAGCTGGAACAGTATGGGTTTAGGGAGAGGGAGAAGGGAAAAAGCACAAACTTCTTCAGCCAACTTTGTGCCCATGAGGCTTCTCTTCTAGGTATGTGCAGAAGTTCATTTCTTTCAGGGTAAAAAAGGGATGAGAACAGGCTTTAATTACTTGATGCAAATGTTTCAGTTGGCCTGATAAGTGCATTTAATGGATGGTAGGAGCTCAGCACCTGTGGGGTTGGGAGAGGCTCAACTTTTGCCTTTGGTATTTGCAGCTGGTTCTTCTTTCTCTCATCCCAGCCAGAGTCAGGCTGCTGCCCAGGTGTGCTGTGTGAGGACTACTAAGCCAGAGGTGGATTGCTATGTCTAAAAGACTGAGAAATGATGGTCAACAATACTTGTTCGTTTGACATTGCAGACAGAGGAGGACGCTTGTTTTTTCGGAAACAGACCTGATGAGAAACTAGTAATCCATGAAAAAATGATTTAGCTAGATAAAGTGGGAAATTATAAACCATGTTGAGTAGTGTAAGAAGATAAGTATGCTTCCCAGGACACTTGTGTGTTTGAGTGAAAGTAAATCACAGAATTATTAAATCTGTCTCAAGAGAAAAGGAGGATATTTCTAAGATCTTGGTAATTGAAGGCAGTAATTACATCTGTAAAGTAGTACAGGAGCGCTGTATGTTAAGGTCTTTAAATTAAAAATCTCTGAATCACGTAATAAACATTTCTAAGGATGGTTCTGACAGGCTAGTTTAACTACTGACCCACTAGGATTTCTAATAAATGCTCATTAGTGTTTTTATAAATCAGTTAATTGGTGGTTAAAGGTGTTAGAACGTAAATGTTATTTGTAAGCCTAATATAGATTGAAAGGAAAAATGATTCTACTCTTGTCTGCAATTGTTTTATGTTGGAATTACTTCTGATTACAAGCAAAATTGAGTTGCCAAAGTAAAGGGAGTCAGGCTGTAAATTTAGGTCTGTAGTATCTCTGTAATACTCTAAGTATCTATAGTAAAGAATGAAAAGTGGCAAAATGCTGTTTTTTTTTTTTATGGGTGGCATGAAATTGCAGCCCATAGCTAACTCCTCACTAAAGTGAAAGGGAGAGCTATCTAAGCAAGAAGCAGGGCTTTCTCTCCATGATAACATTGTTTCCTGGCACACTTTTGAAAGCTGCAGGCTGGCAAACTGAGACTTGTCTGTGACCAAAAGGTAAATATTGTGCAGCTGCTGAGGACTATATTAAGAACCTCCTTCCGCTTATGCATTTCAATTCACCTCTGTAAGAGCCTCCCAAAATAAGCCTGAGTAAAAGGAGCAATGGGAGAAGGTGAATCCAAAGAAGAACATGCTTGCACTGTTTGCCGGTGTGATAGTTTCTGGAATTAAAAGCAGCATTGAGGCTGCTTTTCCTTGTGACAAGGATTTTCAGATAAGTTTTCAGTCCACCCTAGAAACACTGTTGGTGGAGATTCCCCTTAAGAGTCCTTAATTCATTTTCTCACTGCACGGTCCCAATTGTTGCTGTAAGCTAGCATGTCTGTGGGTTTAGTGCTGATGGAAGGTGGTCTGCTGACAGCTCTGAAAATGTGTTAAATCTACAGCCAGGCATGAGTATTGGAGGCCTCTTCTCTGCTCGGGCTCAGTGCTGACCTGTGGGGTGGCCTCCCATGGAATTGCTGTTTAAGCCTTGGTCTTGCTGGGGTCCTTAGCAAAACCACTAACGAGTACCACTTGTAAAGGCTTATTCTGACATGTATCAACTAGTCTGACTACCGGCTCCTTTGCGGCAGCTCCTGTGTAGCTGCTGGTGGCAAGGACTTGCTGTTGCTACCAGGCTGTGTTTGTGTCTGTGCTTCTGTGTGGAAACCGGCAGCACAAATCCCCTGAGCATCCAGGCTCCCCAGAGGGACAGCTGGGCCACAGCAACAGAACCAAATGATTAAACCAAAAGGCAAGAAAACACAGAATTCTCTGCAGCTCCCTAAGACTTGCCCAGAGAAGAAAAGAAACTCTGCAACTGTGTAGCTGAGACAACTTTGAGGCAGCCTTCAGGCCATCTCTCTCAGGTCTCAAAGGAAAGATTCTATGCGCTGGGGACACAGCACCAGAAAAGCGTGTTGTGAAGAGGCGTATGTATAAAGTATCTCAGCGAGGTGTCTGAAGTAAGGAAAGCATTTGAAGTAGGAGAGGGTTAAGGGTGGGAGAGTAAGAAAATGTGAAACAAATTGAAGTTAAACAAATCCACCCTTAAAACTGTGTTTTAAACAGCCTTGTATCTGTCTGCTTTTGACTCAAGGAATATGTAGTACCTGTGACTCCTGCAGCAATAATGTTCTAGGCTTTTCCCCAAGTAGCTTCCCAGCTGGATTGACTTTTTCTATCCTATTAGTGTTTGTGGCATCAAGAAATAACGCACAGGGCTGTTTCCAAAAGTTATGCAGCTCCTGAAGCTATAGATTTCTGTATCCTGTGCTAGTGGCTGTAAACACACCAGACCCATTTTAAGCAAAAATTGTGTGGATTTGTTTTGTGTTTGTTTAAGGTTTTTTGTTTTGTTTTCCACAGGATATTGTTGCTGTTTTAAAACGTCGGCTGTACTCTGATGGGAGTGAACTCGGTTTCCTGCAGTCTGAAGGAGAAGGTACTTGGATGTCAAATGCCCATTAGCGAAAGAGGGAAAGGCTAGAAACTGGGAGTGAAAACACCTAATTGGAACTTCAAATGGAGTAAGCTTAAAGGGTACAGGTGGAAGAAAATTGAACCTGCTTTTGACTTTTACTTCTGTTACATTATTTTGTGGACTTCAGAGCAAAACAAAAAGGCTTTAACACTCAAACAGTTCTTTTTGGTTTGCTCCATTCAACAATATTCTTTCTTTGTATCCACCTCACTTAACAGAGGTCAAGTAAAGAAAGAAGTGTAGAAATAATTGAAAAGCACTCCACTGAGGAATAACAAGTGATATCCTTTTTTTTTCCCTCCTGTAACCAAGACAAAGCCAAGTAATTATTACTTAGTTAGGAATCGACATACAAGCATTAAGGAAAGAAATCGCGTGTTTTCTTTGAGTCTTCCACCTGCTGTGCTTCCACTATCTCTTGGCAATAACAAAGAGAAGAAAAATTAGCAAAGTTGCATTCTTGTGTTCTGCCTTCCAGCCACATGCTGGAGGCTCAATTTTTGGCAACAGCTGACAACTTTTCCCCCTTTTTTCTAGTTTTCACCTGCTAGTCACAAAAATCTAAAAACATGACTGTTGCTTGTCTTTAGTACCTGTTGATTATTGTGTGACCAGGCATTTGCCGCCATATATTCAGGGGTCACTAAAGTTAGATGAGCTGTAATTTCTTGCTTTCTCTGCCAGACTAAGTCAACAGACACTCAGCAGGTCATCTCACTGGGAAACACTTGTTTGCTAAACACAAATTCTTTGTGTGTAATGGTGGTTTTGTAAGAATGTCTGATCATGGAGAGACGGGGTGAGAGAGTATGTGGATTGTAAATTTCTCCGGAGATGATAAAGAAATACTTCATGATTTGGATGAAACTAAATGTCAGGACTCTCTTGTGGTGTTGCCAAGTAGCGGATGCTCAGTAAAGGCTGAAGCAAGAGGGCATAACAACCTTTCCCTTGAATACCTTCCTACTTTTCGGCAAGCTGTTGCTTTGGGCCTTCCTGAGGCAGAAATCATTTCTGGGTCACTGTGTTCAAAACACATTGATGGACTGAGTCTTTCTCAACATGTCTGATTTTTCTTTAAAATCTCTTACAGAGTACATTTTGTGTATCCTCTCTGTCTGTGATGAAATCTTAGTCCTAGTTTGGAGAGGTGTTGCAGCCCAATGTTGCTTAGAGCTAAGGAATAATCCCAGCTGACTTTAACAAAATTACCTGCATGCTCAATATTGGAAGATAATTAAATAATTTGAGTCAGAAGCACTATGTTTTTATGAAAAAAAAGTGAGCTTGCAGCATCCAGTAAGTCATTTAACTTTCTCAGATTGAAGTTGACAATCTGGAAAGACAAAAAAGGAATGCTTGCATTGGAGCTCCTTGGGAAGTGAACAAATCTGTGTTTTTTGGGATTTTGTTTTATTTTTTAAATGCTTCTTGAAGAATTCTATGTTCTTATTCCTGCAGAAGAGAAGAAATTCCTTAGTTGTACCAAACCCAATAAATTAAAATCTTTACAAGTTGAAAATAACTCCCTCTGACTAGACAACTTAGTGTAAGTTTCAGTAGGTTTATCAGAGTCTGGTCTCATTGCCCTTCCTTTCCTACTCCTCTTATGTAATTCTCTCAACTCTTACTGCTTTTTCAGTCTGAGCCCAGTACATTCTGCTACAATTTGTATGACACTTTGCTGTAGGCAAAAGGTACAACAAAGCAGTGGGTGCCACCTGCAAAAATAAAATTCAGCCGTCACAAGGCACATCTTTGGGTAGGTGAACTCTTCTGCAGGCTCTTCCCACTTTCTGTGGTGGCTCCCTGGGCCCTAAGCAGATTGACTCTGTATACACGTGCAGACTTGTATGTCTTTAATAATTTTTTGGGACTCACCTATGCTCCAGGTGTATTCTCATAAATTCAGATATTGTATTGTAGGAAAACATACTCTTGTTACTGTTCTGAACTGCAAACAGCGACACAGGCAGGAAGAGAGAACGCCAACTTCTCATGCCAAAGAGTTCTTGCTTTGGGTTTGTACTAACAAGAACAGAGTATTTTTACTCTTTTTGAGAAACTACTCCCCTGACTGTGCACTTCATTTTGTGCATGTGTGGGGTTATGGTCTGTGCTTTTGTGTTTGCGTTTTTTTTTCAAATGTTTAAGGAACTTGTTTAAAATTCCTGTTTTAAAAATATCTCTCCGTTGCGTGGCATCTAAATCTAGGTGTGCCTTGCCTCAGCCCCTGGGTATTATCTGCACTGCATGGTGCAAAACTGGGCAGAGGCAACTCAAGCTAGGGCCAAGTGACCCAGCTTGGACACCAAGAGCAAGCAAGCTGTGTCACTGCACGCTCTGGCTGTGCTGATTATGTCTGTTCTGTGGTTCACCCTCAGCTGTAACGGCTTCCAGGATTCAAGTGAAATATTCTGCCTGGCACTGCTATGAGCAGCAAGTGAAACAGATCTCACGGAGTGGCTTGGGGCCCTCTGCCTGCTGGTGCATTAAGCAGTGTTAGGTGTGCCTGTAGAGAATCTGTTTTCACAGGGAATGTTTTCTTATCTTCTGTATGCTGGCATAGGGTAAAAAATGCTGTGTTAGCAGATCTATACGTATATTTGTGGACCTTCTACAGCTAGGAAGAAAATATTGCTGCTTGTTGTGTGTGTATGAGAAATGCTGGTTTAATGGCTTTTAAAATGGGGATTATAATTCTCTGACTAATTCTAAGGGAAACTTGCTGTATTTCTGTCCCTGCTCATCCTGCCCAGACATATGCCCCATATGTGAGAGCTTTGTTTAATTCTTTACTTTTACCAAAAGTTTTCCTACTGATCCTGGACCTGAGAAGCCACAAATGTAGAGCTTTAGATGAAGCAGATCTAAAGTAAATGATACGAAGTACGGCAATTCAGATTCCTGTAGCATAATTAACAAACCTACTGTCAACATGACTGATGCCAATAACACACAGCAAGAAGACAAACGCAGCACTGACAGAGGCTGGCTGTTAAAAGCTGTGCTTCTGATGAGGAACACATGAGCAACAGGCTGGTTAACTGCTGGTGCTTGCTCTCCCTGAAGCCTGTGTCTGTTCCTGGCCCTTCCTTCAGAGCTCATGAATCACTTTCCCCTCTTCCCTGAAGAGTAGCTCTTTAGAAAACAGCATCCCAGGGTGCTGTGTTTATTGACTTTCAGGGACTTTCTGAACAAAATTGCTCCATGTACCCATGGAGATGTTTTTCCCTGACTGCTGACTCCATAGATTCTCCCTAGGCGTTGAAAGACAGTTTTTCTTCTGATTTAGGTCTTGTTGAGGATTCAAACCCTTAGGCCAATTTTGCTTCTGGAGAGGTTGTGAGTGCCTCTAGAGTGTGGCTCCCCTTGCTGCTGTGGCACTCTTCTACTGCAATACCTGTTGACAAGGGCAAAGAGGGGTTTGCAGTCACCTCTTGCAACAGGGTGGAGTTTAACTTGACAACTTGGAGGATGGGATCAGCCGTAATGATGGACAACAGATAGGGAGTGCAATGTCACTTTTCTCCTGCCTTTTCAGCCTGCTTTGCCCATGCCCAGTAAAATAGAGACTTACCTAGGAGGCAGTTTGTTGAGTTGAAAGGCTACATGTCATGTATCTACCTGGGATTGAATACTCCTGACATCAGGTCAAATCCTCCCAAAACTGTAATAAGTTATTTAAAGGGTCAGATGCGTTTGAGTTTTGACCTTAGTAAGGATCTCTGCAAAGTGTTTGATGCTCACTGCTTACCATCAGCTGCAAAGTTGTATTGCTTCTATAGCAACCAGTGATGTTACCAACACAGACTGACTTCACTTTAGGAACAAGCAGATGTAGAAGCTGTTGTGTGGTCTCTCTAATGCATGACTGGATAAGCAGCTCTCACTCGGTTCCCGTGTTGTAATGGGACAAAATTGAACCTTAGCAGTATGGTCTTGGCCAGCTTGTAGCTCATCCACAGACCTTATTGATACAGAGACCAGCAGTCTGTTGGAGTTGTTTGTGTATTATATCCCTTATGCTTATTTCAAATACTGATGGTGCTCAGGAACTTTTTGTATAATAATCACAAGGAGTATTAAAAACATCCCTTTGTGTGTGGGAAAATAGAGTGTATTTCCCTATGAAAAGATAATTTGTACGTGTTTTTCAGTACTCTCTGCAGTTAAATAGTTTCTAGGTTTGATTCATCAGTGTATTAAGGTTGTTCTTTGGCACTCTGAAAATACAAATTGGTTTTATAGTAGATCAAGCAATCACTGGAGAGTATCTCCTCGTGTTGGAGGATCCTATGCCTTGTAAGGTTGCCATGGTAGCTCCTGTGCCATTCACTTTTCTAGTCTGTCAGCATGGGGATAACACTCGGTGACAGATTCAGTGTCAGCTACATCTTCCCTTGGTTTTTCAGTACCTTTAGGGTTATTTTGGACCTGCCTATTGCCCTGACTATTAGTAGGGATGGATATAGACCTCAGCTGGACTCTATAATAAAAAAAAAACCCTTTTACTTAAAAGATGCAAATTCAGAAGACATGAATGATTGATTTTTTTCATGTGTTGGATGATTCTTAGCTGAATTAGAGCATTGAGATTACTGTTTCAAATTAAATCCATAGATTTGACATTTTGAATTGTGATGATGAATCATTAAAAGTGAACTACCACTCCAGGTATGACAGCAATTTACTTATATGTATATTTTCACTCCTCATAGCGTGTATATGTATTTATTTTTATGCATAGAAGTATTAATTTTCATAATGACTCTACTAAATCTGAGTGCAATTCTGCTGAGGAGGCTTAAATATGATTTGCAGGATTGAGCTCCATCAGTACTGTATGGAAACAGAACCCAGGTGTTCCTGTTCATTTTTCTCTGTTTTAACAAGATTGCTGCTTTTAACTATAAATTTCTAAACACATTGTCTAGTCAATGTGAGTAACATTCTTTGTATACAATGAGTTTACATCATGCAAAGCACCTAAAGGTAATGTATAACAGGTTATGGCATGGCTAAGAATTATAATATTGGAAGAGGAAAAAGACTTAATGGCACTGTTCATTGTGCATACACAAAATACCCTCCCACTTGGGGGGAATTTTATTTCCTTTTAAGCAGCAGTATAAAAAAAACCCCTATTCCTATAATTTAGCTTATAACTATAAAAAAAAAAATCACAAACTAACAAAAAATACAACCTCCAATAAATCCACAAGACTGTCACTTAGAATATTGTTTATTATTTTCCCGAATCAGTCAGTAACAGCATTCTTCTGCTCGTAAAGTTCAGTAAATGACTCCTTTTAGACAGAAAGGATCTTAAATTTTGACCACGATGCATGACTGGAAAAAAACTTAATAAATTAAAATGTGTGCGAAGAAGTGATGCTCTATTTTTAATGGAGATAGAATTGTTCTGTAGATGCTTTGCTTCATGCCTTAATTTTGAGCTTTGAAATACCTTATTGGATATGACACTGAAGAATAATCATGCCTTTCACTTTTCCCATATTTTTAAATCAAAGTATGAAGGTGGTGCTTAGCACTGTAGCCATTAAGGTCAGCTTCTCTGGGAGAGGTAACAGCCTGTGATAGGACTACAGGAGAATTGATAATAGGGCCCACTGTTATCTATAGCTCTAAAAGAGCAGCAGAGAGAAGCTGGACATAATTTGATCCTGGATTTGTTTCTGGAGCTGTTGGACTGGTCTTCCTCAGAACTTTAACGGTATTCTGCAGCTTGAGCTCTGCAGCTCTGTGACGTGTCTATTTTTTTTTTTTTTTCCTCTTGATGGAGGAAACTCCAAGTTTTTAGAGTTCATAATGTCAGTTTGATTGCCTGAAACTTCGGATTTGAGCACTGTTAAATATGAAGAATTTAACATCCAAGGATTACTGCCACCTGATTTTGTCAGTGGTTTCTCTGATTTTTAGGTCAAGTACTTTTGTACGTAGACAAAAAACAACATCTGTAGCTTTCCAGATGATGATAAAACTTCCTCTATGATGTCTTGGAAAAGTATCCAGTTAAAGTAAATAGCATAGGGACAAAATTGACTCATCTAACCTAGCAGATACATTACCTTAAAATGAGTGAACAGGCTATCGTTCACCTCATCTGCCTCTTAGTAGTAAAATTATACCAAAAGCCAACCAAACTGGGAATGTTGTAAAATTAACTGAGGAAAGTTAAGGCAGCTAGTGGCTTATCAGCATTTCTGTCACAAGAAAAAGCTTTTACTATGAAAAGTTTGGTTGTGGGGCAGCTGGAAACATTCAGACACTCTTTGAATGTATCCTCTGATTTCACATCTCCATTTTGAGTTCCTCTATTTTTGGGTGCCAACAGGGTGATGTCCTGCATGTCACTGAGTGAGCAGTGGTCTGCAGGTCCTGCTTGCTTCCAGGTGGGGTTCCAAGACTTCTCAGTGCATCATGTCTGTGCCACCTCAGACTGGTTACCTAAGAAATGAGACGTTCAGTATGGTGTTTGGGCATGATGGCCAAATACAAACCAGGATTCAAACTAGTGCCAGGGCAGAGGCCCAGTGCAGCATCCATGTGTTTCTTAGCTGTGTCTTAAACTCAAGTTTTTAAGGTTTAGATGCTTTATAGGTCTGAAAGTATCATAAAAATCCTGGTCAGACCTAAAGATAAGTGTAATCTCTAACCAATTAGCAGGGATAGTTAAAGTCTGGCCTACTGGGTTACCTGAAAACGCTCTTCTTAAGTCCAAAATTGACTTTGTTCATCATCATTGCACACTCTGAATAACAAATTATGATTTCTTAACTAGCAGCATATTAAGAAGGTAATTTACTTGTAGATATCCATAAACAAGAGAAGCTAGCAGTACTAGGTTGAGCTTTTTTTAGTGCACTGAATGGTACATAGATGGAATATTATGGTTTTGGTTATTCATATAAAAACCGATTTTCTAGTTATATAAGTATCCACACACTTAAAGCTGGGGGAAAAACTTCTTAAAACTAATAATTACCATCTCAAATATGGGTAGCAGGCAAGCATGTCAGGCTACTCCTCTAGCAGTGCTGCAGACCTCAATTGAAAAATGCATTCCTTTTAGGTTCCTATTTACCTCCTGAGGATTTGCCTGAAACTGTTCCTTCTTCTCCTGACATTTGTTTTCAATCAACCTCTGCAACCTTTCCTGGGATGACTTGTACCCCTGGAACAAATCCTTTAGCTGATATGAAGCATATTTTTCTTGCTTTATTTTCACTCGCCGTCTTTGTCTTTATTTCCTTTGATGTTACTTTTAATCTAGAATAAATCTTTGGGACTGGCAGTTATAGTCCTTCTTTGTATACAGAGGAAAATGATGATTAATACCCAGTGTGTTGCCTTACTAATAGTACAGCTCACTAATCTGCTCAAATCTTGTGTTGATAGGAAAATATTGGAAGCAGAAGAAATGAAAGTGAAATAATGTTACATGTGTAGGCGTCTCATGTATTATAAGGGAAACGTAATAGTAATACTGTTTAATTAAAAACAATATTCTCCTAATCTCCCTATTAGGAGAATTACATTGCTGAAATGAAGTTTTTTTTCTGATAAAATATACTGTAGTTCTAAGGGAAATCCAAACAAATATGTGCATCTGTATCACTCCTTAAATGTTTTCCAGGCTTGTTTTTAATGAGATTTTTATTTCTTTGCTAATACAGAGACATTTGGAGCCACTACTTCCTTCCCCATCTTGCTTTGTGTTTGAGACTTGCCGACTGAGGTGTGGCTCATCATGTAATCAATGTTGGCATTTGATTTCCCCTCTGATAATTATACAGCAAGCTTTGCTTGACAAGTCCCTCATGTATGTATGTTTGTTTATTCATTGCAGTTTCACAAGCTACAAATGAGATTACACGCTGACCAAATCACTCTGGAACAAGTACAAGAGGAGAACCAGTACTTGAATCAGCAAGTTGCTAGTCTGACAGCTGCGTTTATGGCACTACAGAAAAAGGTGAGCTCAATATAAGAATAATAGAAGCTGTTTGAATATTTGAGACTTGGAAGCAGGTTAAACCAGTATTTGACTTATTTACAGCTGAGGTTTTGCATGGGCATGTTTTCTTCTGCATGCTTTGGAGCATAATTCATGGTGTGAGTAACATCATAATGCTGTTCACTTGAATGTTATGAAAAGATAACCTGTTATTCTTGGTCACATATTTTTGGAAATCTTCCAAATGCAACATGGTCATAACTGCCTTGTATTACTGTACCTAGAATCATCTAGAGAGAGGAGCTGGGAAACTACTGTGGGTCTGGTTTAGTTATTTTTAAAAGGAGTTGAAGTCTGATAAGGTTTCATTCTTAAATGGGAGATTATTAAGCAGTTGTTTAAAATGGGGGAGGTGCTCAACCTTTTCAGGTTGGAGAAGGGGAGAGGCTTTTGTTGTTGGCAATAAAATATCCTCTGCTTTTTACAGGTACTGCTTCAATAAATTGCATTCTGGTAGATTTCACACAGTAATAGTGCAATGCATTTATTGGGTGCAGTATAAACCTAAGCAAACAGTGTGGCTAAATTCTCAGTAATTGCTTGTGGATGCTTTTGGGTTTTATACCTCTTCACTTAAATGTGAGCTACAAAATGTATGAAAACTGGCTGTGTTAACATTAAGCAGCAGTCACGAGCCCTCAAAAAACCTGTTTTCAGTCAGCTTAGTACATGGATAGGGTGTGTTTTGTGTAGATTCCTTTCTCAATGGAATACTCAATAAGGATGAAACACTGCCAAATTTACACATGCTTCAAATTTTTGTAGCCCTCTGCTTGAGGAACCATTGTTAAGTGCAAGTGAGCAAAGGGCCTCAGCTCCAAGTGCTGGACTTGAGGTTATGGTGTACCAAGAGAGGCTGCAGGACAAACAGCTGCCCCACAGCCCTCTGTTCTGTGTGACTGTCTATTTTCCGTGTGCTCACCCCTCAGTACGCTTCCTGCTGGCCTCTATGCTTTTGGAGGGATTTGTCTGCCTTCCTATCAGACCAAAGCCACAGCACAGGTGTGTGAAGGACTGTATGGTGGAAGAGGATGCACCTCGGTGTGACTCAAAACTGAAGATCTTGTCTCCTGTGATCAGTAAAGCCATCTATCTCTACAGTTGGCTGACACTTTAAAAAATAGAGCACAGGATAATTTGCCGCAAACTGCAGTTTGGTTGCCCTGAAAATGTTTGTGACTTTGCTCAGTAGCATCAGCTGGAAAAAAGAAATGTAGCTTCAAGGCTAGGGTCATGAAAAGTGGAGAGGGGAGGAGGAGGAAGCAGTGCTGTTCCCTCTCTTAGCTGAGAGCTCTGTGGTTGCAGCATTCACCTAGCATGTAGCATATGTGGATGAAATTCTCTTAATGTTGGTGAGGGGAATTTCAACTCTATCTCCCAGCCCTGAGAGAGTTTTCTAACTGCTGTTGGGCATTTTGGAAGGAGCTATTCTATGCTTTTTGCTTAGAATGTAGGTGCTGTGATTCTGGGGGTGAGAATATGTGGAAAGAGCTTGTGGATTCTGTCTTGTGAAGTGTCTGGAGACGGAGCACTCTGTAGGCAGTTAGCATGAAGTGCTTTAATATTAAGTTTTCCACGTACAGTGGAACAGCTGAAGGCTGTTGTTCACCTGTTCATCAATCTGGACTCTTGATCCTCCTGCACCTTTTTCGTCTTGTGTCAAACTTCCATGGAGGCTCCAACACAAGTGATGGTGTGTTCAAGATTTCTTGAAAAGCAGCACTGTGTGTTTGTTGGAATGGGGTACAATGTAAGATAGAGGTGCCAGTGGGAAATCTGACTGCATGTGATCAAGTGCAGCCCTTGGTTACATAGTGCCTCTCTTACAAAGCTGAGCTTCCAATCTGTGATCTGCAGATCTGGGTCCTGCTGTTACTTTTCCGTCTTTGTGCTTTGTTATCTAAGGCATAGCTTAATGTGTAACTTTCAAAATGTGTGTAGACCAAGCTCTGGCAGCAGGAGGGGAGTCAACTTTGGCAAATTAGGAAGTGCCTTGATTAAAAGGCTAAGGTTGGCTTAATCTCCCCTAAGTTTAGTTGCCAAAAAGTTAAGTGGTTCATAGTTGGACATCTGTCCTCCTTCTGTAATCAATACAGTGGGATTAATCTGTCCTAATTTAAAATTGCTGAAGCTTTCTCTATCCTCTCCTTAGTCACTGGAAGAGTAGATGTGGCAAGTTGTTTCACCGATAACCATTGTAACATAAGAGGAATAATTCTCTGGAAGGATTTCACCTTTGATTGTAGAGGATGCTTAAATGTCCAGAGTTCATGTTAAGTAAGGAGATGCTTGTCTCCAGTTCAGTGAGGATAGCTTCAGGAGGAGGTAGTTAAGGATATTTTCCTCCTCATTTAGGCACATACCTTGGGTGCTTAAAGCTAGGTTGTGCAAAACCTGCCTTTTGTTTAAAAGTGGGTTAAAACACTTTAATGAGTATAATTTAAAGGATACTTTTATCCTGGTTTGGACAAGATCAAAGGCATTCTGAAATTGCATTAGTATTTGTGGAACAAATGAAATGCTGTTTGTCTTTTTGGAAGCAATAATGCAACTAAAAACAGTTCTCGAACTGGAAGTTTTAGATAAAAAATAAAAGCTTTTTTCCTTTTGTTACCAGTAAATTAATACTTAGGGTATTGAATCCCACATGAATATTGCTATGCTATATATACTGGATTTTTTGTAGAGTAAGGTAGAAACAAAGAGGGTGATCTGTAAACATCTTTATCTTAAATGAAGGTAGTCTCGTAACCTAGAAAAATATAGTCCAAGTGTATGGCAAAAGGACTAACAATTTTGTCAAACTTGGTACGAGTTGTGTGTTTGTTAAATAATAAAAAAAATCCTCTCATTAAAAATGTTCTAAGTACTCCCAGAGCCTGAAATTATTTGCTTAGGTTTGAGATATTTTCAGTGTAAATATGATATTTGTAAAATCAGAGGCTTGTGACTGTACCTGTTTACGAGCGTAGTCCTTATAGCACTCTTGGTCCAGGCTACATTCACTGTTCATTAGAAGTTAAATCCTGGAAGCTCCTCAAATCTGTTGTTGTGCTTGTTGCATAGCTGGGACATGAGACCTCTGATACTCTGCTTGGCTTTTTAATGATAAAATACGTAAATGTATCAGCTAGAGTAGACCAAAGTGCAGAACAGTCTGAGCTCCCTCTGTCCTGAGGACAGTGCTGAGGTACACACACCTGCTTCCTGAGTTTCTACTAGCAATTGCAAGAAAAAAGGCAGATTTCTGACCTGCTCTGCCTGGATGGTGTAGTAGCTTTTAGGATTGATTTGCTAATCAGACTGATGCAGAAGCTGTTGGAAAAGGATCAAGGCAAGCACTGCTTTCTGCTAGTGTTTTTTTGTATGGGGCCTTCAACTAAAGGAATTAATACTAAAGGAACTGTGATGCCAGTAGCCTTTGCAAATGCACATGCATGATGTCTTCAGAGCTAGCTCTGCTCTGCCTTTGCTAGAGAATCTTTGATTTTCCTGGAGGCAGAGTAGTTCTTTGTTTGACTTGAGAGCTGGAGCTGACTAGCGCTTGGTGCAGAAGGGCAATCCAACCCAATGAAGCTCCTGCAAGCTGCTGGTTGGAATCGGCTGTCAGAAACTGGGGACGTGCACAGGCAGCCTGAAGCAGGAAGGAGGGCTGCTCCTCTCTGCTGAAGCTGTCTCTGTGCTGTTCATGCAGAAGTGTGCCAATTCCCCTGCCAGCTTCAGCTGGCCGAAGTGCAGGCTGGCAACAGAGCCATTTCTTGCCAAAGCTGCTGACAGTAGGTCTGTGGTCAGTACACAGCTCTTCTCTGTGGTGCTTGTGCTGCTGTGAAGCAAGGCTTTCGTGCGTATGAAGAACAGATGCAGGAGCAATTTCATGTGGAAGGACAGAAAAATCTCAAGTTCAAAGTTCTCAAACTCAGACCTTTAATAATACTTCTCCAGAAAACAATGTACCACTATCAGACACGTTCCTCAGACTGAGGTTTATATTGAGAGAATGGCACCTCTGCTGTAATCTCGCGGTTCAGAGGAAAGATTACAGGGAATCCAGTCCTTGCCATGCAAATCTGAAAATCCCTGCTCCAGTAGCAAGGTGAAGAGGTAGATACTGAGAAGTCCATCTCAGCCTTGACCTGGACCCTGCAGGTATTGATGAGTTTTAGGTTAGGCAAGTGAGGAGCAGCTCACTGGCGTATGTTTATTAACACAGCAAAACATTTGCCTAACAGCTGCAAAAAAGGACTCATCGGAGAAGGGCTTCAGGTGCACTGATTTGGGTAGTGTCTGACTAAGGCAAAAATTTATTTTAAGTGAGTCTTGTAGGAAACGATAAACTGCATTGACAAGTTTTCTAGTGATTAGAGATATCTTATCCAAGTGCCATTGTGAAGAGTGAGCTTATAAAAAGATGAAGGTAAGGTTTGCTCAGGTACTCTCAAAAGTTAATTTTGAGACTTCTGCCTGCTGCTTAATATGTGATTCAGTGGATAGTCTAACCTCATGGTTCTGATTCTCTTAAAATTATATTTTCAACTTTGGAAAGTAATAGAGATGAATATTTTAATCTAAAATATATTTGAATTTGTTTAAATATATAATTGAATTGGGGAAAATAATTTTATGAAGCAGTATTTAGAACAGAATTCCTCGTGCAATCCAGTAATGACTGAAAAATCAAAAGCAAGTACATTTTGAGTCAACATATTGGAAGTTAGGTTATTTTTGAGAAGGAATAAAGATTATTCTCATAGGTAAAATACTGTGCTAGATTAGGACACCATACAACGTGTGCTAAAATAATCTGTGTTGGCAAAGGTGTTACTGTGCTCTGATGTTGCGGTGTGCTAGATCACTTGGGTCAGTTTTCTGCTAAAAACATGATGTAATCATCACAGAAGGTCACTTATCGCATGCACCTAGATATATGGGAAGAAAACCCACCTGGTCTCCAGAACGGATTTCTCCCATCCTTGCTGTGGTGTGTCTTGGAGAAGCTGATATGGTAAAAAGGAAATCTTATACAATCCCAACAAAAATACAAGGCTTTCTAAAGCTGAATACAGTTTGTATGGGTTAATTTAAGTATTGAAATAATGATTTGTGTGTTTGTAGCTGGGAAAATCCTGATAGGATTTTGATGCTGAAGTACAGAATATATGTAGGAAGTCTTTCTCAGAGTATCCTGTTGCTCTAATTGGCCAGAACAGGACTGGCCATTTCATGAATAGAAGTGGATTTTTAGAAGTAAATCCCAGGGTGGTTTTGGAGTTTTATTTCTGAGCTAGTTGTAGATGAGCTAGTTTTCTTTTGCTAAATGCTAAGCTAGTGTAGATGCAGCTAATGGATATCTGGATGTATTTTAGACATTTTAAGTTTTATTTGCAGTTAAATTTGTATTTTGGAGTTTGAAGTCTAGCAATCCTTAAAAGTGTCATAAACTTGATTTTGGGATATGGACGCTCAGTAGGTTTTCACTGCACTCATCAGATGGGCTTGATGTGTGAGGGAAGCATGCTTCTCTGCATCTGCCAGCTAGGACCACATTGGGAGTAGGGAAACAATTACCAGTGCTTAATGCCCTGACAGTTTCTTGTATGTAAGAGGCTGATGTTTGATATGAACCCTCAGTAACTCTTCTGTGAACTATCTGTTCACCCTATGTGGCAGCAGAGTCTCTCTGCAGAGTCTCTCTGAGACCAAAGGTGCTGGCAGCCCCTGGGAGGCTGTGCCAGTGGCGTGTTCAGCCCCCAAGTTTGCATTTCAGGTGAACGGACCTGTGCCAGGACAGTGGAGCAGCAGCAAGGCTTGATCTGCAGCAGTACAAGGACTCACAGCAGTAAATGGCAAAGGCAGTAGCACCCTGAAACAGGCTTCTCTTCAGGGGTGTCTAAGGCTTTCCCAAGGGAGAGAAATGAATGGCTGAACAAATCCTTTCCTGCTTTGACAACAGTCCTGGAGACGTCAGGCAGACAAGCTTCTCCCAGCCAGTTAAGTCAATGTTAAATTGGTTTGCAACCAGTGTGAATTTATGAAATGCATAGATGAGCCAGCTGGCAAGAATGGGACAGCAATTATTGCTAATGTTTTTGTGATGACAGCCCAGATGCAATTAAGTTATTAAGAGGTGATTTGCAAAAGTTTTGTTTGATTTAGCATACTGTAATGTAGCTGTCATTACTTTGCACTCCTTGGCTTAGCAAAGTTAACTTCTACCTCTTATCTGACTTTTTGTGAATGCTAAACGCTTTCCCAAAATTAATAGTATGCCAGAAGTACATCTGTTTCATAACTATTGTTATAAGCAAGATTTGCTTGCCCCTTCAAACACTCTTGCAAGGATGCTACTACTTTCTTCCTTCCCAAGGCTATGGTATTATATATTCATAATGACAAAGCAGAAACAATTCTCAGATGTGGATGCTCTCCTGTATCTTAACGGAACTGCATCCTGTTTCTGCCACACAAAATAGGGAATCATTTAAGACTGGTCTTTCAGAACTAGACACATGCAGCAGTAAGGAAGCCTGCAACATAAAACCGTAAGTAGCTTGCAGAAAAAGTTAAATGCAGAGCACATCTCCTGTGTGTCATGAGATGACAAATGTAATCATCTTTAACACTAAACAAGAGGACGTGTGTCAGAGAAATACGACTGCATTTTGTTGTGGATTTTTTTTCCAGCAGCCAAATACATTAACATATTGCAGAATTAACCTGTTTTCTAACTGAGATAAGGTACAAATATAATAACAAATGCAATTTTGTAGTTATTTTCTTTTAAGTGGTTAGATACTGGTCTTCACCTGCAATTGCAGTGATTGGTAGGAACGAGACATCCCTGGTGTGAAATACTACAGTGTCCTAAACAATGCAATACAGACCTCATATTAGTGTTTGGATCCCAATGAAAGACGATATCCACCTCGTGTATCTAGAAATCCTACTGGTGAGGAGCTAAGTATTCTAGGGGCCTAACTTTACCCTGTGAAAATTCAACAGCTCAGCCTCTTTGTGGTTTGTACACCCTACTGGCAGACACAAATGCTTGGGTGGAAAATTGGAGCCTTTGAGTTAACAAAAAAAATATTTCAGGGAGAAATTAGGCTACAGTCTCAGCAATACTTTTCTTTTTTGTATGTCCTCTACAGAGGCTGCAGGTGTAGCCTTGACTTCCTCTGCTATGGTGCTGAACTGATTTGTTGCAGGTCCAGACCAGTAAGTCTTTGTTTCCCTGCACTTTTCTCTACTGGCAAGAGAGATGGGAGGACAGCTCAGGGGTAGCTTGGTTACACCTTGACCAGGACATGTGGTAATATTCTGGTCTAGACCTTTATGAGGAGAAGTAACACTCTCTCTTTTGGAGGTGGATGGGAAAAAGAGGAAAGACAAATCACTTTGATTCTGCTAAGCCACAAGCAAGGCAACAGGGACAAAGCAGGAGATTTCATTTGTCTTTTTGACCAACTGTAAGAATAAAGCAAGAAGCCAGTATTTTCTTCCACAATGCTCTGTACCCCTGCTCTTCCTTGCATTTCCCATACTTCTACTTTATGAGTGATGTCTTGATGACCTCTTCAGTGCTGGAGTGCTTAATTTTCAAAAGAAAGACTGCTCCATGGGGGTTCATCTTGTCTGTCTCTGCTGATGACCAGAATATGTGACAGCTATTGTTGCAGCTGTGATTTCATTTTTTCTTTAGTGAACCAGAGTCTCTGTGATTTACACTTCTGCCTGACTAAGGGTTTTGGATTTTAAAATAGTCTCATCAGAGGCATCTCAGTCAGCCAAATAAATGTCATTGACTGTAACTGGTTATCTGAGACTAGATTTATGGTGACAAATTTGCCATAGAAATTGCTCTTGGGTAACTGGAGATCATGGGAGAGTGTTATGTGTGGGGTCCCAGTGCTTTCTGCTTATTCTGCAGATAGGAAAGCAAATTTTAGGAAAGCTGAAAAAAGTGATGAGAGCTGCTAGGAATTTTTTAATAAAGTTTTTTTTTTGCAAAATCCAGGTTTCTGTTAAGAAACACTTTTGTTCACAGCAGTTTATTTTGATGATTCTGACAGCATTTCCACTTCCAGAACTGGGTTACTAAAGATGGAGAGTGTTCAATTGACTGAACACTTCTTGGCCACCTGGGCACACTGCTGGCTCATGTTGAGCTTCCTGTCAACCAGCATTCCCTGGTCCCTTTCTGCCTGACTACTCTCCAGCCACTCTGTCCCTAGTCTATAGCTCTGCATGGGATTGTTGTGTCCAAAATGAAGTACCTGACATTTGGACTTATTAAACATCATCCCATTGGAATCAGCCCAGCTCTCCAATCTGTCCAGGTCCCTCTGTAGGGCCATCCTACCCTCTAGCAGATCAACCCTTCCTCCCAGCTTGGTATCATCTGCAAATTTGCTGATGATGGACTCAATCCCCTCATCCAGATCATCAATAAAGATATTAAACAGGACTGGACCCAATACCGATCCCTGAGGGACACCACTGGTGACCGGTCGCCAACTGGATGAAACACTATTCACCATCACTCTTTGGGCTCGGCCATCCAGCCAATTCCTAACCCAGCACAGAGTGCTCCCATCTAGGCCACGGGCTGCCAGCTTCCCTAGGAGTCTACTGTGGGAGACAGTGTCAAAGGCCTTGCTGAAGTCCAGGTATACCACATCCACAGCCTTCCTCTCATCCACCAGGCGAGTCACATGGTCATAAAAGGAGATCAGGTTGGTCAGGCAGGACCTACCCCTCCTAAATCCGTGCTGGCTGGGCCTGATCTCTTGGCTGTTCTGCAGGTGCTGCATGATTTCACCCAGGATTATCTGCTCCATGATTTTACCTGGGACCGAGGTCAGGCTGACAGGTCTGTAATTACCTGGATCATCCTTACGGCCCTTCTTGTGGATGGGCATCACATTGGCCAACTTCCAGTCTTCTGGGACCTCTCCAGTGAGCCAGGACTGCTGAAAGATGATGGAGAGTGGCTTAGCAAGCTCATCTGCCAGCTCTCTCAGCACCCTAGGATGGATCCCATCCGGCCCCATAGACTTATGAGGGTCCAAGCGGCTCAGCAGGTCTCTAACCTCCTCCTCATGGATTGCAGGAGGGCCGTATTTCACCCTGCCCCCATCAACCACTTCAGAGGGCCAACTGTCAAGCGAGCTGACATCCTTGCTGTTAAAAACTGAGGCAAAGAAGGCATTAAGTACCTCAGCCTTCTCTGCATTCTTGGTTACTATGTTTCCCTCCACATCCAATAAGGAGTGGAGGTCGCTGCCGCCCTTCTTTCTGCCATTGATGTATTTATAAAAACTCTTCTTATTATCCTTAACAGAATTGGCCAATTTGAGCTCCAGCTGGGCTTTTGCTTCCCTGATTTTCCTCCTACACGACTTCTGTAGTGTAGTGTTTTTCTGTTTTGTTGTATGGAATCCTTATTGACACTAGTACTCTCCCTCTTCTATAAAGAAATCTGTAGACCTGAGGAGGGTGCATGAAGAAATACTTTTAGGATGCTGGCCAAAATTCTCCCTCTAATCAAATTTTTTCAGTGACAAAACTTAGTCACAAACTGATTCTTGCAGTTTGACTTTGTGTCATCCAGTGGTACTGCTTATTAACAAGAAAGACAAGTAAGACAAGTTAAAAGAAGAGAGGGGAAGTCAACCTTAGTTGAAAAGTAGTATTTGAGGCCTTGTATTTCTTCACGGAATTTCTGAATTCAGGGTCTGCCAGATTTTTTAAAGTGGCTTCATTCTTTCGTAAGGAAACACCTTCCACTCTGAAGCACTGACCAAGTAAGATCTCAGGAACTTTAAATTGGAAACTTCTTGGAAGGAAATTATTTACCTGGAGTTGGAATGAGTGTGGTTACTACATACCTTTCCCTAGGGCTTGGATTTGTTAACTACAGAGCCCCTCTGGAACATGCTGTTCTCACCTTTATTCACACTGAGTAAGGCGAAGGTGTCTCGATACATGCTAGGTTTGCTACTGCAAGTCTTGCAGGATAATTACAGATTTAAACTCTAGCGTGCCTATACTGAAAGAAGTTATTCTGTCTTCGGGGTTAATAGTTGCTTGCTTTAAATGTTATATATGCATTTGCGTGTGTGTGTATACATATGGGGGTGGGTAGGAAGAATGGGCAGGCAAAATATGCAATTATTCAATAGATGTGTTAGTCTTGCATTATAAATATAGATCATCACTTAAGGAGCCTGAGGGCATAATATATTCATCTTCTGCTTGAATATCTAGTTTTAATCATAGACTTGCCTGAAAGTCCTTACAAAACATGAGCATTGACATTTTAAAGTACTTCTGACATATACATTGTCTATGTAGAGATACAGTGGGCTCTTGAGCAAAGGGGCTAAAAACAAGAGGATGCTGAATTGAAACAAAGCCAGATAGTCTTTTGCAAAGAGGAAAACTTATTTTCATGCATTGGCAAATGCCTACAGGTAAGGCAAGGATATGTTTAGCATAAATGTCAAATCATTCAATTGAAAGAACAAAATTTCTTGAAGCATCAGCGTGGGCACTGAGGAGTGGGCTGGCAGCAGATGTGAATTCTGCTTACAGCCCTGGCACTGGCTTTGGGTGGACTGCTTAATCTCTTCCTGACCAGTGCCTCTCCTTCTTGTAGCTGTTCAGTCTGGTGAGCTTTCCCAAAGGACAAGCATGCAGTTGTGTAACTGCAGAAGAGCGTCACGAGGTAGCTCTGTCCAGCCTGGTGCCCTCAGCTTGACAGAATCAGCAGCCATGGACCTTACCCTAAATGTACTTGTTGTATTAGTTTCATTAGCCATGGCAGTGCAGTATGTGTGAAGAACAACTGTTCAAAATGGCATCCCATCCCTACTGCTGGAGAGGTAGAACCACCACAATGTAACGTATGATTATACAGAGTCCACCACAGTTTGGACTTGATTATGTTATTAGCCTTTAGGCTATCCTGTAATTAAAGATTAATGCTGGGTAAAATTAATGAGCTATTTTCCAGGCTGTGCATCTTTCCTTCCATTAAATCCTTTGTGATAGGCAGGTACTGGAGTCTAGCTGTGGTAAAAACATGTTATTTTCTTCCCCTTGCAGTTTTGAATTTAATGATCTAATTTTTGTTTCTAAACAAACCCTTTTCCCTAACAGTGAAAGAAGAGATGTTCCTGTAATACAGTACCTGCAAAATACCAGATATAACTGGCCATGGTCTTAGGTGATCAGACATCAGGCTACGTCTTGTAGAAGGTCAAGTGATATCTTGTAGACGCTTATTCACACGGCTCACCTAAACACTTGAGTCATTTTATTTTTTAACCCAGCCTATGGTGTTACGTTGAGGTGGATCACCTGAGTGAGTTGCTGTTTGTGACATCAGGTGAGTGCTTGCCTTTTCATTGAGAATTCTGTGCTGCTTACTGAGATGAGGCTTTGGCACTCTACCTGCAAAGATATGGAATAACTCCAATTTCACCCTTTCTAGAAAGAAAGAGAAGATTGCGTGCAGTGCACTGAGTTGTAGTAGTTTGTCTCATCAGTAAACATCTTTTTTCTTTTGCCTTTGGCTGCAGAAAGCCCTGCAAGAAGCTCTGTAGAGCAAATGAATGCAGATATGTAAGGGACAGGATCAACTTGCAGAGCAAGAGGCCTGATAAATGGAATAGGCTTTTTTTTATTTTTTATATCCAGAGCCTTTTTCTGTGGAAATGATGGATTTTGTTAGCTAATATATCACCTGTACCTTTTGCTATACTGAGAGATACATCATATGCTGTAGTAGCATGTCATCTGTTCTGGTTTGAGCTAAAGTAGAATAATTTTCTAGCTTCAACTAAGTCTCATCTAAGCAACTTCATTTTCTGAAAGTTACCTGCATCTTTTTCAGACAGTGTTTCTCTCTAGAAGTGATAACATAGGACACTGGTGTGCAGAAAGGCCATTGCATATATTTATTCCTATGGTAAACAAGACCATCTTTGAGCTAGTGAAGTGCTGTAAGTCAAAGAGGCAAAATAGGGTCGCACCTGCAGGGAGGGCCAGACAGGACAGGTGACTCCAAACTGACCAACAGAGTATTCCATCCCATATACATCATACTCGGTATAAAACTGAGAGATCACGAGGGTCTCGCTCTCTTCTTTGATGGCTGATGTCTAATGAGGACCTTCTTTCTCTCTTTTCCTGGTTCCATGTTTTCCTGGATCCAGCCTCCCTCCTGCCACTCACCTTGCCTGCCCTGCAATATCTATGGTGACGTACAGTCATTGAGGGGCTGTAATTTCATGTACTTGTATAAGTTTTTTTTTTATTATTTATTGTTGTTATTGTTTCATTAAAACTGTTTTAGTTTCAGCTCCCAACCTACAAGTCTTTTCTTCTCATTTCCCTTTCCCTGGAAATGGGGACGGGAAGGCAATGCTGAGTTTTAGATGCTGATTGAGCCAAGACAGGGCTAAACCGTGACATCATCATTGTCTACACAGTCTACATTTTATGCATTTGTCAGGTATTTCAGTGGCAAATGTTGCATGTTAAGAGTCCCTCGTATTTGGGTTACTCTATGTTCAAAGAAAACTAGGGACTAACTCTGAAGGAGCTCACAAAAGCTATAACGTAACTGCTCAGTAATACCACTGAAGCCAAAGACTGAAGTTATTAAGGAAAAATTAGAAATTTCCCTGAGGGAAAAGTGTACTATTAAGGGATGAAATTTGATGAGACATATGAGCTTTACTTCTTCCCAAATAAAGTCTAAACTTTTTATTTTTCCCCTATTGCGTATGGGGCCAGGAAACAACTATAAATCTGTGTGTGACACACTTACTAAATGCTTGCTTCAGCAGGTCAGTGCTGAATGAAGCAATAATATAAGGCTGTCTTTGGATAGGCAGACCCACACAACTAGACTTCTGAAGGAACTTTCCTTCCCAGGTGTGCTGTGTCCCTATTGCTGACAAACTGCTCGCAAGCCTGGACTGGCACAGTGAGCGTGTTACCCATGGTGAGCACACTGAGAAGCTGTGGGGCACTGTGGGAGCACAATGACAGGCCGAGCGCACTGCCTCCTAGCAGCACCTGTAAGTTGTTCTGTCAGCAGCAGCAACCAGGAAACCAACAGACCAGGGCATTTTTGGCTTTATTTCAGTATTCCATTTTACACACTGTGCCGAGTCCTGTAAGATAGCACAACTGGTATAGCTGTTGGGGAAACACATGCTTGCAGTTTTTCTTCCTTTTCCAAAAACAAAACCACAGTTCCAGCAGGAGGAGTTTGAGAGTCTACTATGTGCTCTGTGTTTAATTGTATTTAAAACTTTACCCTTTATTAACTGACTCTAGATTAAAATATTTAAACAGGGAGTGTTAAAGCACTTGATTTAAAATGCAAAACAGAAGCCACTGGTATAGCTTTTTGTCTCCTTGAGGGTTTTAACACTAAAGAAATCTCTCTTGTTGTCCTTTGAAGCAGATGCTGAAGCTGTAACTAAAAATCAGACAACCTTCCCCAACTGTGGGCAGAGCCTCGCTTTAACAGCGCAGAGTTTCTTCTGCAGCTTAACAGTTAAGGACTAGTTTGGAGGTAGTTCCTCTATTAGCTTGCCTTTACTCAGCATCTGTATATCAGAAGTAGGAAAGAGCCATGTTTGGGCAAAATACAGAGCCAACAGGGAAGTGACACTTTTTTTTTTCCTCCTGTGGCAGAGCCTCTACCTGTACTAATAAATACGTTTCTGAGCCTACTTTTGGTAAATAATTTTTTGTGTCCTTGCCCATGGCAGCGGGAGTTGGGACTGGATGATCTTTGAAGTCCCTTCCAACCCAAACCATTCTATGATTCTATGAAATAAGAGGTGAAGAGGAGGATGATGGTGAGTTGTTGGAGGAGTGGTGGGATATCTGAGGTATAAACTCATGAGGCCCATGCCTCAGTAACCATATCTGGGATATTTTATGAAGTGAGAAGGAAGGGTCTCCCTTTTGTGTGCTTTGGGTTATAAAGATAAGGAGTGCTTCGTAGCAGTAAAATGGTATTGTTGGATGTTGCTAGAAGTTTCGGCAGATGCAATCTTAACCACTAATACAAAGACCTCTTTCTTCAGACATGCTGACAGCTGGCTGTGCATTTGGTATTACAGGTATGCTCTTAATTGAGGCATAGGAAGCTCCTAAACAGAGTTGGTATTAACTATCAATGTGGTGACTGACACCTTGGCTCAAAGGGAGATGAAAGATACTGCACTGCAGAGTGCAAAAAAGGGGTAATGAGTATCTTGGAGGGTTTATCTTTGAGTTTATAGAGCTGATTAAGCTAGTCTGGACAGTATGCACTAGGGCAGGTCATAAAATGGGCTGCGTTACTAAAGCTGATTATATGTCTGATCATGCCAGGATTTTTTTTCCTGTTGTGGCCAGATGCTAGTCTGTGAGGAAGTAAGGCAGCATTATGCTGAAATAGGCCGTCTGCCTTTGTCTGGTGAAATTGAGTGAGTTATTGTCAGAGATGTTATCCAAAAATAGCATCAATAGTTTGATATAAAACTGAGCTTACTTTTAGTGCTGTGCTATGTTATATTAATCCCAGTAACACTTTTTTTATGCTGGTGCTACCAGTACTTCTTTCTGTTAGCAACTAAGCTGCTTTCCTCACAGTTGTGAGTTGTTTGTAGAGTGCCATGGGGGATGTCTTTGATAAGGACTAAGCCTAGAGCAGTTCCTAGACTCTAATGTCATGGGGGATTTTCCATAGACGGTTTTTGTGGAGATTGCTTCAGGCTCTCAGTCCTGTTTCTGTACCAGTGCTACAGAATTTTGCCAGGGGACCACAAAAGGAAATGGCATTGAAACAAGTAGTTTCAGCTGAATGGTAAAGCCCTGACACTTTGGAAAGTTATGGAATTAGACTCATGCTGTTGGCTCCCACCTTGTGGGACCTTGCAGGTGGACCTGGGCCTTGCACATTTGTGGACCTGTCTCTTGTACGTAAACCACATCCTTTGCAGGGTTGTGCCTTGTTATTTATTCTAACCAGCAGCATCTGGCAACATTGAGTCAGGCTTAGAAAGTGTAAGTGACCTGGGAATCAAAAGAGCCTTGTTTTCCTTCTTTTCAGCCTAGTATGTTGGCACTTTGCAGCTACCTGTACCCCCACCCTGACTCCTGGGATGCTGTGCATTGAGAGAAGTGAGGCTTCAAAGATCTCTTAGTAGCTACAGAAAGAAAACTTTTTAATAATTAATTCTTAACAATAAAAGTAGATTTTTAATTAAAATAACTTTAATGAATATATTACTTGATTTTCATCTGCCTGTATCATATATAGGTCTCTAAGTTAAAGCTAGTCAGTTAACCAGCCCTCTCCTCTTACCATTGCCAGGACAGAATAGCGACTCATGAATGGATGGGGCACAGCTGAGCGCTTCCTCCTCAGGTTCTCTGAAATGAGGGACTGTAACTACATCCCTGCAGATATCAGCAGAATTTTTAATTAAGACTGTTCCTTACTCATTGGTTACATAATTAGAAAGTATATGGAGATCAGCTTCTACGTTTTGATGGATATGTGCCAGCTCTTAGGCAGGTGTCTGTGGGTGATTTTTTTTCTTCATTAGTTGTTGAAATAGAAGAGGCTCAAATAGAAAAATGTCCCTTGAGCCAGGTCAGAAAGGGTTGGAGAGTTTAAGATTTGGTCCTGATTCTGAATTTTGCAACTACCCAATATTGGAATGGATATTACATGGGCTTTCTGGACTTCCTAATTTCCACTGTGTTGGCTAGAAGGCTAAATATATATGACTAAATAGATTCCATCACTTTGATATAAATTGCTGAGATATCTACTGTCCTTTTTGTCTGTCAGTTAGAGATGAGATCCCACAAGCATGTTCCATGTTTCTAGCCTAGCTCTCAGGAGGTTCCTGTTGATGCAGCAACCCTGGGTTGCTGTCTTCAGCTCGGTCTTTCTGGGCCTCTGTACTTATAAAAGCATCTGAGTTGTGGGAAAGGATACCCAAAAGAGCATGCGATATACTGTGCTAATGTCATGGGCAGAGCTGTTTGTATACCTAGGGTAGATGATCAGATGTACATGGCTTCATTCTTTTCTCTGTTAATTGATCCACAGGCTTCAGAAATCGTGCTGGATTTACCTTAATGCAACTCTGTCATAGCAGAGCGTTTGAGACGAGGGGAAAAACAGGCTGTGGCAACTGGGGATGAGGAGGAGAGAATGATGGTCAAACATCACCCTTCTAGTCTTCCTGTAGCTCCTGCTACGTCGTTGTCCACTGAAATGAACAGCTGCTCCTATGAGATAGGTGACCCTGCTCCTGGGCGGACAGTATTGCCGATGCTAGGGGAGAAGAGTCTGCACTGTAATTCTTGCAACTTTTCTGAAATTTTGAGAAGCTGTATGTTTTCTCATTTCTGGGTATCATTCTTTGACTCTGAGAATGAAGTGAAGATATATGCTTTGTGTGTGCACAAGTATTTCATATACGTGCATCATAACCGTGATTTCCTTGAGAATGTATGGGTTGTAAAACTGCACTGCAGAGCTGTTCCCTGTCTGGCACACTAAAGAATTTCACTAAAATATAAGAGAGCTAGACATTTCAAAATAGTCATGCTGCTTTCCCTTTCCACTTATATTGCTGCCTACTCATTCCTATCCTTTACTTTCACTGCTTCTATATTTAGCTTGCAGAGCTATCCTGAATCACGCCGACGAAACTAATGTAGGAATTTGGTCACTTAGGTGACAGCTACAGCTATATTTAGAAAATTCTTCTAATGACTCTGATGCCCAACTGAATACCATTTTCCCTACAGTGATGCTTATTTAAAGAGTAGAATATTAATCAGCATCAAGAATTGACATCTATACAGCAATTAAAATAATTGCTTAATTAAGAGAAGCATAATTTAGTGCTTACTAACAGCATTTGTAACCATGCAATGCAAAATAAAATTTGTTTGCATCTCATTGATATAGGCCTAAACTGCAGCTCTGGACCTAAATATATGATAGATATATTTTTTTTTTTCTAAAAATTATAATTCAAAACCCTTGAGGATCAAAGAAAGAAAAGTAATGATGAATGACCTGAGCAGTCATCCTCACTAAGGCTTTGGAACTGGATCTGTTGTGTTTTGCTCTAGATGAATTTAGCAGTGATGCATTTTTTAGTATGTCAGAAAACTTTTGGTGTTTTGGACATTGTGCCATGGATTTTTTTTTCAACATGTACTATATGAAATGTTCTTAGCTGCCCATTCTTCTGGATTTTAACTAGGTAGAACAGATTGGAATAGAAACATAATATCAAAGCAACATGTTGTCCTTCTAAATGAGTCTGCATTTTTGTTTGTTTTCTTGTCTTCTGTGTGGCAGCCTCTTTTTTCTGTTTCATGACATTTTATGCTGTCATTTACTTATTGCCATGTATGTGTAAATCATTGTGGGGCAATTGCATTGAGAGAACTACTTGTGACTTGCCTAGCACATAAGCATTGACACCATGTGAGGTCTTTAACTTGTTGATACTGAGGGGTTGAACACCACTTGGGGTGTGATGACACGGACAGTCCTAATCATAATCTTGAAGGGAGACCTTTCCTCTGGTGTCTGCCACTCCTTTCTTATTATGTTACTTTCAGCTAGACGTCTTTGCGGAGCTATGTAAACTCAGACATATTAGGGTTTCTTTTCTATCTATGGGGGGACTTACAGAGGGTGTAATATACTTTTTGGCAAGATTATAGAATTTTATCCTAAGATCATAAGTCCACCACAGATGAAGGATCACACTAGTGATTTTTGATATCATACTGGTTCAAAAAGAGCCTGGAAAATGAAGTCATCCTCTATTAAAAATAAGAATGCATTTTCCTATATGTAGATTGGTTATTTGATAATTTTTGAAATTGGTTTCGGTTCTGTTTTGGGCATCCTCTTGAAGACTAAAGGGGAGAATAATTAAGGAGGCGTGGTGAAAATACCAGGTTGGTTTTAACCATTCAGTAGGTGGCAGCTTTGCTTGAAGCTGGCATTGAACCAGTGCTACAGCATATTATATTTTGGCCAAGGTCTGGCTTTTTGAAATTGCCTCTGATTGCTTGGATTAATTTTATAAGGACTCTGATGGGTTCAGTACTCTTTTACATGGGCTGTTTTTAGCTGACCTTCAAGGAACCCTTTCACCAAGACTGTCCTTATCACACACTTGATTAGCTACACTTAACTGTGAAATTATATGAGCGAAAAACCACATTTTAAAAAATGGAAATGGAAAGAGAGGAGGGATGAAACAAAAGGCAAGGAGAAGAAAGGCAGAAGTGCAAAACTCCCCAAATGCAGCATTTTCCCCATGGTGCATGTTGGTCCCAAGAGGAAGAGCAGGGATTCAGATTTGAGGGACTCAGCCTTTGCAGTGCCTGAAGCAGAGCAGGTGTCAGTGTGAGAATCCTTTTCAGCTAGCTGCTACTCAAGCTGCGACTGGAAAGAAATAGTTAGTGCCCAGAGAGCCCATTGAGAGTGACAGTGAGGATGGGTATTGGAGAAAAGGTCCCTGGTTTCAGCTTGCCTGAGGAAGTATGAAAATATTGGCTTATCCCTTTGTCTGTACCTCATTCCCACCATGTCTCCCATGTGTCTGTGCCTGTCCTTGATTGTTGCCTTATCTTCCTCTGTAATTTGAATGTCATGCCTTGGCCGCTCTTTCTCCTGGTTCTAAAAATGATGAGCAAAGTGGGCTGTTTAGGTATGGTATTCCTTTTCTGTTTCATAACTCCATGACTTCCAACTTCAAAAATAGTTTCCCCTCATTGGTTTGAGGTAATATAATAAAAGTAAGCAGTTGAGTCATCCTGAAAGGGCATCGTTGGGGGTTTTATTGATAAATAATTTTAATTGGTTCCTTTGAAAACTGCAGTTTTTGAGCATTAAAAATTTGTTAAGGGAGAGGAGGGGAACACCCTTATGTGCAGTGTGCCTGAATGAGATTATCTGATATTTGAGAAGTAGAACTAAAAATCCTATGTGGCCAGGAAAAATTTTCTTCACTAAAAATGTTCTCAAGTGGAAAATATAATGAAAATGCAGCAGAAACTTCCAGAAATTAAAAGAAATTATAGAATGGCACAAGGCCTTTCTAAGTGTGTGACCCCTCTAGGGTAGAAAAATATGAAGAGCCTGAATCCTGACTGGCATAGATCAACCCACATATACTGAAGGCAAGAAACTGTTTTCAGGGGCTGGGGGAGGAGAATCTGTAATGCGTAGCCTATATTCCTAACTATTTAGTGTTTCTGAGATTTTCCAAAGATATGACTGGAAAACACATGTAGATGAACCAACTCTAAAAGCTGAACCGAGTGGATGGCCTTGGTCTTCAAATATTCTCAGTGGCCAGAAGATCCTTCAGTCAAAGGCTTGCTTTAAATTTCAGACTTTTGAGTTTGCAATGTTTTCATTGCTTTTGCAAGAAGTGGATTAAACCAAAATCCTTCCCAAGCATTTGTTGTTATCTGCTGAGTAATGCTCCTTGTATGTGTTTTTAGTTTGTGGGACAGCTTTTCCCGGCAAATTTATGCTCTTCTTTTTGGACAGAGCTTTTAGTGTGAGGCAGCTGGCCTGATCAATTCTTTTAGTTACTCTGAAAGAGAAGTAAATTGTACTTTCAGTTACAGAATTATATATGGTTTAGTTCAGTAGGGGGAAAAAAAATGTGAAGTTTTATATAACACTGGCTGGCTAATATTCAACCATAGTTACTATTGAGTGCCTGGAGGCATAGCTGTTTCTGCGTTGTGTGACTTGGAGTTGTTGTTCCCTTTGGTGGGAACCATGAAGTTATGCTCTGTAGCAGATTGCCTCTAAAAGATGAATTATCGATCGAGTTTGTGAGCAGTGAAATGATGACACTAATATTTGTCAGAAAAGAAGCATTTGTAAGAAAGGAAGTCTAATTTAGTCAAGATAACAGTGAGACAGCTTTCGTTCTCTAGGATTAAGTGGTGTGTCATTATCCCCCAACAAAAATATCTATAGGTTTCTAAAATATTTTTTTCTTGAAAAACCAGCCAGACTATTCAAAAATCAAGTTTCTTCTTCCCTCCACACATCTAAGTTTGGTATTTTAATCATGTTTTTCTCTTCTTTTTTTCTGCCAATAATTTTTTTCTTTTTGGAAATAGAGGAAAAGAGACAGCCTGTAAGTAGATGTAAACGAACAAACTCAGGTTTTAATTCCTGTTTTAAGATGGTAGTGTTTCAAAAATTTATATTAAATGTTATCAAAGAAGCTCTTCACACAGCACTTTGCCTTGGATGGGTTTTAAATATTATCTATGAATACAAATTGTTCTTTGAAGGGTTGTAACAGAAATCTTATAGTGGCTCTTGTGAAGTGAGCCTTGACAGTTTTTTGCCTCTGGGAAACAGATACCAAGTGGTAAAAGTCTTTGCCTAGTTTTTTGAGCCCTGCATCTTTCTCTTTTCCACCACCCATTTACCTTTCTATCCTGTGACAAAAAAAAAAAAAGAGGATTAATTTCAACTTCGGTTAAAATGTCAAATTTGTCACTGTCACATAAATTTTGGTCTAAAAAATGAAAGGAAGGGAAATAGAATACATTTTCTTAAAGCATCCTTTTATTTTCCTGGTTCTGTCTTGTTACCCAGGGCTGACTTTTTCCTTATTGGAAACTGGAGTGACTCACCTTAGAAGTATCTTGATACACAATGCACTGGTGCACAGGCATCGATGCATTTCTCTGCTTGGAACATCTAACATGCTCTGCAGGTGCAAGCTGGGTAACCGTCCTAAATGTAAAAATCTTACACTGCTGTGACGAAGGCGAGGAGGGCTGTTTTTACCCCAAGTGAAGGACACTTACACTTGGAAAGTGTCCATTCTCACCAGCAGCCACAAAACGCAGTGTGGTCTTGGGTGCAGAGTGTTTGACCACTCATTAAACATCTACTGCTCTGAAACACTGCAAGCGTTAGCTTGTCTCATGTTCTTCAGATCTAGGGCTCACTTGTCCTTGCTGGTGGCAGAGCCACTGCTGCTGATTGCAGAGACTGGAGCTTGTTACCCAGTGAGTGTGTACAGCTGAGGATCATGAGGAAGGAGGCTGGTCAAGGTGCCCAATTATGACTTTCTTTTAAAACTGCAAAAGTTTTGAGTTTTTAAGATACAGCTCCAGAGACGAGCTCTCCAGGATGAAAATACAGTATTAGAATTGGCTGTTAGAGGAGAGTTTTGAATTCCTAATATTTTTTCTGATTGGCACGACAGAGTAGAATCTGATTACTTTTTTTAAAAACAGTCATTTTATGTATAAATTATGTATTGTTATTAAACAGTAATCAAATGATTCAAATGCAATTTAATTTTTAAATGAAATAATTTAAAAGCATTGGATTTTTTAAGCGCATTACTTTAATAAAACACTATTTCTGCTGCTCTTTTATCAAGGACTTTATTCACAATGTTGAATATTTTATGGTGCCAGGGGCATCGTATTATTTCGTCTGATATTGCCAATCTGATAAAATTAAAAAAGTCTCTACTGTAATTTCTTCACACAGTAGGGTGGGAAACTATCTGGCAATTTGTTAAACAGGAACTTATTGCATTGGAAATGCAAATGAATAAAATACATTAACATTAGCAAATACAGTAACGTGTCAAATAACAACAAGTAATTAGCCAATGTATTTTATAGACTATTTGCATTTAATTCAATTACTCATAAATCTTCTTTTCTTACTGGTAGATTCTGATATCGATCTCTGCTCTGGTGTCTGGATAAGAGGTGTTTTGCTGGGGTCCAGTGCAGCAGATTTCCTCTAATTTGCCCTGTAATAGCAGTCGGTCTTAGCTGAGCTTCTGAACCTGTTGAGTTGTGAGTATTGCCCTCAATTGAATCCTATATTGTTCTTCATACAATCTTCAAATGGGTCCCATTGGATGAGTGAGTCATTTTGGGCCAGGCAGCACCCTGCAGGCTGCCGCACAGGGCAACCGAGATTGTGCCAAGTATCCAAGCAAGGGTGCTCTGTTCAGCTCAGCCATTCTCATAGGTAATAAAACAGTACTTCAATCATATCAAGTAAGCAGCATGATTATGAAACTGTGAATAGGGTCTAAATAGGCAGAAAATTCTGCTTAGATTGTAGCAGAATCTTCATTGCTGCAGTACTTCTGAGGTACCCTTGGGGAAAATGGGAGATGTTTGCTTTCTGGCTTTGTTGGCTCCAGTGCTTTTCTTTCAGGGGACAAGTCTTTTGAAAAATGCAAACAGATAGCATGATCTGTGATCATCTAGTCTTTTTAAAAATCAAGTTTGTGGTTGACAACCTTTGTATCGAGCTTACTATAAAAGGGTTAAATGTTTGCAATAAACTGCTGTATTGTAACTCCATAAATACTGCCATTACATCCTATTTTAAGTGTTAGGAAATAAGGCTGCTATCTCAGATGCTGTGGTTGCCAATTTCCTGATGCTTGCTGTTTCCAGCAATTTACATCTTCATCTTGTCATCTGCTTCTGGTTACTTAGACCTTCTTCTGTAAAATATTACAAAATAAATAGCTGGTTTTGCTGCCAGTAGTGCTGGAAGTTTTTGATGTAGGTCCTGCCTTAACAGTTCAAGAAGACATGGAAATTTCCGTTGCTGTACTACGATGGTATATCCTGAATCACACAAAGAAAGGCCGTTCATAGTCAGTTTAATGAAAAATTTCCAGTAACTTTCATGTAGTAGTTTATTTCATCCATAACAGCTATTTTGTTCTTCTATGACAATAATTTTTTTTTTGTATTTTGGACTTATCCCAGGACACTTCCCTTCTAATGCCTTTCTTCCTTGTCAAACAAGCTACACTTTCTAATGAATCCAGGCTATTCATTTCAGAATTGTTAAAAAGATTTGTTCATATGGGTCTAGCTTGACAATAATTTTTTTTTTTAGGCTGGGATGGAAATATTGTTTAAAAAGAAAAAAATGTTGTATTAAGAAGGATTTAAAAAATGAAATATTTTTGCGTGGAAAGAACTTTTTTTTCAATTGAAATTGGGCAAAAAGTTCTGAAGAACATGAGAATTAAATGCAACTTTTGGTTTGGAGCTGAACAAACCATTTCAATAAAAAATGAAAAATTCTCCCCCCTCTTTTGATTCTGCTATTGAACCACTCTATTTGTTCCCACTTCTTCTCTTTGCACATCTCTGTTCCAAGCTGAGTTTTGCTTCTCCCTTGCTACAAAGTGGCCATAAAGCTGAGTGTTTCTTGATGTTTTTTGTAACTTGTTCATGTTATTCTGTCTATTTTACACCCTTTAGACAATATGAAGCAGTAAATGCCTTGCACTCAATGTGGTCCATGCAATTATATTGAATAATGAATGACATCTCAGTGGAGGACTCCATCTAGGTTATTTGTCTTGTAAAATACCATAATGGTCACAAAACCCCAATGTTTTGCAGGAATGTGGTAGAGAGAGTCAAATCTCAAATGGAAATGTTTCTTTTGAGAGGAAGAAGTAGCTTTCTCCTTGCCACTTACCAAAACGCAGTGTTACAGGGGATGCAATAGATGAAACCTCTCAGAGATAAATCTTCCACTTCTACATAACTGGCATCTGCTGCCCAGGGGATAATTGAATGAGATGTGGGAACAGCAGCAGGGCAAAAGGTGCTAGATTCCAATAAAAAGCTTCCTTCCATGTTGGAGTGTGCTAAAAAGGAGTAATTTCCCAGCAAAGACAAAGTAGAGCAGAAAAGGGATGATGTATCCCTTCAGCTGCTTCTTTTTATTTTTTTTTTGTTTTGTTTCCCTGGGTAGTCTCTTCTCCTTCCAATCTTATCTGAGGACTTACCATTGATATTTTCCCATTCCTCAACACGTCTGTCAGAAGCCTAGGGCACTTGAGTTGGGAAATGGACTTTCTGATATAACCAAATACTTTAATCTTTTTAGCGTTAATTCTCTTTGGGGGTCCCAGTGCACCTGATTTTACAAGGAAGGGAGTGCCTATGAAATTTACCCTGTGAGTGGTAGTGTCTCTGACTTTAACTCATTTCTTGGCAGTTTTTCATTTTTACTACTTTCACATAGAATAACTTGCCTCTTTTCTGATTCCTGAGCTGAATGATATGTTGAGGATGACAGTAAAATTATGTTTTAAAGGAAGGAGTAGGAAAATGTGGCAGTGAATCCCAGAGTGTGTTTAAAGAAATGAGAGCATCACTGCACTGTTAGAAATGAAGGAACTTAAAGCTGATAAATGTAATAATAATTAGCATGACCTTCGTTAAACATGTTATTGTGATGGCAACCAAACTTACTTTTGACATTAAGTGTAATTTGCTTTAAAGAACTGACCTTAGGCACTGTTTTTGCTGCTGTTTTATTAGCAGGAAAGAAATCAACAGCTTCAAATAGTTAATTTTGGTTAAAGATCCTATAAACATGAAGCCATTCCAAATTTCTCTTTGGTCTAGAAATGAAGCTGGATCAGATGTTGATAGCCAGGAATGCAATCCTCCTCCTCTGGAGGAGAGGACAGAGGCATAGAACCCAAGTGGTTCTGAGCTCTGACCTGAGTGCTGTCATGGACTTGGTTGAGATTCTCAAAGGATTTCACAATAGGTGCAGAGCCATGTATTTTAAAAATTGTATCGTTTTAGACAAGTATGTGTCTATTTCCGCAGAGATAAAATTACAGTGATAAACACTCCTGTACTCTGGACAATAATGTAATGTGTATTTGGTTACAGTAAAATGGGAGCAGAAACAACCACGGCAAAATTCAGTTTTGTGTCTCAGTAAGCTGATGCATAATGAAAGTGTGCCTGAGTTTGGTAAATTGTCCCTTTGCCTGCCCTTGCCTGCCTTTGGAGCTTTGCTCCCTGAAGACATCTATGTAAAGGACCCATGGCTAACCAGGAGACCTGTCCTTGAACTCAGTGTTGCTCAGCACAGGCCTGACCTTGTAGTTCCTGTTACGCTGCTGTCACCTTTGTGACTAATTTCTGCAAGCTATTTAGATGGGTATTGTTGTCTCCAAAGAAATTCTTCAGTTTTCCTGGGATGATGCAGTCACAAAGAAATGTTTACAGTAAATTTTGAGTGCTTTGCTTTCACGCCTTCCTTAGAAATGCCCAGAGGAGATAAAGGGGCTCACAGCTGATGCCACCATGCATGTATTCGAAGATTACTTGTACAGTGAGTTCTCCTTTGCACTCCTACTTTAAACATTTCTCTCCACGATGATCCATTTCTGAGGTGTAAAAATTGTGACCCTGTGAGAAACATGACTGCTGAAAGATGTACATTTGACACAGTCTCATGAATCCCAACAAAGACTTTATTTCCTTGAATGACACCTAGTTTAAATAGCAGAAATAGTGCCATTGCCAGATTGTTGTTTATTTGCTGTTTGTACAGTGGGTTTCTGCATCTATGAACTAGAGTGTTTCTGAAGGGCATCTGTCCTCTGTAGGTAGTCCCATGGTCTGAGCCCTGCACCGCCCTGAACCAATGCAATCCTACGGTATCCCACCAGGGTAGGAAGTACAGTTACTGCTATTTTATAGATGAGGCTGAGACCTGGCTATGCTGCAGAATAAAGATGTAATGTGCTATGGTGTTAATTGTACCATGCTCGGAACACTAATAATAACTCGTGCTGGCAAGCACTGTGCAGATTCTCTGTGGGCCTTGGGTGGATGGTGGGTTAAAGGCCGTGCCAGCCGTGTGTGACAGTCTGTGCTGGCTGCCGTGACCGCTACAGTTACGCAGGGGACTTCAAGCAAGCAGGCACTGACCTGCACTGTCATTCAGATACAGCCAAAGTGATGTGCCCAAGGTCACAAAAAGAACCAGTGCTGGGGAAATGAATTGGGCCAGGGAATTGGGAATAATGCTGTTACCTCTGAACCGCTCCCTGAAATCAGAGCTTTCTTTCTAGTGGAAGAATTATTAAATGTTGAGCTAGCATCAGAAGCTGATCAGTAGAAGCCCTCACGGTGTAAGTCAGCTGCTGAAGCCTGGTGTCACCGGGTTGTGGTGGTGTGGTTGAGTACAAATTTGTATCAATGGTTGGATTTCGTTCTTGCTAAAGCTGATCAAAATAGTATTTCTTCAGTAAAATCACAGTGATTAAGCTGAACAGAATTTGATCCCAGGTACAGTTCATATGCATCCAAACTGTCATGGGCTGTGCTGCTCAGGAGCATGATTACTGCTGGGGAGGAACAGTCACTGCGGTGATAGAGGCATCTGGATGCTGCTGAATGGCGTCCTCATGTACTCTAAGGGGGGGAAATGATGACTGCAGAAACTGGTGCACAACAATTTCCAGAATAGTGGTGAGGTGATTTGTAATGAATAAACCCTTTAAAATTAAGCACAGTCAGCTTAAAAGATGCTTTACAAAATGCTGTCCTTTTTCCATCTAAGTGCATAGGCATTAAACCCCCTAGAAATACAGATGAATTTAGCCATTGGGCTAATTTTCAAGGCTTTCATTTTGATAGTTGGAGTAAGTGATTATCCAGTCTCCTTTACTGCAGAGCATTTCTATCTAGAGTGCAGGACGTGTGATTTCCCTGTTCACAGAGCACAAAGCAGACACCTCGCATGGAGAGAAGTGTTTAGTCTGGGTGAGAACTGCTCTTCATGTGCATGCACATGATTTATTTAGAATAGATAACTCCTGCTATCCAGATGATTTCTCTCAGCTTCCTTTCAGACACAGCCAGGGTGGCCTTTGTCAGTTATGTAAGGTCTAGTAAGTGAGGCACATAAGCAGCAGCTTTTAATTTTCATCCCCGTTGGAAAATAAGATGAGCGATTCCACTTACCCCATGAAATAATAGGGTTGTGTTTGGAAAGGCTGCTTCCCAGCTGGGAGGACAAAGCACTGCACACTCTGTGAAGGTGGCAGCTTGAGGGAAATCACAGTGCTTGAGCAGAGCTTTTTATAAAAGGCACATGGCAGGTCAGGTCTCAGAAATAAGGGAGCTACACTTTCAAATTAGTTTTCCTCCCCTTTTGTGTTATTCTGTCTTTGTCCTCGTTTTCCAAGGAAAAATGGATAGAAATTTTAGGATGTCCCCCAGGAAAGGGACAGTTCTCAGGCTACAAAAGGTAGTTGTGCAGAGGCGTAGTCATGCATGGGTGTTTGCTAGGTGGGTTTGGTTTACAATTTATGATCTTTTATATCTCAAACATATGTTTAGTAAAATTCTGGGTGTCTAAAAAACAGAGTACAACTATAAACCTGACTTTAAAGGCCCTCTGAAAATTAAGACTGAAAATGAGATTCTAAGTTGAGATTATGAAACTGATTCTGCATTCCTTCAAGGATAATATAACTGCATAACATTTGGGTCTTTAAAAAAAAACAGACATGTTATATTTATCTTTAAATATTAGTTGAGGACTTTTTCCTTACCATCCTAGAGTTTGTAGAGACATTTGTGCCTCTGTCAAAGCAGATGGAAACGGTAGCACTGTATCTCTTACTTTTATTCATCCTGTCCATAGCAATATAAGCAACAAAGCAAACCTGAGAAACGGTTCGGAATGTGTCAAATTGGAGGGGAGGGCATGGGGGTGAAGAACTTGCCTAGTATATTCTTCATGATGGCCCCAAACTGTTGTGCTAATTGCCCTTATTCAGCTTCCCCTCAGACAAGCAATTGGAGCTGAGCATAAACCTCTACACAAGCCTAAAACTTGTTTTTCCATATGCGTTGTAGTTTACATCTACATGGCCATATCTCGTATCTCAAGTAACTATTGGACTTGTGCAATATACAGCCTTAGATATATTCCTGTATTGTGGACAACAAGAAGGAAGCAAAACAGTAATAATGATTCTTATTTTTTTTATAGCACTTAGTATGTACTGTTTGCAAAGGGCTGTAAGAGGAGAGCCTGCATTACTTTACTAAGGGGAGGTCAGAGGTGGGAAGAAGTTAAAGTGATTTGGACAAAGTCTGTTGGTGGGGCCTTCAACTGGCAGCCATGGTTACCCTGTTTTTAAACAGATTTTATCATCCTTGTCCAAAAAGGCATTGTACTGTAACAAATACGACATTATAGTCCCCCCAAATTTCAATAGACTATTTGTATATGTGCAGAATCAGAAAAAAGGCAGATTTTAGAAGACTAAAATCTGGTGTGTGGAGCACATCTTATATTCCTGTAATGTTATAACAAAACAAAGCAAATGTTCCCCAAATGACCCCGAGGCATGGCCCCTTCACTGCTCTCCTGAGCCATATCAAACTGTTGTTTAGACTTTACTGGAGAGGAGAATAAGTATGGATGTTACAGCTACACTTTTTTAACAAGTCTGTTCCATGTAAAACCTTGAACGCCGCAGTGTGGTTGCTCAGGTTGAGAGGTCTCTCTCTCTTCTCCTCTGACCCTTCACCCGAAGTCAAGGAGAAAGGTTTTATGCAAGAAGGTGGGAGGAAGAAAAGAAGAATATTTAACTATAATCTGCCTCTGGCTAGTCGTTCTATTTAAAACTTCAATGCACCCAAACAGACAAACCTGGCAGACCATGCAATCTGAAAGCAGAACTGGTTCAGCACATGCATAAGCATCCCAGGTTGCTCTCTGCAGGTCCATTGGACACCACATTCCCCTGCATCCCTCGCCACCCCGCTCTCTCCCACATCAGATTCTCTAGACTCCATCACCTCTGGAGAGGCATACTCCCTGATACACATTTTAATGCAATGTGCTGGTGCTGGACTCCATATTGCTGCAGACTAAATGTGGATTCACTGTAATTTTTGTTTGCTGTTATGTTACTTGTTTCCTGCTGTTATCTTGACTCCTTTCCTGCTCCATTCTTTTCCACTTGTTTCAAGCCAAAGGCGATTGTATGTTTGTAATTTGTCTTCTGTAACACCTTCCTTACGCTTTATCTCCCAAAGAAGTCATGAGAAAAAGACCTTGACTGATAAGTACGTGCGTTTTGCACCTGATTTGCCCTGCCCTTGGAAGAGGAATTAGGCAGGGGATAACTTTTCTTCTGTTTCACCAAAGCTGGTATGAAGATGTCCTGTCCTTTTGTCCTTTTCTGAAGGGAAAGTGGAGATAGAGAGGAGTAGGGTCTGTGCATTACTATTTTCGATTGCGTGCCATTGCAATAAATCTTAATGAAGACTGAGAGACTGATCTGACAACAGCTTTCTAGCCCTGCTCTGGGTTCTTCCCCCTTATAATTAGCCAGAAGTGTCCTTACTTGGCAGGTTGGTGGGAGGCAACAGTTTCCAATGGAGTCCTGTGCTGTCCAGCCCAAGGAGAGAAAGCCATCTTCCCCCCTCCATTCAGTCCCAAATCGATCTTTTTCTGTGCAGATGGAAAGACAATGACAGTAATGGACTTTCCCCAGGGATGTTTATTTTATTTGCAATTATAATTAGAAGCACTAATATGTTTAATCTGCCTGATAATGTATGGAAAGGCTCTTTGATTTCTTTTTTTTTCTCTGTTAAGTCTCTGCTGTCAGAAATGTAAAACTCCCATGCTCTCTGCTGTTTCATGTTACATACATCAGCTACTCTTTAAAATGGGGCTTAACAATTTTCTGTTGCCAGTGAATACCATTATCCCTTTTTGTCGAAAGCCTGTTGTTCTGTTAATCTAAGTCTTGTTGTTCTTTCCATTATGAAGAGATCATGGTCAGGATCTCCTTTGTAAGTAAACAAAGTTGGATAAAAACCATTTAAACTTTCACTGAAACAAACAAGAGACTGTTTCTGCCAAGACAGATGTGGATTTTCAAAGAAGGTACTGGATAATGTCAGAAACGCTGACAAGCAATACATCTTGGTTTGAAGTTTCAGGCCCCTTGAGCCCAGCTGATCTTCAGAGGGACCATACCACTGGGTACCCTGTGCTAAGCAGCTGTACGTTGCCTTTGCAGGCCTGTGAGTGAAGGAACAAGCTTCCAGTGAGCCCATCCCTGCTGGCAGCCACTGTCAGCTTGTCATGTAGCATGCTGGGGTAGCTTTCCACCAGTCCATGCCTGCTACCTGATGTCTGCCTGAGGCTCAGCTGGGCTGGTCCCTGTGCAGGAGGGGAGCAGAGCCTGCATCACCAAGCAAGGTGACGCCCAGCATGTTGAGGGGTCTCAGGGTATACCTTGAAGAAGCATAGCTGGCTGTATTCTTCCCTACTAAGAGCCTCATGGCAGTGGGTACTCACCCTCTTTACCAAATCTGAGTTTTTGTACGACAGGGAGAGTAAAAGGGTGTAGTCTACGTGCTTTAGTAGAACATTTGCTGATGGATGCTTTGGATGGGTGGTGTTCTTATGCCTTCCTACTGCTGGCTTTGCATGCCTGCACTCTGCTGGCCCTGAGCCTCACACAGCTCGTTCGGCTTTGCCCATCAGGCTTCTTCTCAGTAAGAATTGATTGTGATGTGAGTAAGACATTAGGCTAAAGGCAGCCTGTTTTGGTATTGATTCTTCCTGTGAGTCCATCGCCAGACCTTGAACCTGCCACAGCACATGGCTCCCTTTCACCTGGGCCAGCACACACCAGAGCTGCATGTTCAGCAATAGCCTCTATTATTACCTGGCTCACAGAAGAAGCTATAAGAACAAGGAAATCTGGTAGATTGTCCTGCAGTTCAGAGGCATGCTGGCAGTGTTTTTTTGTTTTGTTCTTAAGACAGTTATAAATCATCGTCCCAATAATAGGTGCACTTACTTGAAATATGAAATCTCCTGTGGTCTAATTTTCTTTCATTCTGCATGTCATGAAAAATAAATAAAGCTTTGTGAAGTACGTGCTGTGGTATGACTTAGAATTCGATGTCCTTCTGCAGCTAAGGTGCTTTCACTGTAAATGAGTCCATGAGTATTTCACAATTAGCTATTGTTATGCATCATCCAGGTTTCACCACCTCTCCTTTGAGAGTTTTGATTTGGCTAGAACAAGAAACATCACGTGCCAGAAATGTCTGGAACAGTTACTTTTAACAATCTCCCTCAGCTTTTGGCACCTCTATCGTGTCCTGTTTGTGTCTTTAATATGTGTAGATAAATGCTCATGTACCAGAGGTAAGACTAGGCATGCAAAGCATCCATTATAAGCAGCGCCTGATTTTTTCTGTTCATGGGAGTCCTTCCAAATAGGCTGTGTGCTAGTTAAGCTATCATAACTCCTACTGCTAGGAATTTTTTTCTTTTATCCTCATTGCATAAATACAGTAATTGCTCGCACTTCTTTGTCTATGCTTGCATTAAAATAAGTTCTCGCATTTTTTGAGTAATATTGGTTCTATTGGGCCTGATACTGGGATATGCCAAAAAGTCTCTAATCTTACTTGTGTTTTACTGAAAATTGATAGTGATTAACCTCTTGAAGAAGCTTTTTAGAGTATCAGGGGGAATCAAGCTGTTAAAATAGGATTGTAGATAGGCCTTTTAGACCCTTGACTGGATCCCTAGCTGAGCTTTGCACTGTGTCATGCTAAGCGAATTCAATACTGCTTGGCTTTTCTAAAGAGAGGTTTAAGAGTAAGGAGGCACTGTTATTTCTTTCCCCAAATATATGCTCAGACTACACCTTCCATTTGTTCCAGAAACGTAGCCCTCCTGAATTGTGTGTAAGTTCACCTCTATTATTTAGGAAGAGAAATGCTGTATGTTATATCAAGACTCTGCTAAAATAACATCCAAGCTAAACATTAAAAATGTAGGAAATGGGAGATTTATGGTTAATTCAACTGCTTTTATACCTATGTTGAGATGACCTCTCTAATTACTGGATCACATAAAGATTCTTTAAAGCCTTTTCACTGCATATAATTATTTTATGATTTGTCTCCTCTCATACAAGACTGTGCATTTACTTGCTTGTGAAGTGATGCAGTAGGCAGGTGAAGTGTAGGAAAAGATCTCTATTAAGCACGACAGTTGGCTGTGTGCTGAAGTATATGCACATGCTCAGGCATTGCAGAGTGAGCGTTCTCTACCCAGTTGCACTCTGCCCTCAACAAGGATTTCTGTGCCTAGTTTTGACCATTATTGTATGTGGCATATGCTAAACTAGTAGTCAGTAAGCGTTGATACTATTATTGTACTGTCATAGGCTTTGAAAAAATTTCAAGCAAAATGGACCCACTTAGTACTATATTTTTCATTTCTATTGGCAGTTTTAATAAATGCCTACTATATCTAAAGAAGCTGTGCTAAGTGTTAAAGATTTCCACATTAAGTGCTCCAAATACAGGAAATGGCAGAATGAGGGCTGCCTGTGCATCCTGGCCTTTCCAGACCTCATTTCTCTTTCCAGAGAGTGGGTCAAGCAATATCCAGAGGTCTGCTTGTAGCCAGTAATATGTGACTCCAGTACAGTTTAATAACTCCTTTACCACTTGCTCATTCCCTCCTCCTTTCTGTAGTAAGTGCAAAAATATTTCTCAGGGATCAGAGCAATGAACAAAGTTAATCCAATAATTGTGGTAATTTATGAGTTGGTGATCGATAGCAGAAGATGTAATTATTCTTTTTCAACCTTAGCTAGCTCACTGCAATCAAATATGATTGCATGTTAAGTTGAGTTGTTGTTAAATGAATCGTATGCTGAGCACAATGTGCTAGCCTCATGGCACCATGGTCCTCACTGGCATCACATCAGGGATTATATCAGATCCTTATCTTGTTTATCAAAGGTTTTAATCCTATAAACATTTGTGAAGATTTTAAAATTTACTGGCAGAAAAAATCCATGTCTGAGGATTGCAGCAACCTGAGATGAAGGGACTTCAGTGGCCTTCAGTCCGTACAACCATCTGTTGTTGCTGTTTTCATCCTGGGTTATGTTTATGCTTGCCATCTTTGTGCTTCTACATGGTTTGAGTCCAAAATTTTTTCAACATAAACTCCCTTCAGACAAAGCCTATGAATGATATGACCTTTGCTTGCCAACACAAGAGATGGTGTGAGTTAATTCACAGTCCTATTTTCTATAGTAGCCTCCTATCCAGGTACTTTTCTAGGGTGTCCTTAACATCAATAGATAATGGAATCTAGGTTGTAGGGATCCTATGTGTCCTCACACAACCCCTGTGTGATTTAGTCTACACATCATTGCTACTTACCCACAATCACCTTGACACAAGACCCACTTACTGATGCATACACAGTGTAAATTGGTGCATGTGTGCATGTTTACATATCCATCTGTTTTTGTTTCAGAGGGCTGCCCCCTTTAATCAATATTTGATTCACACCATCAAAATGAACCTAGAAACTGTGGTGCCACAGGGGAATAGTTAGCCAGGAAAATTCACCAGGGATCTAGTTATCTTTTAATGTAATTGCAATAAAGACCACAATAGTAGAAGTGGCTCTAATTTGCCTTTGTAAGATTTACCTTAGGAAAACTAGTGGGAGGAAACCAAGCTAAAAGCTGCCTCGGGCAAAGGGCTTAAAAATCCTGGAGAGAGTTCCTTAGCCCCATAAAAAGTGACAAATGTACAAATCTGCATTAATCCTCCCCACTGCCTCCAGAACAGAAACCACCATCCTGTAAAGTCAGGTTGCCAGGCATAGGTGGTCTATTTGTTTGAGGCAGAGGTAGAAGAGCAAAAAGGAGTGCTAGGAGGAATCCCAGCCAAGATAGCCATTCCTAGAAAGGGATGTGACCCTGGATGAGAAGAGAGGGGTATGAAAATCTTACTGATGGTCATCAAGGGTGAGACCTCTAGTATGAGGGAAAATGTACTGGGTGCTACCTCAAGGACAACCTGAGGACCTAGGAGACTGGGATAGAGGCAAGAGGATGATCCACTTCTCCTGTGGTCAGCCAGGGTGCAGTTTCTGTTCTCAGCCTCGAAGTTAATGCAAGCACTCACAGACTCTCCTCTGAAATACCTAGTACTGGTGTTCTGTCCTGCACAGCTCGGACACCTCTGATTCAGTGGCTGGTTGGACTGCAAAACATCTCCTGGAGTTGAATGCTAAAATTTACGCTGCCTCCACTCAACCTTGTCGAAAAAAACAGTAGGTATATTTTGACAACCAACTCTGTGCTTGGGCTCATTTGCCTGCTTTCCCTTTACCCCATGGAGAGTTTCCATGTGTGTTTGTGTTTAAAAAAATCCACATTGTTTTCTGTCAATTGGAGTCTCTACTGTGCTTCTAAAGCGCTATCTAGATACTATTTATTTTATTTATTTTATTTGCAAATTAATTGCTTTGGTTGTGATTGTGTTAAGGTGGAAACCACTCAAAAAGAAAGAAGGGTCCATCTGCTGTATCTGAAGGTGCTAATAAAGTGTCAAATGTTCTCATAATCCCATTAGAACACTAGTTGCCTAAAGACTCACATGTAGGTTGGTCAGTCTTTTTCTCTCAGCCATGTTGTGATGCATGTGCTTCCAGGTGCTGCTAAACCATTGTCTCAATCCTGCTCCTGATTCAAAAAGTAGTAGTAAATCCTCAGCCTCTTCCTTCCAGATGCCACCAAAGCAAACTCCAGCATTAGAACATTGGTGCTGTTGCCACAGTAACAGCTGAACACATTGTACAGTGTGCCACTTGGGCTCCAGCCTTATTGCTGCACATCCCACCACCACCCTGCCACTGGTTCAAGGTGTGAGTCATCTCTTGCCACATGCTGCTTTTAGGTGGAAGTCAATGAGAAGCCAAAACTGGAACAATATCCTCTGGATGAGTCCAAATATAAGGGCAGGCAGGTTAACTAGGGGCCGAGCAACAAGTCTGTGAAGACTGTGTGTGACACAGGCCGCCAGCTCTTCCTCATGAATAACCGCGGTCTGGACCAGGATGTTCCAGAAAACGCATCGTTCTGACTTGAGCTTTTTGAAGACCTGGTTATGAGTGTACAGTGAGGATCAGGATATGGTTATGCTAACCATTGCAGCAGAGGGTTAGCCATGTTCCACAGAATGACACCAGGCATCAATACCCTTTGGTAACTGGGTCCATTAAAAAGGAAGTAAAGTCCTTTCTTGTTCAGGCATGACCATGTTGTGTTTGAGTAGTGTGTATACTTGAAAGATAATCCTACGATTGCTTTTCAGAATCTACTTAAAACAGTATAAATGCTTTCAGAGCCAGGTCAAATTCTCAAATGCATAAAAAGGAGTTTTAGTAACATAGCCAGCATGTTTCCCAAGATCTTAGACCCTTACATAGACAGGACTGTGTATTTAGTTTTCCTGAAAGCTTCCCAAAAGCCATTACAACAGCAAAGGGTAAGGCCCTGGAACTGGTTTTGTTTTCTTTTATGTACACATGGGTTGTGGCGATAGCACGTGTGCTTGTGTATGCGTATTAGGAGTAAAATACTGCATTTGCCAGTATGCTTCTCTAGATCCTCTGGTGTCCTTTGTCTCAGGCTCTGGGAACACAATGTGAGCTTGGTGCTTTAGGGCTGATTTTCACATACTTCATGTAGAGCACCTGTAGATCTGGTGCTGTGAAGCAAACTTAAACTACTCTGTGATGCAAATAGGTCTCATTTTGGGTTTGGAAAAAATAGGTTTGGAAAGATTACTCCCAAGAGTTTCTCAATTAATGTAAATACTTCACCCTCTGTGCTGGCAGGAGACCCAGTTTTAGCTATTTATGGAGCTGAGGAAACTTTTGATGTTGGCATCTGTACTATAAAAATAGGTCACTAAACTACCCTTTGCTATGGCTTTTGAGCTGATTCAAGATTGCTTTAACTGATGATGTCTAGATAAAGAACTTGATGTCCTCTAACAACATACTTTGATTAAGAGAGCACTTTTTCTCTTCCTATATTTAACATGATATGTAATAATAATTTAGATATCCCATCTACTATATTCCATGTAAGCTAATACAAGAAATAACATGCCTTTATAATGGAAAAGTAAAAAGAGATTTTTCATCTGAGAACCGTGCTCTACTACCTTTTCTTTTAGGTAGCAGGGTAAGCTACTGTTGCATATGCACTATCTAAAGGAGAACCATTCTGATTATATTGTCTTCTACTAACGTGAGGTGCGTTTCCAAACACATCTCCTTCCAATGCAAATTGCAGAATTAGAAGCTCAGGCAGGAATTTGTGGGACAAGGCTGCAACTGAACTTCTATAGAAAGCTGCAGTGAGTGGATTTTTTTATTTCCACACAAAGTTAGAAGTTGGGAAACTTCCCTTTCTGTTAGTCATTGTTGTTTATATTACATTACTGAAATAGAATTAACTGTAGTATGCATAATATTGTGCTAGCACCTTGGCTAAATCAGTTATAGACCAATGTGCTTTCATACCAGAGGCTGTACAAGAAATGCACAGAAGGAAGTATGCAAATCTTTGCTTTTTCAAGAGCCTTAGGTGCATATATCCTAAGCTTCCACTAAAACTATTGCATCAGAGACCAAAGTGAATTGGCACAACGTTAAATAAACGTATCTTATTATTTATTATTGTTATTTTTTAACACTGCTTTTCTTTAATTTGTGAGTCCAGCATTCCAGTTTTAACACACAGTCATCAGAAAGGCAAATGACACCATAACTTTTGAGTCTCCAAATACTTATGAGTATAGATTACCTTCCTAGTGAATTCTTGGTTGTGTTTCGGTGTTTTTTTTTTTTTTTAGTGGGGGGAAGGGGATGTGTGCTGTCTTCATCTTCTGCTGTCCCTGTTCCAGTTATCTTCTTGAACACACAATGGGGTTTAACTGGCTTTTATTGAACACAGGCTTGCGTCAGTCAGCCCTTCCATAAGGAGGAAGAGTCAATCTGTTGATACAGATAAGCAAAACTAGCTCAGCTTTTACCACATTATGTAAATAAATAGCAGATTTGTGGAGCTGCCTGAAGAAAGATTATTTGTATTTAATTGAATAATATCTAATGTCTGTATTCCAGAAAAATCTGATCTGTACTAAAGTCTGATCCAGACTCCAGTGATGCTGCACTTAGATCCCCAGCAAAACCCACAGCTGACAATTTTATGATTTCATCCTATTCTGACTCTTTATTGTTTGATTCAGCAATCAAATTTAGCCCATATGGGGATCATATATAATAAACTTTTTTATAAAAAAAAATAAAAAAGTAGGATTTGTGTAGTTTCCACATATGTTGGCAAAAATGAATTAAAAATTTGTTTCTATATTTCTGACCACCACCTTACCCACTTTCCAGATGTTGGACATGCTCCAGTCAAGAAACAAAACTCACTCAGCAACATCTTAAGCAATCACAACACAAACAGAACCATCCTAGTTCTGCAAATCAAACTCTCATCCATACAGTTCACAAGTATCTGTACTCCAAGATGTCTGAGTTGAGAACAATTGGACAAATAAATTCAAATAGACACACTAAAATTTCTGTTTGCAGTCATTATGTGATTAAAAAAAATATAGTTATTGAAAAATATATTTGTTCTTATTGTTCAGGCAACATTTGTAGCCTACATGATAATTTTCTATTTGCTCTGCTTATTTTGTTGTGCATAGAAGACAACAGCAGTTTATATTCATTTGCTGTTCTTTAAAGTGGGATGCAATGTTTAGAAATGTGTGTGGGTGTGTAGGTATATGAGGATTTTTAATATATATGTACATGCATGCACACATGCAATTCTTTGTATTTTCTTGTAAGCTTCGAGAGGAGATGCTATCTGCTGCTGCTGTTTTCTTTTTATCTCAAGAACAGTACCACTGATATTTTCACATACTGCTCTACATTGTACTCCTTTGTCTTTCCATTTCGTGTAGATAGCTCGAAGTCTCAAAGCCTGGCAAAGATTCTATTCATGTGGGAAAAAAATTATAATGAAGGATAAGAGAGTATTTTAAAAAGGAAACAAAAATAATTACTCAGATGAAACCAACAGAGGCTAACAACTTAGCTTGCACTGCTTGTTGCACATAGTAATTTATCACAGGCATCCATCGGACCAGTTCAGTCAAGCTCCTGAAAAAAAAATCCCCAATTTTTTGTAGTTTCAACTGGATTAACATTTTCAGTTGCCAGGGAAAAAAGATACTACTTTAAACTGAGAGTGGATAAAAGTGCATAATTAACCTGAATAAAACTGTACTAGCATGGGTTGATGGATGCCCTAAGCTAGTGAATTTAACAACTGGTTTTATTTTGTTAGACTTTTTCCTATGGTGTATACTTGGTTATTAATAGTTAATGGCACACATAGGCCTAAGACAAATAGCTTTGCATGGACCAGTTGGTCTGATTTTGAAATGTTGGCTTCCTCATGCAATATTCATGTTTAACTTCCAGATACGAGCATCAACAAATGTGAAAGTAAAAAGGATGTGTAGGAATACACAGTAGTTGCTGTTAACACTGATGCTTGCCAAGATATCTTTTCCCAGTTTTTCATTTGTTTTCCTGTTGTAAGTGGCAGGGAAGTGGCTGAGGTATCCAGGATACCACTCAATGATAGCAGGAAGAAGAGGAAAGCTATCTTTTGAAATAGTAAGCACTGCAACAAAATATGAGTTTGTCAGGCTCCTGGGCCAAGTATTTGTACTTGACTGTTAGGTTTTGAGTTGGTAGTGTGGATTCATGTATTGATTTTTTTTAAATGTTCATCAAAGGCTGAAGGATAATACAGGCAGTGTTGTAAGCATGCATCCAGATAGTAACTTCATACATAACTGTTATTTAACATTTACATTGTGGTAGGAACTGCAGGTTGATCGAGGGTGCCATCACAGATAGATCAAAGCTGTCAGTCCAAGTGCTACAGATTGTTCCTTGTAAAATAGTCTGATCAGAGGACAAAGCCTGGGTAGTGTGTGGCATTAGGTTTAGTGTAGCACGTGACAGTGCCCCCTTACAGGCCCCTTTAACATTTCTTTGGTTACACAAAATCCCCCACCATTAAATAAAGCCTCTGGTTTTTTTTCTCTGATAAAGGATAACAAGTGTGAATGGCTGTTTGTTAATAATTGTTTTCTGGAAAGGCTCCTTGCCAATGTCATGCCCTTTCAATGATCTGTTGTAAGTTGTTGTGACTCACAGTTTTCTAAGCCTGCTCCTGCTGATACACTGTGAAGAACTTCTGGAAATAAGCGTGACTCATCCTTAGCTAAGTAGGTCCCAGTGAGGCTATGAGAGGAAGATGAATGTATCTGCAAAATTTTTAAAGTGCTGTGAGATTCTTTTGGCCTAAGGAAAAGACCTGTACCCTGTAACATGTCCCAGGTCTTCCCAGAAGAGTTTCTTCAGGTTTTCATGTAGTTGCTCCTAGGGAGATAGGAATGTCACATCCTAACCTCTGGATCACTAGGTCATACCTTCTGCCTCATTTCAAGGTATTATAGAAGGGGTTTATGAAGAAACACTGTGTTTTGAAAAATGAACTTGGACTGGGCGTATAAGCTGCTGGAACAGATTTCGTTGAATTGGTAATCCTTGAGTATTGAAGGAGCTATGGTAGAAAAAAATTCGACATGAGCAGTGATAAACACCATAATACTTCTAGAGTTTCATCCAAAGTCTACAGAGTTCAACAGAGGTTGCTTTGGTAGCAGTGCATTTTGACTCAGATCTGTTTTTCAAAATTCAGTTAGAATTTTTCTTCATAGTCCAAATGGTGACAGGAACAGCCTTGTCACTGACTGCTTGGAACATTAGCTCTGTCCTGGAAGGAGTACTCTGGGCGTTCCTGCTTATTCAGAGGAGAAGCAAAGGTCTGTAGCAGTTGTCAGCTTCTGTGTTGCACCCAACAGGTGGCTGCCTTTCATCTGTAAGGTTTTTTTTCTGAGTAGATGTAAATCTGCAAATACACAATGCGTGTAAAATGCCTGTGTATCCCTTAGGGAAAAACATGCTTGCGTTCACATCATCAGTGAGAACTGGCTGAGCACCAAGTCCACCATAACTAAACTGCTCGCTCTTTGGGCTACCGGTTGTCCTTCCTTCTGTATTTCTGTGTAGTCAGTTTAGTAGAAAAAATATTTTGGTTGATTGCAAAAAGGAAGAAAAATTCTCAGGTATATGACCTCGTATTGTGAGAGTATCTTGGAGCTTAGGTCAGTAGCCAAGATCTCAAGCTGGACGAAGCCAAAATAAAATCTGGTCTGTGCCTCAAGAATCTCTTATTTTTAGGTATAGATCAAATAATAGTATGGATGGATAAATTTAAATACAGTAGAAAATGACACATTTTGGTGATATGAAAGGAAAGCAAAACTGCAAATACTCCTTCAATTCCCTAAATGCAATAAATCCCACAGGTCGGAACCACTGATATTATCTCCGAATGTAGTACAGCTGCAGCCAGCAAATAACGATTCATAAAAATCTTGTGTTAGAAAAAACTTCTAATCTGGGCCCCTGTTTGCTCTGCTCTTGGGTCAGCCTCCATCAGAGATGTCGTACACAAAACCATTCACCCACAGCCTGTGTTCAGAAAGCAGCACTCCCACAGTTTTCCAGAGAGCATGGGATAAATGAGAGATAACCACTGAAGTGCTAACACTAATAACAGCAGGTACAGCTGATTAAGAACACTGTGGCATTTACTATTAGCACCTTAAAAGTAAAAAACTCAAGTGTGCATTGAGCAAAGTGTAAGACCCCTTGTGTCAGACATCTGAACGTGAGAACCATATCTTGGTTATGCTGTGGACACATCAATCTTTGTCCTCAATTTGTATATTGTTTCTGAGATGATGATGGAAAACAGAATAGTAGATTTTGATCTCTTTGGTTGGCATAATAAAAGCAATATCTTTGCTAAGAGCCTAGATTATTTTTATTGGTGTGTTAGTGAGCTAGGAAAAGAATGTTGGGGAAGAAAAAAGAAGAAAAAAGAAGAAAAAAAAAGAATAAATAGGTTGACCAGTACTTAAAATAGTTGCAAATGTGTACTCCTGAAGAGAATGACTCTTATTATTTCTGGATAGCTTACTGATTTGCTGTTAGGTGGGAAAGGTTGTACATAACCAACAGAGTAACAGAACAGGTTTATTAATAAAGACAAGGACAGTAGCTGGTAGTAAAAATGTGGCTGCACAGGAAACCTGGCGGTACTGGAACAGAACACGATCCTCCAGCATCTCACCCAAACTGTAGCTGCACAGAATCCTGCATGATTCTACCAAGTGCAACAGTTTCATACATTTTGATTCACCAAAAGCATTTGAAAGCAAACCAACAACAGAAAATGTTGTTAGCAGAGAGTGTTTTGTGAAAGACGTGCATCTGGTTCTGTCTTTAGGATCCCCAATTACATACCATGGCAATAGTGAGCTATCCTTGGCAAAAAAATTAATTTCTTTTCTAAGAAACCCCCTCCTCCCAAATACTTCTAAGAACTGTCTAATATCATCATTAGCTTTTAAGGAAACACAAAGCTCTCAGTCAGCATTCCTTGCACAGATGATTCAGGTCCCTGGAGATGAGTTGGTTTCACTTTTGTTCTTTCTTCATGTTTGGTGTTCAAAAAACAGAGAATTCATGTGACTTCCTAGTCCAGGCAGTTTTGTGGAGATCTGCCAGTCCTTGTTTCATTCCTGACTTGATCCGTTGTTATTTCAGTGTTGGACTCCCCCCTGCATATAGAACAATTGTCACCTACACAGACACTAGGGATCCTGTGCTAGGAGAGAACAGGTGACCAGAATGGACTTTGTCTGGGAACCTTATGAAAATATAAACTAGAATGACCCACTCTACTGCCTTCCTGATTTAAGAATTGAGAGGTTTTGCATGCTATTCTTTGAAGAACTTTATGTTTGTGAAGGCCAGGTCTATAAGAAATGAAACTTTCATGTTATGTATCCAAATCCAGAGTTTAGATGGCTCTCATTTGTAAAATACTCAAAATGTTGAGTGCTCAACAGCCTCTACGTGTCAAATCAGATAATAACGTTATCCTATAACTTACACTGAAGAGAGGAGAAGGCACAGTTAAAGCATGAGTGCAGGCTTAACTTTAGCACTTTCCGATATTGCTGTGCTTAGTCATGCAGTATAATGGTCTGAGCAAGCATTTGTGGTTTTATTATTATTACTTTATAAATTCACTGTATATATAGAGATATTAACACAAATTAATCCTGTATTAAAAAAATAAAGGGAATAAGCTGAAGGTAATTATCAAACAATGAATATAGAGGAGTATTTTGGTTTTGATTTTAGCAACCTGTGGATGAGCCAATTTGAAAAAAAATAAAGCCTTGCGTTTGGATTTGATTTTTTTCTTTGAAAGCTAAGTTGATTTCTGTTTACATATAATTTTTTTTATAATGAAAACCTGGTACTGAAGGGAGAAGCCAATAATTTCTTCTTTTCTTTGGCTGCACCTGCAAAATGCTGCAGATGAATGTATTTGCAGCTATGAATTTTACAGATACAGCTGTTTTGAGATATAATCAGCTTAAGCGGAACTATTTTCTGAAGTGCAAGGTATGTAATTGATGCAGTTTTATCCAGATAAAAGTGTAATCAAAAAGCAATTTGTTTATAATTTCAAATATTCCTTAGAAAATAATTAATCTATGTAATTTAGGATTTAGTTAAGCTCATTAGTGTATTTGCTTTTTTAAAAGGAAAAAGAAACAAGTAAAACCCACCATCAAGAACACATCTCCTAGGCCTGAGCTGTTACAGTCTCTCATACTTGGAAGCTCCAGGTTGAGGTAGTTTTAAATGACATCCCTTTGCACTCCTTCTTTTCTTACATTTTGTTTATTCTTAAAATATGTACAGCTGCGAGATTGGTTTTGCTTTGATATAAGGCATAAAATATCCCCCTTGTGGAGGTTAGCTTTGAGATGGAGTCTAAATCTGAGGATATCCTTTAGTGATGGTGGTAATGGTCTTTATTTCACTTAATTAAGTTTACTTTAATCCTTAAAGACTGGTAGTAACACTTAACCAATACAATATTCCCTGGTGCTGTACTTTAGTGTATTGTAAAACTCACCTCTCCACTGCCATACCTAAATGAGGACTTTTCCTTGGGACACAGCTGCAGGAGGTCTTGCCATTGGTATGCATTGAGGAGACCCTGGAAGCTAATTTTTGTTTTTCACACGTCCTCTGGTTTGAGCACATCAGGTTGCTGGGTGTTACAACAGCATTCATATTGGCACACACACACAGAAGTTTGGTGGATTTGTGAACACTGGCATGAAACATCAGTCACAGGGAAACTGGGGCTGCCAGAGCAGACCTAAAATGATTAACTGATTTTTTTTTTTTTCTAATGCCTGCAGACCACTTGGATTCTGAGGTATTTTAAAGCATTGCAGACATTTCCAGCTACTTTCAGATCCTTCTACCTGAGCACAGAGCGGCACAGCTAAAGTCCGGATGTGCTGCCCCATTCAGTGCTTCTCTCCTTCTTGGGGAGCCAAGTGAAGTCACAGGAGACAATACAGAGCTCGTCAGCTATGTAGGCAGGTAGGGCTGTGGGAAAGCCATGCCAGAAGCACTATTGGCTAGAAAAGGGATTACAGTTGAACTTGAAATGTTTTGTGAAATGATGTCAATGGTGCAGAAGTCAGTTATAGAAGAAAAATCTTATACTCGTCCTGTGTTGATATATTCTACGGACTCATTTTCAGTATTAAATATTCCTCTTTTGAGGAAAAGGCTTTGAAAGGACTTCTTTCTATAATCTTCAATCTTCAGTCCACACAAAGTCAAGAAAAGTCACTCAGAGAATTACAGGTTACCTCCTGTTCAGTTGAAACAGTTTCTGGTGTTTATTATCTCAAGAACTTTTCCTGGATGGAATTCCTAGCCTTTTCATACCTCTAATCTCAAACCCCAAGGCCCTCACCTTGGGTGTGAACTCCAGTCCTACAAGACAAATATAGATGACAACAGTGGAGTGTCATCAGCAGGAACACTTGAGAAATTACACAAGCTCCAACACTAACAAAACTTGGTCACATTTGGGTTTTAACTTCTTCGTGCAGTAGAGTTTGCTACCTGAGAAGGTAAAACTTCCTTGAATGTTTCTTTGGGGCTGGCAGGGGTTGACCAGCCTGTCTCCCATGTGTACTCTCCAGTATTTACTAAGGAACAAGCTAGAGCAGCTGCATTTTTTTCATGTGTAATAACGTAAATAAGATCTCTATCCTTTAGCCAACCAATTATTTTGGGCAAAATTGTAGGAATTTGGGCCACTTTTGAGACTAGTAATCCTCTGTCAGGTTTCACTGTTTCTTAGCAAAAGACTTAAAAGATATTGATCGAGGGATACAAGCAGAAATGCATGCAGACAGAGGGTGTAACTGTACAAAGCTTGTTCCTGTAAGACTCCAGGTTGACAGAAAAACCACAACAACCAAAACTCCCTCACCCGTGGTCAGGGAGACATGGTGCAGCAGCTTGCTCTTTGTGTCAATGGAGCTGTGACTCTAATCCACTGCTGATGCTCCAGCAGTACTGGACTATTTCCAGTTTAAAAGGAAGCAAGCTTTGAGTCTGTCCAGGTTAGACTGTTGTCTTAAGCCAGCTAAATCACGTCAGTGGACCTTAAACCAGAAAGAGTTTTAGTCCTACACTAGGTAAAAGCCACAGGGTTGTTTTTTTTTTTTTTTTTTTGCTATCCATTATTTAGATTAGGTTTTCATAAACGGAAGTCATGCTGAACAGCTTTTCTAGGTGTTTTGTATTAAGGCTGAAGTGGTAAAATATATCTATTAAAAAAGAAAAGGAAATAAAAAAAAGAAAAAGAAAAAATAGCTTGAGTGCTTTTGTTATTAGCCAGTCTCCAGGCAACTCCTGGCTGCAGGCAAAGCTAAATTAAATTCTGTAGTAGCAGACTGATATATATACACACCTTAGGATCTATTTTTAACACATGTATATCTACTATACTTCAGATCTGACAGCTTTATTTGAATCCAGGCTATTCATTGGGAATAAGCAGCTAATAAATTTATCTCATGAATATCAAATATGCAATTAGTCACAGAGCACTTGATATTCCAGCCATTACCCACCAATGTAGTCTCCACGCTGCCAGCGACTCCAGTAAATTGAGTCCCATTCACTACCTGACCTGCCATAGAAAGAAAGACATAAATGGGTTTGCCATATGCTCTTTAATTTTGTACTTATAATTCTTTCTTTCTCTGCTGTGTGCCTGTGCGTGTGTGTGTGCAGTTCGCTAATGGGTTCTCTTTGGTCATAACAATGCATACAAAGTGAAAGTGTGTTTAGAAGATTAAATAATATTGTAATTTCAAAACCATGATATTAATATTTCTGTCCAAAGATAATTCTAAAGAAACACACAGGCGTGTATTTCTCCATGTACACTGTTGGGAAGACAAGAGGTAATAGTCTAAAATTGCAGACAGGAAGATGAAAGTTAAATATTGGATGAAAAGCTTTGGAACAGTAATGACAGTTCTGCATTGTTAAACAGCTGTGCAAGGGGAGATTGTGTAGTCTTTGGCACTTGCTAAGGAGTGATTTGACGGGCACCTGGAGAACAGCTCAGGCACAGATGATTCTGTCCTAGGGAGGGAAGGTGAGGGATTGAATACTCAGGCTCCTGTCCAGCATTATGGCTGCATGTCTGTTTCTTAAAAAACCTCATCAAATTTGGCAGCTGTATTGCCTTTCGCAATAGCAGGCTCAAGGATCAAATAAGCTTGTAAACTGAACTATCAGATGAAGCTGAAGCACATTTATTTACTGTAAAGCAAACGTCATTACTGCTGCCCTTGAAATATTTTATGATTAGGTACAATTTCTCACAATGGCAAACCTAGTGCCATTTATAGGAATGCTAACTTCCATTATTCTATGGCTAGCTCCTAAGTTTTAACCTTGGAGAAGATTCTGGGTGTTGAACAATTTTAAAGATCAGTGAGTGTTTCTGTAATTTTAGGAAAGCCTTGCAAGACAGGGTCCAGCTCTATTCATTGTAGTGCTTTGGCAGTACATATAGCAGAGCAGTCAGAAATTGTTTCTGCAAGACTGGAACATTAGAAGACATCATACTATTATACAGCACTGGGACATTTGGTCATAAATCTTGCAATTTGTAGCAGAATATAAACTAATAAAGCATTAAAAAGAGGGCAAAGGTATTTCAGTTCTTTTTCAAACTTCATCTTTGTCTGAGGATATGGTTCTACAGAGGTGATGTGAGGTTTAATGATGGGTGCAAATCTATCAGTGATTTTGTTTTTATTAAGTTGTACATAGTTTTTTAATGTTTTTTAACCTCTGTGGCTTTTGATGTGTATTTTTATGTTACTAAACCAATAGCTCATAAATAAGGCACAGCAATCATTCTCTGAGCCACAAAATGTCGGCCATCCTGTTCTCAGTATCAAGCTGCTACTTTAAATATTAATATGGAAATCAGTTCTTCAGATTAATCACCCAATAAAGCAGAGGATGAAATACTCTGTTGAGGTGATGGAATCAAAACCTTTGATGGAGGAAAGAGTTCATTAACAGTCAACATAAAGTTCCTGAGCAATCTAGTGGTTTAAAAAATGCTGCTCTGCACACATGGACATACTGTAGTGGTTTGTCACTCCAGCAACCTTTGGAATACTTCAGTAGTATTGTTAAAATTAGTCTTATTTTTTTTTACGTTCTGTGATTTGGGGTAACCTTGAGAAATGTGTTGTAATGCTCCTGTGCTTCCACCAGCTCTGGAGGGCAAGTATGGGAAGTACCTCACCTGTGCCAGCCTCTAGGATGGATACTGTGGAACAAGGGTTACAAGGGGCAGATCTTGCTCATGTGAAGGATCACCATTCACTCCACAAGTACATTCCTCTAGGTATCCCATTCCTTCTCCAAGCCTCACGTATTTCATGGGCAGCCCCACTTACATTTTTCTAGTGAAAGCTTTGCTTGTATTGGTTTTCCAGCCATTGGTAACTACCAGTACAGAAATTGTGATTCCCACTTGTCCATCTGGACAGGAAAGTCTGTAACCCACACTCGCATGACTGTGCCACCTCCCACGTCTGATCAGCACTGGTCTGCCAAGGCAAAGCTTACATGCTCTTTCTGCACAAGTGTGAGTCTCCAGTGTGAGCCCCTGCCTCTGTTCTGAAACCACCCTGAGACCAGCAGAACACAGTGTGTTTTTCTTTCTCATATCATGTGCCTGTCAGTCAGTCTCAATGGTATCATTTAGGGAGTTAAACAGTAACTTTTCTGTAGCTGCAATAACTGCCGTGAAAGTCAACTCGAATCTCTTCAAGTGTTGAATATAAACAAACACCACTCTGCATCAAAATGCCTCTCCTGTTTTATTTTCCTCAATATAAAGACTGAAGAAAATACTTTATAAAAACAATTCTCTTTAAATGCTTAAGGGACACTAATTACTTTTAATTTCAGCGTGTGATGGTCCTTATCCAGGGGAAGTATGCTGCATGGGCTATAAACCATTTTTGTATCACGTAGTGTTTAACAGAGCATGCTTGGTGTTAGTTGAGCTGCCTTTCTGCTTCTCTGATCTCTATTACCCTTCACCATGATTAAACATGCAGTGTTTCACTACCTAATTGTGAAGGGCGTTCAGTAAATTTAACTGAGCTTTCTAACCCAACCTGCCTGAGCTTTTGTGTTTCTCTCCCTATTTGCTATACCATCTTTGTAGCAGACAGAGTTCATGTCCTTTTGCTGTTCCCACAGCAGAAAGGTCAGCTCCAGTGGCAGCATTGTCTTCAACAGCCAGGACCTGTGGCTTTGGAGCTCGCTTTCCAAGCCACTTACAAAGCTGATATAAATTGCTCTCAGAAACAGCAGAGACTGATATCCTCTCTTTATAGGGGTTTCAACAATGGTTTTCCACTTCCTCTTCTCTCCTCTTTGCTTGTATAAAGAACTGGACGGACAGCGCTTCACATGGACATCCACCTTCCACAGGGCAGCAACTGCAGAACAAAACTTGGGAATATGCTGGCTCTGCTCAGATCTGTATTTCCTTTAATTCAATGTCAACCCTATCATCTCAGCTCTGTCTAAAAGCCCAGCTCATTTTCTGTGTTTTCCTGCTCGCTTTCTATCCAAACCTGCTGCCACCTCATTGAAGTCCTGAAGATGCATCTCTGCAGGGTCATGTCTGTAAGAAATGAGCAAATAGATAGTCACAGTTATGTGAGTATCTGGGAACAGGTTTATTCAAGCTTAAAATAAAATCAATGTTATAACCATTTTTTGTGTTGACTTTAGAGTACCCAGTCACCATGTCTGCATTACCAGAAAGCTGCCATTGGCAGCTCTTGAACACTCAAGTGTCACATCCTTTAAATCTTCAATGTTTGTTGCTTAGACTGCAGTCTGTTCCTACTTTTCTGTTTGAAAATCTCTTTAAGATATTGTAGATATTACCAAAAATAAATAATCACATTATTAAACCTTTTACTACACACCTTAGCATGTTGAAGCACATGTTTTCAACCTACTTATAGGAAGTTTTAGAAACCAAAAGGTACAAGGTTTAGTTGTGAAACTCAGGTGCAGTGTGTAGAAAACCATAGATGATGGCTTGTCGTTCCTGTCCATGAAAGCTGCTGGGGCGTCCTCTCATTTTCAGGCATTCCTCCTTCTGGTGAAGTATCTCTAAAGCATCTGATTCTTTCTTGGGCAAGGATGGACTGGATGCCTGGTTGAGATAGATCACTCATAAACCCAGGTGGATAATTTTAAGCTTCTAATGACAATTTTGGTCCTGAACAGAAAACAGCAGACAGAAATGTGTATCCAAATATTGCAATATTATGTAGGAAAAGGGTTTATTGATATTTTTTACAAATAGATGAAGAGTGTAGAGAAATTGTGCTTTTATCTTAAACTGTCTGAAGTTGTTAATATCATTAAACAATGACTCCATTCTGAAAATATAGTTTCCTTTTCCTTCCAGTCTGATTTAGGTAGAGTAAATGTCTTTTACCTTCTCCTGTTACAGAACCAACTTGACATGTGATTACTTTCATGAAAATACACCAACAGCACTGATAACACTAGAAAAACTATATATAGGTCTGAAAAAGGGTCACCAGTTATAGTTATGACTAAGGATATGAAAGTTGTTTTGCTTCACAATGCCTATGATTAAATGATTGCTATTTAAAAGCAAGAATAGCTTTATATTTCATCACTAAAATGACTTTATAAAAACCCAAGAAATTCTCTAAAATATGTAGTAAATTTGAGCCTTCGCTATTCTTCTCAGTGAGCTCAAACTTTACTCGTAAACTCAGCAGAATTTATTATATTAAAATTTACAGAGACCCAAAATATTTTTCTCACAGTAATAGCTTGTCGTTGCTCTTCAGCTTAAGTAGGATCTGAAGCAGTGACTGGGAGATGAAAGTCTCTCTATGCCATTTTCAATCCCCTGAGCCATCTAGCCACTTTCTGAATTTATTTCTCAGAAATTAATTTTTAAAAAAGCAATTGTTTTTGAAAACAGCCCTTTGAATTCCATCCCAGTGGCATTTTAGAGCATTATTGCAAATTATTCAATTTATATGCATAGTCAAGCCTACATCATTATTCCCATATTCTACGAAGGCAGGAAGAGACAAAAAAACACTTAGAAAAGAAAGACAAGAAAAACAAAGGCAGAAACCAGACCCCTATTCTAGAAAATATATTTTTCACCAGGCTGAAAACAAACCTAAACCCTCTTCATCAAGGTGATCTTTTTAGAAAGTCATTGTAAGGAAAGATTCAAATTACTGCAGTAAAGCTCAAAAGATATTATGAACACTAATTAATGCAAGTATTAATGTTTTTGGCTTCAGATGAGATGATCCAGCATTCTTAAAAATGAATAAAGCTGATTACAGAGACTTACACACATACCTGAACATGTTCCAACGTAGAAGCTCATCATTATTCACAGAATAATTGGCTGCTCATTTACATCCTGTGAATTTCAAGGCTTTTTAACTATGTACGTATTACTTTCTCGTATATGTTATTTGCAGTCCGTATTTCTGATGGGAAAGATGAAGCAATGCGGGCATGGTTAGTCCCAGAAAAAGCCCAAGGCATGGAACTATTCCTCCAGCATATACCAACTGTTTGATGGTTTTAGTGCTCTTCCCAAACTCTACACCTGACCTTCTGGAAATGCCAGGTGTGCAACCTTGATTCCCCATCCTCTTCGTCTGATTTCAGTGTGGAATAAACCTGAGCCAAGGCAAGGGACTGCCTCATGCTGTGGGAAGCATTGTTGTAATTCAAATCCAAAACATACTGCTGAAAAAAGAGATGAGAAATTATGCAGACGTAGGGCTGTGACTTATGACATTATGACACATGTTTAAAACGTAGGGCAGATTTATCACTGTCAACAAATGTACAAGTATTAATGATATCTTTTCTTTCAAATGTAATCAATTAAAGAAATGAATGAGTTTTCTCCAGTGCTGTGCCAAGTTAACTGTATGGACAAACTCCCTTCACTTCAGCTAAGAAGAAAGGAAAGTTTGATGATTTTTGGCTTGAAGTATTTAAGCTTGCTGAGACCTGTTAAGAGACAGAATAAAGCCACAACAGGGGGAGTTCGAAGGGGAGTAAGATCTTCTGCCATGCCCCTAAAAGAACAGTTTCAGCAAAGTACTTTGAATTGGCTTTCGTGTTTGTGGTGTGTTGAGAAACACAGGTTTCTCAGCAGGAATGGAAACCCAGGAATGGTTTTGCTCCTCTCAGCTGTAAAGGAAAGGCAGAAGCAATGGTTTCTGAGATATCTGCATGTTTACTTTTGCTGTCTTTACTCATGGCTAATGAATAAAGAAAGCCACACAATGTGAGTTTTTGGAGGTGGAAGAGCCACTAACTCTTTGTGTCTCCTCAGAAAGGCTTGAGCCATTTCTGTTCTCTCCTGCAGGTTTTGCAAATGCCTTGTGGTCTGTAGGAGCCTAAGAGAAGGAGCACAGCTGGCTGCCTGGTGCTTACCTGAAGTCAAAGGGGGTCAGCTATAAATTGCTTTCTCTACACCATGTCCTGGCTTATAACTTCAGATGGCTCTTTCTCGGGCAGCACTTTTGAATTACTTTTTGCTGGCTTTCTGGTTTAGTTTACTTAGAGAAGCTATTCATTACGATTTGGAAAGGTTTCAAATGAGGCCTAGACCAGCTGTGGGGTGATAACGGCTCTTCGCTGCTCCTGACCTGGGCTGAATTTGGACAGTTGCTTTGTTCTGTAATGATCAATCCCACAAGGCATCCAGTCTCTAAAAACAAGATTTTTAAAAATTAAAGTGCACTTCTAAGACTTAGCTCATATTGTTTATGAAGTTGATTGCCCTCAAGTTCACCTTGGGCCTAATTGGCTTACTGGCTTAATTAACAAAGTGCTTATTAATGTCTAGTGGCAATTAATTTTCAAGGGATTATTTTCTATTAAGATCATGAGTGCAGCATTAACATTGTGCGACTCTGATTCTAGAGAACCAACTGGTACGAGGTGTGGGTTTTTTTTCTTTTATTTGTGGAGCAAAGTCTATTTCTTTGGTCATATTGTGCTGATTTGCCCTGCAGTTCTAATAATTAGCACCTGTATAAAACCGAGAACTGAATACTGAGATTATGGCTGGTTTGGAAACAATGGCGTAATACCTTTTACTGGGCCTGCATAAATCATGATGGGCTGATGAGCAAATAAATGACTTGTGTCAGATAAAACAGTATCACACTAACAAAAGGTACATTTCTGAATGGTGATAAGCTTACAGGCTGCAAATTCAAGTGCACTGGTTTGGTATTTGAATCTTTATAAGCGCACGAAAGTTGGAGTGTGCAAAATAGAGCCTGAGACCTAGCTATAATCCACAAGCTTATTTCATTATGCCACAGTTTTGTGGTATTTCATTTATGTGTGTTTTAAAGGGACAGTGTTACTTCCATGTAAATCCTGGGGTGCTGGGAAACTTCAAGGATTCCTCCAGCCCAGTGTCAGTAGTAGTTGCTTAGACAAACTATGTAAACCCAAGGTGTGTAAAGACATTTGTTCCTGGACACAAATTCTTTGCTTTCAGGACTTTCTGAATAAATTGAGCCTCTGATAACCGGCAGTCATTGACAGGTTTTTCTTTTGTGACTTTATCTTTTTTGAATAAATTTATACTTTGTGTACCTGTATATACTGTGGCAGTGAGCTCCCCAATGTGTGCATATCTTGAAAACGTACTGTCTTTCTTCGTTTCTAAAACATATATGTGCTATTTCTTTTTAATGTTCTTTACTTCTTGCATTCTAAGAAGATGTCACTAATCAACCTTTGTTCCCCTCCTTCCAGACTGAGACTGTAGACACCTCTGCCAGCAGGCACAAGCCAAGGGTTTTTCTTACTTGAAGAAACCCAATTGCTTATTCCTCACGCTTTTCGTATTTGTCAATGTTCAATGTTCTCAATGAGTGTGTTTTACTTCTGATTCCTTCTTTGCTCTGCAGTTTATAGTGACAGTTTTCTCTGGGGAAGGTTGGAGGGAGTTGTTTTAATATTGTTTATTTTTTCCCCAAGTGATATATACTTTGGGCTGTGTTCATATGTGGCTTGCCAAAAGGCTTTGAAAGATCTGTTTGACTCTCAGCAAATAACAGGTTCTTCACCCCTGTTTTGCAAGAATGAACCCCCCCGATTTTTGTTTCCTCATTCACCCTTTGTGTGGCATTTCGGCAGCTGAGTCATCTGTATCTGGAACTGTATCTCAAAGCTTGTTAAATTTGGGAGCAGAAATAAGAAGGTGAGAATTCACCCCTCCTGAGAGCCACCACAACAACTGAGTCATGCAATACCCACTTGTATTCTCCTATAAAGCCAATGAGAGGCTGACATGCTGTTCTGGCTCTGTGTTGGCCTTCTGCCAACAGGAGAGTTTCACCTGCATTATGCCTTTTAACAAACTCTGTGAGCAAGTCATGGGAGATACTCATGGCTCGCTGCGTCACCATAGCATGTGTACCTCCAGCAAAATGAAACTGTGGAACCATATTTTGTCCTATGTTTTGGTACTAAAACATAACCCCAAAATAATAACAACATCATCATCAGTGGTCACATGTCGGTGATAAAAATGTGACATGAATTGTGTTAAGCACCTTTGTACAGCAGACAAATATTCACACTTAATTTTATTTTACAGTTTTGTAATAAAAGTTTAATTTTATTCTTTCCTTCTATACAAAGCATATGCTATAAAATAACCAAGATCAATCATCCAAGTGTGAATGCAATAGAAAACTCCATTCAGATTTATTATGCAAACACAAAAGGGAAAGTTTAACATATTATATATTGAAAAATAAGACAAATATATTCAGCTAGCATGTAATTGTGTTTAAGTTTTATAACTTGACTGCTATTGTGAGGTACATCCTGAGAATGAGTCACTGAATTTTAGATATTTTCCCATTGTTATTAATAACCTCTATTTCTACAATATCTTATATCCCATTGATCTAAGGCATTCAGATGTTGTACATATAGGGAGCACTTCATCTCTCTAAGGGTATAATGCCGCAGTTGTTTCACACTTCATGTTAACTCTTCAGGACATGCAGCAGAGAGTAATGTTTTAGTGACCTAAACTGCAGGATTACATGAGGCAATGCATTATCATTTAGCCCAATATCTTGGCAAAATGCTGCTTCAAACAATCTTGTTGTTAATTATCAAAGAGTATTTGCATATAACACAAGTGGCAGCTGTCTCCCTGACATGACTGAGTCTCATGAGACAGGAACAGCCCTGATGACCTAGAGCAGGGGTGCCAAACTCACAGCCTGAGGGCCGAATCCATCCCTCTCCCTTGTTTTATCTCTCCTGGCACCTTGTTTCTACCCTGCAGCAGCTCCAAGCTCCTTGTCCCTGCACTCCTGCCAGTGCCAGCCAGTCACGTGTGCAACGTGTGACGCACCTTACGCTGCAGGAGCAGGACACCTCTGACCTGGAGAGGTGAACCCTGTCCCTTGGCTCTGGTCACAGCCTTGCTTTTCTCTTGCTGTTCCTGCTTGTTGTCAGGCTTGGGGATCTAGTCAGGGTCCGGCAAGGGAGTATGGGTTTGTCATTCCCTTTCATGTGGATTACGATCCAAAGCATGGCATGTTAATTTTATGCTAATTTGCCCTTGCTACCTCTGCATGTGGTTGAAAACCATAGCTCCCAAGGGTGTCTGCAAGAAATACAGACATGAACACAGACAGAATAGTAAACTAATGTTCCAGCACTCCTGCGGGAAAAAAGTCTTGCTGCTGTGTGAATCCTTTTAAATGTTTTTCTTGAGCAGTATAAACACAAAAATGGACAATCTGTTCCTGTGACACACGTTCATTTTAAGGCTGCATAAGCAGCACTTGCCACTTAGTTCCTAGGAAATGAAACTTGTGAGGTATAATATAAAGTACTTTGGCTTCCTTTTATGCAAGTTCCTGCATCCAGAAATGATGGAAAAGGGCAAGGACAAAATGTCATCTTTATCATTGAATTAAACTCTCCAGAACACACACTGCCCCTTATTTTTACCGTGGCAGGACTCAGCATGAAGAAACACTGGCTTTCTGTTTCAACAGAAATAAATCAGGCTAACCATATGCTGAGTGCTAGCAGTACTGGAACAAGCATTTTGTATCTGTACATCTGATAAGTGCAAAGGCTGGTTTTCCCTTGGCCTGCAAATCGAGTCCCACATGTGTGCAAGTCCCTAAAAGGCACTAGGAGATAGTGGCAGTTGTTGGCCATGGCTGTGTAACGTGTTGGAGCTGAAAAAGGCTTTTGTGTGTCTGTCGTGCGGCAGCAAGAAGGTTTGGCAACACACTGAAGATTGCATAGGAGGAAGCTAATTACTCCATTTCATTCTCTTTTGTTGAATGGTTTGCCTCTCCCTCTCACAGAGTCTCCTTTTTCCTCGCTCAGCTCCTCTTGACAGAGGCCAGTGACTGCATGCTCTCTGCAAGGCGGCACTCGGAGCTGGCGTGCCATGACCTTGCCAGCAAGGCAAGAGGTTGGTCACCCCTCTGTGGGCGCTCTCCCCAGCCTCTGCACAGCCAGGTGAACAAACACTTCCAATGAATTTTCCCTAGGTGTGTGAAATAAATGATTAAGAAGTATTCAGTTGACTCGCATGTAAATCCAATTCCGTGGCCCAGTCACTGATGTTGAAGGGCTTTGTGAAATCCTCTAAATGTCTCTATTCATTTGGGTGGTGTACGTTAGGGGCAAATCAGGCATAGGGATGCAGCATTTCCAGCTGACACTGTTGTTGCCTCCTATGAAATACAGGCATCTCCTTGGTTGGAGGTCATGATGTAATCACGTTACCAAGAGGTTGCCCTGATGGGCTTATTCTGAAACAGAATAACCAAACTCTGCTTTTGCGTATTGTTGCCATAGTAGTTGGTAGAGAAAAAAAGGACAACTAAGAAGGTGATCCTTGCATGCACTGCACTAATTTGAGTCCAAATCTGGGACAAGAAGCCAGGTCCTAGACTAGACAGTCCTCCAGTCTGCCTGTGCCTATCAGAAGCTGCAGGAGGTGGTGTCATGTAAATAGCTGTGTCCTTTGAGTTTGATCTCAGCTGCTGGAAAAACCAGGTGTGCTTTGCAGAAGAGACACAACTGTACTCCAACCATGCCTGTAATTTACACTATCACCCTTAGCCTAAAAAAGCATGTACCACTACATGAGGCAGTACTTTCCGGAGGCAAAGCCATAAAAAATTTCATTTTCTTTCAATTTGCAGGACAAAGTTCTGCTGAGTCAATATCAGGGAGAATCTCACTGTAACTACCTCCCTGGGCATTGCTGTTTTTTCTACATGGAAGAAAAGTTCTTAATACTGGACAGAAGGGTTGTGTGCAGGGGAGTATAAATCCTGTGTTTGGTATGCCAGGCATTATGAACTTTATGGGATTTACAAAAATGAATTTGGTAGCCAAAACAATGTCTGGATTCAGTTCCAGTTTCCCCATTGTGGTAAATGTGAATTCAAGAACTTGGATGACCTTCTTGATGAAAACTTCTTTAAATGTCATCTTGGTATGGAGAATACATGAAAATGCTTTGTTTTGTGTTTTGGCCCCTACTTCCTTTGTCTTGTCCAGTCAATAGCATTGGAAGTGAAGGTTTTTTTACAAGTATTTCTGCAAATCTACCAGCTGCAACGATGGAATGCAGGATAATGATACAGTGTGAAGAGGAGATGTTTTGGTTTGCTTTTTAATTTTTTTTTTTAAAAATGGTTTTGATCTTTTTCACAACGTTGTACTTATTTTCCCATTTGAAAATAAGGCTCTAGTTAAGTTTTCATATAAATTTCTGTGATTGCTTTCACTTCTCCCGGAGAAATTTAACCACTCTGGCAGTGAAACACAACTATTTTGACTGGTAGAATAACATAACACCCAAAACAGTACTTCTAGACTTTTCAAGAGGACGATGTGTTAAAAAAACGTACATCACAGTATCCAGGAGAGAAAGCGATTGTTCCCCACATTTTACAGAGAGCAGAAGCTGAAATTAATGGTTATATTGATTTGTCCCCTTAAGACTAATTTATTTTTATGTGAGCATCATCGAGTTTCAGCAAACAGCTGCGGTGTGAGGATCTTTAGACTTTACTTATAGGCTTTAGACTTCACTGGAGCTGAACATGTGGGGTTTTTTTTAAGTATAACAGAGCTTTAATTGCGTGAGTATGTGTTCTTTGAGGTCTACTTGTACAAAGCATTACAAATATATATGCAAAGCTGTGCAGATGGTGAGTAGAAAATTGTGATACCAAACTCAGATCTTCAGTCTGAACCTTCATAATTATGCAGCTTTTGCTACTGCTATGAGGTTATCAGAGTGTTGATTTAGGCAGGTCTTGTGCCCAGCCTCCCATCCCCCCCAAAGTATTATGCTGATCTGCCAGATCAGACTGGAAAAGACACAGTTTTTTCAAGGCTGAAGATTCTCTTCTGTCTGTTACCACTATCTTGTTTGTTTGAATGAGGCATGCCCTTCAATGTAAAGCTCCTCCCTCTCCAAATGTTAAGAAGGGGTGAGAAAAATGTGTGAGAAAATTCGAATATGTTCTGAAATATTCTCTTGTCTTCACCACCACACCCTACCACATCCCATATCCTTCTTCTGGGCAAATGTACCTGGTAGGTTTTCAGCTGTCACTGCCAGCTGTGTTAAAGATGCAGCAAGGTGCCAAGAATATTATTCTAAAAACATCTTTGTTGGCCAAGGCTGGAACTGCTGCTAGTGCTGGAGTTCCTGTCTCCTTCTGAGAAAAGCTACTGGCTAATCAAGGGTTGGCTTAGGATCTGCTACAATATTGGCAGTTTGGTCATAGTGGGACAGGATGGAATGGGATAGTTGTGGACAACAAGAGGATGGATCAGAGAGTGGCTTGTATGGCATATGAAGTCAGCCCTAGGCAGTGGATAGCAATAGATTAAAAAGAAGAGAAGTACAAGGGTGAAGAGAGGTAGCGATGAAACGCCCTGCAGCACTATGGATCATTTTGCACGCCTCCAGAAGATCATACATTCTAAACCAAATAAAACTGGACGTGTTGTCAAACTGAGCTGCTTACATTTCCAGCATCTTAGAAAAAGTGCTTCCTTAGTACACGCTAAGGGCTGTGTTCAGACTTGCAGCACTCTCTGCTCAGCCTCCAAATGCTGAATATTTTATTCAGGATTTGATTTACTTCTTAAGGAAGTGGACTAGAAAAGCTCCTGGTGTGTTGCCTCTAGTTACTAATTTAAATTGAGATTAGAACAGGATAGTATCCAACACTATTAGTTTGCCTTAAAACTTTCTGCATCTGGCAGCGTCCCTTGGCTGGTGCTTGCACTCTTTAAATTGCAAAGAAAGCCTTGAGAGACTTTCTACAGCTGGCCCAGGAACAAGCTGGCAGAGGAGTGTTCCTTTATGAACACTGAAATTACAGTAAGGGGTGACATCTCTAAGGTTGTGGGAAGGTGTTCGCTTCCCTCTTTTTTGTTTGACACATTTTCTTGTAGTGCTTGCTCTCCTTGGCAGCTGTATATTCACATGTGCAGGAGGGGCTCTGAAGGACTCCTGGAAGATGTATCTGTGACTAGGAGATGCAGCTTGGACCAATTTCTACCTTTTGCCTCCTTGGAGCATTGAGGGCTCCACTCCATGTTCCCATTTAAATTCAGGGCACCTTGGAAGAAGTCTGAAAGGAAGCCAAACAACCTTGAGAGCAATGGTAGGTTGCTGATGCTGCCATGACGATCTAACCAGCATTTAGGATTCAAGTTCTCCCTTGTGGAAAAGGCCACCAGGAGTAGAGAACAGACTTGACAACTAAGGCCCAAAGCCCACAGGATAAGTTGCACTTCTGGGTAAGCGTGTTGTATCTGTGTGCACCAAAAGGTGGCTCTTCAGTCAAGTCACCCTGACCATGAGGTTTTTGCTAAATGAAAATCTATATGGGGTAAGGTTTACGGAGAAGCATGTGAAAATATCATAATGCAGTCTGAAAGACAAACTGTGGTATATCACTCTCCCTAATTGCGCAAAGGACTACAAGTGATGCATTTTTATAACAGAAGAAACATTGAGGCAAAACAGAGGTTAAAAAATACTTTTTATTGTAAGAAAGAATCAGAAATCAGAAAGAAATTACAAATTGTCACTGTGCAAAAGACCAAGGGCTTTTAAAAGTTCAGAGAAACAGCAAGAATACCTGGCTTGAATGTACAGGCTTTTGGCACATGAGTCAAAGGAAACCATTGTGGTTTAGGAATCTCAGCCAAGATGTTCTGATTCTATCTAGAGGAACGTACTGGTTCATTACCTCACAAGCCACTCCACTGAAGTGAATTTCATAGTTTTTAAGTGTTTATCAGTTAAATAAACCCTGTGGCTGAGCTTGTCAATAGATGAGGGGGGGTTAGCTTCAATATTTCTGGGTTTCATCTTTGCTACTTGGATGACCTTGAATTTGTCTTCTGTTAAGGTTCCCTGGACTCATTGGCATTTGTGGCTTTCTGCTCTAGATATGAATGTCAGCTCAGATTCACTGGAAGTTTCTTCATTTATAAGAGTAACATAATTTCATTACCAAGAATAAATTTTTTCTGCCACTGGATTCACATCCTCCATGACACAAACCCCATTTGGTAGCTGATTCTCTCTGTCATTGATAGAACTGGAAGAGATTAGAAGTTTTCCTCTGGACAGCTGACTCTGTCCTGCTCTTTTTGTCTTCTTTTGCACCTATTGAGAGGCCAGGTTTATATCCAAGAGAAGTAAAGTGTTTTGGTAAAGGCTTCTAACAATTCTTTTTCCACTTACTGCCTTTCCTTCATAGAGTGGTCAGTGTCTTTTTTTGTGCATCACTGGATTTTATTTTTTCAACAGCATCTTAATTTTCACAGAACCTCTCTACCATACAAGTACTGTATAATTTGATGAAAGGACAGCATTATATGTTTTCTGCTACTTCTAAGTAGCAGATTTTTTCTCTGATCATTGTGAAGCTAGTGCATGCACTGCTCTTTGCTACTTTTTCAACTTATTTTTTGTTTTCCTCACTAAGTCCAGCGAGATTCATTGATTTTTTTTTTTTATGGTTTACTTTACAAGTAGCTGGTGAGTGGGTGATTTTAAATAAATTCAGCAATAATTTTAAAATACATTGTCAGTCTTCATGTTGTGGTCTTGATGGGAGTTCAAAGAGTAAAACCAAAGTGCTGAAAGTATATAGTGTTTCCAGAGTAGTGGTAAAATATTTCTCACCTAATCTAGATGAACTACATTGTAGTTATTCATTCTCTTTTCCGTTACAATTGATGGGACAATTTAGTAATATATTATTTTTTATATAAGGACCAGAATTATAATTAAGATCAAGCAAATATTTTGCCCTTGCTGATGAAGGGATTCTGAACAGCTTCTTTTAGCTATTGTTGGCCACAGTTAGGTGGGATGAACGCTATGTGCTGTCACCATAACATAGTTACATACATCATTTTTCTTCCAGATATATGAGATTTATTGGCAGGAGCTGAATGGTTCTGCTGGAATTGTCCTAAATGGATGTATGTTGAATTTGCTTAGACCATTCAATGTCTGTCTTCATTCATGCTTAGTTTTTCCTCATTTAAAAAAAAAAGTGATGCAGCTTTCCTGAAATATATTCAACACCTTCTTTAAACCAAAATAGGGACCCACCATGCATTCTTCAACTTCTCACCTTTTTTGTCTAGATCCTTAAAAGAATCTGTGTGTGTTATGGTATTACCTTCCTTATCAGCAGGGTTGAATCTCTGGATCCATTCTACAGGCTGTTCTGCTTGAGTGGCTAATACAGAACACATACCAGGTATGTGTACCTTTTCTGGGTTAGGTGATGGCCCGTCCATCTGCCAAGTCAAGTAGTGAATGCAGTGCATGACGAAGCGGTAATCATCACGAGATTCCTGTTTATGTGGGGATTGTTGAAACCACAGCAATCTATCCTCTGAGACTACTGGGCTTTGCCCATCTTACCCGTGGGCAGAGGCGGTGCGTGTCACACCGGCGGGGGAAAGACGTAGTCCGACAACTCTGACAACCATCCCCCAAGGCTGCCAAAGTTTGCCAAGCTAATTTGCCTGTTGGCAAAGGCTTACCCTAAGGACCTTAGCTATGATGGAAACTACTTGCTCCCAGCTTGTCTTAGGATCTTGGGAACTCTGGCCTTTGGTAAGGGGGAATATGCAGAGTAGATGCCTACTTTCAGACTAAACAGATGTGGGGAAGGAGATGAGGCCCTAAGAGCCAGTCCTGTGCTCCCATCTTGATTCCTATTCTTTTGTTGCACATCAACTACTGTTTGTATTGTTTGCTCTGCTCTTCCACTGTTTGATCCCATTTCCAGCTTCCATGCTCAAAGATCTCTTATCCCCTTCCTCAGCTCCATCCTAAATAATTTCCTCTACTTCTTCCATCCAACATTTTGCCTTCTGTCCATTTGGGGAAGCCCATATCTTTCTGCCTCCATGCCACACAAGTGGCATAATGGTAGGAGAGGGATGATCTTGGAGGGAGCGGTTCCCATATCCCAGGAAGCAAGTGGGCGTGGGAGGGAGAGCTCTGCTCAGCCACTGCATCTGTGAGCCAGGGATGCTCAGGGAAAACTGAGCTGCTGGCCTAAAAGTGCCAAGTTTTTGTCAAGTGAGGCTTGAATTAAGTCAGAACCAGGAAATACTTTTTACAGGAGCAGCAAAGAACATATCTTGCACTGTTGAACCCAGCCTCTTAAATTTTATATTCTTATTGCAGAGCATAAAGGCACTTGAATTTTGTGAAGAATGGTTATGAGAGCTCTTTTACAGCAGACAAACAGCGTATGTCTTCATAAACCTGTACTACAAAGCTTGTTAGGGCTCAAGCTTTCAAAAGTAGTGTCCTGAAGCACTACGGTGTTTTAGCACTTTAGGTAACTGGCAGTAAGGGCCCCAAAACAAAGCACTGGAAATGCACAGCCTTACCGTAGGCACCTTTTACCAGCTCAGTCAGCTTCAAGTTCACATTGCCCTGAAATCCTGTGCTTCTGGCTGGGCATGTTGAGCTTTCATTGCCTCCTCCATTGTGTAATGCCCTGATGAGGGGACCGATGCAAACAGAAGCCTCTTGTGTGAGAGGCAGCTGGAGGCAACCTTTGGAAAGCAGTGAGCTGTTGGCCCAGAGTCCTCTGGGGAACTGGATGCCTTCAGGCAGCAGGACCTAATCACAGCTTTTACTATTTCAGCAATTATTCCTTAATGCTTGAAGAAGAAAAGCTATTAATTAAAATGAAAGGTGTTGATACACTGGTGAGATTTCAGTGGATGTTCACAAGGGTGGCCAGGAACTGGAACACCTGCCTGTGCCTGGGAACTCCTACGTCTTGCCTTTGCCTGTGCCATTTCATGGAGCGGGTGGTCATTAGCAACAGGAGAGGTGGTCCTATGTGTTTAAAGTCCATGTGTTGTAATGACCTGATCTGCAGAGGATCCAGGTTAAAATACAGGTTCAATCGTTAACACTGCCTCTGCTGTGGCATCATTCCCTGAGGAATCTGCTCTTCTCCATAGTGGTGTGTGACCTTGCCCTGTGAGGAGAGGCTGAGGGAGCTGGGTGACCTCAGCCTGATGAGGAATGGCCTCAGGCGTCCTAGCAGCAGCCTGCCTGGCCCTGCTGGGGTGTGACATGGAGTGTGGAGCTAAGCCCTTAACAGAAACACCTAAGAGTTGGACTAGAAGCAGTGGTGATAAATTCATAGAATCATAAAATGACAAGAGTTGGAAGGGACCCACAAGGATCATTGAGTCCAACTCCTGTCCCTGCATAGGAAAATCCCGACATTCACACCGTGTGTCTGAGGGCACTGTCCAAATGCTTCTTGAATATTGTCAGGCTTGGTGCTGTGACTGCTTCCCTGGGGAGCTGTTTCAGTGCTCTGAGTGAAGAACCTTTTCCTAATACCTAAGCAAAACCTCCCTGACACATCTTGCTGCCGTTCCCTCGAGTCCCATCATTGGTCACCAATTGGAAGGTTCTAACTTGAGATAAGGAGGAGAAAAAAGTCACTGTGAAGACAAGAATAGATTTTTCAAAGAGGCTGTGGGTCTCTGCCTTTGGAGATCTCCCTGATTTGACTGGAAAACTCAAAGCAACTTGTTCTAAATTCAGTGTTGACCCTTGGGCAGGAGACTGATCTCCTGAGTTGCCTGCCAGTCTCACTGATCCTGTGTTTCTGTGAAAATACAAAAACACCTAGAGTTCAAGGTCAGCAAAGCTGGAGATGGGTATCCCACTCCAAATTTCAAAAAAATCCCAATATGATGACATACCAGGTCTAAATTTTATCCCTCATTTTCACAGAAAGCATGTGAATCTTTCTCATTTTCAGTTATAAGTTAGACTGAGTTTTGGGCACTGCGAGGCTTTGCTGTGGGATTGGTCATATCCCAACCAGTCCTGCTGATTACTAAGTTCTGGGTTGATGGACTACTGACAGTGTTAACAAACGTGTGCACTCTAGCTGGGGATGCTACCTTTAGTACAGAATTAAGACATCATCATAGCAAGCATAAAAGGGTTAAAAAGCAAAGGCACCACCTGTACTTTAAATAACAAATTTCCAGTCTTCTTACTTTTCCATTTTTCTTCCTAAAAATCTGAGATGCCCCAATCGGCAGATGATTTCTTAGATGCTATGGAAAGAGATCCTCACTACGGTGATATACGGCTGCACTTGCATTATACCTTCAAAATAAAAAATGACACCCTCATCAGCTTGCTTGATGAGGATTTGAACAGAAGCTACAGCTTCCATGTCAATTGTCGATAACAAACTGTTGGAGGAGGGAGAAATTTCTGCACTAATAGCAGAAACTCATGTCAGTCATGCCAGAGCGTTAAGAAACATTATGAGATCTGGATGAAAGCTGCCAAAATCTGTACACCATCATTTTTTAAATACTCGTCTAGTCTTTACTGGTGTGCTGTGGTGATTTTTAAATGCAGAATTAATTTGAAAATAAAAACATATAAATAGATGGTTTCTGTGTATTCACATTTTTAGCAGAAAGGATTTTAGTTGTCATGAAATGTTAATTCCCCTTTTGTGAATTTTTATATTAAAACAGTAATGAATTTGTATGCCAAAACGGGTCCTCCTTAATTATGTGTGATATATATTCATTAGGTCCCAGAGGGAAGGGGGAAGGTCCTGTGATCAGTGTGTGTCTAATTACCATGCGTGAAATGATAGTGAAATTAGCAGTGGCTGGACAACAAAATGGAAGGAAGTTTATTGTAAGTTGAGGGAAAGAGTTTTTGCTGCCTAATTTTTTTTGCTGAACCTCAAGGGCAGAATGACTGTAGTGAGTGTGGCATCCTCCATGCCATCCCCAGACAGGGGTGCTATAATAAGAAAGTATCACATCTGTGTGTGCACCGCTCCACAGCTGAGGAAATGGCTTTGGAGCAGGTGGATTGTTTTAATTATGCAGCAGCTAGGAATGACTCACGGGGGCTGCAGGAGCTGCTTTTGCTCAGTAGGGACGGCCCTGGTACGAATCTCAGGACATCCAGATCGTTTCAAAAACATCCAGGCTTAGAATACACCAGATTTCTGGTCATCCTGCAGCAAAATGCTAGAGTACTGCAAGAACTAGAAGCTATAGGATGCTTCTGAAATCAACTGAGGCATTTTTGCAAATTTGCCTTTGCTGGTGTTTATTTAATTCTTCATCAGCTGGAGAGGCACCAAAATGTTTAGACAGAATATACAGCACAAGACTCTGTGGCTTTCTCCTGTGTTCTCATAGAAAAACAAGTACCAAGCAAACCTCTACAAAATACAGACCAAGATACTACGTATTTTTGTCCTGTGGCTACTGAATAAAAGAAGAGGAAATTTTGTATTGGAAAGATGAGATTTAAACTATCTTTAAGGGGAATACTTTACTTTATAGACTCTTGTACATCCAAAGCAGCAAAGGCAGTTACCCAGTTTTGCAGCACTGAAATTAAGACTTACTGCTTTCCTGTCCATCATATTAGTAGCTGTTAGCCTATGGTGCAGTGAAAGCTTATTGGTAGTTTTCATTTGGGATATTCAATTAAGATCATAACAAGGTCTTGCAACTATCAATCTCCTTTTGAACGAAACACTGTCTGTGAGTGCTGTCTTGATTTTCTTGCAGGGTTTTGAGTTTAGGGGAATATGAATGTAACTATTCTGGGATGTGTTGTGCTTCCCTGCCTGGGATTAGGTAACCTCGATCAACAAACGGTCTCCTGAAGGAATGTAGTTCAAATGATGATTATGAACAACCTTTCTTAAAGTACAAAAGGCAAATTGTGTATGTTTTTATTACAGATAATTTTTCAGTTATAAAAAGAGTATTAATCACAGTTATAAAGGTAATAGCATATTACATCTGTGAAATCCTCCCTTTATAATAGCATACAAAATATCTTTCATGAAAATACAGTTAACATTTTTTCAGTATTTAAAATATTTGAGATATTCATCACATTGCAGGTAGTCTTCTCTGAATTTTAAATTACATACAGACATATTAGTCTAACTGGATTCTTCTCCCAAAATATTCTGCTGTCCTGCGTGTCTTGGACTATTTTCTGAAGATGAGCTACTTTTCACTTCATTTGCGATGCTAGGAAACATAATAAAGAAATTGTTTTCAAGTATTTTTTTCTGTCTAGTGTTATTGCGAGTGGGTGTTTTGTGTGTGTTTTATACTATTGTTTTTGTGTTCTCTTTTTTTTGAAGATTCGTTGTTCTTTCCGATACAATTTGTTTTTCTAATTCTTCCTGATGAGATGTAGCTATCTGACACTGCTGAAAAGTACTGGCTAATGGCTGAAGAGCTCAGGTTTTAAACAAGATTCTTTTATCTTTCTTCTAGGCAGGCACTCTTTTGGCAAGCAGGATGTGACTCCGCAGTCATATAAAGGGGTTATGATAAGCTGGATGGTATAGATGAAGTAATATCAACAGTAAAGTCATTAGGAGAATGGCATGTTTGTCTTTTAATGAAACTAGTTATCTAGTCATCAGCTTTGTATGAGTTTATTATCCATTCTTTAGATTTTCTGTCTGTTTCATGTTAGGAGTTCTTTCATTTTCCTTTGAACCTTCTAAATGCGTATCCCTGATGTACTGCATCCCTTGTGTGACCTGGACTTGCCTGTGAGAGGGCCAGAAAGACTGCTGGAAATGCTGATAATGCCAGCATGGTGGCCTAGGAAATTTGCTTTCTCTGGGAGTCTGAACTCTCTCAAAGTTGTAACTTGGTACATTTTGCTTTGCTTTGGAAAATATGTGTTAAGATAAAGTGCTTTTTAAAGACTGGCAATTTTTTTTTCAAACATTCTCCAGAGCTACTGGGTCAGCCTGTAATGGGTACAAGGTTTTGCTGATTGTTCAAGCATGGTTCAATGAGACCAAGATGTTCAGGTGCTTTAGAGATCTTCAGAGCATTTATCATGCTCAATACTTGCCTCTGGAAGACATGATTTATTACCTTGCAACATGCAATAAGCTAGTGCTTCCTGGAAACTCCTTGTAAACCAGAAGTTTCTATTTCTCATGACTCTCCAGGCTAGTTTGTTTTCTCTGGTCAAACTGTCTTTCACTGACTGATGCCCCGTCCAAGGTAACTCAAATCCTTTCCTCAGGACAATCTCCCACTGCTCTGTTAAGCCTACAGATGTGTATTTTTCCACACATGAAGTTTTTGTGCTGTGTGAATTTTGCAGTCCTTGTGAAAAACTGCATCAAGCTGTGTTTACAGCTTCCAGACCCAGCTTTCTCTCCATTTGAATGAATGATTTTGGAGGAGAACATGGAGCAGGTTTTTAGGATGTACGTGGGTGCGTACACGTGTGTGAATCTGTCCATGATCTTTTCTCAGGGTCTTGTAGCAAAACACCATAGGCAGGTGAGCTGCATTTTATTTCATATTAATTAGGATGTTATTCTTATTTTGATTGTGTTTGCTGCAAAATTTCTCTTGCAGCCAGTGAGAGCCCTCTGCTTGCTATCAAAGCAGCTTTAAATTCTCTTTAGAGGAACAGAAATTCCTTTCTGGCCTTTGCATGTTAGCATCAAGGACTACGAAATTGGAGCTAATTAAGCCTTTGTCAATATTTTAATTTACTATGGGCCTGTCAGCCAGTAAATCTCTGTAAAGATGGATCTAACAGCTCTGCATAAACTCTAGATTGTGTCAGAACTTGAGATCTGGTAGAGTCATACAGAAACATGTCATCTTACTGCTTTGGGCTTGCTATTTACAGGAAACTATTAGATAGTGCAGCATTAGTTATATGGGTTCTTTCTACAGACTGAATAGCTAAAGATAGGCTAAACTAGTGACCACATGGCAGACAGGAATCAAAAGTACTAGGGAGACCATTCACTACATGTTGAAGCAGGGGCTCTGACATCATGAAGCAGAATTTTGTGGTGAGGCCTGCTATTGGTGTTGTGTTTGGATACTACAGAACTAAGCTCTACTGTTTCAAAGTTCAAGATATGCTTTCTCCTTTTCCTTTCTCACAGGGTGCCCCTATACAAAATTGCTGTATCAGCCCCACACGAGTATAGGGCAGGTGCTGAGTAGAGGTGGGAGAGGGGCATACAGGCTGTCGTGGCAGGGCATGGGCTCTGTGCAGAGGCACAGCTGGCTATCAGCTCCAGCAGAAGGAAAGGGAGGTGGAATAAGAGGTCATTAAATGAGAGAAAGGGAAACCAAAATGAAAAGCATACACTTCTGGTGTATTATTACCTGCCTAGAGATTTTTTAAGAGGGAGGCAATTGCAGTTACCATGCGAGAGGGGGAAGACAGATAAAACATTCAGAAATAATTGCAGAGCTTTTCATTAGATGTTATTCAAATTATGTTATCTTAGCCTTTGTGCTCAATTATTTGATGGCTGCCAAACATTACTCATAGAGCTAGGGAAAAACTGCAGACTGAGCTTCGGGGATAATTTAACATTTTACATTTAATGGGAGTGCTTTGTGGGCTTGTCCCTGGAAGGATGGGAGGATTGCCCCTTCCTCAGCTATCAGCAGGATCTATGGATGATCTGCATCTGTACCAAACCTGTACGGTTTCCTCTGCATGAGTGCTGTTGCACAGAGGTGCTTTGGGTATGAACAGGGAGACTTCCTGCTTAAGAGGTGCTTTGAGGTGCAGAATGGAAGGAGAAACAATGACAAGTCCTGATGCTCTCTCCTGACGGTAAGGGACAGGGAGATCTGCCATAGCTGAAAGGCCACCCCTGCTCCCTGTCTTCCCTGACTAAGCCCCAGGGCCTGGCAATTCTATTGTGGCAAGTGTCAACTTGTGCACCTCTCCTGAAGGCACAACTCATGCCTAACTCCACCTCTGACACTGCAGTACCTGATACGGCTTTCAGACAGAGTAGGGACAGAGACAGCACCCAAATCTAGACACTGAGTGTCCATTTTGGTCAGTGCTGCCAGGTACTTCTACAACCTGAGTTACAGCTAAGCACAGCATAGGCCTTACCAAAGCTCTGTCACCAGAGTTTTGTTTCCATGGCTCTAAGGCTTCTACAGACTTCCCAGCAGCAGAACTGTTGTCAGTGAGTTTGTCTTTCTTTCTTGCCATTGATATCACTGCTTTGAGTGTGTTGCTTTGTTATTTCTTGACCTGGATTGAAGGTTAGCACTATGTCAATATGTAGGGAAAAAAAAATCAAGACCTTAATTAAAAAAAAAGACCTTGTGATGAAATGCTGACCCTGCTGTAAACAACAGGTGGTTGAACCATTGACTTCAGAGCAGCTCGGGTTATATCCGTTGTCCAAAATATCAGATCACCTCTGCTCTTCTTTTGTGCAGATGGCTTCAGTCAAAATTGACTCCTCAACTAATTGTGGTGACTATACTATATTAACTTAAACCTCAAGATATTGATTTTTTAGCATACAAACTGTGGGCAGTTTATGGCCAAACTGTGACTCAGCCCACATTTCTGTGCAAGCGACGAAGGCTACGGAAGAACATGCCTGATGAAGGAATCTGACTCCTGGAGCTCAGTCATGTGGAAATACACATATTACCTTCCCCTGTGTAATGAGAGTCCCAGGAAAGCCTTCAGTCCCCCCCCTCAGTGAAGCAGCTCGATCGTTGCACTTTGGACAGTAATTTCCCAGTGGCAAAAGCACAGACTGAAACAAAATTCTTGCCCCCAGCCCTTTCCTCTAGAGAAAAGGAGAAGGCAAGGGAGGCATGGTGAGTCAGTTATGTGACTGAGTCACTGCACTTCCTGGACTCCTACTACCTGAAGTCTATCCTCTGCTTAGCATTGTGCCTTCAGGCACTTTCTAGCCCAGAGCACTCACCTTGCATTTTAATCAGTAATCTGCTTAGTTTCCCCTTGTTTTGTGGTGTGGGTTTCTTCAATAAATAAGATGAAAATATTTTGGAAGACTGGAATAAATTCAAAGCACAGAACAAAGGAAAACGAAGTGTAATTTTACTAGAGGAGTTGTGTATGAGAAAGTGGTATGAAACTATGTGACTGCTGTACAAACAGTTCTGTCTTTTGTTCATACGCCTGAACACTTACACTCCTCAGTGTTTTTTCTTAGAATCATGTAATCGTTAAGGTTGGAAAAGACTTCTAAGATCAAGTCCAACTGTCAGGCCAACACCACCAGGACTAGTAAACCATGTCCCGAAGTGCCATATCTACATGGTTTTTGAACGCCTCCAGGGATGGAGACTCTACCGATTCCCTGGGCAATTCTTCCCTTTCCAATGCTTCACCACTCTTCCAGTAAAGAATTTTTTCCTAATATCCAGTTTCTGTTCACCTTAACTCTCTGGGCTTGGCCATCCAGACAGTTTTTTACCCAGCAAAGTGTGCACCTGTCCAAGCCATGAGCTGACAGCTTCTCTAGAAGAATGTTGTGGGAGACAGTGTCAAAGACTTTACTGAAGTCCAGGTAAATAACATCCACAGCCTTTCCTTCATCCACTAGGCAGGTTACCTGGTCATAGAAGGAGATCAGGTTGGTCAAGCAGGACCTGCCTTTCATGAACCCATGCTCACTGAGCCTGATACCCTGGTTATCCTATACCTGCCTGGTGAGCACAATCAAGATGATCTGCTCCATAACCTTCCCCAGTACTGAGGTCGGTCTGATAGACCTGTAGTTCCCCAGATCTTCCTTCTGGCCCTTCTTGTAGATGGGCTTCACATTGGCAAGCCTCCAGTCATCTGGGACCTGTCCTGTTAACCAGAACTGCTGATAAACAATGGAGAATGTCTTGGCAAGCTCCTCTACCAGCTCCCTCAGTACTCTTGGCTGGATCCCCTCTTCTTCTACCTAAAAGCTTTTCTTCACTACTTGCTTTTAGTTCCCTATCTTTTAAGACTCTATTCTGCACTAGTTTCCATTATTTTGATGGAAGACGACATGCTTTCCATTTGAGAATCAAATGTCAGGGAAACAAAATGCCTCTGGTGTTGCAACTGCAATGTGCCTTAGCAGCACCCTCCATTTTCATTCTTGTGCTGACAGCTACTACATAGCCTCAAATTCCCCTCTGCAGCCATCCTAACACAGATCCCTCTTCTCCCTCAGTAAGCCGAAACTAGTTGCTCCCAGGCTGTTCCACCTCTTGCTCCCAGTCTGCCAGGCCGTCACCACTGTGGATAAAACCACTGTTTGGACATTTAGGACCAATGCCTCTCTGTTTAGGCTCTATCCCCTTTGGCTATGGTCTCTTTGAATCTGCAGATATCCGTCTCTCCTTTTACTTCCCTCCTGGCCCTCAGTAGCAGTTTTCATGTTTCCTCCAACTGTTTAAATTGCTCAAATTCATCCCCTTCTTGCTCTTTTTCTTGATCCTCCTCTTATTCTGAGTCTCCTTTTGTGAGGAGAAGTCTGCTTGTCTGGATTTAATTGCTGCATTGGAGATACATGACTCTCTAATATGCTCCTTTGCTTACTGTGTCTTTCTGATTTCTCCTGCAGTACCATCTCAGTCACATGCAGCTAAAAATAAACGTAAGTTTCCTCCTCCTCAGCCTTTTCCACTCAACCTGAACTGTGCTGATAAGATCACAGAATACGAAGTTACCTTGGTTTCTGAAAGCACTGTGTGGTATTTTAAGTAGGCACAAGATTTTAAAGTTTCATAAACAGGTCTAGAGTGGACAGCAGATTTCTGGTGGAGCCTGGTAGCTCCAAATGATCTTTATGAAGTTCTGGGAAGAAGTCATAGAGCATCACTACAGCCAGTTAAGTCTTGAGCATGCAGACCAATGTTTGAATGGACAGTCATAGTCAGAGAGCAACACCTTCTCAAACAGCTATCAACATCCCCCATCAAAAATAAAATAGTCACTACAAAACATCCTCTAAAATACTGCAATAAAACCCTTGCATTCTCTTTCCTGAAATCAAAAGCCTCTCCCTGCTTTTCAGCACAGTTGTGAATGGATATTTGTGTAGGGCATGTTAGTATAGGGAAGGGGGAGGGAAAGGATAAGAAAGGGGAGGAGAAGGGGAAAGGAAAGAAGCCTGAATGAGCCTGAGTGAACAGTAGTTTTCAGTTTGGTCAACTGTGTGTACTTGCAAGATCACACAGCTTCTGTTTTTCACTTTAAAAAGACCTGGAGCATATAATCAAAGTTATTTTTACTGCGATTTTGAAACTATGATGTATTCTGCACAAGTCAGAGAGGGAAAAGAAAGATTAGTTACGTTGTGTCTTTGTTATTCATTAGTTTTTTGAGCTTTACATGCCCTTAGAGGACCTGACAGATCCTCAGCTGCTGAGTCTTTCTGGCCTTGTCTACAATATATAAATATACAATACAATATACAATATATAAATTCAAACTCCTTCACCTGTATCCTGAGGGACTACGGGCTACCTTGTGTTGTCTGGAAACTGCTGCTGCCCTAGAAGCACTTTGTGATGGCTAATACTTTCCACGTGGGTTAAAAATCTCCACTGTAATTTGGTTTTAGATTTCCCTCTCAAAGAAGGAGCAGAGTGTGGGGAACTGGAGCAATGCTTCACCTGCTCTATTCCACAGAGGGAACAAATAGAAATGTGAATTAATTGAGAAAGCTCTGTGATATTTGACATTGATTTGTTTGGCAGTGGCTTGTTTTGCACCGCCTGTCTGTGTAATACTGCTCCTGGGTGAGTGAGGAAGACTTGCACTGGATCCTTCTGTCATGCATGAATGTCGATTCCTTTTCTAGCATGTTACCATGGCATCCTACCTCAGATAATTTAATAACAGAGAAGAAGAGGATATAAAAGGGACATGTTCATAGTCTATTAACTCATTCAGGAAAGTGATGTAATGGGAATAAAAGAAATGGAGGATGTCCCTGTGCTGGGTTCTTGGTTGCTCCATTGCTACTTCTTGGATATTGCAAATGAAGCAACCCATGTCCCTTCCTAGATACCATCATATTACTGTCACCACAGGTAAATGTGTTAGTAGACTGGTCCTCTGCCCCTTGAAAGATGCAAAGTCAAGCCCTGAGATCAGGAAAAGCAGGACAACTGGGCTATACATTATGCTAATGCCTTCACCCTGTAAATGCTGGGGGTATTTTATTTTCAAAAGTTCTTTCTTTATATTATACTTACCAGAGCAATACCTCCATCTTCCTGATTGCTAAAGGCTTTCACATTTCTAGAACATCCTGATTTACAGAGGGTTTTAGCTCTAACTGCTTTCTCATCTTATGTAAGGGAAGCAACAATTGAATCTTCATAGTTGAGGCTGCACTAGGAAAGTACTTAAAATAGCAGTAAAATCTCTCAGTGTGCACTTTAATTATTAAATTTTGTCCTGCTGCAGAGCAGAGTAATTTCTTTTTGGGATAATTGCCTTTTCGAAGCAATTTTTACATTAAAGATTCACTGGCTTTGCAGAAGAAAATAGGTGCTTCTAAATGCTCCTTATTAAAAATTTACCCTCAGACTTGTCTTGTCTTTCCTCTTTTTGCTTTTTACTTTCTCTTACCCACACAACAGTAGCCTTCATTCACTTCTAGCCTCATTTCCTCTCTTGTGTGTATTTGCTTTGAGAGTTCTGCATTAAAACAGAAAATTGATGAATATCTATTCTTCAACATTTGGTTCTTGTAAATTAAGGATGGCTGAGGGATAACTTACTTTGTGTGCCCTGTTGCTTCATGGCCTAAACTTCCACACTGAAAGGCTTCCCTTCTTAGTCAAGTAAGTTGACTTCACTGTACCCCTTTTTATTTATGATGCTTCATAGCAAAAAATACCCAAACAAAGAGTTACGGAACGATACTGATTAGGTTTCCCACTTTATGATTGAAAACGTAGCAGCAACTCAAGTTTCTCTGAATCTAGTAAGGTGGATGTGCTATTTGTTGAAGCAAGTGCATGGTCTGTCCCAGCCACCATTTGTCACATAGCTGCTGATCTCACCAGGGGATTTTTGCACGTCCCAAAGGAAGGAGGAATTATGTGAAAGAGGTTACATAGATCACTACGACACTGAAAACAAAGCTGCTCTACATATTCAGTGGGAAACTTCTCTACTTCCAGTGGGAGGAAGTAGGTACATGGTAAGAAAGAGCTTTCTGAGTGCTGGTGTCCTAGCCAGATATCTCAGCAAGGAGAGCTCAAACAAATGAGAATTTTAGACTAGCTCACATCTGCTAAAAGAGATTAGAATCACTGTTTCTGTGTGCATTAGTGTAATGCCACATTAGGACAGCTCAAGGTTTCTTCCTATCCTTATATCTAAGTAATTCAGAAATTAATGGAATTTTAATAGCTAGAGTTTGTCTTAAAAGGAAAAGTAAAGATGACATTGCATTAAGGGCACTTGAATTTAACTTCCATCTGATAACTCTTTTTTGCTGCTTGTCCTGATACTCTTCTATTGATTTAAATGGAGTTATTCCACATTTTTAGTAGTATAAATCAGATTGAAATCAACTCATTGACAAACCTTAAAGGATTAACACTTTTTTCCCCATTTCCCTGTCAGCCCCCCAGTTAAGTTAAAAATCCAAAGCTTTCAAGGGTAGCATCTCAGATAGGGAGTTTAGATTGGGAGATAATATTAAAAATTCAGCTGCAACATGCAGCAAGGGTTAAGATGTGGATTCAGTTTTGAAATTGCTGAACCTTCATCTGTTTGTACTCATGTGGTCAGCTAAAAATAAAAAAAAAAAACACTAAGACGGACTGATCTTGTGACATTTTACCTGCCCTTTCCACACTGAAATAAGATTAGAAAATATTGGTCTCCATGTAACTTAACCTGATCTGGAGCCCAGGTGCTGATCTGGGTTTTCACTGAAGACCTCTCACCCCCAAGAAGAGGGAAGCAAGAATAAAATATGGTCTTTGAAGCTTGCATTCAGGTCTGTCTCTTCCTGCAGTGGGCTGCATTATATGTGCCGTACAGTGTGTCTTGCCTAGAACAGCTGTGGCTGTCATCCACTAGTGTAGTGTTAAATTAAGAATGATTGCATTTCCATCCATACAGTTAGCTGCTGTCAGTCTCAAATGTGGTAAGCAATTGAAGCAGAGTTTTGACCTGGAATTATCTGGTTTAACCTTGAATGAAGTGAGTAAATATACAGAACAGTAACAGGAGTTCGGTAAAAAACAAATAACATTATCTGCAAAACTCTGTTTCAGCCTCCAGCTGGCATCTCTCAAGGGGCAGCAACACAATTGAGAATGGCAGTAAGTTGATTTCATGGGCTGAATTCTGGCAGAGTACCCAACTACCTGCCCAGTGTGTGAGTTATGACTGTTGCCTTTCTCAGCAGCAAAGTGCTTTCTCTTCATGGTTTCTTTTCACACTTATTTTTGGTACTTGTCAGCTTTGGAGCTAGTTGCAGCCTCTTTCTAGAAGGGTATGGCCTTTTGTAGTCAAAACACATGCTCTATCAGCAAGGTAGGAATCCTTTCTCCAGACTGTCTTGGATTCCTCTGACATCTTCCCCTACTTTGCATCCTACTGCGTTTTTCCCCAAGTCTGCACAATCAGTTTTCCAGGGTGTTTTGTTTGCAGCTCATGGCAAAAGAATGGGAAGATGTAGAAGGAAGTTGCTGTTGTGGCATTTAAATGAACACAAGAGTAAGCAAACACTAGGTTCAGGCACTCTCAGGCTCAGGAGACATCTGGCTTTTACCTTTTGGCTTTCAGCTGTGTGGTTTGTGATCACTTCTGCTATCAGCCTCTTATTTAATGCTTCTGCACAATGAAAGCTTCAGGCCTGTTGTCAACACAAACCATTTCCTCCCCTTAGGGAGAAAGGAAGCAGTTTTTAGGAGCAGTTTTCTGTCTGTGTCATTCCTTATCCTGCCTGCGTACCAAAACAATTCTGTGAGCCTGGGGCTGCGCCGCATGCTCCCAGTCACTGTGCGAGTCCCCCAGCCCTGCCTGAGAATGCACTGCTCTCTCAAAGGTCCATTGTCCGCCAGCACAAGGGAGGCCACAGAAGGAACAGGAAGATCAGAGAAACTGCCTGATGGGGGTATGGGAGAACAAGAGGAACCAAAGGTTATTCCAGTGCTTGGCCAGGGTGTTCATTTAACGGAAAAAGGCAACAAACTGAGCCCATGAAGCAGATCTTGGCCTACTGGGAAAAAAAATATGGCCTTTGATATTGTTGCCTCTTAATTATTTGTGTTATGGTACCACCAGGAGGCCCTGTCCTCCTCTGGGACAAGTCCATAATTGGCAGTTTGTGCTCTGTCACACTCAGTGACTATGTTTAGGTGACAAGGACCTAACTACCTTCAGCACTGCTGCTGCCTCTTGCTGCCAGCACACTGCACCCCTGCAAGTAATTTCCTTTATGCAGGATGCGTAGGCTGATTTAATTGTTAGTGGAGTAGATCTGATAACACACTGTATTTCTGGGCATGTTCTTAATACATGGATAAAAGGAGATGGAAACAAAGTAAAAATAGACTCTCTTCTTGAGATATTTCATGACCTAATGTATCTGGACAGCGTAAATCATAGCGTCTGGACTAAAGATTTATCCATCTTTGCTTTTTGTAATGTTCTCCTTGGTATTTTTAGAGGCCCATGCTCTTCCATTCCTATCATCGTGACATGTGGTTGGACTTTTGGAGCAGTTTGCTGTGCTTCATTTACTGTCTTGTATTTAAGTTCATTTGCATTCTGAAGATTTCAGGGTACTTTAAAAATGTCATTAAATATATCTAGATATGTCTTTAAAAAGTATTAATAATTTTATGCTTCAGTTTTTATTTGTCCCCATGGAATATCTTTGGCACAAAATACTAGGGATGGATCCTTTTCTTTCCTTCTCTCTTCTTCATTTTTTCAGATCCAGATTTCCGAAGCCTGTTCTAAGTCTAAAGTGTTCTCTTTATCCTTAGGATGTTTTAAAAAGGTTAACATGTGATGTATAAGTTAAAATTCAGATCTGGATTTAAAAAGACTTACTGAACCCACCAAACAGAGTCTTATTATGCTGTAAGACCAGTTCAAGCGCCCCTTTATTGCCAGAACAAGTAAGCCCTTTCTGTTCTCTATACAGTGTGATCAGAGGCAGTAGAAATAATAAAAGGTTGTCACAGATAAAAATAAAGGAAAATCTGAACCATTCTGCTGATGGACAAGGAGTTAGTAAGTGAAGCAGCCTTTTGAACAGATGAAAAACCTGTATGCAGCAATTTTGTGCTTGAGGTAGGAAGTGAAGAACAAAAATCATTATGTTAGTATCTTTCTCAAGGTACTTAAAAATGAAGCAAGTGAAAAAAAGAAGGGGGAGAAATTAAATGGAATTAACAGAAGTTATAATACAAAGATCCAAAGAAGAAATTACATAATGATGGAAAAATATTCTAGCTGTGTTATAATATTTGTTCATTTTTTTATTTATTTGATGACTTTATGTTCAAGAGACAAAAATAAAGCTTTCCCCAAATTATTCGTAGTAAGTGTTTCAACATAAGATGCAAATTAGCTGAAATCAGCTACTGAATCAGAGACATGGACACAGTGGTGCATCTTAGATGGCGAGGAAAAATACCAACATTCACAGCCATTTGGCTTTGTAGCAGCTCACAGATTCTGAGCCCCGCTGAACCCAAATAAAAAGCTACAAACAGGAAGCTTATAGCTTGCCTAAGGACCAAAGGTAAGCAACCTGCAGTTCTTGTGAAGGGGCCCAAGTTGAAGAAAGTTTCTTCCGTCTATTTTCCCCCAGCTAATACCCTGTTTCCTGTCAGTTCTGTGCCAGAGAGCTGATTCAGCTGACTTTAGCAAGATGGTCAAGACTCAATTTCCATTTTTCCAAGTGCAGCCTGCTTTGCAGGGAAACACAGACATAATATGTCATTAGTCCTAAGATTCAGCTGATCCTAATAGCTTCATATACACGCCCTCTGGGAGAGTTGAATGTAACTTTACAACCCTGGGGGAGTCTCCTGAGTCTGTCCTTCAAGTGTTTCTATTTATACATTTATTTCAATATATGGTAGGAGAAGACGATGTGAAAAGGTTGGCAGCTACTACACTACCTCCTGCATAGGTTGTGGTCTGTGAGCCATAAACCAGAGTTCAGTAAAAACTGGGCAGGATTCAGCTTTGAAAAAGCACAGGGAAGAAGAGCAAGAAGGATCCCTAATTCTCCTGTCTAACTCTTCACGCGTCTCTCAAGAGAGTGAAGTTTCAGAGCCCCAGTAAAAGGATCACAGTATCACAGTATCATAAGGTTGGAAAGGACCTCCGAGATCATCGAGTCCAACCTATAACCCAACACTAATACCAAAACCCATCATCTAAACCATGGCACTAAGTGCCTCATCCAGTCTCCCCTTAAACACCTCCAGGGTTGGCGACTCCACCGCCTCCCTGGGCAGCCCATTCCAATGGCCAATCACCCTTTCAGTGAAGAACTTTTTCCTAACATGAAGTCTAAACTTTCCCTGACAAATCTTGAGTTCTGCCCTCTAGTTCTGTCACTGGTCACCTGAGAGAAGAGACCAACACCTGCCCGACTACAACCTCCTTTTAGGTAGTTGTAGAGAGCAATGAGGTCTCCCCTGAGCCTCCTCTTCTTCAGACTAAACAGCCCCAACTCCCTCAGTCACCCCTCGTAGGGCTTGTGCTCCAGCCCCTTCACCATCTTCGTTGCCCTCCTCTGGACACACTCCAGCATCCTGACATCTTTCCCAAACTGAGGGGCTCAGAACTGTACACAATATTCAAGGTGAGGCCTGACCAGTGCCGAGTACAGGGGCATGATAACTTCTCTGGTCCTGCTCACCACACTATTCCTGATGCAGGCCAGAATGCCATTGGCCTTCTTGGCCACCTGGGCACACTGCTGGCTCATGTTGAGCTTCCTGTCAACCAGCACTCCCAGGTCCCTTTCTGCCTGACTACTCTCCAGCCACTCTGTCCCCAGTCTATAGCTCTGCATGGGATTGTTGTGTCCAAAATGAAGTACCCGACATTTGGACTTATTAAACATCATCCCATTAGAATCAGCCCAGCTCTCCAGTCTGTCCAGGTCCCTCTGCAGGGCCATCCTACCCTCTAGCAGATCAACCCTTCCTCCCAGCTTGGTATCATCTGCAAACTTGCTGATGATGGACTCAATCCCCTCATCCAGATAATCAATAAAGATATTAAACGGGACTGGACCCAATACCAATCCCTGGGGGACACCACTGGTGACCGGCTGCCAACTAGATGAAACACCATTGACCACCACTCTCTGGGCTCGGCCATCCAGCCAATTCCTAACCCAGCACAGAGTGCTCCCATCTAAGCCACGGGCTGCCAACTTCCCTAGGAGTCTACTGTGGGAGACAGTGTCAAAGGCCTTGCTGAAGCATGGATGGAGCATACTTTCTTCCTTATCATAAATCTTGCTGACAAGCAGGGTTTGGGATGTGCAGTGGGGTCTTTGCTGCTATAACTCATTATTTCCTTATTGTTTTTCAAGGCTGCAGCTGTTGAGCTGCTCTGCATGCTGGGGTCTGTTCCCTGGACTATGAGGGAATGGGGCAACTTCTCTGGTCTCAGCTTTCCTGAGGACAGATCCAGCTGCATTTTGTATCTACCTTAAGCATGCTGTTTAAAAGAGGCAAACTATATTCTCATCTTGAATATTGTGTACAGTTCTGGGCCCCCCAGTTTGGGAAAGATGTTAGGATGCTGGAATGTGTTCAGAGGAGGACAACGAAGATGGTGAAGGGGCTGGAGCACAAGCCCTATGAGGAGCGAACTGAGGGAGTTGGGGCTGTTTAGTCTAAAGAAGAGGAGGCTCAGGGGAGACCTCATTGCTCTCTACAACTACCTAAAATGAGGTTGTAGTCAGGCAAGGGTTGGTCTCTTCTCTCAGGTGACCAGTGGCAGAACTAGAGGGCATGGACTCAAGCTTTGTCAGGGAAAGTTTAGGCTTGATGTGAGCAAAAAGTTCTTCACTGAAAGGGTGATTGGTCACTGGAATGCACTGCCTAGGGAGGTGGTGGAGTCGCCGACCCTGGAGGTGTTTAAGGGGAGACTGGATGAGGCACTGAGTGCCATGGTTTAGATGATGGTTGGTGTTAGTGTGGGTTTTGGTGTTAGTGTTGGGTTATAGGTTGGACTTGATGATCTCAGAGGTCCTTTCCAACCTTATGACACTGTGATACTATGGTACTGTGATACTGTGATACTGTAATACTGTGATAAGAATGTGCAAGAGATTCTGGGAGCTGTGCTCCAGTGTTTAAGACCTTGTACCTAGCGTGTGGTGCAAGAATCTGCCCCCTAAACAGGTCCCGCTGCTGTCCCTGTGTGGCTGCAGTTATCAAGCCTACTCAGTGATTCACAGGAAAGCTGCTGTAAGGTTGCCTGTGAGGAAGGGAATTGGCTCTGAAAAAGAGGTTTGTATGTTCTGAATGGCCTCAGGATAAAACTCTCGGCCAGGTCACCCTGAGCTGTGGCAGCTCTTCATCTCTGTAGGCAAGGAATACTGGCACAACCTGCCGGATAGCCAGGGAGCCTTTTGGTGTCCCAAGTTTTTCACAACAAGGGTGCTAGAACATGCTTTGCTCTCTGACGTTAATAGCATTATTTTGGTCTTTACAAGTGGAGAAGGTATCAGATGAAAGACTACTCTTTTTCATTTATCTTTAGATCTTACTCTTTCCCACAGCGCAGGGAGCTATGAATATATTACATGTGATAATAACATTGTAATTATACATAAGAACAATGTAATTACTTTTGGTTTAGTGTAAAACTGTTTTTTGTCTTTGGAGTTTTTCTGAAGAAGTTTTAAAAGTTAAATATTATAGTATAAAAATTGTTCAATAATGAAAAAACCCTGCCTGGGGCAAGATTACTTCTACCATGTGCTCAGCAGAATTGCAGTCAGTGGAGCTCTGCCACAGAGGTCATCACAGATGTGCAGCTTGAAAAAGATAAATCGTATATTCCTGAAAAGTGTCTTTGGAGTTGGGGAGCAATAAGTTTCCTATCACCTTATCATTGATTTAGTCTTGCTTATGAGCACTGCAATTAGTTTGCCTGGAATTAAATGTATTTTCATTTCATTTGTCAAAATATCTTCATTCATCGTATTTTCATTCATCAAAATATGTAGGCATTTATCCTATTGTGGCTAAGGAAGCAGAGCAGAAGAAGAGTGAATACTAATACTCCTAGATCTTAGCCATAGTTCTGAATTTCCCAGTGTCCAGAAGGCAGATAATTGTCCTATGACCAAATCCCACATAGGTGTCCTGAAGCTGGCAGCGAGCTCACAGCATTAGGGAAAAGAAGGGAACACCTTGCTACAGGTGTCCAGGGAAGAAAGTAAAGGAGTGCCAGCTACCCAGCTGAACCAGAGTGGATGCTGGCCCCTCTGCAGCACTGGCAGAGGACTGCTGAGCCAGTGATCCGCGGATGCTGGGGTCCAGCACCAAAAGAAAGAGAGCCAGATCACCGTATTTCTACTGTACCTGTTAGAGTGTGTTAGATTGCAGGCTGGGGCAAGCCTTTAGTCAAATGTGTCAACCAGGTAAAATGTCTGCTTAAAATCCCTCTTTTGCAGAAACCATAGACTGTACATTCCTTATGCTCAGAAAATTATTCAAGTGACTGTTTCCCCAAGCCATCCCCATTCAGTTTGTTATCATTTTCATTATTAAACATTTATATAAACACTATAACATTTTATAGTGTTTGACAGAGATTTCTAAGTCTGCCTAATTAGCACAGTGCCTGCCACATGGAATATACTTTTATTATTACCCATTCACGGCCTTGTTATTCAGAAGAAATTCTCTTGTGAAAGGGAACGCACATTACTGCACTTCAGGCTAATAAGTGTGACATAAAATATGACACACAGAATTAACTACTGCGCTGCAGGATCCAGCAACGGAGGGTGATGTGCATATGGTCACACCGAGACTGTTCATTTGCATCATTGCTTTTCTGCCTTACTGCCTTATTAAAAGTCTGAGAAAGGAAAATATTGGGAGAAGAAGGAGGGGGAGAAGAAATGAACAAATCTATCTTGGCATAAATAGGTTTGGCTCAACAACACAACAGCTGTCAGTAGCCTTTTCCACAAGCCTGTTCTCTCAATGAGGAGAGCACAAAAGAAGTGATTGAAAAGTCAGTTCATGTCCTTACTGCATTCTTGGAAAGAATCTGAAAAAAAAGAGAAGTAGTAGTTCTGTTTGTAAAATGAAGTGTGCTTTATGCTTCTGTGTGTCCATTGCCAAAGCAGAGCTTGCCAAGCAGAGGTGCAGTCCTGTGTTTGCCTTGATTGTCTGCTCTAAAGGTTAGATTAAAAAAAAAAAAGTGGCCTCTTCTTTTTAAGCCTCCCTCCACCCATTTGTGTTCCGATTTGTTTTTGTGAAGTCATACCTAGCACAAACCTGTTAAGAGCATTCATGACTTTAGGAGCTCTCAAGCAATAAATTATGAAGAAGGACGATAAACCAAGTTGCTACTTGTCTATTAAATATACATGTGCAAATCTCTCCAGCTATCTACTCTGTCCGTGTATCTGTGTTGACTGATAAGTAGGCTGGTGTATCTGACGTTTCTCAGCTCTGTGTCCTGGGGAGATCAGAAGAAGCCTCTAGCAGGGGTGTTTCTCTGCCCTCCATGCTTTGCACTGCAAGGCAGGTCTTTCCAGCTCCAGGTGAATCCCCTGGCCTTCGGCACTCCACCTCAAGCCTGAAGGAGCTCAGAGAAGGCAGCAAAGCTATGCCTTTTCCCAGCAGCACAAATAGCTCACCTATTTGATGAGCCACATATGGACTGGAAAGTGCTTGGCTGCCAAATATTGAGATGGGAGCAAGCCAGAGTGGGGCTGAAGACAAAAGGGTGGGAGAGGGATATCTGAGACTGAAGGGAGAAACTGAGGCAGCTGGCAGCTGGTTTTTGACACAGCTTGGAAGGCCTATGGGACGTGTTGTGGTGATTTTGTTTGTCTATATTCAAAATTACAATGTGGTAATTAAAAATGAAAACACTGAATATTCTGGGTTTCCTTTATTTACCTTACCATTCAAGCACTGCTGCTTTCTCTGGTTGCAAGGGTCTGCCAGCCTGCAGTTTCTGAGCTGAGCCTTGGCTTTATCCAAATTGCTTTCACTCCCACTACAAAGAACGGGGACATTTCTCTGCTTTTTAGAAAGAGACTTAAAACTCAAAATCTCAACTTCAGTCCTTAAACATTTGAACTTTCTTGTAGCATTGAAAATCTGTTGCTCTCTGTGTCGGCAGCATGCCTTGGAAACCAGCACCTGGGAATAAATGAGTAATCAGCCATCAACTGGAGGCGCTCAGCTTCAGCTACTGCCTTGAATCCCTTTCCCTGGCACCTCATGTCTGAGGTGACTGAAGGAGGAAGGAGAGTTACTCATACTTCTGCAGTCCTTGGGGTGGCTGAGAGGTCAGTTTGGATGGCAAAAACCTGAATATCTTGGTTGCTAGAGGCCTGGTCTGTGCAGTGCCTATCAGAGCGGAGATGAGGGTTCTCGCAGGGGATGCACACCTGGACCCCTAAACCAGGAGACTTATGTCATGTCCAGCTGGTATGCACTGCCAGCTGCTACTCTTCAGTGGCATAACGCAATCCTATTATTTTGTACTTAAGAGCAGGTTATGGCATTGGAAAAGGGAAGGAGGAAAATCTCGTGCTTCAGTGCAGGTGTTGATCTGCAGCCCAAAGCAGGCAGTTCATTGTGAAACATTTTTTCACAAATTCTTAGGACAGGAAACAAAATTGTCATTCCTGAGGCAGAGCAGCTGGCTTCAGCTCAAGCTGAGCACTGCAATGCCTGAACCCTGGTTCTTGCTAGTACTGAGGTAGCTAGGATGGCTGCTACAGGCCTTGATAAAGATATCTGAGGCTGTCGATCATTTGCTCTGGAAATATCCAGCCTCCGGTGTGTGGGACATGGAGAAATGCTGCATGTGCCTTCACACATGAAAGATATTATCTGTACTGTTTCATCTTCTCTAGTGAAAGAAAGGGGAGTTGGAGTAAACCTTCTTCTTCAAAACATCCCAAACCAAAACATTTGATGAGAGGATACATGGAAATCTCTCAGGGTGCATAAGACATGTTGAGTCTCGACAACGGCAGATTAAAAAAAAATAACAGAGTCATTTGAAAACAACTTGAAAATGATGCAGGTTGGCTATTGCTGGATTCAAATGTCATCATTTATAGTAAGCCCTGTTTTTTTATAGAAATTGATGGGATGCTAGGAAGATACACGATTTTTTGCACCAAGTTAATTTAGTCCATGTACATGCATGTATTAAGCATGATGTGATTGTGTTGTCTGGATGTATAGGTGGTAGCATACATATACATAAATTTAGATGACTAGATCTCAATTGTTTTTTTTTCCCTTGTAAGCGCAAATGACAGAAAATGTCCCCTGGCAAGGAAATAACCTTGCTAATTTAACTGCATCAGCCAGCATATGGATCAGCCGTTCCCTCATGGGGCAGTGACTTTGCGTTGTTAGCGAACGTGCATTCCTCAGCAGCCAGAGAGACATGGTTCTTTATTTTTTCATGTCTTTCACATGTACTTGAAGGATATTTAATGACATCTGAATTTTTCTGATACTGCTTAAAGTGAACAACAATTATTGTAATTTCCTGGGAGTTAAGGAAGAAATGTGTGGGGAGGAGAACCTAGAGAGTCACGAGCAGATTCAGAGCAGTTGCTTATGACAGAATGATATAGCTCTGTAAAGTTTTTCAAAGATATTTTTCAAATAGAAAGAAAGAAAACAACTGTCCTTACCCAGGGTCCCTTTTGCAGATACTTTCTCAGTGAGCAAGAACTTAAACTAAGACCTTACGGACTGTCCATCAATGGTGGCAGCCACACAGCGCTGACAGGGGCTGCCTTTCGAAAAGGGCAGGTTATGGCATAAAATGGATTCAATCTGACAGAGATGTCACCCTTCAAGGATCCCCTTTGCACTCCCAGCTGGGCCTAAAAGGAATGCCAAGCGGCTCATGCTGCTCTGTGCCAGGAATCACAAAGGGCTTGCTGCAATCAGTTGGGTTTCAGCGCCATGTTATAGACCTCTCTTCCTGTAGAGACCTTTAGATAACGAACACCACCAGCGTGCCAAGAGCAGATCTGCATGCCTGGGAGCAGGCTGTCACACACCAGCTGTGCAGGGACCAAAGCCAGCTGGAGGTGTGCTGGCTCTACTCCACTGCTTGTATGATGAGATCAGCATGGGCCTGACCTGGGCTCGTGGTGCTGCTGGAGGGGACCTCTGGTTCCCAGAGACCAGCTTGCAACAGAGGAGCAGGTAGCCTGCTGGTTGCTGCCATCCTTCCCCTGAAACTCCAGTAGCCCAAGCAAAATCAATTAGAAGAGGTTGGCTGCCTCTGTACTGGTAAAATATATATTGATGCTTGGTTGTTGAAGCAGCTTCTCCAATTCACCAAACTGTGCACATGGGTTTCTCCAGGACACCAGTGCTTACCACCCCACTGCCCTGGAGAGATTCCTGGTCTGTCCCCAGGATGGACAGGAGATATTGTAGATGCAGAAAACGTGTTTGAGATTTGTCTTGCCTACGCTATAAGTTAGGGAGGAGATTTTTCAGCCCGGTTCGGTGCACAACCAAAGTATCTGAACATGGGCACTGCTCCTGTGCTTCTCTCTTGGTACTTTTTCACCCTTGAATACCAAGTCCCCATCAGCTAGTCTTACAAGACATTGTCTGGGGCCCAGGCTACTGAGGATTCTCAGTGTCTGCTGTGTCTTAGAAGGACCATTGAAATCCCAGCCTGAGGAGTGGATTTTTATTTGGAGAATGCATTTTCCTAGCAGCTGATCTTGGAGAACAAAGTTAAACAGAATGATTGCAGTCTGGCAAAGGGAGTTGCCTGACTGGCCAAGCCTTCTCTTTTGTTTTTCTGTTTCTTTATGTCTTGTAAACCATCCCTGTAAAGAAGAATTAGGCGGAAAAAAATCCTAAACCTCCTGAGAAACTATCAGTGAAAATAATTCCTAGATTTAAGTAAGGATTTGCTTGTGTGTAATGTACCTAGTCACAGCACAACAGAAAAGGGAAATTTGTATGTCTGGGTGTGTATAAGTGGATATATATTTGTGTATATATGTGTCAATGGCTATGAGAAATGATTAAGAGCATTTGGTGCTTTTTGCTTTTACTGTGTGGCTGGTACTTTAATAAAATGTTATTTACTTCAGGTTTATTCTGATAAAGACTCAAAGTGATCATCCAATGAATGTGGGTGCGTATGCGGTTTTGGATATGTAGTCTGAAATGCCTGAAAATCTTCATTAGATGTACTAATTTTAAAAATGAGGGAAGGACTGGTTCCATTTAAATGCAGCATCCCATAGCTTTTCAGGGTCTCCCAGACCAGTGCGGCTAGCTACAAGACTGCCCCAGGCATAAAACCATTGAGATTAATTAAGTACTTACAGTGCTGGGTTCCAGTGCTCTCCTGAGCAAGCCAACTTACAACCCAGTATATTCCTGTGGAAAACAGCCTGTAGTTGCAGAGAACCTGCTGGCGATAGGCTCCTCTAAACGTTAATTGATGTTGCAAGTCTTCGCTATGGCTGCTGAGACACCCGTTTTTGAACCCCAGCTTGGGATATGGCTTGAGTACAGCAGCTTCTAGAAAGACATGGTGCTGCTTTATTGTTTAGCTCAATGACCTGCTACAGAAGTGCTAGTGGAAAACGTACTACCTCCCTGCCCACGGGCAGCTGCTCCTCTCCCTGCCCTCAGGACCCCGTTACCAGTAGGCACTGTAGCTGTAAATCTTCACTTTTAAGTTGATGAGGCAGGGTGTGTTCACCGGGTTGGAAGTCTGGGCTCTCATCACACAGGGGCTGCTGCCAAGCAGGCATTTCATCTTCATCAGAGCCCCACTGATGCTGCTCAAGCAGCTTCACACAGGCAGGACCCAGGGGGACAGGTGCCCCAAGAAGGAGCAGCAGAAGGGATGGACACCAGATCATTCTTGCTGCATGTGTGTGACGGTATTTTCAGTGGTGCACTGCAGCAGTAGGGAGCTGGCAGTGTCTGCTGCAGTTCGCTTGGGACTTGGTTTGCAGAGCCTGTAGTGAAACTGCTCTGCAGCCCCTGAGGAAGGGTGTTTCTAGAAATGCTCTTTAAAGCAGACACAGCAAGAAATATTGGACAAAGATGTCTGTCTAGCATTTCTTAGAAACACTTTAAGTAATAGCTTTTCCTCATCATAGGTTGGATGTTTCCAAGTGTCTGAGGGTGATCTCTGTTCCCAAATGTATGATTTCAGGAAATGAAAGTAGGTGGAAGCTTGGGGGCTGAAACAGAACTGTTACTTCCATTTCCAGCATGTCAATTTAAGATCACATCATGACCAAGACATTAAGCATGCAAACACATCATCTTTGCAGTGTATTTTGTTCATAGGAAAAGGATAAGAAAGAATACCCTAAATGAAGTACAGCAATGAGAAAATAAAATCTACTTTCTTTTCCTGAATATATTCCAGTCCATTGATTTTTCTTTTTCACACCATTGAGGTATTGCTGGTAAATTAATCTATCTGCTCTACAGTGATTCTATGCTATAGAAAATCCAGATCTGCAGAAGAGGAGTGCCAGTCCTAGTACAAAGCTTTAAAATGCGTCGAGTGAGTTTTATCTAGCAAAATTTAGAAACCTTTTTTTAGAAAGGTTTAGGTAGCTTTTCAGTTCAGACAGATACTGTTCTGCTTACCGAGAAATTAAATCTAAATAGAGAGACATAAAAAAGATACCTATATAGTTTAGAAAAGGGAAGGAGAGATTTTGGAGCACATAATGTCTTGCACATCATAAGCACATTTTTTGTATACCGGATTGTGGAGATGAAGTGAAATAAAACATCTGCATATAATAAAGATTTGGGTCTGGTTTGGATCTTTGGCAACTACAATTTTACTATAGCTCCCAGGTATTCCCACTCCTTTTCTAATAATATCTCCTTGAGATAAATTTCCTACTGCCAGAATTTTATTTTATTAAGTTCTACGAAGGTGGAGGTCTGGGTCTCCAAAACATTGGTAAAAAACCTTATTATAGAAAGCCATAGCCAGCAGCAACTGTACAGATGGTATTAGATGGCCAGTTTCAGTTTGCTTGTTTTTCATGTGATCTCTGTTGGTAGAGGCATAAGAGAATACTTCATTCTTCTGCAGAAAGAACTTCTATGGAAAGATTTCTGAGTCTGGTTGCATTTGTCATAGACTTGGCTCTGTTCTCACTACACTGAATATCAAGTGCCTCAAAGTTACTTGCAGAAGCAGTCTCCAAGGCAGTTATAGACCTGGCAGTGGCATGCTTATGCCTCGGGCATCTTGGGTGATGCTCCAGTTGACCGTGCATACGCTGCTGCACAGTCTGGGCGATGGGCAACGTGCCTAGAACAGTTCTCATGTTGTCCTTCCTGCATTGCACAGACATCTTCACTGCCTTCAGTCCACAAACTCTGTCCTCCCCTAGGGTAAGCTGGTTAGTACCGCTCTTAGGGTTAAACGTATGCTTAGATGCTGTTCACACCAGCTGGACTTTACACTTAGATCTCCATATGCAGGTGCAGGTAGTTCATCAACCCAGTGAGTAAGTGTCTTGAGCTGTTCATAACCATCACAGCCCTTAATCATATCTGTAGAAACATACACATGGCCTAAGGTCTCTTCTGATCCTGCTGTCAATGCAGTGGTTGTAACGTTTTGTAAAGAATCATAGAATCATAAGGCTGGAAGAGACCTCTGAGATCATCGAGTCCATCCATGCCTGTCTCCCTACTAAACCGTATCCCTAAGAAACTCATCAACCCATCTTTTAAACGCCTCCAGGGATGGAAACTCCACCACCTCCCTGGGCAATCTGTTCCAAACCCTGACCACTCTCTCAGAGAAGAAATTCTTCATAATGTCCAGTCTAAACTTGCCCTGGTGCAACTTGTGGCCATTCCCTTTCATCCTATCGCTCGTCACTTGCGAGAAGAGAGCAGCACCCACCCCGTCACAACCTCCTTTCAGGTAGTTGTAAACAGTGATGAGGTCTCCCCTCAGCCTCCTCTTCTCCAAGCTAAACAACTCCAATTCCCTCAGTTTCTCCATGTAGGGCTTATTCTCCAGCCCCCTCACTAGCTGTGTTGCCCTTCTCTGGACGCACTGTGAGGAGCCCAAAACTGAACACAGTACTCGAGGTGTGACCTCATCAGTGCTGAGTACAGGGGCACAATCACCTCCCTGGTCCTTCTGGCCACATTATTTCTGATACAGGCCAAGATGCCATTGGCCCTCTTGGCCACCTGGACACACTGCTGGCTTATGTTCAGCCAGCTGTCAACCAACATCCCCAGGTCCTTCTCCTCCAGGCAGCTCTCCAGCCACTCTTCCCCCAGTCTGTAATGCTGCATGGGGTTGTTGTGACCTAAATGGAGGACTCTGCACTTGGTCTTGTTGAATCTTATTCCGTTGATCTCAGTCCATTGATCGAGTCTGTCCAGATCCCTCCGCAGAGCCTCCCTTCCTTCAAGCACATCAACACTGCCACCCAGCTTAGTGTCATCCACAAACTTGCTAAGAGTGCACTCGATCCCTTCGTCCAGATCATTGATAAAGATGCTAAACAAGACTGGACCCAGCACTGAACCCTGGGAAACACCGCTCGTGACCGGTTTCCAGCTGGATTTAATTCCATTTACCACCACCCACTGGGCCCAGCCATCCAGCCACTTTTTCACCCAACAGAGGGTGTGACTGTCCATGCCAATGGCAGCCAGTTTCTCCAGCAGGATACTGTGAGAAACGGTGTCAAAGGCTTTACTGAAGTCCAGGTACGCCACATCCACAGCCTGTCCCTCATTCATTAACTGGGTAACCTTGCGACATATATGATGTAACTGTATAGAACCAAAGGTATATTTTAGGGAGAAGAAGCTGAAGTAGCTGTTACTGAAACAGAGATGAGAAGCAGCAAGCACGCTTTGGATCACAGGGGTATATAGGGAAGGGGACTAAAGCCAGCTGCGTGTGCACTGCTGTTGAGGAAGAGAAGGGCCCAGAAACAGATCACGGGCCCATTGTGCCAACTTGGAAGGGATCGTTAGTGGACTGGAGATCACTTCAAAAAAAGTTTAATGAAGCAAGGTCAGAATCTGTTTAATACCTGAAAACCAAGATCCCGTCCCTGGTCGTGCATACAAACCTAGGCTAAGTAGTCTTGAAGTCATGAAAACTGGCAGCATGTTTTTATCAGTGACGTATGAGAGATGAGTTGAATATATGATTGCTGTGGGCCAAATTAGAAAGCTAGGGGGTAAAAGCAGTCAATGCTGGAAGGATTTGGTTGTTCAAATTGAAAACAGATTTCTATCCAATCGTTTTCCAGAAATGCAAACTGAAACTAAAGTTCTGAGTTGTTTCTTGAGGACTGGTATATACAGTGTGTGCATGCCTGTGGATTTTGCAGTTTTTTAACATAGTGGGCAGTAAAAAACATATATTACTATGTTATGCGAGTAGGTGGCAATCTTGTTTGCCTCCAAACTAAATTCTGGCCAGAGCAGATGTACTCAACAACAACCAGGATGCCTTTGGTTTGAATTGTGAGAAGAATGCTCTTGCAGGCTTGTTCTTTATAATTAATTGAAATTACTGAATATGAGCTGAACAGCTAAGCTGTTTCCCATTGTTTGTGTTTTTTTGCATCACTTTATACTTATTTCCGGTGTGTACAAAATTAAGAGATGCTGAGCTACTGTGAAGCAGCCTTCTTCTGAAGCAGCTACGCAGATTTTAAGACCAGAAGAAGAGGCTGGTTTGTAACTGTGGCTCTGAGCGCTATAATTTCGCCGATCTGTCATGATCACAGGCTTAATTTGAATCTTTCCTCCTTCCTCATGCCAGGACCCTGTTTACATCCGAGTACTCAGAACATTGTGTAGAAGAAGAAAAAATTTTTTGCTGGTAACAAACCCAAGATTTTGCAAATCTGTCTCAGACCTGGAATTTCTGTCTATTGGATCATAAACTTAACCCCTTTGGAAAATCCATTTAATTTTAAAAAACATCATTATGATGTTACCTTAAATTACAATTATTATACATATATTATTATCAAGCAGATGGCAGGAAGGGAAGCAAAGTTTATTATTTTGGCACTGCAGCTCTGAAGAAGTAGACAGTTCTGTAGCAGAACAGCACCCACACGTCTGATCTGCTCTTTGTGCCTGATGAAATTGCTGAGTAAGAGGTTCTTTTGGAAAACTTTAGGTTTCTAAAGTAGCTGGTGAATGTTGTGGCTCATCATTTAAATACTTTTGTGGAGTCCCAGATGTAGTGCTTAACTTGCCAATACAAATCTCCATGTGTGTCACTGCTACATTACTCTTAAAAAACAACGCTTATGTTTTAGTAGAATTGAGTCTTAAATGTAACTAGTGACTTAAAAATAAGCTGAGTGGTCTTTAAGCAAGCAGTAGCCTCTGGAAATTATTCAAAATCCTTTTGAGATATCCTTAGAAATGAAATGAAGAATGAAGAGTAAATGTGTGTGTGTGCTAAACCCCTACAACATAATGAATCGTGGGAGCAAGGGAAAAACCTTTTAGTCTTTTGCTGTGAGGCATGTCTGTGTTTCTTGCATACTAGCATGCCTCAGCTAGGGCTAATCATTTCATTTAACATAATGACCCTGGAAAACATGTTAAAATTTGGACATAATTCCAGATGAGGTCTTGTGAATCTGTAGGCATCTTATATAAGTAAAGGAACCAGTTCTCCAAGCCACAAAATGCTGCACTGCTCTATATTACTGCAGGCCACTTAGTGCAAAGACTGGTTATCTCCACTGTAATGAATAGGATCTCTGTTATTCAAAGGTAACAGGAAAGCTGAAGAAACCACGATATGAGAGAAACTGACTTTCTTGTTTTGCTGGTTTTGTAGGTTTTTTTTTTTTTTTTTTTTTTTTTTTGCTGGTTTGGAAGTTCTTTGCTGCCATTTATTAAGTTTATGTTACTGTCACGTGGACCCTGGAGCAGGTCACTCCCCTCCCTGCCTCTCTCTGAACAAGATGAGTATTATAGTCCTCTGTAATAGGTGCCCCAGAAGCTCAGGGCACCTTATTGCAGTGTAAAAGATATGTTTAGAATTATTGTTTCATATAATGTAGTGCATTTGAATGGGGAGGAGTTTAGGTGAATGATTGTGTTCAAGTAGCTGCAACTCCAATGGAGATGAACAACTGGAAAAACTGAAGAACAGGGAAAGAGAGGTTTCTAACCTCTGAGCAAAAAGGGAGATGGCAAACGGCCTGTTGTTGCTTCTTGACACCTACATGTTTCTATTGCAGATCAAGGCTTACTTAGCAAAGGCAAAATGAATATTATCATTCAGCCACTTCCAGATGTTTATAAATTTGGTGAAGCCTGAGATCGTTTCCTTAAGAAATGACAAAAAAATCTGGCTGGGATCAAACACCAAAATGATGTTCTTAGAGGGAAGCCATATGGAATGGTAACCTGGTGTGGAAATCATGTATGAACTTTTACAAGACTGACTTAGACTGACATGTTAGAGCGTGTTGGCAACGTTTGGCAACTAACTCATGGATAAATGTATTTTATGTCTTTCTACACGGAACATGTATTGCACAGACTACAACAACCCTTTCAGTCATGAAGCTAATTCCTGCTAGCCTGTGTTGCTCATTTTAAAGAACAATGATCACTTTCTCTGAGAATCTAAATAGTTTTCTAAAATATCTTAATTCCAGTCATTTCCTTTCACTTCCTTTTATTCTTATTCAGACTTTAGTACATGCACTTTTTCATAGTAAGATCATCCTATGTGTATTTAAAATTAATATCTACTTGATGCAGTGCTGCTGTGCTGGGTCAGAGCGATGTGATTGAAGTATCACTATAGAGCTCTGTGGAGAGTGCCAAAGGGTAATGTCTGATTTCCACAGGCTCTGCTTGCCTGAAGTCCTTCTTTTGTCTCATAACAGAGCCGTATTCTGATTGCAGAACGTCAATTATCCATACCTTCCTATTTTCCCTACTCCTTCTGTGTCAGCCCACCTAAGAAGCTTTCTATTAATTTATCAAATTATCATTGGGCTCACTTTGTTGCTTTGTAACCGTTAGCCTGTCCGTTTGCTTAATTGGTTCATTTCCCATTTGTTAGTTATTCAGTCTGTGAATCATCATTTGAATAATTTTTTAGCTAACTATTAATTGAATACCATTTATAACATGATTACATTGTCTACGTTCTCATTTTTGCATAATCAGTAAAAGAAAGGATATTTTATTATGATGTATATCAGAGTTTCTGGTTAATTGGTGGTTGGAAAATGGGAAGAAAGCAATGGATGTGTCCAGCAATTACACAAATGAGGAGTCCAAGATTGTTTTAACTGGTTGAACGCTGGAGTCAGTTCAGGTTTCCGCTTCTGTGTTTGGCTGAAGAAAGCCACAGAGACAAAGGGGTGACAAAGGGGTGTGATCATACCAAGCTAGTTAGGGCTTCATGGATCAGAAATTGTTTAACCCTGCCACTGTGCCTGTTAGCACAATAACATGATTAGTGTTACAAATGCTGGGCTTGGGCGCCACTATTGTAATCCTCCTTTGTGCCTTCAGAAATGAAAGTGATACTGAACCTGTATGGTGGTTCCGATTAACAAAGACTTTGAACCATTGGGTGAATGGAGCCTTTTTTCAACCAGATACTTATCTCTCTCTAGGGCCCCAATCCAGCACCCCCTGAAGTCAGTGGACACCTTCCAACTGTGATGGATGGGATTTTTACCAGAGTTCTTTGCACCACTGCAGGGGTGCAGCAGGTTCTTGAATTTGTGGTAAATGATAATCATGCAAGCAGTCTTCATCCTGGGCTGCTTGCGTGGTTGCTGGTTAGGCAGCAGTGTGCTAGAGTGTCAAGGTTTCCTAAGCTTTCACAGTTGGCTAGGGTAGAGGTTGCTCACCCAAAACTAGTTTCAGGTAGGAGAGTAGTACCCTGTAGCTGGCATCTCAACCACTTCTTCTCCAGGCTCATTTTGGAAGCGGTGAGCTCAGCATCCAGGGTACAAAGGAGACACAGTTAAGGAGAACAACCTGTTCTTGCTATTCATTTCATATCCGACATCCTTCACGTGTTAAAATGGAGCCTGTATGAGAAGGTGATCCATAAGAGTTGACTGAACCTCGCTGACTTTTCTGCCAATCCAACAGTTTAAGGTTTATAGAGTAGCCGCTTGTGATTTATAAGGAACTTGGGAACAAAAACAAGGGTACTGTTAGAAATAATATGTCGAACTTTGTGGGAGAACATTAAAGGTACAGAGTGCTCCAGGGCTTCCAGAATAAGACAGAGAAGCTCCTTCAGGTTTTCTCAGTAACATCTGAGATAAGGCTGAGCTCACCTTTGTAACGTCACGACAGAGCTCACTATCAACCCAGAACACACGTCCTGGTTTACTTCCCAGCCGTGCCTGGGACAGGTAAGAGCTGTGTATTGATTCAGATGAGTTCTGGGGTTTGTAGTCACCAGAACCACATTTTGGAGGAGCGTTTATGTTCTCGGTCATGGAATGATTCCCAGAAATGGTTGCCACCTCTGTAGGGTAAGAAGCTAGAATTTGGGCACTGAATATAAAGGGTGCTGGGCTCCTCGTCAGGTTGGGATGGAGCTTCTAAAGAGATGGCCTGAATTATGATCTTTGGCTACAGCAGAAAAAGACTACTTTAAAAGAAGAGAGAGGCACAAAGTTGCCTCAGTGTTAATGCTGGGCAAGGTGGGAGTCTGTCCATCGCCTGGGTATTTTTGTTTGCCCAGCTTGGTTAGGGTGACTGTAAGCATCCACAGAAAGACTCATGTGTGCATGTGGTGCTGAAACAATAGGCAGCATGGAGGCTTAGTTATTGGCTGAATTATTTAAAAAGAAAACTTGCAGATTTAGCCAAACATAGAACTACAATTGGGCAGCAATAAAACTACAGGGCTGCAAACCATCTAAATAATCCCCCAGCTGGCCAAGGAAATATCAAAACCACAAAGGCAACTCTGAAGTTAGAGTAACCTACAAATTTACAGCCATTCCAGAATAGTCACTAATCACAGATGCCTGTTAGTCTTCTCTGAAAAACACATTGGGAAGCAAAAGATTTCAGAGCTGCAGCAGTGTGGAGATAATTTTATTTGCACTTTCTCTGTGTTGGCTGCTGAGCGGCTCATTCTCCCCTATTAAGTTTAAACAGGACAATATTGCACCCGCTGCAAAAAGGGAAGGGAGCCAGTTAGACATTGGCTGGGAGGAGATGCATGTCCCTGTTGAGCTGAACACCACCCAGATTGAATTTTGGGAGGTTCCTTAACCTTAGCTCTTCAGGTCATTGTGCTGCCAGTATTTAAACTCTTTTACCTAAACAATGCCAGTAGGTTGTGGAGCATACCATTATGCTTGGTTACTTCCAGCTCTGTGAGGGTCCTTTTCTTCAAGTGTTTCCCTCCCAGCCACCAGTGTCTCCCATTAAATGGAGTGGGCCAGGTCAGACCAGCATGCAAACAATGATGTCAGTATTGTAAAAGAAATTAAAACCTCAGTGGGAATCCAGAAGACAAACCCCCAAACTGAGGATCTCTTGGCTAAATGCAGGTATTAAGAGAGACTTATAAAGATCAAAATACTGGTGAGTGCCAGTATGGCACCTGATGTTAAAGATAAAAGAGGAACTTATTTCAAAAGCAAGATTGTTTTAGCAAGAGAAAGAAATCTTACTATCTGTGTTGGAATGCATAAAACTACGTTTCCAATATTGTTTTCTCATATGCTAAATGAACAGGACATCTGGTTAAGTTTTTAAAAATTAAATTAAGTGACACTAAATCAGTGCTTTACAAAGAAAAAGGTAGTAAACCAAGAACATCTAATAAGGTAACAATGAAATATTTGGCAGGACTTCAGAGTATTAGAAACTCACACAACCAAAAGGAGCTGAAATATCTTATGGTGATATATAGAAGACCTTAACTTCTCATTTATCTGTGCTATTTCTTACTACACTTCACAGTAATACATTGTGTTCCCATTGGTATAGATTTCTGTTTGATAGAGCCAAAACTCCAGATGTTTTCTAGGTAAATCTCTGGAGACTATTTTATTATGTTCCATTTCTCCTTATTTACAATTCACTCATCTTGAACTCCAGCTGCTAGTAATAAAAATCCATGGAGTCTGCAACTGAGCCAAGTGGACACTATTGTCCTGTTTTTTTCAAGTCAAGGATGGGTTGATTCAAGCCTTGAACACAATCCAAACCACCAGAGTTTTCAAAAAGTTCATCTCTCTTCTTTTAATTTTTTTAACCCTTCATGCACTGGTCTTTCTTTTTTTACACCCACTCTCTTGTGAAAGGTCCAATAGCTTTTCACCATGGCAGCATTTCCACTACTGCTGCCTGCAAGATTATTCTTTAACCAAACAATTCTGCAAAGACTGGCTCCTTCCTATCACTTTCCACTCTGTCCCCATTCAGTCATTCTATAAATCACATCGGAAGAGATACACTCATTGCATGAAAGAGCGACATTTGGCAAAACCTCTTTTTTTTTGCTCACTTTGGCACACCCACAGAGATCAGAGACCTGACACTGCTGTAACATTAGTAAAAGAGATGACTACCCCAGCCCCAGTGTGTCCTGGGACTGATGTGTCCTGCTGTGAAGCTACTTTCACCACCAATCTGCCACCTCTCTCTGCTTTCCCCTGTAATAAAATAAAAAGCAATGCAGAGGCACAGTCCTGCCTTGTCCCTGAGCCACTTTGCACTTCTTAACCTATTAGGAACACCTCCTTTTCTGCCTTGCATGTACTGCACAGTGTTCCAGCTGGACACTTACAAACCCAAGCTCCACTTCCCCTTCCAGGGAGTTGTTCAAGGCCTTTATTAACAAATTAAAGTATAATAAACCTTTATGTCACCTCCCCTTCTTGATTTGCTGTCTATGTAGATTGTAAGCACCTTCAGGTTTTCTGATACATCAGAGAGATTTTGGCGCCTGACTTACCTGAAACCAGGCTGCGGTTACTGGGGAATTCGGGTCTCTACATGCTGACAAAAACCCTGCTTAATGACATAGAAATAATTAGCCAGTCACTTTTCTGCAGTGGGACTTCAATTAATTTGACAGAGCTGAAAAGTTTCATTTCGGAGTTGCTGCAATCAGTGGTATATTTTATATTCCATCATGGGCATGTTTGATTAACGGACATCAAATAGACTTTTATATGAATACACCCACCATATGTATATAAACATAAATCGTTCCACAGCATAATATAATTATGTTTTCTTAGTGGTTCTGGGCTCGACAGAGCCTTAAGGGAAAAACAGTGCTGTTCAGAGAATGCCGAAAGGCAGGCAAGACCTGCTCCAGTCCTAGTAAGCGCTGGTCTGCCACATTTCCATTTCAGGTAGAAGGGTGAATGGAAGGAAGTTGTTGCAGCTCTGAAAAGGTGATTTATTTCTCCCTGTGTGCACAGGTAAGGTTGGCTTGCTTTGAGTCCCGGCTCTTCCCTCACCTGTGTTTCCTGTACCAGCATTCAGGGATTGTGCAGTGTTCCAGACCTAGAGCTGCAATGCAGCTAACTGGTAACTCCAGCTCTCTGCAAGGCTTTAGAGAATTCTTTCTTGGTCTAGTAAGCAACTGGAGTGGGAAGTGCCAACCTACTAGATTTTTAAATCATTATTTTATTTTTCTTTGATTTCTGGTTATTCGGGCAGCTGAAATACACATAGACAAAGCAGTTAATTTATTTTTTGCTTTGTGACATTTCTTGTGAATTATTTAGTTGCTCGTGAAATAACACAAGTTACCTATTTATTGTGACGTTTATCATTTTTGCTTCATGTGTCAGAAAATCTAACCATGTTGGCTGGTACCCTCATTACATGAAGAGCTGAAAATTTATTGTGAGTAAACTTCAAAACAAAACAAGTTAAAACTGACCAAACACAAAATGCCAAACAGGAGCAATCTAACAGTGGATCTAAGAACATCAGTTAAGAATTTTCAGGTTCTAAACTCGAGTCGCACAAATGGCATTACAAAATGAAGGTACTGCTATCATTAGTTTTAGTTTCAAACAGAGAAAGAGAGACATAGAAAAAATTATTTTCTTCTGGCACTGCAGTTCAGTGGCAGTGCTCACAGTTGATCTTCAGTCTTATATCCTAGTTAGCTGCATTAAAACCTTGGATGCAGTGTCTCCTGAGCTTCAGAGAAAACCACCTCCCGATACCATGCCTCAAGCTCGTCTCTGGAAATATTTAATGAGCAGAATTTTAATTCAAGTTAAACTAAAATAATTAACAAAGAGATCATCAAAGCATAGTATCTTCCCAAGTTAGTGGTATTACACAAACTCTAAATCTCTGGCAAACCAGAGAAAGTATTATGCTGATCAACGATTTTCAGCAGCGAGAAATTAATACAAGGCAGGCATTAAGAACCAGGAACCATGACTGCTATTTACCTTTATTTTCTTCTCATTTGGAAGCAAGTGCTGTGTCTGTAGCCTTCAGATTTATTTGCTAAAAGTGAGGCTTCAGTCTGGACAGAAGTTACATGGGTCACAGAGTCCTCATCTGAAATCCTGTGGTGTCCTTTGGGTGCATTATGTAAAGGTCACCGTTCTGGGTACTTTCCTTCTCTTCCTCCATTTTTCAATTCATTTGGGCTCTACTTGTTCACTATGAAGGCCAGAAAAAGAAAGGAAAACATTTTTAACTCTTCAGTGTGAAGCTTGGTACACGTACAATATTCAACATTTATATAGTATCTGTCCTTAAAATGTCAATGTTCTCCAAGCAATTCTGTGTATTGCCATCTCAGATGATACAAATAGCCCTCTGAAGTCAACGGAATGACTCAAAGGCTTTCAGTGATTTCAGTGTATTTTTGATTGTGCCATTATTTTCCTGCAGTGAGAAAGGAAAAATAAAAAGTGGCATCTAAAATGCTGTGTGTATCTTTTTGCAAATGCAGTAATCTCACAGTAGCCTGTTTGTTAAAATGTGATGCTGTCTCAGCCACTCCTTTGCGTCAGAGATAAAAATCTGTGATACATTCCCAAATTCCAATTGCCAATTACCTGCTCCCTCTGCCCTCTTTTCTGTCTGTTCCTGAAAAATACAGAGTTTGAGACTGGTTTTTAAACATTCCTTAAAATGAAAAGAACAACCGTCAATGAGCGAACAGAAAAAATTATAGTTTTCACTTGTCATAATTCTCAACAGTGCTTGAATTTTTAGTATTAAATACTTGTAATAAAATTTATAAGATCACTCTTGTGAAGTAATTACATATCAAGAGAGGGAAAAAATTTAAGTGATTTCAAAGACAGATTTGAAGATCCTTGCCTGGGCACGAAAGGAAGATAACTCTTGAGAAGTCATTCCAGAAAAAGGCAAAGAGGCAAAATTCATTGAGTTAAATTATTAGTGTAAAATTATTAATTCAGCCCTGAGTCAGCTTTGAAAATGTTATTAGCAATTAATTGATACAGATATTTTATAAAACGTACAAGTAATGTTAATAAATACTTCTGAATATTTTTTTTACTGGATGCTAAATTATGGGCATGTGGAAATGTATTCTCAGTTTTAATCTACATCTTTTTAATGTATAAGATAGATTAACAGTGCTCTTCAGAGAAGGGAGATGGGTGCTGGTAAGGAACAAAGTGCTTGAGAGGCACTCTGTGTGCTGGTTACTGGAGAGGATTAGTAACAGCCTCTTTCAGCACACAAATTTGTCTTCTAATGTGTTTTTAGTTGTGATCATCTACTAAATGAAGTCCTTGCCCAAGGGTGCTGGCTGTTCAAGTGTCTGGGATGTTCAGACTATGAATTAAGCAGAAAGAGATTACTATAAGAGTAATTTTCCCTATCCAGCATGGGGAGAAACAGAACCTGACAAAACAGAAGGGGACACCGGCTCTCTACATCTTGCTTGTCCTGTCCTTTCCAGCTCCAAAAAGTGAGGAGGGTCTATGAATCTGGTGCAAGGAGGCACACCCATGAAGGGAAAATGTTCAGGAGCAGTGAGCTTTAGCAGCCTGATCTTCTCGGCTGGAAATCTTCTGCACAGACTCTCATGTTCCTCATGGTAGCTACTCTTAAGCACAAGAGCCTGTAGTGGAATTTTCTGGTGTTCTGTGTGGGACCCCATCTGGTCTCACTCAGTCAATGTTTAGGGCCACCCATGAAATCTTATGAAAATCCCGTTCTTTCCATAGTACACGTTTGAAGATGTTCCGATTCCAGGAGAGCAGGAACTTAACTTAATAGTTTTTGGAGCCCCTTTGAAGATAAAGAATGTACTTTTTCTCATCTTTTCCACATGCTCCTTTTACTTTAATCACCTAATTTAAAGTCTGATTAATCTTTGAAAAAAATGGTATCTTGTTCTATCAGCTTCTCTAACCTATCTTTCCAATCAGATGAGCAGTTTCCACAGGGTTAATAATAATACTTACACACACATCAGATGAAGAATACATCCTTAAACCAGGCAAAAACGCCTTGTAAATGACAGTTTTTCCTTTTCAGTGAGAGGTCAGTTGAAATTGTACTTTGTCACCCATAAAAATGCACCAAGATGGTTGTTGAAACCTGTGCCCTCAGGCACATGCCCACACACTCATTGAAGACATAGAAGCATCTGTTTGAAAACTGCCTCCTGCGTTAAGCTTGCATTTAGATAATACTTTTGTAGGCTGTTAGGTGCTTTACAGTGGTGTGCAGTCCTTTTACGGATGAGGATACACAGACACAGGGACCTGAGAGTTCCTCAGGAACTGATGTTTGTGAATCAGAAACCTGTATCTCATTTAGCTCCAGTAATGTTTAAGTTCCTGTGAACCTCAATCACTCCTGAAACTGGATTCTTGCTTTGGTGAATGTTATAATACATTGTTAATATTACCAAAGTGACTTTATTCAAATCATCATTGATTCTGTTGGTGGGCATGGGAACATTAGAATTTGCCTACTACATTTTGGGTTATGCTGAGAGCTTAATTTACACCTGGAAAGAAGAGTGAACCAATTAGCACTGAAACACACAGACTAGTAAATACCCACAAATAAATCTCATGCAGATTTATTTCATGTATGCTATTTCCCTTCATCTCCCCTCCAGTGACTGAACTGAGGCTTATTTGAAAATTTTTGCAACCTTTGATGATTTAAGAATCTTGATGTTCCAATGGTACAGATCTGTACCCTACATGCTGTCTGATTCAACCTGAAAGGATAAAGGTTTTCTCTGTAAAAGTTATCAAAGCTGTGTACATATACAACAGATATATAAAAGATATAAAGCATATATATAAAAGTATATAAAATATATAAAGCATAATCAGAGATGGTTCATGGTTTAGTAAATAAGGACCACACCCGAGTCAGGACATGTGTTTTCATTCCTACGGGTACCACCCTTTGGGAAGTTGCATTGGCTTCTGTGCCTAAGTCGCCTCTCTGCTGTTGTTTTCTTTGTGTGTTAGGATCCCATATCATGGATTTCAAAATTTCTTAGAACAATCTCAGCAGGGCTTCTAGGAATGAATGTAACACAAATAATAATAATGTTTATCTTCAGAGCAACAATGCACTAAAAGTTTCTCATCTTTTAAACATGCTTGCCACAGTGCAAAGACATTAGCAATATAATAGCTTTCTACAACACTATAAAGTGAATTTTTATTCCATCAGAGAAATAACTAATAAAATATAAACAGTAACATCAGCTAGAAGAATACATTTTAGGAGAGGGCAGTCCATTTAAATGATTACTCACCCAAGGAAACTCTTGTGGGACTCAGGCAGGCGTGGGAGATAGGATGTGTTTTGTCAGGCGTCTTATTCTATTCTGAGAAGTATGAGTTCTTGTCGTATGTTCATATCTACAGGAGACCAAAGAAATTCTCACTGATGTCAGGAAAAGTAGTGTTTGTGAATGTTTGGTCTTGAATGCTAGCTTGTGGTTTCCATTCAACAGTTGTTGTCAGGATAATATATTTTTCGCTTAGTGATTTTCAAAGAAAAGGCAACAACAACAACAATGATTTTTTTCTCAGTACTTTAGTAATTTCTTGACTGGCTTGAGTAAAAGGAACACAAAGTCATGGCACAATCCATAGCTTCCCCATTTATATATTTATTTATTTGTGTAGATCTTTATTTCAGTGATTGCTTCATGTAATGGCTTTATCTGCATATTACCTTTTAACAACATTTTTAAAATTACAAAAGCTTTTCTGTTATGTGTGCTTAACCATAAGGTAATTTGTGCTGATGTTGAAACAGGAAACGCAAAGGATATGAGCTGTCATGTTGTCAGTCCCAACTGTCAGTCAGTCTGCAAGTCACTGGTTCTGAGGTCATTTTTGCCTTTCCAAGACCATAACACACTCAAAACCATGGAGATACATAAAGCTCTGGCCCTGCATCAAAATAGCGCATGGAAGATGGTTTGGATCATGAAGCAAGTATCACTCCAGATGCCCAGCCAATTTTTACTCCTTGCTTGTGAGAACTAGTGCTGAAGTGAAGGAGTCTGCTTGAGGGAGGCAGAAATGGTCCACAGAAGAGGTTTTAAAGTTTGGACTTTATTAGTACATCTTGCTGTTTTGATGAAAAGCCACTTTTGCCCTCTGAGTTTGAAGTATTACTTTTGTGCTCTGGAATACTTAAAACTAGAAATCTAAAATATCTTGGAGTTTCACTCCTGCTTCTACTCAGATATGTGAATATGGCTGCATCTGTTCTGCCAACCTGAGTATGGAAAATAACGTTTTCGTAACCTCAAAAATGTTTACGGTCTGACTTCAAACTTGATGGGTTTCAGGTCTAAAACTTCTATTTTAATTTTTGAATGCCCATGGACAACCAAAACAGATCAGGAAGTGCATGGTGATAGTAAGCCAACTCTAAAACACAGCAGTTAAAAAGAGAATAGTGTAAGGAGTAGAAAATACACATGCAACCATGTTTGTACTTGAGCAGCATTGTTAATGATCTTTCTTGTTCAGTATTATTGTCTCTCCCAACATGGCAAGCTGAATTCAACTCAGAGGTGACTCTTTGTACCATTTGAAATTGAATTGAAATAAAAGTGAACGAAATCTTGCCTCTTTCTTCTCCAAGGAGGTGCTAATGGGACTGCAAGTCCCAGATCATAACCTTCCCAAAGTGCCTTTGCAGTTGCCATTCAGTCATGACTCAGAATGGGTCTGCCTTCCATTGATTCCACTGACTGCAGTGCACATAGAAATCTCCTGGTCTGCCTTTTGCACGCTGTAGGTTCAGGTATTGCTACAGGAGTAGCTATAGCAACACAGCACTCAACAGGACCTGTACATGCACCCAGAGAGCAGGATAAATACAGACGCTGCATGATAAATGCACTCTGAAACCTGACACTTCTTCCACTTGTACACTGGATCCTGAAGATGCTCCTACAGCATTTTCCTGATGAGAAAATATATCAGAATTAGAAAAAACCCTAATATAGTAAGATATTTTTTCAGTCCCAAATACTTTTCCCCATTCAAGCCTGGCAGTCCCTTGTCTTAGTGCTTAAGTTCTCAGCTTAGCAAAGCAACTGAGCCTAAAGCATTTCACAGGTCTGAATGATGGCAGACTGGAAATGGGACAAGGCATGGCCGAAATACTGGGATGCTACAGCCTCTTTCTGAAGATACCAACACCAGTGGCAAGCTTGAAACACATATGTTTCTTGACCCAAATTCTGCTCCAGAGGCCTTGAGGCTTCATCAGCTATAAACAGGACTGATCACCACTGGGTGTTGGGGCTCTTGTCCATCTCCTTCAGCTGAGTACCCTGTGTCATAGAATCATAGAATGGTTTGGGTTGGAAGGGACCTTAAAGCCCATCCAGTTCCAACCTCCCCGGGTTGAGACACCTCCCACCAGACCAGGCTGATCAAGGCCCCATCTAACCTGGCCTTAAACACTTCCAGGGAGGGGGCATCCACAGCTTCCCTGGGCAACCTGTGCCAGTGTCTCACCACCCTCATTGTGAAGAATTTCTTCCTAATGTCTAACCTAAATCCCCCCGCTTCCATTCTGAAGCCATTTCCCCTTATCCTATCACTACAAGCCCTTGTAAAAAGTCCCTTCCCATCTTTCCTGTAGCCCCTTCAGGTACTGGAAGGCAGCTATGAGGTTTCCCCTGAAAGCCTTCTCTTCTCCAAGCTGAACAATCCCAACTCTCTCAGCCTGTCCTCATAGCAGAGTTGCTCCAGCCCTCTGCATCATCTTTGTAGCCCTCCTCTGGACCTGCTTCAAAAGTTCCATATCCTTGTTACATTAGGGATGAAATATCTTGGGGCATAAGCCCCAGCCTGAGTGCAGGGACCTTGTGTTAGGAGATGAGGTGTCACTGAATGTTGTTAGCTGGGTTTTAAATTGTCTCATAATGATGAAGTTTCAAGTCAATGTATTGCTTTTAATCTCCTGTTCACACAGTGTTTTATAAAGCCAATTTGTTCATTCAGTTTCTAATAACACCTTTAAAAGCATCCCCACCATTGTCACCGAGTTATAATGAAGTAAATGAGGATAATTCTTTTCTCCCAATGTTTAATAACAAAGAAGAACATGCCAAAGTTTATACTTCTCAATACTTGCTCTATCCAATAGGTATTTCTTGGTAATAAGACCACATATGCCCTCTGCTGTCCCTTCAAATTGTCTGGAGTGAAGACATATTATTGTTAATATTACTACTGATAATAATTTAATGGTTATATGAAAACTAAGAAAAGAAGAAATATTCTAAATCAAAATAGTACCCCTTGTTAGAAACCAGTCTGAACCTAATGTTAGTTTTGTACCTTAACCTTGATTGCTGGATGTTAGGGAATATCACTGAAAGCTCATTGCTGTAAAGTTTGACAGCTGGATCAGAATGAAAGTATCAGATGCTGGTTTTCCTTGCAAATGTTTCCGAAAAGGCCATGCACAGAATGATACACACTGGTACATTATTCCTGTGGCATCTCCCTTCAAACTGGCAGTTCCACTAAGCTCTGCCTCTGCCCTAATATAAGAATCAACAAAAGCATCATTTTTTAATGTAACTCAAGCCCCTGCAGAATTACCATTGCATTTCATGAAATAGCTATAGAGACAAAGGCTCCTTGCTGAGGATTTGAAGTCCCATTTGTCAGGGAGTACAGAGCCTTCTTTATAACCAATGAAGGAACCATGCAGACAAGTTAGTTTATATTAATCTTCTCTAGCAAATCCGAGGGCCCAAACCTTTGATTTAGCAGAAGCATGCACAGTACAGATACTTTTCAGCCCTCTGTTGTGTTTCCCTGAATTTGCAGGGAGGTGTTGGCTCATCCTGTGCAGGGCTGGCTGCATGGCTGCCCACCCCAGGGAAAGCTTCTGTCGCAGAGATGGGTTCAAGTAGCTCCACATTTGAGTACACAGGTGGAGTCTCTGGGTTTACAGCTGGTGCAGAATAGAACAAAGCAATCTCTTGCGGAAGTTCTGCGGAAATAGAACTTTTTCAGATTTTGAGGTTTTGTGCTTCCTAAGCTCATTGTCTGATGTGCTTCACAGTTCTGGAAAGTCATCGGGAATAAGATAATATATATGCAAACTATATGCCTTTAAAAATAGACCTATAACAAAAACCTACATAAGCCTCTGAATATAGAGGGCATTACATTTTTTTCAGTTAGAAAACTGCTTGCTATTTTTACATGCTGAATTTTCTTGATTTTTCAGAGATGACTAGTCTTAAGAAACTAATTTCTTGGTAGCAAGAAAGCCTTTAACAATCTCGGGTAAAATTTATATGGTGCTTAATTTACTCTAGCAGCACATAATGGAAAAAAAGTGTTGACTAGAATGTACTTTTCCAAATTAATTCCTATCTCTGACAACACACACTTTTCTTGACAAAGATAAGTTTCTGAACACTATTCAAATTGCTCCCTGCTGTTTGAGAAAATTGTACACAGAGTATTGTTTTAATGTTTAATGACAGCTGAGTGACTGCTTGGCACACTACTTTTAAAATATGGCCTAATCTACATCTCACTGGCCCCATTTTGGACGGCACCTATGAAGAGCATGTCCCTGTGTGAATGCCACACAGCAGTGGTCAGCTGCAGTGCTGGAGATAACTTCTCTCTACTAGCCATGGGGAATACGGTAGAGTTCTTCTGACAGAACCTAGTTTTGGTAACTGTGAGAGGTGACAGCATAGAACTGGATTATTAAGGTGCTGTTTGAGTTACTGTGATCATTTGTATGGATCAAATTGCCCCTCCTGTCCAGACTCTTTGATAGACCCATAAGTTAATTGCTGTGCCTGTTTAACTAGCCAGTGTGTGATTGTGTGGCCACATGGAGAGCCTTCATACAGATTACTTCCGCTAATGCTGTAATTAAACTGCATCCTAAGACACTATTCTCCGTGCCCCTATTGGAAATACACATTGAATGCTCAGCTGAAATTATCTGTTAGGGTGCAATTACTAGTGAGCAGAACACTGAAACCCAGAATATCTTTGACTAAGAGGTCAATTAGTGTGATTGTGAGGCCAAGAAAGCAGCCAGCCATAGGATGGTCAGAGAGAGCAATCAACTGAATTGAACAGTCAGCTGATTAGGAAACAACTAGTGAGAGCAAGATGAATTTTCACCCTGAAAGTGATGAATGTAGACCTGTCTAGAGTATTCAGCCGAACTGAGTGCTCAATCAGCATTTGATTAACCTGAGCTACCCCCTAGGAGAAGGCATATACATAGGATTTAAATATATATGAGATAGTCTCATCATGTATGATAGTCCCAAGAGCTGTCCTGTGTGTAATAAAGAATAAGTAAAATCAGTAAATAATTATAACAACTCAAATATACTAAATGAAAGTGAGATAATTGTGTATTCAAGGAAAATATTTTCGTATCAAAGAGATGACTACTTTACCTTGTGACTCATCTGTCCTAAAATCACATTTGTGTTTCAAATCTAAATATCAGGAATTTTTCTATTGTCTAGTAATAAGTCCTAAAGTAAAATAAGATTAGACTTTGAGGTTAATTAAAGTTCAGTAGAAATGAACTTTTTAATACCAAACATAAGCCTTTGCAATTAACATTTAAGAGGCAAGGTTAATTATTATTGTCCCCTTTGTTAGTTTGCGGGGTAGAATGAAGAAATCAAAAGCTTTAACTTTGATTTTGAGAGTGTTCTTTACTAATGGAGAAACTACCGTGACCCGTGGATATTCCTGTGGAGACCCCAGTCCAGGTCTGGAGGAGGAAGGGAAAGATAGGTGGGCTTCATGATTTCTCCACTCCTCAGCCCTGCCATCAGAAACATACTGCCCCACAGCCTGGGGGCAGTTGTTGCAAGGTGGTGGCACTGGGGTGACGTGGAAGCCAAAGGGCAGTTTACCCTCTGTGTAGGAGAGGTTGGTTTGGTGGTGTCACTGACTTCCTGGTTGTTTTATGTGAGCAGCATGGCTCGGGGAGGCTGTGGCTTTGCCCGCCCTGGCTGTAGTGGAAGTCTGGGCTGAACTTTGGCTTTTTAAACCTAAACAATTCTGTGATTCTGTGAGCAGTGCCAGTCTGGTGTCGCCCCTCTGTTCTGGTATTCAGCTGCAGCCTGACAGGGACAGCAGGTTCCCCAAAACTGGGAATTTTCTCTTACCACTCAAGGCCTGGTAGAAGGAGTTGGTGGGCGCATGTGTTCCCAGTTCTGCCGTTGCTGCCACAAAACGTACAGTGGCCACACACATGGAGTTGGGCAAGTTCTTCTAAACAAATTCCTTCACTTCCTCAGTACAGTACTTTTAAACCCAAATGGAAACGTGTCTTTCTGATCAAGCAAATGAGTAAGCATGTGCAAAGAGAATTCTGGCAGGCAGTGGAGCAGGCAGACTGGAAAGTCCTCCAGGTTCCTGCAGCAGACACAGCTGTCAACAAGGCTTGCTTGTCTAAACGTAAGCAGTGATCCAGTTCTGGCCCTGAACCACTCCTCCCGCAGGGAGAACAGGTTGGCCTGGCGGCAGCAGTGTTTCAGCCAGGCCTGCGCAGACATGCTGTCATTATTTTGCAGAACGAACTTCAGGAAAACCTCTGGGGAAGGAAAAGCCAGAGATGTGCTCAGGTTTGGCTTTTGTAAAGGCTACCCCGAGTTAACTTTCATTTGGTTTATCTCCCTGACTCAGAAGCATATGAACAATAGTCTAGGTTGTTATTTTTTCTTTAAAGATGATTTTTTTTTTTTAAATGAGGTCATAAATGGCCTCATGCCAATCAGAGCAAAGGCAATGCTTTCTTTACATTAGCTAGCTAGATCATCTTTCCTCAAAGTGAAAATCCTGACTCACTTAGTTTATTTCTTGTCCCTGTTTATATGTGAAGAAGCATTTGTTAGTACTTGGGATTTGTGTTTTAACCCAAACTAGATCTGTTTATAAGTGTATTGTGGCACTATTGGATTTTATGTTGCAAAATTCCCTTTTCTAGTTCCTCAGCCCTGACCAAAGTTGTATTATTTTAGCATTGAGATGACTGTTCTTTTTTCAAAATATTTATATTGCAAAGATCATGATCCCAAATTTAATGTAGTGTAGCAGTCACAAGTTCACTTGTTGCATGCACTGATTTGGCAGTGATCAAACTGCATAGAAATCAGTAGACCTATTCATTTATTCTGGAGGAGGATGAGATCTCCAGGGGCTATGCAAACAAGTCTGAGTTAAGATTTGTTTTCCACAAATGTTTCAACCACCACGTACTGTGTGTACATAATTAATAACAGAGTCTCTTAATCTTTGAAACCCTAGTTTATGTTAGCGATTGCAAGAATCATCTGTGAAGCCACTGGGATAGAATTCTGTAAGTTTCTCTCCTGGTAAAAGAAAAACAATGGCACTGGAAACCTGATGCTTAGTAAAAGGGCACTGACTTACCCTACTCCAACTAAGAAGTAGCTCCTTTTCCTCTCAAATTTCAAGAATATTGCCTTCTTTACAGAGACTAAAGCAGGTCAAAACGCTTGGTAAGGAAATCGTTCCTTCATGTCAGATTACACTATGGGGTAACTGTTGTGGCTTCCAGAGTCCATGTTCATGGCAAAGGTCCATGGTGTATTTTTGTATTAACATGCACTGCCCTCGGTCCGGGTTGATCTTGAGATTTATTGGCCCTGCCTGAGAAGACACTTGCAGTGTGTCAGGAGGTTTGAGTGCTTATGACTGGACTCAATGATCTTAAGAGTCTTTTCCAACTTAAATGTTTTTATGATTTTATGTGCTGCGTGGAGACTGCCTCCTGCGGCTCTCCCTGCTCAGTAATGCAGAGCAGTAATTTCCCAAGAGCCTGTGAAACCTTTTTCCCATTGCAATTGCATGTGCCTGGATTTACTTTGTTACCCTCCAAAGGATCAGCAGTATCAATATTCTTCAGCAGTGGTCAGTGAATAACTTGTTGATGTCCATACATTTCTATAGCACACTGTGTTCTGTTGTTCAGTGCAACACACAGCGTGTGTTTAGGTGTACTTTTGAGAGGGTGTTCCTGACTCACACTGCCCTGTGGCAAACACCTTCTGGCTTGAGTGGTGTAATTCTTGTGAGTGCAGAGGTGCCAGTTCTTCCAGCTTTTTGGTGACTGAGAGTTGAGAGGTCAATTTGTGTTTGTAGGACTTGGGGTTGCTGTTTTTCTGTTTTGTCTTTAAAGTGCACACTACTGTATAGTTATTTTAGGAACTTCCTTTCTGTGTATATGTACATGCAAGAGAACTTCCAACCCTGTACAATCAAGTTAGACCCAAAACATTAGCTCTATTTATTTTCTTTGCACTGTGTTTAACTACAGCTACTGTTGATTATAAATGATCTTGCTCTTACTTAAACAGCAAATAGAGACACACACTTACCTGAGAAACTCATGGCAAATGCTCAAATTCGATGAGTATAGGGCCATTTTTTAAAGATTATAATTCACAGGGACACCATCTGTTTGGCTCTTAAAATCAATATAATACATAGACAAACATAAAACTTTTGAAGTTCCTTTGGCATAATGATCAGAATAAGAACAAAATTTTTGTTTTTCAGATGTGAAGTCCACGTTAGGCTAGCTGATGTGATGATCACAAGCTTCAAAAGCATTTTCCCTCTTATTTCATGTGATTGTTTTCTTAGGAGGCACAAGATCTTCTTGCCAAGAAGGAAGTACTGAAGGCGGTTCAAGAAAATTACATTTTCCTGAAAAGTGAAATTAAATCATCCAGAGATGTGCCTGGATGAGGAAACAGGTGGAAGAGTTAATGGAAAAAAAATCAACCACTGTTTACTTTGTTTCCTATGTTGCTGTACATCTCTTTAAAACTATATTTGACTATAGTCAATCCCAGATTTTTTGAGTTTTAGAGTAGACAAAGAAAGGTCTATGCCACCAGCTCTAACAACCGATTAGTGCTTTACTTCAGGAAAATCATATCAGGTTTGTAAAGACATCACTGTAAGAGTATGACATACCATTTTTGTCATGTTGTTGTCATGTCATGCTAGACATAATTATAACTCCCAAGTTCCTACCAGTTCTTCCTTTCCAGGGAGCCCTGTTATAACCCTTTCTAGTCTCCCAGAGCAAAGCAAAGTGCTCACATGCTCTTTTGGCTCTTTTTTCCATGTTTATTTCAGAAGTAACCATAAGCCTATGTAGTAAAGCTTGCATCAGATCCCCAGTTTTCTCAGACTTCCAACTTGCTTGAGAATGGCAATTTTAATTCCAGTACTATGTGTACTCTCGTTCTTACTCCTTTCCCCACTCAGTTAATCAGGCTCTGCTTTGCGAGACCTTTGTTAATACCTGTTCTCTTTGGGAAAAGTAGTTTTGTAAAGCCCAGAATGGCCCTAGCCAGCCCTATTAGCTTCTTCATTGTATTCTTCTAAGCCAAATTCCACTTTCCTGCATGCTGAATTATCAGAAATTCTTTGTTTGGAGGGCATGGAGACTCACTGAAGGCAAAGCAGCCTATGTAGACTTGTCAACCAAACTTCGCTCCATCTGTCTCTGGGCTACTCCTCCTGACTGAACTGAAGGATCCCTTTACATCTCCAAGTAGACCCCAAGAGTGGGAACCATCTCCTCACACTGCTGAAGATCATACTCTTGCCTTCTAACCCAGACCCATATCACCTTATTTTATTTCCTGCACACACAAAGTTAAAGACAACTGCTTCCTTTTCTTGGACCAAAGCAAGACAGACACAAGCACCTGATGGAAGGGCTGTGCCTGGAAAAGGCAGAGGAAGAACAGTTGTGAGAGAAATTACGGAAATATGTCAATTTTCATTGTGCTTTCTCTATTCACTTAACAAGAACTCTTTGCTCATTTTCCACCTAGCAGTCAGTAGCTGAACTGTGTTGCAGATTCCTGGAGGAGTCATGAGTTTCACTGCTGCTATGTGCTGTAGTTTGAAACTGTATATGCTTCAGATCTACAAACTACAGTGGAAGGAAGGGGGTTCACTAACCAGCTGGAGTGCCAAAATTTGCAAAATTAAAGGTTCTGTTGAAGGAACAGATAACTTGAAGGAAAATATATGGGCTGCATAGATATCAATAAACATAGATCCATCTGATCTCCTTTGTTTAGAAAGTCTAAAGGAGCATAGAGCAAATTCTCAAATATAAACCTCCTCAGTGATCTGGTCTCCCTGTCTTAAATGGTGTCTTTGACTCTGTCATAGCTTGTTGAATTAAGGCACAAGTGCATGGCCTGCTGAATCTTGCTGGCCATTCATTTGTTCACAGTCGTATATCTATATAGGTATTGGTATGTGTACACATGAAATCATAAATTAAAATAGATAATGCAATGTAATGTTGTGTAGCATAACATAACATAATTAACATATCATGAATATAATTTATGTGTTATATAAAACAGCCATATATCTTACGCTGTTTTGCTAGTTTACAAACCAAAGAGCTCCCCAGCCATTTTATCAACAAAGGCTCACCTTTTGCATTTCTGACTGGAAACTGCAGATATTTATGTGGAAAACAAATGTGAGTGGTTTTGGTTGTGCTGTGTCACCCCCAGTACTGCTACTGTCACTAGCTGCTGCATTTAACTCTGGGAGACTTTGGTCTGCTCCTCTGCTTAATCACAACATGTAGTGCAGGTGTTGAGCTTTGTACAGAGGTACAAAGGTAGGATGAGGTGGATGTTTTAAAGTCTTCTTATTCTATCCATGATGAAGACTGCAACAAATTTATCCATATTTTAGATTTGGTAATGTAGTTTAATGCACAATGCTTGTGGATTACATCCATTGCACGGGTAGGGGTTTTTGTTAGGTAATAGGTTCAGGTTGCCATTCTCTGTGGATGTTTTCTATGAGCTGGCACTTAGGAGAGCCTTGCTGTGGGCTTAGCTGTGCTCTCACTGACAACTATGTAAACCCACAATTAGTTTCACTGAAGTTATTGAAATTGCTCTGCGCTTGTACCACCATAGCTGGAAGCGGGAGGTAATAAAGTTAATTTTGAAATTCTTCAACATATAGCAAACACTCAGCCAACAGAGAGGCACAGGTATATGTAAAGAGTTTCTAAAATAAACGGCCTGACCAAGCGCATCCGCCCAGATGAAAGCCAGGTGCTTAGGAAGGAAACACTTTTCCTGCCAGTGTGGCCTGAAAGCCACCAGCTTGTGTACGGTCAACCTCAGCCGTGTTGCCATGACCAAAAATAGTGTTCATGGGAATATTTACAAGGATGAATACACACACTTTTTTCTTTCTTGCAGGTTTTCAACAGATGCTGCTAAGCTTTGAGTTTTCTAATTAAGAAATGTCGCACACATGTTGGTGTCATATCAACTGTGGTGCTTTTTCTGCTCTCCGGTTTCATAGTGTAGATGCAGGGAAATCCTGAAAGCGCCATTTGCTCTGTGTGTGCAGGGGATGCCTTTGCATTTACAGGCACAATGCCTTTAATCCCTTACAGTCCCTAAGAAAGTATATACATTGACTTATTTATGTCTGATAGTTTATAATGGCCACATAGGGCTCATAGAGTTCCAATGACATTGTTCATCAGAGAGGTGATGGAAAGGACTGGTACCTTGAGTGGAACAGAGAAATTACACTTCAGAGAACAGAAGCACTTGCTTGGGAAGCATACTGTCCTCAGAAGACACGCAGATCACACCTGTTCTCTGAGGCAAGGCTGGATGAGGGATGACACTATGCTTCATCTCCTCCGTTTCCCGAACTTCTCTTGCTGTCCTGACTAGGAAGCAGCAGTTCTCAGTGCCACAGCAAAGAACTCTGCAAGGCTCCCTGAATGACATAAAATGAACCATGTAATTATTTAACTTCAAGAGAAGGACAAAGATTTTCTTCCTAAGGACAAAATATGGGGAATACACAATTCTTGTACAATTGTGGTGGAAGATGTTTGCAAATCTCATGGTCCTGTGGCCTAGATGCACTGTCAAATTATCAGGAGCTTCTCAAACCACTGTCTGGTCATCCTTCTGAGGGAGCAGTGCACACAGCACCTAGAAGCATGGGGAGGGGTAAAAAAATGCAGACAAACCCAAACCCCTCTGCCTATGCTCTCAGGACATAAGCCAACTCAGGTTCAAAACCTGCATGGCTGTGCTATGACAAATGAATATATAAGTTAGGAGATGGTGCTGTGCTGACTTGGCAAGGGGGCTTCCAGGTGGGAAGTGGATTAGGTTCTTCCGTCCCAGGGAGAAGCCACTATATGCTCAAATCTTGTCTGCTCTTCCCCATGCCATGCAGAAGAGAACTGCAGGTTTCAGCCAAAAGCCATCACAACTGGCAGCTTTGGTAGCCTACAAGAACACAAAGATCTCATCACAGATATAGACCTGCTCAGATAGCAGAATGTGTCAAGGAGTTAACCAAGCATGCAGACACATTTGATGGTACAAGCATATTGCCTAAAACTGAAGATAGGTTTGTTGGCTATACTGCGATGCAGTATTGCTTAGCTAGGACTGTATCCACTTTAAAATGAGGAAGAGCTGGCAATATCATTCTCCAGGTTAACACTGATATGATTTGTCCCCATATGAATTCTGATCTCATTTATTTAGTTAGTAGACAAAGAGATTGGTGTATGCTTTGGTCTAGTTTTAAATATAGGGTTTTTTTGGCAAATTACTAAAGGGTCATTTTTCCATAAAACACAGAGAAGACATCCTCCCAGCTATCTTCAGAGTCAACGGTCACAGCTTCATCTCTCCAAACTCCACAGAAGATAGGTCAACATATTTTTCAGACGTGTCCTTTATGGGTTTATCTCACCCTGTCTCTGTCATAGGGACCACAGAGATGCCCAATCTGGCATGATCTTCTGGTCTAACTTAGTCTTCAAAAAGGAGAGGCATAAGTAAGCCACTAGGGACTCTATTGCTGTATATTTAGAACAGAAAAAAAACCAGCCCTTCATTTTTCTATATGAAAATAATACACAGTATGAAAATATAAGCCTATAGCTTGAGAGGAGGCTTTGGTTGTATTTCAGCTAACAAAAAGGAGAAGCCTGCATCCCATTTCATATCCCGCCCTCTGGCTGGAATGGATTATGTTTCCAAACATGAGAATGGCAGATGAGATCTCAGGTAATAGAGAGTGTGCCTCTGTTCCCTGGACTAAATGTTGTTGTTTCCTTGTGTTTCATACAGGTATAGCCACAATAAGGTCTCCATATGTAAACAGAACCTTTTATTTTTATGCCTCATATTATAGCAGGCTTAACTTTCCCATATTGAAAGATGAAGCATGAACCCACATGATGCCAGGGCAGGGGGATGGGGAAAAAGAATGAAGGGAAATAGTCATTAGAAACCAGGCTTCATTAATTCAGCTACTCAGGGAACAGCATGTTTGGAAAGGTCGAGATGTTTCATTTGACCTAAACAAAGTACTTGGACATTCTTCAGTTAAAATGTTTCATTCCTGCCTATTCAACCAAATCAAAACACTTAGCTTTGGTGAAGCGCTATAATGAAGAGCTTGGCAGAGAGAAACTGCAGTTTATTCTAGCAGCACTTGTCTGCCCCAGGGTTGGGAGAGGGTTACATTCTTTTTCCAAATGTGTGATGCTGATCATCTCAAACATGATGATGTAATAAGATCTGTTTCATGCCAGGTATTAGAAAACAATGAAAGACCCCAATCTTTCTGCGGTCCAAAAGCAGTGTACATCCTCCTGATATAAACATCTGTCTTAAGGGAAGAAGAAGTTGTGAAAATATTTTAATGACCTGGTCTTCTACCAAGAATGGGCTGATGTGACATCCCTCTATGTGTGTGCATGCTCATGTTTGCCTGTCGGTCCTCCCAGCTGCATCTTTAGTTAATGATCCACTTCAAACAACTTTGGCATGTTTAGACATAAAACACAGGGCAGATATTCGAAAAGCAGTTGGTCTCTGCTGTTCCACCCTTTGGAGTGTGAGCTAGCCACTAAACTCAAGTCCTTCCCTCCTATTCCCATATGTGTATTGGTGAACAATGAAGAATGTTAGACAGCAGGCTTTGTTCATGGACCCGTTCTCCCCTCCACACCATTGCCTGGAAGTTGATCCAGACCCTTAAGTGGAAAACTGTGATTGAAATCACTGCCCTGACTTGGATATGGTGAGTTTGAACTCAGAGCCTCCTCTCTCTTAGGAGAGCTTTCTAAGCACTCCACTATGAGTTTTGGGGTGTAGATTCCCTTGCTGTGGCATGATACAGCAAAAAGGCACAAATAAAAAAGAAAGGAAGGGAGATCCTACAGGGCAGATCTGGTGCCCCAGGGTGAACTACTTCAGGCAGCTTAGTAACTGATGGCGATGGGGTTTTCAGGAGTTCATGGTGCCACAGGACAGGCGACTTTGCCCAAGAGATACTTTCATGGAAGCCCCCCCTGCAGCGGTTTTTTCCCTGCTGATTGTTTGTGGAGCGCTATCACAGTTTAGACAGTAGTTTTGAAAGAAGCATAAAGGGAATCAGTAATTTGATTCCATTGAACTTCAGCAGTGTCAGGGCCCCTCCTAGAGGCTCCCGGAACGCCCTTTTAAGGATGCCAGATCCCAGCAACAGCGAAAGCAGCCATGAGTCTGATCTCAGGAACAGACTGGCTTGTTGACACATCGGTGAAAAGCAGCTTCAACACAGTCTGTGCACCCTGCGGCTGCCAGTTCGGCTGCCACTCTGAGTGTTTGATCTAGCAAAGACTGCAGCCCAGAAAAACAAAGCTCAGCGTTTCCAATTCCTGGCTAAGGGAGCTCGTTGCCCCTTGCGCTGTTTCTCTGCTACCAAAAGCCCAAAGGCCATTCTTTAATGTTTCCTGGTTTGGTCCACCCTCAACCAAAGCTACACTCTGTTAAGCTGTACACCAGCTGTAGCTTTCTCTTAAGACTGCTTGAGTAGTACTGTTTCACCACCTTATTACCACCACGCTACTACGTTTGCTTGCCACTAACTGCTAGTTCAACACAGGCAGGTGAACTAATAACCTTGTCCCAGGGCTAGAACAGTACTTCCCTGGGTTTTCCAAGGGAAAGGATTTCAAATGGTGCTGGAAGAATGTTCAATGCTGTGATATTGCCATGCCATGATGAAATGCACAAGGAGAAAAGGAGTGCCAAATTTCTTACATCTTGGTTTTTGTAATTAAAAAAGAACTCACATGGAAAAAATAAACTCTGTAGACAACACAGCCAGGGAGCTGGTGAAGCTGATCTGCATTGCAGTGATGCTGCCTGACCCAGACACTCATCCAAGTGAAGCTGATTTGTGCTTCAGTCATTTCAGAGCTAAGATGAGCTGAGGGATACACCTCCCCCCCCCCAAACTTAGGCTGCTCAACCCAATCTGATGGCCTGATGTGGAGTGAGTTTCATACAATATGCAACGTAAAATATTGCAGGAAATCTCAGACAGACACAAAATGGGATTTAGTTTGCTGGGGAGATGAGGAATATTTTCCTGATGAAAGATGGCTTTGCTGGGCATATTCCCTCTCTCCAGTTCTCCCTGCCTTTGCCAGGATGGGGAAGCCTGTATAGTCCCTCTTGAACACTTATATTTGAAAAGGGGAACAAAAAGAGGATTAGGAGATGTTATCACTTTCATTTTGTAATTGGAAGGGAGCCTTGATATATTCATTATCTGATCACAGCTGATGCTGCGCTGTCTAACAGCACTGAAATTGCAGGATGACAATTATACCACTGATGGCAAAATTTATTGGATTTTTGTTACCCAAGGTAATTCCAATGAGGTAATAAATCTACATGTCAGTAAGAAAATATTCAGTTTACCAGCTGTGCTCTATTTTATAGCCATAGGTTTAGCACTTTGAGAGGAGCGTTTGCTAAGCATAATTTTGTAATTAGAGGCAAAGAGGAAATTAAATGTCCCAGTTTTGTTACCAAAAAAAGATATTTGTTTCTCATAATTTGTCTTTCTCTTAATATGGCGTAACTCAGTGCCTCTGTCTTTTACTTGTTCATCAGCTCAGCCCAAAGATGGCATTGAAACACCAAAGTGAAACTCTGCTCCATCAAGAAACCTTAGCCTTTCAAGGATGGTATCAGGACAGTGCTAAAACTGCTTCAGCCCTTTGTTGACTCATTGAAGAAGGAGCTTTGGACTCATGGAGAATCATGGAAAGACATTCTGTTTGTGAGGACTACCCAGAGTCGGCAGCCAGGTACAGGCACAGGGGCTTTCCTTCAGGTTATTTTTGCAGGGAAGAGGTAGTATTTGCTGCAGTATCTCTGTTAGAGGAGCTGTGAAACACAAGCAAACCCTTCATAAGAGACTGAATCATTATCCATGAGGATACTGGAGAACATCAAAGGCTTTGAAATATAAAGATCTCACTTATTGATATAGGGAATATCGTCCTCAAATTGAACTTCACCTTCAGAAAAGATAAATCACCCTTCATTCACTGTGACCCTTTCAATGTTAATACAAATGTAAAGATACCTCTCTTGTGAAGGTAAAGGAAGGAGAAACATGATACCTTCTAGTTGGTTTGGCCTTGCCTTCGACTAATCCCACCTAATTTTGAACCCAAGAACAGAACTGATTTTGCAGATTTCAGAAGGTGCCACCATATGAGGCAGTGACAGGTAGCCAAAGAAGGGATCTGGGCTGGTTGTGGTTTACACCCATCTAAAAATCCAATTCAAAAATGAAGTATTGTTTCCTGGAGTTGATCCCAAAAGGCACTTGCCATCTTTAATCTAGCTTCGCATATATAAAGGATTGGAAAGACTTATCAAAACAGACCCTCAGCTGGTTTCAGTCATCTTGAATCTGTCTCCTTCAGAGAAATTAAATAGTCTACAACTTCAATTTAACCCTAGCCCAAATATCGACACTGTCTTCTATAGACTATTTCCTGCTGTGTTCAGTGGATAGGCACTTAGCTTATTCCTAAGTTTGCTTTCACAATACTCAACATACAATTCTCCTTTTGTAATATTGCTTTGGTGATGGCTCAGCTGCACAAAGCCTTTGCCTTTTTGGGATTTTCCACCCATCTGCTATACTCATTCTGATATCACATGTCTCTGTGATTATCTATTGAAAAAAAGCATTTTAGCTCTTTCTTTTTTTTTCCCCGCAAATCAGCCCTTGGATCCCTCATTGTTTTTGTACCCTTCTATAATTCCTTGTTAATTGTCAATATATTTCTGGTGATGAGATGTCCTAAAATGAACCCAGTACATCTTATTCTTGGCTCATGCCAGCCTAAATTCAGACCTTCTAGCAGAATAGTACTTAAAACAAAACAAAGCATCACAAATGAGGTTTCATGTTTGGTGCCTCAGGCCAAGATGTGAGGAGGGGATAAACTCTATTTTGCCTGTATTAGAAGTGGGAGAAGTCTATTTACTTGCATTTATTCCTAGGAGGAATTCTCTTATAGTCAGCAAAGCCTGGTTATACCAGGCACTGGTGCATATGAACATCAGGATCAGTATTTCCAGCTTCCCCTCTCTACTGCTGCACAAAGGCAACCTTCTGCTCCATGCTCCTGACTCTGCAAGGACAGTATCATAAAATTGTAACAACCTTTTTTTCTGTCAAACTGAAAATGCATCATTGGCTTCTTTCAATGTTATTGCTTTCCATATTTTTCCCTCCAGTGAATGCTATTTCCCCCCTGATAAATTAATGTATCGTTTTCTAAGAGCTGCGTCTCACTTATTTCCTGCCCACATTTCTAAGCTCTCTAGGGTTCTTTGTATTATCTCTCTTGCTCTCATTTGTGTTCCCCCACTCTCTCCTCTCAACTTAATGTTATCTACATATTTTATTAACCAGATGCTTCATTCCCACTCACACATCACAAATGGAGATGCTCCGTGAAATTAGAGCTACGCACTGTCCCTGTAGGAAATGTGTGAGACGCAACTCCCTTGTCTATTATTATTCCTTGTTTGCAGTTCCTATGACAGTATCTATGTCTAAGCCAATGGGAGATAATATTTGGAGATGCACTTTATCAAAGACTTTCCTGACTCCCAGCTCTTTGATGCCTGCTGGTCTTCCCTGCTCTCATTCATTTTGTAATTCTGTCGACTTCATATGCATTTTTCTCATGGACTTAGTCTTTGTAAACCCATGGCGCTCCTCGCATATGTTTCCACAAAGAGATCTGTGTAATTCTCAAGACATTATAGGGAGAGCCATGAAAAGACACCTTTGAAAGCCAGCATGAAAGCTCTGGTTGTGTTTAGAGTTCTAAAGCTGTTTCCAAATAATGAGATACACCATACTGTTTGACTGGGCTTGAGGAGAATAACTCTAGATAAACATTAGGAGATAAAAGAGATCACCTTCCCCTTTATGCATTTCCTTGTATTGTGTGAACCGTTTGTTTTCCGGTGGGGATTGAATCACATCTTATCTCATACAGAAAGCAAAAGAAGTCATTAGCTCTGCTAATTGTTGAAGATAAAGAGTAAAGGGTGATGACAGTTTGTTTTGTGTGTGGTTTAACTTGTGAAATGCATAAATTAAGCAATTCTTTTAATTCTCATTTGATTCATTACTATTACAGTGTTCTACTATGCCAACACACTAACATTTCCACTCAGTTTGAATTTAAACTATACCTTTTATTGTTTTACACATAAAATCAATTGTAGCACACGATACCCAATGTTTTAATTTGGCATGGCATTATACAATGTCCTTTGAACGTACACAGTGTGAACACATAATTTAGTAAAGTTTAATTTATATCCATTTGTTTTTGAGAATATATGAACATGCTTAAAGCATCCTGAAAGTTGTATGTTTAAGGACATTGTTAATTGATAAGAAATAGATGGGACCTGAGTGATCAGAATTATCAGTGTCACTGGGATTTTCAGTGGCATCAGGATGCACTGCATTAGGATTTTCAGCTATCAACTGTGTGCAAGGAGGATGATAGTATTGTCACATCTGTCCTGGCCAAAGTGTCTGTTCAGTGTGAATGTTGCCCTAAACCTTTCCCTTATTTTTGCACCTGAGCAATGTTAAATCTGCTGTATTTTTGAGGTGTCTGTTTTGCATAAAATGAGAAAAATAGACACTCATACTTTAAATTTTGTGCATGGCTATTGAAATTCATCAATATCTGTTTTGTACTAAGCACACACATTACATATTAAGGATGAGTTGAGTTCAAGCCCTGTTCTGTAAAGCACTGGGGAGCTCAGCTGAACCTTGTCATTCCAAGGCCTACAGTTTCATACAACTATTATGCATGCAACATTTCACAGCCCTTCAGAAAGAGTGAGATGAGCATTTTCCCAGGAATTGTCATGTCCTGTCCCTCTAGTATAATTAAATCTGTCGGCATACAAATAAATAGGTTTATATTTCTGGAGATAAGCCTTTCCTGACATAATAATATTATTGATCTGTGACTTTCTTAAAGACTTAGTAGCTTAGAAAAACTTGAGACATTTCATATGGGCTTTAAACTGAAACAAGGTAGATTTAGATTAAATATAAGGAATAAATTCTTTACTATGAGGGTGTTGGGTCACTGGAACAAGTTGTCTAGAGAAGTCATGGAAGCCCCATCCCTGGAAGTGTTCAAGGCCAGGTTGTATGTGTCCCTGCCCATGGCAGGGTGTTTGGAACTGGGTGATCTTTGAGGTCCCTTCCAACCCAACCCAATTCTCTACATTCTTGGTGTATTTTATAGTTAAAAAAAATACCTTGTTGTTACTTCTGTTAGCTAAGAGAGGAGCAGTTTGAATGGAACCCTAAAGGGAGGTCATAAATCCACTGAAATCTTTTCTCCTCTCTGCAATGTGCAGTACTATGTACGTTATAGAAAATTCTGTATTCTGTTTCACCAGAGAACATTAGCACACAGCAGAAGAAACTGCAGCAACAACGCACATGGATCTTCCCTCCATGCCCTTTAGCATTTTAACGCCTGTCTCACAGGAGCTGGTCCACTATTTTGAAAGGTAAACTAACTTGCTAAAAACAGCTTTGAAGCCTACCGTGAACATCTCCTTAGAGATGTTATTCTCTCATTTAAAGTCACAGAAGTCTGTTGCCATTCAGCAGATAGCTAGCTGTAGAAATTCTCAGACAAATCCTGCAGGTCTCACTTTTCCCACCAGCTCTCTTCCTCCTTTTATGTGTAGGGCTTTGGCATCGTGTTAAGAGCTGAATGCATACTTAGAGTGCAAAAACTGAATGGGTTTGGGGAAATTAGTTCAAATAATGTCTATACATTTGGGATTTTTTAAGGTTGGGGGTAGGAAGTGCACTAGCTAAGGTCCAAACTCCCAATGAGACATACACATAGATTGTGATATTCATAAATTCAGAATCTTGTTTGGCAGACAGTAACATGTATAATGGAACATGAAGGTACAAGCATACATATTTTATTACAGGGTTCCTTAGAAATACTTGCTGGCAAAACAGGATTTCCAGAGTGAACAAATAATCTTATCTTTAGTTAGTCTTTTGTTAATTCAGTTACTAAATTTCATCAAATAAGGGCAATATCCCCAGGAATTCCTCTGACAAAGGGGTCCTCCAAAATCTGAAAGATTATCCAGTTACAGTTTAAGGAAACATACAGCAAAGATGACTGACTAAAGATAGATGTCTCTGAGGAAAAGAGCAGCAAAGAGCATGAGGGTGTGTGTGTGAGAGTGCTTCACTTTCTCTTGTAGGTAAAGTGACTACAATCACACCCATTCTTAAGTCTTGTGTTGAGTGGAGTCAAGGTCCCTGGTGTCAGGTGTGAGCCTGCTTGCTTTCTTTCTCTTCTTTTCTTCCACTTCTCTCTCTTTTACTATTGCAGAATAAAAATTTGAAACACTGATGTTGATACTTGAGGAGGTTTTCTTTAGATTTACCTGTGTTAACAAAAAAGGTCTTGACTTAGAGGCTCTGCTTGGGATGTTGGCATAGATAATAAAGATAGCTCTTAATCTCAGGCTCAGTCAGGGGAGCAGTGGATGGCTTCTCCTGGGAACAAAGGGGAGGTACTAGAGATCCACTACTTTGGAAATCCCAGCCAGAGCAGGATCATCAAAAGATAAGAGCTCCTCCTAGGGTCTTCTAGGTACTTTGAGTACAGAGGCAGGCTGTATTTTCACACTGGAAGGAGAATGGCATGATGACATGTTCCCATCACACGATCATCAAAAGTTCTGTGCTCTCTGAGTTGGCACAGGAGAGTGCCCAATGGATTCAGAAACATTTGAGATTGAGGGATGATCAAGCCAGTTTACTCTTCTTTACTATTAACAGCTTTTGCCTGATTCACTCTTAGGCATGGTTGAGCTGCAACTCAACTCTGCAACTTTGGATCTGACTTTTTCCTTTAGCCAGCTCAGCTGTGAGGAAGTGGATTGCCTGGGCTCAATCTGACAGATCTGCATTTCATGCTTCAGCAGTTTCCAACACCAAATTCCCGTGCCCTATAATTTGCTCCTTCACCAGCCTCGTGTGTTGTATCAAAAACTCCTACATCCTCATTTTGTATTCCCAAGTCTCCTCGGCTTTACTAAGTCCACTGAGGTTTTGTTCAGAGAAAGTCACGCTACCCTAGACCCTTGTTATTCACACATTATCAACCAGGATGCTGCTGTTTACAATACTACATCACAAAAATGACCTTTTAAGACCATTTCAGGAGGTCTCTTTCCTCACCTGCTTTTTCCTGTCCACATGCTAGATACATTTTAACACCTAAAATTATTCCTTCATTTACCTTGCACAGAGAGAGAAATAGGAGATCAAGACTTTGCCTTCTGTACAGTTTAAAAGTCTTGTCCCAATAACCTCTCTGTCTCTGCACCCTTCCACAGGTAAAAATGTCAGGAATTTCTCTTTGTTGCTGGCCCAGTGGAGTCTGAGGCCACTGCTGGAGTTCCAGGACTGCAGTGGTGTAGAAAGCAACTGTGCATTTGAGTTGCAGCATTTTACGTCTACATGTGTAAAAGATGGCTTACAAACTGAGGGATCCCAAAGGATCATTCTCTGCACCTTTCCAACACATCCCCTTCAGCTGCACTGATACAAAAGCTTGCAGAGATTGACAAAAAAGCTCAAGTTAAAATAATGTTCTCCCCTTCAAGCCTTTCCTGCTGGGTTATTTCAGCAATCCAGTTTAGCATGTGGTCTTATGAGCAGGGAGGAAGGAGAAGCATGCCAGGCTGCGGCAGCCAGAGCAAAATGAGCAGCCAGAAGAGGAGGAGAGTCTGAAGATGAGGAGCCCCTCAACCTGGCTGTGCTGCCAAAGCCCCTCTGAGGCTCTGCATCTCTGGTAAGCTGTCTCCAAGTATCTCCTCCCTGACGTGAAGTACAAATAGGCCAGAACTGAGTGGTAAGAGGCATACTCTGGGGTTCCAGAAGTTTGCACGAAGGCAGAGGAGAGGCAGCCAAGTGTTACACTCGCTGTGCATGTCTTCTCTGGCCAGGGAGGGGGCAGTTCCCCGCGGGTCTGCTTCCAAATCTATCAATGCCAGCGGCAGGCTGGAGGCAGCCTGGCTGTCATGAGCAAGTGTGACTCACTGCTATACCACACAGCTGAATTATTTGGGGTGGGTGGGCAGTATTTGTCACACTGTTGATGAGGATTTGGCTATGTTAAGCAAGCACATAGACTGTCTGGGCTGTTGTGTCAACTCTTACTATACACAGACATCTATGGCTTAAACTTAGTGGAACAAGATCAATGTGGCAAAAGGAAAAGCATTACACGCGCAGAAGACAGACAAGACACTGCAGCAGCGCTAAATAATGAAATTTATTGCAGAAGGTGCTGCACCAAAAGTTGAATGATTCTTTTAAATTTCATTTGCAACCTGTCTAATAAGGTCTATGATGAGTAGTACAGTCTGGGACTGAGTGTTTAATAGTGGCATTGACATGCGTGCTGCTTAAAGGAACACTCGTGATAAATTTGTTTTCCAGTGCTTAAGCGAGATGGAGTGTTCCCTTGCTCATGCAAGAAGTCTCTGATCTTAACTGCAGATGCAAAACAGACCCTAGTTTGCTATGATTCTGAAACATGGGAGGGATTGAAATCTTAGTCTTGTAGCATGAAGCCTCTGTGAGTTAATAGAAAGATGTTAATAATGAAGATTTGCCTTACTCTAGGAAGGAAAAAGAGAGGCAGGAGAAGAAAGGTATACTGATGAATGGGAGGAATTTTCTAAACTTTCAATGGAGGTCAGTTACACAACTCCCACTAATCATACCAAGCTAAATATCGAAGGCAGCAGCCTACATAGATTTAGACAAAATAAAATTGAAATGGTATTCTGATGACTTTTTGCCCTACAAAGGATCTGCTAATTTCTGATGGCAATGGTTGCTACCTCAGTGTGGAAGAGAAATAGAATATACTAATTGTAATGCAAATGGATTTTTCTTTCAGATGAAAGGAACTGTATAAAAAGTAGAATGGTAGTGCTGTAAGTACTGGGGACTGAATGGCTGGAGAGTAGTCAAGTGGAAAGGGACTTGGGAGTGATGGTGGACGGGAAAATCAGCATGAGCCAGCAATGTACCCAAGTGGCCAAGAAGGCCAATGGTATCCTGGCCTGCATCAGGAATGGTGTGGTCAGCAGGACTAGAGAAGTTATCATCCCCTTGTACTTGGCACTGGTCAGGCCGCACCTTGAGTACTGTGTCCAGTTCTGGGCCCCTCAGTTTAAGGGAGATGTCGAGGTGCTGGAGTGTGTCCAGAGGAGAGCAACGAAGATGGTGAAGGGGCTGGAGCACAAGCCCTATGAAGAGCGACTGAGGGAGTTGGGGTTTTTTAGCCTGGAGAAGAGGAGGCTCGGGGAGACCTTATTGCTCTCTATAACTACCTAAAAAGAGGCTGTAGGCAGGCAGGGGTTGGTCTCTTCTCTGAGGCAACCAGTGACAGAACAAGAGGACATGGTCTCAAGCTTTGTCAGGGGAGGTTTAGGCTTGATACTAGGAAAACATTTTTCACTGAAAGGGTGATTGGCCAATGGAGGTGGTGGAGTCCTTGTCCCTGGAGGTGTTTAAAAGCAGACTGGATGAGGCACTTAGTGCCGTGATTTAGACGACGAGTAGGTGTTGGTGTTGGGTCATAGGTTGGACTCGATGATCTGAAAGGTCTTTTCCAACCTTGTGATACTGTGATACTGTATTCTGCATGTGGTATTACTTACCATGAACTGCTGACCTCTAGGCTAATTTTTTTAAGGAAATACATGTGTTTTTTTTTCAATTAAGCAATATTTTTACACTTTCAAACCAACTTCCATTCTTGCAGTGCTATTAGAAATCTAAAAATTGCTGAAGTTGATCCAGGAAGCTATTTTTTAAAAGATCTTGAGCGCGTCCTCGAAAGAAGAAAGCAGCGGGGATAATCTCTTGAAGCAGGATGTCCAAGGCCAGCCAGTAGCTCTTATTTAATTTTCCACCATGGCCAGAATGGGGCCCAAATCTGCAGTGACAGTGTATCTGTGTATTCAGTTTGAGTGCCTTTTCTCAGCTGGCAGAGTAGGCTACACTCTTAGCCTGATTGTGTAGAGTCAAACTTAAGTCTGTATTTCCAGAAAGGTTAACACAAATAACGATGAATTCAGAAGAAACTGCTGATGTCCATCATTGGTACAAGTCTGGCATTTGCATGACATGTCCAGCATTTTATTTTACCCAGCAGTGGAAAGCCATCCCGGAAAGCCCTTGTTTGACACATTCCTTTTACCAATCATTGCTCCATAAATAGCTCCTCATGCTGTCAGAATACTCAGTTGTGCCAGTGTTTGCCAACGGAGGGTGTGAACCTTGGATCAAAACCACACAAATAATAGAACTGGAAAGGAAATAAGTTTTATGTGCTGCTGCTGAAACAATTAATACGGTTTTGTGTACAGTCTTATACTGCAGAAAAAGCCATAGAATACTCTTCTAGCACTGGAGCTCTGTTTCTGGCTTTGCCTTGGATGACTTCAGGCAAAATGATGACACTCTGTGCCTTAGTTTCCTATTCTGTAAAAGGAAGGTACCTTGCTTTGATGCTTTGCCAGAACTATATGTTAAAAATTCAGTGCATGGGCTGTTGCTCTTCAAAAAATATTTCCCTCCAGCTATCTCAGATGTATCGTTTTGCCAGTTTGAATAAGAGTTAAAGAGCTAGGTAGGATCTAAGATGCGAAGACTTCATCATAACCCAAAAAAGCCTTAAATAGAAAACAACAAATATATGCATCTGATATCCATGGTAATGAAAAAGACTTGAAAGTGTGAACTAAATATGACCAAGATTCAGTTGGAGGTGTAGCTGAGGAACGTCTGCTGGCGTCTGCATGTACCCTTCAGCAACCTCTGGGATCAGAGTGGGCACAACCTTGCAGATCTCCCCAGAAATGGTTTCTTCTTAGCTGGCTTTGGCATGCCAACCATTTCCACCCCAAAAATAGTCCTTTCTGAAGTGCTCACGTCAATGCTGAAGTCATTGACAAAACTGCTGTGCCTGTTAACATTAGAAGGTGCTTAGGTGAACAACTGACTGAAGCAGAAGGTCCAATACAGTTTCTGTTTCAGCATACACAAGCAAAAAATTTGTGTCGGTTCTTTAATTACTAAGAGTTGTATTCAGGCTGCCAACTCTTGAATCTAAATTTTGTTTACAATAGGGTCTGTGTCAGACAGACAGCTAGACTGGACTTCCAGGCCCCAGCCCTCTTTGAGTGCAACAGATGAACTACGGCAAAATGCTTGAGTTAGATGCCAATGTAGATGGTTGGAATATGGCCTGAAGCCTCTTTTACCACCAGTGATTGTTCGTTTTTTTGAGATGAAAATTAAGGCCTCACAGAATAAAAGGAGGCAAAGTCCACGTTCATCACCAAGCTCAGTGCAGTGCTGCATGAGCCCTCTTACAAGAAAGCTGGAAATGAAGGCTGGTGGGCTCCCAGAAGAGTCAAAGTCACTGCTGTCTTCTGGAATACATGTGAAAAAACCACAAATACACTTTGGCAGAGTGTCGCATGGTGAACAATTTTGGAAGACAGTGTTTTACTTTTTTTCAAGATTCTTCCCCTTTAAAATTGAATGAGAATTGTTTGGGCTCACAGAAAATAATTGAAGCCATTTTCTTCACAGGTGGCAAATGCCAGATCCTGTAGGAACACCATTTTCAAAAGCGTATTGTGGTTGTCTTATGTTAGGAAAATGTTTTCATAATGGGTTCTTTTGCTACTGTGTCAGTGATAAAGGTCACAGATAATTGTGTTCAATTTATAAAGAACAAAGTTTAATCTTTTGCATAAGCATAAAAGCACAAAAAAATTCTAGGCTCCAGCGGAGACAGCTTCTCCCTGAACAGAGGGAATCCAGAATCAAGTAGAGACTGAAATTTTAAAGCTGATATTGCAGACCTCTTCCAATGCCCCTGGTAATACAGAAAATAAAAGAAACTGCCTATTTTTAATCTTATCCTCAGCAAGCCAGACCAAAAAGCTCAGGATTTACTATCACACCTTGAAAAATGTGCCTTTACTAATCTCTGTTAATCCACAGGAGAGGCACTTGAAAATAATCACTATAACTAAGCTGCTGGTCTTGAAATATAGTTCTTCCAGCTTTGATTTCACAGATCAAATGGTGACCAGTGTTACAAAAAATCAAAAAGTAAAATGAAAACTTGATGTTTTTACTGAGTTCTTACATTGCATAAATATCCAGGACCCATTTTGTGTTTAATGACTGCTTGATCTTTGCAGTTTTGGCAGCAGATGCTAAAGTGCTTCACAAACCTCCCTCAGATTTTCTTTGGAAGGACCAGGAGAGATTTAGAACACACCTTGACTGTTCTGCCATTCTCTGTGAGCCTAGTGGTCAAGTGAGCTCCTTGAGCAAAATCACCACATTTCTTTACCCAGACAGCTCTATCCCTGGACATCCTTCAAAGGTTTAGGATCACATTGTTAAACTCCTTGTAGAATCAAACACAAGATATTCAAACATAGCAAAGCTGTGATTTCTCTCTGTCAACCTTGCTTCAATGTGGATGTTAATTATTAGGATCTGAAGGACTGCAGAAAACCAGTAGATTGATGACACTGCTTGTTGAACGAAAGGCTAACATCCTCCAAGTGAGTGAAGCAGGGGCTCCACAAGTGTTAATTGCCAGCCCACAGTGTTTCAGCCATGAAAGGCCAGCTATGCCCAGGGCTATTCAGTCCCTGTCTGACATCATCTTGGCAACTGTGTTAAATATTTTCAGGCAAACTTCTGTTGAGAAAGAGATAATTTTTTTGTGCTATAGCTGTCCAGTGGCAACTTGTAACTAGAGAAATTTGAACTAGTGACAATATGGAAAAGTCTAAATTTTACAACTTCCCCAAGGTAGCGTATTTTACACCTTACAAACTGTTAAGAGAATGTTGAATTTTTGTCTCATCTTTTCACATTTACTGCTCTTCTAGCTGCTTTTAGCCAAACTTGCTATTACGTCAGTGCCAGGGAATCAGAGGCTGAAAGAGACATCATTACCTCTGCCAGGATTGCTCCTGTCTGTGGCTTACCTAGGTAGTTCTGGAGGACTTTCACTAGTGGAAACTCCACTATGTCCCCAAGCAATCTATTTTAGTGCCTAACTGTCTGTATGGTTAGAAAAGCTTTCCTGATGCATAAGATGAACTTCTTCTGCCTCAGTTTTAGTCCTTCTTGTCCTATCCACTGCGGACAACAGGTAGTATTTTCTTCCTTTAGCAGCTTTTGATACACTTGCAGAATTGTCATGTCAACTTTTGTCTTCTTCTCTGTGTGGTTTACTTAATTGGAGCAGTGGAATTTCAAGGTTCTTAGATGATGAATCGACCCTAAATATATTTAAAGACTGGAAATGGATTTTAAAGATCCAGAAGTTGGTGGTTGCCTTTAAGATTTTTCTTTCAAATGGTAGATGACTCAGAAATACAATGGAGTGCCCATGCTTTTAGTCTTTCCTGGTTTGTCTACAAAAAACAGTTCTCCTAATGAGAAAATGCAGAATATAAATAAGCAGTGATACATTGGGTTGGGTTTTTTTCAGGGTATGGCTTGGTATGCTCCTCTCTGCTGGAGGAGAAGGCAAGGGTGAGTGGTGAAAGCAGAAAGTGAAAACTCTGCGAACATCGTTATACCAACTTTCTCAGCAATAAAAGAAAAAGAGGGATGGGAAAAGGAACAGAAATTCAGAAAAACTGATACAGAGTGGAAGAAGGCCAACCCAGGGCAAACAGGAAAAAAAAGACAATACATAATTAAAAGGTATCTAACTTTCATTGAGTGCACTCTGTAACAACATTGGGCCAAAGTGGCTCTGTAAGGTAACACTTCTAAATGAGCATGTTGGTAAGCAATTTTTGCAAAGCTTTGGAATTTCAAAAATAAGAATTACTCTTAACCATCAAACAGGAATCCATCCCAGCGCTCCTGATAGAAGTGCATTCATTGTCGTCAGGACTAAGTGGGAAGTTAAACTCAAGTAAAATTCTTCTTAAAATATGAATATTATTACATTATATCCTTTCAGCCCCAACTGTTTGCATGGCACCATTTGGAGTCCATAAGCTGGAAAATTTTCAGCCAAAAATGTTGAAGTTCACAAACTATTTACCTTTGTCTTGAGGACAAAGACCTGAAAAGGCCATAGCACTTTGAATTGAGCTAGGGACTGGTAACTAGTGCTTTCTGAATTACTTCAGAATTATTTTCTAACCTTTCTATCAACTTGAACTCGGCAGCACTACGTATAACAGTGATTCAGTGATCTAGCTGTGGATAGTTTAGTTTGGGCACGCAGGTCTCAGCCAGGAAGCCCTGAGCTGAGCCATTGACTATTCTGAATAAGAAATGCAATATTGGTGTTTTTTTCTAAGTCACCTCTAAGATATTTGTTTCAGAGGCTCTTGAGTCAGGTTCACAACAGAAAAGCATGTGTGGAGGTATTGATGTGTTTCGAAAACAAAGGTTTAGCCAATCTGGATAAATTTTCACAAAAACAAAAGTGTGTGGGCCTTTTTGTGTTTGGTTAATTGCTGTTTTCTGAAATTCTTCTCTAGACTGTGGCTGGAGGTGTTCAGAATATAAACAGTTTTCAGCATATGTGAAACTGGCTGTTCTTCACAAGCTTTGTTTTCAAAAATGGCTAAATCACTTTTGCTTAAACTCTTCAAAGAAACTAAGTCAGAAGGAGGGAGAATTTATGTAAAAACTCAGTGCAGAGAGTTCAAGTCTGACAGAATTATAACCAATGGCAAATGGTAAATTATAACGTGGCGTGCCAAACAATATGGAAGTTGCAGTTCTTCCACCTACAGCTAAATGAAGAATGTGTCAAATATATGTGTGTTTTTTGTTAGGTATGTCGCATAAATTTAATGTATATGTGCAGTAAAACCAGTAAATCTATGCAAAATACTGTAACAAATATGATAATGCAATACAGTAAATAACGCAGTAATGAATACAGTATCCATATTTTTATACCCTGTGCACATACACACATGTGCAAAATGAGTGAAATACACACAGTAAACTTAATTGAATTTCTATTTACAGGGAAAAAAGAGACCTCAGTGTCCCTTTTCTGTAATAAGAGTGCCTGGTGCCAGAGTCTGGACTCACACACCGTCACTTTTCTCTGGTCAGACCATTAACCATGGGGACTGATGGCAGCAGTTTGCCCAGACTGTCCTGATGTCAGTCCTCAAGGCCTGACCCTGTGCCAGGTGAGTTCCACAGCAGATGCAGTATACGCTGTAGCATGCATAGAGGTAACATGGTGGATTTTCTGACACAATACCTTAGGACTTAAAATACGTATATGTTGCCTCCTCTTCTATGGCAGCCACCTGCAAATTTTTCAATTGTGCATGCCTACCAGTTTTTTGAACACGCTCTCCCAATAGATGCACATTTATTATACATGAATTAAAATGTTAAAGGATGAAATAATAATGAAAAAAAATTCTATTTTTGAAGCATTAAAAATTAATTTTATTTATTAATATTACAAAATATTTTCTTTTTATACCCCAGTAGATTGTCTTGCACTTCCTGTGGAGACCACTGCTCTATAGAACTGCACATGTAGGTAAGCTGTGAGGACAGTATTGTTACTAACACTGGTGCATTTAGGAAATGAAAGGAAATACTAGAATCACTAAGAGAAAAAAAAACTCTTGTATTGGCTGTGAACTGTTAATTAGGCAGAGGTGAGACAGTCAGTGTGTAATTCAGTTATGTTAAACTCAGAAATCTGTTGACACACTGGAAGGAGTTCAGGGGATGATGACAGGGTGAAAAAAAAAATTGAAGAGTTTGATTCATGAAGAGCAAAAAGAGATAATTTTTTGTTGGACGAGCAAGGTGATCATCGTGCGAGGGTCTTCAAGCATCACAGCAAGAGAGGAAAGAGTCTTAGATCAAGAAGATAGAACTAGAAGGAATAAGACCAAGTGAAACACAGGAAGGCTCAGGTTGAATATGTAAATAAAAAGGAGTTTTAATTCTCTATATTATAATCTTCCAGTTGCTCTCATTGTTCTACTTTGTGTTTTAAAGAATTGAAATTTTTAAGTTCTCAGCTGCCTTTAATTTTAAAGTAAATAGGTATCCAGCTGCTGAAGACAGCTTTGTAACACTTGTTCTTTCTTTAGAGAATATTTAAAACCAGACGGATCAAATTATTTGAATATACTAAGGATGTCACCCTATGACTGGTGTGGATAGTTGACCGTCTACTGGCAGGAGGTTTTTCCCATTTTTAGGAGTGCCAGTGTAGGACAAACCTTTCAGCTTGAGCCAGGAAAGTATTTATCCACCTGCTTAGCTCTACACACCCAAATAGTAATCCTACAGCCAGAGAGAACTGTCAGGAAGATCCTCCTCAACTGTTAAATCTAGGCAAAGCAGATTAAAACTTAATCGAGTGAGTTGTAATAGACCTAATTTCAAGGTTTTTTTCCCACTCCACCTTAGTCACTGGTAGCATCAGCTACTGGATGTCTATTTTGCGTTATCCCTGTTCATCTAAAACTTAGTTTGTTTTGTTCCATGACTTCTTCTGCAGACCTGTGTCCCTATATCTGTTCTGCTAGTTTCCTGGACAGGGAAAAGCTTGGGACAGAAAGAATTTTGGCACCTGCCAGCTGGGGGTGCCGATTGCATCACGTTGTGTTCACGTGAGCAAATACTGCAGACAAACAGGAACAGGTCTATAGAGAAAACCCCTTGGCGCTGCAGACCTGACAACCACCCTGTACATGTTTCAAAGATGATTTACTTTATCTCACTTCCAGGCTGGTTCAATATGCCATGAGAAGGAAAGAGAGCATCTGCCTCTTGCACGGTGTAGGTCCCTTTCTGGGTATGAAATCTCCTAGGCTGCTGCGTAGCCCACTCATGCTCACCAGTGCACTACACGAAGTGGTTTCTGTCTGAATACCCCCTTGCAGCCTGAGTGCTTGAGGTTTGACTCCAAAGGACATCTTCTGGCCCTGTTTCATTGAAGAGGACTTAGTGCACTACAGTGCTCTGTGATGTGAACCTGAGCACAGTGAATGGGTTGAATGGCAACTCAACTCCGTGGCTCCACTCCCCTTCTGACCCAGAGCACTACGAACTCACACAGGACATCCTGCAGTACTTCTCCAAAGCCAAAGGGAGTTTGCTGCACGCAGTCCTCTTGCCTACATTCGCACCTTTTGTTAAAGTGTCTGTAGACAGAGGTCAGTGCTGTTGCCTCAAGCTACATTTGGTTTCAAGACTAAAAGCTTTTTCAATAAAGCAAGCAATATGAAACCAAAACGCAACACCTCAGAGGTTGTAATGCAATGATGTTGTTCCAGGACCCAGGGCAGCTGCCTGCAAATCTATTTCCTGAGTGTGGGGACTCTGAAAGTAAAACTCAAAGCAAGATTGTCTGTCAAGTATGGAATGTATCTGATTTGCTGTGTTTTCACATGCAACTTACATACCTTTAGTCTCTCTTCCTCAAACCTTCACAAAAGGTACTTCAGGACTATTTACTTATGGTTCATTTGCAGTTCTTTTCACTACTGAATTATGAAATTACTCCTGTTAATACTGTCAGGACAGTTAATAATATCTAAGATCTCAGATTAAAAATTAAATATGGGTATAACCATTATTTTCTTCTGATAAATATTCATGTGTAATACATATTCCTGCCAGATTTTTCCAGAAATGAATATAGAGATGTAGGCTTCATTCTTATTTTATTACAATGCAAAAATTACTAGTGCATTAGGCAGATTTATACAAGTATGCTACTAGACATTAGTACTGATAGTGGTGGAATGATGATTTTGAAATCTGTGACTACTTTCTTTTATATTTTTCTTTGCTTGCTCAAGTATTTTTAACTAGTAGGCTCATAACTGACATGGACAATTGAGGTCCACAACAATATGCATAAATACAGGCTTCCTTAGGTCGTCGTCCAGTAAAGCTTCCCTATTCAGTAAGGAATCTTCAACTTGTTCCTAACATCCAGACTGACAGAAATCAGTATTAACTTATTTGTTCTCCTTTGCAAAGCTTTTTTAATCAATGTTATCTTTAGATATAGTTATTTTCCTAATGCCATAATACAGCAAAGTTAGATCAATGCCTTTGAATCGAATTAGTGGTTCAAAATATTTTTGCATTTTCCTGTTAGATACTTAGTTTTGCTTTTCACAGTATGTGCTTGTATTTCAGAAGTACAAAGACACACTCAAAACTGCAAAGAGATGAGACTCACAGATTATGTGGTTTGATGGTATTTGCTTATTAGCTTGAAGTATTTAGTTTCTCATACCTCTGTTGTATCCTTTCCAGCTCCTAGCCCTCCTCTATAATAATTAAATACTATCTTTATAGTCTCTTTTTGGGGGATGTTAATTGCAACAGTCCATGATATTCCAGTACAGAACAGAGTGTGTTTTGTGGCATGATGGTGTTTTCAGAACTGTTTGCCTCTCCTTTCCTCATGCAGCTCAGTATTTTACCTTTCTAGCTGCTACAGAACAGGATTTTCACTACCTCTTTCCAGTGACTCCCATGGCTTTACTTTTGAGCCATTGCAGTTGATAAGATGATGGTAGGGTGTGTGGTGGCTGTTTCTTTAAGCACATATCCATCCACATCAAATTTCAACTGCCATCTTACCATTTGTACACTCTGCCTTCTGAGCCCCTCCTGAAGCTCTTCAGAACAGTTTTCTTTGGTGCTGATAACAAAAGACCTCACAAGTTATCTACAAATAGCTTAGCTTCTTTTCTAGCTATCTTTACTTTATCATCATTTTAAGTAGTTGTTAAACTGTCTGGTTTCTCTTCACCCAAGCATCCCCATTTTCTTCTCAGACTGACAGACAGGATAGGAAAAGTTGCTACTGCCAGAGGTGACAAAGTTCAAGCTGAGCTCCTGCCTCCCATTTTTTTCAGAAACGCATCACTGCTGATGGCATTTTGTTGTTGTTGATGATGAATTTCACTCTGAATCAAAAAGCTCAGCTGTGAATTTTGCAAGGAGTTTAAAAATAACTGCAGAGTGTATTGTGAAGTGAGCACTTTGAAGCCTCAGCCAAAACCAACAAGTTTTGTCAATCAGAACGTTTCCCTGGTGCTGCAGAACACTAATCAACTTTTCAGTAGCAAATTGAACTTGCAGAAAAGGAACATATTTAGCACACATTTTCAGTGAAAAATGAGCCAGTTCCTACCTCTGTTTTCTCTAGCAAGTGGAATCAGCCTGCTAGCTTTCTATTCTTCCCATTGGTTCTCAGGCATTTTGCCCCAGACATTGAGAGTTGAATCAGGTGAGATGAGTTGGGCTCATATCATGACACACTTGTCCCAAGGACGTCTGTAGTCTACAGGATAGCCCATGTGATTTCCAAATAGCTGTGAGAAATGTTTGCAGATCCATCTCTTTTCTCATAGGACACTGGCATGTTATGGATAAGACCAAGCAGCTACATCAGGTGTAATATATTATGTTATACAAACACACAAAAGCACTTTTTGAGTAAGAAGAGGTCAAACAGGATAGTACAGTGATAACCCGTGGTAAGAAACTAAGTCAGGTGCTTTCTCCAATAGATCAATTGACCAGTGCTGATCAATGAACTGTTCCTGTCATTACTAAGACACAAAGCAAAGCATCTCAGCTTGCTCAATACGGTTTCATTCACTCTGGCTGACAACTAGGTGCTCCAGTAGTCTGCACCTTTGCAGGCATTTATGTGCCCTCTGCCAGTTTAAGCTCTTCTGTAGCCTTCAAAACCTTAAAATACATTTTCAGTTTCTTGCTGATGAGATTATTTATCTAGAATTGCAGGGTTCTGTGGTGCTGAGGAAGAGGATGATCCAGTAAAGGAGACCACTCTGGTGACAGAAAGCTATCAAAATATCCTGACTTCATTTATTAGGTACCAAATACCGTATCACATAAGAAACACATTAATTCTGGTTTCTTTATTGTTGCTTTCTCAGACGTGATATCTTATGACCTGACATTGTGTTTTCCTACCTGCCAGGCAGGATGCCAGTCTGTCAAAATTATTTCTTTATCTATTTATTGTTTACTGCTTAAAACCCAGTGATGTAACATGCATTTCTGTATTTTTGGTGCTCCAGAAAAAAAAAAAACAACAGGTTATTCTGACCTAGAATTTTGGAAGAGGGAAGAACTTATGAAAGTCAAGGGGATAAACAATAATTCCCTGTGGTCAAATATGGAAATTGTGAAAGAATTAAAGATTATTGTCCAGGTCTTCAAATAATATAAACAAGTATCGCTATTTTAATTCACCTCCTTCCATCATGGTCAAACAAATTACATTATGAATAATTCAGTACCCTTGAAAACAAAGTGAAGATTTATCCATGGTTCTGTTGAGAAAGAGAGGAGGTGGAGTTCAATAAGAAGCTTTCTTAAGACTGTAGGAAACTCAAGTATCTCTGTTACTTTTGATGTGGGTGACCAGAGGTGATGGTAGGGTGTGTATAGCAGGCTTTCCTGTAAACTGCCTCAGAAAGTCAGTAGTGCTGACCTGCTTGCTCTTTGCTACCAGACAAAACATGATCATCAGGCTGAGATGTGATTACATGTTTGTCACTTGCAAACTCCAGTTGCCACTGAAAGGAAAATCTGCAGAGCTGCAGTGCCTTTGAGATGTGAACACTTGGAAGCACTCAAGTCCTGTGGAAATAGCAGCAGAGCTGTCTGAATGAAAAGCACACTTATTGCCCTTTGCTCCTCTTGCTGATCATGATGGAGAAATTGTGGTTGCAAGTGTCAGGTTGCCTTGTGAAAAGCAATTCTGTCCTGGATAATTTTGGCAGAACAACCTGACCTTCAAGAAACCATGACTAAGGATGGCCTTTTATCTTCTTGTCACCCATTACAGCATACAGCCTGTGACCAAGTCATATAACGGAGAGATAAAATGAAGTCCAGAGATTCACTGCTGAAAATTGCTCTCATGTAATAACAGCACCCAGCTCTTATGAAATCTCCAAGTGAACTTGCTCAAAGGTGGTGTTCGTGTCAGTAGAAATGTGGAGTCATTTAAAAGCTGATTCTATGGTAAAAGTATGTCCAGGGCTGAGATTAGGTGTGAACACAGCTCAAAGAACTGACAGAAATCCAGGGTCAAGGAGTGAAAAGCTTGTTCCCTCCGTGCCAGGAATTTATGGGGAACTGTAGGCAGTGAAAACAGGAAGCCAAAGACGTGATGATTTTTTGCAGTGAGACTTGAGGAGATAGTATAAGGTTGATAATACGAGAGTATTAGCCAGAAAGAAAGTGACACAGCGAGGAGGAAAATTGATGTGATCTCCGTTCAGAGGTTGCTAAGGGTTTGGAGAAGTACATGTTGTTCATGGAGAGCCAGCACAGTTGTGATTTTGGCCAACTGATGCTTGCTGACATCCAATTCAACCAAAAGTCTGCAAGAGAGAGTTTGATCTTTTAAAGTAAACATATCTTAGTGACAGCCAGTGACCATGCATGTGATTGTATATTTATCCCAATGTGACTTTTACTTAAGATGTTGTTCCATAAGGTCAGAAGAAACAGAGAGTTTTTGTTGTTAGCTTACTTGTTTCCTAAACTGACTTTCTTTTTAAAGTAGGTATGTGGAAATAATGACTGTTGTCATCAACAGTGCCTGTTGATGCAGGAGCTAGTTGGAAGAAAAACTTCCAGTTCCCAGCCATGTGAGTGGGGAAGAAAGAAGAAGGCTTACTGGGTTAGCAAGGCCAGCAGAGCTGTTACAATTCAGTTTTTAAAGCAAACAAACAAACAAAAAAACCAAACTGTAGACATTAAAAAACCTACAGTTTAGAATACAATAATTCCCTTATTTTGTTGAATTCTTTTATTCTCTCTCTGTGAGAGTCACCTAGTGCAGACCACAAATGTAAATCATCTGGATTAAGGTATTGTAACTAAAATCACAGCTACATGCTTCTAAGCCTAGAGGACTTCATGTTTGCATCCTCAGTTTGCTTTTAAGTTGGAATCTATTTACACTATTCCTTCTAGAAAAAAAGAAAGTTTAAATGCATGCCCGGACATATTTTTTAATCTATTTGAAGATTGTTTTGCTTGCACTAATCTACCTAAAGACCTAGAATCCAGGGTCAGTAATGATGCCCTCATATGTAAATATGTAGAACCTCAAACTTGAGTTGTTGCAAGTTCCTCATTCAAACACCTTATTTCTAGATTCATCCTTGAGATCTGGTTGTTTGATTTTAATTAATATCAGTTGCACAGTTCATTCTAATGCAGATTTTTTTCTGTGAGAGTGGTGAGGCACTGGCACAGGTTGCCAAGAGAAGTTGAAGAAGCCCCATCCCTAGAGGTGTTCAAGGCCAGGCTGGATCTGGGCTTTGAGCAACCTGATCCAGTGGGAGGCATCTGTGTCCATGGTAGGGGAGTTGTAACTGGGTGATCTTTAAGGTCCCTTCCAACCCAAGCTGTTCTATGATTCTATGATATGCAGAAGTCAGAAATGTCTTGTAACATGTTAAATACCATTCAGATTTCCTATCTCTGCTTCTTAGGTTTTCTTAAAAAAGCCATAAGAATTGCTGGATATTGCCCATCTAACAACTTATATAATATCTTACCAATATTGCCATAATTATTAAATTGTGCAATATGGATTGACATTACTTACAGTTCTCCAAAGTATTATATACATTATTATATATGTGTTTAAGAAGAAAAAGTTTAGTCAGCCTATCTACATTAGGTTGAAATAAGGAAGAAAAGAAACACTGGTATTATTGTTTGTGCCTGTCTGCTCACTGTATACTTGAAGTGGGTCTCTTTACCCAGGTACACACTTAAACAAATAAATACACCAGTGCTACAGTTTTGCCTTATGTAAAATGATACCAATAACAGGTATCTCCTAGGGCAGTGGGAGTCAGTAGTGTCTATAAAAAGGTCTTTCTGTCTTCGGATGAGAGGCACTTTAGAAGTGTAGTGAATTAGCATTTTTCTCAGTGACACTAGATTAAATGCTTTTTTATTAAGAATGTCACAGGTTTTGTGAAACTTGCTGAATTAAAATGACCTGAACACTCCAGAAAACCATGACCAAGTAACTTGCTTTATGATCTCTAGGTTTGCTACATGATAGTCAGGATTTGGTGGAACTGTTGCAATAGCCAAAGACAACTATGTGACATTTCACATATTTATGGGGAGAAAGCCCTTAGCATTACGGGCTTGATGCTTGTTCACACTGTGAAAATTTCATGGCTGAGGAAGCAGCTCATCCTATAACTTGTAATATTACCAGCAGTAACTAACTCTGTGCACACAGATCTCTCAGAGCAAAGGAAAACAAAGATCTTTGCTTTATTTTCAGGAAAAGATATTTAAAAAATAGATTATAGTATGTTAACAGTGTGCCTTAACAGTAACATAGCTGACTTGTAGCAACTTGTTAAACCCTGGTGCTACATAACCCTAAAAATATATCTGCTTCACCCAAGTCAAGCTTTCATTCAGATACTCATTACAAAATACCTTATAGAGTTATGCTTTCAGTCAAGCCGCGTTGTCAAGAGCACTAGTTGAAATCCCAATAGAAGCTCTCATTTGGTCTGGCCACTTGCCCGTTTTGCCATGAAGAGGTGTCCAAACCAGATGAGACAGAGAGATATAGAGCTATAAGTTCTTACACAGAGTAAGAAATAACAGAGCAGCTCAGTTTACCAGAGCTTAAAGAACCATGGCATGGGTTTCTGAAAGTGAGATGCATACAGTATCCTTGAAGACACAGTAACTCGTGTGGCCTTTCATGCACAACAAGATCCACATTCTAGTTGCTTTACAGAATAAATACAGTTTTATGTATTTTACTGCTAGTGATTGTTATAGACAGTTTTTTAAGGATTTTCCCAAACGCTGCATGCATTCGTAGTGCTGTAAAATGATGATTATTAAGGCAACATTGTGATGTACGGTCTTTTGGTGCACTATCTGATATTGAAAGGAACTATGAGCTTCCTTCCAATTCCCAGTGGACAGTATTTGCCAACACAACTTATGGGTTTCCTTGGTTAGCTATCTTAGTAGACAAGCAAAAAAGAGTGGGAAAGGGCTAACATCTGGTCTCTCTGGCTCCAGGAGGAACATTTCTGAAGCAAGATGGGAGTACTATGCTGGGATGGAAGGAGGAAGCTTGCAATGACCATAAGGTTTAAAAAGTCAGTTAGAAAAAAACCCACATATAAGGATCTTATCTTTCTGTCCAGTTCAGGCCATCTCAGTGAAATGTTTGCATCTTAACATGTGCACACCTAGCAAATAGTAGAATTTTCCAGGGCGTGGTACCCAGTCACCAGCTGTTAGGAGGAAGGAGACACGGTAAACTGTAAGGCATCTGGTTGGCTTAAAAAGAGATAACTTTTTAGACTTCCAACTTTCAGCTCCTCAAGACAGGAAAAGAGGCATCAGTCTGGTTCAGGTGTTTCCTAAACAGGAAAAAAACCCAAAACAAACCATAGCAAGCTAAATCATATTGTTGCTTGGAACTCATCACATTCCTAAAAAACATTCATTCCTTTCTCCTTTACCTTTGCTACTAAGCACTTCCTGAGTGATTTCTGTTGTTCTTGAATTGGGTGTATCACAGCATTTAACATAACGAAAATCAGATTGCAATAATCAAGAGCTTTTAACATTGAAGGTAATTGATCAAAAAGTACCTTTTTTTTTTTTTCCCCAGATGTAAACCAGTGTATTTCTACGCCAAATGAGCACTGGGAACACTTAGGATACTTGAGGAATGACACTTGATTACTTGACAGGGCCAGATCAGAAGTGTAGTTGTCCAACCCAATGCAGGTGTCTGCTTTGTGGGTGAGAGCAAGATAGAGAGAACAGGGCTGGCTGCCTTCCAAACTCTTCTGTGGGATTCAGTGTGAACTGGAGGATTGGAAAAGGGGCTGTCTTATCTATGAGCCAGTCTGTAGACTGCAGGAGTTAGGCCAGAAATAGATGCCACCTGACCTGGCCCTTTTTCCACCTTAGCGGTCCCCACAATTGTTTTTCATGAGCAGTCCTAGGGAAATGGTGTATATACATTTAAAATCCAGGTCTTAAATCAGCAAGGTCCTATGGTTGATAAGCAATCCTTTTACCTTTTGGTTTGGTTCTTCTGCAGTTATATTCAAAGGTATGTTTTAAACCATGAAATAGAAATAGTCCAAACAAGCTATGTGCAGGCACACAGTCTGTTGTCAGAATACTAGTGCAGAATTAATGTTCACAGTATCACAGTATCACAGTATCATAAGGTTGGAAAGGACCTCTGAGATCATCAAGTCCAACCTATAACCTAACACTAACACCAACCATCATCTAGACCATGGCACTCAGTGCCTCATCCAGTCTCCCTTTAAACACCTCCAGGGTAGGTGACTCCACCACCTTCCTGGGCAGCCCATTCCAATGGCCAATCACCCTTTCAGTGAAGAATTTTTTCCTCACATCAAGTCTAAACTTTCCCTGACGAAGCTTAAGTCCATGCCCTCTGGTTCTGCCACTGGTCACCTGAGAGAAGAGACCAACCACTGCCCGACTACAACCTCCTTTTAGGTAGTTGTAGAGAGCAATGAGGTCTCCCCTGAGCCTCCTCTTCTCCAGGCTAAACAGCCCCAATTCCCTCAGTCGCTCCTCATAGGGCTTGTGCTCCAGCCCCCTCACCATCTTCGTTGCCCTCCTCTGAACACATTCCAGTATCCTAACATCTTTCCCATACTGAGGGGCCCAGAACTGGACACAATATTCAAGGTGAGGCCTGACCAGTGCCGAGTACAGGGGGACAATAACTTCTCTGGTCCTGCTTACTACACTATTCCTGATGCAGGCCAGGATTCCATTAGCCTTCTTGGCCACCTGGGCACACTGCTGGCTCATGTTGAGCTTCCTGTCCACCAGCACTCCCAGGTCCTTTTCTACCTGACTACTCTCCAGCCACTCTGTCCCCAGTCTGTAGCTCTGCATGGGATTGTTGTGTCCAAAATGAAGTACCCGACATTTGGACTTATTAAACATCATCCCATTAGAATCGGCCCAGCTCTCCAATCTGTCCAGGTCCCTCTGTAGGGCCATCCTACCCTCTAGCAGATCAACTCTTCCTCCCAGCTTGGTATCATCTGCAAATTTGCTGATGATGGACTCAATCCCCTCATCCAAATCGTCAATAAAGATATTAAACAGGACGGGACCCAATACCGAGCCCTGGGGGACACCACTGGTGACCGGCCGCCAACTGGATGAAACACCATTTACCATCACTCTTTGGGCTCGGCCATCCAGCCAATTCCTAACCCAGCACAAAGTGCTCCCATCTAGGCCACGAGCTGCCAGCTTCCCTAGGAGTCTACTGTGGGGGACCGTGTCAAAGGCCTTACTGAAATCCAAGTATACCACATCCACAGCCTTCCTCTCATCCACCAGGCGAGTCACATGATCGTAAAAGGAGATCAGGTTGGTCAGGCAGGACCTACCCCTCCTAAACCCATGCTGGCTGGGCCTGATTTCTTGACCGTTCTGCAGGTGGTGCATGATTTCACCCAGGATTATCTTCTCCATGATTTTACCTGGGACCGAGGTCAGGCTGACAGGTCTGTAATTACCTGGATCATCCTTACGGCCCTTCTTGTGGATGGGCGTCACATTGGCCAACTTCCAGTCTTCCGGGACCTCTCCAGTGAGCCAGGACTGCTGAAAGATGATGGAGAGCGGCTTAGCAAGCTCATCCGCCAGCTCTCTCAGCACCCTAGGATGGATCCCATCCGGCCCCATAGACTTATGAGGGTCCAAGCGGCTCAGCAGGTCTCTAACCTCCTCCTCATGGATTGCAGGAGGGCCATATTTCACCCTGCCCCCATCAACCACTTCAGAGGGCCAACTGTCAAGCGAGCTGACATCCTCGCTGTTAAAAACTGAAGCAAAGAAGGCATTAAGTACCTCAGCCTTCTCTGCATCTCTGGTTACTATATTTCCCTCCACATCCAACAAGGAGTGGAGGTCGCTGCCGCCCTTCTTTCTGCCATTGATATATTTATAAAAACTCTTCTTATTGTCCTTAACAGAAGTGGCCAATTTGAGCTCCAGCTGGGCTTTTGCTTCCCTGATTTTTCTCCTACACGACTTAACAACATCCTTGAACATGACCTGACATACCTCCCCTTCCTTCCAACGATGATACATCCTCTTTTTCTTACTTAGTTCCTTCAGAAGTTCCCTACTCATCCAGGGCGGTCGTCTGCCCCTACGACTCTTCTTACAACACACAGGGACAGCCCGCTCCTGCGCCTGCAAAACTTCATTCTTGAAGTATATCCAAGCTTCCTGGACCCCCTTGCCACTAAGAGCTATTTCCCAGGGTACTTTCCTGACCAGTTCCTTAAATAATCCAAAATGTTGCTATCCTCCTCACCACATTTCAGGTCATTTGGAATAGATCAGGAACAATGACACTCTAGATTACTGTTAGAGAGAAGATGGAGCAGGCAGTCTCTCCTGGTACTCTTTCATTTTCTCATTTGATTCCACTGCACTCCAAGTAGCTTTGCAGTCATGCTCAGTGCTAAGACTAAATGGCTTCAGCAGTGTGGGTTTTTAATGCCTGGGATTTAATTGCAAAGCCTCTCTCACCTGTGTGATTGTGTGATTGTTATGGCCCAATTGTTGTCACAAGCAGTTTGCAACGTGTGTGGGACATGTTCATAGGTCTCAATTGAATTTCTAGTAGAGAATCCACTGTTTTGTGTGCTGTTAGTAGCAATTGTGATGGTACAGACAGAGACTATATGAAGCCTAGAAAAGAAGAAAACCTGTGGGATAGTTTTAAGACCAAAATCAGTCAAAATAAGACAAAAAAAAGACAAATTAGATGGATAGCATACAGTTTCTAGTACTTACCCTGTGTTGTGCACCCCAAGGTTAGCAATATTGCTTCTTTTACAAGGTGAGTGTCAAGCACCCCAAAATAGACCCAGGCATTTCTAAAGATCTGTGAAGATAGGCTTGGTGTAATGTTACCCCATGCAGCTCTTCACACCGACCTGAGGCTTCATTGAACACAGTAGGATAAACCAGGGTATTTCAAAATGAGGAAATTCAATCTGCGTCGTATCTGTGATCCCCATATTCCCTACAGTTTACAGTTTTAATGCCATGGAAATCCTCTATCCAGATTTATCCCATTTAAGTAGTACAGGACAAAGCCAGTTCATATCGTGCCTTACCCTTTAATGAAGGAGATGATTGTCTCAGAAAAATCTTCAGTACTAGTCGAGAAAAAAAGTAGTTCCAAAAAACAAGCTGATAGCATGGGGAGGGCTTGATTTCGTTCTCAGTCCTATGTATATGCTACAGCTACAGGCAGCACATGCAGCCTGGTTCCTTACACAGCTCCCCTCAGCTTCCTTACACAGTGGTAAGAAACGGCAGCACAGAACTGATGGTCTCCCAGGTGATGTTTGGGTATCTGCAATCTGACTTCAGGAGAGATCAGACAAGTTGTGAACAGGTCCCCTGGCTTGTATGCAGAACTTAACAGAAATAAGAAAAAGATGAACCTAGTGGCTATTTAGTGGTATTTTTAAATCTTACTAAAACAATACAGTTATGCCCCTTAGAAGTGAATATCATGCTCCATCTGAAGTGTTTTTATGGGAGACAGGAGAAAGCTGGACTTGTTCATTACAATATTTTAGTAGCTTGGAAAATGAGTGTATAATAAAGTCACTAGCAGATTTGCTTGTTGGGTGGTGGTGTATTTTTGCGTGGAAGGGTGTGTGTGCACAGTAAGACAGGTGTAGGGACCTCCCCAAACTCTGGGAACCAGTTCTTACATCCAGTATCAGATCACATGCACCAGATGTGTTTGCCCATGGGTTTGAGCCATAAGCACTTCAGCTTGCAGGAGAATAAGATGCAGATCCCAAACAACAGAAGAACTGGAATAACTGCACAGTCATAAGAGTGCACAGGCACACACAGTGGATGGAGAGTGCCTTGTTTTCTTTTAGTCCGCCTCTTTTTCCCTCAACAAAATACGTGGTGAATCACAATTTTGCTGCATACTTCATCCAGGAGACACTGTAACACACAGTGAACTCCCCCGTGGACCAGATAGAGTTTTAAAAATTTATTGCCCAATCTGTAGGTTGATATTACTGTGCATAATCCCCAAGAGTTGGTACATCTCCATGTGTCACTGCACATTTTCGTTAGATAGAGCTCTGAAAGCAAAGTAGAATCACATGCTATTTATATCACAGTTATTAGAAAGACAGCAGATGTAACACAGCTTAGAAAAACATCAGGGGTTTCTGTGAGTCTGAGGGCATTGGAGAAGCCTACTTTATAACCTTGTTGAAAGAAAATGCATTCCCAAAACCATACAAAAGGGTTGTACTTTTGCAAATATCCTTTTCTTCCCCACAGCGCCAAGAGAAACTCTCATAATAAAAGTTACAGCAAAAAAAAATTTGTTCTTGGTTACATCTTTACAATTTCAAAGCTCAAGCCATAAACACTGACAGGTTGAATACGCAGTAGTCCATACATGGTTTTTGTGATGAAGTACACACACGCAGTGCACTGCCATCTTCATCTGTTCAGCTCAGGGCCCATTTTTAAGTTTCAGTGGCTGTTTTAAGTGAGACGTGACTAAGAGGAGAAATAAGGATTCAGTTCTGTTTATATTGCCAAAATGCCCAGATGCATCCCCCCAGGCAGGCTCAGGCCTTCTCAGTGCTATGGTAGAACATTGCTTAGGACAGTGAGGTGCAAGTGCATACAACTGCTTGTAAAAGAACTTGAAATGTAAATACATCCTTTGAGTTCAGTAGGGAGAAATTACATCTTATTCATGACTTTACTGTAAAATAACTTTACACAGAAAAAGTTACATTAAGAGACTGTTCTTCTTGAAAACTGAACAAAAACTTAGAAGTGCCAGAATTAGGATGTCCTGTGCAACCTCAGTTTAGATCCCTGGGGAATTACAGCTTTGCCCTCCACCCTGCCTTGGTCTACTCTCAATGCATTGCATGGTTTATGATGGGCCCAAGCTTTTGCTAGCAAGGCCCAGTATTCTCCAGGTATGTTTTCCAGTATTTTTGACAAGACACTTTCTAATTCTACTTGCTGTCTCCTGTCCTGGACACCCCATTTAGCTATCCTTACTGGTTTGTTACCACCTCTTTATTTAACTATTCCATTCTTCTATTTTCCTATGGGCAGTTACTGGCTCCTTCCCAAGTGTGTGGAACTTGGTCTCTTCAAACTCTTTGTCACTCTGCCTTGAAAATATTTCAGTTTACATCACATTTCTTACCAGCATTGGCTTTGAAAATGGTTTGTGCATCTGTGCATGATGAAAATCCTGTGTGGTCGCAGAAAAATAATGATGCAAGTTGCATTGTGTCATCACTCACAATCACTGAGAAGTCACTGTTCTGGCTAATGCTAAAGACATAAGAATCCTCTGAAATCATTGATCCACTCTATCTTCATGGGGATTTGGTAAATTAGTTGCAAAACCTTTGTTAGTTTATTTTCCACACTTCCTTGAAAGGGATCAGGATGACTCAAGCAACAGGAAGAGTATTATTTTTCATGCCTATCTTAACTTTCAGAACATGGTATTTGTGTTCATCTGTTCTTTGTCCTCAACCTTTTCTGACTTCAGCAGATATTTACCATAGGGTGACATTGCTGCCTTCTTCTATCATAATGCAACTTCATTTTTGATTTGCATTTATCCTAAAGTAACTGAACTACAGCCTGTGAAACAGCTGGCAGGTAAATATAGGATGTAAATAGCTTTATTTCATTAGCTGACATCAGGTTTTGAGGGTGCTGTGTTGTCATTTGCCTTCCTTGCAGTTGTTGCAGCATGTGCTGGACCATTTTGCAGTGTATGCTGAATGTAAGTGTATCAAACGGCTGCAAGGTAGAAACCAGACAGAGGGTAGTTTCTTCCTTTTCTTTAATTATGAACTATATTTTTGAAAGATAGGTCAAATCTTTCTCAGCTTCAGCAGTAGTTCTTGTAGAGTTGTACAATATCAGTACACGTGTGCATTTTCAAAAGGACACATGAGGCAGGAAGTGCTTTATAAACCAGAAACATTGCATCACTGGCCTAGGGACGATGGCAAGGTGATTGTGCTGGCTAATGGTGATTAAATAAATTGTGAGCAGCTGTTTCTTTAGTATGTGGAATTGCAAGAATAAGAGTGAGAAGTATAGGTAGCAAACCAGAGCAAGGCTGTCCTGGAGCAAAGGAGGTGCAATATGCTTCTATACATGCACAGGAAGAAAGCCTGAGACCTGGCTTTGAAAATAATTGATTTTTTTAAAATTGACAGCACCTAATTTCATATTTCATTTTTCTTACTTATGGATTTGTTTGTTTTATTGTTTGTACATGGAGTCTTACATTCTAAACAGAGTTCATCTAGGCAGAGTAAAATCTTGATCATTCTCTGTTAGCTCTTCTGCAGGTCACCTGCCATTTCATTGCTTTTACAACACACTGCTACAGAATATTTAATGACCCTCTATGAAGTGTTATTACAAATACATAAACCTGAATTTACAATTCAAAAGAAATTAACTAAATTCTTTTAATGGTGCAATATCATCCACCGTTTTAATCCTAGGGGTTGGAGGGTTCGCCTTTCTAATTTGCAAAATTAATTGAACTCCAGTATGTGCAAAATCTGGGGCTCCTCAGAGTTTCCAAGCTTATTTTCCTTAAGACTTAGTTTTTATCCGCAAAACAGAGGGAATCTGAGAAATGGTAGGATGTTTCCTCTCATCGTCTTGCCACTGTGCTGATAAGTGTTCACGATACTTTAGACTCTGTGCCCTTTCATTTATAAGTGCCTCTGCTGAGACTGTCAAAAGAGATAACAAATAATGTCAGCTGCGTAGTAGTTTTATTGAGGGTAAACAATGTCTCAGTAAGGATGGGTTTAGGGGCAACTAATCATTCACAGGGATCACCAAATAGGCAGATTACATCACATTTTCATAGCACTGGCTGAGTTATTTCTTATGAGTGAATTATCCAATAAACTTTGGCCTTGGCTGATTTCAGAACAGGCTCTAATGTTCACAAAAACGTCAGTCACACAGACGAGTTTGCAACATTTTTTATCAAGAGAATATTACAAATGCATTCAGTACAAATGCACTGGTACATTACCATGTACAATTTATAGATAGTCTGTGAGCTTGCCCCTTTTACTTTTGGTCCTCTAGGGAGCCAGATTGTTCATACGAGTTTCAAGCTATGACTGAATCTTTAATAAAAAAGTGGTAAGGAGCAATGAAGCTTTGGGGAACGCAGGCAATACTGCAGCCTGCAGGGCAGCCATTCAATTTAGGTCCCTGACCCTGCCTCCTCCCTGTCCCCTCCAAATCATGGCCAGGGCCTTTCCGGTCCCCCAAGCAGTGCTGAACTGAGGTATTACAGGGGGGCTGGAACTGGCAACATAAAGTGCTGTGAACTGGACCGAAACAGAGGTGACAAATTGTGTACGATCTGAGCTCTTGTCTGGAGGGTAGTGGGGAGCTTAAGAAGGTACCTTCATCTCATGTCCTCCCACTCCTTACTTCAATGGACATTAACCTGTAGTAAATCCTGCTCTGCATCTGGCACTGTGAAGGTGTAGTTGTCAAAATAGGATAAAGAAAAGCCCTGATCAAAGGCACAAACAGTGCATCAGAAATCATGTAACTTCAGTATCATTCAGTCCAAGTATGATTTTTCATATTTGAAGCTGGGCTGTGGCAGGCCAGCTGGTCAGACAGCAGGAGATACATCACATTGCATGTGACAACCGTAGTGTACTGAAAATTCATAAACAATTTTCTCATATGTTTTATGAGGCGACTGAACGATGCACTACCAGACACATCAGAAGTAACCCTTCCCACATAAGTGTGCATCATCACCCTAACTAGACCTCAGGTTTTGCGCCCATTTTGCGTCCTTCCAGTAAATCTCAGGGAAATAGCACAATTATATTTTCTGGGGATGCATGGCCCTCCATGTAGTATAAGTGCCCATGCTCAACAGATCGCAAGTTACATTAATAACACATATAAAGTCATGCAGCCTACAGATATAAGTTCTTCCTCAACAGCTAATACTTTGCACTGGTGAAAACAAGATGTAGTTCCTCTCCCCTCTTCTTTCCTGAAGGAAGAAAACCCCAAGGCTGTGTTATCTTAGCTGAAAATGGACTGAATTCAGTGGACGTTGTGTTGCCAGCTGGCAGTCTGGCTCCTGGCTCTGAGTTCAGCAGCTCCAGCCTGTCTGTGAAAAAAAGCTCCTTCTTCTGTCACGTATGGATTCTGCCTTATGTTCAATATATACATAAAACAATCATAAACTAACCCAACAGTGACCTAGACTGTAGCATCAGTTAAAGGACAATAAAGAACTCCCCATGGCATGCTGAATAATTTATGAAGGCATGCTTCTATCGACTGTTTTCCCTCTAAGAAAATATCTTGATCTCAGGCTTCATTACTGAATCTTTGGAAAAAAATTGGGTAAATCTTGGCAGTAGAGGCTTGAAAATTTGAAAGCAATTAAGAAAGTCTGCTACTTTGCAGTCTTTCTCCTCCATAGTCCCAAGCAATTGCCACAATAACCATCCAAGCATACAACACACTGACTTTCCTTGTCGCACAATGCTTTCCAGTTGCTGCAGTCCCTCCTCGTGGACAGTGTATTTCAGACAGAGGCACCCTGACTCTGTGCTCTAAAGCACCTCTGAATGCCCCAAAGAGGCAGTTGTTTTACACACAATATAAATTCAAACCCAACATAATGAGATCTCATCCCCTTGTAAATCTCTGATGCTGCTGGCTTCAGCAGATAGATGCAGTTCTACCTCAGCTAAGGAGAATGTATAGAGACCAGAAAGGCATATTTTGAAAACTTTTAATAAATGGCCTCAGAAATTCAAATAGTAAATGCACAGGAGCTGTCAAACTCTTTCCAAAAACTAGTAATAGCATAAGAATACTTATATTTATTGTTACATTGATAAAGATATAAATATACTTAGAAATTGGCAGGAAAGAGAGTGAAAAAGAGTAATTCTCAATAAATATTGTATTAGATTTTTCTTGTTTTATGGACAGAGCTGGTGCGCACAAATTTCCCAATACTACTTCCTCTTCCTCTCTGACAGTTTGCTTTTAAAAAGGGAACTGACAACTGAATTATCTTCCACCATTTCCTTGCTCTGTTTTTACAGATGATATTTCCCTTTGCTTCCCTATTCTTTCATTTAAGCTGTGCACAGAATGATTTGGTGCTGCTTACACTTGAGAAATATCTGCACAATATACAGATTAGGTCCTGATCCAAGCTTTATTTAAGCCAGTGTGAAATTTCAGTAGACTTTGGATCAGGTCTTATATATTTCTTGCAGAAAGATTCCTCCCAGATGGGAAATTACTTATTTAAAGGTATGCCTCTGTGCTCTTAAAATCCCATTTTTCCTTTCCTCAGACCAAAATCATAAAACTGAAATCTCTGGCCAATGTGTGTATGTCAAGAATATACTCCATTTTGTTATAGTGTATTTTGACGATGGCATTGATTTTTCACTCAAGAAAAATAGGCAATACTTACAGATCAGCAATGTTTTAGTTAAGACATTGGACTTGCATATTCAGCTCAGCCTCTCAAGGAAACATCTTAGCTGCCTCTTTGCCTCAGTTTGCCCATTTGAATCCAGGGCATAATGCCTTTGTGAAGTTTAAATGATGCTTGTTTTTAAAGTACCCGATACAAAGGGGATTAAGTAATGCAAAAAAACACAGTTATTTGTTTAGGAAAAAACCCACAATCCAGCATTATCATAGGTATGAGGAACAACAAAAAAGGATTTGCCAACCTTGAAAATGTCCTTTTATTCTTTGGTGTTGGATCTCATAACAAACACACCAGGTTCATCATTTCAAAGATATTATGCAATGAATGAGAATTTTACCCATACCTTAATCATGCTTCATGGTACATAAATCAAGCAGATTGCCTATTAGACTCATGTTTCTCCAGAAGAGCAGATGCATCCTCACTTTAAATGTATTGTGGAGACATGTCCTTTTGAGTCAGAACACAGCGTCCTCAGTCAAAGCCTAAGCCTATAAAAAAAACCCCATTGCAAATAGGAGAGCAATGTGCAGCGCTGAGAAACACCTACTCATGTTCATCCTGTAAAGGGAGGTTTTACTGCCGTAACCTGCAGACGCGGAGTTAACTGGTTCAGCAGCAGAGCCCTGCGCTGTGAAGAAACCTGAGCATATGATTGTTTCAACCATTTCTATTGCATGACTAACGTATATTTGCCTTAAAACTGTGCCACATTTCGCTAAATTACATGATCTGTGGGTTGCTCTGATTGCATGTCAGCATCACTCACTACAACCACAAATGACAGTGAATTGACATTGTCTCCATGATTTCACCATTTTTTTTCGTAACCATACCCTTTGGCATTGCTGCAAGTTTCACCAAAAGGAAATGCTAAACTGGATACACCACAGAACATTTCTACAAATGCTTATTTCCAAACTCTTTTAAAGGCACATGTCTATAGGCAGTGCTTCTTTCTAGTGTAAACCTCCTTATGAACACAACTTAGGCAGCTCCCTCTGCCATCCCAAGTTGTGGCACTGGATTCCAAGCCCCCCACAACTGAAACGCCATTGGCTTTGTGAAGGTCATGATCTAGCAAGCCCTTCCAGGCAGCTGATTTAAATGTGCTTGTGGTCGATAATGAATGAAGCCTAGTAGTTGCTCGGCCTGTTATTTCACTTTGATTACCACACTTGAAGCACATAATAAAGATATCACCCAGTGAGATAAGTTGGCAGATGGAGATGGAAACCAGGAAGCATCCTCACAGTTGACACCTCTAGATGGCACAGGACTGAGAAGATCTGAGGATCAAAACACTCTGTGCTTATTAAGGGCTCCTCTGGAAGAGAAGTGCACCACTGCCTTAGAGTGAGAATGGCTAATCCTTCATTCCTCCACTCCCTCCCTCCACCAAGAGGTAATGGCCTTCACTTGTCCAGTTTTTCTGTTTTAATGTCCCTTTAAAACATTACATCTGCTCAGTCAGCTGGAAAAAGAGCCTTCAACTCATGATTTCAGTGGGCACAGCCAGAATCTCCTAGCACTTGAAAACCATTATAAAATAATACTGACAAACTTCAGGGCTGCAGTACCTTTTAAAGACAGCTGTTTCTTCACTATCAATGATAGTGGAAGTCTAGGAAGTTCTAACTAATAGGCTAATTGAGGTTATATGCATACAACATGTTATGCTGGGGAGCATATTGGAAAGATATTGGAGTGGTGCAGTAGGGACTCGGCTCAAACTGACAAAAGTGGTGCTGCACATCAGTGTGTGAACTCTGCTGGTCTCAGGAGGGCTTCTCAATGAGTCATTCCAGTGCCTGCACCCTTTCTTCTTCAGCTGGGTACATAAGGCAGAGCCACCCACACTAGTGCTGACTGATGCCAGCTCGTGTTTGTTGGGACAAAAATGCGCTGTCTCAGCTCTTGGCACAGCTATGTTTCTTCTAGAGAAAGTAGTATAGCTTCATTGAGTATAGCTTCATTCAGGAAGACTGTGCTCTGCAGTGAACCAGAAACCACCTGGATTTCACCAGATCCATGGTATGACCTGTCTGGGCCAGACAGGCTGCTGGCAGAAAAGGGGGAGTTGATGGTAATGCTGTTTCTGTTGGCAGACATAACAGAAAGTCTTATTGCAAGGACGAGCCATTTCCTAGCTAGATCTGTTCCATGGAAAAACAAAAAAGCTTCAGTTTCAGGTGCTATTTATTTGGCACATTTTAATAGTGTTGAGACTACTTCTAAACAGTGGAGGACTGGGCTGAACAAAGGCATAGTGAAACAGGGGGATGATTTGTTCCAGGTAGTCGTGGCATCACTAGCCTTCTTAGTCTTTGTGTCATCCAATTGCACTATTTCAATAAATTAGAGCACTTTTATGGCTGAACTGAGCACTGTGATGCATAGTCCACTTGTATCATATAGATAGTTCCATCTATATCTCCCGACAAGTAGGTAGTAAGCAAAGGCTATGAACATCTACACCTGGCTGGAGGAGCTCTGTGTCCCCATTGTAATTTGTGACCAAAATAACAAGATATGTTGTATACTAATGCTATGGCATATATTTGGATGTTCTGAAAGAGCATCCTCTGAGATTTGCCATCCATACACACACTCTCCCACGCTCAGATGCTCTCCTTCTCTATAAGTTTGTACAAAGAGATGTGAAGTACATAGATCTTCCCATTCCAAGAATCTCCTGCTATAAAGAAACCTTTGGCTAGAAATAAGCTTGTATATACTGTTTTTTCAAAGTAACAGTGTTCATTTTCCAACCAGCGAAGTGACACACAAGCTAGATTCTTATTTGACCCTCCTCTCTTTGCAAATGTAATTAAAAAGAAGCAGGAGAATTACTGTATACTCTTTTTCTCCTTTTCCTCCTAGAATTTAGAAGACTACTTGAGAATCTGGAAGAAATAGGCAGACATTGTCTCTAATCTGGTCCAAATTTCATACTTGCTTTAATTTCAAAGAAAAATTACCTATCTTCAGTCCTACTGATTCTCATTTTAAGTATTATTAAATACTGAATTGTACCATCAGCACCTAACTTTCTGAATATATCAGTCCTTATTTTTGTGTAATTCTTTCTGAATGGAAAAGATATGCAAATTTTTGTCTTTAATCTAATGATTCCCTAGTTATGGAGCAGCAAATGAGTGTAGAAGAATCCCCAAGGATCCCCATCCCCGTACTACCAGTGGGGCAAGGACTCTGTTGGGAAGGGAAGAAAGCGGGGTTGACATCCTTTCTGCTTCTTTATCAAGAACAGAAGGCTGCAGCTGCATGACATGTTATCCTTGCTATTCTTTGGAAGTTCAGCATTCATTTGGTAAACAAAGGCAGGATGAAACTTTCAGCTGGTATAAATCATCATACCTCTGTTGTCATAAACGAACCTTGTTAGATTACTCCATCAAAGGAGTTGACCAAAAGTCATGGGAAATTGTTACTGGAATATACATTAAACATTTTTGTATCGCATTCATTCTCTTGAAAACTCACTTTAAGTTTGGAGATCCTCCAGAGAGCCTTTGCAAAGACTGTTTTATAATTAATTTTAGATGAGAAAAAAATCACTGGAATTTGAATGGGGCTCCAGAAAGAAAATGCTTATTTAGAGGAAAGGAAAACCCTGCTGCATTGAAGTTGCCTTTACTTGGCAGAATGAGGGGGAAGGAGGCTGTGAAATGAACAACTGGAGCAAAGGTGTTTTGTTTAATTTCTGTGGGTTTTCTTTAAATCATTGCCACTGCTATCATTGTGAAGAAATACAAAGATTTAACACAGCTCATGTGGCTACTTCAGAGGGGAGACGGAGAGAGTCAGTAGATGCTTACAGACAGAAAACTAGCATCCATCCACAAGGCGAGAGGTGCATAGTGGCTACATGCAGATGTGTTCCTGACAAGCAATGTGCAGCAGCCTTGGAAAGCTTCTAAAAGCCTGGCTTAAGGCACGTGGTCTGTGTCTGTTGATACCTACACATTCCCTAATTAAGCAATGATTAGCTGCTTAGACTCTTTCTCCATACTCTCTCTGTCCATATGCACCGACGGTAACTGTTCTGGATACAATCTCCATGGAGCAGAACATCTTCTGCCTGATGATGTGGTCAGCTATAAAAGCAGTGTGCACTGACTTCATCATGTACCCCTGTTTGGGTTGCTCTCAAACTCATTGTTGACTCAATTTTTTTTCATAAGAAACCAAAAGCTCACAGGACTGATTAATTTACTCAACATACTGAAGGGGCACCAAGAGGAGCAGCATGTTATGAACTTTAAATCATGTACTTAAAGATTATTTTTATTTACTGTACTAGGTACCAAGCAAGAGGAATAACCAAGCAAGGAAAGGCATGAAGCATCTGTATTTGCAGGGAGTTGAACATGGCACTAGCATCTGGCCTTCTTTACCAAGGTTCAAGATTGCCACCTAGTTTTCCTGAGATTGCTCTAAGCTTGATCCACCCTATTTTTAAATTGGCATTTCTAGAATAAATAGCACTTCCCATTTTATTATCAGCATCATTATAACATCTGTTTGATTGTCTTTGTGTGACAAATTGTTTGGCTTACTCAATGAATATACAACAACAAATTATTTGGATTGAAACATAATGATACTGTGATTTCGCGTTAAGACTTCCTTCAATTAACCTTAGGCACAAAAAAAATTAGAAGTCTAGTCTCAGTCTGGGCCCTATCAGTAGCCAGTAAAGTGAGAGATGCTTCTAGAAGATGATTCATGCATTTCAAAAGTATGTGTCTAGGACTGACTGGATGATTTAACCACCTGTCTCCATACAGCAAGGGAAACTGTATAACTGTATAACCTGTGCAAGTTCTACAGGATGCCTGCCTTCTAGATGTTCACATGTTCATGAGAAAGGTGTGTTGAAAGTATCTGTTTACAGATCTTCTTTGTGCTTCTCTATTGCAATTAAGGCTTTGGGCCTGACAAAAGCTCCAATAAAGTTGTTGCAAGATTGACAGAAGTAGATGGTAAAGATAATATCCACCAAGAAAAAAAACCCCACAGGAATATGATATCTATATGTGGTTTAATTTTGCCCTCCATTGAGAAATGTGGTTGTGTGTGAGCTATGTGATTTCAAATGTCAGAACCCCCACACATATTGTAAATTGCAGAACTGAGACTCCTTGGGACCAAACACATTGTGAGAGGTCACATTAAGCAAGTTGCAAAGATAAGGACAAAATCTAGTCAATTAGAATTCACAGCCCTGTTTCCCAGTACAAGAGTGGATGCAATTTATGTAATGGGCCTACGCCGGTTCACACCTTTCGACAATTTGGCATTCTGTTGTGTGCTTCAACCAGGCCCTGTATAAAAGAGCTGGCCTTGCAATGAACTGTGCACTGTGTGATGAGCTTGTGGATGAAAGGGAGCAGGAGTGTCTTAGTGCAGGTGACATATCTCTCCACTTCAGAACTGCAGATTGTTTTGTGGGATCTCAGCTGTCACACAGCATGGTCTTGAATCTTGTGAGAACCTCTGCAAGATGTGGTTTCCCATTGGATCTTCTGAGATGACAAATTATAACTGTATAGTGTTACCTTCTACATTAAACTTATTACAATGACTTTCAACACCTGGAGTTTAATAAGATATTCTGATGTCCCCTTTTTATCAGTAATTAAAACTAAAGTGGAACAACCCACCTTCTAAATTCGCTACTTAGCAATTACTCCTGTAAGAACCCCTTTGTTGTCATTAATAGGTGGGTATTCTTTGCTAGGACAGCAGAATAATTAAACTTATCCATATATTCAGCTGGTGTTTATGTCTTCTTTCTGATTTATCCCAGATACAGAAGAATAGGCTAAGTGGCTACTTTTTGTCCTTTTAATGTAAGTGTAGGCCAGGCCACCAGGACCATACTGTTTCCCTCAGATGACCACGTAATCCCTCTGATGATACCAGGTGCAAGAATGGGGTAAATGACACTGAAATTGGTAATGACGAAATAAATCCAGCAAGCTGGAGCCCCTTAACATTAATTATTTACATTACTATCCTTCATGAATGAAGGCTTGGAGAAAGACACTTTATGAAGTTTTACTGCACCTCTTCAGCAGCTCTGTAAACTCGTCTGCCCAGGGACACTTAGCTGCAGCCACTGCTGCTGGAGTGAATCCCTGCACAGCAGATATTCCCACAGTCAGTAGGTCACATTGGCAGAGCTCAGAATATCGACTGCCTCTGCTGCATTTTCCAGAGGTGAGATGAGGCATTGTGTCAGAATTTGTACATTCTCATTTTAATCACTAGCCCTATCAGACTTTATCCCCAAGAAAATATGATTCTGTGAGAATGGTAACATTGTCCCAGACTAATCACTCTGGCTTTAGAAACACTCTCATTATTCCAGAGCAAAACCATCTCTTGTCTGACAATGCAGCATTAGCACAGAGAGTTATTTTCGTCACTATCCCATATAGAAAAGCTTTGAGTCATATGGGTCTATACTGATTACAGATAACCCTGAGCTGAAATTAACTTGGTCCTTTGGACGAGAATGAGGTATCCTTTTGCTGCCCTCTTTCTTCTACTTGGAAACATATCTCCTGCGTGTATTAGTATCATTACTTCCACTTGCATCCAAGGAAGTCAACACTTCAAAATGAGGTGATATACTTAAAATCAGATTATTTCAGAAAGAATCAGTGCAGTCAAAGCCTTTTGAATCCATAGCCTTACTAAATCTCAGCATATAACACATCTAATTTTTGAAGACAGTTCTAAAAAATGGTTTCATGTACATACAGAATTGATCTGTTCAGAGTATCAGTCCTAGCAGATTAATTCCTAGAAAAGTTCTCCTGGTTTAACAGGAAAACATAACCATGTTTTCCCTCATTGTACATAATGGAATTTATTTTCTATCAGAAAACACTTACTGTTGCTCAATATGTATTTAAGACAGCTATTTTAATATGGAAAAAATATCTGAACAGTTTTGATGACCACATTACATTACAATACAGAGATCAACAATATCAGCATGCCGTCTTTATATTCTCCCACAACACTGTAATTTTAAGGACTAATGCAATTTGACTATAAGATGAGAATCATCAGAGACAACTTTTCAAGCAGTAGTTCTTATTCAAAGGACTTCTTATTTTATCTGACAGTGCCAACATCTGAGATTTATTGGGTTTGTTGTAAACCTTTTAAGCAACAGTTAAATTGCTATGCAGTATTAGATACTAGATAATAGAGAGAAAATAATATCTGAAAGAAATGATACATTTCCACATTGCAAAGGATTAGCAGCAGGTGTGTTAATGATCCATTCTGTCAGATGTATTCTTTACTGGTTTATTAATGGTTTGGAAAACTGAGTAAGCAGCGAGGTAAGAAATTTTGCAGATGACACGAAATGGTTGAAGGCCACCAAGGACTCCAGATGTCTATGAAAACTTTTAGAAGACTCTGGGAAAGCAAAATGAGATAGAACTATGAGGGCAAGCAAAATCTTCTATTTTGAATAAATACAAGACAATTAAATTTAGGGGAAATAAGAAATGACAAAAAAATGTCAGCTACTCCTAAAATCTGAAAATTTCTCAGGAAAAAAGGTGGGTCATAATTTGTGACAGTGAAAAGCCCTGCTTGAAATGTAGAGTCATCCAAAAACCAAATTTTGTGAGTACTGTACAGCCCAGGATGGAAAACAGGCTCTGTAAATATTCCAACACTGTTTTATAAACCAAGCATATTGACATGTCTGAAACAGTGTATTCATGCCTGGTTATTTTTTTCTTGGAAGTATTTTGTGTAAATAGAAAAGTCTAGAAATGGAACACTGAAATGACTACACAGGAAGAGAAATTGAAAAGATTGCAGCTGTCATTTAGACACAAACAAAAGGAAAAATGCTAGAGAGAAGGTAACTTTTTTTACTTCAGCTTATTCTTTCTTCTGATGAAGAATAAAATGATTTTAATTAAACTAAGCATTTAAAACAGATCAAAGAGCACTCTCCTCCACAGCATATGGTTAATGATGAGATGTTCTTGGTACAAGGTATAATTGAGCCCAGGAGTCATCCTGTGGGGAGGCTGCTCTGTAAACTCCCACTTCTGCCACAGCTTCCACTTCTCTGGGAACTTTTGGTCCTGTCCACTCTCAGAGGTCGGGTATTGAACTAAGTGAACCACTGCCCAGTGACTTAACACTGCCCTGTTCCTAAATTCAACATCTGCCCCCTGTACCTCACATTGGGAAATATTTGCACTCCTTTGATTTATACTGTCGGTTCATTTGCAGCTAAAAATACTGCCACTCTGTGGGGAATTTTAACCGTCAAACTGCAGGGGCAGCACCTGACAACACATTTTTCTTAAATTAGTCTGGGTAGCTGATCCTGAACATAACCAGCTAGAGGGCCCAACTTATTATAATAACATTTTTCACCTCCCTTCTGTGGATTTGAGACTTCAAGGCTGTGATCAATTAAGCTTCTCAACTACCTTTATGTCCTAGGCATCACTAGACTGATGCCTAATGTAACATTTTCAAGGTCACAGTGTAAATAGTGTAACTTTTTTTGCCAGTGATAAATTTCTGAGTTTCTCTTGAAAACTACGCTGCTTTTATTAGCCACAAACCCAAAGCTTTCCACAGTAACATCTCTTTCTTACTCTTCTATGAATATCCAGTCATGGCACTGCAGTTGTTATAAGCATCAAGGATTGTCTTGCATTCTCACATCCTACTTGGCATACCAGTGACACTGGGACAAGGCTTTTTGAGAAATGTTTCAACCCACCTGTGTTTACACCTCATCTTCTAAGTAATTGGACAATTCCAGCTGGGTTAAATGCAGTATAGGAGAGAGATCTGGGATTCACAGTGAATAAAAATTGTCTTCAAACTTACATCTGCCCTATGGAAACCCCGCTGACTTAAAGAGAACATAGCATTTTCATTTTTAAGAAGGAGAGCCAGAGGTTTAGCAAAGCATTGCTAAGATGCAAAAGCCCATACAAGCCAGTGGAAGACCTTATTGACCTTCACAAACTCCACATTTTGGTTCTTCACTTTGCGAGTGCTTTATCAGTGATAGCATCACTGAAATGAACTCATACTCATTTCAGTGGTTCAAGAACTACATTTTTCCTTTCCATGCTACTTAGAACCGTAGAATCATAGAATCATGGAATCATAGACTCACCTGAGTTGGAAGGGACCCAAAAGGATCATTGAGTCCAACTTCTATTCCTACGTAGGACACTCCCAACATTCACACCATGTGACTGAGAGCATTGTCCAAATGCTTCTTGGATGCTGGCAGACTCGGTGCCATGACTGCTTCCCTGGGGAGCTGTTTCAGTGCTCCACCATCCGCTGGATGAAGAATGTCTCCCTAATATCCAAACTAAACCTCCTCTGGCATATCTTCCTGCCATTATCTCTGCCATTACTTCATTATGTGATCATTTAAAAATGCCTCTTGTTCTACTCAGCTGCATGCATAGACCAGACCATAGGCACAAGACTGTAAGACAATGAAATTATCAGTTTGGTGGTATGAGTTCTCGGGTGTTAAAATTGGTGGCTAAAATTGGGACATAATAATTGTCCCAGCTGCAGAGTGGAAAATATAAATTATTGACCTTCAGAATGTTGCCTAGTTATCATTATTTTCAATGGTTCAGGTCCTTTCTGTTTGTTTAGGTTGGATATTAGGAAAAGGTTCTTCACCCAGCGGGTGGTGGAGCACTGGAACAGCTCCACAGGGAAGCAGCCACAGTGCTAAGCCTAACAATATTCAAGAAGCATTTGGACAATGCCCTCAGACACACGGTGTGAATTCTCGGCTGTGATCTGTGATCCCTTGTATTTAGGTGATCATCTTGAGTTACCACTGATTTTTCCAAAAGTGCCTGTTCATCACTCACTGAAAACCAGGCCCTGTTAGAATAATACCATCTGCATTCTCCATGGTCTGTAGTACTCTTGGGAAATATCTGTTTATCTTTTTGCTTGATATTTTTTCTCTAATGAAATTCTAGAAAGGAGCTGAGCAGAGCAAATATTGGTCAGAGAACTGCAAAAGGCAGGAATGTTTATACTGCTAGGTTCCTAACCCGACTTTTTTCCAATGTGATTTACTGGCACTGTTTAATTTACAGCTGGGAGAGGGAAGAGTTAAATATAAAATCATGTGCAGTCCAACTCATAGTGAAAAAATGCTAATGAAATAACATGATAATCTTCTCTGATTCCAATTAGCCTTCCTATAGGAGTCTCAGGAAAAGGACACAGACACAGAATGGGCATTTCTTGGACCTTTGGTGTCAAGACCAAGGCAGCAGGAGTGACACTTGACCTGCTAAAGACTGAATAAATAATCAGAAGCACTCATGAGCATTTCCATTACTAAGAGGAAAGAAAAGTTGAACTAAATCAGCAGAGATATAATTGAAAATTATTGACTGAATGCTATATGCACTGGCAGTACTTACAGAAGACCTTGACTTTTTTTCTTGCAGCCTAATTTTGGTGGAGTGATGCATGTAGGGTCTCTCCCCAGCTGGCACTGATCTCCAGTCCTTTGTCACTCCATCTTACAGCTCTAGCTTCCAGTACTGCTTCCATGAACACAAAGAAATTATCTTGGCCTTTGGAAAAAAAAAAATTCCTTTGCAAACAGTTGTGGAAGTTGTTGCTCTAAGAAATGAGGTGAGTTGGCTCTGGTGGCACCAGAGGCTGAGCCTTATCAATACAGACTGACATGTCCCATAAAGTTTACTTTAACAGTTCTTAACACTAGCATTTCACAGCAATTCCATATTGGTACTGATGCACCCTGAGGTGTGTATAGTTTATAAACCTTATATATATACATGCATGTATGTAATGTTAAAGAAAAAAAAAATGTTGCTACTGATTTTACCTCTAGAGCTCTCTAGAAGCAACATCCATTTCACCTGCAGAAGCAAGGGATATTGAAAAGATTTTGCAGTGAACTGTCTCTCCTGCAGTCACTGCTTGCTGCTGTAGCCTTATGAGCTACCGACAAACCATTCACTAGGGTGGAAGTGGCTCGTACATTCAAACAGGTAGGCAGAACTGGTCAAGTGGGGTGTCCTGGAGGCCAGCAGAAGGTAATGATCAGATCAGCGGAGGCATAATGGCAAAGATGATGTAGATATAGATATAGATATAGATATAGATATAGATATAGATATAGATATAGATATAGATATAGATATAGATATAGATATAGATATAGATATAGATATAGATATAGATATAGATATAGATATAGATATATAGATTATAGAGATAGAAATAGAAATAGAGATAGACATATAGAGATATACAAGTTATCATCCCCTTATACTCGGCACTGGTCAGGCCGCACCTTGAGTACTGTGTCCAGTTCTGGGCCCCTCAGTTTAAGGGAGATGTCGAGGTGCTGGAGTGTGTCCAGAGGAGAGCAACGAAGATGGTGAAGGGGCTGGAGCACAAACCCTATGAAGAGTGACTGAGGGAGCTGGGGTTGTTTAGCCTGGAGAAGAGGAGGCTCTCAGGGGAGATCTTATTGCTCTCTATAACTACCTAAAAGGAGGTTGTAGGCAGGCAGGGGTTGGTCTCTTCTCTGAGGCAACCAGTGACAGAACAAGAGGACATGGTCTCAAGCTTTGTCAGGGGAGGTTTAGGCTTGATATCAGGAAACAATTTTTCACTGAAAGGGTGATTGGCCATTGTAATGTGCTGCCCAGGGAGGTGGTGGAGTCATCGTCCCTGGAGGTGTTTAAAAACAGATTGGATGAGGCTCTTAGTGCCATGGTTTAGACGACAAGTAGGTGTTGGTGTCGGGTCATAGGTTGGACTCGACAATCTCAAAGGTCTCTTCCAACCTTGTGATACTGTGATACTATGATATAGAGATGATATAAAGATGTACAGATAGATGAGATTAGATATAGATATAGATATAGATATAGATAGAGATAGAGATAGAGATAGAGATAGAGATAGAGATAGAGATAGAGATAGAGATAGAGATACAGGTATATATCATGGCTCTCCTTCAAAGGAACCTTTTTCTGATCAGATCTGTCCCCAGGAATATGTTTATCTCATCTACACGTTGGTTTTCAAAGCAATTTTTTTTTAGATTCCAGCTCCCTGTAAACCCTGGAGTGCTGAGATCCCAAAGGCCCTTTTGATTTTACTGATTATGAGAACATTATGAAATTTGAGTCCTGACTCTTAAGTGCTTGGTTGTCCTGCAGCCATGGAAAGCTGTGGCTCAGCCTCAATCCTGCTGTCAGCAGGAAAAATTTGCTTCTTTCCCCAGATCTGTTACACATTCGTTTTACAGACTTTATTAAACAAGTCCCTTAGCTTTGAACATCTTCTTCAGATTATGAAATCTTCCCCTTAAGTGAATAAGAGAGAGCAGCTGCTTCAGAGGAGGCTACAGAGGTGCATGGTTCCAGCCACCAGGAGAAATGCCACCAGGAGAAATGCCTGTGCTTCTCAGTGGTGAAGGATAAAGATGGTTTTTGCAGGCTTGCAGTCTGCATCCCCAGAGATGTGTTATTGACCTCACTGATTTGTACATTCCAGTAAATGACCCGACCTTATAGCACTAACAAAGCCAAAGAAGCCAAAGCTTTCAACTGATGACCCTGAAATGTGAGGAGAAAGTCAGCTGAACTCGTATGGAGTAGGCAGAACAATTCCCATTTCCTGTCTCCGAAGCCCAGCTTTCTCCTTGGCCACTTGCATTTGAATCTTCCTCCAAAATTAACCCCTTCAGCACCGTTCAGGTGACCTGCTCTGATCCTTTAAGGCATAACATGGAGAAATACACGTGAAGAGGTGATTTTGGAGCTTCTCCTCCAAAATCTGTGTTTGTGGATTGCACCAGCACATCAGATGAGCTTTCTCTTCCTTGCCAGGCAGCCTGTCCCTCTCAGCTCTGCAGAAGTGATGCTTCTTGCAGCTAATACGACAGTGCAGCAGTTTTGAGCCAATGAGCTCAACTTCTCATTGCTGTTTATTTGCAAAAAACAAAGTCAGCTTTTTTTGTCCGGATTTTTAGAAGTGCCTTTAATTCCTGGGTCTAACACGTGTGCAGCTGAGAAAGGGAAATGACCTGGGAACTGAGGTTGACCCCAAACCCTATGTAGATATATTTAAAGCTCAGTTTTAGAAGCAGCTTTAACTGATATGCCAAAAAAACCCTGTGCTACTCTTCAGTTGCACAGAGAAAGCAGAACAATTCCCTATAAGCCAGGGAGTAAAAGTGCATCTCTCATCACCAAAGCCATGCCTCTTTGCTATGTGCTTTGCATTGCACTGCATTTTCAGCCCTGTGACTGTCAGCTTTTCTTCCGTTTTGCTTTGCCAGGCTGTTACTGCTGCATAGAAATCAATAAACACAAATTTCAAGTACATTTTGGTTGTGATTATGACATAATGTTGCTATTACATTATTTTTTCCATATGCTTGTTTATCCAGAGGGATCCTTTTGTTTCTGTTAAGTTCACTGTTTTTATGGTAAGTTGTGTGTTTGCTAAGAAGAGTGAGTTCCAAGAGGCTCCAGTTGTCAGTGCCTTCAATACCTGAAGGGAACGGGGAAGGGAAAGGTGGTGGAAAATGATCCAGTTAACACCTTCAAGACAGTAGCCCTTGATGCCATTTTACAGCCCTGTGCTCATTTTTTATCCAAAGAATGCCAGATAACACAGTAACCAGACTCTTACAGCTGCTGAGTTCCCTTACCTAATGTTGGCTTCATTGACCCCCAGCAGTCCCACTCCCAGCTGCCTTCCTGCATCCAGAAGGGCAACCACAAGCTTTGCACTGCAGCACTTTTGCTGAGGGCAATATTTGCCGAAAGGATGCTGCACTTCTTTGTAAGGTCCAACTATCTAACAGAGAGCTTTGTCCAGACCCGTGAAGTTCCCAAGGTCCCTTAAGCCTCCTGATTTGAGCAGATATTGTACTGGGTTAGGCACATGCAATATAGCAGCAAATGACCCCCTCTTTCTCCTCACTCTCTCAGCTGCAGCATCATGCCAGGATCGCTAGTGCAAATTATTCTGCAGGCTAGACTAAAAACATGCTCAAGTGTTATTTCTGTGTCAGTCACTACTACTTTTCTGATAATCACAGGGACAGTCTCAATGCAAGGAGGGAAAATAAATTGTTCAGGATGGGACAAAGCATATCTAGGGGCAATGGGAGGAAACTGAGCAGAGCAATGTCTAGGCCAGCTATCAAAAAAACCCATCCTAACACTGAAGCCCAAAAAGGCTGTTTAATAACGTCCCAAAGGAAGCAGTGAGATCCTTTATCAATGAGTCATTTCAAACTGTGAAGGACAATGCTCTGAGTGAGGGGAATAGTCATGTGTTGGCTGAGCATGAAGGGTCTTTCCAACTCCTCCCTGCTCACTCCATTCCCTCACCCTTCAGAAAGAAACAGAACCCGAAAACCAAAATCTGAGCAGCGGTTTCCTAACACACAACAAGAAAACCAACATCTCTAAGTGATCCTTTGAGATTGGGAGCCTGGGAAATGCTTTTTAAATTAGCTTCAATAACATGATGGATGATAACAAGTTTTAGAGTAATTTTCTTTTTTTTTTTTTCTTTTAGCCATGTTGCCAGAACGTGTGTCTATCTTGGCAGCAGCTTTATTGCAAATTAATGAAACATCAGAGCTGTACTACCAGCCAGATTGAAGTCGTGTATTTCCAGGAGAGAGCCTGAACTGGCAGATCATCAGCTGCTACAAATCAATTAAGTTCCCTTGATTCCAGCACAGAGGGCCACCAACTTACAGCTGCAGTGGATCTGGACCATTTCATGTTGGAACAGAAATATTGCTTTCATTTTACTGAAAGCTAGACTATTTAAAATTTAAATGCTGTTAAAATTTTAAATCCCCATTTAATTTAAAATTCCCTTTGCAGTCTTTTTTAGTGATAGTGTTCCTTATCCCTGCTCCAAAGAACTCAAACCTTACGTTTCCCTGAGACCACGACACCAGGGTTTACAGGGCTTCTATGTCCTCTGCCTTGCCCTCGGATTTTTTGCTGATTCCAGTTTCTGACTCTTGTTTGTTAAATAACTGTAGTAAGAATAAATAACATTAAGTTGTTACGCAACTCTCACCACATTGCCTGAATCCCTGGAAAGCAACAGCATACCTCAGTGCTGGCAGGAGGGTGGAAGCAGGATGGAATATAACCCCCTCTCCTATGGAAAAATGATGGTGGCTTTGAGATTTAGACAAACAGCTGCAAAGAAAAAGCTTGCTTTTTGCCAGCAGCCCCAGCCCTGTGTGCCCTGTGTGCGTACTGGAGGCTTCAGTTTTGGGAAGGGTGGAATTCCCTCAGCTCCCTGGACAGACTTCGGGTCCTTAGAACATGTCGCAGGGCTGTTGCAATGCTTACTTTTGTAGGGAGTTTGACCACAGCCATGAAGAGAAGCCCAATGAAAGACTGTGCAGACCCTTGCAAGCCACAACATGTTTTGCTGTGTCTCAGATTGACAGGTGTTTTTCCTTATTGCAAGTTATTTCATGTCATCTGGTCCCCAGTTATTTGGGAGCTGGGGATAGCATCAGAAAAGAAGCAAATCCTTGTCTTCCTCAGCCTGCAGTCATGAGGGAAGGGGCGGTCTCAGCGAGCTCCAAAAAAAATTGCAATAGAGAAGAGAGGCAGTGATGTCCAGAGACAGAGAGTGGAGGAGGGATACCAGGGGTTAAAGGAACTAAGAGAAATGAGCTTAAAGGGGGCTTGAAGGAGCTAGGAAGATGTTAAGAGACCTGGGAGTCCTACAGCATTGCTCTAGTACCTGTGCAGTGCCTGTGCCAGTGCCTGTGGGGAGAGCTACACCCCAGGAGACAACGCAGTGCTCCAGGTTGGGTGACATCTGTTCAGTTCACCCCTCACCTTCTCATAAAGATGGAAGATTTCCCACTTCCAGTTTGCAACTGGGTTTATAATTTGGCAAAGAAACTAAAAAAAAACTCAACCCAAAGCATGTCATTACAAACTGTTACAGCACATGCATTAGCACCTCACTACAAAGTCCAGCTGAGAGCCAACTTTCCAGCGTAATTTTCCTGCACATCTGCCAAGTGGTGTGAGGAAAGAACCATCTGCAATGTCTTACAGGGGCATTTCCCGGTCACAGCTTCCAAAAGGTAACTGAAAACTGAGTTCCGTAAAACTTACACCATTGCCCAAAAGGCCTTGAGTTTTAACAAGAATATAAGTTAAAGCTGAGAGAACAAGTGAGGACTCCCACTGTTTGGTCTGCTCTGTGTCTGGAGCTAATCAGCCCACTCAGCAAAATTAACATCTTGTAAGTACTTCATAATCCAATGTATATTTTAAAAGTTTTTCTTTAAAGAATTAGTAGCATATCTGTCAGGCATTGTTCATTAAACATTTTTTGATTCAGCAATATCCTGAATTACCAAGGTCCTGATGATGCTTACGTTTTAATCTCAAAAAGACTGATTATCACAAGAATAGATGATCAAGCGAAAAAGTGCATTTCCCCTCCCTGGGAACTACTGGTCTGAACTGCTCACCTTTCTTGGATGCAGGTTTTCACCAGCCACATCTTTTGAAGCTCAGAAGAACTTATGGATGAAAGCCCCTATACAAGAGGCCAGATTACACAATCTGATTGTCCCTTTTGGCCTTAAAATCTCGAATCATTGAATTGAAATCTATGAAGAAGAGTCCTGAGCTGCAGGAATGAATGGGCGTGATTGCAAATAGGTCAGTTAATTAAACTCAAACTGCCAATCTCCTGGCTCATCTTTAAAGTTATAAATTGGATTGAAAGGGATGCAAGTATAACTAAACTTCTCCTGTGGTTTCAAGCTAATACAAAATTTCTCACTTCCTATTCAACACTCCTGTGTAATGTTCCTGTGCTCCCCTAAAAAGCTGATAGATGATTTTCCACAACTCTCTACAAAAGTAGTCCCTAGTTGGGCCACAACTTGTCAAGTGCAAGGTTGAACTGACCAAGTCATCTAATGTTCCCATCCAGCTGTGGGGAGGCGGCAGACACAGATTTCCCTTCCAATTGTTAAGCTGGGTAATTCTTGTGGTGAGCAAAGGAGGGAGGCAGGAGGGACCTCCCCCGGCCCAGGGGGAGCTGACCCCTGACCCACTTGGGCTCAGGCTGAGCTGTGTCCAAAGGTCAGGTTCACCCGTTGACATGATGGTGGCCATTTGCAGGGCCAAATGTTGTAGGTAAGCCCCTTGACCTCATGTGAATGACCCATGAAGCAGATTGGTGGCTGGGTACTTCCTCTGTACTCTGTCCCTGTTTTTTGCATGGAGCTACACACAGATCCCAGTGGACCAGCTCACTCAGCGACAACCATGCCATAGCAATGAAAAACCTCTGACATCTACACACTTCTTCTGTGAAAAGGTCTCTGGTCAGCAAATACCACTGGGCTTAGTGTAGAGGCATTACAGGGCCTGGGGGGGGGGGGGAAGTTTTTTATTTTCTTTTGAGTATCTGTACCTGGGCCATTAACTCCCATTTATGGACTACGGATAGACATTTTTCTCATTTCTTCAGTGCTACAAATTAAGTGCATGTTCAGCAGAAGAGAAGGGGGAGAAATTTGAGCAAGGCCAGTTCAGCATTTCCCACTCCCGCTTCTTTGCCCTGTTCCTTCTTCCTGAAGCCTTGAATTTCTTTGCTCTTTGCCTGCATGTCAACTCCTCACCTCCTCTCTTCGCTTCCCTTTCCTCTCCCACCGCTGACATGTGTCCAGTGCTCTCATCCACTCCTATCCTTCTCACCACTTCTTGTTGCTCTTCTCCTCAGTGCTCTCCTGTTTCTCCTTGTATCCCATCTCACTTGAAAACATAAAGGTGTTCCAAAGTATTAGGAGTTGGATTTCAGAGGAATCATAGAATCGCTTGGTTGGAAAGACCTTTGAGATCATCGTGCCCAGCTGTAAATGTCCACTTACTAAACCATACCCCTCTACCCATATTTTAAATGTCTCCAGGAATGGGGACTCAACCACCTCCCTGGGCAGCTGTGCCAGTGCCTGACAGCTCTTCTGGTGAAGAAATTTTTACTAATATCCAATTTGAACCTCCCGTGGAGCAACTTGAGGCCCTTAACCAAAGAGAGACAGTCTCTGAGCTACTTTTTCTCTTGGAGGATGGCAACCAGGTAGAGATAACGCTGCTAAAACGCCTGCTGCGACAGCACGGTGGGCTGTGAAATCAGCCCCCAGGAGCGAAGCTGGGCTGCGTTTGGTGGGTGCTGTGGGGCAGGACTCGCCGGGGAGCGCCAGAGCGCCAGCGCCGAGGCTGTAGCCGAGCGCGGCTGCAATGCTAAGAGTGCCATCTTTTGGGTAAGGGGGAAAACTGTACTCCCTGCCTGGTGCCACCGAAAAACTCCTCATGCAACACTCCCGGAGAGAAGAAGCTTTTTTTTTTTTTTTTTCCTTGCTCTCGCCAAGATCGCTGCCTCAATTCCCCTTGAAATTATTATCGGGAAAAGTTATTACAGAATCACAGGATGACAAGAGTTGGAACGGACACACAAAGAACATCGAGTCCAACTCCTGTCCCTGCACAGGACAACCCCAACACTCACACCGTGTGTCTGAGGGCACTATCCGAATGCTTACGGAATATTGCCAGGCTTGGTGCCGTGACTGCTTCCCTGGGGAGATGTTCCAGGGCTCCACCACCCTCTGGGTGAAGAACCTTTTTCCTAATATCCAACCTAACCCTCCCCTGGCACATCTTTCTGCCGTTCCCTCGAGTCACCAGAGAAAAGAGATCAGCGCCTGCTCCTCCTCCTCCTCTTGTGAGGAAGCAGTGAAGTGGTATAAGGTCCCTACTCGGTCTCCTCTTCTTCTTCCCTTCCTGCTCTGTGTGTGTCTGCATGGCGCTCAGCAGTGCTGTCTCACTTCAGTCAATGGCATTTCAGAGAAAAACACCTTTCTTTTTTTTTTCCCAAGTAACTCGGGTGCCTGATGAAAGCCGCTGCCACTTGTGGATGTACCTCCCAATGACTGAATATATGACTGCCCCTAGAAGCAGCACAGATGCAAAGCGTGCAGTAGTTCCAGGATTTGTCTGAATAAAGGGAAACGGCTAAAAATCAAAAGTGCCCTGGATGTAATTTTATCCAGCTCTGCATAATACACAAGTGATGCTATCACATAAATGATACAGCATCGCCACTGGGGCTGGGCTTTTAAAATTCAGTAAACGTCTCAGTTCCTGAAGGGGCTTTAACTGAGAATACACTCATCCTCGGTAGTCATCCTGATGCGTTTTGAGTCCAAGCCAAGATTTTGCAAATCTAAGTCAGCTCTGTCTCTTGTGCCTAATAATGTGAAGCAAGAAATAGCCCAGCCTTATAAAAACTGTGGGGTTTGGCCATAGCCCATATTGATTATCCAGCTCATAAATTAAGACAAAACTTCTGGTTCAAGTCCAAACAACAGACATCTTGGAGGTTCATGCCTACAAATCAGACTGGCAGATATTAGCTGTTCTGAGATTGTTCAGACTCACACTTCCCAGTTTAAGCTGAGCTTTCTTTTTCTAATGCACATTTTTCTCGAGTAAAGTCTTTTCTTTCCAGTCGTGTGCTCTTCACAGATTCAAAATATTCACTGACTTGTATAGATTTTCTATGGTCAAATCCTACTGCCATGACAGTAATGGCAAAATCCTGCTGATTTTATTGTAATCAAGATCTCCCCACTGGGAAGCTCTAGTCTTTGGAGTAGCTGCTAGAAAGCAGCACTATAGGAAACCAGGACTAAGCAATGTGATTAAGCAGAAGATATTCTTCTACCCGCCCAAGTAACTGCATAAACGAGGGCTGAACAGAGACATCTGAGCTACTTCTGTCAGTTCAGTTAGGAAAAAGCATAACTCTTCTGACTAGCCCTGGTCTTCCTTGCATTCTGTCATGTCTGTCACTGACCTGCAGCAAGTATCATTTCAGCCCGTGATTCATGTCATTGAAATCAGCATAAAAAGGTGGCAGAACATAGCCTAGAGTCCTGTCACCCCCAGGCAGAAGCCTAGGACAGCTTCCCTATGTTTTCATTGCTGGAAACTACGGCCACTGATTGTCTATGACTGCACCAAGCTGAGAGTTTCCCTCTCCCTACTTGGCAACCACTGTCACACCTGGAACCCACTGCTGCCACTAAAACACCATTTGTATGTTAAATGCTGCATATAAAGGCTATATTGAAATGCTGCTTCTAATTATGTCAAATTAAATACATGCTTTTTAAGAGGTGAAACAGACGCATAGCAAGCTTTATTTGCTGAGTGTTGATGGGAGGATTTCAGCTGCATAGGTAAAAAGGTCTTTGTGAAGTCTGTTTGATACCGTGCCTCTCTCAGCACACTTGTAGCACAAGGACAACCCCATTTGGAGGGCTGGCTCACCTTCTCATCCCTCTTTCCCCATCACATCAAGCTGGAGCTCTCTAGAGATGAGGGGGGGGGAAATGCCTTCATCAGCATGGTAGCACGGCTGGAAAGCTTTGAGTGTGGGTGACTTTCCACAGAGCTGGAGAACCCTTGGACAAGAAGATGGCCACTGCCCAGGCTGAATTTCTTTTGTCAGGGCTTAACACCAGGGTAGGGACAAAGTGATCACCAAATGGGGAATGTGGATCAGTTGGTGGAGAGCACTGGCGATTCTGAAAGGAAGAGTGTCTACCGCAGGGCAAGCTTGGCCAGCTAAGCAGACTACTTGTCCCAGGACACTGAGTGCTTCTGCCCTGTCTGGTCAACTGAGACATCAAGGAAAACATTGTGAGAGACAGAGCACTCAAAATGGAGAGGAAATATCTACACATTATTATTCTGTCTCAGCTGTTTTCTTTGTGTGGTGGCTGAAGTACTTTTTGATCTCTCCAGCCTCACAGGTCCCTGCATAGTCGAGTTTTATGCCAGGATGCCTTCAGAGATGATGTTCTGAAGCCACATTGTGTGAGTAGGTGGGGAAGGAAAACCCTCCTGGAGTTCATGAGGATGGTTTTACTGGGAAATGCCAGGTCCTGCCTGTGGACTCCATTTGTGAGCAGCAAATGTGGCAGGGGATTCCAGGAACTGAAAACCTGGAGACCTGCTCGGGTGAAGGGACGCTCTGGAGAAAACCAGCCTAGCAAAAGGAACTTTACCAGGTCTTTGTGACAGATGGGTTGAATTAATCAAGCTTAAACTAATACAAACTTTCCATGTCAGTCACTATCAGTTTCACTTTATGAGGACTAAAGTGTTTTGGGCAGTGTCTCTTTAACGCGCTGCTGAAATTTGCAAATGCAGATACTTATTTTGGGCTGCTAAAATAATTCTGTGTAAGAGGGAAACTATGAGCAACTGAGGGAGGAAATAACACTTCTGAAAAATAAAATCTGCTTCAGAAACTGATGAGTGTTTCGAAAAACAAAACATTTTATCACTGAGGATTTCTGGCTTTTGACTACGTGTCAATCTGAATACAGTTTTGCAATTTCCACTGGGCCATATCAGCTCTTACTCTTAGTGGAATTTTTGTCTGAGTGGAAACAGGAGCATTGGGCCTTTTGACAACAGAGTTGTTCCTTCCCCAGAGAGAGCCTGAATGGTAGGGTACAGCAGTGATTTTTCCCAAGAACATGACATTGTGCATGTCAACATCTATTTAGCAAATTGGCTCACCCACCCTGGCGATGCACCCCATGCATTTTTGGCCCTGATTCAAGACTCCTGCTTAACTTTACGCTTGCAATCAGCCACCTTAAAAAGAAGCTTAGCATATGCTTGCGTATTTTGCAGGACAAGGGTCAAAATTTTCATAGCCCACACAACAGGTTTTTGCTCTGTAAGCCACTGCGCTCTTGAGCTAAATGCTATCAATTCCGCTGATGGAGTTAACAGCAAAAATGTAGAAGGAAACAGAGCTGGCGAAACAGCTCGTGATTATTATCTGAGGGCTGGGTGGAGTACCTATTGGAGAGGCAGCAGCTGGGAGCCTGTGTATCCAGAATAGAGAAGCTGACATTACAGAACTTTTTTCTCTGTTAAATTCTTCGGTTTTGTCTGAACAGCCTAACTTCCCAGGGGGGTGGCAGCTATGTGACCTGCAAACCCCAGTCCCAGTTTTTAGATCAAGGAATTCAAAGTGACAATGGGAGCAGAGAGAAAAACAACTGCTCTTTTTAAGGAATGCACTTTGAATTATTCATCTGCATGTTACTGAAATTTGTTTTGTTCCTCACGGTACTAGCTATGAGGCACTCTAATTACAAGTATTTAAGACATACATAAATTACTTTGCCATCCATGACAAATGCTGCTTGTAAAGCCTAGAAGTATTTTTCCTGCAACTGAAGCCAAGAACCCTTAATACACCACCTGTTAGGTGAGATGCAAAATGATTGCTAACACATTATGAATGCTCAGAATTGAATGAACACAGGTGAGACTTCTGTAGTATACTGGAAATCTCTAAACATCCTCTGTCTGTTTACTACACACTTAATACCAGTTTCTTAGGGTTTAGCTGGGCCAATTTTTAACTAGTTACTTGGAGAACCAGAGGTACTGAGAGGACAATGACCTGGTTTGGGGTGGTTGTCAGTAGGTTTGCCATTCAAATGTCATGGGAGCACAGTACCTGGTTTTCCCTGGCTCTGTCCCTTGCGACTTTGTTGAAATGCATTTCATGATATCCTCACCAATACACAATGGTTGTGCTGGGGAAAAAAAGACAACATAGAACATAAGCATCAACATGCAGCGACTCCACGGGCGACGTTGATACAGGCAGATTTCTGAAAATACATGACAGACTTCAAATGTCAAGTTGGCTTTTTCAGCCCTAAATAAGCCTGCTTAGACTGCTCTTTTTGGTTTTTTTTACAGCTGCAAATTTAACTCCTTGCAAACATATCCTGTGATCATTTAGTTCAAAGCTGTGGTAGTTGTGTGTTTGCATTTCAGACATGCTGTCTTCCAAAAGCCTGAACATGGCCTGAAGTAAAGGTCTGTGGTGGCTGGGGAAAAAGCAGACTTGCAACAGAATGGCATGCAAAAAAAATCTCACTCAGATTGCAATCAGATGCAAAAATCATATGCCAGGTTGCAGCTGGGTGCTCTCTGGTGATGAGCAGCTGGGGGCAGTAAACACCTCTCAGATGCATTCAGGGCCACAGGTCCCACTCGTAAAAGTGGCTGTCTGGGGGAGGAACATTTTCAGCCCACTGAAACTCACGTCTGTGTGATACCAGGTCTGTGTAATTCTCTAGGCCTCAAACCAGACTTACATAAGACAAGAGTGGAGCCTAGACTTTGTGTGAGATACTGGAAAGGACTGGACCTGCTTAGCGTATGTACGGTGGCAAGGAATGCCTACCTAGCTTGAGATCTCAATGCTTCGATATATGATCTAAGCTGTGGCCGGGTAAGGTATGTTACTTGATTGCCTTTTGAACTGGGACCACAGGGACAAGGGCAGAGGTGACCCTCACTGTCAGCTAGTGACAGCCAGCTGGAATTTTTAATGTAAAGTGTTAAGCTAAACTTCAGAAAAGTTTCTGAGGACTTTTTTGGGGCCAGACTGTGCTTCCTCAGCAGTTTTGGGAAAACATCGTAGAGACTCAGGAGAGCCAGCAGTGCTGAGCAGCCGGGGGCACTGCTTGAAAGCCCTTTCCTCATCTGGCATTAGCACTTCAATAGGGAAGGGCTGCAGGAGAGGTTTACCCTGCAGCTCTTCAGGCCCAGCACAGGCTCAGTCTCTCATCTGGGTATCTGCAGCTCCGTAATACACCTTCACAAGCGACTTCACATGCCAGCTTCACACAATGAGGACTTCTGAAGGATGCAGTTATGCTCTGTGGAAGCATCCACACCAAGCATTTGCCAAAGTAGAGGTCAAGGTTGCTCTGCTTTCTGCAGGAAGCCTGCAAATTGAGCGACAGCCCCTGAGATCACCTCAGCAGTCTGACAGCATCAGACAATTAACTCTTGCAGCATGTGGTACAGTTATGCCTTCCCTAGCAAAATAGTCCAAGAAATCAATCATGTTGGCAACATCTGCAGTAGCAAGGGCATTGGTCAGGGCCTGTTCTCTAGCCCTGAGGTCAAGTAAGCGTATGCAAAGCCCAGCTCATGTCCTCAGGGCTGACCTCGTTTTCTTCCCAGGACCAGCTGAGCTCACCCGTTCTGTGGTCAGAACCTGCCCCAGGGCTGCCAACTGGCAGAGCCCAGGGTGTTGTAGGCCAAAACTGTGGTGAGGGAACAGTTAAAAAGCAGAGAGGGCTTCGTGTTGCTGTTTGAGGCTCTGCCCTGCCCTTGGTTTACTGGTGTAGATATAGTCACTGGAAATAAGAGGAGCTGATAGAAACAATGCTCTGCTCATTTTTAAATGAGGCAAAAGATAAAATTATTGTCCCTTCCCCCAATAAATTCCCTGTCTGCGTGGACTGATTGGGGAAAGCTTTCTTGTGCTACACAGCTCTGTGGTTCTGTGGTCTCTTCTCTGCCCCAGCCCCTCTTCACCTCTCCTCCCTGCTGCCCACCAAATAGATGGGAAATACAGCAGAGACACTGGATACAGCAAGGCTTGTTTCTCAAAGCCTGCGAAAGATGGCAATTTTACAGTTCTGTGCTATTTACGGAGGAGCTTGCCATGGCCTCCTCACTGCACCAGGGTTTGTGTTGCGTGGTGTGGCTCAATCCAATCCCTCCAGTTGAGCTGCATCTCCGTGTAATCCTGCCGGCTGCGCGGGCAGCCAGAGTTCAGAGCCTGGATGAGCTGCTTCCCTTGAATGACAGAGATGTGAGTCAGTTATGAGCTGGTGTAACCTACTTATTTATAAAGACTGTATACAGAGATGATTTTTTTCCCTCATTGGCTACTGCGGACACTTAGAGCAGGGAGAACCCTCTCTGTTCTGAACTCACAAGTCCTCCCAGCTCTGACAAGGCCTTGCTTCTCTTTTTCTTTACAGGAGGTTGTCAGATGATTTGCAATCCATGGAGTTAGCAGTGAGCCACACATGCTTGTGTGCGCTTCCCAACTTGCAGTACATACCTGAGGCAGAGCAATGTCTGCAGGAGTTAGGTTGTGGGCAAGAAGGTATCTGCATGTAGCTACCTATGACATGACTAAGAGAGGACCAAAACTCTCAAGTCCAGAGTTGTGATCCCTCAAAAACGCACACCCTTTCAGTTTCCATCTAGCTCTAGGAGAAGTAACAACAACCTTAGTTTTTCTAAGTGCTGCACCTTTGCAATCTGTGTAGTCCAGCAGACCAAGTCTCCCTCCTGCCATGTGCCAGGTATCGAAATGACATAACAGAGCAGGGTTTTAGACATGCCAAGGCCACACTCATTTGCCTAAAGGTAGTCACATAGTGCTATTCTAAGCACGTTCGTTTACCCTGCCCAGACTCTAACTGGATGTTTCGTACATCCTATAATACTCAAAACACCCGTATGGGCCTGGCATGTCTGACACGCAACCCATGAGAGTCCCACGCCCTTCTGCTGGCAGGGACGGACAGAGCAGGATACACACATATGCCTAAAATAGCACCAGATACCTCTACTCTGGCAGCTAAATACTTCCCACCACTAGCTTCTGTGTTTCTCTGGCTGATCTGCACAGTCCTGCTGCCCCAGCTGCAGAAAAGTCTTACTAGCAGGGGCTAATTTTCCATGTCAGTGCCATTTTAATTTGCCAGAGTTGCAGCTGGTTAGGACTGGTTATTTATTGTTTCATCAAGAGCAGGACTTCATGAAATGTTCAAAGTCATATATAATAAGGTTCAGGATAACCTGGCATGCACAAGACCATTGAACAGTGTAGAAATGCCAAAAGCAATATAGGATTTGATAGGACTTGGCTGGCTGCACAGTGTGACTACTTACAGATCACAGACCTGAATCTTTATGACGCTGCCATCTTGTGTGGTCATTTTTTATACCATAAAATGGGAGTAAGTGTTAGCAGTCAGCCTTAGAAGCACTTCATCGCAACTGGCACATGACTGTGAAGCATGCTATTATTTGATACTATGCATGATATTATTTGTTTCCTAAAGCAACAAGATCTTCCTACCTTCATGTTTGTGCTTTCTCACTATCAGGTTCCAGCTATATTTGCCTTTTAAAGGAAAACTGGCAGTCACTGGATATGCCTATACAGACAGCTGAAGAGACAAAACTTGCCTTGCCAATTGCATCACATATAAGCAGGTTTTGATTATAACACGCCTTGTGCAAAATCTATTTCGTTACACAAACCAACTGTGGTTGTGGTAGAAGGGGCAAACATACACATGGTCTAAGTAGGTTTGAGCTGGTTACAGCACAGCTCTGTGGGTACCGTGGTGCTCGCTCTCTGGTAGAGCCGCTCAAAAATGCTGGCTTCTGAAACTTAGATATCAGCAGGAAGCAAAGGGGAAAAAGGGTAGGTACGCATGAGCATCTCTCCCTTTTTTAGCTCATTCTGTTAAACCAAACTGACTTTTACTGCTGCAATAGAGGGTCCATGTTCAACACACAAAATTGCATGTGTACCTTGCAATTACATACAATGACTTTGAGCACTTGGGTACAGGGAATTAGATCTACCTCCAACTACAGCACTACTACTATTAAGCATGAAGGAAATCTCAGAATTCAAGAAGACTCGAGGGCCAGCTGAGGCAGCTCATCAGTCTGTGGTGGGCCCTTGCCAGGCAGCGGGATGGGAAGGTCTATGAATCGAAAAAGCTTTGCTGCCTGCCTGCGTCTCAGAGCTGTGCCTCTGGCAGCTCTTTGGGTACCTTCATAGAAACAGAGAATGTCCTGAGTTGGAAGAGACCCACAAAGATCATCGAGTCCAACTCCTGTTCCTGCAAAGGACAATCCCAACATTCACACCATGTGTCTGAGGGCATTGTCCAAGCGCTTCTTGAACACTGTCAGGCTTGGCGCTGTGACTGCTTCCCTGAGCAGCTGTTCCAGTGCTCCATCACTCTCTGGGTGAAGAAGCTCTTCCTAACAGCCAACCTAACCCTCCCCTGGCAGATCTTCCTTGTATTCCCTCGGGTCCTGGAAGTATTGACTGCAACCTTCCCAATCTTTAGCTCCATCAATATCTCCAGCAGGTGCTGGTGTTTTGGGAGCAGTCACATGCACAGGGTTATGGTGGGGGGTGATGACAGGGAGCAGGGCAGAGGCCAGGAAAGCTGCTGGCGAGTAGAGGTTGCTCTGCTGCCACCACATGCTCCCCATCTGCCTGGGCTGGGCACCTCATAGCATCAGGCTGAGCTTTAAGGAGGTCATTTAACATTGCTAAAACAGGGCACAGTTTAACGTGCAGCCCTTCACAGTACGGTCTGCAGGTATGTCTATCTGAGCTTCTTACAGATTGATACAGGTTCTTGGGACTGCAAAGATAGAAATGGCTTATTCTTGTAGGGAATTGAGTATTAAAGGTCTGGACTCTTCTACTTTCCATCCGAAATGGTGAAACCTGGGCAGGTGAAAAAGTATGGACTACAGATTTTAACTGTTATCTTCTAATATCCAGTTGTATGCAGGGTGGTGAACATATTTTCTGCTTTTCTCCAGCATGCAAACACAACAGAGCTGTGAAACGTCTGTTAATGTGACAACAGAAACCTCTGGCCTGTGGTGCTCAGCCTTTTTTCTTTCCTTTTTCCTTTCACTCCTTATCTCACCCTCATTGTACAAGCCCTCTGACAGCCTTTCAAGCTCAGACAAGTCACTGGGGCCGCAAGGAAAGAAGCACTTCCAGGTTAAGACAGTGGCAACCATTTAACTGTTGTACAATATCAAGCCATGTGCTGAAACCCTGCTTGTCCACCTTTGCTTGCTGCGGGTTGAGGCACCATCCTGTCCCCTTGGGAAATGGCTCACACAGCTACTTTTTGTCTACCTGCTGCAGCCCAGCAATGCCTTATCTCTGAACGTGTCCCTGGAGAAGGGTCACAGGAAAGCTGGTAGGCAGATTTTCAGGCGAAATAGACAAAATACTGAATATAGGAAGTTTTTAAGCTCTTTGCATTTTTTGTGATACAAAAAATGAAATTTCTAATTATTACTGTTGCTTTTAATGTTAATAAAAGTAGGTCTTGATGCAGCATGCCCTGTGGAGATCAAACCCATGTTTGTCAGAGAAGTAACACTTCTCTGCCCTGAGAGATGTGTGATTAGCTCTTCTTCCAGCTTGAAACTTGTTTTGCGAGAGCCATGCCCCCGAAAAGCAAGAACAGCAAAAGAGAGAAGCATGGAAGAGCAGCAGCCATTCTTCCTCGGTTAATTTATGACACAGCTCTTCTTGTGAATGGCAAAGAGGCTTCCAACTGAAGACCAAATAGCAAGGGAGATCTGGATGTGTTTAAATAAAACTAGGTTTAATTAGAGTTGTTCAGAAAGTAAATGCAGAAACAGTGTATTTATGTTTGCACTCAAAAAATGTATTAGAACCTCAGGCAGATCTAGGTCAGCACAGCTCAAGTAAAACTAGCGGGAAATGCAGCATGAGAAAGTATTCGGTCTTGCCTGTTCAACGTGAGCTGGTTAACTCTTATAAGTGCTGCAATACCCACACCCACAACACTGTCCCCTTCAGTATCACAATGTGGCAGAGCTGGCGCTAAGAATTCAGAAATCTTGAATTATCATTCATACAACACCTTCTCGCTTGTTTGCATTTTGGTTTGGCTTCTTTCTCTTCCTGCTTGTGTCTCCTTTATAGCTACCACAACGCATCCTCCTGCATAGTCATGAGATCCAGAAACATTTTCCTTTTATTTAATTAAAGCTGAGATTCTGCTATAATCATACATCTCAGAGTGCCATTGGTCTAAGACAAACATCCAGTATCTGAATCTTGAGATAAATCCCCACATACTGGCAACTCCGAGTTGCATTGCTAAGTTGATACACACTAAAAAGTTTTTTAAAAGAAAAGAGAAAAAGGCATTTTGTTTCCTAGTAAGTACTCAGGCTTTTGATTCTGTCTTCTATCTTCCAAGTGCCAGTCTGCAGGTCTAGACAGTGCATAAGGAAACCAAGCTGAAATTTACGTGGAATGCCTTGTTTTGGTGAGGTTAGGACCAACTCTGGCAGGAGTTGCACAAGTCCAGTGGTATGGCGGGAATCAGATCAAAGGGCTGGAGAAGGTCAAGAACTTTGCATGGATGGGCTTTGGGATAGGCTGGGCCCAGCCTCGTGACTTCTGCTGGGTAGGAGAGATCTGGGTAGGAGGGGCCCAAGATATTCCTCCTTCTGCTGGCAAATGAGAGAGGGTTTCTGCTTTGCTATGGAATCAGGGCAACAGTGCAAATTCCAGGAGTTGTCAAAATTCCAGTTATTTGTGCCAAGAAATCTCAACATTTTCTAATATTATTTTGGAGTGAATCAGCAAAAGCTCAACAGCCGTCCTCATCCTTAATTTGGCCTTCTTTGAAATAAAACAACTTACAGAAATTATAACAGATCTAAAGGAGCTCTTTGAATAGACTCTTGGGATATAAAACCCCAAAATTTTGCAAAGCACGTTGGGGCTTTTTTTGCCTGGCAATGATTTGAAAAGGGAACAGTGTCCTCAGAAATCTTCAGACAACTCTGGTAAATGTGTAACACTTGATTCTGCAAAGAGCAGTGCGGCAGCAAGTGGGTGCTCAAGGCATCCTGCATTTATATTCGCTTCCCTCTCTTGCCCAGCTGCTAGTCCTGTCTCAAGCAGGCAGGGAATGACTCCCAGCTCTCTTTGCCTTCCCCCTTCTATTGTGGTTTGCACTGTCATCTGTTGACCCTGCTATGACACACTATTGACGTCCAAAGTTTCAAGGGCCTTATTTGTTTTTCCCACCCCACCTAATTCCAGAAAATACATCACTGGGGGCACAAAACGTGGTGCTCTTGGCCCAGATCTGAACCCTATAGAAAGCAGGAGGGTGGCTTCTGTCTTCCTCTTGCAGACAACCGCAGGGTCCTGATGGCGCCAATGCCTTGATCAGCCTCGGGGGACACAGGGAAACCGCCCGAGGGTCTGCTGGCATCGAGAAAATGGAACGCAGAGCAGAGCGATGCAGAGCAAAGGAAAGCAATGCAACGCAGGGCAACGCAATGCGGCGCAGCTCGCCGCTGCGGAGCGCGAAACGCTGCAGGGCAGGGTAGGGCACCGCACGCCCAGCCCGCCCGCTGGCTGCCCCCTCCCCAGGGCGGGAGGGGAGAGCCTCCCGGCCCGGCCCTTTGCCCGGCCCTTTCCCCCGCCGCTGCCGGGCGCTGCCGCGCCGCAGCGAAACGGCATCACCCACGCGCTTCCACAGCTCGCCCCGCCCCCACGTGACCCGCAGGGCTCCGCCCCCGGCGTATGCAAATCAGCCGCGGGCGGCGGCGGCGGCCAATGGGGAAGCGCCCTCCGCTGTTGTATTTATAGACTCCTATTTAAAGAGCCCCTGGGAGCCTCCGCGCGGCTCTGGGCGGCGGCGGAGCTGGGCGGGGGGGGGAGTGGGGGGAGCACGTGCGCGGGGAGGGGGAGGGGAGGGGAGCGCGAGGGGGGAGGGGAGCGCGAGCGCGGGACCCACGGCCGCCTCGACAGGGGAGGGGAGGCGCTGCCCTGCCCTGCCCTGCCCTGCCCTGCAGGAGGGTTTGATCCGGGCTCTCCTGCAGCCCGCGCCCACTCTGGGCTGGGAAAGGCTTCTACCGATCCCGTGGTTTTCAGCCCGGTGAATTTGGGGATGTGTCCTCTCCTTTTAACCCAAAGTTAAACCGCAGGGGTCGTCAAAGGCTGTTCGAGTCGAAAGCCACCGGTTTTCCGAGCGGGTCTGGTGGTTTTCGTTTCAGATCATCCTAATTGGCCAAAAGCTTTGAGATGCAAAAATCGCGTTTTGCTGCTCTCCCTCTTTAACCCCTTAAATAAATGGTAAAATCTCTTTATTTGGGATTTTTGTGCAGTGATAGTTGGAAGGGAGACCTAATGCTTTGGGTTTCCTGGCATCTGCGCCTGTTCCAGGCAGTGACACGTTAAAACGGAGCGGCAGGATTTTGTAATCATTCCGCACTAAAATAAATGACTCAGGTAAGAGCGGCTGTGCTGATTCGAACCTGATCTTGCAGGCTCACTCTTACACAAGTCATCTCTGAGAAGCTGAAACACGAGGAATTTTCTGTCAGAACTTAGCCAGGGAAAGAACAGCAACTTTGTGACTTTTATCTCCACATCTAATGCTTTTTTTTCCCCATCATCTCCCCTTCTTATGTAGCATTTGATATACAGCTTGCAGTTCCACTGAAAGCAATAGACTTTTCGCCTTCTGTTTCTAGGGTGAGTGTGTATTCATGCAGATGCTCACATCCAGTTGATACCTGCATTCCTCTCTCCTTCCCAACTGTTGAGCACTGACTTTCTAATGAGAACAGCCCTGTGGAGAAAGACTTGGGGGTGCTGATTGATCTCATCAATCAGCTCAACAGGAGCTGGCAATGTGCACTCGCAGCCCAGGCCAACCGTATCCTGGGCTGCATCAGAAGAAGCATGGCCACCAGGTCGAGGGAGGTGATTCTCTCCCTCTACTCCACCTTGTGAGACCCCACCTGGAGTATTGTGTCCAGTTCTGGAATCTCCAACATAAGAAGGGTATGGAACTATTGGAATGGGCCCAGAGGAAGGCTACAAAGATGATCTGAGGGCTGGAGCACCTCTGGTATGAGGACGGGCTGAGAAGTTTGGGTTGTTCAGCCTGGAGAAGAGGAAGCTCTGAGGAGATCTAGCAGCTTTCCAGTATCTGATGAGGGCCTAGAAATCTGGGGAGGGATTTTTTACAAGGGCAGGTAGTGATGGGATGAGCAGGAATGGCTATAAATTGGAAGGGGGAAGATTTAGATTAGACATTAGGAAGAAATTCTTCACAATGAGGGTGTTGAGGCACTGGCCCAGGTTGCCCAGGGGAAGTTGTGGATGCCCCTTCCCTGGAGGTATTCAAGGCTAGGCTGGATGGGGCCTTGAGCAGCCTGGTCTGGTGGGAGGTGTCCCTGCCCATAGCAGGGGGTTTGGAACTGGATGATCTCTAAGGTTCCTTCCAACCCAAACCATTCTATTATTCTATGTCTCTTCTTCCATTTTAAAGAAAACCTCCACAACATGCTGTGTGCAAGACAGGTTGGTTACTTTGCTAATGCATAAGTGTGAGAAGGATGGGCATGGGGATGGGGATAGGAAGCACTCCAGCTCCCAATGTTTGGACCACCAGAGGTAGACTGATGGGTTTCCCTCTGTTTTTTATGGTGATTTGCTTCAAAACAGGAAAAGAACAAAAAACCCAAGAGCTTAAAAAAAAATTCACCACGACACCAAAGCCTACCACCCGTCGAGAGTTGACTGGCTACAGGGCTTTGAATACCCTCAAATACGTGCTGCTAGTTTCAAGCAAGCTGATTACTTGGATGGTACTGTCGGTGCATGGATTGACTTGACCCCTGTTTTATTAGAGCAAGGCAGTAATTTTCAGAATCAAACCTAAATGGATCTGGGAAAGGGAGAGACATTGCAAGTAAATCAGTAAAAAGGACAACAGATTACTCATTCTTGTGCATTTAAAGCTACAATCAATGCCATTCAATCAGTGTAGACACTTACTGATTTTAGTAGGATTTGAGTCCTTGCAGACTCAAACAAGAGTCTCTTAAAGAACCAGTGTCCTAAAATACTGTGATGGGTAAATGCATTTTACAAGGACTTTTTGAAATGCTTGAGTTGCCGGGTTTTCTTTCTTCTTGAGGATGTCATCATTTGCTGCAGTGGGAGAGAGGAAGGAATATGTTTCATAGATGGAATTTGCTTCAAGTGAGCTGTTTTTCTATGGTTGGGGTTTTTCTCTGTTTTTTCTAACTGCACTTTTGTTGGTATCTACTTGAAAAATGACTGCAAAATTTACATTCATTTTTAAAGATGTAGGTTTTAATACTCTGCATGCAGTTTCATCAAGTGAATACAGGCAAGTTTACATAGCGAACTGCTTGACTGCGTTAGTAGTGGAGTTAAACTGGTTGTGAAACATCACTGGCAGATACCATCTGCGTAGTCAGATTGATCAGTAATATAAAGGATTCTCAATTCCCCATCCCTCTGCTCGGTATGTACAAAGAAATTAACTATGGTCAAATTTAGAATGACCAGATATCAGTGGGGAGTAAAGAAAAGATAGAGGCTTTTGCATATCCCCGTTTAAATGTGATGGAGCTGGGCAGCAAGGAACAGACATGCATACCGGTCCCCTGTGACTGCTGAGCAGAAGGCTTTTGTTCTGTAGGGCAAGATCAGGTGGAGAGGCAGGGCCTGCATTGGCAGAGGAGAGGAAAGCAAGCTCCATCTGTGACAGTGCAGCCTGTGAAGGTAACTGGCTTAAAGAAAGGCTCGTGATGAAATTTAACAGCCCCTGGTGTGTTCTGGCAGGCATTTTTATTTGTCAGTGTGCTGCCTGAATCAGGGAGTGATGCTGAAATCTCTGTCCTTCTCCCAGATACTCACCTCTGTGTGTTTGCCTACCTGTTGTTATGCTAAAGACTCATTCTAGTTAAAAGTTCTGATAAATTTGTGGGGTTTTTAATCGCTTAACACTTGAAAACTGAAAAACGTAGGGTATGCTTCACGCTGTCTTTATCTTGTCAGTAGGCGTGCAGCTCCACTGGTATAAAATCACTGATAGCTTTGGGAACAGCCATACACTTCCTTACCATAATTGTGTCTGCACTGAGACTTGTGCCAATAAAGGTCTTTAGTAAAAGATACTGTGTACTAATCAATGCATCAATAGTTATACCTCTGTGTAGGTGTATATATAGAGTGGTGTGTGTATGTATAAGTATATAGTTGTATATATATAAAGGGAAGAATCTGATTTTTGCTTCTTTGCAAATGTTTCACAAAGGTGTAAGTTTGGGATTCTCTAAACATGGACATTTTCTAGTTTGAACTGCATTGGCAGAATTAAAGCACTGTGGGGCCTGTGACAGGGGTTTCCTATTAGTATTTATTTTCTTAGATCAAAACAAAAAAAAAGTGCAACTCTTTAGAGTTTTTAGCTACGTGATAGGGACTGTGCAAGTCTAATGGCTTGTTAGCACCAGAAGGGAGGTGACCCACTCCCACCCTTCCCTACGAGGCTCCAGGGTGGGTAGTAGTGGTCTGTCCCATACATCTACTGTCTCTTGCTTTTCTTCCTCCAGGTCAAGCTGGATGAATTCACTAACACAGCAGAGACTACAAATACTAAGGTTAATCATAGAAAAAAAGTCACTAGTTCTTTGCTAGCTTAGTGAGCTGAATTACTTCCCATGACTTTAGACGAGCAAATAGAGGCAATGCGAGGGGCCAAACAGGGCAGCCTGGGGAGGGAAAAGGGGACACACTGCATGTTTTGGAGGCCACAGGCCACTAGCTAGGTGCAGGATGAGGCTGGGCAGCACAGCTAAGACAGTTTTGTTCCAGAATTGCCACATTTGCATTCCTAGTATGGTTATTTCAGTGAGGCTGTAGGAAGATGTCACTTCTCACATACAGCTTTTTGGCTGTTAGTAATTGTCTCCTGGCTGAAGACTGCTGTTACCATCAAACTGCTGGTCTATGGGAGCACATCTTAATTCTTTTCTTCAGGAAAAAATCAGGCAGGCTGGTTTAAATAGTTGCAATAGTAAGACTGAGCTCATCTTAAGTGAAAGGAGGAGTTCTCACTGGAACTGCTCCATAAGGCAGTTGTATGAGGCCAACATCCAGCAGAGGGGCTTGGGGTGGTAACAGATTTTACTGGCACAGCCAGATTCAGAAGATGACGTAAGTCCACAGCCAAATAAAAGTCACCTCTAGATCCAAAATACCTCATATTCTTACAAAAAGTAGTATTCAAGCCTTTTTTAGAGTAACACTCAGACTACTTTAATGTACTTTTTTGTTGATTTTTCTGCCTGTAAAATCTGGTCTTCAGATCCTTATACCAACTTGAGTCATGTCTATTGGTAGTGGATCTGAGGGTGTTTGAGCACGTGTAAAGGAGTAAGAGTACAAGAATTGGACTTTGAATTGTGGAGTTCAGCTTTCCATCTGCCTGACAGCGTCAACGAAATGCAGGAGTTGGGGCATGCTGAGTAGGATCCCACAGGAAGCATAAACTCAGTGGAGTTGTTGAGGAAGGTGGTTGCATTTTTCACTTACACTAGAAATCCAAACAGTTGTTTTTTAGCTGAATAGAGTGTACTCCAAAGGAACGTTGTGAGAATGTATTTTGGCCTTCTGGAGATAGCTCTGATTATGGCTCTCAATGTGGTCTTTCTTTTTTCTTCTTTTTTTTCTGTCCATCTGTCTGTCTTGTTAATTATTAATCCAGTGTGTTGAGAGCTCCAGTGTGTTGAGAGCTACATTCCTCTGAGCGGCTCCTCCCCTGTTTCCAACCTGGGCAACTTGTCTTGCATTATTAGTTTGTGGAGTAAAATTGCTCCTTCATAAAATATTCTACTCTGGAAAGAAACCCAGATGGCAGAGTGTACAGAAGGTGTGTCACCCAGGCCTTGTGGCATGTTACGTGAACTGCCTGGCTTATCCATTATGCTGCTTTTTTAAATGACCTCTGCACCGTTCAGTAAAATGGCCTCAGGTTCTTGGGAACTTTGTGGTCTTTTCAGCACATGCAATAAATCAGGAGGGAAAAATAAATCCAGCATCAGGATGAGTGTGTTACTGGAAATGAATTGCAATTTCTGTGCATAATTTAACACTTTGGGGAGTGAATGCTCTCTGCTTGAAATAATTCTTGCTCTTGAAATAATTTAGAGGCGGGTTTGAAATAGAACACATTTGTGTAAACACGTCTGAGGATTAAAGATCTCATATGTAGTTTTCTCCAGCATTACATCTCTGTCTATAAGATGTGCCATGCAGTAATCTCTAAGCTCTGTTCTGCAAACTCTCTTATGAATAGACTCAAAATGAGTTCTCCTGGCATAATTTCACTTTTTTCCCCCTAAATAAGTGACTGTAGGATAAAATCCAATGCAGGGTAATTCTGTGCCTGTTTTATAGATGGGAAAACTGAGAAGTTTGACTGACAGTGGCCTTAAACTAGTGGCTCACATTTTTCAGTGCTTAGCAAGGAAGGCAGCTGTTTTAACATATGGCTATCCCCCAGATTATTGCAACCCTCAGAATCATAGATCACTTTTCAAAGCTGTCTCAAAGTCACCTGTTTAATCTGTGGCAGACCCAAGTGTATAGTTCAAAGGCTAAGTATATATTTCATTCTGTGTCCTCTTCTGCATGAGTAATACAGAGCAATTTATGGACCCTTGGTGAGAGATCCCACATGGATGTAGTTGATAATGCTTTTTGGTATGACATTTGCATGAAATTTAGAGTGAAATTTGCAAATATGTTCAGGTCCATTGACGTGCTATTTACAAACAACTTTGTATTGGCCTTCTTTCTTGCTTCTTCTGAGACTGGGGAGTTTATTTGGGATTAGATGCTATTAACCTGAGCCTTTGAAAAGCTCACTTGATTGTTCAGGGGCTAAAGGATCTCTAAGCATGTACCACAGCAGCAGGATCTGAATCTCTGGTAACAAGTATTACTGATGCCATTTAGAGATCACTTTTTGCTGTGATGATGTTGTGACGTTTGCTCAGCTAAGAATAAGCTGTTGTAATAAGTTTTCCTTATATGCTTTCAATATCAGTAAACAAAAGCTCTCTTAAGTAAATGAGCAGCAGTGGTTTTGGTTAATGCATTTTTAAAGCTAGCAGTAATTTATTTTACAGTGAAATAAAACCTGTTGGGTAGGTTAGGGTGTAGTATGTTGTCACACTTCAAACTACTGCAATTTACACTCCTTTGCCAGTGGTCTGAGAATTTATCCGTAAGAGAGCAGAAGTTTTGTATTTCTCCAGGATTAGGAATCTCCTTGGTTAGTACAGAAATGCATTTTCAGATTTCTGGGTCAGGCATATTTTCTGCAGCATCAAGTGGCACCCTGCATGAACAGTGCCGTGCTGCCTTACCCCGGTGGGCCTTTTGTGTTAGTGACTTGGAGATATGCAAAGCACAGAAAGCAAGAACGAGTGAGATGATTCACTGGGTGAGGCTGAGGATTATAGCTAATATATGATTTAGGGGCTAAATTTGTGTTTAAATGGGACTGAAGAGGCACCAGTCTAATACTGTCACCTAAAAGTCCTTTGTTCAGCTGCCACTGAACTCCAGTGTTGACCACACATCAAACTGCCCTGTTTGACTTTGCGGTTTCTTGCGCCTGGGATTCTGCCTCAAGCATGTGCATGGCTCTCCTAGTTTAAGCTATCTTGCCCCTGCCCCCAACGGGGCACAATTGAGCAGGGTGTCCACGCAAGGTAGTCCTTTGCCTGGCTCGCTCTGAGGCTGCTGAGTAGGTAGCCTCAACTGATACCCAGCACTTGTTGAGAGGTTCAGAGTGTTTGAGTCACCTCCATCAACTCTGCACAGCAGATGAAATACCCAATCCTTAGAGCATCTTCTCAGGGATGAGATATAAGGAAATATTGCACCCTCTCAGCCAAAGGGGGTTCAAAACTGTTTTTTCTCTTCCCAGGAATGTGCTCTCACCACTGTTATATCAGATATTCTGCATTAGGGCTCTCTTTCCCTCCCCTTCGGAAAATTTGAATTTTTTTTCTCCAAATCTTCCCATGATCCTTTCGCAGACAGGTAAGCAGCTTAGCTGTCAGGCTTGGCATTTCTTATCCCACTCCAGTGAACAGGCCCCTGAAGATGAGGCACGTGAGACTTCCATTGGTTCCAGCTCTGTGCATTTTCATTTGGCGTCTAGAATCTGAATCACTGTTGCTCAGTGGAAACGGGCTGCTCTGAAGCCTGAACCTGATAGCTTGCTTGTGGGATTACGCAATCAAGTTCCTGGTTCATCAGATAAGACTAACCTTATTTTCCTACTGAACAGCTAAGTGAGAATTTTCGGCCTGCTGTGTTCAGGGTACAGGATATTCAGGACTGCAGCAAGGCATGCTCCTGTCTGGGGCTGGCTAGTAATGCAGCATTCCCCTGCTTGCCTTTCTGCTCCATAGAGGCTCCTTACAGGGTCTCCACTGATCTCCAAATTCATGAGTAGTTACTGTATTTTGTTCTTTTCCACATTTCTTGCCTCTGTTTGAGGTACATCCAGAGCTGGCTTGCATTCTGCCCCACCCATGTTGCAGCCCTGAATGTACTAGTGGCCGGTGGTTGTTGGGAGAGCCTTGGAGTGGAAGCACAGGATTGATTTTGGCTATAAGTGATGAAAACTGGGGATGGTTTTTAACCGGGATCATAACTGTTACTAGGTGTTTTAGGGGAGTGATTGCTTGGTTAAAAAGCAAGTTAGAATTTTGTCAGGAATTAATTTGGCCAAGTGTTCTTACCAAGCCTCACAACTGACAGAAAAAACACCACCAGTACAAATTCTAGTTTAGTCTGGCAAGCTGTTGTTAATAGTCAGGGGAAAGGTACCTCTGCAAAGCAGACAAAAGCTGCATTAAGCTACCTGCTTGGAGTGGCACACGAAGAAAGACGAGCACATTTTACAGAGCAGGGAATTGCTACAACTAGAACAGTGACTAGCTTGTGAGATCAACTGAATACCTGGAGCCCTTTTCTCTTGCCTGGATGGGTTGTGTGCGTGCACCTGGAGCATGAGTTCTTTCACAGTCAAATCCAAAATTAATTTTCTGCAAATGCTTATGTATACAACACAGGAAGTGCACTGACTGAATGTTTTTACCCAGGCACTTCAAGCGCTTGCAGAAACCTACCACGAAGAAGCTGTGAAAATTGACAAAAAGATTAACTGAGCAAACTGAATATATTACAATATTTGTATTTTCCCCTCCACTCTTACTATGACAATACCTTGTAACTGATATTTGCATGAAAAATGCACAGGCAAGGAATACACAAACAAAACAGCAGCAGTTACTGACTGCTTCAGTAAGCAGTTCGCACATACCAAAAGGAAAGGCTAACAGTTTCACATGGACAGCTGCTGTTCTGTAATGTGTTACCCCTTGTCAAACTGTGAAGTAATGAGAAAATGATATGTTGACAGTTCCTATCACTATCTCATAACTCTTTGGCTTTGCTGCTGGGTTGTTGTAGGTTTACTGTGTCGTCTTGGGCAAGTGATTTGAGCCTGTGGCGGCTCAGTTTCCCCTGCTGCAAAATTGATGTAGTGCAACTACACAGAAGTGATTTGGCCTTCAGAAGCAGCTTGCAAAAGCAACTTGGGAGTCTTTGTTGAAACAGTGCACTTATAAGATTGCAGAATGTTATTCCACAGATTGTTTCTAAAAAAGATATTAATGAAAAATCAGTCTCATTTCTTTGAGTCTAGACATGAACCCAAAGTCTTTGTCAATACTCATTGTTTCTGTACAATGTGCAGTGTGATCATGAGGTGTTGCTGAAAACATGTTTGCCACAGCGTTTTCTGTACAGCTATGCCCATTAACAGCTAGTTCATTAGCAAAAAAAGCTCTTGTATCTGTAGTATTAGGCAGATTATACTTCTACTGTGTCTTTTACTTGGTTCACTTTGTATCACAGGGTAAGCGAAGCGGACTTACCCTCCCTTCCTTTCTTCCTCCTATCCATCCATTCAATGAATGTAGTTTTGGTGGGGGTATGTACCTGTTTCTGAGTTCATTGGCTACTTTAATTCAACACATGCAAAAAGTGTTGGAAAAGTTAATAGTTTCAGTTAATTTTGAAATACTGGATTTTGTTTTGGGAATTACCAAAATAAAATAATAGCAAGATTTAAGACTCTGTAAGTAAAAAACTGTTTTGTTTTTTTTTAAAAAAAAAAAGTTTCTTTGATCTCAATTGAAATTTTTGCATTTCTTTTTTCATATCCATGCAGACAAATGAAAAAATCAAAAAGGCATGCTAATCATTGGGAGACATTATAAAGTAAAAATGTTCTTATGCCAATGGTAAGGGAAAACAGAGTCTGAAAATAAGAGCTAATTCAAACCAGAACCTGAGATCCAAACACTGAATGCTTTTGAGGACTTCTGAAATCCAAACATTGTTACTTCAGACTTTGAAAAAATAAAGCAGAACCATGTGAAATGTCAAAATTTGATTTTTTTTTTTTTATTTGGCTCTCTGTTCTTCAACTTCTTGTCCTTTTTTTTGTGTAATTCTTTTTCACTGGCTCTAGTGGCCACTTGGGCAGTCTCTTCCTTCGAAAGAGATGCTACAGAAGTAAAAAAAAAAAAAAAAAGGAGGAGGTCCTATTCTGACAGTGAAAAATTTCTTCTGAATCTCTCTTTCATGGTGACAGTGCTACTCTGCTGAGAAATACTGTGTTCTGCTGCATCGCGGGTGGTCAGTCTATTTGGAGTGGGTGTGTCAGAGGGTAGTGCCATAGGCTTTGGTGTGGCATCAGGGTACATTACCAACCTGGCTTTGGGTAGTATCAATGGAAGGAGCTTATGATTAATTGCTAGTATTTACACAGTCATTATTTCAGAGTTTTCTAGTATAATCCTGAAAACATCTCACTATTTTACATTGTGGAAAACTTGCTGTATTACTGAGGGTTTAGAGAATTGCAGAGATAATTTCTCTTTTATTAAATGCTCTTTTACTTATCATATTGTCTTGTGGTTTTATAGATCGCCTAGTCTCTTATTTATACCAGACCTTATCTACAGCTTTTCATGTGTTTCAGTTTTAAATTGAGACAGTAGCAAATGGAGGGTATGGCAAATCTTTCTTTCTCTGTTGTCTTTTTGAAATCATAATTTAGGCATGATAAGAGAGAGAACATCACAGAAAAGTTCTCTCATGGGGACTTCAAAGTCTTTCTAGCACCCCGTGGCATTCTCTCCTGTGGTTTATTTGGGGTTGAACATTGGGAAAATTACTTTGGAGACTGTTATAGTTTTGATGGCTAAAAAGAGAATGGATGTTTGACTCCAGGGTGGAAATGAGAAACAAAGAGACCAGTTCATCCCTCCCCAACACTGTGACCCTTTAATGCCTGTGAAGCTGTTCAAACGGGACATCACAAGGTACAACTGGCATTCTTTGGAGTTCCATGCTTCAAGAGAAAGTAAAGCAGTCATTGGCTGCCTGTGGTCCTCCCGTTTTGCTTCCAACAGGCATACATGCCAAGCATGGAGAGGATGAACATGGCAGAGGTTGCACTAAGGGTGTTTACCTACTCCTTTAGATATAATTCTCCAGCTGTTTTAGTTTATGATGAACACAGGGCTGGTCCTGAAAAGAAGCAAAGATCAGAGGCCACCGTGGTGGTCTAGAATAAGGGAGATGCCTTGATGTAGAGTCTGATATTAGCCTGGAACAAATCATACGAAATCCTCTCAGCTCTTTGAGCTTGACATGAAGGTATTAAGGGTGAAACTGATGACATTAAACCCCTTTCTGCTTTCTTGGTTGCAGAGCAGGCTGTTTACAGCAAAGATTATAGACCATGGAAAATTGATTGAGGGAGCGTTGACCTTGCATCACACTGCATTACTCTGTTGAAATTGTCGTAGGACCATTAGAACCGAGTACTAAGTGCACATTTTCAGTGCTACACATGAAGAGACTTTGTGTACCCAAAGAGAATTGTCTCGATAGATGCATTATAGATGCATTATAGAACTAAATTTCCCAGTTAATGCAGAACGTGTTTGTAGTCACCCACATAATTTGACAGCTTATATTATGTAACTTGAAAGCCCTGAGTTATACCAGCTGATGGGCTTTCCTTTGGTGATGTGGCAGAAAGTTTGTTTTCCAAGGAGAGCTGCAATGAATAGAAGTGCTTTGTTCCTGCTGTCCTGTAACCATACTAGCTTCATTTTTAATTGCAGACCAAGACAAAAACATAGCACTTTCACAATTAGTAGTTGTAAATAGATATGATGTAAGGACTTCTACTCATGCAAAGTTCTATTTTATGCCTAATTTACATGTTTAATTGCCTGTGCAATCGCGTGTACAGGCTGTGAAAGTGAATGAGCATGTGCTTCTTAGAACCCATTCCATAAGGTACGTTTTCTTGCCCTCTTCCTCTGGAATGAGAGTCTGAGCCACCTGAACAGGATGCGTCTGAGCCCTCAGAGGTTAGCACCAAAAAGCTACTAATGTTTCCCAAAAAATCCTGATACAATTGGAGTGGATGGTTATAAAGTTCAGGGATGCTCTGGTCTGTATTGACTCTCCTGTCCTAGAGAGAAGTTGCTAAAACTGCAGAGGTTGTGCCATCACACTGATGGTGAACTAGGTGAGCTTCATAACCTTGACTTTGAGGCAAACTCATGTCAGTTCTTTGGATGTCAGCTTTGGATATATCTGTTAAGTCTAATTGGCTTTTAGTTCTTGCTGCTGTTGCTATTGTTGCTTTATAGAGATAATCTCAGCTGCACTTCTAGATTTCAACTTCCCCTTTTTTTTTCAGTTCACAGTAGACATTGTTCATCCCATCACCACAGTGGACTGAAGAATAGAGAACAAAATGGGACAATATGTTTAAACATAAGAGGTGAAATGCTCAATTCTTTGTATGTGTTATATTCCATAATGGGAGAAATACTGTTGCTTGGTATGAAACATAGCACTAATGAAGCTGAGAGTGATGCTGTAGGGCAGGAGACTGATGTGGTCTTTAGATAGTCTCCAAATACTTAGCAGTACTGTGAAAATGGAAGTAGTTGTAGGAGGGGACTGTATGAAAGCTAGCAATGAGAGGTAGCTGTGAGACAGTGAGATGAATATACAAAACTTTGGAAAGTAGAGAAAAGGAAGAAGCAAGAGTAATTCTTGAGAAGGACCTTATTAGAAGATATAAGAAAGCTGCCTTCTGTTCTGCCAAGAGCAAACACAGTTTAGGTGGAGCTGCACAACAGCTAGAATACATGTGCATGGTGTGGATGCTGCCCCTGTAGCCTTTCTGTTTCCTTGTGAATCTGCCCCTGGCTAGGAGGTGCAGTTTTTGGCTCCAGCATAAGTGGGAACACATGGGCAAGAACTGTAGTCAGTACAAAATCTCACATAAACTGCTTATGTCTTGTAGTTGTAGGAGGTTGCTCACCTAGCTTTGATTGCAGGATCTGGCAATCTGCCTTAACTGGCCAAAATTCTTCTGAATTGCTAATCCTGGAATCTATTATTTCTCAATTTTTCAAACGTGCCGCAACTTGGTGGGCAATATGCTGTTCTTGCTGGACAGGAGCATGTAATACTTTATGAGAAACCAGTCTGATCAAACTGATCACTTGATTAGATTCTCTCCCAGGGAACTGATTTGATGTAGTAATCAAGTGAATGGAAGTGGCTTTTGCTTCACTGAAGGAGGATTATTCCGCTGCAGATCTGTATATTGGCAGGACTTTCTCATCAGTGTTCAAGGCTTATGCTAATGGAAGTTAGCTGTGTGTAGCCAGGTGTTGAGTAGATATTGCACTCTAAAGTACATTTTTGATGAGGGAATGAAGAAACGAAGACTAAATGTAAGTCTGTATTTTTGCCTTTTGAGTAATCATGGTGTTCTCCGACAACTTTTAGAAATTCTAACCTTTGAAGTGGTTTGCCTCTGAAATATCTGAATTAATCCATCCAGCAGAGATAAACAGGAAGTACGGGTGGCAGTGGGAGGTTAGATTGAGTGACCTGTTTAAGTTCTGTTTGCAGCTCAGATACTCATTTTTATGCCCATGTAAGAAGTTTACATACAACTTCCTGTACCTTCTATTTCTATACAATGGGGATAATAGTATTTCCTTTATTTAAAAATAGTGATCTATAATCCTTGGACAATGTGGAATTGCAGTTAAAAGTACTGTGTGTGCACATGAACCTGTGATATATCCCTTGTGATAGGACAAATACTCTTCACTGTATTTTGGATGGTCCAGGTCAGTTGGTACTCCTTCACCAAGGTACAGTCTGCAGTCAGGCCTCTCCAGCCCAGGTTCCTTTTGGTCTAAAGGGCAGGAAAGCAATCCAACAGAGGTTAATGTAGTGATGGCCTTTGCAGCTGGACTCCAGCAAAGAAGGGAATGGGGTGGAGAGAAGTGCTGCTAGTCCAAGGGTAGGAAAGACAGGCTCTGTGTTGCAGAAATTAAAGATTTCTATGCTCATTTGCCTCCTGAGAAGTCTATTGTACTTACTTTTCCTCCTTACTCCTTGGGGAAGGAAAAGCCATTTCTAAACTTGAAGGTATCCTGGAAAATATAGAAACCATCCTCTGTAATGAGAGCAAACAAAGCACAGACTGTGCAGACAGAGTGCCTGAATATGAACTAACTTTCCCATATTGAAGACTCACCTATGCCTGACATCATAGCCTTGGATCAACTCTGACTTCAGACTAAGCTAAAATGGGTGGTCTTTGTTCACTTGAAAGGAAGCTTTTTTCCTGGAGACAACTGAGAGACTTTCTCCATATATGTGAATTTTTTCCAGGTGTGTTTCTGTACAGGATGCAGAGAGAAGCTTAATTGATTTGTGTGAAGTCTAGGAGTCATAAACTCTAAAAAGTATTCCAGAAATAATATCATTACCCATTTTTACTGTCAAACCTTGTTTCCCTAGAGACCTAGAGGGCTGACAGCCTCTTTTTAATGTGACATTCAGGTTTTACTCTCTACCCAAGATCTGAAAACAGACTGTATGTTCACTGTAATTATGAGTCAGTCTTTACCGATGGTGACTCAAATATGCAACTCTGGCACCTGTTTCATGTCTGTCTGGGTTTTGGATAGCACTGATGGTGGCACATAGTGCAAAGGTAAACATGAGTGTGTGCCTTCCTAGAAGCTGTTTGCTCAATACGTTGGATGATAAAGAACAAAAACTGCTATAAAAAGGTGCTTACAAAATTGTAGCTGTAACAGTGGGGCTTTGGAGAGTGTGTCTTGTATCACTTGCTTAATAGGGGGAGGGGCCTTAGGACTGGATGTTAGTGACTCTAATACTTCCTTTGGCATCTCTTTTTGCCTGTTTTATGCACATTTGGGGGAAGGAGGAGGGTGAGTTAAGTTAGCTAATTGTATTAACATTAGTGAGGCACCTTGTGGATGAAAAGTGCTATTAAAGTGCTCAATATTATTATCAAGGGAAAAAAATTTACACAAGAGAGGAGACTGTTCTGCATTTTGCCTAGTCATGCAACTACAGACAAGTGAAGGGAGAGGGAAGTCAAGGCACCGCTTTATTCTTGTAAACAAAGAGGTGTCAAGTGTTCAATTTAGGTACATAACAATGTTTTTAATTTACCCTGGCAAATTCACTATTGTACACCTGCAAAGAACTCCCCCAAAGCCAGAATTGGTTGCTCAGCTTCCCATGTATACTGTTGCCTAAAGAAATTAAATTAATTAATTATTCTGTGAAATCTTGGTCAGGAGCCATCCCTGCACAAAATAGATCTGTATAGGTGTCTGTCTTAAGGGTGGTTGCCAATATGCATATTCATATGAAAAATAAGTCCTAGTGTAGGGAAATGCGCCTCAATGAGTATTACATTTGGTCCTGAAAGGTGATAAAAGCCATTTTATACTTCCTCAGGGACAGCTGTGATATATTAGGCCTGGGAAAGGGATTTATTTCCAAAATAAAGGTACAGTTTCTGGAGATGAGGTCTGAAAACAGGTCTTTAAGAGGTCTGTAATGATCGGAAGCAGAGCCAACATGGGCGAAGTGTGAGGTGTGAATTAGAGCAAGCCCCCAGACAAAGGTAAAACTGCAGAGGAGTAAAACTGCAAATGTAAAACTCCTGAGGGCAGGAAGGTGCACAAGGATGAGTTCTGACCATGTGGGTTAAGAGTGGATCTACAGTTTATCAGCTTATGGGTGAAGGGGGCAAGGATGAAGACTTAAGGATTTAATCATGGGATAAATGGTTTTCTTTCTGTCTTCATTGTCATTTCTGCCTTTATAAATCTTTGTAATATGTTACAGATTTGGGGTTTTGTACGTAAATGCTCTTATTTACCTTTACCTTACTATGGCTTATGTTAAAGGCATTTGCAAGTTAAAAGTCTACCATCATGATATACCCTACTTGCATGAGTGGCAGTCTTATAATTAGGACACTAGAATACTGTCACTCTGCCCAACAATTCAGAACTTCTTCAGGATATTTCCAGGATATCTCCAGTGATCCACTTAGGCCTATTTATGTCTCATACTTCAGAAGTCCATGTACAAGTCTTTTCTGGTGGCTGCCATTAATCACGATAGAACAATGCTAAAAGCTCAGAGCTGTGCAAGGGATTTTATGATTGTGGTAGACTTGGGTAGGACCTGTGTTTGTTTGCCAGTTAGCATGAATCACAGTCTACTCCTGATAAGTCCAGTGATAGCTGTTGTGTTTTAGAGACAGAAAAGGGAAATTACAGTGGGTTTGGGTTTCCTGTTTATTTTGTGTGTACACGTTCGCTCGCAGAAAATAAAGTTTCAAGAAGTATTCTTCCATGGAGGTGGGGCACAGTCACAGAGAGACTCTCTTTTGGGAGAGAAAGGTATGATTCTCCTTATCTTAAGAGGTGCTTAGTTTCTTCCTCTGGGAATTGAAGATACTATCTTGCATCTCCTATGTATCACAAAGATTATTGTCGTAACTGGGCAGAAATAACCCCACACAGTACAGGCTGAGGGCCAACCAGCTGGAAAGTAGCTTTGCAAAGAAGGACTTGGGGTTGGTGGACAAGTTGACTATTAGTCAGCAATATGTCCTAGGGAGAAAGAAGGCACGGGCCTCCCTGAATGCATTAGGAAGAGCGTTATCAGGAGGTTGAAGGAGATGATCCTTCCTCTCTCCTCAGCACTGGTGTGATGCATCTGGAGTGCAGGGTCTGGTTCTGGAATCCCCAGCATAAGTGAGACACAGAAATATTCGAGCAAGTCCAGTAAAGAGCCAGTGATATGATTACGGGATTGGAGTACCTGTCACACAAGGAGGGGCTATGAGTGTTGGGCTGAGGAGGGTTGATGGATTTTTATCAATGTGTATAGATAACTGACAAGAGAATATAAATAAGATGGAACCAGGCTTTTCCCAGTGGTGGCCAGTGACAGGACAAGAGGCAGTGGGGACGAACTGAACCACAGGAAGATCCACCTTAAACATAAGAAAAATCTTCTTTACTGTAAGGGTGATAAAACACTAGAGAAGGTTGCCCAGAGAGGCTGTGGAGTCTCTGTCACTGGAGACATTCAAAACCCATTTGAGCATGGTCCTGAGCAACCTGCTGTAGGTGGCCCTGCTTTGAGCCAAGAGTTGGACTAGATGCCTCCAGGAGAGCCTGGAGAAGTGATTAGCTAGAGAAATCATGATGTACCAAGTTGGAGTGTGTGTGGAGTCAATAAACCAGACACTGAAAAATTTAGAAAGACCTTCGGACAGAGGCATTGGTGGTGAGAGGAAAAGCCACAAAGAATTCAGAGTGTTGCTAATTGCATGTGACCATACAGAGGCTGTTGGGTCAGGTTTACCCCTAGTTGGTCAGCCACCATCTGGGATAAACCAAAGCATCTTTGGCTTGCCTGTCTGATTGTGTGGCAAAAGACACTGAAATCAAAGCACGCAACATGGGAGGCTTAAGCTATTCTAAGGCAGGTGTGGGAAAAGAAGACGCCCACCAGGAAGCCTCAGAAGTAAGCTCTGGGGAGGTGAATGGAACTGTGGGAACAAGGACAAGGAGCCAGACAGGCTGAGTAGGACATGTTGCAACAGAAGGAAATTGGCATCCAGCATCTCAGGAGCAGCTCACCTGTTGCATCATCTGTCTGTAGGGGACTGTGTTACAAGGAAGGATATCTTACATCTTTTAAAAGGCTGGATGATGGGTCCATGTTTTTCCACAGTTTTTCTCACTATTAAAAGGCGCAGCTTTGGTTGTTTTTAGGCCTCTGAAACCCATAATGAGTATTACTTACAGGAACTCCTTTTGCCAAAGTTTTGCATTGTTACAGGGACACTTCACCAGAAAATCTGAAGCTTCAAGAAGCAAAAGGATGCAAATATCGTGAAAGAATATGTTACATTTCATATCTAGCCTAAGAAATTAGTTAATAACAAGAGAGCAGTAATAAATGATGTCTTTTGCCTAAACAAGGGACAGAAAGGAAAGAAATCTAACTTTATCTACTTTCTTCAAGAGCACATCCAGAGAGCAAAAGCCCCTTGCTCTTTCTCCCTTCCCTAAATCTAGCTGACAAGCTGTAGAAAATTCCTAATAAATACATTCAGACATTCAGTCCTAAGAGTACATCCTGTATCTTTAGACTTAGTGTTCAATTGGAAAAACTCAGCCTGGGAAGATATTCTAGCTTTCTTATTTCTCCCCACATTTACTTATGTACCCTGTATTTACCTTTAATTTATATTTAAGGCTAGCAACTGAACTGAATTCTTCCATTTCTACCCTTTTCTTCCCCTCTAAATATTGATCAAAGAGCAATTTCATCATTTCCCATAGATCAGCCAGGCTCAGTCACCCCCTGGGCTTGGTCCTGATAACCCATAAGGATTTAAAATGTTCTCTGACTTTCTCAGTAATGTGCTGACCTCAGTCTGAGATGTGTCCTCCTTAAATGTATAGATGTGTGAACTGATGGCCATACTTCATGCACACTCGCATCTGGGATCCACTCACTGAGCTCTTGATAGAAACTGTATCCCGTGGCAATCAGCCACTCCGGTTGAGAAAGGGTGTGGGGTGAAGAACATTCTATTAAAGAGAGACCTCTACAAATAAACGGTTGGTATTTGTGCCACATGGGTGGGCTGCTCCAGTGTTTTAAAAGGCCTTCCAAAACACTGAAGTGTTTCAGAAGCAGTGGTGTCATTTGCCCAGAAGCAGAAGTAAGAGGACAGAAATTTCTTCATGTTGTGGAGACCCCTGTAGCTAATTAAAAAGATCATGGCCTTGACCACAACTTTGCCTTCTGGGCAAAATTTAGGGAATTCAAGGGGACACAAGACAGCTCATTGAGCTGCAGTATGCATACGTAGAAAACTGATATTGAAGTCATCATTTGTTTGAGCTAAAATCTTTTCAACTTACTGAGAGAAATTTAATTCTTCCCATATACACGTCAACAAATAACTTGATCCCACCCATGAATATGCAAACAAATGTATAAGTTACGCCAAGTGTTTATCCTTCTAGCTGCCAAGTAAGAAAGGGAGATTGTTACTCTGAGTCCTATTTTTAAATACTTGGGACGTGCTCCAATACTACAGCTAGAGGGGCTATATAATATCTAAACTCAAGCTGAAAGAACTCCAACAGCAGCTCAAAGGCTCCCTGGAATAGCTGAGTGGTGAGATTCTCCATCTAAATGATGTTAGCAGAACCATGCCTTCTGCTTTAAATGAGTGCACGGAACCTCCTTGAGCTTATTAACTACCTTGCTGATTGCAAACAGGCTGCAAATATCCTAACTGCTGTTCCACAGCTTTGCAGTAGGTGAAACTCAGCCCATTAAAACTCAGCCCAAACCTTGCCCAGTTGTCCCCCTCCTTACTCTATTTTGGGCTGTGGCTAGGTGTGTGGACCAAGCTGTTTCGTTGGACAGAAGCTTGAAGAAAAGGCTTGTTGTTCTGAATGGGAGGTTCATTATGTGACACGCTGTAGGAAGGATGTGTGCTTGGAAGGGCTGATGTGCAGAAATCATTAGTAGGGCGTGTACAGCACAGAGTGGGGAACCCAGCCACAGGAGAAAGGAGCCAGGGAGGGAAGAGCAAGGGAGGATAAGGGTGGAAGGAACAGGAGTGGAGGAACAGAGATTATAACAGTAATTTGGCCTACAGAAGTCACTGCAGGGATGTAAAACACCTGAAGATAAACTCAAAGGCCTCCTTTGCGGTGGATAAGGGAGTGAGGATTGCTCTTAAATGGCTCCAGGATATTTAAACCCATAACTTCTTTAAAATGGTCTCATATGGGTTCTTCCATTGCATTGCAGGGAGTGCCTCAGGTCTAGCCCAAATGGTGTCCTAAAGAGTTTCCTGGTTTAGGTAGGGAGCGGGTGGCATGAACTACCTTTATAACAAACCTGGGTTTCTCTTAGTGTCAAGAAAACCCCAGCTACTCTTTTAGGACAGCCCTTTGCCTTGCTGATAAAATACATGTGTTGGCAATAGCAGCCAGAGCTGAATTTGGCCCACAGTGTTAAAAGGGAGTCTAAATTACAGAAGAGAGATTGTGCAGCAGAGAAAAACAAGAGGGTGTAAGGTAAAGACCAGAAATGTACCTTCCTGTTTGCTCTGACTGCTCCACACCTTTTCTGCCCTACTGCTTAGCTACACCAGTGGTTTAGCTTTTAGTCTCCATGGAACCACTAATTCAAATCCTGGCAGGATTGACTTGGCCCCTCTGTAATTCTGAGGTTGAATGAAACTGTAAAACCAAAGATTTTGTGGTGAAGAGTTTGCTCCAGTATGCTTGACCAAAATTGTCCTAATGCTTTTTTGTACGTGGCATGCTGATCTGATTGGTGCCCTCTCATTGGTTCTTCATTTCTTCTAATATATTAATTACTTTAATTACTTTACTGCCCTAGTATTACTGAATTAATCACATCTTTTGAGGGAAGTAGTGAAGTCTATGTTTACTATCCACATCTTCAGCAAGTGCTAGTTGATGTAGTTCTGTTGCCATTCCTGGAATTATAATGACTTGTGTGAGCTGAAGATCTGTTCATTAAACATAACCATTAAAATTCACAACAGTGCTTTGATTTAAATTTTTAAGGAATATTAGCTGAGACGGATTATTTACTCTTGAATATGAAAGAGGCCTGTGGGCAAATTTTAAAGGATAAATCTGAAATATGTTTTATTATCTGTCAAACTGGAAGCAGGTTGGATGGGGATTTTGTTGCTCTTCTTTAAGGGAAAAAACCCAAACATGAGTGTCAAAATGTGACCCAACCCATGCTTTTTAAAACTCTCTCTTTAACTTTGTAAACTAAAACCAACCTTCTATGTTTTACTTTTTTTTTTTGTAAATAAAATATTGCTAAAAATATTCTCTTGACCTGAAAGCTTTGACTGCCAAGATTCAGGTCTTCAAATGTGTTTTTATAGCCAAGTTACAAACCCATGAAAAATAGATTTATCACCTAGAGCAGAAACTAACTTGAACATCCCTAAGCCAAGATCCACATGATCCTTTATGTTCCAGGTTGAAATATCTGTTGTTCTCTCTTTTCCATCCCAGCTCTCATAAAGGCTGTCTATAAAAGTTAGGTATAGAGACAAAAGCTTTTAAAAAATATGTCATAACTCAGATTGTTAAAAGATAAAGTTGTCTAACCTAAAACTAGCTCAAAGCAACTTATCATTCAGTTCTTTCTCCAGGGGTCTTCCATGCTCTAAATGAAATAATGAAAACTAACTTATGATGTTCCCAGATACCGTGGTAAGTGGAATCCTGAGCAATTGCAGCAGCAGCTTTTAACTTGTTGCTCAGGAGTCTGTTTAGGTGTGTTACTGCAAATAAAATTCCAGCTCTGTGGGACAAAGATTGCACTCTCCACATCTGTGGGACTCCTGGCGAGAACATCTACATCACTCGATATTTTCCTTGAGTGTCCAGTCTAAAACCCCTTGGATTGCAGTGGTTTTCCAGCACATAAAGCTACCTTCACAGTACCTCATATGCCCAGTGTCCCAATCTAGCTCACTTTCAACCTGAATTCAAAAGTGAGCAAAGTCATTAACAAGTAGCTTTGTATATGGACATGCGGCTCACACAGCTCCTGGGGAGGGCCAGCACCCCTGCAACCACTCCCCAGAGCCTGCTGAGGCAAGTCCTTTCAAGTCTGTTGCTGAGGTCCCCGAAGTTGGAAGAGACAGACACTACCAGCAGTAAGCACTGAGTTTTGAACCGAGCTACTGTATTTCTAACAGTAAAAACAAGGAAGGTAAAGTTAATTGATAGGATAGTAGCATTAAGTAACCCTAATCACCTTCCTTTAGACCCCAGGTATAACTGTGAATGCCGGAGAAGGATTATGTCTCAGGCAGATCCAACTTAGTCTGGGTCCCAGGCATACCAGCTATTCACTTGTCTTGGAGCTCTCCTGCAGTTCCCAGCCAGAGCTCCCATTCACCAGTACTTCTGTTTTGGTTGCCTAGAACCACCTGGCACAAAGCGGTCTGTCCTTCCTTTACCACTGCAGTGCTTCCAGTTCCCCACTTCCCCCTCCCTCCTACCAGGACTGTCCTTACTCCAAAGCCCTTTCCTGCCAACACACTCTACTCCCTCCTAATCCCAACCCCCTCCCTCTGACTATGCCCAGCCTTTCACTAATGATGCACTGCCTCATCCTTCTTGGCTCCTCCAGCTCTGCCTGCTGAAATGCTGTTGCCTCATATGTTGTCTCTTCTTGCCTGCTACCTGCTGCTGTCATACCACCACCTGTCAGGCTCAGCCATAAATGCCAAAATCATGGACCTGCTCTTGTGGGAACTGCAGAATTGGCTCAGCTTGCACTTCCTACAAGTGTGCCCAGATGGGATGCTGGGAGAAGAAAAGGGCACATCAGAGGAAAAACTGGATCTGTGGAAGCTCTTTTCAAGAGCCTTGTTTGTAGTTTTGGAGCAGCTTTTCAGAGCGGTAAAAGATGTAAGGATTTCTAATTTTTTTTTACCCATCACAATGGCTGCAGATTATACATTTATATTTTAAGTATTTTTATAGCGACATCTCATCAGCATGAGTTTTGCTAAAAACCTGTGTTTTATCTGTGGTATTATAGTAAAGTCTATAAAATATCACTCATTGAAGGCATTTTGAAATACTTGTGAAACTGGGAAATCAGGAAAGATTGCATTTTTTACAGCTGGATGAAGTTGCTGGCAGTTGGTAGCATAAAAGAGATAATAGAGACAAACTAATTTTTTTTAATGTAAAACTACCCAAGATTTAAGGAAGCAATTCCAGAGTGTCATTAGGGTAGGAATAAGCATGTGTGAGAAACACAACCTACTACAAGTTATTTTTCCCTGTAGATGTGTCCATGTGGCTTTAGCATAGACTGCTTTGGATACAGATCAAATTAAACCACAAAACAAGTCACTTTTAGTACAGAATAAGAGTGTCCATGTGGGCACTTAAACCACAATAACCAAATTCACACCCTGGCAAGTGTCACAATTGCTTCCCCTAAAAATAACGCCTAATTCTTACAGGCTAACTGCAGCTGAAGACAGAGACTTGAAGGACTCCCATGATGGAGAGGTGGTTAGTGTCAGTTGTAGGCTAAAAGAACTCGAAGGGATGGAAGAGGAAATGACTCAGGCTAAGAGAGGAAAATAATCCGATGGCACTGTTTATTAAAGGAGGTGGAGGAAAAATATCCATAACATCATCAGGTCCATGTAACATATTTCCAAGTTATAAAATTTCTGCTATGAATTGCATATCAGTAGATCAGAAGATCCTGTATTTAGAACATCAATAGACAACAGCTGAAATGTTGGGTAGATTATTTCCCCCTCAGCCTCCCCTCCCTTTTCCTCTTCTCCCACCCACTCTTTTCCTTCTCTGTAAACTTTGGTGGTTCAGTTGATAAACTGAAACATGGATCTTCCCTCATCTCTCATTAGAGTATGCAAGAGGAAATATCTGCAAGCAAGATGTTGTGAAACCAGTACTTAGCCATGTGCATCCTTCCTTTATAGTGACTCCTCAGTTGTGGATTCAACCTTCGAGTTATGTATTCTCATTGCCAGTAGAATATCGAATTTGAAAATGAAAGTATAAACAGTTTAATTGATATTTATTCATACCCCAATTTGTTAATGCACAGCAGGGGCGTAACTGCTTGTATTAGCCTGAGACAATAAACCACAAAAAGAAATGCCTTTAAATGAACAAAAAGAGATTATACATTATTTATAGAAATTCCTTCACACAAAGAAATGTCAGAGCCATCAATGTACACTATGCAATGAGCAATTTTTTTCACCTGCTTTTGTGGTTGTGTCTGAAGAAGAGCACTTTTGACAAAGACAGTACATTTATGTTGACAAATTTGTAAAACATAGCAATATCGAACCTGTAGCATAGTTTTTTCTAACTGAAACTAAGTAGGAAGGCTAGGTAGGCAGAGCACATTTATTTGCTGAAGTTTGGACAGAATCTTGAGACTAGTGTTACTCCTTCTAGGCTAGGAAAGGCTAAGAAGAGGCTAGGAAGTAGGATTTAGGTAAAAGGTACAGCGATTTTTATGTAGGAGCCAGCCTCCTACTTAACAGGCAAAAGGGCAAATAGGGAGTAAGCATTTGCAATTATAAACCTAAGCCTAAGCATAAATTCTGTGTCTGGATGTTAGCATGGGCACAAAGAACTTCACACTGGTTTTGGTCAGTATCTCTGCATGGGGTAGGGCGCCCAGCTTCACTGAGCATATGTTTGAAAATTGTTATCCACACATTAGGGTTTGTAACACTGCCTTCTTTCCTCAAGTTTCTGAGCTACTTGTTTGCCACAAAAAAAAAGAATGTTTAATTTATCCAAAGTTTTCCCTGTCTTTCGTGCTTGTTTTTATCACTAGTTTACCAGTGAAGGAGTACGCTTTGAAAAATGATGTTTGAAAAAGACAATAGCATCTCTTAAGGGCTGAGGAGGGAGGCTTGATGTGACTTCATTAAATGCCACACAAAATATTTCAAAAATTTGTGCAAACTAGGTCTTGAAAGGCTGCTATAGAAAAGATACATTCTTACCCTGCCCCCACATTGCCAACACTCTGCTTTGCTAGGTTTAACCTTTGTAGCTCATGCATTCAATGTAGGAGTGGAGTACCTCAGCTCACACCAAAACCTAGAAAATTCAAATAGTCAAATTCCTTCTTCTTTTCATCGAACAGTTTGTTCGAATGAAAATAAGTGCTTGTTATTCTCAACAAAAATATCATATTTCTACAATCTTATCCTCTACTTCTGTTCAAGCTAGATCTTCCCTCACTACTTGCTTCTCTCACAGCACAACTGTTAAGACAAATGCATTTCAGGAGAGTGGCAGCAATTAAAAAAAGTAGGTATTGATTTCATTGCCAAGTGAAGCCTGGATTCTTTCTTTTTTGTTGTGATCATGTACACTGACATACATTTATAGTGTCACTCCAAGGCTTACATCTAAGTAAAATGTGTGTTTCTATAAACATAGAAGGAAGAAATTTCTGTGCATAGGGACACACGATCTGAAATCAAGGGAAGTCAATGGCAAGGCCTGAACTGACTCTACAATGCTTTGTGTTAAGGTCTACTTCAGCTAAAACTGATTCATTCTCCATTTTGCCTTTATTTAATTGCCAGGCAGGAACTACGTTTGTCTTTGTACGGTGTCTTGCATAATAGGTCTTTTGAATAAGATTTTACTGTCTGATTACTCTATATTAATGTACGCAATATAAGTTTATTACTCACCTAGCCAGCCTTTATCTTGTTTCTCCTTGAAACAAAGGAACTGCAAAGCGGAATAAGCTTAAATAAAGTCAACTGAATTAGATTTCTGTAATGAACTCTAATTGTACTATTTGATCACATGTGTATACACAACTTTTCTCACTGTAGTGTTAGATAATACTAATTATTTTTCTGCCTTCAATAAATAAGTATTTTACTAATGAACATTTAAAGGAATGGATAGGCATAAACTACAAAGTTCAGGTGCTAATATAAGTTTATATTTTTGAAAAGTATCATTAATTTTAACCTGAACAAGTTTTCTTCCAAATTTTAGTATATATCGCAGAAAAACATTGAACATCACAGAAAAATTAAATTCCAGGCTGAGTCCTCTCACAAAGCTCAGGAAACTTAGATTTGGACTTTTTCTATGGAACAGCTCTCTGTTAAAAGGAAAGCTTTGATAAAAATGTAAGAGTGATGCAAGGTGGTACTGGTCCATAAGTAACAGGGGCTGAAGAAATATCTGAGAGACATGTGCAAACCAAAGAAGAAAATCAAAAGGCTCCTGAGAGCAAGTCAGAAATTGCTCTTTCATTTAGGACTGTATGGGACAAGCAAGAATTTTCATCTCAAAGAGAGCTATTGAGAAAAATAGCAAGCTAAGCTCATTCCCTGCTGCCTTCTGTCAGTCTGACTACAGGCTCTCAAAAACTGTTTGAAATGGTAGATCTTCTAGCGTTAAGATGATACAGCAAGAATGAAATGGAATGGGAGAAGGCAAAAGGGAATGCAGGAAAGTAATCTTGCATAGCATGTGTTAGTTGTCAAGGAAGGGTGAGTTAAGTGAACTTACTGGATAGAGGTGTGGTTTGATTTATTTCTTTGATCTGAAAGAAAGAGAAAAGATGTGAGAGAAATTATTTTACTGCCTTGATTATTGCCCACCCCCAAAAATATGTTTGTTCTATTTGTCACAACCACAAGCTCTAAATAAACAGCAGTATCCTTACTAATTATGTATGTCAAGGTGCTCTCAGAACCGCCTGGAGGCCAAATATATCCCATGGCATCCTAAATGCTGTATTCCACGGTCACTCCCTCCCCATAATTGTAGGGTGAGGACAGGGGTAAGTCTTCAGGGTCTTATTTTTGGTGAACTGCATCTTCCTTTCCTGGACCTCAAACAGATTTATAAGCTTTACCAGCACTGATGCTCGATAGGAATTTTAGAGGAATTCTTCAAAAGTCAGTAAGTGATATTCCTTGTATATGAAGAATTGTTCTTCACCAAAAGCAGAGCTATGCTTCTGTGTTTGTCTTCTTGATAGAAAATATACCTGTCAGCTCATATGCTTCTACTAATCTATTGCTATCCTTGCCTTTCACATCAACAGGCTTTCACTCTTTCCCTTGTCCCCTCCATGCTATCTGGTGAAGCAGATGGCTCTCCTAAGAGTTGTTTCTTGCACTGGCAGCTGTGACAGCAGGTGAACCCTCCCTGGCAAACATGCTGGGGGAAAGAACCTAAGAAATATATGTCCTACAGAGATGTATTTGCCTCAGCAGCTTTATCCTTTTATACTGCAAAGCTTAAATCAGTCCGTGGCATGAAGAAAGATTTAGTAGCACTAGAAGGTGGCTCCTTTACGGGTGTATAAAACCTCACAGACGAGCTCAGAGCTTGGTGCAGAAATGCCAGCGAGAGCTTTGTTCTCTGCTGTGTGAGGGATCAGACTGGCCACTGTCTGCAAACACAGAGAGTTCAAACCACAGCGGTCGCATTGCTCATGCCTATCAACGGCTTATAGGATTACTGATTGCTGCTAACCCACACACAGGACCTACTGGGAACAGAGAGTGCAAATGAATCATGAACGTCCCTTTAAGGCTGATCTGTGAATGTGTGTAGCCGCTCCCTGTCCACAGACTCACATGAGTGGAGTGCCACGGAAATGGTCGTGCCGTCTTAAATAGATGTGAAAACTTAAAGGAGGCTTTATAGAACCTCAGAATCCTGTGCTGCCAGTGTGCTCAAGAACACTCATCTTTATGTGCCTTCTCAGCTGTTAGGAACAGGGCTTACAAACATTTACACTCTGTCTATGTACATAGCTCATCCCAGTGAAGAGTGAGGTGGTTCCAGTAAGAAAAAGAAAACATCTGAGGCTTTCATTAACTCTTTGGCTATGTCCTCTGTAAAACCATATAGCCTCTGCTCTGTAAACACCAGTTACCATTAGTATCCAACAGGGCTAAGCAAAAAAGAAGCTCACACAGTGAAATCCTCATGAGAAGCACAAATGCTATGTCTGCACAGACAGTTTAGCCTGGCTGTCTGTTCTCCAGATTATTTTAACACTGCTTGCATCTGAGTGGAAGAAAGCTCCAAACTGCATCTAAGTCTGTTCCTTAGGCATGCCTGTGAGGCAGTCTTATCTTCCTGCATCTGAGAGAGAGTAGGCATGTGTCCTCCCCTGTGGTCACAGCCAGGAATCCTCAACTATCAGCAACACTGTTGGTGCTAAGTTCCTGCAGGTCTGGCAGAACCCCACAGGGAAGTGCCCTGCTGCTCCGCACTCCTGGCAAGGTCTCACCTTGGCTTTCCAGCAGAGGCAGGGTACAGCCTGAAGTAGCTTATTTATCAGGTATTGGCTGCTGGATGCCACTGCTCCTGTCCCTGGCACATACTTTTGTCTCCATGACTGGCTGTACCTCCCGGTGGCTGCTGTGCACAGCGGGAGTTGTGTGAGTCAGAAGCACTGGCCTGTCACTGCAGTGAAGATCTTGCCTCTGTGAGGAGCAGGGATGCCTGCCATCTGGACAGACTAAAGACATCTCCAGAAGCATGGCTTGGCCACATCTCGGTCATGCTCAATCTCAAACTGAATGTGAGTGTGAACAATTCAGTTTAAGAATTGACTGGATGACAAACCCAGTGACTCACTTTTCTGCCTTAATCACAACAGTTTTCATCCTTCTACCTGTTCAGGGAAGGTCCACTGACAAGGAGCTGTTCTAGATACAGAAGTTGTCTCTGACACGAATTAAGTGAGATGGCAGCTGTTCACAAGGAGTTATTCAGATGTCCTTGAAAAGTGAGAATGTAAACCAACAATTCAAAGGGCAAATTTGGGTTAGAGATGGACCCTATAGCAGGAGGACAATGTAAGGAATTGTTAGTGCATATTTGTAAAGTTGATTACCCTAGACCAGAGTTGTCAGACTCACAGATCCCGCCGTTCTCCTGCCCATGCAGCGTAACGCGCGTCACGCACTGCACACGTGACTGGCGCTGGCAGGAGTGCAGGAACAAGGAGCTCGGAGCTACCGCTGGGGAGAAACAAGGTGCCAGGAGGATAAAACAAGGGGGAGGGATGGATTCGACCTGTGGGCTATGGGTTTGACACCCCTGCTCTAGACTCTTGAGAAAAACTTTAAGTATTATGTACATCCTTGGTACATCTCCTGCAAAACTAAATTTGCTTATTTATTGCATTTCCTCCAAAATATGTATTTCTATAAATGGCAGTTTTTTCAGGAAAGGCTGATCAAAATCTTACAAGCAAAAAAGGAAGCATTTTTGAAAAATTTCATTTCCGCCACTTATTCTGGTGTTAATGAAGTGTTAACAATATATTATTACAGTTAATTCTGATGTCACTTATAGTAGGGTAATTCCCAAGAGGCTTCATTGACTTCTACATTCTTGCTTTAGCATGTACCAGATTCTGATGAAAAATATTACATAAAAAAAAATCTAGCATCTTAATCTCTGTCTTCTGTTTCTTGTTTATAATCACAGCGTTTCTGACGGAGATAGCAAAACACAGTTTAATGGATGTGTGTAACGCTACAGTTTGCAATACCTTTCCAGTGGCTTTTTTTCCCTTCTCTCTTCTTAATGTGAAATTACATAATATTTTGAAAGTCACATTTTTTCCACATATCACCTGGTTATGAAGACCTCTTTAGACAATAAGTATTTCAGTGAAGCTGTTTTTAGAATTACTGTCCCAAACAATATGGCAGTTTAAAAAAGATAGTACAGAACTTTCTTCTGTAGGCATTGAGAAAGGAGGAAGACTATCTAGTCTCTTCTTCTTATCAACTGCAATTCTCTCCTTATTTTGCTTAACACACTCTCTGGTGGTTTGTCTTGTCTCATCTTAAATGATTCATACAGTAAGACTTGAGTATCAGATAAAAGAGCAGTAATTTCCTGGGATGAATATTTGGAAATATGCATTTCCACATTTAACGGCAATTAGTGAGAATAAATGAGAGTAATCTATAAACTAATCAATTAATCATATGCTTCTTGATTTACTTAGGAAGCAGTTCCTTGAAGCTTAGTTATTTTCTCATTGCTACTTGTGTAATTACGGAGCAACTCCTCAAAGTAACTGGAGTGACCCCAGAGTAAAACTGACTTACATGAGAGCTGAACCAAGAGTAATGGAGCTACCTCTCCAAGAAAAGCAAGCTGCAGTCAGACCTTAGCTAAAATATTTCTGCCCGTTCGCCAAGCAGCAGCAAATTTTGATGCCTTGTAGGTCAGGTTTCCTTTCTAAGAGCAGGATACAGAGGTGCTGACTTGGGTATTTCCTTAGGGTAATGTGTCTATTTAAAGAACATCCAGACGCTTGCTGATTATCATTGGGGTGGTTATAAACAGCACACAATCAATTCCCCTTTGCAAAAATACCACAGCCTTGTCCCAAGAAACAGATGTTTTGGTATCCTTTCTTTTCAGAGTGCTCACAAAAGTGAGAGGCAGCTTTTTAGACACATCCAGCACCCTTTTCTTTCCTCCTTCTCTGCCTTTCAGTGGGGGAAACTTTTGCCCAAGGCCCTGACCCCGTGGTGTGGAAAGTGGCTGGATCATGAAGCCTGGCTTTTATATCTATGCTCTGTTACACAAAGGATGCTCAGAAAGGTCTAAATGCTTGGACAGAAAAGAGAGCTTCAACCCACGGGGTATCCTTAACAATTTTGTGTGCGTGGTTACTGCTTGGGATTTTTAATTTCTCTGTGAAGAATTTTATCATGGGTGTGATAAATCATGTGCAAACCATTAAATTCTTTCACCATAGCCGTATATTTTCAAAAACAATAGTGCTCTGTATGAAAGCACTTAAAAATAGTGCAAAAAAGCTTATCCAATGCCTTTCTACTCTGGAGTATGTCAGCAACTCTTTGTCAGTTTGCAGTGCATGTCAGTGATTTACTTGTGAAATTCCTAGAGAGCAGGGGCAAGCTGCGTGAAAGTCTTGATGTGTCAAATTCAATGACGTGTAATAAAAAATGTAACAGCTGATAATGCAAACATATTGAGGAGGTCGTGAAGAATATAGTTTCAGTCTGAAAAGCTGTTGAGAGTTGTGACATAAGGACAAGCCAACAGTAATCATTGTTGCAAAGATCAAATTCTATTTTAATGTCGTCAGAGAGGGACTTACCAGGGTGCTGGAAAGAGAGGAAGAAGCTGATGTTTATTGACACTAAATGAGGGACAGGGGCTGCTACCTGGCTGCACAGCCCCACTTCAGATAAAAGCTGAATCTGATCCTAGGACAAAGCTCTGGTCTTAGCCTCATGCAGGAGTCTGGTAACGCTGAGTCTCCTTAGGGCCTCAAATCACTAACCAATGTAAATCAGCATTGCTGTATTGCTTAGCATTGATGCAGGACATGAGCTGGTTCCAATAATTTTAACCTAGCCTGCAGACTTACACCAGCTGAAAACCTGGCTCCAAGCAGACTGTGAGGGAATTTCCTTGACTTTTCTCCCCCTTCCCTTTAGAAATAAATTACTGCTGCATGTTTTCCATTTTCCTATAAGCTTTCTATCCAATGATCCAAACATTCCAAAACAAACATGTACATTTCCTTCCTTGGTACTCTATGTCAGGATCCATTTAACTGCCTCAGCAAGAACAAGTGATCCTAAAAATCCTGCTGTTGTGATTAAACAGAAGTTTCTTTTACTTTTGGAACCATCTGTCAGTGTACGTGTTACACCTCAGCAATAATTCCTGCTGTATTCACATTCTTGCAGTCCTTCTAGGTGCATTTCCCAGGGCTGTACACTGCTCTTGGACTTACTAACCACCATCAGATGCATTTTGCTATAACTTGTTCTAATTCAAGTCTGCGGTAATTGCAGCCATTCCCGAATAAATTGACTATGTAAGCTGATAAATGTACAGTGGAATCTGCTGAAATGAAATAGGGTGAAAACTGAATTACAGAGCAGCAAAGTAGGACCTGTGATCTCAAGTACAGTGGCCTTTTCTTAAAATGAAATTCTAGCATTGGAGTATGAGTATGTGTGAGGAAGCAGGTAATCAAACTGCTGCTGCTGCAGATACGTATTACTTCTTCCTGTGTTTCTTTATTTATTATTGCTCGTATCATAGTAACAACCAAAGACCTAAACTGAGATCAAAGAATTGTTTTGTAGGTTGCTGTAAAATACATGTATTAACATACATAATTTTTTTGGCTATACAGGATAAAGATGACTAATATGATTTGGGCTGGCCATACCCAGCAGCAGCAACCACGGCCCTGCCTTTCCCCATGCCTTGGCAGCAATGGGAATGAACTGTTCAGCTCACCAGAGGTTTTGCCTCAGTTACACACCTTTATCTCTGACCAGAGAAGTGCAAAGGCCCTCTCTTCCTCTGACCACTGTTATCGTTTGAGCTGTAAAACTCAGTTTCAACTATAGCTTTGCAAAGCCCAGAACCAGCTGCAGCAAGGGATACTGGTATCACTGCACACAAATTATGTTCCTGTGTGCTGATGGACAGTCTGGCAACAGGGGTTGTCCCAGACCATTTACCATCTAACTTAGTGCATTATGTAACCCAGAGGTGTTACATTTGGTGCATTCAAGCTCAGTGTTCAGTTTACGGAATAATCTCCTCAGAGACCACGTGTTTTAAGTGCCACTTGATTATGAACGTGGGTGCATGCTTGCCCCTCTCCCTGTGCAAAATCCCACCATTTTAATTTAGTGGCCTTGTAAATGCACCCTGCCCACACAGATTTTAATAATGATATGTATGAATGCAGAAGTCACAGGGCACAGAGGGTCCAGTACTGCATCATTTTAGCCAACAGTGAATGAAAATCATGACAGGTCATGAATGTACTGCAGAAAGATATGTGTACTTCTTCATAAAAGGGCCAGCACCACATATTCCATGGGAAAGGCAATGTAAGATAAGGCCAGTGTGCTCCTTGCCATCTGCGTTCAGGGCATCCTGGCAAGAGTTAACGCAGCCCTGTGCTGACCAAGATTCAGCTCACAAAGAGCTGCATCCAGATGATGGCCCTGATCAGGAAACAGGGATTTGCCAACTAGAACTGTCTATATGAAACTGGTGATTTCAATTTAAACTTCTTGCTTGCCTTTGTCTGGCCAGGATCTTGGCTCCAAACCTACAAGGCAGTTACCTGGACTGCTAGCCCGGATGCCTCAGCTTTTCAGGCTCCGAACAATTCTGCTGTCTGAGAGGTCTGTTGATCACTGAGATCAGGGGCTTCCAGCCATCCCTAAATCTACAAGTTGGCAAGCGTCTCCAGTGGCCAAGTCTCTCACTCTGGTTCACATCCCCAAAATAGCTGACTCCCAAGCACAGCGGTTTGTGAGGAGGGCTGCCCCGGAATTCTGCTTCCAGTTTCCCAGGGGAGCTGGGGAAATACATCCTGTTCAAGAAAAATGTGAATTGCTACTACTGCTGGAACGCTTTTTACTTCTTTGAAAAATGTTAGGTCTTCATGCATTGTCCTGAGCTGCATCAACATACTTGGCTTTCAGGTCTAAGCAAAATATGCAAAAGACTGTTGTGGTGGAAAAAGGGACGTAGTTTCCAATGTCCTGACAACATTTTCTTTTTTTTTTTTTCCCTGAAGTAAAAGGTCTGCAGTAAAGGAGTAGCTATCTTAGAAAGAAAATATTTAATTCTTTTTATGCACCATTTTAATATTTTTCCATGTGTTTCTGATCATCCCAGGGAGATGTATATTTTTACCAGACTCCAGAGAAATAAAACTCTTGGCGAGCTGGAATTCAGCTAGATCTCAAAGACTCTAATAATACCAAGGGATATGTGTGGAGGCTAGTGATGCTGAAGGGTAGGCAATGCTAATGTGCAAACCCAGGCACAAGCAAGTGGCAGAACTGCCGTTCACTGAGAGCAGGATTGAACTCTAGGTCATGCCAAAAGGCAAAGTTAACTCAGTATTTTACTTCAATGTTGCTCCCAGCCTGGCTCAGCTGCACATACAGATACTTCTCACACAGGAACAGGGTGCTTTTAAACAGGATGGACTTAGCTGGAACCCAAAGTTTTGCTCAAGGCCTCTCAGCTTTGCACTGAGAGCAGAAGCTCTGCTAAGGCACTAGATATTCTCCACAGTCCTCCCCAGGCAAAGAAAGACAGACACAAAATTCACAAAGACAGCATTAGGGAGCAGCTGACACCAGCACAATGTGAAAACCATGGGATGTAGCAAAGTATGCCACCATGCAGCACTGCCATGATTTCTCCCACCAGCTACAGTTCAGGAGCAATTAATGGAGTCGGTCACTCTGCTGTGCCTGACCCACCTGACTCATGAGGACGGGAAGAGGAAAACACACAAGAGAGATGCGGGAGCTGCTTCAGACAAGTGGGTCATGCCGGGGCTGTCACTCTCTTGAGGAGCAGATGTCTCAGGAGTAACGTTTTACTGCAACCAACCCAACCACTCTGCAAGTGTGTGGTTTGGAGCCTCTCACCATTGATGTTCCACACTGTCTTGGGTAGGAGAGCGCTACTGAAGTCCTTCTTCCTAGTGTTTTTTCTTGGCATCCTAAAGACATGGGTGCAGTGGGACAGTGTATTTCCACTGTGTCTAATGCTCTCTTTTTCTCCCCACGAGGAAGCTTTCAGACCCTTGAAAGACCTGTCAGATTGCAGTGTTGCATGCTCAGTTAGTTTTGGGTGCAGAGCTGTGGGTGCCAATAATAGAAATGAAGCATCTAATTGCTTGCTTTAGAGAGGCAATTTGGACATCCCACTGATTTTTTCAAACATTTCTGAGCCTAATCGGAATGAAACATATTAACATCAGTGGGCTTTGGATGAATTCCTATATACACAAAACTTGAAAAATTATGCTTTAAAAGGAATACTGAAGTTAAATTGGGAAATTTTAACAATTCTCTTTGTATTTTAATTTAGTAGCTGTATGCTGACAATATAATTAGAGAGATGCTATGTTAATTAATGCCAGATGGTATTAGGGGGATGGCAAAAGTATCCAGTTTTCTAAAGAATAGTTGAACTGTTCCGCTCTCCCCACCCCACTTTTAGCAGAGGAACTATATTGAAAAAGTCAGAGAGAGCTGAATTAATGCAAAAGTCAAACCATTTACAAGTACGAGTAATGTGGTGCATCTTAGCACATTGCTTTCAAGCCAAATCTTACGTCATTGCAGAAAAACACATTAACCATTTTTTCTTAGCACCTACATAGTGAAAAGGAGGAAGGTTTGCAGGACCTTGCACTTCTTGTTTTTAAAGTGGATAGTGGACAACCTAGCTGCCACTGAAGCCAAAGGAGCAGAACCCAGACTTGTGCTTTATGAAGCTGAGAATTGGAAAGGTAATTTTTGATCTAGGGTTTGTGGATTTCTTGGGGTCCATCAATTACCTTGAAAAGGGCTTTCAGTGGCAAGGCAGAACATGTCCACATTCAGTGTTAGTCCATATATACTGTGTGAGTTTATATTAAACTTCAATCTATACATGTAAAATTACTAGGAGATCCATACCACTACAGGACACAATAAGGCACAATAATTAACATCCTATGAGAACTATAGCCTTTATTTTAATGTAAACTCACATATTTAAAATTGCATATATAGATACATTTATCTACAGATGTGAATATCTATGTATTTAAGTTCACTATATACTGTCCTATCTATGTCTTGTAGTAGAGTTAGTGAGTAAAAAGTCTCAGGGAATATAATTGTATCCTGCTGTGTCAGCAGACAAAAATTTGTAAGGGTATTTGTACTGCTTCAGATAGGACATAAAAAGAAAAATCTTCTATAGGTGGTCTTAACAGTAAGGCAGCATAATGAAGGTGGCTGGAGAAGAAGATGAAAAAGTAAAAACTGAAGGCCAGTACATCCCAAATGACAGGAATGTTTCAAATGCTGCTCCCGGGTGACACACAGAATCTTACACCAGAGCAAAGTAATGTGCCTGCATGAAAAAAAATCACACAGCCCATATAAACCTGTGCAGCAGGTCAAATGTCCTCAAAAACTTTGTCCTGTAAATGCACTTCACATGCACAGGCTGATCAGGTAGTGTCTGCCTTTGCAAAGTGCTATAATGGGAGCTTAAAAGCATGAAACCATCATTAATGCCAGTATTTTGGCCTCTGGCTAAACCAGCTGAAGTATGACCATGCATTATAGAATCATAGAATCATTAAGGTTGGAAAAGACCCCTAAGATCATCAGGCCAAATCATCAACACAACACCCCTATGCCTACTAAACCATGTCCTGAAGCACCCCGTCTACGTGTTTTATGAACACCTCCAAGGATGATGACTCCACCACTTCCCTCGGCAGCCTGTTCCAATGCTTCACTACTCTTTTGGTAAAGAAATTTTTCCTAATATCCAAACTAAACCTCCCCTGGTGCAACTTGAGGTCATTAATGCATCGCCAGGACCGAATCTATATTGGTGGTTGTCTGACATCGTATGCATCACTGCTGGCTGCACTGGGCAGGGACTCTTGACCTATCCATGTATGGCAAAAAAATTCTCAATTATATTCCTAATTCACAGCAGGCAAACTCAAAGTTTCACAAACCCACTTATCTTCCTGTAGCAATTGTACATTGACTTTGCATCTGCTTTGCATAGAGTTCAATGCCAGGAAAAGCCACAGGAAAATTAACTCGTCTCAGCTTGCCTGACACTCTCTGTTAAAAGAGAAATCTTACTATTTATCTTGAGGCTGAAGCTGTATTTTACATTCCCCCTCCCCACCTCGCAACTGCTGACTGGTGGTGAAAGCTCATATATTCTCAAAGTTAAAATGTCATTGACTTTATTGTATAATGTTTAGGATTGGTCAAATCTGAGTAGTGTAAATAGGTGGCTGATGGGATTATGCTTGGTCTAGTGCTTGATATCATAAGGGGAGCATCTTGTCATTGTAAGGAGCTGTGACTGGTGATTTGCTCTCAAAGATCCATATCCACTGGGGATCCAGAAGACTCAGACTGGAATATCTTAATGCAAATGTGAAGAAGCCTTCGAATTGATGAATGTGCTTTAACTTAACAAAAGTATTTAGCTCTGGCACCCTGAAGTGTTGTGGGATTTGAGGACGTGCGTCTTCTTTGCCTCTGTTCAGAATTCTCTGTGCAAATCGCACTGAAGAGACAATCACTAAAATGAAGTTGGTAACTCCCAGAACAGCACTTCTGCAGAATCTAAGAGGTTTTGCACGGCTTGTGTTGACTTTTCACCAGCTTTCCCTAGCAGTCCAGTGTATGGGTTGGCGTTTAATATTTTTGATCAGCTCATTTATTTCAGCTTATTTTCAAACCACTTCACACATAAATCTGAGAAGATATTTCTAAATGAAAGCAAACAGCAATTTCATAATAAGACGTTTATAAACATATTTGTGCACAGCAAAAAAAGAGAATCAACTTCACAGTGTGCTTTTTCCAGAATCCCAACAATTCAGTTTTCCTTCCCAACTGTATACAAAGTGATTGTTTGCACATTTCACTGAGATCGTATGGAGATACTGTGATTCAAGCTGTCATCGGGACCTGAAGTTTTCACAGAGAAGGTTCTAGCAAAGGCAGCTGCTCTCCGGATACTCTTCTGATCCCAGCTGGATTTAAAGATGAACAGCTTCTCCACATATAAAGCCCCGCAGATGAGAACAAACCATCCAAGCTGTCGGTGGAACACCAGCATTATGTGCAGAACTGGGCAAGTTTTCCTGTTACGTAGGCGTTTTCCCACTGCATTTGGAAGAACCACAACAGCAAACAGTTTTCCTGGAGGGGCAAAATAGGAAAGTTAGATCTGGCTATCCTAAAATTGCTGATCAGGCGTTTACCTCAGTTACCGAACATCTGCATTCAAATCCTTTCTTTGCCTCTTTCACGCCACAGATGGGAATGTGGGTTTCCCACATCCCAAGCTTGTGGTTTTACCATCAGGATACTTGTTCTTTGAAAGCAGTTCTTTCTTTTTGGTTTTCACACCTGTTCATGTGAGGTAGCCTACTTAATAAGCATACTGAATCACTCAGCTTCAACTGTAATTTGCAAAATGATTTCATGTAACACCATCACATGTATTTTTGTGAGTCTTTTTTATTGAGGCTCTTTGGAAACAATCTAATAAGAACATTTAACACAAAAATGACCAGGTTACTAACACCTAAATCACTGGGAGAGGAGAAATAAGGATTATAAAGAGTTTCACAATTTAATTTTCTCTGCAATTTATGACAATATATACCCTCCCACTGTATATGAGTATCCTTACAGAAGCTCCCATGGGAGTACACGGGACTTTTGTCACTGATTTCTGTGACAGAAAAGACTCATTTCAAGAATATAAGAAAAGCTTGTCTGATCCTCTGCGGTCTCTGCCTGAAGAGACACAATTTTTCACAGAACAGCTCAAGGATGTATTTGTTTTCTACTCCAGTCTGAACACCTTAACATCAGGGAGTAGTGCTGAACACCAGCACAGGGGCTTTGGCTTATTTACATGAATTAATCACAGGAACATGCTTTCTAAATTAGATGGCATAGTCCCAGAGGGGTAATGCCTCCGATTTTTAGCTGGGTATGGCCCCAAATCTGAGCCCCTTAGATGCACACTGAGAATGAAAGAAGCTTGAAGCTGTCACATGCAGTTGCAGAGAACAAAGCTCCAGCCTCTTAATTTAAAACTCTTGAACACCAGATGTGTAGACATGGCATATTTATTTTTGACCTTCCAATTTAAAGAGGGAAAGCAAAACTGGCCAAATTAATCCCTTGTGTGAGCCAGTCGACATCGCTGGAGTTACCCTCAATAAGCTTTGTGAGGAATAACGTTTACTACCTTTACCCAAGACCTGGCAACATGTTTTCAAAGAAATCTTACTGCTTGGGTTGTAACACAAGCATATAAATGACATTACAATATTTTAATCAACACATTACCTTTTGATTAGAGGGAATAGTGGTTTTGGGCTTTTAATAAGAAAAAAAGTCTCCACTAAGCGATTGTTAACCTGCTTCCCAAAAAATCCCCTGTGTTTATCACCTTTTATACAGAGAATCTCAGTAGCTAATAATAAATCCTTGCATTTTATTTTGAAAGATAACCAACTTTACCAGTGGCACCCAAGTTTTAGAGCAATCCCACAAGGCTTCTGCTGACATTTTTGTGACTGGCTACAGATAAAAATGCTTTTTATAGAATCATAAAATTGGAAGGGACCATGAAGGTCATCTAGTCCACCCACCCTGAAGTAAGAAAGAACACCTTCAACACAATCAGGTTGCTTAGAGCTCCATCCAACCTGACCTTGAATTCTTTCAGGGATAGGGCAAATACCACCTCTCTGGGCAACCTGTTCCATAATTTTACCACACTCAGCATATTCTTCCTAATATCCGGTCTAAACTTCTCCTCTTTTAGTTTAAAACCATTACCCCTTGTTCTATTGCTACAGGCCCTGCTAAAAGGTTTTCCCCCATCTTTCTTATAAGCCCCCTTTAAGTATTGAAAAGCCTCCTTGGAGTCTTCTTCAAGCTGAACAACCCCAACTCTCTCAGTCTCTCTTCCTAGTGCAGGTGTTCCAGGCCATTGATCATTTTGGTGGCCCTCATCTGGACCCACTCCAACAGGTCTATGTATTGTGTTGAGGGCTCCAGAGCTGGACACACTTTTCCAGGTGAGGACCAGAGCACAGTAGAGGGGCAGACTCACCTTCCTCGACCTGCTGGCCACGCTTCTTTGATGCAGCTGAGGATACAGTTGGCCTTTTGGCTGGGTTGGATGGGACTTGGAGCAACCTGATCTAGTGCAGGCTGTCCCTGCTCACTGCAGGGGAAGTTGGACTAGATGACCTTCATGGTCTCTTCCAGCCCAAACCATTGTATGATTCTATGCAATAATTAACTTGCTTCCAAAAAAACCCTGTATTTACTAACTTTTATACAGAGCATCCTGGTAGCTAATGATAAATCACAGAATCATATAATGGTTTGTGTTGGAAGGGAAGATCATCCAGTTCCAACCACCCTGCCATGGAAAGGGACACCTCCCACCACACCAGGCTGCTTGGACTCATCCAACCTGGCCTTGAACACTTCCAGGGAGGGGGCATCCACAGCTTCCCTGGGCAACCTGTGCCAGTGTCTCACCGCCCTCATTGTGAAGAATTTCTCCCTAATGTCTAATCTAAAACTTCCTCCTTCCAATTTAAAGCCATTCCTCCCTGTCCCATCACTACTTGCCCTTGTAAAAAGTCCCTCCCCAGCTTTCCTGTAGCCCCTTCAAGTACTGGGAGGCTGCTATAAGGTCTCCTAGGAGCCTTCTCTTGTCCAGGCTGAACAACCTCAACTTTCACAGCCTATCCTCACAGCAGAGGTGCTCCAGCCCTCTGATCGTCTTCGTAGCCCTCCCCTGGACCCGTTCCAACAGTTCCCTATCCTTCCTATGTTGGGGATTCCAGCACTAGACACAGCACTCCAGGTGGGACCTCAGGAAAGCGAAGGAGAGGGGGAGAATCACCTGCCTCAACCTGTTGGTCACGTCTCTTCTGATGCAGCCCAGGATATGGGGTGATTGTTTTAAACTAAAAGAGAAGTTTAGACTAAATATTAGGACAAAATTTCTTCTTTTATAACTAATCTAAACTCCTCCTCTTCTAGTTTAAAACCATCACTCCCCGCCCGCCCCCTCAAGCTCTCAGCTATGAGGGGAGGGGGAAACGGCGAGGAAACGCTAGAATTGTTACCGATTTCCCTTCCCAGACAACAAAACTCCACCTCCCAACCCACGGTGCCCGCGGTGGGGCGGCTCCTCCCTCCTCCTCCTCCTTCCCCCCCCCACTCCCGCGGCGCTGCGAGAGGAGGAGGAGGAGGAGGCGGAGGAGGGAGGGGCCGGTGGTGCTGAGCGCCGAGTGCATCGATCGCGCCCGCCCGTCCGCCCACCCATCGAGGCTCTCGGCGCTCGTCTCCCGCGGCAGCCCCAGCCTCTGCCGTTCCCCCGCCATTTCACACCGGGACGGGAAGGGACGCGGAGCGACCGCCGCGGCGGGGCGGGCTTAAAGGGGACGCACGGGGGTGCTCCCGCCGGCCCGCCAGGCAGGTAACGGACCCGAATCGCGCCGAACCGAGACGAGCCGCCTGCCTTTGCTTTCTTCTCCCCCCCCCCCGCCGCCCCAGCCTCTTCCTTCCTTTTCCATTCGAGGTGCGGCTTCCCCGTAGCCGCGCATCCCCGTCCTCCTCCCGGCGTGGGGCGAGAACAGCCCAGGCGGGGGCTGCATCTTTTCCCACCCGCTTCCCATTCTCCTGCCCCTCCGCCGTCTTTTCCCTGCGGGAGGGGGCGGTGGGGACAGGTGGGCAACGCCCTCCGGGATCCCGGCGGCTCATGCGGAGTGGAACCCCTTCCCCTTTTCCCTTTCGTGTTTGTTTGTTTGTTTATTTATTTATTTGGAGCCCCCTTCCCAACTCATTTCTCACTTTTATTTATTGAGTTATTTATTTGGATCCCCTTCCCCACCTCCTCTTTCCCTTTATTTATTTATTTATTTGTTTATTTGGCGGGTTATGCCGAGTGGAACCCCCTCCACCCCGCATTTTTCCCTTTTCCTCACTTATTTATTTATTTGGTTATTTATTTTCTCTCCTCCTTTTCGTCCTTCTCCTAAATCCTTACCCGGGAGCCCGACGCCCGGCGGCTTATGCCGAGTTAAATCCCCTGTTTTCCCTTTCCCTCGTTTATTTATTCATTTTTTTTGCCTTCTTCTCCTAAGTCCTTTACACCCCCCCACCCCCCTCCACACTGTCCTGCGGGAAGCCGAGGCGCTCGGGCTGGAAAGTTTGGGCGTCCCCAGCCGGGATGGGAACTGGGGCGGGGCGGGCAACGGCACCCCGAGTCCCGGGGGAGGGACCTGGGAGTGGGGGGAGATGCGGCAGCTCCAAGCTGGAATCGCCTGAGAAGGGAGGTGGAATCCGGCAGCTCCGCGCCGGGATCGCTTCGGAGGGGAGGGGGTGGATGCGATGGTTCCGCGCTGTGATCGCCGGTGGAGGGAAGGGTGGGAGGAGGATCTTGCAGCTCCACGCTGGGATCGCCCGGGAAGATGGGGGGGTGGGGTGGCTGGAATCGCCTGGGAGTTGGGGGAGGATCCGGCAGCTCCAAGCTGGGAGCGTCTGGGGAGGAGGGGGAAGGTGAATCCAGCAGCTCCGCGCTGGCATCGCCTGGGGAGGAGGGGGGAGATCCGCGGGTTCCACGCTGGGATCGCCTGGGGAGAAGGAGGAGATCCCGGCGGCTCCGCGCTGGGATCGCCTGGAAGGAGGAGATCGGGCGGCTCCGTGCTAGGATCGCCCGGGACGGGAAGGTGGTGGTGGTGGGGATTCGGCGGCTCCGCTTTGGGACCTCCCGGGAAAAACAAAACAAACATAATCGTGGCGGTGGAGCCGTCAGGTCAGGCTGTGCCTGTCCCGTCGCTGCCGTTTGCTCCAAGGAGGCAAGTTCCCGGGTTTCTGCTCTGGGGGGACCTCGGTTTGGCCCAGCTTTCGTAAAAATCCGGGAGGTCTCCCAGAGTCATCGAGGCTTTGGGAGAAAGTGGCGGAGAACAAAATCTGTGCCCCACAAGAAATACTCTTTGACCTTTTTCAGAATTTAGTGTACCCTTGCATTTTTATTTCTTTGTAATGCATTTCAGCTTAATGCCCGCATCACGTTGCCCACGTCTAATTTTGTTTGAGAAATAGCATTCCCTTGTAGCTTTTTACCTTGTCTTCCAGGGTGGGAGTTGCTTTCCAGTAATAGTAAAGAAACGTGATACTAAAAATGCACCGACAGCATCCTCGTTAGTTGGAGCCTGTCTCTTTCTGCTTAATGTTGGTTTCTTTGTCACCAGGTCTGCTAAAAAATGACAGAATATAAACTTGTTGTCGTTGGAGCTGGTGGTGTAGGCAAGAGTGCCTTGACAATACAGCTAATTCAGAATCACTTTGTGGATGAGTATGACCCTACAATAGAGGTAAACAATTTTCATCTTATTCCTTTTGTGGAGAGAGATTATCAGTAATAATGGTGGTCATTTACTTTTGAACAGTTACCGCGAAAGCATAGAACAAGGCATTATGTTAAAAAGGGCTCAGAGATAATGGTTAGCATGGACCAGCATTGGAGGCTGAAACCCTGTGCTTTTTGATCTCGTTGTGGAACAACTGCAGTAAAAAACACTTGATCAATTGAAGCATGGTGTTAATGCCATGTTTTGTTGGACGGTTTGGATGCATGTTTTTATGATCTTGGTGACAAAGTATTTGCCAAACTCACTGGAAGATGCTTAGCAAAACTCATGGCTTTGCATGCAGCCTCTTAAATGTGGCCTTCCTTTTTGACATCAAGAAGGAAAATTTATAGTTCTGAAATGTATGCGTCAAGCTTTCTCAGCTTGTATCATCAGGATCTGTTTCACACAGTGAGAAATGTGTTCTGGAATGTTATAGTGAACGAAGCAAACATTTGGAACCTGATTTATTATTTTTTTTTAAACAGACCAGTGTGTGTTTCTGTATCTAGAAAAATGTTACAACATAGCTGCTGTAGTGGATTCTTTGAAATACATGGCACAGTTACTCAAAATCGGAAATCCCAATTAAGCTTTAAAAGTTGAGATATTTTTAAGGTTTTAATGAGCAGACGAGTTCTGCCTTTAAATATAAGAAAAATACTACTGTTGTCTGAATTATCCTGTGGATCATTGGATTTAATCACCTCAGACCATATAAAAAGAGAAATGACACTATAGTTTACCACAGATTTTTATGTTCCCAGCACTGAAGCTCTGTAACTTGTGACTTCATTTATATGTTTACACAAATGAGGCACTTCTGAGCTCACTTGAAGGAATTACAAGGGTTTAAAGCTAGGCTTAAAATGGTGACTTGGAAAATAGCTGTTGTCATTTTTAGATAGGCATAAGCAAAAGGAGCCAGTGTTCGGATATGGCTGGAAGCTGTCTTCAGCGGAGTACAGGCCCAAGTTCGAAACAGAATGTGTTGGCTTGAGTTTGAGTTTACCTTAACGTGCCTGTGTGTTTTCTTGTCTCTTCTGTATGGCCATGAAACCTCATGTATGCTTGTAGAAGACTTTGTGAATAGACCTATGGAGAGAGTGAGAGTGTTTGACATGCACTAGGAGAGCAAGTCTTTCAGTTACTAGGATGTGACATTTTAAAAGAAAAACAACCCCAAAACACACTTGAAAAGCAGAAAACACACAAAATTCATTGAGAAAATGATCAAGAAGATAGGATTTTACTTTTTCCTGCAGAAGAAAATTTGGGGATTGTTGGTCTTTGTACTGCTTGTTTGTAATCAGTCTCTTGAGTTAAAGATGTGTTTATGCATTACAAAAAGTACTGTGAAGGTTAGAAGTTGTCATGTAAAGCTAGAACTGCGTAAACAATTTAGGAACTCAAATATTTTAATACCAGTATTCCTGAACCACCTGAGGGATTTTGCTAATCAACAAGCCAAGTGTTGTGAGGAATAACATGGTGTTTTATTGTAAAATGCTAAAATGAAAATCTAGTTGCTTATAGAAAGAACCTAAAACCCCAGAGCTGTGGCTTCTGTTCGGTGGTGTGCAGGATGATCACTGTGGTGTGGTCCAGAATCAATACGTTCTTCTGAAAGAAACCTTTAACCTAATGGTGAAACCCAGCATCCACAACTTGTTGCATGCAACAGTATTAATCTTCTGTAAATCCTAGGAGTTCTTGTCTGTATACCAGTTACTATTTTTGTCTTTTGAATTATGAGACCTTGAGGATGGAGATGGTTCTTCCCACTTGTGGTAGAACACCTTGTGTGCACTCACAAGTGCTGTCATCATGTACGTAAGCTTGTAGGGAACAAATAATTCTGTTATAAGAGTGGTCTATGATTTGGAATGGCAAACAGGTTCCAGAGAATGGGATTGTAAGTGGGTTTAAATGCTTCAGTCCTTTCCTGGATAGAGTCCCATTAAGTTGAGAAGGGTTGCTAGATTGTGTTTCCTTCAGACACAGTTGTGGTGGTAGTGGCTGATCAAAGAACAATGGCTGTAGAGTGTTTTTTATGCATTACAAGGAAATAAGGCTAAAATTGCTTTGACTGGTAAATAATAACAGTTAAGATGGTTCAGTAGTGTTGTTACTATTATTTCTCACTACTGTTTCTTTCATTGCCATATGGTGGTTGCCAAAATACTCATCTTTTTTCTTGTAGACAAGTAATCATGCTAAATATTTTGGGGTAGACAGAGAAGAGTACAATGTTTATTATCTGTTGTGGATTCCATAATTTCACAGTTATTGAATACTTTTAAATCTTTCCTGTGATTACCAAAATGAAACTGCACTTGTAAAATTCTCGTGTTGTGAAGACATGCAGTTGGAGAGGAAAAACATACTGGTTACTTAATCATAGATACATTTACAATTAACATTGTTACTGTTTTCAGTGGAATAGACTAAATTGTTCAACAGGTAATTTGTTTGGAAAATGCCAGGTTTCATGGCCTACTTGAGTATTTTTGTTTTCTTATATCCAAGTGTAGCAGATAATGGGAGGCAGAGGAGGAATTAAAATTAGTGCATGTTTGGGTGGCTACTCTTCTTCAAATATATGTGCTCTATATGTGTTTCACAATTTCATACCTTATTTGAAGTAGATGTCCAAGTACAGATTTATAGACAAGCAATTCTAAGTGGGTTTTTGTAACTGTAAGTGAACCCTTGTAAATCTGGCCGAAATCACAGAACAGTTGGACTGGTGCCCTCTTCTGGCCGAGCTTTGTTAAATCTTTATTTGCAAGATCTTGTGTGATAACATTATTTTAAATTTTCTTTTTTCAGCTTCAGCATGTTTTAGTGCTAAATATATGTCATCTTTTAAATGCCCTAGAGAAAGAGCAACCCTGCAAGTTGTCTGTCAGAGGTTTTCCATTTGGATTAGCGAAATCACTCAGCTGATTTAGGAATACTGATATTTAAGTCTGTGTTCTTAAATAACCTGTGAAACTTCCACCAATATTTAGTAATAGCTTAGTCTTAGTAGCTGTGATATTTAAATATTAAATCACTGATATAATTGATTTTTACAAAATAATAATTTCTCACTTAGTTGGGATTTATTAGGCAGTGCATTGGTTTTTTTTAGGTAAAACCCATAAGTAGCATATAGCTGAGGTTTCCTATCATGAACAGGTAGAATTATTACTCCTTTGGCATAATTCACGCTGATTTTTATGGCTTGTGAAAGGCCAAAAAAAGCAGGTTAAATGATTAATGCTATTAAAACTTTCTGATATAATTTGCTGGTAAGCATACTGGGGAAAAGTAGCAAATTCATATTTGGAGTTGGGTATTACTTTGAAATTAGCTTCTAGTTCGCCTTTTGTTTTTACTTATTAGCTTTATACTGGATGTTTCTTCATTGCATTCATTACAAAAGATCTTACAGTGTGCAAGTAAAGCTGCTGGATTTTTATAAATGATGAAATTTTTAGATTGGTATGTTGAGGTTTTTCGTTGTTGACAGGGAGTCTGGCCATTTGCATCTTGCAGTTGCATTATGAAGCAGAAGTAGCAATTTAACTTTTTGTTACATCCTACATTCTGTTTTGCAGGTAACAATAAATGAATTTTGTCTTTGGTGTGTTTACACTGGTACTCATCCTGGTGGAGGTGGGGGGTCCCAGTAGCCTGAGTGTTCAATGTGGTACTTCAGTTTTCTTTCCTAGAGTGACAAATGTGATTTCAGGTTTGATGTTTTGCAGGGGTAGGGAAAAAAAGCTAAAAAAGCAAAGTGTTTATTAGTTTAGTAGCTTGGAAGGAAATCATAAGCTTGAAACTTCTCTCCCATGTCTTCCTTTTCTTTCTGTCTCAAATCCCCTTTTGTAGTTAATGACAAAATCTTCTCTCCAGAAGTGGGCAAACCAGCTATATCATCTCAAAGCATTCCTCCTTGTACCTTTGCTGTGCTTCATGCTGGTGCATCTTTGCTGCTACTGCTAACACAGTATGCATGCTAAAGCCAGTGGTTCTTAAAAGTGATTTTTTTCTATTAAAAATTATTTTCTTTGATGAAAATTACTTAAAGCTTTTGTTTAGAGCTCAGTTGAGGGGAATTTCTTTTCCTTTGAAGTGCTAAGATGTGAAAGAATATAGGCTTTGTAAGAACTGTTTTTCATATTCTTAAAACTAGCAGTTGAATTACAAGAAGAGAAAATAAAAGCTTTGTAAATATGCCTAATATAATGCTAGAAGTTCTACTAGTACTTCACTGTGAACTGTGATAAAAAGGTATCATAGGACACGGGGGATCTGCTTCTGAACTTAAGCAAATTGGAATAAATATGCATCCTTTGGGAGTTTTTTGGTGTTTTTTTTCTTTAAGCAATGAACTGGAATATTAGCCTTATTTTATTGCACGTTGGAGCTTGTGTATTTGTATCCATATTTAAACACAGCTTATGTATTTCTAAAGTAAGTTACCTACTTCTTACTTGAACACTGACTTTGCGCTTCTGTGAAATAAATATTTCCAAAATAATATTGGAAGAAAACTTTTATCTTTAAGGTAAACAGTCAATATTGTTTTACTTGATACTGTTAAAAGTCATCTGGGCTCAAGATAAATGTGAGATTACAGACTTTATTTGAAGATACTGATTCTATGCATTTATTTCCTGCATGTTTGTTAGCATTACCAGCGAGAAAGAAGCCTTCTGTAAAAGTACGCATAGATAGAAAGTGCACAGGAGTAGATGTTTTGTGCCTTAAAATGGAGACGAAGGAAGGTCATTTTGAATTCATCCTGAAGTTGGCTAGAATTGCAACTTTAATTCTTTAATTCCCTTCCCAGTCACTTAGGTCCATCTCTTTATAGCGTTAAAAGGAATAATAGCAGTGTTGTGTTAATCTCCAGCTAAAGGATCTGAAAGGTAATATCAAGATTTTGTGTTTATACCTTTTCTTTGTTACAGGTACTGTTGTTTACTGATTGTAATTCATGGCACTGTTCAATGACCTGTTTTTAAAGCTTGTTGACGTGGTTTTATTTTAAGTATATAGATGCTTACAGAAAATAGTGTATTGGGAAAGTAATGCTTATATTCTTATCACCAAAACGATATACTCCTAGAAGCATAGCATCAAAAAGAGCTGTATTTGCAGGCATTAATATGCAGTTGCTTGGGACTTTGTAAAGATTTTAGCCACTTGACTCAGCGACCTGAAAACTTTTGAATTGATAGCCTTGAAATAATCTGTTCCAATATCTCTGTGAACCAGCCTGTTAGGACTTTTATATGACTCTGTCAGTTTGTCATGGCTAAAAGACTTGAACTTCAAATATATCAACTCAACTTTGATACTGTATAATGGTATTCATTGTTAAGTTATACAGGCATACAAAACACATTTCCTGTCCCAGACATTTGCAGGCTTTTTATACTTCATCTCATTTTCAGTGGCATAGATTTTTGGAGTTGTCTTACTTGTGAACTCTTTCTGGTTTATTGTTTTATACGTTGTTGCGGCACAATGCTTTCGTAAACATCCATAGAATGGAGGTAAAATTTTACTTTAAAAAAAGAAAATTGGTAAATCGAATAAACTTAAGCAAAGTGAAACCTTTTAAAATCAGGATTGTAAGTTTCTTCAATTATTCTGTTAACAGAGAAAAATGGGAGATGCTTTTGATCTTGATCCAGTTAGTACTTTTTGTCCTTTTGTGCAAAATAAGAACACTGTCCTTTTTTTTTTTTTTTTTTGTCCTTTCCCATGTACTATTACACAGTGATGGTTCAGAATACAGCTAAGAAAATGCCCTTTCAGTGCTTTTTTACACTTCTGGATTATACACATAAAAATACGAGACACTATTTCCTTACTATCGTTTGCCCATCTGTAAAGTTGGATTTTAACTCTGTTTTCAGTCATGCTGAATTAGTAGTAAGCAACCTGAGTACTCAGTTATAGGTGTTCAAAATCCTACTTGTTTGTGTTTAACCAAGGGTTTGTGTTTTTTTTCTTAGGATTCATACAGGAAGCAAGTAGTAATCGATGGAGAAACCTGTCTCTTGGATATTCTTGATACAGCAGGTCAAGAAGAATACAGTGCAATGAGGGACCAATATATGAGAACAGGGGAAGGCTTCCTATGTGTATTTGCTATAAACAATACAAAGTCTTTTGAAGATATTCACCATTATAGGTGTGTATACTGACATATAATCGACTAATACTTGTATTAGGTGAATAGGTTGCTTGCTCTTACACTAGAGAATAGAATGATCTCTTCTGAAATAGCATCTAAGGGGAAATTTGAATTTTGGCAATATTGCAGCTTATTTGTGCATTTGCGGGTCTGTAATTTGTGTAGTCTAAAAATTTGCTGCCTCGTATGCAATTTAGGCAGACAAAATATCTGGAAGCTCTTCGCTTAGAAGCTAATGTGACTTAGTATTTCTGCCTACTAATTGTGAAGAGTTATCTAAGGGTAGAATCTGCCCATTCCATAAATAAAATTGTGTATTAAGATGGAAAAAAAATTGTACAGGCAATGTCAATTCTTCACTTCTGTTCTGGGCATGGAGGGGAAATAACTGTGGCGTGTTACTAGAAGACTAACATGTGAGCCCTGATTCCTAAGTACAGGAGATACACACAGGCTCCGAGCTCCAGAATGACTGCTAAAAACCAACTTGTTAGTTTCTTTATGTTCTCTGGTTTTGGTGGCTTTTTTTAATAATTAGTTGAAATTTCAATTTGTGCTTTTTTTGTCAGCTACTCTGATACAGAAGTAGAAGCAGTCTCTGGTGATTACCATAGCAGATAATTTATAACTTAGCAGTTTACTGTTATAGTGAATTCTCCTTGGGTATTCTGTTAGAACGCAATGCAGATCCCACCAAAGATCATGGAGCTTAGCAGCATCAGTTTAAGATTAGTCCCAAACACATAATATTAAGCTATTCATAGTTAAAAATTTCTAATGCTGTCACATCTGGCCGTATGGTGGAGGGGTGTTTTGCTATCAGTATTACTCACAAACCCCACATGGTCATAAGCTGAAGTTGCATAATTCTGTTACAAATAGAAGGTACAGTTCCTCATTTAAGGTGGGATACCATGACAGTTCAAGGTAATCAAACTGAGCCAGTGCCACTGCCCTGATCACGTTTCATTTTCTCCTGTGTGCCAGCAAGTCAGCTCATTTGATTGTGTTGTATGCTGATGTGAGTAGCTAAACAGGTAGATGTCTACCTACAGAAATAGTTAACTGCTGGCTTATCTCCCTCGAGCAGCTGTGGGAGCAGGGGAGTACTGTTGCAAATAAGAGGGGCAAAACTGCTGCACACTAACCCAGGGAGAGATCAATATTGAAAATGTGGACACTTTCTTTACTCTTTTATGTTTATATGAGGGCTGGCTAGCTCAATTTAAATTTCATTATATATATAAATTATTCTAATTGAATATATTGTACTGGTGACTTAAAAAAGGAAACAAAATAATGAAACAGTTACGAGTTAGCACAGGAAGGATTACAAATCAAAAAACATATCTATTGCTCTGGAAAAAAAAAACTACTCTTCATTATCGACGAGATTGTTACAAATGGGTTTCTGCTGGTTGTAGAGGAAGAAGGGGAGAAGGTAAGGTAGACCTTGATGTAAGGGGAAGAAGGAACATAGAGGTTTTTATGTGGAAATTTTGTGTTTAAAGAGAGTTGCAGTGTTGCATAATAAGGCCTTCACAGTTCATTTCAAAGAATATTGGGAGTTGAATGCTGGCATTTCTACTGTGCATTCATATACCTGAAGATGCCCTTGCAGGCTGAAGCTGAAAGCTGATAAATAAGTAACAGTGCCTACATTTAGGAATGTATTGCTAGATTATTTCAGAAGGCAAAAATAATTAAATTATTGTTATTTGAGATTATTGACAAGTACTTCTAACTAGTATTTAAAGATGCTTTCTAACTTATGTTTTAAAGGGCTGTCTTTGGAAATGTCTCTTTTTTAGAGAACCAGACCAGCAGTCTTCAAAGTTTAAAAATTCTTCCTCTAAATGCAGAGTTTGTAATGCAGTATTTAATTAAAAAAAAGAAACAAAAAAACCCATGAAACACACACACTGCCAAAACCAAAATTATGACAACAGCCATAGCTCTTTTGATAGCAAATGGATCAAGTATTGAGTGCTGAGTATGAGACATAAGTAGTGAGATTTATGCTAGCACTTCTTAGGCTTGTTCTAGCGTTCAGCTGTTAAACCTGATGGTGTCGTGATTGGTCCATTTATTTTTTGGTGGCTTCTAGTAGTGTATGTTCATCATAAAGAATGATGTTGGAATATGTTAATACTTTGTTTTAAAATCTGTCCTATAAATGAATAATATTAATTCATACATAACTATTAATAACAGTCTCTTTTTTTTTAGGGAACAAATAAAGAGAGTTAAAGACTCTGAAGATGTTCCAATGGTGCTAGTAGGAAACAAATGTGATTTGCCTTCCAGAACAGTAGATACAAAACAAGCTCAGGATTTAGCAAGAAGTTATGGAATTCCTTTCATTGAAACATCAGCAAAGACAAGACAGGTAAAGCTCAAAACTTAGCAAAACTTAGCAAATACAGAGCTCTCACCTGAATTATCACAATATTAATTATTGTAGGCATTGACAATTATGTGGTCATATCTATAGATACATTTCTCCACAGCAGAAATTCTTGTGGTGTCTCTTCTTTCTGTCAACTCACTGACAAATGGTAATTGTTTATTAATGAGTGATTTGCTTCAGTTGCGCAAACTCTAAGAATGAGACCTGGCTTGCTATTACTCTCCACTGCTAGATGGTTGCAGCATTCTTAACATTGTCATAGGTTTTAGTAGAATAAAAAGCACTTATGGAGAGGTGAAATGCTTTTTTTCCTCAGGAAGGGGATTAAGCAGACAAACAGCTAATTAGTTTACTCTGTTTTAAGTCTTTTCATTAATAACAAAAGGAATTCTTCTTTGAGGCATTGAATCAGTATTAGTGGGATGCTTGAGATACCTTTTTATAGCTAAGCAATTGACCATAAGTCTTTTTTGAAGTTACTGGATTTACTGCTTGGGTAAACTGATACTCTTCTAAGGTTTCAGAGCACACTGTTGGTTTATTGTACTCCACTGGTATAGGTGGAAGGGTCCTTTCAGCTGCTTCTCTCAGGGTTTGCTAGGACATATATTTGCTAGGCACGCATAGTGGGACATATATGTATTCAGGAGAAGATAAGCTATACAAATACAGATGAAACTGGTTCTGTACTTCTGGAAGAAAATATTATTTTTTAAAAATGCTGATTTGTGGTTTTTCTTTTAAGAATAAAGACTTAACTATGGGTACAAACTAGATCAGGCCTGAGTGGCTGAAGAACTCATACTGTCTGCACGATCAGAAGTGTTACATGTAAGTTACGTATTGGGAATTTGGTGTAGCAGGAGGTGGCAAATAAGAGCAGAATACTGCAATTCAAGTAACTGCTCAGTGTAACTGATAAATAGAATCAGCTGCATCACTTGGCAGAATTTCCTCAGACAGGAGGCATGTTATTTTTGGATATAAGAAATGAATATTTGATTATTGCAAATTTGCTACACCTGAGTTTCTAACATGTTGAAACCTGGAGTAATTGTAAAAACTCACAGAGGAAGCAAAGGAAAGGTAACTTTTGGAAATAGAGAGTCTCTGTTAGGTAGGTTTTAAAAAAGCAGAACTATACAACATTAATGGCTGAGAATAAATTAGGCCACAAGAGTATTCTGAAGGATGTGGCGAGTAAGTGGACTGAGTAATTACAGTGTTCTTGTTTCGAAGAGACTCTGAAATTACGCTTGAGGTTTGAAAAAATAAAAGTTCTGTACTAACATCTAGATTAGACTTTGTTCAGCATGTTTTATAGAGCATCAGGCTTCTTTGAGGAAATACTTTTTTCGCATAGCCACTTTTAATGAAATTATGTTGAAATGATGGTGGATTTTCAAAGATTTCCTCTCGCCACCCACCTGCTTACTCCTACAAGCAGCCTCACCATGCCTAGCCAATACAAAATTGCATGCTCAAAAACCAGCACCCCTGTTCAATTTTTTACTCTTTTTTTTTTTTGCACAAAGTAGTATCTGCTGTTTTATCTTTCAGACTCTTTAAGAGGCCTGCTGGAGGTTATACTTGTTTCAGAGGACAATAGATCAGTCATACATGATCTGTCATTCTATAATTTCACTGCTTTTATCTGTGACTTCGTAGTTCTGGAGGTGCCAGCTGAAATGTTACAGAGGGATGTGACTGTTGGCTTTTGTTTCTCAAAGCTGAGTTTTACACCCTCTACAGATAAGGAGTCCCAGAGGTGTCATGTGGATTTTAAAATAAAGGTATCCAGTCCACTCTTGAGAATGTTGGCTTCTGAAAGTTGGAACCATTAGGTGTAGTTGCGGGTTCTTTCACAGTGCTGTTTGTAACATGTTGTGTTACAAAACGGCTTCACAAGATGCTGTGTTAATAAAATATTTTTGAGAAGACAGAAGGGATTTGGAAGGAAGAATCTGATCTTTAATCACAGCAAGATCATCTAAATATTCATGCATGTGTTTGTGTGTATATATGTGTACACATATGCGTTGACATAGTATGATTTTTCAGTCAGTGACATATAAAAAAATATGCATATATGTACAGACGCCTTCTTCCAATTAGTTCTCAAAATTATTTGAAGACCCTGATTACGAACTGCACGTAGCCCATGGGCTACATTTTTTATTGGGCAGAATTGAGTCCTTGACTATATAAATAAAAATGTTGTCCTCTCTGGTTAAATGGAGAACTTCCAAGTATAAACACGTGTAGCTGGTGATCTGGTAGCTTCTGGAGTCTGTAATAAATCTGGCATGAGTACTTAGAAGTAGGAATTTACTTTTTCTTTCTTGTGCGTACCTCCCACTGCACTGAAATGTCAGCATTAATGCTGTATTGAAAGGGCCCTCCCCATCTTCCTGGTTCTACCCTTCCCTGTGCCCCACTTCTGCTGGAGTTCAGAGAGAATCAGAAAGGCTTCTGGGGAAGGAAACAGGGGAGATAGACAGAAATGGAAAAGAGTTGTCTGTGTAGTTTGTTCTGATTGCCGAGACACTTTTTATTAAATGGTGATATTGTCTGTTCGTGCAGAATGATCTCTTGCTTCCAACTAAGTATGCTTTTAAGATTTTCAAAAATTCATAGACAAGGTCAAAAATAGGAAAGAGAAAAACACTGAAATGAAGTGCAGAAATAATTTTTTTTGAAAAGTTTTAGTGTATTTTATTTTATTTGGTTCTGACTGGCAAAAAAGATGTAAACTTTTACTTACTGCAAAAAGGTTGTGTTTTAAGCCATATTCCTGTATGAATTATCATACAAATAAATTGAGTTCAGCAGTGAAACATTTGCCTAGTGGACCCTGCAACTTGGGTATAAGGCTATAGATCATTAATTTTCTTAATTAGACAACTGACTGTAATGAATATAATGTAATTTATGAAAAATAGTGATAGTCCTATTTCTAAATTTAAATGTCTCAATACTGGTGGTTTCGTAAGACATATTGCATCACTTACACTTGTCCTTTCACAACCCTTATGCAGAAGGGTATGAAATTTCTTAGGGTTATTTTGATAGCTGGTTTTGCTTTTCTTTGTTTGACAAACTTTAAATTCAAATACTTCCATGTGAGTGTGTAGCTCCCAGTGTTATCCGTACTATCAATGAGATGAGAGGCAAACTTGATCTAATACCCACCAAGTCTGGATCGTGTATTCTTTACTGGGCTTCCATTTGACTGCCAGTTACACAAGGAGAAGCTGTAAGGCTGCACTCCAAACGTGGTTTGACTGTAGGACATTTTTCCTTGGAATATTTCAACTGTCCTGCTAGTATTGAATTCGAAGCAAAAGCAGGTATGTAGATGTTATTGTAAGCATAATAAAGGATTCTCCAAAGTGTTAGGTCTCTTTGAGGATGTATACTTAAGTGCACTTTTGAAGTGTTGAATGTAGAAGTTGACCTTGATCACAAGAAGTTGACCTTGCTGCTACTAAAATAAGCATTATAGTTACTTCACCTGTCCAACATACAATAGGTTAGGCCTCAAATTTGTGATGAAACTCAGCTGAGAACCTGTGCCTGGTCTGATGAAGTAATCTCTGAATATTGCAGTGATTACTTCATTCCCACAGCTCAGTTAAGATTCATGAATAACTGATAACTGAGTTTGCTTGAACCAACTTGCCATTTTTTTTAAGGGATTTGTCCTATCAGTTCAATGATATTGTATGTATTTCATTCCAAGCCATTTTTAATGTAGTTCATGTGTACAGTTTGCACTTTAAAACTTTGCTTTCAATGATAACTTTGTTCTATCTCACAATATGGGTTGAGTTTTTTTCATGTTACTTGTTTGTTGTAAGGTAAATTTTTTTTTTAAAGTTCAGTCCTTCCCAAGAGTAAGGCCCCAAGGAAAAAAAAAAAGTTTTCATAATGTTGAAAATGTTGAAACAAGTTCTGGCATCCAACTTTTATGCCAAGCGACTCCTGGATGCTCAGGAAAGATGTTTGTTATCTGTCTTTACATTAGGTAAAATAGGTGCAACAAAAAAAAAATACGTTTGCACAGTGGTGCAACTCAGGTAGGATAAACAGCTGTAATTCTGGCACTTCTTAACTTTGGAGTGATTAACTTTTCAACTTTAATTATGAATTTGTGCAATATTTAATATGAATTTACGATATATGTTTGGTATTTAACCATCGTAAGATAATGTAATCAGTGTAACATCCTTTCCTTCCCCATACTCATAGAGTTTCTGCATCTGGCTGAGTTGTATTAACGGTTTCCAAACAGTCCTTTGAAGTATGTCTTAGAGACAGCAAAAATTTAGCCTTAACGTGTAAGCTAAGTGTTACACAAGCTAGATGGTATTTGTGAGTTTGTATATTCTCCAGTATTGGCTAAGGTTTTACCACTACTAACTTTTATGTTGGGAGTGCTTTTATGCAAGTGATTAGTGATATTTTTGCTCATGTCCTTATGAATAACTTCGATTTATTTGTGTAGCAGTTGGTTTTAGGAGACCAACTCTGATAAAGTGCATAAAGGTGGACACAACAGTTTTGAGATGTCAAAGCTAATTTTCATTAGTTTCCTTTAAGCACTGTTTACAGAAGCAGAAGGTAAAAATTCCCATTTGTACTTTGGTATGTATTTGAAATAGTATTTCTTTAGACATAGTCATATTTTTAAATTAATGTTTGCCTGTTTTCTAGGAATCAAAAGCATCTTGAAAACATTGCCTCAAGGTCATGGGTTCTTTGGCTGTTAAAGTAAATAGCAGTTTAGATTTTGAAGTTCTTAATACCTGCCAAGCGATGTTTTTGCTTCCAGTTCTGACAGCTAACAGAACTGGTTAAGCATACTTTGGATATATGGTCTATGCTCATTTAAGGAAAAAATACTAAAGAAACTTAAATTGGTATTGAAATGACTTCTTAAGCTTATAAGACTGGCACATGGCTCTTCAAAATTTCACCTTGTGCTAATGAAATTAGCAAATGTATGTCAGTACAGATTTTCTTTCAGAATAATTTCTTTCAACAAGATTCATAAGACTATTCTTGGTGGTGGCAGTGGTAGTAATTTCTTTTCTCACTCTGTGTCTCTGCCTCTCTCTGCATTGCCAAAGCAAATTCCAGCTCGTATTGGTGATGGGAAAGTTGAATGATTAGATTACAATTCTGGAGTCATGTGTAAGATCCATAATCAAATTTTGTATTTCTACTGCAAAACAGTAGATTTGCAAAAATGGTGATTCTTGTACAGCGTGTGCTTTGGCACATAGTAGCTGGTCAATTTACTGTTTCTTTTTCAGGAATAAACTTATATTCCTTCCAGGAAAACATGAAAGTATGAGCTTTACTTGATTTTTTTTTTTTTTAATAGCTTTCTTTAAATTTCGCAGACTCTCAGACCTGGAATGTAAGATGCTCATCAATACTTCATTACATCCTAACAGGGCACACTTATATGTAAACAGAGAAATACAATCAAGAAATAAATCAAGTTAATTTAATCTTTGGATTCAAGTGGCTGTAGTTTAGAAGAATTAAATAAGCAGCAGTGTGTTAAGAGTGAGCCTTCAGTGTATGACCTATGGCACAATTCATGCAAAATGACCCCATAGCTGTGGCAGTAAATGTTGGCTATTTTTGTTATTAGGTGCACAATATACAGATGGGTTGGGCAGTAATTCATGGAAAATAAAAGCCCAGATTGTGTGTTTGGGTAGTAATAAAGTTTTGGAGCTTAATTAGATGTCCTGTTTTCCATGATCATGAGTCTGTTCTGGTTTTATTTTGAAATATTGAGTTTGTATTGAATTAACAACCCTGTTGATGTGACTGAGGAGACAAATAATGAGATTGACAGTAAAGCAGAGGAGAGATTTGTTCTTCCCTTTAAAAGCTGCAGCTAAACATTTTGCATCTTGTTATAACAAGAACATCCTCTTGAACCAAGCTCTTAAACAAAATAATGAACTTGTTGCTTTTTCTGCATGGAAGAAAAACTTCTATAATTACAATAAGTAATTTCTTTTCAAAGTTACTCTGAAACAGAATATACTTAAGGTGCTTCTTAAAAGCACTTTGCCGTGATATCCCTTTTCCTAAATTTAAGAGCATTGTGCTTTACTCTGTAAAGTACCTTTAAAATTTAGTGTTCTTAGAAGTTCGCTCTTTCTTTTTAACCTCTTAGGATATTACCTGGTTAGACTTCTTCTATACTTTGTTAGTGTGTTCCACAGTAAGAGAATATACCCTGTCTATAAAGAATGGAACGTAAATAAGCTTACTTGATTTTTGCCTGCCCAAACAGTAACAGGTTCTCACTTTGACTAAGAAGTGAAAACAGGTGGTTAACTGTGTGTGTTTGTAAGTATCCCCCAGTTATCAATCTAAAAAAGTTTTGTGCCTCCCAAGTACACCCATGCCCACAAAAATGTGTGAAAAATAGCAGTAACACAAACGGTGTTTTCAGCATAGTTTGCAATGGAAGAAAATAATTCTTAGTCTTTTTTTTTGTCCAAATGCACAGAAAAAAAGGAGGGCTTGATGCATAGATATTCACATGAATTGGTAAGCAATAAATTATTTGTGTGTCTTTTTGCTTCCATTAAAAAGTATTTATCAGGCAGCAAATGTGCAAGCCCAGCATTTTAAGTACGTGAATGGAGATCCATATACTTCTCTCAAGTAAAGCTCATAATTTCAGTGTTTTTGTGGTTCCCCGCCCCACCATGGGTGTCCCAATATGTCACGATTGTAAATGAAGAAGTTTTTAAGGAATTGTGTTTTACAATGCAGAGAGTGGAGGATGCTTTTTATACATTGGTGCGAGAGATTCGACAGTACAGAGTGAAAAAAATCAGCAAAGAAGAAAAGACTCCAGGGTGTGTGAAAATTAAAAAATGCCTTGTAATGTAACAGGGTAAGTTTTGTAATCTATTAGCATAAGTTTGACAAATCACTTGCCAAATGAAAATGATTGACAGTGTCTTGCAAATCAGACATTTTATGGTTAATTGATGACATAATTTATTATATAAACCCAATCAGATCAGTGTAGGAGTCCTGAATAACACTGAAGTACTATGGATTTTCTTTGTTTCATGGGGTTTCGGTAAATAGATTAATCAATGTCTTCTCTGCATCTCCATCTGTGAAACGGACACTTAGTTTTGTGAGCGAATAAGTTAAGAGGTAAAAGTTTTGTTACAGATATATTGCAGATACTATTGAAGTGAGTATTTATTGGACCTTGAGGTTGATGAACTGAGGGGAGAGGATGGTAATATTTGTAGTCCTTATCAGATGCAGAAACAGGAGATCCCTAATCCAGCAAAGCAGTATCTGGCTAGCAGCTGGCATACAGGATTTCCTCATTGTCAAGCCCTTCCTTATGCCATTTTACTCTTGTTTTGCCCCATTATAAAAAATTCACTCTTATAATTTCCAGAAATACATTAGTTTTTTATGTCAACTATAATGTCGTGGCTGATACAGAATTGGACAAAATGGTAGATTTTAAGTTTTCTGAGGGCATTTACAAAGAGGGGAGAGAAGCAACGGTGATGTAGAACTGGACAGAAAAAAAAACCCCACAACAACCCCTGGCCCTCAAAAAAAAACAAAACAGCAACAGCAACAAAAAAACATACAAATTATCACAAATCAGGCTTTTCTCAGTAACACTTTTGTAAGAAAAAAATAAAGGGAAGTAAAACCTATGAAATGGAAGAAGTGCTAGGTATAAATCACTTCCAGTACTCTTTGAACAAATCATCAGAATGGCTCCTTACATATATTACTGTCCCATGAATTCTTTCCCTCTTGCTGCACCACTGCAGAGAGTGGGTTGTTACTTCCTAATGTATTTATCCAACAGGGGATGATTGGGAATTTCCCATTGTGTAAAAAACAAAAACAAACTTTGCTTTTCAAGGGTTTTTTTTTTTACACTTCAGAGCATCTTGCAGAGAGGTAGTGGAATTTGACTGGTATCTTAAATGGACTGTCACAACTGTAGGACTAAGGACGTTCTATCCCTCTTTCTGGGAGAGGGAGAAGAAATTCTGTTTCATACCAGTATTTACTAGATCTGCTCAGGCTTATTCTCAGCTTTTAAGTGATGAGTGACTGCTCTGAGATAATTCCTTAGATGTTCCCTTAGAAAAAGATGCACTTTGATACTGTTCATATCAAAGGTTTCCTTTGCCAGGGAACTGGAAACTTCAGCTGGGATGCTCCTCAGTCTTGCATCCAAATGTCAATAAAATTAATGCAACCAAAATATGTTGGTTTATTCTTTCCTAGTTATCAACAACCCACCCTCACCCCCACGCCCAGCTAATGGCAGCTTAGTAAGATGACTTTTGATTAGAGCAATACGAATTCAATAGCTTAAGCCTCCTTCCTGTAGCTTTTTGAAAACTTACTTTACTGTTTCTTGCAGTCTTGCTAACATAGCCATACCTCAAAGAAGAATTCGGTTTTTGTATACTAGGAACTTAAAGATCCTGAATTCTGTGTGCTTTTCCTCTCTGTGGACTTCCTTGGGAGAAGAACAGAATGATGGGAATTGAGGCTTTCATTATTTTTTTTCAGTGGAAGCATCTTTTTGGATTTTAAGATTTTTTGATAGCAAACACATGGTTTCTTTCTACCAGCTTCCTACTTCATTTCTGCCTGTGTCCAAGAGAGGTATAGTTTGGTTTTGGTGTTGGTATTTTTTTTTCCTCCACATGGGGGAAATCTTTTTTTTTTCAACAATGGATATTGTTGGTTGGTTGCTTTTGGTGGTTTTAGTTTGGTTTTCCCCATTCCACCCCTATTTAGAAAATAGTCTTGGATGGAAGAGTCTAACTTCAAGAGTATCTGCTCTGGGAAGGAAATGTTTATCTTTACACTCAAGTGATAGTATTGATAGTCATTTCAGCAACTTTGTGTTTAGGAGGTTAAGCTGGAAAAAGCACATTGCAAAATTATCGTGATACATTTGCAGTTCAGTAGTGATTGTAATGGAGTAAGAAATCTGGCATTTAAAACATTCTGGCTTTCCATTCAGTGAGAAGGTACAGAGTATCTGTTTGATATATAGTAGGTAGGCTAAGGAGAGCAGCAGCTAATGATGTGAGTCTTTCAGCTGGGATTTGAGATTTCAAAAATATTCATTGTTGCAGTTTGCTATGATAGATAGTATTTCTTTTCCTTTTTTGTCTGTGGATAATCAAATTTGATGGTTCAGAGTGTTTTTCTACCTCCTGGAATATTCAGTTTATTTTCTGACTGCTTATGGAATGCCCTCTTAGTTATATTAATCTTGTACAAGGTAAGTGAAAACTTTGACTACCCAGATTACCATTAATTGCTGATGATCAACTGCTGATGATCAAGAGGTTAATTCCTTTGCCTCTTACACAGTAAAGCAGAAGGTACATAACAGCTTTTGCTCAGTTTATCATTTCCAACTTGCGAGAAGAAATTTCTAAAACGCAGTGTGAAATCATCAAAAGATCTTTCTTGAAAGTATTAAAAGTTTTTACAGAAAAAGAAAATGTAATGAAAAGTTTATCTAAGGCATAAATTGGACATGTAGTTAGGCGATTCAGATTGAGCAGGGTTAATATTACAATGTTTGAATTAATAAAGTTAATTTCTAAAATTTTGATTAAAACTGTAATTTCATGATTTTTCCGTAGTACTGAGATGCACAAATAATTTCACCTCACGACTGATATGTGTCTGTGCATGTATGTATGATATTTATAAAAAATATTAAATGTATACTTAAAAAGACTTTTTTTTTTACAATATAAAACTTTAGTTAAGGGTCTGCTTGGGCCTGAAATCCTTTGGAAATCCCAATTCCTTATGAATTTCGGGTTTCTTATTGCTAGTCAGGTTAGTTGCAAAGCCTGATACATAGTTGTGAGACCCAGACTTCTATATGGTCATGGGACAGTCTGGTGCTCAAAAAAAAAAACTGTAGCCAGGAGCGGGCTGTTCTTGTGAAAACAGTTCTGATTTTTGTTCTGTATGCATTTTGTAGTTGCCTTTTGAAAATCAGGTGCCAGGATAAAACCCTGTCAAAGCATCTTTATAGAGGCAGTATGGCGCAGTTCTGAGCACACACAGTGAATTTTCAGATTTTAATCCTGAGCCTGGATTTAAAGCTCTCAGTGCATCTTAGGCTTTCCACAAAGGTCGCCTACAATAACCCTGTTGTTAGAAGGAGGAAGGTCAGCTGCGTGCAGCCCCGTCTCACTGAAAGAAGTAACTAGAAAGTTTGATCGCCTTTAATCTTACAGTACTGATGCTTTTAGGAACCTTCTGTAAACAGAGCACTACTTGCATTTAAAATTTAATCCACAGACGGAAGAGGGAAAGACCTTTGTTTATCTTGAGTTTTCCAGTTCTCCTTCACAAATATTGTAAACATTTTGTATGTCATGTTATATTCATTACGTGAACTTTAGAGGAATTGTGACAGGACCAAACTATATAGTACATACAGTACAAATACATAGTTAATAATTTTAAAGGCTTGATCTACAAAGTTGTAAATGCAAGGATAAAAGCTAAGTCAATGCCTTAGTGTCTTGCAACATGGGCTGTATTTAAAAGATCATTACCTTACTGGGCAGAATAAAGATTTCAAGCCTTAAGCGTGAAGTCATGTGCTTAAAGGCCTATAGTAGTCTCTGGGTATTATTTTGTACAAGTCATTTTCTCTGAATTTGTTTTAAAACCCACTTAATGAGGGAGGGTTGCTTATTTGAAGTCTTGAAGTGAACTGTTGTTCAGTGTGTCTCATTTGAAGACACCACTGAAAGCTAGCGACTGTTGTAATGATTTTTTCTACCATGTTAATGATAGGCATGAAATACTGAAAGGTAGTTTTGTAAGGAAATGTGAACCACCTTGTAGAAGAATACTGTGCATAGATTTTTCTTATGCCATTCTTGCGTTCTAGGAATAAAAGTATTCTTCTATCTTTTGTTACTTATTCCTAATGCTTTCCTCCTGGTTGACTGACGGAGATAAGAACTGCAGTAGATACAGTTTCAACTGTCGCTACTTCTAGGTTGTTTCCTCTTTTATGAACATTGCTGAAGGTTCACTTTGTGTATTAATGCTGAAGTTATAATGAAAATACACTGGCTCTCTGTAAAAGAATACCAAGCTTTTCTAATTCTGAAAAGATGCATGGGGATACCACCTTTTCAGGATCCAAGGCTACTCTTCCATTAGGTGTGCTACATCAATTTGATATTCATCAATAATATTTTAGAATGTAGAATAAGTTTTTTGACAGTGTATTTTGTTTTTCTACAAGACCTTGCAAAAGTGTGCTAATAGTATTGGGAGATAGGCTGCCAAGGACTTTGATCGAACATCAGTTATTTGTAAATGGTTTATGAACTTGAATGTGAAAGGTTTACATTTAGGTTATATTGGAAGCATTGCCTTATAAGTGAAGGTATTTAACGCCTTGCTGTTTTTTGAACTTTCCATATAAAGTTTCTTCACTATTTGCTGTTTGACTGAAACAGTCATTAATTAGGTGATTTTGTTTTTTATTGTTGTGCTGCTCTCAGAGTTAACTTTCAGTTCTTTACTCTTGTATGCCTCCTTCAATTAAACAGACTGTTAATTTTTATTGGCAGCTTAAGGCAAACTGTAGCTAACAAAAGGTAGGAAGCTGCTGCCAGTTGTAGGGCTAAATTTCTAGAGGCAGTTTTACAGGGGTGCAGTTGGCTGCTGTGATACGTCAACATGACACAACTATTTCTTATCTGTCTAAAAGGTAATATAAGGCGTAAGGCAGTGAAGAATCAAGATAGAAAATCATTAAGAACTTTTTTATAACTGTCAGTACTCAAACTCTTAAATGTAAAAGCTGACTGAGAATGTGGGTATTTCAGTGGAATTTGGCACAACCTGAAAGCTAGGCAATTGAATGAACTATTTCACCTGTATAGTTTGTTGCAAAGTGTACCATGTAACATTGTACCTGATAAGGGTTCATATTAGGCTTTTAGATATGCTGGTCTCTTTTGAACAGTTAGTTTTTGTCAGCTGTAATTACCTTCACCCTCTTAGTGAAAAACTCCTGAATGTGAAGAAACATTGGCTTTTATCTGTAGCTTAACTATTGTAGCTGTGGGGATTTTGTAACTGTACATGATACAGCACCACAGATAATGAGTTCCACGTGTCTTTAACTATGTAAGTTGTACAGAATAATTTATCAAATAACTTATCATTGGAACATGGGATTGATTTGAGTATGTAAAGATTTATTAAACTCTGGTGTGATTATTGTTATCGGTGTGCCTGAGAAATGACCTGAATATGTAGATTAATTGTAACTATCTCTTTGGTATTGAATTCTTGCTACAAATATTTGTAATTCTATTTAAAGCTGCCTATAGATTATTAAGGCAGAAGCAAATCTAACTAATACTTCACAACTTTATTATGTGGCAGTAATGTACGTACTTATAATCTAATGTGTGGTATGTCTAGTTTTCTAGTTCGCAGTGGGGCAACATGTGTCCTCTTTGAGCTGGAGAAGAGGGTGGTACACAAAATTACTACCCTCACCACATTAGTAACAGAGCTTGACCTGTGGGGTATGTGTGATCAGCCCCTGAGCAGTGTGTCACCTACAGGCTGCTGCAAATCCAGTTTGGGGAACAGCTGAGAAAAAGGACAGGCAGGCACCAGCTGGTGTCAAAACAGTTCATTGCCGTTGTTGTCTTAGTGCCCCTCAGAAATCAGGAGAGGAACAGCCTGTAGCCAGGATTACTAGACCATTCCCCAAAGCAGCTCTCCTGCAGGCCCCTCTGGCCGTGCGCAGTAATGCAGTCAGACATGTTCTTGTACAACAGAAAACTGCAGTTCTGCTTCCAGCTGAGTACGTTTTTCCCAGTGTACCCCTTTCCAAGAAACAGGAGTCCTTGAGAGGATTGTTGCCCTAGCAATTCCTCCAACCTCCTGTCTGCTCAAGGGTACATTATAAATGCCTCAGCAAGGAGAAGACAGTGTAACCTCTCCTGGCAGGCAGCAAAACAGACTGCAGATTGAACAGACTTCACCTGATCAGGTCAGATGAAAACAGGCTGTACCTAAGCAGGTGTGTTAGTCTTAATGTGATCTTAGTGTATGCATGTTTGTGTCTTTTCCAGGGTGTTGATGATGCCTTCTATACATTAGTTCGAGAAATCAGAAAACACAAAGAGAAGATGAGCAAAGATGGTAAAAAGAAGAAAAAGAAGACAAAGACAAAGTGTATAATTATGTAAATACAGTTTATCCTTATTCTTAAGAAGTACATAAGTAATTTTTGTACATTACACTAAATTATTAGCATTTGTTTTAGCATTACTTTACTTTCTGCTTAATGATCCTGTTAGCTTTACCTGAATGCTTGTTTTAAATGACAGTGGAAACTTCGTTCCTCTTAAAGTGCCAGTATTCTTTGACTGTTGGTTCTTGAACTAGCAATGCCTGTAAAAAGAAAGAAAAAAACAACAACAAAAATCAAACAAAAAAACATACAAAAACCTGAACTGTCTTGGAACTCTTTGGTGCATGCACAGTTGCTAACTTCCTATTTTTCTTACTAATTGTGAACTTCTGTGTGCAAAACAAACAATGAAATGATGCTCTCCGCATTCTAACATTCCCTTTTATTTTTTGGGTTTTAAATCTGCTTGGAAAAAAGGACTAGTTAGCAAAAGAGACTTTCATTTCACCCTTTCTTTTATTTTAGACTGACTGCAATATAGAGAGACGAGAAGCCTTTATAGTCTTCCTGTAGATTTTGCTTCTAGGCATCTAGTCTTGTAGCATTTCAGATCAACTTTAATGAATGTAAAGATAAAACTTTCACAAAAAAATTTTTCACCGCAGTTTGTCACGGTCACTCCTTAAATACTCTATTTTTTCTATAAAAAAAAAAGAAAAATTAAAAAAAGACAACAATGCACATCTGGCAATGGAAAAAGTAAAAGTTCTAATTAGGTTGATTTGCTATTGTTAATGCATTGCTTTAAGCCTTTCACTGACATTTTGTGTCTGAAGACCAAGGTGAAGTCCTAGCTCTCCTGACCCCCAGTGGCAAATCTTTTAGTAGCCTTGTTCAGTAGGTACAGGATTTCACCCTTAGTGTCTCTAGGCAATACTAGGAAGCCTTAACTGATAAGTTGATCCAAATTCTTAGGTTAATTCATACATGGATCCAGAATTTACCATAAGAATGGATATGAAATTATATAACAAAGTAAAACCATTCTTCTTTTTTTTACCCCAAGAGTGGCATTAAATATTTCCAGATGCCCATTTTTTGCAAAATAGGGGAGGAATATAAAATTCTAGTAACATCAAATGAGTGAATGAATGAGTTGAATTTAGCTGCTTCATGAAATAGTTTGGAAATCCGCTATGCCATAAAAATGTGGAATTTGCACAAACTGTCAGCATAAAACATGGTTTCGAGAGTCAACGTTGTTTGTGTGATGTTTGTGAAGTACTAGTATGTTGCACAGATTAAATGGTTGGTGAGTGGCATGCCAGTGTCTAGACTGTCATGAAGCTAGACCAAGATTTTAATGTTATCATTCTCTGTGATTAAGTTCTCTTGTGAATTCCCTCTGTTTTTTTTTTCTTTTGTCTGATTGGAATTACTGCAAAATTTTTGCAGCAGCTTTCACTTTTTGGTACTGCAGTACTCCAGTTATTCTGCACTAAAGTAAGAGCCAGTAATTCCAGTGTTGCCAGTTCCTGTTGTCTTACTGTAAATGTTGCATTGTTTGATGGTTTCATTAGGGCCCCGGGTTCCTGAAGGTGCATTTCTTCATAGTACCTAACTTGGCTGCAGAGTAAAATTTGAAAATGTGATTGGGATATCCCCCCCGCCCCCAAAATTAAACCACAAGACATTGAAGTAGGATAGTTGAAGACACTGAAAGTTTGGAACAGGAAATATAAGCATTGCCCTAACCTAAGGTATACCTAAACAATTATGTGGAAATGTTACACAGTACAATTCTCACATGCCTATGTAATTTGGCCCATTTATATGATGTTAAAGGAGCAAGAGGCAGGTGTTCTTTTGCTGCTACGAAAAAAACCTCCACCGTGACTCTTGTAGGTGGAGAGCTGCAAGACTGGCAGGGGGACATATACTGCCTAGATTGCTGCCTGTTCTTTACTTTCAATGTGGCTGAAAAAAAAATACACCTTTCCCTGCCTGTGACCCTCATTCCCCACCCTCCACCAAAACCTAGACCCCCTCCCCTCCTTTCAGCTTCGATGTGAAATGCTTTAGATAGTGAAATACTCTGAAAAGCAGTCATAGGAGAACCTAACGTTATATGCTAAGGACCAATAAGGAACAAGAACAGATTGTTAGTATTGCAAAACATTTTACGGCCTCCAAGGTTAAAAAATTTTGGAAATGGTTGTTTGCACATTTTAGACACTCTTGATTATATATGAAGAATGTAGCAAAAGTGGATAGTGTAATTTGAGGAAATGAAAGTAATCTTAAGATTGCTTTGAGGTTTTTGGTAACTGAGTCACACTGCATGTAAAATTAGGGCTGGTCTAAAAATTCCTTACGTTACTTTAAAAAATAATAGGAGAAATTTGAGTTGAAAAGTCTTGGTTATCAAATGTGGATTTATATAGCTCTAATTATAAAGCTATATATAAAATAGGGTTTTTTTTCAGTAAATGTCATCTCTAGCTACCAAGCTAATTAAACTAGTACACAATCTGTTTAATTAGCTCTTATGTACCTTTTTTTTAAAAAAAATACCCATCCTTGCCACTATTGTGCAGTTTTGTCTTAATATTTGTCAAGATTTGGTGAAGCATGTTGGATTGCAGCTTGCACAAGTTGATCTCATAATTATTCTGTCTTTCCCTATTCTTCAAAATGCTTTTGAAGAACATACCTGGATGCTGTATGCTCTGATATCAACTCCTAAACGAACATGTGAATCACTTTCCACATTAATATATTAAACTGCCATGTGTCAGGGAGTAACACCTTCTTACAGTAGCTTTATGTAACTCTGGTAAACAACTTTATCATTGGTTTTCTCACAACTGAAATGTCATTACTTTGCCCAGTCTCATTGCCCTAAAAATTTTGCTAACATAAAAATCCCTTTTACTGCATAGATTTTGTTACAGTAACAGGACCTCTGTAATGGGTAAATACTGACACACAATCTTCTGCTCTTGTCTATACTATGAAGCAATACAATTGTTACCTTCAAAGACCATCAGACTGTAAGCAAATCATTTTGTCTCAAGTTTACATAAAGCTACATAGATGGTAAATCTTTCCTAACATTTCTTTATTCCACTGTCTTGTGTTTTCATGTTGAAAATACTTCTGCTTTTTCCTCTTGAGTGCCAACTTCTTACTAGAATGACTTCTTAATGTAATATGTTTACCTGGAATGTATTTTAACTATTTTTGTATAGTGTAAACTGAAACATGCACATTTTGTACATTGTGCTTTATTTGATGTGGAACATATGCAGTGTGATCCAGTTTTTCCATCATTTGGTTGCGTGACCTAGGAATGTTGGTCATACCAGACATTAAGTTAAAAAAAAAAAAGGAAAAAAAAAGACCACTGTTTGTTTTAAAATTTTTAATGTTTTTAGGAGTATGTGCTGTGAGGTGATCTGGAATTTGTCATTTTTTTTGTCAAACTGTACTGCTCCTATTTATTGTAATGTAATAAAAAATAGCTATTGTGAGCTTCTGTCCCAGTTTGCTTTTTTCTCTCTCCCAAGAACTTCAGTGCTCCATCTCCGCAGTGGAGTATCGCAGGAACTGCATGTTTGGCACTTGTTCTCAGTTTATTTCTTCTACTTCTCATTGCCTGTCACACAGCTTTTGTCTTTGCCCACTGGTGTTCCCTTCCTTTGAGAGGAGGTGCTGCTGCACTTCAATAAAATACTTTATTGTACTGATCCCTCTCCTCTGGTCCATGCAGTTTTTGCATTCTGTCCTCTCATTCAGTGAGGCTGCACTTCTCATTTGCTGGAGCACATTGCTTGGGCTGTACCATCTTCAGTTAGGCCCCAGAGACCTCGTTTTCATTAATTTGACATCAGACCCAATGAGTCCACAAGTTTAAAATACTCTGAATAGCTACTCTGTGTTCATTCAGAGGTGCACATTTGTTTGCTTCTATCAAATGTCTTGCATAAATTTACAGAAAATATTACAGACATATTGTTTTGTACTGATTATGATTGGGGTGGGAGAAAAGTGTGAAACTGCTACTGTTCCGTAAATAAACTTGCGCTTTGGCCCTTTGTAACCATCTCTGGATAATCTTTTATCGGTTACTGAGAAGAGCAGGTTGAACTTTGTATATAGAGGTATTCATTCAGGCCAGCTTTAGCTCCTCTACATATGCTGCAGTTGAGCTGATGGGGAAGGAACTTTTTTCACATCGATGTGGTGCTAGAACTGAAGCATGTGCATTTCATCACAAAGTAGCATATGGTCTAATATGCCATCATTTCTTTGTTGTTATTCTATTCTGTAATTTACACATGTGAAGCCTTGCTATTGCCAACAGCTCTCCTGCAGTGATTACCTACCTATATGTCAAATATCACCGACGTTCTATCTGTCTCCAGTGTTGTTTAGTTCTTTGCTGAGGGTGGGAAACGCCAAGCACGTGCAGAGTGTCAGTTCTGTCTGGCACAAGTTTGTGTCAGTCAAGCCAAGTTCTACGGATTTAACCACAGAGCAAACATCCATGGTCAAACTTCTCTTCCAGGGGAAAGGATCAAGTTCTATATTCCTGCTACAGCAGTTACAAAATGTCAGAAGTCAGTGGTAGCAGGAATTGTCTTCAGAGTTTCAGTGCTTAAGCCATTATTACTATAATTTACCTGACCCTGTCATGTTCTCTGTCACATAGTAAGATAGCACAGCTGCCACCCTGCCAGTGTGATTCCTGTATGTTAAACAGATGCAGTTAAAATGTTTAAGAACTTGCTTTACTTTTGAGAAGGTGCTTGAAGGTGCTTGTTTACAGTGGTATCATTAAGTGTGGAAGTTTTTTAAAACTAATCTTCTAAGTAATGAAAACTGTGCCTTGAATCAGCATTCACACATACAGCTATCAGATAAGAGGAGTTGTCTGTTCAACATCTCTATCAAAGTGAAACAGAACAGAATCACGTTATCAATACTGCCTGCAAAACTTTTCATATATGATGTTTTAGTTCAAAAGTGTTTGAGAAAAATCTATTACCCTCATAATACAACCCCCCCCCCCCCCCCCCAAATCCTCCAAGCGACTACTAAAGGGTAAGCAAAGTCCTACAATGTGCCTTAGATGGTTTGGAAGGATTTACATTCATTTCTTCTGAGGGTTACAGCTCTTTTATTGTTTATTTTTATGGATCTGTATAGTTACATGCAGATTCATTAATACCAGTTACTGATTGTCGTCACTGTAGTAGCGCTGTTTCAGAGCTCTGTATTTTCTGAGAAAGTACAAAGCCTCCAGCTCTTTTATAACAAATTCTCCTCGTGCAATTAGTTGCTTAATTTTTTCAGGATCTTTCTCATCTTTATTTTTTAGAAAAGCTGCTTTCAAACGGCTTCTAAAGTAGTCTGCTCCTTTGGGATACTCCCTTCCAAGGTACAGCAGCTTGAAGGAGAAAAAAAAAGATTGAGTGGGCAGTACAAGAAAGGTTTTATCCGGTTAAGGAAAGTGCTTGTGGCATTTAAGACACTTACATTTTTGTACAGATTCAACACTTCACTTCTTAAAGAATTGGCCATTCTCACATTTCGGACAACTCTCTATTCTCGTCTGATTTTTGTTTGTTTTACCTGAAGAACAATCAGTTTGATGTTAGCTTTCCTTAGGAGTCCACACATCCCAGCCTCATCCTCTGTAGGGCCTGCACTCTTTATAACTACACTCCTTTACCTGTCCAGGCCCTGCTTCCTCCAATTCTGTATTACAGAACCGTTTAGATTGGGAAGCACTTAGAAAATCATTGAGTCAGTCAGATCACCGAGTTGAGTCATCGCTCAGGGATATGGCTTAGTAGTGGGCAGGTACAGTTGGACTCGATCTCAAAGGTCTTTTCCAACCAAACAATTCTATGAGTCCAACTAAATCATTCTCTTGTTCTGCTTTCCCTCTCTTCTGCTTTTGGCTTCTTTTTGATTCTGATACCGAAAATGCTGGCAAATGAACTCTCTAAGACTAATTTTGGAGCTTTAGAAAGGAAGCGTCCTTTAATTCAGCACGGGATGCATGAAGGAATGGTTTCCATCAATCATGCGTAACAAGACAAGAGCTGGGGACAGAATATATTTCCCACTTACATGCACATGTATAAATTTTCCCAGAAATCTTATGCATATTCTATTACTTTCCAAGGAAAGTATGAACTTCACAACAGCAAAATCTCATGCGAATGGGAGCTTTGGAGACAGCTCTCTGACCTTGCATTTTAGATAGGGAAAGGCTGCAAACAGAGATGATTCTAGAAGAAGACACATTTGTTCAGCACAGACCACACTCAACACAAGACATTATTATCTGTCTCTGAACAGTGTCTGGAAAAACACTTTGAAAAAAACATGGTATAAAGAAACCATGCTATCAGAGGGATATTCTGTCGAACTTTCAAAAAATAAAGTTACTTAGATGAAACTAAACTCTAAGTCAGCTAAACCAAAACATTCCACCTTTTGTAACAGTAACTACTTCTTGCATCAATTCTGCCTAGTTTCTCATCTCCCATTCCTTCTGCCCTTGTCTCACACACAAAACAAACCGTTTCCTCAGCCCTGTGCTGTCCATAGGCTGCTTCCTTACAGGTACAGAGCTCCCTGCCTGTCTGCCACTCTGGCAGCTGCCTCATCTGCTGTCTCCTAGGGGAATATATCCATTATATACACGTGTATAAATACATACAGTGGTATACATACACATATATCATAGAATCACAGAATGGTTTGGGTGGAAGGGACCTTAGAGATCATCCAGCTCCATCCCCCTGCCATGGGCAGGGACACCTCCCACCACACCAGGCTGCTCAAGGCCCCATCCAGCCTGGCCTTGAACACTTCCAGGGAGGGGGCATCCACAGCTTCCCTGGACAACCTGTGCCAGTGCCTCACCACCCTCAGCGTGAAGAATTTCTCCCTAATGTCTAATCTAAATCTTCCCCCTTCCAATTTAAAGCCATTGCCCCTCGTCCTATCGCTACTTGACCTTGTAAAAAATCCCTCCCCGGCTTTCCTATAGCCCCTTCAGGTACTGGGCGGCCGCATACACACACACACACACTCACACACAGGAACACCAGGTGCCCGCGGGGCATGAGGGGGAGGAGAGGGTCACTCGCTCACCAACTCCGCGCCGCGCCGTAAACCCCTCCCGCCGCCTCTTTACGGCAAAGCTGTAACGACAGGCACTGCCGGGCCGGGCGTGGCGGGGGGGCGTGGCGGAAGGGCGGGCGTGATTGGCGGCAGGCGGCGCGCGGGGGGCGGGGCTGGTTGCCCGGGCGGCGCGGGGCAGCTATGGTGAGAGCGGGCTGGGGGGCGGCGGGCGGCACGGAACGGGGTGGAGGTGTTGGCACTCCTCGAGGTCAGGGAGGCGCTGCTGAGGGATCTGGACCGGCTGCAGAGCTGGGCAATCATCGCCAACCGCGTGAAGTCGAGCAAGGGCAGGTGCCGGGGCTCGCAGCTGGGGCACGGCAGCCCTGGATGTGCACACGGGCTGGGGAGCGAGAGGCTGGAGAGCAGCCCTGGGAAAGGGATCTGGGGGTTCTGGTGAGTGGCAGGTTGGACACGAGCCAACAGGGTGCCCTGGCAGCCAAGGGGGGTCAACTGTGTCCTGGGGTGCATCAAGCACAGCATTGCCACCTGGGTGAGGGATCCTCTGCACAGCCTGTCTTCTTCTTTGTTCCCGTCCTTCACCCCACAGGGACTGTCCTCGTGGGTAACCAATCACACCAAAGTTATATAAATTCATATGGCAATATTTAGACATTGCACAGAAAAGGTAATTGGGGAATCAAATAAAGGATTCAGTGTGAGATGTTTGGCTTTCTAGAGCCTGTTCTTATTTCCTGTAGTCATTTGGAGAAGGCTCCTAATTAAATTTCTTCATGTACAGTTTCCTCCTGGATAAGAAAAGACTCCACCAGTGTTTCTGTGTTCTTCTAGGCCGGGGTTTCAAACTTACAGCTCACGGGCTGGATCTGTCCCTCCACCTTGTTTTATCTGGCCCAGCACCTTGTTTTTACCCAGTGGCAGTGCCGAGCTCCTTGCCCCTACGCTCCTGCCAGCGCCAGTCTCGTGCTCAGTGTGGGTGATGTGCGTTACACTGCAGGAGAATGGCAGGAGCTCTGAGTTTGGCACCCCTGCTCTAGGTCATTGCATGATGTGATTTAGTGTTATGCAAAGTAGCACGCAGTATCAGTTGATCAGTTCAGAAAACTTTTTTGGCGGAGGTGTACTCAGACTGAATTACATATTTTTATTACACATTGATTTTTTTAACAGTGGAAATATGTAGTTACGCATCCATAACCGCAAGTGTAGTTTAGCCTGAAAAATTATGGTGGACGCATTTTAGTGGCTAATTTTCTACAATGTTGAAATTATTGTCATAATTTTTCAATAGTTAATATCATCTAACTTTACAGAGTAGCTGTGCTTTCTAATTATTCCTTAATACTCAATGCCCTGTTCTCTGATGCTCACTTCCCTTTTTTTTTTTCCCTCTGTTCTTCTAGGGTCCAAAACAGAAAAAAAAGGTAGGTGGGCAGAGGTAAGCTCTAGCTCAGGCACAGCATTTTGACCTTTGGAGTGTTTATATAGATATAATGGCAAGACTACTCTGTTATTTTGGAAATTATATGAGTAAAATTACAAAGCACTTCATACTGAAATTAAAGTGTCAGTTACTCCTGGCTTGATGTCTACAAAACATTGTTTTTAAGAGGTTCGGTTATAATGAAGGTGCTGTGACACTGTAATTGTATGCAAATGTGCTTTTTAAAACAAAAAAGATGGGAGTTTTTTGTTTTTAATCTATGTTTATTCTGAGCCAGCTGATCAGGCTCAGTCAAATTTGAAAGAGGAAAAGGCATCCTAGGACACTTACCTGGGTGCCTTTTGGAAGAAGATGAAGTCACGTTCCTGCAGAACTACAGGAGAGAAGGTGGCGAGCGCGGCTGCTGTGTGCTTTGCTTGGCAGCAGATGTCTGGGTAGAGAGCCAGAGTCCTGGCTTTGGGCCACAAGCTGGACACAGATCATGGTGATAGCGAATTCTTTGTTTTTGAACTGGAAGGGATTGTTTCTTCCCTGAAATTAATGGGTAGAACTGTGATTTTTACTGACTCTGTTCTATGAGAATTTTGCGATTAAATGCTTTGGTAACAAATGTAACAAGACTCCCGGTAACTCTGGTGGGTGTACGCTGCTTTTTCACAATGGATTTTCACCGCTGTTTTTGTTCAAGCTTTATGATAACCTTTGTATTCAAAGTTACATTTATATATATATTTATTGCTATGCAAAGTAGTATAAAGTGAATAGCTTTCCAAGTGTTTTTTTATGTCTGAAAATATACTAGTCAGCATCAAAATGTGAAATAACAGTATTCAGAACACACTTTTTGAGTAATAGATGACAAAGATTCTCCTTGATTATTTCGAAGTTCCCTATTAATTGGATTACTTGTAATAATATTTGTTCGTTGGCAACTGTTTGAACTTAAGTTCTCTTTTGTTATCACTCCGTGTCAACTTCTTTGGACCTCTTTTTTTATTGCCTTATTCACTGCTCTGCAAGATGGGCACTGTGCTGCTGTGCTGGTGTGGTACCATTCCATACCAATTTCTCTGTGGAAAAGGAAGATTTGATTCCTAATAGATGCTTTGGATCCTTGGTGCTTATTTACATTGTGATACCGTCCAATTATATTTTCTTGCTGACACTGGATGAGACTCATAGTGGTTTAGGCAGTTTGTCTTACCTGACTGAATCCTTGTAAGCCTTTGTCACACACGTGTGACGATGTGGGGAGTTGGGATTCAGGTCTCTAAATGTAACATCCAGGTTAGATGCTTGGGTAGACACTGTGTCTCCTCCTCTTGTCTCATTGCCTTGCCCTCTGAACCCATTTATGCTCCATATTTCCTCTGTTTTTAAAAAAAGTAAATATTTGATTTGATTTAACTCTCTTCCGTTTGTGTGTGCCAGTGGCAGAATACCCTTGTCCAGCCAGTACACAGATACTTCACCAAATGCAAGTCATTTGTTTTCCTTGACACCTTGTCTTTTGTCATCCACACCTTTACTTTTCAACCTTAATTTAAGATGCTGCCACTCTTTGTTTTGTTCTGTTTGCTGGTGCCCATGCACAATATCATGGTTTATTTTCTCATGTGTACAAGAAAATAGCCTTATCTGTCCCACTCATGAACAGTAATGTCGGCTGTGAATAGCTCCTAAAATGTGTTGAATTAATACTGACATTTGTTTTCTTTTAATTTATTGCAAACATTAAGTCCGGTGGCAAAAAGAAACTTAGCAAAGCCGAACGGCTGAGATTACAGAAAGAAGAAAGGAGGCTGAAAGAAGAAGGTACTTTGCACTTTATTTACAGGGACAAATGACGCAAATTACTTATTTTATTTAAATGGACAGAAATTAATCTCCCAAACTATATGTGCACCAACATCTATCTCTGTTTCACAAATACAAGTTATTCATCCCTATTTTCTTGGGTGGGCCAAATCCTGTGCTACTTGTTACCACTTCCCACATCTCACTTTCCTGTTAGAGTCATATTCTTTTCTCTAGCTACTTCTACCGCTATTGGCAACTTGTGAAGGAGCATGGCTGGAAGATAAAACTTTTTTTCTCTCTTACCATTACCTGTTGAAATATTCTCAACAAGTTAGAAAAGCAATGGTTTGTGATTTTTTTTTTGTTTTTCCCCCCTCTCCTTTCAAGCCTGTTTATCTGTAGACAAGAGATATTCTCTGAAAAGGACTTTTCCTAAAGAAGGCCAACAGAGTACTTCTGTCAACAGAGGGCTAGCTGGTGTTCTGAAGTGGTAGCAGATAAGTTGACTACAAACTAGGACAGATTAAAATGTAGTTTGCATGGTCTTACTTCTGTCTCTACGGAGAGACTGATTCCTCCACCCACTTCTTCAAGATCTTTCTATTGTGTATCGCTATCCCTTAAAAGAAATCCCAAATGCACGACTTGATTTCTCCTCGCTGTCTGAATGTGCCTGCTTCTGCAGTTTAGTATTACAACCCATGTCTGAATGTCAGGATCCATCCTGTTGGGAGTTTGGGCATGCTGTGACTGCAAGTGGATGGGAGTAGTGACACAGGCAGGTTCGGGAGCTGCCATTGCTTTTGTGCAGTTGTACCTGAGGTGATTTGCTTGTAGGCACTGGCATTCAGGCCACTGTTGGGGGACATCCGGATTGATGCTTGGGCTGTGCTAACTTAAGCTGAAGGCTTAAGGTTGAAATCAATTTTAGTTTTCATATACTCTGATTTTCTAGTCCTTGTGGCAGCAAAGGAAAGCTAAAGCTGTGGTCAGGAATTTCTGATCCTGAAGAGAATTTTGATGAAGCCAGTAACTATAAGACTGAGGTATCCACCAAAGCTTGTAGGAAAGGAGAATGCTAACTTGGAACTGAACCACTCAGGCTGTTTCACCATAGACATTGGATTAAGAACCTGGCCTGTTCAAGCTGTACACAGAAAGAAGAGGGCGCTCCTGCTGCTGCTGCTTCTGAGGGAGAAAGGAGGACTCTTTAATCCTTGTTTCCACTTTTATTGTCATAGGCTGATTGGGGTAGTGCCATAGATAGTGTGTTTCAGTACTATGATTCAAAGTCATTTGGTTTATTTGCAAGATTAACACGCAATAGAAGATACACCTTTGTGTTGCTCATTGTTATGTTTGTTCTGCTATTACAGCTAATAGCAAAATATTTTGTCTGATTTTATAAAGCAAAATCTAATTATGCTCTTGATGTATTTGCCAATCTTCAGAAGAAGCCCGATTGCAAGCTGAACAAGAAGCAGCAAGACTGGAAAAGGAGAGAATTGTACGAGAGCAGATGGAAAAACTTGTGGCAAAAGTTAGTTCACACTCAATACTTACTAAAAAATTCTAATCCTATTTCTAAACTTGTGACAGTGACAAGGTCTGTAAAACCTTATTAATTTAATGTGAGAATGGATAGGGATTTCCTTATGCCCTTAGTGTTGGGAACAGTGTAGAAGAAATTTTCTTGCATCGCAAGATTAAAATTAATAATGAAAAATCTAGCCAAATCACTGAGAGATACTTTCGTATGAGATCCCACAAGTTGAGAAGGTAGTGAGCTGGATTAGTAATTAAATACATGTCAAGTCAAGAGTGCTGAATTCTTTTCTATAGTATTCTTTCATTAAGTCAATATTTGGTTTAGGGTTGCTTTGATTCAGAACAATTCTCTGATACAAGATAGTCTTGCCTGTTTCTGATACATAAAGATGCTGTGGTTAAATACATTAACTTTTGGGATATGTCTTACTCCAGTTTGAATAAATACTTTTTTATTCATTTCCACTATACTTTCAATTTGATATATTATTTGTGTTCCACGTAATTACATTTGGTACAGTTGTGGCAAGAAAATTTTGGTATAAATTCTACAAGCAGTTATATATTAGGACAGATGAACTGATTTGTGTGTGTGCATGTATATATATATATGTATGTTTATTTTTCTAAGACGACTAGAATTCAGAACAAAAAATGATTGCTAATATCTAAAGATTTTTGTGTTTTAAAAAAAGGAGATTTACCACAATTTATTCTTTTCTTTTACCCAGCAAAAAAGTCATGCTTGCCTCTGCTTCTTATCCTTCATAGAGTATTTTCACAGAGATAATTTAAAATAATTGGCATTAAAAGGGAAAAAATCATCTTGCACACCTTTTTCCAACACATGCTTACATTTTTCTCATTAGAGGTAGTTTCAGGATGATGGTATGGAAACTGTTCAAGTGAGCGGTTAGCAATCATGTGACACCTTATGCTTTTATACCGCAGCAACTAATGTGATGATAATTACATATTGCTAACTGCTACAGTCCTCTCAATTAAATGTTTTACAAAACAACAGGTTATCAGTGTTTAGATTTGTTTAAATGATAACTCATTCAAATATGCTAAAATCTTTCTTTGATATAAAATAATTGCAAGTAATAAACCAATTATTTAACTCCTCTATTTGATATCTATGTATTTTAATAGGATCAGGAACGAAGGGAGGCTGAACTAGCTGAACTTCATTCATTAGAACAAAAGTTTTTGTCTGCACAGCAGTGGAAAACAGATTATAGAGAACGTGCAAAGGTAAGCTTTCTTTCCAAACTCCGCCGTGTTGTAGAGGTTTGACAAAGAAGAGACTATGTCTCCATTAGGATCCAGGAACGCTTTAATTTCTTGAACTTAGGTGTATGCTATGACTGCACCTCAAGTTCTGTCTCAAGCAGTAACTTGCCATCCTTACTGTCCTCCATCTTCTGTACTTTGGTGTATACAGAAAAGAAACACATGCAAAGAGAAGCCTGTCTGGCTGACCAAAGCTTTAGAGCCCCATAGCTTGCTGGAGCAGTCAAGAGGAATGATAGTTTCATATGTTCTCCTGTTTGTCTGTGGGAGCTGAATGCAGGCAAAGCGCAAGAACGACCACAAAGCCACGGAAAAATTGAAAAGAATTAATTTCTTCCTGTTACCTCGCAATCTGGGGCAACTCCAAGATCAGCAAAGAAAAGAGGGAGCACAAGCTGGGAACACAGGCGTTGAACAGCTCGGTCCTTGCTTATGGTCCATAGAGGCCCTGAACAGCACCTCAGCAGAGAGGAAAATGCAAGCGAGAGAATGCAGGCATCGCAGCAAGCGTGAAAGAACAAGCACAAATTTCTTCTTTCCCCCCCCCTATTCATCAGGAGAGCTGAGGCTTTTCATCTTTCTCCTGCCAGAGTTGGAATCTCAACACATTATAAGGACTCAAGTTTCACAGGCCTGTGTTACCTAAGCCCGTTAAACACACAGAGCTAAACAACAATTAGTATAATATATGTATTTCTCGACATCCCAACTGCAAGGTCACTTGAACTTCCTCCTGACCAATCTTCTATTGTATTTCCCACATTATCCTTCTTTTTCTATTTGTTTAATTCATTCTACTTTTAAACATTCCATAAAAAAGTCTACCAGAGCTTAAAAATAATTTTGTAGCATTTGAGGCCAGTGACAATACTGTCATAGGTCATCATGCAGAGAGATGTCGGCTAAAACTTTGAAGGACACAGCGCAAATCCGAGTTGGGTATCAGGATTTGAAATAACTTGAAAATGCAGCTAAGAGTTAATGTCTGCAGTTTATAGTGACATATATAGGGGGTTGAATTATCTGCCTGTAGTACTATATGCCAGTAAAGTTATCATGAAATTTGTCCTTTTTCTAGAAGAAGAGGAATTGTTATTTTTAAGGGTGTTTTTCTGATGATGAAACTGAAGCTCTCTTTTAAGTGTGAAGATGTTAAAAAAAGAAATCTGATGTTTTAATTACAGGAGAATGATCACTCTTTTATACAGGAGTTACCAGTACACTGAGCACACACCTTATTTTTTTTTTTTAAGTCAGTGAAAGTGGTCATGGGAGTAGTTGGCAAGCAATTATACAAGCAACTTTGCTTTAAAAGATCCATTATACATTGTAATATTGCATTATTAATCTTCACAGTAAACAGAGAGGCAATGTTTCCTTAATATCTTGCTATATGGATGAAAAAAAATGCATTATAGGTGATAAATTGATTGCATAAGCCAAAGTTAGGCTCATCTGTAGAGTCCATAGAATTGTAGAATGATGTTAGTTGGAAGGGATCGTCGGGATCCACAAGGGATCCACAAGGATCATCACGTCCAACTCCTGTCCCTGCACAGGACAAGCCCAACAGAGGGCATTGTCCAAATGCTTCTTGAATATTGCCAGGCTTGGTGCCATGACTGCTTCCCTGGGCAGCTGTTCCAGTGCTCCACCACTCTCTGGGTGAAGAACCTTTTCCCACTATCCAACTGAAACTTCCTCTGGTACATCTTCCTGCCGTTCCCTCGAGTCCTATCATTGGTCACCAGAGAAAAGGTCTGCTGCAGATCTTTTTTTTTCTTCCCTCATCTGTAAGAATGACCAATAATTGATTTGAAATAAAAAAAAAAAATTATGTAGGATTTCACATTCCCACCAGAGTTTTCTGTAAGAGCAAATTGGTGCCAGTAAGGAAGAGGAAATCTCCTTCAGAGGCAGAGAAAGGAGACATAAACATGTTGGAGTAGAAGTCTCTTAAGCAGCTTTATTGCCAGTGTAGGAATTTTCAGTTTTGTTCACAGTATCTGCTTTGAGAACCATCTGCCTTTTCCACCTGCACTGGTTCCTCATTTGTGTTCTCAGTCATTTATGCTTGCAGCCCCTCGTTTAGGGCAGATACTGAATTTGTTGCTTTTGCAGACGTGCAAGCTCTGCCTAGCTGAACAGAAACCACTGACAAATGAGTAAGTATAAAGAGTGAATGTTATACAGATGGGCAGAAGTATTTTAACAAATTAATATCAAAGTAAAGCATATTTTTGTGGCATAGTGATAAGCCAGGTGGTGTTACTGCCATGCTTAGATGCAGGTATGAACTTATCACTATATTATATTTGTCTTTCAGATTCCTCCTTTTTCTTGTAATAGTGATAGTCATTTGCACACATGTCTGTATCTTTTTTTCTTTGAATGTTTTCTGTAGTGGGAGCATTACCTCAGTTGTGATGGAAGCCCTGATCCAACTGTACTACAGGACATAAATACTTACATGAGTTTATGGCGTGAAGATCAAAATGAGGACATTCAGCTTGTGATGAAGAAGGGGAAACAGGTGTTAAACGTAAGTGTTAAAATGGTATTTTTCAGTTTAAGCCCTCCCCCCCTTCATTTTTTTCCTTTTCTTTTTTTTTCGCTTTTTTTTTTTTTTGGTCAGCCAGTTGAGTGAACTTGGCTGTAGCCTTCAAAACCCAGAAGTGTTCCTTCAGGTTTTACATTTTTCTAATACAGTTATTGTTAACTTTAAAAAAGATGACAACTTGAAATATACAGTGCATTTAAGGGATTTGTATGTAATCTTTTCTATGATCTCTAGTATTCCATATCCACCTTCCCTGCTACATACACTTTAAACCACGAATGTCAGACTCACGGCTCCCACCGTTCTGCTGCCCCTGCAGCGTAACGTGCGTCACACGCTGCACACGTGACTGGTGTCGGCAGGAGCATAGGGACAAGGAGCTCGGCGCTGCCGCCGGGGAGAAACCAGGTGGAGGGATGGATTCGGCCCACGGGCCACGAGTCTGACACCCCTGCTTTAAACAGTCTTGAGCCAGAACGTAGAAGCTTACATAGATGTTTTGGTGGACGGCAGCCTTTTTGTGTAACGCTTACAGACAGTGAAGTGTCGTGTAAGAGCAGGCGTTCCCAAAATGCAAGCCACCAACCACTGATGGTTTGTGAAGCAATTTTACACAATGTATGGCTGCTCTGTAAATGTAGGCATTTATTTTCATTTATGCTAACTTTATAGTGTTTTTCAGAAAGTTAAGTGGAGTCTTCCAGAAACTGGGGGGTGCAGGTAGGGAATGTGCTAGTCCTTTCCAAGAACTTCTACAGATAACTCCTTCCTTTCTCTTCTACACTGCAACCCAAGCAAAAGCCTGGCAGTTGCCCACTCCCATTCCTTCTTGCCACTCTTCTCTCTGCTGTCATGCCTTTCCCACAAACACACTTCTTCCACCGCTGTGTGTTTCCCATCCAACACTGAATTACAGCTTCAGGCCCTATAAAAGGCTTTCAGGCTCTTCTTCCAAGTGATAGGATGAGAGCAAATGGCCTCAAGTTGTGCCAGGGGAGGTTCAGACTAGACATTAGGGAAAATTTCTTCACTGAAAGAGTTGCCAGGCAGTGACACAGCTGCCTGAGTGGTTGAGTCACCGTCCCTGGAGGGATTTAAAAGATGGGTAGACGAGTTTCTCAGGGATGTGGTATAGTAGTGGGCAGGTACAATTGGACTCAATGATCTCAAGGGTCTTTTCCAACCAGGCAATTCTATGATTCTATGATTCTGTACTACCTTGCACTGTACCCTCAGCAGAGTATTGTGTCATTCCAGAAGAGCAGCATTTCTGTTTTGCCCCTATTGAAAATGCAAGATGATGTCAGAAAGATTGCCTGTCTTCTCTCGATGTAAAACACCTGAGCATTTACTTCCCATTCTGCGTGTTTTTAGAGGAAACACTGCAAACTGTGAAAATATGTAGGTCATCACGTCAGAGTTAGCAGGGACCACCTCAGTACCTAGATAGACCATGTTAAAGGTGCAATACAAAATAGGCAGTAGTAGTTACAGTTCTGCTGTTTCTTTGCCACACTTATAGTGAGCAGTGGCACTGCAATTCCACAGGCTAAGAGGAAGAAGAGTCTGACATGCGTGAAGGAAAGCATAAAATGTACTGTCATCCTCCCTTTGTCTCAGTGCTGCAGGTCACAATGTAGTGATAGAGCTCTAAGGTTCACACTAAGGATCATTCTGAGAATTCAAATGTAATGCTCTGTCTTGTTATTTTTTTAAGATTTTGTATTTAAGATTATTGTTATAGAAAATATGGTTCCAAAATAAAGCTGTAAGCTTGTCATTAAAACTAGTATTTGACCAGAAGTTTCTTTCTATAACCAACTGGTTCAATAAACGATCTATTTCATTGGCTAAGATTTCACAGCCCAAAGTTAAGGAATGAAGGAATTGGACTAGAAGAATGAAGGAAGGCAGGCTTGACCTTGGAATTTCAAGCACTTAGCATGGTTGACTGTCTGATAATGCTGGCTTAGCACAATACCTAGATATATAATGTGAAAAGATTATTTCTACAGGCAAGATTAAATTAGGTACAAAGGAAGCAAGTTTGCTTCATTTTTTAGGACAGAACACACAGTATGCTGAGGCTGTTGTCAGAATAGAGAAACTTTTCCCACCTCTAATGTCTTCTAGTTAATTGAGAAGTTGCAGTTTCTTTTATTGGACACACCACCTAATGAGATAACAGAAACAGAAAGAGTTCAGTACCAGAAATCTATTCTGGAGCTGCAGAATCTGCTTCATCAGAAGTACAATGGAGCAACAGAACTCTTGCTTAAAGTAAGTGAGATTAACTCTTTTGAAGTTGTAATATGCCCAATGCACATAAGGTTAGCTATAAGTCTCTTGTGGTGGATCTCAAGTATTTGTTCTCAAGTTGTCATGGAGATTAATATTTCAATTTCCAACTTTAATATTTCAGTTTCCAAATCACGTGTGTAGCAGATACCAGACATATTTATTCAACCCCCCCTGCAAATCTTAGATTTAAAGTGGAAATTCTCATCATTAAGGCATTTAATATTAAGTTATTGTGATATTTTGTGACATTTGGAGATGCTGAAAACAAGGGACACTGTATGACATTTGTTTCCTATTTTGTCTCAATAATTTGAATGAAACTTAGTTGACTGTACCAAAAGTTGCAAATACGAAAAGCAAGTCATAAGGTTATCATCTCGTACACATTTTTAAATGCAAGTTAATATGACTGAAATAATTTCTAAATTGACTTCTTGGGAAGAGTTAAGAGTATTTAAACAAGAAAATGAAAATGTACTTGGGAATCAGTCTGCTGGGTTGCATGTAAGGGTAGTGATCTTGCTTGCTATTTTAAGTATATTAATCATGTATGTAAGTATGTTTAGCAAAAGAATATTGCTAGAGGAAACAAAAAAAAGGAAAAGAAGTACAGGAAATAGTGAACCAGTTGTATGTTTGTTCACAATCAAACCCTGTAAATTAAGTAATGTTAAATTCTTGATCATCTTTGCTGAGTTTAGGATTAAACTCGTAATGTAATTATCATTTCACAAGTTATATATTGACTAAAATATAAAATGATCTGTGCAGTGGCTGTGGGATAGAAATGCTTTATGGCTCAGTAAGTTGTTTTTTTTAACTTGTCTTAGGAGGTATTTTTGAGGGCACATGATTAAGGGAGAGAGGCAGTGCCATTGAAGGGATAGTGTAAGATCCCATATTTGACAGCATTTTGACTGACAGAACGGATGAAATCAGAGGCAGAAAAAGAACGTAGTTCAAATTTTAGCAAAATGATTTGAATTTATAGCCCTCATGTTTTAGTACACGGATACAACATGCCTGAGTTTCATTTGGTGTATTTACATCAAAGTGATATAAAAAGAAGAAAATGTTATTTAATCTGCTTTTTCTTTGTAGACAGCTAATATGTATGAAGATTCTGACACTGGAAATATGCAGGCAGTCGTAAAGGATGAAAATGTTACTTTTTGTATTTGGGCCAATCTGAAGAAAAAAGAAAGGTACAGCATACTGAAATTCTAAATTTGAAATGTGGCTTGGTTCTGTCCACCCAAGTCAAGTGAACACCAAGAACCAGTTTCTCATAATCTTTTTCATGTTGAATAGCTTTTCTTCTACTGACTTCCAGATGATGTATTTCATAACAACCTGTTGCTCAGGAAGGAACTGGGTACATCAGAGTTTTATTGAAGAAACAGGAGTGTTTTGTAAATGTAGATATATGCATTAAAAAAAATAAAATTATTGTTGCTAAAAATGCTCTGGTAGACCCTTGTTAGTGCCAGAATAACTTTTAAAGGAAAATAATTAAACTCATGCAGAGACTTGAAATTCCTGTGGAAGTAATGTTTCTTTCTGATGCATTAAAATAATTTCTAAGTTGTTATAGTTTTTTGCAAAGCAGTGAGTGGTGCTTTGTGCTCAGTTCTTTATTAGATAAAAAATTCTAGACCCTGGAGTGCAAATGCGTTCTAAATCTAATATTTTTTTTTAATTACATTACCATTTAACTTATATATTTTTTAAACCGAGATTTCTGAGTAGACTTCCTGTTCTCACTCTGCAAGTATAAGGAATAAATTGGCAAAAGGACTTAGCCTTGACTAAGGACCTGTTGCTGTAAACTTTGCTAAGATAGCTGGATGGCTGTGTCCTGAGCAATGTCAGACTGACATGCAGGATGCAGGAACCACCTGTTTGGTTCAGGGTTAAAGCTTTTTGGTGAGCTTAGAGATGCACTTAAAATTTTCAGCCAAGAATTAAAAACCAAATGATGTTTTACTAGAAGAATTTTAGAATGTGTGACTTCCTAATCGTATCACAAAAAAAGTAGTATTTGAATTGTTCTAATTTTGCTTGGGCAAGGATTGCAATGAGCAGGAAACTTCCATATCTGATGAAAGAATCCAGGTTCACAAGTTAGGCACTTGATTTCATGCAAGTTGACCTGCTATCCCTGCTCTTAGCCTGTTTCCTACACTGTCGCAAGGATCAATGGCTGTCTAATACTGTCGATTGTGAAAATTACCTTTTATGTTTGTGTGTGTCTCTGGATTTGATAGGGACAAAGATGAAACCAATGTAACACAGACAGCTGGTGACTTCACCTGTGTAGGACTTTGCCCATTAAATTACCCTGGTTTACCAAGAATGTCCTGTAAAAGAGCTGCTGTCTAATTCTATCTCATTGTCATCATATCAGGACCGTTATTTTTGCAGCTTCTGATCCCCTTAATGCAGTTACAGTTTTTCCAGAGGGGCTTTCAGACAGCTGCCAGTACAAGGCAGGAGTGCATCATGACATCTCACTCTATTTCTTAGACTGTGCCATGCAACAAGAGAGAATTTTGGTGACTTTTAGTGTAGAGTATCAATTTGAATACTTACAAAGTAATATAGAAGTCAGTGCTGCCAGTCTTACTAGGAAATGTTATTTTTTTCAACTGTTACTTACAGGTTCAAAAATCACATGTTTTGTGATGCACAGCATGGATTTGATCTTCCAAAACCACTGGCTGTGAGCAGTGTTGCTGTTCGCATCCTGCATACTCATTATGACCATATATCTCCACTTTGGCTGTGGTGTCAGAGTGTGCCGAAATTGGGAATCTTAGATAGCAAAGAGTTAATTCAGCATTCAGAAGACAATATAAAAGAACCAGAAGAGGAGGGAAAAAAAGGCAAAAAAGAACCAAACATGCCCACTGAAGAAGAAATATGTTGTGATGGGAGAAAGGTAGGTAAAAAAATCTCACAAAAGGGCATTCTTCAATGCTGGTCTTGGTCAAGACCCACTTGCAATGTAAGAGCTTCTTAATGTGTCTTTTGCCTGAAGCACCAGGTTCCTAAACGTTTTATAGAAAGAGGCAACTTGTGTTAATACTGTGCCATAGATCTTCTCAATGCAATGGAGGGGTGAATGACCAACAATTGTTGTACAGAAGGTAGAAAGGGAAGTTTGGACAGGGTGTGCAGTTGGCATTGGGTTAGAGTTTAAGAGTAGGATCAAGCCATGGCCTCAAGTTGCACCAGGGAGGTTCAGATTAGACATCAGGAAAAGTTTCTTCACTAAAAGGGTTGTCAGGCACTGGCACAGCTGACCAGGGAGGTGGTTGAGTCACCATTCCTGGAGGTGTTTAGAAGATGTGTAGATGAAATGCTTAGGGATGTGGTTTAGTAGTGGACAGGTATGGTTGAACTCAATGATCTTAAAGGTTTTTTCCAACCAAGCAGTTCTATAAGGAACATCAGAGGCCACTGTAAGATATTTGCATAAATCTCTGACATATGTCCAGATGAGTGGATTCTGCTTCTGAGAAACTGACAGTCCCGTAAAATCACTGCAGTAATCCAATATTAGGAAAATTTGCAGTGTGCAGAATAGTTCAGCAGGTTATGTTTATCCAGTGAAGCTTTGCCACTGGAGGGTGTTGCCAATACTGTTTCTGTTTGCTGGATTCCCTTCATCAACACTCTACAATAGAGTTTGTTGGCTTTAGGTGTTGTGGATGTTGCTGGTTTTATATTCTTCTTACTAGGCTTAGGTTTTTCACTTTCAGTATCGTTCATGACCCAAAGATTAATGACTTAGGTTCTCTATCTAAAATTTCTGCACAAATAACTAAGTCATTGTGTTTTATGCCTTGTTAATATGACTTGAGCAATGTTCTTTGCCTTTTTTTCTTTTCAGTCCCTGACACTTTAGTAGTGACACAGTGCCCAAATCCCATTTTCTTTTTTCCTTTTTTCTTTTTTTGCATGACAAATCTTATCTTTAGGCATTTTTCACCTACATTTCTCAGACTTTTTTTCAAATTCCTCATTTCACTTCTCTTTTTTTCTTTTCCGGGTCTTACTCTCTTTGCCTCAATCCAATTTTGGGAATTTTCCTGTTCCCTCTGAAGACTCCACTTCTCTCAGCTACTGCAGTCACTCCTGTCTGGCTCTGCTTTGAGTTCCTTCTATTTATATGCATAAACACTTTTTTTTTCCTCTCACCTTCTGCCACGTTTCAGGAGATGTGTGTTCTTCCCACGCACTGGGAAGCACAGCTCAGGGCACAGGAGGTGCCTGTGCCTCCAAATGGATAGCTTATACTCTCCTCTGGGCTTCCAGAGGAGTCTGCTGTGACAGGGAGGAATTCATATCTGAGTTGGAAATTTGGCTGGAAACCTAGGGTAATGTTTTGAAAATAGGATAAATGTCATGGGCATGGCACAGGCTAAGGCTGTGAGTAGGGGTTCTGGCAAAGTTTCAGTATGGCTTTGGATTCAACATTGGCGTGAGTTTTCTTTGTGTTGCTCTTCTAGCTGTAAAGTCAGCATAAACATATTTTTTGAGTGAACACACTGCTAAGAAGGTTAAGTGCTTGTGTGGTACTTGAGGAGCTCAAGATGGATTTTGCTGTGGAAATGAAGTAATTATTTTATGTTTATCTCTTATGTTTATGAGGGGAGACCTCGTAGCTGCCTTCTAGTACCTGAAGGGGCTACTGGCAATCTGGGGAGGGACTTTTTACAAGGGCTTGTAGTGATGGGACAAGGGTTAATGGTTTTAAACTGGAAGGGGGGAGATTCAGATTAGATATTAGGCAGAAATTCTTCACAGTGAGGGTGGTGAGACACTGGCACAGGTTGCCCAGGGAAGCTGTGGTGGATGCCCCTCCATGCAGGTATTCAAGGCCGGGTTGGATGGGGCCTTGAGCAGGCTGATCTGGTGGGAGGTGTCCCTGCCCATGGCAGGGAGGTTGGAACTGGATGATCTTTAAGTTCCCTTCCAACCCAAACCATTTTATGATTCTATGATATATCCAGTGACAAAGTTGGAGAGTATCTTTCATCAGAACTATTTTTGATAACTAGGTAGAAATTATTTCAGCTAAATCCTTAAGCCTATTGCAAGATCGATGCAAATGTTACTGGAAGAGTGGGACTGTACTCTTTCTCCTTGGGCCTCCTTGAAGAAGGTAATACCCAGGGAGGTGGTGGAGTCGCCGACCCTGGAGGTGTTTAAAGGGAGACTGGATGAGGCACTGAGTGCCATGGTTTAGATGATAGTGTTAGTGTTGGTGTTAGTGTTGGGTTATAGGTTGGACTCGATGATCTTGGAGGCCCTTTCCAACCTTATGGTACTGTGATACTGTGATACCCTCTTCTTCATTGTGTCTTATCTCTGACTAATGAAAAAAAATGCCTTTTGCTTTTTTCTGTAGAGTGCTATCTCGTTCCAAGAAAACAGCCATAGGACAGCTGATGTAAATGAAATAACAGGGAAGGAAACTGAGAAGAAATCAGAAATCTTGGACATACCATCAGAAGGTATTTGGTTAGTTTTTATGTACAGCATTACAAAAGTACTTATTATGAATATTTTATTTTATTTATGGAAACACTGTGATATAGATCTCTTAGGTGAATGGAACAAAGTTTATAAATATATTGATGTTTTGATAACACTTGAGTTTTATTGACATTCCTATTAATGATTGCTAAATGCAGGGAGAAGACAGAACAGATAGGAAAATGGATTTTTGTCCCCTCACTTATTTTAATTATTTTATATATTATTTATGGTTATGTTCATGTATATGTTTATTATGTTCTTGTATATGTTTATAATGGCCGAAAGTTGCACCAGAGCAGGTTTTGACTGGATATTAGGAAGAATTTCTTCACTGAAAGGGTGGTTAGACACTGGAATAAGCTGCCCAGGGAGGTGGTTGAGTCACCATTCCTGGAAGTGTTTGAAAGACGGGTAGATGAGTTTCTCAGGGACATGGTTTAGTAAGGGGTCAGGTACGGCTTTGACTCAGTGAGGTCTTTTCCAACCAGATGATTCTACGATTATGTTTATGTGCATTTCTGTATTAGTATGTGTACACTGATGTGTTTTTATGTACAGACAGACAATCTTTATGACTCTACCAGGCTGCCTGGTGAAACTGACTTCTGCAGAAAAAAACCCAATCCAAATGCATATAACAGTAGATGTTCAGGCAGGAGAGGCATCACTGAGTGTTACTTAAAGGTGTGCTTTGCTTAAAGTAATACATGCCAATATATTTTGCTAAATGAGGGCCTATTTCTAGGAACTAACACTGTTATTTGTCCCGCATAATTTAAGTTACAATTTTCTTCAGTGTTATGGTGTCCTTTGGTTTACTAAGAGTGAGTTTTCTTGTTGTACAGTCTTAAAACAACTGCAAATGATTCAGCATGGTTTAGCTGAACTATGCAGCCTTTTCCATGTAAAAAAACCAGCAAATTCCACCCCACGACGCTTTCTGTTGTCAGACCAGGCCCCAAAGACCACTCCAACAAGGTGGTTTTTGAGAGAATATAAAGAACTTGGGCTTCATTTGGAGGAATTTGCTATTTTATTTCAGTAAGACTTTGAAAAGCCCTAACATAGCATTAAGTGAAATGTACGTGCACAAAAGTGTACTATTCATACCCGAATGCCTTCAAGCTTGTTTATCTGCTTTAATAAGGAGAGAAGGCCTATGGAACTATGCTTTTGCTGGCATGGTCATAATTTGCAAACCTATTCAACCACCTTTTAGGGTAGCGTTAGAGAGGATACTCAGTTAACAGAAATTCAGTGAAAACAGGCAGCCAGGTAGGTAAGAGGAAAAAAAAACAGGAATGCAACAATAGGGAAAAGTGTGAGAACTATTGCAGCTCTTGGCATTTAATTTTATTGTGTCAATGGTAAGAAGTTAATTTAGCTTGGGAAAATGAATAGTTTTGTTTAGAAGACACTTAAATATTTTTGTGTTTTAATTTTGAAAGGCAAGTTACGGTGCAAGCTTCCCACTGGGGCTGGTAGTAAAATGGCTTTTACTTCCTGTAAATGTTTTCTTCAGTATGACTTCAAAATGACTTTATTTTGTTGTCTGAATAAAGTAGAATAAAACCTCTGTATAATGATACTAAATCTGACATAAGATTAATACCATCTCCCTTTTAAAAAGCTTGAAGACAATTATATAGATATTTGTCATTTTTTGAGATTATTTCACTGTCTAAAAGCAAATTTCATAACACTTACACTGGCTATTTTTACAATATTGAACTCTTTTTTCTTGATCTGTGTCAACAGTAACTTCTGCCCTCATTCTGAAGCATCCAATACAATGTTTTATGTGGGCTGAGGGGGTTTTTTTGAGAAAATATTTCTAGGCGTTTTTGTCCATATCATTGATACCTTCCAATAACATTTCAAATTAATTAAAACTTTTAATTCATACATATGTAGTATATACATATATGTATACATATATACATTATAGAAAAAATATGAATTATCTTTGTGATCTGAAAATCTAGTTTCATTTCAGATCCCTCTTGCTCTTCATAAATATCATGACCTGTAGGTGCTTTATATCTTTATTTATTTGCTTCATTTCTTTTCATGCCAATACAATCTTACCAAACAGATCTAGAATCTCCTTTATTTTATATTTGTCAAATCCTTCTGTGATGTGACTAATTTTGTCAGTAAAACCTTATTGCTATATAAAGCATTTTGAATTGACTACAAATTTAGAGCAGAGGTTGACATGTTAAAAAGCTCAGTACCAAAATAAAAAGTGCTTTTCATTGTCCATCTGTCTGTCTTTCCCCACGTTTGAACTAATTATTAAAAGATTTGGGGAACACCAGTAGATGGTGCTGAAATGCTGCGGATTGTAAAGCACTTCAAGCACATGGACTTTTTGTGCAAAAGGAAAATGTGATAGAAATGGGCAATTTCAGAGTCTTAGTTTAAGTACCAAGTTAACTCATGTTGTTTGGTTATTTTTTTAGTTCAGGATCTACCGATGCAAGAAGAGACAAATAAAAAAGAAGCGACAACTGGTGAAAACATTGTTGATTTGCAGCAGTTTGTTCCAGTGGGTGGCGTGTACCACATTGATGCGCTGCAGCTTCCACCTCAGGTCAAACAAATCAAGGACTGGAGTATGGTGGAGGTGAGGAAAGAGATGAAATCCCATGCAGTTTTCTTCCCTGACATCACTGAAGTGCTGTTCCTGAGGTGTGTCACCACTGTAGAAATACAGTGTACTTGATTTCTTGAGCAGCAAACTGAATGACCAAGTTGTCAAACTATTTTTTTTACTACACTTGTCCAATTTTAAGAGCAGTTGTGGGGAGAAGGTCGACCTACACACAGGCATGTGCTTGGTCACTGCTTATCAGCATGGCTGATCATAATGCTGGAAAAATGCTCATGGCCAAAGAAAAAGCAAAGAGAGACGTTCTTAGTTTTTCATAAGTGAAAGGTACCCCTAAAGATAGTAACAAAATTACTGCCAATGCAGTGATTCAAGGACTACAAACAGTGTATTCTTTTGTGGAGCCTGATGTAGCATTTACATAGCAGTTTTTATTGTGAATCTGAAAACCTTTAATAAGTGAAGTTCCCATGCAAACCAAGAAAGCAGGACTGTGGATAGTTTGAAAGGCATGGGTCATCGTTCCCAGCCAAGTAGACTTGCATTGCTGGTCTTTTGTAAGCTCTTTCATTCCCTTCAGCACTGTGTAAACAAAATGGAATTATATCTGCTTTTGCCTCTCAGGTGCTCTTGGGGCTTTTGCAGACTGTGGAGCTTTTGAAAACTGACTGTGCCTGCTGTGTGGCACTGCCACCCACAGCATGTGAAGGGTTCAAAAACCCAGTGGTAGTCACCCTTCTCCCGTCTTCAACATTGTGGTTGAAAATATGCAATATTAGCAAACCATTTATACTAACAAATTTTAAACACTGGGTTAAGAAACTCCATGGGCAATTAAGTGGGCTCAAAGAAAAAAAAAATAGGCTACTGCAATTTCTAATAAAAATGTTGTGATGCTTTTCCTGTCTTGACAAAGTTACTCGATGTTGGATTGGAGGCATTCCCATATCCCCCAGAAGAGACTGAAGATGCCGCACATACACCAATAAAGATAACCCTTAGGCTTTCTAACAGTGTGATGTATTTTGAGGATCCTGTGGTAGCCCGATGGGATCCTGCAGGTATGAACTTAGGACATCAATTTATTTTAGGTTTAAGTAATGGAATATATACCTGAGTTTGACTATTTCCAGAATCCAGCTGCCAAGGGAAGAACCAATTCAGAGCACAGAAGTAATTTGGGGACTTCAATATCAATTGATTTGTTTCTTTTTTACTTTAGTTCTATTTTGCTTCTGTATCATATCCAATAATAGTCTGCTAGTTGAGACTTTTTACTGTAGCTTTTTAATATGAATGGGGGGAAAAACTACACACCATTTAATAGATAGTAGTACAATTATGTACCACAAACCAAGTTTTGTTGATGTGAAGCTACATGAAGTTGACTTTGAGCAAAATTAGCTCCTAAACATGTTAAAAAACAAATGTGATATTCTAGATAAATAGCAACACAACTCTGACTTTATACACGTGAAAGAAATTTCAACCTATTAAAATGGTTTGAAGTTTCTCTTGAAAATGAGCTTGCAGACTGGTATATAGAAAGAAAGAAATGACGGTTTCTTGTATTTCTTTTGAGATTGAGAAGCTTTTCTGTCAAAACTAGTCCAATCTTGTACTTAAAACAATTAAAATGAGGGGAGTTTTTGCCTTAAATTAATTCTCTTTATTTTATACATAATATTTTACCTTAACTGTGAACATTAGTTAACCAAAGATATATTTACTAACTAGTTCTGCCCCATAACATATCATAAACAGAAGCTTTACAGATCCATTTTTGTAATTTTGCATCCTTTTTGTAAAGGCCAGCAGTGGAGAACTGATGGCATCAGCAGCATAAAGTATAAAACTCAAGAAAAGAGTATCACCTTTGAGCTGGGTGCCTTTTATACAATAGCACTCCTTCAGGATGCTCATCTGAACATGCCGTATCAGGCATGGGAACTGCGCCCTACTGGTGTGGATGAAGCACTGCTTACAGTTACCACAGTCTTTGCAATGATTCAGATACAAATTAAGGTACTGTAAATATTTTTTATAAAACAGCTGCAGATTTTTTTTAAAAAATATAGAATTATTACAGTGTCCTTTATTAAGAACTTGGAATGCTTCCACAAGAGCAATTTCAATCTCACCCTGTGGCAGCTAGAATGAGGGAGTATCTCTTCCTTTTCAAGCACTGTCAGAAAGGGCACTCATGATATATTTTCTGTGAACTGGTCAGAAGAAAGAATCTGTATGAAAGTTCCAGTCAGTGCTTTGATATCATACTATCTTGCTGCATTCAAGAGTGTTTCACCAGCTAGAAACTTAATTTTTCCTCTCTCCTCCTAACTATACTAAGAGAAATAAAAGCATTTGAAGCAACCTACTACTAACGCTGCTTATTCCTTCTAAAGGTTCAAGTTACACCTGATTATTCATATGCTCATTGCTGCATAGATCACTTCAGCAACAGACATGTTTTTTAAAAAGTCAATGTGAGAACAAGCATGGGCCAGTAGGTCAGTGAGACTTCTGAACTCCTACATAAAAGTGGCTTTCTTTAGGAAATGTGAATGAAAGTTTACAGCCCAGCATGGTAGAGTATGTATGCAATATACAGACTATATTAATAAGATAATATTTGATAACTGAAGTTTCAAAGCAACTTTCATGTCCAGTAAGTGCCTTTCACTGGTTTGTACAACAGGGTAATCAGTGCATGTTGTCTTCAGTAGTGGTGGAAGAGAAGGATGTGCTTTCCCACATGACAGGAAAATGGATAAGTCCAGTTGAATTAAGAATAATTCTGAAAAAAGCTGGTGTTAATATTTTCCCAGGAGAATATTCTCACAAGTATGTCGCTGTGAACAAGAAGGTGAGTGCAAGAGGGAATGGTCTACCCCAGTTGCTTTTCACTTAGAAAAACATTACCTATGAAGACCTTTTGCACAGAATCAGGTGGCAGGTATAAAAGTGTTCTGCCAGCTTAGCTAGTGGATTACAGTTAAAGCAAGCTTTTTCTTACACTTGTAGGACTGATTAGTATATATATTTTCTAACCTGTAGTTTTGGATTACAGGCTCCCCTAGCAGAAGTTCAGGCATATCAACAGATGGCACTGGTTACATCTGGTTTTGCTTTTGCCCGGAGCAAGTGGAATCTAGGAGCAGGTCAAGAGCAAGTTGTGTTCAAGGTTTGTGAATTTAAACTAAACTTCTAAAGAAAACCAGCACAAAACTCTATTGTAGTTAGAGACAGAAACAATTACCTTCTACATCTTACACGTCTCAATGTCTTCAACTGCTGTTTTCTTAGTGCAGCAGTTTGCAGAAGAGGATTTAGTTCAGCATATAGTGTGTGTCCATAAAACTTAAGAACCTGTTTCTCCACTGCTTCATGGGTGATCCCTTTGCAAGATCCCTAATGGGACACAATCAGTAACAAAGACACACAGCCTAGCATATAAGCAAGTAACATATCAGCTACTGAGGCTCTTAACCAAGGCCAAGACAAGGAATATGGATGCTGATTTTTGAGTCATTGCCTATTAGAGCTGAATAGCTGGAAATTTCTTCTTGTCCATGAGTTTTATTTTATTCCATGCAGTCAAGTAGGGGAAAAAAAACTTAAGTATTGATCTGTTTCCATCTGTAAACTAAAGCACATGTGGTTAAAACTTCTCCCACACAGACAGGAAAATGTTCTTGGTTGTGGTTTGGGTACAGAACATGCCATACTGTTGAAGCCTTGAGAAACTCTCCCAATCTCTTGAGCTAAATGAATGTGACAAAAATATTTAGCCTAATATTTACTCCCAGGAGCAAGAACTAAAACAAATTTCATACTAGCATTTACACTCCGTCAGTGGCATTTTTTTTCCTGCAATAGGTAAGTGAGCATCTTAAGGCAGATTCTGTCAAAAACGAAGACTGGTCTCTTTACATGTTTAATGGCCAGAAAGCACAAAAGCTCAAGATCACTGAAACCAGTGAAGCTTTTTCAGAACAGCTAGAAGATGGTTCTGAATTTCACTCCACACTCTACCATATGCTTAAGGACTTTGCCAGCAAAGAAGCAATTGAGAAAGTGGAAAAGGCTAGCTTCTTGTTTGTTGATGTTGTTTATCAGCTACTTCTTGCTACAAGAGTTTTAGCATACTCTTAGATACTACATGCTTTCCTTTAAAACTTTATTATCAAAAGCTTTCAATAAAGTTACATTTCAAGTCTCGAATCCTTTTCTATTTGAATCATTGAAATAGCTTCAATGACTAAAACACAAACATTCCATTTTTGTTACAGCAAAATAAGTTCTTTATTCTCTTGTGGCTAAACCACTTAAGTCATATGTATGAGCTATGTTCAAAATTAGTAACTGTTCTATTGTAAAACTGAATGAAACCAAGATCCTTTTTGGTACTTGTAAAGATTACTTTTGTTAGAATTTGCGGGGGGGAGGGGAAGAAAAGTATTTTTCCATTTCAAGTCATGCTTTAAAAAAAATCACCTCCCCCCAAAACTCCCACAAGCCAAACAAGCCAACTGGAATCCATAACCTTAAATACGCTATTCGCAGCTTTTCATCCTGTCATCCAGAACTTGGAATTATAACTACAAAAGTCAGAACCTTTGTTATACTGGGGGTGGTCCGTTGTGTTGAAGTCCTGTATATGGCCACAACAGTTGCTGTAGTGAAGTCCAGGAGTCCCCAGTTCCAACAGGTGCTGCGTCTGCTGGTCTTTGAAGAGACAGCCCAGTGAGGAAGCTTGTAAGAGCAGCAAGCAGTACGAGGATGGAAACAGAAACCCAGAGTGTTTTGTTAGCATTGGAAAAAGAAGTCTTGATGTGGGTTGCCCATGATAACATGAAATTGTACCTGCACAAAAGGTAAGTTATGGAGTGGTTCAGTTTCAAAACTCAGAAGCCCTCTTCCCATCCCACTCTCCCACCCCACAAAATAGTAAAGATCCTTAGCTATCAAAAATGACAAAGTTGTTACCGTATTGGGAGTGATGTACAGTGGTAGCTTATGTTCTGGGTTTAACACAGATACCAGTAAGCAAGTTCTTGATAAGCCATTTAGGTGATTGGCCAAACTCCTAAGTCACAGAATCACACAGAATTGTTTAGGTTGGAAAAGACCTTTAAGATCATTGCGTCCAACCATAAGCCTAACACTGCGAAGTCCACCACTAAACCATGTCCCCGAGTATCTTTGAGTTACTCTATCATGAATTAGCACTTCATGCTGAAGATATACACAAAGACTGTTAAGGGAATGACAGTCTGCTCATATGGGCTCGAAAACACGTAAAACCATACAAATTTGTCCTATTTAAGAAGAACATACCTCAGTTATTGAATTAAAATAGGAAGACAGAATACAAATAACTACCATTGTCAAAGCCATTTTGGGTAAAGTGCTTTGCCATTTGTGGGTGCAAGAGGCATACAAAAGGCGACTGCAACAAGCTGTTCGGTCATTCCTTCCTCTTCACAACATGACAAGTTTCCAGGAGGAAGAAATTGCAGATTTACAAAACATTTGGATTTTGGAAGGGGATTCACAAAATCTGCCTTGCAGATGATCAAGAGACCTTACTTCTTAAAAGCACTGAAAGCGCTGGCCTTATATTTTATTTTGCTAGGGCTTATAACCCTCACTGACTGTCCAAATCCTAGACCTCTCGTGACATTCAGTGCCACCATCCTTTATCAAACAATTGGAGAAAAAAGTTGTATTTGTTCTTGCTGTCTTCTTAGTCTCACACGTTGGCAAAACTGTCTGTCCCCTTGATCAGGAATGCTCACAAGTGGAAGCTGAGCATAGGATATTCATATGGAATGGAAGAGTTTTTCTGCAAAGGCAGCAGATCTCTTTTGCTGTAAGGTAGGGGCTTCAGAGGATGCAAATTTAGGACCGTACTGTCTTCCCTGACTTTAGATATTCCAGGAAATTAGCTGGAATAGTCCAGCAATAGTCTTGATAACTGCTTGTATCTCGATATGTGATAAAGCTGTACAGTTTTTGAAAAGGCCACAAATCCTTGATTATTTTTTGCAAGACTACATGTTAGCATGACCTAATGGCTGTCACAGAGCAACCAAAAGAAATGGGATTGTATCATGAGGTTTCTCTTTACCTCACCATTTAGGATTAGTAATAAATCCGTGATGGAACAAGTCTCTGACACCTGACATTGCTCATTCATGATAGTTTTTAAGAAGTCAGCATTAAAAACCAAACCGAAACTACCGCTTTGCTTGCTCTTCCCCTGTCCACCACCCAAACACTGCTTTACCTCCTGATGATGCAAGAAAACTTACACTGAATCTAGGTTCCATTTTGATGAGTATTTTCCTTTTTCAGAAGTACTTTCTTTCCTCGACGGTGGATCTTGTACTTCAGCAGGTGATTCCGGCTGCTCATTTCTGTAAGTAAGCATCAATAGTTCCAAAGCTTTTCCATTAAGCATTCAATTTGGCAGAGCTCTCAACAGCATGACTTAATAGCCTTGATCAGGTGGTGGACAGTTAAGAGTTCATTAACAACAAAGCTGACCTTGTGCAGACACCTCAGAGGAGGCTGCTAGTGAACTTACTTCGTTTCAGAACGTTCGTCTTCGTAGTCTGCCCAGGAATAGGTGCTAATGAACCGCTGTAGTGAAGGACGTTTCTCATTTTGCTTTGCTCCCAGTCGTCCCCTGTCATATTTTAAAGACGTTTACCTTAGTTTCCTCATCAGGTATATAGCAGGAAATTAGAAATTCAGCAGTTGCGTACTTATTTAGATAGACTTTACACAAATAAGTTTCAAAATTAGTTGCCCAAAACTAAGATTTTTTAATTAAAAAAATCCTCAAACAAATGAAAACCCCAGATCCATTAATGCCTTCTGCCTAGATTTCATGTTTTAGTTCTAAAGGAAGAAAGTCAAGGTAATTTTAAGCCTTTCAACCCTTAAAAGAAAAAAATTAAGAAAGGCTGTAATATTTTTTCAAAGTTCATTTACCTATAGAAACATATAAAACTAACGTGAAAGGTGTAGCCTAAGCATTGTTGTACCTCAAGGTGCTCCTTAAAGTGCTTAAAATACGGACACAGTTATAGCTGAAAAATATTCAACCCTATTCAAGGACAAGCCCAAGTAAGTTTACCAAGTGCTTGATCTCCTGTTGAGTTTATCACTCCGTTCGTCTCCATCAGGTTCATGGAGTTGGGCCTGGAGAAGTTTGACACACTTAGTGTATTGGCATTTTCATGCTTCAGCCCAGCCAGTTTTGAGAAGGTAAAACGCCTCACCATCTGGGAACCCTTACTTACCAGTGGCAACCCAATACCTGCATTTCCAGCACTCCTAGGCAATGCTGCAATGCTAACTCTTCGTAGGGATGATGATGGCTATACAAATAAGAAGCATTACTGACTCTATCAAGGAATGACTGGATTACTCACTGATCACATAAAACACCATCTGTTTGTATAAAAACTGTATTAAAAAATAAATGTTGATATTTAGCTCGAAGTGACACATGAAGAATCAAATCACAAGCACAACCCATACCACATTCTTTAAAAGCAGCATCTTTCCACATTAACTGCTTTTCTCCCGTCTAAGCATCTGAAGTAAGGCTGATTACACAGCTTCCAGCAAAATACCAAAACTGAAAGTGTCTAAGATTCCTGTGATGATTCTTAAAGGAATTCCTTTAATTCCTTTAAGTCAATTTGAATTGCTCCCATCAATTATTTTCATCTCTGTGCAAAACCCTTCCTCTGTAGCCCCAACAAGAATACGCAAACCATTCTTAACCGTTGCGTGAAAGCACAGCCATTTGAGCTTATGTGAATTCTTCATCTTCCAAATGGGACCACATGCAGTTCTCTGTTTGGTGGGGTTGACTGAAAATGTACCCTTGTGTTTGATGACATCATCCCATATTTGAGACAGAAAACCAACAAATCAAGCATGTAGCAGAGCACCAGCACATGAGAAAGTAAAAAAGAAAACCAACAAAAAACCCACCAAACACGCACAGACGTAAACACACATTTGAAGTTTCATGTTAGGCTGTGAGGGTTCTTACCTTAAAGTTGAAAGAATTTGGTAGTTTTTTATTCATAGATTCATCTGTGAAGAGATGAAACATCAGAAAGGGTTACAGGAACAGGAACAGAGTGAGCTCTATTTGCAGTTAAAGGTCTGACTGTTTACACACTCTGTTTAAGTGAAAATTGTATCAGCACTCTCAGAAAGCAGAGATGAGATTTCAGGAAAAAGCTTTCTGCTTCATTAGATAAGCATGTAATAGTCACATATTATATATACTCTAAAAGCATCAATTTCTGTTGCTATCATTAAATGTATTTTTCTAGTGTTGAGGCAGTGTCCTGTTTACAGAACAATCTTTTACATTCAGGAAGAGATAGCTGGTAATTCAGAAGGTTCCTTTGAGGATTTTACTGGCGTGTAAGACTGACCTTTCCCATTTTTAAATGTTCTATTTTTCAGAAAAATTTAATATTTCTCCTGGCAAAGGTATGAGTGCACAGTGCCATCTGAAAAACTGACCACTGTACCATCGGCTTAGAGGAGGAAATTCAGAGCACCTTTGCTTAAGGGATCTGTAATTTCTATTTAGAAAAGAGCAGGAACGATCTGTAAAGAGCAGTCAGAGCTCAACTACCTAGAAGTAGCTACTAGGAATGCTCCAGTGTGAATAACCATCCAAAATGTATTGTTCACAGGCAATAAGATTATTTTTGCCACCACATACAAAGCTCTTTCCTAAAAGCCAGAACATTACTGTGTACTTGTAGTATTTCACCCCCACCCATGACAGTTTACATACACATCTAATTTCAGAAAGTTATTTCTAATACCGTTAGTAAATTGCTAATCTTTCTTCTGTTTTTTAGGAAAGGAGATACAGTCACATAACCCCTCCACCTAAGGTGTTCAGCTACAATTAGATAAGGGTCTATCTGGCAGGTGCTAGAAGGAGGCAAGATGAAGTGTCTTAGTTACCTCGATCTCCAGGAGAACTAAAGGATCTCTCATTCTGGAGCAGGACCTGTTTCAGCTCCTCAAGTTCTGCATGTTCTTTTGCATACATGCGCTTCAAGTTTTCCACGTGTTGAATCATTACTTCCACAGCCTTGCTGACACGGCTCTCCTGGCAGAGGAAGAGCAACAACAGCAGTAAGAAAACAAGTCGCTCTTTGAGGAACTGCATCATGTTTAGGTTTTAAGACCTTTTTTTAAACCCCTTAACCATCTACTCTCATCTTGCATCACTGTGATGCAACATCCTCATTTTTTTTTTTCCAAAGTTCCACTACGACCAATCTCTCAACACATGCTGTTACTCAGGTCTCACTTCTCCAGTGATTACCATTATCCAAACATAAATTAGCCTTCATTTTCCGAGTCCTTACAACTCCTCCTCATCTCTTTCTCTGATCTACAGTCTCTGCTGCCACCACGAATTTGCTAGTATTGCCAACTCATATTTTCATGCTGTTCTTTGGCATTATACACAAGTACACATAGCATTTGAGCACGTCTTTGTAAATTTCCATAGATTTAGTTTATTAGCTACCCTTTCCGTAAGGCATAGGATTATCATGAGTATCAATACTATTGTTACCACATTGCGTTCTTGTGCTTTCTACTGTATACATCCCTCTGATGCAAAGTTCTTTTTTTGATTTTTGCTTGTTTGTTTTAAATTGGTTGTATGTTTTTGCACAATGCTAGTGCAACGTAGCTGCTCTTACAGTGCCTGTGATTCTTTATAACACCACAAACAGTGATTTGAGAAGAGAATGCCAGGACAGGACTAAGCTGTACTGGTCAGTCTGCATTACTTCCATGAGATTCCCAAAGCTAATTCTGGAATCAAAAGCCCAGCAAACAGATACTTCTATCTGTTTATGACTAGTTGCTTTCAACTCTGAACAAAATACATTTGCATGGAAACAGTTACCTGATTAATAGCTCCCAACATCTCTGCTCTACTGGCGACTCGGGCTGCATACTGGCTAAGGAACTGCAAGCTTTTCTGCAACTTCTTGATGATCTCCTGTGCTTGGTTATCTTCTTCACACAAAGGAACTAAAGCCTAAGAGGCATATTGGTGAGAAAATCAGCGGGAGCTATTAGTAGAGAATGGTGAACCAACTGATGACACTGAGGGGTTACGTTCAGGCCCACACAGTCACAAGGGGAGCAGCCAACATCTTCAGTCAGTGGGACTTGATACAGACTTCCAGTGGGCAGACACTTCAGCTTAACTGCACAAAATCAGCTAAAACAAGGGATCTTTGCCTCACGCCTGTGCAAGTGAAACTACTCACTGCCTGAGCATGCAGATGACAGCTACCCCTCAAACACCAACTTCATTCAGATTTGCTTACAGCATATTGCACATAATATGGCTTTTATTAGGATTTGTGTTTGAGAGACTTTTGAGAGACTTTCACAACCGTTCAATCCCATCCACCCTACCAGTCCTTGTTAACACTAACCTCTAACATCTTTAAAGCATTTGTGATCTCCTTTTTCAAATTTTCTTCAGCCAAGTCTCGAGACCTTTCTTCAAGCCTCACTCTCTTGTCCAAGGTAAACAAGTCACATTTAAACCCTAAAGACAATCTCAGAAATTCAGCCTGTTGTGGGAGAGGAAGAGATTTTGGAATAATCACATGATGCAGAGGCTTTTAACATAGCTTTGGACACTGACATGGCTTTTGGTACTATAGCCCACAAATAATAGAGAGATACAGAACAGAAAAAGTAAACATGACCCATTTCTGCAAAGCCAGTCTTCCTATCTGTAGTGATGGGGGTAAATAATCTGCAGCCAAAATAGCTGATGTCTTGGCAGCACAGTGTGCCATCTGTGTCTCTTGACAAAACTGTCTTAAATCAGCCCATTCTGCCTAGGAGGAGGTCACAGCTATGCTCCTTCGAGCATGCAAACAAATGTTTCAGTAATGACAAGGATTTTGTTCAGTTTCACAGATTGCCACCTTTCCCCATCCCATCCCTTCTGAAAGTTCCAATGAGATTGGAAAGACAGAATTCAGAAACCAACTTAGAGAAACACATACAGTTTAAGTTACTTGGCATCATTCTCTTGTATAGAAGATATTAATCAGGACTTATAGGCAAGATCTTTCTGTTTTCTGAGATACTTAAGGATACAAGCAGTTCAGTCTTACCTCCACTTCTTTCTCATTAGGAGAGTCACTGTAGGATAAGGAGAAACAATTGTGTCATGGACTGCAGCTTTATATTCATACCTGCAGGTGATCATTGAAAGTCAACACACTTACGGCTCATTATGCTTTGTTTTATCTGCTTTACGGCCTCCTGCAGTGGGTGAACCCCCTGAGAAGAGAGGGAAAAAAGTTCATACAAAAGTGAAAAAACTGCCACCCAAAAAGAAGTTGTAAAAGTCTGTTAAGTTCCAAAAGAACCCACTATTAAAGATTTCACCTTAACTCTTGCCAACAAAATACAATTTGTGTAACTCTGAATACATTATGGTTAGCATCAGTAAGATAGCCCAGCAGAGTCACTGGTAGAAAGCCCCAAACTATAGTTGTTTAGTTTGTTTCAGCTGGTATTTAATTAGTACAGGAACATTATAAGTTTAAGTCTCCACCCATAGGTTCAGGACATTACGCAACTTACAACATCACTAACTTTCAGTGAACTCAGGCAAAAGGTGGTTGGAAGAATAAAGATATTACAGTATCACAAGGTTGGAAAGAACCTCTGAGATCATCAAGTCCAACCTATAACTCTACACTAACACCAACACTAACGCCAACCATCATCTAAACCATGGCACTCAGTGCCTCATCCAGTCTCCCCTTAAACACCTCCATGGTCGGTGACTCCACCACCTCCCTGGGCAGCGCATTCCAATGGCCAATCACCCTTTCAGTGAAGAACTTTTTCCTCACATCAAGCCTAAACTTTCCCTGACGAAGCTTAAGTCCATGCCCTCTAGTTCTGCCACTGGTCACCTGAGAGAAGAGACCAACTCCTGCCTGACTACAAACTCCTTTTAGGTAGTTGTAGAGAGCAATGAGGTCTCCCCTGAGTCTCCTCTTCTCTAGACTAAACAGCCCCAACTCCCTCAGTCGCTCCTCATAGGGCTTGTGCTCCAGCCCCCTCACCATCTTCGTTGCCCTTCTCTGAACACATTCCAGTATCCTAACATCTTTCCCAAACTGGGGGGCCCAGAGCCGAGTACAGGGGGACAATAACGTCTCTGGTGCTGCTCACTACACTATTCCTGATGCAGGCCAGAATGCCATTGGCCTTCTTGGCCACCTGGGCACACTGCTGGCTCATGTTGAGCTTCCTGTCCACCAGCACTCCCAGGTCCCTTTCTGCCTGACTACTCTCCAGCCACTCTGTCCCCAGTCTATAGCTCTGCATGGGATTGTTGTGTCCAAAATGAAGTACCTGACATTTGGACTTATTAAACATCATCTCATTGGAATCAGCCCAGCTCTCCAGTCTGTCCAGGTCCCTCTGTAGGGCCATCCTACCCTCTAACAGATCAACCCTTCCTCCCAGCTTGGTATCATCTGCAAATTTGCTGATGATGGACTCAATCCCCTCATCCAGATCATCAATAAAGATATAAAACAGGACTGGACCCAACACCGATCCCTGGGGGACTAAGCACAGTTCAGTAGAATCATCATCATGTTTCTCTTATTACTCCAAGCTCTAGCTAGCACAGAGGGTGCTGCTTTAAAAATCTTTAGGGAAAACAGGCATGCCAGAACTATATCAAATATCGCAGCTCCTCTGGAACACTTAAGAAATTTTCCCTCCTGTCTAGAGGAAGATTGAGCTGGTTAGATCAGTATCCACAGAAATCAGAAGCAGGTTTTGCATGATAAAATTTTTCTTCTCTCCACTGCTAATCCATTTTGATTTCTAACAGCAGGTACTAATCCTTAAACCAGAACACCCTCTGGCATGGGGCAGCAGCTCTCTGCACCTCTTTACACAGGTCTTGACACAAGTGACCATGGAAAGCACTCCAGTGAGTTATGCAAATGCATTCAGCAAAGTCCTCTTACCTTTCCTACTGGGAGCCACAGCTGGTGCATCCTCACTCTGCTCTTTATTTTTCTTTTCCTGGTCCACCTCCTAAAGACAAATCAAAGAGTAGTTGTAGCGAGGGAATAGCAAGACCACCACTGGAGGGGCCTATCCCCTCCCTGCAGTGTCTTTCTTTGTCACTGCACAGCCAAACCAGTCCTATATTTCATTGTCACTAGGACTCACCTGATCTTGCTTTACAGTGTTTTGAAATGCCACTTTGTGTTCTTCCGTCATGGGGCAGAACTCCTTCTTGGTCAGATCTGCTCCTGGGAAGGAATATTACCAAAATCAGATATAAGGATGAAAAAAAACCCAGAAAACTGCAATACCCAGTTTACTAGCCATGGACCAACAGGGCTAAAAAAAAATTCCAGCAAATACCAGAAGAGGGCAATTAAGAAGGAGAGGCAACAGCAGAAAACACTATAAACACATAAAGGAAGATGTGTGATAATAAATATGTTTGGCTTGGAAAAAATACCAATAAGTGTTACTTGTCTATAAGGGGAGACTGTTGCTCCTGGTGTCATTTACTCTAATTGAAGTTGTAAGAGCTAAAGTAACATTCCTTTGGATAAATAAATTTAATTGTTTTGCAGCTGGCATGGGTTTTTGTTGTTTGTCTGATACTTAAAAAAATCATTAACTGTCTCTTTATTTGGAATTCTACAAGCACAAAGAAAGTCCCATGCACAAAATAATGGGTATGAGTCATGAATATTTGTAATTCTCTCATTTCATGTCACAGACTATCAGATGAAGTCGAGGAACAGGTGCTACTTCTGCCATCTTTACAGAGGAGCTTGAGCACAACCAGGTCATGAAATTCACACAGTTGTGGTATTTCAGGTGTCTATAACCTTCAAATAGTCTGACACAGAGACTGCCCTTTGTACCTAAAAACTGAACTAGCAGAGTGCTGATAGAGCCAACAAAACAACTCTTTTCCCACTCCCACCCCCCCCCAGAAGATGAATGATGATGAAATGAGTCCAGGAACTGATGACACCAGTTTAAATGCAACAAAAACTTCAAAGGGCCACAACTTATAAAAGTTTTAATATAGGCAAAAATAACCTCAAGGAAGACAACTATTAAAAATATTTTAAGAGGAAAATATTTTAAAATCTAAATGAATGCTGAGTCACACTGATTTCTTGTGTAGCAGTATCTCTAGTAGCTATTTTATAGCTTTTAAGACTTATCTAGATTTTTTGTTTGTTTATGTTTTCATATGTACCCACCCACCCAGGTGAAAGCTGAAGAGATAGCAAAGAAAAAACCACAAAACCCCCAAAACAATAAGACCAAACACCTTCAGGTTTGAAGCACTTTCTCTTTTCATCCTTCACATAAACAACCACCTCTACTTAGCACTCTCTTCTGTCCCTGTGGATTTTTGCATATCTGACCTGACTCCCAAGCACCTTTAAAAGACCTTGCATATTATTAGAAATAAAATCATCCATCAGTGCCTCTGTTCTAATACTAAAACATTTCTATTCAGAGACATACAACAGGCAGAAGGATTCTGACTTTAAAGCCATTTGGACCCTTTCTGATTTGTTTTGCATACCCGTTTCCTCCTTGTCAAAGGCACCTAGACCACATATGAAAATTAACAGTAGAGGCAAATTAAGAGAAAGAAAATACATTTAAGTGAAGGGACTGAATTAGATTTCAGGAAGACAGTGCTAAAGAAATAAAACTGAACAAGAAATGACAACAAACCCTCCTATATTTAGGTAAAGGTTAAAAAATGGTTACAAACAAAAATGCGCACATTCCGCACTGCTTCTGCAGTTCAACATTTTTAAAAATAGCTTAAGTACACTGTGAATATGCATTCCAGTTTTGTTTTGCTTTTAGTTTTTAAGTGGAAGAAGCACCAGTAGATCTGGTAAGAGTAATTCTTCTGGGTGTTTATGGCTATAGTAAAAGACAGAACCATACACAAAGGGCTCTTATCCTCAAGTCTCCTCTCAGCTTATCCCAGCTTCTTGTGTGCTAAGCATCAACTTTGGAAGAAAGGAAAGTGATTTTTGTCTAGCTGTGTCATTAAACTTTTTAAAACCACGCAAACATTCTGTCTTCCCCCGAAGTTTCTTCGGATTTGGTACCCAAACAATGTTTTTCCAGCTGAGCAAGCATCAAAATTTCACCAACTTATTTCATCTTTAGTTCTAGCAACGTTGTAGGCTATGAGCCTCCTGCAAGTAGGTAAAGTCTTATTCCTACTCAGAGTTTCAGGAAGGTTTAAGAGCACTTGCAGGCAAAAGCATTTTCAACAACAGAAAAAATCACAAGTTGTCATTAAGATTTTTCTTACTCAGCTTCCTCACTTCAAAGTTGTGCTGGAAGCAAGCCATTTCCTCACTGTGTGAGTGCTTGTGTGGTGCAGCAGTTACGGTACCTGATACAGGACCAGATGGATCCTTATCTTTGTTTTTCTCCATTGCTACGGAAATTGGCACATCTTCCTTTTTTTCACGTGAGCACTTGGGTGATTTTTCCTCCATAACAAGACAGCCTGTAAATTCAGGCAACAGAAGACAAAGCTCTTACTGTTCAATAAATACACAGACTCTGGCGTATCTATTTCCAAGACTTTCAGTGCAAAATGTTCACACAGTTGTACCCCATACAAGGGCTTACCTGTTACTGGTGCAGCGCTTTCCAAAGAGGATGCCAGAACTTCTTGGGGTGAAGTCAAGTGATCACTGCTAAAACAAAATTCTTTCAGCTACTCATCCACATTATATAATCTTTGGAAAAAGTTTTTTAAAGCTTTCAGAAAACCTGACCTGGATGGGCTCGGACTGGCTGGTAGCGATGGCTCTACACAGTCAATCTTAACAGAAAGAGAGAAGAATTAGTATGAGAGAAATGGTTGCTGTTTGAGTAGAAAAATCTCTTTGTCAAAGTTCTAATAATTCTCCCAGCTCTGCCTAAATTATTTGAGCAGTGAAGGACTAGATGGTAAGTGCATGAAGATTCATCTACCAGTTTAAAGCCACCCATATATACACTATGTAGTTTATCATGCTATCACCATTAGGAGTGATAACTGTTTCTGCAGAAATCTTATCTCAGAAATATAATACCGAAAGATGTATTTTGGTTCCTGACTTCATATTTTCCTTCTAACACAAATGACCAATGTAGTTGTTACCACACCACTCTATCTCCATGTGCATGAAGATACATCCATTTTCAAGGTCTTGACCTCAAATCCCACAAGTACTCAGAGCTTCACTCAGCTATAGATATCAGTTTTTTTAGGTTAAAAAAGCATTGTTCTCAACAGCTCAACTGAGAAGGGGATTCAGAACACAGAAATTTGTACATTTTAGTGCGTGTCTTTGAATGACACTAGTTTTCAATATTATATATAACAATTACTTAGCCAGTTCAGAAGGCTTCAAGCCTCCTCCTTTGTATGCAAATAGCAAAAAGGAATTCAGCAGTTAAAGGCTGGTGTAGTTTTGCTCTTGTTCCTTTAACAGCCACAGGGCAGGTTCTGGACCCGAGTCTTATCACATCACAGACAAAACCAATATCCTCTTAAGTGTTTTAATATGGCAAGGGAGAGACTGAATGGGAAGTAGCCCTCTTCCTTTCACCCTGAATAAGTCCAGCTTGTTTATTCAGTTGATAGATTTGATCTCTCTTTCTGGGTGAAAATACAAGGTGAAACAGATATTTAAAAGGTTAAGTCATGACTGACTTGTTCTTTCAGCACTCCTATTCAGCAGTGAGAGCTCATCACAAGAACCTTAAACCTGTCTCCAAGCACAGAATGTATGGGGACACAACAGGAAATACATATCAGCAAATGATAATTTGTGTTATGACATCTTCCTTTCCCGCCTCAAACATCCTTAGAGGACCCAGGAAACTCAAAGTCAAAAAGGAGGTGACCAAGATCCACTTCCAAAAGCAACTGACTGCTCCCAGCACCAGTAAGTGCCTTCTCTCTCCTCTCCCAATCCTTCACCCATCAGAGGTCAAATGCACCCACAGAACCTTGCCCCAGCCAGCCTGATGTTTCCTCAAATGCAAATTGAGGCTATTTTTATTCTTATTTGAATTCTTTACTAAGAATGTTTAGGCCTTTAGGCTTACAAGAGCATTAGAGAAAGAGAAGGAGAAAATGAATAACATGTTGGAATGAAAAAAGAAAACTAAAAGATGTTTTATAACACACAGAGCACCCCCAAAAAAAAAATCAGAAAATTTTGCATTATCTAGAACTGAATAAAGCAAGACATTATTCTACATGCCTTCTCCCTCCCCAGGTAATCACACAGTCAGTACTTTGTTTGCAATGAAGGAAAAATCCTCAATTTAGTTTTTAAAACCCCATACTGGTTATTAGGTTTGTGAGATTCTATGGATTGCACAAGGTGCACTGAAAGAGAAAATACAAGAACAACCCACCACCATCTCATTCTAGATTTCCTAATAAAATCTGTTTCCACAGGGCATTAGGGAATAGTTCTTCTAACAAAAGGATTGCGTCAAAGAAAATCCTGCAGTACAATCTTAATCCCTTTTCCTTCCTCCATCCCTTCAATTAGCAAAGTAATCCAGGGATCCTCATCACAAATTCCGGCCACAGTCTTGAATAACTCCTCCCAAACAATCATTAATATTTTGAAGATCTATCATTCGTTTTTTAGGCTGAGATAAGACTTCCACATTTATAAATCGAAACAAATATAAAAACCCTAAGCTTCACCTGGCCTCTCACAAGACTTCATTTATTAAATAGCTCCTAAAACTCTATGATAACAATACTTTGACAAAATAATTTGAGTTACTTACATGCTGAAGGACTCAATCTCCTCAAACACATCTGCAACTATGGTATAATTAAAAAAACCAAAAGTAGGGAGACTTTTCCTGTTAAGCAAGGATATTCAAATTTTGCTGCATGTCACAGTTTTTAGAAAGAATACTGGACATGGCTTGTTTGCCTTTTCTCTGGGGCAAGCTTTAACATTTTCATTTCCTCCCTCTAGAATATTGACATTGACAGTTTATATAGAAAACAAAAGTGGTAAATGATATTTCTGAGACCAGCTGGAATCACAGAAAGTTCCAGAGCAATGAAGCACCAGCATTTCAGGCAACTTTCAGACTTTCCAGAAGGACTGGATAAAGCAAGATCCCTTGAGATTATCCTCTTTAAAAGGTAGCTTAAGTAGTAGCAGCACAAGCTAGGAGTTCCTCACCTGCTTTACCCCAATTGAGCAGTGTGCTGAAACAACAGGCAGCCCTCATCACTCTTATTTTCTACCCTCACTGCATTTTCTACCTTGATTTGCTGTTACAACCTGACCACTGCTGCACTTGCAGGTACCGCACACCAGCCAGGGTAGGTCTGAGGCTGCCAGACATCACTCTTGCAAAAGTTTATTTCCAGGTTCACACAAACCGCTGACCAATATTCTTCCAACACCACCAACGCAAATAACTGAGCTTGTAGAGTTGATTAGAAGCCCTACATGGCAGGGCTGACTTCTAGGTATCAATAGTGAGTATTGTGGCACTAGCACAGAGCACAGGCAGGTACACTGAGCTGCAGATCATCTTGTTTTGCCACGAGAAAGCCAACTGACAGCTCAAGTTGTAGATGCAGGATTCAATACAGCAGTGAAAGCATATCTGAGCATATCAGCTGAAGGAGAATTTCCATACCACAAAGATGTCATTTTTCAGCTGTTAAACAGTAGCCGTGGGAGAAAGCATGGAAAAAGGCAGCATTCAAAACTAAAACATCCTGTAGCTTCTTGCAGGTGGATAAAAAAAAAATCACAGCCTTCCCTGGCAGAACTGAGTATTACTGCAGAAATAGCACTGTTTCAAGCTAAAAGTATGATGCAAGTGCACATGGATATCAAGATATTCAGGTCTATAGCTACAGTATTCCAGAAGCGTGCCCAAATAGAAGGGACTACCCCATACAGATCAAGATGTCACAGCACCTTGTTGACATATGCCAGCTCCATTCACCTTGGAGCAGTGCTCATTTTTAACTGCTCAATCTGGATCTAAGCAAGGCATTAAATGCTTGAACCCATTCAAAACACATCTCGGGCACCAGAGACAGCACTCACCTTAGTAAGTGAAGAGTCCATCATTGTAATGGAAACAGGAAGGTCTGCATCAGTATCGTTACCAGCAGGGCTTATTTTCCACCTGGCAACACATTATATTTGCATATTGCCCAAACAACAGCAAGATATATCGCCTATTTTCCTTAAGCACATAACAACTGAAGCCACCACTATCTGTATAGTCAGACAGCTGGTCTGTCAGAGAAAGGCAAATTCATCACTAGCAGCAATCCCTCCTCCCCCAAACAGCAAGAACCACCACCAATCCTTTTCCCAACCTCCTCCACACTGCACAATTCTACAGAAAACCAGTGGCAGCAGCCTCAAGAGCTGCTGAGTCTTTTGCTGCAGACTGCCTGCCTCTGCATCTGCAGGAACATCCTTATCTTTTAAAATATTCACCGACAAGAGTTAGCTAGCTTTCATAATCTTAAGCAGTCCAATCTCAATTTTAAAGATCTAAGAAGTCAGCTTGATACCAAAGACCTTCTGTTTAAACTCTGGAAAAAAAGTGACTCCTCAAAGCCAATAGGATTTTGGCTCGTAAATGGGAGTGTCAGTTGCAACTTAAAAAGGACACCTACATCATGCATTAAGTCTTCCGACATGAAATGGAAACACCACCATTGTATTTGGCTCAAAGTTATACCAACAGTTTCAGTAAAAAGTTTTAATGTTACTTTTGTGAATAGAAGCAAAATGTTATGCCATAACACCACCAGCTGACCCCTGGGTGTCCAGTATTTCCCATAAGAGATGCCCTGCTCTTGAACTCAGCACATGCTGGGGATACAGCTTTCCCTTGTAGCCTACCAGATCCTGTGGACTCTCCCACCCTTCTCCCCAAAGAGATGAATCTGCCATCTTACTTGCAACCCACTGATGTCACATCCGAGTTGTAAATGTGTCCCAGGCTGGAGCTTTCAAACATGTGGCTGCCAGAGCTCTGTCTACAAAGCTGATCCCAGTTGTGCGCAGGGGAGCTATTTAGGCATGAAGTTTCCAAGGTCAGAGCATCTGTTAAAGACAAGCATGAGAGTACTGGTCATTGGCAAAGCTGGATTTAGTCATGTCATTTTTTTCCTAAACCTAAAATCATCAAGAGGCAGACCATCCAAATACAGATTTATCACAAGGCAGCTTGCATCTTGGTATGAAAGGGTCAAGTTATGTGGCATTAACACATTTTGTAGATGGAGAATCCGAAGAACCTGGGGATGGAGATTTTCCATCAGTCAGGTTACAGAAAGATCCACGTAAGACAACTCTGTTGTAGTGAATTGTTTTGTGTGGCAGAGAAGGCTGGGAAATAGGGTTTTTCTGTCACAACTTGATTAGTGCAAGCCAAGAATACCTGCCTTGCTTCTGGCTGGATTGTGCTATTGCAGCAAGTTGAAGAACACTGAGTGGACCCACTTAAACAGCCCTTTCAGAGCAGCAGGGTGTTCTTACAAGGAGCATGTGCACTGAAACGAGAGTTTCTTCCATTTCCCCCCGGCAGAATTACTTTTAAGAATTTCACAGTTATTGTGAGAACTGCATTGTACTGTTCTCTGCAGCTCTGAGGCTCTGCAATGCATATCTGCCAGTGGTTGCTTAAAATACTTGTGAGCCTCAAGAGTTGCAAGGAAGCACGAAAAACTTATGAATACAGGAGACATCAAAAATAATTATTTTCTTCTCAGTAACTTTATTCTTGCATTACCCATTCCAGTTTTTAAAACAGGTCTGACCTCAGCTCAGTAGTAAAGTAGAAGAACGTTAATTATCTTCACCCTGAGCCAGTCAGCAGGATAAATGGGAAAAAGTAACTCAAGCCCTCTCCATCCAGACCTAGCAAGCACCTTGTCGGGAACGTTCTTGAGTATATAATATATACCAGTAGCTCTTTAAGTGTCTGGGGACTCCTGTTAGGCTGACAGACAACCACTTTTTCAGGCCTTTAACTGCAAGCATTTCTAACGTGGTTCGATCTCCTCAATTATATGTAAAAATAAGCTAAATCAAACAACAGCTTTTCCACACACTACCAGCTCGTTTAGCACCAGTGATACAATTCCATGTTATCTATCAACTCTTCCTGTATTTCAGGAGAGGGACAAAAATTGGCCAGCAGCACCAGGTCTTACCTACAAGAGATGTACCACGCCAGTACAAAATTTCTGAGGGTGGAGTGCCAGGAACTTCCGTGCAAAACGTGGGTCCTTTGCTCCACAGTGGTTTAGAGCAATGGGGCTGCTAATTGAAAAATAGAGCGTGCTACTGTTGTTCAGTCACACTGAATATATTAATGCCACCAACTCCCTCCCCACACTTGCAGTTGCATCTGCATAATGGAATACTAACAGTTATACAAATATATTATCAGATTTTTTTGTCTGGAAAAGCTCACAGAACAGATATAGGAAGAGGCAGAATAATTCAGCCATTCAATTTCGCATTTGCAAGAGATATCAGCTCCAGCTTGGGGGGGAATTTAAAAATAAGGATGCAAACCATAAATAACCAAACCCCATGAAAAACAAACAAAAATATCCCTAAACACCCTCCCCCTTTCAGCCAAGCCAAGTTGACAGAAGGGAAATATTTGTCTGGTGTCCAGTACCTGCTACACAGATCAGATTTCCCTCACCAGGAGGGCATCTCCAGTTTGGCTGCATGGAGACAAAGCACTGCCCCCTCCATCCCGTGTCCCTGGATGCACACCACTTGCTTGCTGTTTACTACTGAAGAGATGTCATCTGAAGGCAGCTAAAGAAAACTTCTGAAGCAACGCTTAAGCAGCTGCATTTGACCTCATATTGCTCGAGTGTTTAAAAGGGGAAAAGAAATAGGAAGATGTAGCACCATCTTCAGCTTCTAATTGTTCTTAAAATGCAACTTTCCAATTCCCTGTATTTGTCACAGGGAGTTTTCAGAATAAATAGGAAACCGGTTTTGCAATAAGATTTTGAATAAACATTTGTATATGTTTATACACGTGCATATGTATGGCATGAATATGTCTCAAATTATGTTTATTGAATGTTTAACTTGGCAAAGTTTCTCACAGGCAAATGATTTATTTTATTCAGGTCATAAAAACATAGGAACACAGAACTAGTGTCACATTTGTACAGGCTTCACAATGATCATGGCAAACACACTTACCTTCCCTTTTACCTGCTCGGCTGATACGGGCTGCAGACCATATTCAGATTCTAATTCTGCACAGCACTGTCGCAATAGAGAAATAGTTTAAGGCAGGTTGACATTGAAGAAAAAAAGATAAGGTAAAAAAAGAGAAGGAACACCACTATTGATTATGAGAAAAACGGAATTTCATCTTTCCAACTGAACTATTTTCAGCTATCTGGAAAACTGTGTAGCTTTTTCCACTTGTTACTTCAGTTCTGGAGACCATTAAACACAAAGACAGGTTTTATCCATGTGTTTTGATTCTGCTCCTCCGATGTCCCTGTTAGAGCCCAAGACACATGTCAGGATTTTCTGTTTGTCTTTTAAATACCTTGTTATTCTACGTTAAATCTGGATCATTCAGATCCTGAGCTGTAGCATTCCTTGCCAGAGCTAGTTAGGGAAAAAGTCCTCCCACAATGCCTCCTTCCAAACTCAAAGAAAGTCTTTTTATTTAAAGCAAAGTACTTGAGAGTTATATAATTTTCAATATATTTGCACAAAGGAGTACAAAGGTAATAATTGTTCCAGTGCCACTTCCACTGCCTGAATACTGAGAAATATTTTATTACAAGATTTTAAACATTTGTTTTCAATACTGTCTGCAGAAGAGAGAACCGATGACTTAGGACAAATTGCACCAGTGCTCCAGGGAAATCTTCCCTTGGCCCCACTTGATATGATCAACAGTTTACAGTGAAGACCAAACACCACACCTCTAAGTTCTAGCCCATTTTTTCCAGAAGATTGAAGGAAAATAATAATGTGCAGATCAGCTCATACATAACTGTAGAGGTAGTAAAATGTATGTGTTAGAAAAGAAGAAATCAAATGCTGCCAGATTGCATGCACTTCATCTCAGCTGTAGATGTCCTTCCACCAGAGCACCTCCCTGTGCAAACCTACCTTTTCTTCTCCCACCAGACAAGGGTCATACCTGACACAGCAATTCACAGAGACGCCTTTGAAGCAGTTCCCATCTTAGCGTGTTAACAGTCACTATGAAGAGACATTTACAATCCTTACAGGGGTCCTTGTAATTTGATAACAAGCAGTCAGATGTTATAGTGTCTTTAAAACCTGAGCCCTGTCAATCACAAACCCATTGCACTTTGTTTTAGTCTAGTTATACCTGCAAAGTTTTTTTTTATAGGAAGGAGAATTTTAGAAGTGTGTTTTGTATTATGAATTCCAGAAGACATAGGACACTTTCTGCCCTCTGGTAACATTTCCCCTTGCTATACATTAGCTCCAACTCCCTTGTCAGCACTAATGTGCCACAGTTCCTTAGACATCATCCAGAAAAGAATGACCTCATAATAACTCATTGGAAGAGAAACATTTGTTCTTATAATTTGACATTCTGTACAGAAGTTTTAAAGTTGACAGGCTTTACATTATACTCAGAAACTTTGTTCAAGTTCAGTAACACCAGAGCCTGCTTCTGGTGTTTTCTACCTTGATACAAATCTATCATAACTTTCATACCACAGCTAGTAATGGAAACTGGGGGAGAAAAGAGATTTCATTCAAATCATCACCTCAGTGCTCAAGTAAAAGCCAAAGGCAGCTCCCAGCAGCTTGTTTAGCTTTTTCACTGGATAAGATTATATTAATTAACAGTAAGGCATGATTAGACATCTGAAACATGGAAGGAGCTTTGTCAGGTTGATTAAGGTTGAAGTAGCTTCCTCAGCCAACAGGTTTCCTCAATTCTCATCTCTTATCATGAGGAAGGGGGGAAGCAGACGAATGAAGTGGGAAGGTGCCTGGGGAAAAAGACTACAACCAAGCCCTTCATTCAGAAGGGGCACTAGACCTGTCTGGCTTTCTACAGGAAGCAATATAAAACACTGTCCTCCTCCAGTCCCGTCCTTGTTTGTCAGCCTTGTTCTTTGTAACACCTTCCAACTTATCTACACATTTACCAGTTTATTTCTATTTATCCAGAGAAAGATCTCTACAAACTATCTGGAGTAGTTTAAAGCCAAAGTCTCAGTCATTTTCAGGGTGGCTGTGTTTTCTGAGGTTTGCTTGGGGTTGGTTTTGTTTTGGTTGTGTTTTGGGGTTTGGTTTTTTGGTTGTTTTTCATTTTGTTGGGTTTTTTTCAGTGGCACCTGTCTCTTCCACACACCTGAAGTTCCCTCATTTCATTTACTTTAGCTCCCTTCACAGAAAAGCCTTATCTATTCAGAGTTGGAAAATGACACACTATTTCCATAATGCCTCTTGCTAAAAAGCAGCCTCACAGTTTGAAGGAAGCAGTAAATGTGAAAGCAACACGAGCACACACTCATGAACAATGCCAAAATATTCGTCAGCATTCTGCAAGCACAGTCTGGAGCTATTTCTGCCACATCAGTGTTTAACAGTTGTGCCTTAGAGCAGGGGCATAGGGTCCTATGTAATTTTTCTTAAAAGTTAAACTGTAGTTTCACATGTATCTTCTTTGTAAACAACTATTTTGAGCATCAGTCACGTTACCCCGAGGTTAAACGTTCAGACTTAAGTCAGTTTTTTCCTGTAAGGAAGTGACATGCACTCTAGAATTTGGAAAGAATGAGGACACATGTCTAGAAGGAAACTACTGCATTCTTAAATTGCCCAAGCTTTTGAGGTGTTAACATAAGCAAGAGGTAGTACAAAGTTTCCATGGTTCCATAGCAAAAGTTGCACATATACAATGCAGCGACATGATTGTTTTCTACTAAGGAGAACATCCTAATACCACACAATTATTAAAAACCATAAAGCAAACACACCCCAGGTCCATTTGGTACAGGAAGCGTAAGAAAGAAGGATGACTTAATTAGGAATAATTTTGGCTATACAGCTGTGGGAACAGCACCTTTGGTAAAGGAGAGCCTTCACTACCCATGGAGTTACTAACCCTTCCTCCTAGGGCTGGAGGTTTTGTTAGGAGGTTCTGTAGCTTTGTTCCAGCCCAACACCCACTCATTGAGACCCCATTTGATTCTAAGCCCAGATGCCTTGGTTGCATGTGTCTTAAAAGAGAAGGAAAAAATATAAAGAAAGGAGGAGGGTGAAAAAAACCCCAAACCAAACAAAAATCAAAGACCTCCACAAAACATTTCACTGAATGACCTACAGATCAGTCCAATTCCCCTGGTCATAACTAAACCATGAAGGGTTTGCCCATGCAAGAGTGAATGCTGGCACGTTGCCAGCAGTTACTCACTTTTCTGGTCTTCCACTTTTTCTTGAAGCAACTGGCAAGTACTGGTTAAAGCTGCATTTACATCCTCGAGCTTTTGCTGTTCAGAAATGGCTTCCTTTAACTTGCATTTCAAGGATGTGGCTTCCTCACAAACAGAGTGAAAGGCTTCAACTTGATCCTCTGCCTATAAAGTGTTTTAAAAAATAAAGCAGCCTGGCTAACACAAGAAGCCTCTACAGTTCATGTAAATGAAACCAAACTGCATCTGTTCTTTCTCAGGAAGTGATAAAGCTCCCTCTGAACTTCTGCATTTTTACGTTGGGGTGGACTCTGTATGGAAGCTATTTTTGGGGTTTTTCTCTTTTCTTTTTTTTTAAAGCCACCACAAATATGCAATTCTGCCTCTTTCATCAGCAAACTGTTGTCACCACCCCCTCAATTTCTACTTCCTCTGCTGGTTCCACTTTTGCAACAAGGCGCTGCGTTCCGAACATGCAATTTCTTTTCCCAAGAGCAGCGATGCATTGTACGTAGCCTTTTGCACCTGCCTGCTTGCTCCCTGTGTAGAAGGAACTAGACTGCCCCTTACCTGTTTGCTGGCATCCTCAAGCTGCTTGGTAGCTTTTTGCAGCTCTAAACCAAGGGCTTCTGCCTGGCCAGCAGTTTCTTCTTGTAACTGTTTGACAGTTTCTAACTCGCGTTGCCTGCAGGATGAGAGAGCACAAACCACAATCTGTTACTGACATTTTAGAGCAGGCATGCCTGGAGGATGGCACATGCTGGTTGTCAAGACATGCATCAAGAACCACGTTCAGCTGTTACACATTGCAGCTCCTCAGGATCCAGCACCAGGGATTTACTTCTTGCTAAGCACGTTTCAAGCCAGTAGGCAGACAAAGGTTTTCTATAGCAGCTCCAGAACTGGTAAAGGGGTGGAGGTTTTCTCTGGTTTGTCCCCAGATGAAGAGTGCAACGGCTGTGCCAGCCCCAGACAGCTGGGTACCACAGTGGAAGCTTGTGGAATATCCAGCGATATCCAAAAGAGCAAGAGCTTAGAGAGGGAAATTTTGCAATTTGATTGAAAGAATGCATTGCCTCATGGTTTGGGAGAAATAGTAATCGTATGTAGAATCTTTCTAGAAAAGTTACCCTAGAGCTGTTATTGCAGATACACAGCTTCATCAGTCTAATTTCCTAATGTTTCAGAGAATATTTTACTTGAAAACAAGCTAATACCATCACAACTAGTGCCAAAGGTGATGGCTTTCAAGGGACCCCTTCTTTTCCACTGCAGAAACTCTTTGCCCATTCCTTCTCTAACTCACTTTCACAAGTTTTTTTCTTGTTGCTGTCACCACAATCTTGATATAGAGAGGCAGCTTTAAGAAACCAAGCCATTAGTATTCTTGTCAGCTCTTTTCTGAGTGAAGGGAGCGAATGTGGGAGGTCTACATTAACAATGTTAAGTGGAAGATAAGTCAGACAAAAGTGCAGTATGACTGCTCCACTTTAGATCTCAGGGATGCAGAGCCCAAGGAAGATGCTTATACCCCAAACTCAGGTAAAGACATACATGCAAAAATTTACATTTAGCACACGGTAGCAGAAGGCTGACACTATGAGTAAGCCCGAGTTCCACAAAGACAACAAATTCAGATTAGCTATTCTGAAAAAAAAAAAGAAAAGACAAAACCAAAACCCAGCTTGACAAGCTGCTTTCCTGAATATCTGAAGAGACGAGGGAGGGCAGGCAGGCAAACTTTCTCATCTGCTGTTTTTTGTTGCCTCATTTGCAACATTGAAACTCCTAGCAAGAGCCACATGTCAATAAACTAAAATATAAAGTTATATTTTCCTATTTATTGAGATAGCTCATTGAGGCTATACCCTTGAGAAACGGAGACATTATATCATCTGGGCCTAGCAACTATCTCCCAAAGCAGTAATACCTGCAGGTACATATTTTGCAGATGTTCTGCTTCGCACAAACCCAGCAGTTTGTTCAATGGTTGCACCTGTTAGGCTGTTCCCTCTTGTTTTAACTGCTTAGTCTGTGGTCTTCCTGATGTATCTAAAGACATCTCCAAGTTCACACATTACTTTGTACATAAACCTTAACTCCCATGTAGCAGAACATTACGCTAAAACCAGATCCACTCTCCAAAAGAGCAGATAGTTTTCTCCATGAAAAAAAGGCCTTAATTCAGTAAAAATTCTGTTCCACAGGACAAAAGTCCAACCCAAGCCAGTAACAAAACATACCACCAGCCAGACAAGCAACCAACAACCCCAATCCCAAGAGACACGTGTGCTTTGAAGAGGTACCTGGCAGAGAGCTCTTTCCTTAGGTGAAGTTGCTCTGTCTTTGTTCTCCTCAGGTTGCTTGCCATTCGAATAAAATCGTTATCTAGGGATTCCTTGTATTGTTCCAAGAGATTAAGTTTCTGGATCCAAAGGTGCCTTTTTTCTCCTAGTTCTTTCTTGAGAACCTGTGAAAGTTTGAAACTGAGTTGCCGTGTGGTTTGATGAGAAGCAGAGCCAGAGGGTAAACCAGAGGCCAAATCAACATGGTGAGAATTGATTTCCCCACACCACATGCAACACTATCAGCAATAAAAAAAGGTAGATGACTGACTATATTTTGTAATCTACTCATACAGCATCTGGATGGGGAAGGGGGGGGGGGGGGGGAGAGAGAGAAAGAAATGAGGAAAAATACGGTTTAATAAGGAATAGATTATAAAGGAGAAACAAGTGTTTGTTTTGTACAAAACTGTTTTGTGCAGTCTACTAGGTTAGCAAAGCTACCTGAACTTCAAACCTGTGCCTTCTAATTCCTGAATCTGATGTGGCTTGGGGATAAACAGGCTAGACTCCTGCCAAGTATTAGAACTTTAAGGCTTTTTTTCAATATAGAACAACACATACCAGTTTGCACAAGAAGGCATAAGCCTTCCATATGCTAATTCAATTTGACAAATGGCTCCAACATTTTTCAAAAGGTTGCTTCTAATTTAAAAGCCACTCTCAACCTTGTTTCCTGGGCAGACCTAGGGCATACAGGTAGTCCCTCTTTCCCTTCCCTTGTAAAACCAGTATATGGTTGGTAAGCATTTATGGTAAGCGTGGCAGGAGATTACGCAGTGCACTATGGAGTATTCACAGCTTATCCTAGAAAAATTCCACCACAACATACCCAGATACAAAACGAAATATGTAAAGTTTTAATAGTCACCATCTTGCAGGGAACCCTAAAACAGTTAATTTTTACATCTGTGACTATGTCCTCAAAACAAGAAGTAAGTCTATTGCCACCAATCCAAGTTTGAGCTACACCAAAAATCAATAAAACCAATAAATCCATATTTCACTTTGTCATACATGCTTAGTAGTTTAAATCTGTCCAAAGGATGACTCCTGTGACAAAGGCTTTCTGGTTTACCTTGAATCTGAAGGAATTAAAAGGGAAGAGAGTAAAAGTGACATCTTAAGTAATACTTTATCCTCTGTATTTCTCTGAACAGTGACTTACAGTACAAAATACTGAGAAGGAAGAATCCATCTCTTTCTCTAACCTTGCTTAATTAAATGTATAAAATACACTTCTCAGCCTTTAAAGAATGCTTAATAAGTCAAACAGAAGCCAGGTAAGGATAAGGGTCCCATTTCTGGGATTTTACATTAGTTCAAAGGGGGAAACATCAATCCTACAAACATAGGCCAGGTTGTCTAATTGCAATTTAAAGTCTAGTGTTGTTCATGAGACTTAAGTAAAAAGACAGAGCGCATTAAGTATTGTACTAAAAACAAAACAAAAAAAAATACCCAAAAAAAAAAAAAAAAGAACTTGAGAGCAGTTTTGCTAGATAATTTTACTAGGGGCACGTCCCATGTCATTATGTACGAATGCCCACATCCTGAAGATCAGTTTCTCAGCCAAGGCAGGCAGTACTTGCCTTTAGAAATAGCATGGTTTTGACATGTAAGTGGTGTAGGCTTATCAGGGCACATGTGCCACAGTCTTATCTTCCAGCAGGAGAAGGGTAAAAAAAGGTTACTGTCATCAACTATATATACTTCAATATATGTATACAAAAAACTCAGACACACTTAAAATTAACTTTATTCAAAATTACTTTAAAAGTTACTTAAAAAATACTAAAACCCAGCAAAACATGTCCATAATACATTTAACAGAAAACACTGGGGAGCAGTTTAGGCTTCAAGTTATAGTGTATGGTCCAAGATTTAATTTATTTTTCTATAAACTTTCTCTATGGTTTTAAGAAGGTATTTTAAGTATTTCTCTCTTTTTTATCTACTGTTGTTCAGGTCCATATATCTTATTTCCCACATATCTGGTTTGTTCTAGCTAGGTGAAGACAGAGTTTGAAATGAAGTCACTTCCCAACACCATGGAGCCCAGAACAGGATCTTTTCTTTTTAATAATCTTGTACTTCCTTGATCCTGTTTCCTGAGTTTCCAAATGCATCACTCTCGAGGAGCCAGAATAGGATTCATTTGCCATGATTAACTGCAACATCTACATCAAAAGTTTTTGGTTTCACATGTTTAATAGGAATATAATCCTGACATGAATGATAAGTTAACAAGCATTTTTCAGCTGACAGCTTTGAGGGAGAAAGTTTTAGTCAAGATCAAGAAGTTACAGCAATGCATGAGGCAGCAGTTTCCTGGAGTCTACTTGAAGACACTTGTGTCTTCTTCAAGAAGATTTCAGGATCGATGTAAAAAATAAAAAGCTAAAGAAGATGGCTACAGGACTGGATGTCTCCAATGATTGCTCCAACCCGCCCAGGGAACCATGAAGAGGCCCAGCTCCAATATTTTCCAACACTAGAGGAAGAGAAGAGTAGCTTTCTGCTTAGAAGAAAGCTGTTTGGAACAGTTCAGAGGAGCACATACTGTGGTGCCACCTGCTGTTATCCATGTGAGTTTTTGCATCTACTAAGGAGCTGGAAGATAACATTAATGTACAGTCTGGTGGATATTTCAATAGCAGTGTTCCTAACACTAGATTAGTAAGAAGGAACAAATTGGAGAAAGCTACATCGAGTAAGAGGTAAATTTCAGAAAACATGTTATTACATGAGAGGGAAGGAGAAGAACAAGAGCACTGACCCACGTCCACAGGCTGCTGATGGCTCACAAAGTTATTTTTGCCAGTTACCTTGAGCAAAAGTCTTTACTTTCAAGTCTCATGTGAGGTATTAGGAACAGTAAAAATTCATTATGCAAGATTAAGTTGGAAAATACTGTTTTGTAGAAACATTTCCTGTGGAGTGTGTCCAGCAAAAACAGAAAAATTCACCTTTCAAAAGGAAGCAAGCCCTATGAAGGTTTGATTTGGAAAAGTGTTTATAAAGACACATCCCTCCTCCTTGTGATGGTGAAACAGTCTGTTACAGTCAGATTCAGAGCACAGAGTAAAAGTGAGTACTTGAGGCACTTGGGTAGAAAAGCTCTATATCTCAACACAATATAGCCCTGTCATCTGACATCATATTCCTCTTCAAATCAAACTGTTTCATTGAGCCTTTCCTTCAAGCACAGTTCTAACAAAGTAAGATCTTGCGCAACACAAGTCAGGAAAAGCACAGTATTTAAGCGAAAAGCAATCGTTTTCTGCCTCCTCAAAAAAAGTTGCAAAAGATATTTCTCACCATACAACCATCTCTGACCCCCAAATGGACTGTTGTGGTCTCAAGTAATTAATACCTAGCACACAGCAGTAAGATACCCAACCTTAAGTTCTTGCACAGTCCCAAGATTTCATAAAATACCTCCAGAGAAATCAGTTTCTTACCACAAGTTTTCTTTCCCAAGCCTGTTGCATGTTCATATCAGGATCTTGTAACCATTGTAAAGAAGTCATAACAAGCTCCTCTGCTTCAGAGGCTTCCTCTTTCTGGGGGCCGGGGTTGTGGTGGGAGACAAAAAACACAAAAAAAAAAGAGAAAAATAATCAAACCCTGGCATTTCTAGCACTGCCCAGAGTTACCCAAGTTAAAAGTTGTGGTATGTGCCAAGTGGTATTGTCAGAGTAAGTGTACATCCATCCCCCTCCACAGAAGCTAGTCTTATTTTTTCAAAAGAAGTAAACATCATCTGATTATCAATGCTTGGAAAAATCCTAGTTAAAAGATGCTGATAGAAGACCACATCCCTATTCATGTAAGTTCTGCCACTGACCAGGTTTTGCAAGATAGCCTTGAATTTTTCTCCTGCATATTCAGGTCCCTGAAGTAAAAACAGCACTTCACGGTCCAGTGTTTCATCCAGGGACATCCATTCAGTCTTAGTAATCTTTGAAGAGATAGAAAAACCAGTCAGTTTATTTTGACATCTCGTTATTACAAACAAGCATCAGTGACATTTAGACTTTTGTGAAGGATCCCTGCATTGTATTTACCAGAAGGTCAGAGCTACTGGAACTTGAAGTTTGTAAAATCTTTTCAAAACCATCATGTCATGGGGATTTAAAAAAAGCAAGCCAGCCAAGCTGCCAAGTGATCCAATGTAAATTTTTATGTCAGTAGTAGGCAAGAGGAAGTCAATAATTAGTTATCTTTATTCAGAAGAGGCTTTACCAAGTGATGAATAAGCAGAGCTCTTACTTGCTTTACAGGTGATTTGGGGGAATAATTTCTTATTACAGCATTTGAGAAGTAAACTCAGTGACTCACTGTGGTTGTGGGGAGCTGCAACAGGGGACAATAAGTTACTTTTGAAACAGAGCTGTCTAGCCAAGTATACCCCTTATTTCTGTGCCTGTAGCTTTAGTTTTCTAGTAGATCTTTTTCTTTTGCAAATGCTGTGTGAATGCACCACATACAAAAGCAAGTAACAGTATGATGAAATCTTACAAGAATAAATATACAAAATCAGCTCTGCTGTGCAGCTTGCATCTGAAGGGAAGACAGCACTCTAAGGAAGGATGTAAATCCATGGAATGTCTTTAGGGAAAGAGGCACATAACAGTTCAGAAAAAAATCTGAACTAAAACCATAAGGAGAACCTGAATATCTTTTTTTCTCCAATATTTCTCCATTGGAGTGCTAGAAAACTATGAGAACAGTAAATTTGAGACCAAACTTCCAGTGTTAACATGAAATATGTCTTATCAAGATATAGTTCCCAAAGGTCCCCAAACCACCTGATGTTCTGCAGAGGGCACCAGGGACACTTCAACTCTAAACCAACAGGATCAACTGCAGTACTAAAATTCAGAAGGATGCCTATGCTGTCCTCCTCAAGTCATTATCCAAAGATCATAGACCAAAAAAAGAAGAAGATAAAGGAGGACAGGACTTCTAAAGATTGTATCTCCATTGTACCTGCTGAGGGACAAGGGAATGGTACCTACTGACAGATGCTTATCAGAGTTTCTGAACAAATAAATTAAAGACTCTACAACCTTGCTTACTCTAATGTTTAATTAGATTTTTCACCACACTAGACTTTGAGGAAAAAGAAATATCTCCTCCTGCAATTGAAAAAAAATCAGTGTTCATGCCTGGTGTAGGCAGTACAAGAAGAAACAATGTTATTTTCTTCAGCATAATAGCCTTTATGTATTTGAAAACATATCTTCTCCTATCAGTCTGTTCTTCTGCCAGCTAAATGCATGATGCTCTTTCAAATCTACTTTACAAGTCTCATTTTATTTGATCTCTGAGTGCTTTGTTTGCTTTTCTTTGGACTTTCTCCAATATACTTGGGACAGCATTAGCAACCTTCACATTCTGTGCTTGCATGCTAGGATTCAGGCCACGAGGCTTTGAATTCCAGGGTTATCTAGTGTTCTACAGAGAATGAGCTTTGTTCTTTCTTTACTGATGCAAGACAACGGGTGAAATTCAATAAAGATGGGATTCATACCTCAGAAGATTGAGCAAGTTCCAATTCACAGTGCAATGAATTCATCCCCTCAGGAATATTGCTGTTAGGTTTACACAGCAATGGGAAACTCAACCCATTTCTAAAAGAACAACAAAAAATAATATCAACCCTTTTTTGACTTTTGATGAACTGCAATTCTTGGGACTTGTTCTCAATACTCACGAGATCAGCTCCTGCTGCACATGTTGCATATTCTCCAGTAGCTTATTTTTTTCTGCCCGCAAAGTCTAAAAGGTACATCAGACTGGGTTAGGATGTTAGCTGGGCATGCAGAATTAGCATAAGATAAGCGTGTTTTCCTCCTCACATACTCAAACTGAACCTGTCACATACCTCTATTATTGAGGAACACTCCACAATGGTTAACTTCAGTTCTTTGATGTCCTGCTCCTTCTGCAAAGATGGTGGAAAAAAGAGCCTTTAAAGCACCTGATCCAACAACTAACACGCTGGCATTTGTAATACTTACAGGTATGATGCTTTGTAACCAAAATAACACTATACTCAATCTTACATCACAGAGTAAGCCATACGATCTAGATTTGAGCAGGAATCTAATTATGTAACATAAGAGTTGCAAATTTAGAAGAATACGGTAAGTTACCTCCCATTCTGGCCAACAAATCACTCAATCTTGTCAGGAGTTATATAGAAATTAAGGAGACAGAAATACTCTTTCCAGATGATGGGTTTTAATTTATTACTTGGTTTCCCTACCAGAAGTAGCAAATTAAACTACACAGAAGCACTCTAGTTTTAACCGAGAACATGAGTTTTAATCCCAAATGACTCTTTTAAAACAAAGTTGCAATGTTTGAGTTTGCTCTCATAACTTTCCATAACTAAAGGCATAAAGTATAGCGCTCTGCAGATCAAAAACTGCCTAGTGGAAGGTCTGATAGAGAACATATCAGTCCTTATGGTAGGACTGAGGTGTTAGAAGAAGTAGCAACTTTCTTAGCATCACAAACTAGTAATGGCCTCCAGTCATATTATGCCCTTACAATAGAAGATGCTGAACAGACAAGCAAATCACTTGTTAGAGGAAACAGGAACATGTAGGATCTCTGGTCCACTCACACCTTTTATGATTCTTCCCACTCCTTAAAACTAGTTGGGGTTTTTGAAAGAAATGAAATACACAAAGGTAAGCAAGAAAACAGGAAAAGGGAGGTTATAATACCAGGTTTCCAGCCTTGGCAAAAACAACCATCATGTTGTGCTGAAGGTTATTAAACAAAAAATCCCCCAAATGCCCAACAATCACAAAAAAAAACATTAAAGTGTTCTCTATCTTCACATACCATCTGCAGGCCACAAAAAATTTGCCATAAGGGTTTTCAATGACCATCAAGCCTACCCAGTCTACCCTAGGATAAAGGGCTATGAGAGGGGAGGCTTAAGCTTACAGGTAAACCCTCATAGACCTTAATAATACAAACCAGTCACCTTTATCTACAAGGACATGCCATCTAGCAGTGTGCTTCAAAAATTCCCAAAGCTAATAGACTAAAAAAGCTTTTTAAATATAAAAGGATACTACAGAGGCCACAAAAGGTTTGTATCATTGATGGAGGAGAAAGTGAAAGCCATTTTAAAAAAAATTATGCCTTTAAACTGCCTCAGGCAAAAAAAAAAAAAGAGTTCAACCTATTAAAAATAACTCAGCTACAAAATCATTAGGTGAATCGCATTAAAGTTTCTCTCTTGTCACTATTTGACTATAGTTGCACTCAGTTTCTGAGGCCATCTAATAGTCAAATATTTCATCAGCTGATTAGAATATATTTGGCTAAATAGAAAATCTGGAAGGCAATTTCCATAACTCATGAATAGAGAGAATGCCAATGCCCTTATGTAGTCTCTTATCTTTGTTCTCCAATACAAAAATACAAATTTAAAAACCATCAGAATCATTCACTCTTCAGCAAAGCCTAGAAAATAATGTCTTGTTAATGAGAAAGAACAAATTTGCTTTTCCATTGGGCTCTGAATCACCATTTCTAGTTTGCCATAAAAATCAAGGAATTTTAGTTAAAGACATAAAGACAGAAGGGATCTTCTGCAGGTGCACTGTTTTACCAGCTGTTGGAGGAAGTAGCCTGTAGAAGTTTCTGTACGTTTTCCTAAAGTTTGCAAGTTTAGTTTGGTTTAATAAGTTGAGATATTTTTTCCTTTTTCTTGAAACCTTTAATTATGCTGACTCATAAGCAGGTCCTAAAGCAGATCTCGCCTACTTTGTAACCATTTATAGGATCAGGTTCTGTAGTGTGAGAACAGTAGAAATAAAAGTACCACAGTGAAGACTTGTCTTTCTACAAATCATCCCATAGTCAGAATTTTCAGTCAAGATCATAATGAAGTAAAACCAACTAACCTGGATCAAGCTTGCCTCTTTATTCACCACACTGGTCTCATAGATATGAACTTGGATCTAAGAATGAAGAGATAAGAAATAATACCAGTCATAAGTATGCACTATAATATGGGTCTGTTCCTGTCTCCTAATAAAAAGGGAAAAGATTCCTTGCTGAGGACAACCAGTTATTCTTCGAATACTTCCCATGCTTTGAATACCTCATGTTTCTTGTACTCAGTTAAAAGTGAAAGCGTTCTTAGCTTTCAGTCACTTTTATTTCCTCTTGTGTGTCCGGGCTAACAGTTCCAGCAACATCAGCAAGACTGTCTAATATATCTTCACAAATAGTGAGAAAAAGGTTTCCTAAAACTTTGACTAAAAGGAGAGAATAAAACAGTGGATTGTTTGTATTAGCTTAATTTTTAGCCTTCACACAGCAAATTTCTCAGTCGAAGCTGCCATGCTGGCTAGGCTAGGCTTGCACTGCAGCTCTTCAGTGCAGACATGTTCAGGGCTGTCTACCTTCCAGAGGCAAAATCCACCTCACTAGACCCAAGCAAACTACAGGCTGCCTTTTTGCTCCTTCTAGAGTTGAAAGGCTTACTTGAAGCTCTGCTGCATTTTTAGACAGCTCCGAAATCTTCTTTTGAAGCCCGTCTGTGTCCATGCTATTCCTAATATTCTGAAAAACACAGAGTGTTTAGGCACAGCTGAATGGATTGACAGCTTCTCCTTGGAGAAAATAGGCAGAATGACATCTCCACCCCCAAGTTACTGCCTACTCTAAAGCACTACCAGCATTTGTGCACGTAAATTGTACGTGCTTGCCCCACTGAAAGTGTTTCAACAGTGCTTTAGAGAAATGGGGAGGAAAGGAGCAGAAAGAGGAAACCTCAAAAGAAGATTTATAAGCACAACCACATCTAGAAAACTTAAGAAAAGCTTTCAGTCCTGTGGCATGAGACTTATTTTTGAAAGATGCAATTTATTACCTATTTGGATTTAGGAGCTTTTCAGAAAGACTAGTGTAGATCACGGCAAACATGCAAAGAAAAATTATCATGTTGTTATAATAGAAAATAGGCTCCATGTAGTGCTTCTTTTCATTATTATGTATGATTTTACCTGTTTCTTTATTTCATTCTAAATAGCCTAAAATACAGGCTGTAAGTTTTAAAACATTTTATCACCGGATAAAAACTGACTTACTAAATATTTACTTTATTGCATTAAATAAAAGGAAGTAAGAATGAATAGCTCTCCTCTGAACTAAATAAATAAACAAGAGAACATAGAGATAAAGCTCCAGTTAGCATCACGTTCCTTACAAGCCTCCTGTAGGTCCTTGGCCAGTGTCAAATGATCCACCTGTGAGTGGAGCCCCCAGCCACTGCATTATTTTATTTCTTTTTAAAATTAGAATCCTATACAAGGCTCCTCCTTTGTATCTTAAAGGGAGGAAACGGAAGTGAATATGGAATGAAAACGTGGTAGATGGAGACTGCCTCAATATGAAGTTACCATATTTACAACTATCTTAACCAGAAATATTAGGAAAATATTTACAAAGCTTTGAGAGAGAGGAGGGAAAAGCTGTTTGACCCTTCTCCCCCAAGCTTCCTCAACCTCACATTCTTACTTACTCAGAAAACCAAGTCTGAAGCACAGTGCAGCTTCAAGATACAAAGTTTCATGACATCATCCTTATAAAATACAAGACCTTTTGATAATCTAATTAACACGTCAGGCTTCAAAGTCTGGTAAACATTTCATTTCTTAATGGTGAGCTTTTAGCTAGACAAGAACATGTACTTGCAAAGTCATGATTTATTTTACCTCTTCCTGGAGAGAAGAAATTTTAACGATGAGTGACTGATTCTCTTTTTCCTGATCAGGTTTATTAAAAAAAGAGAAAAAGACAATTATTTGTTGGCTTTACATGTCAAATTCAACATTCAAAGCCAAACTAAGCCAAAAAACCATCAGATCACAAACACACCCAGGGCCCAATATGGAGCTGTATAATTGCATTCCTTTGTTTTGGAGAGCACAGTTAAAAAGGGGACTGCTTAGGCTGGGCCACACCATGAACCCTCAGCTGAAGTATTTAATGCAGACATTTGAAACCAGAGTAAAACTCAGGCCACTGTACAATAGGAAGGAGGTGTTCAAAGCCAGAGAGAGCATGTGTAGCTGCGCTCATACTCCAGCTAAGACAAGCCTGGAAAATGTATGTGCCATGCTACACTTCTTCATAGCAGACATGAAGAAATGTGCTAGTATCCCACTCTATGCCTCCACTGCACAGGGAACAGTAACTAAGGGACTTATAAGCAAAACTAATAATACTTCTCTGTCCCAGCCCCACCTCCTTCTCACAAAGAGAATAATGCATGTAAATCTCAAATTAAAGCAAATCAAAAATATACACACACTGCAGCAGGATAGCACGAAAAAAAATCTTGTGTTCTTGCTCAGCATGGAAGACTTCTTTGATTTCTAAATACCCATCAACAGCAACACACAGAGCAATGAAACACCAATTTACAGCTACACCCACATAGCAGGACACAGAGTTGCCAGAATAGTGTGAACATCATGTATGGCAGCAACACAAATATGTTCTCTGGAAAGCCCATGCTCTAGTGTCTGGCAACATCTGCTAAAGCTGCAGTCACATCAGCCTTGTTACCAGGCTGCATTTTTACACGCCTTGCAGTCACACAGGATTTGCTATTCAGTCCCCTGGGATAAGATTCAGACACTCGTGTAGGCAGCCTCTGTCCTTAGAGGCACACCAAGGTGTTCTTCCTGTCAGTGCATAATAGACAGGTTTCTGATAAGCCCTTATTACATCTACCAGCCCATATGGATGTTGGCAACGTGGTTGGTGAGGGGTGTTTCGAAGAAATTTCTGTTGTGTGGATATCCAAACAGAGTCTCCTGTCCCAGCTGGTAGTAAAGCCACATGAATTTCTGGCAGCACATCACCAGCTTCAATAGAGAAAAGGCTCAGTGATGGCAGTATGTGAGGTGTTGTCTTTAAGAATAATTATATGTAAGATGGTCCTTTCAGTGGTTTTCTTTATTGTAACTGACAACAGTTTGAAGAAGCATCCATGCAAAAACTCCACAATGTTTTTGTAACACTAATAAATCACATTTCAAATATCCTTAAAAATCTTCAGTACCTAGTCATACAAAGAAGTTTATACTGCTATTTACAGTGGGAGTGGTCATGTCATTGTTACAGCAAGATATGAGATGCTGTACAGTGTAAGCTAAGAAAATAAGAGCACTTACTAGCTGTTTATTCTGGTAAAGAATCTGCTGTCTCTTCTCTTCTGACAGGTTCAGGTTGTTTTTTGCTTCTTCTAGCTCTTCTTCCAGCGATTTGGCTTTGAGCACAGAATGCTGGATGCTGTGGAGGGGGGAAGTAAACCCAAAGAAACTTTAGCAAGTTACTGTTGGTCATTAGACAGGCTTTTAATACCAAGGACAGTATTTTTAGAAGCCATCAGGGATTTATTCTTCGGCATGGATATTTAGAAGGCGGCAGCAATCACATTTAAGCCCATTATTTTTGTTGAGTTAAATAGAGGTTCATTGACTTACCTTCAATTTATCACTCACTTCCACTCTTATAGTAAGGGATGAGATCTGAGGCAAACAGAATCCAAGGCAGCACGCTTTTGTTTGTGTGCACTTAACTATCTTGTTTCAGTCAAATACACTAGGTTACCTAAGCATGTAAACTTGTCTTTACAATACTACTTTGTTAGGAATTATGGAAACCATTTCATTTCAATTTGGAAGGATAAGTTCTGAATAGTTCTTATCCTGATCTCATACCCCAAATGATGTATATTTAACCAATAGGGCAAGGCTAGCCTGGTTAGCTCTAGGCTGCAAAGCACCCCAGATCACACAGTTCAACGTGAAGGCAACGCACCCCATGCCAGCTACACTGCAGGACTCTTGCCTTTACCTCTACAGAGCTTACTGGGAGCCATCTGAAACATGACATAACTATATTCACATTTTGATTAATTGGGTCAGACGAGCATTATGAAATAAATGAAAAAAAGGCTCATACTCATGGCGTTGGTGGGCCCCAAGGCTATAGCAATACTAACCTAGTGAGACAACTCATTTTAGTTCCTCCAAGGACTAGCAAAATGCTCTTAAATGCTCATTTCCCCTCTGCTTGCCAGCAAATGTTGAGTCTTCCAGTGCTTGTCTCTCTCGGTAATATAAAGCCTTTTGTATTTTGTTTTGTTTTTAATTTATTTTGTTTGAGTTATCCTAAGACTTTGCCTGTATGCACCTGTAGCACCTCATGCTGCAAGAGCCAGGCTATAAGATGAATTACTTATTTTATACAAACTAGGAGGTACAGAGCAGAACAATCAGGCAAGAGACAGATAAAACAAGTTGCTGTCTTGAAGAACCAGTGAGGTTAGAAGCCTAAAGCAAGGCTGGAGCATTTAGAAGATAGGTCTACCCAGGGGCCTTACACCATAGACCTGATTCCATCAGGGTCTCCCACCTTTTTATTTGTTGACGCAGACTCTCATTATCTGTCAACAGCTTATTGTTGGTCTCATCCACAGCTTCCAGTGTGAGCTTCAGCTTGTTGTTCTCTTCCTGAAGCTTCTGGTTGTTGTACTGGAGGTCCGCAACACAGGTTATCAAGTCAGAAGTTTCCCTGTTCCCATAACAAAAGCAAGATTTGATCCAATTTGAACTGTTCAAAAACCCTGTTGGTGTGCTGCACTGATTAAACAAGCTAAAAGAAAGACCAAAGAGGTCTTTTAATGCTGCAGAGTACAATAGTTTACCCTGCACAGAGTTGTTGGATTATCTCTAGATCCATTCTCTAATTCTATGGACACCAGGAACTGTTTTGGTTTTAAACGCTTTTTCCGCCCAGCAACTGAAATTGCACTAGGCAAGTGACACATCTGGATATCTGCATGACAGTTATCTTAAGCCTTTGCTGATCGCCTCTTAGGCTACCATTAGTACTTCTGTATTAACTCCACTATTTCTGGATGCTCCCACTTATGCTTTAAACTGAAGCCTGAACAAGGATCACCCTTTTTGAGATCCCGAGAAAAAAAAAGAGTGAAGCATCAGAAAGCAGTTTTAACTAGGCCTAGAATGCAAACATCATCTTTGAAGCTTCTGGTGTTTAAAGTGCTTTGCTACTGACAGAATCCAAATCAAATCCACAAGTATAAAAAAATAATAAAACCCAAACGAAACCAAGGACCCAGATTTTCAGGAACTACCATGCGTATAAAAACTTGAGGGAAAGAAAGAAACCGGTTTAAAAAGGAAAAGCAACACACAGCAAGACTCTGATCACAGGGAATTAAAAAAAAAAGCAAATAGACACAAAAGGACCAAGAAGTCATTAGGAAAAATTACCAGTGTGTTTTTAAGTCTGAGTAGAAGCTGTGAGAAACAATGAGATTGCTATCCTGGCGTTTTGTGATGCTGACCTCAGCCTGCAATAGCCCTTGATGCTTTCTTAAACAGTGGTTTTAGGAATTGCTCTCAAGTAATAAAATCCAGGGGCACTAAACTTTGAGAAAAAAAATTGCTTCAGTGGACTTACATGTCTCCTTTAGACACATCCCCTCCAAAGGCCTCCAAACTTCCTGATGTGACATTGATCCGGCCTGGTGTCTTTTTTGCTGAAAGACGCGAGGTTTTTGGTTATAGAATAAGAAAGTTGAGTTTTTCTAGATAAAAACATATTAAAAAAGGTCTGCACCTTCAGGATCGTTTTTATGCACTTTTAATTCCAGGTCTTCCATGCTTGCTGTTGGTTCTTCAGTGGCATTATCTTCCCTGGAACAAAGCATCATCAAGAATCGCAAAATCAATATGACATTGGATTGCTTACCTACTTCGTAACATTTAAATCTTTCAGCCAAAACCTCCACTGAGGTCACAGTGTCTCAATACCATCTTTGTTCCAGAGTACAAAAGGTGTACACCATAGGAGAACTTTCCATTCTCCTGTTTCTACAGAACCTTTTATTATACAGACTGAAAGAACACCATTACCATTTTCTCTTACAGTCTTCAATCCACTCTTTCATGATGGCATGATATGTTTCCAGGTCCATGGAGACATCTTTCTGATCTGGGTCAAGCATGTTGCACAGCTCTTCAAGACCACTATCTTCTGATCCCCGACTAGTTGTATGTCTCAAATAATCGACTATCTTGGAAACAGCTACTTTTCCTAAAATAGATACAGATGTCCATGCACCGGATTCTGAGGTCTAGTAGGCCATTATAAAAAGCTGTAAAAGAGCATGCTACTGATCTGCACTAGTGTGTATGAAAGTGGTCCCAAGAGCTGTAGACAAGCAACTGACCCTTGCAGTTCCAGTTTAACCTGGAAAGGAACAGTTTGGAAATTTTGTTTGGTACTTTTTTCCTAATACAGGAATGTGAAAGTCCAGTTTACTAGTATTGAGTTTGTTCTTAAACTGAATTCCACACAGGATATTCCACAGGATAATATCCTGTGACTAACATTATCTTTCTGTCCTGGATGACTCTTTTCCCCCCTCACTTTTACTTATGTTTGGGGTGGAACTCAGAGGAATTCTCTTGTTCTGAATTTTCTTAAAGTTTTCTTTTCTAGCAGAAAAAAGTCTAAAAGAAATAGTCATTTCTAATAAGGTTGATTGCTAGAAGAAAAAAAAAGCCACTAAGTTACAAGGATTATCAACAAGCGAATGGGAAAGAGGATGGAAGAGATAAGCACCATGCAAAAGAGGCACAATATTTATTCTGCATCTGCCACACATCCAGCCAAATAGCTAAAGGATCTACTCATTCTACTCTTTCCACAGATTAGCACGCCTCAGGAATCATAACATGTTCTCAGCTTTGAAAATTTCTTGAGAGGAAAATAAAAAGGAGCACTGAAAATCCATAGGCAAACCTGTATGATTTATGTCACATGCACAGAAGATAGCAGTCAGTAGGTCTTCTTCACAGATCAAGCTCACATCATACATGTCAGTTTTGTTCCCCGGGATTGGTTTCCATGCTGCAAAGGATAAATTTGTTACTGTCCATCTGTATTTGCCCATAGTAACTTTCACAGACCACAACTTCTAACTATAATATTGCACCTGTAATAGCATGAGCACACATCACATACCACAGCAAGAACAACACATTCAAGATGATTAAAAATCCAAAACCAACCCACCATCTTCCTCTCCCCCACCATTAAAAACAGAGCTGTTACTGCCAAATAACCCCAGGAGCTATTCATAGTTAGAGCCTCTGAGCTGGGAACTTGTTTATGCATCTACACATGCATTTTTGGCAACACTGGTTATTTTTTTCATGAAGTAAACATAAACCAAGAACAATTAAATGGCCAACTATTTCTTCCCTCCCTCTACAGATACATTGCAGAGAAATCATCATGGTCAGATCAAGTCCACTAAGACAATAGCTCTTGAAAAATAAAGCCCCACCAAAAAGCCATGTCCAAACTTATCTTTTAATATTAAAGGCAGACTGAATTAAAAGCTGAATCTCTTATCCACAACAAGGACTTGACAATCTTGAAAAAGTTTAACATTACTTTACTGAGCTACTTTTTACATTAATATTTTGTAAAGAAAAAATATTCTACTCTGCTCTTTTTGCAGTCTTATTGGATGTGAGTGATTCCAAAACATAATATTACTAGCTTAAGTAGTAAATACACGTCTTCTAAGTAGACTGAATATTTAGATGTCAAGGATTTTAGATAGGGAAGGTTTTTTACCTCTTTCACTCAAAGATAATCTCTTTGGCACAGTAGATTTGATCATTGCACTTTCTGACTTTTTGTCAGATGGGAAGAAGTGTAAGTTTGGACTTGATGTAAGATATTTCTGTTCACAAGGAGCATCTTTATATTTGACATTTGATAAAGCACACGGTTTGTTCTGGGTGTTAGCTTCTCTGGATCTGAAGTAGCTTGGAGAACAGTTCTCCATGGGGCTCACTGGCATCCATGAGGTGCTGCATCTCTCTTCACTTCTATTGATTGTATAAGTAGTATTTGCAGAATAGGAGTCGGATAAATGTCCAAAACAAGGTGACACCAACTGTAAGTCTGCAGAAAAAATACTGTCACTGCTAGGGCTGATTAACTGTGAATCAGTACTATCATGACTTTTAAAAGTTCTTTTCTTCAGTATTTCTTCTAGATTTTTTTTAATGTTGCACTGTGGACTGTCAAAGTTTCGGGACTGAAATTTTGGTATCTGCAAAGCAGTGTTAGAGGCTTGGTCCATCATTTGGATAGATTTGATCTTTCTGCAAATACTGTCCACTGGGTTATGATGCCGTTTGTTAGCTCCATGTTCTGAAGACATTGTCAATTCACCTCTTTCGAAATGTATCTGGAAAGAATAGGGACAAGATACAAGAGTCAGTTTTATCAACATATATTATTTGTGCCAACTTGGAGCTTTGGTATCAAGTGATATCAAAATTCTTGGTCCACATACTAGCTGTGATAGAAGCCTTCAAGTTACAGTGTTTAGTTCTCCAGGGAACTAGAAGCAATGTGGATTTTGAAAAGAAAGAAATATTTTCTGAAATCTTACTGCTTATTCCTAAATACCATAACTGTGTTGGAGACTGGGGAGGAGAAACAGAAATAAGAACTGAAGAACTCCCTATAACCTAGCAGTTAAATATCTTTTTAGATTAAAGGAAGCACTGTGCAACATTACTTGGGCCGATTTATCCCAAACTGGGTATTTCATTTTTATAAAAAACAAAACTGAACATTAAAAAGAAAAAAAATCCCTCATATGGCTTTTGTAACTATGACTTCAGATAGTATCTGCAGCATGTACTTCCTTGCCTGATTTCATGGCTTTTTAGTCTAACAGCAACAACTCTCCAGATATTTACTGAAGATATATTCTGTAGATATTATCAGCTTCTGCTGTCTTTAACTGGCCTCCTAGTCAAACCTTGCAGCCACGGCTGCACAGATCAGTTTAAGTATTCTGAGCCTGCAGCTTTCTCAATATCATCTCGTGAGGGGTTTCAGAATCTATGATTTAAATGAAGTTTACTTTCAGGAAAATATTAGCCTGTCTTACTGGGTTTGCTCTTTGTGGGTACTGACTTGGGGGATATAGGAAAAGCAAGTGCAACAAGAGTTTTCGCACTTCAGAGAACCTACAAAACCAAAACAAAGTACTCCACACCCCAACTGTTTCTTATACTAGTTAGCAGAACTCAGCTGTCACCCTACCACCCAGGGAATTACCCAGGAAATAAACCCTACAGAGGCACTGTGTATTTCTATCACCTCTTCTCCCAGACAATATTTAATAAGATATTTCCAATAAGATAAGCATATATGTGTGACCGAGGCACAGAAAGTGCCTTTTGCAGACGTAAAATCCACATTTCAAGTGAGGTATCTGTCTCTACCTTGCAATTTGCAACCTTCTCCTCTGAACTCAGTAGCTAGGAGCTTCCACCCGATACCCCTCCACTGTGGGCTTCATTCATAATTCCTCACCCCCAAAAAGAGCATCTGCTGAAACATCAGCATTGAGAAATGCCATCCACCAGCCAATGTAACCCAATGAACATGGTCAGACTTGAACAGAGCTCTGTAACAACCGTTAGCATCTTGACTGAATCTTTGACATCAGAAAGAAACAAAAGGGAAACAAGCAATACTATTGGAACTTAACTATTACATTACAAGGGATATATTATCAAAAAAAAAGAAAGTATCAGATGAGGCTAGCTGAGTTCAAGAATCAGACTTTAAGTGATGTTTTGCACCCAATATTGCAGCTATAAACCTATCTTCCATCTATCACTTTCAACTTTTCTCAGCTCTGAAAATACATTGTATTGCTTGTATCCAGAAATTTATATACAAAGTTTAAAAACCCAAACAAAACCCTAAAGCCCCACAAAAAAACCCCAGCTCTTGGGGAAGCAGGGAAACAGTCAAAAGAGTCTGGTTTACGTTAACTGCATAATCTACGTGACCAGCAACAACATCCCTTGGATCCTCCAACAGTGGGTCTTACTCCTAGCCAGCCTATAAGAAGAGAACCATTAATTACAGACCTGACCTCTGTTAGGGGTAGAGGGAGAGGAAAACCAAACCACAAGCTTTATAACTGGATCTCACAAGACATCGCGTGCATGTGGAAAGAACAGACACGGTTACCTGCAGGGGCAGAACACCAGACTGCTGCACCCTGAGGGATTTCCCCACCCCTGCGTGGTAGAAATACCAGCTTACTCCCAGAAGCATATAGCCTTTGCTGAACTGTGTCTTTTCACTCAAACTATGCATCAAGGAACAAAACGAAGAAACCTCCTATCCCCAAGAAGTCAAGTCCCTACTTTTCTTTTAGCTAGCACAAAAGAGTTCTTTTTTCAAAAACAGCAACATGCTTCACTAGCATTTAACCCAAGCATTTCCACTTGTGTAACCTTGTGAAGCAAAGAGGAAAACCATGCTTAAATATTTATTATTCTAGATTGCAATAGACATAAATACTCAACGTTTAACTTGAATTAGTTTATTACAAGCTTCCTACATGGTAGCAGCTTAGTTTTATATATGCAGAGTCAAGATCTCCGAGTTTGTTTCTCTACTGTTTTTTCTTTAAGCAATAACACTTACCTTAATGAATATGTGCTTACCCACAGGAATACTAAATACAAAAATAAATATCAGTAGTAGGAATATCAGAATAGTGTGGGAAAGAAACTGCTTTTTGTTATTGTGGCTGATTTAAAAGATTTAGTCCTTAAAAATAAATACCAGGAAGGTGAAGCAGTCTCTTATATTAGAGATACAGCAAGTCTTTTAAAAGAAAAGTCTAAAAACATAGTGTTTAGGTTTCAGCATGTTCTCCCAGTGCACAAGAGCCTTCAAGAAGGGATAAGTAACCCTCCAATAAAGAATACTAGTCTTTTCAAATATTTTTTTTTTTAAATATTGCTTCTAATTTGCCATTAAAACAAGCAAAACAAAACAAAAAAAAAAAACTAGCCCAAGACTCTATACTTACAATAACATAGGAAAAAATGCCTTCTCTTCCTCTCTGATAGAGACAACACAGTCGACAAAAGCTATTTTAACTGTTCTTCTGAGGAGGGCCAGCTGAATGAACTTTGACAATCAAATCAGCAGAGGGCCTATTTGCTGGAAAATCAGCTTTAGGAGATACACCTGTTGCTGCCTGCCTCCCAGCTCTTAGGCTGAGAAGGACAAAGAGGTGCAGATCAGTTCTCAATCTCCAGCTTTCTAGCCCTTTTACTTGTTTTCTCACATCTTTTAAGTAGCTAGTAAAAGAATTGCCTGGAATTTCAAGTCATAGTGAAGTCTCTGCTATCTTACCTTTATTTCTGAAACAGCGAGGAAAATAATGATATAACTCACTGCTGTGTCTGAACTTACATGCCTGGGTTGTTTCTCGTTTCTTTTAGAAGTTGTTTCTTACTTTTCCCACCTTCTGCAAACTTTCAGGCAGGAGTAGATCTGTTCTTGTTTCTCCTGTGACTGTTTGAGCAGAGAATCCAGAAACTATATAAATTTCATACCTCTAACTATGTTTTAAAGGAAGGCAAAGGTTGAAAATATTGAGTTGATTGAGTATTGGAGTCTCTGTGTTACTCTCTGCGCTGACTTGGTTCTCTGAAAGGACAAAAATGAGTTTCATCATTAGGACTGTAAGCCAATTCCTGGTTTTATTATTATGTTATCAAACAAGATTTGCATTTGAACACTGTGGATCTTTAATTATATGCTGTACAAATAACTGGAAATAGAATAACGTTGTTGAGGGAATACTACTGCCTGCCCAGTACCTACTAACTGCATAACACGTCAGACTTCCAACACCTGGAGAAATGACACCCCCCAATCTACCACAGGCTATTTCAACACTCATGGAAAAAAAGAGTAAGAAGTGCTTTCACAGATGCTTTGTGAATAAAAACCAAATTGTGGAAGTGAGTGGACATGGCTGTTTCCTGTTTTGTGGGAAAATTGTTAGATAAAAGTGAAAACTTGCCACTGTCATCCAGCAGCATTACCAAAGACCATGGAGCTGATGCCATCAGTTCTGTTTTGATTAGTACATGGATGGTTTTGGCTAGACACTTTCTCTTCTGGGAATAAAGCTGATGGTAATATAGAGGTAACATTTCTGAGATCAAACCAATCCAAGTGAGGATCTCTTCTCTTTTCTCTTAACTTTGAGAGGTTTATGTATATGGGAAGATTTTTAACTTATTAGTTTGACAAGAAAACCCTCGCACATTAAAACAACACCCTTATTTTTTCTTACTTTGATAGGAACAAGTGATCTCTACTCAGGGAAGATCCTCCAGGTGACAAGGTTATTTGTGCTGCTGTACAGCTAGTAGAGGAGGCACTGTGCAGGTGGAAAGTGATAACTCTCTGTGACCAACTCTCTGTGGTGGCCCACTCTCTGTAGGATAACTCTCCGTAAAACAGCTCTCTGTGGGACACCTCTATATCACTGTCTGTCTGCAGGGACAACTCTACACATGGAGCCTGAGCACCTGGCAAGAACACCTCTTGCGTGCACCAGAGGAGGAGGACTCGTGGCATCTGCCAGTCTACTCGCTGCCAGGTATTTGGGGCTCCCCGTGAAGAGTTTTCTTCGTGGAGAGTCAGCCGTATAGAAGTGTCCCACAGAGAGTTGGCTATGGAGGCTTGGCCAAGGAGAGTTGTCCTAGACCCCTGTGCAGGGGTAAGAAACCCTTGTGTATAGACCTTGCAATCTAAACTGAGAGAGATGGAGGGAAAAGTAGGAGCGCAAAAAGCAGTGCTTCTCTCACAGGGTCTGAGATATGAACTAGATGTCTGATACACTCCTAAAAGTCTCAACAACATAATGTGCCTCCTTTTCATGTTGCTTCAGATGACAAATGCCACAGGACTTTGTAAAGAGTTAGGTGTAACTACCAAACAGATAAGCTGTTAATTATTTTGCTTGAGTACAAATTCTCGTAATACAAAATTTGCAATAAAATTTTTAATTTTAAAAAAATAAGTCCTTTACTTTGTATTCCTTCAGAACAGGTAGAATCACAGGCTCATGTAACAACTGAATCAGGTCGTGGGTATTGTGCTATATTTTATTCAGCTCTTTAAAAAGAAATACTTGAGATTGTGACTCAGTGCTGTAGGGGACTCGGCAGCAAAAATTCCTGCCATCTCCCATTTGCTGGGAATGCAGTTCAAATATATGTGGCTCACAGCCCAACTTTGCTGCACTACACTGTATTACTTAGATGTTGACTGTAGGCTGTGACAGGTAAGCACAGACAAACCTGGCTGAAGTGGTTGTCCACCCACTTTGGGAACCTCTGAAATGTCAGTGCTGATGATGTGATACATTAGGTAGAGCTACTTATTCTCCCCTAAAATGGACTCCTGCCTTTAGAACCAAGCTCAGTTTCAAACAAGAATGTTTGTTACTGCAACATCTTAACACAAAAAAAAATACTCTTATTTTAGTAGGATACCTGTTCTCTGAGCGGTAGGATTAAAATACATGGCATTCAAGGGTAAAATGTACGTTATGTTCAGTATGCATGGGCAGATAGTGAGGATAAGCATCTTCAAAGTTTAACAAAAGTTAATGCAGCAGAGTTCCTAAGTTACATGGTTTACCTTGAAAATATGCCCTCAGATTTCACGTCCATTTTCCTTTACAGACATTATATATTTTCCATACAAATAAGTGTACTTCTATATAAATGTATCAACTTCTTATCATTCCTCAGAGTGTGCGTGGGTAAGGAAAACCAACCCAAGAGGCTGCACATGCTCGGAACCATGCTCACAGAGGCTGGGCACACAAGAACATGGAACAACTGTTTCAGTCTCTGACACCTTGACACCTTCAGTCTCTCAGTGTAACTTGCGTTTTTTCCTCTCTCCCAATTCTGCCTACTGTTTGTGGAATGAAATGCCACAATGGACTGTCAGCATCCAGCTGCTCAGCAGGAGCATGTATTGCTTGCCCAGCTCTATGAGTGCGACTCTATGACAAACATCAAGCTCAGCCAAGAGGAGACGACTGCATTCATAATGCTCAGCACAGTTTGCAGCCCGCTTGGTAGGTTCTTGACAAAGACAAAAATCCTCTTTGCCAAGTTCATGGAGGTAGAAGAAAAGGTCAGATGACTCCTTGGCCTTTGGTGCTTGTGTCATTACAGAAAGGTACATTCTGTGAGTTGCATTCACTAGCATGTGTTTGTCTGAAACACTGTACATCTTCTGCTAACATGCTTTGTAAATATCTATACTTAGATAGTCAGGTCTCTTTTCCAGCTTGCAAACCCGGCAAAACTGCTTTAGCTGGTCTTTTTTTCCTGCTGTTTGCCCCAGACTTCTCCATTACTGAAAAAAAAATGTTGTACTCTCCTATGGTTAGTTCAACTTCAGAAATAATACCTCTTCCTGTGATGTTTACACATTCCAAATATTTGCAGTTTTATACTCTTTCCTTACACTTCTAAACATCCCTTGCTCCACATAACATATTTAAGTTTTAGTTTTATTAATAATTAGCCCTCAAAGTTTCTTCTCTTTCATCAGTACACTTCTGAGAACAGTAGTTCCTGGACCTGAATATAACATTAATTACACTATGGTCACAGAATCATAGAATCACAGAATGGCTGGGGTTCGAAGGGACCTCTGGAGATTATCCAGTCCAACACTGCTGCTGAAGCAGGTTCACCTACAGCAAGTTGCACAGGAACATGTCCTGGTCGTTTCTAAATACCTCTAAAGAAGGAGAATCCACAATCACTCCTAGCAGTTTGTTCTAGTGCTCTGTCACCCTCATAGCAAAGAAACTTTTCCTCATAGAATCATAGAATCTTCCAGCTGGAAAAGACCTCTGAGATCATCAAGTCCAACCGCACCCATCATCCGCTAAACCATGTCCCTTAAGAACTCATCTATCCTTCTTTTAAACACCTCCAGGGATGGTGACTCAACCACCTCCCTGGGCAGCTGTTCCAGTGCCTGACAGCCCTTTCAGTAAAGAAATTCTTCCTAATATCTAGTCTGAACCTCCCCTGGCGCAACTTATGGCCAATTCCCCTTGTCCTATCACCTGTCACTTGTGAGAAGAGACCAACACTCTCTCTGCCACAGCCCCCTTTCAGGCAGCCGAGACAGTGATGAGGTCTCCCCTCAGTCTCCTCTTCTCCAAACTAAACAACCCCAGTTCCCTCAGCCGTTCCCTGTAGGACTTGTACTCCAGCCCCTTCATAAGCCTCGTGTTCAACACCTCAATGTCCTTCTTGTAGTGAGGGGCCCGGAACTGAAAACAGTACTCGAGGTGTGGTCTCACCAGTGCCAAGTATAGAGGCACAATCACCTCGATTGTCCTACTGGCCACACTGTTTCTGATACAGGCCAAGATGCCATTGGCCTTCTTGGCCACCTGGACACACTGCTGGCTCATATTCAGCTGGCTGTCAACCAACATTCCCAGGTCCTTCTCCTCCAGGCAGCTCTCCAGTCACTCTTCCCCCCTCAAGCCTGTAACGCTGCATGAGGTTGCTGTGTCCCATGTGCAGGACTCGGCATTTGGCCTTGTTAAACCTCATCCTGTTGGTCGCAGCCCATCGATCCAGCCTCTTCAGATCCCTCTGCAGAGCCTCCCTTCCTTCAAACAGATCAACACTGCCACCCATCTTGGTGTCATCTGCAAACTTGCTAAGGGTGCACTCCATCCCTTCATCCAGGTCACTAATAAAGATATTGAACAGGACTGGACCCAGCACTGAACCCTGGGGAATACCACTCGTGACTGATCTCCAACTGGATTTAACTCCACTTACCACCACCCTCTGGGCCTGGCCATCCAGCCAGTTTTTCACCCAGCAGAGGGTGTACCCATCCAGGCCAATGTTCCAGTTTCTCAATCATAATACTGTGAGAAACGGTGTCAAAGTCTTTACTGAAGTCCAAGTACACCACATCCACAGCCTTCCCCTCACCCATTAACTGGGTAACCTTGTCATAGAAGGAGATCAGGCTGGTCTGGCAGGACCTGCCTTTCATAAACCCGTGCTGATTGGGTCTGGTCACCTGGCTGTCCTGCATGTGCTGTGTGATAGCACTCAATATGATCTGCTCCATGACCTTCCCCAGTACTGAGGTCAAGCTGATAGGCCTATAACTTCCTGGATCCTCCCCCCAACCCTTCTTGTAAATGGGAGTTGCATTTGCCAGTCTCCCGTTGAGCAGCTCTTCCCCAGTCAGCCAGGACTGTTGATCAATGAGGGAAAGGGATTGGCCAGGACCTCTGCCAGCTCCCTTTATATCCTTGGGTGTATCCCATCTGGTCCCATAGACTTGTGGATGTTTAATTGGCTGAGCAGGTCTCTAACCAAGTCTTCTTAGAGTATTGAGGGCTGGTCTTCACAGGCTTCTAGTTCAGGAAGCTTGGAGCCCAGAGAACATCTTACCTTCCTACTAAAGACTGAAGCAAAGAAGGCATTAAGTACCTCTGCCTTGTGTTCATCCTTTGTTACTACTATTCCCCTTGCATCCAGTAGAGGAGCGAGATTCTCCTTGGTCCTCCTGTTGCTGTTAATATACTTGAAGAAACATTTCTTATTGTCTTTCACTGAACTGGCCACTTGAAGTTCCAGTTCAGCTTTAGCCCCTCTAATTTTTTGCCTACATGATCTCACGTGCTCCTTATAGGCCTCTTGGGAAACCTCTCCCCTCTTACAAAGCTCATATATTTCCCTCTTTTTCCTTAGACCAACACAGAGCTCTCTGTTAAGCCAAGCTGGCCTTCTTCCCTGTCGACTCATTTTACGGCACATGGGGTTGTCCTGCTCTTGCGTCGCCGGAATTTCCTTCTTGAGGAGCATCCAGCTCTCACAGGCTCCTTTGTCATTTAGAACTGTCTCCCACTAGAATTTATCAAGCAGTCTTCTAAACAGTTTGAAGTCTGCCCTCCCGAAATCCAAGGTGGCAGTTCTGCTGACCCTTTTCCTTACTCCTCCAAGAACTGAGGATTCCATCATCTTGTGATCACTGAGCCCCAGGCATCTTCCAACAGTCATCCCTCCTATAAGGCCCTCCCTGTTTACAAACAGCAGATCCAGTGGGGCACCTTCCCTAGTTGGTTCACTCACCGGTTGTGTCATGTTGAGATGGAACTTCTTGTGCTCCAGTTTGTGCCCATTGCACCTTCTCCTGTCACTGGACACCACTGAAAAGAGTCACCTCATTCTCCTGACACCTGCCCCATAGGTACTTATAAGCGTTGATAATATTCCCTTCCAGTCTTCTCTTCCACAGACTAAACAGACCCAGATCTTTCAACCTCTTCCAATAAAAGAGATGCCTAATAATCTTTGCAGCCCTCTGCTGGACTCTCCAGTAGGTCCTTGTCTTTCTTGAGCTTGGGAGCCCAGAACTGGGCATAGTACTCCAGATATGCTGGCGCCTCACTTAGGCAGAATAGAAGGGGAGGAGAACTGTCCTCTGCCTGCCAGCCATGCTCTCCCCCATACACCCCAGGATACCAGCAACCTTCTTGCCCATCAGGACTCAGCAAACGCTCTTACCTCTGTTGGGTGCTGTGATTCACACAATCCATAGCAGACCTGTTTTTCTACAGCTTGTTCTCTACTGCAAGTAGTTTTTAACACAGTTCTTCTCATTCAGCTTACAGAAAAGAAGAAAAGCAACTGTGGTAACTATGCAGTAGGACTGGAATCTGGTCTGCAGATATTATGGTACTGAATGTGCAAGAAATAAGATAAATTTTGCACCAGCAGGTAATGGCTTCTGTAATCAGGCATGTGGGTTTTGACTGAGTGTATCTTCCCTTCAGAGCTGCACCATGAAAATACAACTACTCAGAGAAGCTGAAGTAATTCCTGGCTCATTGCAGGGAAGCAGGTGGAGGGAAGTAGGGTATTGGACTAGATGACCTTTAAAGGTCCCTTCCAACCCAAACTATTTTATCATTCTATAAGTTAGGACCTGTTCTGGAAAATAATGCTGGAAAACTTGTTCATGTGACATCAAATGTATTGGTGGATTGCAGATAAGGTTCGCTCAGACAAAAGGTTTTACAAGGCCCAAATAGAACTTGGACACAAAGTTTCCTCTAATCTGAGTAGAAGGTACGGGGTTAAAATACAGAATCATCTTTAAAAGATCACAGAACACAAAAAACAAGCCCAAAAGAAGATGTTACGAGATCATATGGTTCATCACCATGTTTCTGGGTAGGATCAGTTTACCAATGAGTCCTCAGAAGGGGTGGCTAATCTATTCTCTGAATTTCTCAGTGATAATAGATTCACAGATTTTCAAGGCAATATACTCATATTTCACTGTGCAACTGTTAGAAAGCCTGTCTTACTATCTAACTCAAATCCCCTTACTGCAAATTAAACACAGAATTATTTGTTTGCAATTACCTACTTTACAGACTCTGCCATGATAGTTTGCAGCTTTTTAGGATGCTATGAGTAGCATGTATGAGCCAGAACTACACTGTGTTAGGCCCTGAACAGAAGCAAAAGGTATTTCCTAAAGAGTTAACAAACAAGCAGGAAGGCACAAAGGAAATGAGAATAAGCGCAAGAGGCAAAGGTCAAAGATCTCAGGAGATTTATACCCTGAGACTATCAGAGTACCGTGTTTGCTGACGTACCTACTGGCCACCTACACACAATGGCTACACCTTTTACTCAAGAGCAAGCAACGGATCACTGGTTTCCTTACTCACAGTTTAAAAATAGACAGCCAAAACAACTGTAGCCCATGCTTTCAGGGAAAGATTTAGGAAAGTACACGGTTGTGACGCAAGTCAATGATGTGTGTTTGACTCCAGTGGGTAAAACTCCACTGTATGAGAACATTTTCACCCACCTCAGCACTGAAATACAATCCCAGAAATTGGCTTTTTATCATTTACAGTGTCAAGATAAGTGGTCTTTGCCCTTTAGATCATCTTTAAGAATAAGGATAGGTTATGCTCTTTCTAATAAGGGGTCCTGCTGCTACAGCAAGATTCACTCTACTTCCCTCACTTAGGGTATTGATTACATGCCAAAGCCACTGCCTCATTTATGTGAATCAGCTGAGAAATGGCAGGATTGACAATGAGTGTTTCATATACAGCTCATCATCCTAAGTGCTGCAGTTTTTTAGTGTGATATGATCCATAACCCAGTTATAGGCTATGTCATTTTTTTAGAAGTACAATCTTATGTATGCCCATATCTATCCACAGATTCTGTGAATGCGAACACTGTCATTGCATGCTTTTGTTTCCCAAACTATTGCCTCCTGTTGATGTTTGCAAAAAGATTATTTTCCATATGCCATCTTAGAAGTGGTTACACTTCTGAGAAGAGTGAGATGACCACCTTCTCATAGGATCATGACAAGAAAGATGTATGAAGGGCAAAGAGGAGTCTTTTAAAATTTAATCACTAAAGTAGAATTGATAGACCTAGAGTTCTTTGTTCTGGGAGCAGATTTCTTACAGATTTCCTATGGCATGGTTTTGAAATATAGTTTTTAAAAACAGTAAAGCAGCTTAAAATTGTTTGTCATAGTAAAAATAAATTGATTTAGAGTCCTAAGTCACAAAGGCACAGAGAATTTAAGGGAAAAATAAAAACCTTTTGGATAAAAAAAATTATGGAAATACAGTTTGGGATTGGCATCATTTCACCTGATATTCTCTGTGTAAAATGTTGTCTGAAGCCCATGAAGAGACACAGATTTCTCCGGAGAGGAATTCAGTCCTTCTCTCTTAATGCTCTACATTCTGTGGCCAGAGGGTACTCTGTGAAGTCATGTTTCCCTCTACTCTAGGAGTGATTTAGTGCCTAATGAAAAGCAATTAGTGACATTTTAGGTGCTCTAGGGATCCTGCCTGCCTGTCAGCTGCTTTTCCACAAGTCTCGAGTCTCTTGTAGGCCCTGTGTTGCATCTGGCTGTCCCACGTCTGTGTCACAGGTGCCATGGATGGTGTTTGGGGAAGGTACCCTGTCTCTTGCTACTGGCTGGAACTAAACACTTCACTTTTGAACACCTTGGTGCCATTGAGACATCTGATGATACAACATTGAAACCATTTTATTTAAGAGGATTGTGTCAAGGCCCTGCATTTGCTCTTGAGCTGATGATTACCTTACCTTGCAATGAGCCAAGTCAGTCTTTGACCTGTCAGTTCAGCTCCCTGCTGTCCTCCAGACAACCTCAAACAAGCCCCAGTCTCTACAAGGAGGCAAGTGGAACTTTGGTAGTTCAGCCACGTTTGGAAGAGTGAGACTCCATCACCCTCAGTGTAGAGCAGCTCAGACTTTGCAGAGTGGTCAAAAGATAAAATCTGGAGTTGTCTTTCTACAGTAGGATAACAGCATAAAACTTTCTCCATGTCTTTTATTCTCTTCCCCTTCTCCCCAGTTCCAGCTGAAGAGACCGAGCTGGTTTTCTTCACAGTTTATTTTGGGTTGACTTGTCTCATTCCAGTGGAGAGAGAAACCGGGCTTATTTTCAGTGTCAAACACATTGGTTTTTACCAGAACTGTTATGAAGAGAAAGTGTTTTACATTGACCAATACCAAAGGTAGGGGGTTAAATTGCACAGAGTCTTTTGTATGGTTTGATTCTAGCCCTGTGGTCGGGGCATAAAGAGAAGTTCTGAAGTCACTCCAGAAGGGAATAGGTGAGTAGCTTTATCTTTTCCAAGTTTCTGCTTGTTAAATGTTGCCTAGATGCAATGCATAGCCTCCTTCTAAGGGCAAGGGTTAAACATTATCAAGAAATGTCTTTGATCTGCCAGAACAAGAGGAAAAGTGCAGGAAAAACGTAAACTTCACATTGATGTATATGCAAGTAGAATCCCTTCTGCTCAACAAGGTGCATCATAGCATGGCCTTTTAGAAAGGATAGAGGTATGACAGCAACTCCCAGCTATCACAAGATCTCATGAGGCCAAAACCTCAACTAACCTCTTGTTTCTTGTATCTATACCAGAGTGAGCTGCAGCTAATGCCAGTTCTGTATATTCAATGAGCAATTCTGTCTGGCACGGGCAGAGAAGAGTAATATCCCCCCAAAAGCAGGAGAGTGATTCCACTTTCACTGACAGCGTGCTATGAAGCAGTCTCCACAGACACATCAAGTCAGGGAAAAACCCACAACAAGTTTTAGCAGTGCCTGTCTTCACACTCCTCACTCAGCCTTCACGTATATGAGCGTGAGTTCGTCACACACATAGGCTGACCAGTATATTTGTTATGCCACAGGCTGGTCTTGTTTGTGAGGCTGCCACAGTAAACTTTCAGTCTTCTAATCAACAAATTTCCATCTCTGTTTGCTTTGCTTCCCCTTCTGCTTCCTTCTTCCATTTCACAGAGGAAAATATTAAGGAGGAGAGATAAAAACTCTAGCTACAGAACCAGCAAGGACAGGCATCAAGCATGATTAGCTCTTTGCCTGAGGAACAAATCCACTGTCTATGACTGCAATGAGTTAAACAATCACTTATTATATACTTAGAAGTATCTTCTTGGAAACAATTTCTCTGATTCCTGCTTCCTGCCTTTTTCTGTTCACTGCTCCACTGCTTGACCTATTCAAACCCATGAGGTGGGCTTTTACTCCAACCAATCCACAAGAGAGAAAGGAGTTTCGTTATTAAGGTTTGGGGATTTGTTTTTTTTGGTGTTCCTTCATTCAGCTTTGATTTTTACTTGTGTGTAAGAAAACAAGATGCAAGACCTTTTAGAAAATCAAACAAGAGACAGCATCCTCTAAATGTATGCTAGAAACAACTTTAAGCTAGCGACACTGGCTAAGTAACCTTTTTCTTGATGTTAGCATGTTATGACTGTCCAGCTCCCACAATGGATAGCAATCTGAAATATATTAGAATATCTTAGGTAAACATTCATAATCCATATTAATATCTGCTTCCGGTTGTGGTTATCGATCATGTAGCAAGAAGGTGATGTATTGCAAATGCACAAAGCTGATGCTGATGTATTCAGAAGGTATTCACCTGCCTAATGGGGTGATCTCCAAGGGTATCCACCTTTCAATCATTTCCCTGACTTCCTGCAAGACTACATGTTTCCCTCAGGAGTGATCAAACCTTCTACTTCTCCATTTACAGGGCTGACAAGAGATCCCTTTAGACTCCTCCGCTCTGTCATGAAAGGGGAGGGTACCTTCACTCTGAAGATTTAAAAAGGGACCCCAAAACCTGTAGGAGATCCTGTGACACGTTATCCCAAGAAAAGAAGAGTGAAGATTTGCCACTGAACTAAGTATGAAGGTGAGTGAGACTCTTTTGGTATGTAGGAAATATTTAGTTTGAAATTTGTGCTCTTTCATGTGACTATAATATTTAAGAACTGCAGGAAGGCTTAATAATTTTAACTTAAAAAATAAACTGAGAGGAGTATATGCACTTTTATATTCAGTGTGCTTGAAACAATTGCATTAAAAAAAATTTAATAACACAATGTGGTCTGAAAACCAGGGTGAAATAAACCATCATGAATCATAAAGCTAGATGCTCTCTGTTGCCCATCACTGTTGTCAGTGCAGGAATAACAACATGGTCTGTGTGAACAAGCAGAGATGCAACTTGCTCACAGAGGATTCATGCTCCATGCTTTCATTTGCATGTGCTGCATCAGTGAACAAACTCCAAGAATCAAAAAAAACTCTCTCATGACATGTGTCTAATCACGACTCATGCAAATAGGATGCTAAGTTTAAAAACTTTCTTTTCCTGAGGAAGTAGTGAACCGCTTTCTTGGTTGATTGGGAATGGTAAGTCACCTACATTTGCTTGTTGTCTAAAATCTGTGATTTAAGATTTGGTAAAATTAAGTTTTACTTTATATCATCTTTCCCCCTTAGTTTCCACAGTATTTTCATTTTTGGAAGATGTAATGACCTTGAAAATAGGAGCACAAAAGGTGCTTGCCTCAATGGCAGTTCATGCCAATATGGAACTTCCATAATGAATATGAACAAAGATAATAAATACGTTTGATTTAACCTTCATCTTCCCATCTGACCACTCTGTATTGAAGCTGAAATAGCCACTGAGCAAGAGGAGGTTTGGCAGTAAGTCAGGGGGAAAGGAGCGATTGAAAATACCCTCACATTTAGATCTGAACTTGAGAAGATCTACAGATCTGAAAGGTTTTTCATGTACCTTCTGGTTCTTTGCTGTGCACAGGGACAGCGTAAACTGACAGCATCTGCAATGGCACTGTGCCTGGCAGTATCTTTCATGTCTTTCTCCTGGAGTGCACCTCAGGTAAAAGGCTGAATGTACAGCATCCATGAATCTCTCAGGTTGGTGCCATTTAAGTGTTTCTACCAATTAGTAATGGCATGCAACACTGACACCTCTCTTTTCCTCTTTTTTTTTGGCATAAAGGCCCATTTCCAAAGGAGAAACTGGACTCCTCAGGCTATGCTCTATCTAAAGGGTGCACGTAAGTCTTAAACTCTTTCCATTTGGAGGAGATAACTTTCTCTACCACTGGGTTATTCCTGATCTGCTTGGCTGCACATAAGCAATAAATCCTCTAGGATGCTGTGGAGGTAGAAGTTCTGAGCCTGCAGGGGTGTGCTAATTAGTTGTTTCTTCTTGCCTCTGAAGCAGGGGCATCACCATTATTATTATTATTATTTTTTAAAGAAATAAAATTGAAGAAAGTAAGTGTTGGAAGAAGAAAACAAAGTACTGAAAATGTATAGAATTTGAAGTTTAATTGTAAAACCTCTTCAAAAAGAAGTTTCCTTACTGAAATAATCTTAAAGTGAGTTTAAGGCATACTGGATAAAGTTATCGTTCGTTATTCTCACTCAGTTTTTATTGAAACATCTTCTCAAGCAGTAGGAGAACACACATTCCTATTACAAACACCTTGCATTAGAGGTGGTACTAAGACCATAAGAAACCTCTTCAAAGGAGAACTTGGATGTCATTGTTATCCATATTGTGTTGTTAAGGTTATCCAAATGACTTTTTGAGTTTCTATTTTAGTCTAGATCTAAAGAAGCATTAAATATAAAGATAAAGTTTAGAACCAAAAAGAAATTTAGCCCTTTGATGCAAACCTATGGAAGTTAACATCAATATCTGTATTTTTTATAAAATCTATTCTGAAGTATTGTTTCAAAATTAAAAGCTATCAGGTAGGGTAGGTATTAAGAGAACAAGAAAAATAGCTTCTGTGAATTTTTTTTTTTTAAAAGAAGCTCATAATCCTGAGAGAAATGCAAAAGGGAAACAATACAAATACTAACAAATATATGCTCAAAAAACTATAACTGTAACTGAAAGAAGTTTTAGTGGCATTAATAAAATTATTTCTGCTCATAAAATCAAAGAATTTGGCCCTCTGTTGTTTTGCCTGATTCTTCCATCCGAATAATGCACTGTGTTACTTTTATATCAGCCTCAATATCATTCTGATTGATGCAGAGGAAGTATGTGTTTTTATCTTTTAAGGGTATTTTTCATTTTTTAATAGAAATAACCCTTTAAAAGGCAATACTTTATAGTCCAGCAAAGAGGTTGAAGGCTCTTGACTGTACAGCAGGTGAGGAAAGAGTGAGAAAAAGCCCCACAGTAAATTCCTTCCTATGTACAGTTCCTACAGCAGGTTAATACAAGAACGAAAATTGCTGAAACAGAAGTTCTACAAAATAAAGTATGTCTTAGAGTATTCCATTTCAGGATGGGTTATTGCTGTTTTCGAAAAACTTATTCCTCCTGTTTTACGTTTGTTGAAACAATTCTGTGATTTCCTGTATATAAAAGACTACTTCAGAGACTGTAAAGTAGGAATTACAACAGATTTAGGAGGTTGTTTTCACCCTTTCCCCACTGCTTCTGTAGAGGGACGTCGATTCATCTCAGATGAGAGCCAGCGAAAGGATCTGTATGACAGAGTGCAGCTTGGTAAGTACAAATGCAAAGGTGTATGTAACTCATCTGTCTTTCCTCTGATGATGGAAGAAACCTGTGGAAGATGGAGGGTATTTGTTTTCCTGGAATCACATTAAAGAATACAATAAAACTCCCTTTTTTTAGTTCCCTAATTCCAAAAAGCACATGATAAAGATTGTGTGACTTTCCTCTCTTGTGTAGCTGTGTGACTTCATTTAAATAAGTTCCAGACTGACCTGATTCTTAAGTGGAAGTTTTATCATTAGTACTTTTGACTTTCTTTTTCCACTGGAAAAAGTCAAATCAGGTTATTAATTGTGCTGAATGGACAAATAACAAAAGCAGGCAACATTTAATTCATACTAGATAATGCTTCTGGAGGAAACAATGTTGTAGTAAAGTAAGGAAAAATGTATGAAAAAAAACAAAGTGTTCTTTTTACCTTCTAAGATTTTGAAACAGCATCCTTTTAAAATGATTGCTAGTCTCTTCTATGTCTTATATTTATTGGGCTTGTTTTAAGCAGAGTGAAGGAAACAAGAGTATTTTTTTTGGGGGGGTCACTAGTTGCAGAGATAAAAAAGCAAAGAACAAAATAAAGAAATGTTACTATGCAAGCCATGCATCTCTGATTTTATAATTCTAGAAACACGGAGCCAAAACTCAAATCCTTTATCTCTTTCTGAAGCTGCAGCACTATTCCTTAGTTCCTTACGGAAAGCACAAGAACAAGGTAAATACATGTTTTGTCTTACTTTGACTTTTTAAATCAAAGTTTATCAGTATTTCATTTACTAACAATTTAGTAAATTGATCTAAAAGGTCTCATTTGAAATGAAATACTATTTCACAGCGTGCATTGTATTAGATTGTACATTTACACAGATTAAACATGAATAAGATAAGTGATAGCAAGTAAACTGCTGTTATTCCAGTAATAATTTGTTTTTTCAGATTTTTATTGGTTTAGATTAAAGGGAAGGTCTATTCTGAGTTACATTTTCCAAAACAGAACACTACTGGGGTTTATTTTTCTGCAGAGTATTTTTTGCCTATGACATTTGCCTTCCTCCATTGGATCTTATGTCCTGATATAAAGGCTTGAAAGAATCCTTAGAAGTCCCAGCAGAGTAGCTATAAAATTCATATCTGGCTCCTAAGAGCTCTGTTGCTCACACAGCTGACAAGGGCTCCCAGTGGCGTTCAGAGGCAGAGCCCCGAGAGGTCTTTAAAAATCTCATAATTCATTCTCGTGCTGCCAGCCTCCCGGAGATATTTCCCAATATTCCTATCTCCATATCCTCACCTATCATCTGCTTCCTCACCACCTACTAACGCTGCCGCTTCTCACTTCGGAGTCTCAGAACCCACATCTCCCTTCCACAACTCCCCCCAGTGAAACCCAGCTGCTGTGTCAGGTTTAAACAACTTGTGTTCCCTCCTGTTCTTCATGCATATAGCACTCCTTTGGGTAAGGACCCCATCCTAATTTGCCCAGCTCCCTTATCCTGCTATAATTCACCTTTCCTCCCCTCTGTAGAGTAACTTTCCTGCAAAGCCATTGCCCTGAGGTCCTCATCATCTGATGGATACAAGCAATTCACCAGTCTGAGACCCTAAACATCTGCTATCCATGTTGTCTGTCATTCTACCTTGGAAACGGAGCCAGGAACAGGGAAATTGTAAAGGGATGGTGTACTCTATAGTGTAGAGGAGAATCTGGAGAATCTGTGCTCTACTTCGGCCCCTGCGTGCTGGGGAGGCTGTCGTGGCTTGCACAACCCCAGAAATTTGTCAAAATTAATGCTCCTTGCCATTTGGTCCAGGACACAGAGAAACAGAAGGTGGCTAGAAGCTACCTCTGTTTCTTATTGTTCTGGTTCTCAGTTCCTTATTCAGATTCTTAATTGCTGTCATCATGACAGGAAGAAAAAATGCTTTACTCGGATAATGAAATGTGGAGTAAAACCCTAGTAAAGTATGTCCTGGCAGAGCAGTGCAAAAAACAGTGGCATTTTGACTGAGAGAGAAAAGCAGAATTAAAAACTGTGACAGTGGTTTGAACCTCTAAAGATGAATTGGGAAAGGTATAATTTGTGTGCTAACAAAAAGTGAAAATCCTATGAAGTTCATGATTCATAAATTTCAGTGGTGTTTTCCTGCCTGCTGTTGCTGTTCCAGAGGAGACAGCGCAGAGCAACAGCCCCCTAAGAAAAAATGGTGACGTATCTGAGAGATAAGCAGAACTGGCAGCTTGTTTGAAAGTACTATGTGAAATAACATTGCCGTCATTGTAGCAGGGAATAACAACACAGAGAAACCTAGGCACACACTGCACTTTCAGAAGTTCATCTTCAGGTGAATTTAAAATCTTGCACAGAAAACTGTGCAAATGGAAAACAAATACATTATTATCTTCTGCATAAAAAAATTGTGCCTTATACTAAGGTATCTCTCAGGACATGGTTTGTATCTTTGCTCTTCAGCAAACTCAGAATTTCCTACATTTAAAATGAGAGAAGATATTATGTCTACAGATGCTTGCATCTCTTAGCTAAGCAGCCATATTACACTAGATTTGTGCCTAAGGAATATCTATGTCATGAAAACTTTGACTGAATTTCTCTTTATCTACAGCGTATTTTTCCCCATTATTTCTTGTTTACAGTTGAAGAAGAAAACAGGGATCACCCTGGCTACTTGACAGATAACACATCAAATTGGTGAAATAGTCTGAGTTTCTTTAACGTTTGTATTGCATATACCCTGAAATCATGATTTGTGCAAACAGTATTTCATCCATCCTCACTGAAGTTCCAAAAGGGTGACGTATGTACTTATTGCAACATTTTGGGTGCAAACTGATTAAAAGTTACTAGTTCAGATAAGGAAATGATACACAAAGTTCCTTCCTTGTTTAGACCATTTTGTATGTCCCACTCAAAATTTAAAATACACAGTACCATCTTAGCTGAAAAGACAATATTTTTGGACAATTACTTCATAAAAAACTATTTTTCAATAGTCTTTGGGAAAGCTTTTACCATCTTCCACTCAGCTGTATATTGAAGCCTTTTTATTGCTGATAAAGGCAGATTCCTTTATTACTTCCCTGCTGGCCCTGTAAATTGCTGATGGTCAATAAAGTCAGTGAGATAGTAAAACAATCCAGCTGTCTTTGACTGCAAAGCAAGTGGTTTTTTTGCAAATACACTGTTACCACAAACATTAGGCAACAGCGCTTAGACCTCAGTGCTGCCCCAGTTACACACATGCAGAAAAGTACACTCTGAACAATTCCACTGAGCAAGTCTCACTACACAAAGACAGTGTGAAGATAGGCCTTTAAAGGATCAGGGCCTCATTAATGACTACAGCATACAGGTACTCCTGTCAGGAGGTGCAGTACTGCTGGAGCTGGTGGTGGTGTACTAGGTACAAATCTGCTGTCACACGTGGCAACAGGCACACAGAGTATTAATTGCATTATTATTCTACTTTTTTGTTGGCCTTGGTTATGCGCTGCAAAACTGGAGTTGTACATAAGTTGGTTAATTATCGTTCCATGCTGATAAGGATATATTTAACGTTATTTATGTAGTTTTGCGGTCTTACTGGAAAACCCTCGGTAGTTCTCATGTAATTAAAAAGTAGAGACATGATTCTTGTGTCCAAGCAACAATGTTTTATTTTTTTAACCTTTAACCCTAGCCATGCTCTTCATCTTTTAATGCTGCTTTCCTCCGATCTTTCTCATGACACTGCTAATGAATTTTGTTAACTCATGCTAAATCTATCGTTGCTTCTCCTAGACACAAAGAAACACAGCTAAAGGAGCAGAGAAATTAATTTCTATCATGGGACTAGAGGCACTTTCAGTAGTGGTTTATAATCTATATCATTTCATGAAGGAACACAACCGGAAAAATCAAAATGTCCTTGATTGTTTATTTTTAAGCACTAATACATCTTCCGATAGCACTATGTGTAGTATGACAGAATGCACTCGTGATGAACTTCATCTAAAGATCAATGGTATCCACTGGAATGTTTTCATTAATTTAATTGCTCTTTATTTCAGGTATACTCTGAATATTTCAGATGTACCAAAGTTATTTTTCAGCATATTTTACAGTAGGATTAATCAGTGCTCAGACAAAAACTAGTAGGCTTGTACATCCTTTGGTTTGCTAGTATCAGGACATTCATATGCCTCTAAATGTCCCAGAGGTACACAAACTGTACTAATCACATTCCCAGCTGAATGATTTTGGTATGTATTCCTTGTCTAAGATCACCAGCTTAAACAATTCTTTACAAATATCATGAAATAGAATAAACATTCTACCTTGTTGGTGAGCCATTTGTGAAATCCTTGTATTTTCAATCTGGTAGATAATTGCTTATGTAACAGCTGCCACCAAGCTTGTCAGATGTCAGTAGCTGTTAGAAATATGCGGCATTTAAGTCAGGCAATCTGTTGCCTTGACTGAATGAAAAGCCGTTTCTACTAACACTGTAAATTCAAAAGGCAGGAGTGTTTTTCTATAGTTAAATTGCCTTGTTTCAGGCAGCTAGCTGTAGCATTCAAGGCAAGACTAAAATAAGCCAAGAGTCATGGGGTAGAGGTCATTTTGGCCAGTCCGGGACCATTTCTGAGGAGAATGGGAGTAGTATTCACATTGGTCATATCTCAAAAGTTGTGCAGTTTCTGTCACTGGGCAGGTGCTCAAAGCATGCCAGCTTGCTGAAACAAACACAGCTGGGTTTGTGTGAGATGTCACGCCAGCTCTCTGCTCTTCCCAGGGAACCCAAACACCATAAGCACTTCTAAGAGAACCTGCAACCTGGATCATACCTGTTGTTTATTTTTCTCCTCTGGGACTTGTCCGTGAAGAACAAGTGTAGCTGTCTTCAACGCAACCCTACCAAAACCTTTCCGCTTTCCATAGAGTCTTTGCTGCCTGGCCATCATTTCACACTACTTACAACTTCTGTGTAGTGATCACATCTTTCAGCACTGTAGTGAAGCTGGGTTGGGAATGATGACAAACATGTTCACCAGCCTGTGACTATGAGAAAACTTCTAGGCACCAAAGAATTGCTGGATTGCTCTCAGATGATGCTAATGTTATTTTGATTACAGGGAATTAAGGGTGAAATGCTTCAGTACAACCATACACAGAAATACAAGCAATAATGTCAGATTTCTTCATAATTTTTTACAAGAACATTAACTTTCAGTCAATATGCCCTTTTAATGTTTTTTACTGGGACTCTCAGCCATTACATTCTTTGACTCTGCAAGGAAACTTTGATCAAAAGCACTTTGGGGAAGAATACACGTTTCCAAACTCACAAAATGCAGTTTTTTCCATGTAGTAAAATGCATGAAGTAAAATATTTGCAGTTCCTCTGTTTTCACAAATTTCATATGAAAAATAACTACTCATTGTTTTAATTACTTTGAAAATGGCTAAAAATAGTGACTCCTTTTAAATCCAATTAAGCTGTTGCCATAAAAGCCTGAAACTCTCTTCTGAGAACAGTTATTCCTTCAGGTATCCAAATCAGGTTAAGAATTGAAGTCCAATTTTAAAACTGATTTTAGATGCCCAAAAATCCAAACAGGCACCTAATCAGTTTTATTTTATTTGGCCTACAGTAAGAACCATGTCATTCAATGTTGGTTAAGTGTTTGAAAAGTAATGTCTAATCAGTGTTGTATATCTAGGCTCCCCCTGGGATTTACAATGAAGGTAAATACCTTCAAAGGTTACATCATCCTACTTGCTGAAGAACAGTCTGAATAGATGCCTGAAAATTACTTTTGTCAAACAGCATGAAAAATTTTTGATGCACAAACTTCCAAAATAAAAGATGGATCTCCTTCTTAATGTCTTCATGTCAAGATCTACTTCTGAAAAACATGTTCAGGCCCTCTCTGCATCCCTAGGAATTGAAATTGAACTTTTGAAAGCTTTCTGTAAGGCAAATGAAATGTCTAGTTCTCACTATAAGCTTCAATTATTCCCCAAGGACTTTGAAGTTTCAGGTGTTTGTCAAAATTACGTCTGTGAGGCAGATATGTTCCTGGAATTCTTTTAGCGTTATTTGTTATGGTTAGTTGTCTTCTAGAAGAAGTGAAGTAGACCATGCACTAATGGAGCAACTGGAAGAACTAGAGTCACCCATCTTTGAATGTTATCACATTGCTCTACGGCACGTAGGTTTGTCTGCAGGGAAAGGTGTTTCTTAAGCAAATTTTTACATTCTCTGTAGCCAAGTCCCAGTAATTTCCTCCAAGACTATTTTGTTATCAAACTTAGAATCTAATACAAGATGGAAAAAGTAAAAAAGACATACCAGAGGAATCAGAAAATAAATGTTCTGCTCTTTATTGTGGATCTAAATTACTTCAGAAATAAGAATTCATTTGTCTCTAAAATTCAAATGCCCACTGCCTAAGACTTAATATTGTTCCACAGGAAGCATGTTTTACCACTGGATCAAGACACTTCTGTGTGCTGTAAAAAATGTTTTAAATGATGTAAGCATACAATAAACAGCATAAGTAAAAAGAAAGACTATTTTCTTTTCAGTGTACCTTTTTCAATGCTGCCAAGGTTTCCCCAGTGTAAAACTTTTTCTTTCTTTAAATTTTTTCAGCCCTGTCTTATACTTCATGTTAGTTTAGGAGGGGAAAAGGGGGAACATAAATGAAGCAGACACCCGTAATGGAGCTATCAGCATAGACTACGATTAATATGGATGATTATGTAGACAAAGGTATGATCAGCAGTTTGTGTAAGCTCTTGAGGGGATTGTTGCATTCTCTAGGTTTATTAAGCTTGAGAAATCTCTTCTACCTCAAAGGGGCACAGAAGAATTGTCATTTAAACTACTTTCAAGGTGAAATAACATTAGGCTTTCCAACAGTGTAGCTCAAGTAACATTTAAGATTCCCCTAATTATACCACACTGTCCTTAACACAAAGCTTGTCAAGCCTACAGGAGAAACAGTTGAATGAATGGAGAGATCCTGTCAGGGTAAGAGCAATTAATTCAGTTCCTGTATTCTCCGTGTTGCTTCTTTTTTCCTTGTGGTAGTACGCCAAGGGAAAAGGGAGACTTGATGTTTTGCCTGTCCCTCTCAGCTTCCTCATCCTCATCATATCTTTCATCCTCATCTTCATCTTCAGCTTCACTATGGTGAGGGCTGGAATGTTGAGAAACAGAAGGTGATGGTGGCACTGATGAAGGTCTGGGGTACCTGAAGCCTTCCGTCTGGCAGAGAGAGAAGCAGGTTGTAGGTATTATCATAGTATTCCTTAATTGGCTATATACAGCAACTCAAGGCTATCCATACCTCAAAGAAAACCAGCGGTGTGATGTAAGCTAAACCTGCTCTTCACTCTAAAATTAAAATCCCTTAAACCTGGATCCCCTCAGTCCTTCTCTGCCAGTAGGTACACACTTATATGGCAGTGATCTTTAGCGTGTGCCGTAAAACATACAAAATATGCATTGCAAAATAGGACTGTCTTTCCCGAGGCTTGAAACCATCAACACAACACAAAATCCTTCTGTGCTCAGTAGTCCGAATTTACTTATTGAAATTCAGAATTCAGTCTGAAGTTTTAAAACAGTTTTCTAGCTATAATGTCAATACCTGAAAAACCAGAAGCAAGCAAGGGGTGTTTGGCCTGAGCCTCCTTTCTCCTTCTTATTTAAAAAAGAGTTTCTGTCTGGAGGTGTCTGTAGTTTTGGTTTAAAAGATGGTTGTTAGATTGGATCTGAGCAGCCTCCCTCCCCAAAGCAGTGCTAATGCGTACTATGCAAGAAGATTTTGAAAGTGTGCCTTCAACCTGACCCTTTGCAGTTCCACCCATAGCTTCCTCCTTACATACCATGTTTAGATGAAGACAATACTTTGCCTCACTTTCCCTAGCACATCCTTTCCCAGCTCCCCTTCTATTTGGTTTGTGAAGAACATCTCCACACCATTTATAAGAAACAAAATTAGAAGCTTCGAGTTTTCTCACAGCAATTTCAAGGGATAGTTCCTCATCTGGTCTAAAGTGGCATAGTCACGCCTAGGTCACTCTAAGTAACAGAATCACAGGATGACCTGAGTTGGAAGGGACCCACAAGGATCATCAACTCCTGTCCCTGCACAGGACAACCTCAATGTTCACATCATGTGTCTGAGAAGAAATCACCTGAAGAACTGTTCCTGCGTTGCACCTGGTACCTCTAGTGTTTGCATCTGACACTGTTACAACTCCTGACTGCACCCTGGGTCTATAAATTGCTGAGCTTTTAACTATGAATTCTTACTTCCCTTCAGTTAAAACCTGCTCTCTTCTCTCTTTCTGTCATACACATACACTTTCTCTCTCTCTTTTTAAAGCAGCAAAAAGCAGACGAATTAATCTCCAAAAATCAGACTTTACCTTTGGTGGAGCACTTGGTTCCATCTCGAATTTATCTGGGAATGTTCTGCTGAGGGCCAAGTGTCTGGCATGCATGTAATACTGCAACATAAAAGAGAGGCCTTTACAAGTCAAGGAAGTCTTTGTTAAATTTAAGCAAGAAAAAAAGGGAACATAAAATTAGAATCTTCCAAAAGATGATGCTGAACAAAGGCTGAACATTTTCAGCTGAGGAGAATCCAACTGATATTGTTGCTTGTAATAAACACATTGCTGTGAAGTAGTGAGACATTCATGTCAGACTCAGGCTAAAGTAGAGTGTGAAAGAGAAGCTGAATAAAATTTATGTAAGACTAAGACATATCAAGAAGGAAACCAGCACTTGTCTCAGTCAGTGTAGTTCTAATTGAACAATAGGCATTATTTATCCTTCAGGATAAAACTGCCACTTTTTTAACCAGGAAAATTTACATCTTTAAGAGTGTTTATGTATATGCATAAACTTTGGACTCATCTTTGCATAGAAAGCACGTTTAACAATTACAGAGAAGTAATAGTTATGAGTTTACTGAGGCCCAGTATATAAGAATTCGGCAAAAATATTTATGGATCCACCATATTCAGGAGTTTCCATCACATTCATGTTAAAAATAGCTTGTTGTGCCAGGGTCTTCTATAAACAGAAAGATTCTCACAGAGATATTGGACTGGACAAGGTCCAAAACAGTTTCAAAAGTGATATACATGCATCCACCTGCTCCTGTGGACTTGAGAGTAGTTTGCTACTGTCCTCTTAGTAGGTGGTACTGCAATGTTTCCTATGTAAAATTAAAAACACTGTTTTGTTTTTAAGGCACAGAGGTACTTTAGGAGTGCTGAGGAGCCAGAAGGCCCACCAGAATTTTAGAAAGAACAGTTAGGACTTTTGAAAGAGTCCAGATGACTTTAGAGTACAAATCCCGCTTAGTGTAGGGTTGCCAGTGTTGTCAGAGACACAAGCTTATTACGCAGTATGACTGACTGGCTTCTGTTCCTACCTATACAGTTAAGTCATGACTCTCCTTACCCCTGGAGAATGGAAGCATTACACTGAAGTGTAAATAGAGACTTTGTCTTCACCACCTTTGAGAGATGCTTTTCAGAACAGGAATGTCTCCTTGCAGTGTATCATGATGCTGAAGATTGCTAGTAAGACCTACGCGTCTGGAATTTTTAATACCTCTATTACATAATTTCACACACCCTGCCTAGGTATCTCCAGTCCAACAGATCTGAAAGCCTCTCGGTTCGGTTTCTTTGGATGATCCTCTGGCGACGGGACTGCTGGCAAAATCCATACAGGAACTGAGTCAGCTGGTTGCATGATTCATCAGGTGAGCGGAACCTCCTGTCAACTATGTAGATGCCTGAAAAGACACAAAACCAGTGAAGATGAGTGAAACTGAAAATGGAATCTGACTTCTTACATTTCCATTCTACCTTCTGTCACATAAAATTACAAACATTACATGTATTTTACGTTCCTTTTAATGTTAGAAGGCAGCTATAACTGGAACATTGGTTACTATTTTGATGGAATGGAAGGCTGCAGAGAAATATGTATTTTTTATTTTAGTTTTCTTTACCTTCCAGGCTGACATTGACCAAATTAATAAAAATTCAAGGCTTTATTGTTGTTATGCAAGCATGTCCAAAAGGATTCAAGAGTTTATGTGGCTAAAGATATATAATATTTTTCTCCTATAATTTTTAAAATACTGACTGATAAAAAGAAATAAACATCCAGTGCTTTTTTTGTTTGCAGTAGAATTTGGAGGTGTGTATGATTAGAATCAGCTTGTAGGAGAGAGGCTGCGTTTTCTGTAGAAATAAAGGTGTTTCCATAGAGATAGCTAACACATAGATTAGTTGATACATTATACAATTCTGGCAGAGAGAGGGACGAGGTAAATTCTGCCTCTACATAGTTTGTCAAGATCAGTACTTTATTCTTTACACCAGGGTGTTGTGAAGAAGAAGGTCCTGCAGCTCAGCTATCTGAATGGACAAGACAGATGCACAACTGCGTTAACTGAAGTGCCTGGTCCCCTAGGAATGTGCAGTAAGTTATGTTTGCGCTCACATCTGTGTTTTGGCAGAGAAGAGTAAGTGCACTGTGCTTTTGGTCGGTGGCCTTTCTGAAGGTTCTCAAAGACATGTCTACTTGGGCAGGTGTAGATCTATTTTGCAACTGGTTCTATCCCTGCCCCTAGGTCAGGGCACAGTTGGTACCAGTGTAGAGCTGTGATTGCCCAATTGTGAAGACAAGAAAATTTACTTAGAAAGAAGCCCTAGCTTGGGCACAATTTCAATACTGTCTTGACACACCAGGAGTTGGCTACCCTCGTCCTTACCATCATGAACCATTTCTTAGCATTTATAGGCAGATTCTCATTTGTAAGTAGGTTCCTTTTATTTTCACTTGTTTATTTATCCGTGTGTATCATAATTTACTCTTTGTTTGATGCTGTCAAGTGCCACCAGCCTTCAGGTGCCAGTACATCTTTCTTGGACTATTCAAAGAGAAGTAGTTTTCACTTTCCTTTTGAAGGGCTCAGAGAGTGAGACTGTAACCCGAGGCATTAAAAGGAAGTAAGTGTTGGGAGACACCAAATTAGCCATGAGGAACGCTGAGTTTGGAAGGATAAATCAAACAAAAAGTTAAAGGCAGACAAAAGAGATAGAACCTGGAAAGGGTTTGGGTAAATCTGAAACCTTAAATGGTTTGTTCAACATAACAGTGTATTCCAAGCTCTGAATATATTCCCCAATGAACTCCATTGCACTAGTGAAAGCTCATAATTGTGAAGTCACACCACCCCTGCTATGCTTTTTGCTTTCTTAACTCAGAGGTGGTATTTTGATATGGTGTTAAAAATTTTACCATAAGCTGCTGGGTCAGCAACATGTTCTTGCATGAAACAGCCGAATCCAGAAAGATTTGTGGTTACACTGGGAATGCCCATCACAGTACACTCAGCTGTTGGAAAAAAAGAGAAAAAGCATTTCAGGGTGATATATTTTGAATGTATTTTCACCTTGAGAGAAAAAAAGAAGAAGAAACAGGCGGACAGCAGGTCCCATAACACTAGAGCTGCTCTGAAAAGGTGAAGTGAAAACTATGATGCTTTGCTGTGGATTTGGAGAAAAAGATAACAGAAAGTAAATGAAATTTTAAAGAGAAAATTTCAACTGAAAACTTTCTAGGAGTCCAGTGTTGAAAGAGAGAACCTCAATATATCTTGTGGTCTATTTCTTTGGATTTTAAATTGAATCCTGTTGTACACGTCACAACTATTTACAAAACTGAATCTTTTAAATGCGGGAGCATTGGAAACTTTTTATTTTGATATTTATGTTTCCTATAGCAAGCAAAAATAACAAATCCCATCATTAACTCTGGACTGCATTCAAAGTAGACATGAAGATAGGTTTATAAAATTAGAAAATGTATGTATCTTTTGTAGTTATTTCTATCGTTGCTGTGAGGATAACTACTTAGGCTCAAAGAGGTTTTGTCTTAAGCCTAAACCGGTATGCAGATAAAGTAAATACTCCAGTCTTTGAAATGCTGAAAGCCATCTATACGGCCATTATTAATATGAAAATAAAACACATCTACAAAACAAAGCTACAAAATCTACCTTAAAAAAACACTTTTTTTTTCTGGTAGAATTAAATGGGTATTATCAAAGAGAATAATTTCTGAATTAGTAATGGAAAGATAAATCGCCTTTTAAACTAATGTAAATCACAGATTTCCTCAAAATTGCTAAATAGCAGTCTAAATTTCCTGTCCGGGTTTATCTTAATGATCATTTCAAAAGCATCCCTGGCTGTCATACTTCCTTTATACCTTAGCTGAGACCAGAACAGGAAGAGAAATTACTGGAATGCAAGACAGTTGTCTTATTTGGAATTGAATAGACCTTCTACCTGGACAGGAATAGCTCTGGAGAATGACTAAGTTTGCAGAATTTCTATTCTGACTCACTAGCTTACAACAAATGCTCTTCAGAGAGGCACCCCAACTTTCAGATGTGCATCAACACTACAGAATGTATTTTGAAGGACACCAAAACCCCAGGCATCTAGGCTCTGATCTTCGTAAGTATTCAAGTTCATAGTTTGCACTGATGTCATCAGGTGCTAAGTGCCTTTTGTAAAACTAGGCTGATTTTCTAAAGTCAGAAACTACATGCTCTCTATCTCTTTACAAAATTCCATTTAATTCTGTGAGATTCACAGAAACATGGCATGGTCGGCACTGGAAGAGACCTCTGGAGATCATCTAGTCCAATCTTCCTGCTAAACAAATTCACCTACAGCAGGTTGCACAGGAACAAGTCCAGATAGGTTTTGAATCTCTCCAGAGAAGGAGGCTCTGTAACTTCCCTGGGCAGCCTGTGCCAGTGCTCTGTCACTCTCACAGCAAAGAAGTTTTTCCTTACATTAAGGTGGAACTTCCTGTGTTCCAGTTTGTGCCCATTGCCCCTCTTCCTGTCATTGGCTTATTGAGCCTGGCCACATCCTCTTGACATCTGCACCTTAGATATTTATAAGCATTGATAAGGTCCCCTCTCAGTCTTCTCTTTCCTACTGCATTCTCTGTCACTGCATGTATTCATGGTAAATATCTTAAATATGGTGTTACATAATGGTATCAGAATTAACTGATATCTTGAATGAAATCCACTGAAGTATGTTGGTTGGTACGATCAGATTTTTTGCCCTACTTTTTTCATTATGTACATTCTTCTAAATCTTTTAAAATCCTTGAGTCAAGTTAAGAATTAAGTTTTAAAAATGTTTTCTGTTGTTGTTCTAAAGCCACAGAAAATCAAAAGATTACATGTTAATATGGGAAAGCGCCTAGCACAGGGACAAATGTGAGTACTTGTCAGTCAGTAGATACCATTTTATACCACCTGGCTCCCAGATTTTGCCAGCAGTAAGACCTTTGCACTGCAGAGTCAAAAGAGGGTTTTTTTCAGCACTCCAGAAGAAACGAGCTGCAAAGCTATTTTACATTAACAGAAAGGGTATTAATTTTTAAATATTAGATTAGGGTACAGATTTCCTACCTGGAGTGTAACCCCAGGGTTCATAGTATGATGGAAATACGCCAAGGTGGCATCCTCTAACAAACTCCTCATAGTCCAAGGGCAGCAACGGGCTTGTCGAAGAAAGAAACTCTGGATGTACGATCACCTGGATATTCAAAACTTACATTAGAGGTGAAAGGAGACCATCATCAATACATTTTAATTCTCAATAAGCTTAAGCAAATTTATTCACTCTGGTCTTTTCCTACATATCTGGACAACACCTCATTTCCCACACTAAAATGTATCCTGTCTTGGTGCAGTCTTGTCCTAGAAATAGTACCAATAACGAACTCTTTTTCTGGACAGGTCTTCAGCTTTATCCTTGTTGACCAAGAAAGATCATGTGCATCGAGAATTATGTTTAAGGCATTGCATTTAGAAATACTAAATTCATTTTCTTAGTCTATTGCACCAAGATACGGAGTATTGGGATGTGTTGCTCCAGAGGAGGCCTCAGGAGGATACATGACTTCTTCTGCACTTCACAACATCCAACTAAAATATAAGAATTCTTACAGTACACAATGGATCTCTAAAGAACTGACAGAATTTTGAAACCAGACATACTATAGCCCCATCATCACAATCCTAGGCTAATCTTGCTGAAAGAGAAAGCTTATTAAATTAGACTAATGTCCTGCTTTCAGGACCCAAGATAATTTATCTGTGTGACTCTGCAGGGCTTGGGTTCACTGCTCCATATTTCACTGCTAAGTAGAGAAGCGCCTTGTATATGCTGTCTAGTCATCTTTGTGAGGAACAAGTGTGAGGGAAGGGTTTAAGCTTCTCTGGGCTTTTTTACCCCACATAAACATACTGCACATACTTTTATCCTTCCTTAATAATCTACTCATATTACTCTCTTGAATAAAGTAACATATGAATGTGTTCAACAAGTAAATGGGCTGTAAACTCACTATGCAATATTATTTGATCCCAGTGAATCAAACAAGATTTTCCATTGAAATTGCTAAAGCTATTTTTCACATGCCAACTGTGTCTGCAAGGATATGTCATGGATCTCTCAAAAATACTTCCCCTTTACAGAATTTTTGTCCATCATATTCAGTCCATTCAGTATTAAGCCTGCTGATGCAGCAGGCCATTTTCCAGTGGTAAAGACAGTTTTCTACAAACTTGCCATACACCTAACCACTCAAGTCTGCTGAGAGGCAAGAAGAGGCAACTGCTGTGTTATATGCTTTCTAATGACTTCAAACAGTTAGTTCTGAGGAATTTTTTATTACGTTTATGTAAAGTGCATCTTTCCACCCTTATTTTGTTACATCTAGTATATTATTACCATGTTATGCTCCCAGAGCTCAGTGGAGACTCAGTTAGCAGAGAATGTGCTAAGCCAGGAAGAAGCAACTAGGAAGTTGAGGAAAACATTTACTCAGTTATTATCATGGGTTTAAAAGCCAAAACTGAGAACAAGTGATACGTCATTGTCAGAGGCACTATGGATCTGACTTAAACAAAAAAAGGTTTGGAAGAGGAATAATTTACAGTTTTAGGTTCTACTTTGAATAGATAGATGATAAGGTAGTCATGGTCAACAGAGAGAATGCTAGAGGTTGTCAGACCTAAAAGAAGCTATGGCAGACTTGCGAAAGTGGGAGCTGATCATCTCTGTTTTCCGATGAGGTAGACATGGAAGTAAGGAAAAGACTTATTTACCTACGTTTAGATTCAACAGTTCATGTAAACATGAGTGCAGGATGAAGAGGAAGTGTATCTGCTCAGGATCAAAACCTTGGTTACCTTCTACAGCGAATGCAGAGTGGGTGCTTTTCTTAAGAGATGAACCAATACTCCAGAAATGTTTGTGCTCAAACTCTGCATCTCCATTTGTAAGCAAATGAATCTATTGCAGAGTTTCACATCTAAGTGCAAACAACCTGTGGCAGTTTCTGGATTTCAGGGTCAGTAGCTCCTCATCCACGACTTCTCTGGGCAACGTGTGACAATGCCTCTCCACCCCCACAGTAAAAAAAATCTTCTTACTACTTAATACAGGAAAGAATTATTTTACTATGAGCATGGAGAGGCACTGGCACAGATTGCCCAGAGAAGTAGTGGATATTCCATCCCTGGAGATGTTCAAGACCAAGTTGGATGGGGCTTTGATCAACCTGATCTAGTGAAAGGTGTCCTTGCCTATGGCAGGGGGGTTGGAAATAGATGATCTTTAAGGTTCCTTCCAACCCAAGCCATTGTATGATTTTATGATTGAGTACGGGAGTAAGAAATGAAAATAATTTCTAACATCTGATTTCTAACTTGAAATTGACTTGATTAAACAGCAACTGGGGATGTCTGTGAAGTGACTAGTCATAATTCCTGGAGAGGAAGGAAGAGGGAAAAGAGGGAAGAAATACTCTATTAGTACAATACTGCCTATCAAGAATTTGACTGCATTCCCTATGCTAATGATCCTAACTGAGACTGTTTAAGAAATTCCATTTTAAATCTAAAATGAAAATGACAAAATGTACCTTTACTCTGTCTGTCCGGTTATTGAAAAGGCCAATGCGTCGGATGGTATTGAGGATTGGATCGTTGCCATCGTCAATCATGTTGTGGGTGGTCACTGGAGGCAGACAGTGTCGCTAAAGAGAGAAAAGGCAATCCCTAAGCCAGCAAAAACAGCTGACAATGAGTCCTGTTACCATTTTCTAAGGTTAGTGGAAGATTTTGCCATCAATGTAGGTAAGTTCTTTTACTCTTTCATTTTAAAGTAAGATAGGAAAATTATGGTCATATAATGTGATCTTCTATACAGCTAAGTCCACAATTAGACCATAAAATCTGTCACAGCACTTGCTTCATTTACCTCAAAATAAATGTATTTGTTCAAAATTTTAGAAAGGCCCAACATTTAACTTCAAAGGTTTTTAGTCAATATGTTATGTCTCCTTAAGAGACTGATTTTACCTATTTAATGAAAATAGAACAATCCAGACTTCAAAAACAATGCAAAGTTCACACAGTGCAGAAGACAAGAATTAGCAATTTTGGTGTCCTGCATGAAACTGGAGGAATACCCATGGATTCCCCAAAAGAATTAGTTTGGGTCATAATCTCATTAAAAACAATCACAACTGATCTTTAAATGTTACCAATGAGATGTATATTTGCTAAAAACTTCTAGTTCAAAGCATGCACATCACTATATGTCATATGCAACCCTTGTACATAGTCATGTTTGACATTTACACTAGATGTTTGTGTAAATAATACATTTTCTGACCTGAGTTGAAAAGATGGCTCTTTTCATAATAGTTATATCATCTCGGTCAAGAATCTTGTTCAAGTCTGGTATTTCTCCTCTGCAGAGGCAACACAGAATCTGTTTTATGAAATGGCTTATTATCAGTTGTATAAAGAAAACGATGCAATGGCAAACAAAGATCTGAAGTCTGCTAATGCCAACACAATTACATCCTTTGTTTTCATGGCCCTACTATATTCCCTACATTTTGTTCTCCCATATACTCGCTGCCTTTCCTACTAGCTTCCAAAAAAGCTACATAATTCTTTTTTTCCTCTTTTTCAGACACACCTTGTTCTTGTTGAAGTCATCTCATCTGTGCTTTAGGTCATTCACTTTCAATGGGCTTTTGAAAGGATATGACTAAACCACTAACACATATTATTTTCTCTCTGGTGCTTTCTTAGGCTGAGGTAGCTCATTTTTGCAGCGAGTAAGGCTTTGTGTTAGACATCCCCATGTATCTTAAGGCTCTTTCCACAAATGAGTGCCAGTACTTTTATTTTTTTTCTCTGTGATTTTCTTATTGAACAAGTAACCTGTATATGGAACAGAAGGTCCCATATCCTTCTCCTTTGCCCTTCTTATGGATGTCAGAACTTCTTAAACAAAGAGTAGATGGGCAGAAACACCACAGGTAAGCCAGCTGAATATGTGGCTCTGTAAGGCAGAGCAAAGTAACATATATACTCACTTTAGCAGGGCATTGTAGAGTTTCTTTCCAAACTTTTCTTTCACAGATTGTGCAGTGTCCCTAGGAAAATAAATAAATACATTTATGAAACAGGAGAATTCAGGAAAAAGATAGAATAAAAGAGATTTCTGCTTTTGGGATAGAATCAAGAATGCAGTAGCAGACAGAGATCTGGTTCTCAAAGTTCTTTCATGCAACCAGCAGCCATATTGACAGATTTCAACACAACTGAGGATTTGACCTGCATCCAAAAATGAAAGCACTGTGAAAGCCGGGAGCAGACCCCATTAGTAATTACTTCTAATAGTTTGCCCTAATCAGTAGACCACGCTTTCATTTCCACTATAAAAGAATTGAGAGCACATATGTGACTCTATGTGGAGAAATACGATCATTAACATTGTACACTAATCAAGACTAAAATGTCTCCAATTTAACTTGACCAAGTAGAAAGATGTAAGGCAAAAGAGTTAAACAAACAGGGATTTTAAAGTAAGCTTCTTCCTTTACCTTCTGCCCTATTTCCTAACTCAAAGACTTTTGAAAACAAGTGTTAGAATAAAAGGTATTTTGCCATAAATTACTTTGCGAACCAAGAAGTTTCCTGGAAAGCTCAGACTATGTTTTAAGCTAATAATAAAGCCTGTGCCAGACAAACATTATATTTTAGCTTCTAAATGCAAAGACCCATTTATATTATCCTGCCTCTAGCTGAAATAACTTGAAAGCGCATCTGGAATTGCTGTTGTCAAAATAGCAAATACACTCTCAATTTGAGTAAAACATCCACTCCATGGAACTTTTCCTGCCTTTCTGATTTCTAAGAATTATATTTTGGGCTAAGAGAAAATTTGTTAAATCGAATCTTAAACTTTACCTAGCTGAGAATCCTCATATCTGTCAGTTGCTCTCTTGACACAACAGTATACGAGTTAGTTATGGATAAGTCATAAAGAAGCTAAATGTCAAACCAAATTGATCCAAATCCCATCAAGCTTGTCCCCTCATAACTATATATTCGTAGACTCATGGTACAAACAATATCCAGAACTTAACCCAGATAAGTTAGATTGCTTTTCAGAAGCAGAGGAAACAAAGGATTTTATATCCCAGATCAGCCACTGCTTATACCTTTATAAATGCCAATCACTTCTAGTATTTAATTCCTTTGGCATCCTTAAAATTGTCTAACGCTACTATGTAATATTGATATCAAGTGGTTTTATCTGGGAGCTCCATATCATGACCTTGATAATACTGTATATGATGATGCAGAGAGTCTTTTGCTTTTCATAGAGCACAGTGGGAAGAATATCTGGAAACAGCATTTGTTGCATGATTTCCCATATTTAGGCTTACCCTTACCGTTACTACTGTTGCAAGCAAGGCTGTTTCTCACTGCACCCACATTATTTTCCTATAGTTCACGGATATCGAGTTCTCATGGAACATCACCCTACTATAGTCACCTACAGTTTGAGCTGGTTGCGCAGATCCTCCGCACATCGCAGAGGGTGACAGTCCACTTCAGAAGATAATCCCCTTCACTCATCTTAAACACTTCCTGAAGTGGTATTGGATGAAACATCATTTGGAGTGAGCCATCATTCTCCACTGGTAGTGAAGGCAGCTCATATGCATTACTTGTAAGAAGCCAGACTTGGAAAATTAATTCCAACCTCTACCTTTGTGGTACCTGGTTCCAGAGTGGTAACAAGCTAGCATGTTTCCTGTAAGTCCCAAGAAATTGCTATGTGATGACTCCAAAGATAATCTAGAGAGCAGATAGATTTCTCATATCTGTCTTCTTTCCCAGAATCAACAAAAGCTAAATTATTTCCATGGCCGTTGTTAAATTATTTCTGTGCTGTTTTTGTGCAGGTTTATTATATGTTAATCAAAGACTCCAACTTCATTGCTGATATCCACACAGTGAGCCAGAGATCATTTGCTGTATGTATGTTATTGACATAACAAGGAAAATAGTATCCTTCTCTTACACAGTGTCTTTCATCTACGCACCTCTAAGTTGCTTAGATTTCTCTCATTTCATAACACAGAATTGGCATCAGAAAGAGGTTAAACACAGTGAGACACAGGCATAAAAGCAGAAGCTAAGTATTGTGGGTTTTAGTCACACAGCTTTAAGACCAGCTTCCTTACTTCAGCAGTTTAACTACTCTAGCAACCTGATAAGGTGCACACTTCCATTTCCCTGCTTAGATGATTAATCTGCAAATATGTTAAGTGAAATGGCATTTTTCACTATTTTAAACAAAGCTAATGCTTGATAACCCACCACTGATTTTCCTTATGAATTTAAACCTTCCGTTTTGCCATGTCTTATCTCACAACATGTATTTTCTTATGAAGAATCACAGAAGAGCTAAAATGAGATGAAAGTTAAGTTTCCTCCTGCCTTGCTTTTGTTGTTTGGGAAATTTTAAAATGAAAACTGTTAAACTGAGAAGAGCTGTGGCAATTTTTCCTTATAACTGTAAGTTCCACTACTAGAGTATGGTAATTGCTTATTGTAGGCTACATAGAAAATGACACACAATTGTTATCAATTGTTATTCTGTTGGATTAGACGGTACAATTTCCATATTTTTAAACAAAACATGTATTTGATTTCTTTTTTGCATCAAGGGCAGAGAAGCTCACTCTGACAAATTGAAAAGTGGTCTTTATTTTGTGGAAGCTCAATGGCATGTCCAAAGTGGGTGTTAGAAACAGTCAGAAGACATTCAGAACACTGCATTTTATAAATCCTTTCACTTTGTCACTGCAAAACAAGTACTACTGGCTAACTTGTTACAACAAATAGCAAGGAAGATCACTAAAAATAACCTAGGACGAAAAAGATAAATATTTGTCCTTATTTGTCAATCCCACCTCTTTCATCCCCACAAACACATTCTAGTTCTGCACAATTGATTATAGCAAAACAAAAAGAGTATTATTCGTCATCTGAAATTTTTGTATGTCTCTTTTCCCTGTTTGAGGCCCTCAGTGGGAATGGTAATTACCAAAGCTGCTTCCGGACTGCTTGTCCTTTCAGGGTTTCCACGTTGAAATTGTTTGTCTTTGCTGGCATGATGAAGAACACAACTACAGTAATATCAGTCTTATGAACCTATTTGGACACAAGATGGAGAGAAAAATAAAATCTCACTACAAGGTATCACAGACAACTTCAACAGCAAGAGTAGGAAAAGCCAATACAGTTTGATTCCTTGCTAGCAAGGATTTCAAGTAGCAAAGTAAAGTACTCTATAAAATAAAATAACTCCATTCAGTGTTGTTCAGGGTTCATCACTGGGACTTGTTTAAAAGGCATCATGATTCCCAGATTCACAAGTAGTACAGGTATTCTGCTGTTCCCAATTACAGAGCAAATGTTTTTTGAACAGCTAACCAGGTGCTGGCATGCATGGTGGAACAGGCATACAGTAAAGTCAGGCTGAGCTTATGGGAGAAGCAAGTTCCAATATACTGTTCTAGAGGGCTTTGGAAAACTGGTCTGAGTTTCCTTTGACTTTCCATCAACCTAGCTTGTCATTGATGTCATAAATAATTAGATACTGTAAGAGACTGTTGCAATCATTGCTCAAGCAGTTCTTCCCCTCTTACCATGTAACACCTTCCACATTATCAGAATTTATGGTTAGTAGCTATGTAAATACCATTAACAGGTAGCTTATATTGCAAAGCACCACCAAACAACAGAAGTCAGTTTTTTTGGCAAAGCTGTGGAAGAAATACTTAAGTTATATGAGATGACCTATTGTGTAAGTGAATTGATCAAATATTTCCAGAAAGATTGTAGGCTCTAATGGTGTATTAATAGACGGTGGCACCAGAACAAGTGTACTTGGGGCTTTGAAAAGTAATATATTTTTGGCCATGCTGACAACATATTATCAGATTTTCCATATCATTTAAATTACAGAGTACAAAAGAGAGAGTCTGGGACTACAGCCAATTGATCCTTGCTAGATAACTGAAAAATAATTAGCTTTATAATGCCTGAGGAGGGACTTTTTACAAGGGCAAGTAGTGACAGGACTGGGGGGAATGGTTTTAAATTGGAAGGGAGAAGACTTAGATTAGATATTAGGAAGAAATTCTTCACAATGAAGGTGGTGAGGCACTGGGACAAGTTGCCCAGGGAAGGCCAGATTGGATGGAGCCTTGATTAGCATGATCTGGTGGGAGTTGTCCCTGCCCATGGCAAGGGGCTGGAACTGGATGATCTTTAAGGTCACTTCCAACCCAAACCATTCCATGATTCTATGATTATTTTTAATTTTTTTTTAATTTTTTTTTAATTTTAAATGTATCAGTCTTTGGGACATATCTGGAGACATTTGCAATTGCCTCATTTGTAGGTGGTAAGCTCCTTGCTCTTTGACAATGACAAGGCCTATATCATATCTTTATTAAAGTGCTCCATAAAGGCATCTAGAAATATTACACTCATTTTTTACCTGAGTTAATAGAAGTATGGGAGAGCAAGTGGATTCCCCATGTTTATTGATCAGGCCACTGCCACACTGTGAATGTTAATGCAAGATTCCCATCCAATGTGAAAATAATACTCAAAGATTTAAAGGATCATGGTGAGGTCATAATGAATTAAGCAATTTTCTTAAAAGGGTATTTTTAAATTGCATCATTAAAGGATTATTTTTATTTACCTTCTAATGTGTAAACCTTCATGGTAAATTCTTGAACCATATTTTCAGTATTTTTCTCTAAAAACAAGGGAGGTAATCGTTGATTAACTTCTTGAACTATGTAATCAATTATTTTTAAGCAGCCTGAAACTTGTATGCACTCTGATGATTCAGAGAGAGCACTTTATGGAAATTCTGAATAACCCGTAATTATTTTCCTGTAAACTGGAAATCCTTGCACGTGACTTCCACAGCAAGGTAAGTTTCAGCAGACGTTCTATGTTACCTACATCCTCAGAAGTTTTCTTACCCTCAATAAAAAGTTTAATCTTGATAAGGCTTCTAGGAACATATCAGCTCCTTTGTTGGAAAACTCGTATCTCCCAGCAATGAAGAAAAATAAGGTCTTCTCAAGACTGAAGTCAAGATGGCTGAAATAAAGCAAACAAACATACAAAACAAAGTATTTCTCAAGATATAACCAAACAAAACAAACAAGAGTTTTCTATTCTGGTGGAATTTATTATCCCAAGAAAAATAATGAAAGTGAAGATTTTGTGCTGTTATTTTAACTAAAATTACTGTCTTAATTTGATAAACTGCATTATGGATAAATAATGAAAAATCAAGACCTTCTGCCTGATCCAGTAATCTGTTAAGCAGAGTTAGAATCGGTTTATAAAATTGTTTTAGCCTCTGACTGAGAAATCCCAGACAAATATTTGGATAAACTGGTAATATTTTACCTCCTCTATGAAGTATTTTTTAGTCCCCCTGCTTTGTTCTTGCTTTAAATAGTGTTAGAAAACCATTGCTAATTTGTGAAAAGCAAAAGCATACCCATAGAAATGACCTCGAATGAACTCTTGGATTCTAGCCTTGTACATGGAATGCAAATTCTGGAACTCATGCATTGCTGAAAATTTCTTAATGTTCAAGCCATTTGGGGTAACAACATCTGGAAAAGCAGAGAAAAGGAAGAGGCAGACATCTTCAGAGGCAGACAAATCTTTAACAAAAGAAATAGCATGCCCTTCAATTGTCAGTATGTGAACAGGTTATGCACTCTTATTAGTCATGAACAGGGAACAGCACTGTCTAACACAATGACCTCCACCAGCTCACTTCGCAAATCTATTGCACATGGTATTTTACTGTCTATAGCATTGAAGAGGTTTGGTATCATTTTGGCCTGTACTCAACATTAGTGTAGACCCTGCTGAACAATATAGCCTCCCCATGCCCTTTTCATCTGTGAACACTTAAAAAATGTCTCCATTTAGCCATATCATTTTTGTTTGATATGCCCTTTTTCACTTTATTCTTGATATCACTTTACTGTCTATAGCATTGAAGTGGCTTGGTATTATTTTGACCTCTACTCAACATTAGCATAGACCCTGCTGAACAGTGAAGTCTCTCCATGCCCTTTTATCTGTCAGGACTTCAGAAATGCCCCCATTTAGCCATATGGTTTTCGTTTGATATGCCCTCTATCACTTTATTCTCGATATCAGTTTTGCCTACTTAATTTTTATAGATTATAGATTAAAAACCCCTGAAAACAGAAACTCTGCAGCACTATGCACTTGTTTATTGCATAGCACAAGAGAGGACTGTTCAGTCAAGATTTCTGAGGATTTCTTAGAAAAGGGAGAATGTAAAAACCCTTTCTAAAAAGAACACCTTTCAGTAATCTGTGGGTTTTCTCCTAAAGCAGCTACAGAACAGTAGGCTATGCACTTTTATGGCTGCTTTCCTCAAAGATTCCAATGCCGTTTACAATTAAAATTTGCACATTTCCAGTATCTTCTAAGATGGAGTTATAGGATATAAACAGAACTATAAGGATAGACATAACTTGTGCAAACCAGCACTGAAATTCAGTCACTCTTCACCTTTCTGGTAGAGCACAGCAGCTATTTAAAGACATGCCCTAAATCTCTAGTTAAAGTAAATGAAAAGAATGACGTTTTCTTTTCTTTGAGCTGGTTTATGAAAGCCATGTATGGAAATGGAAAAGGGAAGCCAGCTCCTCGGCAGATGCATTTCATAGTAACACAATTGACTTCAGTAGACTTATGCTAATCTATGATACCAGAGATTATTCAAATATAAAGAATCTTCAAAGAGGATGCACTGGTGCTGCTTTTATACTTGTTCTCCAGGCAAGTGTCACTGGATGTCTAATAATCACAACCATTAACTGTAGTAATTTTAAAAGTTCTATGCATCATCCAAAGGACCTTCAGTAAGATACCATTCCCCACCACACATGGTTCATGCAAGCAAAGCAGCATCTCCTTTGATCTCAGTGCATATAGTTAATTCCCTTCCATACATCACAGTTACTGATGGAAGTACAATCTCTTGCTTGCCACCTATACAGGACTTGAACATTACTTCTATTCTGGTCTTCTGTTGTCAGTCAAAGATGCCTGATATTCAGAGTTTCCCATCTCTTCCCCTAGAAGCAGAGGTGTGTATATCTAGCATTAAGCATCTGACCTAAACCAAAACGATCTCTTATTTCCAGAGAGACTTAGGGAGACATCTCTAAACCATCTATGGCCCCTTTGGGTGATTACATATGGAGTAGATAAAAATATAACCTTTATTAGTAAACATGAAATACCAAAATGTTGATGGGTCTTGCAATACCACATTTCAAACAGAACACCAGCTGTTACTAAGAAATCTTTACTTATTAGGTACTTGGAATTTGGTTCTCAATGATAAGAAAAGAGATTCTTGGTGGGCCTGACAAGAAAAGTTGTGTTCTGCTGCTGCTCGGCACTAGAAGCTGCCCCAAACAAAGCCCTGTGTGGACTCATGAGTCAGGGGTCAACAGAGGAGAAACACAATCCGTTTCTCTTCGTCTTTACCAACAACGTGTAATCTTCTTCCTCTGATCTGCCTCTTGTTCAGCATGGAAGCATTGGCTTACCAAGGACATAACTTTGAGACTGCAACCATTTCAAGCTCTTCCCAGTAAAGTAAGAATCCTTGAGTGGGTATTTCAGTTTCCAACCACTCTCTCACAATTACTTATCAAGGAATTTTGGGCACTCTCACTCATCAGCACCATCCTATATACAACCTACTCCCATGTTCTTTGATTCAACTGCAGCTTCATTCACCCTTTCATCTGGATTGGGGCTCAATCCATCTCTCTCTCAGGCTTTTGAAATACTGAACAGATGTGGCGGCCCAAAGCATCCAGTTCACTATTTCTGGGAAACAAACAACAATATTTTGACTATATTTGAGACAATATACCCTTGCCCTAGGGAAGAAATGATGAAAGATAGCTTTGTTCCTATTTTAAGTGTGTTGGATTTTTTTGCTGTCTAATGAATTAATGCCATTTGCGTTTTAAAATTCTTCAAGTAGGTTAAACCAGAATGATTTGATTTCCATATTTACAGGAAAGAAACTAGCATTGATTTAAGTAATAATTTCACAGTATGAGGTTTTGTGTTGATAAATCACCAAGACTCAGGGTTGACATGCTTTTTCAGACTTTACTTCTATGATTTTGATCAAATATATACAGATGTGAATTTCAGATCTTAAGTGTCTAAGTCTCTTGGAGTTTTTGTTCCAAGTCTTCTCTACTTTTAATGAGAAATGCATTTCATATATTTCATACTTGAATGAAAATATTAGAAATCCTCTATCAGTTTTCAAACCACAGGAATATAACATGATCTTTGACAGAACGTTTCATGATATGTCAAAGAGAACAGATTTAACATTAGACACTCAAGCTTTTGAAAAATATTATTTCATAAATCATTGATGAAATAACAATAGCAGCAAGTGAAAGCAGTGTATTGCAAGCAGCCATTGTGCCAGATTTAGACTGGCAAATCAGCTTCTGTCCTGTTGCAGAAGGTCTCTAAGCAATCATGTCTACTGAAATTAAAAGGGGCTTTTCCAAGTGGTGAGATTTAAGATTTAAATTCTAAACCAAGATAACATTAATGAAAAGTAGCAGAATCTGCTGTACTTAGCACATTTCCCTAGTTATTTTTTGTTAACTTTGTTAACTCTCAGTAAATTCAAAATCAAATAAAAGTTAATTTTGTTAATTCTGTATCCTCCTTCTAAGAGTTTAATATTGAAGCAGATTAAGAAGTGTACAAATTATTCTAGTATTCGTGTTCCTTTGCAGAACTCAAGTTTGATGATCTACTGAAGGATTGCTGACTTCTCTGAACAGCCAATGTCTATGCTGATTTCACAGCTTCAGAGAGCATAAATAGTATGAGAATAGACTCCTAAGTATGACAGTAGACTCCTACACAGTTTATTTGTGGTCTAAGATTCAAAGAAACTATTACAGTACTTATTCCCACCAGAATATGTTTTCCACTTATAATTGTCTCCTAGGATTTCGGGTACCAATTCCTATTGAATTTCTTTCTAGCTCTGTCGGCATGAAGCAAGATATGTGTCAACAAATTTTTAACCCAAGCATTAAATGTATTTAACTGATTTCTTCAAAGTTGCAAGAATAACCAAAAAAAAGCTCAAGCCCGTGAATCTCTGTGCATAGAATTGTCTTCAGCTTAAACTGTCATTCTATCTATGAGTAATCTGCAGATTTTCTCTCCTAAATTAATCTGGATTCAGACTCATGTCAGTTTCCTAAAATCCCAAAATATAAACTATGATTTTCAAATGTAGCTGTTCTGGGGAGAAGCTTCATGCCGATATAAAACAACTTCAAAAATCTAATTTTCAGAGGTCAACTGCTCTGCACTTGGTAAAAACCAAGACCTTTCAGAGATATTCCAGAATGGATGACTGAACACTTTAGCTACTCTTACGACATGGCCATCATGTTTAATATAAAAAGGAAAAAAATCTTTTAAGAAAGTTCATTGTCCTATTAACAGTTAGGAATGAGTGAGGGACAGGATCCAGTGGATGACAACTTCTATCCTGAAGCATGAACTATCATGTGGCTTGAAGTATTTAAGGTAGCAGGTACAATGGTCCCAAAACTATAACTAGCACTGCAATTCACCTAAAAAATTCTACAAATAATAAGCAAAACAAAAAACCAAAAAGGTAATTTGAGCATTGTTGCACTTAAAATATTCAACTAAGATATGAACAGACCTGCTAAATACTCTTGGAATTGTTTTGCAGTTTTCCCCCCATGATGCTTACCTGCAGATGGAATATCATGGCTTGTCCTTATAAAGCACTGTGCTTATTTAAAAAAAAATTTAATAACACTTCAAATGCGGATCATGACTTTATTCAAACTCCATGCATAGAACGCATCAAGGCTTGTTGCTAAGTTCGATATTTTATTAGACTATTACAAAGGAGAAAATTAGGCTAAACATTGGGAACATAGGTCAACTATCTTTTCAAATTGTACTGTATGGTCTACTAGAAAAGATTACACCTATCTATGAAACTTGTCACGTCTAGATCCGAAGATCATGATGGCCACAACCACATTGCTACTCCTAGCTGAGAGAGATACATGGAAATAACTGTATTGATTTACAAGTTTGTTTTTTTGCCTTCTCTTTCAATATTAGACCAGTAAAACCAGCATCAGCACTGGAAAGCAAAACTCATCTAACGTTGCCGTTTGCATTGAAACTTCTTGCTACATTTCTAAAAGGATCATCTTTTATCATTCATCTCTAGTAAAGCAACAAACTTCACACTGTAAAAGCAGGTGAAATGTATTACAAAGGTTACAATTTTTGCTTTCATCACTTGACCTGATACATTAACCTCACTGGAAACCCTGCCATAGATAAAACTCCTGAAGCTGAGAAGTGCTTCCAAAGAAAGCCTAAAGTCCATTAATTTAAACTAACACTCTCTTGAAATGGTACTGAAAGCAGTCATTAAATGATACTGAACTTTATTTCTTCTGGATTTCATATGCTCCTAGAACTTGTTTCAATTTATATTGTCTTCACTTTTCTTTTGAAAATTGGTTATCCCTGTAACATAGCTAAAGGCAGCTATGCATGTGACCTTGCTCTTCTTGTTTGCACACCCATCTCTATTATTTTCATTCAGTCTGAGGAAATATAGGCACTCAAAGGAAATATAATAAGAACAAAATTCAGATCTTACCAGGATTTCTTTTAAGCATGTGTTCTGCTTCTATTGCTGTTATCTGAGATACTGTGGTGAAGACATGGGCACAATGTACAGATGCCCGTTCCATACAGTACCGATGGTAAATCTGTCTCTCTCCTGCTTCCTTGTCAATGTCAAACTGTTAAACAATAAAACAAACAAACAAGACACTTGTGTGATATACTCATCAGACTTGTTACAACAAAGGTGGTCTCTGGTGTTAAGCTTGATTTCCCCAGGGAATAAGAATCATGTGATTATGCTGTTGTTTTTTCTTTCTGTTTTTTGAACCATTTTATCAACTTCAAAGAGTATGAAGCAGCAAGAGAGGTCTAAGTTGCTGATGAGAAGAGAACCTGGGGACTGGGTAGAACGGTCGAAATCATGAGCAGGCAAGAGAGAAATGGAGTTGTGGTAGAGAAGCCAGAGGCAAGAACTTAGTCACAAATCCCAAGGAAACAAAGAAAATACAAAATTACATATTTTCTGATACTCAGAAGTTTTTTCTCCAACTTCACCGCTATTAGTTGCTGCTCCTTTTACTTCAATTTGAATGCCATTAATTTCTAGAGGCAGATGTGAGTTTAACTGCTAGATAAGACCATCCTAAATCACCTTTAAACCTTTCAGCTACACATTTTCTTACTGAGTTTACGTTATCCTGACAGGAATAAAATGTACAATATCTATTGAGCCCATGCTTGAATATTTGAATGTTCCCTAATGATGCCCACAGCAAACTTGCTACAAGGTAGTTTAAAAAAGAATAATGCTAACAGGGTGTAAATATTCACAATGAAATTACAATCCTCTTAGTCTTATGTGACGCCTCATTTCTGGGAACAGAAGTGTTGACCTCCTACAGTCAACAGCATGGGCATCAAATAGACTGTGTGAATCATATGGAGAGTGACAATGACTCTGAGTGATCTCTGTCACCATCACTACCTAATGCTAGGTGCACAGTCTGATTTTGATTGCATTTGACTGTAACTTCATTGACCATAACAGATTTAACCATTATTATAGGCTGGTCAGACAGCACTTTCTATAGTTAGGACTATCTGAACTTTTCCACTCCCAGTTACTTTTAGTACTTTAGAACTCAGCTTAGACATAAAGCTATTTAGACCATAACTTTTAATGCTGATTACATGCCTAGGGTCGGTACAGAAAAAAATTAAGAAATTTCAGCACATACAAACCATTTCAGGGAAGAAAATTTAAGCACATATGCTTTTTATTTTTACTTAGATGGGTATATCTGTAAATGCAGACACAGGTATAGCTATCTTACAACTGTTTTGCTAAGAAACTTAAATGCTTTTATCAAATGAGCACTCCGCTGCTGGTGGGAAAGTGGCTTCTGCTACATTAGTTGAAAATGCCACCTTAATGTGGCCAAAAAAAAGGAGTCTTCAAAAACTGCAACTGAAAAATTCTACAGAAACTTTTTGTTTTCTTCTGGTATTGACAATCTTATAAGTCAAGTGTTTCTAAACTTGTTGAGAAGGTTTTTTAAAAAGCTAGGATATATGTTTTACCACATAATGTGCCACACATTATGATACCATTTTTCAGTTAGAACATTATAGATCGTATTTTCGGCATTCACCATGAGAATTTTGGTGCATGAAATACAACCATGTCACAAAAGAAGACCTTTCTCTAGAATATACATCTCATTTGTCGCAGAAGCTGAATGACAAAAAAAGTACAGAGCAGGAAGGTAGAGGAAGAGAAAAATAAAGGTGAATTAGACTCCTTAGAGTGCCACCGATCTCTAGAATGATGCTTCGCCTACCCTAAACTGAATCTCTCACTTGTAGCTCTTGACTATGTTCCTCCTTTTCTAGAAGACTACCTCGATATATTTGAGTCTGATCTGTTACAGTGTTGAGCACTCACCTCTACATCTGAAATCCATTAGACCTATTATGTGAGACTATAAAGTACTCGGTACTGCTAACTCCAACAAAAGCTTCCCTAAGAAAATGTGGATCATGTAGCTACCTCCCTCATATGAGTGCAGTAAACTAATTACTGTTTCTGAAGCATACAGATATCACTGATGAATGCTGCAAAACAGCTCTTTAGAAAATCACAGATCCATTCTTCAGAGCAGAAATCTTAATTACATGTTGTAAATAAGGTGGGAAGCTGCATATGGAATGATAACCAAACCAAAAATCATTATGATTTTTCAACCATTCTGTGTACCAAAGATAGAAAACGGGACAGTTCTTCAGTATGCTGGCAAACAGGTAAATGGGATGGGGTACCACTGCACAATCGAAATTATTCAATTTCTTTCCAATATGTCTGACTATGTATTAAAAATAGTTTAAAAATTGCCAAAAAACAAACAACTGGCCAAACATTACAAGGCTTTTGTACTCTTTTCTTTTCTCACCAAGAGTGTGTTCTTTAAAAAATATAATCGAAAACTAAATTTGGGACATACTCACTAAATGTAGATAAACATTCCCTGCACTACTAATGGGAGAAAGGCTCATGAAAGGATTGTTCAAAGCGCTATGGCCTATTTCTTGGTAGCTTTTATTTCTCTGATTGCATGAAAGCATTTAACACATATAACATACTTATATTGATGTTTATTTCTTCATTGCTATTAATTTTTTCATCTTCTGGAAATGGGAAATATTTTATTTTGCACATTTGCCATGACCTTTGGTATGCTTCTTCAAGGGTACACAATTCCATGTCTATTAGCAAGTATAAACTGAGGTCACAGAGTTCTCACATTTCATTTGCTCTCATTCTCCAGCAGTTTCCTCCACTGATCAGTAAAGTGAGATCTCGACCTTTGGCTTCACTTATAGCGTGGAGTAAGAAACATCATTGGGCACCTCTGAGTAGACTGGACAAGTGACTTCAGAAATTAAGCCTTAGACAAGTTGAAGGGCAGGTTAAATGGAACTTAGTTGATGAGACAGGGCAGGAGATAAATATAGTCCATGCAATACTGAACAAAGACAGCTGAGCTTGCTGTGACAGTATTACCTCCAGAATTAGAGGCAATATGGGGCACGGCACTTTATTAGGCCAATACGGTGAAATGAAGCAAAAAGTGCAGTCAGTTTGCTCTTCACCCCCAAGTCAGTATTTCTGCTTAGGAATAGGCTCTGCTGTCTCAACGCTTGTCTGTCCCAGCTCAGGCACCTGTGAACTATGTTCCACAGCATTCACATTCAGCAAGGGCAAAGCAAAATATCTATGAAGTGCGTCATGCTTACTTCTGTTTGTTTGCTGTTATCAGCAAACGGGAACACCAGCAAAGCCGCAAATGAAAGCTGCATCAAGAGAAAAACAGATCTAAGCCATATTGACTCTTTGTAGAATCATTTAGGTTGGAAAATACACTGAAGATCTTAAGAGTCCAAACATTTCTTCCCTCAGTGACTTCTAAAGATTAATGATTTCAATATTCACTTCCCTGTAAATATTCCCCTGCTCTCAGAGAGGATTCCCTCCTACTCTGACTGTTGGAAACCAAGTAGATTATCAGAATTTACATGATGGGAAGGATTTAAGGGAAAAACACCTCCCTTAAGGCCACTCTAATATCAAAGCAAGAGAGGAAGACATTCCACAGGCATAATGATTTTGAATAAAATTTGCGTTTACTGCAAAGTTGTTCTGAGGAAAACATTCAGCTCATTGCTATCCTTTCTGAGGATAGCCTTCGTTCATGCCTTAAAATTTAGCATGTTAGAGGGCAGAGTAGGTAATCAGTGAACCTCCCAGCATAACATTCTGTTTAAGACAGCTAAGATGATCTTTAAATGCAAAAAATCAGGCAGTTATGTGATACTGGCATTATGGTGGAAACAGGGAACAGCCACTGAACTAAGAAAAGAAAAATCAAACTTGAAACATTCCTACTTCAAAATGATAAAGACAAATTGCAAAGGATTTACAAAAGACAAGAAGAATGGTTTGAGAATGGAAAAGGAATAAAAGACTGTACTAAGTATGTAAATACTTTTCTGAAAGAGATAAATTGTCACAGTCTGCATGCAATCTCTAAATACTGATTCTAGATTATTCTTTCATAAAGCAAAACAAATAAAGTATAATGAAAGCCAAGAGAAGTTAAACCAAGACAAATTCAAATTGGAATTAAAATATATAGTTTTGATAATGAATAATTTTGCGACACCTTTGCATAAATAATATAGATTCCCCTCAATACTTGAACTTTACAAAAACTTTATCCACTCTTCAGGTAAGTAGCTTGTATCTCAAATAAAAGGTATAATTTTGATGCATGGGCTTTTAGATGAGGATTTCAGGCAGAGAATGAAATGAAATGTTCTGGCCTCTTATTTTCACTCAAGTTCCCAAGGTGATTCTGCAGTGGAACCAGGAAGAGAGGTCAGAGATAGATCTGAAGTTCAAATTTCTCATTGACCAACAGGTAGAATGGAAAGATCTTAACTTCTAGCATAATCTTACTGAATTGTCTGAATTATATAAGAATTATCCTTATTAAAGACCACCTTACATCAAATTTAACTCTCATTGATTGTTACCTTGTGGAAGTACAACTTTCATTCTGGTATAGCTCTGCCATGCCAAATAAGAATGAAATTTACACTTCCTGGCTTAAGTCAGATTTGCATTAGCTGTTCTACTAACAAAGCGGATCAGCTTTGCATAACAGTGAGCTCAGTGACAGCTGTGACAGTACTTGTGCTCCTATATTGTCAGCATAAAAGCTCTTGGCTTTTTTCATTGGGATTTTTAGTACTTTTCCTTTTAGACCTCTTGGGATAGAATTCTCTGCCACTTTGCAAACTAGATTCAGCTGCACTCGTATGAGACAAATGTAAAATGTTTCTAGGTCTAAATAAAAGTGTTACATATTGGCAGGGCGAACTTACATAAGAAAAACGGGAATGAAGAAATGAAGAATGAGACTAATTTTTTTTCTTTTCTTTAGAGCATTTTTTCTATCATAACTCAAGGTGATTTTTGAGTATGAAGCATCAGAGGCTGAAGGCTACAAACTTCTCCATTATGCCAGGCCAGTTGTCCACAAAACCATTTCAAACATTTTCCTCTCAGATGAAATTCCAGGCTAGACCATTTGCAAAAAAAGGCTGATCCCCATATGGCTGTCCATTCACCTATGAACTAGCCTGGACCATCAGTGTCTCTTAGTCAATTTATGAAAAGTGTTGGTCTATTCAAAACACCAGAGAAGTGAAATGAGACCAAAAACCCCACCAACCAACCAACAACAACACAAAAAACAAATAAGCCACTCTGGTTAAACAATGGGGAAAGCAATAAAGATTAACATTCTTGATCTTCAGCTAAGAAGTCAGTTCCTCAGGAAGAGAAAAAGGCTCCACAGTCTCAGAAGTTTTTTCACAGAACTTCCTACTTTCTGCATTATTTATTTTGATTCAGTCTATCTTAGCAACAAACCTAACCTTACTTTCACTAGTGCAAAGGCTACACTGAATATTAGGACAACAGGTAAAAATGCATTGTTTGTTGGACTGTTTAGATCTGCAAAGTTCTTGAGCTTATTTAAATCTATGACAACATCTCTGTTGGGAATTGAGCTTCTTACATACCCTGCTTGTTACTGAAATTAGAAAGTGTTGACTTTGGAAGAGTTCAAGCCAGTAACCTATAGGTAGGGTTAGCAGTCCCTGACCCAGCCATTTACCCAGGGTTCTTCAGATGGTTAAAGTAAATAAAAATATCACATACCACCAGTTACTGCGCAAGTCACCTTCTGCTTTGTTCTTTCTGTTTTCCCACCCTTCCTTCCTCCCAAATCAATAATTTAAATGTGAATATAGGAATTAAAATGTACACTGAGTAGCTGTTATACGGTTATTGCCTCAAGGCTCCTTATCTCAGATGTTGCCCATCTGGTTTTTGTTATAAGCTGCTGAGGACAAAACAGTGCTGCTTCTGGTGCGCACTGTTCTCCTGTGCACACTGTTAGGGGTTTAACACTGCAGAAGAGGCAGCTAAATTTCTCCGAGTCCAGATGAACTGACGTAAGACTGTAAGAATATAAAAAATGTATCATCTCATACAGTAATGCTTTATAAGAAGCTGGATCCTCTCTCTGATTGAGGCAAAGAGCAGGTGGCTCAGGGAGAGGTCAGGAGTCAGACAACATTACATTCTTTATATTCACAGTGTACCCTCCTATCTTCTAGAAATCTACAGATTTAAACCATTTGGTTGATTAGGTTTTCAGTCCCCCAGAAAATGTCCTCTTACAGCTCACAGGCTGACACATGCCCTCAGGTCACAAAACAAAGGTTTGGTAGCCTACAGTTCAGACCTCTATGTGATTTAGGGAGCCTGTAAAGCCTACAGTTAGGTCTCTACATGATTCAGGAAGTCCATAAAGACTTGCGGATCACAGTGTGGCAATCCTTCACTAAAAAATTCTTATTTTTTCCTGAAAAGACTAGTAATGATGAAGGTCAGGTTTTCACAGGTCTAGTGTTCATGAGGGCAATCAGAAGACTACATGGAACCTTTCCTTTCAATTTTATGTCCTGACAGGGGTTGGTGACTTGAACTCTGTTCATAGAAGTGCTAGAGAAATGTCAGTCAGCCTGCACTGTACAGACCTTTGACTGATCACTGATATTGATGTTCACTACAAACAGGTTGGGACTTGGGCCAAAGCCTACTCTGGTCTAAAGCTACTGACCTCACTGGCTTGCTTCAGAGAACACATTTGTACCTTCTATACTTGTGCCAACTGGCACCTACTGAACCTTGCTAGGAAGGTAAATTAAATTGGTATTTTCCACTGAGGATTACAGAGAAAGAAATAAAATCTCTATCACCCTTTATCTTTTTGAAAATGATCTTTCAACATATATCATCTGGTCCTGCTTATCTGCAGGGGTGGTTTAACACTGAAGTGGAAGAGTGCTGTGCTGTTGGGGCATGTGCATGTGCATGTGTATGTCTGCAGAGCAAGCAGGGCTGATGGACAGTAGAGGACAAACTAAGAGTGTGTTACAGCGTCAGGGTCAACAGGAAATACTACTGTGAGAAACACAGCACTGGTAACACACACAGACTACTGTGAAAAGAGGGAAAGAAAGGACTGTGAAGATGCCAGGTAAATATTTTTTGTCAGTCATCAAAAAATCATATTGTGGTTTTGCCTGTGGATGCCAGTGTTAAATCCTTCAACACTGCAGAAAAGCACTTGACATCAGTGGGCTGAGTAGAGCTCTCTCTAGCAGGTGTTCTAAGCCAGCTTTCTGTAGACTGTGTTGGGGACTAGAAAAGAGAACGTGAGGTTTCCTTTTTTCTCTGTAGGAGCTGTATATGCCTTATTGTCTCCAAGCGCAGCTAAGCCACACCCTTTCCTTTTCTGCTGCAACCATTTTTCTGTGATACCTTGCACAGCACATACTACAGCTGCATCTTTCCCACCCACCTCAGCTCCTGTGCTTAAAGCTGGTGGATTGTTCTAACCATGAAACACTGATCAAAAGTGAGAACTTAAGGTCAATTATTATTACACTTCAAAGGAAGAAAATCGTGCAATAGCACTGAAAGAGGTAAACCAGCTATTCTGCTTTGGGTGGGAGGGGATGACACGTGCTAAAAATATATTGTCTCATATAAATATTAAACATTAGGGAGCCCTGAAAAATCTTCTCCATTGGACAAATTGCTTGTTGCTTGATCTTAATGGTTTACTACTAGAAGACAGAAACAAGAGTATCCTCAGAGGACTTAGCTGCGTGTATCTTTTAATTACTGTACTCTAGATCAACTTCTTAGGTTTCTCAACTGACTTTTGGGCCAGGTTGACCTTTTTACAGCCAAAGAAACCCTCATTAAGATGTCTGATCTCTTACTGAAAGTTAATGTTGTTGGGAAGAGCTTTAGCACACCATAAGCATGTTAAACAGTAGTATAACACCTTAGCATCATTCACTCTACTAGTACCTTTAAATGTCAGTCTCTCAACAGAAGGCATAAAGCATTAAGGTCTAGAAATCCACAAGTTTCCTCCCTTCAAAGTATTATTGCAGACTGCTGTAAATAATATTTAACTGATACTTGTTTCATTTCATATATTCTTAGAAGAAAATCTGAATAGAATTTTCTATATTTGTCATGTAGCTGCTAGATATCAATGAGATTTGTGAAGCTTTGCAGAAGAATGGACACTACCTTATCCCATAAAGTTGGCCATGTCACATGTGAAGAGTAAAAAAAAATTTTAATACTGTGTCCAGATTATAAATATATTAAAATCTGTAAGTCTGCACAAATGTAAGAGTATGATTCTTTCTTTTGAGTACAAAGGCCTCGAAGTTACCATGAAGGGAAAAAATAGTTGCTTTTGAGACTACTTATAGCTCATCAACTTAACCAGAATACATATCAAATAAATTTTCCTTTATGAAAGAAAGATAAGACTCTGACATAGTATTTTTAGCACCAGTTTGTAAAACAATCAGCATTCTCTTTGTTTTTTAAATTCTAATCTCGTCTTCTAACTGCCCCTTCCACCCTCCACCCCCTTTTGTTTTCACTATGGTTTCCTTACTAACAAATTATGTCTCAGAATGCAAAGCTGAATTAATAAAGTTACTGCTGATAAGTCCCCACTTTCTCAAGTGTTAAACCTGAAACTGCATAGTTATAGTTCTTTCAATCTGCTTTTGTCCATAGAAAAATAATTTAATGTGACTTTAAAGCTAGACACAAGGAGAATACGAAGGAGTAGGAATGTCTAGACTCCTGAAACTTGAGTCTGACAGCATGACTGGGTTATTCATGCTGCCTCATTAATGAACCTAATAAATGTGCCTAATTTAGGAGAGTTTTCCTAGGCAATAGTTGGAGACAGATCTTTCAGATACTAATTTGAATACATTTGCCTTACAGTGATTGTGGAGAGGCCAGTGTAATTCCCCTGATGATCTAGGGAGCCTAGGAATAACCACCTGTGTTAGTTACCTCATACTAGGCAGAGAGAATTCCCCCTGAACACTACCACGTTGCAACCTTTGTTCATATCAGTAAAAAGTGGAGACTTTTACTGTTAGTGTGTTTAGTAGATTCAATAGTTGGCTTTGGTGGGAAAGAAAAAAAATCAGAGGAGTAAGGTGAATTACTGTTTTCTTGGAACACAAGGGAATGTCAGTCTAATCTGTGCTTCTTAATAAGGCCAATAACACACTGCTGCCTGGGACTTGTCTTTGGAAAACACTGTTCCACAGCGTGTCAAGTTTAAAATTGCTGATTGAGTAATTTTCTTCATTGATTTTAGCCAAGGAAATGTATGGAGAATGATTAGGGCAGTTCTTTGACCCTTTTAACTACATCTCCCTCAGTAAATGCTGGAGTGAAGAAACGTCTTGAACTTAGTTTATTTGTAACCATATCAAAAAATCCCAGATCACGTAATGGTTCTCTGCTACAGGCAGTGCTAAAAACATCTGGGTCCTTGAAATGTTGGTTTGTGTTATGCTTTGAGTGGAAAGAGAACAGTGAAAACCCAAACCACTAGACGGTTCAGAAAAATTCTAAGAAACAGATGTGGGCCTTTTGAACTCAGAAAATATTTCCTACATTTGCCAGTTGCAAATTAAGCCTAGCCTGAAAAGCTTAAAAGTAGAAACACTTATTATGACTTGCAAAAAATAAATAGGCTGGGGTAAGAAAAAATTAGTGGAATTCCTGGCTAATTTCACCAAGGGGAGGGCTACTGCCTATTTTTTCTACTGCATTTCATTAAGAAAGAGTGCTGTGAAGCTACACCTGAAGTGTCAGATGATGGCTCCAGATGAATAGGGTTTACATTCACTTGGTTACTCTTGCTGCAGTGATGTCTGGACCCATAACTTTACTCTTGCTTTTGAAAAATGTCCCAAGCCATTGAAAAGAAAGGCTAAGAATCTCTGTTGGCAATTCCTTACTGCTGCAATATTATTCAATGTATCAGTAGATTGGACTAAGGCACTGAATTGACTGGAGGCTGAACGAGTTTGCAGTGCAAATCTGGTAAATCGAAGTTCACTGAAGGTAGTGCAAGTATTACAGACTCGACTGAGCTTTAATATCTGTCAGATGACACAGAGACAAATCACTCATGCCTAGACACCTCATGGTCTTACAAATACCACTTCTTGTGCTATGGAAGCGACAACTATCACTCAGCTCAACAACTATCTCTCAGCTGTGGGTCAATCATAAGTGATCATAAAAGATAGAAAATACAATATATGGTTGTAGCGCAGTAAACAGAAAAGGAGGCAGGTGTTGATTAGTTGAAAAAAAAAGAAGAAATGAGAAAAATGTCTCTTACCTGGTCGAGATTGTTGTAAAAATCAATGCTGGCTGCACATAGGTATCTCCCAAGAAGAGTTGCATGAGTAGTAAAAATTGTGGCAACAGGGAGTTTCTGAGATCGAGACAGTATTAAACCCACTCCTGCCTGCCACTCATGGAAGTGGGCAATTATGTTTGGCTTGTCATCAAACTGAGAGGAAAGCTGAAAATAATGAGAAACAACTTGCATAAACATACTTTATCCCACTTTATCCCAGAAAACTGTTTTTGTTCATGCTGCCTTCTTTTATTCATGCCTTCTTTCATGCATCATGATTCCCACCTGCCCTAATCCTTAGCCCAAGAAGCTTATGTGCCTCACTAGTGCCTCAGAACAGTATCCTCCCTAGAATGTTGGAGAGGCAAGCACAGTCACTCTTCTTTTTCTTTTAACTTGCTCTTCTGCTGTTGAAACTCTTGTTTAAAGAAGAAAATCATGAGCACCTATGACAGACAGATGATTCTACAGATAAACAGAATTTCCTCTCTTTGGGAAGGCTGTGGTAGAGGAACACATGAACTCACAGTGCTGTCATTAATTCTGTCTGTCTGTATTCCCTGTGCAAGTTAGAATCTAATTGCTGTGACACAGCTTGACCGGTTTCAAGGACAGTTTGAGTCTGGCAATTTGACTACCATGTGAGACAAAAAGGAGTTTGAAATCCTACTTATAAGGGCATCCGGTGACAAAACAAGGGAGCTGAGAAGTGTTGTGGCTTGAGATAAAGTGGAATCAGTTTTCTAACTTCAGCTAAGTCTCATCTAAGTAACTTCATTTTCTGAAAGTTCTTCGGACAATATTTCTCTATGGAAGTGATATCACGGGGTGCTGCTATGCAGAAAGGCCATTGCTTATACTTATTCCTATTGGAACCAAGGCCATCTTCGAGCTGGTGGATGCCATAAGTCAAAGAGGTGAAAAAGGTCACACCTGTAAGGAGCGGCGGAAAGGACAGGTGACCCAAACTGGCCAACGGAGTATTCTATCCCATATACATCATACTCGGTATGAAACTGAGAGATCACAAGGGTCTCACTCTTCTTCGATGGCCGATGTCTAGTGAGGACCTTGTCTGTCCATGCATTGATGAGTCCAGTTCCTGAGTCCAGCCTCCCTCCTGCCGTTCACCTGCCCTGTACCTGCTCTGCAGCATTTGTGTTGTGTTATAGTTATTGAGGGGTGGGGTTTTCATATATTTCTATATATTTTCTTATTTTCTTATTATTTTATTATTATCACTATTTTATGAAAACTGTTTTAGTTTAGTTTCCAACCAACAAGTCTTTTTCCTCTCGTTTCCCTTTCCCTGGGGGTGGGGAGGAAAGGAATTGAGAGCCCAACTGCTCAGTTCTACCTGCTGAAATTGGCCAGGCCAGAACTAAATCATGACAAGAAGAAACAGAGAAAGAAGTGACAAGTAAAGACACAGCAGATTTCACACAGGGCAGCCCCCTCGCCCTCTTCCCTCAGAAAAATAGTTAAATGACCACTTAAGATTTATGTTTTAAACACAAGTTTGGTCTACATCAGGTGGCAACTTCCTTAAAATCGTGGTTTTCAAACTGGACAATAGGAACCGCATCCTAAAGCTTTTTTTGCCTTGCTGAAAAGGCTAAGGTTTGAAAGTCTCTAGATTTAAAAATAGTACCTCTTTTAAAAACCAGGCTGTTAATGATCCAAAAATCACAGCATCGTTGGCTTCTCGGTCATGAAAGGGGATTCCTATGTTGCTGACATCCCAAAATTCACCTTTCCACTTGTCCAGATTCCAAGCTGCTGATCCTATATCGAACAGTAAGACATATGGGCTGCCTTCTATCAGCCATCTTCCAAAAAAGACCTATGGGAAAGAGGCAACGTTATAAGCAAAAAAACATTAACGTGAGTGCAAAGGCCGGTTAGCATTATTTCATCCATCAAATCTTAAGTATTTTACATAGTATGTGTTTATATTCCTACATATCCAGGATTTGTGGTTTTCTGTGCAAACTACAGAGTAATACAGGGCCAAAGGCAGGGGTAAAAGGAAACTAAAATCTTTAGGAGCATTTTGGTTTTAAGACATTCGTTTTAGATTTTCATTTCAATGTTAACTTTTTCATAAAAAAATAGCTTAGGAAGACTATACTTGGTTGAATAAAGAAGTCTTACATTCTTATGGGAGTGTTATATCCATGTCAACACTGCTCTTACTTCAAAAATATTGTTTTCTTTCAGTCAGGTTTAGCACCAATCTTTTGTCATTTATACTAGATCATTGACTTTGTAGAACAGGTGCTTGGGACCTGTGACTACCATGACATTTCTTCATTCTGCCCAAGCAGCACAGTTGACACCCTTTGGCAAAGTCGAATGATCAATCAGAAGATGTAATAATACCTAAAAACACATCAGCCTAAAAATAGAGCCTTCCTGCTTTATCTGCATTGGTAAAGTTAAACATCCCTAAGAGTATTTAGAACTTCACTGGTATAACCCACCTGCCCGACCCAGAGAACAGGCTGAACACAACACAGTCAGGCCCACACTACAGATTGCACCAGTCTGCACAGTTGAATTATTTCACATTAATTCTACCATCAAAATGGCTATAGCAGCAGAGACATATTAACTGGGAAGAACAAGGTACTACAGGGAGGCTGCTGCAATTATACCCCTTGCAGAGGAATCTTTTACGACATTGTTCAATCTCTTTTCATTCATCAGCCCCTGGGACCCCAGGGCTCGAACCCAGCCCTATGCTACAACAGAGTTAATAGAGGTCAGGCCCTGAAAATAATGAAAGGAAAGCTCTTAGACTTGTTTGCCCAAAAAATACAGAGTGTAAAAAAAGACAGATATGTGAAGGAGGGTTAGCTCCTTATGTAGTTATTTCAGGCTATCCAGGTTCCTTATTCAGGAAAATGAGGTTTAAAAGCAGGGTTGTGAAGTCAGGTTGTGGCAAGGAACACACCTGACCTGAGAAGTTTGGAAGCATTCCTAGGTCCCCTGGTTTAAAGGGATCCATTGTGATGCATAAGCGAAATCCAGACATAAATGTTAATAGGATAAGTGCAGCTCCTGGAAACCAGAGCGTCATTATTAGAGATCAAAGCTATACCTGATATATCTGGGACAGATTTGCTGCTATGAATGCATACTCCAGCAGCACAATGCACATGTTAGGCTGGCAGAGTTGGCTGATTAAATTCACTGTGCTGCTGCAACAGCATGAAGTGTATATATAGCATTGCAATTAATCTGCCCTTGTAGCTGTTTTCCAAACAAAGGAGTGTTACACAGCTTGCAGAGACATCTGTTTGTAAGCAACAGAGGCAGCATGGCAAATTTGATCAATCACTTACGACAATCTGATTAGAAATAAGAAATAGTTAGATTAGAACTTTTAGTTTGAATCTCAGTCTGAACAATGCAAGCATCACATAAAGTTAGTGTCCCCAACACTTTCACAAGCTGTGGCATGTGTAAGTCCAACAATACACCTCTATAATGCAAGAGGGCATTAGATTCTACTAGCAGCAAATCTGCTGTTAAAAAGGAGATAACGCATTGCCAGCACCACAGCTGTTGGTAGAAGTTTATGAATTTCTACATTTAAAGTGTATGATGCCCCTCAGCAACAGAACCTTTTAAGAATGCTTCTTTGCTACTGCCTCTCAGTGCTTTCCACGTGCTTGGCACACTTTATAAACAATTTTTCCTCCTGCAAACTAGCATCTCTAAGGGACTCATTGCTGAATCAGAGTCAAAATGAGTTCTAGATCTCTTGCGAGGACTTTCAAGAAACAAGGTAAGATTTAGCATGTGTTATCTTCCCTTCATTTTCAGGTGCTCAATTGTTCTCACAGCTGGAGTGGCTTGCAGCTTACTATCTTGCCCATCAACACAGCAGATTCTATTCCTTTCAGCAGGTCACCTTTTTAGGAAGAAGTTTATTCCTAGTTTATTGTTGTAGAAACTGACTCACAGAAACGCTATAAGGTTTGACTCAGATCACACAGAAAACTCTAGTTAAAGATTCTGCAGGAAACAGATGAATTCACTCCTTGTGCTGTGGTTTAACCTCTCTTCCTACGGAACAGAGGAGTATATGCATTGATCTGAGGAAGCAGATTCTTTGTCAGTTGGCTGCTTTTCTTAAGTTCACCTGTGGTTTGCCCCTTTATGGCTTTCAACTCAATATAATGCTACATAAAATTGAGAGCAAGCGGAATGATTTTCTCTCTCCAGCACAAGAACACCAAATGTAAAATTAGAGGTTTAGTCAAAGTAATGTCATATTATATCACTAAAATCTCACTGTATTTAGAGACTGGATAAATAAGTCATTAATCCAATTAAGTAGACTTGCAGATAAATGACTGTTAAAACCTGTAATTGGATAAACTAGTTCTTCCTCAAAAATAACCTTTAATGAATTGACTCTGCTGTTCTAACAGTGGATTCTGAGCCTTTCCCATTGTGACATTGACCAGGACTGCTGCGTCAAGTGGAACGGCAAGAGCATTAACCAAAACTGTAATCTCCTCAGAGTCAGCTTTGTTGCCCAGGGAAGCAGTAGCACATCTTATTTACCTGACACCCTTGGCTTTTCATGGTGTCCATTGCCTTCTTTACTGCAGGGTTTGGAGGCTCACATACTTCCACTTGAGTCTTTACATTGTGCTCAAAATAGGGACCAACAAGAAAATAGTTTTCACCCCATTCATCTGCTGTAATTTTGGCTTTTGTCTGGATCACAGTGTAAATGCCTCCCACTGCAAAATAAGATCACAAAGAACAAAAAGTAGAAAGGTGTGCAGGCCACAAAGCTCTAGAATAAGAGTCAAACCCACTGGTGGATCAGATACACCTCTAGCTAAAGCACTCCACCTATTCAGAGTTTAAGTGAAACTCAGATTTTATCAAATAAACAGAAATTCAGTCACTTAAATGGGATCAGAGCTTCATCTTTCAATTTAAGAGTATGCACTGATAGCAAGCTCTGTGTCATTCTCAAATGACAATTTAACGTTTTTCTTTCTCCTGGGTGATGACACATGGCTTCCATCATTTTCTGCTCTAATCTCAAATAGATGCTTTCTATCCTTAACTTTTTTTTTTTTGTCAGGTCTGTGATTTTTTTTTTAAATTTCTTTTACATATTCAAAGTCACACCACAAATGTTCAATCAATACATTATTTCATTCTTATGTTATCCCCCCCTTTTCAGAATTTGAAATCTTCAAAATTAAGACTGTGAGATTCAAATCCCGGGGCTCATGTTTCCACTCTTCTATCTTGATTCTACTGCATCCCAAGTACAGCCTTATGCCTTTTTATTGCAGCAGTTATAATTTTCAAACGTATCTTTTGTGATGTGAAAATGCACGGTGTGAGAACTGAGCTGGCACTTCCAGTTTGTTTTAGACCAGTCACTGAGAGAAGGAACCGATGGGTGTGATTGACTACTGCCTATGAAAATGGATTTAAACCAATGTTCTCAAAGCAAAACATGTCATGTTTCATCACCATTCCAAAGAGTTTTCAAAGTTAGAAGGAACATGGCCTGCACTGCCAATATAAAAGCGTGCAGCACCTTCCACCAAAATATTGTCCATTTTAAAAATAAGGACAATATAAAAATATATATGAAAAGGCAACAATATCCCCTGAAGAGTCATTTGAGATCTATCTAGTTTTGCACATGGTAGGCAAGAGTCACTTGGCTGCTCTTCCTCACAATTTTCAATAGACAGCCCTGTAATTCATGCATTGGCAGGGCAGCCTTGCAAAGCCCCCTTTGCCACAGGTCCCGTGGTACCAGACAGTTGGCATTCCACCACCACAAGTTCAGAAAAACAACAGTGAGTGCTTGAATCCAGCAAGTGGAAGGGTAGACAAGGGAAAGGAAAATCAGAGGTTAGGTAGCTGCTGTAGATCAGGGACAAGTTTAGCATAGCTTCATTGATTTTAAAGCACAATAAGATCATGAAACTGAACAGGTACAAGCAAGCAACAAAGGAAGCATCAGGAAGAAAATTAGTGTTCCTACTTAAAAATTTCACCCTCCACTGAACTTGAAAACATTTGGTAATAGTTCAGGCCAGAAGGCTATGCTCTGCCTTTCACCAGCAACATCAAAATTACATAAGAAGTCAGTACTGCAGGTCACCAGTGACTAATAGCAGGTACTCCAAACTTATTTTGTAAAAGGTACTGTGGCATACAGAGATGCTGATGTGTTGCATTCCACTACATAAAGCAAAAAACTTCATAGGTTACCTGATGCTCCTTAAAAATCTGTAGCAAATGACCACCATTTACAGTAGAGCAGCTGAAGTTGCTCAGCATCTTGGGAAATTAGTTCCCAGATTAATTAAACTGTATCACTTGACAACTGTAGAAAGGCTTCTGCCAAGTCTGGTACAGCCCTGAGGAACTGAGTGACAGAGTTATGTTTTTAATTGTGCTTGTAGAAAAGAAATTGTGCACTTAAAATCCTTTTTCTCAAGAAATATTCCATTCGTTTTGAATGCTTGAAGGGTCCCTGGCTCTTCTATTTTTATGTTAAGATGTCTCAGGATTTTAGGTATTTTACAAATGCAGTTCCAATCTCCCATCTTGCTAAGTGGAATTATTACAATAAACTACTACCCTACATCATAGTCATTCAACAACTAAGACACAAGAACCTTACACATATAGGTTCTTAAGTCAAGTTCACAGTTCAAGAGTTTCACATCATATAGACATGGAACTGAAGAGGGAAATCTATGCATAAGGCTATTCTTCTGCACTTCGTTAGAACCAGAAAGCTAAGAAACTAACTTATAAGTCACTGTGTTCTACCATGGATAGGGATTAAGAGAAATCCAAGGTGTGACAGTATATATTCCCTCCAGTATATAGTTCCTCTGCTCACAAGCTGAGGAAGACTACTTAAATAGCTTGGATTCAAATGAACACACAAGTTTAGTTACATGAGACAAGTCAGAGTGTTCAGCCCATGAAGTGATACAGAAACTTTGACACATCTCTTCTTATGTAGTGGAAAGCACATCATATGAGCATAAGGCACTGCAGTCCAACATGGATAAACAAGGGGCTTGGTAGAAATCTTAGTCATGAAACTGATTTGTTTTAACTGGTAGAAATACTGAGCTTACAATAAGGGAACATTTTTGTGCAAAGCAGCCCAGTGACCCCAGTAAAAAAAAAGAAAAAAATCTGTTTGCAAGATGAAGCATACTAAATAACATGATAAAGTTCCATATGCCTAGAGGGGTGCAGAACTGTTTCTCCACTGTCACAAGGACGGAGATCAGTCTCTTTCATGCTGCAGGTTGTTCAGCATCAGGATCAGGGAGGTAGCTGGGTTTCCACAGCTATTAATTTTAATATTGATAAGAAAGCTGCAGCTTACGAGCCAAATAGAGCCTGGAACTTTGTTTTGTATAGCCAACAGCTGAGTGTTTCTCTTCACAAAGTTTTTCTTAGGATCACTGTGTGTCCTAAAGTCTGCCCTGATGAATATGTATGGAAAGCTTGTTTTGAGGGAAAGAGTGTAGAGTACGCTGTGCTCTGCAACATTATCTGCTGCACAGCAAGGTAAAAAACACTTCAGGGCATTGATTTGCCTGATATGCAATCAAAAGAACTTAGGATAAAAACAAAAGAGGCCATTTTATGGGCTATGAAAACTCTTCAGAAGACAGTTGTGATAAAAGTTCTGGGTTACCTGGTTTCAAAACTTGCTTTTGTCTTCTCCATTACTGTGGAAATATATAAACTGTATCTTTGCATAAGATTTAACTAACAGGAGAGGAAAAGTGTGCCAATGAAACTATGTATGAGGAAAGCCTTGGATATAACGTAAAAAAGATGCCTTCAGAAGAACAGAGAAATGTCTAGAATAATGTATTGACTTTTGAAATTACGTATCAAATTCAAGGAGTACATTACATACCATGAAGAGATGGTTTATATATGTCCAGTTACTTTGAATTCTCTGGAAATACATGTGCCAGTAAGCAATGCATTACATATCTTACTGAGTATCAGGGTAAGGGTTTACATATTTACTTGGAGCCCAACGGAATTCTCAAATAACTTCCAACATTTTGGTAAACGTCCTTATTTCTTCTGAAATATGATGTTACAGTCATATTATAAACAGAAAACCTTTACAAACAACAGGGATGTGCCAAAATACCATGATGTTGCAAGTTGCTGTATGCAGCCTCTGAAGTTTTGTACTTTGGAACAGGTTTTAAAACAAACATTAAAGACAAGATGAGAAATAGATGCAGAATCAGGAGAGATCAGATCCAGAGATCTGGTTTGGTTCATCACAAACACGGGGAAGTAGCAGTAAAATGTGGATACAGGGCTAGTTAATATTCTGATCTCCCAAAAAATGCTTTACTAAAATATTTAAAGTTTTAATCATTTTAAAATGTCTTTGCAAAAAAATATTTCTATTATCTATTTTTTTTAAACTTTTCTACCAGAATAAAGGAAATCAAGTTAAAAAGGAAGTCAACAACAAATCCTTTTCCCAATTTATTCCCTTTCCATTCTTCCCCTTTTTCCAGGGAAAAAAATATGGAAATGGGGACTAAAATTAATCATAGAATCATAGAATCAATTGGGTTGGAAAAGACCTCCAAGATCATCAAGTTCAACCCTTAGTCCAACTCCAGTCCATTTTCTAGATCTTAGCACTCAGTGACACAACCAATCTCAGTTTAAAAACCTCCAGGGATGGTGAATCTACCACCTCCCTGGGCAGGCCATTCCAATGCCTAATTACTCTCTCTGTAAAGAATTTTTTTCTGATGTCCAACTTAAATTTCCCCTGGCAGAGCTTAAGCCCATGCCCCCTTGTCCTATTGCTAACTGCCTGGGAGAAGAGACCAACCCCCACCTGGCTATAACTTTCCTTCAGGTAGTTATAGACAGTGATGAGGTCACCTCTAACCCTCCTCTTCTCCAGGCTAAACAACCCCTTGGGAAAGAAGGATTTTGTTCATTTAAGTTTGACCTTTTCTTAGTGACCTTTTCAAAGAATAGAAGATGAAAAAATATTTTATCAGAAAATATTTCAGAGAATTATTTTTAAAAGTTTGAACGTTTTCATATGCATTACCACTACTATGAATTTGTCTAAAAGAATTATCTGCATCACTCCAGCCATTTTCTTCTTTCCTCATTTCAAGACCTGGTGCATCATTTCTTCTGTATATTTAAAATCCAAGCAGCACTTAGAGCCCTCCAGGATATGCATCAGAACTACCTAAAGAAATAAAAAGTCTTTAAGTTAAGAACAGTCTCACAATATCATATCAGTACTGGGGACAACATTAGGCAGAAGTTGAGATCTAACTATGCAACCGGAAACCTTTGTGCAAGATCTAATCTGTAGATCTGCTCTTTCTGCCCCAAGCTGTTAAATGCAAAGATTCATTGCCAATGCTTTTTGTCACCTGATGAGAAAGGGTCCACAACTCCAACAATTACCTATGAATTGCGCTGACAAAAAACCTTCTGGAGGTGCAACCTTTAGAGCATAGAATCACCAGAACTTCCCAAAACTGCCAGAGATAACCCATTTTTCATTTCACTTGCTCTCACACCTTGCTCTCACACCTGGCCCACATTGCAGAAGGACAGGGAGAAGGAGCAGCAGTAACCAAGGATGAGGGACAGCGATAGAAGTGAAGCTATGCAAGTGAGACACAGGTAAGTGAAGTGCAGGAGCTCTTCCCCACACACCTTTGCTATACGGAGACAGATCGGGGTGCTCATGGGGCTCTTCAGCTTCTTTGCTGCCACTCTGGCCTCTGGCCAGTGCCACTGGGCCATGCCAAAAGCACCAAAGATTTCCTGAAGACCATGACTGCCATGAAATCCAAGAGAGCAGTGGGACCCCAGATTCAGGATTCAAATTGACTTTACTGCCACAATTACTAGTTACATGAACTATCCTTTCATACCTTCCCCTCAGAATGTATCTCTGATCTATAGAGATGTGAAAAAAAGGGCTTAAACTTGTTTTTTTCTAATGTTTGGTTGGAACTTATTTATTTATTGCCCGTTGAGACATCTGGGGACCATTTTTAGAGTAAGGTTGTAAAATGTGTCAGGTGAAAAAACCCCAGCATCTTCAGATAGCAGATGTTTTTCACGTATTTTTGGCTACATTTGTGGCCAGGACTCATCAAAAGAAAGAAGTTCTCTAAATTCTGTGAAATTCTGGCATTCCAAACGTACTGCGAAATAATACTGAAATTTATGGCAGATGTCCATAATACAGAAGCTATTTCTGTGTGCATCACCCCCGATGCACGAGATATCATTCAAGATTGATTTGACATTGACACACCACCCCACTCAAGAAATACACAGGGCTGTGATGCAGTGCTTATGCCAAGTTGTGCCTGAGCATCCCAACTCCCCAAAGCGTGTTAGTTCAGGTGTGTCACAGATTACATCATTTGCCTTCCTCCAAGGAACCCTCATCATGGAAGAACATTTAATGCAGAGGGGGTGAAATGCTGGTCCTACTACCTTCAGTAGGTTCAGGATTTATTTTCCAAGAGTCCAGATTTTCACCAGAAAAACTCCATATAGAGCTCTGCTTCAGGCAGAAATGAACAAAGAGGGTTTTTTAGCAGAGTCTTCATTCCCATAGAGATGGAAAAAAAATATTTAGGATTCATATACTAGTGGCTCTTGAGCTAATCTCTTCACAACTAAAGGATTATACAAACTGGCTGTTTGCCCAGCACTTTTAAGCATTCTTCTATTTTCTACCTAAAAGCTGTTTGGTATCAGCAGGAGACACTTATCTAAATGGTACTGGAATGATTTTAAAGACATCTTTATTGAGCATAGACCAGATCGTGAACATTCCCCATTCCCAGCCCTTCTCATTAACGTGTGAGAAATCCCACTAAACTACAGCTAACTGCTAATGTAACTTACAGAATTAGACTTCTCCCCCATACCTAGATAAAATACTTAATATTCAGTGGGAAAAAATGTCAAAGACTGCTGCCATTATTCATTTGGCTGCTGCCTGTCCAGGACAGAAGGATGAAAAAAAGCTGAGCTTCTCCAAAATTACCACCAGATCAGGTGGCACTGCAGTGTACTGGGGCCCTTGCCTACCTTCTTTTTTTCCCTTTCTGCCACAGAATTAGAGTTTTGCCCATCAGGGAAAAGTCAAAGTGAGCAAAATGTTTCAAAAGAAATCCACGTTTTTCTCATTTCTTTGGCAGGGGACTTTCAGTGCAAGGTGCTTTTAATGCTATGCTGGGTTTAGGTAGCAAGCTCCTTTTCACAGGGAGAGTGGCATTGGCAAATGTGCCTTTGTAATTTCTCATTTCCTCCTTCAGCTACCTTGTCTTTCCTTGCTCCAGACAGAGAAAAGGAGAAAGAAGAGTTTCTGGTGCTTTCCAACACATATGCCAAGAAATTGCCACATAGCACAGGCAGCAGCCAGGATACAGAAAACAAAAAGAAGCAGAGAAGTAGAAAGATCTGCCCAGTTAGAGCATGCATTAAAATTATCTAGATTAAAAAAAAAAAAAGACAAACCTCCACTGTGTCAGCTGCTGACAAAGAAGTGATGAGACTCTGGAAATAATGAATACTTTTAGATCTCTGAGGACTGAACTCATGCCACTGACTTATCCTTCCCTCAGCTGTATCACATGCCCCAGTACGAACCAGCGCCATCTCCTGCTCAGGGAAATCTCAGTAAACACTCGCTCTCCACGGGCAGCACAGCACGTGAAGATCATCTCACAATACGCAATCAGATGTGCTCCAATTTTCAGGACCCCTTCATCATCCTCAGCCTCCAAAGGAGAATATATTTGAGAGGTTTGGGAAACAGCTCAGCACGTGTAAATTGCACGGTTTACAGGTGTGGGAATAGATAGCCATCTGTGAGCTCTGGTAGTACATTCCTTGCAAGGAAGAAAATATTCAGCCTAGGAAGAATTTCTTTACCAAGAGCGTGGTCAGGCACTGGCACAGATGCCCAGGGAGGTGGTTGAGTCACCATCCCTGGAGGTGTTTAAAAAACAGGTAGATGAGTTTTTGCAGGACATGGTTTAGCAGAAGATGAGTACAGCTGGACTTGATGATCTCAAAGCTCTTTTCCAACCGGAAGATTCTATGATTCTTACTGCCACTGTCACAGAGAAATGTAGGAACCACAAATAAGCAGCATGGCTCAAGCAGGAAATAAACCCACAGCCAAGCACCTGGTGATGCACACGAAGATAATTCAAAGACTTGAACCCTCTCCTGTAGGCAACACCAGTTTTGCACCACTTCAGCACTGCAAGGAAGCTTCATGCTGAACTACCCTGACACAACTTTGCATTGCCAGAAAGGAATAAAGAAACCTTGGCACTCAAAATTAGCTTGCCAGACAACTAACTCAGGTAATACTTATCTTTACTCTTATATTAGGAATATATATTAAAATTAAAACTGAAACACGTAGTACTATTAAATCTATGTGGGATCAGACTACTTAAACAAACAAACAGTCCTTCCTTCTGCTAAAGGAGGCAGAAAAATATAACATAAGCTTTATTTCCTAAGCTCAGGTATCTTCTGTGGTAACTCTCACTGTCTTTTGTATTTCTCTCTCCTAAAAAACACAGCTCCTTAACATTTTCCAAGAACTGTTTATAACAGTTAAGTCACCAGAGAACAGCGTCTTATCATGTGACTTAAACATTCAATTGCCTGGAAGATACAGAAAAAAACCTTCAGTATCAAGAGTTTATCATAAGAAAATAAGCTGAAATAGGCCTATTAAAGAGTTTTCCCACTAATGTTTCTAGTCAAGGTTCATTTACAGAAACTTTGCACAGAGATTTGGTTCTAATGAAAAAATCGTTTGCCATGACTAGTTCAGTCATCCCCATTTGATTATATGGGTTTAGTAAGTGGTGTAATTAATAGCACCTTATTTTAAAACTAATTGAATAAATACTCCTTCTCATAAATATTAACTCTCTCATAAAATGTGAGAATAATAAATTTCATCTGTGTCAGTTGATTTGATTTCAGCATAGTTATCAAGAGTTGATTTAACGATTCACTGCCTTTTGTACATACACAGAAAGACAGATACATCTAATTGTGTTTTACTTTTTATTAAGCATATTGTGTGATATCCATAACCAGTGGGTCTAAATGACTCAGAAAATAGATATACTACAGAGTTCAGAGCTGTTCATGAGAACACCTGAATTTGCTAGATTTCTGCTGCCATCTGCTTGCCAGTGCCTTGCTTATCAAGCACACTGTAAAACTAAATGCAACGTGCTCCAAGTCCTGACAATTGTAATTCACTCAAAAATCTTGACTGAAGCTACTGAAAAATAATCCCACAGCAATTCAAAGTGCAAAAGCTACTCTGAACTATGTCTATGCGTTGATACTCCTCACCACCCTAAAAAGAGCAATGTAAAATTGCACTGCAGTGCAGATTAAATACCAGAAGCTATCTCAGAATAGTAGTTCCAGTTTCACCATAGAGATAAAAGTTAGCACTGTCTATTCTTCTCACACACATTTCCCCTTTAGAGTTAAAGTTTTAACAGATTACAGATCCCCTCTCCTGACTAATCTATTTATCTGCCAGGACAATAAGATGCATGAGGTCAATCGTTTACTCATACTAACTCGCTTTTGTGGCAAACGTGGAGCCCTTCTCCCTTGATGAACTACACCTAGCTAAAAGGGGATGCTTTGATGAGTGAATTAGAAACGGAGGCAGAAAGATCTTTGTGTGACAAGCTGCGTGCTGTGAACAGATTTTCAGTCTGTGCACATGCACAAAGCGTGAAGCCTCTGTCTGGCACCACCTGTGTTTGCAAAGACCAGTCCAAAAGGGTTGCAGCTGGCATAAAGACTGCTGGACATTGACATCTGTTTTTCGTTCAGTGGCTTCAACGCAGCTGTTTATTTATACCTATTTCAAATCTGGCCTCTTCTCCACACTCCTCTAGAAGGCTGAAGGAGACTGCCAAACCACTGAATCTGTTTTACAGCTCGTTTTCATGCATTATATTCCCAAGTGAATTTGCATGGAAGATAAAATATAAATAAGTACAAAGCAACATGTATATATCCATACATCTGCACACCCAGGCAAAACACTTAGATGTCTATTTAAACAACCTATCCCTGGTGGTGAGAAATGTAAAGACACACAGATGTCCTGACTATACGCTCATGCCACAAAAGCACAGGCAGATGCAGCCCACACAGAGCATGCACATTTACACACGGTGCTGCACATGCTCTTTCCAATACAGCAGCTCTGCTGCCGGCTCCCCCTCACGCCTCCCTCCGCACCTGTGAAAACAAAGACACTAACTCCTAAAAGCATTGTACAGACCTTTGTTGGTAACTTCCCAAGAAACTTCAAAGAGCAACAAATCCTGCACTGGTAGGTCTTCATCCTCCCACTGAGGAAGCCCGTTAAGAGAAGTCATGGACAGTGATCTAGCCAGTGGCATTTTCTTCAGCCCTCAAATGGTCACCAGGCAGGCCACAACGGTCAGTAAATGTTCCGTTAATGTGGCAGTTCTCCGCAGTTCTGGTTAGAGCAGTCTGCCCTGGCGCTGGGCTCCCAGGGGAAAATTATTCAGATAGCTGGGAGCTAATGAGTTTAAACTGTCTGACCACCAGCATTAAATTGGCTCAGTGAAATCCTCAGGGCTTGAGAAGCAGCTGCTGGTAGAGGCAAGAATTTAAGACAGACGCAAGAACGGTCTTGACTGTTTTGGGGCCAGGGCTTGCTCTTTTTCTTCTCTTGGAGGGAGGTAAAAAGTGGTCTTGAGCTCTTCAGGCACAGCATTCAGTATCTACCACCTCAGAAAAAAATGAAACTTGAGGGTTGTATATTCAGCACTGCCCTGAGCAAACTCCAGCAGGCAGGATACTTTGAGTTCACCACCTGATTTGAGTCCAGCCCCTGAGTCCTCCCCTCTAGATACACCCTCCCATTAGCACCCATAGACGTCTCTGTCTGCTGGCCACTTACCAACCGTGTTAGTAGACTCGTTCTACGTGCCACTTAGATTTCTTGCCAGGTTAAACACTCATACCAATTCTTTTTCAGTTCATCAGTCTGTAAGCACTGCTTTACCTCATATCCTTCCTCCACACTTAACTCCAGCTGGGTTCCCAGGGCTCTGTGCTAACTGTTGGCTTCATTCTGCTCCAGCAACTCAGCAGCCCTGAGAGCTTTCACAAACATAGCTACAAAGGCTCTATTCCTATTTTGGCATCCACTTTGGTCCTCCTTGCAGTCCTAGTCCCTGATTTTCCACCTAGTTTCTCTTTTTCTATGCCACTGCTCTTTTCTTGCCTCTGGGCCCATGTGCTTTGCCCAGGGAAACTAGTGAGCACTAAGTCAGGGAAGAGAATGCTCCCGTCTTGCGCCAGCACAGAGCTGGGATGCTGCAAGCACTGCACACACATCTGCAGAGGTTTCAGTCCCTAACTCACAATCTGAGATACTCAAAGCTCCACAGAACTTCCTGCCTGGAAGATGCTTATGTGCTTACATGTCTGGTTGAGACGCCAGCGCTTCTGGGACAGCTGTGTAAGTTGAATCCGATTCTGAGCTTAGAGTATAACCTGCCAAAAATCCACAGTTCAGCAGTGAGCAAATCTCCAGGTGAGATCCAGGGCATCTCTGGCACTGTGGAGACTAACATTGCACCAGCAGGCGTGGACAACATAGTGGCAAGGAGGGAAAGGCTCTGAGCTCACTCGTTAAACAAGCCCAAAGCAACTGGTTTAGAAGACAGGCCACCCATCTGCATAAGAGTCTTTTAGGCATAACATAATACAGCTCAGCCTACCTTAACGGTTAACTATTCCCCAAAAGACTTGCTCTTCCACTTAAACATCCCATGATCTCTCTGCACTTAGGGCAGGCAAACTCATCCCTGAGCTGATGGATACAGCTCACCAAACTGACCAAAGGATGCAGAAAACTTTTGTCAAGTCAGGAACTACAGCCATCTCAGCAAAGAGCCTGGCAAGAAGGGATAGAACGGGATGGCTAGGAACGTGTTGAGATGGGAGAGACGAGGGTGAATACTGCCTCACCTTTCCCAGCAGTGAAAATGGCAGGTGGGCCCTTTCGTGCCTTGGTGCCCTGCTGTGCAGAGGCTTCAGGGTTTTATCAGCTGGATGTTTTTTTGTCTCAGTGGTTTTAGTTGCCCTATTTACCAGTCTAATAAAAAAAAAAACTGGCCAAGAATCCTTATTTTTGGAGCAGCTGTGGCTTTTACTACCTGGAGTAGGTTGGAAACCATATCATCCTATAGGTTAAAAACAGCATCACTTAAAAGGAAAAAGAAAATCTAACAGCAACATTTTAAGGCTCACTTCATTTCTGAATAACCAAATCTACCCGAGGAATATTTTCAAACTTTTCCCTGGAAACGCTGAGGGTGAGGTAGAAATCTGCCACTCTCCCAAAGGCCATCTCTGGTGGGAACCCTCAGGCTCCTCCTAATTCCAGAGACAGCCCTGTGTCAATGAATACACTGCAAACCCAGCCATGTTAAAGGAGGCAGCAGGGGTGGTGAGCCCACAGCCCCCCCTCAGTAATGGCAGCCTAGGGACAGAGTCCCACAGCCCAGCAGCTGGGCCCGATGACATGATGGCAGAGGTGGTGGGGTATCCCTGAGGCAGAACTGGGCTCGTTTATAGTGTTAGGTGGCAAGTACGAGCTTTATTTAATCAAAGTGAGCTCCTCGACAGAGGAACTTGTGCCTGCTTGCTCTCCTTACGAGTACCTACTGCAAGCTACAGCTTCTCAGAGAGAAAGATTCTGCCCCTCTACTCTGCTCTAATGAGACCTCACCTGGGTACTGCGTTCAGGTCTAGAGTCTTCAGCACAGGAAGGGCATGGATCTGTTTGAGTGAGTCCAGAGGAGGGCCACAAAGATGATCAGAGGGCTGGAGCACCTTTCCTATGAGGACAGGCTGAGAGAGCTGGGATTCTTCAGCCTAAAGAAGAGAAGGCTCCAGGGAGACTTTATAAAGGCCTTCCAGTACTCAAAGGGAGCCCGCAGGAAAGCGGGGCAGGGCCTTTTTATCAGGGAGTGCAGTGATGGGATGAGGGATAACAGGTTTGAGCTGAAAGAGTGGAGATTTAGATTAGAGACTAGGGAGAAATTTTTTACTGTGAGGGTGGTAAGGCACTGGAACAAGTTGCCTAGATTCCTCATCCCTGGAGGTGTTAGATGACCAAGTTGGATGAGGCTTATAGCAACCTGATCCGGAGGAAGGAGTCCCTGCCCACAGCAAGAAGTGCTGGAACTGGATGATCTTTAAGGTTCCTTCCAATCCAAACCATTCTAGGATTGTACAATCCTATGAAACTAGATGGATTTGCAGGTGTGGGCCCTATTGTCACTGCTAGCTGGGTTCCTTCCACTTTCCTCTAGAGTCATTTGAATCTTGTTCAAGATGCTGAAATCAAACAGTCCACACCAGTTACCTCTCTAGGGACGACAAGCAGGCCTGTAGTACTGATGCCAGATAAACAGTGGTGCTAGCTCACCCTAAGCATTCAGAAGTCTAAAATCCATATAAGTATTCTAGAACAACAAACTGAAGTTGTAATAACAAAATTTTTAAGCTCTTTATATAGTCTGTGGTTTTCTGGTTCTTCCGTGTCACATTTTCCCATCTTTTGTTAAAAGATGTTAAAAACTTTCGTTGTTTGAATTTGACAAAAGACAATATAACCTTGTAAACCAGGTCTGAAAGAATCATCAGATACCACAAGACAACTTCACTGGCAACACCATCATTGGGTGAACCTGGGCAACTCATGTAACTCACCTTTTGCAGGCAGGAGATAATGCTCATGGGTTTTTCAAAGTGTTTCTGATCTGATAAAAAGTGTTTAATAGCACTAGGAATAAGTGTGGGATCTGTGATGCCCATGGAGGTCTCTTTACTGCTATAAAAAAGGTAAAGATTGCAGCTGTGCACCCACAGCAAAATGAGCTCTCCAGGCGAAAAGCTATATTCTGAGAGAAATAATAGGTCAGCTTAGCACACACAGTGGAGAGGCAGTCACCAAGAGCAGAAAGGAACAGAAGGGCAGCCATCAGCTATCCTTCCTGTGAAGTGCAAACGGTGAAAGGGATGCTCTGCTAACACTAGAACGTGTCAGGTTTGTCATAGAGATGGGAAACAACAACAATCCCATGCAGAGCTACAGACTGGGGACAGAGTGGCTGGAGAGTAGTCAGGCAGAAAAGGACCTGGGAGTGCTGGTGGACAGGAAGCTCAACATGAGCCAGCAGTGTGCCCAGGTGGCCAAGAAGGCCAATGGCATCCTGGCCTGCATCAGGAATAGTGTAGTAAGCAGGACCAGAGAAGTTATCGTCCCCCTGTACTCGGCTCTGGTCAGGCCTCCTCTTGAATACTGTGTCCAGTTCTGGGCTCCCCAATTTGGGAAAGATGTTAGGATACTGGAAAGTGTTCAGAGGAGGGCAACGAAGATGGTGAGGGGGCTGGAGCACAAGCCCTATGAGGAGCGACTGAGGGAATTGGGGCTGTTTAGTCTGGAGAAGAGGAGGCTCAGGGGAGACCTCATTGCTCTCTATAACTACCTAAAAGGAGGTTGTAGTCGGGCAGGGGTTGGTCTCTTCTCTCAGGTGACCAGTGGCAGAACCAGAGGGCATGGACTTAAGCTTCGTCAGGGAAAGTTTAGACTTGATATGAGGAAAAAATTCTTCACTGAAAGGGTGATTGGCCATTGGAATGGGCTGCCCAGGGAGGTGGTGGAGTCACCGACCCTGGAGGTGTTTAAAGGGAGACTGGATGAGGCACTGAGTGCCATGGTTTAGATGATGGTTGGTGTTAGTGTTGGTGTTAGTGTTAGGTTATAGGTTGGACTTGATAATCTCAGAGGTCCTTTCCAACCTTGTGATACTGTGATACTGTGAAAGGTTGTGACTATGATTGTACTGTTTGTTCTCTTTTAGCAAAACAGACGACAGCTGCTGAAGTGGGAAGATGGAAACTTAACCAAAATAGTAGGTTTTAAAATATAATACCAATTAAAGTATTTTCCAGAAATCTGGAACCCAGTGAAACTGGTTTTGAGTCTGGCCTAGCTAGGTTCCTGTATTGCTCTTATCACCAAAGTAAGCAAATACCCTCTGGTAATGCATTATTCAATGTGACTCAATTCTGCCAGACACCACTTGTTACTCTACAAAATTCTTTTTCAGCCCACAGAAGTGAAATAATGCCACTTGAAAAGATACTGGACAATAAGAAGGCTGAGAGTGCAAGGTCTTTGAAAAGAAATCATACAAAATGTGTATTGTTTTTCACAGATTTCCTACAGTTCTCTGCAGACAGCAATGTAGGGATATAGCTGTGCATTCTGACCTATCTAAAACTCCTCTTTTTTTATTTTTTAAGCTGTTACTACCCAGGATGTTGTCTTCTCTGTACTCTTTTGTCTAACTCCATCTATTTGGGTAGAGCAAAGTTTTCTACAAACACAAACTCAACACATCACCCCAGGAAGCGAGTTGTGGATGTTGTCTTCACACCACAGTCCTTCCAGAAGAACCACTTCAGACAATCTTCTCTGTTGGAAAATCAACTTCACCCTCCCTGCCTGCAAGTGAGAAACTGCATGTTACGGGGAAGAAACACTCTAAAGGTGTGGGAGTTTATGATGAGATAACTGAGTGTGGCTTATTCTAAACATAACTGCGGTTTCAAGGTTTGCCTGCATAAAAATAGGGGGAGGAAAAAAAAAGACATAGATGTTAAAAAGGGTTGTAAACTTTGAGTCAAATTTTACAGGAGGAAGCTACGACGGTTTGGAGCAATTACTGACACACATACAATGTATTTCAGAAATAGAGCAGTAGGTGGCAGTGGCGGTATTAACATGAATTCTCCAGTGTTTGACCAAAAGTCTGTTTATGCCCCCCCCCCCCCCCCCCCCCCCCCCCCCCCCCCCCGCTATATCCTGGTTCCTGGCAAGACCTTAAGTTTTGTGAAGCCCGTGGAAACAGAATCACAACACGATCAGCAAAATGGGAGCTCTCCATGTGGAATAAAAGTTCTTGCCTCAGGCTGAGACACAGGGAAGAGAGGAAAAGCAAAGCAAAGACGGGATCCCTAATGAAGCGAGCTCTTAGTGCTCAGTACTGTGGGCTGCCAAAGCTACAGCAATCCCTTATGAGGAAACTTCGAGAAAGACGCTGAGCTTAATTTTGTACCCCTACAAATAATATCCACTTTTCTAAAGTGACACATTACAGACATTTGTTTGCTAAGGATTCTGTTAATTTAGAAAAAGCAGTATGATAACATATTTCTTTTTTGCACTTCAACTCCGGCTGTTGTACCCTTATTTCACTTCCCCTTTCGAACTTCATTGTGATATTTCCTGTCTTCAGTCACCTCACCATTAAAGGTGTTCCTTTGATCACCATGCAACGTAAGTGTCTTTTTGACCCCATGTGGAAGGCCTCACTGTTTATTACCTTTGCAATTTAGGTGCCCTGACGAACCTCCCTAGAAATATTTTAGAAAAAAACCTCAGATTTTTACTTAATTAAAAAAAAACATTTTCCAGCATCTTCAGGTAGAAACGTCTATTTTCTATGGTTTAGTTTAGTCTTATAGAACTAGAGTAAGACGTCAGCTGCAGCTGGTTTTAACCCTTCTAAATAGGAAAAGTCTTACTAGATTTTGCTTCAGAATCTAGTAAACCTCATTATAAACCACAAAGTGGAAGAGAAAATCAGGTTAATAACACAAACCTGCCTAAGCAATGCATCTAAATTGTTCACCAGCATCATCCTCCCCTTTTAAAAAGGTTTTGTGATCAGGGAATCTTAGCTCTGTTGGCCAGCTGCCAAGTGGCCTGAATTCCAACCTGAGAGCTGCATGGTGATGGATGGATAAATACATGTAAGAGTGAGAGGCTGAGGCTCTCTAGTTACCCTTAAGGCATTTGGCATTCAGCACACAGTCAAATTCTTGTCAAATTGTGTCTGGGGAAAACCTCTGGAAGCCTTGCAGCCAGGTCTTAGTAGCTGATAAAATCAGGAGTTGGGGCACATGTCTGTTAGCTTAGCTACTCTTCTCTCTCTCTCTCTCTCTAGTTGAGACATAGCTAGGATTCTGCAGCAATAAATTGCTTACCCAAGGGAACTCTGTCCCCCGACACCAATTAGTTGATTTTTTCAAATGGTTTAAGGGATCATAAGTGTTTATCAGACTGATCTCACTTTCCTAACCTTGGTAGGAGACTTGAGCCTCAAACTCAACCTCAGATCCCTGTATTCCAGGGTAAATGGTTGTTGAGAAATTCCTGGCTAAGGATAATCCCAAATCATTAGAGACTTTCTCAATTCTGAATCCCAAATGTATAACGGACAATTTCATATACTTATAAGCCTCTTAAAGCCACAAACTGACAGATATCAGTTTGTATCAGCACTACAAATTATTTTGTATATAACTATTTAAACAATAACCAAAAAATATCCAGGTCTTCATGAAAACATCCAGGCTACCATGAAAGGAATAACTAGTTTTAGGAAAAAAACCTGCCTGTTCAAAACTGTAATTGATGATGAGAGGATACCAGCAGTGGCACGGCCTGACAGATAGTCTAAAACAATTTTATTTTCCCACCACAGCACAATACTCATGCAAGTAAATACTCATTGAGAAGTGAGGCTCCCTAAGCAGCCAGCTGAGGGCTCCCTGGAATTACTAGCAGCATATCAAAAATCTTTTGGAGGTTTGCAGAGAGAATACCTCATTTTCTAGCATATTGGTCACCTAGGGGTGTTGAAGAATTTAGGGAAGATCAGGGAGTTGTTCAGAAATGCTATAGCAAGACCTCATTTCCAGCCTAAACTCAGGAAGTTCAAATCATTCCAGCTGTGAAGGAACAGCCTCCATCCCTGCTCTGTGCAAGTCCAAAAAATGCTCCGCATCTCACACGTGGAAAATTGTTCTTTCCAGCTAGAAGACAGCTGTAGAGTAACCCTGTGAAATGGCCGGTAGGGAGAAGAGGCTATGAAACATTTTAAGAGTTGGGGAGTGAGATGACACAACAGGATTTTCTTTCTGACATCTGGTATAGGTTTTGTCCCACATAGACATGGTACACGGGGACTCCATGACACACCAAGCGAAAAACATTCATATTAAGTGGTCCAAGAAGCTGATGGTCCTGACTCTGCAGAGCATTGTGGTCTCTGAGGATTCAGCCAGGAGAGTGAAACTGAGAATTAGCCATCCTGCTGGTACCAGTTCACCAGGAGCAAGTTTAACGTTAATTCTTTCGGACTTTGCTTTGGAATTGGATGCCAGGGTAGCTTGGCTACTAAGCTGGATCCTGCAACTTGGACATTCCTATTTAAAGTTTAAAATAAATGCTGTGACCAGCAAGTATCCCTCCGATGACAGGACTGCTAAATGCATAAAAAGCTATCCTGCAAATTATGTATGCCATTTTCCCTAAGTGAGAAGATATTTAGGAATGTTCCCATTTTTAAGTGACTTCACCCTAGGCACCTGAAGTGATCTCTTCACAAAGGATTGACATACAGCCCACATTCTCTGAGAGAACATCTCCCTTTCTGTATCTGCAGCCAGGCACTAGGCATTAGAGACTGAAAAAAACCACAAATTCTTTTGGGAAATGAATGCACAGGCACATGCAAATACAATTTGGGAATCACCAAGATTTTCTGTGTTATGTCTGATGGGACAAACTTCTAAAAGTAAAATGCAAGATTAATACACTGTTCTTGCCTGTCTTTTCTACTCTACTATACAGTGTCATGCCCCCACCTATAATTCACTCATGTACAGACACTCACAAATATTATCATAGATATACACACATATTTTTGCTTTGATATTTGTTTTCTGTGGTCAGCACAGTATCATATTTAACATAGAGATTCATCAGAGTTGGTGTAACTTCTAGTACTTCTTGCAAGTGGTAATCACAAAAAGACTGGAGCTTCACTTGGCTAACATTCTGGGAGTTTCCCTCTTTCTTGTAATAATTATTCTTTCTTTCTCTTACATCAAAGGGGTTAGGGTTTTTTTTGTTAAAAAAGTTAAAAGACTCAGCCCTAAGTATGTATTCTTACTAAATCTCTTTTCTTGTACGACCTTGGAGGAACTGTTACCAAGGCTGGCAGCTCAGCTTCACAGAGCTTATCTGCGTCTCCTAGAGAGGACTGCATCATTTTACTTCTCTGGCTGCAAACAAAGGTTTCTGTGCTTTGAAAGACGATGCTGCAAACTCAAAGGTGCAGTGCTGAAAGATGCATTTCCGTTCATTCAGCTATGTAAGTATAGTAAGGACTTATTAAAAAAAAACCAGCTTATCCCATGATCAGCATGCAACACATCATAAGACTGAAATTTAACCTGTTGAAATTTAGCCCCATTCAACAAACCTCTTAAGCATAAATCCTACTCAGTGGAATATAGGCACTTGGTCTAGCGCTTGTCATCTCTGTCCAAGAACCAGTCTACTGCCTTTGAATGCCCTTGAAGCATGTTGAAAAGAGATGTTTCAATTTATTATTCTCATTTTACCTTTTAAAAATATCAAAATAAAAAACCTGCAGCAGTCACAATCAGCTCAGTACAGAAGTTATTTAAAAAGATTTTTTTTTTTCTACTGCAAAACAAATTGCTATGGGGAAAGACAAACTCAGCAAGATGAACAGAGGTCAACAGGTACTCTTCTGGACTGATCTTAGTCTGAGAGTATAAAGGACCACTCTGTTATTGTATATGGGGAGGAAAATGAACTGATGTAATTCTTAAACATGATAATACCTTATTCCTAGTGATACTGGGAGAGTATACCGGCATCTACTACTGGTGGAGACTACTGAATGAACAGACACTTTGGAAATCATTGCATTTCTGTCTTATTGTCTGAAATACAGAATTAGCAGCACAGAAAATACCATCTTAAAATATCTTTTCCTTTCCCTCTTTCATTTAGCATGTTTCACAGAGCAAGAATTATGATTATTCCCTTCCAGAATCAATGCTGGTAGCAATCCAACTTCATGTTCTTTTGACAGATTTTCTTGAATTTTTACCTCATATTGAACATGTAAACATGTCTAAATAATGGTGAAGAGCTATCAAAGAAGAGAGCGTAAGGGAGAAAATGTTTACTCAAAAATCTTACTTTGTGTAGCCATAGCCTGGGCCACACATAGTTGCTTATGTTTGCAGGTAAATTATTTATTTCAGACACTAAGCAAACCCAGCCCTCCTAAGTCTGACCTCTGCAGCAGACCAGTCTGAGTTAATTATTTGCACGACTCCTTTGCTTGCACAGAATAACAATTTGCACGGTATCTTAGGAATTGTTTATAAAAATGTAGTACAATCACAGCGATTGGTGTGGATTTTAGGAAGACTCTGGCTACTGTAATCCCTGAAAAGCTTTCAAAGTTTTGACTTGCAAAAGGCTGGGTTCACAGTTGTGCATTAGAGAGGAACTGCTCCTAGAAGAAAAATTCCCAACATTAGGCATTGCCCTGAAAGGCCATTACGCTATGGGATTGTGTCATTCCGGACCACAATATAAGCATCTGACTCTTAAATGGTTTTGGGCTCCTGGTCACGCTGGCATCAGTTAGAGTTCAGCATCTACATTCCACTGAAAATGTGTGGCTTAACTGTTCTGATTTATATCTATAAATTAGGTAAACAGCATTTTTTGCAGCACAAGACTGACATGAAGGAACTCTGTGACAGGAACTCCGTGAACAACTTGAGACAGAAGTCACCCACTTATCACAAAACAGTTTTAAGTTAGCTGGTATGAAAGTCATAAGTACTACTAGTCTAGCACAATACATTTCCATTGTTCTACAGCTACAGGTTTTTACAACTATTTCACTGCTCAAACCTGCCTTCAATTCCTTGCCTTCTATCCTTTTACTAAAAAAATCAGCTGATTTAACAGTTCCTGAGCTTAGAACAAGCTCATCCTCTTGCTCAGGTAATGGCTGATTATCACTGACAGCACTCATTTTACTAAGCTTGCAGACAGTTGCCATGCAGACTGATAATAAAGCAAAGGGCACTACTCATTTCTTTCAAGTGTTCTGGACATGCAGATGGAAAACTCAAGCTCTCTCTCCTTCACGTACATTTCCTTGGAAAGCCATGATAACAGTGCAGCATATATCTAAGTGTAACTCAAAGGACTGAGTTCCAGTCCTCCCAATCACGCCAGTAGTATCCCTTCTGTCTCTGCCAGTATCTGTCTCTCTTGTATGATATCTGCAGGATAGTCAGACTTCCTCCTATTCTGTAGCCTGTATCTACATCCACAAGAAGGGCCGTAAGGACGATCCAGGTAATTACAGACCTGTCAGCCTGACCTCAGTCCCAGGTAAAATCATGGAGCAGATAATCCTGGGTGAAATCATGTGGCACCTGCAGAACAGCCAAGAGATCAGGCCCAGCCAGCACAGGTTTAGGAGGGGTAGGTCCTGCCTGACCAACCTGATGTCCTTTTATGACCATGTGACTCACCTGGTGGATGAGAGGAAGGCTGTGGATGTGGTATACCTGGACTTTAGCAAGGCCTTTGACACTGTCTCCCACAGTAGACTCCTAGGGAAGCTGGCAGCCCGTGGCTTAGATGGGAGCACTCTGTGCTGGGTTAGGAATTGGCTGGATGGCCGAGCCCAGAGAGTGGTGGTCAATGGTGTCTCATCCAGTTGGTGGCCGGTCACCAGTGGTGTCCCCCAGGGATTGGTATTGGGTCCAGTCCTGTTTAATATCTTTATTGATGATCTGGATGAGGGGATTGAGTCCATCATCAGCAAATTTGCAGATGATACCAAGCTGGGAGGAAGGGTTGATCTGCTAGAGGGTAGGATGGCCCTGCAGAGGGACCTGGACAGATTGGAGAGCTGGGCTGATTCTAATGGGATGATGTTTACTAAGTCCAAATGTCAAGTACTTCATTTTGGACACAACAATCCCATGCAGAGCTACAGGCTGGGGACAGAGTGGCTGGAGAGTAGTCAGGCAGAAAAGGACCTGGGAGTGCTGGTGGACAGGAAGCTCAACATGAGCCAGCAGTGTGCCCAGGTGGCCAAGAAGGCCAATGGCATCCTGGCCTGCATCAGGAATAGTGTAGTGAGCAGGACCAGAGAAGTTATCATCCCCCTGTACTCGGCACTGGTCAGGCCTCATCTTGAATTTTGTGTACAGTTCTGGGCCCCCCAGTTTGGGAAAGATGTTAGGATACTGGAATGTGTTCAGAGGAGGGCAACGAAGATGATGAAGGGGCTGGAGCACAAGCCCTACGAGGAGCGACTGAGGGAGTTGGGGCTGTTTAGTCTGGAGAAGAGGCGGCTCAGGGGAGACCTCATTGCTCTCTACAACTACCTAAAAGGAGGTTGTAGTCAGGCAGGGGTTGGTCTCTTCTCTTGGGTGACCAGTGACAGAACCAGAGGGCATGGACTTAAGCTTCATCAGGGGAAGTTTAGGCTGCCCAAGGGAGGTGGTGGAGTCACCGACCCTGGAGGTGTTTAAGGGGAGACTGGACGAGGCACTGAGTGCCATGGTTTAGATGATGGTTGGTGTTAGTGTGGGTATTGGTGTTAGTGTTGGGTTATAGGTTGGACTTGATAATCTCAGAGGTCCTTTCCAACCTTATGACACTGTGATACCGTGATACATACCTAAAAATGCAAGGGGGTCTAGGTCCTTACAGCAGTTAACATGTTACTTGTCTTACCTCTGAGTCAGGGAAGCTGCCCTCAGCACTTTCTGAAGGGTTCTGCTGTGTGGCTTCTTACTACTCTGTCCAAGAGCACCACAGTGTTTCCTGTTAGGCCAAGGAGTGACAAAAGTACCTCTTGACACATAGGAATGTGGGTAAACATCTGCACTTGCCTTTCATGGGATAAAACAAGAACAAAGTTTGCATATTAATGGGCTGTACAAAGCATATACAAGATAAACATGAGTATTATGTTCAGAAAAGAAACACGGATATCTTTTAGAGATAAAAGTAATGCGGTAATATAGTTATTAAGGACTCTATATGGCTGATATAAGACTATATTATGGATAGACTCCAAGTAACAGAAAGTGTAAGCACACACAGGGAAGCTATTCTACAGCCATGCAACTACAATTAAGATACAAGATTGTATGATAAGGCTCCTAACAAAAAAATAAGTACAATATAATTAATTTACTTGCATAGGGTTTACAAACATCAGTGAATGCAAAAAATAGTTGGAAGACCCTCCTTATAAAAATCTCAAAATCCCTTAGCCTGAGGTACTCATTCCTATTTACTAATTTTGAACCAATATCCCATCAAAACCTGCAAGACCACTTCCTTAATTTGAATTTCTTAAGAAGCCTCCTTCATTATGTCATACCCCCAAAAGCAGTTGGTAGAGCAATGCCACTGATGGGCTAAGAAGAGCACTCATGCAAACCAGTGTTCTTCCCTTATTCTTTCAGTTCCATGCTTCATCTGTATCCACTTTTTTCAAACAGACCACACCTTTTTTGTAGTTAGTTTGTCATTAGCCCTTGGGCTGCAGAAGATCTTGTGCTGTTGTTGAGTCTTACGATCATTAATAAAAAAACCCTCCATGGATTCAAGGAACAGCTGACAGACACCAGGCAAGAGGATCTTCCCAGCTCAAGCACTGATTACCATGTTCCTTTCAAGATGGCCCAGGCTACTTTGGGTCTCAGTTGCTGACCACAGAACAAGGCAGACCCAACACTTCTGTGGGTGACGAATGCACACTTATGCAATCAGGGGAAAAAAAACAGTTTTACTGCAGCTGAGTGATCCTTAAAAATCAAGATTATCAGAAGGGAAAAGTGCCAACTCCCTGTCTTCTGATGCTTCTTCACACACAACAGTCTGAAGAACCCTGCAAGATAGTGTCCCACAACATAGCTTTGAATTATTTCATTAACCAAGAACAGTGTAAGAAAGAACAAAGCCAGGAAGGAAAGATGCACAGTAGCCAGCTCAATGTGCTCAGGTCAAAACTGCTAATGGGTGTGTCCTGCAAACAGCAACAGCTTAAGCCACCTACCTCATGACAGTTCATTATGGACTTCCTGGCAGGAAGACAAGATAAACTATCCAGGTGTGGAAAGCCTTCCAGTAACATGTCCACACTGAGTTATGAAAGCAGAGACTGTAATTTTCCCTCTGCTATTAGCAAAGGAGTCTGGCATTTAGCCTGTGACTGAAAATAAAACATCTAAGGGTCTCCCCAGGATACTCTTAGTAGATAAAGCTGTCTTCATTAACTCACAATACTGTACAGGATAGCAATTATCCAGCAATATGACACAGGACTCGCATGATCTTTTCTTTTAGGAGTAGCTACAAAAAAATATTATGCCACTTGCTTGTGCAAGTGTTTTAGTCCCCTACCCAAAGCATTTTAAGAGAGCTAGAAAAGGCCTTCCAGTTGCTCCATCTTAGTCTCAGACCATTTATTACAAAACAAGACTTGCAGGCCCCGAATTACAATACAAGATAGATTGATTTGACACTGGTTGTTAACATTTAGGTTGAGCAGTTCTAATCATGCCAATTTATGGTTAATATACTTTCCATAATTGTGAGTGATTAAGAAATAAAACTTCAGGATTTTAAAATCTGTTCACCACCACCCACCCAAATATATAAGCACATGTGAAATAACGATGCTGAAATTTAGAGATTAAAGGGCAAATTTGACTTTTTATAACAAGATTACCTTGGGACTTCAGTCTTAACTCAAAAAGGATTTTGATAATCAAATAGAAAAGACTCTGCTCTTCATAATGTTTAGAACAAGACACCCATAACAAGAAAATAATTTAATGCAGAAGAGCAAAGGCTTTACAGAACCCTTTTTCTAGGCCAGCAGCATACCAGAATCTTAATGTTGGCATATTTTTGGCAGGTGGCTTGGAGGCCACCCCATTCAATTTCCTCTACTCATCAGCAACAACAAAAAAAGTACTCTAAGAAACAAGTCTGGGAATCAACAACACTTAACATCTGGACTGAAACCACATCACAAATTCTTCCAGTAAGATTGTATTAGTGAAATCCAACCAGAAATGATTACTACACTATTTCTATCTTTTTGAAAGGACATGTGTCTACAATTCCATGTAATACATGGCAAATGAGAATGCTAGAGTAAGCTAGATAATTTAAATATGGAAAATAAGTGACTAGGACAACAAAACATGCCTGAAAGTTGCTTTATTTGTTCATAAGGTCTGTGCGTTACAGCAAGCATAAGCTTAGCATTAAATGTTAACCATAGAGATGTGTAGTGAGTAGAGCCCACATTGCACACAACACGCTGTTTTTCTATTGCTGAAATCTAACATTCATGAGTTACAGATCTTTAAGGTCTTTCTGGATGTTCCACAGTGTATCCGCGCTCTTCTTCAGCTGAGCCACTTCATCATCCTTTAGCTTTTGGTTGATGACACTTGTCAATCCAGAGGCACTTAGGACAGCAGGAAGGCTCAAGAAGACATCATTCTCAATGCCATACATGCCCTGCCACAAATAAGAGAGATCACTCAGACAGTGAGCCCACAAACCCAGACCTGCTTTTAGCTTATAAAGCAGAAAGGCTTTTGAGAGCAGAGTTCAAGACTTGCTTTTTGCAGACCGCAAAATGACTTCAGCCACAACATATCTGAGAAAGTAAAAATCAGAGCTGTTTTAAACCATGTGATTGGCAATACTGAGATGGGTGATTTCAGAAACCCCACCTCCAAACCTCTCACTTACATACAGCAAGCAGCTGACAAAGTTCAAAGACATAGGATTAGGACAGATTTTTCCTACTATACAAGAAACAAGCAAGCTCAGGTTCCTCAGTCCTTGCTGCACCAGAGTTTATACAGCTACTACAGACCAGTTATATCAGCTATAAAAGGACACAGCCCTCCTCCCTAGTGCCTTTGCTAGGAAGTGGTTCATGGAATCACAGCTGAAGTTTACCACTGAAATTTCCTTCTAATGAATCTAGATGCCACACGGAAAGCTTTACACAATGTTAGTACAACACTAGGCAGAGTACAGAGAACTTAGTTTCGGCTTCATACTTGTGCAGAGGGTAGGCTAAGAGGTCAAAGTAGATTAAAACAGAAGCTTACTACTGCATTTCAAATTAGTATGTTATGAAGATTTTGTTGAGCACCTTGCTAAGTGAGACTATTTCCATAACAACATCATGAACAAGAGCATGCAGTTAGCCACCACTCCTTACCTTTACCAGTGTTGAGACTGAATGAACCCGGCACAAGTTCTTCAACATAGTCTCACAGAGATCAGCAACACTAAGGCCAATAGCCCAGTTTGTGTATCCCTTAAGTTTGATCACCTCATAGGCACTAAGGGAATATTGAAACACAGTTATATCAGGATGTCTTCAAGACGCTGAAGGAATGCTAAATATAAAGATGAGTGAATGTTTCCCATTCAAAAAATGTGAAACTCCAGTGACACACATTGTGAATTTTGGAATTAAACCATCAAAACGAGTAACATATTTCATTATTAGATGATAAAGTCTACATTATCCAATATATAACAAAGCCCTATTGTTCTCACAGGATTACCTGAAAAGAAAAATAGCTTCCATCTATGAAGAGTTCTTAGCATTAAGTAGAAAAACAGAACAAGTTCTCTGTTCAACACAGTAGGACGATCCATGAGTGCATTTGAAATAGGCCAACATTTAGTCAGCCATGCACTACCTACACACATCCTTTTTTTTCTAACCAACATCTGCATACACTTTACACCAGTATAGCCCTTATTTCACAAGGGAGAAAAGTGTTTTAGCAACATGTACGGTTATCTCTAGACAAGTTTCTCCTAAATCAATGAGCAAGTCTTCCCAAATCAACTCCAATGCTCTGCTCACAGAAACATATTACCTTTTCTTGTCTTTTGCCCTTTGAACAATGTTAACCACTTAAGAATCTACTTCTGAGAAAACAAGTGAACACAGCTCTAAGCACCGCAGTATTAAAGGGGATATGTTATGCAGTAGCTTGTCTCACTGCAGGATAAAGCTTACCAACTGAAATCCTGCATTTCTGTGTTCAAACTAGCAGTTTCCCTTACTCACACTACCCTCTAAACTTAAGGGCATGAAAGCTGCAGTAGAACGGACAGGCAGTGATAAGGAGGCAGCACGCAGACTATGTTTTCAGCATAACTTACAGCCACCTTATTCTTCCAAGTCACTCCTACCTTTCAACCACTTGCTTGTGGACTTCCTTCCAGTTCTCTGGATCTTTATCAGTTCCCATGGCAGGATTTAGCTCCTGGAGAGAAACACCTGCCACATTAACTCCGCTCCAAACAGCAACTGTAAGAGAGAAGACATCAGTTTCAACAGGACTTAAGTGATTTTCCCCTCCACTTTTCCTATCTAAGATAACTGGAAATGAAGTATTAGTAGTATCAGCAGCTGCCAAAACCACAATAATGTTTGAAGTAGATTTAAAATTTTCATTTAACTACAGATAATTCTGGGGGTCAAATATGAAGCTATTTTAGTGCTGACACTTAAAACAAGTCAAACGCAACAACGATCAACAGAACTTTCAGTCCCTGGAAGGTGCAGACAGTGACTTTTAAAGCCAGAAACCTCAAATTCTAGCAAAAAAGGCATATCTTCACTGTTCAGCCTTTTAAAACTTATTTTACTCAAAAATTGCCATAAGTACATATTTGCTGTCCCACTAAACAGTATTTGTGTTAACCTTCAAGAATTCTGCTCTTTACTTCCCTGAATAAAAAGGTAGCAATATAGAAGCTTAGAATATCAAGAGAGCAATTTGCTCATTTCCCTTTGTATTGGGAGCTTACAGGTAGAATAATTCTGTTCCTGTGAAGCAATTAGGAATTCTTAGTCACTTGAAAGCAAAAGCAACCGTAACACTGAAACAACATGAGCTCTGTGCATGCTAAGTAAAGCTCTGTTTTCATTACAGGGTAGGGTTGGCTTCAAGCAAATACTTGTTGACCAGATACCGTGCACTTTGATCAAATGCAATGAGACACTGAAGAGAAGGCTCCCTTAAATATAAAGCAGTACCAATTATCATAGATGTTCTGCGGCATCTTTTCAGACTTGAAATAAATGAACTGAAATAAGACAGAAGCTTATTTGATTTCAAATTGTTTTCTAAACCATCTTCTTTTAAATAACATGAGGGAAAATCATAAAATAAGGTAATGGATAATTGTTAGCCTGAATCCAGATTGCCAGCTTTTTCTACTACTTGCAACAAGCTCTATCATTGACCTAACAATAGCCAATACTGCTTTCAAAGAAGAATTGTGCTACAGGCTACATTATGATAATCCTAAAACTGAGGATAAACAGCCTTTAGGACACAACTGTAGCTAAGAAAATTGGTTTTTTTTACGGTTCACAGTTTAATCATACAGACACAATCAGTTCTATTAAAATTGTGTAGCTAGATTTCCTGGACTTGTCTCAACTCTAACCTTCATAGAAATAAAGCAAAGTGCTAGTTACTCGAGCTCAGCTACATCTGTTTTCAGAATTTTGTAACACCCCTTAGACCTCAATCTCTAACACTGTACTGCTTATTCCCAAGGAGGCCAGAACTGTTCCTTACCACTTGAATCACCATGCTCTCCCAAGATCCAGCCATGGCAGCTGGTTGGGTGGATGCCAAGTCTCTCAGCCATCAAAAAGCGAAATCTAGCTGTGTCTAGATTGCAGCCACTTCCAATCACACGGTGTTTTGGCAGGCCACTCAGCTTCCATGTGACATAGGTCAATATATCCACTGAAAAGAAACACATGCAAATAAGTGAAATCGTTGACATACACCAACAATGCTCCAACAGTTTCTTTACTGCAAGTAGGAGGGCAATCAAGAGGACTGAAAACAGTTGTGCTCACTGGTCAAAGTATTTCAGGTCTGACTATTTAGGTGATTAAAATGAATGCACCGTTTGAAATTTAGGACCCATCAAGCTACTATTCAAAGAAAATCTAGGACAGTCTTTGGAGATTAGTATCTTACCAGCAGAAGTTGGAGCCAGTTTTTTTGGCACAGCTAAACCTCTGGGGCATCCAGAATTAGGACCGAAGTCATATGGCTAAAACATTCAAGCAATCTCCTGAGGTAATGTTACCTTCCACTTCATCACAATAAGAGGTAAAGCAGCAGGCAACGAAACATGCTTGAGATGTACATACTCTATTTCTAGTTGGTAACTACTTCAAGTTTACTTTCTTAAACAGATTTGTGCATTAAGCAGTTTCCACACAAATTACCTCTGTAGCATGAAAAGCCAGATAAGCAATATGCTTTAGCTGCATGTTGCTCTAACAATAGTCTTAAAAAAAAAAGGTAAGTCTAGGTTGGGGAAGACAGAAGGATGTGAGCAGAAAGACAAGCCTCTAACTAACAGCTCAAAGTAACAGCAATTAACAGGCTATAATAAATACGGCTTCAAAACTCTCAAAAGCCAGCCAGTTCTCAGGAGGGAACACATTTCTGCATATAGATCCAAAATACATCACTGGCTCTGCTCAGGAACAAAAAGCATGTCACCTCAGTATAGTTCACACCTTGCTGTTACAGGCGTGTTCATTAGACATAACTTCACTACAGCTTCAGCAGAGCAGTTCTTGCCAGGATCACACTATTCTATACAGACAACAGAGCACCTCCCCTATCCAACAGCTACAATTGCTTCAGACAGGCTGGCTTTTAAGCCAGGTGTTCAGACACACATCCAGCCTTTGAGTTCCAATTTGTAGCCTCATAATTTGCCTACAGTGGGGCTTTCCACAGGACAGGCAAAAAATTCCAATGAGAAGGAAAAAAAATAGGACCAAAACAAATGAAAACAATCGTTCACCTTGCTAGTTCTCAAGCAGTACCCCCCTGGACAAACTTCCCTTTAATGCTGAACATGACATCACATGGTGTGTAATATCCCTTTGGTCAGCTGGGGTCAGCTGTTCTAGCTGTGTCTACTCCCAACTTTGTGTACCGCAAGCCTCCTACTCACTGGCAGGGTGATATGTGGATCAGAAAAGGCCTTGACTCTGCATAAGCACTGCTCAACAATAACTAAAATATCCCTACATTATCACCACTGTTCCCAGCACAAATCCAAAAACATAGATCTGTACTAGCAAATATGAAGAAAATTAACTCTACCCCAGACCAAACCAACACATTCTCCAGCCCTTATTCCATACCATTGTCATGCTCAGTTCCCACACTACCCAATACATCCTTCATTAAGCACCACCACCCCCTTTCCCACCCTTTGATCTGATCCTTCAGCCTATGGACCACCCCTGTGAAATGTCTGTAGAAGTGTATGTAAGTATTCAAAGAAGTCCACAGAATGTCCACTGTGTTGTCCATGCCTTTGGGCTTGACCTGCTATGGCGGTCATTCGAGACAGGAGAGATGGTGTGTTAAATGGGGTTATTGAGCACCAAAGCCAGTTCAGGTCAAGTCACTGCTGCACTTGCACTGCCTCTTGTAAGGCTTCTCCTCCATTTGTTCTAATGATTCCTACTATACTAATTCCTATAACATGCAACTCAAATATTAGACTTTCACCCAGGATTAAATCATCGAGGTACACATGGAAGTCCCCCATCCTGCTGCATTACCCAAGTGCATCCAGGTCCTTAAGCAAAAACAATCCTCCAAATAAGATTATCCTTTCCTGAGAAAGGTACAACCCCAGATTGTTTTTCTCAACAAGCTCCTTACACATGCTATACAGATCTTCTCTCCTTCTGCAGTACACACGTGTTTTGGTTGGCCAGGGCTCAGCTGACTGGCAGATCCTCTAGTGTCAATTAGCCAAGTGGCTTCTACTAAATGAGTATCCTAACCTAGAACATCGTAGCATCAACTGCTCTCAGAGTACTTTTTAGACAGCACATTGTATAGTTCAGTTTTCCCAAAGGTTACTGCATGACACAGGATGTGATGCACCCAGTCAATGCCATTCTCCTGGGCTCAGGTATTTGAGATTGCTTTGGAAATTAGTCTCATTGTCCAATTCAACCATTTCAGAGGTGCCACATTGCCATAAAACTTGCTTTTTTAAGATCTAAGGTAGGATTCCAGGAAGTGGCATGAGTCACAGGGTGTGTTTCCAGCCCTCCAGTAGCTGCTTCCACAGTGGTAAGCACATGGTGCTTGCCCTGGTGGGTTCATGATAGTATGACTTCCCTATATTGATATTTCAGCTGTCATCCTTGATACCAAAGAGACTTCAGCCACTTAGCTTGTTTGATTTGAGTGCACAATTGACATCCAGGGAAAACCTGTGCAATAGCATCAACAGTCAAGTCCATCCTCAATCACAAGGTTATTTGAATGTTGTATCCCTTCCTGGATGTCCTGATGTGTCATGGGCCCATTAAGTAGTTCATCCTTATATTCCCAATCCAGATCTACATGAGCCACTTTGATTCTAGAAGCCTAATCCATCTGCTCATTGTTTCACTGTTCTTCAGTAGCACAACTCTTGTGTATGAGAATCCACCTGACACATTTTACAGCTAGGTTCTCTACCCAAGCAGCAATATCTTGCTGGAATTCAGCAGCCCCTATGGGTTTACCTCTGGGCTGTCAGCTGGTATGCTTCCATTGCTGTAACCACCACCAGGGCATTCACCACCATCCATGAGTCAGTATAAAGTACTGGCTGGTTTTCCCATTCAGCAATATTTTAAAGCCAGCTGCATGGCCTTCACCTCTGCCAACTGACTATCCACCTTCTCCTTCAGCAGTCTCTGCTACTTGTCTTGTAGGACTCCACAAAGTAGCTTTCCACCTTCAATGTTTTCCCACAATATGACCATCTTTAAACAGGGCATATTGATTTTCATTTTCTGGTAATTTATTATACGTAGGAGCCTCTTCAGCATGAGTCACATCCTCTGGCAACACTCCAAAGTTTCATCCCTCCAGTCACACAGTTGGGGTTTCCCATTCAAGTCCTTTGCATTACCAACATGATCCACTTCCTCTACATAACATCAGTGGCACTATGCGTAGAGGGGAAAAAAGGTTATGAAGGTGCCATTCTGTATTTTCTCCACATAAGCCTCTCAGAGGAAGAAACACAATTGTTAACTGCCTCCATGAGATGGTACCTGAAACAGAGCGATGGCTCCGTATAGAGCCCAAACACCAGATTAAGCTCAAGGTCAGTGTTTCAATAACTCTCTCAAGGAAAGCATCACTAATTGCTACACAGCACATCACACTGAAAAAGTCAACACCAATCCAACATGCAGCAAGAAGAGCAGAGCACAGATCAAAAACTTATATCAAGAGCAGATGATCAATATCATGACCTGCAACTGTTAACAGATAAATTCCTTCTAATGTGCTCTGGTCAATATCTCAAACCCTTCGAGGTCCACACTGGGCACCAAAAATGACTGTTATGGTTTAAATCCAGTCAGCAATTAAGCATCACACAGCCACTCACTCACTCACTCCCTGCATGTGCAGGAAGAAGGGAAGAGAACTGGAAGGGTAAAAAGTGAGAAGACTCATGGGTTGGGATAAAATATTAATAATTGAAATAAATTTAAAAATAAAAAATTGTAATGAAAAGAAAAATGATAAAGATAAGTAAATCCCAAGACAGACAAGTGATGCAAATGATAACAATTGCTCGCCGCCAACCAACTGATGCCAGTTCTCAAGCAGTGGCCCTTGGCCAGACTTCCCTTTAGTTTTATTGCTGAACATGACATCACATGGTGTGGAATATCCCTCTGGTCAGCTGGGGTCAGCTGTCCTGGCTGTGTCTACTCCCAACCTTTCCTGCACCTCCAGCCTACTCACTGGCAGGGTGGTACGAGGAGCAAAAAATGCCTTGACTCTGCATAAGCACTGCTCAGCAATAACTAGAAAACCCCTATATTATCAACACTGTTCCCAGCACAAACCCAAAACATAGTCCCAGAAGTAGCTATTATGAAGAAAGTTTAATCCAGCCAAAACCAGCACAAACAAGAACAAGTCAATCTTTGACTTAGGAGTTTGACTTTCAGATAAGCATTTCACAATGCCATAAGCTACTGTACTTGCACAGGGGTCACTTGCTCAGTACACTAGTATTCAGTAGTATTAATTCTACACCAGCTAATTACTCTGCCACTAGCAGAGTTGCTCGCTTTACATGCACTGACTCTGCCAAGTTATCTTTAAAAGCAGTGTTATTTCACTGCTATGGTTCTGCAGAAATGGCTTCACTCAGATCTGAATCAAGCAAAGACAACCACTACAAAGCATATCGGAATGCTAACAGTCAGCTTTAGACATCCAAATATCCAAGCAGTCCCAGTGTAATGAGATGCTTGCAAGTGAAGCAACAAACGTGTAATGAGTTATAACTAAGTCTTTTATAATCTAACTGAACCACGTAGTACACTTAGCTTTTCCCCCCACCACACACTTCAGCATGCAAACCTCTTCCTGAAAGCATAGCCAAGCCTATAGAGAAAAAAGTTTTGTCCTGAAAACAGGTTGTCTCGTACCCAGACACAGAAGAAAGTATGACTTACAAACAATTTAAAAGCAAAACTGATGCCTCCTTTAGAAACAAAATCTTAAACTAGCTCCTGTTTAAGTCAAAATAAGTAAAGAAAAAATCTTTACCATGAGGCATACTTATAAAACACAAGCACCATGAAAAGTTCTGAATAAAAAGAGCATTGGGAAGTACAGAATGTTTGTATTCTACTGTTAGCAACTACCTAGCAGATGTCTACACAAAGCTATTTTCCACTTCCAATTTGTAATTGAGAAGACTAATAGAACACTAGCTCTCCAACTAGTGCTTCTAAACATTCTAGGAAAGATTGCCTTACCTGGGTTAGAAACCACCAGGATGGTGCAGTTGGGGCTGTATTTGACGATCTGAGGAATGATGAATTTGAAAACATTCACATTTCTCTGAACCAGGTTGAGACGACTCTCCCCCTCTTGCTGACGAACTCCTGCAGTTACTACCACAATCTTGGAGTTGGCTGTGACAGCATAGTCTACAATAGCGCACAGGGGAGAATGCAGAATGTGTTAGATACTGATTTCAGTAACATTGTGTTCACACGGATACTATCAGTAGGTTGCTCCACTGTGCAAAGATTCAAACAAAAAACATGAGACATCAACATTAACATCAGCATCACCTCTTAACATTGTCCCAATATATCAACATATGGGTCTTGAGAGTACATTCAATCCCTCTGAATCTCATTTCTACTATCAAAATAACACCACTATTTCTTCTACATCAAAGAGGTACTACAGCTTACTGAAATCAATTTTATTCAACAAGTCCAAAACTGTGAAGTGGCCGTTAGAGATGTATGGGAGCCCAGATTAAGAGGCACTCCCATTGAGGTCAGTTCAAATAAACAATATAACTCATACTAACTTGTCAATGCTAAATCTTTAGAATTATTTAGGATTACACAACTACTGCTTCACTATTGAGCAAATTCACAGAACACCAGTATTAAATAAACGAAACTGAGATTCACCTTTATCTGCCACAATCTTGTGAGTGTGAAGGAACAAGCTCCCATGCTGTAGATCCATCATTTCTCCCTTTAGTTTGTCTTCCAAAACATCAACCAGAGCAAGCTCATCACAAAGATCCTGAAAGGAACAAAATTTGAAAGAGTCAATGAAGCAGTTAACTTGCATTTTAAAGTGTAATATAGCTCAACTCAGGTGCTAAGTAGCACATCACACATCCAAAAGCAACACTGCTTCAGAGCAAACTAGTAGGACAGCACTATTTTGGTTTTCTGATATATCTCACTGCAACAGTCAGAGGCTATAGCACAGGTTCATGAAACCCAGACTTTCCAAAAGAGGCATTGCTTGTGGGGTGTTTAAGTGTACAGCTAACCCTTTGCTAACAAGTCACTTAATGATTTAGTTATTATCTTAGGGAAAAAAAGTTGCATCTTTCAGAGTTGTAAACAAGCCCTCAATCTATCCCTCAAATAAGCCTATTTTAAATATTTAAATACCTAACAGAACAAACCACAATCAGCAAACAAGTATTTCCTTATAATATTCCTTGAACCAATTCATTTCACTAAATATAGCCTGGGAACAGACTTATTTTCCTCAATACTGAAAATAGTATCAGGAAAAAAAACAAGATTATCTAATTTTCTCTACTAAAGCTACTACATCGTATTTACTTTGCAGAACAGATTTAGCCACTTATGCTTGCTGTCCAGCCAGGTTCAGCTGGGAGATATTGAAAAGTTACAGGGGTGGAAGAAAAAGGGATTCTGCTCTAATGTAAAATTTTACTGCCTTTTGACAAAAATTTTTACTACATTTGTAAATTCTAAGATACTTAATATATTTAACAGCAGGCAGGTATAAGTTTTTCATTTCATACTTTAAAACAACATTTGAGTTTATTGCTTTGCTGCATTGCTTCCTTTCACAGTTGATTTGATCTGTTACCAAAGGAAAACCATAAAATCTATATTAGCACTTGCTCTGTTCTCAACCTAGTCTGCAAGGTAAAATTGAAGTCCTAGTTATTTCAACATTATGAAAAAGTACACTTAACTGAAATCACTAGTGTCAAACTAAAGTTATTGTAACCAGGATTTGAATAAAGGATGAATGCATTCATGCGATTACAAATAAGATTTATACACACAGTGTGGTAACACAGGAATTTCAGCCTAGACCTTGCAACCAGCATTCACCAGACTGAGCAGGTTATCACTGAAACAGAAGAGGGCCTGGAATAGCTCCAATGACTAGCTTCATGAATTTGCATCAGTGTTGTCTACAGAAGAATTCCGTTCATTATTAGCACACACGGGAATGAAGTCTACACAATCACCAGATGCAGCTTAAAATACTCTTACTGAAAACAGCTGACTCGTGACTGTGGAGATGCCTCCACTTCTAAAACAGTATGGCAAAATCAGTAACTTGTCTCTCTGTAACTGAGAGTGAGCTAAAAATAACCAACATAAAAGTTTTAGTGCTATTCAAATTTATCTATTAAATACTACACTAGTAAAATAAAAACAGTATTAGCACACTGCATAGTTTTATAAAATTCAAAGCCATCTAAAGCCCAACTGCATCTACGTATTAAAATGTTTTATTTTATTTCGTGTACTTTATGCCACGGTTTAACAAAGACATCTTGGGAGAGCCAATCATCTTGCACAAGTCAAAGCCACATCTACTTCAGTGACAAGAATCAGATGGTTTTTCTCACAAAAATGTTTTATACTGCATCTTATACTTCTAAAAGAATAAAAGGGAGTAGGAGCCTGGCTGAAATAAACTCCATGCCATAATCTAAGCTCAAAAAATTTAAAACCACTTTTTACCCTGGATTTGGTACATACAATTCAATTAATAGTAAAAATCTGTGCCTAGATTTCCAAAACCACAATTTCATCCTAATTAGAGCAATATATTAGACACAGATGAATGCTGGCTTGTAGTGAAGTCTGTGGTAACTTCACCCAGCTCCCTCAACGCCAACCATACAGGTTACAGTACTCTTTGAAAAACAAGAGTTCAGACCACAAGAGGAAAACATTTGCTTGAAAAGAATAAATATAAAATCCCACAATGAAAAGTTATTGTTTTCTCATTTAAATTTTCCTGTGATTACATAGCTTTTAAAGTTATTTGTTACCTTCACATCGGGACCTTTTCTTAATATCAGCTTTTTCTTGCTCACAAAGCTCATTAATATCAGCGGGTGAAAATCCTTTTTTAATTAAAACACGAGGTTTTTCAAGCATGCACCCTGAAGATAACAGGTAGAGGGATCATGTCCAAATAAAATACAGATGGTACATGCAAGATTTTGACCTCACTGTGAGCTACCCGATTTAAGATCTGCTCCTGCTAGTGGGTAGGAAAGAGTTGCAGCTCCCATTTGCCTTTTCAAAAATAGCACAAAAGGAATCAAGTCTAACTCGTTCACAATATTCTCTAAAAACAAAGTGCAAAGTACAAGAGATCCTTACTGCGTAATAAGCCTTCACTTTGCTCAAACACTGCAAGATGAGATTTACAAAAAAACAAACCCAGGAAAAACAGAAACCAGTAACAGGAAAAGTCAGAATAACCTCTCAATCCAGCCCCCATCATTTTTAGTTTTTGGAAAACTAGCTTAAATATCTCTGGAAACAATAGAGCCATATAACCAAGCAATAACTGCTTAAGAGGAAAGGAAGTATACTGTAGGGAAGAGCAGCATTCTCAGTTATGGTATATATTTTTTAAAGAGTAAAAAGCAAAAATACATAGTTTTGATTCCTGACCCATATCTCACATGCATTTCTGCTCTGTCTGCATTTTTTGCCCAGCAGAACTCTCCCACTAAGCAAACTCCAGCTTTGTTGCGGAAGAATAAGAAAATTAAAATGAGAAAGAAAAGTTTGGCAGGGGCTTCAGAGCCCTTGCTCACTACATTCTCCCAGCAACCTGCAAAATAACAGTGCCTAACAAGAGATGTACTGCTGAGCACAGATGGAAAGGTGAGAGAACAAGGAGAAACCAAAGGGGGAGATCAGCCTTCCATGAACAGCGTAGGTCACTGCTTGCATATACAAACTGCAAATGATTCATGTGTGCATTCCTGTAGTAATCTACCAGATTTCCCACCGTTTTCTAACACAAACAAGCAGTGCAGAACACTGCACAGCAGCAGGACCTTGAATACCAAAGTTGTCCTTGAGGCTTACCTTTCCAAGGATGCTGATAGCACAGGCCATCCCAACCTGTCCAACCCCCACAACAGTTATCTTGTTGTTGGGGACCGTGGCTCCAGCAGCAATGGGGGTGATCAGCTTTTCCTTGAGAGTAGCCATGGTGTTCTGCAAGGAGAGACAAAGATTTGGCTTAGAGCAAGCTAGTGCTAACCGAAATGCTCTGGATTTAAGAAGTCACCTGCCACAGCCGGAAACATGCCAATGGAAGTGCTGTGAGTCGCTGCTGATGGTGGTTTATGTAAGGCAGCACCCGGGCACATTGCCCTTGCTCGCAGGGCTCCTTCCATCCCATGAGTTACCAGCCCACCCACGCTCCCACCCTGTCTTGGCTGCAGGGCTCCGGCTCCCATCCTTCCCTGCATCCGCTGCTGCCCAGCAAGGGGCCGAAGCAGGACAGAGATTGTTTTCCCAGCATATAATAAAATACCCTTCTGTTGGCAGAATCTCTAGAGCTTCCCCGCAGAAAATTCTGTGTTAGCGGCTCCTTGACATTCATCTCCCTTCCAAGTGCCTATCAGGGCTCCGGGAGTAGTAATAAAACCACAAACCAGTTCAGGAGAAGTCCGTGGGATTTTCCCAGCTCCCATCCATTTGTCCCCGAGTTTCCCTTTGCTCGCAGTGCCTCCAACCCTTCCCCTGCCCACACATCCAACCCTCCCTCCCTCCTTGGCCAAGTTCGGGTACCACGGACCAGCGAGGTGCCATCCCACCCAAATCCTCAGGAGGAGCCACAACCCGGCTTCTAGACACCAGCCCACGCATCCCACAGCCGCCGACACTGACCAATCGCCAACGGCGAAGAAGGGCGGCCAAACGACCCCTCCAGCATCCCCCGGCACCTCCCACCTGGCCTCCCCCACGGCGAGCATCTGCCTCCCACCCACCAGCATGCCCACCGGGGACCCCCTCCAGCATCTTCCAATGACAACCCTCCAGTGTCCTCCCCCACCGAGGTCCCCCCTGCCAGCATCCCCCCACCCAGTATTCCACCCCTTCCCCGAGGACACTCCCATCCAGTATCCCTCCGCACCACTCCCCGCCAAAGACACACACACATATACCCTCCCCACAGGAGGGACCCCCCGGAGGTTGCTGCTCCCACCCAAAACCTCTGGAGGAGCCTGCGTATCACACCGGTCGCTGGGACCGACCAATGGTCCCCCACGCCGGGCACCACGCGGGGGTGCTCAGAGGGCCCAACCGACCCTCCAGCATCGCCTAGGAGGGACTGCCCCCGCCGAGGAGCCCCACTGAGAACAACCCCCCTCCCACCCCTCCTCTTTCGCCAGCATCCCTGCATCCCTCACCGAGGGTCCCCACGCTCAGCATGGTCCCCACCGAGGACACACAATCGCCCCCCCGCCCCCGCATCCTCCCTACCGGGAACCCCGGTGAGGGCCGCCCTCGCCGGCATTCCTGCATCCCTCACCGGGGGCCCCCACCGAGGAACCCTACCAGCATCCCCCCCACCGGGAAACGTCTCTCCGTCGGCATCTCCGCTCCAGCATCTCCCGGCACTCCTCACATGGGGATACCCCTTTCCCGACCACTTCCCCTTCATCCGCCCCCCAGTCACCCTTCTCCACCGGGAACCCCTCCAAACATCACCCCCCATCGCGCTCCGCTCGCCCCGCACCCACCGGCGAGGCTCAGCGCGGGGCAATGCGGCGGAGACGCAGGCGCCGGCGCGCTCGGGCAAAGAGGGCTCCGCAGCGGAAGGGGCGGGCAGGGCAGGGCAGGGCAGGGCCGCCCCGCTGGGCGTTTGCCGCCGCCGCGGGGGAGGCGGTGGCCGCCGCGCTCAATCCCCGCCAAGGACGGAGGCTCAAGGGTGCCGCCGCCCCGCCTCTGCGCCCTCCTGCCGTGCCCCCGGTAGGGCTGCGCCTGGGTATCCGCGAGCTGCGGCTGCACGGCGGGGGGGCAGGGGATGGGAGTGAGGATGCTGCCATGAGGACAGGCTGAGAGAGTTGGGGTTGTTGAGCCTCGAGCAGGGAAGGCTCCGGGGAGACCTTAGAGGGGCCTTCCAGTACCTGAAGGGGCTACAGGAAAGCTGGGGAGGGAGCTTTTACATGGGCAAGTAGTGATAGGGTGAGGGGGAACGGCTTTAAACTGAAAAAGAGGAGATTTAGATTAGACATCAGGAAAAAATTCTTCACAATAAGTGTGGTGAGGCACTGGCACAGGTTGTCCAGGGAAGCTGTGGATGCTCCCTCCGTGGAAGTGTTCAGGGTCAGGTTGGATGGGTCCTTGAGCAGCCCGGTGTGGTGGGAGGTGTCCCTGCTCATGGCAGGGGGTTGGAACTGGGTGGGCTTTAAGGTCCCTTCCAACCCAAACCATCCTTTGATTCTATGCTATAATTTTGTGTGCTGTTGGCACCCACATCCTGAGCTGGGCATGGCTCTTGTGGTGGCCACTAGTCCCGGAAGTGCCTCCGATTTTACAATTCCCAATTCACTGACAAGATGAGGAAGCATTATCTTTCTTTCACAGGGCCATAAACTTGGCTGGAAGGAGCATGCAGGGGAATCATAGAATCATAGAATGGCTTGGGTTGGAAGGGACCTTAAAGATCATCCAGTTCCATTCCCCGGCCATGGGCAGGGACACCTTACACTGGATCAGGTTGTTCATAGCCTCATCCAGCTTGGCCTTGAACATCTCCAGGGTGCTTGCTTACTGCAAGCAAGAAGTTGTGCAAAAATAAAGCATTTTACATGATCTTCCGGGAAAAAGTTGCTCCAGGTGATGGTATCTAATTCTTACACTCTCTGATTTTTGCCCTGTAGCTGACTTAAGTTGACTTTTTTGTAGTTGAACAAATCCCAACATGGGATAATGTCATGCCTGCAGTCACACACAAATGCTTTGGCAGGAACAAGGAATGTAACCTGATGCAGTGCTACAACTGCTTCTCCTCCCCCTCCGTCTGTCTCATTCCTCTCCACATCACACTCTGACTATATTCCAGTTTAGCATCACTTTAAAATTTTAATATGTAGGACTTGTGGAATGAGCTCCAGGAGCACGAATGGAGTTTTGTACCTTGTTAAAGTAATAAGCAAGTAATAATTAGTAAGTAACAGTAAAATTCAGATGATGTGGTGCGCCTTTCCTCTTACCTATGGAACAGATAAACTGAATGTTTGTGCATATGATTTGCCACTGTTGCTGAGCAGAGAAGAAGGAAATGATTTGTTGAAATTCCTGCAGGACTTAAGCATGTGAAATAGGAAAGTACAGCAAAGAATATTTTTTCCTAATGCTGTAACATTACTTCTTTGTAGCTATAAAGGAAGAAAGTAGAGGCAAAACACTAAATTGTACACATTAAAATTCACTGGAGAAAAATAGAAAGCTTTATCTTCCTTGTCACAAATGATTAGTTCTCTCTCACAAGAGGGAAAACAATGGTAGGTTCCAGAGTCCTCCCAAATAAGTCACTGGGTTAAATGTGAGCCAGCCTAGCCCTTCCCATCCAAGACTATGGTTACCTTTTTATTGTTGTTGTTGTTGTGGCTAGTTTAAGGTTTTATTGATTTTTTTTTTCCAGGTATTTTGCCAGGATAGTAATAACTGGCTTAATTCCCTCTGGCTCACCAAGCAGCCAAACAAATACTGGCGCCAGTATGAGAGATGTGGTGAGCACAAGTGGTAAGGAAAAGGTAAAACTTCCTTTTCTGGGCAGCAACACATTGATGCTGGCTTTGAGTGACTATCTGACCATAACCTACTTTTCTTATTTACATTGTTTGACATTACAAAGGGTCCCCTGAAGGGAGAGGAATGAGTTAAGTAAGCCATCCATGTGGCACTTTTGGCAATTACAGCTGAAATGGGAGCTAGAGTAATTTCACAATGAAAAGTAAGTGTAAGAAGGTCCATCCTGGATAATGAAAATGGGAATGTGAGCAGCTGAGCTTTAAGAAGGTGAGGGGGAAGGGAGAACAAAAGGTACATGAGGTGGTTAGGGAAGGAACAGGGCAAGGTTTGTTTGTTCCTGAACCAGAAACAAGGGGATGTGCTCATCCTGCCAGGCCTGTTCTTGACAGGATCCTTCTCTCTCTTTATGACCATTCAACCATCAATTATAATAGTAACATTTATATTTAAATAGAGAGGAAAATGCCACTTGCCTATTTGCAAGATCTTGAAGATTTTAGAGGCACACTAGACCACGAACCACAGGTTACAACAGCTCTCCTCGGCTCTCCCTTAGATTAAGCATTATTTACTTGCAGTGTTAAAAGCGCAGGGTATTTAATGTCCTCTCTGAAACACAGACAAGGCAGATGCAGGACAACAGAAGAAAGATTATTCACTCTTCCTGCTCTTAGTTATTTACTAATTTCTTGTCCCAGATGATGGAGGATTGAGGCACAGAGAGGTGAAAAGATCTCCCTGAGGTCGCACGGGCAGTCTCTTGGTGACAGGTCACAGTTTCAAAGTTCAACTCTAATTTGGCAGCATTGGCATTTTTGTTGAAGCACAGTTTTCCAGAAAAACAAGCCCTAGTGTTGAGAGACACAGTCTAAATAAATTTGCCTGGTAACCTTCATACAATTACAACATATGTTTTGTGTGTACATTTTAATCACATTTAACTTTTGGTTTGTACACAAAGTCTGCAATTAGATAAGTCTGAGATACTCCACTATTTTCATTTGTCACATCATCATCCCAAAACACATGAAAGTAGGTATGATTTTCCTGCTGTTTCTTTTTTTCAAAACTGCAATCAAACCTGATTAGGAACAGACATCTCACTTGTAAAACGCTGTTAATGGACCCCCTCCCCCCAGCAAAATTTTGATGGTTTGACGGTCATGGTCTGATGATGGCCGTAGTCCTAAGGCAGTAAACATAAGCTAGGAAGGCAAGGAAGCTCATTACCCATTTCCCTACAATAAAGATGATTTCTTTTCTCTGAACTGTTTAACTGTTCAGCAAATATAGTAGTCCTAATATTTTTGTGTATGGATTTTGTTCACTCTATGTCTAAAGAATTGAATATGGCTTTGTCAACCTAACACTTCTCCAGACGCTTAAGTGCAATAGTGCACTTAAAAGTGCACTGTAATGACATATTGTAGCATATCTGCCTGAAGAGTGACATGTGCCACCATGTTTTATCTTGGTACAAAGATTTTTATAGTAATGCTCTATATTATAATGTATAATATTACAGTAGAGTTTTTAGTAGTGCTTCACATAGAAACACATAATCTCTCTAATGACTTCTGAAGTGGTGCCACAATTGCAGGACTTAGTACCTCTTTAGGAGTTGATTTCAGGTTTCCTCATATCATATGCATGTCATACTTGGAGAAAGTAGTATACTATTTGAATACCACACATCTAGACATTGCTTACACTGAATTTTGCTAAAGAACAGATTCATCTCTTCCATTTCTTTCTGCCTAGACAGTCACTTACATGATGCCACATTTACCTTGTTAAAAATTGTCATAATTCTGAAGACAGTCCGAATGCATTTTTGCTTGTGTTACAGAAACATATTTCTGCCCATACTCTATAATACGGTCACAGGCTTCCAAAGGCCACTGCCTTTGAAGCAGGTTGGTGATGTAAAGGGTCAAGGTTGATCGACTGCTCTCCCTTTTAGGAAGTGTCCATTGATATCTGAACTAACCTTTGCATATTGCACTCTGGACCCATCCTGCTCTGCAGTTCACAGAGCGAGCTTCGTGGAAAATACTGTGAACACAGCTGAGCTTCCACAGAGAGTTATTTAACATGTTTCCCAATACCGAAGAATGTTTGTCTCTGTCACTACAGCCAAGTCCAAGGAAGGGCACACTGCACAGAACCCACTGGGTACTTGGAGTGGCAGAGATTTATTGATGGAAGTTGGCAGAAAGCTATGAGGCGATGTGGGGCAGCATCTTACCCTTAATGGTGTTGGCTTTATAGGGAGAGGGAAGAAAACTGTTGACAGATGCAACGCATCAGTGTGTGTTTAAATGCTGGGGAGACTCGTGGAGTCTCCTCAGTCACAGATTACTTCATCTGACCATCGTATGTCCTGAGAGACTGCAAGAGGCAGTCATACCAGGGCCTATCATCGAAGAACACGTGGTAGCTTATCTCTCTGCTAGCCTGGGGGGACTTGATCATGGAGGTATTCAAGTATCTATTCCAGGTGGATCTCATAGAAACATTTTCTTTAACATATATATTTCAAACCAGGAGCTTTTCAAAATGTAAAAATAAAGCTTGTTGCCTTTAAAATCACACTTGGTGGCATGCCAAGATGAAGGGCTATGCTCTGAGTCCCAAGTACCCCTTGACTCTGCTAATCTGTTCCTGTGGTTTGGCAAAGGAAAAAATTCATTGCTGAAAGTGAGGACCGATGCATGTCCCGTGCTAAGTGAATAAGGTTACATTTTCCACTAGTGAGCCTAGAGGGTGGTAAACAAAGGTCAGATAAGTCATCCATGAACACATTTTGAATCTTCTAACACGTAAAACATAACATAACTGCAATGACAGGAAATACGTTATGAGGACTGCAATGAAATTTTGCTGCTCCAAAGCTGGGTCAAACCAGCAGTGATCAGAAGACGTTGCTTTCTGACTGTCTGGCTCCTTCTAAGTACCATTATTTTGGATATTGATGCTCCTCTCTTCTAAGAAGCCAAGACATATAAACTGTTCCTCAGTTCTTCAAGTCAGCTCCAAAGCAAGTTTAAGATCTAGGAGGAAAAGCTTATGTCCTCATTGCTCAGGTTGACTCCTCCAGATACCTCTCACCCACCACAGACACCTACCGCTGTCTGCATGTAATGCGGACTCCTAGTTTTGCCCCTGTGTTTTGCACCTAGGCAAAGTGCCTGCAGAAGAGGGGACTTGAACACCTCCTGGTATGGTGAGGGAATAAATAGAGCCTTCTAGGGGATGGGGGTATTCCCAAGTTCTAGTACTTGCCCGGGGAAGCTATTTTCATCCCCCACCACAGTCAGCAGAAACTTTCCTCCAGAAGCAATTTAAGGCATAGTAAGAAATGCTGGCTTCAGAAGCTAAGCCAGCTTGAGATATTTTTGCCCAAGTTGGCAGTTTCCAGTCTTGCATCACTATTTGCTGCAGTCTTTTCTGTATTGTGGCAATTGCACTGGGAACTGGCTTGAAAGCAAATCCCTGTTTTCAGGGAGGTCATTTATATCAGTTCATTATCCGACCCCATGGCAGTGACAGCAACATGAGAACGGGAGTGACAAATTCCAGTGTGGGTGTAGAGACACCTTTAAACCACTTCCACCATGAATGTTTACAGAGCAGCTAAGGGTGAAGTTACTGAGCAGAGCTGAGTCAAAGGATCAACTCAGCACCGCAGGACCAGGCAAATCTCAAAGCACTGCCCTCCAGCCCCGATCATCCCTTGCACCCACCAGCTTTGATGCTTCTCTAATCTCTTCCTGAGCCAATTCAACTCATTAAATCAGCTGAAAGCTATCACTTTTCTTTCCTTGAAGTAGTTTTCTGTTCATTAGCCAGCTGACTGGGCTCAGTGAAGCAAACAACAGAAACAGTTCAAGAAAGGCCAGAATAAGCCGGCGCAAGGAAGGTCCCTTCCCTTTGTTTGTGGCTGAGAAACACTAAATCAGCTCTCTGCCTCTCCTGCAACTTCAGACTAAGTTGTTTGTGCTCGGAGCTGCCATCTATAGAAGCTTACACTTCCCCAGACTACAGAAGGTGCTGGGGATGAGGATTAGCTTCACTCAGCTAAATTTAGTCTATGTGAATACCTCTTCCTGTACCCGCTGTTGTAATTCCAACACTTCTTAATAATAAGGCATGTAAATAAACTATTGTAAGTTGTCTTGAGCAGCATAATCAGCCACAGCAGTGATAGCAGGTAACACCAGCTAGATAAGCACGACATTTTTTTTGCTTGGTATGTGCCAGAGATTTACTGTTTGCATTTACCTTGAATTCTTGAAATCTCCCTGTCATTGTGAAGTCACTAGCTAATGCTGAGACATGTGCGTGTGGACAGCAGGATCTGGTAGGTTCAGAAAGTCACGAGCTCCCTATAATTTGTTGATTTGCCTTTTAGCACCTTAAGAAAAGTAGGTAGAAATTTAACCTTCCGGGATTTTAATTTTATTGATCAGAACTTGGAATAGTAATTAAAATGAATGGATTTAAAAGGGTGCATGTTAGATGACAGGGTCTTTTGTCTTACAAAAGTGCAACTAGAAGTGTTTTATTTTGAAAGTTTGAAAAAACAGGGAACCATTTTGCATGAGAGCCATTTTGAAAGCAGATAAAAACTGTATTTTATGTGTCCATGAATTGCCATATCCTTTTGTAACTTGACTCTGACTGGTTTGCCTGCTTGGTCTGGTTCTATGCCTGAAAGATGGAGGCTCTTACCCTAGCTATTTTGAAAAATCCATGGAACCAAACCAAAAAAATTAATGAATTTTATGTAATAGATATTAACCCCATCATTTTTTCCAAATCATCCCTTTAGTTACAGATTGGTGGTCTACTCATTGCTGCCTTTAGTGATTGTCATATTTATTTATTTCTACATCAGTGGATAGATTAAAAAAAAAACCTTAAAACTATGTTATACCCTAAACTTATTGCATACTTTTTCTCAGTACAGCTGATGAACCTTGTAGTCGCTCACTTTTGCAAACCTATTCACATTTGAAATTATTGAATACATGGCACTGCTTAATGCGTGTCAAATCGTATTGTATCTGTCTGCATTATTACACAAATGATATTCAATATCATTGCAGCTGTTGTACCTCCTTGGGGATGTGGTGCTTGGCTTTCAAATTAAATACATATCCCAAAGTGATTACATTCCACATTCTCTTTAGTTGTTTCATTATTGTACAAATCATAATTAAATTGTCTTGCCATATAACAGGATGTACATTATGAGGACATTTGCAGCACTGCATCCCTGATGATTGCTTCATGTGATAAAGCAGCTCGACATCTGTCTCTGTTTGTACAAGGTAATTGTTTGCTCTCATGAGTTCTGAATAGCAACTGAATGAGAAGCAGGAGCATGGATGATTAGCTTCATCCATTGCTTATTGCTGTTACTCTTTGCATTAACTCTTTTCTCCTAGTTCCACCTAAACTAAGAGTTCATCAGTGCTAGAAAGGATTTGGTAGTGCAGTTAGACTGTGAAAATACACCAACCAGTTCTCTTCATAGAAGCTTATTTTTTGGAGCGAAGTCCTCTTCTTTGGACAGTTTGTCACCTCTGCATATAAAACAAGCTGTATTAACCTAAACACCTTTGATATACAGTGTGTGTGTGGGTAAGTGTAGTTACAGAATAATTATGGTATAGCATACTTACATTATTCTATATAGTAAGTTCTACTTGGTACAGTGTAGTCTTCTGACAAGCTTCAAATGGATGTTACTGTAGCAGAAACACTTCCAATATGGACCAGGGCTCTCCTTTATTTCTGACATAGTAAATGATGAAAAAATACAGTTGTGACTTCTGGACAACTTCCCTGATGCCTTTTAATGTATCATTTCTGAACTATAATAGTATCTAAATATCAATTATAGGATGTTAGCTATCAAAGGAAAGCAGAAAAAATATGCAGAAAGAGCCCAGCCCTCTTCCACTTGTTTGTGCCATGGAAAATGCCTGTGAGCACTGGGCTTGGACAACATTTTTTTCCATGGATAGCTGAAAGAAAGCAGCTTATTGAATGATCTGACTGGCATGAGGCTGACACTGATTGTGATACCTGACATGACAGACGCTATCCTGTCTTGCTGGGTTGTGAACAGTTGACCTAGGGAATTTAATTGGAGAAAACACAGATCCTTACAGACATTAATGGCAGAATATTGGCACCTGATACTTGATCCTGAGGGCAATTTGACTAATCCTAAAATACAGGCTAAGAGGATGAAGTTCCTGTTAGAGGTTCATGCCTTTCTCTAGGATTATAGAGGTCTCTGGTCAGCTAGCTTAGAAAACTTCTCAGTGGGGAAATGTAGGATAGATGAATACACAATGTTGGGATTTGTCTCATCTTCCTTTAGATAAACAGAGCATAGACTTCTACCTCACTAGTCACCTTACATTGCAAGGAAAAGAAGAAGTTATTTTGATTCATCTGTTCTAATCTAGGTGAAAAATACATTGAATCCTATAAGTGCATTTTTGCTTTGCTTCACTCCAAAAGCGAGCTGAATAATTGAGGGGGGGAAGATTAATTTACAGTGAGGTCAGTGACAGAAGAAAAGCAGGCAGGGGCCTGTAATGCAGGGGAAAAGGAGGAGGTGGGGACACTGCTGTCAGTGCTGGCCCTTCTTAGCGGTAAGCCAGGCATGAAGCTGCACCTTCAGAGAAAGGTGAAGGTCATTCATTCCAGCTGAGCACTGGGCTGCAGGGACCAGCTGGCACGTGCTCCTATTGTGTCAGTGCCAGTTTCAAAGAAGAATTATTTCAGCCGAAGCAGCTGCCAAGGTCAAGTGACTGCCTGGGTATTTATAGAAGCAGGGCAGTGCCATTAAGCAGCATTCAGAGCCCAAACTAACAAAGGAAAATGAGCAGGTCTTGGAACACCATCTCCAGATCAGATTCCTTCTGCTGCTCATGTGCTAGAAGTCTGCTTCAGAGCTAGAACATGACCTCATTAGCAGATGTAAAAAAATGAAATCAGGTTGGGTTACTGCAGGAACGAGACACAGTGGACTCCTGCCAGGTGTGCTCTGTAAAACTGTGGTTGGCCACTCCTTAGGGAACTGATGGCACTTTAGGATGAAAAATTGCACTACTGCAGTCATCACAGAAATAGAAACAGAGAAAATCAAAGTGCTTCTGCCTGTTAAGGGCCTCAGAGGTACTGGTTCTGGGAGTTTTATGGTCTTTAGACCAGTGTGCTTCTTCACTGGTAGCATTTGGTATTGCAAAAACTTATGGGTGTTTCTATCACAAACAGCAAGGTATTACCAACATCACTTAAATAAGCAGTTGGGAAGTACATGTGTCAGGAGTCACTGAGGTTGTCTGATTATGTAACCAATCATGTCTGTCCTCACCTATTTCGGATACCTGGGTCAGGAAATAATGTGTGCCTTCCTACTGAGTTTCGTATAAGCGCTTTATTGCTCCCACTCCCACTCGGAGTGTGAAGTCTCCCCAGTTACTCTGATCCCTTTCCAGCTGGTGTGAAGATTGAGAAACACAGTGGAGATAGCCCAGCTTGTACTGGTCTATGGTTTCCTTCAGCTGGAAAATGAAGATCAGCACCACACAGTGCTGATGGCTGTCTTGGCATTTATCTTCAATGACAAATTTCTGGTTTGGGCTTGGAGGGATAAATATGTTAGCTAGCCAGCTCAGAGTGCCAGGGCAATATTTATTTTCCTGATGTTTCCTGATGTTTCTTTTGTTCTGTGCTTTATTTGGAACTTTGGCCTAAAAGTCAGTGGAAACAGCAACTGGAACCAACAATGTTAGTGTTTTTTATGCTCTTGATCACAAAGTTTGTTTCAAATTTCCAGGCACAATCATAGCACAAACACTATTATGTCATGGTGTCTCACAGTGTGTTGCCTCTATCTGTACTCTGTCTTTGGCTGCCTATTTGCTTCAGCCCTGTTGTCTCCTCCACAGTTATGTTTCAGCCCTGTTGTCAATGAAATCTACTCTGCCCTGAAATCCATGTCAGGGTAATATTTATGTGCTGTGTATACGCAGCTCCATTGTATTTGTAATGATCACATCTCAGCTGACAATTTATTTTCACAATCTTTTCTATTATCCAGTTACTCTTTTGACCGTGGAGTAGAGTTTTATTTCAATCATAGTGTCAGTAATCCATATGAAAAAACCATTGTCTTTAATAATAACTGTAGTATCCAGACTTAAGTTCCCTTTAAGGCCATTGCTTCTCAGCCTGAGAAACCTTAGGAAACACTACCCAAGTACTGTCTGATCTTTTATTTTCACCTTGGCTCCAAACACTTTTCTGAGCATATATATGTACTCTCTCTAAATGTCCTTTTTATTTTTTAATTATTTTGTCCATCTACTAGGTACAGAAGAACATAAACCCAGAAAAAAATCGTTTTACAGACTCTGTGGTCTAAAAGCTTAAAGTTGGAGCTAGAGATCTCTTATGGAGGGAATACATTATTTCACAGTAAACATGTAAACCAAGAGCAAACAGATGGCTCCAGGTTCAGTTAGCCATCTGGGAGACAGCAGTATCAAGAGTTAATATAAAAGGGGTTGCAAAAGTTGTGTCAAGGCCCAGGGGTTTATAATTTGTGTGTAGTTGGATGTGCTGCCAATGGGGAAGAAAATGAGACTGCTATCATGAAGCAAAAAATTAGGGCCTCTAAAGAACTTAATGCCTAATTAGCACTGTGAATGACAACCTCTGTTATTATTTATTTCTACTTTCGTGTTATAGCAAGAAAGACAAAAAAAGGGAAGAGTGGCAATCATAGAATCAGAGCTCAGATAAAACTGAGAGCATGCTAGAGATTGTAGGGGTGTTGAACTTAACAGAATGACTGACAGCATCTTACAAAGACCACCAAAAAACCTGTAAACTAGGGCTTTATGAAGAGCCAAATTAGAAATAACCTCAGAAGAGAAAGAAACACCACAAATGAAATGAGATCTATGCACTTCTCCTGAGTGCTAGGAGTCAATCTGGTAAAGCACTTTGAGACTTGCAGAAAACAAGCAGGCTTCTGCACTGAATGGATTTTTAAGGATTGCTGTATTAGGTTGGAGCAATAGGTCATTTAGTCCAGTATTCTGATGCCCTTTGGTGTGAAAAAGGAATACAAGAAGTGTGACAAATACTGAGAGAAGGTACTTATGTCCTCCTAACTTCCAGCAACCAGTGCTTTAGGGATGGAGTTTGCTGCTAAATTTGTCATTTGTTGGAATTCACAATAGTAAAGTCCTAACAATAGTCTGTCAAGGAGTCCCCAGAGTGACACCTGCAGTAGGAAGGAACAGTGGTTAAATCTTTGGGACATCTGGCCACACTTGTTTCAGAATGAGCTCCAGTACAAAACCCCAGATCTAAACCAGCCACATTCAGAGCACTTCAGTTCTGGAGTCCCAGCATAGAAAGCACCTGGGACATTCAATTCAATCTTATTCCTCAGTAGAAAAAAATTCAGCTCATGATTATGTCTGCTTTGTAGTAATCTTACATTGCAGGTAGAGTTGCATAAAACATGCTTGTTTTAAGTTTCCTTAACAAGGCATCTCCATTTGGAAGTAATTATTAGACAAAGCTCAAAATCTGCTGTGGTACTATGAATGAAGGGAGGTGGTCATCTCAGGCATTCTAAAGGGCTCACTAATACAAGCAAGCAATACCACTGCCTTTGTAACTCAGCCCTTCTTGAAGGTAAATCTCTCTTCCTTGGCTCACATGACCTTTTGAAAGGACAAAGGTCCTTTTACTGCAACCTTGATGTCTCAAGGGCTCGTAAACGTCTTTGCCTTGGGTAGCATCTTGCTCCTTATTTAATTTCATTTACCCCAATAATATTGCTTGCAAAAGTAGTCAGAACTGATATGGACCTCTTTAAGCCAGCTGAAGCAAGAGAGTCTTTTGGCCCCATGTGGAAGCTGACAATGTGGAGAGGAAACATTAATGTTGGAAGTGCTTCTTGTAGTTTTCCTTTAAAATGAATACAAATAAATACATTTAACACATAAAAACCCCATTTCATATCTAGTCACACTTATATTTTCTTCTTTAAAGCAGTAACAGCATTGTTTAGACAGGAATTTGCTTGTTTGCATTGTTAAAATAACTTGTCCCCTGAGCAGAATGTCAGATATTTACATTTTGCTGGGGGCTATTCATTTAGATATTCTGCCAGTCAGGCAGAAGTAAGCTCTGAGGCATTTAAGAAAGGATATTCAAAAGAAAAAGAAACTACTTAAGTCAGCGCTCTTCCTCTTCAGAGTCTGGATTCACCGAATACAGTGAAAGGCTTTCAAAGCAGCATCCCAAGAAGGAATAGAAATGATCAACAGTTTTTAGAAGAGAGCACTGTCTATTCATGCATTGTGTTAGTAGAGTATCCACAAAGTAGTAGTGATCCAGAAATATATAAACCCAATTACTAAGTGCTTATAATTGACATTTCTTTTTAATAGGTTGTTTCATGTGCAGCCATGCAGAAACCTTACATTGACTCAACCTTTTGTATCTGTATCTTTTTCAGGGCCGAATGAGAGCCTGAAATATAAATAAAAAATGGCAAAAAGTGATAAAGCATGGAATTTGATCAGGTTTTAGTTTCCCCATACACTTTAATTATCTCCCAGTTAAACCTGCTAAAGTTGGATTTGTTTCTTCCCCTGTAGAAAGTGAAAGTTGGGTAAAAAAAATCGGTATTTTAACTTTTCTTCTTTAAATTTCTGTTTCCTTTTTCTATATAGATACACACAGATTATTTTCTTAAAGCAAACAGTTGGGGAAAGGTTATGTTAAAATTTGACTAGAAGCCTCAACTCAGCACACAAAATCTGAAGTGCCTTTGTGTTTGTCCAAAGTCTGTGGTGAGTTTGCTTAGCTATTCCTCTCTGCTTTGTGAACAAGGGCTTCTACCCAGAAACATTAGAACTCTTTATGCTTGCTGACCCCAGTTATACTGGAGATAATCTTTATCTCTAGCATTTAAGGGGGCAGCTGTGACTCCTATGCTTCTTAGAGTTCACAAAAAAAAAAACATTGCTGAAGCTGTTTGTTTGCCCAAAGCCTTCTCTCTTTCAGTGAACAGAGTAGGAGACCAACCTTCTCCTGTCAGCTGACCAGAGCTGGGGAGACCCAAAACTCCAGTATTTTTTATTTTCTTCTTCCTCTCCTAGGGAGCTTGTTTGGGTTTTTTTCCTGCCCTGCCTCCTTATACAGCACCAAATCTGGATAGTTTTTAACAGGTTCCACTTATGTGTGACTGCTGCTCTGTCTCCTGAGAATTACTAACTCGTGGGCAGTTTCAGTAACACATGAGAGAGGAGTTGGGTTCTCAATGCCACTAACTTTCTACGCACTCATGGGAAGAGGACCAGGAGAAAAAAGTCTTTTGGAAAACAGACTTCATTCTTTCTGCAGCCTGTAGCATTGTTTAACATGTACAGTCATCAGAACAAGTTGGAATGAAAGAATCAGCAGATTTTGTCACTCATGTCACTGCAGGACAGCAATGGTGCCATCACAGGAAGAGTAGGTGTGGGCTGGCACATGCACAGAGGCAAAAGCATGCAGTAGAAGCAGAAACTGGGTGGCTGGGAAATACAAATGTGGAAAAAAATGTTAATTAATCAGAAAGCATTGCCCACACAGCTTGTTTTCTTTGTTCTTTAGTCAGGACAGGGCTCTGATGAAACAGGACAGGCAATTGTATAAGGTCAGTGCTGCACAGAAGGGTGGTCCGGGCAATGGTAAAACAAAACCTTGAGGACAAGAACCAGGATGTAAGGCTGATTTATGAAGACTTATTACCAATTAGGGCACCGGCAGCCGTGCCTGGAGGCCAAGTGAGTCTGAAAGAGAAGTAAAAGTGCTCTACAAGAAATAATGCTGAAAGAGCTGGGAAGAGGGTATCTCACTGGCTCACTGGGCTTGGTTCATGGTGAATTCAGTGCCCTCTCTTTAAGAATTCCTCCTTTTAGCTGCTCCTTCTGCCAGCTAACACTGTCTGCTGTTTGAACCAGCAGACTAAGCCAAATCATCTTTTGTTTCTGCCCGTCAAATCCATTCCCTTTCTTTCTCATCTGCTGGATAAGATGAATCCACTCAAACACAGCCTGACAAAGCCGAAAAAGCTTGCAAGGATGGTAAAATTGTCATCTGTGAAACAGCCCCCCACGTGTTCTGTGGTAGGGGCCTCTGCATTTGTCAGTTTTGTATGCAAGAGTTTCAGCTACCTAGAAGCAGCAGAGTACAGGCAGCTGAAGAGAGGAATGACTAAAGCTAACTGGGAACTTGGGCAGATGGTAATTACTAGATGCACTTGGGGCACGCTGGTATCAGTTTGGTTGGATTCCTGTTTGCATCATTTCTACTCATGTTCAATCTCAATAGGCTTTTTCTTCCCCCATGTATTCAAAACTAGCAGTGATAACAAAACCAGAAAGTATCATGCAGCAGGGCTGCATCTGCAAGAATACACAAGGGGTGATTTAATTCACACTGTTTGTCAGAACCAACCTAGATAGGTGTTGCTACCAGTTACTCTCCTGCTCCCTTAAAAGGGGGGGTTTTTGCTCTTTCTGAGAAGGAAAATTTTTCACTTTGCATTTCAATGCATTCAGTCTCCTTTACCCACCCCCAGACTGTTTCCTGTGCAAACCTCTGACTTCATTTTCTTTTTGAACCAGCTAAATTTGCATTTCACTGAGCCCTCTCAAGCATCTTCTTAGTCAGCATGTGAGAGAGGGCTGTGCTGGGGGCAGAGCTGGGGTGCACATCTGCCTCCTGGAGCTGTCTGCGGGAGCCAGGACCCAAGGCCCTTGCAGCACCACCCCAGCAATAGCAGCAACGCCACATATTCTCCCAGCCTATGGCTCCCAGTTCCAGAAGAGCTACTCTTTTCCATGCAGGCTGTGTATGTGCACATATGAATGCAGGCAGGTTGCTGCATCATGGAATGTAGGCTGTGACACTGGCCTGTGAGAGACAACCTCATGTGGAGAACTAGTGCTTGCAGTGCACGGAAATTTACTGTGTGGAAGAGGCAGCACTTGGAGCTTTCCAATGTTTGGTCCACCTAATCCCATTTAGGATGTAGGGATCCCAGAACAACTACATTGCCTGACAGACCTGAGCCTGAATGTGATGGCCTCCAGCATGGTGAATACCAGCCAGCGTCCTTGCTTAATGTTTTCACACTGATACACCATCTGTCTGTGTGCAGTGGATAAACAGATTTGCTCTCCCTCATTCAGCTCTAAGATGGATTGGCTTCCAGAAGTAAGTTGGAAAAAGTGGGGTTTAGTGACGTGAAATAATGTCCGTGACTGCTTGTGGCTGGGGAACTGTCTAAGTGGCATAGGAGAGCAAGGACCAAGAAGAATCATAGAATCTTCCAGTTGAAAAAGACCTTTGAGATCGAATCCAACTGTACCCATCTTCTGCTAAACCATGTTCTTCAAAAACTCATCTACCCATTTTTTAAACGCCTCCAGGGAGGGTGGCTCAACCACCTCCCTGGGCACCCTTTCGGTAAAGAAATCCTTACTAATACCCAGTCTGAATCTCCCCTGGTGCAACTTATGGCCATTTCCCCTTGTCCTATCACCTGTCACTTGAGAGAAGAGATCAACACTCGCTCTGCTACAGCCTCCTTTCAGGCAACCGTAGACAGCGATGAGGTCTCCCCTCAGTCTCCTCCAAGCTAAACAACTCCAGTTCCCTCAGCCGTTCCTCGTAGGAGTCACCAGCCCCTTCACCAGCCTCGTCACCCTTTTCTGGATGCACTCTAACACCTCAATGTCCTCCTTGCAGTGAGGGGCCCAGAACTGAAAACAGTACTCGATGTGTGGTCTCACCAGTGCCAAGTACAGGGACATAATCACCACCCTTGTCCTGCTGGCCACGCTATTTTTGATACAGGCCAAGATGCCATTGGCCTTCTTGGCCACCTGGGCACACTGCTGGCTCATATTCAGCCGGCTGTCAACCAACACCCCCAGGCCCTTTTCTGCCAGGCAGTTCTCCAGCCAGTCTTCCCCAAGCCTGTAACAATGCATGGGGTTATTGTGTCCCAAGTGCAGGACTCGGCATTTGGCCTTGTTAAACCTCATCCCATTGGTCTCAGCCCATCGATCCAGCCTGTCCAGATCCCTCTGCAGAGGCTCCTTCCTTCAAGCAGATCAACACTGCCACCCAGATTGGTGTCATCTGCAAACTTGCTCAGGGTGCACTCCATCCCTTAATCCAGATCATTAATAAAGATATTGAACAGGACTGGACCCAGCACTGAATGCTGGGGAATACCACTTGTGACCAGCCTCCACTGGATTTAACTCCATTTCCCACCACCCTTTGGGCCTGACCATCCAGCCAGTTTTTCACCCAGCAGAGGGTGTGCCTGTCCAGGCCAATGGCAGCCAGTTTCTCAAGCAGAATACTGTGAGAAACGGCGTCAAAGGCTTTACTGAAGTCCAGGTACACCACATCCACAGCCTTTCCCTCGTCCTTTAACCGGGTAACCTTGTCATAGAAGGAGATCAGGTTGGTCTGGCAAGACTTGCCTTTCATAAACCCATGTTGACTGGGTCTGATCACCTGGCTGTCCTGCATGTGCTGTGTGATAGCACTCAATATGATCTGCTCCATGACCTTTCCTGGTACCGAGGTCAAGCTGAGAGGCCTATAACTCCCCGGATCCTCCCTCCAACCCTTCTTGTAAATGGGAGTTACGTTTGCCAGTCTCCAGTCCAGCGGCTCTTCCCCAGTTATCCAGGACTGTTGATAGATGAGGGAAAGGGGTTTGGCCAGGACCTCTGCCAGCTCCCTTCATATCCTTGGGTGTATCCCATCTGTCCCCATAGACTTGTGGACATCTGATTAGCCGAGCAGGTCTCTAACCAAGTGTTCTTGGAACATTGAAGGTTCACCTTCACAGTCTTCTGGTTCAGGAGGCTTGGAGCCCAGAGAACATCTTATGTTACTATTAAAGACCGAAGCAAAGAAAGTGTTAAGTTCCTCTGTCTTGTGTTCATCCTTTGTTACTGCCATTCCCCTTGTATCCAGTAGAGGAAGGAGATTCTCCCTGGTCCTCCTGTTGCTGTTAATATACTTAAAAGAGACATTTCTTATTGTCTTTCACTGAACTGGCCAGTTGAAGTTCCAGTTCTGCTTTAGCCCTTCTGATTTTTGACCTACATGATCTCACCTGCTCCTTATAGTCCTCCTGAGATACCTGCCCCCTCTTCCAAAATTCATATATTTTCCTCTTTTTCCTTAGACCAACACAGAGCTCTCTGTTAAGCCAAGCTGGCCTTCTTCCCTGCCGACTCATTTTATGGCACATGGGCATGGCCTGCTCTTGCGCCGCCAGAATTCCCTTCTTGAAAGAAGGAAAAGAACTGACAAAATATTGTATTTCCAGGTGTGTGTACTCCACATTCAGGAGTCCCAGTGGGAGGACCTTGTCACCATCTTCTTTTGCTATGGCTGCAGGACACAGTGGACTCTCAGGCCAGCATGTGGTTAAGTGGCAGTGGTATCCAAGCACCAACTACTACACACCACTCCTCCTGACAGGGCTGAGTAATACTGCCTTTCGTCCCACCATCTCCCCGAGGGAATGATTGGTCGGAGCTCAGCTGGGGACTCTCTTCTGTGATACCCCATGGATGGGGATAAGGACATTGAAGCACTCGGGCTGAGAGATGAGATTTTGGAGAAACTGGAATGAGTATTGCTCCTCTGTACTCCAGCAGCTGCAAAGAACAGAATATACAACCTGCGAAAAGCACTTAGAAAAATGTACACCTCAGAAAACCCAAATCATCTAGTGCAAAGTTTTCCACAGAAGACATTTAAAGCAGAAAGATCCAGTCTAAAATACAATGAACCACCAGTCAGTGTAGGGAGTTGGACTTCTACAAGGTGCTGGGTACCAGTAGAACTAGGGAGGTAGCCAGCAAGCAAAGATAAGCCTGTGTGGTCCTCTGGTTGTAGTGACACTTTTTGACCAGATCAATGTCTTTCCTTGGAATATATGAACTCCAGTAAATCCGTATGTCATGATGGAGATACTAGAAAATTTCTGCTACTGCTAATCTCCAAATTCAAGTTGTTAGTGGTAGTCACAATTTTACTTTCATCAACTTTATGTTTAGTCTCTGATGGATGTACAAACCAAGTGTGAATGATATCCTTTGTTATTTGAGCACGTTAATTAGAAAGTTTTTTCAGACATCTAGACCTCTCAAGGAAACTGCATGAGGCTTTGCATTATGGATTTTCAAAATGAATTCTTCTTTGTCTTAATGGGGATGAAATGACAGAGCTAATAGTGTGAGAGTGTATTTTACTAGTTGGCTGTTTATTTCTGTGGCTCAGTTCCTGATCAGAAAGCCAGATGGCCTGGAGAGGCCTGGAGATCCTGCTTTGGTTGCAAATGGCCAGACTCATTTCGTTACCATTCCAAAATGGCTGTCCTTTTCCATGAGAATCAGCGGTCTTTTTCCAATTTACCAAACTAGAGGTTTGTGTTCAGCAGTCAGCGACATGTTCTTCTTTGTTTAGTGCACAGAGATGATATGACAGCATGGAAAAGCAAAATAAAATCTCAGTAAGCAAGACACAGAATTAACTCTATTACTCAGTAACTTGACATCATGTGTGTTTCACTTTTGTAGTGGTAAAGGCCTAGAAAAATAATTTTAAAGGGATAAAGGTGGACTACTGCATATGTAAATGGCTGTATTGCACAGGGATGCACAGCTCAGAAATCATAGCGGGTTGACAGGTCTGGTTAAAATTTGTTAATGGAGACATTTATCAAGATCCACATTGTGGGGACTGTGCTTCAAGAAAAAGCAAGTTCTTCCAGGAATGGGAGAAGTCATAAGTTTCAGTTTTAATGGCTCCGTCATCTGTGGATTCTCTGTATCTAGTTCAGGATGAGCTAATCAGCATTTCCACTGCTGGGGCCATTACAAGGTCTCTCTCCTCTACCCAGTCTCTGTCTCATGAGACTTCCGGGAATCTCATTTCTGTGTCTTCTGTCAAATTGGTTGAAACTGGTTAAGAGGTTCAACATTTATGGAAGGAGGAGGAAGGAAAAGATTAAGACAGGATGGGATAGACAGCCAATCCTTCTTAGCCTTCCTTCTGTGAGGAAACAAGCTGAAAAGCCTCATCAGTGGTATTTAAAGGTGGCTACTTCAATTAGCATTTTAGGGTTTATTTTCCAGTACCTTGTTGTTTATGCTGTAATGCTTGCAATAACATTGGCAAAAAAAAAATCTGAACCAATTTGTTTGAATTTTTAAGCTGAAGCAATTTGAGATTTTTATTTAACATATCTGGTTGGCACATGCTGGCATTGTGAAAAGCTTATTAATAACTTATTTGTCTATTACTGATTTTATCTTTACTCCCTTTGATTTTGATATTACTGGGCCAATTCCAGGTAGATGGTTAAGCCTTACAGATGTAAAAAAAAAAAAATAATTGGGAGGACCAAAACCACAGCACCCCAGTTTGCATCACTGCAGCAACAGAAGATATTTTGAGTAACCCACTTCGCATCGTTAAGAGTAACAGACTTTCCTTCCACCAGGGGAGATGACTTTAGACACTAGCACCATACCAGCACGTGCTGCAGGAAGAATGAGCAAGAACATATTTTGGAGGCAGATGTGGGCTAAAGTGAACAGTAAAGCTGTAAATTCAGATGCCAGCAATGATGAGGGAGGTGTAGATCTGGGACTCCTGTGGAGCCAACTGGTGAGGCAGATTTGCTTTGGTCTGTGGACTGATGCTACATTTGAAGTCTGGAAGGTGTTGATGCCCTCCCTTAGTTCTCTCCTTGCTGTGTCTGAAGGTGCTTGGCTCTTTATAACTCAGGCTAGATTTGAGAGGAAGGGCTGTATAAGGCAAGGCTGTGTACCTGACAAAGCCTGGGGATATCACAGATGAACAATCACATGCACCAATGAATGAAAAGTTCTGTAATCAAGGGGTCGTTAATTAAGGGGCCTGTTAACTATCTGGCAGGGCTATGGCAGGGGTATTCCCCTTCAAAGCCTCTGTTGTTTCCCTGTGGGCTTTCAAGTGCTCATGCATTGACCCTCTAAATCATGTTATTCCAACCGAGTTGTTGTCCAGCATTCCTTAGTAGACAATGTTTGGTGTTACGAGTGAAAAAACAACACCAAAGAAACCACTTAATATCCAATATTACTGAAGCTGGACATTTTGGGAGAGAACATATTTTGTTATTCCCTGGCAGGCAGTGTATCAGCACCCTGCCTGATGTCAGAGCTGGGCAGGGAACAGCATGGGGTTTGAATACCAGATGGAGCAGACCATGTTTATATTTGCCCACTAAGCCTGACTTGGTGCTTTTCAGAACATTTATTATACACCTAGTGAGTAATGTCTTTTGATTTTATGGCAGGCTGTGTTTTTTTTGTTCTGACCTTTTGATTCGATTTTCACTTAAAATGTATTTCACAATAATTTTTGTTAGGTTTAAAACAGTGAGGACAGGAAGAAAAAAATATGGAGAGTGCAACTGCTTCTATTGGTAGGTAAAATATTTTCTGTGCGTGTAGACAGAGTGGGCTTTGTTCCATTAACTCAGCTAGACTTAAAGGTGAGAAGCTGCCTGGGCTGAGCTGTGTAAAACACAGGATGCAAGGCTCTTCCTTGAAGAGGCGGCTTGTTCTCTGGCTGTATTCCTTGATTACAGACGCTAATAGCAGCTTCTCCTCTTACAGAGCTCCTCTCCCAGGAGGGCATTCGGGTTTCCATGGCGTGCAAAACAAAGCTAGGCTGCTTAATAGCCTCATTGTCCTGCTGACACTCAGCAAAGGGACAAAAAAAAAGCTGGGGTAGAAATCCCAGAGGAAAGATTTACCTTTTTCACCTTCCACTTCAGCTTTGTTGCTGCTTGAGTTGGCTGTTTTAAGTCACAGAGCTAACTCCAGGCTGAACCTGGGGAGGCAAACCTCGACTTTAATTCTGCTTTGTAGTGATGTGTGATGGAATGTCAGAAGCTGAAATGACAATAGCTCTGAAGTTGTATTCCTGGCTTTTAAAAAATGGTTCACCCCAAGCACTGAAACAGCTATGGGTGCTGTTCATTCTCTACTACGTGGTTTTGTGCTCTGATGCTGCGCAGAGTCAAAGTATAGCAAAGTCTTTGGTAGGATGTGTGAAGATTGCTTTTCCCACTCTCTGGTGTCTAGAATCCGAGATCAAAAAGAGAGATACTATTATCTGGGAACAAAAACAGTCTGTTCTAAGCGGCAAAGACAGTTCTTGTGTTTTGCAAACTTCTACAAGAAATGTTACATTTCTGTACCAAGATGCACACACCAGATGAGTAAAACTGAAAAAAAAAAAAAGGCATGCTTTTGTAATGGAAGTGTGTAACATTAACAATAGAGATATAGGACATTTGGAAATATGTAACTCTTTAAGGACAAGGTTGGAAAGCACCTACATGAATTTATTGTGCAACTATTATATACTCTTTCATGTCAATAACCTGAATTGTAATTGCACATGTAATTAACAGTGAAGGTCCTATTTTACAGATAACTGGGGTTTATACCTTTAATAGGAAAAGAGCCTTGTTTAGGTTAACAAGCCTTCTTTTTTTCTCAGTGAAGAATTAGTTTAACATCTCAATATCCTATTCATGCATTATAAAGGCTGGAAGAACAGATGGTACAAAAAAATTGTAGGAGATACTGAATGGTTCTCTTTACTGAAAATCATTTCCTTTGTTATTTCAGGAAAAAAAAATGCATGTTAGAGCATAGTGGAAAATGCTAACATTTTTCCATATGCTTTTAAGATTTTTTGAGTATTTTTTTAACTTTCAGATTTCCAAAAGCAAAGATGCTATTTTGTCTCATCTTTTTTTTTTCTTTAGCCTTAATGAAGTCTTGCATCCTTATTTACACCATGCTGTACCTTACAGCAAGAGCTTGATACATTACTGCTTAAGTCTTGTATTGTGATTCAAGTGGATTTTGGACTAAGTTCCTGGAATATCTGCATACTAAGTAGACAGTTTAGAATTAATTTACTACTAAAGAAACAGATTAGCATAATCTTCCTGACCTCTAGACAGGAAGATATGGTGTGATAGTTTGAGAACCAGAGTGGGAAGTTTGCCCATACAGTGGCCATAGGTTTTACTCGCCTTAGAATATATCTTAGAAAATCTTCCTGAAAATTCTACTTCTGACAATAGTTATTTGATAGATTATAGACCACGCAGAGCCTTTGCTCAAAGTGCAGACAATGAAATGCAGACTAAATTGTCACTCTGGTGGTTTTAATAACAGACATTTGTTGGGTGGAACTAAAAGAAACTCTCAGAGTCAGAAGAAAATCAATGGGACCCTCCTGATTAAAGCCCCCTACAGTTTATTAGCTGACTTCTATAAAGGATTGTGTCACTTAGTAGTGGAAGGCCTCTGCAAGTTGCAAAATATCCCAACCGTTACCAGGAACTTTTGGAGTTGGCAAAAAAAAAATCCAGATTCTGGAATAGCAAACAGGTGTTGGAGAGCACCAGGAGGTAGGCCAGGCTTCACTGGACCATAAAGGGAAAAGTCACTTCAGAAGCAAGAATGTGGCTGCTGCCGCAGAGTGACTGATTTTGAAGATTTTCAAGCCTAATGCTGCCAGTTCAAATCAGCGGCAGGGTGGATACCACTGCCCAGAAATGCTCTCAGTTCCTCAGTCCTTCTGGCAGCCCCTTACTTTCCTTTGCTCCTGGTGGGGATGGGGTCTCCAGGCAGGAATCTGCCTTATCTCTTATCCCAGTAATCCCCTCTTCTGTTTGTCCTTGATTAATAGGGAGCCACTGGCACTGCTGCCTTCTGGGCCAGCAATCTTAACCCTTTCCTTTGCTGCAAACTGCACACTCCAGTGGAGTCAGGCAGGGGAAATGGCAATGGACATAAAACCACACAACATACGAACATGTTGACTTAGTTTGGAAAAGAGAAGAAGCATTAAGAAAGGAAATCAATAAGAACTTCAAGGGTGAAGAACCTCAGGAGTCCTTTACTGGGCTGAACAATGGTCTTCATTGTTGCATGGAAGAAGTTTGATGTTTTGTTTGTAATTTAGGAAGGGCTTTGTATATTAATTATAAACAGGAATTTAAATAATACTTTGTGCACGTCTGATACAATGTGGATTTTAAATAAAAGAGAGTTCTATCTTGTATAATCTTGTCTGATGCCACACAAAGCAATTCAGTTGTTGGCCATGACTTGTATTAATGCCTGTTAACCTCAGCTCTTTTGTAAAATCCTGATGGTGAAGCTCCTTCCCCCTCTTTGAAGCAAAAGAAGTATTAGCAAAGCAACAGGGAGCACATCAGCCAACAAAGCCTTTACAAAACCAGACTGTTTTTCTGTCAATGCACCAAACAGAAACCTAACATCTGTGTGTCCTCCTGAAAAGGTTAGAAGATAGGGAAACAGGCTGCTTATCAAAAAACTCCTGCATCTGCTAGTGGTAGATTGTTTTGCCCTTGAGAAGTAGATAATTAAAACATCTCTTAGCTGTGGGATGTTTCATAGCCTTGACCACCCAAGAGGTGTGGGAGGCATTTATTAGCGAAGATACACAAATGCATCCTTATCACAGTCTCAAAGTGGCTTTGGAGAGGCCTTGGAAAGACATACACTTGCTAATAATTCCCTCATCAAATAGAAAGCTATACGAGGCGCATGGCTCTGTTTGTTCAACGGTTGAATATTAATTAAAGTAGAGATAGAAGAGAGTGGCTGTCTAGACCAGCAGTCCTTGGTCCAAACTCTTGCCCCCTTAAACCTTCTCTCTCCCCCGCCAGCAGCCAAGGAAAATTCTGGTAACCATTTCACCCCACCATCACTTGCACCTGACCAGGTTCATTTTCCACTCACTTGAAGGGTCATGCCACACCCTGCCTCTTCCCTTACTTTCAGTTTCTTAACAGAAAAAAATATCAATCAATCAATTTGGTTTTAACTATATAAAGGATGAGTGAGAGGACTGAGCTGAACACTTACCACAGAGATTTTTTCCTCTTGTTACTTATTTGTTGGTAATTACTAATTCTTTACAAGTAAGGGTTTTCCAGTTACATGGACAGTTTGCATTAATTAAAACAGAATTTTCTGCTATCATTACCACTTTCATTCTCTGTGAGTGGCTGCCTTACTGTTACCTTCTGCACTCAGATGAAGAATTTTTGAAGCATCCTGAATGACCTGGCTGTGCGTAATACTCGCTCTTGACTTTCAATTGGTCATACACAGGCACCAGAGGTTATGCTAAGTGTTTTGACCTCTGTCGTGCATGGACTAGCAGCAGGAAATTCTTCAATCATAATCCCTCAAGTGCAGGAGTTACACCTCCAGAGCTTCAGGATAACCATGTCTCTCTGGAGGCCTGGGCTCTCCTGATGAGCTGCAGTTGTGACATTCATGTTTCAGGCTGCTGTGGAGCTGGAGAAGTTACTGCTTCTCACTGCAGGCTGTCATGTCCCCTGCCTGAAATCAGTACCAAATCAATAATTCATTTAAAATTTCCTTTTCTGCAGATTTTTCTTTCATATCGATGCTGATCTCAGAAGTACAATCAGTTCCTGCCCAGGCTCCTGTTTCACCCACAATCAAACTCGTCATTTTCTGAAAAATTTATTCCATAATTTCTCCACTTTATATTCCAGTAGTTGTTGTCTTTTAATTGTCATAATTTTTGCCTGCCAATGTCCCAATGACACACATAATAATAACAATGTTATTCAGAATAACTTTGAGACAGAAGGGAGTGTTATTCTTATCTCTGCCTTTGCTACTGGTAAGCACAGTGACATTATCCTTGGAAATGTGTCTTTGCCTTTTCTCCTCTGTGACATGTTGATCTGGACCATATAAATAAATTGCAAGGAAGTAATTCTGGTGGCCTGTCAAAGCCAACCCAGCCTTGGCTTTCTGCCAGGGCACTGTGCTGTTCCTTATCAGCACTTTGCAAGCAGATTCAGGAGATGTAGCTATGGGCGTGCTGCTGCTGCTGGCTACTGTGAGGATGACTTCATCTCCTCCAGAGAGCCACTGGAGCAGAGTAGGTGCAAGCTTAGGCTTTTTGGCTCAGTAAGAACTGTTTTGGATGTGACCTTCCTCAGTTCTGCAGGAGTTTTAAAAGTGCTTAGCAAAGCATTTTTCCTTCCATAAGCTGCTTTAGCTCCAGCCTTAAGTTATGAAACTAGCTTCAGGAAAGATTGCACCGGGAGTCATTAACAAAATATCTGCTCAGCATTACCCATGGTAGTAAAAGTACAATGGGGCAAGTGTAAGAATTTTAAAGACAGAACAGAGGAGCACTTTTATTTTAACCAGCGAGTTTTGTCTCCTTATACCATCATCTAATACATCATACATTGCTCTGGCATGATGTATGTATAGATACTCAGTTCCCTCGGTGCTACTCAAAATGGAAGAGCAGATGTTGCAGTATAAGATTATCGTGTATTAGCTGAGGTTGTAAAATGCAAAGAAAACTGAAGCATATCACGACAAGCATATCTTCGCATGTGTGACTGCAATGACTTTAATTGAGCAGTATCTTTAACTAAAACAGATTAACGAGGGCCTTATGTGAAGTTCACACACTGAGCTGGAGATGCAAGCACTAGGAATGTATCCCTTATTAGGATGTTTGCCTCAGCTTGTCACATCTGAATTACGATTTGTTCCTCAGAGGAGCTTCTCTCTCTCCATTGCCTGTGCTCCTGACTGGGCACCTCAGTTCTGAGGGTACCGATCAGTATCTTTTTGCCCCAAATACCTGCCTGTCTTCTAATCTTTGATGTACCTTGATAATCTGCCCCCAACCAGGTACTCTTTGATTCTCCTAAGGGAGCAGTAGACACTTCTAGCTCTTCTTAATTGTTTTTCTGGATAACTCTTTCTAATAGTCTTTTTTTTTTTTTTTTAGCTGGCTTGTGACTCATGTGGGCTATTACATTTGTTATCAAAGGCTCTATTCTGATGCTTCTAATGATGGGAAACACATGCTTAGCCTTTCTATTGTGCTCTGTCCCAAGGATGATGCAATTTGACAGCAGGTATCCAGTTATCACCAGAGTAGAAGTCTCCAATCTTTTCCAGTGTTTTCCCCATGGTGCATACTGCGTTTAAGTTTTTGATGAACTGATTTTAAGAGCCAAGATCTCATTTGTAAACTGACTTAGCTCAATTCAATGAATAAAGGACATGCTGAACTGCATGGAGCTCCCATCATTCAATTCTGTAACCAACAAAGGAGTAATTGTGTTTAGAATGAAATCAAAGAGAAGGTACATAAAGCTTTGTCCTCACATGAAAAAGAGTCCAGGTATTCCAAAAACCAAGTTTCAGGACATAAATAGAAATATGTAGGTATTGTTTCTTCTTAAAGTCCACAGCACCTGAGAGGTGTGACTGTATGAGAAAATCACCTCCTCTAACTTAAAGTTCGAGGAAAAAAAATAATCCGGCTGTACTCTGAAGAAGCTTAGCCAGAAGGCAAGTAGCAGTTCAGTGTTTGAAAAGAAGAGACAAAGACTTATTATGAATTTTTCACAGCAGAGTGAGACCCAAACTTTCATCCTGGGTCACAGTAGTGGAAAAAGCTCCCTGTAAGGGAGCTACTGCTTTTGCTATTTCTTTTTGCCATGGCCCCAGGTGCCCCCAGGCTGGCAGAGGCACCTTGCGCCTCACAATGGTGTTTTCCCACTTGCCAATGTGGCAGCTGCACCCCCTCATGTGGAGATAAGATTTAAGAAAAAGGAAGTGTATTCTTGGTCTTCAAGGAACTCTTGTTTATGTGGGTGGGGATTTCCAGCACTGCCTTTGTTGGAGTGAATTCAGCTCTGACTGGTTTCATGGGTAAAGTGGGAATTAAGGGGAGAGTAAACATGCAGGTGCTGTGAAGCAGGGTGCAGTGGCTGTGTGACAAGCCAGATAGCAGGAGATAGGCAAAGAGAACCACCTGTGGATAAAGACAAGACAGTGACATTTTCAGAAGCATTCTATCTGACTCCTAGCAGGCTCAGTGTGACAGTGGATTTGGACCTGATCTGGTGACAGAACTGACACGCTTAAGCTTAGCTCTGGGACTGCCTGTAAGACGTGCAGGGAGGCTTAAGTGAATCCATGAGTGCCAGCAATCAAGGTGGGAAATCAATGGGAGTAACCAGCTTCTGGGGTGTGCCAAATCCTCCGGCTCCTTGGGACTTCTCATGCTTGCTCAGGAGTCCCCTGATTTCATTCAGGCCTCTCAATCTCAATGCAAATTTTGGTCTTCATGTAAGAGTTTAAACTCCTCTGTAATTTGTGGAAGATGAAGATGCCAAATATTTTTTCAATCAATTTTTAAGATAAAATACTTGCATGTGTTTTGGACTCTTGCTTCTTCCTTCCTATAACCAGTGAGTGCCTTAATCAGCAGTCTAGAACAATAGTCTTTCACCCTCTCTCCATTGTCTCTCTCTAAAATACCAGAGACGTAGCATTCAAACTCTCAGAACACAACTTGTACTCAGTATTTTAAAAATTTTGCTATATATATTGCTGGCATTTGTAACAAACTCAAAACAGAGCTGTAGTTGATATAGACACTTTCCTGCTGGGGGTGTGGGAGGCTTCAATTCAAATCAAGACTTGCTTTTCTTAGATACTGTCCTTTGCGGAACAGTTCAGAATTTCCAGGTTGCAAAGTTTTCATTGTAATTAGCCAATTGATGAGGCAGAATTTTGTTTCATTGTCTTCTTAGTAGGCATGTTCTAACTTACTGCAGTAGAACTGATCTGTTACAAACCCAACCTACTAAACAGTAAATTGCTTTGCATAATTACTCAAAAAGAGTATTTTGTGAAATGTGGTGAGTTTACTTCCCCTGTCCACCAGTATATATATATATATATCTTTCATTTTAAAGTGTATTTTCTTTTTGAAGTATTAAGTATTTGTACACATACGACAAATTTAAAGAGCACAGTGAGCAGTGTATGTACAGGAACATGGCACATTGACTCTTATCTATCACAATTTAGTCCAATGAAGAAACCAATTTCAGTCCTCATGATTTTTATCATCTTTTTATTGCACAAAAAAAGGCTAGATCTGATCTTCAGTATGCCAGCTACTTACAATAAAGGTATATACTGTGTGCAGTTTTAGGCACCACAGTATAAAAAGGACAGTATAAAACTACTGGAGAGTGCCCAGAGGAGGCCACAAAGCTGGTGAAGGATCTAGAGGGGAAGTCATATCAGGAGAGGCTGAAGTCACTTGGTCTGTTCAGCCTGGAGAACAGGAGACCGAGACGGGGTCTCATAGCTGTTTACTGCCTTCTCACAAGGGAGGGAGATGAAACAGGTGCTGATCTCTTCTCTCTTGCGACCTATGATAGGACCCAAGATAACAGCAGGAAGACGTGCCAGGGGAGGTTTGGTTGGATATTAGGAAGAGGTTCTTCACCCAGAGGGTGGTGGATCACTGGAACAGCTCCCCAGGGAAGCAGTCATGGCACCAAGTCTGTCAGCATTCAAGAAGCATTTGGACAATGCCTTCAGTCACATGGTGTGAATATTGGGAGGGAGTCTTATGTAGGAATAGGAGTTGGACTTGCTGATCCTTTTGGGTCCCTTCCAACTTGGATTATTCTATGATTCTATGCTAAATAAAATAGAAGTTAACCTTATGCAGTCTCCTGATGGTATTAGAGTTACATTTTGACCCATGGAGTCAGAGCCTTGCACTCAGGACCTTTGAAATATGTCCCTGATTTCTGTCATCAGTCTGACACAGGACAGGGGAGCTAGTCTGCTCCAATGCTAGCGGCAGAGTGTTTGCTTGCTTGGAGAGTCTTGGTATGGATTGGGGTATGGGTGTTGGGTCTACTTTAAGATCTCATTTGTGGGGGTGAAAAAAAAAGAAGGAAATGGTGGGATAAACCAAAGAGCTCTTCTGATGAATTGTTCTGATGCAATGTGTGTGTGGTACTTTTTAAAAAGCATGCTGCTATTCTCATGGGAGTACTCAATGGGGCACAAAGACATGTTTTCATTTAAAACTTAAGCAAACTTGATTTTTGCATCTGCTTCCGAAAATGCCCAAGCTCAGGCCAAGAGTGAGAAAGCAGAAAAACTGTGGTTTATTTTTTTGTGGGTTTCTTTTGTAATCCGCCTAGAAAGTGCCAAATGTCTAAGGAAAGGTTAATGATATCAGCTCTACCTGTCTCATGTTGAAGAGCATTCCCCAAACACCCTGCCTCTAACTGAGCACACCCTGTTCTGCAGCTCAAGCAGGCAGCCAGTATTCAGCAACTGCACACTGTCTCCTTTTGAGGGAAAAAACAGATGTCAGAGTCAAATATTTCATTGATACTGTTCAGTTCATTTACAGAGACCATATAGCAAAGGACTGTTTTCCTGGGCATGGGAGAAACTGGAGAGAAAGATCCCATTTTTCCCCCTCATTGTTTTGAACCTTAGTTCAAAAGTTTCCCAGGGTCATCCTGCAAGTGTCCGCCTAGTATTTTTTCTGACTCCTGTGGCTTTTCTATTGTTTCCTCTCTGTTGGTAAAAGGCTGCCTGGCTGCTTGTAGTTTCATTCACTCTGAAGAGCAGACACGTTATGCTCCCAGCTTCAATGCCTGATTCACCGAGGACACATTGAGAGAAACATATCATTCACCTCTTCCTATTCCCATGTTGTGTATGACCTTGGCAGAACTTTCTTGCAGAGATGCCAGCAAATGTTTGGAAAATGGTTAAGACCACAGGGTGACCTAACTTTTATTGTCTCCTTGTTTCCTTCCCTTCTATTTTCCATTTGACCTGCATCCATCTGATGCCTCCTGTCTGAGATAACGAGTTGCTTGGGCCACTGTTGTGTTTTTTGTGTTGGTTCCTCATGCAAAAGAGTCCTGATCCACGTTGGGGCTTATAGGTGCTCTGGGCATACATGGAAGTAAGAGCAGAGATAAAATTTAAGACCCACTTTGGGTCAGGTGGGCCATCAGAGTGACCACTTTTGACATTTTCAGGGTGGAAGGTTATGCTTTCATTTGGGCACTTGCTGCTACACACAGCCCATTACGGCTGATAAAGCCTCCATGTGCAAATAGGTGTCAGATTGCCACTTCAAAAAGGGCATGTGCCTTATAGAGCAAGCCACTCCAAGATATAATGACTATTGGCATCTCATTCTACAGAAATTACTACTTCAGCGGCCAAGCTGTTGGGTAGATCCTAGCTCTGTTGGTAGCCAAGGGTGACACTTTCCTACTGGCTTTCAGTGAAGTGCCTTGGAGTGCTTTACAAACAGAGATTATTTGTGCCTCACAGCACCTCCTGAGGCACTTCATATTACCTATTGCCAGCTAAGCAATAACACAAACAGGAAAAAAAAAATAGCTGTCCAACCAAGAGTAGGGAAAGTCTGGTTTTCACTGCTGTGTTGGATTTGTTTGGGTTGAGGCTGCTCACCACATTTACGGTGCCCCCAAACAGAGGCACCTCAAATAAACAGCTGTTCCTGCAAGAGCTAAGGGTCTCACCTTGTTCTAAAGCCAACTACCCGCTGGAAAAAAGAGTACAAAGCCCTTCCTGAGCTCCCAGCCTCCACCAAGCTTCTGGACTGTGCCTGGTTGTGATATTCTGGTAGCTCCATGTGGGTGCTGAGACATCTGTTACATCTGTTTTTTCTGCAGCAACAAAGCCAGGGCAATTTCCAGAAAAAAAAAAAAAAAGGAAAAAAAAATCTCTCTCAAGCTTTAAGGCTGACTTTCAAAAGAGAATAAGGTACATATAACTTACATTATTTTACAGGAATTTTTTTAAGATTTCATGTGACAGCAATAGATAAAGAAGGGCTCACATGAGAAAGGTATTATGATGAAAATTTGCCTGGAAACTAGTAGGAACAGTAAAGTCAGTGAACACAAGGTTATTTCTATAGTTACCTGGAGAATTATATGTAAAACAAAGCTGGACAACCTTCATGAGATTTGCAGCAGGATCTGATGTTTCCATCCGTTCGGACTCCAGGAGGGTCATTTTACTTTGGTGCCATTTCATGACTGGGTCAGTGTCTAGGAGAGTCTTACTTAGAGTAGGTTTTGTGGGCCTGAAGCATCAGGACAACTCACTTCTAAAGGGAGGGCAGCCTCACCTGTGGTCATATAAAAGGCTCCTGTCCCTTCAGCATTGTCCTTTCTACAGCCTAGCAGGTCATCCCTTTCCTCCTATACCCCTGCAAGAAGGGTTATGCAAATGTAACTAAAGGAACAGTCTCTGAAGAAAGGCTTGGACCAATTTGCCTCACACAGCACCCTAGAGGCCTTCAGCTTACAACTGCAGTGCCTAGAGATGTCCCACTGTACCCTAGAGTGTGGAGAGGCATATTGGATAACAACCAGCCCAACTGTTTCCAGCCCTATCTCCTTTATAGCAAACACAAGAAAAATCTAACTCAGAGGCAGCAATCAGTTGAAATTCACTGCTGCTCTGACTTCAAAGGTGGTAATTTTGGAAGATGACGTAAAGGCTTTGCAGTACAATATTCAGATAAGTATCACAGTATCACAGTATCATAAGGTTGGAAAGGACCTCTGAGATCATCAAGTCCAACTTATAACCCGACACTAACACCAACACCAACACTAACACCAACCCATCATCTAAACCATGGCACTCAGTGCCTCATCCAGTCTCCCCTTAAACACTTCCAGGGTCGGCAACTCCGCCACCTCCCTGGGCAGCACATTCCAATGGCCAATCACCCTTTCAGTGAAGAACTTCTTCCTAACATAAGGATTTTTCCTAAAATAAGGATTTGACAGAGTATCGTTCTTCTCACTGTCACAATCTATTTGTCTCTCAGATGGCAAGATATTTACCTACTAAAAAAGAGATAATCTGCAGAATTTTTTCTTTGTCTGCTCAAAGGAGAGGCTCTTTAGCAGGGAGTGCAGGGACGGGACAAGGAATAATGGTTGTAAGCTGAAAGAGGGGAGATTTTGATTAGATATTAAAAAGAAATTTTTTACTGTGAGGATGATGAAGCATTGGAACAGGTTGCCCTGAGAAATTGTGGATGCCTCATCCCTGGAGGTGTTCAAGACCAGGTTGGATGAGGCTTTGAGCAACCTGAACCAGTGGAAGGTGTCCTTGCTTATCGCAGGGGGGCTGGAAATGGATGATCTTTAATGTCCCTTCCAATCCAAACCATTCTGTGATTCTCTTCTGTGATTCTGCATATTTTTTTTTTTTGATGGGGGTTGTGGTAGGGCAACAAAACACCACAGAAGAAAACGTAATATTTTTAACTGCTTTTGGTTGGCCCTCAGTTCAGTCCCTCAGTCATTCACACAAGCAGGTAAAGGTTCCTGTGAACATAGGTCATGGCTCTGCTTGATCTGAATACCATAATCACAAATAGACTGGGCATTCGCAGCAAATTTAGATGCTCGGGCCTGAGGAACGCACATGCTTTATAACAATTCGGTCACCCATGTGCAGAAAGAAAACAAAATTCGTTACCCACGTGGCTGATTGCACAGCATAAATAGAATGGCAAAGGACAAATGTTGTACAAAAAAATGCTGAAGTATTTATACCAGTGGTATGGTACCATCAGCACAGAAATGCTTACAAAGGCAGTTAGGTTACAAACAGAGTTATGGACAAAAGCTTTGGATTAATTGCTGCTGCAATTAGCTGCATCAGACAATTAATCGTAAAGGTAAAAAAGCACCGCGGGAGTCAAATAGTTTTGGGGAAAATAAGTGGTGCTTTTCAATTTGATGTGTTTATTTTACTTACAGCAAAGGTCCTGATCCATTGTGGATCCTCTGTTTAGCAGTATACAATCGATACGGACTATCTTCTGAAAATAATCAAGAGATACAGAAAATATCTAGTAGTAGAATAAGAAGTTTCCAGAAAAGGTTTCTAGTTCTATTTTTCTTTGCTTTCCTGTTTTGTCTACTTTTCTACACCCTCAGTTGCATAAAAATTAATCAGAAGCAATAACAAGAAAATGTTCTCTAAACACTTCAAGTGACCATGTAAATACACTGAGGGGGAAGTGCAGCAGTAATTCAATCCGTATTTTAAACAGCCAACAGTAAGCAAGCACATAGTCTTATGAGCTCCCCACCCCACCACAACACCTGTGTGGGCTAAGTGCAAATATATGACTGACATGAAAGTCAGATTACTATCCTGGAGTTGCAAAATGACAGAGAAGGAATTAAAAAAGGGGAATCAAGAATCCTTGCCAATCCACACAAGGGGATAAGGATTTTCATAGAACCCTAGTTTTTGTTTTTTTTTTTACTTTCTTTTTAAATCTACAAATACACAAAATAGCCCAGCTTTCATTTTGAAGAGGCAGTTTCTAGCCTCAGAGTCATTCCCTCCCTCTACAAGGAAAAGGAAACAAAACTAACAAATGCCCAGATAAATCTTATCAAGAGTCAAAGCAAGGGAGACAACAGAAAATAGCATTAACAAAATTGCATTATTTCCAGAACAGCAGTCTGCTTTACAACTTCAAACACCCAGGAGCTGATCACACTACTAAGAAGATTAAAAATAAAAAGTCCTGCTGAGTTGCTATACTCCATCTTAGAGCACTTTCCCTGCTCACATATAGGTTTTTCCATAGCCCTGCTGATAACACTCCTCATCCTTTTTTTCCTGAAAAACAAACCCTCTTTTTATACCAAGTCTACACACCCTCTGGAATGAGTCAGCTGCCTGCAGTTTTGCAAGGCTGTGGGTTTAGGTGCCATGAGAATAAATTATTTTAAAAAGGAAAAAAATCCTACAAAATATGTGGCTAGAAAAAAAAGCAAGGGTATAAAAGTTTGACTCATGAGTGCTTCACCTCATCGGTCTGTGCTATACTTAGAAAGGAAGATGAGAGGTTTTAGAGAGGCTAGCTCTTAAAAATAGGCAGGAGAGTAGGCTTGAACATTGACAGCACAGCTCTGCAGAGAGCTCGCAGCATGAGCGTTGCATGTGCACTGCCATCTCCTTTATTCCCCTCACAGTTTAACAGATTTATTTTATTTCTTCTAAAGAAAGCATTTCCAAGGTGGTTCCAAGTTAAGTGCACAAATGAAGAAGCAGGCAAGTGAAAACTTGCAGAAAGGGCTACTGTTGGGTCTGTAGCCTGTGGAGTGCTACTTTTTGATACTACAATGTTTAAACGGGATCAGGAGGCACAAGGAGGTTGGAGAGACCTTGGCATACCTGGGGACGTCTGCCAAGGTAGTCATATAGAAATGACGTGAAACAATTCCTAAAATCAAATATCAATTTACAGTGGATCATAACAAAATATTCATTTCCACTGCTTGGTATTTGTGGCAGATGAGTGGTGGCTGGTGTTACCAGGAGCATTCCCCTCTTAGACTTACTCTCTTTGCCCAAGGGGGCCACAAAAAAAAAGCAAGTGAGAAAGAATAATCAAGAAAAGTTAGGTTCCCCTACTTTGTGTAGGTATAGTCATGTGTGAATGCCAGAAAGAACAGCCATTCCCCAAATGTCTGTATGAAAAACAGATTCAAAGTGAAATAGGTGTGGAATGGACCTCTGGAGCTCTTGTCGTCCAGACGTGTGCTTAGCCCAGGGTGACTTTCATGGTTAAAGTGGGATGCTCATGTCTCCTCAAATTCTGAACGTCTCCAAGGATGGAGATTTCACAGTTTCTCTGGGCACATTTGAAGCCTGACTCTGCCTTCTCACCTGAGCTGGTTTGAGCTAGCTTCCCACGCTCTCCAGTGCTCAGCAAAAGTCCCCTCCCTCCCTCCCCACTTCACTGCCTCGGGCAAAGGAAAAGAAACTATAAAAACTTAGGAAAAACTGAAATCACACTAAATATATGCGTATTTCTATATATATTTAACCACACACAGCAAGGATATCATGTAAAACTCCCAAGAAAGGAAAGAGGGGAAGGGAAAATGGGAGAAAAGGACAAAAAGGAACTAAAACAAAACAGGTATGCAGGTAAAATCTGGTAACTAACAAAGTAAAGAACCAGCAAAATCTCACCACTTCCCTTGAGGAAAGCAGAACAGCTGAATCTGACCCAGCACTCTCCCCCATGTGTGAGCAAAAAACAGCAGCCACCAGAGGCCTCAGCTCCAGAGAAGAACAACGCAAAGGAGCTCCTGCTCCCAAGCCTCACCAGAAGTGAAATGGGGCAGAACTCTCTTACGTATGCCTTATTTATATGTTGTGTTATGTTAAAGGAAGATATGGAATACTTCCATGGATCCTGACCTCCATAAAAAAAAATAAATCCAAAAGCCAACCCACTACATCACCTGTGAAGCAGCAGAGGATACAGACAGATTTCCCCAGAGCTGTCTACAGGCTGAACAAACACAAGTCTCCCAGGCTCTCCTCACACAAGCTGCACTCCAGGCCCCTAACCACCCTGGTGTCCCTCCACTGGTCTCCAGCAGTTAGTCAATGGCTTATCACTCCATTTATGTTGAACAGGGGGAGTGCACACCTGGCCACAGGTCTGGATCACTGAGAGTAGGTGTATGAAGCTGTGTAGTCAAGAGAGTATCAACCTTCATGCAGATGTTTCAAGTACCCTAATTTCAGGTGTTACAGGTGCTGTAATAAGGTGACAGGATTCAGACAGCTAAAGCTATGGTCACACCAGGGCATTCACAGGGTCTAAACCAATTTAATTTGTGCCTCTGCATATTGCATGAGGAAGTTGTGGTTAGAGCTGTAGCACTCATGTTCCCACCTAAAGTCATATTCCCATCTAAACGCATTGCCCCGTCTTGGGCCTGGATCTCTCCCATCCATATCTCAAATTGCTTCTACCTCCATTTCTTGGATAGCATGAGATGAGTGTGTTTGGGTGCCGGGGAGAGATTCAGAGCTGGTGGACTTGCAGCTGTGGTCACTGGGGAGGAAGGGACTCTTGGTGATCTTTTAAGGTGTCACGCTTCAGCTTTGACACATTCATTGGTATCTGGTGCCTCACTTTGCACAAAAGGGGATGTCAGATGTTTCATCTAGGACTTTCTGGGCTATCCTGCTGATTTTTGGAGAGTTTTGCAGCACCACGTAGCAGTTCAGCATGGTGTGAAGCTGTGAAGATTCTGGAGGCTTAAAAAGCCACATTGCATTTATTCTTGAATGAGATGTTCAGTTTTGCCTGCCTGATTTCCTATGCTAGCAAAATAAACCATACTGTTAACAAACTGTACTAAAAACTGGGCTGAAATGTAATAAGTCAATCCTTAACTAGTTTGAAGTAGAGGCGGCTTTAGGATTAGCCTAACAACTGAAACATAATATCCTTTTTAACTGTATAGCCATGTGAGGGCCAATAGTCTGAAAAGGGAAGGTGAGAATGCATGTTTTCACAAAAAATGACTGAAAGCTTTCCAGAATTCAGACTGAAATGATATCTGTCAGTCCTGCAATTGTCACTGCCCAGTTTTGCTGTTTCATCACATTCAAAGGGAAGACAAGTCCCTGCTGCTGGCATCAGGTGCACCGTAGGCTTGGGAGCTACAGCTGGGAACATGAGCCTGCCGAGCTCAGGCTGTTGCAGGAACACCATCTGCAGGAAAGACCGTTTTGTCCTGGGTCTGAGAACAAGGTTGCAAACGAATGCGTCAATGATACAGCCTGTACTTTGTCATTGGTTGTAGAGCCTGCTAGGTGCCAAGTCAACCCTCACAATGCACAGCCCGTGACTCAGGCCGCCCCAACAATGTCCCTTATTGTGACATCATTGCGACCCCTACCCTGCCATTTCCAGCCCCCCAGCAGGACAGAGTCTCTGGACTCCTGACCCAACATGGTGTGGTTAGTCCTGCTCGGTGAGGGTCCCTACCCAGCCCCTGCCCACCCTCCCGGGGCCACCTCGGAGCCCGCTGTCCGGGGTTGGAGGGAGGCCTGGCCATCCTGTCTCTGCCTGTCACCATCCTGTCGCTGCCTGCCACGCTCCTGCACCCCCGTCTCTGCCAAGCCAGCCTCCCACCCGGGGTGCAGGGAGGCTCTGGGAGGGGATGCAGGGTCGGGGGCAGAGCAAGAGAGCGGGGTCCCTCAGAGGGAAAGGAGGGAAAGGGTGCAGGGGTGTCCCCTCAGAGGGCCTCCCTCCAATTCCAAACCAAACTATGTTCACAAAACCCCTCATTTTTTTCCTAAAAAACCTTTTTCATTTTTTCTCTTTATTTCTATTTCGCTATTTCCTTCAACTTTTTTCCTTTCTCTTCTTTTTTTTTGTTTTCCTTTCTTCTCTTTTCTTTCTTTTAGATTTTTTCTTTTTTTCTATTTTTTCTTACATTTTGTCCTTTTTCCATTTCCTTCTTTTCCTTCTTTCTTCTCTCTAGTACTTTTTTTCCTCTTTTCTTTATTTTTATTGTTTTCCTTTTTTTTTTCCCCAGGGCTCCTGGTTCCACTGGGATATTGTAAGAAGGGGGGATGGAGGGAGACCTCAGGACACCTTGTCCTGTTTCCCGACTCAGCATCAGGAGTTTAGAGGAGGCTGCCCTGCCAGCCACTCCTTCATTTCCCCCACTGCTTTTCCCCCAGTAAGGAGGACTAAGCACAGCCTGCCTTTTTCCCCAGGGTTGCTGACCTTGCTGAATTTGGTGCCTGCATCGGTGATCCCTGCTCTTGGCAGCCCCCTGTCAGACACAGAGTACCAGAAGTTCTTTATCAGCCTGTGGCCCACCTGGAAGGAAGAAGTGTCCTGCGAGCTGCGCATGGCACATGGCTGCCTCAGCCCGGCCATCCACAAACTGGACATGGAGGAGAACCATGGCATTGTCCCCAAAGGTAAGGGCATGACCTCACCTTCAATGGCACTGGTGGCCATCTCCTTGACTGGAGCATAGTTGGCTGTTTGTGTGCCTTGAAATGCCACAAGATTAAAGGAATGGTAGTGGGATGCGTCGTTTTCACGTCTCTAGTCCCAAGATTGGCTTGGAGCAAGATACTCCCAGCAGTAGAATTCAGCCATCTTCACCTGTCCAACAGCAGCAACGCTCCTTTGCAAGAACTGATCTGTGGTGCAGTAACACGCTGTAGCTCCTAGTCTCTTGCACCAGCTGAGTCCATATCCCCCATGTCCCAGAGGCATTTCACAGGGCATCACCAAAGGACAGAGTTGGGGTCTGGCTTCTTCTCTACAAACTGGGCATTCTTCTAGTCCGGGATCCTGGTGGATACCCAAAATTCTACTTCTGCTGGTGAACCTGTTTACTCAGTACAGGAGAAGAAGTGGGTACAGTGCAAAAGGTGTTATGCAAGCTAAGAGGAGAACAGGGCAATTCCACTTCTGACCTCCTCTGGCTCAGCCAGCACCTGACCCATTTGGTCTGCACCGAGGGCTGTCTCCGATAGCTGGGCCATACACCCCCAGAGCAGAGGCAGGAGAAGATTACCCCTACTCTCCAAATCCCCCATGGTTTTCAGCTCTTCTGCATGACCTCAGCCTTCCAGCGACCACTGCAGGAAGAGCTGCAGCTTTTGAGCCAGGAAGGCGAGCTGTGCTTGTCCAGGCTATGGTGCGCATGTGCGCAGGCGCAGGCTTTGCCAGCAGCATCTCAGCCCTATGGACTTTATCCACACTAAGGCTGAAATCACTGTCAAACTGCTGCCCTGAAGAGGCTGTTTTCTCTAGTGTTCCTAGGCCTGGTCTGGTCATCACATCACTACTAGGTTTGAGTCTCTCAAAAAGAGAAGACAGCAGGGTGAAAAAGGGCAGAAGGACAAACTGAAAACCTGGGTGGCTTGGAGGGAAAGGGCATGTGTCTCCTGGAATCAGGAGCTTTAACAGCATAGGGCTGTGATCTCCACTTGAGGGCAGACAGGTGTAACCTTCCCTTCTGCCTGTCTGCTCTGCTCTCTGGCCCTCTACTCTGCTCTTTCAGACCTGCATTCAGTTCTGGAGTCTTCAGCAGAGGAAGGACTTGGATCTGTTAGAGCAAGTCCAGAGGAGGCCACGAAGATGATGAGAGGGGCTGGAGCACCTCCCATACATGGACACGCTGAGATAGTTAGCATTGTTCATCTTAGAGAAGAGAAGACTCCAGGGAGATCTTACAGCAGCCTTCTAGACCTTCTCCTACATGAGAGCTGGGGTGCAGGGATAGGACAATGGATAATGGTTTTAAGCAGAAAGAGGGGAGATTTAGATTAGATATTAGGATGAAGTTTCTTCCTGTGAGGGTGGATAGGCACAGGAAGAGGTTGCTCAGAGAAGCTGTGGATACCCCATCCCTGGAGGTGTTCAGAGCCAGGTTGGATGAGGCTTTGAGCAACCCGATCCAATGGAAAGTGTCCCTGCCCATGGCAGTGATATTGGAAATGCATGATCTTTTAAGGTCCCTTCTGACCGAAACCATTCTATGATTCAATCACAAGCCACTTTGAAAACAGTCATCCCATAGGCCCCAATCCCCTAGGACACCCAGCCCAAGGGGCCAGATACCGAAATTTGCAGCCTTGCCCTTCCATATCTCTCTCTCATCTCTCTCCAGGGCCAATCTGTTCTGAATTCCCAGAGGCACCGTTGTTTCACAGCTTCTGCCAGTTTGCCCAGTACCGCTGCTTCAAACGCCAGTTCTACATCAAGGTGGAGAATGGGATTCAGGATGGGGCAGGGGGAAGAATGTCTTGGGAGTTGCAGTGGGGAAGAAGGTAGGGAAGATAACGCAGTGGGACTGATGTTTCTCCTCTCCTCTGCTCAGCGAATCGAGTGTCCCAAGTCTTCTACTCTGAAAAAGCTTTTCTTGGCAAACCGACATCAGGCCGTGAGGTCTAGGGTGAAGGATGAAAGCTCCCCTGTGAAAGAAGGTACGGCTGCATCGAGCTGTACTGGCGTCCCTGTGTGCCTGCTGATCTCCTCCCATAGCAACCCTTGCCCACTCAGCAGCTTTCTGGGTGACCTCAGAAGGGTGCCTCAGCCCCACTCTCTCCACTCTCTCCCCAGCTCCAGGGCAGGTTTCTCTCTTGCCCACTGGTGCCCCGCTGGACTCCTACGTGGACACTGGCCTGATGTCCTTGTACGCACTGGCACCTGAGAAATCACCACAAACAGAGGTCCCCTTGGCCACACCAAGGGTACAGAGAGCTACGGAGAAGAAGAGGCTGCCTACGTTGCCAGACCCGGCTGCCTCTGCCTCATTGCCTTCCAAGCAGGAATCCCCTGCCCAGACAGGGATATCCTGGAAGCAATACCTGTGGAAGGTGATTTGGAATCTGATCTACTGGGCCCTGACCTTTGTGAAGGTCCTGGGTATGCAGGACTCTTCTCCAGACCCCAGCCCTAAGACAGAGGCAGGGAGCACCCATGGCAGCGCCAAGGAGGAGAGGCAGGCAGAGCCTCCCCGTAGCAGGTGAGGGGAAGACCCGTCCGCCCGTCTGTAGGGATATCACACCCCATCCTTGCAGGGCTGTCCTCTGCCACCCGGCTGGGAGCCCCGTGGCATCATGGCCCTGCCCTGAGCAGCTGGGGAGTGCAGGTGGGCTTTCTGGAGCAATCTTTTCCAGACAGAGCAGGAGTGTCGCCAGGGAGCCCCTCAGACACCCCCTGCTGAAGCACAAGTGAGAAGGGAAAGGATAACCTAGCACTGCTGGCGCCTGACAGTGTTATTGTCCTCGTACCCTGAGCGAGGTGTGTTTAGGTGGGACCTTAGCTGCAAGCAGGGCTTTATCCCATGAATGTGTCACCCCACACTGTGACTGTTTGCAGTGTGCAGTCACCTCTGCACTCAGCCATCCTCCCAGCTCATGTCTCCTGGGGGTCTAGATGACATGCAGAAACAGCTTCCTTGTCATCCCGGGTCCTTGGACTCTGGAGTAAACCTGTGTCTCGCTGTGCTCCCCTGCTGCCTACATGCTACATGAGGTAGGTGTTTCTGAAAACAGTCTGACCAGAGGAGAGCTCCAAAGGGTGCTCTATCCACAGCCAGGTAGAGTAAAAGGAACCCTGGGCTAGGAAGCAGAGCTGGGAGCACAGAGTCATGCTCCTGGCTGTGCAGGACCACTGCTTCTCTTGGAGCACATGCACCTCTCTGCGCTTGGGATCTGTGCATTACTCTCTCTGGGGCATTTTTGATTCCCCATTCTAGCTTTGGAAGCAGCTGCAGACTGGTTCTGCCCAGGGCCCTGAGACAGTCCAACAAAATATTCTTATGGTCCTTTTCCCACTGGCCTTGAATTTTCTACCTTTAGCTTCCCACGTTGAATGAAGTTAATTCATTCGTCCCAATTTTTTGCCTTTCTCTCAAACACACTGGCTCCAGCAGGAGGGAGGCTTAATAATTTATGTACTCCAGAGCCAAACGGGGCTGCCCCACGGTCAACTCATCAGCCCTCTAACAAACATCTGCTTTCTGTGAACTCAAATGGAAAAAAAACAGGCAGTAGATCCTGCAGAGCCCCTGGGAAGGTTCCTCAAGCTGTGCTCCTCATCCAGCCCCTCTCACATGCTCCTGAAGGCACACCCCCCGCCCCCGTAGCCTCTGTGTTACACAGTCATGTAAAGACTGCAGATTCCCCGATTCCTCTGCAGTTTGGCCAAGAGCCCAAGGTTTCTTTGGGAAGGTTTTTTTTTCTGTGCTTTGGGGTTGTTTTCCCCATTTCCATTTTTTTTAAATATCTCTTCAGTTTATGACGAGAGATGAGGCTTGATTTTCTCCATCCCTTTCTCTGTCAGCCTTTTAGCCCTGACAGAAGGTGACATGGTGATGATCCTGTGCTACGCAGTGATGAAGGAAAACTGTCTCACATCAGAGCTCACCAAGGCCTGGGAGGAGACGGAAGAAAGAATCTTTGGGTTTGGAGGTTTGGTAAGGATGCTGACGGTCACCTTTGCCCCCGCTGTGTGCAGGGCTCCCTGCAGTGCTGACCACAATGCTCTGAGGGCCAGAGCTCATCAGCACTGTCCTTTCAGGTGCCACCTCTTGGGAAAAACTGACCTGGGTGACCAAGGAGGCAAGCTCCAAGTCAGGGGTGTGGGAGCTCCTTAGCCTTTCTTTCCCCCGTGACCTCCCCACTGCATCCACCCCAGGTGTGTGACAGCCTTGGTCGGTATCACATGGAAGTTCGCCCTCATGCCGCCTTCTGCTCATTGAAGATGGAGCAGTGTAAGAACGTGAGAAATCTGGGCCGTGTTCGCTGTGATTCAAGCAACTTCACCGACTACATCAGCCCTCAGATCTCAGCCCAGCTCCAGGCTGCAGACAAGGACGTACTAAACAAGTTGCCTCACTAAACACCGTTGCACTGTGGCACAGCATCCGGATCTGCATTCACCTGGGAGCTCCGTTGCAGTGAGGCTTCTGGGGGATCCTACGCAGTGCGTGCACTTGTAGATGTGGTCTCCAAAGTCGCTGCAAGAGAATCCAGCTTTTATATTTTTAAATAAACATGTTACATCATTCTAAAAACACAGAATCTCTGGTCTTAGCTGCCCTGATGGCCCTCTTCCTGAAGCCTGGCCAGGGCTTAGGAAAGGAGATAAAGGAAGGCTGGGTATCTCTTATTTTTGAGCTAAGGGGGCTGTTGAGGCGCAGAATTCCTGAGAACAGCAATGAGAGAAGTTACAAATTAAACATCCCTGGGTCACTGATTTTGGTTTAGGCCTGTTGATCAAACCCTGGCACTGGAAAAGGCATCAGCTCTGTGAACACAGATTTAGAGCTACTGGCCCAAGTGTCCTTTTCTCAGGTCCCCAGCCACCTCTTGCCTCCATCCTCCTGCAGGCCTATACAAGTCAGTGGTTCTCCCAAAGTTGAGTCTTACTCTATTCTATTGTCTGTTGCTGCACCAATCCAATTTGCTCCCTTCTCTCTGAAGCCACCACTCTTACACCCTCCAGTGACCTCCCTCATGTCCAAGGTGAGTCCCCACTCCTCCCTCATGGTGTTTCTCATTCACCCCAGCCAACGTGTCCGCTGAGCAGGAGCACTCCAACGTGGACTCGTCCCCTCCCAGCCCAGGGGAAGGATCACAGCCAGGTGCCTTCCAGGTCCCAAATGCAGCACATTCAGAAGAAGCTGAGATGCGCTCTTCGCTTTCCAATGCAGCTGTTTTATTTCTAATGTTTATGGATTTATTGGGCATGTGTCCTCCAGTCCTCCTTCTGGGAAAAGGATTCAGACCACAAAAAGCCCAATGAGGCAGGCAAGAGGGTGCTGAGTGGGGAGCACACAGGAGCTGGTGGCACTCCCAGTGCCAGGGGTTGCTCTCTGGCAGGGCAGCAAAACCCCCCATCTCCTCCACTCCCTCTCAGGCTGTGTGTCTCTGGCCAGGCAGTGCCAAGAACCCCAGTTATTCACTCCCGCTAGTGACCAAGAGTTGTCTTTGCACTTGCACTGCAAAACAGACCCTCTGTGGCTTCCAGCAGAACTCAGGCTATGCCAGAGTGGGTTCATTGTGGTAATTGTGACATTCTTGGAAAGCTTTAAAGGAATGGTAAGGGAAAGAGACAAGAAATGCTGTTCAGAGTAAAGGCCTGGTTCTTAGGACTTGTACATTAATGATTAATCTTATTTCAAGTCCCTATCTCATGACTGCTGCAAGAATAAATGGACTGCAATGCATCGCCGTTTTGTGGTACAACACTGTTTAGGAGAGACAGCGTTTTAACTCCGTCTTCCCAGTCTCCCTTGAAGGTCTTCTCTTTTACTCTTGCTGACTGTAGCAGCAGGTCTTTGAGAAGACCTGTAGAAGATGCTGAGCCTCTCCAGAGGGATAGCCTCGTGTCACGGGCTTCCTTGGGAGACATACGCCCTAGGAAGGCCGGCTCTGTCCTTCTGAGCCCATGCATCACCAACAGATCAACCTTGACACAGGACTGCAGATGAAGGACACTGAATGGTGTCTGAAAGATGCAGTGAGAGAGGTGGAGGAGGGCTTGCAGGGCTATAGGTATTTCTTATATTTTGAAAACTCTGTACAAGGGGCCGCCTATTCTGAGTCAATTCATAGCAGAACAGGAAAAAGCAGAACATCCACCCCCACTAAGCCACTCCAGGGACACCATCAAGCTATGCCTCCCCAAACCCCTCGCACTCCAGGGACACCCAGCCGCTCTGGAACCCTCCACTTTCCTGGCACCCCCAAAACTGCCATACTGGTTCCTACTGAGAAAAAGTTGCCACGTTTGCCGGGTTTCAAGTCTTTTCATTTCCAGAACAGACATGCCAGGCACTTCTGGAAATGGTTCCTTATTTGGAAGACTTAGAAGCATGTTGCTGGGACTATTAATCGTGATCTTAAATGTATTTTACACTTACCAGAACCCCACTGATGCTCTGGATTCTGGAAGTCAGCTTGCAAAGATGTTTCAGAAGTCCCAGAACATGCCAAACAATCTTCAAATTGCCGTTATTGCTGCTTGTGTTCCTTCCACCATGCACTGGCTATTTGCCTCCCACACGCGGCGTGTCCGGCCAGCGCAATGTGTGTTTTATATTCCAAATGCCCTTGTTAGCGGAGAGACAAACACAAAACCACTCGGGGGAGGTTATATGTGGTGCTTTATTTTGAGGCCCCGGGAACCAGGGGTACGCACCCAAATCTGGTTCCGAAACCGTTACAGCGCGACCACATTTTATTCTCTACATGTCACATCACCTAATGCATATTCAACAGGTTACAGCTAATACATATGCATATATAGATTACTTCATCAACTAATTGTTACTTCTCTGGCGCCAGCTTCTTCTGTTCTTCTTAGTTAACTCTGGTATACAAGGTCTTCTTATCTCAACCGCAGGCCCAGTCTCTTTATCTCTACTGCAGGTGCAGACTTGGCTTGGATAAGTTTTGGGTACTTCAGAGAGTTCTCATGAGAGAAGAAAGACTTTTTGACTAAATAACCGCTACTTCTAATAATCACTAACACACAAAGTAACAGGATTTAAAACCACTATTTTTAAAACTATTATAATCACTATTTCTACCTAAATCATATCAGACTAATAAAATCTCACACTTTCCCAACACCCTGAGCAACCCAAGCTTTGCCTGCTTTGAGCTCGGGTGGTTGTCCTCCCTCTTCCCCCCCCCTCAGTCGCTGGGAGTCAAACCAGGTGTCCTCCAGAGGCCCTTCCAACCTAAATAATCCTACTATCCCTATCGTTGTGTTTTAGAGGCCGATCAGGCGTCTCAAGCGTTTTTTCAGCTTCTTCATGACTGCTGTGGGATGTTGGGGGGGGGTGGGGTGGTACTTTTTTTGGTGGCCCGCGCCCTGCCTATTATGGGATGGCAGGAGCCCCGCGCAGGGTCCCTGGCAGAGGCGAGTGTTATGGGATGCTGGGCTGCAAGGGATGAGGGTTATTATGGAATGTTTCTCCGCGGGGGGAGGGATGGGGTGGGGCGTATTACGGAATGTTCCCGGCGGGCAGGGGTGGGTATTATGGGATGCTGGGCCGGGCGGTGGGAAGTTGTGCGGGGAAGGAAGAGTATTATGGGATGTTTGCCGGGGGAGGTGGGTGGTGGCCGTGGTTTTCCCCTGTAGGAGGCGGTGCCGCGGCAGGGACCGGTTTCGCGTCAGCAAGCGCACGGTGGTGGCTGCTGATGAACGGCTCATCCACCAGCGCCCCCAAATCGTTCTCTTCGGGGCTACTCTCCCTCCGTGCCCGTCAGCGTAGGGTGCTGAGAGGGCGAGGCAGACCCCAATAGTACTGTTGCCAAGCTAAAGCTTGGGCACTGGGTTGCCACTGTGCTTTGGGGAATACCGAGAAGTGAAACTTGGGATATTTGCTGCAGCTGAAGGAATGCTCTGACTTACAGGAAGAGGGAGTTTAGGCAGCAATAGGGATGAAACCAGATTTTAAATGGCTCAGAAGTGTAAATCCAAGTGAAAGGAAGTGAAAAGCAAACTCTGGAAGAGAGGGAATAAGGCCTCTAACTGTGCAATATTTAATGACCAAAGGGGGAAAATAATAGATCAGAAGAAGCTAGAAATTGCAGAGTACAAACATGAAGCTAGTGGGAACAAAGCCTGTAAGCGACAAGGCTAGAAACATAAGCTTTTTTTTTTTCTTTTCAGAGCGCTTCATGTTGTGGTGAACATGGCACATGTGCATTGCCACCTGTGAGCAGCAGAGTTGTTTGTAATTAGAGGAGGGAGAAGTGTTCTGTAAATATTTATTTTGTGATGTAGTTCCTAGGCAAACACTAAGGAGGATTTTAAATAGCATTGATTGGGGCAAGCCCTGTTTTGATCTGCAGTCTTCAGTGCACATTGTCATGTGAAAGCCACCAAAAGGTGCCTGTGGTCTGCTAGAGAAAGGCTGAAAGGCTGTAAAAGAGCCAGCTTTGTGTTGGTCCTGAATGATATCAGGACCTTCGCTGTAGTGGTCCAGATGTGAAGTAGTGAAACAGCAGCTAAGTAAATTGCTTCTCTGAAAAACTTAGCATCATCCTGGATACATGAGAGTTTGAGTTTCTAAAGGAGAAGACAGAGGGTGTGAAAGAGTAGAAGGACAAACTGAAAACCTGGGTGGTTGGGAGGGAAAGTGCATGTGTCTTCTGGAATTGGGTGCTATAACAGCATAAGGCTGGATCAGAGGTGGTTGTTTGTCCTCTCTAAAATGCCACATGATTAGAGGAATGGTGGTGGGATGGGTCGTTTTCCGGTCTCTAGTTTGAAGTTTAGCTTGGAGCAGGATACTTGGAGCAGTAGAGCGCCATGGATTTGCGCAAGGCAGGGCTGTTGTTAACTCACCTCCCTATCTCCTCTTCACCTGCCTGAACAAGCAGAGCTACCCCAGACTCTCTTCGTGGGTCAGGGCCTGAAGGCCATGGAGACTTCAGGCTAATGCCAAGCTTCGCAAATGGCTGGGCATCCTCCCCTGCCCAACAGCAGCAACACTCCTTTACAAGAATTGCTGTGTGGTGCAGTAAAACGCTGCAGCTCCCAGTCCCTTGCACCAACCAGGGGAAGTAGCAAAAGGTTTGATCTGATAATCGAAAACTAGGATACAGATTGAGATGACATGGACTTAATGCTGGGGGAGATGACTGAAACAAAAAAACAGTTAGTTTTAAAACTGCTCTCACCAGTGTCAGAGCTCTGAGCAGAGAGATCCCTAGAGTCTTTCCGCATGAATAAAGAGAGCTGCTTCCCAGAACTCAGACTGAGTCTTGGGAAGTTAAATTCTCGGCTATTTCATGGCTTCAGTGTAAAAGATGTTGTTATACAAGCAACTGACAGGAGAACAGGGCAATTCCATTTCTAACCTCCTCTGGCTCAGCCAGCATGTGACCCGTTTGGTCTACACTGAGGGCTGTCTCCGATAGCTGGGCCATACACCCCCAGAGCAGAGTGAGAAAAGATTGCCCCCACTCTCCAAATCCCCCATGGTTTTCAACTCTTCTGCATGATCTCAGCCTTCCAGTGACCACTGCAGGAAGAGCTGCAGTTTTGAGCTGGGAGGGTGAGCTGTGCTTGTCATTACTATGGTGCAGACAGCTGTGACTTTCCCTCCTGCCTGTCTGCTCTGCTCTCTGGCCCTCTACTCTGCTCTTTGAGACCTGCATTCGGTTCTGGAGTCTTCAGCGCAGGAAGGATATGGATCTGTTCGAGTGAGTTCCACAGGAGGCCACAAAAATGACCAGAGGGGCTGGAGCACCTCCCATACATGGACAGGCTGAGAGAGTTGTGCTTGTTCAGCCTAGAGAAGAGAAGGCTCTGGGGAGGACAGCTGGGGAGGGGCTCTTCATCAGGGAGTGCAGGGATAGGATGAGGGTAATCGCTTTTAATCCAAAAGAGGGAAGATTTAGATTAGATATTAGGAAGAATTTTTCTTCCTGTGAGGGAGATGAGGCACTGGAAGAGGTTGCACAGAGAAGTCATGGACACCCTGCGACCCTGGAGGTGTGGAAGGCCAGGTTAGATTAGACTGTGAGTAACCTGATCCAATGGATTGTGTCCCTGCCCACGGCAGGGGAGTTGGAACTGTATGATTTTTAAGGTCCTGGAAACATCGGCAAAAGCATGGTGGCCACTCGCCAGAAAACCAAGTCTTCCTTTCATCCTGGACCAACTACAACTGAGACAGCCTCACAGACTGGGTGCACGCTGCCACCCAGGTACTGGGCTGCGGGATGTGCCCCGCTCCCACACCGGTATCTGACACCAGTGACACGGTCACCTGTGGGGGGCTGTGCTCGGGTGTAGGAACTCCTCCGCCTGGTAACTGAACTGAGAGAGGAGGTTGCCAGGCTGAGGGCTCTCAGGGAATGTGAGCAGGAAATAGACTACTGGACTAATGCTCTGTGCTCCTGGTCTCAGCCCCAACAGACAGACGTGCCTTGTACAAAGGTGAACTCCCCCACCCTGTAGGTACTCAACTAAGGAGGGCAACTCGACAAGTGAAGCAGAATGGCAGCAGGTTCCTGCTCGTCGCAGCAGGCACATCTCCTCTGTCCCAAATCTGGCCCTGCAGGTTCCATTGCAGAATAGATATACAGGTCTGCAAGTGGAACCAAACCCGATTGTTGAAAACACTCATAGCCTGGAAACGTTCCTCAGGCCAAAAACCCAGAAGCCGTCAATCAAAATGGCTTCTGTTAAGAAGAAGCGGAGGGTTATAGTTATAGTTATTGGCAACTCCCTCCTTAGTGGCACACAGGGACCGATATGCAGACCTGACCCATTGCAGAGGGAGATCTGCTGTCTACCTGGGGCCTCAGTCAGGGATGGGATCAAGAAACTTCCCAAACTGGTCAAGCCCACGGACTACTATCCCCTGTTAGTTTTCCAAATAGGAAATAACAAAAGATCTACTGAAAACCTTAGGGATATTAAAAAGGACTTCAGAAGTCTAGGAAAAATGGTTACGGATTCAGGAGCACAGGTGGTCTTCTCCACTGTCATAGGGAATGATGAGAGAATGAACCAGGAATTAAATAAATGGCTGAGAACATGTTGCGAAGAACAAAACTTGGGTTCTTCGATAATGGGTTGGCGTGCATGCCAGGCCTGCTGGCAGGTGTTGGGGTGCACCTTTCCCCTCAGGCCAAAAGGACTGTCCCAAAGAAGCTTGTAGGGCTAATTAAGAGGGCTTTAAACTGGGTTGGAAAGGGGAGGGGAACATCAGCCACGCTAATAGAATTAAATATGGGGACAACACCCCAGGACCTGAGGGGCATGACAGCCCAGGATCCCCAACTAGACAGACAGTAAAGGAGGGGGTGACAACAGTTCATCTGAGGTGCACTTAGAGTAATGCATGCAGAATGGGAAACAAACAGGATGAGCTGGAAGCTATGGCAAGGCAGGACAATTATAATTGCTATCACAGAAACATGGTGGGACAACTTGTATGACTGGAGCACTACCATGGATGGCTATAAGCTGTTTAGGTGAGACAGACCAGGAAGGAGAGGTGGTGGGGTTGCTCTGTACGTCACAGAGTGTTTTGACTGTATGGAACTCAATAATAGCAATGATAAGGGGTTAAACTCAGTGGTGTGCGTGGTAACCCAGATACTGTGGAGGGAGTTTGCTACCGGCCACTTAACCAGGATGAAGAGGCTGATGAGCTCTTCTATGAACACCTAGGAGAAGTCTCATGATCGGGTCCCGTTGTTCTTGTGGGGGATTTCAACTTCCTAGGTGTCTGCTGGAAGTACAACACGGCAGAAAGGAAGCAGTCTAGAAGGTTCATAGCCTGGTGGATGATAACTTCCTAACACAACTGGTAAGTGAACTGACTAGAGAGGGTGCCCAGCTGGATCTGCTGTTTGTGAACAGAGCAGGCCTCGTGGGAGAGGTGATGGTTGGAGGACGCCTGGGGCGCAGCAATCACAAGCTGATACAATTCTTGCTTCTTGGGGCAGGAGAGGGGTCAGCAAATCTGCCAGCCTGGCCTTCTGAAGGGCAGACTTTGAACTCTTCAGAAGGCTGCTTGATAAAGTTCACTGGGAGGTGGCTATAAAGGACAAAGGAGTGCAAGAGGTCTGGATGCTCCTCAAGAAGGAAATCCTGGTAGCACAAGAGCAAGCCATCCCCATATGCTGTAAAACAAGTTGGCGGGGAAGAAAACTGGGATAGCTGAGTAGGGGACTTTGTAGTGATCACAGGAAAAAGAAGAAAGTTTATGAGCTTTGGAAGAGGAGCAGGCGTCCCAGGAGGACTACAAGGGTGAAGTGAGATTGTGTAGGGAAAAAAATCAGAAGGGCTAAAGCCCAACTAGAACTTCAACCAGCCACTTCGATCAAAGACAATAAAAAGAATTTCTTTAAATATATCAGCAGCAACAGGAGGACAAAGGAGACTCTTCCTCCCTTGCTGGGTGCAGAAGGGACAGTAGTGATGAGGGATGAGGACAAGGCAGAGGTGCTCAACACCTTCTTTGCCTCAGTCTTCAACTCCAAGGAGGAATGCCCTAGGGATACTCAGCCCCCTCAGCCAGAAGATAAGGGGAATGAAGCCCCAGCTGTTCGGGAAGACTCGGTTAGAGACCTTCTTGGTCAATTAGACATACACAAATCCATGGGGCCAGATGGGATCCATCCAAGTGCATTAAGGGAACTGGCAGAGGTTGGGTAGTTGAGTTTCTTAGGTATCTCTGTCACCTCTCTCCAGAGCTGATCTGCTCTGACTTCCTGGAGGAACCATTCTTTCAGAGCTTCTGCCACTTCTCCCAATATCGGTGCTTCAAACGGGAGCTCTGCGTCAAGATGGATGGTGATATATTTTCAGCACTTACCTTGATCCTCTGCTGATGAAGGAAGGAGCAATCTAACCCTTGTAGGAGAGTAGGAAGGGTTTTTGAGTCCCAGTCCTGAAGCTTTTAAGATGTTTCAGACATAAATGCTGTTGGTGGTGTTTGTAATGGAACATGCAGAGAGGAAAATGCTGAGAAATAGCTGAAGTGTTGAAGAGAGCAACAAGAATAACTTATAAGAGAAGCTTGTCTGCCAAAGGGTGGTCCCTCTCAAACCAGGCAGTCTCTTCAGAAGCTCAGAATTCATATTGCAAATCCAGTAGTGTCATGGAAAACACAACTCCTTTCATTGTAACAGCAGTTTGGTTTTTCCTCTTAAATATATTCACTTCTTACGTTTTCCACCTGATGTATCTTGACGTTAGGGAGGAAAAAGAGTGCTGTCTTTTTTTTTTTATTTGATACTTCCTGGTTTGAAAATTTGTCCGATGTGTGAGTTAGCATATGTATTACTGACATCTACTGACCAAGTTGAAAAACACAGCCTTATCAGGTGGGAACTGTATTCAGCTCTGTATTTTAATGGTAAAAGCAACAGTTCACAGGAATATTTGGAGCTTTCTTTTGTTCGGTAACCCTGAATACAGATCTATATTGTGGTGGTAGGGCATTTCTCCCAAGAAAGCCAAGCAGAAACTTTACTGCCAGCATCACCTAGGCTTTGCTCTGTAGGTCATCGTGTTCATCCCAGTATAGCTACTTTACTTTTCAGACCTTTGAGGCTACAGGGACCTGTAGGTGACCTGTGCTCACTGTAAGGGTGTAAGTTCATGACAGGGACAGGATGGAAATGTAGGCTGTGTCCCTGTGGAACTCCCAGTGGAAGCAGGTGTGACCTGGGAGAGAAAATCCAGTTGTAAGGCTGCGCTGGCAAAACTTGCATGAGCAAAACTTGCATGAGCTGATACCAGCAGGCTAAGTATCTAATCCAGTTTTAGCCAGATACGTGTCTCATACTTGTGTCTTAGTAAATAGATAGGTTTTGGGGGAAATTGGATATGCAGGTAGCAAAACTCTCTCCCAAGTTCTATAGTTAAAGACCTGTCAAAGGCAGTAATACCATGACATTCTTCTCTGACTGAGGGGTGTACCAAGCATTTGAGAACAGGAGTTAAGAAAAAAACGTAGTAAAACAGTGGACATATAAGATGCCTGTCTGTTAATGAAACTCACCTGTTCCAAGGCACAGATGTTTTACAGATGTTAAGTTTTCTGTTTTACAACCTTTTTGGAAGTTGTGAATGTTCTACAGGTGTCTAATACCTTGTTTAATTATCTACTGAGCAGATAATTAAAAAATATATTAATCACCTGCAGTAATGTCTTTTTAAAAATTATTTTAAGTCTACTACGTATCACTTCATTTCATTATAAGAAACATGAAGAACAAGCATCCAACCCACCCACCTATAATTTGGAATAGGCTGAATCCTCTAATTCTCCTTTCTGTCAAGAGTCTGCTAGACCTCTGTTCTCATTTATTACTCTGTTTCCTTCAAGGCAAGTCCTGGAATAAGTAAGTAAGTAAGTAAGTAAGTAAATAAATAAATTCTAGTTCTTGTTAAAACCAGTGGACAGATATGCTTATATTAGGCTCAGCCAAAGCACTTTTCAGAGCACAAAGCTGCACACAGTAAAGACCCATCCCTAGATACGCAGCCCAGAAAGACTAAGTCCTTTTTGCTGTGTGTTTTCTCTGTTGCAGAGGTGCTCTGGCACTGGAGGCAGAACCATGGTATCAGTCAGCCTGAAGGGAGTGCACATGAAGAAAGACCTTGGGCCCTGAGCTTCCGAGGATTAAGTAAGGGAGACACTCCAGTAACTCCCATGATGCTCTGTCTTTGATTCCTTATAATATTTAGAGGTAATATCATGAGACCAAAACCATCTCTAAAGATACGGAAAAGGTTTGTGCTGTTATGAGGCCTCTTATTTTCAAAACTGTTTCTAGACACAAACTATATAAGCAGTACAAGTTAGTTTGCGTTTTACAACTGTTATTGTACAATGCTTTGAGGTTGGATTTGGGGTTTTCATGGGGAAGGAGGAGAAAGGATGGAACATTTTGAAAGAGGAAGGAAAGCACCATGCTTGGCAAAAGTAGTTCCAGGCAGGGATGAGAATCCCTCTTGTCTGTGAAGTCCAGACTGATGGTACCATGCTTCTGTGGGTATCACAGAGCAATCTTAAAACTCTAGACTCGTCTTTCTCATTTAATTTCGACAATAAAAGTATGATTTGTATTCTGCATGTCTTGCCACTGGTGCGAAAGGGAGAGGTTCTTAGACGGTGATGAATAACCCCAAGCCCCGACTGACCTATCTGGGTTGCACAGAAAATGTTCTTGAGCCCTTTAAAAAGATTTCAGCATCATCTGTGCTCAGCACAACTAATTTGCTTGCATGTTTGAAGAGTGACTGTTTGGGGTCCGGGGATGCCCAGGACTTTCCCTTTTAATTTAGTTTATAATATCTAGGAATAGCTGGTATTTAATGAGGTGTACACTGACTTCTGGTGGAGAAAATATCTGCATAAACCTACATATATGTCACTACAGATTAGAAACCTAAGCTTTTCTCTTACATGGACGTGATGGCAAAGCAACAGGACAGGGAGCGGAGTCTGGGGAGAAATTTCTGCTCAAAATAATTCCTAAAAAAATAGACCTGCTAATTTGTTTTGTGACTAAGAAGAAAAACACAATGAGCAGTTCTATATGTAGCAATTCCCTTTCTTTTTCTTGTTCTTATAGTAATAGTAATGGATAATAATAATGATGTTGTTTACGTTAAAATACAACTGTGGATGTAATTATTGGAGATACTGAATTACAAGAGCTCTCAGTCAATCCCCTCATCATCATCATAAGTGAGTGCTGATTCATTGACTTATCTACTGTCTAAAAGCTTGACTGCAAGACATTTCACAGTGAAGAAATAATGGAGCAATCTAGTACCTTTCACAGAGATTCTGCTCTCATCTATGGCTCTATCAGTCTTTGAAAGGATACAGTGCAACAGCATGTGAATAAACCAGGTTTCAAAGAGGCAAATGTCTCTGCCCTGTCAAGACATTCATCTCGTGCTCTGCGCCAGCACTCATTCCCGTGCTGCACAGCCCCTGTCCTGCTGGCTGTAGGGTCCCATTCCTAGTCAGTTTGACCCCAGCTTCAGGTCTCCATCTCTGGATTTTTATTTACTCGTATGTATGCATATACAGGTTATATTTAAATTATATGATTACATTTTTCCTTTGCTATACAGTTATTAATTTGATATTGAATGTTACAAAGAAATTGGAGCATGAGTTTGTTCATGGAACAGGAGAGGCAAAAGTGCTTCTCCTGGCATTTCCTGGTACCAAGTTTTCGGTCAAGAAGAGGAGGCTCTTCTGCTGTGGGCTATGCTGGCAGAGGGTGTAGGGGTTCTGGGGCAGCCACATCTCTTGGATCTCTTTACTCCAGGAGTTACTGCGGCAGACACAGTTGGTCAGGAGCTGCCAGGAGGCAAAGTCCAAGCAGGCCAGTGCTGAGGAACATCACTGGGAACAGCACAGCATCCCCTGCCCACTCTCCCAGATCTCTGAAGCCATACAGAGAGATCAGAGTAAACAGTCTAAACCATAGACTAGGTGGGTTGACTATCCGAACTGTGGTCTGGGTAATGAGTGTGACCAAATTTTACAAGTATGTGATAATAGTCACATATGATATCAAATGCCATTCTTTGGAGTTCTGATGCCAGATCACTTCACTGCACAGGACACCATAGCCCTCTCTTTTTGGCTGCGTGTGTGGGAGACTGTGTTGTAGCTCTCCTGGTATGTCCAGTATGCTTCAGTCAATGACCAGGGCCTGCCCTTCTCAGGCTGGCAGTTTCTGTGCTACTAAAAGCTGACTATGATATTATGACCACTGGCCAAGCTTACTAAATGGGCTTCATTATTTGTTACACCTTATTCTCAAAATTCACAGTAATAGTGAATTGTTTTCAGGCTTCAACTGCCCGTATTCATTGCCCTGTGTTTAAAGCTGCACAAGCTGAGGAGTCTGCTGGAAAACTGAAAAATAAACATTTCCTACAACCCTATACTTTGGGTGCATACTGCATGCTCATTAATCCTAACTTTTTTTCCAGAATCCCACTGCATTCCAGCCTGGTGGGCAGGCTATGCTGTACTTGCTCTCCTAGAAGTTACTAGGAGTGCTGGAAGGATGCTAATAATAAGTAAATGTCAGGACAGTTTCTAGGAGAGTCAGGACTGTGGCTGTCATCCTCCATATGGAGAAAATTGCTTGTTTGCTGGGATTTATAAATGAGTTCGCTCTTAGTCTTTGAGACTCCATTCATTTTCATCAAGGCTGTGCTGGCAACTGGAGACCACCACGAAAGAACAGACATTAAAGTATGTGGTAATGACTGTGGAAATTCATATATTAGCAGTTGACTTCTTACCAGCTTCAACTTTACGTTGTTCAAAAGATGCTTGTAAGTTACTGAGAACTTTTCAGCATCCTGAATCATTAAGAACAAATTAAAAGCTGCATAAGTGGAAAAATGAATGAACCTTTTGTATCCACAATTTATCTAAGGAAAGGTTATAGCAATCGTGGGCATGTAACCTTTTTCTGAAGCAGGTTTTATGCAATAGAGACTTGCTGCAAGTCTACGAAGAGCACCACTAGGTGGTGATAACAACGCACTTTTTTGGTTGGTTGGAGATTTATCTTTTTTTTTTTTAAAAAAAAGCGATTAAGTTTTATGTGTTCCTGACACCATATGAACAGTTTGTTAGATGGTGATGAAATACCCATCAGCCTGCAGATGTGAAAACGGAAACCACAGGCTCATAGTCCTGCAGTGGGAAAGAATGTGGATCCCCCAGAAACAGCCACAAACAGCTCAGTCACAGAAACTGGAGATAGAGTAGATACTGCTAATTACAGAGCAACTGACTGTAAAGGGAGGGGTTGTTTCCCTTGCTCTCTACAGATTTAATTTTTAATGCCTTCTCTATTTAAAGACTGAAAGATTTAGATTCATAGTTAAATTTCCACTTTTGCATTAGGCAGCACATTAACACCCATAGTGCAACCGAGATTTACATACACAAAAAGTCATACTGGGATGTAAAATTTTAATTCCTTCTGTGTCTAAATTAGCATATATATCTGCTGATATAAGCCCTTCAGATGGTGTAACTACTTATAGTTTCATTATACTTAACAGTGACTTTAATGTTGCAGCTAAAAATACATTTAAAAAAGGGAATTATACAGACATATGCTTGACTGTAATCTGTGATGAAAAATTACTTGATTATTGCACTTACAAAATTAATCCTGGTTACAGAACCACTTGCATATTCTGCAATCTTTACTATTCCAGTTCTCAAATTTATAAAGCCTTTCAAGAGCTACTTAGCAAAGTGAGTGCATTTCTCCCACAATATAAAAGCTATATTCTATTTTATGGCATCAGATCAAATACGTGACACAGGAAATAATATTATACAAGAACTAAGTTTCTAAGAAGGAGGAAAGTTTGTTTTCTAGTTTGAGGCACATTATTCCATTACTTAAGCACTTCATATTTCTGTAATCATAGGATATGTTGCATTAGCATTCAATTGTTTTATTCTAATGAATCTTAAATTACTGTATGTGCAGTGATTATGCAATCTTGTGATTTATTTAGCCCATGTGGCTGCCACCACAACTGAACACCAACCAGACAAATGTTTTATGCTAGGAAAAGAGCAGTCTTCTCAAATGTTCCATTCTTGCTCTCTTCATTTTTTCTCTAGCCTGGTTCTGGTGAATCGAAGCTTCAAAAAAATGAGCATAAATCAGGGTTGAATTTGAGAGCAAAAAAATCTGAGCTACTGGTCAGAAACTGAGTTGAAAAAGCAATGAGTCAGGCCCTTATTTTGTGTGCTCGATAACAAATCCCAAGTAGCCATGCTGTTCACAAACGTGACTAAGGACAGCTGTGCAAATTGGTCACTGCCTTGTGCTGAGGCACCAGGATATTCCATTTAATCCTTCTCATTAGTAAAAAAATCCTCCCAGAAGAGGTCAAGAAGCTGTAAAAGACGTAAAGCCTCTCCTCTCTGATGCATTCTTTGTGGTCTATTTTTACAGAAGTCTCTCTTAGTTCAAACTGTTCTGAGATTAATGGTTCAGGGAAGGTTAGCCAGCCTTCCCGGCCATGGAAAAGTAATCACGCCACTCAGTCAGCACAACAAATTGATAAGGTGCTGTGCAAAGTACTGTTGTGTCTTCTGGCAGCCTGGGCCGCAAATCTGTGTCCAGTGTGCTTGGAGAATGCCACAGGAATTCAGCTGAGTGTAAATATCTTGCCACAAAACATCTCCCAATAATGTCAAAGCAAACTTACTCAAAGGAAACAAGCCCTTCCTGTAAATACCACCAAAAAAGGCTTTTTATTAGCTGACAGTGGTATTAAACATTGTTTTCCTAGAATATTTACACCATAGCTAGTAACAAATATGGCAGAGCACACTGAAGCTTTATCATTTGTCATTGTATTTGCCAAGTAAATTACGGTTTTGCTCAACAACTGCAGCTCTACGAGCTGACAGAGAGTTTGCAGGTTCAACAACCATGGAGCACCATCCCATGCTGCAAGTCTGTGAGAGGTGAGAGATTGTGGGGGCACAGAACGTGGGTATGGATGAGTAGTGTGGGACCCCTTCACAGGGTCTTTGCACTCCTTTGGTCATGAAGTTACCATGAAGCTGGGCTGGTGCCTGCTGATTTGTGCCAATCCTGATTGGTTGTGCCTGCCCTGGCACAACCTGTTTATCTGTCCTCATAAACTGGGCAGAAAAGCCCCTCTCTCTTCAGATCTTTAAGTGAAACTGTCCCTTTCTCTTTTAGCTCACCACGCTGCCAGACGAGCTGATGTAGAAAGCAATTAATTCAGCTCAAACCACTCTGTGTCACTTTGCCCTTACTCCAACTAGCATGGAATTAGAAAGCGTGAGTTTAATTACCTTGTATCCTGGATTTTATTCAAAACCATCAGATCCAGGCCTTAACTCTTTGAGCACTTGGTGTTGTTAGTAGGCAAGTAGTGAGTGTTGGAAAACCCCAAATCTGTCTTGCTGCTTGATGAGGGAATCTGAACTTAAACTCATGTTTTAAAGACGAAAGAGTTTGAATTTCCTTCAGTTCACACAGCTTCTGCTCAAACTGTTGATGGGTAAGGATAGGTATTGCTTGCAAAATCCTCACCCCTTGTTTCTGGCATTTCAGGAACACAAATTGCAGTATCCTTCCTGGAGACCTCTGCTTCAGATGCTCTCTGGCACCTGAATGTTGCGAATAATTAGGAAAGGAAATGAAAGGAAAACAGAAGAAAACAGAGCATAATTTTGTCCCTGTATGGGTGCATGGTGTACCTTGAACACTGGGTACCATTCTCGTCCTTTCAGTTCAGAAAAGACACGGTAGAGCTTAAAGGTCATAAACACCACAAGAATGATCAATAAAGTGGAACAACTAAATGATGTAGGACCTCTGAGCCTGGAAAAGCAGTGCCCAAAGGAGCGTATGACAGATGTTCAGAGGATGTATGTTGGCTGGGTAAGAAACAACCTCACGCTGCCTCTTCAGTGCAAGCTAATCGATATCACCTCAAACTGTCAGAAGAGGTTCAGAACAAACAAATAGATGTGAGAAAGGCTGAGCAAGCTGGTACTGTTCAGCCTAGAGAAGGGAAGACTCGAGGAGAGGAAGTTATCAATGTATATAAATACTCAAAAGGAGGGTGCAAAGAGGTTGGAGCCAGGCTCTTTTCAGTGACAGGATCAAGGGCGATGTGCCCAAACTGAAACATGGGAGGTTCTATCTGAACATCAGAAAACACTTTTAACTATGGGGGTGACCAAGCATTGAAACAGGTTGCCCAGGGAGGCTGTGGAGTCTACATCCTTGGACATGTTCAAAAGCCATCTGGACTTGAGCCTCGGCAACTGGCTGTAGGGGCCGCTGCTTGAACAGGGGGGGGTGGACTTCCAGAGCTTACTTCCAGTCTCAACCATTCTGTGATTATGTGATCCTTCACAAAAAAAAAAAATATACTTAAGCTGTCATTCCTTACTGCAGCGTCTGGTGGATGCTATCGGTGTACACAAAAAAAGCAATTTCACAAATTGAGAGAACAAAAATCCATAAAAGTCTGGGGTTATAAGACCACACTTTTGCCTCAGAAGACCTTGGGACAGCAAAATGTAGGTGCTGGCACAGCTTCCTGGGGGAGCTTGACGTTGTCTGCTCCCTGCACACCCTTTTTTGGCCACTTTGGGACTTTTTTTTTCTGTGGAAAAGGGCCAGTGTACTACTGGTTAATAAACAGACAGAGTGTGGATCTATCTCCCAGCTCAACAAAACCTTTTAATGGCAAGTCCTTCCAGCAAGCTATTAAGAACAGATACCACATTTGATCATAACTAAACCTCCTCTAACTGATCTAGTTAGAAGAACATTTGGTCTGATTGAGTACATATGCCCTTTTGTTCTTATACAGTGTCCTTATGTTTTGTTAGTCAGAGCTCCTGGCTGCCCAAACTATGCGCAAACAACAGGAAAGAATAAACAGAAAAGCAGATTGAGGAGACACCCTTACCAAATACTAAGGTCAGTGGGGACAAAACCTGAATGCCATCTGACACCATGGGAAAAGGACAAACGATACACAGACACAGGGGTGCAGTAAGTAGCAACAAGAAGCAACACTTGTAATGATATGTGATGCTCATGGGCCTGACATGGGAATAAGTCAAAGATTTGTAGTGTTTGCTCTTAAAAAGAAAGCTGAATAACTCAGGCAATTGAACCAGCGTCACAAAAACTGATGCAGTACTAAAGGAAATGGGGAGCCTAAGGAAAACTTGTCTGTTCAGTTTACAGAGGTGTGATTTTAGAAGGCACAGAAGTAGTTTCTGAAAGAAAAATAGTCAAAGATTACATTAAAGTGTTCCTTAATCTGAAAAAGTCAGAGCAAGTGCTGGTAGCTATCATTAAAGAAACACACATTCAAGTCAGAAATAGAATTATGATAGCTCATGATGACAGTGATTACCCACAGAAGCAAACTCCCCCAATAGCTGTGGTACTCCTGCCTGTAGACTGTAAGTCCCAGCAGGGAGATTTGGCCCAAGTATTCCTCCACTTTGTCACTGCAAGAAACCCTGTAGTCCTTCAACATAAGCTTAGGAAAGCAGAGTAGAGATATTTTCCACCTTACTATGGTCTGACACATTCACCTCTTGCCAAGTGTTTAGTCTCTTTTACTCGCAACTCGTATTTTTGCTTGTGTTACTTTAGTCCAGGATCACTGGATCTTCCCAAAGATGAAGCTAATTGTTATCCTTTCTACCACGTTTCTCCCCAGATTTAGAAAAAAAAAAAAAGGTGCAAATCTTATTGCTTTTCATGCCCTGAAGCTGTGATACAGTTTTCGCAGATGAGAAGAAGGTGAATGCAATCACTAAGCCTTTGTGTATATACCCCTGTCCCTTTCTTTCTTTCTTCCTCCTCTCTCCTTAGTAGTTTTTGAATGCTTTGGCTACCATCAACCACAAAGTGTGGTGGTTTTGAGGATAATTAAGATGCTACAAGCTTCGTGAAAATAAGTATCCAAGTAGAAGAGGGAGATTTTATTAGTATTTTTACTGAGGAAAGAGTTGTAGTGTAAGCCTACATGTTTTTAGTCAGCAAAGAACTTGAATAAGAGAGTCCTTTTATAAATAAATGCTCAATTATACCAAATATCACCTGGAAATCTTACATCCTTGGACACCAGAGTCAAGTAAATAAAAACATGAAATCCTCATGAAAGGACGTGTTTTTGCTTGTTTCTTTTTGCAATGGATTGACTTTTGGATTTGATTTTGGAAGATCTGAAAAAATCCAAAAGTTAATAATCCACTGCACTCTTTAAAATCCTGTCTCTCAAAAATGGAAATAATGTAGATTATTGCTACCATCTCTGATCACATCCAGAAGTTCTTTCCATGTACTCGTTCATATTTGATGGATATATAAAAATAGATTTCCTCTAAAGTGATAGAGAGCATTACTTTCTGTTAAGTGTCATTTTTTACATACTGTATTCTAAACTCCATGTCTTTATAAGCAGATTTTTTGACTAAAACTTCAGCAATGTTTTCTGCTTCCCAACAAGAGGAATAGACTCTCTAGTTTCCTGTCTTTGTGGCAAAGGACTCAAGCAATGCAGAAGTACCCTCAAAGCCCGGAACAACCTGCACTGGGTTTTATTTGGTGCAGGAGACAAGGGGAGCAGATTCATACCAGCATTTTTATGGTTTGCCAGTTGACCAGCTGAGGGCCTGGTATCTATGAGAAGGTCAGGTACTGAACCCATGCATAGCTTAGGATAATCTGAGGGTCTTTTTCTTAATCAGGGAAATCTGCACTTACAAGATCAAAGAAGTGGGCAAGGTTGTGCAGTCTTAATTCTTTTTTACAGGACCTGAATGGGGCAATTGAAATATAACAGAAAAAATTCTCACTATCAGGTTAGATGATCATTTTTATCATTTTTTAAAATTGCTTTCTCTCCTTCCTGGGCTGCTCCACTGCAGATTGCTTGCCAATTTCTGTCAAAGAACTGTCACTAGTTTTGATCTAGTGGCTTACCCTCTCCAATCTCTACTTTCCTGGGGTTACAGGACATACGAGAACTGATCCCTCAGGACTGGCCAGGACAGCTTCAGAGAGGCCATCCCTCAGCCCCATCCATCATGCATACTGCAGAGCCCATTTACAGAGAGGCTCCTCTAGTATGGTACATCTTGGAAATAAATAGTTCTGTGTGTATTATAAATAGGTTAAAGTTGGTCCATACATTGATTTTGGAACATTAGCTTGTGATTACCATTGCGTTTTTAAGTTTCAAATCCAGGTTCCTTCCTCCCTCCCTTCCTCTTTCTCGCTGTCTCTCTTTCTCTCATTCTCTCTTTTTTTTTACTTTCAAAACCTGGATGTGTTTAACAGGCAAGTCAACTTTGAAAATGCACTTAGCGACACTATCTTTGTTGTTTGGAAATAACAGTGTTTCCATCCTGAATAGATGTAAAAACATGTTTTCTTTTACGTTCTCCTTGTCTCCACTTGTCTTTAAACAAACTGTGGCCAAATGGTTGTGTTAATGCAGTGTTTCATAACAAAGAAGAGCCTTTTACATGGTGTTGGCTATTTCTAGGGCAACACATGTGAGAAATCACTCCTTTCCTTTTATTTCTTTTGGAATCAGAATGATACCCTGTTACCAAGTGACTTCATACCTCTATTACGAGGAATATGAGTAGCCATAAAAAACAACACAGATTTGAGTTTATGAAGCTTAGTGCAGGTACTAAGAAGATGCTTAATTCTCAGCCAGATGTTTCCTCTTGCATTTAATCTGTCCTTACAGCAAATTTCTACAGTATTTCTATAAGGAATATAAAAAGAAACAGAAAGTTTATTTAATTGATGTTTTGATAACATATATAACAAAGACAGATCTATGAATTCATCACTTCAGCCAGTGGCTTTGGAGTGCAGAGAATAATTTTTCTTCAAAGATGTTGTACACAGCAAAATCCATAAAAAACTTGAAGCCTTAGTGGTGCAACAGAAGGGGAAAGGGAGATGTGGCAAGAAGCTAAGGTTAGAGAATTCAAGTCTAAATCCCTTAAACACAGGGAGGCTCTATTGCTGTGTTACTTCAGTACCTTGATTTAAAAGCCTCAGTCTGACCATGAGCTACCAATGCATGATTATGAATTCTGGGACCCAGACCCAACCCTGTAACTGGCTTGTTTATGGTCAAAGGCTCCAGCTTTAATTTGCTGAAAAAAGGACTATTGGCTGTGCCCTTTTATCTCTTTTTTCCCTCCCTTCTCCTCCTTCTCCATGTAACACATTTTTAACCAGATCAGCACACTTTGTGCTGCTTTGTAAGATCTTCCCTTATACATTTATAGCACCATTTCCTTGAGTGCATGGAGCCACTAGGAGAAAATCAAGCTTCAGTATCTGCTAGGTTACAATTTTTATTTCTCCCAGTTCTATTTTCTTGCTAATGGGTTAGCGTACTCCTTCATATGTTTTAAAACTCTCAAGGATCCAGCTGCTGAAATGCATGTTAGCTTAATCAAAAAACAAATAAACAGCAAAGATGTGTGGGAAAGGAACCAACCGTACTCACTGTGAACACAGCAGTATGCAGGATGGACAACTTTTTCCTCTAGTTCCTCTTGTAAGTCAAAGGTTTTTTTTACACATGAACCAGAGAATAACATTTGATCTCAGTTTGACTTCTGAAATAGGTCACTGTCTAGTTGGGGAGTGGAGATACGTAGAGATGATGTGTGTGCTTGCAGACCAGCTTCTTGTGGCTAAGGGGGAGCAGATAGGAAAGCATAAATCAAAATAAGTATCTTTGTCCCTACTGCAGCTGAAATGAGCTCCCGTGGTATCCAGGGACAGTAGAATATTTGGAAAGAAAGGTTGCATTGTGATAGTGTTTTTCCCTTTGTGGGTTATTCAGAACGTCGCATGGGAAGATGAGGAACAGTTCTGAGCACAGACTAATTGGCATGAATCAGTGTTTCTAATTCCACATAGAATAGCCTCTGTGAGAACTGGAGAGATTAGTGTCAGAGCAGAGAACACTGGTGGTATAAACATTGCTGGTAGTTTCAAGGGAAGCGAGAGTAAATAATGCACCCAAATAGACCAACACTGGGCTCTCAGTACAAGCAAAAGCACAAAGAACAAGATTAAAATGGTTTGATCTCCTGTTCTTCATGTTTTAGAAACTAGAATGCCATGAGGGATGAAGTAGAGAGTGAAGGCTGCAGTGTGGAAGAAGTGAAGTCTCTAACTTCTGACTCCATTAATAGGATGATAGGTGGACTTAAAAATTTGCAAACAGTGAGATGACAAGTTCAGCATCAGTGTTTCTAGAAGGAAAACAGAGAAATGAGTCAAACTCAATAAAAACAAATGAGTAATTGTCAGTATTTTACTACGGTAAGGAGAAATACTTGTATTTAAACAAACTGGACATAACACAGGTCCAGGTTGCTCCCACAAGAGCTGCCCAGTATCATTGTGAGGCCACATCCAATTATCTTGAAAACTTGTAGCAATTAGCAGAGGTTCCTGAGGACTGAAATAAAGCAAATGTCACCTCTGTCTTCAGGAAGGGCAAGAAGGACCATCTAGGGAACTGCAGGCCAGCCAGCCTCACCCTGATCCCTGGGAAGGTGATGGAGCAACGCATCCTGGAAATAATTTCTGAGCATATTAAGGGCATTAAGAACAAGAAGGTGATTAGGAATAGTCAGCACAGATTTACGAAAGGAAATCTCATGACGTACCTCATGACCTTTTATGATGAGGTGATCAGCTTCGTTGATGAGGGAATTTCAGTGGTTATTTTTTATCTTGACTTCAGCAAAATATTTGACACTGCCTCCCATAACTTCCTTATAGTCAAACTGATAAAGTAATGTTTAGATAGGTGAACAGTGAGGCGAACTGAAAACTGACTGACCTGCCAGGGTGAAACCCTTGTAATCAGTGAGATAAGTCCAGTGGAGATCAGATACTAGAGGTGTACCCTAGAAATTGATACTGGGGCCTATAGTGTTTAAAAATTCTGTCAATGTCCTGAATATGGAACACAATGAGGTCACTCAGCAGTTTTTCAGACAATGCAGAAATGGTAGGAGTACTTGATAGAACAGATAGATTTGCTGCCACTCAGAAGGATCTCAACGTGCTGGAGAATTGGGCTGAGAAGAATCTCATGGAGTCCAACAAATGGAGAAGCAAAGTCTTGCCCCTGGGGGGAATAACCACATGCACTAGTGCCCTCTGGGGACTTAACTGGCTGGAGAAGAGCTCTGTATAAAAAGGAGCTGAGGGTGGTGGTGGACAAGCTGACCAGGAGCCAACAACTTGCCATTGTGGCAAGTAATGCCTGCAGCATCCTGGGCTGTGTTAGGTAGACCACTGCCAGTAGGTTGAGTGAGATGATTCTTCCCCTCAACTCAGCCCTGGTGAGGCACATCTTGAGCGCTGGGTAAACATCTGCTTTCCCAGTACAAGAGACGTGTACATACTGGAGCAAGTCCGGTGAAGGGCCATGAATACAGTTAAAACACTGGAGCATCTTTCATATGAAGAAATACTGAGAGAGCTGGGACTGTTCAGCCAGGAGAAGAGAAGACCATGTGTCTAAATGCCCAATGAGAGGGAATGATGCAGAGGGAGCCAGACTCTTTTTCAGTGATGCCCTGTGACAGGACTAGAGGCAATGGGCAGAAACATGAGAAATTCCACTTAAGCATGAGAAAAAAACTTTTTTTTCCTGTGACAGTGATTGATCAGTGAAATGGGTTGCCCGGAGATGTTGTGGAGCCTGCATCCCTGCAAATACTCAAAATCCAACTGGACCTGGTCCTAGGCAACTTGATGCGGTTCACCCTTCTTTAAACAAAGGGTTTAGACTAGGTTATCTCCAGAGGAGACTTCCAACATCAGCCTTTCAGTGATGCCATATATTGTCTTACATCTTAGGATTTTGAGACGTTCATGATATACTGCAAGTGTTTTGTTTTTCATTGACCAATGAAAAAAATTCCAAATAACTTTGAGAGGCAGAAGGATGGCAAAAAAGAGCTGAAGAACTGATGAAAGTATCACTTGTCTACAGAAATGTTCGCAGTTCCAGTTTATGATACATTTGGTAATCCTCAGGGGCAGCATTCTATAAAAGTGCCAATAATTTGATTTTTTTTTTGTATTTTTATTACAAAGAATACATGATGCATCCTATTTTACTTTCACTTGACAAAGTTCCCATAAAGATTCAGTGGATCAAAGACTGGACCATGCTATATCCAACAAAGACCATATTACAGATAATATTACACTCCAGATGAAAATTTTCCCCTTGACATTGAAAAGTAGTGGGAATTGCTTGATTTCTCATAAGCTAGAGGGTTATATGTACTTTAAGTGTTTTGTTTCTTCTCAACTACTCTAAAAAAAAATCCTAGAAAAGTTGAAACAAATTCTGCAAAACAGCACTGTGGGATTTTTTTATCTAGTGTAAACTATACCAAGCTCACAGGAAAAGGGAAAAAAACCCTTTAGTAATTGCTTTTGCAGTAAACCCAGTCTGAGCTGCAGTAATCAGACTGATATTTTAGATCCATCCTGCCATGGGAAACAATACTAAAAAATGTTCAGCTGCACTGTGGTTTGTTTGGCTTTTGTAGCACAATAATTGAGATCTTTAGTTGGTGTCCACCTGGTCCAGTTTTGAGATGCTCATAGACCTCTGCTTCTCCATTGCCTCATGAGCTGCTGCCCTGGGAGGAGAAGGGTGGCTGCTCCTCTCGGCACTTTCTGACTCTTGCCCGGTAGGAAATCCACTGTGGTACAAACTGAGTAGCTCTGTGCTGCTGGGAAGGTCCACACCAGTGAGTTTGAGGACAATGGGAGTATGTTGGCCTGGGGTCATGCCTCTGTAGGCAGCTGGCTGCGAACATACTGCACAGCCTAGGAGAAAGCTGGATAGCTCTGGACTATGGTGAGCTGAAAGGTGGGGTTATCTGCAAGACTGGGTGCTTAGGGAAAAAGAGAAAGTGAGACGAACTGAAAGCAGAGGTGGATCCATACCTTTGCAGCTGTGTGTGTGCTTGCATGGTCTTCTGAAGTCACGACAAGCTGGAAACATCCTGCAACATCATAAGGGCTGAGATGAACTGAGACCTCAGCTGCCTGATGGCAGATGTGCTCTCAGCCATGAAACAGCTGTAGCATTTTCATTGTAAAACTGTGGTAGCAAAGATATCCTATCACCCCAAGCATTTTGTGGCCTTGCTCCTGTTCCTGTGGGTTAATGGAGTTTCTCTCAGTCCTAGCTAGAAAAAAATAGGGATTTTTGATTTCCTAGTTCCTGCTGCATCAGTGAGTTGTCTGGCACACCTGAATATGAGAAGATTGTGTTAATGGTTGGGAAAAGCAATATTCAATGCTGGTTGTCACTCAAAAGGCTGTCCTCTGGCAGATGAGAGGACCAAGACAGCCCAAGGAGGTATTGTGTGACAGAAAAGTCCCTTGTTGTACAGATATGTGAAGAGATGCAGGTCTGGTTGCTCCATCATGCTGGAGGAAGAAGCAGCTGAGATGCAGGTGTACAGTGAGCCTGCAGCTGTGCAAACAACATCAGCCTGTGTTCACAGGCTTTCATGAGCACAGCCCATATAGGTACACAAAACCTTTGCTTCATGGCTCCAGGCCAGTCAGGACAAGGTGTGGTTTACATTTGGTCTGGTCCAGATTCAGAGCTGATCCTTGGGCTTAGACAGGCCAGCTTGCACAATCTGAACTAGGCCCTGCTAAATAAAAACTGAATCACGTCTTGTGATGTTTTTGAGTACCTTTTTCTGACTTTCCATCTTAAAATCTGCTATAAATTCTGTGTTGAGAAGCTCCATGATTTAAGTTACACAGCTGAAGCTTAGTTCTTATGAGTTCATCCGACAGAGGGACAGAGATTTATCCATACCTCTATAGGAAAATGGCATGGATTGACTTCAGAAGTGCAGTTCTTCCAGGGCCCTTTCCTGACAGTACTTGTGTGACTCCCATTGCAAGGCAAACCTCCGCATGTGTCTGTGTGTGTGTGTGTTCACTTGCGTCACAGACACTGCCACATGCCCTGCTCTGCACTGATGGAAATCCGGAATAGTTCTGGTAACTTCAACAGAGTTGCTCAGGAGAGACACGGGCAGTGGAGGTCAGGATATGTTCCACTCAGTTAAATAAATAAAGGTCAAATATCCTGGAAGATCCATTTTCCAGTGTCCTTAATCTTGTCTTTGCTAGTGACCTTCTTATTTATTTATTTACTTATTTTCAAACTGAGCTTTTCAAGGCCATTGACATAAATTTTCCAGTTTTTCTAATACGGAACATCTGTGGTCCCTATGCAGTGTCCTCTATAGGTCATGGGAAAGCTTTATCTTATTAATAAGCTCCACTCCTCTATATATTCAAGCCCAATTGACGGGGCCAAGTGTATTTATAAATAAATATTGTCTTGTAATGACCATTTCCATAGGTCCCAGAGGAACAGAGATATAGTCCTTTTGAGCTGGCCAGCTGCCTCCTTTGTAACAGTGAGAATAGTTTTACCCTGTCTGGTTAATGTTTGATTTATATGGAAGTGAACTCCCCAAGGTGACAGGCCAGTGATACTGAAAAATGCAATGCTCCCAGTTGCCCTTAATAGCGAGGGAATTTTGTTCATCCATCCACCATTTTTCTCTTCATTAAACAAAACAATGAATGGGTTTATAGAATATCTCTACTCGTCCCTGACTAGCTGTGTCTGCTTCAGCCAAAACAGGGACAAAAGCATGAAGGAGGTGAGTGAGACTGTTCCATATCTTCCAGTAAGAGCAATGATCAGTGGTGTAGGACGTTGCTAAGCTATGGAACAATACATTTGCTGGGAAATTCAGAGAATGAATTGCAGAAATATTTGAGGAGCAATTGCCCCATCCTACTGATGAGTACAACAAGAAGCACACTGCAACCTTTCTTCTTCTGAATGAAATGTGATCTAATAGTTCCTTATCACTGAAGGATGACATACTACCTCAATGACTTATTCCTTAATACTGTTCTATCAGACAGAATACGTTGCATTTCTTACACTAGTCTTACATCTGCTCTGCATCCTTTTCCATCCAGTCAATGCTAAAGCAGAGTTCAAGATCCATCTTTTCAAGGCTTTCAGAAGAAATCCTTTGCAGTTTTTATAAGATCAATGTAAAGGACTAATGTGGCATATCTGTTAATCTTCAATGCTTAAATGGTTCCTTTAACTACATATATGCATGTGCTTATATAGATGTATAAACAGAGAGTAAGAATGTTTATTCTAGTTTTCCCCTCTCCCAAACATTTGTATTTTGTGGAAAGGAATGGATGTCTAGGGATTTCTGTAGTTTTGTTTCTTGTAAAGCCCATCTGATAAACAGCCTCCAGAGTCAATCACTTACAAAAATTGATTCCTGTGGCTATAATTTAATCCTATCCTACAGTCTATCAGAAACAGTTTGGCTATTTCAGTTGGTGTGATGAATACATTTCCAGCAAGATTTGTCACGAATCCAATTAAAGATGCCATTAAGAAAAAGACAAATGTGAAGTATATCTGTCTCAGCTTCTGTAATTCCTTGAGTTCATATCAAAATAAAATCATGAAAAATCTCATAGTAGTGTTTTACCATGACATTGAAATCTGGGTTCAGTCTTCTGATTAAAAAAAAAAAGTCTACCATCAGTCAAATTTCAGCCCAAAAAAGATTTAAAAACAATAGTATTCTGTGAGTTATCAGATATTTCTATCCTAGAGAGAAATAAACCTCCAAAACCCTGAACCCTTGAACTGCAACAGTGAAGAAGATAACACACGGAATTTAAACCTTCCCTGTATTTTCACAATCCATGGCTTTTCAATAGAATTTTAATGTTTCTTGGAATTCAATTACATCTCTGTTTGGTTTTGCCAGGCTGATCACCAGAGAAGGCTGCTAGTGCTGGGTCACCATCTAGCACCGTGGTCACGTTGCCTCCAGACGAAGGGCTGCCTGAGCCAGGTTGTGGCTCCAGACCAGGAGTTCAGTGCTGCATTCAGTTGCCTTAAAGGGAACATGAAGTGGGAGAGGACAGTGCTGACTGTAGTCAGAGGAAAAGAGGGGACTTTCATGTGTATATGGGGGAATAACCAAAACCTAGGACTTGACTGAGGAAAGAAAAAGGGCTTGTTTAAAAGAGTAGCTATCTTCAAGGACTTTGTTGTATTATACAAGGGAAAGAATAATTATCCTTTAGCACTCAATAAGGAAAGGTTATATCAAAACAGGGCATTTATTTTGGGCGTCTAGGTGTTTCTCCATTTTTGTGATAAATTCAGTTTTGGCTGATGCGCAGAGGACTAGACAGAGCCTCCCTCTCCTATACTCTGGGACACGTTCTAGAGCTGAATTCAGCAGTAAACCAACTCCTATGATTTAAATTATTGAAACCTTATAATATTTGCAGTTCCTCTCTCTCTATGATAATGTATGTTAGGAAGTGATGAGTGCACTGCTGCCTTGTTTTGATACTGAAGAGATTTTGCATTCCAATCTTGGCTCCTCTCTTTCAAATAACAAAGAGAAAACTATATCAACAGGAAAATTATATAAAATACTGTTTGTAGATATTTAATTTCAGGTTTATGAACTGGATAAAAACCAAAACAAAACAGTTACATGCCAAAAAAACCTTAATTGATCTATTACGACTGGGATCTCTTCAATTTTCTGTTAAGTACACTGCATGATGGCCTTGTATCCGCCAGTGGGAAATTTTCCCAAGGAGAAATGTGTCTTTTGCTTCCTCTGGGAATGCTCAGTACCCTGGAGATGTGTCTTGTTTGACATTTAGTTTCTGAAGTGACTATTGAGCTTTTGCTCAGATGAGAGAAGTCATTTTTCTTTCCCTGACTTCAAGTGGGACACGTACTTATGCATTTGTAAGGCTCTTTCCTTTACGGTTAAGGCTAAACTGGCTTATGACAATGGATATACAGGGGTTTGTCTTGCCTCTTAGAGCAAGACTGATCTGGGCTGAGCTACTTCGGCTACATTTTGGTGGCAGACAGCACAACAAGCTTTGGAAATGCCTTCAGTACTGGGCTGTTGCCCATCCTTGCTTTCATACATTCTCCTGCATGGAATTTGGTGGCCAGAGACAACAGACCTGAGTGCAAACCAGGGCAGCATTCATGGCATAAGGGCCAGTGATGATTTGTGCCTGTTGTAACTATGGTGTATTTATTACATCATTGAATCAGAAACAAAGTCTGCTTTATTTATAAAAATGAAAATACATATTTGTTCTATCTTCTGGAAACAGAGCATAGTTAGTGTGAATAATGCTTGTAAAATATATTGGAATTTTAACTGGAAAACCTGAATTTCTCTGCAGAACATCACATTGTGCTGGTTAGGAGTCAGCATTAGGAAGATTCAGGTAAGGTTCAGATTATGTCAGAACTGATCACAAATTTTAGCTAACCTGGTCCTCTCCTTTCTACTTAATACTGTTTTCTGATATGAGCTACTTGCAATCACAGCATTTGGAAGGCACTTTGCAGATCCACTGGAAGGATGGGATCTAATAAACACTCATTGGTGATCCAAACAGTGTACCTAAATTTATTTTCATTGTACAGCTTTCACATCTGTCATTTCAAACAGCACCAGTCTACCCTGTAGCATCTGGAGTGCTGTCTTCATCAAAAAACTGCTTTCAAAAGCAGTACTGAACCATGATGTATAAAATAGGGAAAGATAAATCTTGTTCACTTACTTGATTACTGTTGGATTTTTTTTCATTATTAATTGAGCTCCTTTTGCTACATAATCTTCCTTTTCTTACCAGAAATACATGAAACAGAAGTACATTGCTGTCATACAAAAAGCGTAGCTAGAACCTTACTTTTTTTTTCCAGCAGAGGTTGCACTGAAATGTCTAATCAAAGATGCTTGTGTCTGCATGCAAGTTTAGGGTTAAAAAACTGCCTAGGGCTGGAAGGCAGACACCCACGCTGCCTGGGAAAGGCTGCTTCAGGATTAGGAAAACTCCCCTGCTGTATAGATTTATGCTCTGGAGATCCTGTCAGTTTTCACTTTAAGTCCTCTTCCTGTCTTCTCTCTGGACTCTTAAGCATGTATTTAACCTTAGAGGCTTCCTTGAGAACCTTTCTAATTGGGGGGGGGACGACTAAAAAGCAGTCTACAATGACTGCTGAGCTGTTTAGGATTTTGGAGATGGTCAGGTGTTTCAATCTCATCTAGTAACAGCATCCTCAGTGTTTTAATTGTGCTCACATTTATTCATATTAGCAGATGATAGTCTATAGTTCACACTTTATTAGGTACCTATGTCTTATCTTGTGCAAAACATCAACTGGAATCCAGCACTCACAGCTTTTCCTCTTAGAAATCTTTGATCTGAAATAAGCCAAAATAATATTTACTTTAGCAAAAAGAATAGTGCATTTAATAAGGAATGTTTTTAAAACTGTGAACAGCTGACATTCACTTCTGCTTTCCTTAAAATCCAGCCATCCCTGCCTTTTCCTCTCTTGGGTGATGTGTTCCTTCAAAACTGCTTTAGTAGTTTGGTCTCTGGTATCCCTCATCCCTGGACTCCTTCTTGCCCTGTTATTGTCTCTTTACAATACTCCATGTGTACTGAAAATGGCTTGTCCTCACCATTCTTGGTTTTTCTCTTTCCTTTGCCCAGCATCCCTTTGTTAAGGTGATCCGTGGTACAGTTGACATGGTATTAACTATTTCAGTTCTCACTACACTACAGAGAATCCAGGTCGTTAATGGTCAGTCAGGGAGCACAAGGGATTATTCTGTTTCAGAGTGTATGCAAGACCCTTGCATGCAATAATCAATTGTTTAGCAAGAGGCAAAGCAAAAGCTGTGGAAGGGAATTAGGAATCTGGTTTGTCTTTCACAGTCCTTTGAACTGGGCTTCTGGCAGCTTCGAGCGAGCCTTCCCAGGGGGTAGATTAGGCACATGTGCTTTTGAGAGTAAGAACATCCGGGGCTGATCCTCGCTGTTGCTGTGAAGTTTGCATGGCCACGGCATGCGACCCAGCTGGAAGTGAGTCCCTGCCTGATCTGAACAGGGAGGCACGTAGCTGTGTGAGTGCTGCCTTGTTTCATGACTGAAAGCGCATGTCCCACATGGCGCGTGCAGCTCCCCGTACGACATCCTCTGTGGCTGCGGGCGCTCGGGGAGCTCCCTGGGGCCGTGAGTGGGTTCTGAGGGTAAGCGTCAGCCTGTGAAAACTCAGATCTCTGAATGAAAATATTTGGTAAGCATGCTATGTCTTTGCTAATAAATATTTCACCTCTTGGAAGGTACACTTTTGCCCTCTTTCGTATGGGTGCTACGACTGATGCTGTTGGGCAGATGTATCCATATGTGTGGCAATTTTACTGCACTGAAGCATTTCAGCCCCTTGATGATTGAATGTACCAAGTTACTATGGGCAAGTTTTTCAAAGGGAGATCTGCAATCTGTTTCCAGTAAAACAACCCTTCTCAAAAAAAGTTCATGTGTGAAACATAAACAGTGTTTGCACATGTATTTGCACACACACACACTTTTCCATTACTGTTTCTTTCCCCCTTGTAATACACCAAACGACCTTTCTGAAGGACCCATATAAGATGCCTGGAAATCCTAACTGAGGAAGAAAAATATGTTTCACTTTGTAATTGTCCTGCCCTGTTTTATGTTCAGATGGCACACGAGCAGGTACCAGCTCTTCTCCACTGCTGCATGCATATGCAAGTCACATTGAAAACTTCAAAGAGGAAAGTGCTCACGTGAAGCTCTCTGAGACACTTGACAGAAATCTAAATCAACACATTGCAAAGAGTTACAAACAAAATTCAATCTCAAAACCAGTGCTTCTCCTGTGACATCATGTCACGTTATTCACTACTGGATTGCCCTAATAAGGATGAAAATTCCCTCTTCACAGCCTGTTCTCTCAAACAAAATATGTGTCTTCTGCTGTGTTGGGCCTTCCTTAGTGTCTGCCAGAACAGATGGAGCTGGCAGCTTTACTCAGAGGTCAGTATGGTTAGTCAAGGCCCTGAATGGAAGAGAACTCCACTACAATGATGGTCTTTTCCACTCTACAGTTTGTGAGGGGGTCTCTGAGACATGACAATTCATGATATATCAACATATCTATCTATCTATCTATCTATCTATCTATCTGTCGTGTGTGTGTGTGTGTGTGGTTAGAGACTAAACTTTAAATGGAATCTTTTGGCTGGAAAACTAAAATAAGAATAACCTGGAGAACCCCTACCCCAAATCTGGCAGTGCAAACACTCACCTCTTTATATAAATTTATACATGCATATCTATATATACATGCACACCTATTTATAAATACCAACTTTAACAAGCTTTCCTCCTTTGGTTTGATAATATACACAAGGAGAATTTAAGTTGAAGGAATTTACTGATGAATTAATAGTCCTGTGCTTGAAGTGGAATAGGAAAGAATGTATTAATATACACAGATGTATTATGTTAGAGAGATGCAAGGAGTTACCACTAATTGCCAACCGTGTGAATTGCAAGCACTGTGCAAGGTGTGGCTGTCGTCTTAATTTGATCATTCTGTTTTGTGGACATCACTAGTAGCCTCTTAGTGAATGAGTGTTCAGATGTTGACATCTGAAATGAGAAAGATACAGTTGACTTAGTCTGTTTGTTTCCCGACTAAATTATTATGCTTGTACTTGTCTGTGGATAAACTCGCTCTCACTTTAAACATCTCCATCAGCAAAGTTTCTGCTGCCTCTCCTTTGAAGACTGTTCTATTTACCACTCAGTGCATGGTCAGGAAATCTTTAGTTTAGTCATCTTAATTTCTCATTGCTCTGTTTTGCCTTTTTTTTTTTTTTTTCCCTTTACTCTAGTAACCAATATGAGTGAAGTATATTAGCCCTGGACTTCCTCCAGCTTCTCCTGAAAGCAGTGTACAGTATAGCCCTTTGAGTGTTAAATGTAGGATTCTCCTGTACTTATAAATGTGAGAAGTTTTAAACTATTGTGATTAAATGTTTCAGGGGTTTGTGTATGATTTGGGTTTCTCTGTTTCCAAGTTTAATTAAACACGGGTGGAATGTTTGTTAGGACTGACGGAAGGAAAGAAAAACCTCAGAATATGGGCCATTTTGCCTGGAGATTTCATTGATGGAAGGGGCATGTCATGTGGCTCCACAGGTGGCAGCTGCTTTGTAGCCTACACGGTCATCTTACTACTCTTTGTTTAATTCTGTGAATGTAATATGGGTGACATATGTAGGTTTTCTCTAACAACCTGGTGTTCTTAACTTAGGCTGAACAATGACCATTATTTTGAAATCCTGTGTGAGTTAACCCTGGCCTACAGGCAGCAAGGGTGTAGACATACAACATGCAGTTGGATCAATGTTATCACACCCATGACAACATTTTACTCCATGTTAATGCTCTGCAGGGATTGTCTGGCCTTAGTGAAACTTTCCTATTCAAGTAAATAATAAACCCAATTTTAATATTGGACATAGCCTTAGGCAGTGAGTGATGGGACAGCTGTCCTTCAGAAGAGAGCACAAGTTGAAGTGTAGTACTGAGTTGGACCTCAGTAATAAATGTAGTCATGCCCAACTATATATTTTCTTGTGGTGATTTCTCAAGGTACACCACAATAAATTGGATTGTGGAAGGCTTTTTGTTTTAATCCCTGAAAAAGGACGTACTGAAAAACTTGGCTTGAGTCACACAGTTTACTGCAAACTTTCACAGAAACATGATTCAATACCATAAGCAATTTTGCTGCATTTGAGTAGTAAACTCTTTTCTCATTGACTCTTACTCTTTGTCTTTAACCAGAATATCTGAATTGATATTTGAGTAGATTATTGTCCCTGAAGAAAAAAACACAACTGACAATGACATACTTAGTACCAATATAAACTGAAGGATACTCATGTCTTTAAAATCAGGTTAAATTATGTACTTCAAGGAGCATACTCAGAGCTTTTTTTCATGTTGATGTGTAGGCTGTACAAAGGGGCTAACTACGAAGAGGGCCTCAGTTCAGAAATCTTATTAGTCCCTTAATTTAACACTAAAGATTTAGAGAATATGGTGAGATTTTGTATATGGAAAAAATAGCACATCACAAACAATTTAATCTGGTCAGCCAGGAATAGTATCTGTTTATAACTTAATTAAGAAACACTGGCTAAGGCTAAGCATAGAACATCTTTTATTATTTGACATAATTTTTGAATGCTATGAGATGCAAAGCTGACCACCCAAGGGGCTAACAATTGTCACTTGATCTCTCCCAAACTTAGCAGAGCTTCATTTACTGGGTATTGCAGCTCTTCAGTTTTGCTTTAAATCGTGGCCTTGACCGAATCTGAAATTAGTGACAGTCAGCAGAAGGAACCCCTTTTTGACAAACAAACATGGACCATCCAGAATCAAAGAGCTAATATAAAAAAATATACCCTGAAGAATAATGAAACTGGGCCATGGAAGGATTCAATTAATTTTCATGGCTCATGTGGTTACTAAAATAGTGCTTGAGGAGAGCAGTGATATTCCCTGCGTGAAGAAGACACTGAGACCCAGACCACGACAGCTCTTTGTAGACACTCCAGAGCCATTTCTCAGTTTAATGATCTTTGCAGTAGACCTCATGCCATAAAACCAAGAAATAAAATTTCGCTTTGGCCCACGCAGAAGCTGGCTTTCTCTTCCTTGTTACTAATTCAAAATTTAGCAACAGTAGGAAGCAAAGTAAACTCCTGTAATGATAAGATACCCTAATTTTTACAAATGATCCCCAAGGATATTTGTCAGTGGTGTTTGAATGATCCATAATTAGCCATGAAATGCACTTGTCAGAATAAATCACCCATTTGTTGGTGCCTAATCCTGGGTCTTTTTTTTTTTCATGTTTGTTTGTTTCCTCAGTGGGAGCTTAATTTAAGACTTCTGAATCCGAGGAAGCCTTTCTCTTCACCAAAACTAATTAACCCTCCCTATTCATAAATTTGGAGTGCAGAAAGGACCATTAGTTTATCCTGTTTGATCTCCTGAGCAGCACAGGCTGTGACATCATGCACAGCTACTCCTGCCCTAAGCCCAGAAATATGTGTTTACGCTAACACATATCCTCCAGAAAACTACACCAAGTTTGTGGGTAGAAATAGTGTCTTGAGCTGGATCAACTCTATGTTTTAGAGCAGAGGGACAAAAAAAAGTGTTAAAAGTTTGTTAAATGTGAAGAGAGAATCCATCACTTTGCCTCTTTGAATTTTTAACAACCTAAATGTTAAAAATTCTTGGTAATAATAACTAAAGTATGCACAGCGTTTTCTTTGAATGCGTGTTTTCTGTCTTTCTTATGTTGTAGTATGTCTTGATTATCCCAGCACATCCCTTCACTCTTAACCAATAAGGCATCAGTGGTCTGAAAGGAGAGTCCTCAGCGAGAAACCTACTGAATACTTATTACTTTTAAGTAATTCTTTTAATCCAAGCACCTTGGTGTTGTCTCCTGACTGTGAGTGCCCTCATCTCAGTGGCTGTTTCTCTTGGACAGCACTGATCTTGTCTCTGCAGGCTAAAACTCTATACACTGTCCAATAAAGGAATGTGGGAACATATTTTATCTTTACTGCCCAGTTATCACATGAGAAATCTATTTTTTCTGAGTTCAAAAATTCTTAAGGAGAAGTAGGAAAAATAATTCAGAGAGACAGGGCCGAGAAGCATTATTAATATGCTAGGGGTATTAGAAATTCATGCCTTTAGACTTAGATTAGTCTGGATGTGAGGTAAACACACATATGCGGAAAACATATTTTAACATAAGCCTTTCAGGAGAAAAAAATCAACTCTTACCTAGATGGGCAAGGAACTCTCAGACCAGGACATCAGGCTTAGAGAAGTCGGAATTTACTCCAGAATTTTTTATCTCACTGCCACCTGAACACACAGCAAGAGTGTCCCCTACCAGCTTGACACGAACAATGATACCTTCCTGTGAAGCACACTGTCCAGACCACCTGGGGAGCCACACTACTTCCCAGGCTGCTCTTGAGGACAAGTCACCAACCCAGAGCACTGGACACCAGGGTCCTCACAGCCTCCAGCCCCATCCTCGCATCCATGAGTGCCAGTATCACTCCCCATAGAGACTGGTGACGACAGCTCTTGGAATCAGCCACCACCACGAATCCCCAGCATCCTGTTTGGTGACTGCAAGGGTCTGGACATCAGGCTGACACACGCTGGTAGGGTGCCATAGCGAGGCTACAAAACCCTGTTGCTAATAGTAACACAGCACAAAATCAGAGTCTAGCAGGACATGATTTATTGCTTGATGGTGCCTTCCAACCCCCCAACAGTGTTTTGAAAATATTAGGCTTTGCAAAGAACATAATTTGTGGAAAATAGTGAAAGCTTTGTTCCTTTCATAAAATAATATCTAATGTTTTTTCTCCAGTTGAAGTTCCTTTCTGCTCTTCCAGTAACTACTTATTCAACTTGCAACAACAAGCATTTGCTAATAATAATCACTGGACAGCTTGGAAACTGGTTTTACAAGATGTCCTCACTCCGAGTATGTGAAGGAAGAAAAGACATGCAAAATTAGTCATGTTTTTGTGACAGTAGGCTACTGCTTTCCAGATCTCATTTTTGTCAGCTTTTAGGGCTTAGGTGCTTGTCTTGCTTGTATCTTCAGCAGTCCCAGTCCAGTTCAGGCTTGAAGGGCAATGCTGTTGCCTTGCCTGTGGTGCAGCCCCCCAAGCAGTCCTGCTTAGCCAGGTTACCCCCTTCAGCAGGCAGCCCTTAAACCCCTTGCCAAGACCTGTCTGGTTCATCAGTGGTCGCCTCCACACCACAGGTACTGAGGGCTCCTCTCTGAAGGCAGATTTTCTGGGCTCCTGGGAAGTGCTCAATGACCATACATAGCACTTCCTGGCAAGACTTGGCTGCAACCAGGGCTGTCGGTGTCCGGCTTCACTGCAGGGTTTGATGACATTGCTCTAGGTAGGAGGAAAGGAAGTGCCCTTGTGTTTGTGGTCTGCTAGCCCTCGTGCAGACACTTGATTTACCCACCTTGTTCAGAGTGTGCTTCTGCTAGGGTCCTGCCTCTGTCCTTGGCTCACACCAGATGTTTAAAAAGAGAATGCAAGAAATCTTGAAAGTGACAGCTACAGAATAACCTGCCAACAGGGAAAATTTCCTCCAAATCCTATTACTCAGATGTTGGCTTTGACCCTGGAGCATCAAGCTTTATGTTGCCTGTAAGTGCTGTCTGTGTTTGTTTGTGTACCCAGCACAGTAACTCTGAATCTCCTGGTTGTCCACAAAGGGGACAAAGGGTCTCACTGTCATTTTTAGTATAAAAAAGAGAGGATTTTTTAAGTTAAGGCTAGAAAGAAAAAATAAATTGCAGTCCCAGATATTGTGCATGTCATGGAAGGACTTTATAAAGGACTTTATAATCACTTTTATGCTCTTATAGAATAGTTTTGCTCCCCACAGAAGGCTACACCAGCAACAGCAACATCTGCCTGGTAAGTTGTTCCAAGAACCAAAGCGTATTAAATGCATGGAAATAAGCAATGTTGGATAACACCATGTTACTTGTGTTACTGGGGGGGGATGGTAATGGTAGGGACACAAATAAGTGAGAAAGGATGGCAGTCAGACAATGCTTATACCTTATTCCTTCTGATTTTCTAGATTATTGTCACTGAGAGAGACGCACAGCTAAATGCCAGCATGAACTGTCAGCAATCTTTGTTAGAAATCTCAATGGTCATTCTTAACTTGGCAGTGTATTTTAAATACAGAAAACTTCATATTTAAAAAAAGCTCCCTTCATTTGCTAAAGTTGCCAGGGAGAATAAATAACCAATCATATTGAACCATGTGGATGCCAGCTTATGGCCTCTCAGCAGGCACAAAGCTGCAAAGCTGTGTTTGAAACCTGTCCCTCACTGAGGAACACATCTCCAAACCACAAAACCTTGCTGCCACTCTCCATGGCTGGCTGGGCAGCTTATCCCAACTACTTCTGCTGCCAGCCTCTTCCAGGACTGCAAAACTTGCTCAAGAAAGCAACTTTGCACTAAGGGATTTTCTGCAAGGAGCAGGAGCACAGAATATATCAACATGAAACAAGGGTCTGCCTTATGCTTCTGTCCAGCATCTTTGTATGTGTCTGAGGTGCCCTAGTGTTATCTCAAAATACCAGTATCCCTATAAGAGCCTTATGGGGAAAAGAGTACATTAGGTGTAAAGCAGAGAGGGAGATGAAGGTAAAATAAAAATTGGAAAGAAGAGTGTACTTAAGGAGAAAATGAGAAAATGGTTGTGGGTGAAAAAAAAATCTCAGCTGAAATACTAAGAGAGTATTGAGATAATATCAAATTATTACTCAAGAGGACCATGGAAAAGGCTGGGATATAAGAATGACTAAGAGTACAGAAGAATATATGAATGGAGAATGCAAAGAAAAATGGAGAATAGGGAAAAATCAGAGACAAAAAAAATCATTATTGTCACTTTTATTTTGTAGAAAATTTGCTTTTGTACAGCATCTGACTTAACCATTTATCAAAAAGACAGCCACTAAGAAATTCACAGCCCTCAAAATGTAGGCCAGAAACAAATTGTATATGCTTCAGTCTGACTCTTCTTGGAAGCTACAGATGTTCATTTTTTAGACACACAATGGACATATTAATATCTCTGGATGTTCACCATCCATCCTCCCAGAACATTAATGGACAGGCCATGGAATGAATGCTTTTAGCAGAAACATCATTTTCTGCTACAGCTTCAGGTGAAGTATTGTGTCAGTGTTTATTTTCTGGAGAGCACTTGCTCCAAATGTAGGGAGCCTACACTACAGAGAAATGTCCCTCCATGCCACCACTCATGATGGCATGAAGCCTGCAAACTATCCATACCAGTGCTGATGAACTGACTTCCAAAAAGAATGAGAATCCAGCATTGCATTTGATATTTAAAATTATAAAAGTATTCAAGTGGTTGAATGGCTCAGAGAGCACAGAGACAGTGCTTCTCTTGAGTCACAGATGTAAGGCAACTCTTGCAAGAAATTTGAACAGGAATTTGCCTATAATTATACTTCTTATTCACAGAGGGAAAAAGCATGCATCAATTTTGCACTACCAAATTTCATATAATTAGTTGTCATACATATATTTATTCTTGTTGAAAACCTTGCGATGACTCTTTTTTTGAAGGATCTAAATAACAAACACCCATTTTAATCTGAAAAGTGCTTGCCACAAATTCTCAATGCTATGTTATATAAAAACACAAGTGAGACTCTGCTGAAAAGTAACAATTCAGTAGCAGCACCCAAGTCCCTGTGAAAATTATTCAGATATAGTTTTGAAAATAGTATCTTTAATATTACTGGCATGGTTTCCTCTCACTCTCATTTGTGAATTCCCACTGGTAAAAAGTAACCTTCTGCTGAAGCAGATATACTTAATCCTACAAAAAAATGCCATAAGTGTAGAAAGTACACTTGTTGCCTTCAGTATATGAATTTATAAGAGAAAATAAATCAAGATTTGGTCTTCCACCGATATGAGTAGGATGTAAAAAAGCCATGTGCCTTTTTCAATTTGAGTAATTTCAGTGAAACGGATTCTCAGTTGGCAGCTGGGAGGATTTGTGTTTCTCAGCTTGGGCTACAGCTCTGTCACAGATGCATGCTGTCCTGCAGCGAAGTACTTCACCCTGAGAAGAAGAGTAGTGCTCTGCAAGAGGCTGTGCCATTTTGCTGGTTCTTCTGCCAATGCTGCCCAGAGCAGCACCAGTTTTCCTGTAGGATGATCATGTCACTTCAGTTGACCTGAATTTGCTCTCAAAATGCCTTTGCCACAAATAAATGGAAAGAAAGATCTGGAAAACTGAAGGTAAAATCCTGGGTTTCACTCTTCTCTGGTGAAATCAATGAAGAATTTAGCTACTCCTCTCAAGAGAACAAGAAATTCACCCTCAAAAGATCAATATACGAATATCCCCCACAAAATCCATGGGAGCTGTTGAATGCAGCAGTTTTGAAAAAGCACTCAATTTTGTCTGCAGGTGGTTAACCCACTAACACGGAAACCCCCACATTTTGTGATAACCAGTAGAAAAAGGTAAGAATGCGATGCTTGATAGGAAAAACATGATTAAAAAAGTTAGCATGCCATTAAAACAAGTATAAATACTCATTATATTACTGTGTTTTCTTTAGTGTACGTGCCATTTTTTAATAATTCATACACTAAGTGCTAAAGTGTTTCCTAATGCCATTAGGTGGTGCTTTCAGTAAGCAATAGAATAAATAGTTCTTGCATGGTTCTTTTCTGCATTGTGCTCTCATTTCCTTAAGCAAAAGAAAATTTAAACAAAACACCACAGGTGCCTCCACTTTCCAAAGGCCACTAGCCTCACACAAAGCTGTATATCATGTTTCTGAGGCACTCTGGCTCCCCTCAGGTGTGATAAACTGCACTTTGGGCACCATGAGGGAGGGATTGGTTCTCCGCATGGAGTTGCTCCTCCGAATGGAATTGTTTCTTCTCATGGAGTTGCGTTTCCGCAGGGAGTTTTGGTGGGACAGCTCGCTCTTCTGCAGGGTCTGGATGAGAATGGATGGCTTCTCGTCAAGCTCTCGAGCACTGCAACGTGGCGCCGCCACTTTGACAGTGTTGCCAAACTTTGAGTAGTCAACTGCGTACACACCTTCCTCTTCGGTGACGATAGGCACAAAGCGGTGACCCCAGAGGATCTCCTCTGCTATGTAGGAGGTTCTCGCCTGTGTCGTGATGCCAGTCGTTTCTACGACTCCTTCAAGTATCACGATGAGCTCCAGGTCCTGGAGTGCCAGATCAGCAGCAGAGATATCGTAAAGAGGACTCCGCTTGTCTATGACATGACAAATGATTAAGGGAGCCACAAGGAAAATATTATTGCTTTCAATGGGGTTATCCACAGGGATATCTACTTGGTGAATGGGTATGACTTCTCCTTCAGGGGTTGTAGTCTTCCTCACAACCTGGATTCTCACCGAGGCACTAATGATCATGCTCTTCCTCAAGTCTCCCACTCGAAACATGAAGCAAAGTTTGCCATTTCGGACTGCAATGACTGCCTGTCGGCTGAAAATCAAAGTCTCAGCCCGCCTGTGAGCTTGCGCCGTTTTCATGAATATGCAGCCCAGCATGACAGCGTTGATGATCAGACCCACAATGTTCTGCAGGATCAAGACTGTGATGGCCAAAGGACATTCCTCTGTCATCATCCTGCCCCCAAAACCAATGGTCACCTGAACTTCAATGGAGAAGAGGAAAGCAGAAGTGAAAGACCTGGAGAAGAAGATTGCACAAAAGTTAACTTTAAGGACATCGAACACAAACTGAGAAGCTATTAACATATGCTTTCTAGAAACACACTTAAGGATCTATTTGTACCACCCAGGTACACTTCAGCCTTCTGTTAACACCAGCAAAAACATTGCATTCTTGGTGCCTCTGGTTTTGTATGATTGGTGCAGTATCTGATGGTGACTTGGAAGGCCTCAGATCAGGCCAAGATCCTGAACAACCGTCTGTAACACTACGTGACCATGAGAAGTTCACTAGATTCTCTCTTCAGGAACACATGCTACCCACTGTGTTAAGTCGACAATGCTGTAACACCTGAGCTTTCCATCTTCTTGATCTCATGAAGCTCTTACTGGAGAGCAGAAGTTTTGGCAATAGTGAGCAGTCAGCTGGCACACCGAGATTCTTCCACCAGCCTATACAGGGAAAGGAAATATGGAAAATTGCAGCATTTCACTCATACTACCTGAGTCGTGGCCCCCTTTAGCAGAATTTCCTGGAGGAAAAGGGGGGTGTTCCCCGATTCGTGACACTTCCCAAACCCTTGCTCGCCTTGTGACTGAGCCTGCAGGATCAGGTGGCAGAGAAAGGCAGGCCAGTGGCCTCCATGATCTCCTCTGCACATCCTGGCAGAAGGAAAACTCTGTGACCCAAGGTTTGGGTCTAGCTCACTGCTGTGGCAAGACCAGCTGGACAATTTCAACACAGAAGTAGGTTGTAGAAATGTGGATTAAGTTAAATGTCCCTAATATGCCACAGTGCTGGACATCAGAGGATGTCGTCCACAAACTTTCCAGAATACATTATTTATAGTAATGTACAATGTCATATCCCCTGTATATATCAGGGTCTTTAATCTCCTTTTATAACCAGATACATCCTTCATCAAAGTCTCTTATGTTTGACATCAGTACCTCGGGGTTTAAACAGTGGACTTGCAGCACATTGGGTCTCATATGGACTGATATAGAAGTCACTATTTTAACACAGTGCAATCCACCAGCATTCAAGAACTGCCATGCTCAACATGGCTTAATCTATGGAAAAATATGTTCTGCCAGTGAAGGTGGTTCTAAATAATTTTTTGGGTTTGGTTTGCTTTTCAATTAATCTGCTTTTAAATATTTTTTTTCCTAATCATATTTCCAGTGAACTTGGGGTCATAAAGAGACATAACAATAGCATAAGCAATATTAGGGATAATTTTCTGCAGAATGAAAAAGTATATATTTTAGAAAACCAATCAGTCTCTACAGAGATATCTTTGAAAGAACTTTGTCCTTTTTTTTTTTTTTCCTCCTTTTCTATGTTTGTAATCTTTGGCAGATTCCCTTGCATTGAGGTGTTTATTTTTGCATTTCACTCTGAAGAAATTAGAGATGAAGGAGTTAATTAATAGAATCCATTAAATGATTTCTTACATTCATGAATATTCAGTTGCATTAAGAATGAAGCTTCTGGTTTAAACTGAATTCAGTTTAATTCAACGTAAATACCTGTGGAGTAAATAGTCTGATTTCTGTTAACAGTACTCCTTATTAAGAAAACATAAAAAAAGAATCCACCTTTGTACAGTGAAGTAACTGAAGCAGTAATTTTGTACAACATTTTGACCATTCAAAGAGGGAGCCAGAAACTCCAAATCCCACTGTTCCCAGGTCTGTCCCCTTAGGGCTATGTACCTGTTTTCCTCTTTGGATAGTAGCATTCTATGGCAAAGAAAGAGCTGTGAGACTTAGAAATTTCAGTAGTACTTTGAAAAATTAAAGTGCTGTGCAAGTTCTAGGCACTGACTAAAAATTTCCAGAACCAGGTTTCCCATAAGTCTGTAGTGGCACCTAACTAAGAAAGATCTCCTGAAATGCCTGTGGACCTAAACCTCAGGAAAGGAGGTTAAAAAATACTTGCCATTATTTTGGCATATGTACTATTGCAATATTAAATATGTTTGACTTCCAACAACTCACCATTCTTAAAACAGTCAGCAATCACATAGCTATTTCACAACTTAGTCCAAAGCAGTAGCCAGATTTAACAAGATGAAGTATTTCACTATGAAAGGAAAAGATTTTCCATGGTTTGGACATGGACGCACTTGAGCAGCTGTTGGCTACACCACCTGAGGTACTTGCACAAGGGAGTGACACGTGTTCTTTGTCATGGGCTAAACCAGAAAGTTACAGTGATTCATTTGCTCTGCTTTTTTACATCCCTTCAGGATGTCTTTGCAGCAGAGCTTAGCAGCCATTCGGGAAAAGCCATTGGCATGGAGCTGCCAGAGCTGGGGCTACAAGCAGGGAGTAAGGGGCAGAGTCGCGGTCACGGGTTCACCTCTTTGCAGCGGCATGAAGACCTTGGCAGCTGTCTCAGGTTCTGAGGGGTGGCCCAGGAGCCCCGTAGGGAGTCCCATGACACAGGCATAGCTAAAGTAGCTGCCAACCAAGTGAAGGGATGTCCCCTAGGCTGACCCTGAAGAGCTGGCTGCTCGCTAACTTGGGCTGGACAAATCCTAGAAATGGGTGACACCCCAGCAGGCACAAGCTGGGTCATGATATTTCAGAGGCAACTGCTTGTGACCAGTCACTGGAAAAGAAATAAGACAGCAACCCTAACCACCCACCCCAAACCCAAAGCTAATGAGGGTTAGCATGGAAAAATCCTCATTTCCTTTAGCTTGCAAAATCTTCATTTAGCAAAAAAGCATCAAAACAAAGGGAGAATGTAATTTCAACTCCTTCATGACCCAGATAAAACATCCTTTCAAACTTGGTGATGGGCCTCAAAGCTCAGGAGAACAGAGGAAAAGGAAGCAGAGACTCTGATGTCTCAGCAGACCCTGCCGACTCCCTCCTCTCTCACCCTCACCCCTCCCCCCGCAGTCCCTTACAGCACTACAAATGTGTAACAGCAAATGATCTGGGGCTGTCTGGTCATACCAAGTCAGGGCTTTTCTGCTTATAAAATTTAGTGCTATAAAAAGGGATCTTACTGATAAGATGACAAAGTGATCCTATTGCTTACCCTCACCTTCAATTAACAAACAGTCCTCTATTCGATTTATGTATATGTAAGTTCATTAGTGCCTTGCAAATTGTTGTGGCTGTGAGGATGGAGAGTGAAATACTTTAATGGGTGAAATTTAATCTAGTAGTCCCATAAGTTTTCACCCCATGGAAGCTGCCCCACTGTCAAATTGATGGCCTATGGCTTCATGAAGGTGTCTTGAAGCACCACATATTTAGCTGTCTCATGGGAGTAATTTTAAAAGACATTTAGTTTTGCCCAAAGTGCCACTTGTCTTTCTAGCCCTGCCTGACACCTGTGGCAGATGTCCTGCCTGACACCCGTGGCAGATGCCCTGCCTCTCAGGCACTGCTCTTGGGGTAGCCACCTTTAGCTGGCACAGTGAGTGGCTCACACCACGGTGGGGATGCTCCCACTGCTGTAGACAACGTTACGATACATATAACACATACCCACTCTTGTAGCAGGCTCTTATCTCGATAGGCAAGGTATGTTACCCACAGAGTGTGGAGACATTATGAAAAGCAGCAGGTCTCCCTCTCTTTCAGATCCTGTAAAGAATCAAAGAAATCTACAGTACAGTATTTTCCAAGCCCAGAAGGCTTGATCAGTTTATGTAAACTAGAGGAAAACACTGCATTTTTCAATTGTCTCAACCATTTACAATGGTTCGTGTAAATCAAAAGTTGCATTTTAGGCATTGGCAGCAGAGCAGGCAGCTCTGTTCCCCCCATTTCTTCATCCCACAGACCATACTTTACCTAACACATGTCACGCATGGTGCCCACTTCGTGCTGTTTGTGTTGTATTCTGTGCTTGGGTCCATGTCGCCGTGGGCAAAAGCCACCAGCCACCACATCATAGCAAAGAGCAGCCAGCTGCACAGGAAGGACATAGTAAAGATGACCAGTGTGTGACGCCACTTCAGGTCCACCAAGGTGGTGAAAATATCTTGCAGGAATCGCCCCTGCTCACGGATGTTCTTGTGTGCCAGGTTGCATGCCCCATTCTTGGCAATGAAGCGGGCTTTGCGTGGCCGGTCTCGGATGCGTGGCTTGCGCAGGTTCTCGGCAGCGATCCGTGCTAACACATACTCTTCAGGGATGATACTCTTCCGAGCCAACATCTTCCTGCCACCATAGTCCACTCAGCGAGATATGAAATGGGGCTTTGTCCCTCTAGTGCGTTGCCACAGGTTCACTCTACCCTGCAAAAAGAGACAGCGTGGTCAGATTTGTCACCCATGCACTACAGCAAGAAGCCCTGATTAGGTACTTCCTACCAACAACCTTTACATCGAATGTCACTGTACGACTACTTATTCTGCAGTTCCCTCCCTCTTTCAGACCCTCATTTTTATAGGAACAAATGGTATCAGCTCACAACAGAAACGAAAGATGCTATTTTGATGCTACTCGCAGGAAGGGAGGCTGCAGAACCGTCTTGCAAATGGTATAAATTATATGACGTACGACAGGTTGGATCCGCAGGCTGTTTCTCCAGGAGACAGCTGTGTCCAGGTGGGTATCCTAACACAGAGCACTAAGTTATTCGCATCCTTCAGGACCTCAAGAATCAGACTTCTCTGAGTTGAACCAAGTTTAGTCTGTGAAGAGACCACGGAGACTCCGCATCTCTTGTGGCTCTGGCCCCGCAGTGCAGCCTGGAGCTTTGCCGAGAGCTCCTGTCCGCTCCCGCACGAGCATCACAAGGAGGAGCAGAGCTGGAAGTCAGCACGAAACAGGACTCCACGAAGCAGGCGGTCGCATTTTCCCTTTCACAGTTCTCTTTCCTTTCCCGGGATCAGGCGGGGAAACCCTCCCTTTATTCCCAAACTTTGTCCCCAAACGGGTGACAGAACGAATCCTACGGAAAAGCCCGACTCGCCGCAGCTGGCCCGGCCCACACGGGGGAGGGCAGGGACTGCCTGACTGATTCCCCCCTCCCTCTCAACCGCTTCGTAGGGACATCCCATCACCCTCCTCCCTGTCCCTGCACGGGGCTCAACCGGCCGCCCCCAGCCCCCCTTTTGCTGCGGCGGGGCGGGGCGGGGGAGTGCGGGCGGCACAGTCACGCACAGCTCCTTGCAGTGGGGGGACGGGGGGGGGGGTGCAGCGAACTTAATGGAGGAGCAAGGTGCTTACGCTGGTTGCTTGTCCCTTTTCCATAGGGATCTGGCTCTGCCTGGATGCGCAGGGACAACCTCAACCCCTCTTCCGCCTCCCCGCTTCCCCCTCCCGCGGCTGCAGCTTTCTTGCTGTGGTGAGCCAAGAGTTGTGCCTTTTTAACTTCATAGAATCACAGAATGGCTTGGGTTGGAAGGGACCTTAAAGCCCATCCAGTTCCAACCCCCTGCCATGGGCAGGGACACCTCCCACCAGACCAGGCTGCTCGAGGCCCCATCAAAACCTGGCCTTGAACACTTCCAGGGAGGGGACATCCACAGCTTCCCTGGGCAGGTTGTCCAGGTGCCAGGGCCTCAGCACCCTCAGTGTGAAGAATTTCTTCCTAATGCCTAATCTAAATCTCCCCCCTTCCACTTTAAAGCCATTGCCATCATTACTTCCCCTTGTAAAAAGTTCCTCCCAAGCTTTCCTGTAGCCCCTTCAGGTACTGGAAGGCTTCTATAAGGTCTCCCCAGAATCTTCTCTTCTCCAGGCTGAACAACCCCAACTCTCTCAGCCTGCCCTCAGCAGAGGTGCTCCAGCCCTCTGGTCATCTTCGTAGCCCCTCTCTGGGCCTGTTCCAACAGTTCCAAATCCTTCTTGTGTTGGGGGTTCCAGAACTGGACAGGTGGGGTCTCACAAGAGTGGACTAGAGGGGGAGAATAACCTCCATCAACCTGCTGGCCACGCTTTTTCTGATGTTTTATCTTACATGAAATCTTGCTGAGACAGCTTACAGCAGAAAGCAAAGTGTATGTGTAAGTTTTTGGAGGACCAAAGCCAGAATCTCGTGTCCTTTTTTTGCTTTTGACAGACTAAATTACCTGTTTCTGCAAGGAAAGAAAAAATAAATATATATTCCTTTTTATGGTTACCACTCTTGTTGGGCACAGTCAGTCCCATTAAAATGTTCAGCTGATGTAATGGGCACTGGCAGGTGGGTATTTATGTATTGGTTGGGTATAGGAGAAATTATGCACAATGGCAAAAAAACGAACAGTGAAATCGCAGAAGTTTGGTCGTTTTCCCACAGGTCGAAGTTTACAGTTTTGGCTCTTGTGTTTAATGGAAACTTGCATTCTTGGAAATTACAGCTTTTTTCCCAAAGTCTTTGGGTTTGTAGTAGGAAGAATAAACAGTACATCAACTCGATGAGAAGATCTAAATTTAGGTTTTAATGAAGCAAAGTACAGAGATTTCATTGTGTTGGATTAACTCCCACATGTCCAAGGAAAGTGTGTGTGCACAATAGGGAGGTTTCTAAACTTTTCTGTGCATCACTCAAGCGAATGACCTCTATGTTACAAAGTTTATACAGAACGAAATACCTTACTTCTCTCTGTAAACCAGAGAAAGAAATAAATGCTTGACAGGCCTGCTGCTATCAGGAAGGCTTTTAAGTGCATTCAGGCTTGGAAAAACTGAGAAGGCACATTTGACAGGCAGTGTAATCCTCAGCTTGAGGATATCCACCCCGTTGAACACGTGCATGTGCTCGACTTTAAACAGATGAGTGATTCCTGGAAACTTTTCTTGCACTATCCTTTTCTAATACCAGATATCCAGTAGTCAGAAAAGAGACAGACTTAAAGACTCAGTCATATTAGGCAATTAGCTAAATATTTGTGTATGAAATCAGCTATAGGTAACCAGCTCCATTCTGAAAAATCACAATCTAAACCAATTGCCTTTAAATTCTAGCCAGACTCTGAGTACACATACTTTAAGTCACTTGGGTGGGTTTCTGCAGGATCAGCATTGTTAGTGCCAGCTATGACACGTCATGGGCCAGGCTTAGGCAATTTGAGATGTTACCCTATTGCAAATGGAGTGCTAGAGACTGGTTTTAGGGGACTGTCTCATTTGTTTGATGCAGCTCCCAAAAGTGCCTCTCACTTGGGTGCAATTATTGAAAATATCTAATACAGACAGAAAAAAAAATGTGTTCCCTTTTTTTCCTTTTGCTTCCTACTGCTTATCCTTTTCCTTTTTTCCTTTTGCTTATCTTTTTTTCTCTTCCTTTCTCCCTTTTAACTCCTATGAAGTATTTATTCCATGCTAGGGCTAGCAACAAGATTTATGTTCTCCAATATGGCTGCTAGCTGCATAGCAAAAAATAAAGAACTGTCTGGGAACTACATGGAAACCTCTCTCCATTTTTGTAAGATCATTGAACTGTATTATTTTGCTTCTGAGACATTTACTCATGTCACATGCCCAACTGCGGTTTCCCCTGGAGTTATTGAAACCCATAGCGTTATAAAGAGGGTCACAGAAACAGCAAGAAACGCCACTTATTTACTTGCCACCTTAGAGCATAACCCATCACTGTGGCTGTGTTCAGCCTTGGGCCCTTGTCATCCTGTGAAAGCCCCTCGGCTCTGCTGGGGTGTGAGGGAGCAGGAGCTGCTGTTGGTGTGCTCCTTGTCCCATCTCTGCTGTGCAATGCATAGAGTGTGGATTAAGAGCTAGTTTGGTGCAATGGGTCAAAATCATCTCTGAAGACAAGTGGGAGCAAGGAGCGACCTTCCTTAACCTGGTTAGGTGGAACAGAAACTGTCGCCAGTACTGGTACTGTCAGAGATCCCTACGACTTCTCAGCTCCACTTACTCCTCACTAATCTGCTGAAGATTTCCTTGCCCTTAATTGGGCACTATGCACAGGCCAGCTTTTTGTAGCTGAAATGGGAAGGGATGCCACCAAATACACACCAATAGTCTTGCCACAACCCTATTGTGACTGAACAAAAATTAGTTTTACCCGTCATCATACATTGAAAGGAAAGTGCTCATGAAATCCTGCCTTTCCATCTCCGCCTGTTCAATACTAAAAGAGCTTCCTCCCTCACAGGAGGAGATGCCTTCCTCCTCTCTTACACTTGAGATCAGCTTCGAGGAAGTCTGCTGGACCATGACTGCCAGCAGGCAGTCCAGAAGGTTCTTGGAGTGTATTGAGGATTGTTTTCTGTCACAGCTGGTGAGTGAGCCTACCAGGGGTGAGGCTCTCCTTGACCTGCTGTTTACAAATAGAGAAGGGCTGGTGGATGATGTTGTGGTTAGAGGCTGTCTGGGGTGCAGTGACCATGAGATAATCAAGTTCTCCATAAACATTGAAACAAGGAGGGGCATGAACAGGACGTCCACGCTGGACTTTTGGTGGGTAGATTTCGGATTATTTAAGGAACTAGTCAGGGAAGTACCCTGGGAAATAGCCCTTGAAACAAGGGGGTCCAGGAAGGCTGGAGGTACTTCAAGAATGAAATCTTGAAGGCGCAGGAGCAGAGTGTCCCGATGTGCCGTAAGACGAACCGTAGGGGCAGCCAGCCAGCCTGGATGAGTAAGGAGCTTCTGAAGGAGCTAAGCAAGAAAAAGAGGGTGTATCGCCTTTGGAAAGAAGGGCTGGTAAATCAGGTTATGTACCATTAAGTCGTGTAGGAGGAAAATTAGGGAGGCAAAAGCCCAGCTGGAGCTCAAATTGGCCACTTCTGTTAAGGACAACAAGAAATGTTTTTACAAATATATTAACGGCAGAAAGAAGGGCAGCAACGACCTCCACTCCTTATTGGATGCCAAGGGAAATATAGTAACTAAAGATGAGGAAAAGGCTGAGGTTCTTAATGCCTTCTTTACCTCAGTTTTCAACACTAAGACAGATTGTTCACTGGACAACTGACCTTCTGAAGTGGTGGATGGGGTCAGGATGGAATATAGCTCCTCTGTAATCCAGGAGGAAGAAGTTAGAGACCTGCGGAGCCACTTGGATTCTCATAAATCTATGGGGCCAGATGGCATCCATCCTAGGGTGATCCATCCTAGAGAGCTGGCAGACGAACTTGCTAAGCCACTTTTCATCATTTATGAACAGTCCTGGCTCACTGAAGAGGTCCTGGATGACTGGAAGTTGCCCAATGTGATGCCCATCCACAAGAAGGGCTATAGGGATGATCTAGGTAATTACAGACCTGTCAGTCTGATCTTGATTCCAGGTAAAATTATGGAGCTGATAATCCTGGGTGCAATCATGCAGCACCTGAAGAATGACCAAGAGATCAGGCCCAGCCAGCATAGATTTAGGAGGGGCAGGTCCTGCCTGACCAATCTGATCTCCTTTTATGACCATGTGTCTTGGCTGGTGAACGAGAGGAAGGCTGTGGATATGGTATACCTGGACTTCAGTAAGGCCTTTGACACTGTCTCCCATAGTAGACTCCTGGAGAAGCTGGCAGCCCGTGGCTTGGACAGGAGTGCTCTGTGTTGGGTTAGGAATTGGTTGGTTGGCTGAGCCCAGAGAGTGATAGTGAGTGGTGTCTCATCCAGTTGGTGGCCGGTCACAAGTGGTGTCCCCTGGGGGTCGGTGTTGGGACCGGTCCTGTTTAACATCTTTGTTGATGATCTGGATGAGGGGATTGAGTCCATCATCAGCAAGTTTGCAGATGATACCAAGCTGGGAGGAAGTGTCGATCTGCTGGAGGATAGGAGGGCCCTACAGAGGGACCTTGACAGGCTGAAGAGATGGGCTGATTACAATGGGATGAAGTTTAACAAGTCCAAGTGTCGGGTTCTACACTTTGGACACAACAACCCCATTTAGAGCTATAGGCTGGGGACAGGGTGGCTGGAGAGTAAAGTGGAAAGAGACTTGGAGACTTGGGAGTGGTGGTGAACAGGAAACTCAACATAAGCCAGCAGTGTGCCCAAGTGGCCAAGAGGGACAATGGTATCCTGGCCTGCATCAGGAATGGTGTGGTCAGCAGGACTGGAAAGGTTATCATCCCCTTATACTTGGCACTGGTCAGGCCGCACCTTGAGTACTGTGTCCAGTTCTGGGCCCCTCAGTTTAAGAGAGATGTTGAGATGCTGGAGTGTGTGCAGAGATGGGCAACGAAGATGGTGAAGGGGCTGGAGCACAAGCCCTATGAGGAGCGACTGAGGGAGCTGGGGTTGTTTACCCTGGAGAAGAGGAGGCTCCTTATTGCTCTCTATAATTACCTAAAAGGAGGTTGTAGGCAGACAGGGGTTGGTCTCTTCTCTCAGGCGACCAGTGACAGAACAAGAGGACATGGTCTCAAGCTTCGTCATGGAAGGTTTAGGCTTGATATTAGGAAAAAAATCTTCACTGAAAGGGTGATTGGCCATTGGAATGTGCTGCCCAGTGAGGTGGTGGAGTCATCGTCCCTGGAGGTGTTTAAAAGCAGATTGGATGAGGCACTTAGTGCCATGGTTTAGATGATAAGTAGGTGTTGGTGTTGGGTCATAGGTTGGACTTGATGATCTCAAAGGTCTTTTCCAACCTTGTGATACTGTGATACTATGTGATGTGAAGATGAGGAGCACCAGAACTATTCCCTCTTCCTGATTAAACATCATGAGACATGATTTTGAGCACAGCAGCCACTTCTCCAAGTTACAGTGTATGAATATGCTCTGGAGAGTGGCAGCTACTAAAAATGTTCCCATTTGACCTTTTAAATACTTGCTTGGTTGCCACATGCACATTTAAGTCTGAGATTTAAGTAATAGCTGGGAAAATCTCCCAAAATGTCTCCTAATCCGTTTTGTAAGGAACATAGTGTCTGAGTGCTGTGAACACAGCCTTTTCAGGCAAAATATGATGTGAAGTGATGGCAGGTTTGGGTCTAGTTTTATTATGGCCATCAGGCATCTCCCTTCATGCCATTTCATTTCCCCTCCACCCACGAGTCACTGATACTACGGTAAACCTCATTTTACAAATATGCCTATGTAAAAAGGGATTAAATAATGTGCCTAGATATAAATCTGCAGTTTCCACGTTGTGGAAATGTCCAGCTCTTTCAGCAAATCCTGCTTCGTAATAACTTTTGTTTGAAATTCTAATCTTAACTTAGAGATAGGATGACTTTGCAGGCGCCCAGAGATGTCGTGCACAAGGCTTCCACAAAGACAAAAACCTGATAAACCATATTTGGATAGGATGGATGAACTCTTCCCTAGCTGAACTGGCAATAGATCCATCAAATATGGAAGAGCAGAAACTGCAAACTAAGGGCGCCTGTTAGCCTGAACTAGCTTTTTTTTTTTTTCCTGTTTCATGCAAGAGCAGCAGGACAAAAATAGTCTTTATCTTCATAATACCTGTAGTTTCGAACATGCTCTTTTTCTGATATTACTGAGTTGCATAGTGAAGTTTGTGGATGTTCTGTGTGTTTACTGGCACAGGGGTTCTTTCTGATTAAAACTGTCTGTTTTGGAAATGATACATCTGCCTCATTCAATGATATATGGTACTCTGGCTTCTCTGTGCCTGTCGGGCTATGGAGTGCAGGCTGTTGACCCTCTGCAAAGCTAGCAGTATGTTGGCTGTTGTCACCATCTCTGGTGTAGTACATCTAGTGCTGACAAATGGAGCCTGGTGCATTTGTCACCAGGACTTTAAAATTTTCTAACTCCCTGCATGTACTCATCAGGTAGCAGATGGGCTGATATGTTATGTTTTCTGTTCTGCAGTTCAGTGACCTGATGGGCGCTGCTGGTTATGGCATAGGTATACGTTACCTTTGTATCTGTTCCCTACATAGCATGGGGAAGGGAGAGAGACTCACACCAACTTGGGTGAACTCTCTTAAATGGCAGCAGCGGTATCTCCTGGAGCATGTCCTTAGCTCCTCGAGCAGGCCTGAGCTTGCTATTGTTTGAGCAGCATTAGGCTGACTTAAGACTATCTCTGTTCCCAGCTGGCTCCATGGGCTTGGTGGCCAGTGACAAAACTCCGGCCAGTCCTGCTTGTGGCTGGGTCCCTGCTGCTGCTTCCAATGCAGCACATGCTCCCCTGCTGACTCCTGTGGCCTCTCTGAGGAAACGCTGCTGTCCTTCAATTGTTCTCTTAGTACAAGAGAAGGTCAGCACATGGGGCACCAGGATGCATCAGTGAGAGAGGGTATGGTCCTGGAGAACTATATACAGCTCCATAGCGTGAGAGAGCAGGCAGGGAACTGTTTTGGGCTGGGGCTGCAGCCCTTGGCCTCCTGCATGGTCAGCAGTGTGTGGGGATGACTCAGGAGAGGAGAGAGACGATTATCACACTCAAATTGCATGGTTCCTGCAGTCATATGATTTATGCAATCCAATATGTTTTAGGCTCTGTTTCCCTAACTCCACCTCTGCTCCAGGGACACGTGAGCCAAGAAATGCCTTGTGCTGCAGGATATACCTTATACTCACTCTTTGCCATAATCCTAGCCTCATTTACCTCTAGAGATGACCACATCTTATTAAATCCTTGTGCAAAATCCACCAAAATTTCTTACAGCCCCACAGTACTTGTCAGTCTCTCTATCTTTGTCTTTAATTTTAGAGGTGTGTTTGTTTCTTCCCAGATCTCTCATTTTTAGTGCAGGCTGAACTTTGCAGAGCCTCGGTGCTACAGAGACTCGGCCTGTAACGACACCACCATGGCAGGGACACTGGCACCACTTTTACCCAGTTTACCATTTAGGTGATGGTATCCTTGACCAACAAAGCTAGGTAATCCTCTCATTCTTCAGTTCAAAACAATTATTAGCTCCCACATGCTTCGGTTTCAGCCTTTAGCTCAAAGTACAGAAATGCTGTACTATCACATCTGGGACTTTAACAAGTCAATCTCTGCTAAAGGATGAGATGGCAATAGTGACAGCGGTACAGAGTTTTTCTGATACCTGATGAAGGGCATCTATCGCATTACACTCCCCTTCCTGGAATAGGGGTTTCTTCTAAGGCTCTGGGAAGAGACCAGTTTGGGATTTTTTTGATGTGTCTTGCTGTGCTGTAATTTATGGAAAAGCTGTAAGTCACTTTCTAAGTAGGTTGAACTAGGTTAGAATTAGGTTGAACGTGGTTAGAATAAGTTTCTTGCTGTGTTTCTAATTCACTGAAGTGTTCTTTTCCATTAGGTGCTTCTTTGGCTCACTGGCTATTTCCATGATGACATTTTTTCTGTAGGAAAACTGGCTACTGATCCTTATGTCTATGATGATTCCCATTTCTGAGTTTACAGGCCAGACCAGTCTCTGAAAAGGCTGAGTAAAGATGTGAACTCTTTGCCTCTTCTAGCTGGTGGAGATGTGGTGGAAGTGCTTCTCTTCCCACTCCTTGCTAAACTCCTATGATCTGTCATCGGGTGGAGGCATCGAATGGTTTAAGTTCACTCACAGGTCAAATCGCGGTGTAGAATGACTTCCTACAAGCTCCTAACTTGCTGACCAGTGCCAAAGTGGCTCTGCAGCTGGGGTGAAAGAGCTGGTGGGAAACTTCAGTGCTGTACTTAACATCATCAGTGCCTTGGGCGAAAGGCAAATGAGGGTTTGGCCTGCTTAGCATCTTCCTGTTGCACCCGGCCCTTTTTCCTCACAGGTCTACCCATAACAGGCTTCACTGAAAACAGCAGAGATCTCTGAACATCTGAGCTGTTTCTGAACTCAAGAGAGTCTCTGAGCAATGTCTACTAACCTGCTAACCAGGCACGTATCTCTACTTTACTTGGTGTCCTTGCTCTCCTCCCTCTGCTTAGTCTCATGTCAGATTTCCATACAACATTCAGATTTTAAGTCTTGTGGAGTAGGGATTTCCTCACTACATGATATATCAAAGTGTCTAATATCTGATTTATTTAAAAAAAACATCTTCCACTGCAGTATTATTTCTGCAGTTCTTCCATGGCAAGGTTTTTACTTATGTCAGGTGGCATCCTCTCAGCCTGACTTCGACATGGGATACCCCAAGCATAGTCCAGAGACTGTTCCAAACGTGCAGGATGGACAGGGCAATGTTGTTTGGAATAGCTGTAGTTGTAGACACAGAGATGCACTCACAAGGCACTGTGCCACTTTTCCTGTTTTATTTAATAATGCAGGTATAGTCTAAGAGTTGCCTTTAGGAACAGGTAAGGCTGCCTCTGTAGGCAAAGTGCTGGTGACAGGAAAAAACTCACAAGCTAAGAGCATAGAGGTACTCCATCTGCTGGGGCAAATGATAGCTGCCATTTCTCTTTTCCTCTGGTGATATCTGGTGTGACAAAGCCAGGCATCAAGTATTTTTCATTCCATCTCTTTGTCCAAACTGTGCTTATTCTTCTTGTGGACCAGGAAGCCTTCTGGTGGGCTTCAGCCTCAGAGCAGCATAACACAATTTTGTCTCCTCTTCTGAGAAGCCCAGAGCCAGCTCAGAGGGCCTTATTGCCAATGAAAGGAGATTTTTCTTCGGATTTGTGAAATGTAATTTTTGTGTTTTTCCATCTTTGTGCTTCCAGGTCCCCCTTGCCTACAAGTGATTGATATCCCAGTTGTCTCTGCTGGCTGCAGAGTGAGGGTTAAATTAAGATTATGTCATTGATGGAAGATAGATGCTATCTCCCATCTTAAGATCATATCACAGAATAACTGTAAACCCCAAGCCTTCTGATCTCGAATGCTACGGTGGAATCTGGAGAAGTAGATGGCTCCAACCACGAATGATTCAGCCATAAAAATCTGCAATGTGCAGAGCCTCTTAGAACCTCAATTTTCTGTCTCTGATCGAGAGCTCTAATGATCATAGTTGGTTTTGCTAAAAGAGTAAGGTCCTGATCTAGCCACTATGATAAAAACATGTATAATCATGAAATGTGAATCTGTAACTTTCTCCTTTTCAGAACCCATGCTGCTTTGGGGTATCTGCAACTGTGATACTGAAGGGTCATGGTTCTGGACCATATAATTTACACTAAGCTGCATTAGTTCTTTAGTTACATGGTTAAATATTTTACTGGATGTTTAAGTGATATTTATGGATGTAAGCTGTTACAGCCAGAAAACCCTAAAGTTAAAGGGAGAGTTAAGAAACGTCATGGAAATGGCTATGAGACACTCTTAATGGCAGTGCTAGCTGGCACTTATATGTGTACATACTTTATCTAAAGAATGGATAACCATGTAATGTATTTATATATAAAAAATGACTAATATACATACATAGGAATGACTGTACTGGACAGTGAAATGTGCAGCATGGTAATGTGAGCTGAATGCTGTGTTCTTATACAGTAAATCATAGGATGAAAATCTCTCTGTTCAATGGAAATGAAAGAAGCCATCTTGCATATGCTGAATGTCAATACACCAAATAATAGAAACTAATTATTATTTTTTTTTTTAAATGACTGCTTGTTTATAGTCTCTTCAGAATGTGGCTTATTATAGTAATGAACAGCTCCTACCAGGAGTGCCTGTTACATTTTCCTGGATAGCATCCAGCAGCAGATAGGTGCTATCAATAGTGAATAATTAATAACAACTATGTAATAAATAGATTGAGATTTTTCTACATATCTCTCTTCTCTTGCGGGATTACATTTGGAAGCTTCTCTGAACTCCACAGCTTCAGACAAGCCAATACTCTAAGCTATTCTGATAGAATACCATTAGCACATTGCTAATTTGTAAGACCAGAGAACTGCCTCACAACAAATTTTTGATAATTTGGAAAGCTGGTAGTCTTTCCCTACAATTCCACACAGAGGCCAGTTCTGGTGGAGGAAAAACAGAGCAGCAGTGTGGAAATGATTGGGATGTTTGCATGGCAATGAAGAATATGATTTACAGTTTTGTTTTCAGACTTTTTTTAGTACTCTCTTAGTTTTGCCTTTGAAAGGGTTTATTTCCAAAGAAACTGAAGAACACTTTACATGCTATCATTGAATTCATATCAGAGGATTTACATAACATATTTTTATTTTAAATCAGGATTTCAGACGATATTACTTGAGGATATAAAATAGCAAATGTGCTGCATTTTTTTACCTTTACACATTTTTTTTTGGGAAAATCTTTGCTCCAGAGATATTTTTAACAAGTAGCAGTGTAGTTTCACTGGATATTCTGGAACTGCTTTCTTTTGGCAGTATCACACTGGGGACATTTGGCCCAAGTACTTGCAAGGGAAACACACTCCAACTTATGCATTTAGATAATGGAAAACATGACTCTTGTCCACAGCTTTTTTATAAAGGCAGATTTTTTTTTTCTTTAAATGCATTGTATCTCCATTCATGATAAAATGTCTAGAAGACTTGTATAAAAAGTGTATGTGATGTTTCCTTCGCTTCTCATGACACATTATCAGAATGGTATATGAATATATCAGCAACTTTTTCAACAATGCAAGAGAGCCCATTGCTTTAGGAAGCAAAAAGAAAACAATTAATTAAATCAAACAATGTATTGTATAAGAAGTTTGATGAGACCTACCTGACCGCATTCAAAATTGACGTCATCTGCATTTAAAGAAAACAATTCGATGCAATTGCTTTTTTCTCTAACTGAGGTTTTTTATATAATGATGTTACAAATCCTTTGGGCCGTATTCGTATTGGTACTAATTGAATTCAGTGGAAATGTGTTAATTTATAGCAGATGTGTTCTGCTAGTTTACGCTAACCTAAAAGGGGCTTATCCAAGTTCTGAAGAAGTCTTTAATAATATATTCATCATCTAAATGACACAGTTGGAAAAAGCAGGCAAACTCTTGCAAATAAAGAGCTTTTTCAGGTCTGCAATGAAACTGGAACTTATAAACACTGGAGATAGCTCTTTTGTATATCAATTTGCCCAAAAAAAGCAATGATGTCTCCCTGCAAACATGACCTTACTTATGCCCCTGTCTTCTCAGAGTTATTCCAACTTCTCTAGGGCTGTCTGCCTTGCAAGAAATGTTGGTTGATCAGTGCATCCTCTTTGTTTTATACATGGCTAAAAATCCCACTGATTGTCTGTCTCTACCTCTCAGAGGGTCCCTGAGGCTATAAAGTTAGCAATCAAAAAGTTCAACATCTCATTCAAGCTCATTGCCTGGACTTCTGCAGACGTTGGTGAGAGACAAGCACCTCCAGTGGGTGAATCATCCTGTTGACTAACGTGACATGCATCTTTGCCTGGCATTGCAAAAAAGAATACTTTTTTTTTTTCGTAGAAACCTTTCTTCTGAAAAGAAAGGAAAAGAACCTTGAGTTAATTGTACCATATTCTTCTTTAAAATGAAAGATCACATATTTGTAGGTGAACAAGCACCCATAAAGACAATTTATGATATATCAAATGGAAAAATTATCCAGGTTGTTTTAAGAGGTTTTCATAACAAAGCAAAGGGAGTATGAATAGTTAGTTATAAGGAACTCTTTGAAATAACATGTAATGTTAAACTAAGACAAGTCTGAAAAAAATTGCAATAAGTCAGCAACAAACTTATCTCAGAATTTGGAGTCCTCACAGCCACTGACTTGAATTATTTTCTTTAAAACAAAAAGAAGCTTTCCTGTTTGGCAAGTGTGTTGTTTGAAACATCAATTCCAAGTAACTGTCAGGCTCCCAAAAACTCTGAAGCATTAATAATAATTAGCAGAACACAAGAGGTTCAGGCAAAGCTACTCTTGAGGAGATTCTCATCATCTTTCAAGATGTGATTGCACAGAAAAAATCATCCAAATAACTCACCTTAGATGAATCCCAACATCAGCTGTGCTCCCCAGCAAAGCACGTAGATGTAGAGATCTGTTTTAAGTGCTGGATTGTGAGAAGGCAAAAGCCTCCCCTTGCTCCCTGTCAACAGCATTGCTCTATGGCAGAGGCTTGTGCACCTGCTTTGAGAACTACTTAAAACCCCTACTGTGGGTTTCCCAGCACATTAAAGCTTTGATTCAGTAATAAGTTTGTATGGGGTATGTCTGGTTTAGAAAAAGCAGTAATGAGCAGCTAGATGTTATGAGTTTGATGAAACAGTGTATAGGAAGAGAGCAGTCTCATCCATGCTGGCCGTTGGACCCGGCTCAAGGAGTGGGAAAGATAACCCACTGGTGGCAAGTTAAAGGTTGAGGAATACTGTTGTGGATCCACAAGCAGCTGCATTGGGAGGAAGGATCTTACTCCTTCTATTTTACTTCGGTCACAGAAACACTTAGCAGAAAAACAAACTCAAGTGGGATGAGAAACAATTTAGGACCTCTCATAGAGATGATTCTAGAGATAAAAGAAATAATGAAATAGCACCAATAATGAAAGTTTGTTTAGTTCTGTGTGTGGGAAAGCAAAACCAACCCCAAGACATGATGACACTAGGCTAAGTGTCCCCCTGAATAGGAGGTTGTTATGATAGAAAGCTGTAGATAGTCAGGGGGAGAGGAGAGTGAGTGCAGAGCTGTGTCAGCAAGGAAATAGAGCAGAGGGTACAGAGCTAAATCAGGAAGGCGTGGAGGCCACAGGCAGAATAAGGAGTATTTAGGGTTGCAAGCACAAGCCTCAAAGAGGGTGTGATATAAGGAGATGGTGAAGAAAAAAGTCAAGAAGGCTGTGGCCAGAGAATAAGGGCTGACCAGCAGAAGAGGAGTGTGACAAGTCAAAGAATCAAAATCTCCAGACTGATATTGCCTCTACCATGTTTGTGCCACAGCCTGATGAAACTGCTCCTAAAGGGAACACATTTAAGATCTTTATGAGAAATAAGGAGAAATTTGTTTCAAAGATTTCATCCCTTCTGCACCCTTCTCACAAAACCACTATGCAACTGCTGGGAAAACTCTTCTACCTTAAAGAAAACAAAAAAGCAAAGTTCAGCCTAAGCCCTTGGTGAGTATTTACGTCATATGCACAGTGGCTACAATGCGAGCAGATCTGGTACACCTGTAACACTTGGTTTATGTTTGCTGTCTCTCTTGGGATTTGTGTATGTTGAACAGGATTATGTGCTTCAGGAACAATAAAATTGTGCTTTTAAACGTGCTAGGCAGTTGTGGGATATGCTACAGCGATCATCAAACACTTTGACCATGGTTTACATAATACTGGGGTCAATATTCCTGCACACTTCCATAAAATGAATAAAGCATGCTGGTCTGTTTTTCTCAGCCCATAATGTATTTTCTTTTGTATATGATGAGTAAAGAAGGCGCTTCTTACTCCTGTAAAGGCTGTGGGAAACATGTAAGAGAAAAAAAGATACTAATTGTTGGCCTCTCTTAAGTACTGCAAGATACCTGACACAATCTCAAGCCCGTGGCAGCCATTTAATGTAGTAGGAACCAGGATCTCGCTGAGCTAGTTGGCAACACTTGAAATAAATCAGGATTGCATAGTCATCAAAGATATGCAGATAAACAAATTATGTGTACTTCATCTTCATTCTGATTGAGTCTGACAGCAAGGAATCTAATTAGTTTTTCACTGAAGACAATGAAATTAAATGAAGAATGATTTTGGCCTTTTGGCTCTGGAATCTGTGTAATAACATGCACTTCCGCTGTCAACATCTGCTTTATTTTTTTATTTTCTTTGTATGACAAAGTTCAACACAGGGAATTAATCCAGAAAAAAAAGAGCAAAAACTTTTCACAGCAGTAGACAGGGAAATCACAAAAGTACTTCCTCTCCCAAAATGTTCAACTGACTTCTTTTGTTTATTTGTGTTACAAAGCTTTTATTTCCAACAGTTAAGATGGGAAAAATCAAAAAGACAAAACCACTGTGTCATTTTTACACTCCCAATTTTAAGTCAACTTCTCCAAGATGCATAGCCTTTTTTTTTTGTCAAGTACTATGCCTTGTATTCTTTTCATTACACTGGAAATAGTGTTAAGTAGACCTCGTGCTCTTCCTAAACCTTATAACAATGGGCAAATAAGAATCACATTGAATGCTGATGTCTCAAGCTCCGCCTTTGAAAGTGCTGTGAAACTCCTTCAGGAGTTTTAGTGCCTGTTGTGCAGTTTTCGTGGTTCAGAATCTGGTCAAATATATTAGTCACATGCAGGCAACGTTTTAAAAGCTATATGATATAAATATGTATCTAAATTCACCTAAATTCTTGAAGATACAGAAATAATTTGAAAATTATACCATCTTGGACTGGATCTGATTTAGAGAAATACGTAAAGAAAAAGAAAGGCTGTTCCAGGATAAAAAATAATGTGAAGGACTAAAGATATATAAAACAATTAGTGGTTGTCTAATTACATGCAATTTTAACTAAAAGATTTGAGTGGACATTTTTTAAAGACTGGCTAATATTAAGTTTATTAATTCAGATTAATTTTAATACAAAATAATAAGATACTGTACAAAATTCCTCTATAAGCCTATCAAAACATGCATAATTAAATGATGATTTGCATCTTTCATTGAAAATAGAACAAATCTGCATCTAAGAACTGACTGTAGGGATAAGCATCATTGCACTGAAAGTAGTACTGTGTCAATTATAGGGTGCAAATTAAAGCAAAGGACAAATGACAGGAAGAATTTCCTTATTTCTGATAAAATTCCTTTCCCTCATTCACTACTCCTCCACTACACTTGAAGAGCAAAGTTTATGCCTTTAGAATGCAGCAGATGATTGCCCCAAGTGTTATGGATTTGGATAATTTTTTTTTTTTTTTGTTTAATTTTTCCACTCTGGGGACTAAATGCTTCTGGGGATCTCTTGTTTCCTTGACAAACTACATGATTTGATAGCTGGCTCCTGCATAGCATATGGAGTTTGAAAGAGCAGTGCATTCTTTTGCTCTCTGTAAAACAAAATGAAGTTACTAAAAAGTCTAAGGAAAATGCCATATTCCCAGGAAATAAAGTCTTCTGCCTCTCTGTGCTTGTGTGTGCGTGTGAAGTTTAATAGCTTTTAAAAGAAGTGATATTTTTATTGCTTTGAGGCATACATGTATTGCAATAGCTTTTATTGTTTTGGAAGATGGATGTGTAAAGAAAGATACTCTTAAAAACCCAAAGATAAAAGTGATGTTACGTTGAATGGAAAATATTTGCATTTCATTGGTTTAAAAATAAGCTATTAAAATGCATCATGAGATTCTTCACATGTCGGCCCGGACAAATGAGGCAAAGATGCCGTCTTCTTGGGAAAGTAGGTTCTCAGGCGTATCATATTCTAAAATGTTCCCTCTCTTCATGACGATGACCAAGTCTGCAGTTAGGATGGTGTGAACCCGGTGCTGCCATGAAGAAAATAATACAGAAGTTCTCATTATGATAATTCTCACTGCAGTTCATTAACGGGCCTAATCCAAGGCATACCAAGCTGGTGAAAGGCTATCCTTGTTTACAGTGGTATTTGGTCCTTGTACTGTGTCTTTTATCTGAAGAGATCTCCAATTACTTTACAGTCTCTGGCACCAAGCCTGAAAATACTTGTCCATGCACTTCAGTTTCGGTCAGCTAATTGCTGTTATAGACAGCACAGCTGTTGGAATAAATCCTACAGCATCACTGAAATATATTTTTTCTTTCAGGAAATACGGGTGAGAAACATCCTAGGTATTCCTGCGCTGTCAGGTCGCTTAGCATCCCGCTCTGCTACTTGGTCTGTGTACCCTGACTGTCTGTTCTGCATCTGTCTCAGGGCAATCCTGGGCTGTTGTCTTCTGTGAATCTTCTGAGGTTAAATTTGTGTGTGCTACAGGCCCCATAGGCAACAGGAATGAAACCAGGTTGAGTTTGATTTGAATGTCGTATGAATATAGCGAATGAGGTATAGACAGAACGAACTCTTAAAGTATGATATTTCACTGTATAGGGAAGGCCAGGAATTACTTTATGGGATGGATTCCTTTGACATAAAATCCTAGAATTGTTTGGTTGGAAAAGACCTTTGAGATCATCAAGTCCAACTGTACCTGTCCACTACTAAACCATATCCCTTGAGCACCTCATCTACCCATCTTTTAAACACCTCCAGGGATGGTGACTCAACCACCTCCCTGGGCAGCTGTGTCAGTGCCTGATAACTCTTTCAGTGAAGAAATTTTTCCTTATGTCTAGTCTGAACCTCCCCTGGTGCAACCTGAGGCCATTATAGACATGATGGATTCAATGTTAGCTGCCTAAGTTTACTTAAATATGATTAGCATATATAGTCATGAAATTAAACAAACCCAGGAACAACTCAATAAACATCTTCTGGCACTGTCATCTCAGAAGTTGTGCTTTAAAAAGAGAGCATAGTGAAAGGAAACTGAAGAGGTAAAAGTAACTACCAAAGAGCCAGAAGTCTTGTGAACAATGAGGACTGAGAAAGTCTACTTGTGAGTCTTCACCAAAGTGGTGAACAGGCCGTCCTCTTTGAGGAGTAAGTTTGAAGCAGTGTCACATTCAACTAGACAGCCCTCAGAAAGGACTAGGACAATATTGGCATCCAAGATGTGAGATACACGATGCTGGAAAAAAAAGAAAAGAAAAACAGGTGGGTGAAAGAAAGATCAGCCATGAATGAGGAGAGAAAGGAAATGAAGCCAACTCTGTGAGGAAATGTGAATACTAATGTGTACCGTTTTGCTTGAGATACCAACTTTGGAGAGGCAAAGCAAAAAAGTAAGATTACAGTCAGAAGAAAAATACTGAAAATTTGAACAGCATGTAACGGAAGGAGAATATTCTTACTGATATCATCTTTAGCATTTACACATCCAAGAAACTTAGAGCTTATTGTAAATGAGCTAGGTTAAGTGGTTTGCCTGACAGAAACTAGTCACTGACAGACTTGAAACCAGAGTCTAGGAGCCACATACTCTAATCTTTAACCACAGGACTAGATTCCAGACAAAGCAAATGAAACAGCTGTTGAATCATGTCTTTATCTCATGGATAAAACATCTTTTTGTTGAGTAAGCCTGACGTCACGAAGTGGAACACTGTATGTGTGTGTACGTGTGATGCACGTGTATATATGCACATACATGTGCACTTTTGGGCACTAGAAGTGACAGGAAAACAGGAAAAATATAATAGACCCTTAGTTGAAAAAATATTAATTTTTGAGCAATTCTCATTGATTCCAATTCTTAAAACCTTTATCATGAAACCAATTTTTTATTCTGAAAGAAAATATAACCCAACTTGAGAAACCACGCCAACAAGCTCTTGAAATCTCAGCTCTTTTTATAAATTCCTGCCATTATTCTAGATACTATATTATGCATAGACTTCAGAGGCAAAATTCAAATCTAGATTTTGATGTAACTTTCAATAATGGTTTAACCCATGGATATTTTTTCAATATTTTAGTGAGAATGACTTGGTGTAGATGCTGAAGTTCCCCGTAAAGGCCTTGTTCAGATCTAAGTGTTTTAGCTTGGCCCACTTGTAGAACAGCACTGACTGCAAATTTGCAGGTTGATAGTATGTGTCTTGACTTGTTCTATTATCTCAGAATATTCCAACCTTGTATTTTAGTTTTACCATTTCCTGGCATCACTACTTACCGCTATTGTCACGACTGTGCGGTCTGCAAAGGCAGTCATCACAACCTTCTGCAAAATGTTTTCCTATCAAAAGAAAACACTTCAGTTACTTCATCCTTTTACATTTTAATTCATATGTCTTCAAGCACGTAAGAGAGGCTCATATTCCATAGTATCTTTGGTCTGCACACCAGATTCTCAGTAAGGAAATGTCACACAAGTTTAAGCAGGGTTTTTCTAAAACATTCATCTTTTCCCCTCACCATAGGCATCAAACCCCAAAACACATCAAAAGTAACTCAACACAAGAGAAAAGCAAAAAAGTTGTCAGTTTTCTCTGTTAAAGAGATCTCATGGCTGACATTAAGCGAAGTTGATGCCTCCTCTCCTAGTAATCTATGCCCCAATGGTGCTAATTGCTATACTCACTGTTGCCATGTCTATAGATGCTGTGGCTTCATCCATGATGAGAATGCTACTCTTGCGGACAAAGGCTCGGGCCAGACAGAAGAGCTGCCTTTGCCCTACACTGAAGTTCTCTCCTCCTTCTGTGACCATTGCATCTGTAATAAAAGCAGTTACTTTGAATATTGCAGCTCTGCAATGCTCATTTATGTTCATAAATGACCCAGTGATTTTGAGTGGGCAGTGTGGAAACTCTGCTGGTGCACTATTCCAGGGTCAAGAAAAACTCCTGTAAAAATCAATAAATATAATCTTATCTGAACACTGGAATGGAGTAATACCAAGAAAAGTGAACACAGCTTCTTGGTAAAGAAGCAATGTATCATTAAGCAAATAGTTGCCAGAAATAATCGCAAATCTGGTAGGCTGCAGGGTAATATCTTAGTAATATGAAATACACTTAATGTGGAAGGAAATATCTGCATTTCCTCCATGAATTGGATCTGAAATGGTAAAGAAAATGCTCTTTCAGTTTTCTAGATAAGAGCTACGGGTCTGCTGACAGAACCAGATTCTGCTGAAAGAGCGAAGGTAAAACTGCTCTTTTTTAACTCTTTGCTGACCAGTCACCTGCTATGATGCCAAGGTGCTGCCGGATTTTTCTACAATGGGTGGAAAACTGGACTACACTTCAGCTTTTTGGTAAGAATGCTCTCTCTAGCACAGAGAAAAAATATTCAATAGGTGCCTGTCAACTCCCACATGATGGTTCAGGTTGTAATATCCTATGTTTCTCTTTATATGCATGCATGCTTGTGCATGCAAAATTAATTACTGGCCTATGCCCTCAGAGACTTGTTTCAGACATACCAAGGCCTCCTGGCAATGACTTGACCATATTCTTCAACTGAGCAATCTCCAGAGCTTCCCAGAGTCTATCGTCGGTGCACTTGCATTCTGGATCCAAATTAAAACTGCAAAGAAAACCGTCACAGGAGTCCTGTTACTGCAATTACAGTTTATTCAGGTCTTCTGCAAAGAACTATTTTGGCATTGTGTATGTTGCTTGACTTCCCTTGGACAGAATGTGTAGGTAGATTGAGCCAGGAAGGTTCCATCCCTTCCTGTTCTATAGCACCCTTCGCAAACACATCATGCAATGCTGCTCGTCAGCCCCTGATGGCACACACCTACCGGATGGAGCCACTGAACAATATTGGATCCTGGAGAATAATGGAGAGTCGGGAACGGAGGGTGTGAAGAGGCAGTTTGCTGATGTCTATTCCATCAATCACTATCCTTCCTGTTTAAAACAACATGCAGAAATACCTGAGGGAATTGCACAGAGCATGTGAATCTGCAGGTAGCAGACAGAAAGACAAAACAGTTAGTGCGGGCTGGACTCCAGAGGATGAGGCTGTATGTCTCTGCGATCTCTAAGCATATAAACTGTTATACAGACACGAAGGAGGTGAATGTAGGTGGTAATAGAGCCAGAGGAAAGCCAGATTATGAGTGACACTGTTGCCTTGCTCTCTCCATCTCACCCTCCTTCCCTTAAAGGAAATATGTGGCTTCCATGCTATGTGATTAATGATAGCACCAGAAGGATAATTTATTATGGGGCAACCTAAGCTTTACAGCCAAACAGAGAAAGAACAAGAGTAATTTGTGTAACTATGTCCTGCACCCCTGACTTTAAGAGTTTTTCTGTTCCCCTTGAAGTTAACTGTTGCAGGAAATTTTGAGACGGAGAACAATTTCTTGTGCATAATATATTTATGTATCCGAAATCCATACATCAAGAGCCAAACCCGTCCTTTGAACTCTAGAAGGAATGGGATATCATTAACTTCTAAATTTTTTAACAAGAGGCAGATCAAAAAAACCTAAAAAAGATGTCCTACTCCAAGGCACTTTAATACTATTCATGTTGGTCCCTACAGATCAATTCCTTTTGAATATTTGGTTGTGAACTAGCCACATACTGTTCTGATAGCATAAGATTACTGGAAGCAGTCACATTAATCACTCCTTAACTTAGTAGTTCACTCCCCTATAAGAATTACTGCAACAGCTGGGATATTTGGTAAAATAAGAGGATTTGTTCATTTTCTAGTCACTACTTCAGGTCAATGAGCATATGGCTGTCATCTGAAAACCTGATTTATGATGTGCTGCATGTAGCAGCTGCTGATTTTCAGATGAGAGAGATGGGGGAAATGTACAAGAGAAACCGGTTTGCTGCACTGTGAGTGGAAGAGGGTAAGAAGGGCAGAAGGAATATTTTCCCTTGAATCCTCAAACAAAAGCCAGGAGTTACAGACCCCACTGACTTTTCCTGGACACAGAAACTCCATCTGGATTATGGGGAGGGGATGGGCCAGGACAACGAGGAGACGGTGATGGGTATTTTCACCAGGCTCAGTTCTGCGGTTTTCCTGTGGATTACTTCACTGGGCAACTGCACTCCTTGCTGGGAAGCACCTAACATTAAGTTCATCAGTTCTCTCTCCCAACACTGAGAACCTATCCATGAACTGGCAGATAGATGGATATCCAAAGATGTGCACGTATGCCTTTTCTGTCATTCTTAATTGTTAAGACACTGTGTTTTGTAGGTTATTTTGTCTGGCCCTGTTCCATTGAAAGACTTAATTCCCACCTAGCTGGACTATCAATAGTCTTATGCTTTTATTAGATGGTCAGAGGAATCAGGGTTTCATCTGTAGCTTGCAAAGTCCAATTGTTTTCAGACTTTTAGAAAGTCTGAATCAGGTCATAAGACTTCAGCATGAGACATTGTTGCTTGCATAAACTTAAGCGATTCCTTTTCTTCATAAATGAGGATACAAGAAAGGGTTAGCAGAAGAAGAGGTGGACTAAGGAGAGAAAAAATAATATGGCATGCCTTGGGGATAGGGGAATGCATTTTTGATAGAAGACAGGATGCTCTAGGAGAAGAGCAGATGAGGAGACCTAAGGAAAAAAGTAAATTAAGGAGGAGTTGGGAAACCAGGAGAGTAATGAAGCGTGGCCAAGCAAGAGAGAAGAGAAATGAGAAGTAGTTTGAGGAGAGGGAAAGAAAAAGGAAAAATAAAGAACAAAGAAGAAAGTGAGAGTAGGGCAATAAAATGGAACACATACAAATTTAAAGAAGTAACCGAGACATAAGGAATTGGGATGGACAATATGAATGAAATCTTGGCTTTGGCTCCAGTAAAGTTACACAAAGTCTTGTTGTGTAACTTTTATTAGAGCCAGGACTCCATCTAGTAGTGGACCCACATAGAGCATAGAGGCCAAATATGGGTTCACCTGTGAGAGAGAGGGATGTGATCAAAATGTAAACAGATCTCAATTAGAAAAGACATAGGCATTCCCATTCAAAAAAAACAGGAATACAGAAGGAACATGATAATGAAAGATACTGAAAGAAAAGTATAGAAAGAAAAATAGAAACTTAAAGTTGGCCATAACCATAATTATTATTAATTTACACTATTTATATATCCAGGAGCCCTTGTCATGAATGATATAACTATTATTATAAGTACATATAAGCACAGAATCATAGTAAAAGCAAGTATTAACTGCATTAGGTTTACTTAACCTCCCGTGTCCTGCTGGGGTTTCCCTAGCAGATGTTCTGTGGCTAAATTAGAAAGACAGAAATCTTTGAAACAAAAAGATGACTTTCCAGTAGGTTTAAATATTCCTGCAACAGTCCACATGTATATGCATTTAAAATGTCAGGGTGCATACCAGTTCATGCCAATTAGCTGTGACAGCGAAATGCTGCAGGAGTGAAAACATAGCAAAATGTTTCCAAAACTTTTAGTCAGCTTCTGCTGAAGCTGTGGGAAACCACAATAAAACACAAAATAATTATCAAGGGAATGGATTTGTTGAGTTCTAGTTTCTATTCTGCTAATATTTTGACAGCTTTCATAAATTAATACAATTATTCTTTAGGGAGAAATTTAGAGGATCCAGAGAGCTGCAGATTTTTAATTCCTATCTCAAAAAATGGCATACTGTTTTGTCAGAGTATATGCAAAAAAAAGTTAAAAAAATTGAAAGTATAATTTGTGCATAACATTTCCTGAAAGAATCAAGTGCTACTCACAATAAGACACTTCGTACTTTGAAGGATCAGGCATAACAAGCCCCAAGTACAAAAAGTCTCCTCCCGTTTTTCTAAGGAAATAAGGGGAGGGCAGGTCAGCAGTGACAACATACTCCAGTGAAAACTAACCATCAAATATGTCCACCATTCTGAAGAATGCCAAAGACAGGGATGACTTGCCGCTGCCAGTACGACCACAGATCCCAACCTGCAAAAGAAAGCAAGGTATTACTTTTCAAGGGAAGCTGTAAATCAGAGTCACAAGCCTTTTGGGAAAGCTGGATTGGAGTTCCCTACAGGTGAGTAGAAAATCCTTTACCTATGCCCAGTGGCAGACACCAAGCAAAAAACCCAAAATATCATGGCAAGCACACTCTTCTTTCCTGCCTCTCAACCTCTTGACGACTTGTTCCAGGGAACATTTTTGAAACTTCAGCATTTTGACCTGGACTGAATGACACTATATGCTGAAATGTGAGATACCCTTGCATTTTTACTCAGTTCCGGTCTGGTGTTCATCTAATGTCGTATGGCCACCCAGGCTCACTCTGTGTGAGGGACATGGACTTGGAAAGAATCAGGACTCTGAGAAGCAAAACTGATCCCAGTCAAGAGGCAGATGTCATCAGTAGAAGTTCCTTGGCCCATGCCTGAGTTAGAGAGGACTGTCAATATGTATAGCTCTCACTGCAAGTTATTGCTATTCTTGGTCTTCTGCCACCTCAGAAAGGAAAACACAATAAGGAAAGATCTGCTTCAGAATAAAGATTACAGGCAATTGTTTGACATGGTACCTTTTGGCCAGGTTTGATATATGCCTTAACATGCTTCAGAACAGGCTTCAGGTTGTTTTCATATCGAACGCACAAATTTTCAATCTTGATTTCCCCCTCCTGGGGCCAGTCTTTAGGAACTTGAGAGGGATCTGAAACAGTTACAGAAAAACAAACCAAAACAAATGCTATCAGAGGGTCACCCTTTATGACATTCCCTTTTCCATCTCTCTCCTGCCTGGGGTCCTTTCTGAAGGGACTTGAGAAATGGAGTCCCAGTTCCTTTCCAAGATGGAGCTGGGAACTGCCTGGCAGCTACATTCGCACTTAGCTTCCAGATCTTGACACATAAGAGAGAGGGAAGATGCTAAAGTGGCTCTTGGCAATGGGATGGGGGAGAAGCCAAATGAGCAGAGAAGAATGTAGTGTCAGCACAGTGTTAACATGTTTTTTGGTCAGCAACCAGCACGGAAAGGGCAGTGTAAGGAAAGATGTTGTTACTGCTGTACAACATGAGCTGTTGACATTATCGCAGGTCGTATTTCATGCTGATTTGCAAACACACAGGCAGGTTATGTCTCCAGTCTGAGAGTCTTGGCTTTCCAGGGAAGCTTACTGACCTGCAAGTCTTTAAGCACTTCTAAAATACCAGTCAAAGTCAATTTTGAAATATGTGGAGTACAAACACCAGCGCACAGTTCAGGGAAGAGTTGTTGAGATCTGTTTGCCAATGTGACCCAGTCGTGTAGTCCCCATTTGCTGCAAAGATCAGAGACTGATTTCTTATTTTTAATACATGTATTTGTTTCCTAAATAGCCACATGGAGGTTTTGTTCATTGCATCTATAACTGTGCTCTGGTACTTTCTGATTTTACTACAGGGACATGCTCTGTCTCCCTGGCTTTTGATATGTTTTTTTTTTTCACATTCACTGGCATGGGCTACATATTTCATAGCTGCTTTTGGCTATCGTTGTCACTCAGGTTAGTTGGAGTTCCTACACGATGAGGACAGATTTTGCCCAAAGAGGTGTATACAATTTGTATGACCAACTCTACTGTTCTTTCACATTACCACATTAGAACCAAAGAAAGTTAGAGTGTAATACCCAAGCAGCCATCATAGTTCTCCGACTCCATGTTCAGGAAGCTGTGTACTTTTTTTACCGCACCCATCTGCACCTCCAGATCAGCCAGATTCCTCACCACCCAGTTCAAATAGTTGGTTATCTGCATCACAAAATGAAAACAAGGACAGAGTTCAGCCTTCTGTCTGTTCACCTACCGGTTTATGAATAAAGTTTGGATAAATTTGTAAAAGTCTTTGGCCTGACTCAGTGGGTCTCTTATTGGTGGTGCAACAGTTCAAGACTCAGTGCAACATCATCAAATATGCAATAAGTCAGTTGTACTCCAGCACAACCAACCTTGACATAGTAACTTAGTGCTTGATATTCTGATCCTTGTATTTTGAAGGAGAACTACGGAAAGATTGTACCTACAGTCTGAAGATGTTACTGATTGAGGGAATTTCTTGTTCTCAGCATCTAGTAGTCAGTACTGAAAGGCATCTTCTTTAAACACACAAGCACAGAAAAAAAATTAAATGCTGTTTGGAAATATTAGATTATGTAATCTTTGAAAGACCACAACTAAGGATTAAGAAAGTTCACTATTTGCAAATATATTGAAATGATTTGATAGGAATTTCATTTCTGTTTCTGTCTGTGTATTTAGGTAATTCATTTCTCTCTGTGGAAAATGTGAGGGAATCTTTAGCACAGAAACAGATGATTAAAAATGTATTATCAGCTCAGTGGTATTTCCTTCTTGTTTTTTTTTCCATTTATAATGAAAAGGATTTGATCAATAGTAAACATATTACTTGTAGTAGATAATAGCTGATGATTAGCTATCTAACAATTCCCAGCAGCTTAGATAAACTGATCTCTGGTCGGGACTGACTGTTTGAGGCTGAAAATCATAAAGCAATTTCCTGAACATTTCCTAAACATTCCTAGGTCTGTATTTAGTTGTTCATATAAAAAATAAAAACATCATCCTATCAGCAACAGTTGATTGCCAAGCACCTGTAAAAACTGAGACACTTTATACACACCTGCATAAATGTTTAGAAAATTAACACAGTGACAACATCCTATACACAAATATATTCAAGGGTTTTGCCATTTATTTGTGGGGGACTGCTGAATTTGCCAAATAAGAACTTTATTATGAATAAACCACCCAACTCCACTTCTTTTCTACTAACCTAATACTGATGCAATAGTCATACAATAAATAATTTTCACTGAAATTCAGCGATAACATTTGTTGTCAATTTAGATGCTTTAGTTACTTGCATTATCTCTAACACGGAGTTAACCAAGGGAGTATTATTTCCTTCATTGTTCAATTTTTGAGTCAGGAAGTTACAGAAATGGGTACATTTGCACAGAAGCTAAACACTCTGCAGAACTGCTGCTTGGGGAGTAGCAGGCTGCAATCATGGATCTGGCAGATTTGATAAGAGACCCTGGCATCCTAAAGGCTGCATCCATTATTTCAACCTTCAGTTGTGCGAGGGAGCTGGCAGTGTTTATATACAAAGGGAGAGAATAACCTTATGGATGTCTACTGTAAGCACAATGTTGGTACAAACTGTTTGTTCTCATCTAGGTCCAAAAATCACCTTGTCTTAAGTCCAAGGAGAAATGATATAAAAACCTGTGTTGGGGACACAGGTAACGATCCAGCTGCACTCAAAATTTCATCAGTACTATTGTGAGGCAGGAAAGAGACAAGTAATCACTCAGTAGCTACAGCAATTTTTCCTCAGTACATGGCTAATTTACGCTAATGATCTGTTTGCAAACACAGACTAAACACAAAGAAGCCAAAGATGATGCAGACATCTTGGCACTTCCAGATCTCTGCTAATGAAGCAGGATTACCAGGACTGTTTTCAGACTGCAGTTGAAGCACTTGGGACTGTTGTTGGCAGATTCTCACAGTGCTGCAACAGAAGCACAAAGGGGATCTAAGCCCATTCTAAGGCAGATGTCGAGAATTTTCTGTTGTAACTGTGGGCTCACCAGCATTTATGTGCAAAGTCAAACATCAGTGTCAGACCCATACTCATATCCCCTGCCCATACCAATGCTATAAAGCAGTCAGCTTTTTGCTATGGCAGCCACAATTTCAGGAATTCTTCCTGCCCTTAGCCTCCTGCTACTGTCCCGACTCTCATGGTTAACTTAGTTGTATATCTGTTCTCTGTGGTGATTATACTCACTCTAAGTTTGTGATACACTCTCAGCCTCTCTAAACAGTCTGCTATCTAAAACACTGTTTCTTTGTGTATCAGCTCAAACAACTCTGTATGATATAGTCAAAACGACCACCACAATCTCATTGTTCCTAACCCCACCTCCTCTGCTTTCCTACTGCTACTTGCCACAGTGAACCATGCCTACAAGCCTCAAAGGTCCTAATCCCCAAATCCATTCAGAGTTTTATGGGTAATATTGGGCATCTGAGTAATTTCCCTCCAAACGTAGAACTGACATTTCTGGTTCTTCAGCAATTATTTTATTTGGTCTTTGGTTAAACATTACTGAGGTTATGACAGTCTGTGGGACAGTAGTTTTGGGCAGGTTTTGCTATATACATGTGGAACCAACACCGTGTTGTGCAAAACAGGGTGCACAGCAAGTTCTCTTACGCATTTTTTAATTTTCCTGCTCTGCCTGGGAGCACGCAGGGCCTGGGAATGGTTTGGGTTTTTTTAATTGGCTCATAAAACCTGAAGCAAATCCAAGTTGCCCTGAACTTTCTCAGCTTTGGCTCGAATCCATTATTTTGCAAGATTTTTTTTTTTTCAAGATTAAGAAAGCTGGAAGAAAACCATGTATATGTATTTTTTAAAAATATTATAAAATTAATACAATGGTCTGAAAGTTCTTACTCTTTGCCTTGGTACGTACCGTCAGAGCGTACAGGAGACCTAGCCCCACAAACCCCGAGTTAGGCCCTTCGGTGATGGAAGTGACAGCTGCAGTAAGAACTATGCAAGCACCGAGGTAATCCTGGAATGAGAGAGAGCGGGAGAGAAGATTCTAGGCAACATTTAAATGCAGCAACAAGAAAATATCTTCAGTGGCAAAGCATGTTGGCTTTACTGAGGATGATTTCTTTAAGGATACCTAGTCCTTAATTCTGGTTTGTTTTTCCTGGAAAAGGTCAGAGGTTTTGGTACCCAACCTGAAGCATTCTAAAGGAACTTGCTGAACACAAGTGAAACAGAGCAGTATGTTGCACAAATTCAATTAGGTTAGGGTATCTCAGTGCAGCCAAACCCAAAAGAGCATGTATCAAAAAATCTAATCAGCTCATAAAAAACCTCCAATCATAAGAATGGCATAACAGTGACACCCCAAATTCTTACCACTAAAACAAATCCTCTCCACTCTCATTCAGGTCTTCTCAAACATGGGTTTGCCTCCACAAGAAAGAGAAGTATAAGTGACTTCAAAAAGCCCATGAAGGATTTTGGTAGAATTTATGCAGGTGATGCATATGTTTTATCAGCACAAGTGGGCAAATTGACATACAGTGACTACATCATGCAATGGGACACTGTGCTTGGTGAACACATACCCAAGCCTGCAATACACTCAAAGCCTGCAGTGAAATACTATGTGGGTGCTGGTAGCATGGACTCTGAAAGCAGTAGAGCTGTGTAGTTGTGGTGCTGCAAACAAGCTACCAAGCCTTGCTCCTGCCACAGCACTTCGAATTCCATAATGACTCTGTGGTAGATACCTGAAGGATCTCATCTGTGTTGCATGGAGATGACTTATTTTACAGAAATTGCTGTGTAGGCTGTATTAGAAAGATCTGACTTCTCATAAGCATTGCAGGAGGTTGAACACACCTTCTTGATGTGTACCTCAATTTTGAAGTGATTGCCACATGTTATCTCATGTAGTTGTCAAGGTACCTGATTCATGAGACTGCTGATATTCCCACTCTCCCACTGGTCCCTGCATTATGTTTACTTTGGATTACTGGGTTAGCATTTTCCATCCATTTTTTTCCTCCTGTCTGATAATATCTTGCCTGGATTCTTTCCCTCTGGGATTTGAAATGAAGGCTGCCTAGTTCATTTGTCTGTAAAAAGTGTTGATGAGCAGACTGCAGATTCAAACAAAATGTACAGGGAAGTAGAAGCACAATGGTCTCAGGACTCCATCAGCAGCCATGAGCTGCTATTAAACTCTTTGATGTTTAAGTGATAGTAGTATCACTGTGCCATTAGGCCAAGCTAAATAAACTATTCCTTGGAGTGACCACATTATTTCTAATGCTATGATGAAGAGATACATATCCTTGAATCAAATTAATTTCTTGTTTAAGTCTAAGACTGCGAGACATTAGCAGTCACTGCCACTGTTTATTGCAGTATTGGTTGTTGCTCTGTTATTTAACTGTCTTTGATTTAGATGCAAATTCAGCTTGATCTTGGATTCTGCAGGAAGCTGAAAGCTTCATGCATGAGGGAAAGCTGTGCCATCATGAGAAACAGAGCACAAATTTGTTGCTCTGCCAGCATACCAGGAAGTGAAGGTAAGGATATAGCTGTTGAAGTGAGGATTAATCATGCTGTTACTGTTCATGCCTAGTAGAATCAGGTCACTGCTCTTTTAGTGTCAGATGAATTAGAAAATCACAGTGATTTTGCTTGCCTCTTCTTGCCTTGCAAATCAGAGAACCTCCTCATATGCTGTCCTTGGAGAGCCCCCATAAAAGCCAAGAGCCTGTCTCACTGGCATTGGCTGTGTTGTGTCCTACTGTTGTTTGTTGAAGTCTAGTTCTGCCATCTTTCATGATATTGAACAGCACGGTAAATCACACAGTATGGGCTCACAGCTCCAGTAAGGGCACTGCAAACGGCGGCTCTAAATCACAGCTGTGCAATAAAACCTATTGCTGGAGAGATACCTCAGGACCTGGAAGCTCAGTGGTACCTAAGACAGCCCTGGCAGAATGATGGCACAGTTCACAAAGCTACTTAAAAGTCAAGCTCTTCTTTGAAAATAGTTCCTGCTGTGGCAGGCCTACAGACGCTGCGCAGTAGCAGAGGGCTTTATTTCAAGTTACGTAAATGTTTGTTCTTGCATGCTCTTCAGACACTAGACATCACAACAGCAAAAGATGAGGGAGACTTGCGTTTTCTTACTCCTGGCCAAGAAAGCTGAAAAAGCCCTATGGGTTTAACATAAACAATACTGATCTATTTTAAGGAACAGCATTTATAATCTTATTGCGAGATTAATACTCATTATTATCTTCTCTGCATCAGGCAAAGTCTCTGTTTGCTTCCAAGGTTTCAAAACCATGGCTGGGACTACACTGAACGTACCGTCCTGACCTCCAGCCATCTGTTGGCAGCTGATAGAAATAAGTAGGCAATGTTGTTCGTGTCTGTCAGTTCCAGCATACGTTGTTTAAATCTGGCTTCGTGCCTGCCAAGAGTAAAGTTGTTATCTTACAACACATTACACATTCATACACAAAAGGATGAAGCAGTAAACTCTCCTCTCACTCTTCTCCCCCTAGACCAAAGGTTTTTTGCTTTTCTGCCTTTGCCAAACTTTGAATTAAAAACTCTTCCCTAAGTACCCGTACCTGCTGCCAGGGCTCTCCTTGACCTGGCAGAGCTACACATACAACAGGGAGGAATTTGTTTAATGAGCAGTTATTTTGGATTACATTTTGGATCAGAGCCTGTCCCCTCAAAGAGACGGCAGTGCCAGGGTGCCAGAGACAGGGTTTGCTTCCCAGAGCATATCCCTCTTTGCAGCTTTGGGCTGCAGCTGCCGCAGCCCTCCAGTCATCTGACAGTTGAGGGCTGCTGTGGCCCCTCACTCATGTCATCCTCACAAGTCACTAGCAAGAGCAGAGGGCTCACCTGTCAGCTTAAATTCTGATTTCAGAAGTTATCTGGCCAGTTGCAGGAGTCTTCAACAAGAGTGACATCTCTAAGGTTTCAACTAATGTACACTCTAGATTGATCAGTAGATCAATACCTCTCAGCTACTCAGCTCAGCTGTTTTCTCAGCCAGTCACACGTTGGCTAAGCAACTCTGACAGCTACAATGAGGGACAGCTACAGATGACTTCTGAATTACAACAATGAACGGTGTTGCCTCCACTGTCACTTATTTTTCTCTCTTCCGACATAATTCCCATTATGTTTAAAGACCAGTGCAAGGATGTCAGAGGTGCCTTGCAGTACTTTAGGTATGACCTGCAGTCAGATGGAAACCATTTCACTGTTTCATGTTTTACTGTCTGTTAAATACCCTCATTTGAATAAACTAGCTGAGCTTCATTCAGCAGCTTATCATCTGTTTCATCATGGCAAGCTCCTCCATTTCAAAGTTTAAGGAACCTGCTGTGAAGCACCTGTAACCTCTGTTCTGCCAGAAACTATTTATTCTTTTTTCGCCTTTTCCCACTGATAATTTATTTCCCTCTGCACAGCTTGTAAACATGGCAAGCAGCCTCCCCAAAACAACAATTGGTAACAGCAATGACGCGTGAAGGAGCAAAGATACACTGAATATTCTGCTCGTCTGTCTTTCTGGCAGCAAAACTCTTGCTTTCCTAATGGAAAATCTGACATGCTCAATCTGTATCTTTTCATCCACGTCCAGCTCATCTTCTGGGCAGTTTTAGACTTTTATCCTGTCAGATGACAAACAGCAAAGGTCACTGAAATTGTGTTCTGGTCTAACTGTGCTACTTTGTGGTAAAGTTATGTGAGGAGCTGCTCTATTTTATCCTGGAACATACTGAACTCAAAATGCAGAGAATGACTAACAGGACTACCAGTAAATAGGAGTTTGCTATCAAAAAACGCTTCAGGTTTGGTTGACAGTAGAGCACAACAGGGAAATGAAATGGCTTAGATTAGCACCAGAGATCCTGGAAAACTCAAGTGATAGTTACAATGCCTATTCCTTTTCTAGGGCTGCCTTTTGCTCATTGCCATCCAAGCCCACATTGCCATTTTGTATAGTAATAAAAGTTGAACAGCTCCCAAGAAGTGCTAAGCTCCTTCATCTTTCTCAGGAGACAGCATGATGAAAGGCCATTCTGAACCTCTCAAGAAGCAATCAGCATACATTACCATCAGGCCTTACTATTTCAATATATTATTTTCATTGAAAATCTTCTTACAAAATTTCATGTTGACCACTGGCTCACATCTCTTCAACACAGCAACATTTTTGCTTGCCCTGCCACAGTCTTTACCACAGCACTCTGAACTGTTAGCCTAAAGCTAGCTTGAAGTGATGAAGCAGAGTTAAGCTGATCAAATAGGTGTGCAAATAGCATTGTAGTGATACCTGCACCTCTTTGAATTTCTACAGTGTACAGAATGAGTGCAAGTTACACTTACTGGGGAGCAACATCAAGCTGGCAATCTGACAAAGTCATACCATCTATAATATAATGAACATACAAGGAGAATTTGGTCTGTATTTCATGTAGTAATTGGAGAAAAAAATAGATGCAAGGAAAGTTGATTGACAAGGCTAGGCTTTAGAATATCAAGATCAGGTTCGGTTCTTCTCTAGTTTTCTAGAAAATCTCCCCAGCTGCATACTGACTTTCATGTGGAGAGCACTATAATGTTGTTTCCTGCCTGATAAGCGGCATAAATACAGAAATTGTTCAGGGGCACTAGGATATACCAGAGATGCTGAAATAATGCCTGCCTGGCAAAGGAGAGCTACTCTGTTGAATAAGGCATGGTTAAACTAGACACTGTAAAAGTTTAAACACCATATCCTAAAAAAAGGCATCACCTTTCATTCAGTGGAAAACCAATACAGACAAATTATGGTGTTACAGAAAATATGCACAAGTATTTAGGGGCATGGCAAAGCAAAAGGAAAACAAAACCTCTTCCCTTTTTTAAGGTGGCCTAATTAAAGTCCACCAAATCAAACAATTTTCCCTCAGACGTGCTGCAAACAAGCTGTATGGGCCAGACCAAAACCCAGGCCTCCCTCTGATCTTTTGTTTTACAGACCTGAATGCTCTAATGGTGGTAAGGCCTTCAGCTGTTTCAGAGAAGTGACAGAGTAAAGGTAGCTGGGTACTGTCGTCAAGCTCCTGGAGGTCCCTGGGAGAACAAAAAGCAACAGGTAGACATTACCATGTAAGCATCTCCGTCTGAAGAAACTTTGCTGCATAACAGACAAGAACAGATATTTTATGTATTGCACATATTCTTTTCAGGATTGCACAAACCAGTATTTCTGTAGTATAGAAAGACACTGTAATGGGAATATCATGCTTCCCACAGGAGCCTTTGAATAATCTTCCAGCCACCTCTGCAATCTAGCTTTTGATCACAGCTAAGCTTCTTTTTGTCCCACAGTAATAGTGACATGATCACATCTCTCCTGAATAAAAACCTGCTGTACATTCTAATTTATTAACATAATTTATATAATAAACTTAAATTCATAAAATTTGGTTTTAAAATATAGAGGATGTTATTGTGGCTTTTACATCAGGTATAAAATACAGTTTGTGTATCTGCATATCCACATTTTTATGTATTTTACTGCAACTGTGTCAGCTGGCCTAACAAAAAGGGTGCCTTTCCGTATAAAACTTGCCTCATTTTGAGTATCTGTAAACACCATAACATGCTGAACATAAAATACAACAGACTATAACAGCTTTCTATTTGTAGCTTTAACATTATCACAGTGGTTGAAATAGAGACAGCACTGACAGAGAAATAATACGAATGAGAAATTTCCTCAATTATTGAGCAATGGTATTTTCAAAGCCTACATGGAACAATGATATTTAAGTCATAAAGTGTTCCAGACTCCTGAAACAGAAACGTTTTCCAAACCACAGAGACAAATACATCTTTCTTTAACACTCTGCCATTGGCATAACAGCCAATTGGATAAACAGAAGATAGGCAAGTTCATTAGATATTTAAACTCTCTATATTAAAATCCTACTATTTTTGCACACTGTATTGAGTAGGCCAGGAGAAATAGCTGCTCCACCATGCAGAGTGTTACAGTATGCAGAACTGAATTTACTGCTTATGTTTTGATGATAAATATGCTCTCTTTCAAATTTATGATGGAAAATATACAGAAGTTTTTGAGGGGTGTAATGGAAAATACAACATAGCCAAAGTGCTGCAAGAAACACTGTAAATATTTGCATTTCTAAAAATTAGTGAAGCTTATATGCCTTGAAAGTACTGCAAGTAATTATAAATACTGTCTAAAGCTATTCCTTCGTGCTACATTTCCCAAGATTATTTTTTTCTAGAAATAAATTGAATTTATTAATTTCTAATGTGGAGTGAAAGAACACAAGTCAGTCCTGGATATTTCACAAGTGATTTAAGAAAGTTTAGTTTAAACAGATTAAAAAAATAAGAAAGTACTTGTTGATCCATGTTTTCCCAGAAAACTGTAAGGCAATAAAACAAATGAGGTAGAAGATCAGTGATTGCAGAAAAAAATGAGTGCACTAGTGTGTGTGTGCTGACCTATGGGGTGATCAATCATAGGTATGAATATCAGTACAGCATGTGGGAAAAACAGGTTTGGAGACAGGTGGAGCCTTTTCTCTTGTATATGAGATCACAGAGAGAAACTGTAGTATTTCCCTGTGGCTCGATACATCATATTTAGGCTACTGTTGTGCATTTTAAGTAAAAAGTTTAAATAGTGTCCACTGCTTTGTATAGCAGGACAGGGTAACACTTAGAAGAACATACTGCATTTAAGAATGAAAATCAGGTCTCCTGATTCCTCCACCCTGTTAAGACCTGATGTACTACTATGTACAGCATTAGTTTGGAAACCTGGAGGGGAAAAAATCAAGGTTTCTGAAAAATCTCAGAGAATTTAAGCAAATTATTTCATAATTAAACGTTTTTTATTTTGTGAATTCTGATTAGAGTATTCTTATGAAAAAACCTCCTTAAAAATTCTGAGGAAAGCAAAAGCAGGTTAAAGTGAAGATAAATTATTGATATGTTGCTATGTGCCCCTCCTGCTCCATTGATTTAAGGAGAATAACCGAGGCAATTTTTTCTCAGGCTACTTAGATAAGAGTATTAGCCATGAAGCCAACTGTACTGGAACGTTCTGTTGAAAATCACTGTGTCTCTTAACTGGATGCTACCGAACAGCAGTTAATGCTTTACCGAGTGCATGCTGCAAAGACAAGGCCAGAACTGACAGTTACTAATGATGGTAGGTTAGGCACCTTGACTGGTGTTTGTAAGTACCAGAAAATGGGGTAAATCCAGCTAGAAATTTGGCTGATAATACAAAAAGAAGCATGACATTGAATTTAGCAAAAAAAAATTAAATGGCTTGCTTAAGATATTTTACTAAATTATGTAAAGGATTTAGGACTAGAAGCATGACTCTAAGAAAATGTTTTTTCGCTGAAAAATTGTAATCTTCAGAGCCAGCAAGCCATTCTAAGTATGAAATGTTGCTGTGCAGTGGAAATTATTTTCTGTGGAGTTTTTTTTCTAATATGAAGAAAAAGCCATGACTGACGTTAATCCAGGAAGTAATTTTCCATTTTCTACTAAGTCTCAAAAGGTCGAAGAAGAGCTTTGACCAGATGTGAGCTGGTTCAGTTGATTAACAAACTTCATGTTCTTCTGTGTACAAAAGTGATGCAATTGGTGTTACTTCCATACCCCATTTGTCATCAGGTCAGCTGGAAACAACCTCCAGTGTATGTCCCTAACTAACAGCATGAAAGCATGGTGCCATAGACATTTTCCCTGTATATAGCTCCTATAACCTCACATTCCATCACAATTCTTAAGTACAATTTTTTTAGAAGATATTTTTCAGGACAGTTTTTTAATACATACTTGGAAGCCACTCTGAAGTATTTCTGGATGAAATAAAATGCTATCCCGAGAGGCACGAGGGCGACAAGGAACCATGGAGTGGCATAGGAGATCATTCCAATGGCTGACAAGCAGAGTAAAGTGGACCGGGTAAGAGACTCCAGGGTAGGAGGAATGTGCTAAAGAAAAACAAGAAACAAACATAAGGCAAAAGCCAACGGTAGTACCACAATATTCCTTTTCCTATAGAGGACAATAGGGAAAGTGGAATGATACCATTGTGCACTCATTGGTATTCCCCTTATGTCAGGATCTTTGAAGTTCCTGGGAGTCTACTAGTCAAATGTGCAGAGGTTAAAAAATGAGTCTGTAAGTTTTTTCTAAAGGTCAGTGTTTCAAAGATCATGGGGAAATAGAAGTTATTTCCACCTCGTTTATACAACAGGCAAGAAAAAGAAAATTGTTCTTGATATCCCAAATATTTAGAGAAACAGCATGCTTTTTCTCAGAGCCTCTTAATTTTACTTCCATGTTCCCATTATGCTTACATTCAGGATTATTACTCATCCAAACATTTGAATTTACAGCCATAGTGAAAGCATCTATTCCTCTCACTGAATGCTCTAAATTGACATGGAACATCTATTTGTCATGTGTACTCCCATATGATTAAAATTATTATATTCTATCCTGTTTCCTATTTTGAGTTCAAAATCCAGTGATAAACTAATACAGTCTTCCAAGAGAAGCAATCAGTCTGCATATGCAGACACAAAGAGCCACCATCTCCCACCTAGTTTATTCTAATTGTTACCTGCCCTCATTACTACAAATGTGCGTGTACTTTCTGAGCTGAATTTGTCTATTATCGTTCCCAGAGCCTGTTTTCGCTATGCCTTTCTCTATTGAATGTTCTAACACATCATTTTATTCAGTAGCTATATGAAAATTTACAAACCATGATGCAATAAAACAGAATATATTGATACGTTTACCTGATCGATGATATTTGTATCAGCAGAGAAGCGATTTAGAATTAGGCCCAATGGAGTCGTATCGAAAAACCTGTTGAACAGTTTAAAACCAAAAAGTTACCTGACAAGGAATTCCAGTTTTGAATAAAAAGACTGGTCAGACAGAACACAGAGCTGTGTCCAGACATTTTCTAAAACCAAGAAGTAAAATAAGAATAACATAAGACATCATAATGTCTGCATCTTGAGTATCCAAATGCTTTTCTTGGCATTGCCCCTCAAATTATAAATCTCCTTTTCCAAAAAACCAGCTACCTTTACCTCAGCTCTTTCAGCCACACTCCCTCAAGTTTTAAGATCCCTTCCAAAGATCACAGCTTGTCGCTGGCCACTACTCAACTTCCTGCATAGTACTGGGCACCAGGACTCAGTTATCTCATAGAAGAACCGCGATAACTGAATTCATTACGCAAGCATTCTTTTCACCACCATACTGCTTGTGAGAGACTGTGGTTATCATGCAGAGAACCTGTCCCTGGCCATCAGAAGAAACTTGACACCATCGTTTGACACCATGCCCATTGCTCACGGCTGGAGTTGGGTGCCCTGAGCTAAAGAACTGCACTCAAAGCTTTCCTTGACATTCCAGCCTCAAAGGGGGTGCCAGTTACTTGACATATTTCAGACAGATAAAAAAGGGGGCAGAATGTCGCGTGTTCTGACATGGAATTTTCACCCCCGGCTTTCTTGACTAGATTTTTTTTTTCACTTTTTGAGGTCTTGAAGAAAACAGGGGAATTACAAGAGCTTTTCACACCAGTATCCTCCAAATTACAAAACCAGGAGAGGTTTTGGACATTTAGGTTTTTGAGAAGAACATAATTTTTGCTGTACCTGATTGGTCCAAGTATGATCTTGTTGAGGAGATTATGGTGTAAGTTCTTGGCTGCTGTGAGGCCCATCCACTCCACAGTCAGAGATGTGATGAGGCAAAGGACAATTCCTGCTCCAGAGAGGATGCTGAAGACAGCTACATGATAAGTCTAATAAAATGACAAATACATCAGTCCTAGAAATAAACACACATCTCTCTTTTCTACTAGGAATTTCCCAAGGTGCCCAGGTACCAATCAGCTATTATCACTTATATTACATCATCATGTTAATATAATCTTCGGGAAATAAAAGCACTATGACAGAACTTTAATTCATTAGAAGGTCTGGCAGTTCTGAGGTCCCTCAACCTACTCATGAGTACCCTTCAAGACCTTAAAGTGGTAGCACTAAGAACTGTGAAGACAGACTAACTGGACAAATACAAAAGTATGCAAATTGTTAACCAAGAAGCTCAGAAAGTAGAACCTCTCAAAAATTAAAGCATTTGCGAGATGCTGGAAAGTTTCACTTCGTTAAGTACACGGACCACTAAAATTCCCAGACCAAATCCTAAACTAATCCGCCAGGGCTGTAACACATTTAAACCTATTGAAAGTTTACTAACTAGATTCCAGTGAGGAGTCAAATTTACAGCTATAAGCAGGTTGTATTTAAATAGTACATTGGAAGATCTTTTCTTTTCCTCGTAGCCAGTAATTGGACAGCCAGTAATTAGGAAAATGGGATCATTGACTTAGTTGTTAAAAAACCCAGACGGAAAATTTATTATGAGATTCCCGCTTTGGAAAAATCAGTAATTTTTCTAATCTCAAACACACTTCTGTTTCAGTTTTGCATGTTTGAAAAGACTGATGAAATTTGAATTGTCTTATATCCTTCCATAAAAAATTCATCCATCCTGAATAACAATCAATGTCACTATATCTATCTTTTTTATTATTATTTTTTCCTTTGAACCTCCAAGATGTGGCCCACCTTATTTTTGCTCTTATCATCATCAACATTCTTGACTTCATTTGCATTGTCCATGGATGTCCACGTAGCAAGCCAGTAGTCTATGGCCACTATAACTGAGTGTTTCAACAACTTTGAGAAAATCATCAGAAAGAGCAAGAAAAATCCTCCAGAGGTTAGGTATCTCCAGCAGGTTTTCCATGGCATCTTTGTTCTGAGCCTCAAGACAGTTGACATGTTATCATCTTCATCTTCTTCCTCTTCTTCCTCTGTGACTCAGACATTTGATCAAGTTAGCATGGATTCAGTACTAAAAATTATACCTGGTTTTACTGGATTTGGTTGACTTTTTTGTTTGAATTTTAATTTTAAAGCAAAATTAAATTTGTCATTTTAAAAAACCCAAATACTTCAGCCCTGTTTTCATAAGACTTGGCCTGTGCTCTTTCAGCAATAGATCGGCAGTCTTTGACTGGTTGCAGTTTTGGTAATAAATGTTTTTTGTAAGTCGTGTCTTTGTACTGACTATTTATAGCAGAGACTAGGCCTTTCCCAACTTGTTCAGTTGCTTTTGTTATACGGTCAGCAAAGAACTTTGGGCCACATGGAAGATTCGGAAAACTCTCCAAAGCTTTCCACCCAGATCCTCTGTCATCTGTTGCATGAAAGAACTCAATTTTTACTTTATTTCTGAGTACCCAAGTTTTGTCTATATAGAAGAGCACAGCTGTGGGATTATGGTTTCCTCTACTGCTACCTTTGACTATATGATAATTGTTCATGTTATACTGAAATACAATTGGTGGAAAACTTCTTCAATGGGAAATATATATTTCATAGGTGTATAAATATTACATTTAAAAATAATCTTTCTTCCAGGTAATAAAAATAAACATTACAGCCTTGCAGGCTGCACTTGGGGAACAGAAGTGTTGACCTGCTCTGGACAGCCCTGAACTGATAGCATTTCTACTCTTTTCTGATTTTGAACATTGAAAATGAATTAGAAAATTACTTATTGAAAGTTGAAATTCTACACATTTTTGGACACAGAGACTTTGTGTACATTCCCTAAGCCACATAACTGTGGATGACCCAGAATGCAATATCAACTTATACTTCTGCCCTGCAGTTACTGATATGTGTTTTGTGATCTTTATGATAGTTTTTATGGGTATTCTGTGGACTACATTGACATGTCTTTTTTCCTCTGCGTTTTCTATTCTACCCCACAAAGAAGATACAGGTTTTTGGTAAGGGTTTCTTGCACAGATTGAGAGGAGGAGCTTGGGAATGACCTCGATTTAAACTCCTCTAAGAATTTAACTGATAAAATGTACTGGTAACTGGACAGAGAAAGAGGTGTTCTGCTTAGTTCTGCCAAAGATATATGAAGCAAGCATAATATCTCCATCTCAGTGGCTTTTGTTCCAGTTCTTCTTTTTGTGCAGTGATGGGAAATCTCTTCAACATGGAGCAATCCATAACCTACAGACCTATGATTTAAGAGGATAATCCGTCATGAGCATTGCCAGATGAAACACAGGCAAAAGCAAAGAGCCTGCTAACAGCCAGTGTGCATTTTGTGAACACTCCAGCCAACATCACCATGATAATCCCTGCAATTAGTGCTCCCGTTGATTGAAGGTGAAGCCTAAAGTTCACCACTTCTGTTTTCTGGAACAACTTATTGCTTGCCAGGACTGACCAGCATCCCAGGATGCTTGTGATGGATCTTGTTGCCAGCTACCAATATCCAAACGTGTATCCCTCTGTCTTCTCTCCTGCTTTAAAAGTGATGTGAATCTGAATCTGCAACCTCTAAAACCACTGAGACTTGGGGGGAACAAGAAGCTAAACTTGAGAATAAATCATAGCATGTCTCTCATAGTCTTAGCTAGAAAAAAAGCAGATTAACTCCATATTCAAAAAGGAACTGAAAATAGCTGCAAGTTTCATCACATGGTGATAGATCAAGAGCCCAGAAGAGATTTCTCATGAGGGACAGGGCTACAGATGGGCTTCCTTAAAAATGTCATGTTCTAACCAGGTCGAAGCACCGGCCTTTCCGCTGTTATACCAAGTGTCATCAACATCTTCATTCTTTGTTGCTAAGAGCTGCCAGCTGTTCAAGTAGAAAGGTGATTATATGTGGTAATAGAGTAAATAAAGTGAAACAATAAAGCATACCTTCATCTTCATCTTCCAGTTGTGATTTGGATTCTCTGGGATACATGGCCCTTCTAAGAGTTTTTCTCTCAAGCGTAGTCTGGTCAGCTTCCATATCCTGTAATAAGAAAAGTTATTTATTAATTTAAGACTTCAGCTCTCTGCTACTGTGGTAGCACCAACAGTAATATCAAAGAGACTATTTGGTTAATTTATCTCACAGAATGCAAAAGCACAGTGTTTTGGGGTTTATGTTTCAGAAAATTCTGCCTTGTCCACTTTCTTCCCTCTACCTTTCTTCCATTATTTAACTCCCTCTCTCTGGAATTACAAAAATTTAGTCTTTAGGGAATCCTAAGTGCTCATGGCAATAGCAGAATAAAAGGCTAAGAGACACTTGGGTAAGTCCTTTAGTCCACCCTGGCCCCAGCAAATGATCAGTTATGTACCGCATTTCAAAAGAATGTTTGCCTAATGTGTCTTTACAAGCCACCTAAGACAGATACACCGCACACTTCCTAGACAACCTATTCCAGTCCTTAAAGTTCCTTGCAGTTAATTTTCTTTTTCCCTAATGTCTAGTTTATTTAATGTCTAGTGATTTCTGATGTGGTTTAATTTTTTTTAGAAATTAACCGAAGAATATTTCTTTTCAGAAAGGTCATGCTTGCCCAAATGGTCCTGTTTACCTTTTCCAATTCTTGATCTTGGCGATTCATCAAAGTCTTCCAGTGTTCATATAGCTCAATATCATTGGTTTGGATATCCTTTAGTGTTCCTTCTCTAAGCACCATTCCATCTTTCATTGCTATGATCTATTGGAGAAAGCATCCGATAGGTCCATTCAACAACATAGATACCATAGTCACTGACCTGGATCCTACAAGACATGTCTGAGTACTGCTGAGAATACTATTATGCAGATTGCTGTGTTCATTCATTCAACATTTTATTAATAACTTCTTAAATTTGTTGACACAGCTCAGAAACTGAAACCCCTATAAAGCCATGCTCACCTGTGCTTTTAAAAAGCATTGACAAGAAATAATGAGTAATAGTCATATTTGCGTTTAAATCAAAATCCTATGGTATCTTTCAGTCAAAAAACCCTACACAAATAATGTAAAAATAAAATAATTCCTATTACTATAAAATTCATATTATGTAAAGTGGCAGTTAGCCACATGGCATATGGAACTAAGAAGGAGGGATTCTATTACAGAGAGAAGTATTGGTCTCATCAAGCATTATGGTGCTAACTTCAAGTGTATGTTCATCATTAACAAATCTGCATCATGGTATCTCTTCTCTTACCCAGTCAGCATGTGGTAGATATTGTAACTTATGTGTCACCAGAACAAGAGTCCTCTTGTCTTCTTGCAGAAATTTCAAAATCCCTTCCTGCATTAAATGATCGCTTAAGTGAATGTCCAGTGCAGAGAATGGGTCATCCTGCAATCAAATCAAATGAAAAAATATTAGAACAGCATATTAGTTCTATTTCAAGAGGTTTTTTTAAAAATCAGAAGCATCTGTCATTACTAATGTTTCATCTCTCTCTAATGACTAAGACCTAGTCAGAGGGCTACACTATGAAACACTGAGCTAGAATCCATTGCTTTTCAGTTTGTAGCAATAGACTCAATATTTTTGTGGCTTAGATGTGTGCAGTGCTGGTGCCACACTGACAGTGTGAAGTAATCTTGATCAGGAATGTCAGAAATGAAATTTCCCACCCAAATTTGAAAAAGTCAGGTTCAAAAGGAAGCTTAGGACCAATTTTAATGGGAAACTGGCACAGAAAACCTAGAGTAGAGTTAGGAACTCTTCTATTTTCCTCCGAATTAAACTGCAGTTATGCTTGATATTCACTTTGAACGAGCGTAGCTAGCAACAAGATGGCATTTTGGTGAGGATATTAACATGCAAACACTTTTTCTCTAAGAAAAGACATCCCTGGTTAATTTTTAAGAGCCCCTTCATGAACAGTAGCCTCCTGAAATTCATGACATGCTTTGAAATTAGTAACAGAGAAGGGAACATTTGTCCAAACCATAGTACTCTGCAGGAGAGAGCTGAACTCTCAGTCTGTTCATTGCTCACAAGTAATTGCATTATGGTGCTTTTCCTTATCAGAAGTCCTGCTAATTTCAGTGAGACTCTCTCTCTTAATAGAAAGTCACCACTGAGACCAGGCACAAGTTAGGCAACATATGCTACTCTTTCAGTGTTAATCTCTGCAGGAAATCCCACCTTCATCAGTCTCCCAGTATGTTTTCATGCTGCTTCTGGTGGACATTTATTTCCTATGTCTAGAATTTGCATTTGGAGTTGAAAACAAGCTTCTATGGTTTTCTAAATCTAATATAAATTGTTTTAAAACTAAGCATAAGTTTTATGACTAATTTTTCATGCTCCACATGAAAAAGAAAAGTCTTACCAAGAAGACAATGCTGGTGTTCTGATAGAGGGCTCGAGCTACACAGATTCTCTGTCGTTGGCCGCCACTTAAATTAATCCCCTAATGAGTATAATGGATCAGAGATATGCATCTTTGAATAAGCATTATGACTTTGGAAAAAATGTGATTTTTTTTTACACTTACACAGAGTTTCAATAAAAATAAAAAGCTTTATTAAAATGCTAATCCTGTTGATTAACAAACATAATCCTCATATAATGCCAGAAGAAAAATGATTATTCAGCAACTGATCATGAATAAGTGTAAATTATGAGGAGCTTCTCTAAGCACAATAAGATTCTCAGATTGAAAAAAACAACCAATACTTGCATCAAATTCTGCAACCAAAATATAGGACACTGACAAAAAAAAAATGCCATTTGAGAAACAGCTGAAAGAAAAAAGTTTTCAATTTTTTTTTTTTTTTTTTTTTGCAGTAACACCAGGTGAATTACAATTATTTACCAGGCCGGAGCCCAACACAGATGAGATCTGTCTGAGTGACATCAGAGAGCACCTTCTTAATACATAAACTAAGCAGACATAAAAGCATTTGTGTTATTTACCCTTTCTCCAATTTCTGTCTGATCACCAAATGGTAGTAAGTCAATATCAGGCTGCAGAGAACACGCATCTGTAACAGCTTTGTACCTGTAAAAAGTATGGTCATTACAATAATTTAACCAGCCACTTACTTTGCTAACTGAATAACCTGCAGCTCAAATTAACTGCTAAGCTGTTGTGGCTCTGTGATGGCTCGATAATTGCAAAAATAAACAGGGCAAAATCATTATTCAGTAGTTAATCATGGAGCATTGTGAAATAAGCATTGTAAAAATGCAATGTATTTCAGAGATCTTTATTGGCAAGCCTACTTTTTAAAGGTTCAATTACATAAATTATTGAGTACATTGCTCCCCATCACAGAGCTATTTTGCTCGACTCTGGAACATTTAAAGCTATTTTCCAATTAATTGTCATTCTTTTTAGGTGCCTCTTAATTTAATTCAGTGAGATATTACAGGACAGAGGATCCTTACAGTGCTTCTGACCTTGCCAGAATCAGGAAGTCACTTCAAAAACTTGAAATTTGTTGTCAGCTTTCCAGGTGTGTAGGATAGCACAGATCATCTGCTAATAAGCAGCTGGGATCAGACTAGTTGAGTGGTGTAACTCAGCCTTGCCGCTTTGATAGGAGTGAAATTAGGCTGATGGATACACTAGCAGAAGAATAGGGTCCTTACAATTTTAGATGTTTCTCTGGATTTTGAGATATTTTGTCTTTTCTAAGTTTTATTAAGTGGGAATGGAGGCATACATTTTAACAAAGCACACACTGAGAGGAATCGGATGTATTTGTAATAACTTAAAACAAAGAGAATGTTGCCTTTGAAAACATCAGCAATTTGTTTTCCTTAAGTCAAGTCACTTTTTCCACTCCATTTGTTAGCTGACCTTTTACAAGGACACAAGAAGCAAGTGCTGGATAGGCAGAACAGAAGCTGTGCACTTCAGCTTTCATGCTCCTTTCTCCTGTATTTCTAAAGAAAGAATTAAGGTTGTTTCCTTGAGACACTCCATCTTCATACGTGCAGTGTTTTTGTGCCTGCTTCAGTAACTTGATCACAGCAGGATTAGCACATAAACTAAGTGGAAACATGCCTAGAATCCCTATTTCCAGAGTCCTCTGGCAACCTCAGGCTCCATTAAACAAAATGAAAATATGTCAGTAGTCTCCAAAGATGGGATTCATCTCACCTGACTTTAGCTGCTTGAAAAATACACACACAGCTTCCTCTGTATTCCATGGAGAGCCGCTGCTGCTGTGGGATTTCTCACAAACATAGTACGCATGCACTCTGGTTTGAGGGGGATCGTTAAGGACTAATTTATACCAGAAACCTTCCTTTGAGATGGTTGAAGTCAGGTTAGCTAATTCCACCCGAGAGTTAATGCGCGCTGATATTTTTCAGAATCTACAAACTTCCTCCAGAAGGTGAAGCCAAAAACCTCTTTAAAAGAAGTTGCCAGATTTTTTTTGCAAGGAAGTTGATATTTACCTCTGTTTATTAAATGGGCTCCCAAAGATAATGTTCTCCTCGACAGTCGCATTCAGCAGCCATGGCTTCTGAGCTGCGTAAGCCACTGAGTATCTGTTTCTACTGTAGACAGATAAAAAGCAGTAGTAAAAAGCAAAGCACCCACATTATGAAACATCTGAGAATCAGTTTTTTAAAATTACTTTCATGAATGTGCATTCATAAAAATACAGGGAAGCACACAGGCAAAGCAACTGTTACAAAAGTGGAGGAAAGAATTTTTAATTAGATGCTTCTGTTAGAACCGCACCCACTCTCTCCCCTGATGGCAAAATCTACACTCTAGGTTGTATCCTATTCTCCTATAAACAGCTGGTTCCTACTTCAATTTAGTGACTGCAATTTCAATCCAAGGGTAAATTATGAAAAATGAAAAATATTAAGTTCTCACAAGAAAAGTTATTTGCTACTTTTTTCTCTAACATCAAAATAAGTTGTGAAAAGGCACTGTTAAATGGCATCAGACACTTGCCTTGCTGCTTTCTGAAGTTTTAGATTATTTTATGTGGTGCGTGCATGAAATACTTGTTTCCTCAGTGAATGCTTTTTACCTTTAAGTCTATTAGATCTGTAGTGGACTGACATAATACTGAAAAATAGGGCAGTTTAATACAGATTGTGAAGGAGTCACTATAGTCTCCCGCATATTTGTTAGACATACTTTAAATGTGCCTAAATGCCTAATGAAATGTATAAAATAGGGGTATGAATGTTCTTTATTTCTAGCTGTTTTGCCTCTGTATGGCAAAAAAGATCATGTAATTTCAGACATTTTGCTAAGATGCCTGAGATGTGTGTGGAAGGAGATGTAAACTGGTACCTGCTTGCAGGTCTGAACACTTGTCTTCCTTCCAAGTCTCTTTGATGATATTGCTTCAAACCATACATTTGATATAGATTTGTATGTAAGCATCTAGGATTTGCAATTGACAGAGAGAGGGTGCTAGGTTATGAGAAACAGCTGGTTAGAAGTAGTCAGTGGTATCCTAAAAATTTAGCAGTTTTAGCAGTTCAGGATACACCAGTACGAAACACATCCTCAGCATTATCAGGTACAAAGTCATGGCGTGGCTCCCAACCACAGCTCTCTGTGCCACTACTTCTCTATCATTTATGACATTTTAGTTTAGCTTGTCCTGCTTTTAAACCTGAAGGCACTTTCACTGGAGCCAAAGATGAAGTCAATGCTTAACTGCAGCTGGATCATAGCAGGCTTCCTTCACACACTCTGTGCCCTGATCCATCACACAGCTATTAAGCTGAGTTACAAACAACGGGAAACACAGAAAAAATGCAAATACATGAGAGGGTACATGTAATGATGTCACACATCAAAAGGCCCTTTCTTGCAAGATATGGAACAAAGTAAACTCCCAGTGATGTCAAATGAGACCTGGGAGCACTAAACATCTTTCAGACAAGACCGAGGTAGTGGTACAATGGCTGGAGAAGACTGGGATCCGAAGGATTTAACACAATCTGCCCGTTAATCCTATGGTCAATGATTATCAAAGTGTTAAGAAAACACAGAGATCACTGAAGGGTACAAAGATGAAGATTTGAAGAAATTCTGAAGAAATGAATGAGCGCATTAGGATACACTAAAATCAGAAATAGTACCTTCTGGGTGCTTCAAAAGAAGGTTCAGTTTCATTTATGCTGTAAGTTATGGTAAATGACATTTAATAAGCAGGAAATACAAAGAGTAACATTTTGTGCAAGTTTTACATATAGGGATACTGGATTTAAGCATATATTTTAGGAACTCAGCATCATCTTGTGAGGTTTTTTTTGTTCTTAAAGGGAAAATAAACAAGGTCCATTTAAAAGCATATAACTTCTAAATACAATAAGTACATTTCTATAGTGCATTGTGGCTCAACAGGCAAGTTATGTTGTTAGAAAATTTATAAAAAATGAAAAGTGCATTGTAAACTTATTAAAAGTGAAATTATTAATATTGCATATAACAATTGACAAGCAATAAGTTAGCTTCTCCACATATTATACCAAAAAACTGCAAAATTTGGTAACTAACATTACATTTCCCCTGGAGCAAAGATAAGTTTTGCAGATACTTTTGGATCAGAGCAGATTTAAAACCTGTTTATAGCAGTAAGGGTGCATCAAGCCATGCACGACACTACAACACCTACACTTTCCTTGTCTACCTTCACGTCTTAAGGATCAATACCCATGAAATACAGTTTGAAGAGCATGCAATGGCAGTAATGACAGGAATGATTTTGCAGCTCCTTCTGTTTGTTAATTGAGTTTTTAACACTGCTGAGGGCATGGAATGGCAGGCAAAACAGCTTTGGACCAGTGATGGTACATGAGTCCGGGCATGGCAACATATCACTGCAAAGTGTAAAACCTAAAAGAATAAGTTTATGCCAGGTAAATGGAAACAGGCATTAGAAGGGACTAGAAAACTGATATTAATATGTTATTTGCCTGACTTAAAAAACACCCAAACAAACAAATCCTCCACTCCCAAGCCTACAAATCCTCCAGGTGAAATATTTTACTGCTGAGACAGAAATATGTGCTTGCCTGCTGTGACACCAGTAACTGCAGCTGCACTCATAAGCAAAGAATTGAAGTCTGGCAAAGAGCATAAAAATTCTAACAGCAGAGCCCTCATAATGCCAGAATCACATATTAAGCATCTTCTCAAAATGCCAGAGCTGAGACATGCTGCTTTCTGTGCTGCACATCAGCTGTCTTAGAACTTTGATAATTCATGCCTCCTAAAGTACACAATCATGTGTTTGTGTTTTTGTGTTTCCTTTTTTGCATCAATTGCCAAAGAAGATACTACATTAGAGGTGATTAAACCCTGTTGGTTATCTCAGAAGTGTCAGAGAGCCATAAATTGAGGCTCAAAACAGACACTGCTTCACCAGAGTTGGTCCTTTATACAGCAGAAACTTCAGTCTTCTCTGCAACAGAGAAAAAATTACAAGAAAGCAAAAGATGACGTTTAATGAGAGATTTAAAAGAGATTGGGAATTAGGTCAAGCCAAAGAAAAAAAAGAAGAAAATCTGAATTTCCTCTATTAATCCTCCCCAGAACTTTTATCAGCAGAGCATGAATTATTATTACCTCTGAATTATAATTTCAGAAAAACTGGCCATGAGTCTTGCAGGACCCCTTGCAATTCCTTACTAGATTTAACGTTTGCCATTATAATCGAATATATTATCTGAATGGGCAAGAACTAATTTTAGTATCTCTGTTTCTTAAACTCTTCTTCCTTGTTTAGAAATTTCATTCCATGATGAGCTTGACAAATAGTCCCATATTATGAGTGAGATTTCTGTGAGAACTCATGTTCATTAATAATCTCATGAATAAACACATGTAAGACCTTTGTTGATCTGGGGCCTTCACAAATAAGGACATTAAGTATTTGGTCTTTATTACCCTACTAAATCTGAAAGAGTGGTATGATTGCAGGGCATGGGAGTGGGCTAAAACTGAAGCTCCTGAAGTTTCTGTTATAAAAAAAAAAATATTAGTAGAGTGGGATAGTAATCTTTGCCCTAGTTTCTTTATTTATTGAAATGTGGTGGTTTATACTGTTTTTATTCCGTAATACAAATACATATAGTCCCCCAAATCCAGCATGGTAAGTTCAGGTCTGAATAGGTAGAAAAGACCAAACTGATTAGCTTAATTAATTATTTTTGTAAGATTTTAAATATACAAGCTGAACTAATACAGAAGTTAAATCAAGGTTTTAAGGTGACGTAACAAGGAGACTTTGTTGAAGTCTGGATATCTTTCATGTTAACTCTGGATGTTTTAAAATAAACTAATGCATCTCTAACCAGGCCCAGATTCCCTCAGCCTACAAAATGAAAAGTAAAGAGAATAAATGGATACAAAATCTCTGGGATATCGCTGATATGCGACCAGCCATAGGTGCACATCAGTGCTAGTAGGTACTGACATTTATCTGGACAACCATCCATCTGTGAAAAATGACCTTCAGAGTTTTATATAAGATACTATGGTTATAATCTTTTGATAAGTAGCTGTACTTGGCCACCTTTTTGAGGAGAGAACCAGCTTTTCCTGATTTTTCCTGAAGCTTTCCATAGCTTGAGGGCAGAACAGACCATATAGGAGGATTGATTTCATAATTCTTGTGCTTACCATGCTTTTCGCTTAGTACACAACAATCTGTTTCCACAGAAAACAATTCATTAAAAGAAAACCTACACAATAGCAACAACTTGTTCAAGCCTCAGGAGAAACTTCCACGGTGATGCATTGCAGACTCACCCCAGTGTAACTGGGGCTGAAACCTTATCCATCATTACTATTACTGTGTTGTTATACCTCAGTTTGCTGTGGCATACACCTAGCCTGCATTTCATCCCTGGACCAGCAGCTATGTTAGTAATGCATGTGGAATCACATGGAAAGGGATTTAAGAGAGTAAATAGGATCTTTATTATGGTTTTGTAAAGTATAGGATCCACTGAGTTAAATACCTGAAGTATCCTTCTGTATTCATCTGTCTGTCAGGCATTCTGAAATTATCAGCAAAACATAACTGTGTTTGCATCAGCTATATCACAGTACCAAATTATAGTTTGCAATGAAAAAAAGTTACTCAGTAAGGCCTGAGATGTTTGATAAACCCGAGTTACCTGGTTATGTGCAGACTGCTAAACAACTGACAATATGATCTTAATCCCCCTTGAACAATGTGAAACTTAAATAACATTTCATAAACTTTATTAACTTTCAAATATTTCTCATTTTCTATGATCTTTTTACAATCTCATCTTTCTCCATGGCGTTCTGAAATATATCTTTGAAAACAATTGTGAGAACAGTTTCAAGATACACTCTTCTCAGCCCTTGTATTTTCTTGAACTGCTCAGAAAAAAAGAAGCCTGACTGTGCTGTCAGGCTTATTATCTATATATCTCAAAGATATTAACTGTGGTGAGTCACATAATCTTCATTCAAAGCCTAAACTCACATCTAACTAAACTAAAGTTAACCTTGTCTTGGCTTCGACTGTACCTGCTACTCCAGTGAGATCATACATTTATAATATCAGACAGTGAAATATGTCTAGAGAACAGAAAAAGCCACACATGCTTACACAGGCAAAGCAAAAATATTCAGCTTGCAACATTACTGAAAGAGAAAGATGACAATGGAAGCTACTATTAAAAGGATGGGGCAACAACATATTGGTCTCTGTGACAAAATTCACCCCTTTATCTCAAAAAATTAAGCAAGAAGAGTTTGGCTTGGTGGTTTTAAGGAAACAGAACAGATCTTTAAAAATAAAGAACAAGTCCTGGGTTTACAGCACATCCTTTCCACAGCCTCTGCCCTATGCAGGCTGGAAGGGTGGTTGCTGCCCCACGTAATCCCATCAGAAGTTCTCATTATTTGGGTTTGAACTCATGTGGACCCCGAGGCCTGGTCTCACAGGCCTTCAAAAATGGCTTCTTTAGAGCCTTTACTCTTTAATTATTCAGTGTCCTTAGGCTGCTTTCTGAACGTATGACTGTGAATAATAACACTGGCTTTCATAGGTGAGGCTTAGGCAGATACCAGAGATGGGGAAAAGCATTGGTCATGTCTTTACCATCTCTTTGTTTGCTAGCAGCAGCATCAACCGGTGAGAAGGACAGCCTTTCCTTTCCTGTATGCTGGTAGCACACACTTACTACTTGACTGGAGAAGCTCCAGCCTGGCATTGCTTTCACAGGTGTAGCAGGATAACAATTCTGACCTCAATTATAGTGAGTACCATAAAACCAGAACTGACTCTCACCACTGGAGGCTACGGCATAACAGGAATAGTACATGCTATTAAGGTGATCTGTTAGGTCTAATATATTAGATACTAATCACCAGACTAGACTCCTTCCCTTTCCGAGGCACTCCACTCTGCCTGCTCTGATCCACAAACAAAACAGCAATGAAAATCCTTCATAAGTTTGCAGGTGATGCCTTCCAGAGAGGATCTGAGTGATGGTAATCATTTAACATGCAGTTCTGAGACATGAAGTTTACATTTCTCACAGTAAACCCCAACTACCTCCTTCCTAAATGAATGCAACTGTTAGTAGCTATATGAAACATACTTGCTCCAGTGAACTCTTCCCTCCAGCGTCTGCATCTCTCCCAATATAGCAAGAAGAAGTGATGACTTGCCACAGCCAACTTGACCCACAATCATTGTCATCTGACCTATGATAATAACAACAAACACTTTTCAAAAAATGAAAAAAATTCCACAAGGCCCAACTAGATCTAGAGCATTGAAATAATTGGTTCAATTCGTTAGCATCCACTACAAAAACAAGTAGTATTGCATGCATTTATCTACAGAAATATACAGTAAAGGACAGTACAAATAGTCATTCATCTCCTGAGGAATGAGACTATTGCTTTGACAGCTATTATTATACATTGTATGGGAGTGTGTTACTTTGTGGAAGTTGTTTAGGGTCAAATGATATAAAGTGGGAAGTGATCATTTAGTTTGTGGTTCCATGAAAATTTGGGACAATCTAAAAAGTAACTGCAGCTGAAAGAATTATTACTCTTTTCTGCTTTGCTGTATTCCTCCTTCATCCCCCTTCCCGCCTCTGCTTTCCTACATCCAGCACTACTCTGCAGTGGCAATAGTGCTCCTCACATCTTCCTATAAACTAATTGAACTCACTAACTGTGCTATCTAGGTAAGCTAACGTGTGCATTTACCAGGTAAGCTCCTTGCCAGCTGTGGAGGTAATAGTCTTATTCCTTCTAAAGGACATAAACTCAGACTGGCTCACCCAGATTGTAAACTCGTAGAGTTAGATTATAAACTTCTTAGAGAAAAGACCTTCTTAGAAAAAAGACCTTCTGCTGGTGTTTTGTGTAGGACTAGGCCAGCACAAAGTAGTATTCATCCACATATAGGACATGTAATACTATTGTGAAACAAGTGATATAGACTTTGGAATTAACTATAGTACTTTGGGATTACTTATTAACTGTACGACACCTAACGTAATAAAGCGGTGTTAGGAATTTTACAGTAGTAATGTTTTGTAGACCTGCGCTATTCCTAGACAAAAGACATTGAGAGTGCAAGAAATGACAGAAGTTCAACTGGAGAATATTAATTGAGGGTTTCTTGACAGACAAACTGCATGAGGCTAAAGGAATTCTCCAAGGTGAAAATAGTTGTGAACGTCAAGACTAATGTTGAAGAAGGGCGGGAAAAGTATAAAATATGACTTCTGTGTCCTTGGGCATCTACTAGTAGCCACTGCTGAAATAAAATACTGAATTAGATGGACGCTTTGTTTGAATAAGTCTGAAGCTCTCTCACTTTTTTTTTGTCTGTTACAAATAATAATGATTTTTTAAACCATCTTCATATTTATTCTTATTCTTACTCTTAACTTTGTTCCTGCTGTTATAAAACACATTTTTATTTATAGTACTTTAGTTTAATCATATAGGTGCATGACCAATACAGTTCATGATCTTTGTATATATTATTAATCTTTTTTCTTATTAATATCTAAATGTGTGGGTTTGTGCTTTTCAAAACACCAAGAAAGGGAATTAGAAGAATTTTATATTATATATTTCATGTTTAAGGTATGCATTTATCCTACCTGTTGGGATTCTGATGTTTATGTTGGACAATGTAGCTAAACCACTTCCCCATGAAAAGTATCCATTGGTCACCTACAAAACAATTATCATATGTGAGGCATATAAGCACATGAGGGAAAAAAGTAGAATGTCTAGTTTGGATTTAAAATATGTTACTAAAATAAGTCCATCGCTAATAAAAATGGTGAGTTATTTTCATACACAAAAAAAGAACGTTTATTTAGTAAAATTTGCCAAACTCAAAAAAGTTTGCGAACAAGAACTATTATATATGCAAATATTTATACTGTATGAAATGCAATAAAGGGATGATCTTGAATTAAACTCTACCAAAAGTATACGATTAAGGACTAGGAATAATCATTACGAGATCTCACAGGTGACAATCTAAATAGCGTAACTGTTTAAGGAATAAATCATTCTGTATATGGCCTCTTGTGAATGGATTCCCAAAGCACAGATTGAATATTCAGAGGTTTTGTGCTGGACATACATAAGAATAGTGTTCCACAGTGTACAACAACCTTTTTGTACTTTCTTTGGAGTTGACAGGGCCATGAAACATTCTTTGCACAGATCTTAAGTACATACGTGGGGAAAATTTAGTCAATATTGCTTAAAATAATGTCATAATAAATAACACATCATAGTAAATGTCAAAAATTGTTTTAAAAGTTTTGATATTGGTTTTAAGAGTGAAAAAGAAGCACCTGAAGGGAAAGGCTAAAAAATCTCTATTCATTTTTGCATATCAGATTACCTAGGTTTTTTTCCTTCATACCCATGATGCCTCTGTTTCCTGAGAAGACAGAGAATAACTACAATGATCTGGTGTGCAGCAAATTCTTCTTACTTTATTTTTGGCTAAAGTGCTAATTTATCTTGCAGTGTACAATTTGGCTGTGGAAGAATAGCATCAATTCAGCAGTATCTGGTACTGTTGTAGGAGGACCTGCTCCTCGTAAGGAATGAGACAATGTTTTCAATCTACCTTGATTGCGACATCATCTATCTCCACGGGACGTGTTAACTTCCTTGTTGGCTGTTCATAGCTTTCAAGCTGATACCTCAAGGGCTGCCTCCTGTTGATGGCCTTGGTGTGCTACATAGTGAAATCAATAAAGGAGAAGAGTTGGAATTCTCAAGACAGGACAGCATTTGGTTCCCTATAAAACAGACAATCCATTCTCTATCCTCCCACCACCCTAGGTCACAAGAAGAAACCATAAATATGTGTGATAGTACAGACACACTTATGTGATGCATATATTGTAGTGTTTTAAACATCCTTGAAATATCTGATTTTTGGTTTCCCATGCATAACCCTCACAAATTTCAGCTCTATCATCCTCTTCAAACCTATAGGTAAGTCTGCCCTACCTGAATTAGCTCCAAACAAAGTCATGTCAGTAAAAATGTAATGACATGCAGAGTTACCAATTTGGTTCTTGGAAGCAGAATAACTGCAGGAGGGAGGAGCATATAAAACTAGCTTGTGCAGAGTACTTCACTAATGTGTAACAGAGATTGTGGAGCTCATTCAGAGGTACCTGTGCTATTTGTAAGCACCACTGGATTTAGCTGAATCGGTGTAAGAAGTGATTCCTTAGAGCTGGGGTGTCTACAGTGCATCATTCACTTTTACAGATATTAGCTTTATTTTTCCTTCTCCCCATCAATAGACTTTGTCTGGTTCTCTCTGTATGGCTGGGCTAAAGGTGGACAAGAGAAGCAAAATAAATGCTGAAACAGCACAATTTTTGTTTCCTCTATTATAGCTGTTAAGCCAGAAAAACAAGAAAAAAAAATTTTTGAGTTGGCAAACTAATTTAATTTAGCCCAAAATAAAACTTGTTTTATGCTGATCCTTTCTGTTACCAACTTCAGGTTTCAGCCATCTTTCAAGTTATGTAATCATTCTGACACTGTTGAAAAACATCAAAATGAAAAAAACACTTTTCCAAATCATGCTTCCCCCCCATTTTTATTCCCTCAAATTTTACTCAAATTCATTACTTTTAGCACTCCAGAAACAGTGTTTTGGAATTATTTCCTATTTCACAATGTTTGGTGTTGCTTTTTCCACCTCCAATTCTGGATTTCCCAGAGTCAGTCCTACTTAAGGATGCCCAATGTACGATGGGTTGTACTGGAATTAAACAGCATGAACCCCATAACCACAGGAAATACACTTGGGCCTTTTAATAAAAACTGAGAAGGACAAATTTGAATCATGTAAAGGTGTTATGGTGTTTTTATTACTACTGGCACTACTGAGGAACCTTACGTCATAGAAACACAGAGAACTTGACATGGAAGAGGCAAAACTGGGAAATGTTACAGTCCGGCTAGAAGGCAAGACTCCCAAACATTGTCAGCTAGTCCACTGGCCTTGTACAGAGCTATATGACCTCACTCCTTTGAAACTCAGTGTCATAAAACAGAACTTACGAGTCCTGGGTGCTTCTTACAGGATTCATAAGCTACAGAGCTGTCCCCACCTCTCCAGCTGTCATCTCCAATCTCATCACTCAGGAGAAACTCATTCAGCTTCTGTACACTTGAAAGAAAACAGGAGAGTGAGTTAAAGAAACCCAGGTTTCCATGAGTATTTTTTAATTCTTGTGCAGTCCAGCCAGCAGGATGTATCAGAATTGTTCCAAAACAAGTCCATGGGATACTCTTGGTTTCCTATTGGACTATCTGCCACGCTTATGGCAAGTGAAAAAATACTAATGTGGAAGAAGGACAGATGAAAATAATTAAACATTGTACTAGCAGGTGGGAATGAGTAGAGGGCTATTCAACATGACTGCCACTACAGTTCTGTGAAGTTGGTTTCCATCTTGTCAGGCTTATGTGCCTCTTCTGTGCTTTTCTCAGGCCTGTACACATCCAGGATGCACAAATGAATCATTCACCCACCTAGATCCTCTGCATATAACAAAGCACAAGGTGCATCCTGAACCCAGCTTTTGCATACACTACAGGTAAACAGGACTGAATACTGCAGAAATCAGCCCAACCACGGCCAGTCTTGCAGAAATAGAGCAAGAGGTCTCTTTGCCTACTTCTTAAAACTGTCCCCTGGGAAATACAGCAGACAGGTTTAATTCATTCTTCATCATAGAAAGATTTGTTCCTTTTTCTGAGCCGCTTCATTCAGAGTACGGTAAGCACCTGGCTGTCTATCATTCTGGGGAAGGGATGAACAAAAGCATCCACTGCTCATGGTGAAGTTATCTTACTTTGTAAAAACTCAAACTAATGCACATTGAGCCAGAGACTGAGAAAGCAGAAGGACATATGACTTCAGATCAGTGATTTGAACATTAATCTGTAAATCTGTAAATGGGAAAGTAGTCCCATTTCACGGCCTATCTGAGCATTTAGTATTAAATTATCAGTTCATGTTCAAGCCACAGAGATACTGGTTAGCAAGAAAGCGTGCTACTGTCATTATTTCCTCCTGAATATATCTGTTCTCATTGTCTCTTTTGAAAGGAAAATTTACATGTCTAACTCCAACATCAGAATTTCAGTCTCACAAAAATGCATGAAGCAAGAATTTATTTTCCTGTAGAAGATAACAGACCTTGTTCTGATCATCTGCCTTAGAAGACATCAACCATTACTTTGTTTTTGCTTGAGGACAGGTACCCTCAGAAGCTTTAATGGTACTAGAAATTGGTACTTTACAATAAAATGGAGATTCTGACTAAAATAAAAGCACTTAATCATAACCCAAGTACGTGTATACTCATATACATGTATTTGATTTATGACAGAGCCATGGAGTGGCCAAGCATGCTTTCTTCATTCTTCACTTGGGGGACATGATATTCATGGGAGAAAGATGTTAGGAAATATTTTTGCTAAAGAGTAAAGTTCATTTCGGCAAATATGGTCCTGATCAGTGGCCAGAAGTGCTAAGGAAAATCTACACAACATTTTGATATAAGGGCTATGCTAAACATAGTGCAGAGATGTAGAGGCTGGGATGATTTATGAAGGAGACTTGAGATTTTCCACTAGTCAGAAATCACGTCAGGAAAATTGTTCATGTAGCCTTGCTGCTGCTTTGATAAAAATAAACCCTACTTAATTTTTATTTATTTTAAAGTGAATATGGCACTGACAAATGACAGCAGTGCAGCCTGAAGTCCCTTTGACTGCTATTTGTTATTATTGGTGCCCACCAAAAAGAGGCAGTAACAGCAGCAATGCAATACCCTGCCAATGTGCCTCAATCTTGGCAAGAAGGAACTATGTTTCTGGTTGGGGAGGTTAGATCCTAGTTGAGTCTTCATGTCCTGCTAGCGCTTGACATCTGACACGTTACTGCCAGTCAGGTGTCAGTTTGTGCCTCTTGGGACATCTTGGCAGTATGTCTACATAACTGCCCCATGACCGCGACTCTTCCCATACAAACCACTGATGCCACAGCCAAAAGTCTGAAATTTGACTTACTACCAACCAGCTCCCTAGAGATTAAGTGCTCTATAGCCCAGCACGAAGGAAGTTGTTCTGTCAGGCTATTTGCAGAAATAAATGCTTGGAAAATATAAATTTCTGATAAAGCAACATATTTCATGAGTTCCTTTTACTTTTAAAAGAAATCTTTTCCATTGCCAACTTCCTCACTGTCCTGCCAAGCAGATCCCTAACCCTCACAAACTAAACTCCCACGTCTCTCTTGACATGCTTCCTCTCCTGAGTCCCTTTACTGCCATTCCGGGGAATAGCTGTTCCCGTGTAAGAAAAGTCCTGTAGGGCTCAGTTTCCCTTAAGCAATTAGTCCTTCAGTGCCCATGTTTTTCCACCCACTCTCTTTCCTAAGAGAGTCCATGCTAGTGCTAAGCAATGAAAGGGAGGACAATACTAAATTTTCACTTATAGCACAGTGCACCCTTTGTGGAAGTACAGTTAAGCCAGTTGCTCTTCCTTGCATCAGCAGGGCCAGTCTTCATGTTTCATGTCAATATCTTGTCTCCCTCTGTGTTGACCAGAAAAGTACTGAGATGATGGGTGGCATCACTGTGAGAAGAGGAGCATATCCCAAGGAAGGACAGTCTGGCTCTCAATCTGAATTGCCAGACCTGGAGAAATTATAAAACAAATGGAGCATTTCCTTGTTTCTGCATCATGTGGTAAAAAGAAACGGTCACTCTGATTTCTCTCACATTTTTGAACACTGGAGGCCTGCCTCTAGATTTTCCTTTACATGAGCAGGCAGAAACAACCTTTTTTTCTCTATTACCTTCCCTGCTGTATTACTGAACATAGGTGTCCAAGAGTTGGAGAAACTAGAAGGTCTGCTTACCTTATGATAGCCTTGACTGCAAAACGAACCACAGTGGAGAGCAGGAACAGTGGTGTGACCAGGATGTGAAACAATGACAGTGATGCAAAGGCCTGGGCAGGCTGCAGTGGCTTGTCATTGGTGTAAGCGTAAGTCACAAATGTCTGTCACATCAGGAAAAGCACATGTCAGGATAAAGACTCTTGAAAAAGATGAACAAGGACAGCATGCAAAATGTTTTCCTCCACTAAGGCAAATAACTATGTACGTCATCGTATTGGGAATCCCAGTAAACTGGAGAGAAAGTTATCTTCTCTTAAAGTGAAAAAGATTTTAAAAAATTGCCAATGATTTCAAGAGATTTACACATTTCATTCAAAAATTTTCTTTGTAAAATCAAAGGCTTTCATTTTCTAAAGTTTCATAGTTTTCTTCAGGGTTTAGAGAAAACATACACACCAGAAAAAATAAGTAAGAATCTAATAAATCTTACGAGTTTTTTTCACAGATACAGAACTATGATCATATTTCATTTAATTCTGGTACACAGTGTCAGCATACTTTGAGTAATGCCCTCAGAATTTGGTCTATGAAGACTCCTTACTGACTAGAATGCCATAGTTCCTCCACTGCATTAGGGTGAGATTTAAACCTGGCCAGCGGACAAACAAAATGTATTTCTCCTTAAACTGCGGAGTACACTCTTCTGAAAACTGAAATGGTGGCTTAAAACACATTTTGAAACAGGAATGATTGTCACTGCTAGACAACAGAATAGCAAAGCCACCCGAAAGTTCTTCAAAATGGATCAAAGTGGATCTTCCTTTAAGTTGCAATGATTTTTTTTTCTTCCTTTTTTAAGGTAAAAATTAATATTTCTTTTTTTGTTTTACCACTCCAAACCACAGCCAATGAAATCTCTGGGAATGGGCACTTCTATTGCCTTGCTATCCTACAATTAGAAGTGGCACATTAACACATCTGCTGGTTTTATGAGGAATAAGTCCTACAGTAACAATTATGTCCTTTCTTTCTTTCCCACCCCTCTCTTTTTCTCTCCCTTCATATAAGAAACAATTAAAAAAATACATCTTACTGCAAGAACAGCTGCTATTGGTATGGCCGCATTCATAAAAACTGTGAAAGAATTAAAATAGCTATCAGATTGTATGAAATAAGAAAAAAAATGGTTTTACAATTAGTAGCATGGCTCTAGAAGACTCCAGTTATTTTGCATTCAAGTGATTAAAATTCCCAAATAAAAATTCCTCTGCAGGAAGAAACTTCCCTCCGTGACAGAGACAGATCTTAAACACACAAACAAATAAGCCAAGGAATTATCTCATTTATATATTTCAGTGAACTAGGATAAAAAGTTTAACATGCATGATTATTAAGCAAGACAATTAAAACATTACTCTCTCAGCTATTCTACATCACAAAAAATACAATTTCTTTCAGACACTAATTTCTCTTTGCTGTAAATGGAGCTGCTAATTATTATCTGGAGCTTCTTTACAATAAAGCAACGTAATGTGATAATGAAGGTGACAGAAAACTTACCACAAAAAAAAAAATCAACGAGACATGCTCTATATTTTCAAGTTTCTGTGTTGTATATTGTCATGCCTTTTTATTTAATTCACAGTCCACACACAAATAAAAAACATGTGTTCCTCTTTAGTTGAAGTCAGGAGGAATGCTGACCTGAACAGGATCTGTTTCTGATACCTGAAAACATAGTTACTTACTGGAAAGGGATGTATGAAGTGCAAAAGTTTTGAGACTGGTGAGTTCTTTCATTCTTGTTTCTTCCACACTAGTACAAAATATGTGCTCCCAGGCATACAGCTTTAATAACTTAATGCCTTTTAATATCTCATTGGTTTTCTTTAATCTCTCAGTAGAATAGTCCTTCATTTCAAAAGAAAACAAGGATAAGAAATGGATAAGGGTTTGCAGTTTTAATGAAAATGCTCTTTTCCCTTGACTTCTGTTGTTTGAAATTTTGTACAGGATTCCAGTTGTTATATTGAGTAATATACAATTCCCTGTTCTTTGGAGACTTTAAAGTGCTTACAGTTATGAGGGAAAATTAAGTGACTGTGTTCTGAGAATAAAAATAAAGCAAAATATCCAGACCCTTCAAACAGACGATGAAACTCAGGGAGGTGGATTACCGGGTCGGTAGTGTCTATAAAAATAGACAGATGGCATCAAGTGTGCAACTGCTGATACAAGTTTCATTCTGGAATTCACAATTAATAGTCATGAAAATAGGTGAGGCGTTTATTGATATATTTAGCTAATTGTCTCTCACTAGAAAACAGTAATTATAAGTTTTGGAAAAATCATAATCCAAAAGATGTTACCAGTCAAAGGAGCTCAGAAAAGAGCAAAAAGAAAGACTCAGGTTATTTTTGAAATTATGCAAAGATCAATTCTCTGTTCATATAAATTTACTCAACTCAACAGAATTGAAGTGTGTTGAAGATTAGATCCACGTATGTATAATTTGCTTACTGAATATTAAGATAACAAGGATCTTTAAATATTTGAAGACTCAAACATCAAAGGCTGATTTAAAAGGTTCAAGGATCATGAGAATAAAGTTAAAAATTAAACAAAGTATCGGAAAATTTTCTAATTGGTGAACTAAATTAGAGATCAGGATAAACTCACAGAACTGAAGAATGTACAATAGATACTAATCCAGAAATGCCAGCTGACTTGTAAGGAACCTCAAAGCTTGGAGTGATAGCATAAAGCCCCTAACCATTTCAGAGGGGGGTTGTACACTTTAATACTGTCCTCCGATAATTTATCAGTCATTTGAACTGTTTGCTGATATCCTGTTAGGTACAGTATCTGAATGTGGGAAGAACACCCTTTCATGGAATTGAATTCAGATGAAACTATGCTACCTGAGTGAAGAAAACTTTCTGCAGAGAAGGCAAGTCAAGGCCCACCTACTTGTTTCAGACTCTTGTGTGACAAATGTTAGGAAAAACAGAAAAAAGGAAAGGGAGAGACAATGGAATTAAGAGACAGCTTGCCCAAACCTCTGCAATGAATATTCATTAATAACAAGAACCTCTGGTTCCCCGTTCTCATTTCTGGACCACAAATGACACTGAAACAATTTACTTACGAGAGTGCTCTTCTGAGCCTCAGCCAACTTCGTAGCTATGAAGTACTGTATTGGAGCTAACAGTACAATGACAGCAGCACCAACCAAGGCACTCACTCCTAGTAAATTATAGAGCAGAATCACACCCATTATTATCTGTGAAGAAAGAAGCAACACAGAAAGAAAAAAAATAGATTTCAATATGCCAGATAAAAATACTTGCTCTTCTAATAAACAGCTAAGCGGTTCATAGGAATCAGCTGTGCCCATACTTCAGAAGGTCATGTTTGGAAAGCATGGGAAATTAATCCAGAAGCCTCTAGTTTTGATTCCATAGTTTGTGTTAGTGCCCGGTAGTCCTAATTCTAGATGAGGTTTCCACAGAACTAAAGGATCACTAAAATGGCAGTGGTTGTCCCCCAGGCATTTTACAGAATCACTGGCCTTGAGTCTTATTTACATTAGAGTTCTTGACATCACGCTGGAAGTATTCAAAAGTCTTAGAATGGTCATTAATCATATTTGTCTTCCGTCATAGTGGTACTCTGGGAATGTCACAAAGAGGCACATCTCAGGCAGGCACTGAAGTATGATGAGATGTGCTGGGAGCGATCCAAACCTGAGCTTATGCATCAATATTATGTAGCTCTATAGGAAAGTACCAAGATGCTACCTTAGCCCTAGAGTTAGGGAATACTTCCTACAAAGTTTTACCTGGGCAGGGCAATTAAGTTAGCAATTTGTGCAGTTTGGGAGGGTAGCAACATGTATTTGAGGTAAACTGAAGCCTTCCTGGAGGCTTGATCTTGCAATGAGTTTTTGCTCTTGACCACAGGCCATAACTGGTGAATGCACAATATATTTTCTAAGATTCATGGCAATTGTCAGCGGGCTGTGGCTATATTGGCTCACACTGGAAAGTTCAATATTTGCTAAAAGCTGCTCTACTCGAGGAGCAGCTTGACAACACAAGTCCTTTCCATAAGGCAAGACTGAACAGTCCCACCATTTTTCCAAACTGGTATAGTTATAAACCAGCTCATAGTTACCAAGGGTTAGTTTCTTCCCTCTTTTATTCCGAAAAGCAGCAGATTGAGCTAATCAGGCAGAAAGATGTATTACAACAATACCAGTGTCATTGCTATCAGTTGCATAATACATCTGGAAGGAAATAGTAAGTATCCTCCTTTCAATTTTATCATTGGTAATTGCTATGATTGATAGAGCTAAAGAGCAGAAGGAGCCCTCTATAGCCTCATCCACAGGTGCTCGCTCACCAAGTTCTTCAGCAGGGACAAATGCATGGGTGATGCCATGCTCAATCCCAGATAAAGCTGTGGCTGAGCTACCACTGTGATCCCTGTCTATTGATTGCTTGAGGGTGAACTACAGAAACCATAAAAAATCAGAAGCTTCCTCAAACCAGCCTTTTACAGCAGGAGTGAGGAAGGACATTACATTTCTACAGTGGGGGAGACAGAGCCTTTTTGAAGAGATAAATGAATGCTGAGTTTAGGCTACGTATAATTATTCAATAGCCACAGTAATCAAACCACCTGTTTGTTTAATACTATTCAAAGTATTAACAGCAACACTTCCAAATAAACCTGGATATAAACAGTGACATAAAACGAAACCCTCTGTACTATTTCTAACTTCAGTTACCATGCTAACTTCTTTATACATTATTTTATGACTCTCTAAACCCTACTCGATCCTAAAATAGATACATAAACTCAGTATTTGTTTCCATTAGTAGTATTAATATTGCTCACTATTATAATAGGATACTGATACCTATAGTTCCATGAATTTCAGCAAAGCAGATCTGCTATAAGAGTGGCTTCTATCTGGTTTTTTTTTTAATGTCAGCAGGATCACCCGTAGTTAAGGACCATGCCAATCTCACCCAAGCTAAAACTTCCAAGGTGCTACAGGAGTTCAGGCTTCATGGAAATTCAGCGTGGCTTAGGTCATTAAGTCATTTAGCACTTTTGAATATTTCTCTCAAGCTAAAAATTTTTACTTTTCGTACCTACAACTTCGTCTACAAATCCTTCCCAACTTGTTAAGAACCAGATGTTTATAACAACTAAGCTTCTTTAGATGAAAGGCTCCTCTGAGCATTTCATGCAGCTCTCTGTTGGTGCTGCTGTCAGTCACTGAGAAGGATTCAATCGTTTTTTGTTCCTGCAAATGCAGTTATAAGTGGACACAGCAAATGCCACTCTTATTGCTGGACAGAAGCCTGTGCTGCTGCCATGTGGCAGAAATAAAAGCAATGATTAGTGTTACTAGTGGAAGAAATATGAGCAGGAGGAGATGATAAGCCTTATTTCTGCTTTCTGGTCCTCCTGACAAACAAGTGGAAATTCCAGGTTCACGTCTGGATTTTGTAGTAGTCTCGCAGACATAAACTCTTTTCAATCAGGTTGGAGTTTCTCTGAAACTTTGATGCCCTACCTGAACAGGCATTGCCCACAGATTGGGGCACAGGAACAAGAACCACATTAATTGATTTGTTTCTATGGCAACCAAATTATTGATTTGTCCCAGCGTCATCTCTCCCATAGACAAGTTGGATGTGGAAAGCCTCAGGATCTTATTATATATCATTGCCTGTGAGAAAGGAATAAAATGGAAGATATGAAAATGATATAAGTATAAAACAAAGTAGCAGCAGGATGTTTCAAACTGCAGTATCAGGCTTTACCTAAGACAGCCCTTCTCCCAGTCTCTCACCTGAGACAGAGAGAGAGATGGAGACAGAGTGAGAGAAAGCACAAGAGAGAATTGACTTTAAAAAACTCCAATTCCTCTTAAAAGGTTTGTTGCTTAATGCAGACCTAAGATAGAACACAAGGACAACAAAACATCAAAATTTAGGAGACTGGGAAAAGATGTTTTTGGAACAAACATTTGGTGAGCCTGATTTTCTATGACACTTTCTGTCAGATATCCTTGTTTCTTATTAGATAGTTAAATCCATGCTATGAAGTTTTGATCACAGAAGGTATGTACTCCTTTGGATTTCTCTCCTTTACCTGGTCATCTGTTTTCCATAAAATTTGTGGGAGCTTAACGGAGTTTAAAATGAATCAATGCTTATAGCTATCAGAATTTTAAAGACAAAAATTGTGAGCCCAGTTCACAGTTATGACCAAATATCAAGCACTGCAGCTTCAAGCAAGTTTTTAGAATAATTTGTGTTCTTTGCCCTGTTTGTCCATGAGCAGGATGGAACCTGCAGAAATATTCAGAAGTGCTGAATGGTGAATTACATCAGCTGCATATGGTCATAGGAGTCTCTATTTTGGCAAGTGGGAGTCATAAAAAGACAAGGAAATAATCAGGCACTCTTTCTTCATTAAGTCTGTACCATCTGTCCTGGGAGAAGGCACAAAGTGTTTGAAACCACTACATCAGTCACAGTGCACACAAAAAACCCAAAAGCTTTCATGCTGAGATGATATTCCTAAGGTTAATTACACTTGGCAAAACATCAGATCCAGCTTCTGTTTTGCACGCAGTTCTACAGTTGTCTGTGGAGTCTGGTCTGTGAAGATCTCTGCTACAACCCACCCATGTTCTGAACTGGAGCTGCTGGCTCCAGTTCATAAATCTGACTTTCACAGAGGGTTTATGGATGCTGGTTTGAGAGAAACAATTTTGAACATGAATCACTCCTGTCCTGTTCCACAGAGTTCTGTGCAAAAGGGCATAAATACTCAGAATCACCACTCAAGATACATGGACAGCATTCCCATAAAACATAGTTCAGTCAAAGACACTCTGCAGATTACTTTGTTCACAGTCAGCAGAAGTAACCTCATAAGCAGATGAACAAAGTAGATTCAGAGACAGAACAGCACTGTTCATCTTCATATACCTAACCTCATCTTCAAAGAGATATTCTTGTATATGTACAGAATAAGTGGTCAATTTGTACATATTAGTATGATGGTTTTAGTTTTTGTAAAAGGAACTGTAGCCATCATTTTGGCAGTTACTTTTTCTAGTTTTTTGCTTAAAAATACAGTGCATCTCTTCTTTCAAACAATTGTTGACTTAGTCTTCAGATAAAGAACAAGCCAAATGAAAATACAAAGCTAGAGCTATTATTAGTGAGTTTCTTGGCAGATCATGGGAACATCTTTGCTCACCAGTAAAGCACCTCGTAAGTTGATGCCAGTTTCTGTAGTCACATAGTAGGATGCCTGCAGGAATGTCCTCTGCAAGATAAGGGCCAGAAAGAGAAGAACTGCCAGAACATAAACATTCCTGAGGAATTCTTCTGAGGAAAGATATGAATTTGATGGATCCTTCACCTGAAAAGAAAGAAAGAAAAAAATTACGGAAGTGGCTTAGGAGGGACTGGGTATTCTTGAGACACTGAAAAGAAGGGAATTCAGTCATTGCACTTGAATCAATGCTGATGCTATTATAGGGAAGTTATGGAAATCAGATTTCTCACTGGCCTAAGTATCCAAATCATTTGGATTCAAATTAAATACTCTGCTCAAGTTCCGAAGACTTGGGATCTTAACTTCTAGCACTTCTAAAATGAATTGGTTTTAGCAGGAAAGGGAAAACGAGATCACCATGTTTGCCTTAGCTTTAGTTTCTCCATCAAATTTTGATTATTTGTAGGATAGAGATGCTACTTGCTTGAAAATAAAGCTCATTCTGTCTTCACCATGAAGAAGCTGAAGGAAAATATTTTTTTATTATATGGGATTAGCTATTTACATTGTATTTGTATATTATGGAATTCCTTCCAGAAATATAGTCTATGACGTGTGAATTCTGAATAAAAGAAGAATATATATGCCAGTATTCCCCACAACATAAGGATTAAATGTCTCAAAGGGAGGGGAAATGATCTTGTTTAAATCACTGTATTTGTTTTCATTTTTTAGTTTTTATGTTCACTGTGCTGCTCTGTTTCAGGCAGAAAAAGGAAACAAATGTACCAGAATACTGCAAGGAAGGCTGTTCCTTTGGTATTTCCGATTCAGCTGGAAGCAGGATGTACTGAAATCTTAAATAAAAAAAAAAAAAAAAAAAGAGGAGGAAAAAGTCTGTTCTACTGAAAGACCCAGCAGGATTCTGAGACGAAAGATCTGGGAAATATTGGAAAGTAAACCGTGTGCCTACCCTCTCGAAGATTCCTTCCCCACTCTGGATTACTGTCATCTGCTATGAGACTGCAGGCGGGAGAGAGGTGCTCCGAGCCATCCAAGCTTAACCCACTGCAGTGACCTCAGCCTCTCCACACCACATACTCATCCCTCTGACACAGACAGCTGACAACTAAATGTCTGCAAGGACCAAACAGTGTTTTCTAAAGGTCTAATGTCTGTAAAACACCTAAATCCCACTGAAATAATAGGATTAATGTGCTCAACTAGCCCAAGACTTTCTGAAACGAGGCTTGCTTAAGGGCATGATTGGTCAGATAAACATATTTGAAAACTCTTCTCTTAACATTCTGGTGCATCTAACTTGCCCACATTTACATAGTGGGGATATCAATAACAAAATAACAATTGTAGATAGCTTTATTAATGTACATAGATTTCTCAGGAATTAAGCGCAAATTTCAGTTAATTCACATTAATTAAAGTAGAGAGAGAACCTAAAGGAAAAAGACATAACAACAAGAACTACCAAGTGAAAGTTTATCAAAATCCACAAATTAAAAGCAAATGTATTCTGAAATGTATCCATGAGAAATAGGGACTGTCACCAAGCCAGGCTCTTGGAGTGGTTTCAAGTTCTCCAGTGACTTTAATCTTTCTTTTAGCCAATGTTGATTAAAAATTAAAAAAAACCCACAACTAATCCCACTACACTTAAGAATACAAAAGATAAAGGAAGAGGACAAGGTGCAGATTCCTAAATTTGAGATCCAGAAATCATAATTTCTAAGCTAAAATACCTTCTTTGTTCAACATGCAAAAAATATATTTTGTTTGAGGCAAAATATGCACTTTGCCTTTTAACTCTGTGGTTGAAATCCAACACACAGAGGTTCAAGGATGATAAAGATCTTTCTTTGATAAACTGCACAATTAAACTCTCCTTCTTCAGTGCCATGACTGAATGAGACTCTGAAGCCAAATTCAAACCATCAGTCAAGAAAATGAATGTCGGGAGCAAACAGCCAAGGAGAAAATGTTTAGATAGTAATGATAGCCAAATGATTTATCTGGAGGGAAAATGTTATTCCATTACATACCTATCTGCTCATTCAAATACAAAACACTCACTGTGTAAAGTGTATGGAGATTTTTCTGTATCGGAAGACAGATGTAGGAAAATTTCTTCATCATGCCTTATCTGCAGTCAGCTACTAAAACAATTTTACCTGTATCTTTTCACTTGTTACTAATAAATTATTTTTCTTATGACAAAATATTTTCTGTATCAGAGGCTTGCTCAGTGCTTAGAATTGCTCTCCTGAAGTTGCTGAAACTTGAAATGAGCTGTGAACTAGCATCTTTTGTGCATCTCTTGTATCAGGAATGCCATTGAATAAAGTGGATGCTTTTCAACTTCACACATACATCAGTGCATTGCATCACAGCAACAAGTAGCATAATAACAGGCAGTGACTACTCTTGGTTTCCCAGCAGAAAATAGATTTCTGAGACCTCAATCCTGTCAATGAATGACAAATGGACAGATGAACAGAAATTAAGCAAAATTCCCAGACTTGTCCTTGCTGGATGCATCACTGAGGCACCACCAGTGGGTGTCTTGTCTGTAATGAGAAAGCACAGTTGAAGAAAAGGTATTCCTTCTCCCCAGAACTGCAGGGGTGACTCGACTAAGAGGCAGACAGCTGGGCAACTGGGGGAAGCCTGCATTACCAATGTAGCATTCATATCAAAGATCTCCATTACTCAGGTTTGTAACTTTACTGTGTCTCAGAAGAAAATACTCAATTTATTTGAAAGAAACAGCGAAATAATACAATTGTGATCCCAGACACATAAAAGAATGCAGCCAGATGTATTAAACAACTTATATGAATTTAGAACTAATACCAAACAAAGTTTTCAATCCATGTTGTCGAGTTACCTTTTCTGTTGTATTTGTATTACTGGTTGTATTCTGGAAGCCCTGGACAATGCCAGAAATACATAATGGCCCAGCAAACCCCAGCAAGTCAGCCAAGTAACGGAATGTGCTGCTGAGAAGAATTGGTCGTCCAAAAGCACTGTACATGGCCAACCATATGGAGGGACTTCGATTGGGCTGGCCTGCTACCTTATTCTGGAAAACAGAGAAACAGGAATCAATGCACCAAGAAGAGGCTTTCCTGGTTATTTATGACAACTTCCATTTCTTTTCTGTCTGGATGCCCAGCTAGCTCCTGAAGGGTCTTTTGGAGCAGATGCGGTAGCGAACATGCTGTAGGTACATTCTACACAGCAAATTAAAATTCTGCCTCTTGGTAACTGTAGTTCTTCACCTCTTAATCCTAACACTTTTCTGAACCTGTGAACACAGGAATGCAGACCTCGACTAATCATACTGGCCCGTAATCATTGCTCCTTGTCACATGTGCACTCAGAAAAAAAGGTCTGACCTTTCAAGCCCTTGCTTGTATGGGTTATCTTAACCTTCCCAGTAACTACAAAGCCACTTGACCCAATAATGGCTTCTGATGTGAGAAAGACATTGAAAGAAAAAACACAGACAGACACCTAGAAGAATATGGCTTAATTTAATTTCTCTGGATTTTTTCCTATCTCCTGGATGCCTTCCAGGAAAAACACTCCAACCAACCACTAATTACTGGGCTCAAAAAGGTGAAATTAATAGGCTGTTTTGAGAGGTAAGATTAAATCAAGTAAGAGTCCTTTATAGCCTCCAGTTCTATGAATTTATGCAATATCCACAACTTTAGCCCTAAAACATTGACAAGAGAATATCTCTGTATCTAGTCAGAAGAGTTCCAATATTTCTGAGGTTCTTTCAGTCTAAAGAAGAAAGAGTTTTACCTAAGAAACCCATGGTCTGCAGAGTGCTTTGTTGCGCTTCTGGCAGTAGCTTTTGACACTTTAAAAAAAGCATCTGTCTTTTTTCAAGCAGCACAGATGCCTGCAAGTTGTGACCCAAGCCAAGCCCTCTTGAGTGTTCACACAGTATAGTCTGGTAATTACAACTCCCTACCCCAGCAAATAAACCAAAGAAAAGCAAATATGCCTGTAACCTGCCTGGCTGCCTCATGTCTATTTTTCTTCTTTTCTCAGTTTTTCCTTTTATGCCACTTCAACTGAGACAAAATACGTGCATGGTGCCAAAAATGTACAAGTGTACAGGAGTGCCAGATAGCTGTTTACTGGCTTCTAGATATTAAGCCAGTCTGTTTATACTCAATGCCAAGAACCTTGGTACAAAGAAATAAGCAGCAAAATAGCAAATTAGAGCTAATATTTTCAGAAAGTAGTACGAATGAAACTGCTTCTGCTGATGAGGGAAAGAGCACAAGGGTTTCATGTGAGTTTCCCAGACAAAAGGCTCTGAATTTGTTACCTAATGGGCTTTGAGCTAAACTGCACTACAAGGGCTACTATCATTCTCCTCAAATAAATGATCTGCACTTTAACAGCTTGAGAGAAGCTAAGCTAATTTATTAGGAAAACATCTAACACATCGGCCATATTTTGGAAGAAATGCACATACTATTCTGGGCACTCAGTTAATGGCATATTTTGTAAGTGGCAATAGTAAATACTTATTTCTTTAATAAGATTTTACTATTTCAATAGCAATTTTCACTACTATTACAATTCACATAATTGTCATCATTGCCTGAAATCTATTTACTCTTCATTGGAAACATACTTATTAAATTAAATTAAATTAAATTAAATTAAATTAAATTAAATTTATTTATCTAGTAATAAGCTTTATTGTTAAACACAATTGTTTATTTTTTTCAATCAGGACTTCAAATTAGCTGAAGTATCTAATAAGGGAAGGGAGAGGGGAAGGAGAGTGGACTTTTCTTCTAATCTTAAGCTCTTCTCTGGAGCTATCTTGAGGCACAGTGTTATGGGCTTCCAATATAGCATGTTGTATGCTCCAGTTCTACCCTTTATTTAGGTGCTGGAGGATGATCTATAAATCACTGCTAATTATACCTCTCTGATGACCATTGACATGATTCAGTAAATCCACAATTGAAAAAGTGGCCAATTTAATGAGAATTAAATAAAAGACTCTGTCTGGACTTTTTGCATAAGAAAAAATGTTATTACCATAACGATTGTTCTCTGCACTTTCCTGGTCCCTTTAAGCCTCCATGAGTTGGGAAGCAACCTGAAGCTAAGAACTTCTCCTTCTGGGCACAGGAGGCTCCTTTTGGAAGGTCAGGAAAAGAGTCTTAAAACATAATATTAAAAGTGATCTGGTTGCAGAAAAGGATGGGAGATGTACTAAAGACAGGGAAGGGTTGCAGCAACACAAATGTGAGCTTAATCAGTTTACATGACTACATATCTTGGTGCCTTGTTTAAATCTGCGAGGATTATTTTTGTTGGCAGGGTTGGAAGCATTTGTTGTGTGAATTACCAGGCTGGACCACTGTTCTCTCCTGTGGCACTGTCCTGTCTTTGTTACCTCCCTTCTAAATCACTGCAATTTTCTCTACCTTGGGCACTCAAGAGTTGAAGTAAAGAACAGTGAGACAGCATTTGTTGGCAATTCAAGCCACCTGTAAGTTATACCTCAGTCAATAAGGAAATCTGACTGTTCGCTTAGTGCTGTAGCTGGCGGTGTCTGCCTGATGCTGAAAGGCAATGCTCTGTCCCTGTGATTTCTAGCTATATTTAACACATTTTCTTTCCTCTTCGTTTTGCCTTAACAGGTAAGAGCTACAATGGTATATAAATAGCAGATATTGGAAATTCTCAAGGTTCTTGACTTTAAAAAATGCATTTTCTATTACTCCATCCCAAAAGTAAAACTTTCTATTGACTGTCAGAGCAAATCACACAGGATTCAGTTGACAGGGTAAACCAAATGTAATACCAATGTGCTAAATCTATTTTGGGATATGTGATGTATGAAACATTAGTATGGGGTTTGAAACACTTGTATAGAAACCAAACAAAAGCCAAGCAACAATAGAAACAGGATCAATTTTTGGTTTTTGGGGCAGGGGAGGTATATAACAGGTGCAATCCACATGCAGTATATTGTTCCAAAAAACAGGCAATGAGAATTTCATTGCATATCATTATGGATTCCTTTATCTTCTTAATTTTATTAAAGAATTCTTTATCTCCAGCCAATTGACCATTAACATAGTAGGAACTGTGAAAGTATATTAAAATGAATATTTCAATTTAACATCATGAGTCTAACCTTATGTGTATGACGTATGTCACTGCTTATTCTGCAGAAGAAACCTTCCTATCCACAGCTAGAATTTCTCCAGAATTCATAGAAAGGTATAAAAATACTGTAAGATGAGGTATTTCTGTTTCTACAGGACACTGTCCAGAAAAGCGAGAAAATACAGCATGTCTATCTTTTAGAATATTTACTGATGGCAGGAAATAATAACATAAGGAAAGCCAATGCCAGTGTGGTTTTTTGGAAACATTTTGTTTAGGAAAAAAATCAAACAGCATACTTAACTAAGCTTAATTATCAAAAGAGCTTGTTTTACCTGTAGTTTTACAGTACCTTCTAAATGAAAGAACATATGCTATGCTATTTTCTTATGATACACTGTGTTATGATACATTGTCATAACCTATGTTTTATTGTAAGAGTTGGAATGCCATTTGCAGTAACAACTAATTATTGATAACTTTCTCTTAAATTCTGTAAAATTACATGTAGCATGAAAATGATATTAAAATTAAAATACTTGATGCTTTGAAAAAATTACTTGCAACTAAAGAATTTTGAGTAGTGAGTGCATTCATAATACTAAGAACTGCTTGATGAAATTTTGAAAATATAAAAAAAACACAGAACAGAATAATGAAATCAGGTTTGTCACTGAGAAATGTTAGCCTAGGTTTCATGTGCCAATAGGCAAACCTTCATATGGGAAGAGCCAGAAGAGTTCTGTCTAAATATTTAAATATGGATTTCAGGAGTTGTCCACTGACATCAAAGAAAACAAGAAAAGATTCCACCCAGTGTTCACAAACTTCATGGTTTCTCAAGTAGCAATATGCTCTTTTAGCAGAATATAGCAGACAAAAAAGTTAATCTCAGATTTACTTATTTACACTTCCGTCTGCCTGGATACAGGTTTGGAAAACAGTGAATTTGAGAAAATAGTCATCAAAATTTAACTTGACTCATTTCCCTTGTGCTACTAGTTCATAGAGAACCTCAGTGAGTTTCAATTTTCGTAGCATGTAGAAGGGACAGCCAGACAACATCATGTGAGCTATCTCAGAGGCAATTTCCAATACAGAATATTCATGGTCATATTCAGCATCTTTCATCAAGCCTGATCAGAATGGTTTGGAAAGGAACAGAGTCTTCTTTCTGCAAAGCCATGGAGCACAGCTGAGTTCAGCTACCTCCAGGCACAGGCAACAGTAACCCCACTTAATCCAGAATAGGTTGGTGGGGTCCACTTGCTAGCTGTGGAAGATTAGTATAAAACACACCCTAGCAACGGAGACAGTGACACATCATCTCTTCCAGGTTGCAGACCATACTTCAGCCTCAAGAATCTCTGTGGCTGTTTTCTGGCCCAGCCATGCACAGATCAACACATTTCTCTGTGGGAGTGGACTGCAGCGAGTTCCACTGCCTGGCTCTTTAGGCTGGTTTAGTCCTTCGGTTTACTTTAAATTTATCTATTAAGTATCAATTTACGTTAGGGTTACAGCCTGGTTTTGAATATTAGCACAAATGTGCTAGAGGCTGTGGTAGTCTCAAGACTTTAAACAATTACTGAAAACAAAAAATCAGATGTAAGACAGTTTTCTTAAAGAAGGTGTATGTAACATTATGCAAGTCTTTATATGTGCACAACGCACACCAAGGGAAGATACACACTGAATGTGTGCAGGCACATGAGCAATAGCATGCTTAACTTGCCTTTTGGCTTCTAAACCATGTCTTTGTGCAGGCACACACACTATCTGCAGATGTAAATGAGCTACACACAAATGTTTGCATCCAGTCATCATGTTTGTCAATAAGAATGGCACAAAGACTCAGATCCAGCACAAATGAAATGCCACAATTTTGCCTAAATGCATCCAGAAGTTTCTCTAGAAACTTCTGCCCTACCCAGTGAGTTTGCCTAACCTTGTTTTTTTACTGGATCTGGCTGGGATGGAGTTAAATTTCTTTGTAACAGCCCATATAGTGCTGTGTTTTGTATTGGTGACTAAAACTCTGTCAATAAGACACTAGTGTTTTGGCTATTCTTGAGGTGTGGGTCTGGCTATTTCCTTTCTGGAGAAAAAAAAAAGTGAAGATGAGTCTTTCCAGCTGAAACTATAGACAGAAAGTCTTCTAATTTAAGATGATGTCATGAGTATCTAAGATTTAAACAAAGATTTTACTTTTAAATCTTGAAAATGATCAGTCTGTTATGGTTTTAGTTTCCTGTTGCTCTCAATCTGGCAACTCTCCCCTGCTGTAAATTCACTTAAAACCAGGCAGTAACCATTGAATTGGAAGTTCCTAAGCCAAGTTTCACCTTGTTCACAAACAGTCCTAAGTTACAAATTCCTAAAACTAGGTTTTCATGTAGTATAAAAAATTCAAAGCAACACTATTTATTCTGAGACCAAACAGTGACATAAACATCTTTGATTACCTTTTGTTCTTCATACGCTTCTTTGAGACAAACATAATTTGTCAGTGCTCTCATTGCAATTGGAAGCTTTCCGATTGCCTTCAGGTCCACAGGTTTCTTGTGAGCAGATATAATAAGAGTATTCATCCACCAATAAGTTGCCTTTGAGAGCAAATTGACAAATGGCTGTAGAAACCTCACCCCAAGGTCTTGTAGATCCTCTGGTGGCTTTACTTTCTGAGGGTTCATGAAAAATACATACCTCTGGAGAGGAGAAAATAGACAGCAGGTTCAGATATTATCTTATTAATGGCATTTTTTCATAAAAATTATGTATAATTCTAAAGGTCAAGAATTATTTCCATTTTGACAGCATAACTTGCAAGATATTGAGCAATATGGGATGTGGACACAGCTCTGTAACCTACACATACTACCCATGTCTATCTGAACAACAACAGAAAAATAGTTCTTGGGACGTAAGAATGTTTTAATATATCATGGGTACATTCCCTGCACATACAGTTTATCTGCCTTAATATATCATATACTATATAGATTACATACAGACACATACACCCTTATATTCACAAATATGCATGTATATTTATCTATACAAATATGTGTGAACTCTCTGTGTGTATACATATACACAAACATACCAAGTCCATAGGCCACATAAAATACATACATTTTAAAGATAGGCCAGGTCCCATCGCTTTCCATAGGATTAATCAGACATTTATGGCTAAGCTAAACTTGGGCCTAAACTCAACACTGGGACTAAAGACTCGCCTTCATCCACAAGATACCAGTAATAACTTTTCAGATCCTGACAAAGAAATCACATACCCTAACTCGAATGACATTGATCTCCACAGCCATCAGCAGCCCGTAGAGAATCACCAGAATTCCAGTGATGCAGAAACGCAGCTGAGAAAAAGGCACACCGTCCTGGCAGTATCTGACAAGCTTAATTGTTTTGGTGACAAAAGCCATTATCCAGTAAAGAAAGAGAGCTGTAAAACAGGTGCACATGCATATTATTATTTTTTTTAAGTTATACCAGTGCTGCAGAAATTTTAGCTCTCTCAAACAGAAATATGTCATGGCTTAATTCAATGCAAGTATGGTGATCCTCTATAATCAGCAGCCCACAGGCTGGCACAGTGTGACGCCAGCCCACATCAGGAACTCAGGTTTGAGAGATTTGCTTTGCAGTTACTTTTCCCAAGTCATAATTTTCTTTCCTGGGCCATGACCTTTCAAAGAGATTCACAATTGCAGGTCTTTACACAATTACAAAAGTTCATTGAAGATAATTTGAAGGGGAACTTTGTTATCGAAATTAAGTAAAACTCATTTAAATTGACAAACATCATACTCCGTCTTTGAAAAAAGCAGTGTGCATTGCAGGTAAACTCATTCTGATAAAGAGTTCATATAATTTAATTACATCCTCCATCTGAGTTTGTATCTGCCAATGGCTGGTTCAAGTTTTTGAGTATTAGGTAATTTGGAACATACATTTCTATGAAACACTGTCCTGCAATGTCTAGTCTAGGTAAAATGTTTCCCTGTCCTTTGGAAAAAGTGAGTGGTGGCATTCATCATTAGAATGAGCAATCTCTGAGAAACTACAGTCATTGGCACAGGATACTTTGTGATCAGATTACTATCAAAAGTGGTTTTTAAAATAGCCATTTTGAATGCAGATGAGTTCTTGCCTCAAAATAATGAGCAGTGTTAAATAATACCTAAATACCTAAAAACTCATGCTAGAAATGCAATAAGCATAGCATGCTTCCCTTTTGTGATCATTTTAAAAAACAGTTTTCAAGATGTACATTTGAAAAGACACAATAAATCTTACAATAATACTAGTTCAAAGCACAGAGAACTATCCCTCTCTCTTTTAATATTCTCACACATTTTATCAACCTTTTCAATCTAAGCAAGCTGGCTTAGACTTAGATTTAGACTTACCCAACAGTAACTTTGGAAAGTTAGATGTTTCAATATTATGGTAATAGACTATGGACACAGTGGCAGCCACAAAACCCATTACAGCTGGTAGAAAGAGATGCAAATGGCGAGATTTCATCTGTCTGAAAATAAAAAAGGTATAAATTTGTGAATTTGATGTCACCTTTACACTATTCCTAGGCGTTCTACTTATCTGTTTAAGAGGACAAAGAAGACTTTTCATAGAGACAATACTACTTCTTCAATGTGAATGGTTTAACTTCTGCCAACATTTAATTGCCATTACAGTTTGAGAGGAGAATAGCAATGTGTTAAAAAAAAACAACTTGTTTCACCTTCATTCCATTGTAATCCAGACAGTTCATTAAATAATGACCCAGCTTTTTGGGGAAAAAACTCCTTACACTTCACTAGACAGCCCATCACACATTATCAGTATACATAAATGAATGTAATTAACTTGGCTATCCACAAAACACTGCCACTTACGTATCGGAAACTATGCCCTCTGCTATTTCACACACATGTACAAACAAGAGGGTGAATGTCAGGATCCACCGCAGGTTGTGTCCAGGAAAGTGTAGCCAGGTGTTGTGGTGGATCTGGACTTTGGAGCTTTGGCTTCCCCATCCTGGGTAATAGTAGTGAAAGAGGAAAGTTACCACACAGACAGACAGTGAGTGATCTGGTTATCAATTCCCTGTTCTAATCCATAGTTCACTCTTAATAATCAATGCAAAACCCCTAGAAGACTATGGCGGTTGCTGTTACTAATAATATGACCCAAGATTGTTCGAGTTGCCATGTAGCCCTCCATAATTTAGATCTAATCCTCTAGGAAACATAACAACAGACTTCCCACAACAGCAGTCAAAGAGAAGAGGTTCCTGGCCAAGAATAATGATGAGAAAACCAAAAGAAAATCTCAGAGTCTTGCCCTTACACAATAAGAAATGACAGATCTTAAGTGATGGTTTCATAATATCTTTTCCAGTTACAGAAAAGAGTGGGCAAAGTTTCCAACTGATATAAAAGTTGCATCCTCCAATGAGGCCTCAAAGATATATTTTCCTCAAACAAATAAAATGTATTATCTCTGTCTTAGGCCTTGTCGGGAGCACTGTCTCAGGGGATGATGAATGGTTATTTCCCTGTGTCCATTCTCACGCACAGCCCAGCCTTCTTGCCCTGTGCGTTCCTGGCACAATAAAGCTCCCGGCACAGCATGAGAGCTCAGCTGATTTAATAAAAAATTAATCTTGAAGCCCATTTTGATGTGGTCACCTCAAATGACATCTATCCTTTTCAGGAGGAAGGCAGCAAGGACCTGTCGGATGTGACCATGCTGGGAGGAGCTGAGGACTGATCAGAGGTTAGCCTCTCATGATGGTAAATCTTGTCCTGCCTGTTGCTTTGTCCTCTGTCCCTTACCACCCTGCTACAGGGCTGTCCTGAGTCAGTCAGCCCAAATGGCTGTACATGTCCCTCTTACTGTAAACAACTCCTGGAATTCACTGACAGACTTCCTGAAGCCCACAGAGAATCCCATAAACAGCACATCTTACAGAAGTAAAGAAACAAAGCAAAACAAAAAACAAATACAAAGTTGTTGAACTAGGGCATTTAGGGTTGCACTAGTTTCTTTCAGTAACTAGAGAACTGAGTTCAAAATCCAGCATATGCTTTTGATACACAGGGATGCAGCACCTCGTTGTGCTCATCAGGTGACTCAGAAACACATATACTAGAGTTTAAGATTATTAATTTTTGGAAATTGGGATTTCACTATTTTATCCTTGTTTAATATGCAAAATCTTGCAGAAACAATTTATTCTCTCTTCTCCATATAAACATTTTCTATAGACTCCTGAGATTTTCCTCATCTAATATGGCTTTCTTTGACCTTGATTTTTGCATCTCCCAAGCAGCTTTTCATTTTTATTTCCTACATCTCTATATAACATACAGTTCAAGCTATTGTGTTTTTTCTTCTAACATTGTTAGAAAATAGAGGAAAATTTTCAGTGACTGCCATGCTGTTTCAAAATTAACTGGCTAATACCTGTAAAAATATTACAACAGCCTGCTATAACTTGATACATAACTTCGGATGTCGTAAAAAATTTTCTCTGCCGTCAGACCTTGCATTGATTTTCCAGTCTTTAGATATTCTTTTATTAGAAATTGGTTTTTGTTCCATTGTTTGATTATTTAATTAGTTTTCAGTCACTGGATCTTGTTATACCTTTGATTGCTAGGTACTCAGTGTCGCAGCCCAGTTTTCCATAGACTATTATTCAATCATTTCAGATTTTTTTGTGTAATCGAGGTCCTTAAATCTCTAGTTTGAATATAGTCCTAAATACAAATCTTCTTCGTGGAAGAAATGTTTTACTGCATATATATACAACACCAAGAAAGTAACATTGAAGAACTTATATGTCATTCCTCATGCAGTTGTCAAGAGAACACTTATTTTTATTAATACTTATTGTGTTTCGATGACTATTCAAATGTCTTTTTCTCCTATGATCAGTTAGAACGCCACTGTTAACAGTTCTAAAAAAGTATTAAATTGTAGTTGTTTCATCACTTCAAATATCTAGGACAAAAAAACAACTAGAGAGAAAAAGTATCTTTAGAGTATTAGTTTAGATGGGGCTTTTTACAAGAATACACAAGTTAGAACCACCCCATTGTCCTAGATTCTTCAAGAGAATTTATAATATTTATAATATTTTATAATATTTTCATTCCTATATAAAAAGATCCTCTCTTTTTATTGACTTCTGTTTACAAATGTTGGTAAAAGAAATAATAATTCTGTTCTAAAAGTTGCCTGCGCTACTTCTAGCCTTAGATACACACTGCATATTTTGGATATTCTCTGAAATTCACATAACTTGAAGAGAATTCAGACCCATTATCCTAAGTCTTCAAATATCTAATAATAGCGAAAGTTGTAAATTGCCAATTTCAAATCTGAAGAAAACTTCTACAGAGAGAAGTTTCAAAGCATTTGGATCTGAATTTTCTGGTTCTTATCCATGTTTTTGTACTGCTTAATTTTTATATTTAAAGCATTTTATTCATGCTTTAGATTTATAGTTAAAATTCCCAACTTTTGAAGTATATTGGCTTCATATCCTCTGGGTTCAAGCTATTCTGTCACTTCTTTTTTAAAATTAATAAATACAAAGCATCTAATGGTTTGCACCAAGGCCTCAAGGAACATATAAACATGGATGAGTATAAATGCATGTTCAAGTGTTTATGGGATTGCACAGCTCACGGAATGACTCACCAATGAACAAAATTGGGAAGGTGATAAATAGCAAGAAGACATGGGGAACCAAATTGAGTGCATCCACAAAGCAGACATTTCTTAGGACACCAGCACTGATGTTGTAGGCTGAAGCATTATCGTTACCACAAAATGCGAGCCTCATCGCTTCCAGAAGGTCTGAGTATAACAAAAAAGAGAGAGATGTTGAAGCAGTAGTTGGCTACCAAGGTTGGTAGCATTCATTTTAGCTAAACAGGAAATAAATAACAAAGAGATATCAGAGCAGAACAACAAACAACCCATAGAGTATAATTAATTTGTATTTTGAAAATGCTTTTGGGCCCTGTCATGTATAAACACATTAGAATGAAGGCCATGTTTACTTTAAATGTACTATTGAGTACATTCCCATTAAATACATTACATGATATCTTCTAGTGTTCATTTTATTCACAAATATACGCTGTAAATGGTTTATGAGAATATAGAGAAAGAATAAGAAAGTTCTGAAAAGAATTATTTCCTTTTCTCATAAGAAAATTCAAATGCACATAAGCTGACTCCTGTGTGTTACTGCTTATTGATGAGTCAACTTTTTCTGTGCAGCATCTCTGTTCATATGATTTGTTGTGTTATATTTTCAGAGTAAGCTCTGAACCTTTGATATTTGATATCTGGCAGCTTTGCATTCACTGATATTTCGTATTTCTTCATTGTCCCATAGACCAACAATTGTCACACACGCTAGTCATTACTGATAATGTGCCAAACTCTTAATCAAAGTAGGTTGTACTGAAGATATTGCATAGACAGTAAATCAGTATTTATGCTTGATCTTGCAAATCCTTATGCACGTGCTTAGCCTTATCTAAGCAGTTCTCTGACTTCCATGATTTATGAGATTATCTTTGTACACCAAGATAAGCTCATATGTTCGTGCTCGCAGAGCATGGGCCATAAGATGACCCTGAGTTATGGCCAGTTTCTGGCTTTTATCAACCTGCACATTGTTTATTTATTCATTCTTCTTCACAGGGAGATGAAACGAGATTGCAACTAAAATGTTTCCTTCCTGGTTTCTTTTCCCAAGACTTACACATAGCAACACAGTGTTGTAGAATAAGTTGTATAAACTCATTTGCTCACATATTTTTTTCCAAATATTACATACTAAAATGGGAAGAATACCTTCAATTCAGTAAGATATATGTATACTTTGGTGAATGGATCTTTCTGCAACTCACTGGCATTAATGAGTTTTTGCAGAGTTATAACAATATAGACATGCAAAAAATGAACATAATGTAAAAAAAAATAATTAGCTGAATGGAGAGAAAAAGGCTTTCTCTCTTTCCTCAAATAGTTCACATTATTTCTGTGAGCCTAGTTGTTTAAACAAGGTAAGCATAAGGTAAGCCTACACTAATCAAGTAGAATTCCCTTAGAGAAAGCACAAATGGATCTTCAAAAGAATATGGAGTTCAAAGTGGCATTTTGAATCTCTGCTAACCCTCATTTTTGCTTTTAACTGATTTTATGCGGGACCCAAAAAGCATAATCTGTATTGAAATAAATCAGTGAAATTCATAAAGGAGTTTCACTGAATGGATATGAGAAACGCAGTCCCTTTTCCATACAAATCAGCAGTTTATGGTTTGAGATTTGCCAGAACTCGAACGGTCATATGTGGAGTGTACCCTGAAAAAAAGCTTGGACTTACTTACTGTGTTGCAAACGCTGACAGACAACCCACTCAGTCTTCAGTAGAACAGAATTTGATGGAGAGTTCTGCCCATTCTCTATAACAAAAAGAGTGATATGACCACTATCATACTATAATTTTATTTTTATTTAAAAATATTACACATACATAAATTCATATGACTAGTAACACAAAAGAAATATTATGTTAATATGAATTTTGTCAGAATAGACTGAGGAGCCATTAAGAAAACAAATATGGAACTTTTCAAAAAACTACAGAGAGATTCTTTGTATTTAATTTGTAAAAGATTGACATGACATCTTTAAGAGAAACATAATGCTAATGGTAATCTCTTGAAAATCAGAAGTGTTGTTTCCTCATTTTTATCAAAGGTCAGAAGTCCAAGGGAGTTGTGCTGGGAATTTTCCTCCCTTTCCCACAAAGAGGACACTTCTCTGAGACAATGCAAGACGCTATTGTGGTCTAGTGATTGGATTGGTTGCAAAAGGCAAGAGGATCCTGGGTTCAAATGAGCACTGAATTCCAGAGTATTTTTTGGCTTCTAGTCAAAAATAAATCTGGGAGAAAGCATTAAAACCATGTCCAAGAGAAGTGAAAGGAACTGTTGTGTTTTTTTCCATTTCTGTGGAAGGGAAAAGGAATACAGACAGTAGACATTCCAGTGGAAGAAAAGGCTATTAACTGTATGGAGAGTACAATCTGCTAGCTAGGACCTATCATCAGATTATGAAGGTTTCATACCACACCTCAAACAGTAGTCCCTAAAACTATTGATAAAGACGTATTTTTCAAGAATTACATCTGCATCTTCCCAAGAATCTGCGTTGTGCCTAGTGTTGTGATGGAGCATGCCCAATAACACACTCTTAAACCCAATTGTTTTAACAGAGCAAGAAACCACTCCATCATTTCCTTCCCTTTCATATCTGATGCAGAACTCAGATCTGATACACCCTCTACAGTTCTGTCCATATGACTCAAATCACTGGACCTTGCTCTGTTTTTTTGAAAAAATTACATACATAGGAGGCTGTCTGGAGATGCACTGATGCACAGGCTCATCGACCCAGGCATAAAACATGTCATTGCAGTTTCTGCTTCTTAAGTTTCACAGATACGGGAGATATATTGGATGAAATTTTACTGACATGTAAGGGAGGACACTTGAGAGTCCCATTTGATTCAAAGCTGAAAATAGCCATTACTTTCTGTTGCATAAGGGCGTGCCTCCTGAAGCTCATTTATTGGCCTCAAGGTTTAACAAGCTGTGTTCATTTCCAAAGAAGGACAGAAGGAAAAGCCTCTAAGGCAGAAGAACAAGTCCTTGATTTCTCTAGATAGTATATTTTACAACAGTGCTTGTGCAGCTCTACCAAAGTTAGCAGGAATTGAGTCATGACAGGTTTCCAGATGGAATTGCTCATCCAAAGAAACAGTGTAGCCTTCAGTCTTCTTCAAAGGAAAATTTGGCAATGTAACAGCAAAATTTCTTGTGCCCACGCTCAGATTCCATGCTTGCAAAGTTCAGCGTAGTAAGAGAGGAACACATTCTCAGGGCTGCAAACAGTGCAAGTAGCATGTTCAAAAGATTCAAATTCATTTTAGAGTCTACATCACATTTTCAAACAGTATTTCAGAATTGGGAGTTAAGGCTAAAGGCATCTTTAATAATTCTAAAAACTTTAAAGAGTTTTAAAAGACTTCATCTATACTGACTTCTAATGAGTCCCAGTTTTGAAAATTTTCGCTCAAAAGGCTGATCCTGGAAGTAAAGACAGTTTTGAAGACCTTGAATGCAGATAACCAATGAAAGGCAGAGTGAAAAGGCACTCCCTTTCTGTAAAACCATAAAATTTCATTTCATGAAATGAAAATGTGAAGTGGAAGAACAACAAATTTAGAAAAACCTGGAAGAATTCCAGTTGTGCTTACTGTTGTAAAAAAATCCAGGTGGATTTAGAAAGGACGATGGATCACTTTTATGACTGACAACTGATCAGCTTTGGTTCCCTTAATAGTGATTAAACCATTCTTCCATTAACTCTTCTACTAAGCCAATGCTGGGCTTCAGTCAGAACTAGACCTGTAGAGAGGTGAACAGAGTTCCTCTGCCTGAGTGATGAAGTGCTGTTTGTTTCACTCAACGCTAAGCATTGTGCAAGAGCCTAATTAAATACACTGAAGACTTTTTATATTTTTCTCACTCACCAGTTGTTGATCATTGTCAAAGACAGAATACTGACCACACCAAAAAAATAGTCTAACCCTGTAACAAATAGCTGTGCTCAAGATCTTTGTATTAGCCCTAAGCAAGTCAGAATACAGAGCTGACTCAAGGTTTCCCGTGGCGTAGCCAAAGGTGATTTTCTCCTTAGCAAAGATGAGGAGACTGACTTTTTAGGCCACAGTAAATATGCAGAGAGAGATTGAAGAGGAAAAACGGGATGCAGAGCCACACAAGGAGACTTTACTTACTAAAGGATGGAAGAGATAAAAGGAGTGATTGCTGCAACTCAGAGAGGTTATCATATTCCCTAGCAGCGGTTGCCCTCCTACACCTACTAAGACCCCTTTCTCGGTAACACTAACAGCAGCGCAAAGCTGGGCTTCCTGAAACTGTACATAGGTGAATTAAGCAGCAAAGACAGATGATTTTATCATCCTCAGCCATCTGGTGCGGTAGACAGTTGCCTCCTTTGCTGTAGGCTACACAGTCGAGTGGAGAGCCATGCAAATATTAGTTCAGTCTTAGAATTATTGGTCTTATATCATCATGGTGCTATTCCCAAGATAAGAAGCCCTGCTCACAGCAAGCTTGAGATCAGTGCTGAGTTGTTGCAGCTGCCATACCTCAATTCCAAAGTTAGCTTATGCAGGACTCATGAGCCACGGGACATAACAGCTGAAAAATGCCCACTAGTTTCTTAACAAATCTTTTTCTGTGTGCAAGGGTTTTTCAGTGGAAAGCAAAAGCCTCTTCTTCTCATGCAGATTGCGAATACTTTTTGTCTAAGCTCACGTACATGTTATTATCATCGGAGTTGAAGGCTTGTTTACAGACAGATGGCTTTGGCTAGCAAACAGCAATGTCTGACTGCCACTTTAAAACAATAAAATGCATGGCCTAGACATGAATATTCAGGAGAGAATAGATGAAAAGGTAGCAAGTTGTTCTGAAATGTGTTGGTCATCTGAAGCTATTGACCACTATTTCTCATCAAGTAGTGGCAGCCTGTCAAAGTAACTGTTGAGATCCTCATCAATGAGATACTCATTTAAGAGGACAATGTTGTTTATAGTCATTTTAAAAAACATTTCCCAGAGATAATTTCTCTTTCTGTTGAATATAGACCACCAAATTATGCTAGAGTGATTACATCAAAGTTTGTACCTCATAATATATTTGCTTCACTATTTATTACAGCAGGAATTTTATACTTTATAATAAAGTTGCCAAGCATACTTGGTCTAACCTAGCATTTCAGTCAGGGGAAATGCAGTGATGTAATAAAGATCTTCCAATAATAATCATTTGCTATCTCAGGGTACAGCTACATTCAACACCCAAATAGTGACGCCAAATAACATGTAATTTTTTGGTTTAATACCTGTAGGCTGGAAGGCCTTTGCCCTTCAAAGTTATTGACAAATTGCTCACTTTTACTTCAGTCTTAACAAACTCTAGAACTGGTCAGAAAGTTTCAGAGTTGTATTTTCTCTCCCCTTTGAAAATGGCCTTTGCTGAGCAGCCAGCTACCAGCTAAAGCTACAAGCAAAATTTCACAGATGAGAGGAATGGAAAGGACAATCAGGAGGACAGGCCCATAATGGTGCCAGTGGAAGGCAAGTTTCAGCTGTCTTTCACATCAGTTGGGAATCTGATTACCTGTTGGTTTGCTTTAATGAGGATGTGAACTATTTGATCAGCAGATCATCCTGTAACGAAATAACAAAAAAAAACTATGTCCTTTAAGTATTTAAATTTTTGTCTTAATATTCCTGTCACTCGGAAGATGAGACTTTCTGGTTTTGTGATAAAGTATATTGACACTGCCATAATATAATAAACAGAAATCAGTACAAAAGAGATTCACTGTGAGCAAGAAAAAGCTTTTGGTAAGGAAAGAAAAAGAAAAAGTTGTATACATGAATTTTATGTAGTATTGAATACAAACACTTACAAATCTCATTTTAACAAGCATAAATGAGGATTCTTAGGGCACCAAGCCACTTCCTGAGACATATTTTCCACAAGCAGTTGTGAAAAAGACAATGTGAAAATAGCAGATAAATTAAATTTCTGTAAAAATGATGAGAACAACCTTACTTAGTGCAAAACTGTAACAATTCTAGTTAAAGATTTAATTCACTTAGGGTCTTTTAAAGTGCACCTAAAAGTCTTCATATTCAAAAGTTTCATGCTACCTGAACTATTACTTTGCTTGGCATGTTCTGAAAGTTATTTATGACTATAAAAAAAAGAGCATAAATACACTCCTTAGGTGGACCTTTTTTGGGGGAGTACGAATATTCTGAAATACTTTATTTCAGTAATTCTGTTGCTTATAGTAAAAAAAAAATCAATAGCTGCACTTCCTAATTAAAATATATCAGTTTACAGAGCATTCTTGGGTCTTGTTTCAGATTTTATTTTTTGGTCTTACATATAATGTGCTTTGTATGCCCATATGCACGTGTCCATATATATACATATGCATACAGATGCAGGATGGAGAAAGCGCTCAGAGTTTTACAAGAAGTAGTAATTTCTTATCTTCTGAATAATTGAGTCATACCAAAAGCAAGAATTTGTCTTTCCTTCTTGAATTTCACAGAAAAAATTTTAACTAAGGTCAAATTATTAATTAATAGATTTGGATAAGCATAATGGAAGGCCTAACTGCAAGGTTTGACACAGATTTCAGATTTGTGTTCTTTTTCCTTTCTAGGTATAAGCCTACCATTTTTTTCTTACCTTCCCAAAAGCACTGGACCTAACGTAATCTCTGCCATTACCTTAGCAGATCTCTCTGTAAATAATGCATAGACTATAGATAACAGAGATTGTTGCCCCTTTAAAATCTATTTTTTTAAAAATGATTCTGTAAAAAATATCATTTTCATTTTTATTCCTGTTTAAGTTCTGCCACCTATTGTAGACAGACCCTGCTTCCTTACTAAGTGCTGTTTCAGTTAACTTGGGCCTTAAGGTGATGAATTACCTCTGACACTCGCCAGCATTTGCATTGCTAACTGGCATATACCAGCAGCCTGATCCAAACGTTACTGAAGTCAATGCAAAGAATCTCATTGACTTTGCTAGGTTTCTGTATCAGGCTCCAAACAGAGAATATCACAGCAGCAGCAGTGCTAAACAGGCTACTGGCACTGAAATGCATTGCACGCAAACATCTGCAGTGGTCTCATACACATCTAATACACTGCTTTTTTTCTTTTTTTGGTAAGCTTCTTAACAAAATGCGATTTCCAACCTCAGCGTGCTACACTGCCTGCTGTAAAACCTTCGACTTCTCATGCCAAGACAGGACAGTTTAAAAAAAGAAATGTAACCCTCTGAACGGCACCAAAGAAAACATCAGCAGGAGGGGATGGTAAAGGCTGAGAACGCCTGTGAATGGAAAATGAAAAGGAAAAAGAGATTGGAGTTGTAATCCCAGGAAAGTACGAGGAGCAGCCCTGTCCCACAGATATAAAGGGAAGGAGGAGGAGGTTGTTAGTGGGAGATAATGGGGGAGGGTCATTGCATGCCCCGTTTGGTTGCTGAATGTTAGATCAAACCCTGTAGCTTACCTTTGTAAACACAAAAACAAAATACCAACCCAAATTGTCACTCGGTTGTGCTATGTGTTCAATATCATCCCGATGGCAGGATTTCCTCCACTCAGTGAAGCCGCTCCAAGCCCTGGAGTGGATTATTTTTAGGCTGGTGATGGGAAGATCAGCTGCTGCCTCCTATCGAGTTTCCAAAGTGCACAAAATCTTCTAGTCTTTCTCATACACTGAAGGGGGCAGGAAACTGGGAAGAGACAGGCAAGGAAAAAGCACCACTTTTTCACCTCCTGAAGCTATAGTCCCCTGGGATTTCTTCTGCTTGCTTTTATTTTCATTTTTCCCTCACTGGAGTAGCAAGATGCCAAGAGAGTGCGTTACAGCACACACACTGTTATCAGATGGGTTTTCTGAAGTAATTGATTTAGACAAGGTAGCTTAACTTTTGGCAGGCTTGGAGAGCTTCAGCTTTTGAATTCTTTTGAATTAATCTTGGATAATTTAAATTTGACAATATACTTTTGCGTGCCTTCCATCATCTTGAGCAGAAGAGAAAAGAGGAGTCTACTCAGATATTTTATTTTACCCTAGATCCTTCCAGACTCTTCTGCTTAAAAAACAGACCAAATCCCACTTTTTTATCTGTTTCTTTTAAAACAGATTCTTTAAAACTTGAAATAAAATTCAAAACTAATTTAATGCTCATACCAGGAATACCATTTTCAATACAGTGGCCCTTATTTAGAAGGGACAATTTTTTTTGGCTGCAAAATACATTGCATTTGTTTAGTTAGCGAGAAAGAAGTCCCCAGAGAGCCTACATGCAGCTGGTTCGTTTGTTTGTTCATTTTCTGTCAGTGCCACTGAACCAAGATACACTAAGGTTCAGATTTTCTATCATTATAGTTTCACTTGAGCTCTACATCTTGAGGTCACAAATAGAAGAGATCTGGGACTTGGTGGTACATCACAGGACACATGGTAGCGCAAGGTGGTTTTGAGCACAGCTGTTCACTTGTTAGGTAACAGAGCTAGAGGACGTTGAAAAAGGATTTGCTTAGACCTTACAGAATCCAGAGGTGGCATCTACATCATTTGAAAGCAAATGGTTTCCAGTAGATTGCAGTCAAAGTTGTTTTCATACAAGGGGTTATAGTGAGTTGAATCTAGCTGGATGGCTGAGGCCAAACACTGGCAGAACTCATCAAAATCTCAAGCAAATACAGCTTGTTCCTTTTTCTCTGATGTTTCTTAACTTACGATTGTATGGGTAACAAAGCAGAAACTTCAGATCTAGAGAATATGGGCACCTTTTGTTATCTCCCATTAACCTGAAACATCTACACAGCACTGCACCGAGCAACTGAGACAGACCTTAACAGTCCTCCACGGTGCTTGACATTTCTACCTGCATTTATTCTTTTTGCCTTTTTCTCTTCCCTTTCACATAATAAAGTTCAATGCTTTAGAAAAAAATGATTGTGGATTGAAAGATTCTGCTTCCTGCTATACATCTACATTCCATTAAAGAAGACAAAATAAAATCTTGAATCTATCTAAAAAAGCATTTAAAATAGCACTGTCATGTGATGTTTCCAAAAACAGATGTAATTGCAGGCAGAAGTGAGTAGCATTTATTGTCACAATTGTCTTTACCAAAACATGAAAATTTGGTTCATTGTCATTCATCTCTGACATTTCTACTGAATTGTTTAAACAGGAAGGGGGAAAAAAAAAGTAAAAAAGATAAAATGAACATGGAAGCCACCAGCATGTTTCATTTTGCTGTTTCTAAATGAAGCACTTTCATTCCTCTGCATGACAAGCTAAAATGTTTTGAAATGCATTTTTAAAAGGATTAAGGAAAATGAAAAGCTCTAAAACGTCAGAACACATTCTGTTCTGATACAAAATGTTTTGGTTTTTTTTGTACCTGGCCTTTTCAATTTGCTGGGGGGGGGGGGGGAGGGGAAGAAAAAGGCAATAACAGGAATTCAAAATGTTTCAGGATATGCTTGGAGCTGTAAGTGAATGGAAAAAAAAACTGGGCCAATTCTCAGGTATCCTGATATGTGGTATGCCTCCAGATTTTGTAGTATGCTTCCAGATTTCATGTTAGCCTCTAGCAGCCAAGTACTCTCTTACCGACAACTCCCAAAGCCGGAGCTGCTTATGCTGCACTCTGAGGTGCCAGAGGTGCAGAACCAACCTGGGTACCAGCACCTCCAGCAAGGCAGTGGTGGCCTTGTGCCGGAGGCAGCTGCTGAGAGGTGATGCTTGGCCCCCTGGTGTGGGGAGGGATGCGCTGCTTTCCTCTCGCTCAGTCCCCTATGTGGTACTCACTACGCGGTGCCAGGATGATGGAGCAGGCGTACATGACCATGGTGGACAGGCAGCTCAAAGAGAGAAGTTGCTTTACCTAATAGCTTGGGAAGCAAGGAGGGGGATGGAGATGGTGGGGGGAGAGTGCAAAAAATTCTAAGCAGATCTTGACAAAACCACTGAGTTTTGGCTGCTTGTTCCAAGGCAAGAGAAATCCACACACCAGCTGGCAGTGATTTCCATGCTATGGTGGGCTTCCATCAGCTTGACCAGATACAGCTAAAGTAACCTAGATGGTGGAGGAATAGCAGGAGACAAAAAAGGTTTTAATAAATGAGGACTCACCAATCAGAAGAAAATGACCAGACAGACACTGTGGGTATGGATTCTTTCACCATAGCTCCCAGCTGAGCACTATCCACTTGAATTGTCTTGGTTTATTTAACTCACTAAATGGAGAGGAAGGGTATGTGAACTCTGGGCAGTGTTCACATCATGAGCTGACAATAGCTCTCTCTGCCATTTTCTATATTGAGGACCAGTCCATAGAGCTCCCTCTGTGCGTGGTTTATGGCATGTCAACACTAGCAATCAAGTCACTGGACCTTACTGAGCTACCACTCATTAGCCAAAGTCACATCCTAGTCTCTCCCATTTCTTAGGTGAAGAGCTGAAATCACCATGAATTCACTCAAGCAAGGAGGTTATTTTGTTTTGTACTACTGACACTAAAGTAGCTTTTTTGGAGAAAATCTCTCACTGGTATTTTGCTAAATAAGAGGGGCTAAATTCCTTGGCTTACTTTAAACCTATGTATAAAATTTATACCAGGGCTTTATGCTAATATAGCAACAAAAACAAATGTTCAGAGTAAATTACATAAGTTATGGTCCATCAAGTCTTCATTTTTCTTCTACATTTGTTACACTGACAGAATTCCCATAGTGCCGTGTCAGAGCACATGCCATCATATTAAAAGAACAGACTTAAGCAGATTCAAGATTAATTTTATTTACTTTTACAACCCTATATTAAAAAAGGAAAGTTTGCTGTATTTGTTTTATTTACGCACAGGTCATTTTACCAAAAAAAAAAAAAAAAAAAAAAAAAAAGAGAATCTACCAAGAAAACGTTAATGAAGTAGCTAAGAATCCATTTTCTTTTTTAATTTTTTTTCATGTAATGGAAAATGCAGCCTACTCTTTGAATAACTTCTCTGCCCCTTTTAAATATTTATTATGATTAAGCTTGGAGTGGGGAAGCAGTAGAAGCTTGGTATCATTTGGAATATTTTCCACAGCTTTTCTGAAAGTTATTATTCCTGGTTTCTATGGAGAAAAATTGTAGTGGAAAATACATACAGCAAATGTTCAACAGAGTAACATAAGCAGGGAGAACTATTCTATGTGGAGAACTACAAGAAAATCCCAGACCTCAGAATTCATCACTATAAAAGGTATATAAAACCATAGGACTTGAACAGGGATTTGCAAGCCTTCTGATCTTTGATGGACAACTCTGCATAAGCAACATAATGGTGGAGTCAGAGGCACCAAACACAGTGCTATGATTCGTATCTCTTAATCTTGGCTGAGTCTGCATGCAAAGTTGCAGGTTAGGTGCTATACGCAATATAACTTTTCAGATCTCCAGTTTTATTTGTTCTGTTTGATAAAGTTTGGCTTTTTCAAACAAAAAGAAGCTGGTTGCATTGGCTACCAAATACATATGGTTTAGATTACACTCTTCTTTTGCTTCAAAAAACCCTCACGTAGAACTAGGGGAGTGTAGCCCTAATGTACACATGCTATGCTGCATTTGGAAATGAACATAAATCGCTGGAACTTTTTTTTTTAATTTTTATGCAATATATTTTTCTTTTCTTCTTTGAGGTATGGAAACAAATTTTCCACCTGAGATATTTTTTCACATATCTACTTTACATTATTGTATATAGCAAGAGAATAGAATAAAAGGGTAATAAACATGACAAGTATGTTGTAAAAGCCATCCCCACCATTTTTACTAGATCTGTTAGGACCCACGTAGTCCTTCTTCCACATCCCTTACTGTTTCTGTAATCCTATAAATTGCCACACTTAAGCACTGCTATGTTCTATGTTGGGATAAACGTATAGTGTAAGGAAAAATGAATCACCAAAACTATAAGAAACGTCTTTTATAGGAAAAGATGAAATTCATTTGCATACACTAATCCTGAAATATGACATCCGCTGTATACAAATACAGTATTTTTTTTAGTTGCACCATATATTCTTCAAAAAGTCACTACCGCAAGAGATCAGATCTTTAAGAAGATCCATGTCTTCTTTTTCAAGCAAGATATGTAGTGCAGTTGTCTTGCTTTTCAAAAAAACATTCATCCATACAGGGTGCCACATCTGCTTTTTATCTAAATCCTCAGAAGCCAATCTCTGAAGTTGCATATCTCAAAGTTGCTCTTTTTAGTCCCTGATCTCTGATCTTTTCTTATGATCTTATTGCTGATGTCATCTGCAGCCCTTTCTGGAAATCAGGAAATCATAAGGGAAGCCTAAAGTCCATATTACACAGCACAGAATGTATTAAATCTCATGCTTACATGGATTAAAATCTGGAATAAAAGTTAGTCAAAAAGATTAATTTAAAATAACTCCACATCTTTACAGTAGGACGTGTCTATGGCACAGCATCAAAAACCAACATCTTAGCAGAAGAAACAAAAGCCTATTAATGAAAACCAATAAAAACTTCATAAATTATGCAGCAATCACCGTACTGCAGAAACATTACATCACAAGGAATAGTGGCCCCATAGACTCTCCCAAAACACTTTCTGAAGCTCCTTGGTAGGATATGTCTAAGGTACTTCTGGAACACTTTACCATGAGCGTGACGGCAGTCTGATAGCATGGTCAAAGAGTTCATATAAGTAAAATAAAAACGGGATGAATTGTTACAACACAACTTGGTTCAGTTCCAAGATAGAAACAAGATAATATCACGTGGTACAATATTACAGAAAATAGCACAGTCTTTGGGATGAAAATAGCAAGCAGTTCCTGTAGAACGGTAGTAGTAAAACAGCACCCTGAAGCGTATAATGCTTCAAGGCAGATTCTTGGCAGACAATATAATATTTATTAATATGACTTCAGGGAGATTTACATCTTATTTTCTGTAATAAAGCAAATGGCCTGAGAAATGTAAAAGGGAATTAAACAGAATTTCATCAGTGTTCATTCTGTTTTACGTCTTGTCCCTGTAGTAGTCACAGGCTTGATAGGGAGCACTATCTCATCTCAAGTAGACCAATGGATTCTTTTGTAACTTTGCATATGAAATGCTGACATGCTGAGGCCCTCTGGAGATCATTGTACAAATACAACCAGAACCATTCTAGCCAATTTTGCAGTTTATGAATTGGTATGTAAATTGATTGCACATGATCCTGCATTCAGCTTCTCGGGTGAACTAATTTATCACTCCTCCCAATTATCTCAGGGGTAGAAAGACCAAGGTAGTACATTTGTTTGAGTGTGTGTTACATGTTAAGTAATGTATTGCCTATCATTCCAGCTGCAGTTAAAAATGAACCCCGTCTATACAACTCAGATCCAAACCTGGTCTGTAGATGTATCACCATCCCACAGATGCTTTGAACTATAGGGCAGCGGTTTTTTTTTTTCATCTACAGTTGAGACAGATTCTGTGAGCCAATTTGCAGCAACTAACTGCCGGATGTGGCTGAGGGATGTCTGAACAGATGAAATGATATCTTCAGCAGGTCAAATTCCCGTCTCCCTGTTCATAAAATCCTAGATGGAAAAATGAGTTCATGAAACTGGAATGTAATAAGTCCAATATGCATTTCATACATTTTATTGTGTCCTGAGCCGCTGATGTGTATGTACATTCTTTTGTTTAGACTAAAATACTCCAAAGTCTATCTGTTCCTATGGCAATATCATGTTGTTGGAAAAAGCAGCTAATGATATTCTGATTGGTGTTGTTCCACAGAACAGAGAAAGAAACCGTGAGAAAAAGTGAGGGGAAGAGAAAGAAAGGACATTTTAAAGGATATCTCTGGGAATATTTGCGTCTTTGAGGAAAAACACATGTCCTTTTTACATTCATTGAAGAGACCCTCTTGTAAGACAAAGTGGCTTTATTTGAACTGGATATTTGGCTAAAGTAACTCAAAAGTTGACATCCAATGAAAAACAGAGAGAAGAATCTGGTCACTTTCAGGAACAACGAAGATGAGCAGGTCCATTGTGGACTAGCTGTGTTTTGAATTTTCGCAGATTCATATGTTGCCTAATCTTTACCACTCAACCCAGGTAACTACTGTTTAATTAAGCTGGCTCAATAGCAGCTGATAGGAAAACCATGACTAGTAGAGCTGGTTGGAATTTTGCTTTGAGAAGCTTTTGTCTGACTCATTAAAAAAAATACTCAAAGTATTTTTGTAATTTTTTTTACTTTTCATTTAGAATAACACAGCATGTTTTTTCTTATTTCTATCTTTTTCATTCTAAGCTAAAACATTATTTTCATTCAATAAACAAAAGCATTAACAGTCTCAAATCTATAAAATTTATCTTGCACATACAGAAGCTGATGAAGTTTCCCAAGGAAGGTGAGTTTGCCTACTGCCACAGTACCTTCCTGCAAGTTCCTGGCGTGTAGTTCTTAATAATGATTCTGTTATAATCAATATAGTACTACTCTTGGGAAGAGTTAATGAAAAATTTATCACGGATTTGTCTATTGGCTGTGTGTATCTATAAACACATACTCAATGACTTGCCTTCCCAGCAGTAATTATGAGTGAAATGTGGCTCATGTACTTGCACAGGTAGTCCAAAATGACCATTTGCCAACTCAAAGTGTGAGAATCACCTTCCAAAAATTTCCATCATAATGAAATAGATTGTACATGCAGACCTGAGCTCTGTAATACACTCCGCAGCTGCATTAAGGCAAGTGACCCTAAAGGAAATGTGACACAAACTATCTCTGGGTCTGAGAAGGCAGCTAAACATGGGGGGGACAAGAGCAACAAGAACTTCCTAACTCAATTGTCCCTTGCGCAAGCAATGGAGTGTGGGAAGTAGATTTCCCAAAAGCATGGATTACGAAGGTAGCATCCGGAGACCTTGATTTCTGCCTGATCTTTTGTACAGTCTTCTGTGATTCATATGCTCATAGAGAAATTATTAAGAGGACTATTTATCTGACCCTGCAAAATTATGTTCAGGCTGTGCATGTGCTTTCTATCTGGGTTTGCTTCGCAGGTCATCAGCCAGCAATGAGATTAGAAATAGGAACTGGTCCAAACAGCAACATTTTACTGTACTTATTTCCCATCCAATTTGAGGCCTAGAGAGAGGGTGTTTACATTGAAAGGAAGAGGAGCAACATGCATTCATAAGGCAATCATTTCACTTAAAGGAAACTACCATCTGCTCTGTACCTGTAAGTCTTGGTCTGTGAGGAATAGGAGTTCCAATTCAACATAACCGTACAAGAAGAAAAAATATAGTAATTAGAAAATGCAAGTAGCAATAGCATAATGGCATCTGCAGATGCTATTTCATGAGCAATAATCATAGATAACTGTCTGCAAATCCGTCTACAGAAAAAATAGCTGGTGATTTTACTGAGTTCTCCCCATGGATGCATTTCAACATCATTATTAGAGTAAGAAGGGCAATTTAAGCAGAGTTCTTATTGCACCTCTGATGATGATTTTCTCAGTTGGTCATTATTTGCTTCTGTACCTCACAGTGTTAACGCTGCTGCGATAAGGCCACTAGATGGCACTGTCCACACCCGCTGCCAAAAACCGGCATGCGACTACTGCTGTAGGTTGCTATAATAATACTGAGTTATGCAGGGTTATACCAGCCTATGTTCCAGGATCAGTTTCAGAAGGCATAGAATTATATTAGCTATAATTAAATTTACTGCTTTAGACAGAGGGAGTTATAAATTGCTTTAGACTATGTACAGATAAAGCAAGCTTTCCTCTGATTATTCCACAAACGCCAATTGTGAATTTCTCTTTTACTGAGAAGCAACACGCAGAGCCTTGCACTTGGCAGACCAAAATTATTAGCAGCAGTCAGGGATGCTCAGTGTCAGGCAAAAAGGAGGCACTACACAGACATTCCTGTGCTTCAAGTGAAAGAATTTGTTAATGTGTAAAACAAACACGCATTTCATAGTTTTGACATATATTGTGGGTAAACAGCAGTAGTACATTGAGGATGTTTATGGAATCAGGCAGATAAACTGTTTAATGCCCCAGTGCACAGACAAAATGAGTGAGCTGGCTGCTAATCTTGTAGAGATTTGTAACAAAAAATTATTAAGAGTGTTGTGAACACAATATGAATGGAAGCATATGTGTGTGAAAGCACCAGACGAAACAGCACAACAAGGGGTAAAAGGATAGCCTGTGCTGATAATGAAGAACACCATCCCTTGGTACTGTTCCCACAACATTGTTCTCAGCAGTAAAATTGAGTAATGTGTTGTTTAGGTCAAATCCAAAAGGTCTGTACTCAAGCCCCCCAAGTCCCACACTCTAAGAACACAGGAGAAAATGACTTGTCAGCAGAAGATGCTGCATCCTCACAACAGGAGGATGGCAACAAGGCTGCAGCATATGACATACAGCACTTCTCTTCCCATTGGCCCACTGGAAAACCAGACATGCATTTCAAACAAGAATAAAAGGACAAATGCAGCAAATTTGCCTAAGATTTATGGAGGCTGAAGTAAGAAAGAGCCTGAAACAAAGGACAGCCCTATAACAAACATTGGTTCCTAAAGGCTATCAGAGATCTTCTACAAAAAAAAAAGTTTATTGTTGTCAGTCAAGAAGTCCGCCAGAGAAATGATGAACATGTGTCCTTTGCTGTCTATGTTGCACACAAGTGATCCTTCTGAGGGAAACACATGTAGGTACTTCTAAACTGTGATGTGGGACTGTGGCTGAGTGAACTATTTGAGGGAATGTTAGTACATAACATCGACTTACACAGAGATTTTGTAAACAGATAAAAAAGTTCTAAGGTCAAGCCCAAAATGTCTAAGATCTAAGCTCAAAAGTTCTAAGCCCAAAAATATCTAAGAGCAAGCATTAAGTTTTATTATGATAAATCTTCCTTTTTTTTAGAGAAAATTATATTCCCACGCCCCTTCACTCCTTCACCTCTTTTAACTCCTCTCTATTACTGTCTTCTTTGAGACTTGTGTATGATAACGAGTTTGAGGCTCTTCTCTCTCTGCTTTCTTCATTACATTGTCTTCCTTGCAAATCATTTTATTAAAATAAAAAGAAAGGGAGATGGAAGGGACTTAAAGAGATTGTTCTGGTCATCCAATGGTACCTAGAACAAATCATAAACCTATGTCAGTGTCAGCTGCCAATGAGGGAGATATCACATCTGACTAAGGAATGCAGGGGTAATCGCCCTTGCAGTCACCATTTCTAATAGCTGGCCTGAATATCCTGTAATATAACCCCAGGTTGTAACTTCATGCCCTAAGCACACTGACATGACAAAGATTTTTTCTTTTCTTTCCAGCAGTCTTTTTTACGTGGTGATTACTATCACATCCTCTCTCAATTTCTCCTTTTTTTGACTGAAGAGATCTATTTCCCACAATGTTTCCTCACAGTTTCAGCCTAAGAAGGAAAGCCACGCAGCATTTTTGGTCCTTTTCTTTACCAACCAGAAGCGACTTTCTCATACTTTGGGGGTTCAGGTAGCCTCCCATAGGCTAGTTGACGGAGGGAAGACGTAAGAACTATAGGCTAGGAAAAAAAACCACCTGGGCATGAGTGTGATAGAGAGTTAGTCAAAAACAAATTGCATAACATTGAAACATGAAATTTTCTGACACTGTAACAAGACGTACAGGTTGGAATAAAAAGAGTGAAAATCCACCAACTACAGGAAGAACATATCATTCATATACTGTCCCTTAAGTAGGAGGGAACTTTTGAGCAAGGCTTTAGGGAGGATCACAACTAAATCATACTACAGAAGAAAATGTGAAGAACAATCAAGATAACAAAGGTCTTTGCAAGTCTGAACTAGGGAAAAATTTCTTTATGCTTGCACATTTGGCTAAAAGCTTAGCCTTGTCTATGGAATCAGGACACAGTAAAGTGGCACCTGAAAAAGTTGAGTATCGTGGGATAACTAGCACCACTAAAAGTCATTTTCCAGCTGGGGAAAGCTGCTGATGTACCCTTGCTGATGGTAATCCAAAATTTGGGTGCTTTCAGCCATTCTCCAAAACTACCTTCTGAAGGATACTTGAACTATATATTTGGCTATACAGAGATCTTTGGATAACCAGGCTTCCAGCTTATAGTTTCATTTAAATGCCCAGATTTAGGTAAGATGAATCTAAGTCATGGTATCAAAAATGATATGTAAGTGTAAACATCTGCAATATTTACTTGATTTACAAAGTTGTTTGGATTTTTTAATGGAAAAAATATAAATCAGTGTTATCGTTACAAGAATTAATAATTATTTTATAGCCAGACAGGTAATGTCAACACCATTTGTCAACCAATATAATCATTCTGGTACTAATAATAAAGACTTCACTTCAGCAGTTTGAAATTACTCTTAAATATACATATTTCAGTTCTCTTTAATTTCTTCTGTTTACATGAGATTGCCAAAGGGAACACAATCCATCCAGCAGGCATTGAATTAAACAGGGTTCATTTCAGTAAGTTACAGCAAACTCCATTTCATTTTAGCAGAAAGTCCAAGTAATATACCAGGTCAAGTGTAAGCTCTAAGTAATCATATTCCCTCCTATCTGCTTTTAAGAAATCTCACACCCTTGAACACTTCCTTGGCCTTTTTAATAAATGTATGATAACCTTTATTCACCTCTCTATCTATATTAGCCCAAGACTTGCATGAAGCTTCCAGTAACAGAAATGGGTAATTTGCTAGACTTTCCTAGGCCTGTTCCTGATTTCCTTTACACTGGTTTGGCTCCAGCGTAACTCCACAGATTTCACTGGAGCTATCAATGGTTCAAAGCTAGCAAAGGAGATCTGGATCTCTGAACTTTACTGTTGCTGCAGAAAGGTACCTCCCAGTCTAAGCAGTTGTACCATATGCCTGAGGCTTCCACCTCATGGTCCCATTGAGCCTTTCTTGTCTGTTTCTGTAGTATTCATTATGTTAGGTATGCTCTAGTCAAAGACAGGACCCTGCAACAGGACCCACCTACACTGTTACTTATTGAGCCCTACTACCGTAAACCAAAATAGACTCCATGCACACAAAATCAAATCCTGGCCCCAGTTAGTTCAGCATTAATGCCACCATTGTTTTCTAAGGTCCATTTGGCTTTGACTAACACACCACAAGGCTCTGCTCATGAAATTCCAGTGTGAGCTTCAGAGAATTACTATTACATACTTTTCCTGTCTTAAAGCCTACAAAGAGTCTTGTGACCAGTGAGAGGGCAGAGTAGATCTCAAGACTGTCAATTCAGAAGATGAAAGGGGAGGGTAGGTCTCATGACTGGCAATTCAGAGGGTGTTCATTTGAAAGTAGACCCCAGACACCATTATTCGTGAAGTTTCTTGTTCAGCCATACCTGTTACACATTCATTACAGTTATACACTGCATAGCGAAACATTTTTCTAATTAATAGCCGAAGATCCACAATGTGCTCCCTGTTAGTAGGATATAACCTTTGAACAGTGACCACAGTAACACCTCAGCACAGACCTACTGAATGTCTCCAGGTTTATTTTTTTTAATTTGCTCTTACACACAGATTTGAATGAATGGACTTCTCTCTTGAAAGAAAATGCAATGTGATACTTCATAGCAACTGAATTATGGCCAGAAAGGAAACACAGAGGTTTTATTATCCCCAATGGAATCATGTGGCATGGAACATGTTATTAAAATAGATTTATTCCCACTGACTTTGCTAATATACCAGAATTTCCTTGAAATTAGCCAGTTTGGCCCTACTTGTTCAGGGGGACATTCAGGCATGATAACACTAGGGATAAGCAGGCTGTACATTCACAAGACCTTGACCACATTATGTGCTGTGGGAATGTGTGCTGCACCAGCAAGGGTTGATGAGAGAGCTGAAACACTTTCCTCCACACTGGGAAACCTGTGCCTCCAGGTCACTTCATGATTACATAAAACAGGGTACATGTTCCAAAGAAGCGGAAAGCATTATATTCTTTCTTTTGTTCTTCACTGCTCTATTATTAGAATAGTAAATGTTCTTATCTCACCGAGTGCCATTATCCACACAGTACCTTCATGAGCAAGACGTCAGTGCAAACACAGAATAAACGAGTCAGTATGTACTTAGCTGAGTAATAACTAGCTCAGAGCTTAGTTTCATCCCTGGATACTGAAACAGCTGGCTGATGAAATCTCATAATCAGATAGATTTATGAAGACTAGAAGGTATAAAATGTCTCCTGTGCTAAAAATGGGGGGAAATTAAGAGTTTGGGAACTATCCACTGTGTCTGCTTTTGCAAGTAGCACAATACAGTAACAGTTTACTCGCTTTGAGACTCAGTTCAGAAGCACACTTTTGTTCTGAACTAAAATGTTGATACACATGTATTTGGGCCATTAGTCAAACATTTGATCCTGGGAAAAAAATGCTGAAATTATTTAATCAACAACTTTTGGTGAGCGCATAAAAGAAATCAAAGCAATTAATAACAGTCCTGCACCTGGGTTGGTATAACCCCAAGTATCAACAGTGGCTGGTGGATGAAGGGATTGAGAGCAGGCCTGTGGAGAAGGACTTTGTAGTGCTAGTAGATGAAAAGCTAGACATGAGCCAGTAATGGGCACTCACAGCCCAGAAAGCCAACTGCATTCTAGTCTGCATCAAAAGAAGAATAGCCAGTAGATCAAGGGCTTAAATCATTCTCCCCCTCCACTCTGGTGAGATTCAACCTGAAGTACTGGTACAAGCAAGGGAAAGACATAGACCTGTTGGAATGGGTCCAGAGGACGGCCACAGAAATTATCAGAAGGATGAAGCACCTCTCCTATGAAGAAAAAATGAAAGAGCTCGGTTTGTTCAGCCTGGAGAAGAGAAAAGAGAAGGCTCTGGGAGATCTTATTGCAGCCTTTCATTACTTAAAGAGGACTTGTGAGAAAGATGAGGATAGACTTGCCAGAAGGGCCTGTAGCAATAGGACAAGGAGTAAAGGTTTTAAACTAAATGAGGGTAGAATCAGACTAGATATGAAGAATTCTTTTACAATGGTGGAACACAGGAAGAGGTTCCCCAGAGAAGTTGTAGATGCCCCATTTCTGGAAACGTTCAAGTCTGCCTACACCTGAATGCAACTGGGAGCATCTCCTTTGGCAGTGGTCCTTCTGCTCTGAAACACATCTTAGATAACCTGAGGATGACTTCAGTGAACTGCATGTAATACGTTTCCATTGTGACACTCCACTCCTGAGTCTCCAGGAGTGACTTTATGATGCTGTTCAACACCTCTACTTTGCATTTTCCAAATTATATTAAAAACCAGATTCCTTTGTAGCCTTGTATTAGTAGCATAATACTTTATTGGTCCAGTTTCTATAGCTACATTGGACTTAATTTACCATCCAACTTGCCATCTTAACATCGGGTGGGTTTATGCTTTAATACACTTTTTAGGAGGCAGGAAACACACCCAACGACGGAGGGAAGGTCTCTCCCTTTCCCACGCAAGAAGGCTCCGCTGTGACGGCTCTGCCCTCTGCCGGCCTCCTCTTGCAAGAAGGGCATGGAGCAGAGCAGCAGAAACCACTGCACGCTGAGAATTTGTGCTACTGGACGTCAGAAAAGGGCCGAATCCTGCCGTCTGGCTCTTGTGCGGCTCTTTAGACGCCGGCTGCAGTGCGTGCTCAGCTCCTAGCTACGAGGACTTCCCAGTCCTTCAGCTGATCACCTTAAAGCCACATCCTATGCACAGACAGGAAAGGCAGCCACACCTTTGACTGGAGTTTTTTTTACGTGCATAAAATCATATTATCATAGAATGGTTTCGGTTGGAAGGGACCTTAAAGATCATTCAGATCCACCGCCCCTGCCATAGGCAGGGACACCTCCCACCACACCAGGCTGCTCAAGGTCCCATCCAACCTGGCCTTGAACACTTGCAGTGTCCCATCCACAGCTTTGCTGGGCAACCTGTGCCAGTGCCTCACCACCCTCGTCGTCAAGAATTTCTTCTAACATCTAATTTAAATCTTCCTCCTTCCAGTTTAAAGCCATTCCCCTCATCCTACCACTACAAGCCCTTGGCAAAAGTCCCTCCCTAGCTTTCCTGTAGCCCCTTCAGGTACAGGAAGGTTGCTCTAAGCGCTCCCTGAAGTCTTTTCTCTAGGCTGAACAAATCCAACTCTCTCAGACTGTCCTCACAGCAGAGGTGCTCCAGCCATCTGATCATCTTTGTGGCCTCCTCTGGACCCATTCCAACAGTTCCATATCCTTCTTATGTTGGAGATTTCAGAATTGGATACAGTATTCCAGGTAGGGTCTCATGAGAGTAGAGTAGAGGGGGAGAATCACCTCCTTTGACCTGCTGAACAGAGACCGGGCCAGATTTGTACAGCAGCGTAGCAGAAACCCTCCATCCCCCTTTGAAAGTGTTACCTGAGTAGACACTGGGCACCTTCCTCACAGGACAGGGTTTTACGGAGTACCCCATGCCAAAAAGGGGGTACTGCATCCTCTCTTCCCAAGCAGGAGGATATTTGCCTCACCCCACCTTCCTCAAACCAAGGTGTGCTGGGTGCTTGACTCCTACACCCAGACAGCCACCTTCACCCTCGGCCCTAACCCTCTGCCACACGCCGACAGCGGCCTCTGGTCCCCCTCCCTGCACGTAGGCATGGCAGGGGAACGACAAGGACTGTACTTCACAGAATCACAGAATGACCTGAATTGGAAGGGACCCACAAGGATCGTCGAGTCCAACTCCTATTCCTGCACAGGACAACCCCAACATTAACACCATGTGTCCGAGGGTGTTGTCCAAAAGCTTCTTGAATATTGTCAGGCTTGGCACTCTGACTGCTTCCTCGGGGAGCTGTTTCAGTGCTCCACCACCTGCTGACTGAAGAACCTTTTCCTAGTATCCAAACTAAAACTCCCCTGGCACATCTTCTTGCCATTCTCTTGAGTCCTATCTTTGGTCACTAGTGAGAAGAGATCAGCGCCTGCTCCTCCTCCTCCCTTGTGAAGAAGCAGTAAAATGTTATGAGGTCCCCCGTCAGCCTCCTCTCCTCCAGGCTGAGCAGACCAAGTGACATCAGCCACTCTTCATACGACTTCCTCTATAGACCCTCCACCAGCTTTGTGGCCTCCTCTGGACACTCTCCAGTAGTTTGAAGTCCTTTTTATACTGTGGCACCCAAAACTGCACACAATATTCAAGGAGGGGCCTCACTAGTGTGGAGCAGAGCAGGAGAATCCCCTCCCTCACCCAGGTGGCAATGCTGTGCTTGATGCACCCCAGGACACAGTTGACCCCCCTTGGCTGCCAGGGCACCCTGTTGGCTCGTGTCCAACCTGCCACTCACCAGAACCCCCAGATCCCTTTCCCAGGGCTGCTCTCCAGCCTCTCGCTCCCCAGCCCGTGTGCACATCCAGGGCTGCCGTGCCCCAGCTGCGAGCCCCGGCACCTGCCCTTGCTCGACTTCACGCGGTTGGCGATGATTGCCCAGCTCTGCAGCCGGTCCAGATCCCTCAGCAGCGCCTCCCTGCCCTCGAGGAGTGCCAACACCTCGCCCCAGCTCCGTGGCATGAGCGACCTTGGTTCAACAGCTTCTCGGCCCCTCCCTGCACACAGGGGCCGCGACAACCAACCACTACACTTCCCGGATCGCAAGTTGGGCGCGCGGGCGAGAGCGCGGGCGCGGGCGAGAGCGCGGGCGCGCACAGGGCGCGCCGCGGGGCCGGGGGCGGTGCTGGGGAGGAGCGGAGCGGCGCGGGGGCGCCAAGAGGGACTACACTTCCCGGCATGCACGCTGGGCGCGCGGGGGAAGCAGGGCGGGAGGCGCGTGGCAGGGGCGGGGCGGCGGCGGAGCGGAGCAGAGCAGGAGCGGGAGCGGGAGCGGGAGCGGAGGGAATGGCAGCAGCGGAGGCGGGCGCGGGGCGGCCGCGCGCGCACCTGGCGGCGCTGGTGCTGGCGCGCGGCGGCAGCAAGGGGATCCCGCTGAAGAACATCAAGCTGCTGGCGGGGGTGCCGCTCATCGGCTGGGTGCTGCGCGCCGCCAGCGATGCCGGCGTCTTCCACAGGTGCGCATGCGCCCTCCCGCATCCCTCTTCTCCGTCCCTTCGTGTCCCCTCCGCCCGCCGAGCGCGGCGCAGCGGGAGGAGGGTACCGGGCTGGGATAGGGGGTGCTGAGTGGCCCCGGCTTGTCTCCACCCTGAGCAGCTTTAGCCTCGCTGGAACGGCTCCTTCGGGTTCCTCAGGGAGGCGGGTGTGTGGTGGGGGATCCTCGCTGAAGACAGGGGAGTGCAGTTAAATCGTAGAAGCGCTTGCTTGGAAAAGACCTTTGAGATGATCGAGTCCAACCGTTCCTGTCCACTACTGAACCAGATCCCTCAGCACTTCGTCTTTTAAACATCTTCAAGGATGGTGACTCAACCTTCAACCACTTCCCTGGGCAGCCCGGTCCGGTGCCTGACAACCCTTTCAGTGAATAAATTTTTCCTAATATCCAGTCTAAACCTCCCCTGGTGCAACTCGAGGCCATTTCATCTTGTCATGTCACCTGTCACTTGGAAGAAGAGATCAACGCCCACCTTGCTACAACCTTCTTTCAGGCAGTTGCAGACAGCAATAAGGTCACAGTTAATGTGACACCCGGTTAAGCATCCATTTTGACTGGATATTAGGAAAAGGTTCTTCATTCAGAGGCTGGTGGAGCACTGGAACAGCTCTCCAGGGAAGCAGTCACGGTGCCAAGCCTGACAATATTTAAGAAGCATTTGGCCAGTGCCTTCAGGCAAATGGTGTGAATGTTGGGATTGTGCTTTGCAGGGACAGGAGCTGGACTTGATGGTCCTCATGGGTCCCTTCCAACTCAGGTGATTCTGTGATTCTATGATCAGGCAGAGCAGGGCATGGTGCAGGACAAGTATGCTGCACCCTGCTGAGACCTCCACTGTCCCTTCCTGGTAAGGGTGAGCTGTGAGGAAATGAAGGAATTAAAGTCTTACAACATGGTGGTTTGAAACTAATGTTCTGATTTGTGGTTGGGAGCCACTAGTTGACAAGTGTTTGCTAGTGACAACATGGGTACGTGGAAGGCAGGTCCTGCTTGATCAACTTGATCTCCTTCTGTTGACCAGGTGAACCAGGTGACCCACCTAGTGGGTGAGGGAAGTGCCGTGGATGTTATTTACCTCGACTTCAGTAAAGCCATTGACACTGTCTCTCACAGCATTCTTCTAGAGCAACTGGTGGCTCGTGGCTTCGGCAGGTGTACTCTTTGCTGGGTAAAATTCTGGCTGGATGGCTGAACTCAGAGAGCTGTGGTCAACAGAGCAAAATCCAGTTGGTAGCTGATTGCAAATGGTGTTCCCCAGGGCTCGGTGTTGGGGCTGATTCTGTTTACTGTTTTTATTAATGATCTCCATGAAGGGGTTGAGTGCATCCTCAGTAAGTTTGCAGATGTCACCAAATTGGGCATGAGTGCCGATCTGCTTGAGGGAAAGAAGGCTCTGCAGGGAGATTTGGACAGACTGGATCAATGGACCAAGGTAAATTGTATGAGGTTTAACAAGGCCAAGTGCTGGGTCCAACACTTCAGTCACAAAATCCCCATAAAACACTAGAGGCCTGGGGAAGAGTGGGTGGAAAGCTACCTCACAGAAAAGCACCTGGGGGTACTGGTCGACAACCGGATGAATATGAGCCAAGAGCTTGCCAAGGTGGCCAAGAAGACCAACACCATCCTGGCTTGTATGGAGATGCCAGGAAGCCACTCAACTCAGCCCTGGTGAGGCCTCACCTCGAGTACTGTGTTCAGTTTTGGGTCCCTCACTTAATGAAAGACATTGAAGTGCTGGAGCGTGTCCAGAGAAGGGCAACAAAGCTGGTGCAGAGTCTGAAGAACAAGACTTTTTGAAGAGTAGCGGAGGGAACTGGGATTGTTTAGTCTGGAGAAAAGGAGGCTGAGGGGAGACCTTATCACTCCTTACAACTACCTAAAAGGAGGTTGTGGTGAGGTGGGTGTTGGTCTCTTTTCCCAGGTAAGAAGTGATAGGATGAGAGGAAATGACCTCAAGATGTGCCAAGGGAGGTTTAGACTGGATATTAGAAAAATTTTCTTTACTGAAAGAGTGGTGAAGCATTGGAACAGGTTGCCCAGGGACGTGGTGGAGTCTCCATCTCTGGAAGTGTTCACAAAACACGTAGACCTGGTACTTCGGGACATGGTTTAGTAGCCATGGTGGTTTTGGGGTGATGGTTAGACTTGATCATCTTAGAGGTCTTTTTCAGCCTTAACAATCCTATGAGTCTATGATTCTAAGTGTTGACATTTTTACTTTATTAACATGGCTGCATTAAATGAAACTGCCAGGCTGTCGCTCGTCTCCTGAGAATCGTATCACAGGATAATTTCGGTTGGTCATTGTCTGGTCCCACCCACTGCCCAAGGCTGTGCTGGTTAGGGTTGCTCAGGGTCACATGCAGCTGAGCTTCAACATCTCCTAAGGATGGAGACCCCATAGCCTTTCCAGGCACCAGTTCCAGGGAATTCCCCTCAAGGTGAATAATTAATTTGTGATACCTAATTGCACTTCTGTTCTTGTGATGTGTGTCTGTGTCCTCTTACTGCAGTTGTCCAGGATAAGTGTCTGTTTTCTCTCTGCCTGCCCATCAGACACTTGAAGATAGCAATAAAGTCATCCCCTTGCCTTCTCTTTGTAAGAATGAAACAAGACTCCTCTTTCAACTTCTTCTAGCGTGCATGTGCTCCCAGGCCCCAGGTGTTGTGCTGGATCTATACTGGACTTGCTCCAGGTTTTCTTGCTTGTACAGGGGAGCCCACAGCTGGAGACAGCATGTCAGAGGCAGTCTCATAAAGGTCAAGTGGAAGGGAATAGTAGTGTGTGCCCAAGTGACAGAAGCGCAGTTTGCAGTAACGTGCACTAAACTTTGGTAGCAATAATTAAAACTAGATAGAAATAAGTATGTTGATAGTGTTAAGAAGGTGGGCATTATAAACCTCTGTTTTCTGCCAGAACAAAACTTAACACTTCCCTACACACACCCACATAGTCTTAATTAAAACCAGAGTGTGTCTAGGATGCGCTTGGTATGTATGATACTGGGGTTCAAGTTCCCAGTGCAAGTCTACTGCATCATGTTCAGAGCAGTGACTTTACGTAGTCAAGTAGAAATGTAACCCAGCTAGGTTCAGGGCTGGAAGTAAGCATAAGCCTTCTGTACCTCAAAGCTGCTGTACCACTGTCTGTTCTGGAAAATCTTTTTTACTGTTTCTGTAAGTAGAGGAAGCATCAATGACTTGGTTTTATTTTTAGTAAAGAAGAAGTCAAAATTATTCTGACCTAGATTACTGATAATTATTTAATGTATGTGAATCCATATTGCTTAATGACCTGTGGTAGATACGGTGATTTGAGCGACCTCGTCATTTTCAGTTTGACATCTGAATTTGCCCAACAGGAAGCTAGCTAGGATTATGTAACCTAACTTTGAGGCATAACAGGTGCTTTAGAAGGAAGTGCAATAGATTTTCTAGTCCCGTTTGAAGCAGCTGTGCTGACAGGATACATGTTACACAACACCACTGTGTTAGTTGAATGGGGAGTGTATATTTAACAGGTATGTGTATTAAGCAGCCCAAAGCAGTTTATGGAAAATACCTCTTCCGCATTTGTTCACATGGGTGTGACTTGATGTTGCTGTCGTACATATTTTTATTCTGATGATCCCATGATGTCTTTGGATGAAAACGATTTACTAAGGCGCCATTTGCTATGTACAGTGCATTGAGAATGCCATTGTTGCTGAAAGAAGGCGGGGAGGGTACTTTTCATAATTTTTGGTTTTATATTTCACATGCTTTTTCCTCACAATGATGGCAGTGGTGGCCTCACAGTGCTGAGTCTGTGCTTATCATCACATAATACTCAGACTTAGCCCTTCCTTTTGTAAATGTTTATTATCCCTGAATAATCACCCTCATGCTTTACCAGTATTGAAAGGTTTTCTGTGCCAAAGCATATGTGATTGTAACTACAACAGCTCATTCTCTGAGATTATATGGATCCTAATTAACGCATTTTAAAACACTTGCAGAATAAGCTGATCTTCTGTTTTCCTTGTTGTCAGCCTTGTTTCTGAACTGTTACATGATTTTGAATGCCTCATTCAACCCAACAATTCAGTGATCTGTTGGCACGCCTAACAATTTGTATCATGCTGACACTGGTTTTTCTGGTAGTGCTTCTGAATTTTGTGTTGCTTCCTAAATATGTGGTATGTGAAGCACCCTGCAGTGTTAAATTGGAATACAGCCCAAGCTTGAGATTTTACAGTCTAATGAATGTGTGTGTTTTATCCCTATTGTTAAAAGTTGCTTTTTTGACTGACGGGAATAGTTTTACTAATACAAATGTAAGAACTGGTTCCTTTCATTGCAGGATGCAGTACACACATAAGTCAGGGTTTTGTTCAAGTTAGATTATGGCAAGCCAGTCAACAACGCTGGGATTTATTTTTTGTGTTATTTTTTGTCGCTGTCTGCCAACAGTATATGGGTTTCTACAGACCATGATGAGATTGAGAAGGTTGCAAAGCAGTTTGGTGCTCAAGTTCATCGCAGAAGCCCCGAAGTGTCTCAAGACTCCTCAACTTCTCTAGAAGCCATCAGAGAGTTTCTTAATCATCATCATGGTAAGTCAGTAATGAAATACACTGAGCTTTTATGTTGTTGCCCTGGAGGGATGATGCATTCCTTATTTAGAAAAATAAGTAAAACCACTTATTATTTAGAAAAATAACTAAAGCTTTTAGTAAATTAAAGCTGGAAAGATTCTCCTTTTTTGGCATCACTCATACCATGTTTTGAAATTTGGTATATTAAAAATATGAATTGTTTCATAAATGTTTGTTTGTTTTTCTTTAGAGGTTGATATTGTAGGAAACATACAAGCAACATCTCCCTGTTTACATCCCAGTGATCTCATAAAAGTGGCAGATCTGATCCAAAAGGAGGGATTTGATTCTGTCTTCTCTGTTGTGAGACGGCATCAATTTAGATGGAGCGAGGTAAAAAAAGGAGGTAATATTTAGCTGTTTCTGGTTACAGTTAACCAAAACATTCTTTCAAATGGCTTATTTTCATACCCTTGATGTGTGCATTAGCAACTGATATCAGAGGCAGGGGCTGAGTTCTTGGAGAGATACGAGATGGCTTAGAATTTCCTTTTTAAATAGTGCCATTTTAATATTACATCATTGCTCAAGTCTTCTGGAATTGTTTTATAGAAGTGATATGGTATTGAAAATAAAAATTTTATTAACTTGTCTAGGCTCAAAATATAGCTCCTGAAAACTTCTGCTTGGCAGGTATTTGTGTATATGTAGACGTGACACTGAGGACCTGTCCTAACTATATAGCAGCTAACAAATGATAAATAATGTGAGGTAAAATCCTAAGTGAAGATGGAATGTCAGCCTCTTAGCCTGGAGTCTTGAAGTTCGTTTCAGCCTGCTAATTTGGCTGGTGACTTGCGTTGAATTGCAAACTGCCTTTGAGTCGTGAGGGGTGAACTCATGTTAATTAGCTCATACAGAAGAATATGACTACTTTTCCTGGACAAAATGTGCCTCTTAGCTACAGTTGCCAAGATGACTAAAGACAACCCTTTACTTACAAATTAAGTTTGTAACTTGTCATAGCTATGGAAGTACCTTTTGTGCTTGTACAAATAACTATTCCATGCATTATGGATGTTGTTTATGTTTCTGTGATTAAAGCAGAAATGTTTGCTACTTTTTCTTAGAATGGTTAGTGCAGATACTTCCACACTGTTATTTTTATTTTAAAAAAATGTGTTAGACATTACAATTATTCTGTGGAGATGAAAAAATAATTCATCTGAAGCATTTTATGAGTTTACAAAGCGTTGTGCTATGAAAGAACATGTGAAATAAATTAATCTTGATATTAGAGATAAGTTGGAATTGGAGTTAGACCTTTGTTTGGAATAAACAGGTAACATCCTCATTGTTCCTCATAAGAGGAGAAATAACATGACACAGTTTGTTTATGAAGTATAAGAGGAACATTGAAATCATGGATGGCAGTAGAGGGTACCATTTTAGGCACTTTAGGCAACCAAGTGAAAGTCCACTTCACATTTTGAGATACTAGAATCTGCGAAAGGCTAAATCTCATTTGTGTGTACCATGTGGCTTTCTGAAGTGATTGTGTGCCACCTAGTCTCTATAGGTAGATTATTGAAATAAAAAAGCCCCAAGGCCTCCCTAAAAGAGCAAATACTTCTTTAGTATAAAATGGCATCTGAAATCCTTTAATGTGGCGAGAGCTAAGGAATAATTCAGTCACAAGAAGTATATGGGAGAAGAACTAGGGACACGTTGTGAAAACATTATCAGCTTAAGGGTTAGAGCAAATGGCCTTTCAGGACTGCGGTGTTTCAGGTGACAGTGATTCACAGGAGCATTATACAGTTCTGTATTGTACCCTTTTTGTTTGGTTTTTTTTTTTCCTCTCCAGAAAACGTTAAACTACTGATTTTGTTAAAAGAATTTTGTATGTTTTCCTGTGTATTTCTGCTGTTCCTTCTGCATTAAGGTTTAATATTGATGCAGCTGAAATAGAAAAGTGTCTCTCTCTGGAAATGTTTACTTCATTGAGCACAAAGCTCTAGTGTATTTATGAAATACAAGGTGTGTGTATATACTAATGTTTTGAATGTTCAAGAATACCCTCTAACTTTTTCATGGTGGACTGGATCATGAGGCTTGGTGTGTGCATGTGAGATATTTTGATGGCTTAAGGACAGAAGTCTCTGGCCCCTGGTTCAGTTTCTGCTGCATGCATTGCTGACATTGATAATAATATGGGATTTTATGGGATCATGTTTGCTCAAAGACACTTGTTTGTTTATTTGTGGATGCTGGTTAGACCACTTATGAAAAGTTATTATAATGTGCATCCTTAAATGGGAAGTATTTTGGAGATGGGCCAAGTTGTTTTCAAAAGTAAAATTTAATATATGTTCTTCGTTCTCCCTCCAGATTTCAGGTTGGTCTTCTCAGCTTTCCAAGTTCATTCAGGGCATTCCTGGCTTTAAGTGTAGGTAGCTGAATAATTTTTTTTGCGTTTACCCTCACTGCAGGTTAAACCCCTTCCTATTTTGTACTAGGAGATGGGGTATGGAAAGAGTATAGTATTTCTTTCATGTTGGCAAAGACAGTCTAGAAGAATGTCCCCCCTGTTCCTTCTAGTAACCAGTTTTGGAGCTATATGACCTTCAGATTTCTTGGTTTCTTTTTTTTTTTTTTTGGGTTTTTTTTCAATTAGAATGAAAAATTCCATTATTGCTCTTCTAGAAATGCAGGGCAGTTCTCCAGTTTGTTATCCACAGTTCCAAGAAAGAACAGATAATTCAGTGATTCTTTATAAAGATAAGCAATGAGAAGCAATAACGAAAGAAGTTGGTGACTGAATTGTGTCCTTAATTTTTCAATTTTTCTTTAAAGAAAGTTAAGTGACTCTGAACAGGGATTCTAGAAAATGTAGATTGTTATTTTTCTCTGTTAACAGAGAACAAAATGACAGAGCCCCAAAACCTGAATCCAGCAAAACGGTACCGGAGGCAAGATTGGCCTGGAGAGCTGTATGAAAATGGCTCTTTTTATTTTGCCAAGAGACATTTGATTGAGAAAGGCTACTTACAGGTTAGTACTACTGTTTTTCATGCTCTATAGAAAAATACATCCTTTTCTCTTGTTACAGTCCGCTCTGAATTCAGTGATGTATTTCTTTTTCTGATGCAGTCAGTATGAAGTTAACAACACTTTGACCTCAGGACAGTTTGCTTATTATGTGTTATTTAACACAGCTAGCTGTAGCTAGGGCAGTTCTAGTAATAGCATCCTCCAGAGCAAATAAATATATATAAATTAAGCAGTATATATATCTGTAAGCCCAAAACAATACGAGTTTCACATCAGTTTGCATATCTTATAATTCATTTTAGTGCTGGTAAGGGTATGAAACTGACCTTCATGCAGTATCATAGGCTTCTCGTATAATCTGTAAATTTGTATTCTTGGCCAGTTTAGTCTTATGCCGATTTTGTGCAGTAACTTAAACAGTCTTTTTCCCTTTCCAGATGATAACATCCCAGTATAGTAATGCAGAACAATATATTTACTTCAGCCTTCATTGTTTGTCGACAAGTATAGTTTTCTCATGCAAGCCAAGTTCTTCATCTTACGAACAATTCCCAATATTTGTCAGTAGAACATAAAAAAGTCCAAGGTAGATATTTTCATATTCCTGATAGGAATACCTTACTAGGTACGTCAAGAATACCAGGTTCTCATTTCTTTCTTTTCCAGATATTTAAAGCAGATATTCTAGCTTTAGGTCTCTGCAGTTTGTACAGACCCATGCAGTGCCATCTAGTTCTTTATGGACTTGCAAGCGTTGATCTGGATAGTAAAATTGTGCCAAATTCTGCATTTTATAAAGATTGAGCCCTTTGAGGATCAGGGATTTTCATTATATTTTTCCATTTGAAATTAAGTCTTTGTGTACATAGCAAACAAAAAAATAAGCATACTCTTATTACATAAATGCTGAAGGTATTACTGAGAGAGGTTGGTGTGACGTAATAACTTGAATGCATAATATCTTTCGTGCACACTTTCTCATGCTGTAAAATGAAAATACTTTTCAACCATTGGCTATAGAAAATTGTTTCAAATGCTTGGTTCTGTGTCACTGGCAGACATAATTATGGATAGTTCACTTATATTTAAGCTACTGTGACCACTATGTGACCAGATATTTAGATTTCATTACATGGTACTAAATTGTGCAGTTTTGTATTTGTACTAACTCAAGTAAAAAATTGTAATGGGTTCTATTTTATTTAGGGTGGTAAAATGGCCTACTATGAAATGCGTGCAGAGCACAGTGTGGATATTGATATAGACATTGATTGGCCTATTGCAGAACAGAGAGTATTGAGGTAAAAGCACCTTTTTTTCCTCTATTTCTTTGGTAGCTCTCATTGTTTCAAAATATGGTCATGTGAATTTGCAATGTATGTAATCAAGATCAAAGAGAATTAGACAAATTTATTTTCACCCACCTTTTTTTCCAATATGTTTATAGAATCATAGAATCATTTAGGGTGGAAAAGACCTTTAAGATCATCAAGTCCAGCCCTTCACCTAACACTACCAACTCCACCACTAAAATTTGTCCCTAAGCAGCACATCCACACGTCTTTTAAAGAACTCCAGAGATGGAAACTCCAGGAACTCCAGGCTTGGGAAAAAGTGTAAGCCCCACTATACCAGAGCAATGTGTTATCATCATCTCTGGCTTTTCCAGCTGAGTTGTCCTAGACTTCCATGGTCTGGTCCACATCTACTGATGTACATGACTGAGAGTGTTCATGTGGAAGGCATAAGCTAATTACATCTTGCCTGCTCCGTTTTCTTTGCACCTCCTCTGCACTTCTCTAAGGAAATAATGGATGGAAATGTTTTCTGTGCCTTTTTCATTGTTTACTCCATTTTGGTTTTGTCCCAGATAAATGCCACAGTACATACCCTTTTATGCTAAGTAAATAAATCTAATGGTAATTTTTAAATGGAGAGTATAACTGAGCTGTCTTTTGGATCATTCTGGTTTTGTCTTTGAAAAGGCAGAATATAGTTGGAGAATAAAGATGATGAGAAAAGATGTGAGAAAAAAAGGATTTAAAAACGGATTCTTCTGTCTGAAGGTCACAATTGAATTTGAAATCATTTGGTTTTGGAGTGTGCAATGACTTCCATCCTAAAAAGATAACTTCTTTGTCTAGCTTCGGATATTTTGGCAAAGAGCCCTTGAAGGAGGTGAAGTTACTGGTTTGCAGTATTGATGGGTGCCTGACAAATGGTCGCATTTATGTGACAGAAGATCAGAAGGAAATGGTCTCCTATGACTATAGAGATATTGTTGGTATTGATCTGTTAAAGAAAAGAGGAATCGAGGTAAGTGTTGTTCTGAAATGTGAGGCTCTATTTTTTATGTAACCCAAAAATTAAGATTCTAAAACCCTTCAGCACTTAAGTTGAAGTTTCTTGAGAGGGTAGTTGGGATCAAACAGCATAATACATTGGATCAGGGTTGGGACAAATGTTGTTCTCTGATCCCTTAGAGGACAGTAAGAGTTCTGAGAAAGTTCTGAATTGCATTCTTAGTGGCTATAGCATCGTTCTCTTTTTGTCCTTGGGAAATGTGGTAAGAATTTTTATAGTTTTTTGCTAACACCAACCATATTGTTCTGCATAGTCTAGACACTCATTAGTTAGAAGTCAGCTTTACCAAACAGAGACATGTTGTTACCTCTTGAAGAGGAAGAAATATCCAGACAAATTAGTTTGTTCATCCTAGATCAGCCATGATTGTTGCAAAGAGGGAAAATCAAACCCTCAGACTCTTTTGTGTGCATATTTGTTTTAACCATAACTTATGTGGTTTGAAGTTGTAAGAGTTCTGTGTAAAAGAAAAACTGAAGCAACACAGATTGTAACATAGCTGCTATTATTAATAATAATTATTATTATTAATTCTACTAAATTCTGCTTATCTAAACATTGCTTGCATTTATGTAAAATTAGCCTCCTGGCTATTTTATGTCTGGGCTGCTGCCTTTGAATAGCTAGAGGAATTTCTTGGGTAAGAACTAACTACAGATTTAGGCTGCCTTCAAAGAGCCTCAATGCAGTCCTGTTGCAGATAGAGATAGGCATGGATAAGACAAAGGTAGCTATACCCTGTGTAGACTTCTCCAGCTGCATTTCTGGAGTCTCTACTGTAGGACTTTTTTAGAACAGGTTAAGTGAGACATTCATGACATACTTTAATGCAGGTGTTGCTGCCTTCAGGCAATGAAATGGCGTAGTGAAATGATTTTTCAAAACTCCCTCAGCTTCATTTTCTGTGAGGCAAAACAGGAAGGAACCTCATAATCATTGTTTTGCTTCCTTTGGGAGCCAATTTCTATACTTGCTGTGACTTTGAATCTTTCATTACAAAACTCCTGGTCTTTGTGATGCACTTTATGTATTTCTAGCATATGTTGCTGATCCAGTTTTGCTTTGTGCACCACTCCTGTTCGTTCTGTACTTAAAATCAGTGCCAAGTATTTGCTAGTATTTAAAAGCAATTAGGGAAGATAAGCTTGTCCTCAGCTTGGACAGAAAACTTGGAGGGGCTCTATATGAGATTTTTAAAAATCCTGCTGCAATAATCTTCTCATTTTAGCTTACCCTGTACCTTGTTTCTGAAATTTCAAATTTGGAATGAACTTCTGGAGATTAATGTGCTGTGCTACTTCAGTCTGTTTTGTGTTCTGTTGATACTCTGAAGTCCTGCTTTAAATAAAACAATGTTATTAGGTAGAGGAGTCACAGAAAATATTTCATAATATTCTACTTCTACAAATATTACAGAAATCTGCCTTGGGAATTCTCTTATTCCCTACTGTGGCTTAATAAGATGATATTGCACTAGATAGTCATCATGACACTTTATTTTGATACCCAGTATTTTATTTGATATATCTTGCATGCAATTAAATTTCTTCTTTTTAACCTCAAGGAAGCTTACAGAATGAAGTTTCACTTTTCCAAAGCGATTTCAAGACTGTCATGCGGGTTTGGCTACTAATCAGTTCTACTGAGTTTTGTTTGAAGAAACCCTTTATTTGATGCTTTTCTGATATCTGAGAGAGCTTTTATGAGCAAAACTTCTTCTGTTTTTTTTTTTAATAAATCAACTTACATGTCTTATTTCTTTGTATGTAGAATTTATTCTAACTTGACTTTAAAATAGGTTCGACTCATCTCTGAAAGAGATTGTGCAAAAACACTGTCAGCCATGAAGCTGGGATGTATAGCAAAAGTTAGTGCAACAAATAAATTACAAGTCTTGGAAGACTGGAAAAAAGACATGGGCTTGAGCTGGAAAGAAGTCGCCTACTTAGGTTAGTTCCCTTTTTTTGGGTAATAAAGTTTCATATAGTGTAAGCAAATACAAACTTCATCATGCTGCTCAGCTTCAAAGCACTTTACTCTTTGTTAATACACCAACTTAATGAGATTGATGTACAAATTACAGCACACAGTCACCAAAAGCAGGTATTTATTTTAAGGCTTGTTATGATAAAATCTAAATATTAAAGGCATTGATGAACCAGTGTCTAATTTGGTAAGGAAAGTCTTAGCTGTTTTTGTAATGAGATTTAGGAAATCTTTTGATATTACAGAAGTGTACAGTTTCAGCTCACAATTTTGAACTGATTCTAGTTTATTTCTGATGGATATTGTATAGATTATATTCTGAAATGGAAACAAGAAATAGCATCGAAACAGAAAGCCATATGGTTCTGTACAAAACTATATTTCAGTGACAGCTTAAGTGTATAGTCCTGCAAATGCTTATTCAGTTGCTCAAATAATTTTACTACTCTTAAAAGTACCATTCTCTTACCTGAAGATTGTGTAAAATGCTGTCAGTGTTTAAATGTATCACTAAGATATTCTGAGAACTGACTCACATGTACAAAGTCCTGTTGAGCAGCTGAGATGAAAATTATAGGAACAGTACAGATTTTTAAAAGTAGATTAATAAGTACCCAGAAAAATATTGAGTTTGCTCAGGTTTTCCCCTCTGTGATATTTTGCCTTGTGTGTCATCTTTCTCTATAGGAAATGAAGAGTCTGATGTAGAATGCCTGAAGAAAGCTGGCATGAGTGGTGTGCCTGCTGATGCTTGCACAGTTGCTCAGAAGGCAGCTGGCTACATTTGTAAAAGCAATGGTGGCTGTGGAGCTGTTCGGGAGTTTGCAGAACATATATTCCTGTTGTTAGAAAAAGTGAACTCTGCAAGAAAGCAAATGGAAGAAGTGAGTCCAGGAGGAGAGGAAGCAGGGGGAAATGAGAACAGCAGACAGGAAATAAGGAACTAATGAAAAAGGAGTAACACAGATGGTCAATCCTACTTCTCTTCCTCAGTACATCTGTATCCCAAAGGATGGCTTATCTTTCAAGTTGTACGTTGCAGTAGAGTTAAAAAGATGCTTCTCGCTAGCCTAAGGTCCCACTTTGGTTAAGTGCTGATATGATTGTGTACTGATAATCAGGATCATATTCATGATTATTATATCATGAATATATATATTTTATTATATATTATAATCATATTCATGACTATTTTAAAAGACATTTAAGTGTAATGGAAGGAGTGCTACAAAAGGTAGTGTCTTGTAAATCTCCTCTTAAATGGCAGGGGGGTTGGAACTGGATGATCTTTAAGTTCCCTTCCAACCGAAACCATTTTATGATTCTGTGATTCTGTGAAATTATTACACCTGTCCTACAGGAACGCTATGGTTTATTTCATATTCTGAATATTTTCAGGGATCAATAATTTTGCATGACCTGAGGATTTGTTATTCAGACTTGAAGTAAAAAAAATGTCAATTTTGCTCATTTTGTTTACATTTCGTCTATCAAATGTCAATATGATATTGTAGTTTTGTGCTTGCTTTTCACAGGATTTGTCCCTAGTAAGGAAGAGTTTTAGTATATGCTGGAGAGGTGGGGTGTCAAATAACTATCAAACTTCTTTCTATATTTTTTAAAAGGCAGCTCAGTTATTGTAAAACCAGTTTAATATTAGTATTAGTTAAGAAAAGCATTTAAGAATGTGTTCAATTTTGCGTTTCTAAATAATTAAACGGCATTTACAATTACGCCTCTTTATCTTTGAATCTGCTTATGTTTGTTTTTATTGAAGTGCTTAAATTAATATGCTTAAATGCTTTGCCAAATTTGGTGTTAAATTTCCCATTGAGATCTTTCCTTTGCAGAAACTTGGTTTAATTCTATGAAGGCTTTATTACAACCACTAAGGAGTTAAAAAAAGGTAATAATCTGAAAAACACTTCATTTATTGAATAGAAAAGTAACTGCTGTTTAAAAAAACCCAACAAATAAACCCAATCCAAAATGTATTTGTTCATTGTAGGTTTATATAAGATATACATTCAGATTATTTTTAGCATGTTAATTTAAAACTCATGTATATATGTTTGTGTTTATGGAAAATACAGTTTTTACTGTGTCTTGATTTAATGAACTCAGTATCTGTAAAAAATTGTAGAGCTGACATTAAAAATATGCGTCAGTTTTCAGTCCTGGTATTTATCAGAGAGTGAAGTTCTGCCTTGGATTATGCTAAAAAATAAAAAATACCCTTTGTTCACAGGCCATCACTGGTGTTAATAATAATGGCTTTGCGTTTTATTTTGTTTCTTTACTAACTAGACACTCCCAATGTAATATCACCTGATATATTGCCCTCTGTTGGTTAACTTTGTGTTTACTTCCTTTTACAAAGCAAAATTTTAAACTGGAATTATTTTACCACCTATCCGCAGTAGCAAGGTTAAGAGGTGAAGAGTTAATTGTACTAATCAGCTCTAAGTTATGACGTAAGTATTTCCTCTCAGTGAGGTTTTAGGTTTCTGCACTGGATAAATCCCATGGACTTTGATAATGGGAGAGCCACATTTTGGACATGATTATAGATTTTAGGTATAGGTAGATGAGTTATTTCAGTCGTATGGACTATGCGATAAAGCTCCAGAAGTCCAGATTGGATGAACAATTCAGATTAGATAATGTCAGATAGAACTGTCCAAGTTTTTAGTTACTTCACTTCGTTATCAAGTTACTTGCTAACTTTGATGTCAATCAGTTTCCTGTGAATAGATGGCTTTTTTCCCTATTACTTTTATGTTAGATAAAGTAAAAATATGAATAAGTGCAATTATAATAGAAAAATAAGCTGTCAGTACTGTTTGCAGCTTACTGTTTGAATCAAGATCTGTTCTAATATTTCAGCTACTTCATGAATGTGCCCCATATACGCTGTGTTTCTAGCTGAAATTTCTACTTGTATCAAAAATAAATGTAAAAAATTTTTGTATGAATGTTGGTAATGGGCAGAAAGAAGTAGTAGCTGGTATGTGTTTTCACTTTGACAAATTCTTGTTTAGAAAAATGTGATATGCTCTTACATTGGGCATATAGGAAGAATATGAAGAATAAAAGTGCTCTAGAGACTGTTTACAAACTGAAGTCTGTTTGAGTATACAGGAGATGCTCGATCCACTGCCTTAAGTGTTCAGTTTTCTGTTGCCAGCATGGCAAGGGAAAGCCTAACTATAAACTAATGCAGCACAAGGAATGTCTTAATTACTGCTTTAGAATTTACAGAAATTTTCAATCATATGAAGGATTTAGGGTTCACAGAGGGGCAGAGATTGTGAGGCTAACTGTCACCTTAAAGGGGAACTGCCAGGTCCAGGGCAAGCTTCAAGTGTAGTATCTTTTGCCAGTGGCTGTTGTTTCAATATGTATCCTGGCACTATGATTGCCTTTCATGAGAGGTGTGTAGTTTACTTAGACTAGTTTTCAGTGGTCATTTTTGTTATACTGGACTGATTTTAGAATAATTCTGTTTGTCAGTGTTTTTTTTTTTTTGCTTTAAATTACCTGGTATATTCCAAAAAAGATCTTAGATTATCTGGACTATTGTGTCATGATTTTGTGAAACTGAAGAAAGTAATCTGTGTAGTAATATGCTATTATGGAAGAAATACCTGAATAGAGAATATATATGGAGTGATTTATGATGGTTTTGTGTACTGTAAATATACACTTCTAAGTTCATGTGCCTCACAAATGGATTATACCTGATGAAGGGGAACAAATTTAGTGCCCAAATTAATCACATGCACACACAGTCGGTTACTCAAAATCTTCATCTTGATCTGGTCATCGAGGCAAAAATTGAGTGTATTGTGTGTGTGGTTATACCCTCTTAAATAAACTTATTGACCTGCCTGTGTTCCATGTTTTCAAATTGCTGCTTTCACAGCACTGTGTACTTTGTGCCCGTGTTTATGGAAAGGTAGGATTCTTCTCTCTGTTTTCTGAGCTGTCAAAGCCAGCCCAGTATTTCTATAGACAGATAATCTTGCAAATGGAGTAGAACGTTGAGATTTTTTTTGGCAGGATGTTCTCGGATAGAATTCTCATTTTGGTTAGGCCTTGACGTCTCTGCTGGTTTTCGTTGTTTGGTGACTCTTACCAGAACAGAGAAGGGTGAACAGTAATGCATTTTCATTACAATTGCGAACTTTGGCACAAAGGGTAAGAGTTAGCCCTTCACCTACTTCTGGCTCCATTAGTTAATTTTTTTTATCTGATCTTTGTCCTGTTCAATATATGCTTCTCTCCAGTTCTGACTATTTCCTGTAGAGTGATCTAACATTTCCTGACTTTAGCTTATTTCAAATCAATATGAGTCATATTGGCCTTTAGAGGTCAGAAGGATTTTATAGTACTTGGTGATTTCATGTTCTTAATGCTTGTAAACCTTGAGTACACATTAACTAGCTTTTCCGAGCTTTTCCAGAGCCCATGTGGGAAGGATTTTTTTATCATTATTATAATATGTTCTGTTAGTATTCTTTTAAAACACTGTTTCCCATTTCTAGAAATAACTCCAAAGGAGTCTAGTTACACCCAGCAGGACTAATTATCCTAAATGTCAGTGTTGTAAGAGCAATAGTAAGTAAGATATGTTCAGTGGAAGAACATATTATTAGTCATGAACGTGTTGCATAAATGAGTTAGAAAAACTTGTCACTAATACACTGTCTGAAAAATCCCTGGATAGTAGGTTTGTTTCTTATTCTCGGACAAATTTGTCTGTCTCCTTTTCCGATTCTAGATATGCCTGTGTATGTGGCTCTGGTTTAATAGAGTTTTCTACTGCTAAATACACTGAAGGAAAGAGAAACATTTGAGGGCAGTCCTGTTCTATAGCTGTCTCCCACACCTCTGTAACGTTACAGACCGGTTCCCCTAAAAGGGTTGCCATTATTTTCTTTTTGCAGATGGAAGGTTTTCTAAATTGTTTCTTAAAAAAAAGTGTTACAGGGAATGAGCAATGAGCAGTGTGGAGGCAATGATGCCAAATTATTCACATTAGTGGAGAGCAGGGCTGCTGAAACTACATAGATACATTTAATACTGTGAGCATAACAGAACAAACAATCCTAATATAGTATATAAAAAATATCCACTTCTACTGAACCATTATAATCCATAAAAGTATCTATTGGTTTGAAGTGTTTGCATGCAGTTTGAAAAGCAAGCTGAGTTTTAGGAATTATTAGGAAAAGCATATAGAACAAAAAGGATAAAAGTAGTTATTCCACTGTATAAATCTGTGATTTGCATGTGTCTTGAATGCTGTGTGTTTTGTTTCTTACATGTTAAAAAGGCTGTAGTCCTCAAGGTTTTGGGGAGGTGAAGTGGGTGGTGAAAGGAAGGAACTGGGTTCAGTGTGACCGATAGCTGAGTACTTCACTTTGGAAGAAGGATGGCTGAAGTGAGTTGAGTTAGATATCTGAAAATCTGAGTGGGATGGGACTTACAGATATTTAATAAAATTCAGCACACTTAAAATGGTCTTTGGCCATGTGTTCGACAAGTCTGATACTTGATACAGTTCCTCTGGTTCTGAACCTTGGGTTTCTTCCTCCTGTTTCTTGTATGGGAAAATACCCAAGGGTATTTTTATCCTTATTTCACAATATACGTCAGTGGTTCACTCTAAAATGTCCATGTGAGCAGCAGGACATGACATTTCTCTTACTGATATGAATGAATCATCTAATCTTAAAAACTCATTGAAGATAGGGCAGAAGTTCACGCAGAACTGTGTAAGAATATGACAGTATCAGCTGAATAGGCATTTATTGGTCTTAGATAATAATGAGAAATTCCTTAGGAAGTTCTTGGACATACATACGACTATTCAGGAAAATATGTTCCTGTACTTTGCAAACAAGTTTCTGGGCTAAATAGACGTATATCTCAGTTAGTATGAACACTCGTGATAAAGTTAAATGTGGAAATAGTCTTTCCAGGGATGTAATTTTTAACCAAAGCTGTCATTGTGCAACTTTTTATTGCCTGTACAGGCCATGTAAGAGTTTGGCTATTTTTATTCTCCTACCTTTTTTTCCTGGTTACATCTTGTCCACAGCAACATAGTCTTAAAGTGGAAGAGAATGCATCACCAGTCACTGGTCTTTCTGATTAGCAATGCCCGACTGAAGTGTTGCGATTGATTAGGTGAAGCCTGGCCTAAAAAGCTTGAGAATGGGATGAAGTAATCTGATGTAGACAAACATAAACCCATCTCCATTCCTTTGACTTGATGAACTTAACAATTTCTTCAAAACATTTGTCATGATCTGCCTTTGTCTTCATTCAATTTTATGCATTCTGCCATATGTTCTCTTGAAGGATCCCAAGCTACATTGCACCAGATTGGTGTATGAATGGGTTTTGTGGGCATTTGTTCCAACGACTTGCAAACAGGCCCTGATTCTGACTCACCACATCAGTTTATCAACATCCTTGTGCAGTCTCCCTGTGAAAAAAACCTGTAGGTTGTCTGCAACCCATGCTGCTTTTAGCTTCCTGCTCTTATTTGCTTGGTATGCTGCCAGGTTTTTGCCATCATGTCATTGAGCACCTTGTAGCTCCCTAAGTTACTTATTTGTTTGTTTAAAGAAAGCACACATTTGATTTATAATGAAATCCAAGAGACTGCAGGACTTTTTAGGATAAAGTTGTAGGCAGTGCATGACAATGTAGAGAACGATGAGCTAACTGGATCTGTGCCTTTGAGTGCATCTGTACTGATGCCCCTGCTGAGAAGCAGGGCAACTCAAGTCTGGGCTGCTTCAGTTAAGCTGCTGTCATTGGTGTCTGAGCTTAGATAGCACAGAGATATATGACCTAGCTTTATAGTGTGTTTCATTCACCTCCCAGTGAAGTCCTACCTTTTTTTTTTTTCAATTATAATGTAGGTAAATTCTCAGTTTAGCCAGTAGGCAATGCTGTAGACGGATTAATTCTTCATCCCTCTTGAGAAGCTAGGCAAATAACTGCAGTTTAAGCAGCACAGTGTTGCATTAGGTCTGAGTAGTTTACCAATGTCACAAATAAAGGAGAACAACAAACCACAGTTATCTTTTTTTTTAGTGACAGGCAGAAAAGGAAAATATGCTTTTATTACTCCTAAGCGTCAATATTTGTTTGCGCATTGAATGCCATCATCTGTCCCTTCATCCTGTCTCTACTGTGGCTGCAAGTAGATTCTCAGTGTTGCAGACTGATCATTCCCAGGTGCATCCTTGCAGACACTGGCAGTCAGAAATGAAGGACTTCATAAGCAGGCTGTGCATCAGGACTGTCCCTAGGCACCCAGAGACAGACCTGCTCCCCTCAAACCTGACTCCCTTCAGAGGCTGCTTCAGCTTTTAAGCACTGCAGCATCCTGCAAAAACAAATACCTAATTTTTTGTGCAGAGCTTTACAGTTAGAACACTGCAGTCGATAGATGTCAGTGAAGAACAAACAAAAGTAGCTTTTGAAGGCAACGCTGCTTCCCTTTTTACCAGCAGAAAGCCTGCGAAGCCCGCGCCAGAGCGGATGTGTCTCTGGTGACATGGGCTCGCAGTAGTTCTCAAGATGACAGTTTCTCCACTTTGCATTGGCACGCAGGACCCATTTGGAAGGAGGCCAAAAAGAGGCACAGTAGTGTAATTTGTGACTTCATGCTTCTCTGTCACTGGGGTTTCGCTCGAGCAGCTGTCGGGTGCTCCTACTTGTTCCCTGTTGGTGCCACAAGGTGCCGCCTCTCATATCTACTTGGCCAAGGAGAAGCTTCCTCTGGGGGAGCCCTGGAAGGGCAATGTCTCACCAATTATACCCACTGCCTTTCACTGCCCTTACCTACAGTTTATGCTCTGTAGTATGCCGGACAGGTAAATAGATTCAGGAGAGGGGCTGGATTGTCTGCTATCAAAGTTAATAGAGAAGTTTCTCTCGTTGTTGCTGGTCCCTTGAAAGAAGGTGCATTGTGATAATCTGTAAGGCTGGAACTGGTGAGTGGGTGATACGGCCACGCAGTCCTTTTCCCTCTTTCTGTACGTGATCTTTCAGCAATCACCTTCTCCTCCACGCTTAGCTCTTTCTGTCAGGCTTGATTCCTCGTGTCCCATCCCTACTAGCTCTTTGCAGCAGGAGTGCCCATGGCTCTTTCTCTGTAGTCTGTGACTATCTTTGCTCTCTAATCAGCTGGTCATGAAATGAGCCCCACATTTACTTTTCCAGCTGACAGTGGTTACAGTTAAACACTTGCCTTGATTCCCTGAGCATCCCTGCTGTACTTCGACCCAGTGTAGAGTCTTCTCTATTTTCCTGTAACTCTTGGCTTCAGAGATTACCAGAACTTGCTCAGATTCCTTTCCCCCACCTGTTTTCCCCCACTCCCCTCAACTCCCCTGTACTTTTCTAGAATCACTTGCATCTCTTACAAGGCATTCCTGAATCCATTTGGAGAGGAGTTTTTTTTTCACTAGGCATTAACTTTCCTTCAAGAAACTGCTTTAGACATCAAACTCGTATCAAAACTGAAGTCAGGTTGCTCGGATGTTTACCTGAGTACCTTGTCTTCTCTGATAGCTACTTTAGAAGATAGCTGTGTGATGGTTTTCAGGGAAAAGGTCCTTGAAGGAAGGCCTGGAATTCATGTGTTCATCTCACAAGAGTTCTGACCTTCCAAATGCTCTTACTCTCTTTTTCATATAACCCAAAGGCCAGGTAAGCCTGGGTAGCAAGGAAAGCAGGCTAACTTTGACAGGAATGGGTATAGGTGTCACAACTCAGCTTTGGTGGCATAAATATTTAATACTGTCTGCTCTAATTAAATCAGATCTTCAGACAAACCCCTACTCAGGAAGATGGAATATATTACTTGAATTGGAAAGCAGTATTATAACCATATACGTATAATAGAGATTGCACAGGGCTTTTTTTTCTTTCAGACCTAGTATTGCTGTGGTTTAGGTACATTTTGGACCAGTACAGCTGGACTCAATGATATAAAAGTTGTCTTCCAACCAATTGGTTCTATCATTCTATGATTTTGTAGGGCGCAAATTTATCTCTTTCCAAAAGTTTTAACTGCCAGAGAAAAATAAAGGAAAATGGAGACGGGAAGAGACATTTATACAGCAGCTTACTGTGGAAGTTTTGAAAATTTCTTAACATCTCTGTGACCTGCCAAAATGACCTGTGGAGCCAGATTGACAGTTTTTTGAAAAATTTGGTTGAAACTGCTGCAGTCATAGGAAGGGGAGGGAGAGTAACAGCTCAGTGGGGAGAGCAAGAGAAAAGAGAATGAAAGAAATGGCAGGTGTAGTAGCAACTGTTGTGAGACCCTGGTTGCCAGTAGCTACTGTCACATACCCCTATCCTTTAGTAACAGTGCCCTACCTAGCTTTCTGAACCTCTGACATAAGTAAGTTTTGCTGCGCTGGCCACAGCTGTACTGGACTATGCCAGTGCCAAGGATGGACCTGCTACCTTGTAATTTTACTAGCAGAAGCTGCTTTATTTCTCAGGCTAGTACTACCAGCCAATTGCCGCACTCTGCCTCAGATGCGTAAAGCCTCAGTAAAGCTATCTTTAAAACACCTGGAGATTAAAAGTGCTGTGTAAGTATAAACTGTTAAAGAGGGGAACTTTATTTTAAAGATCCATTTAACTCTGCAATGCAGTGCTAGAGGTCAGACAGCTGGCAAAACACTCACGACCTTTTATTCTAATGCTATCCCTTCATCCAGTTCAGGATAGTATACTTCAACCACCTCATTGATCCATGTGACATGTCCTCACACTGTCCCTTCGTATTGTGAGTGTACATATAAACTATGCTTACAGCAGTGTTCTTAACACAATTAATAAATTCACTTGGAAACTTCTTTTCCCAAGGATCCTTTGACATTTTTCTGTATTCAAAGGAAACACACAAAATAAGTTACAGCATGTTTATTAGGTGATCTCTTGCCATTTGTTCACAGTGGAAGAATGATACCTGAAAGGAGGGCAACAGTTCATAGCATTATAGAGGGAGAGAGAGTGATTTTAGTGTCGGAAGAGCAGCAAAGCAACACAAAATGCTTCTCATTTGCAAATGGATCATTTGCATAAAACACTGCTCAGGGCAGCATCTCCCTTAAATTTTGTTGAATTGGTGAATGGCAAAGGACTGCAGTTGAGCAGGCTTTTTTGTCACTGATGTCTTCAGTATGTAACTAGTGTCATTTGTACAGGTGCTAAATTGGTAGGTATTGATGTCTGCTTGCACCGGCAAGGCATGAAATGAAGGGGCTATGTGGCAAGTATGAAATATGCAGCTAGAGAGAGCATTAGCGTTCACTGTGAATAAGGCCATAGCTCAACTTTTCAGAAGCAACACGCTCGGGGGACAAGCTTGCCTCTCGTGTACCTTCAGAGCACGCAAGAGCAAAAGCAGAGTAAACGTGTTTGCCTGCATGAGTTTCTTTTCCATCATCTTTTGACAGTGTTTTTTCTGCCTGTGATGCCTTGGAATTGTATAGTTGGGGAGAACTAGTTTGAGGAGAAGAGTCCTTAAAGTCAGCCTACAAAGCAAATCGAAGGTGAGGACAGAAAACATATCATGGAATAAATCAGAAGGAAAATCTTTGCTGGGATCCTGGAACAGGCACTTGAATGTGAGCACAAACAGCTGATTCTTGGAATATCTGTCTTATCAGGGCAGGGTAAATAAATAAATCATGTTCAGATTAAACTATTTGCAAGTAGTGGTTTGTTTAACAGAGTAGAACTGTTGAGTTCTATTGCACAATGACTGTAAAGTAAAATGGGTCTCATCAAAACACTGGAAACAAGCATTTTGCAGGAATAAAGTCAAACTGAAAAAAATGCATGTTTATAGTTCCTCAATGTACAGTACAGAAATTCACATGGATTTATATTGGTTGCATTTAAAACACAAACACTATATAGTACCTAACCCAGAAATAAGTTACTTCAAAGAAGTAAATATTCTTAAAAAAAAAACCAAGACATTTTATGAACAAACTTCACTTCAGATCTTTGAATAGATAGCTGCAGTTTTCAACTGCAGTATCAATAACAAAGTCTAATAAGACAGACACTTTTCAAATCATAGTAGATCAGGGACGGAAGGACTCTGGGGTCAAATCTTTGGTCATTTCCTTATGGTATGTTTTTAGAATTTTTATATATTCAGATTCTTAACGGTTTGGGTTTTTTTTGGTTTTTTTTGTTTTTTTTTTTTCTTAGCATCTTACATAAAATTCGTAAATCAGATCTAAGAAGTCCATTTGTATCCCTTTAAAGCAAAAAATAAATAAAATATAAAGTAGATTTTGTTGTAGAAAAGTGAGACTGACACCTGACTGTAAAACTGTATATATCTGCCCACTGAAAACTGAGTTCAGCTCTGACACTGTGTCGGAATTTCTGTCCTCATAATCTCATGTTTACAATCCTTTCTTTTGGGAGGGTTACAAAATGAATTGGAGCCCCCATTCAGAATTTCCCATCAGTTGCTCTATTTATGTTTGTTGATATCTGAGTATTGTTCTTCACAAGAAGTCAAAATTCGTAGATGAGACTTTTCGCCATTTTGCTGAGTTTCATTTTCTCATTAAATATCTCCTCAAACCTTCGATTCTGTTTTGGAGTGAAATGGTTCTTCCAGTCACCAACAGCACCTAGGAGAGCAGGATCAGAAAAAGAACGGTGAGGCTAGCAATATCTAGAATGCACAAAATTATTTAAAACCAGCCCAGGTTTGTTGATGTTGCGGTTGGAAATTAGTCTCAGTGGTAGGCCATGATTTGTTTCATTGGTCTGGTGAGACTCTGATGGAAGCAGCTGGTTCATCATCCATAAAGGCTCAGTCTCAGCCTCTTTTCCTGAATGGAATTAGAGCTGTTTGTCACCTCAGCAAAGAGGCGTTTTGCCATTCCTTAGATTTATGTGGTTAAAGGTCTTTGACTGAGCTCTTTCACTGTCAGTAGAGGAAGTGTTTACTTCCTGGCTGAAACCCATCTCATCCTAGTCAGCGTCTAAACCATCAAATGACTGGTGCCCCAAAAGAAGCCATATGTCTCCATTGACTAAAGAATTCTCCTAGTAAGGAAGCCCAGAGTGACCTGATAGATGAATCCCATCCTAACACCCACTCCTAATCTCATGGGCTTTCTATAGATGAGATGTTTCACTGCTCGCGTGGACGGTTAACTACTACTGGGTGACCATCATGCACACTTGTATTCAGTAAAGTGTTTCAACTGTTACCCAGTTTGAGCAAATAAGAAATTGCTGTTTAAACTGACATGTTTCAATCAGACAGTGCTTACAGTTTCCCCTCATGTGCATCCTGTAAAGATCCCAAAACTGCTGACTAACATAGCATTCCAGACAGGAAGGACAAGGAAAGAGAGTTTGAAGAATTATATATACATATAAGTCTTTTGCAAACAGACTGAAGCTAGCTAAAAATCTAGGTTTTGCAAGAGAACTACTTGAAAGCAAAACTGTTGGGATTTTTCAAATTTTTCAACATATCTTTTTCAAAGTTTACTGGCTTAGTAAAGTGTATGTGAGTTTTTGTTTGTTTGGTATTTACTAAGATTGTATTTTGGCATTTGCTTCAGCTCATTGGTAAAAACATTCTGTGAAATGCACTATTTCTCTGTTTTTTAACTGAAACAACTCCTATCATTTACTGTTCTAATATTACCTAAGTAAAAAAAAAAAAAAAAAAAAAAAATCCATCTAATTATGATGGTTTTGATTTAGTTATTAACCAAATCCAAGGTAGCGCCTGAAATGTCAGGAGCAAGAAAACAGTTCCTGCAGGTATTTGATAGTCACATGTGAGCTAAGCACTGTTGAACATTTTACCACGAATTCCAGTTTGGCCAAGGTCTGAAGACTATGTGTGAGGCCATCCTGGTGATTGATTCATCCATTATTTCGTTGTCATTGTCAGCATATTCTTTTTTTCAGGAACATTTTAAGAAGATAAGAGGTTGTAAGGAGGACAAAGGCTACGAGCAGTCTCCTTCAAGAAGGAATGTGTCTCTCTCTCATTCTAGTAAACTAAGTGACCTTCTCAGGTGATACCAGAGGGAATATGTTGTAAAAGACTGAGGTGGTCAACTTTTAGATAAGACAGATAAAGCGTAATGCTTCATGAACCTTTCCTTTTAGCTCAAAAGCTCCTACAGAGCAATATTAGTCAGATTGTTGTTCAGACTCCTCTATGCTCCATGTAATTCTGCATTTGCAACCAGAGTACTTATTTAGAAAGAAAATTATTTTTAAGATGGCATCAAATGGAAGAATTCTGTCACTGCTTCTCAGGGATGGCCCAAAGCATAACTACAGTCTATGAAAGACTTGGTCTGCAGGCTCTGGCTGGATTCCCACTCCTTCAGCTGTGTTAAACATGGGCCGGGGAACTTACCTTTTCGGAAAATCAGCTTCCTGTTGGATGTTAGTGCACAAACGGTGTGACTGGGATTGCTGTTCTCTTTTTCTGTGTCACTTTTCATTTCTGAGAACGAGGACTTTTTGCAGATGCCTTGGATATCATTGTCACTGATGTTCAAACCCAGGAACAAAGTAATTTCCTTAACAACCTTAGGGAGATCCTGAGGTACAAGAAAAATAAATCTTTTATATTTCTGAACTTATTATGAGACTTCTAGTTGATATTTTTATTACACATCAAGTCTATCACAGGTTTATTTGCTTTCAAGCAAAACTAAAAATGTCATTGGACTACGTAGATGACAGGTACAGTAAAACTAATTCCCCTCTTACCCATAGTCACAGAAATGAGTAAATGCTGAGAATGTGATATCAAAGGAAGTTACATCGCCAATTTTACTCCCAGTTCAGGTAAAGTGTACTCCTGTCTCTTAGATTTATTTTACTGGTAATAGAGAAATATTCAAAACTTGGCTTCTGTCCAAATGTTTTGTTTTATTGGAGGTGCTATATCTAGAGAACCAACAAATGACTTAGGATCCAAAATGGTTTGTTTGTATTTCTCATAGTGGATTTTTTTTTCAAAAAGTGATTTTAGTGGAAACACTAGAAAAGTGTTTTCAATTCACCCAAACTGTCATTCTCTGAAAGCTAATGTATGGTGACTTTTTTTTTTTTTTAAGAATAGCAAAGCGTACGCATTTCTGCATAATCATTTCCTTTAATCAAAATTTTTTCCTACCCCTTCAGGCTCTAATTTTTTTGTTTATTGGCACTATAAATCCCACTAACCATGAGTAGTTCTGTTGCCTTACATCAATTTGAGAATTTTACCTGAAATGTCATGCAAAGGAGGTTAATATATGGCCCTCAGTGGCCGTCCTTTATTGATCTTTCCATAGGACCAAGAATGAGGAACTTAAAATTCTTCCTGTAGCCTGGGGAAAATCATGTGATATGTGTCCCACTCCTTTATCTATGAAATGCAACTCTCACAGAATTTGACACTTATATAACTTGTGCAGTCAGAGTTAACTCAGTAATATAAAGTTCTATGCAAATATAAAATATGCCTAAAGATATGCATTCACATTTTCAGTCTTTCTTGTTTTTCATTACAACTTGTTCTTTGATATTTTAATGATGTTAATTTTCAAGTAATGCTTTCTGAAATAAAAGCTGAGACCGTATTTACCTTTTTCATGTCTTCGTAGAACAGAAATAGGATGTTTTTGTCATTTTCATGTTCTTCCCAACTTAGGAAATGATCAAACCATGATCCACAGACAACTGAAAAGAAAACCCACAAGAGATTGATACAGACTTTATTAATAAAATAACTCTGAGTGTATCACATGCATTAAGGGGACTGATCTCTTTTTAGTGTATACCTTCCTCTAAAATGGATTTAATTCTTTTTGAAAAGTGACTCAAACTGACAGTCCAAAGAGATTACCATTCCTGTGAAATCTGGGTTTGTATCAGAGATGTAGTTACTGTTCTAAGATGTGATTCTGTAGTGGAAATAGGCAGTAATGAAAGAAAATGTACTGGCCTAACAAGATCTGTGCATCTTCAGCAAGTGTCTGCATGTCTGTGGTCACAGCTAGAAATGATCACTTCACTGAGTTTCGTAAATGGGGCACACTGTTGTTAGCTCTATTTTGTCCTAGCAGAGAGGAATCTTGTATTATTTTTAAAAGTCAAAGAAGAATTATGTGAAGATGCTATTTTGCAAATAAATCATTCAGTCAACAACACAGATTACTTGTGGTTTTATATTTGACTCTCAATGTTCCTTTTGCTTGACCATAGAGGAGAGCTAAATTTTGGTTTTCTTTTTAAAAAACAAGATTCTGATCCTTCTGGTTGAAAGACAAGACAGACTACATTGCAAAATGAGTTGAAATACTCCTTTAAGGTGATAAGAGGCTTGGACAGAGCAATCACAGCCAGCATTCTCCAGAACTGCGATTTTGGTTTATAATCACCCCTAGAAAATTATAATACTGTAATGTGCATAATTTTGATTGCAAACTTTGAGTTGTAATTAAGTATTTTGCTGAATGTTCTGGTCTGTATCTGCCTCCTGCATATAAAGAACTATCTAACTGCAAGGCTTATGCGCTCCTTGTGTTCAATTAAAATTTGCTGTCCTGGTTAAAACAGGCTGAGTCTTTGGCAAACGACAGCATACAATAGCCTTGTTGGCTTCAGAAGTACAGCATGTGGCCTCAGAGACTCCAGGGGAAGCATTACAGATATCTCTGTGCGTCCTCATCCTCGTTCTGAACTGAGATTAACTGTGCAAGGCTACTACAGCATCTAAATAAAACAGAAACCTTCCTATGTTTCCATTAGTAGCAAAAATGACAATCTCTCTGTCCACATCCTCATATAAATCTCTGTTGTAACCAACACATTTATCTTTTTATGTTACGCATAAACACACTGAAAATAGAAGGTTGCTACTAATTTACGGATAAATGAGTGTTGCTTTTAAAACAATGTAATCCTCTTTTCTTTTTTACACTATTTTCTGTTCAGAGTTGATACTAAACAAGCGAAGATCCTGCAAATCACTGAAGAACGTGCCTTAGGACTACTCTGAACTAAGAACTCAAGATCTGAGCCAAAACCCACTCAAATCAGTAGAGAAATTTACTTCTAGATCTCTGATGTAAGCCCATGACGACTGCAATGGCAATTCTCTTTTGAAGTCTTCAAGCTGATCTGTCATTGTTGCTGTTATCACCACTATGTATGGCAGAAACATACGTCCTCCAAGAAGTAATAAACCACTAAAAATGGGAGTGGACGACTGGAATATGGTCCTGTTGTCAGCTTCCATGCCACCACTGACACTCATAAAATTCTCACTTATCCTTGGTCTTTGGACCCTGCTACTATGACGAGACATCAGGCAGAGTGTATGCAGGACTGCCTTATGAAAGCATCTAGAATGCCATTGAAGGGCCCATCAAGGCTGTCTTCAAGCCTAGGGAAGGCAATACACCTGAAAGCATAGCTGTTAGTACAGCCTGAGGAGGGTCCCCCAAGGTGCCCCATTGTCTACAATTTAGCACAGCAGTGAGCCATGTTTTCAAATCTTCACTCGCGAAGCCTAGCCATAGAGCCATGTAGAGCTGGCTGAGCACCTTCAAACCAAGTGGCTGCTCGGCTGGGCTGCCTAGTGAGGACAGAAGCTGCCTTTGGTGAGCCCACCCACCCTTGTGTCTGCTTGGGAGTTGCTGTATATGCCTGCCTCCTCTACCAAAGTTTAAACATGAATTCTTGGTGCAAAGAGGTGTGTTACTGTGATTTGCAACACAAGATTGGAAGTGTGTTAATACAGGCAAATCCACATCACAATAAACAAATTATCGGGGGCGGGGGGGGGGGATGTCAGAGTGCTTGTGGGAAGGAATTAAATCAGTCATTTGCCTGTGAAAATATGTTTTTAGTAGATATGTCAAAGAACAGCAAAAACTTGCAAAAAGATATTATGCTGAAATAATGATGCTACTTGTAATGTCTCCTTTCAGGAATGAAGATAGCATCCTATTATTTGTTCTTGTTTAGTTTGGCATTAGAATTTATACTGACCTTCCCTCTCTCCACTAATACCATGTGAATAAAGAGTGCAGTAAGGAGTTCTCACACAGTTCACAGTTCTAAACTATTTACTAACGCAAACTGCCAGGAGAAAATGTAAGTTTTATCCTTACCATCTCCTTTTAAGAACAAGTCAAAGAAATCAGTCCAGGCATCTATAGTGGGAAGGTTTGGGTTTTCTCTGTAGTAATGATACATGGAAACTGCAGTATCTTTTGGGTTTCTGCTGATATAGATCATCTGTAAATGAAGATGAGATGGTAATTAATGACAATATCTTTCCTTTATTTTATAGGAGCTCTGTGCATAAATGTAGCAATTTTATAAGCAGTTCACAATATCCTTTCCTTTAGGATTCCTCTGCTGGTGGCCATGTCATTAAAACAGAGATGTATTTGTCCTTGCTTAGGCAGAAGTCAGTTTTGCTTAGTAAATAATTCCATGTAGACAGAGGTGTGTTTGCTCCAGCTGGTTAATGTTCATGTTTTATGAAAGAGGTTGTGTTCATTTTAAGTCATGAGCCAGTATACTATCTCTAGTAAATGGTTTCATATGTTAGATACAAATCAATAGAACAGCAGCAAAACATAAGTTTTGGTCTTTCATTCAAATTATCCTTATCTAAAAAGTCTGGATCTGAGTATTCTGCATTTCTAACTTAAAATCTGACACCCAGAGCTGATTTTTTTAAAGACCTCCCTATGAATTTGCCTCTTTCGAACTCCACAAACCTTCAATAGGAAAGGCAGAATGCTTTCACCCCTACAAGAGTCTGTAAGTACTCAAGATAACTATTTTCTAAGCCACTGCTCCAGCCACGAGGAAATGAGGCCATGAGAACATCCTCCAATCCTGATAATATATTTATGATGGAAAGATGTTGATGTTGTTTTTTGTGTGGCGCTTGATATACAAATCATCCTGGGGGACCCGTGGGGCAGAAGAAGAACCCAACTCCTAGCTTAAGTCTCTCCTCATGCTGCCTGCCACTGCTGGTCAGCTGTGTCTCCAAAATTCACAACAAACCATTTCTGGAAACTGTAAATAATTTAAAAATTATTAAGGAACAAGATAAAATAGATTCCTAATAAACACTTATCTTTGGTTTTTATATCTTTTTGCCTTACCTTGCATTTTTTATTCTTAAAATTTGGAGGTAACATGTTGTAGTCTAAGTGTGTTGGAATGATTCTCTTTGATGAGAGTTTATTCAGTTCCTCCAGTTTGGAAATATCTCCAAATTCAATGGGAGACGTTAGGGTAACTTGAGTGTTGTAAAGCTTTGTTATAACTCCTGCAAGCCAGTGAGTACCTGTAGAAAAGTAATTTTAAGGAAAAGAAAAAAAGAAGTGAGGAAAAGGGGAGGATTTGTTACTGAGAAAATATATGGAACATGTGTTTTGAATATGGAAACAGCTTGCTAGTGCACAAGTCATACTTCTAATCCCCCCAGATCCAAGAAACTTTATGCTACTGAATAATCCCCTTGGCTCCTAATGCATAAATACTGGAAAAATTAGGGCTACAGCTGAAGTACAAAGAAATTCTATGAGGAGTGTTAATAATGGTGTCAAAACAATCTCATTAGACAAACTACTTGTTGGCTCAGAGGTAGTTATATTATTTTTATCATTTATTTTAAAATAACCTGGTTGTTTTTTCCTTATACAGACTTAAGTCTGTGTATTTGGAAAGCACTGATTAAGCTTCCTCTTTGGTATGTGCTTCTGTGTGTGAGGCGGGGGGAAAGGGAATAAGAAATTAATAAATCTACAGCCAAGGGACACATGAATAACTTAATACAGCTCTTGACTTGCTTATAATTGAATGTAGAAAGTCCTCAGGAAAATCCTTCAAGTATAGATTTTGCTTACAATAAATAAATATTTATTTGCTTTCCAATATAAAACTACCTGCGTTTATTTTAAAATACTCAAAATTTAGATGAATTACCCATATTTTTTTGTAATTTTAATGCTTACTGAGAGAATAATATAGTCACGTACTCAAGCATCCTTCCTTGGTTCTTGTACACAGAAATTTCCTAACTAGTTTAAGCAGAGAACATGAAACAAACAATTGAGAGACTTTTTGCGATTAATATTTGAAAGAAGAACTTACCAGATTTGGGATAAGAAACCAAAAGAACATCATCATCTCTAGCATCAAAAGTATCCAAGCATTTTAAAAGTTCTGGAGAAGACCTGATGGTAAAGGGAATCCCGTTAAACATGTGAATGAGTTCTGCCTCCCTGGAGCTGGACATGGTTGCTTAAGTCTTAGATTCCTGCAAATCAGATAACAGTGAAATGACAAGGGGATTTAAGAGTCACTTCTAAGTCAGATGGTTTGAAGGGACAAACTGAGACAGAGTAATACAAACTGCATGCTTATATACTCTGCTACGCGCTATAGAGCACTATCAGATATTGATTTTTCCAGGTAATTTATAAAGGCAACTGAAATATTAGAGGAAACCTGATAAATAACTGAAATGCAGAGTCATGAAAATCGCATGTCTTTTGTCATTCATTAGCTCTCCAGATAAAGAAATGAAGTCATAGTCAAAATGCCTTAATTGGGGAAAATTAAAATATATTGCCTTAAAATATACTTAATATGATTACTCTATCAGTTATACTTTTTTGAAAGTTGTTTCAGCTTCCAACAAAACCCATAAATCTTAAAATACTTTTACGAATACAAAACCAATGTGTTATATTAAGTGAATGAAATTTTTTTGGTTCCATTTTACAAAGTATACAACAGCCTGAATTTTCAAAAGTGCAAGTTGATGCCAAACACTTGAATCTTGTGATGTTAAGGAACTAATTTTTGATTATTTTAGAATTTCAACCTGTGGCATCTTAAAAACAGAGGCACTGAAAGACACAGTCGTTTTTTACGTTGTCGTATGTCTCCATAAGAGGAGTGCAGAAAATAAAAACTGCAAATTTTAAATAGATACTTAACATTGGCTTGAATCCTGCACATTTCATGACTAGAAGTGGTTAAAAAAATTAAAAATGTTTCCACAGAATATATGGATTCATCACAATAAAAGTTACTTGGAAGAAAGAGGCAGTTCTTAAATAATTACTTGCTTTGAAATGAAGTTTTTGAAAAAAAAAATTGAATCTGAGGAAATCATCATTATTTTTTTTCAAACTGAAAGCCCAGTTTGTTTAAAGTGACCTTAATAAAACAAATACCTCCATTTTAAATCAAAACATTTTGGAATGCTTAATATTTTCAGTTTTCCTTTCAATGGCCAAAAATTTACTCATATTTAAATCATTTTCCTCAAATGTCCAGTAGCTTCACTATTCCTGTTGAAAACCTCCTACAATGTATTCAGCTGAGTACCTCCAAATCAACTTAGGAATTTGCATGCAAATCTTTTTTAAAATTAAACAGTCCTTTCCAGAATTTTCCAAGTTTACCAAGGTCCCAATTCTTGTTTTATTTTAGATTTAGTCATGGGAGCTGACTACCAAGTCTACCTCTTATGTAAGAAATTAATGATTAGACATTCCCTTCCAAGAAACACCTGCATGGTCCAGATAAAAACTCACTAGGAGTAAGGACAATTACCATCCTCTGTACTTGCTTCTTTCCAATTCAATCTCCAGAAAATCCAGTATGATAAGATGGATTCCTGTCACCCTCCCTCCCCGATTTTTTTTTCTTTGCAGTATTGCCAGCCTACCAGTCAAAGAGAAGTCAGCAAGCCTAAATCTTCTCACCTGTGCTGCTTATAAAGTTGCCCTTAAAGAGCTACTGCCTGTAAAATGTGCCCTGTGCCATTAGTAAATTCTGATCTTCAGTTTCACAGGGCCAGGTGGGAATCGAAATCACGGAAAATATGCTCTGGAGAGATGTTCCTTATCACTAGGGATGAGAGGAGATAGGGGTGTCTTTCCAGGAGGTAATCAAGTGTGTCAGTGAGGGTGAAAGGAACACAGGGATAGTGATGCTCAGGTAGGAGCTTGGGAATCTCTGAGTGGTGAGGAGCTCAATATTTTTCTCTTGCACCCAGTCTGAAGACCTAAGCCATCATTTCATGTCTTAAGGTGTAAATCCTTAAAAATCTATCCCGTGTTGACAGATTTCACGTTGGTTGCTTCAGGTATAAAAAGTATGTTTGGAGACATAAAGTCATCAGTTTCTGTGTTATTCTGAACAACTGTATTAGTCTGAATAAAGAGATTTCTAAGGTTTATTTTGCAATCATCATTCCAGCCATGTGCTTTTAGTGCTAGCTAATAAAACTCTATTACCTTGACCTAGCAAAAATAATCTTATTGCAAAATGCTTTGCATATTTAGTGTCTTTTTCCCTTTCATTTCTTCCTGCATTCCTATTATGTTTTGAGTCAGCGCATTTGACTAATCTAATCACTTGGAGTTTTATTAATCATTCACAAATGCAATGGCCAAGGTGTAAAACAGAAGCAAATACAGTAGCAAACAAAATTGTGCTCCTCTTAGCTCATCAATTGCCTTTTATATTAGTTTCTCTTTTCAGCATGCGTGATGTTAATCCAACGGAATCAAACTGAAATTGGCCCTCTTCAAGTGCTGCCTATACTTGGAAAATAGGGCCAACCCCTGCAAGGTTTCGGTATCCAAATTGCAATGGCTTAAGGAAAAGAGACTATTAAACACCTTGCAAGAAAAGGTTATTATAAAAGCTGCGTTAGAATAAAAATTACATTATTATGGCTGCATTGTACAAAGAGAGAGTTTAAAGAATGCCTTGCCAAATCCTCCATACAACTTTAATTTTCTCCTTTATCAGTATTATAACACAGAATGCAGACTACAACTGATGCATTTTGAACTGGGTGTGCCCAGGCATGGTAAGCTGATACTGAAGGATTCCTGTATCTATTGCCAAGATCTCTGCCACAGGCTCTGAAGAACTTCTCCCAGCATCAGGTTGTCTTTGTTTTTGTTTCTGACCCTACTACCAGTAGGAGAGAGGGCATGTTTTACCAGCAGGTTTCACACATACTTGCTAGCAAGAGAGCAATGTTAAACTTAGAATTTCGGATTTCTCTGTGGTTTGAGAAGAATACAGCTTGGTAGCTGGATACTATAGCCCTGGGCTGCTTCAGTCTGGCTACTTCTGCCTCCATGTCTGACTTACCTTCTCCCATCTATATCTTTGTCTGGGTGAGTAACTTCTTTCCGTTCCCTGAAATTTGCCTTTAACTCAAAAGATTTACAATTCTGCTCCTGCCTCTACCCTGTCACCTCCACTCCAGGCTCACCGTTCTCTTCTCTGCTTAACAAAACAGTTACATGTACATCTCCTTCAACTGAAGTTTTCTCAGCTGAGACCAGTCACAGTGCTGCTCCCCTCCAAACACACCTCAGGCAGTGCATGCTAATAGAAACAGTGACATTGTGGAACAGATGTAGAAGAAGTCATGTTTTAGTTACACAAGTCAGAATTCAGATGTACGTCCACAAGGTTCTGAATGTTTTTAGCAAACACTGTCAAGCAGCAGCTTTCTCATTTTTTGAAATGCCCTAAAGCCATGAAATATTTGAATGGGGAGGTAAAACTGACACAGCCTGTCATAAGGTTCTGTTGCTCTACTTTTCCACCAGATGCACCAATATCCTGAAATTAGTAGAAGTCATGTACATAAAGATTGTCCCTGTGTATCAGTATAATATTAGTACACGGGCTCTGCAACAGTGATAAAGGACTGACATCTTTCAAGACTATTTCAGTGCAGAATATCAAACACAGCTGCTGTTACAAAATGTCCAAGACTGATCTCCAATACAGAAGTTCATCTAGGAAATCCACTGTTGTGGGTAAGCTGTGTAAGTCCCTTCCACAGCTCCAACTTCTTTTCTTTAGCTCCACAGTGACATAAACCCTACAGTCTTTTCTACAGGGATCACTTTATCCAATCTTTGCTTTCCCACAGTGCAGAACGACATCTCTTTTTTAGTGTTATAACTAAAGTGTCTCTTCTAACTTTATAGTCAATAGTTATTTAATAGACATGGCCAGCAAAATGTTTAATACAGCATGAGTGCTCAGACTGATTGGGAAGTCAGGGCACCTTAGTGCCTAAAGTTCAACATTTTAGAGAATTAAACCTGGGCTTCTGTGGGCTTCTCAAAACCCCTCAGTTGCAGGGTGTATGTGGGATTATCCACAATGGATCAAGACTCATGTGAGCTGCAGTAACTGTCCATCCATGTACTGGTCCCAGCTAGCAAGTATTGTGACTCAGCCACAACATGAGGTGGATGTTTCATCGCTGTACACTTTACAACAGGTGTCCTCTACCTGGTAGGCTTTCTTTCATTGCCTGGACCCTTGCAAACAGTCTCCCTTTATTGTCCCATTGTTCAACACTCATCAAGTACTATGATTTAACAACTCTGATTTCAGAAGTCTCTGATTTTATAGGCACTTTTATGTGAAGCCGCTCTGCTTGCATTTAGGTATACCATGAAGGAAGTCAACCATATGTGCAGAGTCATGTTGCATTTATGGCATGTCAGATTATAAAGTTTCTTGACTTTATTTTATCCCTCTCACAAGAAATTATTGCCTGAGGATATTTTGTGTCAAATCCACAACTGATACAGCTAATCAAAACAATCACACTGCTGGAAGCAGCGCTGTGCCCTTTGGTAGGCTAATGACACAGCTGTGAAATTACCACTACCAACCCAGCTCTTGCTTTACAACTGCACATGATGATTCCTTCAAGGCGTGAACACATGTGTACCAAAGACATGATGAGCGGGATGGGGACTGGCAGCAAAGAAAAGCAAATGAGGATTTTAACCTTCATTGGGGTAAAAAAAGATACTGCTCTGTGTACATGCAGAAGGGCTCAGCCAAGTAAGTGCTCTCCTTGGCAACAGCTTACCTGTCAGAGTGGGGTTGCCTGGGGACATTCCCAGGTCCCCAGGGCAAGAAGAGAGGCCTTAAGAGGCCTGGCTTATTTTCTTCTTATCTTTATTGTTGTATCTAACGTGGAGGCTTACTGGTACAGGATTTAATAACATAAACTAATGAGTCAGCCCATTATTGCTAGTGTACTAGCACTTCAATGGATGCTAGTAACGTCACTGGTGACTTGAAATTATTCCAGCTTGTTTTGATTTGTTAGCATAACAGCGTAGAAATCGATATTTTGAAATACGTACAACAGTAGGCTAAAGTGTTCTATAGGGTGCCAGATAAATTCCAGCTAAAAATCCTTTTTGATATGTTTGTCCTTCAGAGATCTGCACCCTGTGGAACATCACTGCATGCAGCAAAACCAGAGCAAACAAGTCTTATGGTGAATGCCATCCCATCAGCTCACATACTGCCTTAAATCCAGCAGCTGAGGAAACCAGCAGCCCAGCTAACAACAGCTACCCCGGGAAGGCTTGTGGGACACAGCCTATGGAAGTATCACAGTATCACAGTATCACAAGGTTGGAAAGGACCTCTGAGATCATCAAGTCCAACCTATAACCTAACACTAACACCAACACTAACACCAACCATCATCTAAACCATGGCACTCAGTGCCTCATCCAGTCTCCCTTTAAACACCTCCAGGGTCGGTGATTCCACCACCTCCCTGGGCAGCCCATTCCAATGGCCAATCACCCTTTCAGTGAAGAATTTTTTCCTCACATCAAGCCTAAACTTTCCCTGACGAAGCTTAAGTCCAAGTATACCAAGGGGAAGGGAAACACTTGTGTCCCATATGCACAGTGAGATAGTGACCAGCATGTAGGCTGTTGTATTCTGTGCCAGGTCTCTGGTGGATCCAACCCAAATTAACGGGGTGATCATGAGATAAGAGATGATGCAGCTTTCATTGGAGGAAACTAACTGCAAACCTTAGTCTCATGCAAGCACCAGAGGGGAGCCAACCCTGGCCATGAGGGAATGGAGGCCTCCAGGTCCCCAGGCTGCACAACGAGCTTGCAGAGACCCCCATACAGGAGAGTCAATAGCACTATTGCACTATGCCTCATTCGCCCATGTCTTTGTGACAGCCAAGGGCCAGCTAAGCTGTTGCAGCAGAAGACTGGTGGCCGGGAACATGTGTTGCCACTTTTGCTATCCCTTCAGCCAGCTCACTATGACAATTCTACAAGAACCTGTCTTCGCTCAGGAGGAAGTAAAGAAACAATCAACCAGTGCCAATCTCAGCACTACCTCTGCCTGACCTAAGGAGACTGACCCACGGGCTCTGGGTCTGCACCTTATGAATCAGGCAGTACTATTCAGGACTTTGACATGGAGACCTGAGAGTGGCTCAGCTGCAGGACCTCTGCCAGCAATAGAGATCTCAGATTGCAGCATGACTCCTATCTGCAGCAGAAAGGTCAGAGGTAACACCTTGTTCTTAAGACGGGTCACCTCCATAGCAGCTGAGAGGAGTCTGTGATGAAAACAAATGTTTCACGTCAAGTTATCAAGGACTTGTTATGTTCTGCTGTGGTGCAAGGGTGGTTTTTTTTCCTCATGCTAAGGAGAGATTTAGTTGGCTGCACCCACCACCCCAAGTTACAAACACACTTCATTCCCACCAACACTTTCAGATGCATCCTGATAGCAGAGAGCTGAGCCTCACAGCCCCCCTTCTAGGAATGGCCCCCACCACCTCTGCCTTCCTATGAAGCAGAGCTGCAGTGCCTTAGTGCTAACTTATTTGAAGGTCCCTTATTTAAGGTCTTTTAAGGTATCTAAGCCACAAATTATAAATGAGCTGTAAAATGCTACAAGAAATTTGGAAGGTGGTAGAGAGGAAGCACAGCACCAGGAAGAAAGTTAATTCCTGCCCAGCAAGAACCAGGATAGCCTAATAGTCCCCAGAACTGTTAGTTTTTCCTGGCCAGACAAATTAATTCCAAAGTCCAAGCAGAAGCTACTTGGCTGCTATTTATAACAGCTTTCTGTCATTTGTAATTGGAACAGGAATTGAAACTCAGGCCAGACCCAGACTGGATAAGTCAAATGTGTTTAGTACCGATTCTCTGCTTTCGTGTCCTGCAGTGGCTGCATAGTATTCCACAAACTTTTATAATTATTGTCTGTCCTTATGTGGAGTTTTTTATATGAACTATTTGAACATAAATGTTTTGTACAGGAAAGATTTTTTTTTATTTAAGAAGAGAATTCCTACTCATTCTTGTCCTCTCCAGCAGAGTCAGGGCATGGTTCAGAAAAGGGAAGAACAAATCAATCATTCGCTGCCATGAACTGCTTTAGTCTTAATATTGGACAGAGGGGGGCAAAAAGCACCTTATTGTTGTTCTGAAGGAAGCTTTCAATACAGATATTTTACAGCCACCCAGACATTTTCCTTAGATGAAGTTCAACTCATAACTCTTTCATCCCATGGTGTGAAACATCTTGTTTTACAAACTTACTTAAACATACAAATAGCTCCATAGATCCCATAGTCTAACCACAAGGCTAATGCACATGCAGTTTCATCCAGTTGTATCTGGACAAATTTCAACATCCTGCTGCAAAGAGCTATAGTTTCCATCTAGACTTGTTTGTAGTTTTCATTCAAAACAACAGAGAAATCACTTCAGCAATCCTTTTTCCAGTATATAATTACTGTCACTGTTACACCTATGTCTTACTGCAAGCTTTTAGAAAAGGAATTTGTCCAAATGGGAACTTCTTTTCCTTGTTCTTAACACGTGTTCAAAATTGCATAGGGGTATTGGCTAAATCAAACCGATTAACCACTTTTGTCTTGTTATTAGATCCTGCTTCTATTTATTAATGTATATTTATGGAATATACACATATGTAAACACCAATTGGAGTAGCTATTTTGTGCATTCAAGTTGCAGTAACTTTTTCCCTCAAAAGAGAAGTCATTTATATTTCCACTTCTTATCTGCTTACAGGGCAGGGAGTCTTCTTCCCTTGGGTTGGACGTCTATGCACAGCTATTTTTCAGGACTCACACAGATCTGCTCTATGTGTCTCCAGGACAATCTAAGCAAGCTCTCAAAGGCATTGTGCTCAGATCAGTACAGTCACGTTGCTGAAGATACAGTGCTTGCAAAGAGACCTATTTTTTTGTCCAGTTGGTTTGTAATGTTGGTGGGGTGAACACAGATCTGCACAAAACATATACAGGTGAACTGCTCTTGAATGTACTGCTGAAGACAAGCCTGGATGTGGTCTTTACTCAGGTATGAACATGACTCAGCAGTACACCCTTGCAGTGATGACCTGCATAAGATAAAGTACAACCATCAGGCTAAGAAAAATGGTTATTCCCCTTTGTGGAGTACTTCTGGATCCACAACTCGAGTACAATGCGCAGTTTTGGATCTCCTGATACAATAGAGGTACTGGGAAACTGGGATAAGACTAGCAGAGGACTACCAAGCTGTCTGGGGATGGAGCACAGAGTGTACAAAAATAGGTTGAGAAAGCTGAGTCTGCTCAACTTGGAGAAGGTCAAAATGCAGTCATTTAGTGGGTGCTTGTAGAGAAGGTAGAGACAAACCCTTCTCAAGAAGAGCATGGCAACAGGATGTGTGGCCACAAACACAAGCTGTGACAGGGAAGATTTGAGTTAGATACTAAGAAAAGCTTTTCACCATGGGAGTGCTCAACCACTGGAATAGGTTGCCCAAAGAGGCTGTGAAATCTCCCTCCTTGAAATGATTCAACACCAGAGTAGACAAGACCCTGAGCAAACTGATTTAACTTGGCACTTCAGCTGCTCTAGGCAGGGGTGGGAATAGGTACTCTCCTGGATTTCCTTTCTACTTGGATTGCTCTGTGGTTTTGTATTTCAGCATTGAATGATAGGACCACTATTGAAATGCAATCATCGTTTGTACAAATTTGAAGCAGATATTTTCATCTGAATGTTATCTTGATACATATATTGTTCTACAGATAGCAAGATAATGTAAATGTAAATCTTCAGTCAAATGAATGGAGTTAAGAAATTGATAGGAAAACTGCCAGTGCAAGATCATATCTTTCCAAGCTGGATCTCAAATGTGGAATTTCCACCTAAATGAGTGATGAAAGAACAGTCACTTGAAATCCAACTATTGTTTTACCTAGGTCAGTTTTTGTCTTCACTAGCAACTCATTTTTCAGCAATTTATGAGAGTACTTGAAAGTATCAAAAGTTAACTGATGCAGACTGGAGGTGTGTTCCCCATCACTTCTCATGAATTATCGTTTTCTATTCTAAAAGTGATGGGTAAGCCCTCCAAAATCTTTGTAACTTTTAAAATATAATTGGGGAATCATATATTATACATAAGCACAGAGTAAAAACCATAGCGCAACTTAGTTGAAATAGTTATCCTTGTCTTACATGAATAAAAATTAGAATCCAACACACACTAACTAGGTTGAGAACCTTTAAAGACTGCTAGGCCAACATCCACATCAATTTTAAAATTTGTGGATCCACCTCCTAAAAGTCATCCACATCCCTAGGCTTAATATTTCACATTGTCTAGCTCTTTGTTTTCAAAATTACCTTGGCATAAGATATAGTAAATTTTGTGATTAATGTGTAATATGGGGTGATCTATTATATCTTTTTTTATTCCGCTTTTTGCTTCACTACATTCAACACTGCATCAGGGCTAGCCAGCCTCAGTAACTTCTATTTGCAACAGCAGCGCCTTTATTAACTGAATGAGTGAGTAATTTCTTCAGATGTGCTTTAATTTGCAAAGCTTTTCATATTTCTCTCATGCTGTCATCTTAATAATATCTTCATGAGCTACTTTATTTTTCCCTGACAAAAAGCAAACGCTTCTAAAACCGACAGGTTAAATGCAAAATTGAGCAAATTAGTGCCAGAATTCCAGCTGCTTTACACAAAATTGCCCTCAATTTCCTGCATTTTCAGATCATTATTTCTTATATTTGTACCATCCTGTTATTATTGCACAAAAAAAAAGAGTAACTGACTGAAGGATAAAAAGAAAAGTTAACAGAAGAGAAATTGTGGTTTATTTCTGCACATTGGATTGCAGTCAAATTCCTAAAATGATCCTTAAAATAAATAGCAAATATAAATATCAATACAGCCTCAGATTTCTTCAAAGTTTCAAGTTTATCCAGCATTTTGCTTCAAATCCATACACGATTAAAAATATTTCTTTCTTTCTCGCGAGAACGTAACTCTATGTTCAGTACTGTGTTTTGTATTCAGAAGATAGGAAATAACACTGAGTTTATTAGGAGCAATGTGTTTATGCATGGATGGCTGAATCTGGATTTTTCATTAGTAGGTCTGACTAATTGGAAAAGAATTTTTTCGGAGGATAAAAATAAAAATATTAAATGTTACCAGCTGCTAGAATATCACTTTACAACAGTTCTTGATTGCTGAATATAAAATGAAATAATTATGTGCATGCCTTCTTTAAATATGTATGCAAAAGTCACACACATGTACGGGAGATACAGCTTTAGAATGTGCAAATGAATATATGAATATATTAAATTAATATATGTAAATGTAATCTGGATTTTCTTTTATTTTTAAAATCAGAGAGATTTTCAAATGAATATTTCTGATTTGTGCATGCATCTTACACAGTTATTAGGGCTTTTTCTTTTCTTTAATCTTGGAAAAAAAACATTTATCCTGCTGACAGTGAAAGATTTAGCATCAGAAGTCTGCTCTCACTGTCATGCAGCACAATAAGCAGTGACTATATCACTCTCATTTAATGAAGATATATTAAAATCTTCAAGCTATTTTTCAATTACTTTTGCTGCTCTTTTGATGAAATGTGAAAGAGAAGTGCAGCAGAAAAGCAATGCAGCCAGCCATTATCATGCACCTTAATGCAGAATTAATGCTTATTAATTTTTGAGACATAAGTCCAGAGGTGTACTTTTGTGCTGGGCATTGTGCCACTGGTTAGATTTAATGAGTAGATAATATTTTAATTGATTTGAATTAATTTCTAAATAGCCACTAATTTAGATGTATATTATTTATTCACTTAGTGAACAGAAGCCAGTTCTACCATTAAGGCATGTTTCCCCTGACCAGCAACAAACAGAACTCAGTATAACAGATATTCCTTCTGTTATAAACTTATAAATAAAGGTGTGGCAAAAAGTAGCGCTTGAATGCAGTTCCTTATCTCTCAGTTTTGAGCTCTGGAATGCAAAGATCCTGGTTTTAGATAATAATAATATAAATACCAAATTTATTTGGTCTAAAATTCATAGAATGGCAGTACAATGTATTCTTCTGAAGCTGAGTAAATTGAGTTTTTCTCTTTTCTCAATATGCCCTTTTATCTGGTTGACAATACAAAGACTCATTATGAATACCTGATGCTGGTAGCTCTGTTATAGCATATTGGTAGACTTGAGCTTTGGATCTCAGTCTCAATCTTAGGCGTGGAGTAGCACATGGAGCAGCACAAGGAGCAGCAAACTGACTTGCCCCAAGCCATCTTGCACGTGTTAGTGGGAAACTGCAGGTCCTCTTCCCTCAAGACTTGTCTGTTCTCAGGGAAAGAGGAGGATGGGTCTATGCAAAGGGATCTGGGCTCTGCCGTGAATGGGCTCTGAATCACGTCTGCTCTGCGCTGGTGCAGGTCGCAGCCATGACAGGCCGAGCTCAGGTCCAGCTGCTTATATCCATATAGATGCAGTCTTGGTTAATACTGCCAGGTCTTGATAGGCATATCAGCAGGGAGCCTGCTACCTAACTGGGAGAAATCAGCGCTTCTTTCTGATTCTGCAGTAATTTTCCCTCAACACGAACTTTTTCTCCTCCTTCCCCTTCCAGCACTTCTTGCACCACTCTCTTGCCCATTATGGGTTATTGAGATATCAATACAAGTAGTAAAGACATAAAAAAATAAAGCTGATCTTTGCTGACTGATGCGTCTTGCTGCTGTGTAAGCACATCACAGACAGCAGCTTATTAGACGACACCAAATCAGGCCATTAATAGCTACTTCATTGCTGCTTCTGCTGACTATAGTTCCATCCCTTCATTCAACCTCTGAAGGATAAAAACCTTGTAGTTTTTCTTATGTGAAGGAGGTAATGAGAGGTGCAAGACTCAAAAACATGCAAGACAATTATAACTCATCTGGACATCTTGGAGAGGTGTCCAAGACCTTAAGGCTGTGATCCCCAGCCTATTTATATATGAGAGGGGAGAGGGTTCCAGAGTAGGTGAAGGCCAGCTTGCCTTACGCAGGCCTGTGCGTTTCTGTTGATACCAATAAGTGTGCTGGGGGTGATGAAAGTGGATCAATCAATCTGTCCACTTTCTAACTAGGAGACCTCCAGATTTATGATCAGCAGAGGAAGAGAGAAGAATGGTTTAGCCAAGCCTCTACTTTGCAGAGAAGCTTCCAGTCACTTTCCCACACCTGAGACCATCCCCACCAGCTCATGCAGGATCCTCCTTTCAGATACACCAGTAACTTTCCCTTCACTCTCACGTCCACATCAACCTCAGCCATACTTCTCTTCTACCCTGTACTTCTGGTTAGCTGCAGTCTTCTTTGAAATCCCTGGCTATTCTTCTCCTAAACCATTTGCTGATAAAAGTTCACAGGTGCAATTTTTATTCTTTAAAACACACTTTAAGTTTTTCATAGTTGAAAGCATCTGCACCTGCCAGCATTTCTTACACTCTCAGACAATATTAACAGAGGCAGATTGTGGCTTCCTTTGCTTTTCGGTTTCATCATATCACACTCAGGTTAAGGTTGTCGAAGTGCAGTTCAGAATTGATAACACAAGTTAGCCCTTTGGACTATTCAAATCACATGGAAAACAGCCATCTCAAAACCACCTTAAAAAGTATTCTTATACATACACAGGATAGTGTATTTTTGGGTGAGAATTTTGAATACACATATCCAGACAGCTTCACTTTTTGAATGTCACTATTTTCTCTGTACTGCCCCAATTGTGTAGAGTTAACTATGCAGCAAATAAGAAAATTATGAATGTGTTAGATTTGGGGACTATTATAAAACTCTGGAAGAATAAGAGACATTGACAGAAACTTTCATTTTTCAAAACAGCAGGATTATATTGGAGGAACCCTTAATTGTTCTTCAGATCCTACAAGCCATTAATATGCAAGTAAATTTCAAGAGAATGAAGAATTTAAAACACTTAGGTTTGATCTTTAAATTGTCTTCTCGTTGTGCACTGATAATATAAATGATGGGAGGATGATTTTGGTGCCTGAAATAAACAAGATACTTTTAGGACCTATGTTTTATACAGACCCTAAGACCTGTGATCTGGTTTGATTATTTATAGTTTATCACCCACACTCTGGCACATATGGGGACAGTTCGGATCAAATCATGGGAAAGTCTGAAATCCATCTGCAAACTGACAGTTGATTTGCTATATTGAATATATGAATAAACCAAAACCGACAGCAGCCACATGCAGGACATATGACAAGTTATTATTAGTGATCCCTTCAGGAGTTACAGGAGCATTGAATCCACAATCTACTAAGAATACAATTGTTTGCAGTGTCTGTTGTGCATGAGACAAACAGCCAAAATACTGCCAGGAAAATATTTGTAACTTGGGGTTGGAGGAAAAAGAAAAGCTCAAATAGATGAGATTCTCTGAATGTCCAATCCATTCCAACTCCTTCTTAATAGTGTTATACCTGTTGGGACAGATTCTTCTTTCACGTCTGCTTCTACAACCTTATTATCCTCTCTCAGCCCTTTGTGTTTAAAAAAAAAAAAACCAAGAAAAAATGGGAAGTAAAACGAGCATCTAAGCAATGTTATTTCTATGGATTTGCCACAGGTCTCATATTAAATTAGTTTCTGGAGGACGCTGCAGCTGATACCTAGGAGATCAATCACTTGACTTTCATTAGATTTCACAGCTATAAATGCTTCTAGATACGAAGTCTAACAGGCCTAGATTAGTTTCCTCACAAGAGACATCAATGCAACCTTAGGATAATTGCCCTAGTAAGCATTTACAGGGGGTTAAGAGAAAAATGTTTCATATTTGAGTAAGTGGGTATATTGGAAAAGAAAAAAAAAAGAAAAATATTTTAGATTTTGAAAAGTAAACGTACAAATATCTGAGCTACTATTTCTGGCATAATAGAGAAAAAGGCACCACAGTGAAATTATATTCAGAAATCCATATTCCTTGCTCTGCTATTAATTTGTGTGTGTTTGGAATTTTTTTTGTTCATTTTCAAGGGGCTTTGTTTGTTTTCTTGCTTCTCTGAAATACAATAAACCTTTTTGAAAAGCTAATTGATCAGCTGTACTAGGCAGATTTCCAAAGCAGAGGCAACATGCAAAGCCTATTAAAATCAAAAGAAAGTCCCTCATGTATTCATATGGTCCAATGTAAATATAGATCTGTTCTTTATTTGAACACCATCCCATATAATTAGCCGACTCAGGCAGTCCAGTCTCTTGGGTGCTCAGTCCAAATGTGTTTTGCTCTCTTCCAACAGAATAACATATACTATATTGAAAACTGTTATTAAGACTACAAAACAGCCCAGGACATGCAAATGAGCCAATTTGAAGCGTCTTCCTTACACACTTCTTTCTCCAGTCCTCTTCCCTGAAATGCATGTGATGAAGAATTACATTGTTGATTATCAAACCTTAACTGAGGGGGAGTTTTATTTCTGGCAGAAATATTTTACAGATTCTAACCTCACTTTTATGAAAGAATCTACAACCTATTTCTGGGTAATAATAAGAGGTCCAGAGGAAACAAACCATTTACTTAGCAAAAAAAAAGAGATAATTCTTACCCTGGTGTTTTTTTCCATATCCTTCCCTCACAAAAGGACCATTACAATTTTTTTCTCTGCAAAAAAATGCAAATTCCAATTAGTCACTTGCCAACAACTGAGTCTGGCATTATATTCACATGAACATTGAATGAAGAAAACCCTTCAACTCCGTAAAAAAACGGTCCAGATCTTTATGTTAAGTAGATCAGCCACTCTCTGTGTTCTCAGGATATTTATACCGGAAAAGACATTTTTCCATAGACTGCTTGTTTTTTGATGAGGTGGCATTTTCTAGCAGAAAAAAATGTCTTCAATTATCTGCTCAGATCTATTAATATCTCTAGCAGTTCTGTCTGATTATTTTACCTAACAACATCCCCAGCTGTGACAGGTATGTACCCACAGTACTTAGCACAAATGGTGCTCACGGTACTTTGTAAACACCGAACTCAGTGTGAAATGATTGGTTTTGGCATTTGGGCCATTATACAATCAATTTCTGCACAACTTTGTGGGAAAGTAGGTGAGGGGTTTTTTTTCTCTGTTTGTGATGTTGTTGTTCATTTTGTCCTTTTAGATTTCAAAATGGTAAAAATGCATGGAGTCTTAAAGGGATTAGTGCCCAGGCATCTTCATTAAATGAATTCTCATAACAACAGTCCTAGAGAATAGACCGCATGTATTTAGGCACTGACTGAAGAGTGGAACTTCCGCTGTTATTAACGTGCACTAAGTCTGAGCCACTGATTGAGATGTGCAAAGCCTTTATTAATTCTTTAAACTATTCAGTTATTCTGGGTGTATTTGTTGTTTGGTTTCTAGTCAGATTTGTTGCTCAAGTATTTAGCACCTGTATTTAGCTTTTCCGATGTCTCTAGAAAAAATCTCTCCCAACTTTCAGAAGCAAAAGTTTGGCAAAAAAATTCTGCTGAGAAAAGAGAAAGAGAGATGTAATCTCTAAAGAGGCAGGTATTTTAGCAGGAACTGTATTCCAAGGAAATGTAAAAAAAACCCTATAATAAATTCAGATGCAACAGTCTCCATTCCCCAGGTAGTTTCTGGAGGCATCTTAAAGATGCTAAGAGGTGTAATAATGAAGGTTTTATGCACTTTACAAAAGCATTCAATCCAGACCATAAATAAAATTTAAACTAAGGATGGGGAAAGGAAGACTCCAGTGCACTTTCAGCAGTTTAATTTCGTTTCAGTCCTTGCCCTCACTCCCATCTCTTGTATACTCAAGGCAGAGCCAGTATGACAAATACAGAACAACCACTGCAGCAATCAGAATGCATTAACAGCATTGTTTTAAAAAAATTACTTGTCACTTTGCCAAGACTCACCTTCACATAAGAGGATAAGGCTAATGTGTGTCAACCAGGTTTTGTTGTTCTTACTGTAAGCATGCAATGTCTTAGACTGTTATTTTCTTTTGATTTCATTATTAATTTATCTAACCAAGGACTTTAAAACTGCCCCATTGTTCCTTAAAATATAGCATAATTACTAATTCTCAACTAAAAACCTGATCCTTCGTTTTAGTTTGCTGTCCCCAGTTGCCATCACTTATGCTTTTGTGTTCAGTCAAGAGAGAAGAAAAGCCTATTGAAAGAGCAAATATTTATCTCAGCCAGAAGAAAACTGACCCAAGTTCCAGTTCTCAAAAACTTGGCCAGTGCTGTATTCCAACAATAGAAGATTACCAGATTTTCCTAAGCCCACAGGATAAAGTTTTTTTAAAGGTATTATGTGTATCTGCCTACCTATTTTTCCTTAGGACTGAGCCATATTGAAGACTAGGAGTTGGACGAAAATATTTCATCTGATAGAACTGGAGAAAGGGTCATGATGATAATGGAGGCATTAGAAAAAGTTACAGAAAACAAAGAAAAAATATTAGGCAAAGGTATTAGACTGGATAAAGTATTAATGGCAGAGGATGTGTCCCGAGAGATCAAAGAATATGAAAACGGACATGAAACAGGACCATCTGGGAAAGGATAATGACCTGGGGGGAGACTACACATATGAGGAAGAACTACCCTAATCAGATCGATAGATTAAATTAAAAAAGCAGCAAATCTGGATTTGTCATCAATCTCTGCCCCTCATGTAAGTGTTTTGTCTACTTAAATGGTAATTTTTTAAGTTAATGTCTTTATTATATGTGCTCTGTAGGATTCCAGTTACAATTGAAGCTGCTATGTGCAGCTGTGGTATATAAATGGCAGAAGGTATAAAACTGGCAGAGGGTTTAGAAAGCGTGTAAGAAAAAGAGAGTGCAGACAGAGGCAGGCAACACGCTCAGTGGACTTGCGAAATACCATGAAAATGTAGCCATAGGGGAGTACGATGTGAATAATAATGAGGGAACACAAATGTGTGATTCCCATCAACATTACCAAAATACATGCAGCTAAGTTGCCTACTGAGAGCTCCAACAGCTGGATCTAACAACGTGAGTGATTTATTGTTTTCGTGTTTGGTTGACCTGCTAGAAATTTCTAATCGAAACATCATCTCTGTAAATAGATGAAGCACTTGTGGGCACAAATGTCAGATGTGTTGTTATTATTCATGCCAAATCTCACTGCTGGAGGTAAGTCATTGTTAGCAAAGGAGTTACAGCAGTGAGGAATTATCCCTAGAGTAGTTAAAATATGTATTTATACAGCTGTTTCAGATAGCTGTGCATTATGTAAAATTTCCTAAGTGATGGTGGTGATGTCATTATAGTGAGGAATGAAAGGAATAATACAGACAATTTAACTGTTTCTATGGCCATGGTCATATCAGTCTCATTAACTACAGTACAGTGGGATTTTCCTCCATTTTGAAAAAGAGTAAAGTCAAAATTATAAAGAGGACTGATTACTATTGCAGTTGTCAAACCAGCTACAGTAAATGATGCAGCACCAGTACACACTTTATGAATATGTGGTCATCTATTTTTCTGGCAAAAATGTATCTAGGTCAGGATTTTTCACTTTTGGTGAAAATTATGTCACAGCAGTACTTCGGAGGAAAGACTATCAGCTCTGTAATCTGTGATCGTGAAAAGGGCCATTTTCAAATGAAGATAAAATAAAGTCCTTCTCCTCCACCTCCTACCTGTTCACTGCCCAAGCAAAAACTATGGGGAATATTTGAAACATTTGCATTTGCACCCCAGGCAGTCCCCTAGTGCAGCTGTAAAGCTAGTGGGTTTACTAATCCACTCAAGTAGAAATAGTTACGAAAATATGAATGCCTCTTTTTCCCTTTTGAGCTACTTTAAGTATCTGCCCTCTGAACTGGAATGGCTTTTTTTTTTGAGGAACATTGTGAGATGAGTACCTGCAATGACAGTGTGCTTGCTTAGCCTTGTGCAGGGAATTGAAAGCAATCAGAGATGAACTTCTTCTAGAGTAATCCAATTTCTCAGTGTCAGAGCATCTTGGAGGTACCCAAGTTGAAAAAGAGACTCTTCCCTCCCCAGCTCTCAAGTCAGAGAGGTTTTTGGGAGTGCAGTGCCTTCTGGTACCCTCAGAGCAGCTGAATGGGCATCATAACTTCATCCCATTTGTGATACAACTTTCACAGCTCATTCCTGTGCTATGGACACTGACTGAAACCAGCTGTACAACACTGACAATGAGTTTGGAGACCTCTTTCAGGGTGACATCAGTCTATGGTATCAGCTATTAATTGCTGACCGAGACTGTGATTATATGAAGCAAAGCTCTGGAGAATTTGGTTAAATAAAGAAGTGTTTGTTTGTGATCATATCTTTTGCAAAAGCAAATAAAATTACCATTGAGATTTGTCAGAAGAAAATGAAAATTTATATTTGAGTGGCTTAATATTAATCAGGACAATATCTCCAGCACAATTTCTCTGCAGAAGCACTGCATAGAGAAAATATTTTAATGATTTCTCATTGTGTTGACCATGGGCGGGAGAAACACTTATTTGCCTATTCAGACTGATTACAAAGTGAACTAAATGGAATAAAAAAAAAATTGATTACTGAGCAGGAAACATTGGCAGCTTGCCCATACCTCACTGCAACACTTTCAAGTGCTTATTGCAACCTTCATTTTACCTTGTGTGGAAACAAATATATGGCCTATGTGAGCGAACACTGAAGATGCCAGTTTTGAGAAACAAATATCCCATTTACATAGTCAGCAGCAAGGACACCACAGTCTCCAAATCAAATTACTATTTTTGGAATAAGTTTAGTCGTGCAAAAGGAAAGAATACAAGGGGGGAAAAAAGATCTCATGTGGAAAATGGGAAGTTGGATAAAATGCAAAAATGCCTAAGCAAAAGGAGGGCATCCAAAATGGCTGACTTCAAAGAAGAGAAGTGCAGAAACTCAAATACTGACAAAGTGGTTCCACCAGCTTGCTTCTGAGAAGCGAACGGACACAGAAGAAGAATTGCAACATCAAAACCAGCTAGCAGCTGCAGAAAAGCAGGTGACAAGTTGATAAGAGTTTTCTAGCTTGATTAGCCACTTTGGAAGAGTGGCTAGATATTATGTATTATTGTAAAGTAATTTTGATAATGTGCTAGTGGTACTGCCACAGGTGTTAATAATAAACGCCTACCAAAGGATTATATAAATTATTCTAAGTGACCATTACCACATAGGCTGAGCTGTCAATGATCCTAAAATAACAATGTATATAGCGAACTCTCACAAAAGAATAGGAGAGGTTTTGAGAATGCAAGCGCAGTATGAAGTCAGGAGCCCCAAGGCTAAAAATAAACATTCTGAGTGGCTGATTAGTCATCACTAAAGGAATATAACTATGAGAGAGACCAGTTTTAAGGCCTTGCAAATCAAATAACCCTGGAGCAATCTAGCAATGGCTAGATTGTGTTAATGAAGCCACTAGTTATGCTATGAGGATGCTGTATCAAGGGCTGTGGAAGGAGAACAGGAACTTCATGGTGAATAATTGTATATGCATCCTATAACTAAAACATATAAAAACCATATTACATAAGCCCATAACTGATTATTTTGAATAAAGGCATCTTTTAAAGTGTATAAAGACTGCAACTGAAACAACTGGTTGTGCAAATATCAAAGCTTCAGAATCAGATATGCAGAAATAATCACTCTGGCACCCTGCAGCACTGTATATGTAAGTGTTATCTTACTGCTGCTGAAGAGAATTACATCTCCAATGCCTGTGTTTGCTCTTGTAACCAAAGGTTTGGCTGCAATTTGGATATAGTGGCATGAACTAGTAAGAAAGTAAGAGGAGGTCTTTACAGGTAGAGGTGATGAGCCAGTTCATTGGGGAGATTCATTTTTCTGATAAAGAAGCGATCTGGGGATACAACAGTCCCTGAACTTGTGCCACCCAGACATCTGTGCTGGGCTGGGGGATTTAGAAGCCTGAGGCCAGTGGCCTGATGGAGCCTTAAAATGAAGCCAGCCATTTGCTGTGTCTGTAATGGAGTTCTATCTGTAGGCTTGACTGTTTAGATAAGCTAACATAGTCTCAGCTGGGTTGTGAATTTACTTCTAAGCTCAGCTTATCCTGAGCTGGCTTCCAGGGTGGACTCTGAAGATGTGCTCAAAGGCTTAGAGGCATTTAGAGTGAAACAAAGGGACTTAGTAGGTACAAAATTGGAAAAAAACTGTAAAAAGGTTGGAAAAATTTATTCCAAAGTCTGTACACTTGTTGTGGGTCATATTTCTTAGTTTGCTGCTATGTCAATATAATCACATCAGCCCAAGTTACTGCAAAATAACATAAAGTCTACCCAAGCAATTTTTTCTTCAGGAACCCCAGAGCCATAAACACTACCTTCTTCCAAAAAGCAGAGCAAAACTCAATATTTTAATTTGAGGCATCTCTAAAATTTTCAAAGTGAATTGCAGAGGGAAGAAGAATACCTCAGCTCCATAAAACAACACCCACTACCTGTTTTGAACAAAAGAACTGAAATTCTTTGTTTACAGTTATAATTTTTTTATTTCTCATATTTAAGCAGCAGTACTAAGTTAACCTGGTTTCTGTTCCATCTGCTATTAGAAAGGAAAGGGTTCTGCCAAACTAAGGTAAGCTACAGAGTGAGGTAAGATACAGATACATTTTTGCATTGTTGTTAAATGTCTCTCTGTAAAAAAACATTTCACTACTTCTTAGTCAAACATAATTCTAATCCTAACAGACATTTCATTGTTTTTATCAAAATCTTCTTACTAACCTTGATGCAGCCAGCATGCTTAGCAGTTCTACTCTGACCCAAGGAGAGTGCATCCATTTCCCTAAAGCTTTTACTACTGAACAGTGGCTTCCATCCATTCATGGCAGGCCTACACTCTCCCTTCCAGAAAAAGGTTAAATCTCCTTTTCACTGACAGTAGCTAATGGCATGCACACTACTCACTCCCAGGTAACTGTCTCAGCACAGAGTGATATGCCATCTCCACATCTGTGAGACTAGCTAGTTTCTTACATGCCTCAACACTGAACTTAAAAGACAGCACAGCTTCCCCCACAATGTATATAAGTTTTCAGATTTATCACCTGCCTCACACTATGGCAGCACAGGGACCAAGAGAAGACCAACCATGCACCAGAGTAACTGTGATAGACACCTGTCTAATAGATTAGTGACATACCATGAATTCTAGCACATACTTTCATCACATGAAAATGTATCTATTATGTTCTATTATTCCCACCTGAATGCTTAATTTCAGCCCTGTATTTGTGCAAAGCTTCCTTCTCAACAAATTGTCATGGACTTCTGCCATTGACTGATAACACCAGCAAATGAAAGCCAAATAAAGAACAGTCCAGTTGAATTATTCCTTCTGACATCAAAAGGCATAAACATTCATATAATACGCTGCTGATTGCCCAACACTCTGCACAGCATCCTTGCTTCCCAAGCTACCTGCCTCTGAGAAGTATACTTGCCAGAAAGCAGGAACTCAGCTAATGACAACAGGTGTGAATGACAATAAATTTGCTCCCACTTGAGCCCACTGGCAGAAATCACAGAGCCTGGACTTTTGCAAACACATTGTCTTGCCATGGCTGTTCCCTACACTAAAGCTTATTGATTTTTCTGAGGTATCTATTTTACTCCTTAGAAATATTCCCTGGCTGCCCACGTGGCAGATATCTGCACCGGCAGTGAATCTCAATGTTTGTGCTGTGAGACATCCAGCGAGTGTCAGAGAAGTTGAGGAAATTTTTATTTCATGTCTATCTGTCTTCTGCAAAGAAAGAAATGTTGCTTGAAGAGAAAAATATTTTAGCAGAAAATATGCTAAAACTGGTTTAAAGATAGCATTTCAAGAAGTCATTCAAATTCTCTTCCATGTGATCCCTAAGTTTTTGGCGTTTTAAAAGCTATGGATTGTGTATTGGACTAATGTTCGTGACTCCTGAGTTCCGTTCTTGGCTCAGGAATTAGGTGACCATGACCTTCCCTCTATTCTCACCTCAGAGGTGAAGCAGGGATATTGGTACAGACCTCCTGTGGAATCTAGATTCAAAAACCATTACAGAAGGGCCAGATGTTATTTTCTTCAAAGCAGTAGTTAGCAGCGACATGTTATGTCAGATAAAGACAGATAAAGTTGAATTTGGGGGTTAATTTGAAAGTGGTAGTTTGTTTTGGTAGCATCAGGCTGAGAGCTTTAAAGTCCTATTTCCCTTCCCTTTTTCCAACTCCTTCTCATAGGACGCTGTGTGTAATTTAACAAGATGTATTGATCTGGTAAGACACAGAATAAACCCCTAACAAAATAATCAAATGGAGAGAAGAGAAAGGAAAAAAAAAAAAGGAGCCTGAAGCTTCTAATAAGTGCTTGTTATATTTATAACACTTTACAGAGCTCAGCCTTCAGTAACCCAAAAGATAACAGTTCATTCTCTTGCAATATTTTTCAATACCCAGGAAAGGATTCATTGATTTGACATAAATATTGTTCCTTAAATACCATTTTTAGCTAAAGCCAGCCCAAGGTAAGATGAAACCAAAGAACATATGAAAAGAAGATGACAGAGATGCACAGAAAAGCAGACGGCACAAACACTTTTGAAAACACAGGCATAAACTGTCAGGTTCACTAGGGTTCATCTTACACAACTTTAGTGTCCATCTGAGGGGACCTGTGATCTTATTCACTAAGCTCTGTGATAACAGGGAGTTAATCTAAAAGGTATGTACAGAAGAATTCCAACGTCACTCTTAGCTGACTTTGTCCATGGAAACACACAGGCATTTAAGGATACAGCTCACTTGATCTAGAAGTCAACAACACACTAAGATAAATTGTGCCATAGAAACACTAATTTATCTTTGCTGACCAGAATGGGAACAGGGAAACAATCCAGACAGGGCCATCTCTGCCACAGAAAACTACGCTGAGTCAGAAAATTACAGCAAGGCCTTCCCATTGGGCTAGGAAGCATTTGAACAACACCATGAAGCCTATTTGTACTTCACGCTTTGTACTTCATTCACTCCTGAGAAGAATATATAGCCATACCTCATACAGGCAGTCAGTTACAAGTACTTCTCATGAGGAGATGAAGAGTCTTGTGACAAGCTTGCTATTAGCTGTTTTGCTAAAAGAAATTAGAGGAGAGAGGAGGAGAAAAAGACAAGCACATAAACAAATTAGAAAAGAAGTTTTCTCAGCAATTACTCTACTCTTTCTTGACAAAACATGATATCACGATGTTGTTGTTGGCTTCTGAAGCTATTAGGAGCACTGTCTGCTTGTATTAATTACTACATATTATTAAAAGAAAAAAATTCCTTTCCAGAAGTGAAGAAGTCATTGGCATATGAGGAAATCCTGCATTAGAACTGCAGATTCAACATCAGTTCTAGGTTAAATTAATTTATACGCATAAATGAGTGGCTTTAATATTAAAATGAAAGCATGAAACAAAGGCTCCCTGTAACTGGGTGAACAAAACCAAACTTGAAGTGGGTGGGAAGGAAACAATGATGGTAAACAGTATGTGCACATTACTTGGCCCTGATTCCAGAAAATCTGAATCCTGCTGCGCTATTTACCATGACATTGCTACAGGATTTGGGCCAAGAGTAGGATGTCTATATAGATCTAGGTGAAGAAGTCCCATATTAGGCATGAACGTGCCTCCGGTTCTTGGCATGTCATCAGTGTTTCCCAGGCATGTAAATGCCTGTCTCTGTATGTGCGTGACTGTTACCTTAGCAGACTTTTGCATTCCATACTCCATCTGCTGCTCATGTTTAGTAAAGCAGGGCATATATTTCGTTCTAAAGACAAGTGAGTCCTATGCTCTATAGTGTCTGATGCCCTGCTTGACAATATATTTATATATGCACATCTGTAATTTTGAGCACATCAGATCTGTTGCACATGTTTTGTATATACGTACTTCCAGGAGGAATGGCACTTTCTGTTGAGTCAGGTATGCTGGCTGTGAGTAGATAAATAAGTAATTGTGGGTCAGCAGAGAAGAACTACATCAATTTATGAGAAGAGTAATCAGCAGAGACATGAAAGAAGCAGGCAACCTATTGTTTCCACTCACGATGAGGTGGATATGTAGGATAAACAACAATAACATTTGCCTTGGAAATGCCTCTACTTGTTTTATTCTGGGACTAGAATAAATGAGGTATCAGGACATGTGGGAGATTGACTGGGAACAAGATAGACTGTATTCTGTCTTTCTCACTCTGCTGTTCCCAGGTGGAGAAATCTTCTCAGTGTTGTCGAAAACTTTACATGTTTACACTTCTATTCTTCACCACCACCCAAAAATAATCTTCTGCTGTGGAAACCATCTGTCTTGCTAGGAGGATGGAAACATTGACCTGATTCTGTGGAGAGGGAGAAACTAAGTGTCTCTCCCTGGATGCATTATGTTTCAAGCAGTCAGAGGGAAACACAATAATTCTCTCAGCTACCTGCTTTGTTAAGGTAGGTTTTAAAGCCATTACTATAAGAGGAAAATGGATGAATCTGTTAAAGAAGAAATAATTTTTAAAGTCTTCAAACTGGCATTTCATTTAATTTATGTTTCTTCTCAGAAGAGCTGCATCACTTGTCTCGAACAACCAATCCAATTATCTTCAGAAAATCCAGAAGTGTCCACTTTTTACAAAACACATCTCGACTGGCACTATCCTGTTACACTCCACTGACTGATTTAACAGTGTAGGTTCTTCCAGTGAAAATACAGTATAATTTTATATATACAACACAGGCAGGACTAAAATGGATGAACATATGTTTTTAGAAGGCTGTTTGCTAACAGTAATTGCTTGAATTTCCAAGAAATTTGTCAGGAACTCCTCTAGCACTTATTTCGCAGAGCTATTTGAAAAGTGAAAAACAGCTTTCAGAGACAAGGCTTTCAAAAATAGTATGAAATTCATCAAGTAAATTATTCAGTTGGTTAACCAATCTGAGGTATAAGGTCCAAAACTGGTGGCAAGGAAATCTTGCAATTTATCACACTCCGAAGACAGGTAAGATGGATCAGCATTAAGCCAGAGAAGCTCCAATTAAATCAAAGCTGATTTTGAAGAACTTTGTACTTTACTTCTGGATCAATTTTTTCTAAGATTCAGGCCTATCCTCAATATTATCTCAATGGAAGTTGAAAAAAAGTAGAACAAAGCCACAGGCTCCAGTCTGAAACACGTGGTAGGTCTGTCCTCCTTTTCCTTTTCATTCCCGTTACCTTAAATTTGCAAAATGTAAATGGCCTGTGACAGCTTGTTCTTTGCTAAATACAAGAATCTTGCACCAAAGGCTAAGTGTATTGGGAAGTCACAGGCATGAAAATTACTTCCGACCTCTGGAAGTTTGTGTTGGTGACTTGGCTTTCTGAGGGCAGTTAGCAGGAGGCAATCAAGCCCATCTGGAGGAGGGTGGAGGCTTTGAGCATGCTAGTATTGACCCATTTCTAGCTCTGCCTCTCTATCCTCCTACACACTCAGCTACCATCTCACCAGCTGATAGACAGAGGACATCTACTCCTTCAGGAGAAGTGTCCTCAATCAACATCTATAAGAACCTACACAGGGAACAGCTGATTTTAAAAGTTCTTTAGAAGAACACAGGTTGTAAAAATATCCATTAACCAGAGGCTAAAAAACAAATGAGAAGCAGCAACTCTTTCATAAAGCAAGCTAGTGCAGACACAAACAGGAAGGCGATATTCATACTTACTCAATTCTTAAATTGTAATGTGATAGCTTTCTGAAAGATACTCTTCAGTTTAACTGAAATTTGTTGACGTGCAACAGAGTTCTCTTGCCTAGGACATACAATTATTTCCATCTATAGGTGACAATACAGAGGGAATGTCTGCAGTTTATGCCATGCAAGAGAGCCAGCCAGCCTAGGGCAACCTATTATTTGCTTAAAAAACTCTCAAACACTCTCTGTACCACATCACATAATGAGAAAAACATGTGATGCCCCATTATACAACCCCATGTAGGATGCCAGCCCGCTGCATCCCACTCTTCTTCTGCAGAGGTTGTGGTGGGTAAGTTCCCAGAGCTGTGGGAAAGGGACAGAGAAGAAGAAATGTACGTCCATATGAAATTACAGGAGATTCTGGTGTCTGGTTTTAGATGCTGCAACAGTTCCAGACAAGCCAGAGCACAATCACCTTAGACTAGAAAGCTGCTAATTTTCCTCTGTGTTTAGAAATCTCTGTGAGCAGTTTCCCTGAAGAAGCTAGGTCAGCTTACTGCTATCAGTAAATGGGACCTTGACCATTCTGCATGAACCAGCCACATCACGACAACGTATTTTCAATCGATGCCTCTTGTTCGGAAGGCCCTATGTTTTTGGTCTTGTACACGATGTACAAATAGAGTGAAGTTAAAAGACTGTGTCTTATATAACGATGGAGTGCAGAAGCAACTATTTTAATTACAGACAGAGCAATTGATCACAAGTTAAGGAAGGTTGTGCAGAGATGTGGGTGCTGCATAGATGTGAAAACCATGCTCTTGCAAATCCCTATTATCTCTCAACAACGGAGAAATAAACTGCACTTTTACCTATTGTCGTCTAACACATGAAACTCAGTCATAAAAACCTAGCTGACGTACCCATTGAACTGCTATTTTAAAATTGCTATTTCTCTCTGTGCTCCTAAGAAAAGCAGAATCAGCATAATTTTCTGAACTAATGGCAAAAGTTAATCCAATGCATGCCTGCGGGACTCTCACAGTTGTTTTTCTGCATCCTTATTTCTTCATTTCACTAATTGAGTGGCCCTCCTTCAGATACGAATAAGTCTGGATTGCAACATGAGTGACACAATTGAAGTCTGCCATGTCAGCTTGGATACATATAGTATACTTTTCCACTTGTGATGTGCAAGCCATGGCTATGTTTTCTGCTGTGTTTTGCAGAAAAGGGAGCTGAAATGAGGGTACCTGGAAGCAGGATGCGAAGTAGTTGTAACATGGCAGATGACAGGAAATAAAATAATTGCTTTTGTTTCTTCTGAAGAACAGAAATTTAGTCCTGCAAAGAAATGTTGCATTTCAGAACAGCATAGAAACCCAAGAACAAAGAACAGGTATAGAATAAAATCCTAAAATCATTACATTTTCTTCAGAAAAACCCTCATCACTGCATTTTCTTCAGGAATAAAGCCAGCATTCAAGGTTACAAGGAAGGCTTAACTCCCTTTTTGCTAATAGCATACAGGAAATCAGCATTTCTCCTGTGGTTTCTGTTCAGTTCATTCTCTTTCTTCTTCTTCTTGCCTTTCTATAGCAAATTTTCACACAACATTGCAATTCACTGTTAATCAGATATTTTACTTTGTCCTTTTTATTGGGTGAGACAATTACAGTGCTTTGATTTTTTTCAATAAATAAAGTACTTTCTGTGACTGACTTTGATTATCATCTGCCTTCTCTGCTTTTCAGAAGACTGAACCTTGGCTGTTTTATTTATGGAGTGATTTACCTCATTAATGACTGAAGGGCTCTTTCTCTCCATTGCACAAACAGTTGGGTAGCCAGAGAAGACTAATTGAAAATCAAGCAGGAAGAACCCTGTCTGGGCAGACATTTGCTGCCACAGGAAATTAAGAAGCCGGCAGGAGGGGGACTGACTCGTTTTGAGATAAAGACCTGTTTATATTCTGAAGTGCAGTTTGACCTAACTGTTTGAAAGCTGTAATTTTCTGCAAGGGAGAAAGGTCAAGAAAAGAGCATTGTACCATCTTCAGCTTCACAAATGAGCTTCTGTGCATGGCTACTCTTGTTCAAGAAGCCAAAATCAGAACAAAATGACTTCTTATTCAAAGAAAATACCTACTGAACAATCGAAATCTGGCATGGTTTTTTGTTGCTACAGAGTCAGTGAATGCTCAGAAGCAAAGCCCTCATGTTTTGAAATGGCCTTTAAATCACTGTGCCCCATTTTTTTCTCCATAAGGTTTGTAACTCTAAGAAATTGTATATATATTCAGCATATCCATATGATCCTCCATATTTTTGCATTTATGATTACCCCATCTGATTGGCAATTAAAGAGATTCAGTACAATTAAAATCTGAATGCAATTAGTGTGTAAGTTGGCAGCTGCTATATGCAACAGATACATCTTCAATAAATAAGCCAAGCAACTTGAACCTCCCTACTGGAGGGCTTCATCCACTGTATTTGTTAGTTTGTTACAGCATCTGTAATAACCCTCAACAGCTGTAAGTACTATGAACACTGGAAATAAACTGGATAAAACAAAAGCCTACTGCCAGGAAAATATTCACGTTTGCATTGCAAAAGCATCAAGGTAGATTTTTCCTTCCATGTTTCAAGGCTATATACTAGATCCAGACTGTTTTGGCCTGAACCTTTGACCATTTATTCTCCTGTGACACATTTGATCTCCTTTACCTCGTGGAAGACTAAGGATATTCCCAACATCCCCATAGCATCTTTTTCTTCTACCTACATCAGCTGCCAAGCACCTCAGTCTTCCTACCTCCTGCTTTTTACTTGGCTCTTTCAAGTTCTGGACATGTCAGATCTGAAATCTAAAATGGTGCTGACAAAACCATTTACAGGGAGGGTAGCCGCAGGGGTAAATTTAAAGCTCTGGAGTCAAATATTAACACAAATTGAAGTTGTAACTCACAGAGATACATATTTGTGGTATATCATCTAGTCATTTACCTGCATTGAGAGTGCCTATTTTGACATCTGAAGTGTGGATCTCTTATACCAGTACATTGTATTTCAGCAATAGGAAACTAACCTCTTATGGTCAGGAAAAAAAACAGTGCAAGGAAAACATCTCAGAGTATCTCCATTTCCCTAAAACTGCTGTCTGCATGAAGTCAATAGATGTGCCATTTACTGTATGATGTACTGAAGGGGAAAAGAAATGAGTAATGTCTTAATAGCTGCCATCAGTGTGGGCTGTTACAAACCATTTTAGCTCCTTGATGGACTACAGAAAGAGTAATTTTCTGTGAGGAAACCACAGGATGCAGAGCTTTAGGAAAAATTGTTCTACCACTATAATCTAAGAGAAAATGTACCACAGTGTCTCCATGGATAATGCTGGTTGCACAGAGAATCATCTCATAGATGTGCTCTGGTGGGTCTAGGAACTGAGAGTCATTGAGCAGTGTTCTTCTCTCAATAGTTTTTAATTATAACAGCAAATTCTTCAAATATGTGACTTCTGCCACCTGAAGTCTCTCAACCGCCATAACTGCTTGCCTGATTTCTATTTGCTTATCCAGACTTCTGGGTTTAGTTGTTTATATTCACAAGAAGTCTGATGTGTTTATTTCCAGAAATGAGTGAATTTAAAGCTGTGAATGGAACAGTACAGCTGAGGTACTTGAGCTTTGGAAAGAGTCATGCTCTTTACTGACTATTCCCACCTTAGCCTGGGCTTTACATAGTCTCTTTCCTTATAAGTGGTATCGACAGTGGAGTGGAAGCAATGGTAGAAACAAAGTAAAGCACAAGGTAGCAAAATACCGAAGACGGCAACAAAAAAATTAATCTTAAACCAAGAATATTTTTTTAAATTAAGCTAAAAAGTAATTAAGTTGGCAACATGGTGATTCTTTAAATGATTAGATGTATCCATCTATGAACTCCTTAGTATATATCTACCATCATCTTCTTTGTTGTGTGTTTCGAAGTTGTTGGGTGTTACAATGACACATACACAGTGACTGAATATCTCATGAGAATGCAGGGACGTAACAAACCTCCTGTCAATATGGTGCTTCTCCCACATTGGTAGAGGATGAAGTTTCTTTGTTTAAATCCTATAAATTCAGTAACTAAAGCTATGTGTTAGACATTGATATATTAGAAACTGAAGGCGAGTCTCTTTATCAAAAACAGAAACAGAAATTTTAAGGCATCGTGGGTGGCAAAAAAAGTATGCCTTCATAAAAAATAAAATAATATAATGGTTAATCACAATCAGTAAACGGGCATAAGAATAAAGACACTTGAACTAATGCATTTAATTTTTTAATTAACTGAAAATAACCATATCACTAGTTATGGAGCCTCAGATGATTGAAGGAGACTTCCTAAGCCACAGGATGCTTAAGAATTGGTGTTCAACTATGTAATAAATTTGAATTTGTTTTCCTGGCAGTAAGTAATATAATGAATAAAAGCCTTATGAGGAGCTTGCAGTTGAGTATTGAATACAACAGTGCTATAGTTTACCCTAGAGCTCATTATAAAAAATCTTCCCAAATTAATCTTTTATACATCAAAAAGAAATCACGCAGCAAGAGGTTTTGCCATTAATATGCCCTATGAGCACATAAAAACACTGACAAGTTGTATTCCACATCAGCTATATTGCACAATGTTATCACCACGACAGAGATGTAAATGCAGTGTTGGGACTTTCTGATGCTGTCGAATCTATGAACTATTGAATAAATAGCTCTTCCCCTGCAGTGCGATGACATGTAAGTGTGTCTGCCCTCAGACAAGAATGAAAAACACACATGCAAGGGAAGCTGAAGCTTGACCTGGAAAGCTAATACCTACTCTGTATTTGGCAATCCTATTTTATAGTGAAGTACTACTGAAGTAACTCTCCTGAGGAAAGGATGGGCAAAGATGAATTGTTACGATCTCTTAATAAGTGGATTTTAAAGAATGTTGATGGAAAGCAGTGATATTAATAAAGCTTCACGTTTCAGATATGCTTACATTTTTCATGGCATCTAATGCATTGGCTTTGTCATATAATTGGTGAATTATGAAGTAAACTGAATAATTCATATGAATGTCACAGAGACATTTTCCTCACTAACTGTGGCGATCCAATCCTATTTTCTTCTGCCCTGATATCAGACAGTCATCAGCTAGTGGATTAAAATACATGTAGCAGATTAAAATGGTGATGTTACCAAAGGTTCACCTAGATTAAAACAAAATGTCCGCAAAGATATTCAGGAACTACATATAAGATTAATAACCATGATGACAAGGAGAATAACGTGTTAGTACAAATATAGAGATCAGCTTTCTCTCATGCACAACCAAGGCTATAATAGCATGACAGTCTTAATTCATCACAGATATTTCCAAATTTTATTTTTAAGTGTGTTCCAAAACTACCTGTAGAACCAGATTTGATTTTTTCCCAGACAGGCAGCTGTGGCTTACAAACACACGTTACTGCTGAAAGGTGCTTTTTTGAGCACTGAGACCTCCTCCACGTGCACACTTGCCACTAGATGTAGCAAAACATGTCACACTGTGTATGGAAAGAGGCAGCACAGGAGGAACTTTTGGAGGTTGCCCTTTCAAAGCTGTGGAGACCAATGCCCCCAGAAATACACTGGGACTGGGACTCGCCACTCAGGCATTGCACAGCTGCCCTGCAGCCCTGGCTGCGCGTGTGTGAGTAAGGGCTGGGAACAGTATCTGCTTCTTGCTGCTCAGAGGAATAAAAGGCTGTTGGCTGGGCTGCCCAAATCGTCTAAATATTGATTAAAGAGATTTAGAACCCAGTTAATCAGATGTGAATTACCAACCTGGGGAATTTCTGAAGCTGCAACAACTCAAGTGGAAAAGCTTTGATGTATCTTTGTAATACTCCTGCTTCTAGAGCTCTCTCTTTGCTACAAAGGAGACTAATAAAACTCCTGAACATCACCACAGCCAAGGAAGTCAATTTTCCCCAGCTTTTTATCTTTTATCATAATAATCTATGTAGCAAATTCTAAGAACATATTCCCCAGTCCAGCCCCTGATGTGCTGGGCTTGCTGGGTAGCACGTATCAACAGGAACATATTGTCCTTTCTGTTTGGTACTTTTACCTAAGACATGCAGCTCTATTTATTGCTTTTTTATAAATCACAACTACACTACTTATTTTAAGTGGAAAGGACACCCTATCATGTAATCCACAGGCTAACATGAAATCTTAATAAAGATGTTTTCTTGGAGCTGTGCAATTGCAGTTACAGCTGTAATAGGTGATAGGATGGTTTATTCACAAGGTTTCATAAGATGAAACAGGTTTTAATCCCTATACTAGTTACTAAATCTGTCAGAAATGTACAGACACACACACACAGAGACTATGGCTTCACCTCCTCACATCCTGCCCACTTAGATACCCTGAATCTTAGTTGTGCTAGGCTGAAGCTGAACACTTCTGAATGTACTTTTTTTTCAGAGAAAAAAATAGACATTAATTGCACTTAAGTGCCAGATGCGGACCATAGGGTAGGAGCGTGGAAAATCAGTACTTGACTTGAACACAGTGATTCCTATTACCTTTTTCTATGTAATCAAGTTTTCCTCCCTTGTCTTTTCTCCGCAGTATCTTCTGTTTATTGAGCTACAAATCTCTTATTCTCCCTCTGGCCCTCTGAACACATCAGACTCTCTTGCTTACAGCCAGCCATCCATAGAGACCTGGCCAGGAGTGCTGGCATTTAGGTAAACAGGGAACTCTGTAGGGACAAAAGGTGATACCAGTTGATTTAAACACTTCCAAAAATAAGCAGTCCCCAAAAGTTGTTCTGTGCCTTTCCCTGCATAAGAAGCACCTCCTGCTTCCAACCATGTCCCTGGGAGAGAGAGTTCTTTGGCATCCTGGGCTGAGATCATAGCCTTTACCTCCCTGCTCTGAATCTACAGCAAGGTCCAGAGCTAGCCTGTAAGCAGCAGCATCCCCACTTTGAATATGTGGGAAAAGGAGGAGAAGCAGAAAGAAGAAGATTTTATTATAACTGAGCTGAAAATTTTGACAGATGTGAAAAAACACCCTAGGTATCCAGTGTCTGATCACCAGGAAATCACAGGACCTTCCATTTGCTGACTTTTCTACTTGGAATCATAGAATTAGAGAATCACTAAAGTTGGGAAAGACCTCTAAGATCATCAAGTCCAACCAGTAGTTCAACATCACTGCTCCTACTAAACCATGTTCTGAAGTGCCATGTTTAGATACTTTTTGAACAGTTCCAGGAATGGAGACTCCACCATTTCCCTGGGCAGCCTGTCCCAATTCTTCACCACTCTTTTCACCCACTTTTTCTAATACCCAATCTAAACTTTCCCTGACCCAACTTGAGGCCATTTCCTCTCAATCTATCACTTGTTACTTGGGAGAAATTACTTGGGAGACTATACTTCAGACATGTTATCAGTATAAATGCACACAGCAACACTGTGTGTGTTATACTGAACAAAGAGGCAAATGTCAAAAACTACCAAAGAGAGTAAAGTGAGATCAAAGTTAGGAAAAGCAAGGGACAGCATTACTGAGATTTTCATGTGGCCTAATTACCAGGCTGGCTTAATTTTGACAGTTGAATATTTTCAAGAGCCAGCTTGATGTTTGGAAATACATCCATTACACGCAATTTTATGCCAGTTAATGAACCTAACAATTTCTTTAACTAGTGGGAAATTTTACTTCAGTTTCACTGATCATTATTTAGGTGGCAAATTACTTCCTTTCACTTAGCATTTTTTCCCTTTCCTGACTGGCTGAAACATCTATAAACAAAGAAAAAAAAAGAATTAACAAAAATAAGCTTTTACATTTAACTTCCCTATATAAGTCTGGAGGCTGCAGTTTAGAATTTATGCTCAGTTTCATTGCAAATTATCCAGTATTCAGATATAACTAAGAATCCAGTTCTGAATGTTTAGCTCATTTTAATGGCCAAGTCTGATTATCTTGAAGGTGAAGATGAGTCAGAATAAGCTTCAGATACGAAAGCAACTCATATTGTCCTTACAGAGCATACACTTAAATACAGAAATTTTCAAAAGACCTTTCACCCACGCCACAAATATGTAGATGTGCATGCTCATACATATACATGGAATTCTACCCTTACAGATGAGCTAGCAATGAATATGTACGAGCCTATGCTTTGGCCCTTCAGGATTGCTGGACACCTGCACGTCCAATCATTTCAAACTCGCTGGTGTGGCTAAAACTCATCTCATTACTTTCTAGATTACATAAAATTGCAGTTGTTTTCATTAGCTTTCACTATCTGCTGTTTCGCTTTTTTGGCACTATACCAGGCAGCTATAGTGCTCCCTTTCAACTGTGTTATGTTACTGAACTGAAGGAATTAGCATAACATGTGGCATTACTTCAATATCAAACACAGAAGAGAAATACTTAGCTTCTTCCACAGCCTATGTTCTCTGCATTTTTGAAAACAAAAATTTAAAAACAGAGTTTGCCAAAGCCTCTTTGGTCTCTCTCCATAGTAAAATTTCATACACTATTTGTCTGCAAGGTCAACATTACCAAAAAGTTCAAGATGAAGTAGTGGGGAAAAGGAAAGAAGGTAAAAACCTCAGCAAGTGGAAAACAAGGGCCTGCTTTTGCCCTCGAGTCTGTAAAAACCTTAAAAAACTTGATGAAGTAGGAGTGCTAAACCAGGGCCAAACCTGTAGCTGGAGATACAGCCAGGGAGCAGCTAGAAAGCTTCTTGGGGAGAGGGCAGGAGGGAGGGCAGCAGATCTCTAGCCTCACCTCTCACACCCGGATGGGGGCTGAGGATGTCTGCCTCACTGCAATGCCAGCACCAGAGGACTACCCCACTCTCACTATGGATACACCATGGAGTCAACATTCCCCTGCACCTTCATCAATTTTTGAGACCTCTAGATGGCCAGAAGCTCTAGGCAGCTGCACTTCTCTGGGTACTTCTGATATAGCCATAATGTCCCCTTGCCCCTCTGGTAAACCTACTCCTGCTGCACAAAGAGAGGAAGCTCACAGGCCTGTTTGAGATTTAGCCATGTAACATGGCTGAAAGTGTGGTTTTGGTATCAATCTCTGTTTGCAAAGGACTTCCTTAATCATTCGGGGCTAAATACCTGGACTTATTTATAAAGTAAGTTTGCGTGTGGAACTACTCATCTGGTTATGCCACCACCTAAACAGCTCCCTCTCCTGCCTTTGGTTACATCAGAGGACAATCTGTTTCCCAAGGGAAAAACCTAACCCTCCATCCTAAAACAGCATTATAAAGACAAGTATACTAAATGCTGTGATGTCTACAGTGTGATGCTCAGCTCTCTTCCACAGGAGGGGAGGCCAGACAGATCTTAAGGAGTCATTACAGCACTCAGTAAAAGAAGCAGAGACGCTTTTCTCTTTTTCGCCCACCTGATCCTATTGCAGGCTTCACTTGCCTGTCTGGGCAGAGCACAGGTCAGGTGGTGGTCACCCAACAGCAGGCATAAGGACATGCTCCCATCCCTGGATCTGCCATTTCTTATGGCTCCAGCAGGGCAAGGCTCTTTCTTAGATATCCTACCTCTGCCCAGCAAAACCTGACACCAGTGTGACTAGATAGAATATTTTCTGTAACTGGCCTTAGGGAAGCCCTTTCTTTACTCCAAGGCATGACAGTCAGAAGTTAAAAGCTACTGAAGAAGAGCTTAATAACATCTCTCCAAGACTGAAAACAGTTTCATCAAGGAAAAACCTGCAGGTCAGCTTCACATACCCTTTATCATCATGACTGTAGTCATCAACCTCTAATTGCCATCTGAATGGATAGTGTGTCATGACTTCCCATCTGGTAACTTCTCTTTTCTGAGCAAATCTCATGGCTTTCTCTTGCATCCTGAAGACAAAGGTCAGGACATTTGAGTTTCTTCCACGCATCTACACAAGTATCACTACTCTACACAACTGAGCTTTAACGTTATTTGCAGTGTTTTCTAAAAGTTTCTCTCTCACTGTTATTTTCTCCCACAGTTTAAGTGAATTTCAGGTCCATATAAACTTCTCCAGGTAAAAGGGGTTCAGAGATGGCAATAGAGAAACTTATCCTGATAAAAGGAGGCCTGAGATGATTCTTCGCTCATCATGGCAAGAGTAGCATGATAGGGCTATAATTTTTGGGGTGGCTTTTCTCTGTTCCAGCATATTACAAGAGTAATGTTGCTACAGTACTGTCCCTGCTGGAGGATGTCCTCCCACAGTGCTCTTCGTGATGCTTTCCAGCACAGTGCTTTCCCATGGGCTTTCTGTGAGCTACTGGCAGACAGCACCGCCAAGTACCCTGAAATGATCCACTTGACAATATTGCACTTCAGATTTGTAGCACTCCCCTGAGAGGTATTTTAGCACAGTTAATTAGTAGCGTTCATTAGTAATAAATGCAAAGCATAGAGATAAACTGTGGCATACATGGGTAGGGATTGTTCATCTTCTGCATGTTTCCCTAAAGAAAGCACATCTCTGTCATATCTGCTCACCAGTGTCAGCAATACACTGTCCTCCCCTTCAAGGAAGCTTTAATTATTTAATGCCTGGGAAATTAAATACATGGTCTTATTCATTCTGATATACTGCAGGCAGGTTTTATTTAGTAGGGATGAGATATCTGATGGTTCTGCTGAGAAATGAAAATACCTACCAGCAAAATTAATTAATTAGCATATTAATGAACAAGCAGCTCTAAAATTAATCTGAAATCTAAATTGAAGTGTGTGTGGATGGGTGTTTGAACAAACATCAAGTGTCAGGTTAAACCTGAAGGGAGATTGGTGGTTCTTTAACGTTCTTCATCAGTGAAAACTTCCCTTTCTTTCACTGATGGGAAGATAAGTTTCCTTCCCTTTGTATAAACCCAGTTCCCTGGGTCAGGTCTTTGCATGAGGTGAATCAGCCTTCCCAAGCACAATATATAGAGTGACCCCATTCTAATTGGGGAAAAAAACTTGTTAATATACTAGGAAAACAGTGAATCAGAAGGCAATCCAGACCCATATCCCAAACAGGACCAAATGCATGCTGTGAATATGGATATCCACTTAATAAAGGTAATGCTGGCCTGAAAACTGAAACACGCCTCTTGCACACCGATTGCTTTAGACAAAAGACCCAACAGTTGGATCAGGACATGATCCAGACTTTCTCCTCTTGACACTTACATGGAAAAACACAGATTTATGCAAGTAAATGATCCAGGCCAGCTACTTGGGTTTTGAGAAAGACTGAGCTTGAAAACTGTCCAAGATGAACAAAATTGTACCAATATGTAGCTACTACAAATGAAGACAGAGAGTTTAAGGAGCAAGCCATTCAAATAAAGAAGTTCAGGAGCTAGCAAATCTGCTATTCTGCTCCTCTTTTTGCTTAAGAAGTTTGTATTTCTGCCCTATTCTTTGCAATAATTGAAAATAACCAATTGAATCCTGTGCTGAAAGCACTGGTTGGATTTTTCCAGCAAGTTCCTGAGATTACAGGAGCTTTCTTTACCTGCCTGCAGGAACTATCTTCCCACACACCCTTATACACTGCAGAGAAAACTTTGTTGCAGAAATAATGAAGAGAGCCATTTTTACAGATTACTTGATTTTATAAAGGTCCTAATGCCTTTTTCTCTGTTTAAGAGCTTACCACAGGCAAGCAGTAACAGGGCATTACTGGATCTCTGGTTCATTAATGGAGAGCTTTCATTCAAAAGAAAGCAATTACGGTGAGGGAGGGAATGTTTCTTCTCTAAGTGTTGCAGATTTATTTTTCTCTATCAAGTATCCGTGCCAAAGTGTTTAGTGATTGATCAGAGACCTGAACATTGAAGGCTGGGGAACATAACCCCTTCTGAGGGAAATAAAACAGAGATAATTTGTTTCTGATTTATGCTGAACCTGCTGTAAATAGTAACTGGCTGGGGTTTGTTTCTGGTTCCCTTGAGGCTATGTGAGCACTTCAAGTTGAATCCAGATGTGTTATATTGGTCTGCAATCTTCTTCATAGAGATAAATAATGGGTATTTCTGTTATACCTAGACGCAGGATGGAGAGACGAATGAGTGCCTGCCAATCACATGAGCAGACAACAAAAAGTAGAGATTTTTCCAGTTTACAGATATCTGTATTTCTTAGAGGCTTTGACCTTCACATAACATTTGTTCAGTCCCATAGGCACATATATATCATATCATAGTAGCTCATATCTGTAAAATCTGTCTGTCACTGTCTGGTTGACCAAGTACAGGGATAGATGGATTAGTAGAACAGACATGAACAAACAACTTAAAGCCTGGTAAGATTCTTGTGCCCTGCTTTCCAACTCCAATTAGGAAACTCACCTGGGCTGCACATGTTACAACACATAGTAAGACACTATGGGCTGACCGTGAACAAGACTTTCTTTAGTGTTTGTTACTAATAAGTATATTTTTTTCACTGCAGCTGCAGGTCATGGCCTCACTTGGACATCTTTTGGCAGACTGCCCTATAAGTCACACTGCAGGGGAGACATCTGCATATAAGGACGATACACACACAGTAAGTGTGCTAGGCATAAGCAGAGCCTTTACTTTCAAAGTTCACAGACAGGGGTTCCTTGCAAGGGCTAAATTCACAGGCAGTTCCTGGAAAGCAAGACTTGGTTAGAGGTTTAGTTCTGCTGAGAATTGGATGTTGTCATGTTGGATCACATCACTGTACTCTTTGTAGTCCTTGTGAACCTGGGAGCCAGCCTTCCTCTCAGTATAGAGCAGGTGGGCAGGCTTACCTGAATATACAGCTGCAGGCCTGCCATGTCTTACCAGAGATAATTTCCCCTCCACCAGAGTCCCTGAAGGAGGTGCCAGACACACAGGTCTGCCTGCAAGGCTTACAGCAGCTTCGCTTGGATGACAGGAAGGATAGCTAACAATCCCCGGCACCAGCACAGCATGTCCCAGAAACTTCTAAAGAAGTTGCTGCTCAGTTTCCTTTCCACAGTGCCCCTGGATGGTGTGGGCACAAGAGTATGGAAAAAGCTTTCAGAACTGCAACTTGTGTTTTCTGCAAAGGGGGTTGCATGAGAAGTTTAGGGAGACAGCAGGGAAGTGTACAAGAAGAGTTACTTATTCGCCTTTTGCTTACAAACTGTTCTCCCCTGCAGTCCAATAAACATCCCTCTCCCGCTCCCCCTGAACAGGAAGGATATGGCATTTTATTTGGTGTAAAACCACCCAAATAGCTGTTAGCACCTTGCTTTTGCCCTGCACAGCACACTTCTGACTCTAGTTGTAGGGTTGCACTGTGAATGTAGAGACAAGGGATCTAAGCTCTGAAAATAAGCTTCCTGGAAAGAGATGAGAGAGAGTGATGATCTCACCATGATCGTTTCAGAAATGGCTTTGTCATGCACCCCAGGAACTGCTGTCCTGGGAGAGGTCAATGGAAGACATGAAGAGTGAAAGGCTGGGGTGAAGATAGGATCTGGGCAAGAGAAGATGTGGGTGTGCAATGGCGGAGGAGGGACCTCTTCTGGCAGCTTGGCTACCACTGGAAACCTACACTCTAACTGATCTCTACAAAAAAAAAAGTGTGTAGCATTTCAGCACACAGTCCTTCCTGATGGAGAAAGAATGGAGGAACATCTATTTTGGGAAACTCATGTGTATTTCATGTCCAGGCAGTGCCTGCAGTCAGCCCAGCAGGCAGATGTAGACACCTTCTGGCTAGGAAGTGAACCAGTCATCCTGGTGTGGGTGGTCTATTGCTGCAAGCTCCAGAGATCTGCCATTGATGTTCGAGAGACGGAGGCATTTCTTCTCAGAAGAGAACAGGAGAGGCTATATCCTGCAGGCTACAGTCTGCACTTTCATCCAGGTAACACTGCAAGTCATTCAAATAAAATATATTGCTTTCAAAACCATCAGCATTAATCATAGTGGTGTTATATGCTTCCACACATTATTCCCCATTGCTATCGCTTTCCCCTTCTTTCCTTAATTTATTTTTTTTCTTTCAGTATTAGTCCTTAAAGTGTACCGCACTGCACTTAGCAAGCTGTGGTTTCTCTTTTATTTCAAAAGGCTATATTAGAGAGACACCCATAAATACTGGAGCAGTCTGAAATGGAGAACAAAAAAGCTTGGCCAAAGGAGGAAAAACTGTTGCAAAACCTCATAACAGCCAAAACCGAGATTTATGGTCAAAGAGGAACCTTGATTTTCCCCACACTCTGCATCCAGACTGGTCCAGGGACAGGGAACACCCCACAGGAAGGCAGCTGTGTGCACTCAAATAATGGAGAAAATGGCATCATTCATTTGATGAATCTGACCAAAAGACTGCAGCACCTCAGCAGACTGATCAAAAAATCAGAATATATCACTCTGCACCTGGGTGCACCAAGCCTCTTGCACGAACTAATGGCAATGAATGTGTTGAGCAGGACCCTGGCAGCTCCTCCAAAGAGCAGGGTCCCACCATCATTAGATGTATCTGCTAGGAAACCAATGAGGACAGGAAGAAGCTAAGAGGAACACGTTCTTTTTTAGTTGTGAGGATTCAATATTTTTGCACAAAAATAAAAGCGATGGTCAGCTCCACTCCTACAATCAAGCTGAAGTAGGAGGAACCTGGAGGCACTGTATTCTGGGGTGAGGAATAATCCTAAAATCTCCCTTCTCTTTCGTGAGCACTCTGTTTTTCCATGCCATGGTTGTATATGTGTGCATGAACATGTGTGCAAGAACAGAGGTACTTATCATGAATAGAACTGATCGAAAAGTGTCTCTGGTGAGTGGGACTTATTTTTAATTATTCCCTTCTCCTTTCCATTTGAAAGGTGGGGTTTGTTTTAATATTTTAATTAAGCAGCTGGAGTCATGCATCAAGGGCTATTTGTGTGTATGAGCTTGAAATTTATCTGTATCTTAAATCTATTTTGCATGCATGAATAAGTGTTATATATACCCTAATACCAATGGCAAGAGGCCTGTTTAACAATCTTTAAGAAAGATAAGCAGAATACAATGTATAAGCCATTTTTAGGTCATTTCCTATTGCAGTATTTTATGTTGGAGGCAAATAAAGTGGCATGGAATCTTGCTGAAACGCAAAGCTGTCATGTAAAATGCCACATTAGGTGTGCACCTCAAGTCTCCAAAACCTTGCAATTTTTATAACATGCTGAGTGCTATTTAATTAAGAATTTTCATGCAGGGACTGTTGTCAAAGAGTGTGCTTTTCTCCGCATGCAGTAGTTAATAGCAAAAAAAAAGAAAGTATAATCCAATACCAAATGAAAAATCTGCAGCCAGACTCCTGCAAAGCCTCTGAGAGGCCAATTAAAAAAGATTAAATAAAACACAATGTCATTTTGAATTATTATTTCAGAAAGCACATCCATAAATTATAAAGTGCTGTTCCCACTGGAAAGTTGCAGAAGCTGCATACCTAATACAGACACATTAAGACATTGGTGTCCTCACAAGGGACTGTGGAATAGGAAACACTATTGTTCTCAGAGAAAAAAAAAATATTTTAAGCAAAACTTCCATAATGACTTAAACTTACAGTGAATTAAGCTGAAGGACAATGTGTTGACACTGTTAACAACAGAAACGGTGTGATGCTCTGTAGCACAGGTACAGGGCTGATTGTGTCCCCCCATCCCCTGTTCTGGCCATTTATCCGTTACAGGGTATGTTTGAGCCTCTCAAGATTCGTAACAGCTAGAGTTTTAAAAATCAGCCTCTCGCATCTCCAAAATAGGGCTTACACTTTGAAACTATTCAGCCGTGTTGCTAAGAGAGAGATAAAACCCAGAAAGACAGGCCAACATAAAGAAGAAAAGACAGAGAGAAACATTTTCAGGATAAACAATCTCAATTTTGCAACTTTGTGGACTCAAATAAGGGAATGAAATTGAAGCAGAAGATTTCCAGTGCTGTTGGAGCAGAGAATTCTTGTCAACACAACAGTAATTACTGATGGTTATCAACTTGCCATTGCAGCAAGGAGTACAATATCTATATGAGCCATTTAAGCACTTTCATCTAATCCTAGGGCATCCTTGCTACGACAGATTTTGAATGTGTAACAATATTATATACAGAAATTATATATCACCTGGCCACTGCAGGACCTTAGTATGATTGTTTCAAACTACTGGAGCATTCAGGTAAGAAAATATCAATTCCAAGCCCTCTTGCTATAATTTTAAAACATACTAAAAATAACTTTCCTATAAACTGAGCAGTATTCCTAGCATGCATGCTCATATTCACAGAGATCTCCTTACCTTAGCACCTGGCTTACTCAGTAACTCAGGTAGAATAGCCTCACGCTGACTAAAGATGAGTGTCTGAGAGACCTGAACTCTGATTATTTGTTGTGTGCTGGAATTAATGCCGATTGTTATAAAAATACAAACAATAGTTTGTATAACTGTTAAATCTAAAACCTCATCTAACACCATTGCAGTGACAATTCCGTGCTTCCTTCAGTATCTGCTAAACACAGGACATATTAAGAATGACAGAATTCTTATGACACTGCATTTAGAGGTGAGTTTTGATACCTGATCACACAGAGGAATCTGCATCACTTCTGCAGTTTGAATGTCTTTCAGTCACTTGGTGACTGTACCAAGTGACTGAACATTTAGATGTTGACATATTCAGAATTATACATCTGACCCAGAATGCTACATTACAAAATGTACATCTATACAGTGTATGTGCTTTGCACTGTGATGGCAAATTTATGGTGCTATATGAATGGTTAATGATGATTTCATAAGCTGCATAAGTGAAACATATAATAAATACACATCACAGAATAGTGAACCTATACATGACAGAATCTAAACTAAAACCAAATAATGGATTGGTATGAGGTTAGTTTTCAGTGTTGGGATTTATGAAAGTGCATTTTTATTTTACATGTTACCTGCCTATACAGTGTCCTGGATTTCTCTGAAAAATTTTTATCTAATACATCAGTAAGGAATCTTAAACTGTAAGGCAGAATACTTCACATCTAAATGTTTAGAACTACCTTTAATTTAATATTGGTTCTCAAATATATAGAACAAATAACTCCTGAAATATTGTACAGATATCTTAACATCTAAAGAGAACTTATAACTAATATGAATGCAATACTAAATTTCAAGCTGATTGAGAAAAAAAAAAATTTACAATCTTACTGTAAGCATAGAGCAGCTATAGAAATTCCACGAGACTGCAGACCGGATATTCAGCTGTTATGAAGTGATATATTGTAGTTTTATATATGCAGTATGTTGTCCACTATGGAAATTTTCCAACACAAAGAATGATAAGGCTCAACTCACTGTGATATGAATAATTCAGTACAGAAATCTGAAGGAGCATCTGCTCTGAAAGAAAGACAGATTAGGCATGTATTACTTCTTGCTTTTCATATGAGTAAGACTATTAGGTATGTAAATGTGTGAATTTAAGGTCTTGTAACTAATATTCGTTTCTGTGCTAGCAGAATAAGTAACCAGATTTTTGGCTTAAATCTATGTGGATATGGTTGGATATTGTTATATCTGAATATATAACACAGCTGTATAACCCACGCATTTTGTTTAAGGTGGGAGGAGGTGGGCCAAACTATGGCTTCCCTCTCCCCCTCCCTGAATGTTCTGCCTGGTGCTGAGGCATATGAATACTGTACATTGACTTTCCTATTCTCTAACTTGATAACTATTTATCCATTTACCCTGTCTCCTAGTAATTTGCAGTGACATGTGCAGAGGGTGTGAATCTAGCCAAGAACTATACAGAAAATAAATGGGTTTGCCTTTTTTATTATTGCATAGAACACAAGCAGGGACACCTCTTTAACCGTGGTACAATCTGCAGGATCCAAGGAGATGCAGCAACTTGATGTGTGGATGGTAATTGAAAACATGAAGATAAAGGACCCATATGATCCATTCAACTTCAGTGGAGGTCGGTAGCTAACATTGTCTGACAATTCACTTCACAGATCTTTAATAGACCAGTCTATTACACAGCTTCCTCTTACGAAGTATTTCTCTCTCTGCTGTTACAGTAATAATGTCTCAGTGCTTCTGGAGTGTCAAAAACATATTTAGCATCATAAACTGATGAAATAGGAAAGTGTTTATTTTATAGATAGAGACACAGTGTACAAGTACACTTGGCACCCCCAGCACTCAAGGAGTTTAGGTCCCTGCAATCTGGTAAATATCAAGCGCATTGGAGCATCTGTGCCTAAATTCCAAGGAGAAGTCTCATGGGAAACCTGGAGGATGAGGGAGCAAGGGAAGACAGGGGATTTGCCCTGCTTCTCCCAACTTTGAGATGCCTATACCTCAATTATTTATCTGTTCTGTTCTGCTTCTACTTTGTTCCAGCAAGTGAAATTCTTAGGAACACTTGATCTCCTGTACTAGGTCCAGCAAAGTGCCTGGATAACCCAATATCCTGTCTTTAAAAAGAAAGACACATAAAGAAGAGTCCTGTCACTACCATGTATTCCCAAATTCTGACAGCTGGCCCTTTAGGATTGTGTTATGACTGTGTTTAATAGCTGCTTGCAGAGATTTTTTTAGTGATTTGCCTGGTTCTATTTTGAACTTCTTCAGATTTTTGGTCTCCCAATATCTTGCAACAGTGAGATAGGTAGTTTAACAGCAAGCTTTGTAAAAACATACCTTATTTGTTTTAAACTGGCAACACCAAGAATTCATTGGGTGTGATCTGTTAGTTGTATAACAAAAAAAAAAAGTGGGCAGTTGTTCTCTCTTCACCTCCACTGGTTTCTGGGTTTTTTTTTGTCACTAAAACACTTAGATTGCTCTGTTCCTAATTACTTTGGTAAGATGAGAAAAGAAATCACCCAGTAGTGGCATTTTGGGTAGAACTGTTTCTAAAGGTCTGATCAAAAAAACCCAAAGTAAATAAAAAATACAATCTACAGAAAGTCTGCAATTTATTCAGACTCTAAAACTAGAATTCTAGAGTTTTTTCTAACACAGAGGTCTTTGTTCTTCATTAAATAAGATTTAGGACACCTTCATAAGTTAAACAATAGTCATATTTTGCAGACTTGACAAGAATCCCTAACGCAAAACCCAATTAATGAAATCATTCCTATTGGGGAAACTCTTACGCACATGGTTAGTTAATGAAGTGAAAATTCCTACTTGTGTGCAGTTAAGTGTATGCTTGCTTCTGTCCTGAACTGGAGGCCTCCCAGTGATACAACTATCACTAAGACTCGGTATTACAGTAAGGAGAAGGTGGTTACCACTTGAGAAGTCACTGGAGGTGGAATTTCAAAAGAACCTACTAGAATTTGACAGCCAAGTCCCACTGAATTTTAACGTCCCATTCACCCAACCTTAAACAGACAGTTGATCCTACGCTTTCACAAAACAGAGTAGAGCTTCGTAGCATGTTCTCCATGCGTAAAATGTTCCCTGCATAAAGCCTGGTGCAAGTCAAATGCCATACACAGTAATGTTTGGTAACTTTATCAAGTACAGATATTAAATGACAATGATTCTAGAAACCAACAAACGTCAGTGCTTTTGTTAGTCAATACCAGAAAGATATTATTCCTTTGTATGGTAGGTACATCAGTAATCTCAGGAGCTTTCAAATTAGACAAATGCTTCAGAAGAAAGAGTTGGCAACTATTTTATGTTTCCTCATCCGTGAGTCTCACACTGCATTCATCACACTAATAAAGAGGGAAAAACAATCTTAGAGAACAGCACCAAATATATACTGTAGATCTGTTCGGCTGAGATTTGGCAAACCCCCAACATTCTTCTCCTCCTTACATGTTCGAGGGAGCAGCCACCAATTCAAAACACTTTCCAACATGATGACACTGAAGCCATGAAATCTGAGACATCATCAAAAGTGACTGAACCAAAGCTTTCTCGCTTTTGGAAATTCATTATAAAATTCCTTTCTGTCCAATAAATTAATCATCACCTTTTAACTTCTAGATTGATCCATAGAGAGAATCCACATTTTCTAAATGCTCTACCTGAGCTTGAATGCTATGTTTAAAAAGTGATGCAAACCAGTGGGCAGTTGTGATAAGTGCGCATTAATAAAGGACCTATGAAGTTTGCGTAAATGATCTAGATGAAAAAGAAACTCCCAGACTCCTCCAAGCTGCTCCAGCATGCTTTATTACCGAAGGCTCTCATGTACCTCATCACAGAGTCAGGATGCCAGACCCAAAATGTTTTAAATGAAGGTAGTTTGCAGCCCATGGGTCTGTTTTGCATCCCTGGTGGCATTTGTGCGTTTTCCCAGAGTCTAAAGGAAAGGACTCCCTGTTGTGCTGTGTTGTGAACCTCAGTCTCAACCTGCCTCCCGCTCTGTGTTGTCACCGCATCATTTGAGCAGCCTGGACATAAAGCTGAAGGGAAGTACATGCCTACTAACAGGCATGCAGAAGCCAGGCTGCTCTTTGGACATAGGGAATCTATTAGCTTTTAAATCTTCCCTAGAGACTGTCCGTATTGATGATGCCACAAAGAAAAACTGTGTGCTTGGACATATTGAGTGAACTTAAGGCTGAAATTAAGACTATGTGTTTTCACAGTAATGACAGACAAGAAATTGAGAAAAGGTTTAGTTAAAAGTTTGCTGTTCTGACAACTGTCACAAGCATTTTTGTACAGAAAAGTATATTTTTTATCACTAATATTAATACTTTTGCTTGGCATTTTAACCAAAGGATTTAAGCAGAGGGCATTTATTTTGTATGGCATTTAAACAAGATTCTGAAGAACGCTGGAGGATGGATAGCCAGAAGGTAAAATAATGTTGCTCAGTATAACCTTCTAATAGCTCCAACATAAGAGCTCACTGTCTGAGACACAGTGGCTCACTAACCTCTGATAAATATCTTGTGATGTGTCTTACTACTACAGAGCAACACCAAGAGGGATCTGCTAAACCTGTCTATTAATTCATCTTCCTTTCAGTGAGTATGAAAGGACCAGAGTGGAAACTGGTGCCAGATAAGACCAGCACCCATATATGTTAACATTTCAGTTTCATTTTCTCATTTAATAGAATAATAGCTGCACTCTGTAGCTGAGACACCTGGAGTTCCCTTTGCACTGACCTTGTGTTGCTCTCCCATGCCATGTACCATGTGGAAAATCCTAGGGTACACATAACCACTCAGAAGAGTTCTCTTCTAAGCCCCAGCCTTGGTCTACTTGGTGCTTCTAAGCTTCTCATGAATACTCTTCTCTGCTGCGGCCTCTTGATGGCAACAGCATAAGGCAATGTGTCTGCAAGTGTACTGAAGTCTACAGACTTGTGGCAGATAGGACTCCTCATTGGCAAGCCTGGAAGAGGAGGAAATGTTAAAAATCTGATTCTTTGTACTTTAATCCAAGGACATATTTGTTAATTTTTATTAAAAAATGTAATGTTTGCAAGATATGAGATCTTGGCAGGGGGAGAATAGATCAATGGGTCCTCATGAATTCTGAAGACTTGTTAATTATGCAGTTGATTAACATCCTTTGTTTTACACACTTTGAGTTTCCAAAGAAACTCAGGTTTTTGTTTTGTTGCAAGGCCCTCATTCCTTCTATTCCCAACTTCACTCCCCTGGCACCAACACCTGGCTTTAACCATACATGAACTATTCCAAAGGAGTTCTGCTGAGTGTGGCTAAGCGAATCCCTAGTCCGCATCCACGTATCCTGGGCAGTTGTGTCAAACATGTCCAAGTCAGAACAAGCAGTCATTTTGCTTGTCAAAGTGTCAGCCCTCTGCCGATATGGAAGAACAATGCTGGCATTAAATGCTAGGACACAACTGTACTGACAAAGCGTGCATTCAGCCTCTGCAGTACACTCATTAATCTCATTAATATTTTGGACTGGATTGTTAGTTCTAGTAACCTCTGGCTGAGAGACTGAAGAGCCATCTAATTAAGATACTGCGGCAATTACTGAAGCTCATGTGTGTTACAAAGCAGCAACTACCCTCTCCCATTTGATGATGGATGTAATTACACATAAAGCCACAATAACACAGGCTGAAAGAATCTGAGACTCCCCTTACCCTTTCCAGTTGGCAGGACTGATTGCTTTCCCCTGCCAGCCACCCCAGCAACTGCCAGCACAATGAACATGGGGCATGGGGCAAGGCTGCAATGAGTAAGAGCAGGGCTGAGAAGGATCTTTTATTTAACAAAAGGTCTTTGCTTGAGAAATAATTTTACAGCGCAGTAAGAGTCTAAATCTCTTGCCAGTTAGCTCACCTCCTACACCATTTGTGGTTGTGCAGACACATTCATGATTTTTTTTTCCTGTACCTTTGAAGAGAAGTACATTTGTGGAAGGTAGCAGCTTATGGACTTAAAATTCTCACAGAGTTTACCCTCCTATTTCATGTGTGGAAGAGTGAATTGCTATTGATCAGAAAGCTTTACCAGCTTTCCCAAAATGAAATGAACACTCCAGCAGTATGTTTTTATTTCTGTATTCAAGGATATTACATGCAGACATATAAATTGATTGTGAAGTGTAAAAAGAAGCTTAACATAAAATATAAGCTGTATTTTTTTTATTTCTTTTCTAGCAACACACTAATTTCCTCAGTTGGTTAGGATTTAGCAGCTGAGTCTGTTATTGGCATGTCTCTACTGACTTAGAATTTATTTTCATGTTATTTGGTTAAACTGCATGCAGGGAATTCTTTGTGCTTAGTGAAGATAAAACAGTATTTACAACTTACAGGTTTTTTTCTTGTTTTAGTAGCATAATTTAGATTTTAAAAGCAGAGAACACCAAAAAACAATTTACTTTAGATTGCACTGACTGCTGTATGTGTATGGGGACACCAAAGTAAAGCTGACTAGTTCTAATTTGGTATATTGACAAACTGGCACAATTTCTAATTAACACATTGCACATGGAAATCCGGGCATCCATAAAACATTCCATAGTTTTATAATCATCAGTGAATTTTTTTTAAGTTATTGATAGTTTAATCATTTGAAATTAATTCAATGGTCTTTATTTTTCCAACAACTCACCTGTTTATAGAAACATGGATTGTTATAGTCTTTAGGTAAATAAAGAATGATATTTTTCTCAAGATCAGGCTCAAATCTTCCTTTTGGAGGCAATGAGAGTGTTTCACTCTGTACTTTTTCCCAGCAAGGAGCGGAGAGCAAAAGAAACCCCAGGTTTAAAGTAGGGAACTCACCAGTAAGTAAGAAAATCAGCTGTGATACTATAATAATTTACCTTCAATGGCAGAGGCTTGGTAGCCTGTTCCTCTTGACGCATTGTGTCATTACCAACTTCAGTTCATCTTCGCTAAGCATTAAAAATGAGGTTTCAGCTCCCCATCTTTCAATGAGTTTTCAGATGTCTGAATTCGTTTTACATCACACCCAGATGTGATCTGCAATGTGCCAAAAAATTCTGGTTATTCACACCACCTCTTAATAGCAAAGTTAAGCGCAGAAAACCCTTTCAGGGTGAAGTTTTGACACAAAAGAAAATCAGTGCTACAATACAAGTACCTGTAAAGATTCTTCATTACTCTGCATTTGCATCTTCCTTTATGGTCACTGATTATTTTTGGCCAGACAGTAGCATAATGGTCACAACTGTATGTCATCCTCTAAGGAATCTTATCTAGTAATTCTTATTCCAAGATCACATTCGGCAAGATCATATCTTAAAAAAAAGTACCCAATCTTGATTTAAAGATGGTATGTAGTATAAAACATTGTCTCCTTTCCTTTGCAAGTTGTTCCAGTTCACAGTGACCCATATTGTATGTTGTGAGCAGGATTTTTCTCTCTCAGTTCTAGACACCTATGTCTGAGCTAAACACTTTTTACAGACAATGGGAAAAAGCAGCCATTGCCAAAGCACAGTTCAGCTGACCTATTTAAATCAGATGAAGAGACTTAGACAAGATACTTCTTTTTTGTTCTTTGGCTAAAAGAGGACCTAGTTCTAGTATATATACTAGAGGTATATTTACCAGAGATATATAATCTCTATGGTTGAATGTCAAAATATACCCCTTGGGTAGATTTTGTCGTTGTAGAAATCCATATTTGGAAGTTGGAACTCCCCCCTTACCTAATTTTTGCATAGTTTTATCTGAAGAACAATCTTTTTGGTTTGTGCCACAATACACTTATGTCTGTATGCTCTCTCCGATGAGGTAAACCAAAGGAATTTCTAAATTTCAGATTTTCAAGCCCTGAAGTGACTCAGGGCTTCTGAGTCCCTGACGCCCTCTCCAGATATTCAGCATTTTGGGGGATGGTGGACAGCTGTACATGATGGTGCTTTGCAAGCCTGATCCCAGCTGTGCTGTGTATTTGAGAACAGAGACACTAGCAATGGCCCTTGAGAGAGGTACAGACACCTTAGTGTGGTGTGTGCCTAAGCAATTTAGTCAGGTGACTCATTCATTTAATTCAGGAAAATTGCCATGCAGCTGTGACTATGTTTATTCACAAGTGACTGTTATCTCTGCATTGCCTTCTATTGTGCAGCTTAGGCATGAGTGCAGTTGGATTTAGAAAAATATTATTCTGACTTAGATGTACATCAACAAGGAGCAGGAAAATGACAATAAAGAGACAAAAAACTAGTCATTTAGTAAAACTTATAAAGGATATATTACAATTTGGGGTGTTCCTTAATTATCCAGTGAGAGAAAACATCTTGCTAGCTATAGGCCAAATATTACCCTTAGTTATATCACCTGGAATGTATTTTATGTAGCAAAACTTCCATATAACTAAATCTGGAATCCTATTAATATCAATAAATTGTTCACAGAATTGTTCACAACTACATGATCCATGTTTTTGCAGCAGCTGGTATTTCAGCCATGTGCAATACTTACTTACTTGCCTTAAGCAAAACAAATCACGCACACAATTAAGTTTCACAAGAATGCTAGGGTAAATGCATCTGGCTTTGGTGAGTGTGTTTTTTTATATATAATACTCTTAGCATCAGAGAGACCAAATTCACACCCTGGTAAATTTGATGACTAGCGAATTTGCAGCTCTCCAAACAATGCTTGTGCCACCAGTAGATGAAATTACATGGGGGGATGCAGCTGCTGCTGGATTAGTAGGATGATAAATCTCAGAGGAGTGTTGCCCTCTGTATGACAGAGGTGGTGCAGAGGCTGGAAGGGAACGTTGGTTCATTCTGTTAGTACTTAAGTCACAACTGTCTTCTCAATTTCCCCATAATTCTTCAATCCTGATGCCTGACCTGGAGCCTCACAGGCTGCACTGAAGAAATTAAGGGAAAAAGGGCAAGGCTGCAGTACATTTGAAGCAGCTCATTTTAAGCTGAGTCTAAAGGACTGGCAGAATTGAATTAACAAGATTCTCTTCTTTTCCCGAAGCTCAACATGCTTTTCCTTAACATTTACATACTTCTTTTATTGTGTAACTAAGAGAAATGAGTGCTTCAGAACTCCTACCCAAATTAGCACACACTCAATAAATCCTTAGATATCATCCTGCAGAGGACTCGCAGCTACAGGAAAACACTCAAGAATGTTTCACTGCAATATTTTTACTTGCGTCTATATCTATTTCTTCTTTGGAATCATACATATTGCTGTGCATTAACAATGTGGGGGATTCTTTAGCAGCCCTATTACCTACACAATAATTTCTTTCCTTTTTAATTTTTCCAGAGCATTCATTTAGTCATTGGGCAAGATTTGCTTTCTGTCTCTGTGGAATGAATGGCATTTCCTTGTGAAGAAACTTTGCCTCATCATAATGAGGATGACCTTATCAGCACAATTCATTCTTAACGACAACCTGAAACATGACGGTACAGAGAAAGACAGCTGAGCTTCGTAGCAGGCTAAAGGTCTAATAATTAGTGGCCCCTGCATTCAGTCATTTCACAGGAAACAGTACAGCTTAGATGCCTGTATGGGAAGAAATTAGTTTAGTCTCATTGTCTGACTGAGTTTCAATGGGAAAAACAATTTAGGGAAAACCTTCAATGATTCCACAGAGGACATAACTAGTATCTTAATTGTTTCATGCTTGATATTTGGAATTCTTTAAGAAAACAATTCAGATAAGTAGAATTTTTCTGTTTGGAGAAGTCACCAAGGCCATAAAATGGACTCTGTATCATAGAAATATTTTTCCTGTTATCTCTAATTGAATGGCTTCTCTTCTTGTACTATGACTTCCAGCTTCTTCAAGGTCAAAGATAGACAAACTGTTTGTCAACATGAGATTACTGCAAGTGTAGCTGAAAGCTAGATCTAACCATCCTATTACTTTTCTCAAAGGTATAACATAATACAGGTTTATTCTTTTTATTTCCAGGCACCAGCAATAAAAACATATGTTGCACTGGAAGAAGCAGAACAGTGAGACAGCATGATATGTAGCATCATACATGTTCTCTTGCTGAGGATAATCCAGGCTTGCTCCCATACAAATTGATGTGAACATTATGCTGACAGGGTAACCCTTTTCAGAGATTATTTAATCTACAGATGGAGTGAGAGATGAGTGAGCAGTTTACAAGTCATAATTTATCTGACAAATAGCAACACTCTGTTCCTGGTACCCTACACCCTAGCTGGGCTAAGGAGCAACTTGTATTGCAAATATGAACTGCAAATAGAGTCCTTCCATTGCTCTGATTTCTCTACAGAAGAGGAAAGGAGGGCTAACACCAAATGAGCAAAACAAGAGGTCTGTTGCCATAACAGCTTGGCTTTTCTATCCACTTAATAGGTACATGGTGCCAAAGCTCCATTGTCATTGTTGTCATCAGCTGATGACATCACCAGCCTGACATCATATTTTGGCAACCCACAGTAAGTTCTAAGAGAAGTGTCTACTTTCACTCATGTCTTTGCATTGGTGTGTGATCCAAACCATGTCCTCTAGCCCTCTCTTTCTTTTTGATGAGGTGCTGAGGTGTTTCATTTCACAGCTATGCAACATCCAAACCAGAATTTAAACATTCATGCCAAGCTGGCTGTTATTAGAATCTCTGTAATAATGCAGGAAAACACCTAATGGAAGAGCAATTTTCTTGTCTTCAGTGGTGCCAGTGGAATTTTTGACTGTGAGAGATTGAAACTAGGTAACTTGCTAGCCTACAGATCACAAGTGATTTCTAGAACTCTGAGTTGTTACCTAAAACTGACAGTGCTTCCTTGACTCTAGGGCATGAACTAGGACAACCAGGGGTGGCCATTGAGGTGCTAATAGCTGTGACTTATTGCAAATGAGTGAGTAACAAATCCATGAAGCAAGCTGAGGTAACGCAAGGCAGCTGCAAGGGATCACTTCATGAATAATGTAATTTCATCCCTCTGCACACAGAGTTAAAATGCTTCTAATTGTTACTGCACAGATGGAACCAAGATCCTCTGTGGTTGGTTTGCTGCTCCCTGGAGAGGCAGAGCTCCATTAGAGAGGGATGTAAGACTAATAAAAAAAAAAGAACTGATGGCTATTAAAAGAAAGTATGTTTTTCCTTTCCTTATATTGTAATCTACCAACTGACAGGTTAGGCAGCAAAAAAAGTTAGGGTAACGAAGAAAAATTTACCAGAAATGTGATGCAATGTATCTAAGGGCACTAGCAGGTGTTGCTGAATAATTATTTTTTAATGTATTCATTCAATTTTCTGCTTACGTTGACAGCCATTAACAACATAAATAACAGCAAATTCTCTTTTGTGGACCAGTCTCTTCTCAGTGTTCATTTTAAAGAGGGTAGGACAAAATAGTCTCCATCAAAAGAAGAAACGCGTATATTTCATATTCAAATGTAAATACATACACACATGCATGCATACACACATGCATGAACAGTGGGGTTTTTTTAGGGAATTATCTTACACCATCAGGAAAAATCAGACTAGATAGCTTAGTACCTCTTTTCTCTCTCTGACATCTAATAGTAGTTTGCATTTAAAAGGTATATCTTCCTATTCATCATCTCTTATGGTAAAGGTAAAGGATTGTGACATGTATTACACAGCACAGACTAACACGCTACACAAGTTTGTTGAAACAAAATTGTTAAAGCTCTTTAGAGGAAATATGTGGGTGAGATAGCCCTGTCAATATGTTCAATCCCTATCAATACATGTACTATAACACAGAGTAGTTAAACTAGAAAATAAGTCATTGAATATAAAGTTATTTATCGACTTCAAGTAAGTAATCTTAATTTGTTCCACTAATAAATCATGGATATTTTTCTTTCCATTTAACTGAGGTCCACTGTAAACAAAGAAGGTTAATATGGTGCCACAGCAGTAAGCAGCAATGTATCTCTAAATAGAAGTTCTACTTGAAACCGAGGTCATCCCCCTTGAATACTGTCCCTTATTAGCATGCTAAGGGGAGCAAGAATTTATCCCAAAGCCTCCAAGGATGTTTCAGCACAAGATGGAAAAGAAAGAGCAAATACTGTTAGTCGAGTTACATAAGGGGTGTTTGTTGTTTGACTCTGATGGGTATAGACATCTATTTCGAGGTTCTAGTGGAGGTGTGCTCCAGACCCTGAGCTCTATTGCAGGCTGTTTTGTTGTATCTGGTTTCATATAGAGTATGGACAAAGCTGAGGCAGTCACTGTACAACCATCACACCCTCAGTTAATGCAGACTGTTTCACTGAGCTCCTAAACCTGACAAGTCTCTGCATTTCAAAATGAAAAGTTTTGGGCATCTCTACAAGCAGATGAAAGGGTAATGCTTCTGCACATCACAGTCCTTCCACTTGCCTGCTGGATGCTGCTTTTTTTTTAGCACTTTGTAGTTGTCTGTGAACACGGTTGGTGGAAAGGCACAATGCAGAACGGGTTTGCAATGTGTCACTGGGCTGTCTGAAACCTGACAAGAGACTGTTAACGTTTCCTCCAGAGTAGGTGCGCTCTCCTGGATTCAGATCTGTCGAGTCTTCCATAAATATGTGTTGAAGTATTTCATGAGCATATATTTACTTTATGGACTACAGAATCCAGTAAAGGATCCAGACTTTGACTATGAACGTAGAGAATGATTAAATAGATGTCTTTTATTTGGATCTTTCCTTAGGAAAAGAGGTAACCATTATTGACAGCTAAACCATAGAAAGAGTCCTTCAAAGAGTCCTTTCAAACAAACTTAATTGCAATTTTCTGAATTCTTCAATTCAAAACGGACACTAGGACTCTCACAATAGTAGCCGTGATGTGAATTTGGAGCAGTGCAGCTTCCCGCCATGCTAGCTATGCCAGAATCTGAATTTGCCTTGCTGCCCCTGCCCTGGCAGGAAATATGTAAAATGGCCTGTAGCACAGAGAAGAATGAAAGCTTTTAGGGCAGTCCAATAACTCTGACAATTATCCCATCCAAGCCTCCAGTCTTTCTCAAAGTCCCTGTGTTGTATATTCACCAAAGGTGCTGGTTTGGCCTGCTATGGAAGAGTACAGCAAGTGGTGCGTCATACTCTGTGGTTTCACAATTCTGCCCGTGCACTATGCCAAATACTGCCAAAGCTATTGAACACCACTACTTCTGGAGTGCTGGAATATCTGCAGTAGACTAGCCTTCAGTCTTGCAGAACGAGACCTGGCCAGAACACTGAAAAGCATTGCCCTCATGTGCTGTCCTACCCTGGAGACCCAGAATGTCATCTACACAACCACACTGATTTGCCCTAGCGAGTGGACCAGCCAGCCACTGTACTTGCCAGGAATGTTTTGCTGATGTGATCAAGCAGTCTCTCCTAGCATTACTTTCTGCTTTCTTCCAAGGGAAAGCACAACATGAACTGTTTGGTTTCAATTGAGAAAAATCCTGTGAGATGAAATAAAACACATTTATACACACCCCTGGGAAGCCACCAGCTTTCATGAATCCTTGGTATCAGTAAATTCTGCAGAAATAAAAGCCTATAGCATATTCTCTTAAATGTATTTGTAGAAAGGCATTTCTTATTTTATTACAAAAGCTGAGCACCTCCTAAATTCACATACTAAGGCCTCACAATAAATGCACTAGGATGTTTCAAACAAGTTTGCAGAAAACTGTAACTGTCCTGGAATTACAAAGCACTGGAAGTCCTGGAACTACAAACTAACTATCCAACAAGAAGAACTCAAGGAAGTTACCAGGGAACATTAGAAAGGAAGCTATGTTCAGATCCAGCAGAAATGGTCAACTTAACAACATTCAGGGGAAAACACTTCCACTAAAGAGCTACGACTAACGTTTATTTTTCACATCAACCACGCTGCAAAATTCAAAGAGCTATTAATCAAACTTCAAATGACATTCATGCAGTATTCTGGTAATAATGTAGCCAAAGGAGAGAAAATTCTTCTGAAGCAAAGTGCTACCATGTTTAATACTGTTTAAAATTCTGATTGTGATGCTGGTGGCCCATCTCCAGCCTAAGAAAGAATGAAGAAAAGTGATATGCAGAGACCTTCTCCCTAGACTTTTAAGGTGATTTTGAAAGTAGGGGTCATAGTAGTGATGGTCTGCATGCCAGAAATCACTCCCATGGCAGATTTTCAGAAACTATAGCAACTGCATCTCCCATGGAGGAAGAAAACAGGAAAATACAAAATCTGCAAGGAAGTTCATTTTTGGTGTTGTGTAGATGAACTTCTGTACAGAAACAGGGGTCTCAGCACGGGGAACAGACAGGTCCAGCAAACTGAGGCACACATCAAGCAAGTGCCACTGTTTATACTCCAGATGACTTTTGCAAAAAATCTGTCTCAGGAAGAGCAGGCAAGCTTTCTGGAAAGCTGAAACACCATAGACAAAGGCAGGGGGAGTAAGATTATTGAGCTGAAAACAAACCTCTGGGGAAAGGATTCATGAGTCTGATAAACATATGTTGTTTTAAGATATAAGCTACATATGAAAACATGAATCCATTGCCATCTGTGGTACACAAGGACAGATAAGCGACTTGAGAAGATGAGTCAGCTGGAGGAAAAGTTGCTGTGTGGATTGGCATTGCTAGGAGTCAAATGAAGCCCAAACCCCCAAAGAGGGCAAGTGCCTTCTCATGTACGTTACTCAGCCAAAATGGTGAGAGCATCTTAAACACATTAGCGAGCGATTTTGTCTCCTATGGCTGCATGCTCACTGCTTTAAAAGAGTGATTTCAAAACAGTAAGACCAGGTAGCAAAGAGGGAGGAATGACTCATTAGACAAAAAAATTTTTTAATTCTTTCCTTACTGATAAAATGGGGATTATTTGTGTTCCTCCACGGCCCTGGGGAAAAGGCTGCGTGATATTTTTCAGTATTTCTTCAAATGCAGCTATGACCAAACTCAGCAAATAAATAGCCAAGTAAGATTTTCATTTGGAGGAATGGGCACAGGTTGAAAAGAAAAAGGAATAACGAACTCAATATTTCCTTTTTCAGACTTCTTGATTTGCCTAAGTTTATCTTTGAAGGATTTCAATTATGATAATTTAAAAAAATACCAGGATACAGAACAAAAATATTTTGATCAACTACACCAAATATATTTTTAAATTATTGTTTTCCTTTCATCAAGAAAATAATATAATCCCAAATGGAAGAAGAGAGGAAGAAACTAGGGTAGATTGGGGAGGGGGTGAATGGGGGACTCATGTTATTTAGGCTCCATAGACAACGGGAAAACTCAGTTCTTCATGCTTTCTTACTCTCAGTTGGTTACCATTTTTAGGATACAAAGTTCTACTGTCCTACCACTGTTCTGCATGAGGCGTTTTAACAGAGCCCTCAGATCTGCTTTCTTGTGAATAAGAACTGAGTTTTAACATCAGATATAATCTTAAAATTCATAGGCAGGGTATCCTTCCCATCATATACACTAAAAAGAAAACGCACAAATGGGGTAGAAGAGCAAGAAAAGTTAAAACAGCTGTGAAACACAGAGCTAGTTTACTTAGAAAAGCCCTGTAGCCGTGTTATTTGAAAAACTCATACAGGACATTGCCTTCAATTTGTATTTATCTTCCAAGACAGATTTTAACAATATTTACTTATATAACTGTCCTCCCTCAGGGCTCAAGCTGCACTGCTGATTCGAGGCCAAGGTTCACCAAGCATTAACTAGACCCAGATTATAAGAAGGAAAGATAAACTGATCTTAATGATAAGTTGGGGATGACACATGTTGAAAACTACTGCTACTGCTGCTGCTGCTGTCGCTGCTCTCTCTCCTCGCAGCCTTCTAAGGATGCCATATATGAGACATAAAGATATGCTGGCATAGAAAATTCCCCTTTCATCAGAACAGAGCTATCGGTCCAGGATAAGCTCTGCCAAGGAAACCTGCTGTCACCAGTACCAAACTCCTCTGCCCCTTATACCAGACCATTAGCAAGGGATTTTTTGTGCTGCAAGAGACAAATGTTTCCTAAAGACAAGAAAGGATGAGTGCAGAAACAAAACAGCTTGCAGAGAATTGCACAACACTGGGCACGGTACTACACAGTTGACACTGAAGCAAGAGGCATTGCAGGTTTATGAAATCCCTTAGTTTTGATCTTTTTTTAAAGAGAGCCTTAGCAAAAGCCCAGTGAAGGATTCAGGAGGTTTTCTATTATCTCTAGAGCACCTGTCTCTACAGAGGATTTAGGTGAACACAGGTGAATGACACAGCTAAAAACCTCATCTGTATAGTAGTAAAGTCAGTGCAAAGAAAGGCTATCATCCTGATCTAATGTGCACAGCACGTGTGAGAAGGAAGAACTGACTTGTAAGTCTGAGTTCAGTAGGTGAAAGAGATTGAACACTAATTTCAACTTTAACTTGTTTCTTTAATCATGTTTCCAGGTTAGAGACTGTCCATTAATATAAGTGACAACAAAAAAATTTTTACAGACTTTGAAGAAAACACAGTTCTTTAATCTGAACAAGTTATTTTCCAAAGCTACCTCTAGCTTAGGTAGGCAAATCTCCTGGTTTCCCTCACCATAACAAGATCCTCCCTGGAGGCAATTCAAAGCAATTAAAGCCCAGCTCTGATCTGCTATTGACTATAAGAGGAATTTAGGAGGTGAGCTTTTGAAAATATCCTCCTCAAACCTTATCTGGCTGGAGTACGGTGTTGAATAGACTGTGAAATGGAAAGGAGGAACAGAAAATTTTGCATCATAAGGGTCTCAGAGAGGTTCACTTTTATAGTGGGGAAAGAGTAAAAAAAAAAATTAAAAATCGCAGAATTGGAGGCATTACTTTCTGTGCATGCCTACTTATTTCTGGGGATTATCCTCTCCTTCAGAAGCAGTAGACATTCAAATCAGCTGTAGCTAGATTATTCTTCTTAAAGATTTGCGTTGCAACTACACCTGGGGGCTCCATCTGTGATTATAATTGAGGCAGGCAGTGTAAAACTAAAGCATAAAAGAACCTTAGACACAAAAATATTTTATTGTCTAAAGAGACAAACCAAAGGGAGAGAGAAGAAACAAAGATGAAGAAAGCAAGGTGGCGTCACAGGCCAGTGAGAGAGGAGAGCAAAGGTCCCTGACACCAGCTCAGTGCCTATATTCTGCTTCTCCCCTATGAAACCGACAGTGAACAAGTGTTGGCAAGAATGCTCCCAAGAAATGCTGTATTAAGTAAATTACTAATATTTGTACTAGAGCACCGTCATTAAGGCTAAAAGGTATTGGAAATCATGTTTAGAAGACAGAGTAGGGGTAATATAGAAGCCTTCATCCATGTGACATAGAAAAGCAATTTCAAAGGATTTCATTTTCATAGTCCAGGAAGCAAAACAAAGAGAAGTCCAGGGAAATAAGAAACAAAAAAGGAGGGAGAAGCATAAGGAGTCAGAACAGCCTGCAAACCCAGCTTCTCCTGGGTGTGATAGTACACAAACCTGCATGGCAGCAACAGTTTTGTTTTTCAAACCTTTTCATTTTCAATCCTTCAACAGATGTTGAAAAATTACTTCGTGCCAACCAGCTAGGAACTGAGGGTTTGAGGAATAGCTACTTCTCAAAAGCTTCCAAGAGTCCCCCTTCCCTATCCATAATGAAAATGAAAAGAAAGTGGGCCCCTAATCAGCTTGAAAATTTTACCCAGAGACAGTAGATATGAATAGAGCCAGCAGGCTGCTGAGTCATTCGGGTCAGCAAGTCTCCACGCAGTGAAAATTAGATGTCAGCAAAGTCATAGTTTTCAATATACACTGGTATAAAATTAGATATTGGCCTTTAAAACTGAAAAAAAAAGTTCCTTTTCTGAATAAGCAATACATGTCACTGTATGAATAGCCAAAGCCTTTTTGAAATGCAAGAATGTGAATAGAGTAGATAAGAGTAATTAATTTATGTCAAAGCTGTAACAGCATTCATACGAATATTAGCTTCAACCTTAGTTCACTCAAACATTTCCCCAGATAAGTCAGTTAATAGTTGAGTTAGGGAAATAAAAATTAGAAGATAAGGTAAGAGCAATGAAAGCAGCAGACAACTCTTCAGAAGCAAGACACAAGTGAGCACATGAATGAAGGGAATACATTCATCTGCAGGCAGTGAAGACAAAGCAGTCAAATAAGAACACTTGGACAGCCAAGTAATACAAAACAGGGAACAGACACAAGGCAAGGAAATTCAGCATAAAAAGCCTAGGCGAAATACGTGACACAAAGAAAGAGAAAGCATATGAGATACTCAAGCAAAGAGACATGTCACAGTAATTGTCTATCATTATGTAAGGTAATTTCTTCCCTGAAGAAAAGATTAAGTCAACATAGATATAAAATCAGAATTTAGCAGTTGGCTCAGACAATACCTGAGAAAGAAGTGGTTATAAAGGAAATTAAAAATACCTTACTAGTATAGCCCACTCAAATATGTAGAGGAACAGCAAACGTTAAATAAGAGTCATTATAACATGCATTTGTCAAGTAGACATACAATTTGGCATCAGCTTGTTTAAGAAAATACAGAATTTGGGCAAAATAAACAGGCAAACAGTTTAACATGCTACAGAATTCACTGCCACAAGCTGTCCTGACAGCAGTGGGTAGGCATGTGAAACATGCAAATCCCATTATTCTACCACTGCCCACACCTTCATTGTTCAACTCCTAAACACTTTGTTGTCTGGCTTGCAACTATCACCAACTCACACCCTGTTTTATATCAGAGCAGATGCCCAACTACCTTGTCCTGAGAGCTCCAATACCTTCTTGTCAAATCAAGCATCAAAGCAGCATGGTGCCTGATTCCCAGGAGAAATGAATGTCCCTAAACCAACTGGCTTTCCATGGGAGAAACAAATGTTTTACATTCACAGATGAAAAGGCTCACTGCTCCTTTCCATCAATGCTCCTTGCCTGAATTATGCTAGCACCACCCAGTGAATTGCCAAACTAAGTTAATAGCAATACCTAGCAAGCATCAACTCGGCCATACAAGATGCAGTATTTAACATGTGGAAAAGCATCTTGCAATATCTCCGTGGTGGACTCTGGTTTCCAGGAAAACAAGCTAAAATAACCCAGCAAATTACTGCTGGCACTGAAGCCCACAGCGATCAGACCCAAAGATGAAGTGACTCAGCATTTTCCAAAACAGGGCAAATGACCTTTTTATATAACTAAGTATTTTCTGAATGGATGGAGAAAAGCAAGATACTAAACTTCTCCCTTATATGTGGATCCACAGTCTGAATGCTCATTATGTGCTAAACAAAATTAGTCAGAAACTTGCCAACAAAATCAGAGGTAAATAAAATTTCTCCTAAAAATATTAAAGGTAGATAACTATTCAGGTCCTCAAGCATTTTCGTAGCGCCAATGGCATTAGTACTGGGCCATTTTCTGGGACTGTCACGGCAGGTGTCTTTTTTCAGAGACTAATACCAAGAAGCACCACATAGCTAGGTATAATGCTAACAAACCTCCAGACAACAGTTTCTTCCAAAGGACACAGGCAATGGGTAGCACATTTCTACCCTCACTGTCCTACTATGCTTTCCTACTGCCTACCAGATTTGACCTATCTGGAAGGGATTTATCACTGTGAAGCCCACTCTAAGGCAAGGTGGGCCTTATTACACCACCACCAGCACAGTATCATCTGAGAGCCCTTAGCTCACACAGCAGCCCTGCTCCCTTGCTGCTCAGAAGAAGAAAAGCATCTGTGAAAAAAGCATCCCTCATCCCTCGTGCACTCTTTTTGCTGAGAGATTGTGGAAAATGTAGTGGCCCAAATGTGTAGAAGAGTCAGGGAGAAGACTAGTTGAGGTCGGCCTAATTAATGAAGAGCAGAGCAAGGCTACCCTGTCCAGGACAGCTCACACAGACCGTAAAACTAGTGCCTGAAGCATCAAGAGAGCATGCTCTCCTTTGCATGCAGGATCTTGTACTGGCTGGTTATCCTTTTCTGTGTCTCATTGCTGCAATGTGGGAGGTTGAAGTTTAATCCCCTAGTCTGAATAATCTGACATACCAACTGAATAATATCTGAGGAGTCCTTTAGCCTCGAGGCTGTAGGGTGAGGATATCCTATGTTCTTTTCTTTCATCTCACTTTTCCATCTTTCTTTTTTTTCTAAAAAGTTATCTTTGTTTCGTTACAATGTGAGAATGCTAAACAATGAGAACTCAAGAAAATCGTTTTTGGCAAAATATATTGATGACATACTTTAGTTCATTATCAGAATTCATTGGAGTTTCTACATAACTAAGCATGTTCAATCTCTACTGATGTTGAAATGTGTATTTTGTAAATATATATCCTATACATATGTTTACAAGTGTTTTGCATCCAGTTTTGGCCTATAGAAACTGGTATAAAACCCTAACATGTTCCTATTGACTGTATAATACTGGTTGGTGTGTGAGAAAGTCATTACAAATAGGAAGTTCCTTGCTGAAGTATCCATGCTTAATAATACTGAAAATTGTTCATTTCCAATGAAGCATGAAGAAAATGTGGGAGAACATGCTACTAACATTCAGTATCTAATGCTAAGCACGGTTCAAAATGGCAATGCTAATGCCATCACATCCAATTGGGCAATAAGTCAGGCCAACCAGAGCAGTGGCAAATGTTCCTAAGCTACCTGCAAAGATGAGAAACGGAAGGTCAACCTGCCCAAGCGCATGTGTGGCTACGGTGGATCATCTTACACTCCTCCAGGGAAACCTGTATGCTTGATTACATCTCTGAAGTGCCTGTACACCAACACACGCAGCATGGGCAACAAACAGGAAAAATCAGAAATACGTGGGCAGATGCAGCATCATTATCTCATTGCAATTACAGAGACATGATGGGATAGTTCACATCACTGGAATGCTGTCGTGGGTGGCTATGTACTTTTTTAGGAAAGACAGGCCAGCAAGGCAAGGTGGTGGAGTTGTTTTTTATGTGAGGGAGCAACTGGAATTAATCAAGCTCTTCCTAGGAGTGGATAAAGAATGAGTAGAGATCTTACAGGTAAGAATTAAGGGGCAGGCTAATATGAGTGACACTGCTGTGGGTGTTTACTACAAGCCACTTTACCAGGAAGAGAAAGTCAATGAGGCCTTCTATAGACAGCTGGAAGTAACCTCACAATTGCAGTCCCTGGTTCTCATGGGGAACTTCAACCACCCTAATATTTGCTGGAAAGACAACGCAGCTAGGCACACCCAATCCAGAAGGTTCCTGCAGAGCATTGATGGTAGCACTTTTACACAGGTGGTGGAGAATCCAATGAGAAGTGTGTTAGTCTTTGTACTAACAAACAATTAAGGACTGATTGGGGATGTGAAGGCTGGGGGAGGCCTTGGCTGCAGTGACCACGAGAAGGTACAGTTCAGGATCCTGTGTGGTAGAAGCAGGACACTAAGCAGGGTTACAACCTTGGACTTCATGAAAGCTGACTTTAGCCTTTACAAAGACCTGTTTGGAAGAATCCCATGGTTTATGGCTCTAAAAGGTAGGTGGGCACCACTTCCTCCAAACTCAAGATTGATGCATTCCTAACAGTAAGAAATCAAGCAAAGGAGGAAGAACACCTGCATGGATGAGCAAGGAGTTTCTGGAAGAAAGAATGTTACAGAATGTGGAAAGAGGGACTGGCCACTTGGAAGGAATATAGGAACTTCATCAGAGTATGCGGGTATGCAATGACAAAGTCTGAAGTCCACTTGTGATTCAATTTTCTATTTATTTAGTCTGCTTTTAGTGGTGTGTGCAATACCTTTTTTGTTTTGTCTGAGTAAATGACAACAATAGGAAATCTAAAGGCAAGTCATATGAAATTGGTGTCAAATCTCGAGCTTTCATTCACACATCATCAGTTACAAATATCAGCGTATTTGTCATATACAAAGACATTCTTAGGCTTCATGACACACTCTAGTTAGCTCTCTGTGAATAAAAAATCAGTACTTAAATGGCTTAACTCAAAAGGCAATAGAATCTACAGGTAACGTTAGAAACAGCAAAGATGGACAGCTTTTTACACGTGACAATTTACTCAAAGTACATATCAAGCATACAATCCATGTTACTGTAATTTGTTAAACTTATTAGGAATTAGAAATTTTATGGAAGAGTATACTTTTCCAGGTCAGCATTATCATTATTTATTAGAGCTACTGAAACTTCAGATGACAAGTATAAAATATGCTCATTTTTTAGTATTTGAGAAATGTTATGTAAAGTGTCTATTAATATTATGTAACCATTTCAATGGTGCAACGTGATGGAAAAAAACGGTTAGCTGGAAGCTAGATAATGAGTATTTCATACCTTAAATAATTAAGAAATCTCAGTAGCACACAAACAGCTTTTTGTATCCAGTGCAGATCATAAAATATTTTAGTATTTTCACAAAAAAAAAAAACAAAAAACCTGGGAGCAACACACAGTCCCCCCCAAAATGCTACATGTTACTAAAATAGATGTTCTGTGCATGATTCAGCATTCCCAGTTAGGGGCTTTTTGAAAGCAAATATGAAAAGACAAGGCTAGCAAGTTGCTAGGCTTGTTCAGCTAGTACTAAAGTACAGTTTAGGCTTGTGGCTGTCTTCTTGCCCCAACACTCCTTTTTGTAGCCACCTCCTTGGGGCTAGACTGCAGCTCTACATCTGGGTGTGGGATTCTGCCTGAGTTTCCCAGGCCCCAGGCCCCAGGCCTGCTGTGAGCTGCACAGGTGCCCCCTCAATGCCATGGTGGGACCCAAATCTATGTGGCAGCCCTCCTCCCCCGCCCCTCAGGTCCCTCCTCCTCAGCCCCTCAGGTGCCTCCTCCCCAGCCCCTCAGGGCCACACCGTGCAGAGGAAGAAGCAGTTGGGCTGAGCCTGTCTTGGTGGGATCAGAGCCCAGGATCAACTGCCATGGGCTCCAAAATTGAGATCATGACCTCACCCTTCCTCAACAGAAATCCGACAGAGACTTTCACAACTCTTCTCCTAGCGAGAAATGTGTTGCACTTCATCAGAAGAAACCCCCTACACTTTTCCTCACTGAATACTCACACTCTTAATCCCCAAGTGAAGCTCTAGGTACAAAAGGTAACCCTCATCTGGCTACTGGAAACTCTAACAGCTTTTACACCTTAACTCTTTATCAATTTTTTGCTTGCATAATCACTTAAAGAAGCACCCTTAGATTTTCAAACAATTCTTCCAGACCTTTTGCTGGCACATAAATATTGGGTTTGTCCCATTTTTTCCCCCTCTGAGGTTATATCAATACAAACATCTTTAAAACAACAGGACCATTCCTTCCTGAAATTGTTGACATCATCACTCAAGTCCAAGAAAAGTGGAAACAGAAATTTTCATATACTTAAAATTATGGGAGGTAAAAAAAAAAACCAAACAACAAAGAAGACAAAGTTACAAGATCTGGGAAGGAAGGGCATGTGATACTTTTTCAAAACATGATGAGATCCTGCTGGAAAATTATACTGACTACTGCACTGAGTTACCGTGTTCTTACTATACAGTAAAGACACCTGTCACTCTCCAGTTTGCACTCATTTTTGTTGCAAACTTATCTACTGTCTTAATGTTTCCTGAAATGAACCTCAGTTGCTCAATAACTTTGAACTTAGAAGGTGAACACTAAGGCGTTACTGAAAATCACAGCTCCACTATACTCATCAGGGATGTTTTTCTACCTAGACTTCAAAACACATCACTGTTACTCTAAAATATACATCTCTACATATTCACTGCTAAGATGGTCAATATCTTCCTAACAACTGAATCAGTCTGACAAGTAATATTCATTTCCATTGCTGGGTTTTGCCTTTTTTAGGCAATGCTTACTTATTTTTAGATACCGATGGATGCTTGCTTTCTCAGGTATCAGGTCTGAAAATATGTATAGCAGAGTCAATGATAAAGTATCTTTTCAGTCTAGTATGGCCTCTGAAAATACAATAGAGTTGAGACGTTGTCTGCCACCCAGACATTCCCATAATGTACTTTTGAAAGGGCAGGTTGGATCATAGGTATGACATGATCACTTTTCTTTTGTGTACTGCAATAATCTTGGCATACAAAAAAAAATTGCTGATAAACAAACTAAGTTCTTCCCCATGCAGATAGCAGAGAATGGTTATTCTCAGGAGATGGACCAGACCTCAAATTCTGATACTCTTTAGATTGAGATAAGGCATGTCCTTAAGCAAAACTTACCAAAATCTCTCACCCTTGAGAGGATGTTATTCAGCTTTTCCCACAACTTCTGAGTGTCAGCTCCCACATCTATTTCAGGCTTTTGTCAAAATCAATGTCACCAGGGAACAGAAAAGCGGTTTCTACAGAGCTGACGTGCTTTCTAAATGCGTTTCCCAGGCATGCTTCATGAAAAGCTATCTAGAAGAAGGCAATTAAGTAAATAAAAATAATATTGGGCCTCAGTTAAGTTAATCATAGCTTTCTTATTGACTTAAAGGAAGCAAGATCAGACTCCCACTTGCAATTATCATACTGAATACAAGTGGTGTTTCACACCATATTCATTTTGACTCCTGTTTATTAGGCATGGGTGAATGTCAATGAATAGAGTTTCAGCAGTGTTTTCTCTCATCAAGTAATGTCATCTTTAGTACAAAATGATCCAACATCAAATGTGCCCTGTTCTTTTAGCCTGATGCTTTGAAAGATCTCAGAAAATTGTCACTTGGAATGGCAATGCAGAATACGCACAGAATGACTGTGTGTGTGGCTTGATATTACAGACTTTTCCTTTTTCTTTCTCACAGTTCTGTTGAAATAAAACTGGAAGCTGACTTCTCAGTTTTTGCTAGCCCTGTTTTCTGGCATGTCAGAGCAGGGTACCACCAATAGTAACACAGATAAGGGCACTCTCACGTGTCCCAGCCAAGAAAACAGGAGAACAATGACAATTTAAGAAGGAGAGAAGGACAGACTTGAGGAATATGCTCTTTGGAGATAAGATATACTCTGAATCAGCTGCAGGCGGATCTTACCTGGAATGAGTTCTCCAAAAAAAGTCAAAAGGCTTTGAAACTCACACCAAACTTTATTCACATGAAAACTAGAAACTTAACTTTTAAAAGAGAGACAAATTCAAGAGCAAGCATGGAAGGCAGATCAGTCTCACTTCCAGGGCATGAGCCCGTGGCCTTTTAAGAGGCTGTGACGTATAGCACACAGAGCACACAAATGAAGCTAGTATCACAAGTCAAAGGTGCACCTCAAACCCTGGGAGCATGTTCTGGTAAAGCCATTTCCTGATCTCAGATCTGCTGGGTCTCCCCCCCATCATTTCCAATCTGGAAGTGCACTTGTTGCAACTTGTATCCAAGTTACGAACATCTTTATATTTCGCAACAACTGCAGAAAGTCTCCTTTGTTGTTGTTCCTACACATCCAGCAGTGATAAGGACAAAATGTGGGGGAAAAAACATCCCACCACAACTTGTTATTTGATTTCAGGTACAGCATTAGTTTCCACTGGCAGCATTGCTTATGTACTTCAAACCAACTTCACAGAACTGTGTCTAGAAGAATACGATCTATATCTGCTAAGAGGTTTACTTCTCAGCTAAGCCACCCAGAACAGTTTCTTCTTTTCTTTTTCACTTTTTCATGAAACTGATCCTTGCTAACCAGGATCATCTCTTGAGAAGACTTGTGCAGCTAGGGAAACAGCATATTGTCAAACAAGTCATTTGAGGGGAACATGAACTTTACAGCACTCTGCTTCTTGCTCAGGCAGCCACTCTTCTGGCAGAATTGCTTGACAGATTCATAGGCTACAGTCTGTGCCAAGAGGCAATTTCTTTCCCTACAAAAGTTAACTCACTTATCTCTGCATGTCACAATTACAACCATGTTCCCAAACTACTCACTAAGTAGAACAGGTAGGTGCAATTGTATAGAAAGGGCTCGTACTTGTCAAAGTACAATTTTTCTACCTCTATTTAGCTGTTGCCACAATAAGCAACACACAGGAGTCTCATTTTTAGAAGACCTAAATGGACAGAGTAAGCTCTAGTAAAGCCAAGAGCTGATAAAAAAGTTGAAAAAATGCAGTGTAATTCCACTGTGGTGAGAAAAAACAAAATTTTAAATAGCACTTGTTATCTATAAAAATCATACTGGTCAATATCACAACAATTACATCAGCTGCTACTTTGTCAAATGCCTATTACCAGAGGGCAGTAGGGAAGGAATGTGATTTGCTCATTGCCTTGTAGTAGGTTATTAGCAGAGCTGTGAACAGAAGCAGATCTGAAGAGTCCTAGTCAAAATCTGTACACACTTGGCTGCCCAGCAGCTCATAGAGCTATGATTTGTAACTCTGATTCATGCTTTAATGAACAGAAGTTTTATCTGAAGATTACTAAGCACTATGATAGTAATTTAAAGAGAGAGTTTCTTTAGAGGACAAATGTGAATTAAACACCTGTGGGTTTGCAATAGATGCTAAACGCCCAATTGCTCTCTTTGCTTTTGCAAATCTCTTGTGATCTCACAAGCAATGGGATTAACAGTACTGTTTTTCAGCTGAGAAACAGAGTACAAAGAAGAACACGCCCAAAGTCAGTAAGTCCCTGACCTTTACCTGGGGAGGAATCACAGGGCCGGGAGCAGCATTCTCTGCTTTATAGTTAAAAAACACCTCACTCCATTAATTTCATGTACTTTTTCCAATTCATTAACTAAAAGTGAATTGTTGCCAAGAATGGAAAACAAATAACTTGCACTACTGCTTTTCTGGGTCTAATGGCAGTTCTTTCCCAAAGGACAAAGCAGGATTAGCTGGAAATCATAAACAGAGATAATATGCCAAGAGTTCAGGGCAGGGCCAAGTTATAAAGAGGGCATCATGGAAGCTCTTAACAATATAGCATAATGCCAGCTTTTAATACTGACTGCTGTAAAGATAGTAATCTGACAAGATGACAAATTCTGTTTAAATGTGGATATTATGAAAGGAAGCCCTTAAGTAGCATGATGAAGGCATCTAGTGTGATCCTATTATATGTACATACACAAGCTGTGTATACATTGTCCAAAGTCTGCAGCTTGTATAAATTTCTCAAGACAAAAGTTGAGTATTTCCAGATGGATGTCAGGGTGTGACTTTGCAACACCTATGGATTCTCACCCCACTTATTTAATCCTCCTTGAAAAAAAGCAAAGCAGTTGCAGCTGCTCTAGTAACAGTCTCTCATTCCATTTGACAGTCTTGAAAGACATGACACTTGTTCTTCTTCATTCGTTTTGATGATTTGCACTTTACAGCCAAAACAAGTCTGCTTCTACTGTTGCTTCTTGTCTCTACCCCAGATGTTCAACTCCTGTGCCCTTCTGCCTGCTCCCTCAAAAGCCTCCCACCAGGTCCCCAGGAAACTCCTCTGGCCAGTCAGTGGGTCATCACAAGGTCCTTTATGGACCATGCAGGTGTGCAGATGTCAGGTTTTCACCCTGAGTATTTCACTGCTTTAGAGCCCATCTCATCCCTGTTCAAGGGATTAAAGATAGCTTGATCTACATCCTCAAGCTGTGGACAAAAATCTCTACTCTTTCAACCACAAAAATCTAAATCTAGTGAAATAAGAAAATGATTGATAATCATGATCAAAATCAGATATATATTAAGCAGCTTCTGGTCAGCAGATGGCAAACTGTACCAGGGTAGGATCTCATTATCCCAGTGGATAACTACAAGCAAGTTAACGCTATCACATGAGACATAAGAGCTCTGCTTTGCTGCCAGAAGGAGTCTGTTTATAAACCAAGAGAGGAGATATTTCTCCTTGGTACTGACTGGCTTTCACTCAGGAGTACTGCATGTTGTGGGTGCTTTGCTTAAAGAAAGACAAATTAAAGACTTTGAGTAGAGAAACAAGTACCTAGAAAAGGCCCAGCAATATCAAGGATTGACAATTTTCAGCAGAGGCGACGAAGACTGAGAGGAGACATTAATGTTTTACTAATGGACAAAAAAATGCCTTAAAGACAACTAGGATAAAATGTTTCTCATTAACACTGAAGATAGAGCAAGCAGTAATAAGCTTAAACAGCAGTTGTGAATATTTAGGTTAAACAAGAGAAAAAATTTTATAACCATTAGAATAATCAGCTAAGGGAGGTTATGAAATCAGGAACCATGAAAATACTTAAAGCTAAATAAATACACATGTATTAGAGAGATTTCACAGCTATTCAACTCAGACTTTACTGCCCTGCAGTACACTGGCAAAATAGGATAGAACTTCATTTGTAAGTGAAGTGAGGCCTTCTTATATAAAAGTAAGCATATCTATTCATGGACTCTACTTGTAGTCATTAGTTCTGAGACTGTTTTCACAGAAATAATGAAGGCTTCACCGGCGTTAGCTTTGCATTGCACACTCCAGAAAGAGGAACCTGCTAGGGACATCAACTGCAGTTTTAGAATCCAGAAACATAGTTTGCCTCCAGATGCTTCCAACATGCTCATCCTCCCAAGTCAGGTAGGAATCTGTAGCCCAGTGTCAGTAGCAGCAAGAATGGCAGCAGAACGGACCAGGAATGGATCAAAAAAAAGTTAGTGACTGCAAACACACACACAAAGGAGAATGCACTTTTGAAACAAGGAGCAAGGAGGCCTATTATCAAAACATAGAGAGCAGGAAGACCTGCTACCTCCCACAATTGTCATCATCTTAAAATTCTGGGCATTGCTGGAGGTAGTTATAGGTAAACCTGAAGATCGTAAAGGGCTTTTCCTGCAGCATCTAGTCCCTTCCAAGATGTCTAGAAATCAGCAAATCCCAAATCTAAGAGGACATACAAGATTTCGCGTTGAATTTTGCAAACCAATGAAGTTAACAATACAATCCCACAGACCTTTTGGGTATTTGTTCATCACCAAAATTAATATAATGTAAAAAGGAACCACTCATAGTTGTGAGAATGCCATTGCATCACGTTCCACTTTTCAGAGCTCATCCTTCCATTCTTGAATTCTTCATTGCTTTTTTATAGCTTTGACTTCGCAGACAGTGAGTCATTTGGTAAAAAGTAAGAACACTAAATCCAGCCTTACCAAGGTCCAAAACAATTTGAACATGATGTTGCTGGCATTCAGCTTTTTGCCAGGTTAGCAACGTAGAATCAGGCTTTGAGCATCCCTTCCTGCCACACTGTCAGACAAGTTTGACTGCTCTACATCCTCAGGAAACTGTACAATATCATTAGCACCTTTCACAAGCAAAAAATCAGAAGCAAAGATGAAAAATGACATTTTAGACAAAAGCAAGAGTTTTAGTCCTGCTGAGAGTTAATACAGAAATTTTCTTATCGAATGTAGAAAATTTTTATCCTCCTCTAGTGAATTCTGCAGGTGGTGTAAAGTAGCAGGGGTCGAGGAGACAATTTGCTGCTAAGCAGTGTATGTTTTTAGGTTAATTTTTGTTGAACCCTGTCACAGTCTACAAAATATTTGCCCAACATTTGCATTACTTTTGCCCTGACAAACTCTTTTCCAGCTGAACTGTTGATAATTGAAACACACTAAGGAGAATGGAGGGGAAGGTGCATCTCAGTCATGGCAGTCTTCTGGGGTTTGATCCCTGCCAAAAAAATGTACCGTAAAATGTGACATTTTTTCCAAGTAGGAATTGGGACTCTTTGGTCGCGGAAAAAACAACTGAATGGAGCTGTAATGACAGTGTTTAAATACACACAAATCCCCAAACTGCAGCAAACAAGAAGACAATTCGTTCTCAAAGTCCAGAGCTCATCAGGGTTAAGAAGCAATGAGCTTACATTACATCAAGGGAGATTCAGGGTAGTGCTTTTAAAAACAACTTTCTAATCACGAAAATAGTAAACCACCAGCACACATTTAGCTGAAGCAACCATGGAGACTGCTTCCTCCAGCAGACCTTCTAAAGAAAAATGAACTAAATATTTTTTGTGCAGTTCAGGTCAAATTTAATCAGACCTTGGCAAAGGAGAAAGGTCTAGGTACTCTTTTCAGCTTCTTTTCCTAATACTAGCTGTGGGTGGCGGTTTAAAGCTTTTGGACTGCAATTCTTGCTGTGAAGCACAAAGGAGATGATTTATAGCCCTTGTGTATCCATCATCTCACCCACAAAGAAACCAGCAAACCAACAACAACAAACCCATGAAAAGGCAAAGCAAACGTGGCAGTCCAGCTTGACAGTGTGCTTGAAAGAAACCTATTGTTTAACTGACCAGTGCTTCTTGAGCTGTCTTACAGATTAAGATGCACCTATATAAACTGTTCTTTTTTAGGCTGAGTTCAAACAAGCACATCATTGGCAAGGCAACTACTAACAACAAATTAACTTATGCTGCTCTCTTTTAGAGTGATAATAAGTGAATTTATGCCACTGTCTTCCACAGTCACAGTAGTGTGCTGTGATGATTTGTTCCCTACCTTGCACCGCTTCCTCGTTCATCTTTATTAGGGAAGTGCCTGATAGTGGGTCATTAAAGTATATTACTTTGATGTATGTCGCAAAGAGATGCCAAACCTGCTGTGCTGCTCTAGCTAAACAAGAAGCCTGTCGGCTACATCCATCTTCCTTGAAGAGTGCTACCATCAGAAAGGTTGGGAGACCTTCTTCAAGGTAATATTAAAATTATTGCAACACTATTCCTAGCTTCGTCAGCCCCCAGTCATCACATCCCCTGTCTTGTGCCCTTCTGCCTCCCTGCTACTACTAGCATTGCCACTTTCCCTCATCCAGCTGTTCCTGATCATGGCCCTCAGCAGGTTCCATACATATCCTTGTCAATCAGCATTAGGGAAGGACACTAAAAAGCCAGCAGGATAATAGTGCATCATTAGAACTTAGTCCTAAGAGAAATAACTGAAGAGAAAGCATTACTAGCTAGAGTGTAGGAAGTCAGTAAGAAGGGACTGTGGGCTGTTGGAGGAAGATGTTTTGGAGTTTTTCTTCTTTAATTTATGCTATAACTGTGGTTCCTATTGTCTTCTGGAAAAATGGTGTAAACAGTGGCAGATAAGGCTTGAAAACAACACCAAGCAGAGAGTTATTGTTGTCATGACCCTTGGGGATAGTTATTCTCCCCTGTACTTAGTAGAGCCAGGACCTCTGCCATAAGAGCGTGGTAGTGTTTTCCCTGGGGCTGCTACTGCTCTTGGAAAATTGCTGTGACTTGGCTAGAAGAGCACTGGAGCTTCCTGGGGATTTGGAAAGAGGTAGAACACTGAATGATGGATGTATGTAATGACAGTAAAAATGGAGAGATTATTTCAGTGCTTAGTAACATGAGCTAAGGCACCCGAGTGCTTCAGAGCTAATAAATATGAATGTGTGAGTTGCACTAGGTGTATTATCTGAGGGTAAATGGGGTTAGTACAAGTTCACTGTAGTGACTGAATATCTTTTTGGATTTAGCCCAAAATATGCTTAGGACAAATCAGTTCTCTCCTTCTCATTTCCCATTCAACAAATTTTTCAGAGGGATTATATAAATGGAAGAAACAGGTGCTTTCCCAATACACTATTCATTTTCTTTAAATTTGTGATTCTCCATCGATTCTAGCCATATAAACCCCATCTCATCTAGTGGGAAATGGAGAACAAATTTTTCTGGCTTTTCCCTCTTCCACAAGATCACTGGTTTTTCAGAGGTAATGTAATTGATAGAACTCATAATTCCCCAACATTTCTGTATTTTGTTTTGTAGTTAAAGATCTTGGGATTCATTTCCTGACCTGCCTACAGACTCTTATACATAACATTCTTGGTAAGAGAGAGGTTGTTTAGTATTATGAAACCAATTGGAATTTCTTTTTGGTCCTACATCCACTTGGTGCAATCAGTGAAGTTGTTTAGAACGGAATATTGGAAAAGCAGGTGGTTTTCTAGATATTTCTTTCATCTTTGATGTTACCAAATTTTTAGTCTCATTAATGCTGCTTAGAAAAGGCTGAATAAGAATTGATAGCTAGAAATAAAATCCAGAAAACTTCAAATTGAAAAGAGAGCAAAATTATCCAAATATTGTCAGTAAAGTGACTACAAATTAGGAAGAAGTCACTGGAGAAAGCAGCAAAATTATTAAAACAAGTAATTTCCAGATAGTCCTGAACACCTCTCTGGAGGGCGAAAGATTAGCTAAATATATGTTGTTTAGTTTGACTCAGACCTCTACTAAACAAAATTTTGCCCCATATTACTCAGGAGATCAGATTAGGTGAAAAACAACATATTATTATTACCACTTGTGGATCATAGCTGGTTTTCATTTAAGAAAAAGGAAAACTCAACAACCAGAAGCTAGATCTTGAGCTTGCATTGGAGAGTGTGGTGGAGTGCGTGCATCAGTCAGGCATATATAATTCCTGTTTCATATTACCTGTCCCTTCTTTTCAAAGGAAACTTGTTTCTTAAATACCTACATGTGCATTTGCTTTCCCTGCTTATTCCTGAGATTTTATCCTTTCTTCAGTTTTGTTCTAGTTCTGACAATATCTCTCATGTCCAAGTGAAATGCGTCTTCTGTTTATTGTTACAACTGTCATCTGTTGAGACAGTTCCAGCAGCAGCGTGTCAAAAACCATGCCCCTTGGATATTCAATTATGGTCTCTTTCCTGGGGTCTTCAATGCTATATAACAAGCTGTCCAGGAAATGCCAGTGTTCATAGGAACTGCACTTTTTAAAATATGATTCTTTACAGATTTTTGGATGAATAGTTCACGAACAAGAAGTAATAGGATTAGCACAAAGCTTCCTGTAATTGAACCAACAGGAATTATAGATCACTGTGTTACACAGCTAAAAGATTATCTTCTCCCATGCATTTAGAAAAGCCTGTATTTACTTCTTGTCTCTGGGCATTAAGATCTTCAGCCTTCTACATTTCAAAATGAAGAGGAACATCCTTGTTGATACACTCTGCTAGTTTTCTATTAATCACGCTTAATGGATATCATTTCAGTATTGATTTCATCATTCATTTAAACAGGACAAAAATTCATGCTACAGGGCTAATCCTCTGAACTATTAAGCTGTAAAAGAGCAGGTAACGCTGAATACATTCCTTTTCTGGATACAATTCTAAGCTAAGGAATACTTGGTTTTACCTGTTTTCCGCTGGAAGAAGGAGGGTTTTTTTTCTCTTGTCAAATTCACTTTGTTTGAAGGGGCCAGGGGAGGGAACAAAGGGTGAAGACTACTACAAGGAAAAACTGAAATTACATTTTTATGAATTTCATTCTGAATTTCCTGATTTTGCTTTCATTCTCATGTTACCTTTTAAGATTGAGTTACATGAACAGCCATGCATAATAAACTACTGATATAACAAAACAGTGATGAGATGTGCTTTAACCAACAAATACCTTGGATCTATGTAGGCACAGAAGAGACCCATCTGCCTAATGTCAGCAACCCACAGTGGAACATACATTGACTTCTCTTCTCCCCTTCCGGAAACATAGTGTAAGAGTTAGTCTTTGCCATGTGCCAGTTCAATTGTTCTATTATCATAGCTTTAAAATTGTGAAGGCTGCCACTTTGCACTGACTGAAGTTCCTCTTCCTACATCAAAGCCTGCTGTTTGTATCATAATTGAAATATTCTGCTCCTGTACAGCACAGTGTTTTTGAACCACGCATCAAATACTTTTGATTACAACATTTTAGTATCTTTTTGGATATGGAAGACTTCATGTCCCATCACATCCACACAAAACTCAGTCCCGTAGGAAGTTCAACACATACCGCACATATGTCTAGTGGCTCAGGTGTTTGAGACCTACTGAAACATTTCTTTTCACTTTTGAGCTATAAAATCACTTACAATATGATGAAATTTTAAAATAACCCAACGTAGTCATAATGTTAACTCTGTTATAATTCTCAAGAAAGTTTAAAAACATACCCATAAATTTCTCATGCTTCTGTGATTTCTAGTCACTGTTGCTTAATAACTTGCACAAAAATAGCATGGAAGACTTATCTTATTCATTAAAGTAAAATAATTTAAATTTATTATAATGTTACAATTTCACTGTAACATTAAATGTACTTTCGCATACTGAGGGGTTCACATACTGAGGGGGATGATTCATCTGCTCTCTATTTCTTCCAAGTAGTCTGTACCATCACTAAATTAGACCTACAGCTTGCAGCCATTTGCATTTACAATTGGTCTTCCAAATCTAGCCTGTTGAAAATGTGATTTATGTGCGTAATAATTAGATATATCTCTCTTCCCTTGTTTTAATTGGTTTAGTAGACTACTCATAGTTTGGTGTTAGATTAATTGAATCATTATTTCTATTTTAGAAAAAGCTAGCTCTTACAAAACAGTTCACTGATCATAGGGGTGGTGCAGTATCTACAGATTTATTTTTACTTACTAATTTGATATCATAGTGCAGCTCTGGCTTTACACCAAGGACGCATTAGCAGCACATGGATCCCACCTACTGTTATTTCATCTCAACTTCATCATACTTCATCTTTCCTGTTACTTCTCTTTTGCACCCTGGGCACCAGGACCAAGCAAGATGCACAAGCAATACTGAAAATGCACAAAGTCTCTTGTAAAAGTTAATTTATCATGCAGGTCATACCACAGCTCAGTTTCAGCTGTGGCCAGATAAATAAGGATGTTGCCAAAAGAAAGCAGCATCAGGATACAGTGTCAATATAGAGCAGACACACTTGCCAGGAAGACTCCAAATGAGGTCCATGCAGATAGGAACAGAAGGTGAGGGAAAAAAAAAACAAACAGCAGTCTTATATTTCTATCACAGTGAATTTCTTTCCTCTTTCCTTCCAGTTCATAACAGAAAGAAGAAATTATCTTGGCACTTGTTGAAGAACATTAACAGAGAGAAGCACTATTGTGTTCTACTTGTCTTTTAGGAACACAAAGAAACTGAAGCAGTGATAACAAAGAGCATCAAATGTGTCTTTGGAGAAGGATAGGGGATGGGGGTGACTTCTCAGAATGAGAAGCACTAAGGAGATGGTACGAGTCTCACCACTGAGAAAAAAATCTAGTGATGAAGATGTTTCTTCTCACTGCAGGTTGGACCTGACGAACTTAAAGGGTATTTTCCAATCCAAGTCATTCTATGGTTCAAAAAGAGAAAAAAAATGCTAGCACAAAATATTTAGAAAAAACATCACAATCATTCTGCCATGATGCTTTCACACTACATCATCCTCTCAACCCTTGATTTTGAACTAACCTAGGAATATAGGTTGGACTTGATGATCTCAGAGGTCCTTTTCAACCTTATGATACTGTGATATTGTGTAATATCTTTTCATCCTTATTATCAAAATCATCTTCAAGGAATGCACCAGAAAACACATAAAAATGAAAATGAGACAGGTAAATAAACAGTGCTCATTACAAATCATTTTAGATTGAGATTTTGAACTGAGTTTCAGGACATGTCTAGGTAGTGGAAAGAAGCAAACCATCTGTAACTCAGTTTTAAAGCTTCAAGAAAATCAATATATTTAGTTAGAAGTTAGGGTTTTTTTCCTAAGTGTTTTTAATCTGAGAACAATGTCACCAGACTATATTTCTATCCTCTGCCTCAGATACCCCTTCACTTGCAACTGGAAGCATCCTGGATTCCTTTTTATTCATGTTGGCCCACCCTGGCATTTTGTCTTCCCAAACTTTCAGCTACCGGAGATTTGAAGAAGACTTCTGAGTCCATTGTAATTTCCCACAGACTAACAGACTTTTTGTTTTGTTTTCAGCTGTGAAATCACTACCGGTTAATTCTTTATGAACTTATGGAAACTTGTTCATGAAAACAATGAGAGATTGGCCGGAGGTTGTCTCCTGAATCAGCAGAATTGCTGCACGGCTATAATAATCTGAATTAAGAATTCAGTTTTTCTTCAGTCCTGTATGTGTTCCCTTGACATGTAAATTCATGAAATGTTGATGTTATACTCTCACTAAAGGAGAGCTTTTGTAAAGATCTTTATAATTTGGAAAAAGTCCTACTTCAACTAGAATTACTGACACAAAGATTAGATCCCATGCTTCTAACCATGATTAACAAGAAGAGGAAATAGAAAGTCTTGTCATCCTACTGCCTAGTGTCATCTGTGGGGGATCAAAGCATGTTATCGAGGCTCAGGGTAGAAGCTGGAGGTTTCACCATCTGATTAGCTTCCCTTCTCTTGCAGGTTTGTTAAATGACCAGCTAATCAGAACATAAAACAACGAATAAGTTATCTGGGAGAAGGGAGAAAGGTAATAACAGGATGAAGAAAATATAGCAACAATATTATATTAGACCTAGGGCATATGCAGTAGGAATAATATCATCGTAAGGGCTTTCATGATTTGTTAGGTGGTATTAGTAAAACACTTGATAATTTTCCAAAGTATGTTTTTCTCTTTAAATGGCAATTAATTTTTGCCCATTTTTCCCATCTCCAAGTGTGTTCCTTTCATGACAGCAAAACATCTACTAAGCCAAACTAATATCAATTACAAAAAGAATTGTAATTTACCCATTTAGACAATTGCTGTCAACTGTTTGAAGGTTGAAAATGCTTCCTATTTTTATTTGAGTAGTCAGTCTTGCTCAGCTAACAAATTTCTCTATTGAGTAATAGACTAACGGTGTGTTTTACATGAACATTCACACTGAGAGAATTCGAGAGAGCTTGATTAGCCAAAAGTAATAGCCAATTGCCCACCATGTGGACAATTAAACAAGCCAAATTAAAAGGTACCTTTTTGCTTTATTGCTGACTCTGTATGAATATACCATGACTCTGTGTGTGAATATATAAATTCTTGAACAGAATGTTCTGTACATACTAAATGATTATGAAATTGCTTTTCCTGAAGAACAGGCTGCTTTCCATCTTATGCTATTTTTCTCTATTAGTGCACCTGCTGTGGTTGCACAGCACAAACCAAAGCTAACTTTAAATTGAAAAAGAAAACTGCTCAGAAAAACTGTCTATATTTTTAGTTAGGGTCTTGATCAGGTTTTGAAGTCTAGGCTCGGTCTGTGGAATAATGCTAAACCATCTAAACATACTAATTACAAGTGATATGACATTTTAAATCTATAATTATATTACATTATCACCATATAAAAGATTAATAAGCCCTATGAAGAAGGAAGGAAATAAAAACTTGTTCATGGATTGATGTAATTAAAATGTAACCTTCTATTAGGATAAAATCCAGATAGTGATAGTTCATGCTTTATTTAATCTGTATTTAGCACTGATACAAATGCTTTTGGACTGCTACAAGCAGCTTTGTTGCCCACATTTCAAGAAAGCTTTAGAAAGAGTAGAAGACTGAGGAGAGTAATCTGGGTGTTGTTAAAGTATTACAGCACATTCTACAGTCCTGAGGAGCTCACATTCGAGTTTAATGAGGCAGTAGGGGCTTGATAATCATAGATCTGAAGGTGTTTCTGTGAAGGCAAATGTGTGCAAAACCAGCTTCCTTCAACCTAGCAGGCAGATGCAAGAAGATCCAGTAGCCTTACCATGAAGCCAGATGACTGCAGAGCAGAAATGTGGTGCACGAATTCATCAGTGAAGCTATCTCACCACTGGAACTATTTCTAAGGCTTACTCTGGCTCTCACTGACAGACTGTTGCAAAGAAAAAAAGTTTTCTAATACTTCTGTGCCATCAGAGACATCACCTGCATGCTTTGGTTCTCTTCCAGCTTACAAAAGCTTCCCTCTGTAACCATCGCTCACTGAGTCACTTCTGTTCAGACAGGTGCAAGTGAATGTGGCAAGCTGGATATACACCATTTTTGAAAGGACAGATAAACCACTCCTTCGTTGACCCTCACCGTAGACAGCAAGGTCAGTGTAAGTTCTCACAACACCTCATACAAACCAAGCATGCAATTTCCTTCTATGGGTAATTCTGTCATTCATAACACACTGTAGGAGTCATCCTAATAAGATTTGTAGGATTTAGTCAGAAGAATTCACTTTTCTCCTTGGGAAAATCTCAGTGAGGTAGCATTGGCAATCACAGTATCACAGTATCACAAGGTTGGAAAGGACCTCTGAGATCATCAAGTCCAACCTATAACCCAACACTAACACCAACACTAACACCAACCATCATCTAAACCATGGCACTCAGTGCCTCATCCAGTCTCCCCTTAAACACCTCCAGGGTCGGTGACTCCACCACCTCCCTGGGCAGCCCATTCCAATGGCCAATCACCCTTTCAGTGAAGAACTTTTTCCTCATATCAAGTCTAAACTTTCCCTGACGAAGCTTAAGTCCATGCCCTCTGGTTCTGCCACTGGTCACCTGAGAGAAGAGACCAATCCCTGCCCGACTACAACCTCCTTTTAGGTAGTTGTAGAGAGCAATGAGGTCTCCCCTGAGCTTCCTCTTCTCCAGACTAAACAGCCCCAACTCCCTCAGTCGCTCCTCATAGGGCTTGTGCTCCAGCCCCTTCACCATCTTCGATGCCCTCCTCTGAACACATTCCAGTATCCTAACATCCTTCCAAACTGGGGGGCCCAGAATTGTACACAGTATTCAAGGTGAGGCCTGACCAGTGCCGAGTACAGGGGGACGATAACTTCTCTGGTCCTGCTTACTACACTATTCCTGATGCAGGCCAGGATGCCATTGGCCTTCTTGGCCACCTGGGCACACTGCTGGCTCATGTTGAGCTTCCTGTCAACCAGCACTCCCAGGTCCTTTTCTGCCTGACTACTCTCCAGCCACCCTGTCCCCAGTCTATAGCTCTGCATGGGATTGTTGTGTCCAAAATGAAGTACCCGACATTTGGACTTATTAAACATCATCCCATTAGAATCAGCCCATCTCTCCAATCTGTCCAGGTCCCTCTGTAGGGCCATCCTACCCTCTAACATATCAACTCTTCCTCCCAGCTTGGTATCATCTGCAAATTTGCTGATGATGGACTCAATCCCCTCATCCAGATCATCAATAAAGATATTAAACAGGACTGGACCCAATACCGATCCCTGAGGGACACCACTGGTGACCGGCCGCCAACTGGATGAAACACCATTCACCATCACTCTTTGGGCTCGGCCATCCAGCCAATTCCTAACCCAGCACAGAGTGCTCCCATCTAAGCCACGGGCTGCCAGCTTCCCTAGGAGTCTACTGTGGGAGACAGTGTCAAAGGCCTTGCTGAAGTCCAGGTATACCACATCCACAGCCTTCCTCTCATCCACCAGGCGAGTCACATGGTTGTAAAAGGAGATCAGGTTGGTCAGGCAGGACCTACCCCTCCTAAATCCATGCTGGCTGGGCCTGATTTCTTGACCGTTCTGCAGGTGGTGCATGATTTCACCCAGGATTATCTTCTCCATGATTTTACCTGGGACCGAGGTCAGGCTGACAGGTCTGTAATTACCTGGATCATCCTTACGGCCCTTCTTGTGGATGGGCGTCACATTGGCCAACTTCCAGTCTTCCGGGACCTCTCCAGTGAGCCAGGACTGCTGAAAGATGATGGAGAGCGGCTTAGCAAGCTCATCCGCCAGCTCTCTCAGCACCCTAGGATGGATCCCATCCGGCCCCATAGACTTATGAGGGTTCAAGTGGCTCAGCAGGTCTCTAACTTCCTCCTCATGGATTGCAGGAGGGCCATATTTCACCCTGCCCCCATCAACCACTTCAGAGGGCCAACTGTCAAGCGAGCTGACATCCTTGCTGTTAAAAACTGAGGCAAAGAAGGCATTAAGTACCTCAGCCTTCTCTGCATCTTTGGTTACTATATTTCCCTCCACATCCAACAAGGAGTGGAGGTCGCTGCCGCCCTTCCTTCTGCCATTGATGTATTTATAAAAAGTCTTCTTATTGTCCTTAACAGAAGTGGCCAATTTGAGCTCCAGCTGGGCTTTTGCTTCCCTGATTTTCCTCCTACACGACTTAACAACATCCTTGAACATGACCTGGCTTACATCTGATTCCCCATGCTGTGTTTAGAGCTGCCCAGGATAGAAGAGGACACTTCCTAGTTAAGAAATGGCCATGGCTGGAGATATTAACACCCATATGAAGATTTTCTTCCAACACTCAATCTTGCCAGAGTATGTTGTGCAGAGGATAAACACGGGCACAGTAAGCGGGGGCTGAACACAGCCCTTCCCTTGCAGGCTGCCTGCCCACATCGTCTGCCCAAAGTTGGGACTGTGGGTTAGAGTGCATGGATAGGAGACGGAAGGATTATGACTGTCTTGATCCTTCTTAATGAAGTGAGTGGTCGATGAAGATCATGCTAAAGAGTGATGTGGCCATGACATTCCTCTTTTGTACAAGGACTTCTTGTGATCCTCCTGATGCAGTTTTTTCTCTTCCAGCTGCCTCCCCTCCCTCAAAGGGCTGTGTGGAACTGCCGTGGTCTTGTTCTTTGATCATGTCAAATATCATCAGCTCTCAGGTCAGCACTTTTGGTACCTTTTTGTTAGCAGGCAGCAAAGGAAATCAATACAGGTAATATGTCAAATGAACACAGAGCCAGAGTCCCACTGCTTTCACATGTGGAGGAGGTGACCTCTGAAAAGCAATTGGCTCAATACACTAAAATCAGTCAACCTTTTTCAAGACCTCTTAAAATACTTATTTCTCTATTATAGGGGGAGGTAAGGTGCTCAAGTTTTTAACTTGTCAGTTGATTTTCAAAAATAGGTTAGACTGATATATTGGTTGATTCATAGTTATGGAGATAGAGCATCTAGAAGTTTTGTTCGATTTGTTGAGTTTTGTTTGTTTTTTTTTCTTAAGTAAACTTCAATCCAAAGTCATCCTGTCACTACAGTTATAAAAAGTAAGCACTTCTGCAAGCTTCCTTAGTTAATCTGCAGCCCCATATTTTGTATAAAGGCCTCTGCTTGCTAGATATCTACTTTATTCATAATATATTAGTTTAATCTGTTTTTCAGTATTACCTGAAAATACATAGAGGCTGGATTTACAACCTCAACATCTATCATTTGAGCATTCACAAATCCTCAGAGAGGACAGAAATCTACATTTTCTGCTATTTAGAGCTGCAGCAAAGAAGCCCAGAGCTATAAAATTACTTGCTGACAGTCCAATTTCTTTGCAGATTTCTGAGTCAGAAAAATTTAATACTTTACCAAATCAAAAAATACCTCTGTGCAGGGAGTGCAGAAGCAGGCAGGAAGATGGAGGGGGGTTGTGGTTGGGCCTCCTCGTCCTACCTGCTGGTGTAGCCAAACAGGAGCGCACAGGGTGAGGTTTTCAGCACCACTGGTGGGAGAGGGGGAAATCTCATCTCTCTGCATAACAAATTCTGAGGCCTGAAAATGCCACTTGACATGATTACAGTAACTATTTCATTATGAATTGCCATGAAGAGCAAAAAGGGAATCCAGACTCCACCTATTCCAGGAAAACATTGCCCTTAAATGTGATCTCGGTCTACTGGTGAAAATCCTCTATGTCAACACCTATATTTCAGGATAAGGATCAGGGGACTACCTTACTTTACTTCAGATGTCTTTCCAAGCAACACACAATGAACTAGGAGAGAGTCAAGCATCTGTGTGGGAGACTATCTTGGTATACAAGACTAAATGCATGTGTCAGCTTGTTCTGGAAAGGAAACCAACAAAAACTCTGCTCCATCTTAAGTAGGTCTCGAAACACATAAAAAAAAAAAAAAAAGGAGAGAGGAATGAGAAGGGAGGAAAAAAAAAGAAAACATAAGGAAGGCAAGACTCCAGGGATCCGTGAAAATTTATTCTGTTGAAAATTGTCTCTCAGCTACACAACAGAGCATGTGGAGGTATGGCATCTAGCCTGAAATACATATCACTGTTTGTTAGAAACCAAGAACTAGCAATGCCTTGAAAGCAATAATGGCTTTGCTTTCTGAATTCTTTCTACAGCTTCAAAGTACTCTGCAGCCCCCAAAATACAGCATAGATCAGGCCCCACCAGGCCACCAGCCTTTCTGGAAGCAGCACTTTCTCCCACAGAGCTGCTAGTATGTATAAAGACACGATTTTTCTGAGCAGGGTTGCCTTCAGGAAGAAATCTCAGAAATCACTTTGTTTTGGTGCCAGATAGCTGCCTTCACTAGCAGGGTTTCACACACAGGCAGCCACAGAAAGCAGCAGCAGTTTTGGAGGTAGTTTCAGGCTGCTCTCCACTGCCTGGTGGATGCTCAGTTTTTGCTAATCCAGACCAATGTGCTGCAAGTCACGACCAACATTGTGGTGGTCACCATCACCTTGCTTTTACGAAAACAAATACTCCAGAGCTTAGCAGAGAGGGGGAGGGACTGTGCCAGTTTTAGGGTAGGATCCAGACTGCTCCTGTGCCTCCACCCTCACTAAGGACAGCTCTGTTTTGCCTGGAAGTTGTGATTACCATGCATACGCAACATGGGTATGGCACTGAACATCTCATGTTCACAGAAAGCCAGCAAAAGAGCCCTATGGTCACTAATTGCCACTGTCTTCGTGAGGCTGCTCTATAGCCACTTTCAAATATTCAGAACCACCTTTAAGAGCAGAAAGCAGAACAAATGCTGCAAAAAGTCATTGCTGTGTGGATTCTGCTGCACTGCTCCTATGAGAGATAAAAGGTTTCAGCCTCAGTATAATAACCTTCCAATAGCCTACAGTAACCAAAACCAAACTGAATGTGAGGGTAGCTTTGATTTCACTAGGTTGTATTGAGGTTACACCAAAATAACCCTTTTGCTACTGTTTTCTCCACTTCTGCCAGCCCTACATAACCAAGGAAGAAAGCACAAAACCTTAATCATTCTTTTAAAGAATGAAATCCCACCACTCACATGTCTGCATTTAAAGGACTCTTTCAGAGCAGAGGCAAGCTACTCCACCTCTTTCCACTCCTTCCACAACCCTAGGCAAGGTATTTCTTGCTGGCAGAAGATGCTGGTATTGGTAAATGCTCCCCAGAAAGCACTGCTCTCCTTGGCAAAGATCTCTGCCAGTCTGCATGGGAACAGGGCTCTGGTAAGGGCATCAAAAACTGACACAATGAGCCACAACAGGGCTCACCAGCTTTGAACAATGACTAGGAAGTTTCCACCAAGTCAACCTCTGTGCTCTGAACAGATAAAAAAAAACTGACCTGGCTGAGTACCCCTGCCCAGTTTGCATTCAGACCAGCAAAACTCACTGCATCTGCAACATTGGAGGGCAGTGTTTCCTTGGGAGAATCACAGGGACTGCAGGTGATCTAGAGGTGAGTAGATGTGGAGATATTTTTATGCTAAGAAACATTTGACTTCATTAAAGGTGGCAGCTAATTTATGAACTGGAAGCAGGCAAATTGCAATTCTGGTCACAAAATAAATCATTCCACCAGTACATACAGTTCAATAGTCATGCTGTAAATGGATGTTGTTTACAGGAAAATGGGCTTAATGTAGATTGGGATACATAAAACACAAATGTGGATGATCCTCCCAAAAATATGAAGGCAACTAAAATAAAACTGAAAAAACAATTCATGCCAAAAAGCCTTAAATATGGGAAAATGAAAAGAAAATCAGCAATATAAAAAGAAAGCATTCTAAAGTGAAGTAAATTGCACCAGATGCTTTGGGACAAGTATAATATCAGAAGTACCCATGAATCTGAGAAGCAGATGTGGTGGAAGGGTTGCAGAAGGCAACGTATTAGTATCAGAAAACATAGGATCTACTGTTTCTGGTGCAAACTTGGATTGTGCTGATGCATCTGTAGCCACTTGTGCATTTGTGCACCTGTGGACCTTTCACAGCACCAGCTGCACACACATGTGTAGGGTGACTGCAGCAGAAGCCTGCAAGACAGTTCTAATCAAAAGCTATTGCTACCAGATGGGGTTTCTGGAGAGCTGCTATGAACGGAACTGAAAGCTCTAGCACAGTTCCGAGCAAGCAGCTGTCCACCCTGTTAAACGTCATGGGAGAGGCTGCCAAAAACACAAGTTTGAACTCTTGCCAGCAAAGCCAAGGACTGGCTGTGGTCCTGCCAAGACAGTCAGATTGTCAGAGGAATGTACAGCCTTAGCTTTTCTGCTGCCTTCAGACCAACACTCCAGAGCTGCTGTTCTGGCATTTTTACAGAAGAGGGGGAAAAAATTATTTCAAAATATAAGACACACCTGAAGTAGAAAAAATAAAATAAAACAAAAAAATCCCAAACAATCAAACAAAAAAAAATGAAGGAAAAGGGAGGAAAATAGAAAACCAAAAATAAAAGGAATGAAAGAGACAGTATCTGCATAAAAAATAAACTGCAAACTGTCAGACTAAATCAATGATAGATCAAGACAAATCATCTTGGCTCCACAGGAGTGTGACGAAGAGAGAAAATAAGTACAGGAAGTTTTCAGCTCTTCCTTCACTTCTTTCAAAGTTAATTAAAATCCAACAAAAATAAAAAATCCACTTCCACTAATTCGCTCCTGAGCCTTTCATGTGACTAGAACACTCTGCTACACGTTTTACCCTGCTTTGCAAAAAACATTCCAGAGACATTGAAATTTATGTGATGTTTTCAACAGTTCAACAATTCCAATCCATTCACTTGGATAACTTCTCCATCACCACTGGATCTTTTACTAGAAGTCAGCCCCAGGCTTTAGACACTGATCAAAACTCAGAGCCTGAACTGGTCTCAGGTAGCCATAGAAAGTGAAGTGGGAAAACACCAAGGATGTGTTCCCTGCATTATGGTTTTGCTTCAGCCAGGATACCTTTGAAATTTTACCCAAAGGCTTACCCTTCTGAGATTTCCAATCTGCTTCTCATGAAAAAAATAATGCCACTAGTTAGCAAAAAAACATGCCTTATTCCAAATCAAGACAGCATGCTCATTCATTGCTCTTAATTCATACCTTTCACTAATGCTTTTCCTCTGCTTAGTCTTGTACATATCTGCCCCAGATAGAATAGGACATACTGGTGGTCTTTTTCCTCTTATACTTTCAACCATGCCCGGTACGAGCTGCTGCTTTGCTGCTGCTACCATGAGTGTGAACAGCCCAACTGCTTTAGGAAACCCGCAATATCCCCACTGCATCAAAACAGACTACCATTTGTAGTAACAACTACACACTGCAAGAGATTACCTTCATCTATTAGGACACATTAGATGAATGCCTATGCAATCCTTACATACCTGTAATTGCTCTGCAGAGGTCATCTTAATTGCCTGCCAAAAAGCTTCTCTCTTGTGACAGTCACTTTTTAATGACTTGTTTATCACACTGGAGTCAGTGGCTAATGTACATTTTGCAACAAGTTTTGTGTACCAAGCGCTGCCCTGAAACCCCCTTGGTGGGGTAGGACAGGAAATTTAAAAGCTGGTTAAATCTCTTGTTTTGCTGATACAGGTAAGGGGATGTGGATAAGCTCTGCACTGATGTGGCTTGAACCAAGCAAATAGAGTGCTTGCTTCATGCACCACGTTGTAGGCCCCATGCCTATCCAAGAAAGCACTTCCATCCCACACTGGTGGATGTCACCACTTCATCTATAACTGCCCTAGTGCTATCCATCAGCTGATGTGCATGGACAGGCAAAGGGGCTGTGCTTGCTGCAGCACACCCAGGATTTAGGAAGGCACTTTTCTACACATGTCAGTTCTAATAGCACTATTGAGAATATACCAGAGCCGCAATGGGTTTTAGTTTGAGGTAGAAGGTATAATCAACTAGATAGACACACTACGTGTGACTGCACAGTCTAGTCTGCTCTCAAATTCCCAATAATTATTTACTGTGTCTCAGGTGCCTAAATAAGAAGATTGCAAGCTGCAAGAACCTTAAAGCTGCAAGAACCTTGTGTTTCAAAGCCTGCTCTTCAGACCTGGGAAAATACCGAGTCAGCCCTCATGACTGATACTGTGGTGCTTGTAAAAAAAAATTATTGACAAAATTTGTGGATAACACTACATTTACTTTAATTACACAAGTCAGAGTTGGGCTTTCACGGCAGTGGATAGCAAAGATACAAAGTTGCAAGCTGATTTATATACTATTCTTATCCTGATTACACAAGGTACTAAGCCTTTAAAATTTTCCATGGAGTCTTTTTGTCCTCAGAATTCACCACCTACTAAGTCCTCTAAATTCTTCTTTCTTAACAAACTTCTTTCTTTCTTTCTTTCTTTCTGTTCCACTTCAGTACTTCTCACTTTGCCTCTGACTGATTCCATTCTAAGAAAGTCCCCCAGTATTTTGTTACTGAAGCACAGCTTTCATACAAACACACCTGCTTGAATTCATTTTTCATCTTTTGTCTAAATTGTTCTTCTATTTCATCAGCATGACTAGGTTTTAAATTAGCCCTGGAAGGGTCCGTACAGGGGAAAGAACTAAGAACTTTATCTTCACTCTTAACAGCTCTCAACAGCAGCTTATAAAATTTCCAACACTAAATTTCTCTTAACAGTGCTCCACATCATATCACGGGGATATCAAAAGTCAGGCTTGGAAACTAAAAATATGAAAACTCCAACCAATGTACTGCTCTTGCCTCCCACACACACCCCAGATGACTTCACCTCATTTTACAATCGACCCAATTCGCAAATCTAGATCTCAAAGAGTATGACAGCTCTGTAGATGCTTTTGGTTTGTTTTACCTGCCATAACTACTGGCAACAATTTTCTACATATTTGCAAAGCAGAAACTAATGGTATTATATATTCCAAAACCTTCTTTCAACAGATGGACCCAGAGAGCACACCTATACCAATAAATTATACCTAGTGATTTCCTTGGGCCCTGTGCCAGTCTTACCCACATTCATAATTAATAACCTTCAATCCAAAACAAGAGACTGGCATACAAAGTGCTTTTGGGAATGCTCCCTAGATTGTCCTAATTCCTATACTGTGCCTGGCAAACATTTGGAACTCTCCCAGCTGGCAAAGGCATGGTATCATGCTGACAGTTTACTAGTATAAACAATTGTGTTCCTGTGCCTGGGAGCCTGCCCATCATCATGGAGTTTACCAGCATAGATGCAGCAATGACAAATATCGAATCATAACTCAGCCTCATTTCTCCAGCATGGAAATCCACTGAGGATAACCCAAAGCATCAGGAGAGTCTCTGTTACAATACATTTAGACCCATCTGCCCCCATTGAAATAAGTGTCTTTTACTTTGGCATTTACTCCTACAATGAAGCCATTATTCAGCCACCAAATACGCTTGCATATGTTTAGACAAAAAGCTTTTTGCATGGCCCTCTAAGTGTTATACAAATTTACCCCCAGTATTCAGATGTCATCCAGTGTCAATAGCTGTGAATAATGGTTGCATGAATAAGATACATGAGATTTGCCCTCCTAGACCCCTGCATTTTTTAATATACCTCACTCTTGTAGAATCAGAGGAGAGCTCTGTAAGGGATATTTATATATTTCAGAAAAACAAGATAAAAAAAGCATTTGCACAGCCAGCTGTATTTTTACTGATTTTGGAGATTCATTTTTTTGTAGGTTTAAGAGGATGAGCCTGCCCAAGTGCAGCACCCTTCTTAGAGAGAGTGACGTGACCGCTGCTGAAAAATAGGTCCCAGTAGTGCCTCAGGTGGAATTTGGGAAGTGCCCAGAATTTAGCTAAACCACCACTGGATCCTTTTTGAAAATTCAGACTTTAATCTTTTGTTGTTAAGATTAGACAATCAGCATTCAGATTCTCACTTCTGAAAAAGCACATATCAAAAACATATCAATAATGTTCAACTCTAAATTCTGCTAATGATTCCTATTTCATACATGCTTCTCCAACGCTGCTCAGGTAGCACTTGTGAATCACTTAGTCTTCCTCTGGACATCTGTCTTTGAGTGGGTAAATGTATACTAACCTTCTAGAAACAATACTAAGAGCCTGACAGCAATATTAAAAGCTCACAGGGACGTTGATCATTCCCAACAATTTTAACAGAAATGTAAATTACTAGAAAAATTTTTCAATAAATATTTCTGGGCAGTTTCATTTCTGCTCTTTTCAAATCAAACTCAGGTAGAGTTTCTAATTCTTTTGCCTTCAGATTTTTTGACGAACTAAGTACGAACTCATTTTTATTAATCCTGTGTAATTTTTCCAGAAATCCTGCTACTTTCTCTTTAAATCCAAAACATCTGTCCATAAGTTTCTTTAACATAGAATTGAACTTTTCACTTTACACATCAGATATACATGATTCATAACCGATCTGAAATCGGAAAAGTCTGGTTCGTATCTATTTCATTAATTGCAATGGCAAAAGGCTCATGAACTATTGGATATGGATTAAACTATGAACACATTCCTTCTAATTGCATTATATCTTGAGACACACTTCAGCAATCATATTTCTTAATGAGAAGCAGAAAGGAAGAAGAAAATTTTACTCTGGCATGTTATGAAATTGTAAACACCCTGCTCTCTAAAAAACTGCAAAAGAGTTCCACCTATTCCTCCATGCAAGGAACATTTCCATGTTTTCCTCCAGAAGCTTTGCTTGCTGAAACTTTCAGCTTTAACTGGGCTAATACTCAGCATTTTCAAGACAGAGACACATCTGGGAATGTACACAAGAGGCATCCTGGGGAGAGCAGCCAAGTGAGAACCTTGAAAACACGGTCCTTAAACACAGAGTGAGAGTAAGGCAGAAGGTAGTAGTTCATTAGTAAGGCTGAATGCGTGTGCCCATCCACATATAGATAGCAAGGCAATCTGATAATATATATATTAAAAAAAAAGATTTTGTGTGACTTATTTCCATACTGCCAAAGCATTGCTGATGCAGTGTCAAACACTAGGCTCTTGCTCAGTGTGGAGTGGGCCATTGACAGGAATTGCCCAAGCAATCACCACCAATTGCTAGTTACTCAATATCTCAATAGTTGAAAGAGAAATTATTATCCGGTTTGAACATGAACCAAACAAAGAGTATTTTAAGCCAGAAAATCTAGTCCAGCCAAAAAAAAAAAAGGATACAGAATTCAGCCATCTTTAGTTACTGGACTTTCAGATCTCCTTTTTATTTATATCCCCTCTGACTCCTCTCTCTGCATTGCAGGTACTTTCCCAAACATTACTTACTAATCAATTCTATTCTACTATCAATTTTATGCTGGAGATGATTGTTTATTTAACACCCTTCATAAAACTCATTGTCATTAGCTTTCAGGCATTACCCTGTTGGCTCCAGAGACTATGAATTATTTCTGCTTCTTGGAGTCTACAGTTTGATTGGATGATGCCCTTTTACCTAAGAGTATTGCAGCTTATTTAGCTGGATGGTGATCAAAATTATGAGGCCTTTCTTGAGGTGCATGAGAGAAAAGGAAGAGGTCTGCTCTACTTCTTTTCAGCTGTGTAGCCTGTATCCTGACCTACCAAAGTTTTTTCAGGTCACATATGTGATTCCTATGTGCACATACAGGACACTCCTCTGGCCAGAATAGTTTACAGCACCCTTCCCTCTTCTGTTTTAAGTCCAGAGAAGAAAAACTCCCTGCTCATAAAAGGGAATTTTAATATTCTCTCTGTATTAGGCTACTCCTGTGCCTTGTGCTGCAACATGGAGAGGCATACCAAAGGCACCTGTAAATCATCCCCTTTTGATGTGGATACTGGAGCAGGTGGGAATAATGTGCCAGCAAGGATGCCTGTGACATCTCAGATAGGAGATCTAGGGGTGTCCTAACAGAGGACACGTACCAGTTCACAGGCATCATCTGTGACATCAAATAACTTTTATTGGCAAGGCTTTCTTCTGCTACTTTGCATATAATAGTTTAGATCATCTATGACACCCTGTTCAACGGGTTTGCATTGCTGTCAGTAAATGCTGTAGATGGCCAGCCTGTGCCAGGCTTTGGTGGAAAAGATTGCATAATATTAGTTTCCACTTTCTAAATACATCTGCTCTGGGCTCTGTCTGGTGCCAGCAGGGTTTGCAGAATTAAGCCCTGGGGATCTATGAACTCAGAATTGCACACGCTTTTATAAATACTAAGTTTTATAACAGGCTTATGCAGCAGATAATACTCATCTGGATTAGGGATGGATTTGTGTATTTGTCAGAAGTACGACACTGACATCATCTACAAAAGTACACTTTTAACAGTATTAGTTTTCTATACTCCTCTTCCTCTTCTCACTGCATAACACACTGGTGAACATGACTTATATTCCTGAGTTATTCAGGGCTGCCAATACTCAAAGTTTCAGAGGGTTGAAGTGAAGTGGAGCAATTCATAGTGTAGTGTAGACATAGGACAGAGATAAATCAGAAACTGTATTCCTTTTCTCTTTTATGATCATGTCTTGCATGCCTTATATGGAGACAATATTTTGAAATTATTTTTGAGATTTTGCAATGAGGCCTACAAGTGCAAAAGGCCTCTACAAAGCCATCATGGGTCAGTACTTCTGTGTCTAAGTGTCTGGTTTTGCCATGCATGAGAAAGAAGACATTTGAATCTTTGTGCAGGAGGCAAGGGGTGGAGATGAAATTTCAGCGTATGAGAATGCTAAGCCTCAAGCTGCAGCAGATGCTTTCCCTTCCCATCCTCACAATGCCAAAAGGACTGAAGAAAAAATAGCAGCTTAACAGCAACGAACTTGGAGCAACACATTAGTAGTTTTCTGAGGAGGGAAACTCCTGGCTGAGGTAGTTTCCTCTGTGTTCAGAGAAGCAGGACTTCAGGTGCAACCTTTGAAAATAAGGAAGGTGACAAATGAGAAAATAAAATCTGTCCATTTTTTCCCCTTTGTGTTTACTGCTTGCAGGAAAAGGGGGAGAATCTGTCATTTTCCTTTATAAGGAAAGATAAAGTGCAGACTGGCTATTATAGGGCAGGAGGGTACAGACTTCCCAACCCTTTCGACATCCACAATACTCACAGTAACCCTACAGATAGATACCCAATGTCATGGTGCTCTGATTCCAAAAGACAAGGACCAAAGTCTGTCCAGCACATCCATCAAAAGCTCAGAACAATAGTTCTCAATATGCTAGGCCTCGGGCGCTTAGAAAAGTGTCACTAGTAGAGAGAACAGACAAATAGGATGTTTTCAGACATCCATTTGTCTTCAGTCACAAAGGTCCTAACATGAGGTGCAGCCACCAGAGGAGCTCACAAGCATGTGCTTCCCTGTGCTCTCACAGTGACTATCTTAGACTGTCAGGGGGCTCCACTGGAAATCTCCAGATCCTCCGAGAAGAATATCATGCTGCCAAGACCAATGGAGGCAGCACCTTCCAGTGACTATCCACTCCACAGCTTTTTGTTTCTAGCATTGCTTTCATAGCTTCAAAGTAGTTTACTATAATGACTCTGATCAATAAGACAACCTGTTGAATTACAGCCAGTTCAACCCAGGGCTGGCTTTCTGCTAACATTACCTTGGGGATGGCATCACAACAGCTAGTGGTGGCATTCATGACCACTAATACTTCAATATATTTAATTTCTACTCATAGAAAGTGCCTGAGAGAGATAGGGAAGGACTGCAAAAATCAGCTGGAGTGCTGTTGGTCCCAATTACGTGCTATTAATAGGCACCTAATCTGTCAAATGCCTGTGAAGAAGTTGAATTGAATTGTGTTTCTAAGCTCAAGATGAATACTTTTAGTGATTATTATAGGATAAAATTGAGAGCGATATATTCTGAAATATACAATATATGTGTTGGGATTCTTTTGGCAGCTAGGTTTTATATTATTTGGAGGGAAAAAGGTGCAGATTGCCTCCCAAGATGTCATATTCCAGTTCTGCAATTTCTGGCAGTTCTGCAGTTGCTTTTCATTGGATTTGTACTCATTTTCAGTTCTATGACTGTGAATCAGGTTTCAGAATACAAGGCATTAATGTGTGCAATGGGAGCACTCTAAATGCTGATTTTGATGCACTATACTGCATAATTCTGCAAAATCTTCCTGTACTTAAAATGGATAAACTGTTTTAAGACACAGTAAAAACGTGAAGGAAGAAAATCAAAGGAACAAGATCACCCATGATGTTATGTTCTATTGTGATTATGTTAAGTTTGTATCATCACATAATATTTGTATTGTGATTTCGTCTAAAGATTCTGGATGAAGTTGTGACACTACCAGGCTAAATCTAAGGAAAGAGAAACATTTTACAGGTAGAAAACAGAGGCACAAAGCAACCGCTTTGGCACAAGAAGTAAGGATTCAGTATTGACCTTCTGATGCCCAAAAATGTGCCCTGGTAATAAAGAAAGGAATAAATACTTCCAGGGCACAGCACATCTGATCTAGTTTAGGATACTTGCTGCACCCAAGAGATGCCCATTTCTCCTCACTGACTCTGCGTGGGCCATCTCAAGGGCCACAGCAGGATCTGGTGAGCTGATGAGGCTGCTCCAAACCTGGCTAAACTCACAATGCAGCATGAGTATCAAAATTAGTCTTATTTGCCTTCAGTGCCTTAGCAGCCTCATACCCTTGCGGCTGCCTGCTCTAGTTTGTACTCTCTCTTTCTTTCTATTTCTGTCGGACAACCTGAGTACAGACTGTTTCAGAGCTGAGTGCACCCTGCCAAAATGCTGCCAAGCTTTGATATTAACAGTTAGATTAGATTTAGGTCCTGCTGACAGGTATGTACTTGCACAAGTACCTGTGAAAATTTGTCTAGAAACACTCAGTGGAATACATCAAGCTAAGGTTATGTATTTACTCCAGGTTCTTAATTATTCTTCCTCTCTCCCCAACAAGCATTCAGAATTACTAATATAAATGTCTGAGGAAATGTACATAAAATTATATCTGAAGGAATTACATTCAAAGCACAGTAAATCATGAGGCCAAGCACTTCAGAATAAGAAGATATTAGAAATAAGTTTGTCTGTTTAACATTCACCTCCCGGCTCCTTCTACTTCCCCTGTGTTCCTGAACTGTGAGTTACATACATTTTTATTTTTTTTCCAAACAGGAATCCCTTCTTTGTACACTGAATAAATAATTATTTGTATTTCTTTTTTATTCAGTGCAGTTGCCTTGAGCTTTCTAGAGTTCATACCATCAAAATATGCACTGATGAAAAAGTATTTGCTTCCTCCAGGCTTCTTTTGTGGCATTTTTCCTTTCAGATCTGCCTCAGTCTGTTGAGTATCTTTAATGCAGAGCAGTAGTTTTAACAATGCCTGTAGGAATCTGAGTGGAAAAAAGTGGGGACATAATAGGATGTGAAAATTGTGACCAGAGCCAGGGGAGTGGGCAGGGAATACCGCAAATGGCAGGATCCAGAAGGGAGGCAGAAGGCTGGAGACCAGAAAGAAGGAATGCAAGGGAGCAAGAGGTAGGAGACGGAATGGAGGAAAAAAAAGGCAAAGTGTGGTGTATTCAAAAAACTGGGAAAGAAATGTCTGAGCAGCGTTGGCCAGAGCGGATGGGAGTATGAAGGGATTTGGAAGGCAAGGGGAAAACCAGCCTTCACCGACTAGGGCCCCAATCCCATGGAAACTTTAAAGGAAATCCTCCATCCCTTGGGTTCCAGCCATCCAGACATTGTCCAGCCAGCATGTACTGTCTGCTGCCCACAGAGGAGAAACACACTTGTACACTACCTGGTCATCCTTCTCCATGTCAGGCTTGAGTGAAAGAAAATTTGGACTTACTAAAGAAAATGATGAAGACCCTTAGGCTATTGAACAACCCTACTGAAGAAATAGTTGTAGTCTCATCAAGCAATTTGTTTTGGGTCAATGGCATCAAAAGAAGTGCTCTTACTTGAGGCCTCCTGGAATGGAAAAGAAATTTAGGAAGATGTTTTTTCCCTCTGTTGTAATGATACCAGTACAACGCAATAGCTCTAATTTCCTTCAGTTCATGGGAAAGGAAACACAAGCCCTTCTCTTAGCAGTCCCACGTCATAGGCATAAAGAAACAGAGCTTCACATCTTGCAGTAGCATCCTCCATCCAGACAAATTTTAGAATTGACTCTCTGGAACCCACTCTGTCACACAGCAGTATTATTGACATCCCTACTACTCACAGTGTAATTCAGGTAGGAAGAGATGTCCGGAGCCCAGATCTAACTTCAGGGTTGGGGCAGGTAGCTTGGGCCTTGTCCAGTCTCATTCTCGGTGGAGTTCTCCAAGGCTGGAGACCCCACATCTGCCTGAGTGCCTGGTATACTGTCCAGTCACTCTTAAATCAAAATTTCTTCCTTATACCTCATAGGATGTTCCCTTTTTGCAACTTGTGGCTGCTGCCTCCCATCCTTTCACTGTTACCTTTGAAAGAAGTATGAATCTGCTATATCATCTCATCCTCCCTGCAGGAAGCTGAAGAGCACCATGAGCTGCCCTTGTAGACTTCTTTTTCAGGCTGAGCCAAGGGGGCAGCTGTCCTGTTGTCTCACTCCATGGCCACACCACCTTCCTCTGTAGTCACTCTAGTTTTTCAGTATCTTTACCATACCAGCGCATCCAACACCAGATGTAATACTCCAGATATTGCCACAAAATTACCTCACATGGAATAATTCCCTAAACAGCCTCCTAGCTACACTGTGTGGTTGATGGTTATCATTGCAAGTCAACATTGCAAGTCAGCTAAACTTGCTGTCCACCAGACCAAAGCCCTCTTGCTACAAAGGCTGTACCTTAGCCTACTGGCATCTGTCCCACGTGGAAAACTTTGCACTTGTCTTTTTCTGTCAGCCATGAACTTTGCTGATGGCTGATATCTCTAACAGTTATTCATCCAGACAGTTAATAATTCCAAGATCTAAACCACATTTGACAGGCCACATGCAATCTAAGCCAGAAGTGCCACATCACTCAATGAACCTAAGGCCATAGTGGAGTCACTCATGATTTCCTTTGACAGTCATGTTTTTTGTTTACTCTTTCCCTATCCCCGGACATGTCTGATATGTTGCTAAAGGTGGTTTCTCTCATTGAGCAATTGTCAGTAGAGAGAAAGTGTGCACAATGGCAATGAATGGCAGATTTGGAGATGGAGAGTGTGAGTAAATAAAGTGGTTAACACTGAATGGCAAGTTCTTAGTCTAATAGATGGATTAGCAGTTTTTTTTTAAGCTGCTTTTGCTTGCAACACATGTTCAAACTGCTGACACCAAATTAAATCTCGTTTATAATAACTTGAATGAAAAAATTTTGAGAGTTCTAGATTCTAAAAGGGACTCTCAAAACCACATTAATTCAAGATAAAAATACTCATTTAATGCACAGAGTTGTAAAAGAGCTTTTGATAGAACTATTTTGAACTTGGTGTTGTCTCTCCCATGCCTATTTTCAGTCTCATCTCCTTACTGGAAAAAGGTACACTCACTTGATTTTCAAATACTTTGTTTTATTTTAAAATAAATACTTATTTTTAAATTTAAACACCGCACAGAGTCTGATGATGATTTGGCATACACAGTTGTATAATATTTTTAGTATCATGACAGATCATTACTAAAATAGGGATTCTGAATAGCTATTTCTCATCATCTACAGTGTCTTTCTTGTAGTACTCCTGCATAACACAGTAAAAGGATATTCCCTTTCTTGGGAAATTAGTCTATGTCTTATGAAATATTGCTCTGTAATAACATGGGTGTATATTAATGTCGTCATCTACACTTGTAAGTATCACCAGTTCTAATTCTAAATAGTGAATACAAAGTGCCAAGAAATCTATGCATATATCTTGCCTGAAAATTATCTGGAATCTTTTTTGCAGTACTGAATTTTTCTTTGGCAGTAGGTACATGTGCTTGCCTGTTTTTTAACCATTTTGCAAGTTGTCTACATTGCTGGTACTGATTAAGAAAACCCTAGATTTTCACTCATTTATAGGAATATAATAATGGAAAAGGACAAATTAAATGAACTGACAAATCAAAATATTTAAAATACTACAGAGAACTTTTTTAGAATTAGATCAAATTGGATCAGCAAGGACTAAAACACATTACAGTCTTATTCTTGTTAAATGCCTACAAAATAAAAGGAATATGTAGCAGAGTGAACCCGAGCCAATGATTCCATCTCACAATATCTTTCAAGGTAATGAAATTAATAATTTTTTTTCATTAGAAAAGAAGTCCAAGCAGATCTTTTCACAGAAAGTAATTATGCCCTAATATTCTTTCTAAAAAATATCCAAAGGGATAGGGTTTCCACTTAAATCTTTCTTTAGTCTTAAGTCTACTTTAGGTACCTTAAGCCTTCTGATCAAAACCCAGGATGGATACGGAAAATTAATAGAACATTTACATTAAAGAAAATACAAAGATAAAAATGTTTTAATTCTAACTTTTAGTTTCAGTTGCTAACTCCACCAGATTTGCAGATATTGAGTTTGTCATGAAAGTGGCTTAAAACTGGACATGAGTAAGGTCTAATTTGAGAATCACAGAAAACAGTGAAAAGAAATCTTGTAATTTAATATCCATCGTATTCTAAGCCTTCTATCTCAAAAAAAAGAAAGAAGTGAGACCAGAAAAACTGCAGGGAAGAGTAACGGGAATAATCACAGTTCCTGAATAGCTTTCATTAAAACCAATAACTAAATAATCTAGGGAGACAGTCTTGAGGAGAGAAGATTCAAGGCCTTTGGCTTGATAGATGGAAAAAAGTTGCACTACAAGATGGGAAGTTAATTACCACACCGAATGGTCAATACAGAAAGAAGTGTTATGAGGTCTCAATTTAATCAAGAAGAGTATAATGAAACCTCTTATGAATATGAAGAATATAAAATAAAATGCAAAGCAAAATATCATGGAGACCTGTGACTAGCATTCAACTAGATGAACTTCTGTGAGAGTAAGAAAGCTCATTTCTTTCAAGACTTCGATTTTCTCTTCTAGCGTTTTCCAAAATACATTAAAAATGCTTTACTTTCATATCTATGAGACTGGGAAGAATTAGCCCTTATAGATAGCAGCAAATTGACATAAAGTGGTCAATCAGTTTGAGGGGTTAAACAGGCAATCTGCAGCAGAAATCACAAGTGAATCCCTTTCTCTTAAGTCCTGTCTTTCTTCTCCTGAAAACCTCTACCTGAAGTTGTTATTCACATTATAAATAAACCGCTTTTGAAGTCATTAGGGAGACAGGTACATAATGGCTAAAATATCTTTATTGCTGAACAGGCTTGAGCAAACATGCCACAGCCAACTGGCAGATCTTTGTGCAAAAGTCTGATTAAAACAAGTTCATAAATCTTCTGAATAGAGTTAGGCACAATTGCAACAGATAGAAACATCTACATTAAACCATACTGATTAATGCCAGAATTCTTACACTGTTGCTCTCTCTGACAGCTGGTCTTTTCATTTAGGAGTGCATTTTCTACAAGATATCCAAATCAAGCAGCTGCAGATGAGTAACACTCTTACTAAGAGAAGAGGAGAACTGAGAAATTACATGAAGGGAGCAGGTACTCAGAAGCCAAAGTTCTTACATAACACCCTTGCCAAGCCATCCAAGCTTGTGGCAGTGGGCTGGAAATATGGGTAGAAGAGGATCTCAAGTGAGACACCAAGAGAATTTCCTGCACTGGGTAGGTTTCTTTTGTCCCAGCAATGACCTTCCCTATGACATTGAAGCATCTCATATCAAAGTCAGATGGAGGGAGTTTGAAGATCTGATACTGTTGGCATTATGCCTTTCCACAGAATATTTTCATTCAAAGAATGAATATTAGATTATCAACGTTAAAAGGCCAGGACAAAGAGGCACAGTGCTAAAAAAAGTACCTTAGGTCAGTGTTATAGCTAAGGTACAATTTCCTTACTGAGGGAAAAACCTATCAGTAACTGCAAGACACAGCTTTCAAGTAGCACTTCACCAGCTGAAAGTGAAATGTAGCCTTAAGGACTTGGAAATTTGATCTATGTTTCCCACCATCCAAGGCAATATTGCCAATTTGTGGTACACAAGCTAGAACACAACAGAGACACGCTTCGAGGAACCTTCCATCCATTGACAACTCACTGGGCAGAAGTCCTCAGAGGCATAGGGTTCTCATTTTTTTGAGCCCCCATTGACTTTTGTACTCCCTTGCAGCACAGAAAAATCTAGTGAGTCACCTAGATGGAGATGGCAGATTCTGAAAACTAAGAAATATTAAACGAGAAGACTAAGGAACACTTATTTACTCACAGGATAGGAAAATGCATTTAGAGAAAGGACATAAGTGTGCTGGAGGGACAAGAAAAGTCAAGGTATCATCTGAGGATTTTTATCACAAACATAATCACTGGGACTTCATCCTCAACTAGCCTCAGCAATTTATATTTGCCCACAACTGAGTGAACTTGAAATTAAATGTATCTCATTCATCTTCAATTGGCAATTCTTTGAAAAAGATCAATCATAGCTAAAATAAATTGAAGTTTTTCCTTTCCATCTTCCCTAAGCAAAGGTTATCTTTGCTATGGATGATTCTTGCTATAACATTAAGATAGACAGAGATGCTAGCTTTTCTGTATCTATCAAGCTAAGGAACCCTACTCCAAATGTCCATGGAATGGCCAGGACCATTTTGTCCTGTATCTTCCACTGGTTTTAAAGTGGGAGAACGGGCGGACGGAGGTTTAAAGTAATTGTCAAAGGAGCTCATTGTCAAACTACAGCTATCTTGAAAAGGCTAGTGCACAGAAAATCTAGCTTGAAAATCTAAAGACACCTAAGCTAGGTCAATCAGATGTTCAGATACTAGAATCACCATTTGCTTTAGAAAATACATTGAAGGATCTTAGAGGGGGTATTAGGCTGAATGCTGGAACATCCAGTCCAAGCAAGTGGGATTCAGTTACACTGATTTGAGGGCAGAATGGGAATCTATGGCAAAATGTCTGTGTCTCCTTGGGATTCCTACATGACTCGAAGTTGTGCTTCTGTGTTCTTGGAAGGCAAAAATGTACAGGCTTATAGGTTAATTTTCAGACTAACACTGTAGAAAAAAATTGCCTTAGTGACTACACTAGAAATAAGAGGAACTGAGTAAGCAGAATAATCAGTAATATCAGAAGAGAACAATGGATGTAAATCTTTACATGACAATAGACTATATAGGACATAAAGAAGATGAGGAAATGACCTTGATTTTTCAGACATATTGAGTAAGTGAATGGGGAAAGAGAAGAAAAAGAAGCCCCACAAATACTATTTTCATTTCTTAAAATGGAGATATTTATTTATTAAGATAATTGAATCCAAATTATAAATAACATAATAGTTGCCTTTGAAAAATTCCATCAAAATTAAACAAAACAATGAACCTGTCCCTTCTAATCATGCGCATTAAGACTCTTCAACTATGAAAAAAGGCATTGACTACTATAAAATTGAGATTTTTTTTTCCATCTACTTGCATGAATTTTATAAATAAGACTTTTTTTATAAAAATCACGAGATGTTTGTGGCATATTTTGTAAAATGTGACTAGAAAAAGACAACAAGATACTGTTAATAAATAATACATTCAATAACAAAGCAATTTTTGCTGTTGAGGGACATCTAGACATTTTGGGGTACAGTCACCTTGAAACCACCTGAAAAAGATACATTCTTCAAAAGAGTACTGCACACTACTTGAAAATAAACAAGTTACTGACATAATAGAAAATACATTATTGCCGGGCAAAGAAAGATAAACCCTTAATCCTCATAACAGTGTTAGCTGACACCAAACATTTGCTACATTGGAGAGAATTAGATTGAAATCCTAATCACAAGACTCTAAACAACACACGCTTTGTGATGTTTAACACACTCCACACAAGTACCTTTGCCCCTGAGTGTGCCAAAATTATGGTGGTTCACAGAGATGTTTACCCAAGTGCTCATGTCATCTTGACACAACATCCAGCCTGTAGCATTTGCATACATCATAAATGATACAATAAATATTACACGCCAGTCACTGGAGGTAAGACAAATCCACGGAATTACGCAACCTCAGAGGCATAATGGTATGCTTATCTACTTTAAAACCATCTCAAGACATTGAACTACCACATTACCATCACATTTTTCAATAAACTGGGCAAGATAAAAAGGACTGCAAATCAAAGTACTTGCACTACACAAAGGAAAAATTCAACAGCTAACACTTACGTCCCACACCACATTACTCCTTTGGAAATATTGTATGAGAGAGCAAAAATGGCAATTATGCCAGTCCCTAAAGAGACAGGAGACACTTTGCATCTGTCCTGCTTGTGCTATTGCATACCAGCATTACTATAAACCACAGACTGATCCCAAGTCAGCTTGTTTTACCAAAGCACTGAGCTCCTTCCAAACATACTTACATGGCATGGTATGTTTCACCATTGATTCAAGCATCACCTGCTTGAGCACTCCACTGGGAGGGAGGCTTGCCCTCCCTCATAGCCAGCCTTGCAGACAGGGTCAGCTACAAAGCAAGAGGTCTGAGATGTGCAGTTGGTATGGCAGGGAAAATGAGGGCAGGGAACTTGCAGTCCTGAGGCAAGCAAAAGCCAATCATGATGCTTCCTGGGATGCTTGCCTTTAAATAACATATTTTGTTCCCAAAGGAAAATACCAGTGAGTCGGTATAACCTCAGCAATGAGCTAGTTGTGGGTTCCCTGGGCCCCTTTGGCTGGGCAGGCATTTCAGGATTGCTGCAACTCAGGGATAAGGGAACAAATGTCACTCCTTCCAGAAATTACTGACTTCTTATCAATACTTCAATCAGGTAAATGCAAAATAAATAATTTTGCTAAATCTTTGGTTGGCCCATTTCTGTTCTAATCAGGCTTAAAACTCCTTCCTCAAGTTCTGAGCACATCTATGCCTACAAGAAATGGAAGTGAGCTCATAGTACGTTAACTTGCACTTCAGTTTCCAGCCATAAGCAAGCAGTAAATCATACCAAACCACAGTCACTTATTTCCTGGCACAGTAATAGACTGTTGAATTAAACACATGGTATGGCAGCATTAGTGATCCTGACTGATCTCCCAGCCAAGCACAGCCCTATGAGCCTGGGAAGAAGTCTGATCTGATGGAAATGCAAATAGGCTTTCCCTTACAATACTGGAAGGAAGTGTATTTAACTTTAGGAAGAGAACAGTTTATTACCACTATAAACAGGAAAGCTTACATTACTGGAATCTGAATTTGGTTGCAAAAAGGGAGATAGATGAAAGAGGATGTGGTTCACCTCAAAAACTGCTAGAAATACCTTCTTTCCATTTCACTTCTCTTTTTTTACACTACAGAGCTCCTACTAATAACCCATCTCATGGACACGACATTCAAATAAAAGCACATGCAGTCTTTTACATTCATCATCATCTGCATGCTACGTTTCACAGTTCATTATCAAAGCAACGTACCACTCTATAAAAATTTCACAGCAAGGCACCTTTAGTTGCCTTCATATCTATTTGTTGTTTGCTTTTCTCCTAGGTTTTCAGTAATAGACAGGTGGAATCAGCACTGACAAGGTGGGTTATACAGTGAAGAAACATGAAGGTTTACAAGTCCTTAAAGGACTTCCACCATAAAGGTAAAATTACTATGTCACCTTGAACTGCCAGAGCTGGAGAAGATGAAAATCACTCTACAAGATTTCAGTTTCTAACCTAGATACTCCCATTTGTGATTTAATAAAAAAAAAAGTCTAGGTTTTGAAATAAAAGTAGGAGTCATTTCTATCTTATGCTCAGGATGAGAAATCAGAATTATCCAGCAAACTGTTTGCACATTCAAACTTCTTGCTTTTGACCTGTAAGTGACTAAAGCATGGCATGAAAATGATTTGTGCTGTCTTCCTTTCCACAGCAGAGCAAAAAGAGTTGTGTTGCTACTTGTGTTGATTACTATAACAGTTCCACTTTAAGATTCCTCTGCTTTTAAGAGGGCCTAGACAATTGCTGGCTCATCCCTTAGCAGATGCCTTGGCTCTGCTGAAGCACCAGGAACTGCAGTGCCACTACTCCAAGGGAGCTCCCAGCACCTAGCTCAGCTGATGAGCTGCTGAAGACCAGGAAATCACAGAACCATTAACCACAGAATCATAGAATGGCTTGGGTTGGAAGGAGCCTTAAAGATCATCTAATTCCAACATCCCTGCCATGGGCACGGACACCTCTCACCAGACCAGGCTGCTCCAGACCCCACCCAGCCTGGCCTTGAACACTTCCAGGGAGGGGGCATCCACAGCTTCCCTGGGCAATTTGTTCCAGAGTTTCGCCATCCTCATCATGAAGAATTTCTTCCTAATACCTAATCTAAATGTTTCCCCTTCCAGTTTAAAGCCACTCCCCCACATCCTATTACTACTTGGCCTTGTAAAAAGTCTCTCCCCAGTTTCCTTGTACGCTGATATTAGGCTGATACCGATTCAAGTTGTGGTATCCTTGTCTGACCTTGTAACTTCTATGAAGACATAAAATGACAATAAAAAATATTTTCATCACCATGGTAATTACAGGCCATTATTCAGAAAGTTTATTTAAAACTCTTTGCTTTTTATGGAGGTTCAAATAAATTTTAGAAATTAATGTATATTTTATTGATGCCTGATTGACTACAAGTGCACTAAGATATTTCAAAGATTCAAGATGTGACTGAGTACTATTTAGGCTAAAACTCGAAGACACTTATAGCCAGATGGGGTTTTATCAAAGTGAGAATTTTGAGTTCTCACAAAATTTTAATGTTTAAGAGGAAGATAATCTGTTGAGACTTCGTTGTTGATCATCATATACAGTATTAAGAAAAGAAGATACTATGCACAACACAGGAAAAAAAGTCTAAGATCAAGATTTTAAAAAAACTAGCACCTGATACTAGAATTGAGCCTGAAATTTAAATTGTCATTTAAAAAAAAAAAAAATGAGAATAAGGAAAGACTTCTTCCCAGCAAAGACTACGAGAGAAGAAAAAAATTGTAGCTGAATAGCTGGGGAAACAGATCGTGTCATTACATCAATGAAATCTAACAAAATTTTTTGGCAGAGTGGAAACATTAGCAGGCATCAGATCCATCATGGACAATAAATTACTTGAGGGTATGCAATTCCCAGATACAGCCAGACAATGCTGAGGCTTCATGCTGTAGCAAAATCCCTTTTTTTTTTCACTTGGGTCATACAATGCACTTGACAGATAGAGCAGCACATGGATCACTTCCATGCAACTTGCTGAAACAAGGACATAACTTCCATTATGATTTGATTTCAGACTGTGACAGCTTAGCACAGCAGTTGTTTGAAAAGCAGTAAGATATCTGTTTAGAACAACCACCAACAAATAGCATAAAACGTTCATATTCTACACTTCTGGAAAAAATCAGTAGCTTACAGAGTTGGAATCTTTAACTAGGTAGCATCAACTGGCACTTCTTTAAACTATCAGAATTTAACATTTTCATAGTATGAATTCCCTCAGGTTTGAGAACACACAGCTGGTTAAAATCTAGGCAATTCTATTGATTTGACAGAAATCAGAATAGTAAAAGGGAAAAGATAATTTGGCTTTGAAATTGAAGGGCAGGGCATAAAGAATAAACCCTTCTTTTCTCATTAAAATGAGTGACTTTTCACTTTCCTACAATCTACATGTTATCTGAAGGTAATACCTTCATTGTACTTACTAATAATGCAGATGGATTTCAACACATAAGCATAAATTCAGTCCAATGAAAAGGTTTATTTGTATGCTTGTTTTCACTGTTCAAACCAGATAAGCCTTTATATTTTATAAAATGTCTGGGTTTTTACTTTACTTCATGAGTTAACTAACTCTCAAAACATTTCTCAGTGACCTAAATATAACCTCCATTCATCTGACAGAGAAATCACCGCAAGAATAAATATATCAAACATTCTGAGGTAAATGGTACAGGAAATAAGGAAGCCTTAAGTTTAGTTCTGAGTTACTGTATTAACCAATAGGAAAACGTGAAATACTGCATACAAGCTTGCTTGCACTTGCTATTAATAAACCTGAAGTGTTTCGTGTCTCTCTGTTATGCTTTTCGATTTAGAGCCCAGAGGAAAGTTCACTGCGGTGTAGAGCAGAGTTTAAACAACTTGTGAATGCAGCAGATTTCATCCTGGTACCTCAAGAATCGAGAGAAAGAGAACAAAAGAATAAAGACGCAACATCTATCGATAATTTTGAGGTCTCAGTTTGGCAAAACATTTAAATACATGCTTGCATTTCATTATCTTTATCAGAAAGACTATGTAATCTTGCATGTTTATCTTCTTCCTGATCTTTGAGCAGTCCTTTAGTCACTACAACTAAATGGCAGAAGATCCGAGCCTCAGTCCTGAGGGTTTTTTTTCTTTCTTTTTTTTTAACTACATCTGGAGAATAACATTTAATTTTAATTTAATGGATTACTCCACATGAAGCAGTCTAAAACTGGAAGCTTTGCAAAAGCATGGACTTGAGTACAAAGCAAGAAGCGTAGAATAACTTGAAAACCAGGGGATACACTCAGTATCTCTCAGGATAGAACTTGCTCAGTTATTGGTGTGTTCTAGAAAAAAACAATGAGGGATCTTTTTTCACAAGTAAAATTTGTGCAATATTTTTTCTCGCTAAATGATTTTAAAGTAATTCTTCAAGATACTAATCATTGTTTGAGCTATAAACTTCAGGCTATCAGCTATTTTGTTAATATTTATTAAATTATATGCCTATATATTATTTAGGTAGTCTAAGAGATTTCTAAAAAGAGTAAATAAGAATTCTGATTGACACTTCATTCCATTTTCAATGCAAGGTGAAGCATGTGAAGAAAAAGAAAAATCTACCGATTCTTCCTGGACATGGAAGAATTCCCAGAAATGACACTTACGGGGTGGGAGTTTCAAGAGAACTGAATGCTGACTTAATCCAATATTGGCTCAATTGGGACTTTATTATTGGTATAAATAAAAACACATATTTCTTGGAAGTCCTTGTCCTATGCAGCACCAGGTATTTACCTTTCAGTGACCTCCTCATAGATACAAGTCTCACACTCAGATAAAATGGCTTTCGCGTACAGACAGGTCTGTTTTGCAACAGGCTAAACAATCCAGCATGACAAAATGTTATACTTAAGTACTTATTTCAAGTTATTTGAATGCTCATTTCAGTTTTCAGTATATTCAAAGTCCAGTCCTTTAAAATTAGTCAACATATGGACTTCAGGATCAAAGTCCATACTTGAGGAGCCCTCAAAGAATTAAGAAATACCACTCAGCATATGGGAGACATCAAATAGGCAGAGCTGCAGCAACACACCCTGTATCATCTGCTGAAACCCTACAGAGCCAGAGGTAGCAATCAAAGTCCTGAAAGACTACTCCAAAATGCTGTTCTCCTCAAAACCAGACATCTTCTGTCAGTTTTTCTCCATATACTAAATGCTATGGGAATCCATAAAGCAAACTTGTGCTCTTTAAAAAAAGGAGTGTTTATTTTCAGCACACATAGGGATTATGAAAAAAGCATTCAAGTATTTTCCACAAAAAGTAATACACACAGAGAAAAAGAAGTCATGATTATGGCAGTCTCACAGCACATTGAGATCCTGATTGAAGACTTACAAGCTGGGTCTCACTGCTCCAGACTATATTGTTCTAATCAAAATATCTTTTCCTCTGTATGTCTAGTTCCAGTGCAAATGTTTCCTTTACTACCAAGCTAATCACACAATAGCAAAGCTTCTTGTGGAATATGTAGATTTCCTAACTTTTTGGTAAGGATTTAGTTTAAAATGTATGATACATGTGTAATTGCTCCCTTCCAATAAACAGAAAATGATGCAACTCATGTTTCCTATAGGCCCCATCTGAGTAAAACAATTCATTGAATATACAATTAGAAATCAACAGGACTATTCAAAAGGTATTTTAGTGTTTTATTGAACACCAGATTATTCATAAAACCAGAGAACAATTATTTGTGGTGTTGCTTTCTTATACTTCCTTTAGATTCAACCACAATACTTTAATCTAATCTAGAAGAAAAAAAAGGGTTTAACTTGGAAGTTGAAGACACCAAATAAAATAGTAGATTCCAGGCAGTCTGGGTGCTAAAAGTTCACTTGCCTTAGAGGAACCAAACAGCATAAATACTCAGCTCAACAGAAAGCTGACCAACTCAATGGCAGCAGAGAAGTATATGTAGAATATTTTAAGATGCAGTTTTAATAGGCCCTTCCGAGACTTGCCAGGGATCAAAAGTATTTCAGGGTAAGGAGCAGGCTGGTCTCCAAAGGGATAAGCTGCCATCAATTCCGGCAAGACCAGCATTCCTGACTGTGAAGCAGGAGAGGACTAACCTTGCCATGGGTAATTATCTAGGACCTGCTCTGAAATGAATCGTACCCAACGCAGATCTAAATGGAGCCACTCCAGTGACAGCCAAGTCCCAGCAGCAGTCAACAGCCTTATCCTTACGTGCTACTGCCCTGAATGTACCTGCTGCCTTCACACAAGTGAGAACTACTTGGTGTCCCTGAGTGCAAGGGGCATTCCAGGGCTGACTGAACTCAATGCAAAGCTGAACTCCTTACAGCAGGCTGGCATCATCCATGCAGACTGTCAGGTGCTGCATCTCCTGCTCTGTGCAGCACCCAAGAGCCCATTAGGATAGCAATACTGGGCACCTGACAAAGCCACAGCAATATCCTCACAAGCAAACCATATACTACTAGGGAAAATGCTTAAGGTTGTGCTCTGCCCTGCACAGCTTCACCTTACAGACACAGCTGGGGTGTTTTCACAGTCCTGCAGAGACCTCTGAATGCAGCCCAAGTATACCATGAATCACCATCTGGAGGTGCCTGTCTCTCCTGATTGCAGAAAGAACCTACTCAACCATTTTCAATTAACAACACTGGTTTTTTGCTTTTTTTTTTTTTACAGTTTAAAAGATAGAGTGTGATTCATTTTTAGGTATAGGTATTAAGCTGAAGAGGCTGAATACACTAGGGCACAACCTGCTGTAATAAAAAATGAAGAAAATGAATAATCAGGGAGGAATAAGTAGCTGCTTGAGTTCTCAATGTTGCCAGATAAATACCAGCTAGAGAGGATAGGTTAATCCTCCTTTTGGGTATTTGTATTATGCTTAGGAAAACACGTTTACTAATATTTAACAAAAGTTGTAGAAGAAGTCTTCTGTGAATTCTTCTGTTCAAAAACTACCAAGAAGTCAAACATCTGATAGATTCTAAGTGACAATTGAAAGAAATTGGGAATTGAAAGAAGCAGAAGTTATTTTACAACAAACACTTTGAAAAATGCAGCGTTCTTCCATCCTCTTACCCTTCTCCAGTGATGGAATTACCAACACCTAAGTGAAGTCATATTTTGCAATTTGGAGCTAGCTCTTGTTGGATTTATCAATATTTCAGAGGAAAAGATGGTTCAAAATGACAAAGTATATTAGCTACTTTATGGCTAATTTTTTAAATCACAGTTTTAACCTCAAGGAGGATGGTTATCAGGAATGACAGAGCAGAGAGATCCTTTAGGATAACCTCCTGGGGCACAAATACAAGTCCAGATGATCCCAGATGGAGATTTGATAGAACTACACAACATTACCAGCAGGTCCCTTAGGGGGATCATAGCCCACCAGGACAGCCATGGAATAAGGGAGAAGGCATTTCTGGACAAAGACTGATTAATTTTGTTTACTAGAAAGCATCAGCTAATGGAAATCCCACCATATCCTTTAATGGAGATGTAAACATGGGATAATACTGTTAGTTCATTTTACATGTATTTTGGGGGGGGAGAGTCACAAGAGAGAAGGGAGACAAAAATTTTTCTTCATCATTCTTCATTCCATTGTATTTCCCTTTCCGTTTAATTAGATTCCTCTCCTCACAGCATTTTGCTTTGCTGCCATCCTGCAGAAAACCAGGTAGGTAAACCACTTTAAAACCTGCAGAAAACCAGTCATAGGTAGTCCATGTTTCACAGTCACCACCAGATGAAAATGTCCTACAGTTGCTTTAAACTGTAGGGGATCTTTATCAAGAATTGCTACACTACATTCCAATTTGTTACACCACTGATTTGGTCTTCGTTTTTTCCAGCATCATCCGTCCCTTCAAGAACTGCTTGCTGTTCTTCATATAACCTGGACTTTTTCCAATATTTACTATTGAGATGAAGAAAAGAACCAAATCAGGCAGCAAATGGTTAGATAGCATTCACCTCCTTCGTCACTCTCACTTCTGGATCAAAAGTTTCCTTACTACTGTCCTCCTTATTAATTACAGGCAAGGATGAGCCAGATATTAGATCAGTTTCCATGAAGAGGTGTAGAGAAAGAGTTTTACATAACTACCACAGTTCAGACACAGTTTAAAAGAAGCAGATGCTCTGCTGAGTTTCAGCTCTCAGAGAAGTGCAATCTCAGCAGTGTATGTTATGACACCATTTTGATGAAGCTAACAAAAAGATGAAAGTAGTCAAGTCATCAAGTAGCCAATATTTATACATTATACAAAAAATAAGTTGTAGTAGAGACTTGGTGCTTTGACTTTTGCAGCTGGTACACCCAGTATCTTCATTTCAGTAAAAAATATAAAAATACAACATTCATTAATAAGAGTCCTTAGTATTATAGCAAGGTCTGTACCAAAATTATAAATGTTTTTATTTTCATGAGCACACACATACCCTTCTCTATGATTTTGTTTTGCTGGTTTCTCTTTTGCTTGTCAGTTTTAGAAGTAGCTCCAAAGGGTTTACAATTAACAGGAATCATTTTGGCACAAGTTCAAAAATTGGTCTGGATAATATACCCCCAGAAAGATTATATCTAGAGTGATTTCATAGTTGAATATGTTCCACGCACAGCTCTTGTAAAGGAATTTAATTCATTCTACTTACAAACATGGGGCAACCCTTCCTATGAAGAGAAATTATTCCAGCACTTCTGTACCTTGTCACATCTATGATAAAATTAGTAACCATGATAAAATTAGGAATATTAACAAATCATTCAGCCAATCTGAACTTGTTCTTACTGAAGATAAATTGCAAAAGCTTTCAACCTGGCAAAGACTTTGCAACTTCAGCTACACTATCAGAGAAATTCAGAGACTGGCAGTGGAAACAGAGAACACAGAGTAGGGAATTTCCTTAAAAAATAAATACTAAGATTTCAATTCACTTCAAGAAAAATACAGCAACACAACCAATGAGATCTGATTAAGGGCGCTACCATCAATGGGCCGGAATCAAACAATAGGTAAATGCTGGATGGATATAATCACTCTGACCAAGCATCTGCAAGATGCTGATTTCTCCTGGTTAACACAGTTAACCTCCTGGATTTGATCGTGCCTGTATTTAAGCAGAGGTATGGCCCTGTCCCATGCTGTGACCTCCCTCCTGAAGGATACAACTTCAGTGCCTTGCATCAATGCTGTATTTCACATCAACAATCCTATATGATGATGATCCACACCAGTGATGGCCCCAACCCTAGATTTAGACAAGGCAAGCCTTGTAGTGAACAGCAGCATGGACCATATTTACTCCAAGATTTCTACCTGGCAGCTGCCACTCATGTTCCCAGCTGTTTTCTTTTCTTTTTTCTTTTTTTTTTTTTTGTGACTGCTTGGGCCACAAAACTCTAGCAATACCCTCCTGTGTCCCTTTTTATTTGCTGGGCAAAAAAAATGGATCGCTGGCCAGTATGTTCACACGGACAGACAAGTCAGCCAGCTAAAACCAGATTTTGTTCCCTCCAAAGAGGCATTTATTTTCATTTCACTTCTTTCCTTAGCTGTCTATTTTCTGGAAGTTATAGAAAATTACTTCTCCTTGAAGCCTTTACTTCTCCATCAAATATGGTCTTTCTTGTAAGATGTGGTTACATACACTACACATAAATGAGAACAGAGCCAGAATTATCAATTCCTCCAACACCAGTCACACATCGCACACAGCCTGGGTCTCTCCTACCCTCATAAGTTTTTGGAAGCTATTTCCTTACAGACACCAGGATTACAGACACCAGAAGGGACTCACAAAGACCACAGGCTACAGGTTCAGTCTGCCTCAGTCTTAGAGAGGTGAAGAGCATCTCGAGATACCCATGGCATCAGTTGAACATGAACAAATCAGATACTATGAAAGGCTGCACTGAGTAGAGTCCTACAAAAATACTTGTTTTCCTCTAGTTCCTCTAATATGGTTATTTTCCTAAAACATGGAAAAAAGGATTGCCAAAGAGTTGTCAGGGAGGTTCAGAACTAAATTCCCAAGTATTGGCAAAAATAGAAAAAATTACCAGCAGAGAGGCATTTTCTCCCTACTATCCTTGTTCCCTTGCACCCCCAAAGAAAAGCTGGCATCCTGCTCAAGTGCCATTTCAGCACACCATATTTTGACCATTGTTCTCACAGATAACATCATTTTTAAAGAACTAAGAAGCGCAAAATTTGACACATACAATGAAAACCATCCAGGCACCCCTTCTCCTCCTCCAAGAAAGGCAGCTCAGTAAAACTCTACCATAACAAGCAGTAAAGAAAATATTTTACTTTCAAATCCTTCCTCACCAAGCACCCACATCACAGATAAAACAAACATAATGAAAGGGAATGAATTATCAAGTGTTGTTCCATCAGCGTGTTCACTGTACTTTTAACAAAAATGTGAACAAAGATAAAATGGGTTACAGAAGCACATTCAGATTTTATCAGAACAGTCTCTAGAACTCTAATCCAAATTTCCACATTACAGTTTAGCATTGCCCTGTGATCCTACGGAACAGTCTCCACTTTATGTTTCAAATACTGATTTTCAGAAAGAAGATTTTATTATGAAACATAGCTTTAAAAAGCAAAACATTATTTTTTTTCCAGTGTCCTACATAGATAGTTGAATTATTCATATTTAATGAAGAGCCATATATTTTACTTGTTCTTTCTTTTTTTAATTATATGCATATAACTTGCAGCTGGTAGTCTACAGAGAGAGACTTTTGTCAACATAGGATAGGACACATCCCCCCAATATACTAGCATTTTGGAGCTAAAACAGGAAGCACAGGAAATAGTTGTGAAAATCTGATGACATTTTAGTTGTTTCAACATTTTGACTAGAATTTCAGCGACTATTGATGGAAGGATAAGAAAGAGAACACTGGTCTGGATTTTAAAGTTAATGGTGATAACATCTTGCAGCTGAAATTGCACCGTGGGCTGGGCTGATATTCTATCCTTGTCCTACAGTGCTAAACCGAGGCAAACAAACAAAAAGATTTCTCATTTTCATGGTGATAGGACCATCTGCTACCCCAGTAATAACCCAAAATAAAACAGTCCTTCAGGCGCTGTGCTGTCCGGAGCAGCACGTGTGCAATGCACACACTGACATAATTCACCCACTATGAGGAGAGAGGCTGCCTTACGTAAGGGCCTGCAGTTTTCTTTTTTTTTTTTCCTTTTCTTCTTGCTGCCTACGCAGTTTTCCAGTGCTCCCAAAGGCTGTTTTATTTTTCACACTATCTTTAACCAGAGAAAAGTACAAGTCTTTAAGGCTAACGTTACAATCCAAGCAGAAGAGCTAGTCACACAAAGAGAAACAATTTTCAAAGCTTCAGCTCATCTTAAGTGACACTTACATTCATTTCTGCAGTTTTTCTGCTATAAACAAATGAACAAACTGATTCTGCATTCCACTGAACACCTCAAATCCCCTTTACAGTCAATGAACATCTGGAGTCCAAATGCGAATATAGAATTAATCCCCAAGGCTGGACAACAAAACAGGTCAGGAACCATCCCTGCTACAAAAGTCACTGTGGAAACCTTGCAGCAGGTCAACTGAAACCAGGCCTGCACTTCACTACTGGTTTTGTAACACAAGTTTTATTTCCAGACTAATTTCCCTTAACCAGCTCTTGCCCACAGTATAGCATTACCATAGCTATAAGTGCAACGACCTAAATAAACTAACCTAATAAAATCTACACGAAGTAGGTCTGCCCATACTCAGTAGCAGGGCATTACTAGGACATTCTTCTAACCAGATTCTTAGCATCCTTCACTCTCCCAAGTCTTCAGAGGAGTTGATGGTACTTGACTCCTGGGGATTTTAAGCCTTTCCTCTTCCTTCCATTGGGAAAAACAGAAGTGAAAGGAAAAAAAGAGGAAAAAAAAAGAAAACAAGGAAAGAAACAAAGAAAGTCACTAACACACATGCTCTCCTACACACACCCACACACACAGAGGAAAAAAAAAAAAAGGAAAAGAAAGTTGTACAAGGTGCCAATCTGGAATGAAATGGATTTTTGAACAGACAGTCATATTTGGCACTGTCAGCAAAAGCTTGTGGGTGTGAGACATTGTGTCTCTCTGAGCCTTAATGCCCTTTTTTACATCGGTCATTTAAAAATGTCCCCCAGAAAGTTCAACTGTGCTGCTTCTGACATTATTTTCACAATGGTGCTGTGTGGACTCAATGGAGAAACTTTCTTTCCCCCACTCCAGTTCCATAAAGCACTGCATGTTAAAGACGTACTCCATTTGGCCTTCAAGCAGCATTTTTATGGTCCATGCAGATCCACGAATATTTTCCCTTTAAAAACAATCAACAGAAAACAGAACTCTCTGTTGGAGAGCATGGAAATTAAAAACTACTGCATCTCTCAGACCAACTCCTATGATCCTCAGGCAGAAGACTGGATTAAAGGATCCTCACATGGTTCTAGCTGCATTCTCAGTACACCACTTTTATGAAGAAACCAGAGCTGTAGAAATTCCTCCGGCATGGCATGGAATCCAGAATCGGGCAAGACATTATCATAGTAATGATGGCTAATAAACTTTCCTTGCAGGTCCACGGAGAATGGCCAGAAGCCATAAATTGTTACTTCCTCACACAGACCAAGGGCAGCACTGACTAGGAAAAGTCCCGTCGAAAGCCGTTTGGCATGGATACCTTTGCTCTTCCAGAACTTGCCAATGTCACGCAGGAAATTAGGATTGGCAAAAAGGACTGCCTGCTTGGCACCAAAGTCCTCCAGGGTGTAATAGACACGTAGGGAGGGTCCTGTCCCTGTCTTCATTGAGAAGGCTGGCATGTAGATGTAGCTCTGATTATAGACCTTCACACTGTCCACAAATGCTTTTCGAGACCACAGCAGATTCTGGAACCTGGGAAAAACAGAGAAAAAAACAAGAGGTCATAGGTTTTCCCAGTCATTTTAATATCCAGCTAAAAGCTGCTCTTCATACATGTATTTACAATTACTTACACACCTCTCTCGGGCTCAGAGAGAGGCCAGACAAACTTCTGACTGTCTAACACGGCCTCTCTTCTAAAAACATAAACCTGAATATACAACTGAAAACTATCTGGTAACCTGCTCAACTCCAAAAATTTTCTGATTTTATCATTTCAAAAAAACCCTGAATGACCACTGACAGTCTTCCTGAAAATCAATCATTTTTGGCAACATTTTTCTTTCTATCCAAAAAAACTACTCACACTTTCAGGCACAGGACTCTTTAAAAGAAAATTTAATGTCTATGTTCTTTTTATTTCTTAAAAGCATGCAAAAAAGAATTCATGTTACATGCTGAACAAGCAATACGAAGAAATATTTAAATAGAGATTTTAGACTTATAAAACTTGCAAGACTTGTAAAAGGTGCTTTTGTTGTGTCTGTAGAGGCTTAGGTTGCACCACTATAGTAGTAAATTCTTGTTCCAAAATTGAGAAAACTCAAAGAACACACTTGGTTATACAAGTAAAACAGAAATCAATGAACTGTTTAAGATAAGTGGCACCACAAAAATTTAGCAACAGAGCTGGTGTTTAGAAGGCAGAATTTACATACTCAATTGGTTTAAAAGCAGCTAGCATTTGTAGCATGCAAGTTAAAGGAGAGATTAGATGGCAATTATGAGGAGAGCAATGCATATGTACGGATAATTTCTCTAATATGGTAGTCTTCTCATCTCTTGACATAAAAAGTACAACAAGGTACAATATATTAAATTGTGAATAGCTGATGTCTATTTTATCCCTGATACTAGACTCATATATTACTCCAAAACCTCTGTATTCTCTATAAATTATAAACTTTCCTTGCCATATACTTCTGGATATGCCAAGACAAATGAGACCTCTGGTGGGAAATCCTAGGCCATTCACACACTCCAAGGCTTGCACTGTTGTTTGATCTGTCCTAATAGCTGACGCTAAACAAATCACATCTCAACAGAATATTCAAGTATCTCAAATATGTGTCATTGGATGCAACTGATATGGAGGTCAGCCAGAAGGTAAAATTCATTACCTAAATCACAAACTCGCAAAGTTACAGGAGCTCTTGCTGTTCTGGCATGCAGATGCCTTTGCATGAGAGAGTCACTAGGACTTACTCTCAACAATCTGCTTTCTTTCCAGAGTCCACACAATCTTCAGAGGACTAGTAAGCCCTCCCTACTTTTACCACATGACAGCATCTACAGCCTTCAGCATGCAGGTAAAAGTTGCTGCATTAAAAGCCAATTCTGCACAAGCCTCACACGCACTCCTTTCATTGCAGTTGGGCTGTTCTGCAAGTAATTCCCATTTTCTTCTCAGCTCCTGAACATGCATCTTGCCCTTGCTGCTGCACCCTCTCTCTCAGTTGTCTGCATGTAAGTCAAATGTGTCATGACTAATCTCATAGTCACACAGTAGAAGAGTAGGAACAAGAAAGTTTAGACGACAGCACTGGATTTTTTTCCTTTCTTTGGTGCAGGCAGAGATAGGTACAAAAAAAACCCTTTTTAAAGGCTTATGAAGAGACCAATTCTACGTATAGATCTCTGTGAAACAGCAGCAAGAATTACATACATAGGAAGATGACCAGTTTTAAGTAGGATGCCAGATGACCTCAAGAAGCACCAGATAAAATTTCAGCTGAAACAATTGCCAACAAAAAATACAGACTCAACAGCATTGAAACGTCTCATGAACATGTGCCAGTTTTTTAAAGTCTTTATTTTGCCAGAAAACTTGAAATATTACTAATAAGTTGAAAGAGTTTCTTGACATTTTCAATATGCAATATTTGATCTCCTGATTTGCTACGAGTTTCTTTCAAAGTTTCCTTCAAGTGGAATTAGAATAAAGCTATTTTTAAGCAAAGCCCCTGAAATCTGCCCAGGTCTTCATTAATGTTTGCTCTGCAGATTTGTTCTTACTACACAGTGCTATTAGCTATTGTAGACAAAACCACTGTCTTCCAAGCAAGAAATCAATTTGACCTAAGCATACGAAACAAAATCATAAAAACTATTCAATAACTTATTGTATTTGACATTCTCTTCCGTAGAAATAACCAAGACATGGCTGAATATAGAAGAATAGCCAAGACCAAAGTGCCATGGCAGAAGTTCATTGTCTGGCTGTACCTTCTCATTATGGGCCCTCTCACTCGATTACTATCAAATCTTTCGCTAACTGTTCCCTGAAACAGGCTTTACTACCCTCTCTTCCTAAGGAACACCAAGACTACCTGCCACATTATCAGGTACAGGAGCTGGGTCCATCCTATCAAACTTGTTCCATTTCCATCAGGACACAGTCACTGAGAAGAAAAAAAAATCTCTAGCTTAATACTTTCAGCGTTCACCTAGGCACTCAAAGCCTCAGTATCCAAATCGCTTATAAAAGGCAAAAATAAGACCAGCAGCAGGCTTTTGGACTATTGCCCTCCCCATAACCTGAGACGTCGACTGCAAGGAGGGTGATGCAGGTTCAGATTTCCTTTCACCGTAAAAAGAACTTGAGCACATAGCTTGATGCAGTGGGGTCCTTGCACCTTGGCTGAGGGGAAGGCAGAGACAGGTTCTCTGTCACCCCTGGAAGACAGTTTCGCCATGTGCTTTCCCACTTACAGCTAGATTAGTTTCACTTCACGAGGCAAATAAATGTGGTTATTCTACAACTGCATTTTTCAGCAAATTTATCATTCACAAAAAAGCACTGTGCAGCTCTAAGATGAATACATTACAACTGTTCAGATACAGTCACAGAGCGCTAGAGACTGTCTCTGACTATTCATTTGCTACCATTGCCACAATATGTTGACATTCCTTCTAGATTCATCACCTCAAATGCCTTAAAGTAATGAGAAGTGAACAGCACTACCATGAGAGCAGTGCATGGGAGGGACTTCAGGACAAAGGGATAGTATTAATCATGTCCTTCAGGAATATCAGCAGCTCCTGGAAACCCATGATTCAATCAAATTATCTGGATAGCAGTGTTGGTAGGCATCAGGCCCAGTTCAACAGATGGACATTATACAGGTGGCCAGAAGCCCATGTAGAAACACAAAACATGCTGATTATGAGTGGTCTGATGCCCTAACAGAGCCCAAAAGCTGCTGCCCATCCTGCATTTCTCATGGGAGGAGATATTAGAAGCACATGAAATTTTCTGTTCCCCATTTGTAAAAATAGAAACCCTGTCCATCTTTCTGGCATTTTACACACTGGTTAGAGGCTGAGAAATCTGGCGACAAATGCTGTCCCCATCAGCAAATTTCTAGAAATGGTACTGGAAGTTCAAGTGTACTTTCCGTTAACTCCCAAGCCAGATATGGAGTCCTGCAGGCAACACCATTCCAGCAGTGCCTTTGAGGGTACTATACTGCATCTGTCCCAGCAGACAGCAAGGAGCCTACTCTATGCCTGACAGAGAGAGCAGGACAATTTTCCTCTGCAGCTGACCAGCTCTGTAGTGCACGTGTGATTACGACGATATGGTTCCTTCCTGCTTGTCTTGGCAGGGACACCGCTGCCTCATGCAGTCCTTGCATCCAGATGGGCACAAACGCCTTCCTCCGTGATGATCCTTGCCCAGCCTTCTCTGAATGAGGAGCCCCCAGTTCCTAGTTAGTGTTTGCCTCTACCTGGCATGCTTTGAACATTCGGTAGTCTCAATGGCACAGCCCAGAAGCTGTACAGCTCCTGCCGACTTATCAGGCTTCAAAGGAAACACATCAAATGATCCAGCCCCTGTGCAAGAGTGCATCTCAGGTGACATCATCCCCTCAGCTGAGCTCTGTGCAAAAAAACAGCTGAACTGCTTTCGGGGTTGTCCTCTGCAGTCAAGTTCACACAAATGCATGGCCGGTTGCCAGCATTTACATAAAACGGGATCTGGAATCTCCCGAGGCCTGAACAGCACCTGAAGACTATGTGAGTTGCGCAGTAATTTGCAGTAATGCGTCCTGGCAGCTTGATGGCAGCCTGGAGAGGTGCTGATGACTGTGAACACTGGTGAAAGCACATCAGGGCACGTTCAGCCCAGGCGCTTTACTTCCACTACTGCCATTAATGGATAGCAAGCCAACAAAATCATCAGCAACATATTTTTGCTGTCAGGTCCATACAACAGATCAACATAAAAAGCACAATTTTCAACAGGCATGTGTAGGCACAGCTGCAAAGATATCAGAGAAATAATTTCCTTGATACCAGCTATAATGTTACCTCAAATGCTCTGCTCTACTTTACTTTTCCAGAAAGCAATGCATCCAAAACTGCCACAGTACATTGTCATGACAGCAAAATCAAAGACTTAAGAGCATTAAGTGTTTTGCTTTTTATTTCTAACGTGTTTTTAACATTCTTATTGATGCTTTTTTGCAGATATTCACGGACAGGACTACTCTCTGGTTCGAAGAGATGACTTCCAGTAACCACAAACAATTTGCTGCAGTGACATTGAGCCAACCCGCTTGCAGATAATAATGGCAGCATTTTCTTGCATCTTAGTGACTCCCCAGGGAGATCAAAAAGAAAGCATCTCATGCTTGTGATTATATCCCAGTTATTTACTGTGTTGGCATCTGCAAAGTCACAAGTTCAGTATTCTGGATTAATTGCAAGTTGACAAGAGAAAGATTGAGTAATGAGTGGAACAGTTCAGATGCCAAAGGACTAAGACAAATTTTAAAACTAAGACAAATAGAGCTCAAGGGAATAGAGCAGAAGGCCTAGAAGACTTATGTATTTGTCCCTATGGCAAGGGATATCCTTACAAAAATTATTTAGATAATTTCATGTCAGCATTAGCCAAGAATGATTTAGCAGTTTGCTGCAGCTGTTGGAATATGCTTACAGCTGGGGTCACAACAAGTTAGCTTGCAACTGCACATCTGAACCTCTACTGCAGTGACAGAGGAATTTTACGGCACTCATTTCTCAGAGAGCTTTTATGCGTTCTAATAGTAATGCTCTCCTTAATGACCTCTGCTCTCATTCATATCACGCATTTCTTGATTATCTGCCCTTCTGGGGCTTGTTCAGCTAATCTTACAAAAACACAGACCATGTCTCAATTAACAGCACACTACTTTCCATGTGCTCATTCTCTACATAGGTACTTTTAGTATGTATTAGGTATAAAGTAGACTATTCTACTTGTCCACAGAGGGGGCCAGAAACAAGCACTTGAATTACTGTAAATTGATCCCCTTTCTTCTCTTATCCCAGCTTCGCCAACTACACAGACCACTGTTACTTAGCCTAAGGATAGCTACCTGACTTAAGATACAATTATAATCCCATTAAAGTCAATGGCAAAACCAAATCTGATCTCACTGGAAGTATACTTATAGCCTCAGGCAAAAAAAGTCAGGTGTGCAATGCGCTTCAAGGTGACTAGAAAAGGTATGAAGCAACATGATAAATCATAAAGGCTGATCATTAAAACAATAAAATTAAAAGATGCCAAATATTCCCCATCAATGCTTTTATTCCTGTGTTAGATCCCTAGTACTCTGTCTAATCTCATTTGAGATTTGGGCTTCGGCCCAAGGACTTCTTCTCTCTTCTCATTGTAGGCCCTTCCACAGGCACTACACAAGCACCCTGTCAAGAGCTTGTGGGGTGATGCTGTTCCTAACCTTTCCTTTCCCTTTGGTCTCCTCCCTTTCCACCTGGCTGTCCTTTATGAAAAGAAAGACAGCAAATCTTCCACTTGGCCTCTCAGTGGAGATGCTCGCTCTTCTCAGGCTACAACTGTCTATAACATCCACTTCTGCTCATCCCTTATGCAAAGCCTGGAGCCTGTTGAGACCCCACACTGCTTCCTCTTTCTTATGGCTGGAACCTCCCAGTCTCTAAGAACCTGTGTGTTCCTCTTGTCCCTGGTCCCAAACAAATCAGTCTGATTCTCCTTTATGTACACCTTTTCAATGGACTTTTCCAGGCCAGGAATTTTGATTACTCCCACTATCAGCTCTGAAGACCCAAAAGCAAGGAAACATACTATCTTCACAGTGACTGCAGACTACATCTTTTTCTTAACGACACACTGTCCTTAGCACATGACCTTCAGAATAATTCAATGCACTCAAAGTCCAGTTAGACATTGCAGAGGTAGGCTCTAAACCCCATGAAGAGGCAGGCTCCCCTTCTGACTGAATTCAGTATTAATTAGGGTTTTTTTAAACCTCCACCAATTACTGTCATCCTGGGAACACTATATATAGTGCCAAGGAAAAGCTGACTCTCTGTTTTTCAATGGAACAGAACTATCCTATACACCAAAGCAATGAAACATTAAAATCAGTGTTCACTGGTATTTTGGGACTGTGTGTGATCCTTATTCTGCCAACTCAAATTAAAGTGTGCTTTTAATAGCTACCCTTTCCAAAACCAGTTGAGCTAAGCATCAGTCCTTTCTGTTATCTGACAGCTTGGATCCTAGCTTTCAAAAGATGAGCAGTTCTTCTCAGTTTGAGTCTTTGAAGATCGTGGCTGCTGAAGTCACACACAAGTGTAAATGATATAAAAGAGTAGCCAGAACAGCATGGCTGCAAACTACTTCTAATGTCAAATGAAATTTATGCCTAATATTGCTAAATCTTATGAATATTTCACAGCTCTTATAGCTGAAAGTATGGAGTATAAGAAAACAGAAAACCAATGAAATTAGCTAGAAAAAAAAAGTTACAGAACTAAGGCTGAAATCTTCAGCATTTTATTTCATTGGATTTACTTTCAATTAACAAAGGTCTGCTGGGTCTTTGGGACCAAACAGCAACAGACCAGTACAGTATCCCTTGCCCTTATAGGTCTTTTACCCAGCTCCTGTCCAGACACAAGTCTCTGTAGAACACTGCTTGCAAGAGCACTGCAGCAAACACAAAGCTATAATAATAACATTTGTTTTCCTGTCTGTCCATGCTGGCCTTACATGCTTTGTAACCAAAAATGTAAAACATTCTAAGTGTTTACAGCCGTGAAAGACCCACTCATAGCTGAGAACACTTTCTGGCTGTTATACTTCACTGATTGCAAAGTCTTCTGAGTTTCCTCTTTAACATCATAACCTCCTTGGCATATTAATAATTTGCAAATGTCAGTGAAGGTGACATTCAGACATATCCTCTCTTCCACCTCTCAGAGCTCTTTCCAAAGAGAACTGGCTCAAGGGAGAAAACAACAATGCTTGAATTGACTATGTTTTCTTTTTAAAGATGCTCTGTGTACAAAAGCTTTGACTGAAGAAGAATTATTTAAAACAGCTGGTGCTTCAACAGGCATTATTGTAACAACTGTAATGAGCTCCTTTTTTTAAGTATATGAGCACCTTATTTAAAGTGTAATACATGTATTGCTAGTGATCTCCAAGGTGATGCAACATGGCATGCCGGTAAAGTGTAGATCTCTTGATCAAACAACTCTAAAATATGCAAAAGAAGATCCCTGTATTTCCTCTGCTAGCCACTCCCTCTGGGCAATCTCACCTGTTTTAGCATCCCTAGGACAATGAGCATTGCAATTGAGCAGTGAACTAGTGGACACCTGAGTATAAGCAGAAAAGGTGATAAATTGCTCTGGAGCAGTTCGATTAGCAGAGGCCAAACACAAGGCTAAAAAGACGGAAAAAGAGAGAGAAACAGTACAGACAAGGAGTCCCTTCTCACCCTTGGTGTAAGAGCCCAAATCATCAGTAAAAACCCTGGAAATGATCCAGGAGAAGTCAAGCCAGTCAAAGGACTCCAGTCGTAGACCCTGAAGTCACTACCTTTGGTAAGCTTTCCAAATGTCCCATCTGATGAAAAAGGCCTTACTTTCATCTAATATAAATTCACAGCAATATTTCTCAGCAATTCTGGTGCTGTTCAATTATGCCTAGAAGCGTTGGCAGATGCTTATCAAGGCTTCCAACAGTGTTAGAGATGTGTTGATTTGCCAATTTTTAAAAGACTTTACCCTTCACTCTGAAACTCACACGCAGACACAGAGAGAAGATCAAGAACATGACAAGTAAATGTTGAACTCCTAGCACATCCAAGTATTTTTAGCTCAGAAGATTTCCTGATACTGGTGTAGTTTGTCAATGCAGTAACGCCAGTGAGTCTTACTTCTAAATATTTGCCTAATCTCTTATTCTCCACATCCTTCTAACCACTATTTTCCCTCTTATGTCATGACTTCCTTGATTCCTTTATCAAAAGTCTTTTAAAAATTCAAATAGATTTTATCTACTGGATATAGACTACCCTTATTCACATGCATCTATTCAAATAATTCCAAAAGTTTTGGAATGCCACTTATAGATCTACTTGAACTATTTTTAACTTAAATTATTTTTAAAATGAGCCTATTTTTAACACCTTCCAGTCTTCAAGTACCAAGGCAGTTTTAAGTGAGGAAGAACACACTACTGTTCTTCAGCACTCACAGGTGACTCCAGTCCTGCCAATATGTTCACATCCATCCTATATGTGTACCATAAATTCTCTAGCAATTACCTCAGTTTCAGACTTCTGAGTCTCCCCATGGGCACAGGGAATGTTCTCAGTTTATTCCATAGTGAACACAGATGCAAATAATTCACATGGCCTCCCTGTGTTTTCTCTGAGTACTTCCTTTATACCTGAGATGACAGGTGGGGAGCTGGGTGGTTTTTGCTCTTTTTTTTTGGCTTGTGCTGTTGCTGGAAGGAGGATGTAGCCTTAGGTTTTAATTCCTCCAGTCAATTCTTTTTGGAGACTTCTTCTGCATGCCACATAGATAAAATATTTAATCAGCTGGAACTTACAATAAATTCCACTTCCTCTGGAAACAACTTCAGCTTTTAGTAGGATTTTTCTCTGTTTGTATTAATCTCCCTTTTCTTTGCCCTTTAGTAATGTCAGCTTTCTTTTACCTTTTCTTAAGGCTTGATAGATACTTCTAGGACTGTGCTTCCAGTACGGTACCCTTAGGAGCATCCACTATTTTGAGTAGATCATCTAGATATATTTTCCAAGATGTATGGTGTTTAACAATACAATGTCACTTAAACTTACTTTCTACATGATCAAGGTGCCAGGGTTTCTCCTCAACAGTTAGTACTCAATTTAAATCACTATAGCTAGAACACTATTGACCACAAAAAAAAAAAAAACAGAAGTATGAATAGTTGAAACATGCTGAAGCTTTTGTTAATCTCTTCAACTCTTTTGATATCTGTAAAAATTCCAGCGTTCCTTTTTTTCCTCCAATTAACTTCATTCAAAGGAGATACAGTGTAAAAGAACTAAAAAACATTTATTTTTTTCTTTCAAGGTAGCAGGAAATCAAAGTCATTTGTTAGGACAAAGTAATACTTTTGAAAGGCAGTGGATATCACTGAGTTCTTTACAGCTCTCTATGCACCAGCTGAGGAAAGTGGAGCAAAATATTCAATTCCCTATTTCTCTTAGTTTCCAAATGCCAGGGAAGGGTCAGTGGTATTGATACTAAATCATACAGGAGCAGCTTTGGAACAGTAGTTGGGGTTCTTCCCCTGTCACACATCTAGAGGTGGACATAAAATACTCATTAAATCAGAGAGAAAGACAAGAAGAGAGTGACCATCTAAACCGGTGGTGGAATCACTCAGCCTTCAGGCTCTCCTTGTTTAGTCATCCAGGCTGGAACAGTATCAGCAGATGATATTGATAGCATCAGCCCAGCATGCACGAACCCTGACAGTAAGAACTGCCTCCTACTAGACAAGAGTCAGAGGTTTAAGTCCCCTCACACAAAAAAAGGGAATTGAACTTGGCCCTATGAAAGCTTCAGTGACTGAGGTGACTACTCACCTCTCATAATATATGGCATCTGCCTTGGCTAGTTTTCTGAACAGAGATCTATGTTTTCCAGCTGAAACTGTTCTGACTGGTTGCATAAATTGATTTGGGACAATTAAAACTAGATTATCTGGAACTTTTAGACAGCAAAAAAATAAACACATCCAGCCCTAGCTTAATTTCTTAATTTATTTGACTCAGGTCTTTGCACCAATTACCTTCATGAAGGTGACAAAACCTTACTGCAACAGGAGTTAGACTGAGGTGATCTACTCAGATCACGTGGGTTGTGGAGGAGATGGTAAGCACCTTCTCAACAAGCGCTGTATGCGAAACTATAAACTCCTGGATTCGTACTCCTTAGAGTTACCTTTTTTCTCTAAAACCCAAAGAACATCAGCTTTTACATATGCTTATATTCAAATGACTAAGGAAAGCAAGTTACCATCTCCTATAGAATCAAGATTTCTTTCACATTCAGGCAGCACAGAAAATAAATCCCTTTTCTTTAACGCTCAGTGTAATTAACACTGAATTACAGCAGAAATTCTACCAAAGGACTTCTGACAATCACATTAATACCAAATAATTTCTGCATGCTTTATGTGATTACAATAAACACCAAAGACGTGAACACAGATTATTTTAAAGTAGGGCTGAATAATCAAACAGGAACAAAAGCTACCATTAGTGGCTCATCTCCCTTAAGCAGCAGTAATACATTACCTGAAAAAACTTTACATTTGGATCTGACAACCAGGTGAAAGTGTATTTTGGAGTGACTAGGAACATAAGGGTTGGGGGTCTACAGCACAACTCAGAAACAGGAAAACAGAATACCTTAAGGGTATCCATTTAATTAAACCAAGGTATTTTTCAGATAAGACAAAATTGTAGGTTTGAAAGTAGCTGTATATGTCGAGGCTGCCAGCAGCTCCCAAGAATCTGAGGTTGGCTATGAATCATACAGGACAAACAGCCATGGCCACAAACTCCCCCTTGAGGAAGGCTTCCAAACGCGCTGAGAGTGATCAGTCGCTTTGGCTAATAGACCTTTAGGTCCCTAGCAGCTCAGTACACAAATTTCCAAAGCAGCTCATCAGTAACAGTGGTGCAATTCAATCTTTTGTTTTACAGGAAAGGGCCAGAATAGTTTGTACAGTGATGTGCAACTTTCAGAAGCTATTGGTGAGTTTTTTATCCAGAGGCCTTATCCAAATAATTATTTGGAAAGCACACTTGTTAACAAGCAACATATTTTTTATCTGAATTTGTTTCAAGGCCATAATTTCCCTTCATTAATCTCCTAGTCTAATAAGCCACAGTGCACAGTGCTCCTGTGTTTCACTAAGATGGAGCTAGGAACCTCATATGCTCCAACAAATCTAGCACTTTGCTTTAATACCAAGTACTTTCCAGACTGGTCCTGCCTGTTATAAAAATTAGACCATTTCTTCTAACCATCCCCTCATTTTTATGTTAAAAAGCACAACCTGAGGAATACTGCATTTTAAAATATTCTTCTATTTTGAATATATCTTAACTGGAGAAGAAATATAATCATTAAGGTCCTGTCTTCGTGCTTAAAATTGACAAAATTCCCCTGATATAAATGGATTTACATTAACTTTCATTAAAGGAGTGTATAGGTCAGTCTTTATTATATCATATGCCAGATGTTTAAAGTTTCAGAAACCACCAGTACATTGCATTATTCAAGAAGCACACTGTGAACATATAACTTAAGACAATGATATTATCTGGATGCACAAAGCTATGGAGATGATTCATTCAGCATAATCATTTCCATCCCTGAACCCTGGATGTTTAATGTAGCGGGAAAAATGAGGGATGGCAGCAACTGTGCTGGAGCATGAAATGAGAAAAAAACTAAGACAGAACATTGCACAAAAGCTCTAGCAGAAAACTCCCATGTGTTATGTTCCAGCAGCTGTACCCAGTTCCATTTACAGCTTAATTGACCTAGGAACATGGAGTCAAAATCATAAACAATTTGCAGGAGGGCATAATAGTGTGCCTAATGAATTTTCTTTCAGAAAGCTAGTTGGAAAAAGTCATTCAGCCAATCCACACCAGTCAGTTCTTTCGTTTATTTTTCACGAAACCATTCTCTGCAGTCCCAAGTGCTGGAGTACTTAACTACACACAGGGCAGATGCATGACCTAGTTCAGCTACAGTATACCAGCCACCAGGTCTCTTGGGATAGCCCAGCAGTGGTGTCTTTTTTCAGCACAATCTAACTTCAATTGTTTGTGAACAACTCATTTGTATGTATCAACATGTACAAATTTCCCCAACAGACAGTGGAACAAAGGCGCAGGAACAAAGGACTGGGGGACCACCTGGATTTACAGTTTCTGCCATGGCAGGGTCAGGGATACACTGCAGACATTCTGGCAGAGCTGAGATGCTAGAAGGGAACCCAAGGAGGAATGGAGAAGACATAGAACAAAAAGCTTGTTGGAAATGCTGCAGTGTCAACACTGTAAGAGATGCCAACTTTAGAAGTCTCTTCAGGAGCTTTCAGCAGCAGCAGCCCTGAAATGCTTCAAATTGTCCTATGTCCTGTAAGTAACATAAAGCCTGTGACAAAGAATCAAAATGCTACAATGCTACAAAAAGGGCAGAGGACATCGGCTACATCATCCTCTTAACTTTAAACTATGATGATAATTGTTATAAAGAAAAGCTCATAGATTACCTCAAAAAGCCATCTGTGGCTAACACTGCAAAATCTGTAAATACACCCTAGTTCATGCTAGCGACATGGAGAAAAACTCTTGCTCAGCCCAATTCCAGAGATCAGTTTTATCCTAACACTTTCTTTAAAATATTTCTCCTTTCCAGTTCAGGACACCTAAGCTCCAGTTCTGCTGAAACCCAACCCAACACGGTTCCAAACTCAGTGACCCAGTTTGCAAGACTAGATGGTTCAGACCTGCACAAATTGAAGCATATAAAGTCAAATGTATAGGCAACTGAGTGAAGCCATACTATTTCCACTGTCATGACTTGTTCTAAAAATTCTCCTGCTTGAGAGAACACCAAGAACTTGTGCAAATATCCATTTTCAGGATGACAAATTTGTACAGCCATACCTTAAACTGCTGGGGACACGGTGCTGTAAAATGCTGAGAAATTTATTGTCCCTGTTAAATTAAAACAGACCTCAAAGGCAGCAGAAGTGCTTGATTACGAATTGCCCACATAGCTTAATGATGTTTACTCATCCTTTGGCTCTGTTCCAGGTGCTGCAGCTAGTTCTCTTCAAGACAAATATGCTACAGGGACTCAATCAATGTCCTCATAAGCCAGTCTGTGCTGCTTGGCATTGGAGCCATGGATTGGTCCCGTGCCCTGTTTACTAGCATAGCTATGTATCCACTGTACATCAGGTAAGAGAAGCAAAAGAAGTGAGGAATAAGCCACGTTTTGCCTTTGTCACAAGCTGTCTCTGGGACTACAACTGGGAGCCAAGAGCAGCACAGGGAGGCAGCCAGCTGACCTTTCTTTAGTCTGTGTAGCTTTACCAGGCAAGCAAAACCAATGTGGGTCTTGGCGATGTCTGTACAAATCAGTCTGGGCTCTTAGAGGGGAATTCAAAGCAAAGGCCTGCACACTTTGCTGCTGTGAGTCCCCATGTCAAAACATTCTCGATCATGCATGTGTACAGACACATGTGGGCTTACTGAGTTGAGCCAACCAAAGACAGTGCTTTGATTTCCTGTGAGGTTCATATCTGAAACTGGGAGTAAACATCATGCTCCAGATACTGCCTGCAGGGAAAAAAACAAAACAAAACACAGGGCAAGACCACCAAAGGCTGGGAAGGGCACTGGTCTTGCTCGGGTTGTACCAAGCCATTTTCTCAGGCAGGACCCTAGGAAGAACAGTAAGTAAGTAAGTACATGCTTCCCCTTGAATAATTACAGTAATGTATTCCCCACTCTAACAGGAATGGACATAATATTGCATAATTACCCTTTACAGCACAATCTGTACACTGTCAACAGTTTTTTACTCTATTTTTACAATTATTCTGAGTGTGTTGCTATGCTATATGCTTTCACATGCTTTCAACTTCCATACACATTACAATTTCCCCCTTAAAAGATTGCTTCTCATGTTCCAAAATTTCATTTCCTTTGGGAAAGTTCCTGCAAAATTCAAACAGCCACCTTCTGATCTACTGTCCCAGATCACGAAAAAAATCCCTCAACTTTCTCCCATGACAACATTCTGAAACTTCACAGCATGATATATTTTCTGATATAAATGTGATAGATTAGCCACCCATAGCTTCCACACAAAAAGCTCATTGAAAAAATTATATATCTTTGTCATGTTTGAAAACCAATGAAAATAAAGTTCTAGGATCACAATATTCAAGTTCACAAACATACAGTTTAAAGTTTTGCTGCCAGTTTTAAACATCCAAATATGCAGCAATATTCAAAATAAAGCTCCCAAATAACTTTTAAAATATAATTTCTATTACAGTAATGTAAATAGAGAATTCTAACAGTAGTCTTGAGCATTCACAGTGAAATCGTAACTTGCCAAAAAATCTAGTACATAAGAATAGCTTATTACAATCATAATGGAAGAAGTTACTTTTCCATTTTCTTTCCACAAATCCTCACATCTTCATAGCACAAAACTTTTAAGCATCTGCACTGCTATTTGCATGTTTGATGGAAGATTAGTGACTGTCATTAGTGAAGTACACATTAGCTAAGAAATCCATTAAAGCTGAAGACAGAATTTTGCTAACGGTTTTTCAGCTAATATACTAGGAGATATCTCTCTGTAACCCACATTCTAGTAACTGGCTATAGAGGTAAATAAAAACTGTTCAATCTATTTTTTCATGTCCTTCCATTCTGAGAGTCACTTGAAACCGCTATTATTTTTTAATTGATACTAAAATAAAATGCATAGATTCAAATTCTACTTTTGATCCATTCTGGGACATTTTTTCCTCCATGAAAACCTCATTATTCTCTGCCCTGTTAAACTGCACTACACATACTGACAGCTTGATTTTCTCCATCCTGCTTTATCTTTCAGAAGTACCATTTGGTTCTCTCAGTGCAATGACAGCTTTTGGCAGGTTTCCGTTTCCTCTTCCAACAAAATAGCTATTGTGGAAAAATGATGAAACTAAGATGAAAAATTCCAGCTTTAACCTACCAAAGTGCTCCATGTGTCTTGAAAAATCACTGTGCTTCCACTATTCACTCTTTCAAATCAGTAATTAAAAAAAAAATCACTGAAAAAAAAGAGAAGAGGCAGGGTGTAGAAAATAATTATTAGGGTGACACATCTCTCACTTAACTGATTCTATAGCTGTTCTTGCCTGTGATACATTCCAGACCAGATGGCAGAAAATTGCCATGAAAAACTGATTAAAACAAACTTCCTCAAAAAGAGAGTGACCAAACTTAGTATGAAAGTGGTTTGTGCCATTTGCTATGTTATCCAAATAAAACAGTCAGAACTAATTTCAATCATTCAGCTTTTCTCCAAAAGCTACACATGGATATAAAAACTCCATCTTTTAAGTCTGAATGCATATAACTTAGCTGAGGAGATTCACGTGGGAAGGAATACTATTACCTCATTTTTACAGACAAGTGCATTTTCTGTTATAAAATGTAAAGACAAAAATCCAGAGGATTTATTGATATAAAAATAAATTTTTTACCCAAAAAGTGTGGACAGAAATCATAATTCATTATTTTTATAAGCATAACTACTGTCTTTAAGAAAAAAAAAAAGTATCTTTTTACTGTTTTTCCCTCTTGTTAGTTTTGAGAAGCCAAAACAGACAGGGAGTAAGCTAACTTTGCTTATGTCTTACACATCATCAGCTCAGTTTCTTAGTAACAAATGTGCCCACCTCGCATTTGGCTGTTTCTGGGCAATGGATCTGAGCTCAGCTGAAATCTATTATACTTCTTGCAGAGTAACAGAAGATGATAAAAACAAAGATTGCCAATATTTTTAAATCACTCTCCATGTGCTAGAGATTGCAGTATTCTTTCCTCAAAGGATTTTTCCATTTCCTACTGTGATGAAGCAGTGAAATAATGCAATGGATGAAGACAAGAGATATCTGAAAGACAGGATTAAGCACATATGAATGCCACCTGCACTTGGTAGCAAATCTGAATGAATTCATCAAAGCAGAGAAAAAAAGTAGGATCCTGGAAGCTATCTTGAGTGACAAATACAAAAGAAACAATTCATCCTGAACTTCATGTTTAGAGGTACAAAAAGGCATTTTCATTCTTCGTAGAACCACTGACTTCCGACGCACACTTCCCCTAACATTCTTTCCCCTTGTGTTAGCTTTTAGGAAGTTTCTGCCTAGACCTTTGGTTGTCTTAGCATAAAATACTACTTCCTCTTTCTACCCCAGTCTACTATTTTCAGCTCCTACATCTTTTTTTCTAGTGATGCTGGAACAATTGCACCCTGCCTGTGCTCCTCTCTCCCTTAATATATATCCATCTGGTTCTTATCTACTCCTTCACTAAATACTTCAATAACCACTTTTAAAGAAGCAATTTTTTTGTAAAGTTCATATATAAAAAAAAGATAATATATGGTTTTGTTTCTTTTTAACATTACTTTTTATTTCCTAGACAGGGGAAAAATAGGAAATGAGAGGGTACATGAAAGGAAACCGTCTGCCTCTTTAAGGCTATCTGGTCAAGGACCTCTTCAATAAATAAATAAATTTTTATTTTGAAAAAAACAGTAGTAAGAATAGGAGAAATCAATAAACAAGAACATGCAGGGACACAAAACTGACTGACAAATTGTAAGGGAGGCAGCGAGGAGAACCAAACCTGGTCAGTCACACTTAATCAATGAGGAATTGAAGGAGTGTGAGAATGTTTATTCCAGCAAAGGTTATCTGACAAAGAAAGTCCTAAACTGGGACAATAAGAAAAGGAGAAGACAAAACTCCCAAATATACAGACAAGACAAAATAAACATGTATACCATGACAAGCTCACAACTCATACTCATTAATGGGCTATCAGGAAGCTACAAATGCCACTTGCAGGAGGATCAGCTTGGGCTTTACAACTGAAAACCAGGCAAAGTCCCAGACACCAGTGTAGGACGGATAAGGGGGACAAGTACAACTACACGCATGGATGAAAAGATGTACAGGGAAAGAACAAAAGAGGGGCAGACAGAAAAGGGCATAAAAGAGGCTGGTCATGTGTAAAACTGGGCTGGTCATTATGCTTATCTCACTGAGCCCTGTACCTTACCACCGCCATCTGTCCTACCTTCTTATTAAATATCTTCCTAACTCTCTGTGTAATCTCACTCTCTATCCCATATGTGTGCATGGTGCACGAACAGGTGCCAGCTTTTGGAGAAACCCATGTGAGTGCCCTGGGGCCCACATGCTGGAATCAGGCCATGGCTATAGGCACTCCTGGGTCTTGGTGCCAGCTACTGAAGTGAGGGGAGTTCTCTGCTTACAGTCACTGGGGCAGCACTAATGTAGGTTGCAAAAAAAACAGCTACTGGGGGCACTGGGATGAGTGGGGCGCCAGTGGCTGGAGTGGGACTTTGGATAACAGCTCTCAGGCCTGATGCTGGCTGCTAGTGGGGGGAGCGTCTGTATCTTACCCAAACCTGTCAGGGCATAAGCTGAATGAGCTGATGGTATCAGGCTCTGGTTGAACATTCAAGTAGATAAGAAGCAGCAGCCATCGCCCTCATCCCAGGCAGAGATCCTGTGACCCCTTGTTCCCAGAACATTGGGCTGGGCTCCACTGGCTGGGAAGAAGGATCCTGGCCAGGGCTGCTGTAGGACATGGCTGCTCCTAATGCCGCTTAAATGGAAAAGTACTGTTCTTGCTTTGGAAAGAAAAGAATAAATGTTTCATTTTATGCTTTTATTTTTAGTCAAGCGAACAGAAAATGCCCTGTTTGGATTTGTTACCATGCATGTCATGCTTATCTACAGATGCATCTTCAATATATCCCAGAGATGGATCTTACCACCTTCTGCAATAGAAGATCATTTCCTAATCTGAGATCTTCTGACTGCCTTCCTTTTTGTGTGTTTATACATGGATCTTTTTTTATGTTTACTTCTGGACTTTTGGTTATCCTCATTGCATATCATTCAGAAAATGTCAAAATGAACTAATTTTTTAATTGAATAAAGTACTGTTGTCTTAAGAAGAACCTGCAAGCCATTTCTGCCCCTTCCAAAATGTAGTAAATGGTATTTTTCAATGAATAAATTATTATTATGGAAAATGTACCCCAGAGGCATCCAGAAGTTGCAGTCTCACCACCATGAGAGCTATTTGTAATAAAGGAAGTAAGTAAAGGGTACCAAACCTACTTCCTATACTGTGAAAGGGTAATAATAAATCAGGTTCTATAAATCCTTTCAAGACAGCTTATTATGCTTATGCTTATGATATATCAATACTTTATAGCCACAAACATCAGAAAGACATGTATTCCCTAATGAATACTGAACACAGCATCAGAGCGCAGATCAAAATCTGATCTTCATATTTTGTACATGACCACCCACCCTCTCCAAACCAAAAGCATTGTATTAAAAGAAAGCACAAAGTAACAAAAATATGTGGCAGAGACAGCCCCAGAAGAGCACTGGACTAAGAAAATCAGAGCAAGAAGGAGCTGAGATTGGACACAGCTGTCCCACTCCATGCACAGGCACACCAGGAGGAAAGCATGCTCTAAAACAAAGCACTGCTGCCCTAAATAACAGATACTGTAATGCCAGGGACAAACTTCCCAGCATGAGCATGGTGGCTGTTGATGAAGAAGGGTAATAATGAGGAGGAAGGCTAGCAAGACACACTCAGATACTTGAGAGCGAAAAGGCTTCCTTGCAGACTCTTGCAGTTCTCTGCAAACTGGAGGCAGAGATTGTGTGCAAACTTAAAACAGCTTTAAAAGTAGATTTTGTTGGATTTAGATTGTCACCGGTACAAATCATACACACATCTCTGATGAACAGGGTATAAACAGGGAATGTCAGTGAGGAAGCAATCCTTGTAACCCTTGAACTGCCGTTCTCAGATGCAAGCTCCCCCTGGCTGTATAGTGGGGAGTAGTCTTCCCAAGTATATAGTGTCTTCAATGTGAATGAATGAAAAAGCACTGCACAAAAACCACACCTTATCAGCTCAATGAAATACATAGAAAGCAATAATAAGACCAAGGATAAATGGCCAGAAGCAGACATTAGGATGCACAGCTCCGAGACTGCGAAACACAGAAAACACCTGTCATGTTCTAGAAATAGATGCCATTGAAGAAAAGAGACAACAACTTCTTTCAAATAAAAAGGTCTAATCTCACTCCCAGAGAGCCCAAAAAGAAATTCCTGTTGCCTTTAGCATAAAGGAACACACTGTATAAATCAAGTGTGCTAAGAATTGTCTGGAAAGTGAAGCTGTCATCACTTGATGAAAGTGGACTTAGTATCCAGCTACATCATTGTCACATCAAGAAATTCACTGGAATGAAGTTTTCTAAACCTAACAAAGATTAATTCAATTTCACCTTGATATATATCCCAGATGAATGTACTTTTGAGTTGCCATATATCAGCTTAGCTTGAGAGATTGCATTTATCCTTGTAAATTTAAACAATGATGGATTGGTATATTATGCACCAGCAATGCACCCTGAACAAGTTATGACAAGTAATCTGCTTGCCAGTGAAGAATAATGCCTTATCTAATGCTGAGATCTTACACCGAATGCAGTGGTTAGACAACAGAATTACTGAAAGTGACAAAAAGTCTGCCAGTGCAAACACTGACCACATCCAAATCCCCGTGCTCTACCTAAAGTGCTGAGGCTGCACCTCCTATTGAAAGATGTTATGCATTTGACGTAGTTACTGCTCCAATTTGGGACCAGGAAAGTGTGCTGTGGACAGGAACAATGGACCAAATGGTTGCTTCCTGAGCAATGCTGCTGATGTCATGTCTGACTTCGGTGGAGTCGCTCCAGGATTTTTCTCAATTAGGGTACAATCAGTCCAGCAGCAGCATTCTGAAATATGCACACTTGTCATGGGAAGGAGCAAAAGAAGAGAAGAGGAATCTCTAGGACCTTATCTAAGCCTTTTAGAGTCAAAAATGATCTGTCAGCCTCACTAGATCCTGTGCAAGAAATGAGCCACAATCCCTAATGGATGGTGACTTAAAAGAACTCCTTCACATTTCACTACCTAGACAAGTAAATAAATATTGAAAGGATATGTGGAGATGCCCATCACAGAGAAAGCAACAGGAATGACGAAAACATTTAAATAATTTCCCCACAAATACAGTGAAAACACTACAGCTGCAATCATGAATACAAACAAAGCTCCATCAGCACAGACTGAAGGCTGCTTGTACAGCACAAATGCAGGTGGTCAAAGATCAGGTACAACAGCATCATATCGGTTTTTAACTCCCCAAGGCAATGCTGTGCCCACATCACTATTTCTGTTTAACACACTGTTCTCACTCTGCGAAAAAAAAAACCCTGCACTGTGCAAAATTGTCTCTACCTTGGAGCACTTTGAGCATGTTATGAAATAAAGTAGCTGCATGGACTAACATCAGCTAGTGGACACAGACTATTTAAATGGCTAATGATGCCTCTGTTGCAAAGCCAAGGTTGTAATATAATGAGATAAACAAAAGGCAGAAATGAAAAAGATGCAAAGGTTACATAGGCCACGTAGGAACAGGCTGAGGTCAGAGCCAGTGAAAAAATGATTTGGGAGATACAGCATAAAAGCAGAGTGAACAAATTCCCAATAAAACATCACAAAGCAATGATTTGGAAATAATTTTTTAAAACTGGCAATGTGCAAACCACAAGGGAGTCATAGGGTAAGTTCAGTATGTAACAGGGTGAGAAAGACAAAGGTGATCTGAAATTACACAGGCTTCTATGTAAGTATAAACACCTTTCAAAAAATATCTCCATTTCTTTCTCTAGGCTATAGCTCATGCCCAAAGGTTCTCTGAACCTTTTCATGCTTTGTTAAGGTCTCCTAGCAAAATCTTTTGTCTCTCTCCTAGTGTTGATGAACATTAATCTAGACCCTGGAGGCCACTACTGTCCCTACGAACTACCTGCTGGCCCAACAGTGAACAGTTAGCTCTAACATTCAGCTGCCTTCTATTTCATTAAGCAGAATCATAACGCCAATCAACTGATAGGTTAATTAAGAAAAGGATGTGTTTGTGCTGCTAATTCTATAAACATTGTTCATGATGAACATTTCCACCTCTTTTCTTCTAGTTTTATGACTACAGTCACATTTAATAATCAGTGCCCAAAATGGTTAGTATAGTATGTTCTCAACACAGGCTCTGCAATGATAATGTTACAGTTTAGGAAGCAAAACAAAGCAGATATAGAGACACTGTTTAGGCACCAGATAATATAAAACAAACATATCTCATACAGCTATAACTACAGCCTCACAGAATATGTGGCACAACAAGTATTTTTACTTTCTTTTACTGACCCAGCATAAAACAAAAGCCAAAGCAGTGGCTACACAAAGGAATTAAACCCTCCAAAATAATGCTACTAACTGAAAAAAAATATTTTTAGGAAATTTTACAGAAGTCTTCATATCTGAGTTTCTTCAACAGCTCAGATGTGTAGCATGACAGTTTCACCCCAGCTGTTGGTTGTGCATGAACATGTTTGCATATGTGCTGTGATAAAGTGGCTTAATGATTACGTATGGGGACCTGGCCCAGCCTGTGTTGTTACACATTCTACGCTCCCATTAATCTATTTGAAATTGTTGACGGGGTGGCAGGGAAGAAAAAAGACAGATAAGGAGGAAGGAAATATACAGCACATTATAGTATGTGCTCAGCTCCTCAGATGAGGGCCCATGCAGCCACAAGAGAAGCCAAGAGAAATGCACATAGGGAACAAACCCTCTGAAGGAAGCGCAGAGTATTTTAAACAAGGCACAATAAGTGGAAAAGGAAAAGCGTATCCAGACGAATTACTCCAGGAAGCTACTTGAAAATAGAAGGAGGTAATGAGTGATTGACAGGTCATCACCAAAGACAAGGACAAGGCAAGTGGAATGGCAAACCAAGATGGAAGTAGAGCTGATGGTTTCATTGCATTGTTTTTAAATACTGATTTAAAGGGTAGAAACAAGGAAGAGGAAAGAAAAAACAAAGTCAAACAGACTGCTCCAGCTGCTTCTGATGTGAAATAAATGGTACAAACCTATAATTTTAAACTCATTTTTGTCACTCAATGAGAGCTGTTGTTTAGTGGGACCGGGTGGTTCCTGCCAAAGGCAGAGTTTAACAAGGAGTTCAGGAGTCCATCAGAGCCACGCCTGAGGATTCTGAAAGTCCCTTTGCCATGTTGGTGACAGAAGCCACAGCTGCAAGTGCAGCCTCTGACCTGCCTCTGCCATGGCAGAGTGAAAACTAGCAAACAAAAAAACCAGAGAATCTGCCTCCTGGTCAGTACTGCAGAGCACTGCTGAACATGGTTTTAACTGTACAGTAAAAATTAATCACCCCTTCGATCTAGTCGCTATTTCTTTATATCCCAAAACCTCTCAATATCTTCATCATGATTGACTCTTGATAATTTTTCCTCATAAAGGCCAGGCAGGCCAAAGGCATCCTACATCATTAGGTTCATTAGGAGAGCATGCTGCAAATTATTTTGAGGCTAGGCTGATTAGGACAGGCTGAATTTTGGTAGTTTTTTAGAGGCTTCAGGTTTTGATGGACAAATAAATGTCAGTGAACCTGCCAGGGCTGCTCCCATTTCCCATCTGGAACCTATGAATATCTTTCTCCAGCGTCTCGTTAACCAGGGGGCTCACCCCAAATGTAGTGCTGAAACTCACACCTGCATTCATTTTCAAACAAGATTTAAGATTCTGGAATAACTATTTTCAACTATTGCAGAGGAGAGCTTGGAGAGTGAAAAGTGAACCCCATTACCTTAGATGCTTGATTTGGTAGGACTTGGATTTATAAATACATAGATAAAGACTATGATTTTATTTTGCACATTTCATTTGCTGGAAACGGGAGTTGCAATTGTGACAGCAAAAGCATTTATTTTGCTTATGGGAACACTAGCAAAGTAATAATTAAACTGAGACAGTTCAGTAACATGCTCCCTTTCCACAAACCTCTCTGGAGGACCCTCATCAATTGTAAAAAAGTAAAAAGTAAAATCTCCTAATGTTTCCTGATAAATTATTTTGTAGCAAGCACATACACTGCACACTATTTCTTGCTGCCCCCCTCCCTCTTTCTCTCCTATGTCAGCCTTTCCTCTTCGCCTCCCAACAATATCTCATGAACTCTCATATGTCACTATGAGCCCATTTCCCAGCACTTCCTTTTCCTATCCTCATTTTATCTTTTATCTTTCAACATCCTCCACAGTACAGTAAAACACAGGTGGCTCTTGCCACAAGAATAATACACAGCAACATACACAGTGTTTGCATAAACTAATTACCTTGACTGCCTTGAAACAAGGCCTCCAACAACAAGGAACTCATTATTAGATGTGGACACAAGGTTATTTTTGCCTTTGCTTCCCAGGAAGTGATGTCCAGCAGGAACCAAACTCTAATGTTGTAATTGAGTCAAAGATCAGTGAGTAAATAAGCTTTAATCATGTTTGAGATTTCAAATAATAGCTTTCACTCTCAGATCTCTTGGGTGCTCATTTATAAGACTCCTTTCATTTATTTCATACTGAGACAAAGAAAAATCGAGGGCAGAACAAAATGCAAAATCCAAGTAGTTTTACCTGCTTCACCTTCACTCTTGAACCATTGCTCAAAATATCTTTCCTAGGGGTAGATCTACCGTCAGAAGCAAGGCAGACACATAGCCTTTTTCTTTGTGAGTCTGCTAAATGTGCCTGGACACTCATTACCAGACATATTACACTGGCCTTGCGCTGGGGGAAGAAAGGACGGCTTGTAACAGAGAAGGAAATAATCATGGATCTCTATTTGTCTTTCAGTCCTTAAGCACTATGAATCATGTGTTTGTCTGAGATTATCAGTGCAACGAAAATTAAATATGTGCTTTTATTTTTGTGAAGAGAACTTTTTTGGTTATCTGAGTAGAAAATCCTTGATATTGAAACAGCTGTTTCCTACCCATTTTTAGCTAGCATGGCTGTAATTCAGGGATCAGCTTCCCACTATTGCAGATTTAAAAAGAGCTTTACCATAAGCTCTCTCTCTCATTCTACAAGAGGGAACTCTAGACAAGAGCATCGAAGCTTTTGCAGTGCTGAGGCAAAGAGGCTGATGCCACATACTGAAAAATAGAGATGCTCTCTGTGGAGCATTCAAAATCGTGGACTATAATGTTCCCCCCAGGCACCACAGCATGGGTTACTCTAACCGCCCTTCTATCATACACTGAACAGCTATAATTTTCCAGTACTTCTAGTATTTTTTTTCCCTAAGCAGTGTACCCATCACTATTCACTTCTAATTTCTCACTTTTAAATGCACTTCAGAGGTGACTTTTTTTCCTAAATTATGTTGTTTAAGTAATGACATTAAGAAACATTGATGCTGGCAGATATAAATGACTGTCAGTCACACAAAAGCAAGACTCCCAGGTCTGATGTCTTATAGCAAGGACAAAAAAAAAAAAGCCTATTTAAAAGGGGTTACTATACACAGTCGAAAGCTAAACAGAAACAGTTGGATGCATCTGCAGAACTGCTTCAGGCTTTAACTCATATTCATTGCAATGATTTAAAATGTAATGACCTGTTTCTCCTGCCTCCTGCTAGGGGTTACTATCTCCAAGGAAAGTCAATATAATGAAACTTGCAAAGGCTGCCTCAATAGAAAGCTATGCAAATTGGGTAACACCACACTCAGAGATGCTACAGCCACAGAACATTCACTGAATTCAACAAATTCTTCCTCAAATTAGTAGCAAGTAGCTTGGGATGGGGCACAGATAGCACTTAAATCCTCCTTCAGTATTGGCTAAGTAAATACACACCTAAGGCATACGGCATTTGTGTCTAAACCTGCAAGTCTATGGAAAGGGGCCAGAAATCACCCAAAGAATAACGACTCTGAGAGATTTCACCAACTTGCGTAAAGATGCTTTTACTTAAGGTAATGATTCATCATCCATGAATTAGTTCATTGTCTTCTATTCAGCATTTTTTTGAAACACAGAAAGTAAAAGATGTAATAGTTTATACTCATTAGCGGATTTTAAATTCATTAGAATGGTAAGTAAACAGGGGAAAACTGATTTTCTTAATTCACAGCAGAACTCAATAACCAGCTGGTGGAGATTAGGATCTCTTAATCTCTTACAGAGAGGACATAAATTCGTGTTTCTCTTCTGCTAAAACCAAGTGAAGCACTAGGCACAGCTACCACATATGAGCTATCTGTCCAGCTCAGCTCCAGGGCTTCACATGTGGACTTGGTCTGAACCTACAACTGCCAAGTGCCACTTCATTCTCGGCTCAAAGATTTGCATCCTCTGCCTCACTTTATAATCAGATAATCTGTTCTCACTAGCACCGAAGCTGTGAAATCACAGCTGTGAACACTGCACTCTCTCTGGCCATTGAAATACAAGGGAAAATAAAGGAGCTCTTTCTCATGCTGATGCTGCCCAGTGTCCCCCGGCAAAAGCAAAATCAAGCAGCAAAAATGTAATGAAAATGGTCCTGGAGCTGAGCTGCAGTGAGGTGCAGAATAGATGGTATCTTTATCTATACCAGAGACTGGCTTTGAAGGTGACAAATATGTCAGCAGTTAACTTCAGTTGCTGGAGAAATTCATAAACTATAATGGGCAACACTAATTACATTGTCACTAGAGTGACAGGGCTGCTTTTCTGTTTTATCACTCCAATGTTGTAACTGCTGCATGTACAACACTTCAAAATATTGGCCCAAAATAGGAGTCAGTCCTTTTTCTGGAGAATTACAAAGTCATACCTAAAAACAAAGACGGCTTTACTGAAGTCTATCTACTTAGCCATAGCATTAACCTATTAAAGAACTTACACTGTGACTTAAAGCTTTTATGGGAGTCTGTTCACGCATTACAGTAAATTAAAAATGGAATAACATAGCCTTTTTAATAAATAATACATTGCTGCTGCCACATGTATTACAGGCTGGCTGATTCCTAGAAAAATTAATATTAGTGTTCTGGTAGCCCTAAGCAGACTGCTGTTTTATAGGTAGTCATCAAAATGTCATGTGTCAAATTATTACACAGCCTTCTCTGCTACACACAATAAAAATATCCAATTACACTTTCTAAAGAAATCACATCATTTTAAAGACACAGGCACCAGAAAATACATAGGAACTGAGAGTGACAACCTTTTGGAAACACTAAGACTTGTATTAATATCAAACATGGCTAGAAGGGTTTCTTAGCCATTTTTTATTTCATAATTTAATAAAAACAATGAGAAATTACAATTTCAGTTAGTAATTAGTAGCTTCAGGTTCTTAATAACAAAACAAAGCCAAATTTTGCTTTTAATTACTTAATTGCAAATCCAAAGTAACTGTTTCAGAAGACAAAATGCTGCTATGAAAATGAGAATTTGATTCAGAGTTTTTCTGCTTGCTGACATTAACTGATGGGAATTAGACAATGTTTTTGATGGACCCTTCTATCTGAAGAAGATCTGCTTAGATGCAAATCATCTCACAATAAGAGCTGGAGAAGAAAGGTATAAAGACATTTCAAAATAGTCTAAACAAAATACAGTCAAGTCTTGCTTTAAATTATATTTTGGATTTCATTTTTCTCAAATACGAATACTTTTAGTACTTCAAAACAAAACTAAATACTCTATTCTGATTCCTCAAAAACATTTCCTACAACTCATTTTACTTTCTTTGGACATTCTAGTTAACAAAATAATTAGGTATTTGCACAACTCTAAGATTAGACTGTCAAAAGTAAATATTGATATTTTAAAAACATACACACATGTATATTTTACATTTGGTTGAATAGAACCTGCAGCCTGTTTTGATCATTTTGCAGTAACACTCATTAACCAACAATTTTTGGTTTGTGTGTGGTTTGTTGTTTAGAGTAAACAGATAACAACAGCCATGTCAAGTCTACCACACAACAATAACAAATCAAAATTTGTTATATGAAACAATTTTCTAAATCAAAAGCTGATGCTAGTTATCAAAAACTGCTTTTTAAAGCGTGACCCAGCAGCTTCTTAAGCTTAAGCGTTCACCAGCTAAGGTAGCTTCACTTCTCTTTGAAAGAGAGCGGATTGGCTTCAGAGAAGGGCTAAGACACATTTCAATCTAAGCACGTCATTTTAAACACCTCTATCACCAGCTCAGAGCAATAAGCACCTCCAAAGGGCAGTTCATCTTCACAAAATATTCCTCTTGCTCTCTGCATTAACTGCAAAAGCCTAGAGGAAACCCTGGACTTTCTGATACTCACAGTTAGGCAAGATGATTTTTGGTGTGGTTGGAGCTGAAGCTCTACAGCTGTCCTAAGTGAACAACTGCACTCACAATAGCAAGTTCAGTATTCTGTCTCATGGAAATGCCAGCTTACTAAATTCATCCAAACCAATGCTTCATTCGTCCACGTTACGCCAATTTAAATTTTTTAAATATAGTTGGCTCAAAACACAAATAATGACAGAGTGTTGTCTTCTGTACTGAAGGTTTTCCCAAGGGCTATGGAAAAACACCATTTGAAAAATATTCAGAAATTATCAGCCTGTGTCTTTAAGAATTATAGGCTTGTTTGTTACAAATTTCTGTAACAATTTGTATTTGTTTGTGTTTCATTGTGGACATCTAGAGAGCAGGTAGGTAAGTGTAAATAATTAAAATGGTAAAGGAAATGGAGAATCTGCCTGTGATTAAGTGTTACAGTATAAAACGATCTTATGAATTGCTAATTTAAGTAATGAGCCTTAGTTCAGTGCTACCTTCATTACAACTGGAAAGTATAGCAAAAATTAAAAGTACCTCTCAAGTAACAGTGATCTGGTCCTCCAGAAGTGCTGCATACAGTTTCAAGGAAAGGCAAAAGCACCTCCTAGATATAGGGCTCTGTCATTCACAAGAAAACCTATTTTTGATAGGGCACTCTGCCCTATTCAAACACAAGGGATATCATTAAGTATTGTTAGAGAAGCACAAAGGCCCAAACATAAGCTTTGGCAGCTGAGAGAAACAGAGCAATTGCAGGAACTATAGCTGTTCAGATGATGAGAATTAGTGTAGCTCTGTTTGCTTCACTAGAATTATACAGATATAATGCACCAGCTGAGGATGTTATCCATTATCTGTAAATCCAGCTGTGCCTGCATTGCTAAACCAGCCAGATTTTTGAGTCAAGACTTACATGGCATGAAGCAAATGGCTTAATATAATTTAAATACAAAGAAGAGACTCATAGATAATTTCTGCCTCCGCTTATGAGTCAGAGGTAAGTGAATATGGCAAATAAATCAACATCACGTTTTTTGAGAGGGTTATTAAACAGTCCACCAAGTGTCCCATGCACACACAAAAAAGTAATTGAAAAGTATTTATTGTTGACATGACTTGTGCTGTGCAATTCATAAGCAGGTTTCTGTGAGCACTCAACATTCCATATTCTCATTTGGCCAGAAGTCTGAAGCTACTGCAAGACAGGAGATAGCCAAAGGGTTCCTACCTTATAAACATTTTGCTTTTAAAATTCTTTATTTAATCATCCTCTTTTTTTCCTCCCCTTAATATTCCATGGAGTTTAGGGCAAATTTACAGATTCAGAATATTTTAAGAGGAAACGTGCTTATGTATTGTGAGGAAATACAAAAAGGGAAGAAAAATCTAGGTCTGAACAAATTTTCTAAGCAAGTTAAAAGATGTGCTCAGAAAAAGGGTGACCACATATGCCCGGCTCTATTAGTGAGCCACCATCCTGAAAGCAGTCAGCTCACCACGTACCAGGATGTCCTCTTTCTTCAGGCTGCTGCTGTCAGAGCTGCCTGAACAGCTTGCACTTCATGATTACAATGCATGCACGCAACCACTCAGTCACTTTGCACGACTCAAAACTTCTCACAAACTGCGTCAAAGGATGCTGCAATTTAAAGAGGAGTTCTTGCCACACCAGTGCTGAAGGATGCTTATGACTATGCAATATGCAATACAGAGGCAACATGTGCCTTGTTAGGCACATCAGTCAGATACATTATTGTTGCCAACCTTCCTATGACACTGACACAGTTTTGCTTTCAACCACATAGAGCAGGTGTGACACATTTTCTATGTTACATGTTTAGTAAGGAAAGGGGAAAATTGAATGCAAGAAAGAGAAGAGGTGGATCTAGGGGTTGGATCATTGTACCTGCCAGCCACCTGCACACCACTGTATTCCTTCACTTTGTACCATGTAGTAGCTGCTTGTCCCCCCATACCTCCCTGATTTCAGCATCAATTTTTACTTTGTCAGTCTCTGAGAAGGTTCTGAATGAGTCCCTTGGCCAGTCAAACTGTATTTGCTGCTTGGCTAGCTATGCCCCATCTCATCCACAGAGAGGGATACTGGACAGAAGCTTTCCAACGGCTAGAGTCAGCCTGCCACACAAACACACACAGTTAGACAATGTTGCTTTACAGATAAAACCAGAATAAAGAGCAGAATAAAACATAATATAGAAAATGAGAATGAGATTATCTATTATCCCAGCTCAACTCACTTACAAACTTCACCTTGCTACAAAAGCAAAAGTAGTCTCACTCCACTTTTAAGCAGAGTACACTCTTTGAGTTCTAACCAAGACCACCAGGAACTCCACAAATACCTACTCTAAAAATGAACGCCTTCTTTGCCAATGAGTACCATTATACCAAATTTTTCAAACAAGTGATCTGAAGCAAAAATTATCTTTCTGACAACAGAAAGCTAGCACACAACAGAAATCTTGCTTTCCAGTTCCTGTCCTGACCGCTACAGTGTCCTTGCCACTATGAACAAGAAGTTTCCTTTAGGGAATGAGAAGCCTTGCTGAATACTGCAAAACAAGCAAAAGTCAAACTGAAATCTCTAGGTCCAGGCTTCAGCTGCCGCACCTCCATTGTCTTAACAGAGCCAGCACATCCTTAGTAGTGCCACCTGAAGACAATGAAACACAAATTGAAAGTTGTCATGTGTGTATGCCTTTCTCCACGTGAAGAGGGAATCAATCTCTCAAAAGACAGCTCATTCTATAGGACAGAATTACCGTTTGCAACTAGAGAGCACACAAAATCCCATGCAGAGCTACAGACTGGGGACAGAGTGGCTAGAGAGTAGTCAGGCAGAAAAGGACCTGAGAGTGCTGGTGGACAGGAAGCTCAACATGAGCCAGCAGTGTGCCCAGGTGGCCAAGAAGGCCAATGGCATCCTGGCCTGCATCAGGAATAGTATAGTAAGCAGGACCAGACAAGTTATCGTCCCCCTGTACTCGGCACTGGTCAGGACTCATCTTGAATACTGTGTCCAGTTCTGGGCCCCCCAATTTGGGAAAGATGTTAGGATACTGGAATGTGTTCAGAGGAGGGCAACAAAGATGGTGAGGGGGCTGGAGCACAAGCCCTATGAGGAGCGACTGAGGGAATTGGGGCTGTTTAGTCTGGAGAAGAGGAGGCTCAGGGGAGACCTCATTGCTCTCTACAACTACCTAAAAGGAGGTTGTAGTCGGGCAGGGGTTGGTCTCTTCTCTCAGGTGACCAGTGGCAGAACCAGAGGGCATGGACTTAAGCTTCGTCAGGGAAAGTTTAGGCTTGATGTGAGGAAAAAATTCTTCACTGAAAGGGTGATTGGCCATTGGAATGGGCTGCCCAGGGAGGTGGTGGAGTCACCGACCCTGGAGGTGTTTAAGGGGAGACTGGATGAGGCACTGAGTGCCATGGTTTAGATGATGGTTGGTGTTAGTGTTGGTGTTAGTGTTAGGTTATAGGTTGGACTTGATGATCTCAGAGGTCCTTTCCAACCTTGTGATACTGTGATACTGTGTGAAAAGGAAAAAAAAAAATCCCAAGCATTAACGTCTCACACCTATTTCAAGCCAGTAAATAACATTTACAACCAACACTGATGAATTTATATTTTTTCCTTTTTTTTTCCAGGACTGTTGCTAATGGCAGTTATTCAAGGCTTCATTTCACAGAGAAACATTTTCAGGCAAGGCTGCAGGGGGCAAAAAGAGAGGAAGGGTAAATATTACTCCAGAGTTGAGCTGACCCAGCAACATCCAGAAATGCTAACAAAAATAAAAGGAGGATGTTGAAGGTCTTTCTGTGCTGTGGCTGCTGAGTTATTGTGGAAAACTAATACGAAGGGACACATCCCTGAACAATTGATGGATATCATCCGCTCTGTAGGAAACTGGGATGCTCAGTCCATGCTAGAGGAAAATTCCTTGGACAGTAAGTTTGACAGTTGATGAAACATCGGTATATGAGGAAAAAGCTTAAGAATTAAGAACCAAACCCTGCAATATTCAGACAGCATGTGAACAGAAATTAGCAACTCTGTTGACAGAAACAGGTTCTCTGGCAGGTCCCATAAATCTCTTTATGCAGATTTAATATTCAGGAAAGAGATTGCGTGAGTAGCCAAGAATGTCAGTCTGTTCTTCACACCAGGTGCCTCAACAAGCACCTATGATTGAAGACTGGGCAGAGAGCCAGGAATATGCTTACTCTGGACTTCAGTCTGACTCAGTGTTGGTCTGTGATGGCTCCCTCGTGTTTCTGTCACCCTATTCGAAAATGAGGGGAAATGATATTTCACCTGCCTTGCTAACTGCTTCAGCTCCTCAACAGTCTGGAAACAGTAGCTGGACTTAAACTTATTTAATTTATTAAAAAAAACACCTTGTGAATTGGGATGGAAATTAAATCTTTTATACCATGCTCCGCAAACATTGCTTTTTGTTCCTGATCTCCATTATAGTTCATCATCGACAGTCAGAAACTTTCCTAAAGGCTGACTGCAAACCTTGCAGCTGGCTGTCAAACGTGATTTAGTTCCACCCACACTCTACAGCTTTTCTGAGGGCTCCTTCTGGCCTGACACGGAAGGATGAGAATAGTTTAAGTCGTCATTCACTGAGACACTGACTGGGACAAGACACAAGTGGACTCCAGCCAACAGACAACCTGTTAAGGAACTGCAGTTCCGAATTGGTTCCCATTTGACTTGTTAGCAGTCTCCAGACACCTTCATGCCAATACGAACACTCATTTTTTTTTTTGTTCTACCTTCAAGCAGCTTGCACTCAGTGATCCAAGCCTGCTCTACACTTACGTTAACTTCTACTGGCCTAACCCAGAATACAGCAAAAACTGGCACCACCAAGTGATGCACAGCTGGACAGAGCGTGGAGCATGAGCGGACAGCATGACTAGGACTCCTGGTATATCCACCCATTTGGCACACCCCTGCTAAAGCCCCAGCTGGGTCACCCCAGACTAAACTGAAATTTCCTGACCCTTTTAGGGTTGATGGGAAAAGCATGAGGAGATGATGAACTGCCTATCTTCTGTAATGAATCATTCAGAGAGTAACGAGCTTTACCGGCTCACACAGATGTGCTTTACATCCATGAAAAGGTCTGAATCTGTACATGTACTGTGATCATTTCCTTATCAGTAAACAAGCTCAGTATTACTCCACGTTAGCCCCTAACCTGACTCTGATTTACAATGCTATTCCCCTGACTATTCACCCTTCCTCTCTCCCACAAATAAAGGAAGCCTACAACAAACCTGGCACTGATGCAGAGTCTTCACTGTATTTTATTTAGCCACTGACGTACATCTGACAAAAAGTGTATCTTCTGTTTTAAGGCTCAGGTCTCACAAAACCAAACACTGCAGCTGCTGTTACAGAATGGCATGTTTGGTTAGGTTTTGTTGGGTTTTTTCCTTTTGTTTTATAACTCGCTTTCTTAAAAAATGAGACTTAACTCTTAGTCTTTCCCCACCCTGATTATTCCTCAAGCAGTCTACTCTCCAGATACAAAGCTAGCTACTTCTTGGAGTGTTGTTTCTCCCCAGAATTTACTCTGGCATAAAAATATGCAGATTTGTCAGAAATATTTTAAAAGCAACGTTTCATCATATCAAAAGCAAGCCAAATAGCTTAATTATTCTAATGAATCTAAGAAACGCTCTCTTCGTACCATTCAAGTAGAGCTTCCGGTTACTGAACTGACCTTTATAAAAAGAAAAAATAACTAAGTCATGTTTCATTCTTCTATCCTGCTTATTACATTTTGGCAATTGCTCTATCTATTTGATTTTGATTTACCACCAGTTAGGACACACCAGAGCAGTGCCACAAAACTTGTGGCTCTATGGTCCAGCTAGCTCAGCTTAGTCTTCAATACTGTCATTGGGAGTGAGTGGAAGATGCACTATGAGTATTTCTACATGCATATCAATTTTAATAGATTTCAATTTTAGAAAGAAATCTCTAAAAGAATAAATTGCCTTAAGTATCAGTGACTAGGGGAATGCTACCTTAATATGTGTTGGCATGCAAAAAGGAAGAACAAGTAAAAATAAAGAGCTACTAGATAGAAATAGAGGGAGAAAAAAATAGGAGATTAAAATCTCATTATACAGAAGCTGTTGTTAAACCACAGAGCTCCAGGCATCGGTTCTAGCAACTGACAGCACCCTCAACTATGCACGTCTAAGCAGACCTATAAAACCAGACACCTCTAGTGACACAGGTAGCTCCTGTGTGAAACCAGGAAATTCTGTTTAAACACAGGGAAAAAATTCTCTTCTGACAGGATGGTCAAACATTGGAACAGGTGGCCTGGAGGGGTGGTGGTGTTTTCCTTGAGACAATCAAAACCCAATTGGATGTGGTTCTGGTCTACCAGCTCTAAGTGACCCTGCTTGAGAAGAACATTGGAGCAGATGACCTCCAGGGGTCCCTTGCAATTCAACCATTCCATGATTCTATGAATCCTAATCAGGGTTAGCTGTAAAAAGATTTCAATTTAATCCTCTCAAGATGGCCACTGTTTTAATTCTATGTTTGCATCATTGAAAATACTTGGGCAAACAAACTTAGCTATAAAAATCTCATATCCATTCAGTCTCTCCAGAGAGTAAGGAGAATTGTACAAATTACTTGCTTAGACTTGGGAATATAAAAATCTACCCACATAATTTAGCCAAATCTCTGCCTGAAGTAGGGTTGATAAAGGTAATATTAGATTAGTGTCTCTCTTAGTTGCATAGTAAATATGACCATCTGGTATAAGTCTATATTACTGCATTACAGTGCTATAGTACTTCATTACTAGTCAGTACAAGACAGCAGAGAACGAAGCTGACTAGACTTTGACCAGAATCAGGAAGGACATTTTTTGGTTCGTCCATAACTGTAATCAATCTTTTAAGCCACAGGATGAACTCTTAACATAGAAACAGTGACAGACTCAGCTCTCTGTTCTACACTGTGCTTGAAATCACTGTTACTCACTAATGCCAACCTGCTATAGGGAACAGGCATGGCACTGAAAAACTGAGCCAAGAGTTCTTCTGAGAACAGCTCATATTCACCACTGCCATTGATTGGAAGCATTGCTTTGGGCATAAACCCAGGCAGAAACACTGTCTTATTTGTAAGTAAATCCTGCCAACAGTAGGAAAAGTAGTAATTATCATACAAGAATCAACACCCTCACAGTATGTAATGAAATAAATGAATTATAAATTCAAGAATACATCTATTTTGCACAACATTTGCTATCCTTCTAGACCGAGTAAAGCAAAAATGTAGGAAAGTCACAGGGAAACATTACAGTCTGAAAAATGCTTTTCCTTTTCCTTTTAAAGCACATCCCTACAGACAGACCTCTTAGAAAGGCTGGCATAGATGAAGATTAAAAGAATTATAAGATTTCATGTACAAAAAGTTAATATTCTAAGACACTTGAGAAATCTCTTGTGCATTTCTTAAATACTTACGGAAATGAACACTTAATTCTAGTGAGCAATTTGACTCAAAGAGTCAGAAAGTTAAGGGTCTGATTTTAGCAGCGTGCCTGCTTGAGGGAGAAGTACACAAGTTATTCAAATGCATAAACAGCACGCCAAAATCAGCAATGCCATATCTTACAAATTCATATTCACGTACTCAAGGGAGAATGTTAAAATTACTCTTTTGGAGTTCTTTAGAATCATAGAATCTTCCGGTTGGAAAAGACCTTTCAGATTATTGAGTCCAACCGCACCCATCTTCTGCTAAACCATGTTCTTCAAAAATTCATCTACCCATTTTTTAAACACCTCCAGGGATGGTGACTCAACCACCTCCCTGGGCAGCTGTGCCAGTGCCTGACCACCCTTTCGGTAAAGAAACTCTACCTAATATCCAGTCTGAACCTCCCCTGGTGCAACTTATAGCCATTTCCCCTTGTCCTATCACCTATCACTTGAGAGAAGAGACCAACACTCGCTCTGCTACAGCCTCCTTTCAGTCAGCCGTAGACAGCGATGAGGTCTCCCCTCAGCCTCCTCTTCTCCAAACTAAACAACCGCAGTTCCCTCAGCCGTTCCTTGTAGGACTTTCTTTCCAGCCCCCTCACCAGTCTTGTTGCCCTTCTCTGGACGCGCTCCAACACCTCAATGTCCTTCTTGTAGTGAGGGGCCCAGAACCGAACACAGTACTCGAGCTGTGGCTTCACCAGCGCCAAGCACAGGGCACAATCGCTTCCCTTGTCCTGCTGGCCACACTGTTTCTGATACAGCCCAAGATGCCATTGGCCCTCTTGGCCACCTGGGCACACTGCTGGCTCATGTTCAGTTGGCTGTCAACCAACACCCCCAGGTCCTTCTCCTCCAGGCAGCTCTGCAGCCACTCTTCCCCAAGCCTGTAACACTGCATGAGGTTGTTGTGTCCCAGGTGCAGGACCTGGTATTTGGTCTTGTTAAACCTCATCCCACTGGTCTCAGCCCATCGATCCAACCTGTCCAGATCCCTCTGCAGAGGCTCCTTCCTTTAAGCAGATCAACACTGCCACCCAGCTTGGTGTCATCTGCAAACTTGCTAAGGGTGCACTCCATCCCTTAATCCAGATCATTAATAAAGATATTGAACAGGATTGGACCCAGCACTGAACCCTGGGGAACACCACTCGTGACTGATCTCCAACTGGATTTAACTCCATTTACCACCACCCTCTGGGCCTGGCCATCCAGCCAGTTTTTCACCCAGCAGAGGGTGTGCCCATCCAGGCCAATGGCAGCCAGTTTCTCAAGGAGAATACTGTGAGAAATGGTGTCAAAGGTTTTACAAAAGTTCAGGTACACCACATCCACAGCCTTTCCCTCATCCATTAACCGGGTAACCTTGCCATAGAAGGAGATTAGGTTGGTCTGGCAGGACCTGCCTTTCATAAACCCATTTTGACTGGGTCTGATCACCTGGCTATCCTGCACGTGCTGTGTGATAGCATTCAATATGATCTGCTCCATGACCTTCCCCGGTACCGAGGTCAAGCTGAGAGGCCTATTATTCCCCGGATCCTCCCTCCAACCCTTCTTGTAAATGGGAGTTACATTTCCCAGTCTCCAGTCGAGCGGCTCTTCCCCAGTCAGCCAGGACTGTTGATAGATGAGGGAAAGGGATTTGGCCAGGACATACGCCAGCTTCCTTTAACATCCTTGGGTGTATCCCATCTGGCCCCATAGACTTGTGGACATCTAATTGGCTGAGAGCAGGTCTCTAACCAAGTCTTCTTGGAACTGAGGGTTCACCTTCACAGTCTTCTGTTTCAGGAGGCTTGGAGCCCAGAGAACATCTTACCTTACTATTAAAGACCGAGACAAAGAAGGCGTTGAGTACCTCTGCCTCATCCTCATCCTTTGTTACTGCCATTCCCCTTTTGTACTTATACAACTCCATCTTTTTTTAGCTGTTAATAACACGGTTCAAAATTAAAAGCTGTCTTTGTACTCAGATCTAACTTTCTATTCTAATTGATCAAATTAAAACTCATGTAAGCCTGAGCTTATTTTATTATTATTCCCCAGGTATTCAAGCCATAATTTTTTATTATGATGTCACAGACTTTTCTTTGGAACTGTTGTAGGTATGTGCTTGCTATTTAAGTGGAATCTTACAGCAGAAAAAAGTGAATGCTGTGTACAGATCAGTCAGATTGCAAGTAAGCATGATATCTATGCACTTTATTAGAAGTTGCTCTGTATAATTAATTACATAATACAATTACTATAAATGTTAAGTTCTTTGCTTTAGAAATGGCATCAAATTCAAAGAGGTCACTCTTATTTCTTGCCTTATGTTTAAAAAGAAGCAGGTTTGGTTCAAAACAGCATAATAAGAGGGAAGAAACTGAATCCAACCTGTGCATTGGCCAAGTGGCTTTATGGAAAAAAAATTAGCACTTGGCAATGCAGAGGCTGCTGCTAGTTATGCCAAACTCTATGACTTTGTTGAACTCGTCTGCATCTCTTACCATTATTCTTTGTCCTTCATTTCCACCGCGAGTTCTTTGGAGCAGTTGTACTTCATCTTTTTGGGTTTTGTTCAAACAACACCTAGCACTGTGGGACAGGGATCCCCAACTAATGCAAGTGCACTGAAAACTTACAGGCATGACACAACTGATGATAGAATCACTGGTGCTACACTTCCAGGGTATGGATGGAATGAAAAAGAAATGAGGGAAGACCTATGCCTTTACCTTCCCAGAAATAAACAAGGCAAGATCTATAGGGAGAGGTAGTGTCTTAGATCAATTCATTCATCTTAAAAACATAAATAGTTCTCAGAACCGTTGGTGTTTAGTTTGGTACTTTTTCTTGTTTGTATTTTGTGGAAGGGTTTCTGTGTACTTAAATGCTTGATTATATTTTTATTGAATATTCTCTCTCCCAATAGACCTTATTTTTTGTATCCTTAACCAAATACAGTTACAAGAAAACTACTATTGCTTTTCAGAAGATACTGGACATGCTCCTGGACCAACAAAGGAAGCAAGACTCTTCGCAGGCATGATGAATAAAGAGGAAACTACCTGTTGGATACCCTTGTTGTCCATATTGCTCCTTCTGGAAGATCTCCAAAGAGTTTCCCAGGAATTGACCATGACTTGGTCATCTATCAACCAAATCTTTCAGGTTTTAGTTAATGTTTCTTTGAAAATTTAAATAACTTACAAGAGACAAATAAAGAGCTACTAGATAGGAACAGAGGGAGAGAAATAAAAGATGGAAATCTCATTATACAAAGATAGGGCAATTTTGGTATTAAAAGAAACCCTCATGTATCTTTTTATCCCCGCTATGTTATTTTGAAATGCTGGCTTCCATCAATAATCTACCTATTTTGCATATACGCAGTTACCTGATCATTCAGTCAGTCAACCTGCATACAAGTGAAACACAGACATCTCTACAATAAAAAGAGAACATTTCTTCCCAAGACCTCTCAATGAACTGTAATGAGTCCATGGGTAGAACTGCTTGACGCTTTCTTCTCCCTCTCTCCCCTGCCACCAATTTTAAAAACATGTTCCAGAGTTGTCAGAATTAAACTATTTAAAATTTTCAAGGCTTCTTAGGGAACATAAATCAATCAGTATCAGAAGAAGCTCGCAACTTTTTGAGACAGACTTGAAAAATTCATTTCCATACCTCGCACACCTTGGCTTTGAAAACAGGTTTGAAGATTATACTTTTTCCTCAATAATGATGCCATTTAACTTCTTTGTTACCTTCTGTAAAAGGCCTTCTAAACATCCAGAAACTTCCTTCAGTGTTTAACCATTTCCATTCTCTTCCCACGTAGTAAGTCAGAATAACTAATTCCTTTAGTCTTTCACTTTTCGCACTGTTTTAATACAGGTACTGCTCTTCCTTTTTTACCATTCACTGAGAACATATGAAAGAAAATGGTCCCAAAGATCCTTTCTTAGTGGGTCTGATACTGCTCTTGCTATTTATTTATAAACCTCAAAAAAATTCCTCCAGATCCCTCTGACTTCTGGTTTACCTAAAATACCTTAATCTATTTGTTCTCCATTCTCACTTCTGTTCTGAAGCCTTTGTTAAACTAAATCTTTGTCTTCACTGTATTGACTTCCGCACTATCATGCACTAGCCTTGCTCTAGCCTATGTTCTCTTTATCTCAGCATATTACAGTCTCTCAAATGCTAGTTTCCTCAATGATATCAGGGCACCTTCTTGGAGGTGCTGTATTATTCTCCTTTCAATAAGTTTATAGAAATTTCTCAAGAATTTTACTGCAAAATTCTTGTTTGGCATTTCTCAAATCACAATTTTAACTTTAGCATGTAACGCCCAGATTTGTTGTCTTTGAGTCACAGAGAAACTAATTAAAATAAAAAAATATGAAAGACAAAAGTTTTAATTTAGCATGCAGGTACTTTTAAAAGGCTATTTTTTCCCCTCTACAGTTTGTGCTCTGTTTCTCCAAATCAGTTTTTAACACTTCAAATACAGTTCTTGTACTTAGAATAGTAAATCCAAGGAAAAGAAAGGGTAATCAGTAAGCAAATAACAGTGGATCAATATCCATCACCTAAGGTGGATCATTAAATAAAGAAAGGGGTTGAGGCTGCATTAAGTAGCATCAGCCTTGCAGAAAAAAAACCCAAAAAATATGTGCAACCAACTGTACCTCACCGGAAACTACAGATATAATAAAGCCAGACAAGAAGTGTCTGAGTTAGTAAGATAAAATGTACAGTTTGGTTTTTACTACACTAAACGGAACAGAGGCAAATCATAGTACCTCCCTCTTCCTTTGCCAGTGGTGTCTGACTGGAAAAAATATCAGACCTTAGAGTCAGCCTCCAAAATAGCAGTTCCTGAACTGAAAATGGATGCTGCTGTATCTCTAGCTCAAAGCAGGCACCAAGTTCTATACCCCTTGACATGATGATTTTGATACATCCAATACGAGGAGCACTGCTGGAGAACAGACGCCCATTTAAAGTCTGAGATCATCCCTTTCCTCCCCTATAAGCCTCTGCCAGCAACCAGCATGAAACTACTGGGAAAGTGTATGCTCTTCAGTAGTTTACTGCCCAATCCATACAGGTTTATGGGCTAAAATCTTTCTTCTAGTTGTTCTTTGCCAGCAAACAAGCTGGTCAGAACAATGAACATCAGCATAGGAGAGAAGGGCAGTTCTCCCACTGCATTTCCCTCAGCGCATTACCTTAATTCACAGCCACCTTTCATGATTTGCTCTGTGCAGAGTAAACGGACAGGGATTAAACAAGGTATCATAAAACCTAAAACTGGTGTTCTCTCCTGAAAGAGGAAAAGCCTGAGGACTTTATGAGGAAAAAACCAAAACCTTTTCCCATTGCCTCCTTTTTCTAATTTTCATCCCTTTAAAGTCAACTTTTTACATCAGTTCCTCTTCAAAACTTCTTTTCAAACTGGCAACCAGTCACAAATGGAGTCCCCCAGGGAGAGATACTGGGCCCAACGCTGATTAAAATCTTCATATATGATCTGAATGATAGGATCAAGCGTTCCCCGATGAAACATGTTGATGAAACTGAGCTGAGTGGAGAAGGAAGAGCCACTCTGAAAACCTTCAGACTTCCACTAATAACGCTATGGCTTCTCACACCATATTAACCAACCCTCCAATATACATAATGATCTGGTAATTTAGTCACATTTGAAGCAAGTGTATCACTTACCCTCCAAGGAGCTTTATAGCCAAATATTTATCTAAACAAATACAAGGAAATACTAATTTGACAGCTGTCAACTTCCCGAATTTTCTACAGAAGTAAACTGAAGCAATACTTCTACAGAAGCAATAAAATGCAAATGGTAATTTTTACAACTGGATTTGTTCTGTTCAGAAAAACAGCAGTTTCACTATAAAATAAAATAAACCCGCCTCTACTTGGAGTATTTTCACTGAAAATTATTCTATTTCTGTTATTGTACATAAAAGGCTGATCATGAAAAATGTTCTCTAATGCTTACAATGACTCATTTCTAGCAATATAGCAGCATCCTCTTGTAAAGATACAGCAGGTTTTTAAATCTCTGATTCAAGCCAATTGCCCTTTTAAACAGCTCAGTTTTTGCTTTTAAAAAACATCTCATGAGTAACAACCTCACACTCCTAGATTTTTAAAATGCACACCCAGCTTCAGGGGGAGCTTAATAATCTGAACAAATCTTTATTTTTCCCAGGAACATAAAAGGATTTCTTTAGGTGTGGACTGTTTAGAAGTAATTTAGGGGTTTCTGTAAGACTATCTTTATGACCAGTGAAATGCACTTGGCCACTCGCTAGGTCTACACAGCAAATGTTAATAAGATAATGGTGCTGAGGTACCTACACATGCTGGTAGTAACCCAGTTACAAGAAATAATTAATTTGGGGTGAAAAAGGTGTTCTGATTTGCACACTGATTAGCATGCATGGTGCTAGCTGTCCAGAGCAGAACTCACAGTGGCACCTAGAGCTGAAAATTCTCCAGTTAAAAATGACACCAAATGGCTTAGCCACGATGCATCAGCACCTGCCTTGCCTCTTCTAGCAGCCTCTTAGTACTGACGCTTTCCAGCAAATCAACTTGCCTATATGTCCTTCTCAAAGGATAGGCTCTACTTCCAGCAATGAGGGTGGGCAGAAAAGACTTCCTGGACTTCAGAGTAGACTGAGAAGAAGAGACTGTCTCTTCTAGAATTTTTTGGCTTAGAAAGCAAGTCCAGCCAACCCAGATATGACTGCACGAGTCAACCCTCAGTGATGAGGGAAAAAAAAAAAAAAAGAGTCAGGTTTTTGGTGGGCGTAAAGTACTGCAGTGGGAGCTACAGTGATTTCACCAGGAGCAAATCTCTTGAAGGACTCCACATTGATGTTTCTCTCTCCATTCATCCTTTCCTTCAGCGTCTATTCTAAGTCCTAGTGGTTTAGTCTTCTCACTGAAATTCACATTTAAATAATGTCCTAAAATTTTGAGAAAAACATTACTTTTAGTAACAAACAAGCAAATCTTTCCAGACATTATATAAAAAGAAATATTGCTTGTGAAAAACAAAATTTCAGCAGAAAAAACAATTCAAATACTTTTGCATTCATTATAATAAATTCTGTTTGAAAATGATTGGCCAGATCTTGTCGTTCCCAGTTGAGAGCACAAAAATAAAAACAGGGAGGAGGCTTCTAATGCACAAGCTCTTACTGACCAACCTAGCAACTGGTTTCCCAACCTACCTTGCTGCCCAGACTGAAGATTGCTGAATAGACTATCACATAGCCCATCATCGTCTGCCTGAGATCAGCAGCACTGGGATCTCACAAGTCTTCACAAATCAGCAGAGATTACCAGAGGAATAAAATCCACCAGTCTTCTCAGCTATATTAACTCATTCCCAGCATTCCCTTCACTGTTTAATGAGAAAATAGATACTAATTAACCTCTCTGTCTCTTTGACACCTATGCTTGACCCAAAGCATCTGGCTTGTGGCTAAGACCATAAGGATAATCCTTACACTCCTGTGACCACCTACTGAATTGGGAGGCTTTCTTTGAAGTTTTTGGGATCACATGGCTGCAGATGCTACCAAGAGTGAAATTTATTTTTTTTAGAGACAGGAACAAAAGAAAAAGTAGTAATGTCACAATCTGACAGACTGTAAAGAAGTAGTAGGTTTTTGTGTCCTATTTATTTGCAGTCTTTTAGATTGCAGGGTGCTCTGTATCTTCATTTAAAAAAAAAATTTTGCTTTCCAATCAGTATCTGGAAAAAAAATCAAGAGAAGGGATAGTGGCAGAAAAGTCTGCGTTAAAGACAGCAAAGAAAGATTAATTACCTAAACATGGATAAGACACTTAAAATCTTTGGGGATGTTACCCTGAAAAAACGTGGCTTGTTCATACAAGACGCTAGATTGTTTGATGAAACAAAACATATCTAAGTTATTCCAATGACTTTGAAGACAGAACTCACATACTTAAACCTGAGGTACTTGGATATGCTACTCCACGTACTGGTAGTAGGATTTAGACGTTCTCATATCAAGTCCTACTGCAGCAATATAAGGATGAAAAATAATCTCCTTAATTAAAAGCATCATTTGTTCAAGGACATATATAGCTTTCCCAAATCAAAAACCTAATAATGGAAAATTAGACAGATGGTTGTCTTTCTCTTCAGTACTGCTGGCAGACTCTTCAATACAGTGGGTCTTAAAGAAGACACCAGGAGGTGGCAGTGGGTGAGGAAATAACCCAAAAAGCAACAGTCTTCCTGCAGTGGCTTGCCAAGAAAATGAAAATGTGAGAGACAATGTGTTAATGAATATCAGTGCATATGGGCAAGCACTGGTGATTTTGGTAAGGCAAAGATTTGCAATTAAAATGCCATTCACAATAGAGATAACTATGATTATCATCAAAATCCCAGTTTAAGGTAGGAGACATACAAATGCGTGTGTAAGATAATGCATCCTACTCATCTGCGATTCTACAATAAATACATATTTGAACTTAAATTGAGAACATTTCAATCAGAAATTCAAATGGATTATTTTAATCTGCTTATCTTCTATATCTGCTTTATGGTAATTATTAATAAAACACCTATTTTTGTTTGAGAGAAAGCACCAAACTATGTTCTCATGACATTTCATCTATAATTTCCCACTTCATCCCCTTATCAATTAGCCCTTTAAATTACTATAACATTGAGTCTTTTATAGGTCTCTGGGAAGTTCTTCCTAATATTCTACATTTTTCTATTTTATTCTACAACTTTCCTATTTTAAAATAGATTATAATCCTGTCTAAACTGGAAATTAAGGATGGGGGGTTGGATAGGAGAATAAAAGCCATTGATTGAAACGGGGTCAAAGCATGGCTATAATAGCATCAAACTGTCTTTATCACAGCTCTGCTTTATTACAGCTCCACATATTTCTTCTCATCAGCTAATAAATCACAACAGCCAATCTGAAATTCTGGATTTTTTTTCCTCACTCTGCCTTTGGTCTGGTGGTAACACTGGCAAATCCTCTCCATCACTGCACTTTCACTTCTTTTTCTGTTCAAATGAGGTAAAAAGTAGGTGTATCTCACAGAGACAAAATAAGGTTTCCCTTGTTAATAAATTTATAACTTTTAAAGGAATTGTGCATTAAGGAGAGAAAAGGCTGATTACCAACAAAAGAGGCTCCAAGCAACCTCTATATGCAGAAGAGCTTATTATAGTCTTGCCTCTAAAGAAGTGCCTCCCAGAACTTGTAACCCCTTGCTGTTGGCATAGATGTTGTTCACAGACTCTTGCAGAAAAATATCAATGTGCAGTTTTGCAAAGTGAATGAAAGATGTGATTCTTATCACTTTGAATTACTTCTCAATGAAATAATCTGAGATATATTCAGATACCAGGAATGAAAGAATCTCTATCAAAATAGTTAAAATCTGGTGATTAAAGGACCTTACAAGGAAAGATATTCTCATCATCTGACTCCTGAAAAAAAATAAGATAAACAAAAAGGAGTTTCCTTCAGTAACTTTAAGAGCGGCTTTTTTTCTTTCTTTTTCTGATCTTTTGCAATTACTAAATTAAATTTAGCAAGGAATGAATAAATAATTTTTAGATGGAAACCTAGTCAAATGTAATTCTCGTACCATTTTCATGAGTGTCAGCACCAGGCTTAATATTGTACATTTATTTAAATAAAGATGAAAGAAGCTTTTATGAAATTAAATAAATGCCTCAGTTCCATCTTTTTTATTCTTAATGGCTTAAGTCAATTCGATTCAAAGATGTCTTCAGGACTGAATCCAGGAAAGATTATTGGTTGGCTCTAAGATACAGAGAGAACTGAAAAGCAGATTTAATCCCACTCAAATTTCATGGGAACCTAATAAACAACAGCGATATTTAACTGACATTTCAAAGCTCAGAGGCAGAATCATTGCATTTGTTAGCCTTTAGTCTCATTCCTTCATCTTGCTTTAGTGCAGGAAACTGGATTCAGCAAAAACTTGTCAAACATCACAGAGATCAAAAAAGTGAATTAATTTACTGAAAAATACCATTCACGTTCAGTGATGGAAGTTCATACTGAGCTGCAAAGTGTAATGGCTGATCCTAAATCTGGTTATCCAAGTTTCAGTCAGACTATTTCCATTGGCAAAATTATACAACTGTCTAGAGACTCCACTACTAAGACTTCAATAAAAACACCCACATTTCAAAGAACGCACATTGACACCACCTTAACTAACTCTTGACTTATTTCTATATTCAAAGCAATAAGGCAGACTCTAGTAGAAATGCCGCAGTAGCAGAAACATTGGGTTGCCTACATACTCACTCTGTCGGCACAGCTATTTCACAGAAATTTTCGTAATGAACCTAATTACCATAACCTCCAAAACCCTAAACACACTGAGGAACAACCTGGTCCTCACCGCAGTGAATTTACATGATGAAGGAGCAGCACTGTTTTGCCTCAGAGCCCAGCTCTGTAGCCTCTGCACCCACAAATCTCCTGCTCTTGGGAACCTGCGCAGCAGCAGAGCAGCCGCAGATGAGAGATGAGGGTAGGGAAGGGCACTTTGGCTCTTCCTTTCAGCAGAAGAGCTCTCCTCTCCTGCTAGACCAGCAGCATCGGTCCACACTCTGCCCCTGCTATGGACTGATACCTTTCCAGCATGGAAGGCTCGGGCAGCAGAAGAGTCTGCACTCTCCCTTCAGAGGTGAGGAGGAGGCAGGGAGGAGCTTCTCCAGGGAAAGGGGTAGATGTAATTACTCATTGTACAGCAAGGGTTGCGAGGGCAATGACCCTAAGTCCCCTTCACCATCTGTTCCTCAAGCCAAGAGCAGCAGTAGCCCCCACAGCAGTTGCACAGGTGCCTCCTCTCCCTCAAGTGCACCATCTTCCCTCCAGCACCATCAGTGCTCAGAAAATACAGCACCCTGAAAGGGGAAAAATCTTCACACAGTTCAACCAGTTATTGGATTATGTCTCAAAGACAGTGTTGGAAGGTGTGCATTAAACACCTCGAGGGCTTCTGTCAGTTATATCAATGCCGAATTATGGAGAACAAAGAATGCTACCATAGTCGTCATGCCATTTTCTAATGAGATTATTTCTACATAGGTCAGAAACACACAGCTCATGGATAAAATAATCATCAACAAACCTCAGTAGACCTGAAATTTACTGAATGTTGGGAAATCATCTATTCATCACCATTACATCAATTACATCAACATTAATAACGATACATGTAGACATGGGTTAGACAGGGTAAGCAGACATCACGACTAGAAAGAAAGATTGCTGCAAACAGCGTTTGCTTGCAAATTTAATTATAAGTTTAAACAAAAAAGCAAGAGTATTATATGACATTTGCAAGAGTTGTTGAAGATGGTGAGAAATTGCTAGAATTTGTTTTTCTTAAACAGCCCAGAGCCAGTGACTCAAAAACACGTAATATCCACATCCTAAATACTAACACTTCACATTTCTTAGTCAAAAATCTTATGCCATTGGTCAACAAACCATCACTACCTATTTAAGCGCTTTTATGTTCCCATGCAATCCACAGACTAGTCCCTCTCCACAGCTGTAGACCCGTGTTCAGAATCTAGAAACAATCACTATAAATAACATTACCTTGTTGATTTTTCCCAGAGTCTAAGAACAGCTGAAGGCACATCACAGGTTTTGCTACTGCTCTGCCCCTTTCTAGCAGGGATTTATAGCAGCTACTCATGGACAGAAATTAAAAACCAGGAAAAATATAGAATAATCTTCTGCCTATGCAGTGGTTCCCTACAGATAAGGCCAAACTGACTACGATGGTAGGGGAATAAAATGGAAAGAAAGATACCAACTTTTTGCAGCCTCTCAATAGTACTAATAAGTAGTGATTATGAGAGGTCACAGTAGCCCCAGGAGTAGCTTTACAAAACATTTCAATCCCAATTGCAACCTCAAACCAGGGTCTAACAGAGAGATGTGGTTTGATTACAAAGTGAAGAAAGTTTTACACAGGCTCGAAGGATTGTGAGTTCCAATATTAATTGAAGGGAGATGCCTGTGAAATATTTTAGACAAAAAAAAAGAAACTAGGGCAGTCATCATGAGTCCTCTTAGTCAGCCAGGCAAATTTCTACTGTAATACCTCCATTGTCAGTACTCCTGTATTATATGAAGTAAAGTTAGGATAGGAAATTCGTCATTGTTTTTCAGACCCAAACAAGAACAGAGCACAATATTTTACAAGTGACAACTGTACTGCCTGCACAGTCACAGTTCTGCTGAAAACCGAGCAGGAACTTGATCACTAATTCTTTCATTATTACTTGCTAACTAAAAGTTTTGCAGAAGGCAGTGTTTAGAAGGCATCTCTAAAGTCAATGTACCCTCAGATTAAAATCTTAATTCTCTCATCTTACAGCTCTAAGTCTAGAGGGAAACCATGGTAGCTCAGATATCACTTTGCAATAAGTACTGCCAACAATCTACTTCTCTAACGGCAAACATTCCAGATTTAAAACTCTACAGAAAATTGCATCCATATGCCTAGTATGAAAACTTTGCGCTTTCCAACATGCCTTATCATAAATTATCTGGTAAGGATAAATCTTTTAGAAGCCATGAATGGTGTTGCAGGACCAATTCACCAAATCTGCCATAACATACTTGAGAGATAATTGAGATGTCAAGCCTCATCAATATCAATTTACTTAAAGTAAGGACATGAGGAGAGGGCAAGAACGATTATGAATAATACCATTATATGAAGCTAGTTAACTTGCAGCTTACAAACAGATACATATCAGTCAATAATCTTGATGTCCTTGAATTGCATGAAAGTCTGGACTTATAATCAGCCTTAATTCCTTAAAAAGCTTTTTTCCATAGAAGTGGATTATTTCTTGTCAGAATAGAAGTCTTCATTTCTATTTTCACTTCCAAGCTTTCCTCTTGTTTTACAACTCTAACTTAATACACAGGAGACAAAATAATGTTTGGATAGCATACAGAAAACATCAGTAAAACATTATTTTTAAAAGAAAAACAAAAATCCTCTTCCTGACCAGGCAGAGGAAGTGAAGTGTAAGATCTCTCCAGAGCTCCAAGCCTTAGAGGAGGTTTCTGCCAATTTTCAGTACCATGAATTTGTTTTGTGTTACTCATTTACTGCTCGTGTATCTCCTCATAATCAATACACGTGCATATACGTCTTGTATTACTTTCTCATGAAAAGGCTTGCATTACAGTTATTGTCCACTTACTTTGAAAACTGACATTCAACGCAGTCTTGTTTTCTGTTAACTGTCTATTTCTTTCTCCCTTTGTCTTCTCCTATTTCCCCTCCCCTCCACTTCTCCTTGTGACATCCCTCTCTCACAAAATAGCACCTCACTCTGTCCACCTGCTTCTTCAACCATCTGTTCACTCCTTCCCTTCCTCTTTGCTGTGTAACTCTGCAGTCTCTCTAATGTAATTCCATGGTCTCCCTGTAGCATCACTAAAACTCATTTGTTTCCCTCTTCTGTTCAAAAATACTAAGTACAGTGAGCTCTCCATTCTAGGTCCTCATGGAGGGGAGGATGCAAAATAAATATCCATGAGTTTAATAATCATCTGCCTTGACAACTGTAAAATCATTTCTAAGCTTCATTTTTCACAGTGCTTCTCTTCATTCTGTCCAAAATGCCATGGCCAAACTGATCTTCTTTCCTTGATGGGATGTTCTGGCTATTTCATCCCACTCTTTAAATCAACCTTATTAGCCGTCTATGTCCCACAGGATTTTCAGATTCTCCACCTTCAGGTTCATTGCCCTGAGAAGCTCCCTCTTCTCCCCTGGCACCTGGTGCCACCCTCCACCAATTTTCTTTGGTTTGCTTTGATCTCATCCCACAGCATTTCTGTCCCTTCTCCTATTCAGACACTCTCTGTCTCAAATCAGCTCTTGAAGTTGATTACTACTCCATTTCCCTCTTGGTCGCCCTCTCTCTGCTACTCTGTCAAAGACTGTCATCTTTTCCACACATAAAACTAGAAGACCCTTCTGTTCCTGATAGAGAGGAAATATATTACATTTAAAACCCATCATTCATTTCCAAGTCTGTGATTTTCTTCTTTCTTCTAGCCTGGCTTTCTATTATTCAGTTCATTTCCCTGCTTTGCTTCTTTTCACAGTCCTTCATCTCCCACATTATACATTTCTTTATGCCTAATCATTTTCTGTTCATCCCCTTGGTTTATGCTTTTTTTCTCTGGTTTTCAGTGAACGTGGCAGGTTACTTCCAGATCTTGTTCTGCCTGAAAACAACCTACCTCATTCCAGGTGATAAACAAATAACATAGCAATTAAAATTCAGGAAGGCAAAATCAGAGAGACAGTGTTGACTTCCCCTTTTTCATCGTCTACTGACATTTGGAAAAATTCAACCAAGTCTAATAAACAACAACAACTTGTCCCAGTTTCCTAAGAAACCAAGGCTTGTATGATCACAACCTGCCAAGCAGTTCCATCCTAATCACTTTTGTACTTGTAAGTCAATATCAAACAAATAATAAAAAGACAGTAAGGACCCAGTTATCAGTGGTGAAGCAAAGAGAAACACAAATTAGCACCTTCATTAACTGTGGGAAGCAGCAGCCAGATAGTCTGAATAGTTTGGGCCTGGCTTGGGAACAGACAAAGCACCTCTGGCATGTGCTCAGCACGTAGTAAACTGAGGAAGCTAGAAGCTCTGAGGGGAGCATGGTACAAGAAATAACTCTGTAAAAATTGGCCTCCTTTATTTTTTCTGCTTACAGTGAAAAGATCAGGGGTTTAGTCTTGAATTATTTCACCTAACATCAAGCCATTGCCTATTTCATCTTTTCCAGATCCTTTTTCTGGACCAGAAGATTGTTAAGAATATAAGACTGATACACTAATATCTATAACTCAGATGAAGCATTTTTCTTTTTGTTTCCCCCAGCCAGAGAAGGAACAATATGGTTTCTACCTTTTCTGAATTATGCTGGGATTTGCAGTCACCAGCTGAGTCTTCGATCCAACATCCTTGCTGTATTCACTGGATAGAGGAGGAAGGTTGCACCTGTGCACAGAAAGACAGTCAAGATTTTAAATTACATTCAGAATTGACAGGTTTCAAAGTCAGTCTTTTTTAGTCTGGAAGTTTGCAGGCAGTTGGTTTTATTTTCAGTTTTTTAGGGTTTTTTGTTTGGTTGTTTTTTTTAAAAAAAGGGCAAGCTGTCAGAAAATGTAAGAGTGTTGTATAAATAGTAGATCTGTTACAAATGTTCCCTATTGTATCACACCTATAAGAAAAATAAAATCCTTTTGTAGCAGATTGTAGGGAAATGTAGAAATAAAAACTTTTGCAGAAATGAGCTCACATAACTACTACAAAAAAACAAAGACACAGACTTAGCATTTCTGACACGCTGAAAGGCTCTGGAAGAGGCTGTTATCTATAAGCCTTTTCTTTTTTTCCAAAATTCTTTTAAAGTTCTGTTTTTCACTCTGTTCTCTCTTGTTTACCAGTATCAGGCTCTAAACAGTTATCGCTCTGTGGCATGACAAGCATTACATGTCTTGCGAATAACAGGCAGTGGCATTTTTAATATTACACTGGAGGGTATCTTCAGTGCACAAACTTTACCATAAGTGTCTATTTAAATATGCGCATCTCTGCTCTGCTCACAACCTTGTTCTGGTGGGCAGAGTGAAAAGGTAACAAAGAGAAACAAACAGAGCAAATCTACTTTGGAAAGTAGAGAGACAAGACAAGACTCCAAAACACAGAATTAGAGAGAAACTTCCAGACAATGAACAGTCCTAAATGTCCCATACTAAAGACCTAAGAGAAGGAGGAAGGTGCAGCAGATAAAGATGAAATAGAAACAGTATCCAAGCCTATGCACTGCTACGGTCAGAATAAATCTACTCAATACATAGAAATCACACACAAAAAAATGGTGTCACAACATTTTTTCATTTCAAATTTGCTCAAATTTTTAAATCAAAATTATGAATTTTTAATGCTTAGAAGGCAAAAATTAAACCAGGATTCTTAGAGACAACTAGAATTTGGTTTTTGTGTTGTTGGGCTTGGTATGTTGTGTTGTTGTGTTGTAAAAAAAAAAAGTTTGGGCTCCACTATAACCAAATCTGCCCTCCAATATTGAAGTTCAACCATTGAATCAAGGCATCGCCATCTGCATGTGCTGGTTTCATTGATATTCTGCAGCATGCTGCAAAAGCGCAACACAGAGACAGAGCACACAAGGAAAAGCAAGGAGCATGCACATGCACCAGCTCCCGTCTCTTTCTGCTCCCAGTGAGAGCACATGCTGAGCGAACGCTGACCCTTAAGTAGAGGGTCAAGCAGCCTCTGGTTGCTTTGAGCTCTGCAGACAACCACTCCCACAGAGGATGAAGCCTCAGCACAGGAAGCGGGTAGGCAGTAACACAGAAAGTTGTTTCATGTTCATGACTTCCTCTCTTGGTACCAGGGAGACACAGGGTCCTTTGCTGTGCAACTTATGCCTGTGAAGAGCTACATCATTTTTCTCACTGTCTTCTCCACTGAACTCTCTGCAGCACTCCAGTTCTGTGTTTATCTTCCCGGTCGCCAGCATCAACCATGAAACCCTTGAGTTACTTATCTGATTATTTTTTGCCTATGGTTCAGTTTTTAAGGCATTTTCCAGGGGTGGCTGCAGAAACTGTTGGGCTGTTGCATTACACATCATTGCCATGCACTTCCATCACACTGAGAAAATCAGTCTCATCACAAGGAAAGGTCTTTCTTCCACAGCAGTCGCTGCCTGCATTAGCATTTTCATTGACCTCTGCAGCATTTGGAAAAGGGATTCAGGTGCTTGTGACAGTATAATGCAGAAAACAAGGCTGCACAAATTACTGGCTGCAGCCCCATGTTTTATGATTTTGTGTGATGTTGATGCCCAGAGAGAGCACTATTGTGCACACCATATACTCTCAGCAATTTTCATTAATGCACAACATCCCATATTCCTTAAAAAAAACCCACAGTAGTACTATATCTGCATGTATTTGCGTACAAATACCAGCTCCAAAAACCATATTCTTAAATTCACATCATCAGAAAATGCCAAGGAGAAGGACATCCCATCTGTATGGAACATAAATAGATTCAACATGTTCACCAACTAAAATAACATTTCCTGGAAGGTTTTCTCCTTTTCATGACTGCATTTGTTAAGATGCATACAGTATATTGAGATCTCAGGCAGGAAACAGGTTCTAGTTTCGTCTACCACAATCTAAGAGAAATTATACAACTTAAAAAGATGACAGAAAAGAAGAATCAAAATAAGAGGTTTCAGAAAATGCCATCATTGAGTAGAAATAAATAAAGAAAAAGAGTAGAAGCACAGAGGAAGTTTAATTTCCAAGCATAAGGAATGATAAAACCTTAAAAATCAAGAAAGGTTTGCATAAAATAAAAATTAAAGTTTAAAAAAATTAAGTAATATGTTGCTTCCTGCATCTGCACTGGATAGGATACAAAATAACTGGATCAGCAAGAAATCAGCTTGTTGACAGAAAACTATTGGCCTTTCAAATTATTTTCTTGAACAGATCAGCAGACTGCTGATTGTTGTACAGGTGAGAAACACACCAAGAAACAAAAGATTAATTCTAAGAAAGGTCTTCTTAATTATCTTAGTCTTGGTCCTGGTACTGGGAAGTACATACACAAATGTGCAGGAAAGAAGGAAGAACCAGGACAGTGTTTCAGGCCAGTATTTTTGACACGAGCCTAGTCGGAAAAGTGGAACATAGTGGTTTTCTATGTAGAAGACCAGTATGACTTAGACACAGCCTTTATGTGGGGAAAAAAAAAATCATCAACCCGCACAGCAACTCGTGTGCATTTTTCACATCTGAAACCTTCCAACTCAATAGGTAGAAACAGCTGCAAGGGTAGAATGACAGAGATCCTTCAACCCTCACTGGGCAGAAATGGCTCTTCTGGGTTTGGCCCAGACTTAAGTCCATGTCCTGCAGATGCAGAGATTCCAGGCAACTTGGCTGATGAATGTGCATATGTTATATGCTATGTGGCTATCTAGCTATTTAGAATGTTATATACGCACATATACTAAACACTAGGGATCAACATGAATTTAATATGTAATTGCAAACATTCATTTCGATTCCTTTCTGGCACCTTGGCCAATGTCATAGCAATAATTGCATAAGGCAGCTGAAAGACACCCTTCTCTGGCCTTGCCTCCAAACCCTAAACTGCCACTGTATTCAACCTCCACAGCTTCACCTGGGCTGATTAAAAGATAACAGCTTGGCCTCCCCAAGCCAGGAAAGCTACTAGGCAACTTGAAATAGTGACAAGCTGCTACTAGTTTTAGCATAAACTCACCAGCCCCTGCAATCCCCTGCTAATTTACAGAGAGAAACCCTCTCTCTAGGAGATAGAAACCATAGTAGAACCATGGAAAGGGGTTGTGGGAAAGGGACAATTGTGAGATGTAGAAACGTTTCTTCAAAATCTAATGTCAAGAAAACATATCTCTTCTGTCAAAATACAGACACAAACATTGCTTAAGATTTAGTAACCAACAGTTCTCTCTTAAAATAAGTGCTAGCAGGAAGAGAGAGGGCAAATAATTTTTGTTTTCTCAGAAATAAGGATTAAAAACTTGAAAACCAGCTAGGTAGCAAAAGAACAGCCCATTGTAATCACATTACCTAAACATGTAGACCATATGCCATGCACCTTTTTCATTGCAGATGCAGTGTGCTGTGCCTTAGGGGCTGAAAACTGCTGCTGTTTTAATCTTCATGTTGGTACAACTGTGTTTATAGAAGCTGTTCAGCAACGAGATGAGCTTAAACTCATTAATTAACCTTAGTGATTACAATATATCAGTGAAGATGGCTGCAATCATATGACAAAGGTTATGGAAATAAATTCAATTGAAATCAAAACCCATGTGAATAGAAGAAAAGAACAAGGGCAAACCCTGGCATGACATTTCACATTGTGGAAATACTTTAAAGATATCACACAAATTTCTTTAAAAAAAATGAAAGAAGTTATGCAAGTCACTATTGTGCTCTTTCTCTCTCAGCTCTCAGATTACAGAAATTAGATTCAGAAAAGATCAACTAAACCCTATCTTCCATCTGCTATAAAGATATTTCCTCCCAATGGTGTATTGGCTTCTAACCCAAAAGAACTGAAACGCTTTTCATAAATATAGCTGCACATCACTAATACAATACAGCCTGCAGGCAGCTACTGAGATTTTTGCATGATCTTCCCTATGACTTATTTCCAATTCAAAATAAGAACCATACAAATAATGGCTGCTTTACCCTCCCTGGAGAGAAAAGGTTTTTTTCCAATCAAGCTACTATAACTGCTGTTCTTTTTTAAAAAAGTTTTTATTGTTTTTGCAACTGATTGCTCCTACAGCATTTTAATTTCCCATTGCATCTAGATAATATTACCATGGTATATACCCTGCAGTTTCTTCTATTTGCTATGTGGAACACCTAAGGAGTTTTGCAGTAATGGCAATCAGCACACTGCCTCTCCCCCCTGTGCCTTCCATCTTCTCTTCTGTGAATGCTCTAAGTATACATTTCCTTTCTCTTTTATTTTGTTTTATTTCTTTCCTTTAACATTGAAAGCATTTTTGGTCTTTGAGATGCAAACCAGAAATTACAATAATACTGTTTGGTTTGTAGCAAATTTGAATGGTTTTATACCATACCATCAGGATCTAACAAGAAGAACTGCTAAAGTGGGTGTTCACTATGCATCCACCTCAGAACCCAAAGAAACTCCATTTCTTATCTCTTTAGGAGCATTCCTTTGGTTTCTCTTCCACAATGCTTTTCTTGTTCATGTGTAACAAGGAGGAACTAATTTCTGTCATTCTTCCTTAGAGAATGCAGACCTAGAAAGTGCCAAATTCAATCACAAAAGCAGTAGCTGGTTCAAAATCCCTTCTGACAGGTTCTTATAACATAAGGAAAGTGAGAGAGAAAGAAAATGTGAGGAATCCCCAAAAAATCTGTACTGAAAAAAAGCGGTTTGACCTTTCCTCAGACAGTCAGCCAAAAATCAGCCTCCAAGGAAGAAAAACACAGGAATGTCTTAGCTTGTTCCAACTTTCTTAAAGCCTTGACCCATAGAATAGTACCTGCTCATGAGTTCAGTGGGTTGCATACGACAGCATTTAGAGTTGCAGAGGACAGAGTACATTGTAGGATGAGATTCCAGCTAGGACTGTAGAATTAAAAACAAAAGCAGCTCTTCGCTTCCCCTCTGTGACGCTGCACAATCTGGCACAACCTTAACGCATCCCTCTGCAGACTACCCCCACGCTACACACCCATTTACAGAAGCCAGTCAAACTCTCTTTATTGCCTCTCCTCACAATTTAAACAATTCATTTGCGTAACGCATCCTGCAAAGGGGTGAGTAGGGGGGAAATGTGGCAAATTATAATTGATTAATCACAACAAAGTAGCTTTGAGAAGTCTGAGACTTAGAAGGGGGAAGGGGGGACAACGAGTCATTGAGGTTTCTGTCTTACCGCATGACAAAATCTGCTTGATCTATTTGTTTGCCGCAGCCGCTCTTTTTCAGGATCCCACCGTTTCCCACCACGGAGCATTTCTTCAGTGGCAGCTGGAAGGGAGTAGCCTAGCAACACAAAACAAGGACTGGTTTTACAGAGAACACATGAATCTTTGTAGCAGCCTCTCCTGTAGAACCCAAGGAGCTGACAGGGCTCGAAGTGACAAAGGAAAAGAGAATGAGGAGCTAGGGAGAAAAAAAAAGTACAGAAATTAGCTGGTAAGTGCCCATAGGACAGTTCTTATTCCGACTCCCCAAATGAGGACCCAACAAATGTGTTACAGAAGATAATATCTCTGTAAAACAAAAACTGCCTAAAGTCTTAATGTGGACACAGGCCAAACCAGGCAGAGGCAGTCAGGTCAGCATGAGCTTTCTAGCCAAGCAGCAAGGACACAGGGGAAATAAAGCAACCAGTAATAAAAGAAAAAAAAAAAAATCCACACAGAAGTCAGTTCTGGAGAGAAAGGATGGAAGGAACATGAAATGGGGTGATGACAGAAGTGCACTGGAAATCAGGTGTCATCCTGGCTCCCTCCACGGTTGTGCTGCTGGGACAGGTCACTCCAAAGCCTTAGGCAAAGACATTTAGAGCTTGACAGCATCTCCTTAAACACTCAGCTGCCCAGGCACAGCATAAATTAAAATTAGAAAGTGAACATTTTAACCAAGGAGCTCTTTTAGCAGCTTGGCAGGGCATTAAAGTGCAAGGTCGAATTACCATGCTATTTTATGCACCCAACACAGTAATAAATTAGATACGCGGAGTCTTCTTCATTCCAGAGGATTGCAAAACTATGGCTTGGGTGTCTTCCTGTCAACCCCAAGTCACTCACTTTTAGCGAGGTCAAGACAGCCATTAACCAGCACACAGTGAAATAGTGCAGCCCAGCATACATTAAAAAAAAAACAAAACGTGGTGAAAAGATATGTAGATATGTGAATTTAAAGCAGTGTGATTTAGTTGCAGAATGGAATTTCTCTACACGACAAGAGTTAATATTCTCCTCATGCAAAAAATCATGCCAGGATTTTTTATCTATCAAACCTCCCAAAACCTGACTTTGCAGCAGAGGCAGAAGTTGCTGCATGGGCCTCCAAGAATGTAAATGCCATGGTGACAGAATGCTGCATCGTAAAACAATTATTCTCTCCAGGAGGACAAGGTAGAATGGTGGCAGCACTTGTCCTCACTTACATCCACAGAGCAACACTGTATATTCACCAGGCATTGCGACAGTGTACATGGTCCAGAAAACAGACCCAGCATTACAGTACATACATAAGTACATTAGGACTTATTTCTACTGTCTTATTTCTTTTCTTCCTTCGATTTATTTACTTTACCTTCTTTTTTCAGCAAACTAGATTTCATTCAGCTAGTGTAAAGCCACAATCCACTTTCTAATGAAAAAAACAAAATCAAAAACTTTAAAGCATTTTGCTTATCCTAACTCTGAATTAAGATATGCTAAAGCAGAAAAATAAATTTTAGTTTCCTGAAGCCCAGCCACTGTTAGAAATCCAGTCATAGCATGGCAGAGCAGTACTAAGTATGCCTCTGCATTCTTTTTCTGTATCTGCCTTCTCAAGCATATTTTTTAATGTATACAGTTATTGAACTAGGAGTATATCTTCAAATTCAAAGGACATCTCATCTCTGACATGACACTGACAAAATGCAAGCTCAGCACACTCATTAAAGGGGGAGCAGGGGGTGGGAACCAGAGGATATATAGAAAAGATATGCTTAATAATAACACTACCTTTCTTATTCAGGATATATCAAAGTTCTTTCCAAAACAGCTAGTTATACAAAGGCAAAGCTGTGAGAAATCACAAAGGTAGCAGGCATTAACTCTTACTTTTATGAGATGTGGACACTCTATAACATAAATTCTTTGGCTTTAGTACATGTTGAGTGTCTTTAGATTCCCAAAACAAACATTTAGGAGTTGCCAAATGCTTCAAAAGTCCATGATTTACCAACAGCCTTTGATAATGCTTGAGATGACCTCCTGTCTTTCAAGAGTGTCTTATATCTTGTTATCCTCAAAGATAATAATACTGTCATTTGCACACATACTTTTGTTTCCTTAAGCACGTGAAGCTTGGAAGTCTTGTCTTTCAGAGAGTCCAAGAAACAAAAGAACAAGATCAAGACTGCCAGGGTGATTTATGGGAGCCAAAGGAAAGCAGAAGGGGCAGACAAAATCACCATGGTGATTGTTCCTCCACCTAACCTGCAAAGAAATCCACTCATTCTACGGACATTGGAGGAAAAACAAGCTGAATACAGCTCTCTGTGAAAAGCCACCGTGCCCGCAAGAGCCCACAGAAGCTTCTGCATCCAAGCAAAGCACTGAAAATTCAGACAGAGACACAGACATCAGACAGAGTCTACACACCACCATTTAACTTAAAACGTTCAATGAATGTGTTTCCAGAAGACCATACTTACAAACTTTCTAGAGACATGATGGGAAAAAAAACTAGTTCCAGTACCATAATGGGGTGGGATGGGGAAGGTTGTAAAAGCCTAAGGATTAAGTGTCCCAGCTGCTTTGAGCCTAATGAAGAGCAATTGCTTACGACAACCTGGGAGAAATCTGCTTTTGTTATCTTGCACATGACTTTTCTTCAAACATTTACAATGTAGATCTGTGTTATTGTTGAGACTACAGGGGCATTTCAGGAACTGTGCCCTGAGCCTCTTTGTCCAAGCAAACTGCCCGGTCATACACAAATCATACAAGTCTTAAACTCAAATGCTGTCCATTAGCAACTATGAAACTTATTGCTCCTTTTTCTCTCTACAAAAGGTGTTTCCCTTTTTCCTCTTTCAAAGGAATAGGTTACTGGGCTTTGAAATTGTCAGGAAATCACCATCCTGTCATCTATTTAGCCCTGCTCTCTGCATCCAAAGGATCTTCATGGGAGAGATACCACTGATAAAGGCATTTAGAGGCTCTTCAAAGCTAAAATGTTGTGGGTGTCATTCTATGACTTCCCATAAGCATTCAGTTTATTCCTTCCTTTGAGCTGCCCAAAACATTATGTGTAAATAGCTTAAGCAAAATTGCAACACAATTAACCAAAAGTAGTTCCAGCCCTAACATGTGGGAGAACTACTGAGCTTTTTGCTGGCTTTTCAGACCACTATTGGACTTTCAAGATTTTTCCCAGCATCCTCTAGTTGTTCCTACTGCTGGCTTGTCAGGGTAGGCGCTGTAGTTAAAGTTGAACTTAATATTTAAATAATCCTCAAAATCTGGTGTATTTTTTCCCTCTAAGGGTAAAAAAATAGAAGAAGGACTCCACTAATTATTTGATTCCTAATGCCAAGTGATAGTCGTGGTGTGGGTGATCTGCCTTCAGATTTTTTGAATGTTATGTTGGGTTGAAGGGTTAGAAGAATGCTACACCTTGCTCCAGAATTAAATCTGGTTTACTTTATTGTAAAGTAGACTTGAACATGACTTGTAATTTCAATAAGAGCTACTTTTCAATCAAGAGTGTTACCTTTTGAAGACGATGGGTGCTATTTTGAGATAAGACTATATAGTAAACCCAAGTTTCCTTCTAGGTTTCTATTACTGGTAAAATATGTTTCACAGGAATTATAAAAACCTTCTCATGCTTTCCTTCTTTACCTCCCACAGTGTAACTCTTTGCTAAGCAAATTGTTAGTTCATAGTTAACAGCAGCTGTCATTTATGCTAAATGCTCACAAAAAGCTCAGTTGTTTCTCTCCTTAGAATTGTAAAGTAGTCTGAAAAATGCTGGGTTTGGGCTATAAAGTTGTAACAAAAGCATTTTCATTAATATCAGCTTCCTGTTATTTTGATTGTCAACACATTTGTTATTTTCTTCATTCACAAAATTTTAATGAAAAGCCAGAGTCCTGTGGATGGACTTGAAAAAAATGGTGCAGCATCAGTTCATCTACTGTAATAGAGAAAATGTACAAATAAATGACTAACTTGCCTCTATTTTTAAGCAATCCTTACCACAGGATTTACAAATACTGTTAACTCAAAACACATTGCATATTGGAAGTAAGCAAGATGAATTTCCTTTAAAAGTAAGTTTCAAATAATTTTAAAAAGGATTTTGTAAGGTGGTTTTAAAAAGGCATCTCCAAACAAAAATGAAATCAGGTAAAATCCCACTGTCTCATTTTTCTTGGTTTAATACAATGAAACCTCACTGATAATCAATGAAGATGTTCTTGTTCATATTCAAGTAAAAGTAAAAAGAACCTGCACACCCCCCCTGGGAATTCAATGACAAATAATCACACAAAGTAATAGACTAACGATTCCAAATTGCAAAGAGGACTAATTTAACAAAGCATCTACCCAGCAATTCACTGATTAGTTTCATCATTCACCTAAGTAGAAATAAATCATTGTCATCAGCTAAAAGAACGTTAACCAGTGCTAACAAAATATAATTTATTTTAGATAAGGCTACTCTAATTCACTTTGATTTCATTGTTAGGTTGTTATGCAGTAATTTTTGCCCACTTCCTGCCAAAGATTTTAATCAGCAACCAAGTTCTTACTGGGAAAATAGGAAAAAAATTATACTATTCAGCCTCTGATTTAATGCTGAAGATGTCAAAACCATTGAAAACCCTGAGAATATAAATTAGAATGAAATGAGGGTTTAAATAAGCATTTTGAATTTACAAGAGATACTGTGATTTTACTGTCCTTTTTGAGAAGGCAGTATCCTGACAAAAAAAAAAAAAAGGTGTTGTTCTGCTGATTTTCCCAAGGAGACAGCAAAACCCCAAGAGTTAATGAGAAGCCAAATTCAGCTCCTAATAAAGCATTCTCTTGACCCTTTGCATAAGGAAGTAGCTGACACTTGAAAGGATAACTGTGTGTCAGCCACAGGTAGGGCGTTAGTTTTTACACTCTCAGACATAGCTGTGTGGCAAATGCTCCTTCTTCATTGTTTACAAATCCTCTTCGGTCTGATGGGCCTTTTGTTCCTCCTACAGAGCTGTCAAGACATGACAGCTTGATGGCAACCGGCTCCAAAAAACATCAGTGTCAGGGATGGCGTAATCTCTATAGGGAAATGTGGAGGGCGGTTGTGGTTCCCTGCATTTCACTCAGCCCTTTCCACCAAACTGCTCCAGTCCCCCTGAAACCAGGGCACAAGAACCCAGAGCAAGGAGAAACGATTGATGGAAAGATAATAAACATTACAGAGGCCAGGAAGGAGGAGTTGCTCCTCCTACAACAGAGAGGACTTTTCAGCCCACTTCCCATACTATGCCACTACAGGGAGACAGCTGATATTCTTCTTTCCATCCTTTGGAAGCAACTGTTATTTTCTCAAGAAAATAATTGTTTCCACTGCAACAACAACAACAAAAAAGCTTAGGGTTAAAGTCTGGGATATTTTTTGTGAAAACTTCAAAAAATAAAAGATGGACTTTTTTCAGGAAGGTTTCCTTTAAAATTGCATGCATGGTTATCTACAAGGCCTTACATGTAGTAATTTATAACTTAAGACGTTTGTACACCTATTTTCAGTTGGGCCTTTCTGTTTGTAGTTACTGATTGAAACAACTGAACACCATTTGAAAGGCATCTAAAATGTTAACAATAATTTAGAACTCGCTTTTGTAGAGAGAAAGAGAAGTGTCTGTGTATGAGTGCTGGAAAGGGAGAAAATATTTTTCATATAATAAATTTGACTGAATGTCATGGGCTGAAAGATTCCAGCATTTTAACACACTAAGAAACCACATTGATAGTTTATGGGCAGATTTACTGAATGCTATATAATTCCTAAATTGTTCTGTGTTCACACAAAGCTGTATTACAAGAGCACATTAGTGAAACTGTTGAAAGCTATATTTCACATGTGCAAAATCTGTCAGGTTCACAATGCCTGCTCCTCTGAGACTTGCCAAACATATATGTTAGCTACAACTCACACAAAATTCTCTATATTACACTAATATGTGAAATAATGTGTGAAATGTTAAGTGAGAAGCATGACAAATCCCCTGCCTCTATGGTAATGCTGTCACAAAGGAGAAGGATAGGTGTAAGAATACTTAGAGTCATTTTTGTGGAACAAAATAGAATGGGGTCCCTGCCATATGGATCCCAGGCATGCAGCACACTGCCTTTTTTTGTCTACAAATATCAGTAAATAGGCTGAGCATGGTTTTTCAAATTCTGGACTTAGATAATACCAAACCACAGCATTTGATTTCAAAGCAATTACTAAAGAAGAAACTGTGACAGTGACTATGAAATCCCTCCAGGAGATAAGAAAGATATGTTAAAACGAACCTCCAGCTACCTTCTTTAATTTTTTTTTTTTAAGTTTCCTAGCTCCACAGAGGCACTGCCATCTAACAAATTCTGAAACTCACTGTTTGGACAAAAGAGGATGGAGCAAGCTTCTCAGTAGTACCATGCAGGCAAGTCTCAGTCATGACAGCAGTGTCTTTTTTAAGGATTCAAGTGCAATTAAACATTCAAGCTCATGTGAACTTTGTGCTTTTCACACATATGCACTCTGGGCAGTATTGTTTTCCATGAGAATAATATCTCATGAAATATTTATATGGGGACACAGGACTACGAAAGACCATTTAGGGGACTGAATGCATTCCTCTGCAGCTGCAGGAAACCCTCTTACATCCCAAAAGATACCTGGGTTACTAACTGCAGAACAACCAAACACAAAAGAGAGAACGTTTTGCAATGTACCTGCGTATTCACAAAAACACAAAAGTACCAGTAAGTAGCTGGCAATCACTTTTACTTCAAGCTGTACTTTAAGTAGGAGCTTCAAAACTGTGCTCTCTAATAGCTTTCCACCCAGCATGAAGTCACTGCAAGTGAGTACTTGCCATGAATTAAAATAACGTTTCAAATTGATGCTGTGGCATTTCATTCAATGGATCAGCCTTCATACAGCCAGGATAGTACAGTGTAGGGATTATGAAAAAATATCACATTTGGAGAGTATAACGGTTTATTTTTGAAAACAGACTATTGATGATATATCCTAAACAGTATTTTAAACAATAAATGCTCTAGGAATGTGTAAGGAATACTTCTATTTTATATGACTTATAAGACAAAGAGGCTACAATAGGTGGAAATTCCAAAGTTCTGGAAGATTTCTGGATGCAAATTTTATGGCCTGCAATGTACTGGGACCCCAAACTTTGGATTAAAAATTGGAAAAAAGAAATACTGTTTCATGATTAATTAGAAAAGGGAACTCAACCTTGCTTTGAAAGGTGTTATAGCTTCTAACATTTCCTGAATTGGGAAGCCTTAAGAAGGACTTGAGTTTCCTTCCAAATAGCTGCATTTAGATGTTCCGTGGAGCAACTCATTCCCATGTGAACTGTGCAAAATGGAAAAACAATGTACAAATTCCTGGCAAAAGAGCCTGACAAGAATTTATAAATAATTGCCTATGTTGGCTTCCCTAAACATTTTCTCACTTGATTTTTGGTGGCTTTTTTTATCCTGTGTGGTAATAAAGATACATTTGGATTCACAGGTCGTATCACTGAACTGTGACAGTAGCCACAGAATCACTTAGCAAATCTTTCCTTTTACTTGACCACCTGACATCATCAGATGCCACGACGAGCTTAGAAGAAAACCTCTTCCATTGTGTGAGATTCTCTGCCTTGCTCCGCTTTGCCAGCACCTCCAAAGTCAGATTTCATCTGACTTTCACTTTTATGCTGGCACTGTACAGCATTTACACATGAGGCAGCAACTCACCTTCTGGTTCCAGGCACTCAATGGCAGAAAGACATTCAGGTCCACCAGGTATTCCAGTGGTTGGTTACTTAACATAGCACTACGCTGGATTTCTAGCAGCAACTCTTTGGGGCTTGTAGACATAACTTTCAGATGCTGCTTTTGAAGAGTTTGTCCACCCTTCACTTTTCCCCTGCTCCTTTCTCAATCTGCTCAAAGTCTGAGCAGAAAAGGCCAAGTATATCACACTCTATACACCAGGGTGACAATGCTACAAAGCTCTAAGTTTAAGTTAATAAAGGGTATTGAAACATTTTTAGATTTTTCATGGAAACAAGGGTAATCACAGATCGTAACTTCAGGGCAAAAGAACTTCTTTAATGTCATGTATGTCTATTAAATGACAAGAGTAATTACTATTTTATGAGAGTTTAATGACTTACTATGCAGGCCTGGAAAAAATGCAGTATAAACTTTTTAATTAATCTCCTGCTCTGCAGTGCACAATTTCCTAGCTGAGGGATTTACTGTACATGAGGACACATTTTAACTTTCATGCTTGAACGTTGTTCTTAAAGCAAATAATTATTATATTCCAGTTAGAGAAATGCAGACAGAAAACAAATAATACAATTGCCCAGTGACCATGTCCTCCAACTCTGACTGTGCTCTCTCCCTTAGTGATGTCAGGATGGAAGCACAGCAACAAGCTGCAAACAAAACAGAACAGAAAAAAGTACAGCTTATCTGCTTATGTATGTCTGATGTAAGAATAAGCAGACAACATACTCTCATGTTGAATTACTCTCCTGTGAGAGGATGGGACAACACACAGTCAGCAAAGACAGCAAAATATTTGGAAAAATCGCAACATCAACTATTGTTCAGTTAGGGATACCACTCACTTATTTTACCAGCTTTACAAAGGATTTCTCAACACAGTTTCATTTATGTGCGAGGTTGTTGCCAGGAATAATCCACAATCAAACACACAGTTCCTAAGCATTTCAAGATTAAACGTAACACTGCAGAACTGATGCAAGATGAATGGTTCTACAATCACACAAACAGAATACAAATAATTGTGAAATGCAATAATAGCCTGCATTGAATGTGGGTGGGAGTAGGAAAGACAACACACAGGAGGACTCCGAAGAAAGTGCCAGGAGACCTATCTCCATGTATGTGGCTGATTTACTAAAAAGCTCATCCATCTCTAGAAATGCAAAGTTCTCTAAAATCTTATTAGCAGCACACAGTAAAAGCAATAAATAAGGTTAGTTTCAGCTCATAAGAAATATAAAGGGCTTCCAATTCTACTTGTATAAAAGACAATAACACTTAAACAAAGGAATGGCTCTCTGAATTCCCAAAGGCCCTCTAATGCCACTGATACGAATAATGAAAGGAAATTAATCAACTTATACAGGTACTAAAATATGGATTTAGTTATCTTGTGATAGATAAAGTTTAAAGCTTTGGCTCTTCTTTTTTAGGCTGTCTTAAAAGCAATACACTTCTATTTAGCTAGAATATTAAACAATGTGCTTATTCAAGGAAAAGATCTACTAATCAAAAAATGTTTCTTGCCTTTGCATCACCCCTGAATAGTTCAAATGAATCAATAACATCTACTGAGAATCGCTAGTTAAAAAGACATCAAAGACAACTAGCAAGGATTGATCTCTCTAGGAAATTTGCAATTAGAATTTGAGTGGAGTTTAAACACAGAAATTGGTTTCTGGCAGCATGGAAGCACCATTGACTTTCTTTAATACTCATAGGTACTTTTTTTTCTTTTCTATTAAAGAGAAAAATTAAACCACTTAAGAAAACTTCACTTACCTTACAGACAAAGAGGAAATATCTGTTTTAAGACAAATTTTAGACTTCGAAAATTCCACATTTTATAATACAGATATAGATTTATGTACTGATCTTTCCTTCAGTAAAAACCAGGCAATTCCCTCTGATTCAAATTAGTAAAATGCAGATAAACAGCAAAGGAAGCCACAACAGAGAAAGGTTTTAAGGGTTCTGGTGTTCCAAGGTATTTTAGAATAGTTTGTGGGTAGAAATTGGATGAAAAAGCCTTATGATATTGGGTTGCTCAGAAACATGAAAAAAAAATTACAAGGTGTAATACCATCTCACAGACCCAGTGGGTTCATTTAAATGTACTATTGAATTGGGTGAAACAATGGCATGAACCCAGAAAAGTGAGTAATCACTATAGCACACCATTTAGGTTGGAAAAGATCATCAAGTTAAACTTTTAACAATGTCAACTCCACCACTAAGCTATGTCCCTAAGCACCCCATCTAAATGTCTTTCAAATACGTCCTAGGGATGGTGACTCAACCACTTCCCTGTACAGTCTCTTCCAATATTTGACAACCTTTTCAGTGAAAACAATTCCTGATATCCAATCTAACCCTCCCTTGGCACAGCTTGAGGCCTTTTCCTCTTCTGCCAAGTAACAAGCGATAGTACAAGAGACTAACACCCACCTCAATACAAACTCCCTTCAAGCAGCTATAGAAAGCTAACTAAACAACCAGACTAAGTAACCCAAATTCCCTCAGCTGCTCCTCATAAGACCTGTGCCCTAGACCTTTCACCAGCTTCGTGCCCTTCTTTGGACACTCAAATATATAAATAAAAAATACGTAAATATAAAAAATACATAAAATACACTAAAAAATATGAAGCAGTTTGAGGAATCAACACCTGTACCCAGCTCCAAAGAGCCATTATATCTAGGCCAGATCAGGAGCCTGCATCAATCTGTATCTTACAACTTTAACCTGTCCTTCATCCACAAACCAAGATGTTATTTCAGTTCATTTGTGTAACTAACAGGACAAGAAAAATGTTGAGCCACAAGAGTTAAAAAGCAAATAATAGTTTGCGAAGAAAATACAAAGAATTTTAAGGATTACATGTAAAGCAAGTGTATAGGTCTTCATTTAGAGTACTATCTTTATTTAAGGCAGTTCTTCTGTAGAAAAGAAGAGCCAAGCTTAAAAGACCTTGCTGAAAAGAAAAAAAAAAAAGGTGGTTAGCAGCATAATAGGATTTACATATAATGAGTGACTACCAAATGATTTTAAAAGAATTGTTTACCAAACAATGAAGCAATTAGAGAAAAGCTCAGTGCCATGTAAACGTCATGCCTCAAGGTTAAGAAAACAGAAGCTTAGAAGACCATGGAGGCAGAGGGGAAAAGCCATTACAATTACAGAATCAATAAAGCTATTTGGTTTTTTTCTGGTAATGAAAACAAAACTCCCTAAAATGAATAGTATTTCACAAAGAGGCACATGAGTAATTACTAAACTTCATTATTTATTTGAATAACTTATCATAAAGTGATCTGAATAAGCACTGGCCATTTCTATATCAATAATACAACACTTAGTAATATAAGATTAATATGGGGAAAAGTGTATTTTCTTATATAGGAGTGTAGGTTCCCCAAAGTCAAACAGGAAGTGTAATTTGTTGCAAGAACACAAAAGTTCATTTGGTGCTAGCTCCTCTACAGAGAGCAAAGCAAAACAGGGCAGCTAGACTTCAGGGACCAAAACCAATCTAAGCTATAAGTTACAGTAGAGCAGTGAACACATCAGAATCTGAAAATCAGAAGCCCAGTTAAATTGTGCGTAACGAAGCAACTGCAAACCTACATATGTGTTTAAAACTGCTGTATGGAAGCTATGGTTGTCTGTCATGTTTGAAAGTTAGTTTTATATGGCAATACAGAACAAAATTAATTTCACTTCAAGGGACAGCTTTTTTCACTGACCTGGTGCTTCCGTTTGCTTTAACATCATATGATTCAAGTAATCTAGTCCAACTTCCTGCTCCAGGCAGAGTCACCCGCAAAAAATCGGTCAATATATGCTGTTTCTCTTATGCTTCAGCATCTCTGCATCAGTTTTCACTTTGACTGTAACTTGCTGGATTGTTTAAAAAACAGGCTGCGGGTCAGCACCCTGGTCAGCTCCACGCTGCCGCCACCGTCCTCCCCCGGCCCGCGCTGCCCCAACGTCTCCCGCTCCCCGCCCCTGTAAAACCACGAGAACATCTCAATCGCCGGGATGGTTTCTATTCACACAGTGAGAAACGCTAGCCCTTGGGTCTTGGGTCCGGTTTTCACTTGAAGAATTACAGTCATAACGAACTGTGTGCTTCTATGAGACAGTGCTCCATCGAATCATTGAATGATTTGAGTTGGAAGGGACTTTAAAGATCATTCAGTTCCAACGCCCCTGCCATGGGCAGGGCAGCTTCCATTGGATCAGGTTAGTCAAAGCCTCATCCAACCTGGTCTTCCACACCTCCATGGATGAGGTATCCACGACTTCTCTGGACAACCCGTTCCAGTGCCTCACCACCTTCACAGTAAAAAATGTCTTCCTAACATCTAATCTAAATCTTCCCTCTTGCAGCTTAAAACCATTATCCCTTGTTCTATCCCTGCACTCTCTGACAGACCCCTCCCCAGCTCTCCTGTAGGCCCTCTCTAAGTACTGGAAGGCTGCTATAAGCTCTCCCCAAAGCCTTCTTTTCTCCAGGTTGCACAACCCCAACTCTCTCAGCCTGTCGTCATAGCAGAGATGCTCCAGCCCTCTGATCACCTTTGCAGTCTTCCTCTGGGCACATTCCAACAGTCTCATATCCTTCTTATGTCGGCGATTCCAGAACTAGACACAATTTTCCAGGTGGGGCCGCACGTCATACCTTGGTTATGCTGTGGTTCTGAGCAAATACAGTTCCTCTATTCGTGATGGCACATTTTTGGCACATCTTGTTCATGTCATTCATGTTCGTACTCTCCATTTGGTCAGAGGTATAATTACATTCACTGAGTGAAGAGGTTCAAAAAATGTTCTGCTGTTACCTATTAGAGGCTGTATTTTGGAAAAGGCAATGCCAGAAGTTTTAATAAGCTGCAGTTCTCTTCTGCCAGCTGAACAAAACACTCTCAGAAATCAGAGTAGCCACTAAGATACCATATTCTTTTTTTACAAATAAAAAACCACCTTTAAAAAAAACCCCACGACATATTATTAGACTGAATTAATAGCTTTTCAGCCTTCTATTAGACTAAAACTTACTATTTTGCACTTGAAGTTATTATAAACCCAAAAGCAGATTAAGGGTAAACTAACAAACATCAAGATGACTCACTCAGCAGGAAGCTATTAACGTAACAAGAATGTACTGGATTGATTACTTGGTGAGTGCACAACACTAGAGACCAGCAATCTTCCCAATCTAGAGAGCTTTCTCTCCACTTAAGCTTTTGGGGACTGCTTCAAATGCTAGGCTGTGCAGAGATGTTTCATAGCAGTAAATATTACAACCTCATGACTTGAAAGAGGATAGTAGTAAAAGAGCAAAGCACTTGGAGTTCATTAGTGAAGAAATCTGGGTCCCAACAGAGATGACAGTTCATTAGTGAATCAAGTCTCAGTACTTGCTAACACATAAAACTAACATTCAAACGTGACAAATGACTGTAGCTTCCATACAGCATTTTAAACATATCCTTGCCAGATTTGTTTCTCTGCATAAGAAAACCATTCCACTCTGTCTCTTATACTCAATGTACCACTTTAGTTTTCACCCTTTTACAAAGTCCCATAAGAACCGCCATGATCTTCCACTCTTTGAAAAATGACTTGTCTGATTTTGATACTCCCCAAACTAAATCTTCTGACTTTTCCTTTAGCTTTCTTTATTCACATGAAGGATCTCATGGAAAAAGACAGTACAGCTTCGTTGTTGGCTTTTGATAAGACATGTAAATGTCCTCTAGTTTTATCTTCCCACAGTATCCATAAGTTTATTTTTAGAGCTCTATCAGACAGTCAATTAAAGGGAGATATTCAAGTGGTGTTGCTATCCACTCATGTCTGGATAGCCTTTAAAGGGCAGACTTAGAAAAAAAAAGATTGTAAAATGACATTGTGAATGTTGTACATTATATTCCTCCTCAGCTGTATCCAGCCAAAAAAAGTCACACTTAAAATAAAAAAGATTCTTTTTCCCCTGGGGATTAAATGTCTCAAAATATGACCTGCGATTAGCAATCCAGGTTCTTTTCTCTTCTTGTATTTTTACCATCACTAGTAAAGAATCTGCATAGTGTAAAAGCACAAGTGGACCACTTAAATCTTCCATTTCTGTGCTGGTGTCCTGACAATGACATTCATAATACCTAGAAACAAAAAGGCTATTAAACCCTTCTGCTGTAACAGTCACATTAACAACAATAGTGTGCTTTTTCCAGAAACTGAGGGTGTAATGACTTCAGAATATGCAAAGAACAAGTAGATTAAACAGATCATTTTCATGCCTTTCAACATATATCTGTATTCTTTTTGCTGGGAACAAATGTGACTTTACTTTTCTTGAATGGCCATAACCTATTTTCAATCTTTTTAGCAAGACATGGCACGCTTTGAGTATTTACCTTCATTTTTTCTGCCACCAACACAGACAAGTTGGCCTAGGATATGTAAAATATCCATAATAAAGATTATCTGTCTAGTACATCTCCAGGGTATATAGTCAAAAGCTGTGGTTTGTTTAACTGTACCAGGAGCACTTCGCATACCCACTTGCAGAAAGAAACTATTTGCTCAAATCATAACAGGTAAACACAAAAGAGGACTTGGGCATAGAGGCCATGGCATATGCGGTGGCATTATCCTGCAACTACATACAGAATGATAGTTGTAATAGTTATAATGCAGTCCATGGGCCAGAACTGGAAGCCACATTTCTACCCCGCCTCATGCTATCACACTGAGAAGAGTCCTTTCTGAGTGAGACTAACTGCACTGGTTTTGAGGGCAAGAGGCTAAGAGCAAGAAAAAGAGGAGGTGAAAACAAAGGCTCTTCTGCTATCTTCTGTCAAAAACATTCCTGCTATGGCCAAACTTTACGTCTGTTATCAACTATGTTTGCCTCCCAGATTAACAACATTAGTTTGATCAGTTGGGCTGTCACCTTTGTTGAAGACAAAGAGTAGGGATAAACTGGATGCCCATAGTAAGTTCACTCCTTGCGAGGAGGATGGTAAAAACATCAGAAAAGTAAAGAACCTTGAGCTGGAGTGAAAGACCTGCAGGCTTTGATGACAGAAAAGGCAACCTGGAAATAAAGATAATGGTCTAGCACAAGATTAGATGTCCCTCAGTACCTTGAATGTCTAGCAGAGCAACAGCACTATATAAAATTGCCTAAAGGCTCTGATAACAGGGATCAGTTTTGCTGTATAAAGTTCACATATATAACTTCTTTTCTTTCCTTTCAAAATCATTGGTTCACTTCAGAGTCAAATCCCGAAGTGAAACCTTACCAGAACTACTGAGATTCATTGAGCTTTTGCATTAAAATCTTGGAAGCCTGTGAGAGTCATAATCTTTCACAAATTAAAACAGGATACAGCTGAGAAGGTTATAGATACTAATGAGTTAATGGTCTGCTTTTTCTGTTAGCAACAAAGTCTAGATGCAAAGCTTCCATTTAAACATTGAGAGTTTTCACCAAGGTTTCATGAAGTCTGAAGAGAATACTTGTAGATCCACTGGTTGGCAGATACTGCACTCAAAATACTGCAGTGAAGTGAAGAGGAGGTTGTTTTACAACACCATGCTAAAGATAAATTAGCAATGATTCTACATTTGAATTCAAAATGGGCAATTCTTTCACATCAAATTTGGAAAAGCTATGGGTCACAGGCTACAATATTTTGTTTAAGTCACTTCTCCCACTCCTACTTAAAATTCAGACATCCAAATTCACTACATTCAAGAAATATTACAGCTCCATTCAACTTGCAGTAGTTGATACAGACCAGGACTCTATACAGAGCTATGAGCTCGCTGCATACCCAGGATCTCATCCCCCAACAGAACAAGAACAACACACATGCGCTTCAAGGTAGGAGCTATACTCTGTCAGGTCCTCCAGGGGTTGAGATGAAACGCCTCCTCAGACCTCTCAAGCCTCAGATATTACAAATGAAACTCATATTCCAGTGCCACATTATCCCACTACAGTGCCATCAATATACAAGTTATTCTCTCCTGCTTTAGGATTTTTTATCCAAGTGTCCTTCTCTCATAAGCACACAGGTTGTTAAAGAGAAGGTGCACTGTGACTCCCAACACAGTCTTGTGCCCAAAGAAACCCCATGAAATGCCTTTCCACATGGGGCTGCAGCCTCACCTCCCAGAAATCTCTCAGGAATATCACAGTCACATCCACTATCTCGTGGTACAGTTAACTTCTCCACAAGTGCCCCTCTGCCTCTTCCTCCTGAGTGGCCCTAAGGAATAGCTGTAAAAGGTGAAAAGATGCCCCTTTCAAAGACCATGGCATAGCAGGATGCAAGATTTCAGGCAGGCAGCACTCAGCATTTCTCCCTTTTTCTCTACTGCCACATACAAGAAAGTATTCCCAAATGAAACCACACAGGAAGACAAAGAGAAAGATTTTAGCTGAGGCCTATAGACTTGGTTGATCTGAAGGACAGAATTCTAATGCAAAAGCTCACACTTTAGTCAGGTAAAGAAGTCTGTAATTCCTAACCAGAAGCATGTATATATATGGAGAAAGATATCAAGTCCTTACATGGAGTTTTTTTAACAGATATTTCACTGGTAGTGAAATCAATATTGTCAGTTACTTCCAAAGTGCTGAATGATTTAATTTTATATTCACATGTGTAACACATATATATCTATAAAGCAAGAATATAATCACAAAAAATGCAATTATAGAATGTAGTGGCTGGGAATAAGCAGTAAATAGGAAAAATTACGGTGAATCAAGTCAAAATCAAAACAACAGGCTTCAGAGATGAATTTAAAAAATACTGCAATGATTTTTGCAACAAATGTAACAAAAAAAGTAAGTTCTCATTGTTGACCTAACAGATGACATATCTACATAGCTGATCGAACACCCAAGAGATCCCGACTTAATCATTGTCTCTAAACACTGATGTAACTTATATCCATTTGCACAGCCAGAGTGGTGTTTTAAAGAACCTAAAGCACAAAAGTTATGAAGCTCAACCATTTAACAGCCCAAGCAGCCATGGAGACAGAAATAAAAATATTTTCTCCATAAAACCTATATTTTTCTACAGTGAATTTTGAGTTTAGGGAAATAGCTAGCACTTCCCAGTATTCTGATAACAGTCAGGATGTGTGTTATATTTCATTTTTGGTTTGATTGTTCACATGTTTCAAAGATTTGGTACGGAAATATAATTGATATATCTTGTCTGAATTGCAGACCAAGGTAGCAAACCTTCTAAAAATCCCTCCGTTAAGCTATAGGGATGCATTTTGGTATTGCACAGTTTAAGGGACAAAGTCAGCAGTTCTGTTCCTGCATTGGGGAAGAATGCCTGGAGAGCTGCCTGGAGGAGAAGGACCTGAGGGTGTTGATTGACAGCCGGCTGAATATGAGCCAGCAGTGTGCCCAGGTGGCCAAGAAGGCCAATGGCATCTTGGCCTGTATCAAAAACAGTGTGGCCAGCAGGACAAGGGAGGTGATTGTGCCTCTGTACTCGGCACAGGTGAGGTCGCACCTCGAGTACTGTGTGCAGTTCCGGGCCCCTCACTACAAGAAAGATATTGAGGCGTTGGAGGCTGTAGCAGAGCGAGTGTTGATCTCTTCTCTCAAGTGACAGGTGATAGGACAAGGGGAAATGGCCATATAAGTTGCACCAGGGGAGGTTCAGACTGGATATTAGGAAGAATTTCTTTACCAAAGGGTGGTCAGGCACTGGCACAGCTGCCCAGGGAGGTGACTGAGTCCCTGGAGGTGTTTAAAAAACGGGTAGATGAGTGTTTGAGGGACATGGTTTAGCAGATGATGGGTGCGGTTGGACTCGATCTCAAAGGTCTTTTCCAACCAGAAGATTCTATCATTCTATGATTTATACTTCTGAGGATGGTGGAAATAAGATACAGACTTTTGGAGGCAACAATGAGTTACTGGACATCACTACTGAGGAACAGCACAATGCTCAGTTATAAGGAATCTTCTGTATTCAGAAGCAGTAACTGTGCTGTAGCCCGGTTACTGCAGCCCTGTAGCACTTCCTGCAGCTGAAGCATTGCTACTCTACTAGTCTTGAGGAATCACCAGATACAACCCTACAGCTTGAGTTACTTGGGAGTTCAGGTCAGCTCGTAAGGGTTCCTGCTGCCTTTAAGCCTGTTGCAATGGAGAAAATGACACAGACCGCTTTGCACCTGCAGGCATCAAAATGTCTGAAGAAAGATGTTAAATGCTATTGATAGTCATTATCATACATATGCTTGGGATCTGATGTGCAAGCAGCCTCTCTATGGCACTCCAAGCACAGGGTATGGGGATTCCAAACCCCAGAGAATCTATAGGTTGCAAAATAACCTCTATCATAACTGATTTATTTTCTATTCCTCTCTCCAAATTACAGTTACTTTTCCCCATTCAAACGGAACTATCACAAATGATTCCTGACAAGACCCAAAGGAGTGGGAAGAACAGTGTAAATTGCTCTCAACACACCACCAAGGTAAAAAATCATTTATACTCAACTCATCATCTTTGCAGAGACAGCTTTTTTTCTCCCTTGACTAAGTGACTAGACATCTGTTGAAGGCAAAACATAAAGATATGGCAATCAAAAGAGAAATTTTAAAGTATAAAACCATGTTTTTTAAATTTATTGCTTCTGATAGAAATTTGGAGTGCACTGCTAGTAAGTGGTAGTTAGGCATATGTTAGCAAAACGAAAAAGACCCTGAAAACATAATTTCAGAGAGAATGCTTTTTGAAAGAGAACTTCCATGAAATCTGGTGGAAAGACCACTCATTAAAGCCACACACGTTCCTGCCACATTTTTGCAAGTTATACTGTGTTCAGTTTCCTTGAAAGAACAAGAGTAAACAGGATGTAGACCTATTTGCCAGAACACGGAAGAAACTTCCTAAATTTACAGGTAAAAGGGCTGTTACGTGACCGACTGGGATTGCTGTCAATTTAGGAATGCCGCACATCTTAGATTTTCTGTATTTACCTAGTTCTAAGGAGATTTTAAAACATGAGACATACCAAAAATCTGATCTGTAGAGCATTAAAATGATATCAAATTCACTTTAAAATATCACAGGCAAATGTCATCACACCTTGCTAATTAAGAATGGAATCAGGGTAATTTTGCGGTCTACAAAGATCAAATAACACATAGAAACCAAAGGAGAGAACAAAAGAAATTAATTGATAATGCACCTATACTCTTAAATAATGGGTTCAGGAGATGGCTAGCAAGAGATTATACTGCATGTTCCAACCTCTAAGAAAAATATCATCACAGAAATAGTGCAATGCCAAAATGGAGAAATTCCCACCAGAAAATTCACAAAATAAGTATGAGCAACAAGATTCTAGTTCCCAATAAAAGAAAGAAAAGAAAACCAAAATCCATCTGAAGTTAGGTTAACCCCAAACAATCAAAACTCCTGACTGCATCATGTGCACTCCTTCTGCAGAATCATCATTTTGCCTTATATTGCCTATGATCTGTAATTACTGTGCCTGTTTTGGCTTCATGTTGCTTGATTAAAATTAGAAGTTAGGGCATCAAGTACAGGATATGAGCTTAAGGTCCACCAATCTGAAAGCAAAAAAAAACCCAAAGTTCTTCAGGCCAGTGAACCTTCTGGAGTCCTCTTTCACCACTGAGTTATACTGGACAAGGATGAAAGCTTAGGGACTTAAATTCAGTAAATGCAGAAGCACCAAAACATCATATAAGCACTAAAACCCTCGAAGAATTATGAATCGTTGCCTTTGGACATACTAAACCAAACATATAACCTATATCACATATGTTCATTAAACTGTAGTTCTGCTCTAGGTTCTACTAATCGTATTAGGTAACTGCTTGTTTACCCATCCATAAAACAGAGAACAACACTAAAATCTATACTGTGGGGTCTGCAGATAAAGAGTACTCTACAAGAGCTAGGCTTATCTTGCTTTAATTAAAAAAAAATTATAACTCTTCCTTACAAAAATTGTTTTATCTGCATTCTTATATCTTGAAAGCCACAACAAAGCTCTCACAATAACAGAACATTATTACACAGTATTACAACAGGGGAAAAAAGACATCTAGACAAATAAAGTAATTGGCAAAAGCAAAGCAATTGCAAAACCTATCTGACATCAATCATGAGCAAATCATTTTACAGTTGAAAAACTGACCATGAAAACCCACAATTCATTTCTAGAACACTTTGAATTTCACTCCAGGTGTGCAAATTACCCTCGTATCAGACTAATGGAGCAGCACTTAGGTGGAAAGGGGTTGTCTCATCTTTATGCACGATTCAAATCCCCACAGCAGGATAATGTAGAGAAGCTGGAAGAGTTACACTGATGTGAAACAGGTGCAAAATGAGATTCAGGCTCCTCATCTTTATCATTGCAACGACTCTGTCTCTAAGGTCTACGATAAGCTCCATGAACTCCACACAACATGACAGCAGTCCAGAAAGCATTAATGAGGGAATCAGTTGAGTCCCTAGCTGTGATTAGAAAAAAAACGAACTAGAAAACAGACACTAATAAAGACTGAAGAATAGAAGCAGCAGGTCAGGAGAGCTGGAGACTACCTGGGAGAGATCTCAGAGCCACAGACAAAATCATGGTGAGGAAAGCAGGATAAAGAGCTGAAGTTGCAGACCATGTAGCTGTCAGTAATAGCTCGGTACATGGTGCTCGGGCTGGTGCTCAGGAGAGAGATAGGCTGGATTACCAGGACATTAAGAAGTCACAAATCAGGCTCCCTCTGAACGGAGTCAAACCTAATGCTGACCTTCTCGGATCTGGGAGTAACTTTCTTTATGCTGTGCAGCAGGAAAGAAGATAAAGCTTTTTCTCCATCAGCAAATGTTACAATGGTTTGGGTTGGAAAGGACCACCCTGCTACAGGCAGAGACACCTTCCACTAGATCAGGTTGATCAAAGCCTCATCCTACCTGGCCTTGAACACCCTCAGGGATGGGTCCTCCACGACTTCTCTGGACAACCAGTTCCAGAGCCTCACCACACTCACAGTAAAAAAATTTCTTCCTAATATCTAATCTAAATCTTCCCTCTTGCAGCTTAAAACCATTATCCCTTGTTCTATCCCTGCACTCACTCCCTGACAGATCATCCCCTGCAGCTCTCCTGTAAGCCCTCTGTAAATACTGGAAGGCTGCTATAAGCTCTCCCCAAAGCCTTCACTTCTCCAGGCTGCACAACCCCAACTCTCTCAGCCTGTCCTCATAGCAGAGATGCTCCAGCCCTCTGATCACCTTTGCAGTCTTCCTCTGGGCACATTCCAGCAGTCCCATATCCTTCTTATGTTGGTGATCCCAGAACTAGACACAATTTTCCAGGTGGGGCCACACGTCATACCTTGGTTATGCTGTGGTTCTGAGCAAATACAGTTCCTCTATTCGTGATGCAGCCCAGGATATCATTGGCTTTCTGGGCTTCAAGCGCACATTATTGGCTCATGTCAAGCTCGTTATCCACCAGCACACCTAAGGCCTTCTCTCCAGTGCTACTCTCAATCCATTCTCTGCCCGGCCTGTATTTGTGCTTGGGATTGCCCTGACCCAAGTTCAGGAACTTGCACTTGACCTTGCTAAACTTCATAAAGCTAGCACAGGCCCTCCTCTCAAGCCTGTCCAGGTCACCCTGTATGGCATCCCTTCCCTCCAGTATGTCAACTGCACCACACAGCTTGGTGTCATCAACAAACTTGCTGAGGATGCTCTCAATCCTAATGCCCATGTCTGTGACAAAGATGTTAAATAACACCGATCCCAATACTGACCCCTGTGGAACGCTACTCATCACCACTCTCCACTTGGACATTGAGCCATTGACCACATCTTTGAGATCCACATCCAGCCAATTCCTTATCCACCGAGTGGTCCATCCATCAAATCCATGTCTTTCTCTCTAATCTAGAGACAAGAACATCATGCAGAACAGTGCTGAATGTTTTGCACAATTCCAGGTAGATGATGTCAGTTACTCTTCCCTTACCTACCCATGCCGTAGCTCCGTTGTAGGCCACCAAATTTGTCAAGCAAGATTTACCCTAAGTGAATCCATGTTGGCTGTCACTAGTCCCCTCCTCATTTTCCATGTCCCTCAGCAGAGTTTCCAGGAGGGTTTGCTTCATGATCTTGCTAGGCACCGATGTGAGACTGACCAGCCTGTAGTTCCCCAGGTCTTTCATTTTTTCTTTTTTAAAAATGGGAGTTATGTTTCCCCTTTTCCAGTCAGTGGGAACCTTACTGGACTGCCACAACTTCTCAAACGTGATGGATAGTGGCTTAGCAACTTCATCCACCAGTTCCCTCAGAACCTGCGGACGCATCTCATCAGGTCCCATGTACCTCTGCACAGAAGGGGACACAGATCTAAAGGGATGCTATAGATAGCAGATGCCTTTGATAAGAGCAAATAGTACACTGGAGCGAGTACGCTTTGAAAAATACTTAATTAATCTCACCACCTTAACTACAAAAAAATCTACAGTATAGTGTACATATTAGTTCACCTTACTTTTATATTACCACAATTTCTGCTGCTATCAGACAAAACGACTCTTTACTGTGGTTTCACACTTCCTCCTTTCCTTATTCAACAACCAGCTCGAATTTTAGCTTAGGCATGAAAAGATGGTGTCTCAACCAACAAGCCAGAGTTTTGCAATTACAGACTTAAAGAGATAGTTCTTATGATGAGAACATGTGATTTCTGAAATCAAGATCTCTGAGTAAAGTCTCTTAGTAAACTGAGTTTGATTTTGATCTGCCTTGTACATTGACAGCTCCATGGAGAAATAAGAGTAACAGAGTCATGTAACATTTTAGCACCTAACAAAGGTACGGTAAGAAACATATTAATCTGGAAATGATAGTTAAGAGCAAGCCAACAGACAATCCAATTTGCCTTTCTGTAGTAGAGTGTGCTCTGAAGGAATGACAGGAGTGAAAACTTGTTTTCATCAGTAGAAAAATAAACCTTGAGGATATGAAAGAAGGGGGGCTCTGTTGAGCAAAAAGATGCCATTTTTACAAGCTCACATTTCTGTTAGTGTCTGCAAGTTAAATGACTCGATAGAGTCTCACGGAGAGCCTCTTATGCTAAATCCCCTTCACTCCAGCTCCTCTCAGCACTTTGCTGGAACCACATAACCTGAGTCAGTAACAGCCATTACATTACAGGCCCCGCCAGATCAAGTTGGCCTTTCAGGTTATCTTAAACTATACAAACATCACCCTCAACTAAAGCTGGCAAAGAAAATAAAGTGCAAAGTTATATAAATGCAGACTCAGCAGTACTCATGAGTAGCAGAAAGAAAAGAGGAAGGATAACAGGACATAGTTATTAACAGGCATTTTACAAACCAAATCAGTGTGAAAATAAAGTTTACGTGGTTAACAAGAGTAATATTGGGTGAAGGTAATTGGCACAGTAAATTTTGGAGCACTTGGAAAAATTGAAATAAGGGCTGAAAGCTTATATTTAAAAGAATAAAACCAGAGATTCTCTTGCATACCTGATTACTGTGAATGAGGAGTTCTACAGCATACTCGTTGCAGGATAAAAAGGCTAGCAATGAAGCAGGAGGAGGAATCTAATCTACATCGGAGAAGAACCATCCCAAACACTTTCTAATTTTGCCTCTATGTTTTTCATCTCTGATGAAAGCAGACCCTTTGAAATCACAAAATGCAAGTTTCTGATCTTTACTGGAGAAGTTATTTATTTTGTAGGCTTCACGCAGCAGCAGGTTTCAGAAAAGTATTCAGCCTCACATGCACCCAGTGGGACTAGATCTCAAACTTAAAAAAAATCCCCTCATTGCCAATTATGACTGTACCTATTCTCTACAACTTCCTCGTCCTTCAGTCAGTCTCTTCTCAAGTAACTAGATACTAAATTTGAAAATCCCAAAATACAGGGACTATCCAGGTATCCTGATTACAATTTGGGGTGGATACATACCTGCAGAAGATAGTATCTGCTTTTCTCTCAAGAAAAATGCCGCAGAAAATAAATTCTCACTATTGCATCAGGAAACAGGGACATCAGTAATTTCACTTCTTTCATTCAGTCACATGCCAAGTATCTCTATATCACCTAAAAGCTAAATGAAAAAATAAAACCCAACAAAATTATGGCTGACCCCACATTAATATGGTGGTGCTGACTGTTGTGGCATACCATTGCATGCACCATCCTCATACAGATTTGGAAAAGCATGCAAAAAAAGGCTGTCTTTGCACTGCAAAAGTAACAGTCTTAGAGCGAGGCTGGCTCACTAAGAGAGCGAGAGAAGTAGAAAAGTGTGTAAAGATTCTGCAAGGTTTGCACACAGCCTGCTTGCAAGGACTCAGCAAAGCAGGAAGTCATGGATGATACCCTGTTTACCAGCACGATCAACAGAAAGGATGTTGTCAGTTGAGATGGGGGCAAGAAACAGCAGTGGCAAAAAGATCCATTTTATCTTGCCTGAGTGGCTGTTTCAGATTTACATTGCCTTTTCACTCACAGTCTGTCTTAAGGGGTAATAAACAAGTACTTTTCAGTCATATTAGATGAAGAAGAGAACTCACTCACTACATGAAAATAAAGTCTAATAGAGCCTGAGAAATGAGGGGGAAAAAGCCATTCTTTGTTACCAAGAAAGAAGCCACAAAACTAAATTTTCAAGTCCCTAGCAGAACTGTACTCAGCAAGAGGGCACTGTTGGCTAAACCCTGGCTATGCTGAAGTCAGCTGGAATATTGCTATTGACTTTACTGTAATCAGGCTCCACTTTGCCTATTTTGCAACACTTGTTACTCATTTCCTCACCATGGTTCTTTTGTTGCTTAACAATCCAGCAACCACATTTCCCTGCTTATTGACCACCTTGAAAAGATGAATGCAACCACTGTGCCAACCACAGCCATGGTAGGATGGTGGGGTGTCAGCCCTGGGTATGACTTGGAGGATAGACCCTGAACTGAGGAACAGGAACTGAAAAAGGGCTTCCAAGATTGGAGCTACTAGAAGTAGTGTTAGTGAGCTTAAATGAAGTAGCCCCACTTGTCAAAGGCTTTGCTTAGCCCCATAGGGTAGAGAAGAACTCCTGTCTGCTAAATTCATAGACTGCCCAGAATATCACAAGGGCTCTCTAAGTCTCTTCTAATTTTTTGGCTGTGAAGCAGAAGGAATAGTGGTTCAGCATCTATATCTGTTTATTGTATATGGAAAAGGGGGGTCTGCAATATTTCTTCCCCACGTATTTCTCATTTAGAAACCCTGATTTTAATTGTCTCCAGAGATTTCTAGGCATAGATTTAGCTGTGCAGTAACACTACACATTGAATTTGAACGACTGTAAAGCGCTTGAGGGAATTTTTATAGAGAGCATCATACTCATACCAAGTATTATCATCTTTGGCTTTCTCATTTCTTCTGGCACAATAGTGGATTCCAAAACAGATCCATGTAGCCTTCTCATATATTGTCTTCTTTCACGTAAACCATCTCCTATTGAGCCTAGTCACATCACTTAAATTTCCAGCATTGCTCCTGAAAAAGAAGTTACACTGTGCATATGCCAAGTCCTCCTGCAAGGGAAGCGAAGTGAGAAAATCCAGTGGGGTTTAGATTGAGTAAAATGTTGGAGATGGTCTGGATAGAGGAACGTCTATTAATGAATTAGGCTAGAAATAGGTTAGATAGCCCCAAAAAAAAAATACACTTTAAATTCCCATTCTACATTCTTGTCATATTTATAACCTTGTTAAAAATCATCACTAGAAAGTGAATTGAGGAGTAGTAGGCCACTTTTAGCATAAGTAGGCTACTTTTAGCATAGCTTGACAAAAGTGGAAATTATTTCATGGAAAAAAAAAAAGCGCATAATACTAATAGGCATCAATGTTTTTGCTTCTGTAAAACGTTTCCAAGCAGGGAATGTTAGTCAGAAGATAACTTTACACTGGGGGTTCCACCCTGGGTACATCAGGACCCACCCAGCGTGTGGGAGGGGTCCATCACAAGAATCCTGCAAGGTGGTTTCTGAGCACGTAGGCCGTATAATCTAAAAAGACGTTAAATTTAGATATAACGGGCAAGAGTTATATAACCTAACTGCTTGCTTATCAGGTACTAACCATAGAACATGTGGCGTGTTCGATAAAGTCTCTATATAAGCTGTCCAAAATGGTGCTATTGAGGAGTCGCATCTTGTGGGATGCTGAGCCCTGTGCAAACTCTCTGCTGGTGAATAAAGATAGTTTGGCATACAGTCCGTCTGTGGGTCGATTCCTTTGAATCTAGACAGAGTATTTCTTGGTATTAATTCATGCTGTGCAGGCAGGTCTAACTCAGCTTGTCTCTATATACTGAGAAATAGTAGCTCCATGCAGTCTTCACCATGACCCTTGGAGAGGGGTCTCACTACTGGCAGCTGTCTGTCTCCAGCTACATAAAGTATTTTCAGTTTACTGAGGCAGAGACATGGATGAGATCAGTTCAAGCAGATTGTCAGAGCTGTAACTGCAGCACACACAGACCTTATTACAGAACAGAGAAGATCCCTGAGCTCCATTCCCTGTTCAGTCCTCAGTGTACATTATCAGGGAGAAAAGATTAGCATGTATGTTGGGACACGAGGTCTGCCTCATTAGTAGTAACACCCAGTGATCTCCTGGCTTCAGGAACAATCAGCAATTCTAAATACAAGCTTGTTCAAACAGAAAGGTGCCACTGAGATTTGACTTCTGGAGGATATGGCATTGATATTTTGTGGCTCCTCCAAAGGGAAAGTCTGATGCTACATTTCTGAGGGCACCAGTAAAACAAAAACTTTCAGATGTTTAGGAAAAAATGACCTGATTAAGAGAGATGTGGGTTTTTTTTAGCCTAGAGAAAAAGACTGTGGAGAGACTAGACAGCAGTCATATGTGGAAAAGATAAGAAAAAAAATATTAAATTACAGCCAAAGGGGAATTTTAAGTTAGATGTCGGGAAAACATCCTAGGCATAAGGACAGCAAAGCACTGGAATGGACTGCCTAGTGGGCTGTGAATTTCCATTACTGAAAGCTGTGAAAAATTATTAGATAAGTATTTGTCAGCTACAGCCCAGGATGGGCTGTCTGCCTCGAGGCATAGGCAAGAGGGCAGTGACTGTTGAGTTCCCTCTCCAGATAACGATTTTGCACAGGTTTCACTAGAATACCACCAGAATGAACTGACAGTGCCCCTGTGTTTTGGGCAGCATTGCCTAGTGAATTGCCCTGTGAAGATGCAAAGCTTTTTCCCTTAAAAGTAAAATCATAAACAGAGTTGTACTTCTGGATTATGTGCTGTGATTCAATATATTTCTTTGTGCAGTCTTCTGAGTGAGAAGGGAACTATGTGAAAATAGACTTGATCTTGTTGATTTTGGTTTCGTGTCATTCAATCAAGGGGGCTTCAAATGAAACTCTTGTTCTCTTATAACTAGTGCCTCTTGCCCAAGTACTGCAGGTAGAGGATGCAGATACAAGCACACTCCTTTTCACCACACATGGCTGGTAGGCATTCCCTGTCAGACATCTGCAGCTAGGTATGACATGTACCTAACTAGACACAACAAAACCAGTGAGGTGACACAGTAAAGTGAGTGAGGAGGGATCCCTGAGCGAGCTGCCTGTCCTTGCATACCACTGATGCTTGCAGTAATGTTAGTGTCATTATTATCACCTTTACAGCACTGACTTGTTTTCTTTGATCTCTGTAGGAAAGCTTGATTACCATGGGACTGAATAGGTTGCACAACCATTGGTCGCGCCCCATAAAACCGTAAGTAAGGAGATGTTATACACGTAAGAAATTGGTCTATCAGCATCACATAGTACATTTATCCCTATCTGACTGAAGGGCTCCATCAGCACAAGGCAACTCGCATTTCAGTGCAATGCACCCATGCTTAAATTGTTCTATGAATCTAGACCTCGTCCTAAAACAAAACTCTAAGCCCACACTTCTCAAGCACAGGATATGAGGAATCATGCCCTTCATCTGTTCATAATTAGCTATATAGCTTTTGTGCTAGGAAGACTAGTTAGGGTTGTAGTAAGTGGACAAGAGTCCTACGCTGTTATTAAGACATTTGACTTCCAAGAGTTGTTTCACACCAGATTATTCAGATCACTGCCTTTACTCCTCCACCTTTACTCCTCCACACTAAGACAGATAATTTACTCATACAGAAAATTCCTCTGTCCCCTTCCTCATAAAAGCACACTCTCCATGCAAAAGGAAAAGCCAGCCCCTTCTCCACCGTGAATACTTTTTGTTCTTTACCTATCATGCCAGAGAATGAAGGTACCAAAGGCACCTGCATGACTTGGGAGTTCCTAGAAAACATGTTGGGTCTCACAGAGCTAATATTTAGTATACAATTCAGGTAACTTCCTCCTCATCAAATGATCACCTGAACCTTCTAAAACTGAAGACCACTATTCCAGTACACTTTACACTGAGAAAACACACAGCCGTTGGACACTGAGCTTCCATGAGGCAATATTTAGGCAACCGTCTTCCATGCTGGCATGCAAGAACCTTGAACTTCCACCTTAACACTGCTCACAGGATGTTATAACTGACTTTCAGGAAAGTGTGCAGAATTGTACTGGCAACAGTGTACCTCACAGGAAAATATCCTGCCAATGTCTGCATCAGTCTTTCTGGGATTGACAGACTGCACTCAAACCAGCAAGCCTAAGCTTAAGCCTCTCTAACTCAAACCACGTGCCAAGCCAAGTACGCATATATGCAAGTCACTCTTCCCCAAAACATATCTAGATTAGCACTGCCAATTGTCACCAGCCCCAAATGCCCAGGGTTCACAGAAGCGTCTAAGACAGTCTTTAAAAAGTAAATTTAAAAAAAAGAAGATGAAAAAAAAAGATGCCATCTTGAAACTGGAAAGAGCTATTTCTTTCTGGATTTGAGATTCATAATTATATTACCCAAGTCTAGATTTGCAAAGCTGTTAAATGTCATAGCCTGACTCATTTCAGCTGGAGAGACACCACTGCTTTCAATTATCTTTGCCTTTGCCTACCACTACAGAGTACTTCTTTAGCCAGCACACACAAAGCAGTCATCTCAGATTGGTATTTATTTGCCTTTAGGCTATCAGCAGCACAGATTTAATTGTTAAATTTCTCCCTAGAGACTCTGAAAAAGCATAAGCTCTGTTCATCAAGAAGGAAAAAGCAGTCTGAATTCTTGATCTGAGCAACAGCAATTTAAACAGTAGGTCAACTAGATGTCCAGCATCACACAATTTACCTGGTGCATCCTTCTAAATGTCATTTGGAAGCCAAAGCTTGCCTCACAGGAGCCATTCAGATGGTAAAAGTTGTTTCAGAAGAGAATGACAGCCCTCCCTCTTCATGTCCTATCAGGTTATAAGGACTCTAAATCAATCACGCCTGGCTACAAGTCAATTTCTAGACTGTAATGCAGCAGATTTCTCATTAAATGTAAAGCTGGGCTTACACACACCCCTAAGCAAGAAGACATAAAGGATCTTTTGAAAGTCACTATATAATCCTCCTATGAGATTTGTAACCATGCTACCCCTTCTTAATAACTTCTGCAGTGAGGTAACCTTCCCTAACTTTCTTCAAGCCTGTAGACTCTGCTAAGCCATGCTTTCACTTGTACTTAGGAATACTTGGGACACTCCAATAGAATTTTCATGAGCCATATCAAGAAACCCAATAACTGTATCAAAAACAGAAGTATGTAATATTTCAACTCATTCTTCTGCCAGGTGGTAAGTGTCAGGCATGAAGTACAACCAAATACAAGCCTCAAATAAGCCAGTTCTGGTATTAAGGCTACTTTAGAAGTATTTCACCAAAAAAGGCTAAGTACCAAATACAGCCAATTAACATAATGCAATCTGATTGCTGAATAATTCAAATATATAACAATAAAATGATAATTAAAATATAGATGGTAAAAAGACTATTAAATGAACAGGATGACTCTTAATTATAAATAATTAAAATAAATAATTAGAAAAGACTACCAGGTGGCCAGGATATAAAGGATAAAGTGTACTCAAGATTTAGACCTCGACTTTCGAAGAAGCATAGGGCTCATTGCACCTGTAGGTCTAAGTCTTGGTATATAAACAAGTACACTACTAGGAAAAAAAAAAATCCGCATGGAGAAAGAACTTCCTTTTAGAATCTTACCAGTTATATAAATCTAGAATAATACAAACAAAACAAAAATCTAACTGTGTTGCCTTTGGGCAGGCTAGAAACAACTCATTTCTATTTTTATACCCCTACCCAGGAAGCTCACAGGCTCTGTAGTTACTTGTAACCACTAGAAGTTTGCTTCTCCTATAGCTTCTCATCTGTGACCACTCCCTCTCATCACTCTTCTGCTTACAACTTTTCTTGCTTATAAAGCAGCAACTTTATGTGCCCATAAAGCAGACAAACATTGACTAAAAAAGCCCATAAAATTCCCAACGCAGTAGGACAGCCTCTTCAGATGTCTTTACCCACGCTGCTCACTTCCTCTTTGGCTTCAGACTTTTTGCTCTGTACTTTACAATCCCACAGAATAAAATGCGTAGTTGTGACTTTTAGGTACTGTCAAAGAATTACTTGAGGTAGAAAATGCCATTTGTGCAGCTAACAAGTAGAAACATGCACTAGTGTGCAGCACCGCAAGATCCTCCCTGCCTCTGCCAGCAGGTGCTCATCCACAGCACCCCTCCCTCCCTCCCTCCCTCCCTGGGACAGCACACCACTGCCTCATGGCTTGGTCTTGCCTGTGTTCCCAGTCCTGACATGGCCTCTTTATCCTCAGTGGCTGCTCTACTCACAGGCTTGTATTTTACCAGTCAGTAACCATACAGCTGTGGGTACCAACAGAAATTAATAAATATGTTCTTTGAAGCATTTTCTAAATATAAGATCACTCCAAATTGCAACACCGTCATGGCTGAATTATTGTCTTGAAAATACCCCAGGTCCTTTTTGTCTCCACAACAATCTCACAGGGTTTTATACTTTTATAGCACTGCTCAATATCCATAATAATGCTGAAGCTGGACCAAATTAGCTCTTTCATATCCTCATATCCCCCAAATCCCATAGAGAAATGGGATTGATTGACATCAAGGTTGGGGTTTTTTATGCCCAAGGACATGATGGTCTGTCTGGCAAAGGTACTGCTGTGTGCTAGAATCAGCTCTTATGTTACCTAGGAAAGAGAGTGATTGACACTCAGTCACTTTAGATTTGAAATAGAAATGTTGAGTTAGGGCAGCCATTCCTCTTTCTCTGCCTGCAGGCCAAACAGCCAGATCTAGCCCTTCTCTTCCTCTCTGTTACATTTGGAAAGTTCAGTATCTATTTATGTATTTGCACTGACTGAGATAAAGCCAATTTTGCATATGTGAATGCAGATAAACTCCAGAAAATCAGGCTCACCAAACACAGCTTGGCTGAATCTTCAGCAAGCCCAGAGATACCAAAGCACGCATCCGATGATCAACAAGGACAGGTAAAGCCATTCCTTGGTCTGTTCCAACTTGCTTCAACAAAAGCACGTAGTACTTCCTCTAGTTAAGTACTTCAAACTATACAAATTTCATCTCCATCTTTTTAGCATAAATTTGATTTTCACCATCAGGAATGTTTGCATCTTGTCTGTATGGTGTAGTTTCCAATGAACTATGGCTTTTGCTTAACTGACCAGACAGAACAGATGATGTCCTATTCCAGCTTCACAATCAGGCTATGCAAAAAAGTCTAATTACACAGTTGTTAATTAGTCAGTATGCAATCAAAGTGAGGGTAGTGGTTTCACTTAACCAAATATTAAGCCAGATTTTTGGTCATCCTGATGCCAATGGATAGAGATTATCTAGGACTGAAGGGAAGACTCCTGCACCAAAAAAACATAATTTGTCAGGTCTCTACAGACAATGTTTCATATCCCAGTTTATTATAGTCTCTATATGATACAATTGCTTGAATGTTTCAGAGGGTCTCTTTTTAACTGCATTCTTATCGTGCAGATGTCACCTCACAAGACAAAACTACCTCTTCGCCTTCTTGTATGCAATGTTTTCCAAGTTCACAGTAATTAATATTTATTATAGTTTCATATGTAGCCCAATCAAAAATATAGTTTGCACTATAGCATGTTTGGGGAGGAAAAAAAATTAAAAAGGAAAAAAAAAAAGAGAAGAAAAAAAAAGGAAAAAATTAAAAGGGAGCACACCTCAAAACTTCCCCAAATCCTAATTAAATACAACTCAGAAGAAGTCAGGGATGTATTATTTAGACAATAGGATCAATGGAAGTAAATACAGGAGTTGCTCAATAAATGTTAGGTTTGCAGGTACTTCAAAAAAAAAAGCAGGACACTTTGACAGCCAATATTTCAATGTATTTCACCAAGCAGCTATTAATTACAGAACTTCTCTGAAAACAGAGGACTTCGGTAAGTTAGATCAGTAGCTTCCAAAGTCAACACCAAAGGCCATAATTTCATGCCTTGTGGCAACACTTGCAGTCCATGAAATCCTAAACCCCTTCGCTTCAAGTGGCTTCACATTTTATACACATTTTTTGGATCACCTGGGTCTAAAATCTGTCCAAACAACACATAGCGTCTGCCCTAAGCAAGTTCACATTGTCCTCTTAATGGGGTTCACATTTCCTATGCAGCTGTAGCTTTGCATTCCACTCTCCATCGAAGCAGCAGCCGCACTCCCATCTAATCCTTCCCAGTACTTGCTTCTCTGGGATCTTATCTTTCACTTGAATCAAACTGCCATTTTCTTCCTCTGAATACATATGTTTGTCCCATAATCCTTATCATGCAAAAAAGCGGACAAGCCTGCAGACTCCAAATCAAACCCCCCTTCTAAGTCTGAATTACTTCCCTGAAATAATTACAAATTATTCTACTAGTTGCAAGCTCTAACTGTAAGACCATGGAATTTGCTTTGACACAGCACAAGTACCAGCAGCAGAAAAGGACACGAAAAAATCTCTGGCAAGATGAGTAACATTTCGAGGAAGCTAGAAAAATTAAACAAGCTCCCAGAATCTCACAGGTACCCTGAATAAAAAAAGACAAATCACATAGCACAATCGTAAAATCTTTTACTGGGACCCAACACAATAGTCACCCCGATAACCCAGAAGACAGCAGAGAATGTCTCTGCCTTACAGGTAAATCATTTAACATTTTCCCTGCCTTTATGTTAAGGACAAGAATTTAAACTCTCATTAATAATTTGAAAAATATTGCCTTTCTCCTGATCACAATGTATCCAAAAACAGCTGCCAGCTTTCCCAAATTTATTTGGGTCTTGAAGCTATTTCCTTTGGATTTCTCAAATGATGACTATTCATGAGAAGCTGATTGCAAGTAGCTATTTTTCTAGCTGACAGCATTTTGCAGGTGAAACCTTAGAAGGGATTTGGAACAGCTGGCTAATCATATTTTAGTAATTTGAAATCATTTACTGGTACCAAATGTGTCTAACTGCTTCAGGTGAAATACAATAAAACTAGAAAGTTTTTCAGTGAGTTATTTTATGTTGTGAAATTAAAAAGTTGAAGCTTAAAATTTGAAATTTCTTTTTGAAATGTTTTCACTCCTCTACACTTCAAAATAATGCTTTACCTGGCAGAATGAAAAGTTTCACTTAATTTAACTGTTTTTTAAAACTTTTGAAGGAAGGAGACCTCAGAAATTCACCTCAATTCTTCCTTGCTATAAGCTTTTACTGACAAGCAACAAAAGTCAAATACTTGCATTAACAGCTAAATGCTGAGGTGAGAGGTCTAATAGTAAAGATAGTCTGAAATTTGATTTTGAAACATTAAGGAAGAAAAAGGCAGGAAGAAGTGCAAAATTATTTCAGAATAATGTTTGAAAATGGGGCTTGTTTTAACTTCTAACTGAAAAACAGATGAGTGTTAGTTTGTGTTTCTCTCGTATGGTTTTGAGTTACATCCCAGCTACTCCTGTGCTTACATCACATTTAGTCATAGCACCTAAAAATTACTGGAGAAATATATGGAAGCCTGGTTTCTTCCATTCTAGTTGGACAGTAAAGGATGGTAAATGTTAGTCATGCCTTCTGTTGTGTCTCAATAAAATGCAACAGGACAAGAGTTGCATGGCTAAGCTTCCAGGCTGAAGAGCAAGGAGTGTGTATGTCTCTGTCTTGTCAGGGACAGGACTCCTGAACCCTCACCAACACACAGTCCCATGTTCTCTATAATGGACTACAACAGAGAGGAAATACATTTACAAGCTACCCATAGCCTTTAGGCACCAACCTGAGCCATGGCAGCCCAGTTACTCAGAGGTTTATCCAACCATGCCACTGATCTCAACTTGTAGTAGGGTCACCTGCACCTCTGAACTCCCAGCGTCCCCAGTTGTAATAAAATTCCTGGCTAATATTGAAATTTCAAGTCTACATGAAAAGCTTTAGAAAGCTGATAGGTACACAGTAAGAATAACTTCTCCTTTTTAATATTAAACTACACCTGCATATGACACAGAGATGGAGAGAGTAAAAGGAACCGCTTCCAGTAGATGGAATTGCTTCATGCAGAACTCTCCTACTTCAATTTTGTTCTCATAAACTGCAATGAAAATTTTAATGCCTCTATTTCCATCTAACGGCTTCTTGCTTTTGCAAATTTCTCCCTTAGCCAATAAAAACCTTAAAAAGAAAAAGGAGGAATACAACCAAGCAAAACCCAAGAAAACTAAGGTACTGACAGAGCTGATGATTAAAAAAAATCAGATTAAATATTACATTCAAAACATGGTAAAATAAAATGTCATAACACTACCAAACACTTTAAACTTTTCACTTCAAAGAAAAAATTGAAAAATCAATGAATTGATAGTAAATTTATATTTTGATGAAATAGCAATTTTATTGGAAAAGCACTGTCAGAAAACGTTGAACCAGCTGTAAGAACTTTATCTACAAATTATTCAGAAGAAAAATATTTTATTTCATATTGTTCATATTCAAAAATAAGTGACAGTTTACTTATTGATTTTTAAATACTTACATTATTTCTATTATTGTTTATATTATCCCCATGGATGCAGAGCCAACTTATTCTACGCCATAAAATATAGCATGTTTCCCTTTTAGTTTTTCGTTACTTTATCCTATAAGTTAATAACTTACTCAAGACTGAGAAACCTTCAGTAAAAGCACAAAATGGCTTAAGCCCAGCAGATTGATGTGAATGGAGCCTTTTTTATTTATTCCGGAGGAAATATTTTTTCGATTATATCAACATAGCTGCGGCCCTTTACATTCCTCTTACATCCCCTGAGCATTTCAGATTATTGCCCATATTTTATGAGTGGTTTTAAGCTTCTGGATACTTTTTGAAAGGAATATTCGTCTTTACAAAAATCGCTTGCTGGTTGCTAGCAAGCTGACAGACTATCCTTCAAAGAAGCAGCCTGAAAAAATTGAGTATTTTTCTTGAAACAAAGAGAGAGGAATTAATACAAAAATATTTGGTTTAAGAATTTACTGCAAATAAATTTTCCTAAACTTTTCATCTGATAAAGGTTTACAAAAATCCCTTGGGCAAAATGCGAAGGAATAACACATCACGTTAGAGGCAGTGATGCTTGCAAGAGAAAACAGAATAGTAGTAAGTAGCACTTGTCAGAAATGAACTGCCCATCAATTCATTAAAGGAATAGTGTGACTGGCAACAGTCACAGAGCTGCTTTCTAGCACTTTGAGGGTAGAAATATCATAAAAATAACCTTTTCCATCACCATCCCTACAACAGCCTCTATCTATCCTCTTTGCATCCCGACTGGCAAGCCGAAAGCACACCAAAGTCCCAACTCAGCAGTTTGTCTCTCCAGGTCTTCCCAGATCATCATTCTCCATCGGCAAACTGAGAAATTTCAGGGATAGGGCTTGGGATTCTGGGAACCACTGGAGTTCCCAAGATTGTGGTTCTTCTCAAAACAGCATTCACCTCTCTGAAGGAGCCCATTCAGTACTCTGTTCTCTTCTGAAAGCAGGTAGGACACCACTGTGGCCAGGCAGAGCGTTAGGTGTCAATCCAAACAAAACCAAATCTGAGATCTCAAATCCATTACAAAACAGAATAACCTCCCCGTGCCAGCCCAGGTGGAGCTTTTCTGAAATATTGGAAAGGATGCACATACTTTGAGCAGTTTCTGCCAATATCTTTGCATGATACGATGTTCACAGCTTTGCCAAGGATTTCAGTTTTCTCCAATTAACACTGAAATATTGTAACAACAAATGATACTAATCATCAGAAAAAGATTCACAGCTGCTACTCTGTGACACACCATAAACTTTATACCAGTCCCAAAAGCTGGGAGAAAAATTCACTTCAGCCAGGCAGTCCCTTTCCACCTGTACTGCAGGAAAAACACTTGCCGTGCACGTTTCATCATCTGCTTATTTGTTGAGCTCGAAGGGACACAGCAGCTGAGGAGCATCTCAAGGGAGGCAGGGGTCCCTTAAATAGTTAATTGCAACAGGTACAGCCAAATAATAGGACAGCAGACTGGGACTGGCAGCCTGAACAAGACATAGTTGTAACACTGCTCCTTTAGGTGATGTCTGAACACAGAAAGTGGCTGTTACCATCTCCTCTTCCCTACACTGCAGTTTCCTCTCACTCTCCACTAAAAGAAAATCATTCAAAGTCACAACTCTGTTGTTGAGATCTGGACACTACTTAAAAAAAAAATAAATAAACTCTTTGATGTTTTATTGCAGGATGTCTTTAACAAATAAGGATTCTGCTATATGTTTAACTCAAACAGCAACGAATGAAAAGACCAGTGTGAATGATTTGACATTGACCTGAAGGCTTAATAAATACCTACGCCTTCCATTTAAGAAATTAAAGCCACGAGTAAATCAATTGATACATCCAGTTGTTTGGCTTTCTTTAAATGTGTGGCCACATAAAACATCTCCCCTTCCACATACAAAACTCAACATAATAAATTTTTAAAATTAACAACTCTTACGTTAATTAAAAATACAAGAAGCCTAGATCAGTATTACAAATTCCCATCACTTGAAAACCATTTCCTTAACCCAAAACACCTTTGCTGAACAACAACAAACCACTTCAAATACTCAAAACACATCAAGAATCAAAGAAGTCAAGTTGTCAGCTTCTGTTATTTGGCTTACGTTGCTTGCTTTTAATAAACTTCATTAACTTGCAAATAACTTAGACACCTTCAAATAAAGTGCTTTCACATCTTGGTTAACAGATCTGAACTGAAACAATCATAGATTTGGGATAACGTTCCCAGCAAGTACAATGACTAACTGAAATGCAGAAATCATGTTCTTAAAATAGTCAGAACTTAGCATTTTAAAAATCAAAATGGGTGGCCCAATTTCATCCCTTGTGTTTATCCAAACACCTGGAACGTGGTCAGGAAACACTAACATCCATGCAAACTTTTTATAATTTTCAGAACACAGAAGTAAAATAGCAGAGGAGATTGTTTTGCACTGAGAAACAATTTTCTTAGTAGCATTTAGCCTGTTTATACTCATTTTTACCATGTCACCATTTAGTAGAATAATACTTAGAGGGAAAATAAAAAAAAAGGTTACTAACCTGTGGGAAGAGAGAGTAAGTTGCATTGTCAATGGTGAAAGAATATAAAAACTCCCCGTCAAACCAGAGGTTCTTTCCCATTGGGGAGTTCAGCTTTGTCATAGCAAAGAGCTGCCCAGGGTCACAGCATTCTTCCAGCAGTTTCCTAGTGAAGGCAACCAAAAGAGAAAGAAAGAGTCACATTAGAGACTTGCCATGCCTTCTCTAATGACCGCCCCTCACACCTGACACTGCCGCTCTCAAATGCTCCAAAGGAAGCCATTCATCTTCCCAGCCAGTGGATGAACCACGAGTGACTCTTTTTTTACTTACCGGAGGCCCAGAAAATCTGATTGCATTTCAGAAAATCTTAGAAGTAGACAGTAAAAAATTCAAACTTTCACTCACTTTTCAGTGGCACAGAAATAGAACCAAGATTCAGCAAAAGAAACTCCATCCCTTATGACACATTCTAACGAATAAAAAAAACCTGGTCTCCAATACATACAGAAATCAGAGAAGCTCCTTTGAAAATTAAATCTGAGGGATACAAAAACTCAGTATGAAACCTTACTCATGAAGGACAGTTCTCCTAAACCCAACACTCCCCCTCCCCCCGCAAGTTACATAAGTATGGAAAAAAATTGGCGTCTCTCTCCAGTTACTAAATATCCTTATGCTATATTCACAGCCATATTAGAGCCTGCCTTCTAACTGAATTCCAACTTGAGTCATCTCAGCAAGCTCTCTCTCTATATATAGTGGATATCATACTTCTTGTTTCCTTATCGAAACTGCATATCCTCTTACACATTCATTCCCTAAAAATAGTTATTACTCAGTTTGAGTAGAAATTTGAGAGCTAGTGAGGTTGTTGAAGGTTGTCTTGAGCAAAAATTCTGTATCACAGCAAAATCAGCAATTAATACCCTAAAATACAGAATTATTAAAAAGCTCTAGACATCTGCAGGGCTGGAACATCCTGTCTTTCTAAAGCTCACATGGGAGTAGCTCATATTAGGTTTTATATATAATAGAAGCATATAAAATACACATTGCAGAATTACATCATTGCAGTATATTAATATATTGATATTATTATATATATGTCTCATTTATTTTAGAGGGAATCCTAAGGACACTGACACCACGTCCAGTGGCTGCATAAGAGCTGCAAGCAGCAGGCAGAAAAGTATTAGTTATTACTGACTACTTAAATGTTTGATATAGCTGTTCTCTGTGAAAGAGGAGGTTTCATTCAAAACTAAGAAGTCATTCACAGAAATGTCTGGGGTGGGTATTTTTACGTTTTCCTAAGTCTTACAGCTATTTTTCTCCTCTAAACATTGATATTTTTTAAAATCAATATTTTGCCCTATCAAAACTTATTTTGCCATAATAGTTTTATGCAACCATATGAATACTATTTTCCAAATACATTTCAACTAAAAATTTGCTGAAACCCATAGAGTGAATTTGTTGTAATCTTAGCAGAAGAGGAAACCGCTTGAAAATATTACATGGCAGCAACCAGAAAACCTAGTGATTTTAGTGCTGTTTGTTAGCTTTCCCCACTGGGGAAGTTCAGTGATTTTTTTCTGGTTCAGTTCCAGACCAGTGCTACCCCACCAATGCCGGAGCCCCTAGGACACTTCCTGACACGAAGGAAGGCTCTCAAGGGACAGGAGGGATGTGAAGGTAGGAGGTTGACTCCTCTCCTAAAACAGGTACCCAAGAGTAGCCTTTGTATATGCTACGCAGGCAAATTAAGCTGTTAAAAGGAAGAAAAATCTACAAGGTAACTGGGTATCATATTTTGTTGTAAATCAAGAGGCAGCTTCTATGAGAGTCACAAGGTAAGCTCCTTCCCTGCAACAGGCCAAGCAGCACCTCTGTCCCCACAGGCAGCCAAAGAGGTGAGTGATTTTTACAAAGACTCAATCCAAATCTTATAACAGGGTGCTTCATGGCTCACAATTTCACTACTCTGTCCATTTGACCCCACAGCATTGCAATGCAGAGCATGAGGATCTACTTCATATCCAGACCTCACACTGTGAGGGTACAGGGCTCACGATCAGAGCACACTGCTGCTCAGACTGAAGCGCTACAAGCACTAAATTGTTTCTGTGTATTTCCTCCATACACACACAAACTCCTCCATCTGTATAAATCAGTATTTCAGAAAATATGTAAATCACTGTGCTTGGGTGTCCCAAATTAATGAAGTCTAGACAAAACCGGGTCCAGTTTTAGACTCCATGATTCAAAAATGATGCAGACAGGCTGGAAAGGGGCCCAACAGAGGGCCAAAACAATGATCAAATGCTGGAAAACCTGGCCTTTGAGGAAGGACTTAAGAAGCATAGTATTTTCTACCTGGAGAACACAAAACTTAGAGGGGACTTCATCACTGTTTTCCAGCAGTTGAAGGGCAGTTACAAAGAGGATGGAGGCTCTCTCTTCACAAGGAGCCACAGGGAGAAGACAAGGAGCAATGGCTACAAGTTGCACTGGGAGAAGTTTCATCTTGATACAAGAAAGAATTTTTTTACAGTGAAAACAATCAGTCCCTGGAACACCTTCCCAAAGAAGGTAGTGGAGTCCCCACCACTGGAGGTTTCAAGACACAATTAGAAAAGGTGATAGATAATCTTTTTTAGGCTCCGTTTCCCATGAAAGGTTGTACCAGCTGATCATTCAAGGCCCACCTCAGCAACTCTGTGATTACATAACTGGTTTATGTTCCTCTGAGGAAAACAGCGCAATGTGTTAGACAGACCTGAAGTTAAAATTCCTAGAAACATCAATGGGTCTACCTATACCCACTTCACATCATCCTCCTGCTGATGCCCAAACAAAGCCTTCATCACAGAACTCTAAAAACAAAACTAGAGGAAATTTGAAATCTCTCACCAAATAACCTTTGCAAAACAGTTTAAGACAAGTATGGAATATTTTTCCAAATAAAACATTTGAGAGTGGAGATTTTCTTGGCTGTCCACAAAATCCAGTTTGCAGCCTTTGGAAAATGATTTCTTTCTCTATCAAGTGGAAAGAAAAGAATTTTGGCCTATCTTTTCCCTCCTTTTCTTTTTATTATCAATCCCCACAGCAACTCTTTCAAGGAAGTATATGATAATCTAAGATCAGCTGGAGCCTCAACTCTACATATAGTTGTTTTTTATACAACTGTAAAATAAAATTAAAATTTCCAAGTGAAATTCTGCAACTCATACTTCCTCTGGAAGTCTGGCCTGAGCAAGACGCACAAAAATAACAGATAACTCAGCAGAAAAGTATCTAGAGAATGTTTTATATTAATGAATCTTTCCTTAGCCAGGGTAAACTGATGAGCTAAGGAACAGCTCTTTGTACGATTCCCTCCTCCCCCCCATCTATTAGAATAGATATATATATATATATACACCTTCCTCTCTCCAAAAATTCATTTTTCCAGTTCCCATTGGATCCTTCATTAATAAACCTATTACGAAAACCAGTAGGTGCCTCCTGGAAGGTCTGCAGATAGGTAGGTCATTAGTTCAACTATGCAGCTGTACGTATTAGCAGAAAAATACTGTGTACTCAAATGTGCTTTCTGTCAGAAAAGAAAATGTCTCATTTTATTGTCTTTCTTTCTGATCCAGATCCCGAAATTACAAAGTAACATAAGCTCCATAGGAAACCTGCATTAAAAGCAGATCAGACTCAAAGGCAAACCTAAAACAAGGTACTTTGCAGGATCAAGGAGTCTGAACTGATTTGCTAAGCTTGATTTAAATGAACAGCTAAAATGTTATGATAGCATTTGCAAAACTGCAGCAGCTTGCAGTCAAGGATTGCAATTCACTGCAAGCACTCCTTTGTTCTCAGGACAAATAACGCCCCTTTGACTCAACATCATCTCCACTTCAGAGGACACCTAGTTATAAGAAGTATTACACGACTTAAATATTGGTATTGAAAAGGCAGTGGGGGCCCTCAGATCTAGCAGCATTTAAGGGACAAATCTCTATTTGTGGGAGAGGAGAAAAGTTACTTGAAGATCTTATTTCAGGCCTCTCAGATTGCAGCTGGAACTGGGCACCAGGCAGGTGATTAACTGCAAGGCAGCATTAGCACTGAAGTAGTTCTGCACATCAACTCAAGCAACAACCTGTACACAAGGTGGGAGCCGAGCAGCACTTTTGAAATGTTAGCCATCTCCCTCTAGTATACTTTGCTGAATTTATATTGGCAGACAGTGCACATCGAAAGAAGCAAGAGTGAAATAGTTCATTCCAGAGACCCTACATCCATATTATGTTATTTTCATGAGATTCACTGCAGACTAACTCTGGTCTGATCCTGCAAAGAGCCTGTGAGTGGCTGTAACACATGAAGTGCATTACTGAAGTGCAGTAACGAAGGACAGTCAGGATATTTGCTTCAAAAGCCCACTTCTGACCAAAGGGCTAATACAGGTGCACTCCACCTTCACCAAGCAGAGAGGAAGCCAGACCTCTTTGTAAAGTCTAAAACTAAACTCATACATAATGTCAATAAGAAAGCTTCCATATGAATCCCAAGCTACCCATTCCACATCTTAAGCTAATGATTTCAGTTTGCAGCCAGTTAACATTTAATCTCACTTTCATTTGATTAGAGTCCCAGCCATTAATGACTCAGTAGCTAGTTCAAGCAGCCTAAATGGCTTCAAACTAGCAAATATAACATGTAAAAGCAAGAAATAGGCAATTCCACAGCATGGGTTGTCAGCCAGAAGGTTACAGCCCTTTAGCTGCCAGCACTGTGCAAGGGAGCAGCAGTAAAATTCCTCCTCTCAAATTTTTCCTTTAAAACACTTTGCAAGGGGGATGTAGTACATCAATGAAAAAAAGATCAGGTTGATAGGTAGCCACTTGTTAGGCAGAGCAGCAGAAGGACTGAAGGCTTAAGCCTCATCTTAAATGGAGTGATGGGCAGAAGATGCATGGCATGGCACAGCATACAAGGCTCCCAGTTGAGGCTGTTCAGGGCTGTTAAGGCATATTGGTGCCTTGTCATTGCTGATAGTACCAATACCCCTTCTCTGCCCCAAGGGCACAGCAGTTTTCGGCAAATCCCCCTCCTCCACGCATTTCTGGAAACTTGTGCTGAACAGTTCCCTGTCCAGCTCTGCAGGGTGGTACCCCAAAAGGCTTATGCTGCATGTACAGGAGAGGGGAGATAGGAAAGGAGAAGCTTTCCTTTCCTTTTCCTCCAGGTTCCAGCAAGAGCCAGCAGTTCCCACCCTGAAAAGTATCAACTTTCAAGTTCAACCACTGCTCAAAAACGCTAACACGAAATTTTATTACTGTTTCGGTACAGTTTTGCCTTAACAGCAGCATTAAAATAATGACTGAGGTCCAGGCTCAGCTTTGAGATAAAAATAATTGGTCAAACCAATTGTTTTAGTCAGGCTCTGCTCAGCAGCCCGAATTTAGCTGGTATCATACTTACCTATGTCTGGTCACCACAAAACGGATCCAGAAGCTGACAGAACAAAACTGCACCATTTGGCCTAACAAAACCTTCTTTTTCTTTACAGCGAAGTTCTCTCTCACTCGCCTGAACTTCCCATGTTTTGCTTTGGGATCAAACGAATCTGAACATCTGGAAAAAAAATTAAGCTGTCTTTGTAGTTTCGGCTGATGTTCAGCCAAAACCATCACATCTTCACACACAACCAAGGATTTTTGGCCCTGCTGAAGCCCAGAATATGGGTGGTCATTTGGGTTCATTCAGGAAGGCTTGCACAGCTCCATTTCAGTGCAATTGCTTAACTGCTTTCATCTATGAATCCTCTAGTAGAGGCAGGAGGATCTACCAAGAGCTTTGCAGGTTCCGGAACTAAATCAACATCTGTTTCCCAGCACATGCATGCTTACTGTACCTACCAGAAAAACCTCAGAGATTATTATAAATAGTGGCTCTGAAACACATCTGGCCTGATCACTTCCAAAACAATGAGTCTCAAAATCTAACCCTAAAATTCTCTAAATTAGGTCTTCTTCACTGTTAACTTTCCATAACAATAATATGTTCTTGCAAGCTGTAGCAGATGAGAAGGTACAAATGGTTAAAATCTTTCCCGCAACAAATTTGCATCCGACTTAGAGTTTGAATTTTTGTCACTTCAGGATTTGGCTAATTAATTTTTCCCCCCTCCCTTAACATAACCCTACTTTTCACATCTCATCCTGCCCTTTGATGCATGGAAAACCTGGAGTTCCCTGAATTTCTTGCTTTGAACAAAGATTTTCACCCCTTCCATCATTCCTGTGCCTATTCTCTTTTTCAGAATCCACCTTTAAATATTCCAAGTTTGAAAATAATATTTCTAGCTTAGTCACCTCCTGCCATCTACAAGGACAAAATGACCTCTCCATTATTACCCACACATCCCATATCCAAGGCCAAAGAACATTTAACCAATTTAAATATTCAGCACTCTTTTTCTGTCAGTGCCTCTCAGGATGGGGACATCCCTCTGTAACTACAACCTGCACTCTGATTTGCTAAATGTGAGACTTTGCATTTGGCTCTATTAAAAAATAGGAAGTTCAGCAGGTAACGTGGACTGCTCTCTCTCGCCTGCTCCCTGGATCAGTTGCTACCCCACTGATTTTATCATCTGAAAATTTTATCAACAGTATTTTAATGTTGTCTTGTAGATCACAAAAGAAATGTGGTGGACCAGGAATTAATCTGAGTAAGTTCACACCTTGACATAGCCTAAATTCATTCATTCAATGACCATCACCATCCAAGAACATAAAAAAAAAATCAGCCCCGTACTCCACCTCCAACAGTAGGCAGTAGCTAATGCTCACAGATATAAAAGAGTCTGTTCATACAGTCAGATAATAACTGTATTTGTGGACATTTTTCACTCCAAGCTGGCAGCCTGAGAATTTTATGGCTCTGCAGAAGGCTACATAAGCCACTCAGGAACAGTAAAATAACTGATTCAATTGCAAACAGTGTGGTCGCATCAGCTTGCAGCTGCAGTTGGCATTTGAATTCTGAATATTCTGTGAAAGCATCATTAGTAGGGTTTGGCCACATACATTGAATCTCTCTTTCCCAAATAGCTGAATATAACACTTGTAACCAAGGGTTAGCCTGAAGAAGTCACTGAGGCTTTGAAGTTTTCACGGGGTTTAAAATATCTTAGTATTCAAGGGGTTAAAAGCACCTCAAACAAAGCAGAAGACAGTAAGTATGACAAAACTTCAAGAGGAAGGTAAAGTTATTCCCTTACTAGGCTGATACCACACACATCAAACTCTTGCTTCAAACACCTTACTGCCCGTGTACTAAAGTTATGGGCAGAATGTGAGTAACAGCTACAAATATACCAAGGAGATGGAGGGAAAGAGGCTGCCACCTTTCTGCTGCCGCCAGATGCTAAAGGATGCACTGAATGAACTCTAGGTCACACAATACAGAGACATATGGTCTTCCTCCTTCACATTGAAACAAAACTGGATCCAGCCTTGTCAAATATTTTGGCACCACTCCTCCCTATAGCAGACTCCATCCCACCTGAGATGAAATCTAAAACTACCTTCAGGACAACTATCAAGGAATATGACCTTAAAATGGTCCAAGAACATCATGGACAAGTACCAAAAGAATAAGAGAACAACTAATGCAAATGCTCTTTATACTCACAAAAGCATATCAAATTGTTTTTTTGGGAAAGCAATACTAGTTTAAGCTTTAACTAAAATTAAGACCTTTGCCAAAAACATCTAAATCAAGAATACACTGCGCTGCACAGGTTCGTTTCTGAAAATCCCGTTACATGAACTTGAAGAACAGGTCTAAATGTCACGCAGATAAGAACAGAGAGATAATCTGATCTACCTCCCAGCCAAACCTTCTGCAATATGGTAAGATTTTATGAATAATAAAGTCATGACAGTTTTTTTCCTCACATTTGTTAATTATTGTTTCCTGTTAGGAAAATTTCAGCCTGTTTCAATGCCTCCTGTAGCCATTCCTGGTGTCTGGACTTTACAAGAATCATGTAAAATTTCCCCTTTCTTCCTCAAGAGAGGAAAGAGATCAGGACAACAAAAAAGGTCACAGGCAGAAGCAAATCAGGTACGGAACTGCCTGGTGCTGCAACCTGCATGAAAGAAAAGAGGTTGCAGAGACCACAGAAACTTCTCTGAACAAGGACAGTTAGTGAAAACCACCTTCATTAGCTTAGCAGTAGAGCTGTATGTGACTTCTTAAAGTAAGTAAGAAACTAACTAAAAAACATTCAATAATTTGCTAAAAATTGCCAAATTAATGGGGAGAGGGGAAATTATGAAATCAACGATTTCCACCTTCTCTGTGTTATCCTTTCCTATAGAACTCTCTCCTAGGTCCTTCTAAAGTGCCCAACAGGGAAACAAAGTATTTTATTAACCCGAGAATATCTTCTCTTTAGGGTTTCACTATTTATACAAAATCACTCAACAAAACATTTGGTGCCACCCACGTAGCATAGTTAGCAGTTCTGTTTTCCAGACTGCAAAAGACACGTAAAACTGGGAGGTTTTCCTGTGTGTTGGGCTACCCCATCCTTGCTTCCTTAACCTAGTACAAACAAACCATGCTGCCTTGCAGCAGGCAAAATCTGAGCTGTCAGCCATTGCAGCATATCATCCTCATACGTGACTGATCTCATCCAACTCTTTTTTCTCCCCCTTTGGTTGTTTTTGTTCTGATTTGGTTTTAATATATGAGTTATACCTTTTTTTCCAGAAATGTTCAGAGTATCAAGAAAACTTTTTTTCCACTACTGTCCTTCCAAAGATAAGACTTAGTGCTTAAAATATCTTAAGTCTTTTACCCATTTTTAGAAGACAGCAGTAGCAACAGTATTATATGTCGTATCTTGTAATTCCTCAAACTTGCCTAAATTCTATTTTCTCAAAATTGAACTGTGGCACAGCCCAAGCTCTGAATCTCCAGATGATTTCAGATTATTTAACCTCTATCAGATTCCCCTTGGAGTTTAAACTCAAATTTCAGATAGTGTGATAAAGACATGCAGTTGTTGATTATGCATTCTCTTTTTGATAAAACCGCTGCATTTTAAAGAAAAGTAATTGAAAAGATATCATTTTCAACCACTGTACATGATGCTATTAAAAGAATCGCATCAATTTATTCTATACCTTCATTAATATTGCAAGTGCAAAGGAGGGACTTAACTGTGCAACACTTAGGTTGTAGAAGTACAAATGAGGTCAGAATTTGCCAGGAATTATATTTGGTATTAAATAACGTTCATGAATTAGAAGAAGCTGGGATATTTCTCAGTGAATACAAATCTACCTAAACATCTGACAAGCCTTTAAGTTTACCTTTCCTCCTACCAATTCTTTCACGTACAAACTGAGCAGATTTGATCTGGAAAGCTATTGAAGCACAGAAATGTTAAATCTCTTTTCAGAGAAAATACGCTTTGATTCAGGTAAACTTGCTTTAAACCGCTATGCAAAAAGCTTGCTTATAAGATTTGAAACAAATCATAATGTATGAATTCTAATGTACAAATTACAGAATATGAATTTTAGTATTCATCAGATGAAGTTTGTCCAAGACTCTCATACTGAACATATAAAGAGTTATATATAAGTAACCCACTGCAAGTTGTGACTTGCAAAAGCAAAAGTAGCACCACAGTGCTGCTTTACTACTCATGTAGTAAAATTTACTGGAATGCAGCATGTTGTCTGTATTGTCCTCAATGAAATCTCAACCACATCCAGGAGAGACAGCAAGCAGGGACTGGTCTTCTCACCTAGACACCAGAACAAACAGCCACACTCCCTTGAGAAATGATGAATTTGAGCATGAGATGATGGTTTCTGGGCAGCAGCCAGCAGCATGGGTGGCTCAAGAGAAATGACCTCACGTGAGGCTGGAATTCACTGGCACTGCACCAGACTGTTCCTTTGCTTTGCTAATGCCAGCACACCAGCTCCTAAATACAACTGTGTTTGAGGGCCCATCCCAGGGAAGACACAAGGTTCATCTCCCTTCATTTACAGTATTTGAAATGCAAACACCTCTCTCCAAGACTCACAGAGGCTTCTTGGTAGAGATAGCTTTGTTTAGAGTGTGACTCATCTCAAACTCAACAGAAACCTATTTCCTCTCCAACGACCATAAACACACCAAATACCATAGATGAAGACATCTGTGTCTGCTGGTTTAACTCCAACCCACAAAGACAGACCTGCTGCTCCTGGACACAGAAAACCTATAAAGGCTTCTGCAGTTAACACAAGCTGTGAAGGAGGTACTCTAAGTCTTCTGCCTGTCCACATCTGTATGCTATTCGCCAGCAGCCTCATCTGATGGTTTTCCAGCTCATACAGCCCTCACAGTGCACTGTCAAAACGATAAGAAGGCATAACTGCATGAACTGGTAGTTTTGTCAGAGAGAATTCAGAGAAAAAGGGGTGTGGGGCAGGGGAAATTGATTAATTGCTTCATGTATTATGCTTTTCTTTTAATCTTATAACCTCCAGCAGGAGGAGATCAGCCTCCACAGAGATGAGGTGAAATTAATGAATCACTGTCTTGCAAAATAGCAGAACCATCAACTGAGACAGAAAGTTACAATATATGACAGTGTTGCTGCTGGGGGTAAAAAATTAGTTTTTCTTACCACTTTCCTCATCCCTTTCAGCAAAATTGCTGCTTGCTTTGTGCCTCTACAAGCATAAAGAAATACTCAGCTTCAACAAGGGCACAAGATGGCTGTATTCTTCCAGGAGAAGGAGATTCACTAAAAATAAACCAAGCAGCTCTAATCTTGTATTTGAGTTTATAATATCTAGAGCGATGATACATACCACCTAGATCTAAGCAGCCAAGTACCACACTACAGTGACTTCTCCACCTCAGATAAAAGCCCTGTAAGTATTATATAACACTGCTCACAAAAGTGCCCCAATGCTCCAATCCAAGGAAGTCCATAGGGAGCTTTTTAAAAATTTGGTCATATAAAAGTCATACCCCTCCATAGAAAGGGGACTGGCCAGAAAGAAAGAAAAAAAAAATAATCCTCCATTACACAGATTTAAAGAGCCTAAAAACTGAAAGCACAGAAATTAAGAAGAGGGGAATAAATCTCCACTGGTCAGTCTGAATGCTATTTGATGCTAAAACTGTAGGTTTTATGTAAAAGTATCACATGGACAGGCATGAAAGAGCAATATATTTTCAAAGGTATAAAAAGCAGCACATTTGGGGGGAAGCTATAACCCACCAAAGACATATGAACAGATCTACAACTGAAGGAAGCCCTGAAGAGAAACATGATTCTCTCACTTTTCAGAAACTGCTTCCCACATCTCATGACTATCAGTTGTTAGGGAGACAGAGTGAGTTTTGCCTGGTTGGAAAGCATCCACCTAATGCCCTGCCAGCTAGCACGACAAGCTGATCTGCCAAACATGAGGCCAAACAAAATAGGAACCCTCTGTTTTGATCTCTCTCTTCCATCCAGCCACTGTTTTTCATGAATCTTGTAGGAACTGACTATCTTTAAGACTTCTATTATTCTGCCTAATTTGGATGAAATTAGCCAGTGGAACAAATTTCATAAAGGAAATCATGATTGAGATTCCAGTCATATACATCACATTTCCTACAGGCTGAGAGGGTAAAAAGAATCCAATAGATACCAAACTATGCCTTGCTTTATCTTTCTTGAAAAGGACATTGACAAAACTGTGTTCTTTGTCACCCCTGTATATCCCAAATTATACACCAGTTAAGCTGTAATAGTCCAGTTTCAGATGAAAGCCATAACTTAATTCACCATCAACCACTGACACCAGACTTCAGTTAGAGCCCGAGTTGCTGCTACCATCAACATCTCTTTTGAAAACAGCTGACAATCAGTTGGCAAAGTATCCAGAGATATTTCTGCACTGAGTTCAGTGATCCTTCTGTATGTTGACAGATGGCTTCTGACAGATGAAAACAAATGGTAAAATTATCACAGATTAAAACAGAGCCATATACGTGAAATATACCTGGAACTTGCATTTCCCCCATTTTTGGTTACGAGCTTCATTTTTGAAGTAGTTTTGCTAACGTGTTTTAAACCTTGCCTGAGTACTAGGTGCTAGTCAGCGTATTAAAAGAAAGGAAAGGCACATCCAATTTGGAACACGTTTTCTGTAGAAGCCCCAGTTCCAAGTCTTTTAAGTCCTTTTTTCTCTGATGAAGACACAGAAAAAAAAGTTAAATGACAGTCATCTTGCACTCATCTTTTACTCCATCATATTTGAAATCTGGTTATTGCCTGTTTTATAGACTTATTGAAATCAGAAAGGACCTCATCAGGTCTGAGTTGAAATGAGTCCATTCTTACAAAGAAGGTCAGCCTGAGATGCTTTCACTAGTCATCTCGAACAAGAGGAAATATACCCGCTCTGTCCTCCCAGCTTGCTCTCCTGTAGGCCCAGCAAGAAAAATTCAGATTTATTGATGACCATCAGGGTATACTGCAGAACGAGGCCTCTGGTACTATAAAGCAAAAGCAGAGGCAAACACTAAGTCTGTTGCTGGACCACAGGATTTCTTTTTGCCACCCTCCTACTTCCATTCTCTGTGGCTGAGTGAAAGCTGTGTGTTGTATTAATTGATCCGTGATGCAGGAGTTCTTAGTGGTTGAAGACCCATTTTGCACCTATGTAACAGTCTACTGGCATGCCTCAAGCCTCAGTTTTCTTCCTAAGACGCTCGCACCACCGAAACCCAACCAGTGCACAGTTAGGTATCTATTTTATGCTGGGCATCTAGACTTTCCACAGTCAACAGAAGGACATTTACCCTACCCTAACACAGGTATCTAAGGCAGAAGGGAGCTGTCAGTATCTGTAAGTGCCTCTGCCTGTTCATTACTTAGAGCAGGAAGAAATTATAATGAGTACTAACAGACAGATTTAACTTTTAGATAGTTAAAGTGTGATGAAACTCAATCTGCTATATCCATGGGTCACTACATATTATTAAAATGTGTTATTTATCCCTTAGCCTAGACAATAGGAACACAATCACAAGAGAGTGTGACTTTTTTTTTCCTTTCTGAATATATCTCCGTAACAAAAACTGACATATACCGTACTTCCTCTAATAGCTCATTAGAAAGGATAAAATGCTATTACAGAAGTAAGCTTTTGCCATTTGCTCTCAACAGTACTGCCAGTTTACTGACAACTCTACATAAAATGTTTTGCACGATTACTTAAAACATGCTCAGAACTCCACTTTCACCAATGCTCAACCTAACTAGTACCTAACAGGAGGTATGGAAAAGTCCAATAGACATTTTCCCACTTTCTACCCACATCATCTCACTTCTGAGTCACACCACTCCTTCACTGGCAACCTAACCTGAGCCAAGTCCTTTTAGCTAGAGTCACAGCGTTGTTTATCACCAAAAATATACACTTTGATTCCAGTGCATATAAAACATCAGGAACTTCCTGGGTGAGATTTAGGTAGCCAGGACCTAAGCATTCTGTATTTCCTCTAAATATTTACACTGCATCTCCATTAGTTAACTGTTGCTTTCAAAGGACATGCAGAGGGCTTATCATCTGAGCTATTCCAGACCATAAGAGGAGCTGGCAAGATTCCCCTGAATAGTTCCCCGAACCAGCTAGAAAGAATTTGCCAGTGTAACCAGGGAACATAAACTTGGCCTTTCAGGGCAAATACTTGCATGGACCTGAAAGCACGGTTTCTGAAATTCACATTTCCAAAGCTCCCAGAATTTAACAGGCACATCACTATAACTTGTCAGGGTTCTGAAGCAGCCCTTAGCATAACACAAACAGCTTCATCCGTCAAGGTCATCACGTATTTACAACTCTAGCTTCCAACTCATTGCATGCTATTTTGCCGTTACTATTAAATAGCTGATATTTGGCAGCACTCATCGCAAACACAGAGGTTCACCACAGACCACTGTGTTTAGTGATTTGGGGGCTCGGGTGTAGGGAGGTTGTCTAAACAGTCATAGAAGAAGAAGCAGAAGTAGAAACCACAAAGTTCTTGGCAGGGAAAAAAAGAAGAGGTGAGGAGGATACCGAAACAATGATTCAGTCTATCCTAATCTAACTGTTTGCTGCGCTATGCTTTGTGCTGCTGGGAATAAGTCAGAAATGCACCAACCCCGCTGCCCAGAGCAATCAAACAGGTTCCCTGGGCATAAACACAATCTATGTACAAAGACCTTTTAGGTCTGAAGTCCAGGCAAAAAACCAAACAAACAAACAAAAAAAAAACCAACAAAAAAACTCTACATAACTTCAACCTTCTGTCTAATCTGGCGGCCTTTAACAAGTTATCACAAAATATGAGAGAATTCCTTAAAAGCCTGTCAAACACAAAACTGCAGAGAGTACTACATGCTATAACTCCTACCTAACTTTGCCAAGCTGTTTATTTTCCATCTACCTCTCCTGCCTCTGCCATCTGTTGGATCTACCCCCAGCTATACAATTACACCTCCTCTGCACCAGCACACATGCCGAGCGGGTGGGTTTGGGAAACCCTAGGGTTCCAGCGCTGCAAAACAGTTTCCCTACAGCTATAGGAAATGTTCCTCTTAGAATTCAAGTCCCGGATTTTGCTTTTCCTCCTCTTTCTGGTCCATTGGTTGAGAGTTTTCCATCCTTCTTAGACTTCTTTATTCCCAAAAACACAGTTACAGGATTCATTAGAGATAAGGTATTAAATAGGGGAACTGTTGCTGTTCAGATAGCTCTCTGGCATACTACAGCAAGGCAAAACATGCTATCACCTTGTAATGCCTACAAGAATTATATATAGCGCAACACTACAAAATTCTAAATAAAAGCAAAACCTGAAGCATTTGACATATACAGCCACACATATCACAGGAAGCTATTTTTTGCTTGAAGGACTGCTGAATCCTACATTTAATTAGCTGCCATACTCTAGTTTTCACGGTCTATCCACAATCCAAAGAAACCTAAATAATATAAAATACTGGAACTAGATTCTGAAAAGAGCTGAAAGGGAAATTTATAAACCAACAGGTACAAAAAAGACATGAAACTCACACCCATGCAAAGTCTTTCAGGCCAAGCAATCCCACTGAACAGGAAAGGGGAAGAGGAGCTGTACCACTCAAAGAATTAGGCAAACTTTGCACAGCTGGAGTTCCAATAACCAGAAAGCTTCTCCACAGCAAGCAGCCAGCAAGCTGTAGTGCATCTGCTCAGACCTTCTACCTTCTTCTCATGCTAGGTAATCACGCTGGGGAACAAACTATTTCAAGACAACAGAGATATTCTTTAATCACTGTCAAGCAGCACTCTTCTGCCCAATGGAGCAACTATCTTCTTGTTTCACATCCAACTTCTGCTTCTCATGCTCTATTACTTTACCTCCAGCTGCAGGTGGTCTTGAGCAGCCCCCCATCTCTCCTACAAACAGATCAGTAATCTGAGTTTACTTCTACTCAGGTGTCCTCCTTGTCATTTCCCAAAGATTGAGGCATAGTGCTGACAACAGAAACCTCCTTTAAACAACTTGAGGAATCATCTGGACCACAAACTCTGGATCCACCAGGAGACACATATCTCCCTGACATCTACAGGAAGGGCAACACAGAGTGATGCAAGCAACCTGGGAGACTTCTGGAGTGTGTCAGGGATGATTTTTGATACAGGTATTGATGGGTTAATTTACAGCTGGAAATACTATATAACAACAAGGAAGCACTGTTTGGGGATGTGATAATCAATCAAAACCTTGGCCCATGAAACAACCATATTCAATATCCTGAGAGGAGTGAGGAAGAAGAGTAGCAGATTCTATAATTTATTGATCTTGAACTCATCAGTCTTTACTGGAAGTAGCTCACAATTATTTATGAGTATTGTGGAAACCACATGTCAAAAGCAAGGGTCCCATAGGAGAGACACGGATCAGATGCAGTCCCTGACCCAAAGAGAGGGGTAGCCAGGATGCTTTCTTTTTCTGATCACCTCCTTCCCAGCCTCCCCAGGCTGCATGGGACTGATTTCATGATAAACTGAAGATAGACTCCAGTACAGTTGCTAGGTTTGTGGTTTTCCTTCCTGCTACTGAGTGAACATGAGAAACGTGTCCTGTTGGGCAGATAAATGCTGGTCTATGTGACAAGTATGAGAAAGCATTCAGCTTCATACCCAGGATTTGCACTGCACAAAATTTAACCCAACATTTGCTTTCATGGAATGCTTTTGACTGAGTCTTTCATTACATTCATAGCTCCCAGGCCTGAAAATGGTGAAAATTCACACAGCTTTTGAGAGCATGCAGCAACTGGGCAGTCCAACTGACAGCTTTTTAGGTCTCAAATTTGTCTTGAAAATTCACCTTGCAGCTCAAGAATGCATAACAACTTAGAGCTGTCTTTAATCCTGGGAACGTTCTTGAGTTAGTCTATGCTACTCAGCTCAAGAAATGCAAGCAATTAATTATTTAGAAAGAAGATTCATATTTCAGAAGTAATAATCAAACAATTTTAAAGAGCAATAATTAAGTTTCCATAAAAAATTAAACTGTTTACTACAGCACTGAAGATAAACTATTTAGTTTTCAACAGCATGATGACATTTTGTTTTCTGGTACAGTATTACAATCTAAAACCAAACAAGATAAATAAGCAAATTAGTACAAAAAGAGTACACCAGCCAAAAAGAAACAGATTTTCAAAGTGACTAAGCAGCAATCTAAGAATGAGACATATATATTTAAGAACTAACCATTCTGAGAACATCTGCATTTTCTAAATTAAGCATAATGAAAGTTAAGAAGGGATGGATTGTTTATGTATGCACCAAGAAGATGAAAGGTTATTATGATTAACAACCGTAATTTTGAATGAGGTATTAAATTAAGTTACTGAAGGATAAGCCTCATAACTGTAAGAAACTAAGATAATGATTTATTGGGGAGATTATACTACATATCCCTGTCTATTGCATGACTTTCTCTGTAACATTTAGTGCCAGCCCTTGACAAAGATAGCAAACTGAACTAAATGGACTTGATCTATTTAGTAATCTGTCCTACTAGAGACATTTCTGTGATCTTACACACTGTAACAGAAGTCCATTATCAATTGATTTATGCTGCGCGGTTCTCACAAATCTGCCCTGCAGACCCTCAAAGGGTGTGTTACCACAGCCACTGGAAAGCAGGTATATTTGGGGCAGAAGCCAGATGATGAAAATGCTGCAAAACATTAAAGAGACAGAGGTGTTCTTAGGTGTTAGAACACCTAAGACACATAATTTCACTGCTTTCCACTCTGCCTCCTGCCCAATGAGATCAGTCTAGAGAAGGTGCTAGCATCTGACAACCAGAAGCACAGAAGCTCCGTGTCTGCCCCCACAAAAGCCTTGCCTTTCCAGAACTGTTCCATAGTTTGGAACCAAAACTAGCCAAATGTGGGTGGCCAAGGAACTCTGGAGTAGCTGAATATCCTCAGTGGAGTTTTGAGTCCCTGTTTCTAAATATACATTATCTATGCATCAATTTAATGTCAAACATGTGTACAACCCCCTGGAACACCAAGTGAGAAGTTACCTCAGCAGAAATGTTATGCGTGGAATCCAGAGAGAACAAAGAATGTCTTTGTTTTAAAGTCCCACCCCAAACCCATAGTAACAAACCCAATTTTAGACAAACCCAATTTTAGATACGAGAAGTCAAAGGGTTGCCCACTGTAATTCATCTTCCCTAAGTATGAGCTGCTGGTGTCCCACAGAGCACTCTGAACCTCAAAAAACAAAGCCCACTAGACACCAGGTCTGTGGATTGTCTAGTTGGCAACATGCAATCACAGAATGAAAAAAACAGAGCAACAAATGTTGTTTTCCTGTCTTATTGCTAACCATATGGACATTTTCCTTACCACAGCTCTTAAGTAGGACAGGTACCAGAGATAGCTGCAGTGAGTGGGCTGTACTCCACATATTTCATCCCTCTTCTTCCAGATCTCACCACTTTAACAGTCATCTCTAGAGCAAAACTATTCCAATTTCTCCTATCTTGTGACATGAAAATGCCCTCTCCAATTACAGTTTCATAGCCTCTCTTATACCTTACATAGGCTATTGAAACTGGACCCTCAATTTACTCAAGTGATCTGCTTCCATCTGATACTCAATCTTCTTAACTGAAATTATAATTTAACCCATGTTGTTTTAATTAATTGTTACTTCCTTGGGTTATCATGCCTAACTAACTGAGCTATTCTTAAATTGTCCAATTCACTGAATGTTTCATGCTTAATTGATTGCCCTTGTGATTTATCCACGTATTTGTTCTCAAATTTCCTAACCACAGTCTCTCTTTCTTGGCTATACTGTTTGATATAAATGTTTCTTTACTTTATTCTCTGCTTTTAATGGTTCTTCTTTTTCAGTATCCCTACTATTACAAATTACTTGCCTCTATTGTGTTAAAACCTACCCATCTTCCTCTTCCCTTCCAACCTTCCAAAGCCCCTCCATCTCACCACCTTTACCATCACCCCCTCCCACCCTGCTCTCCACATACATTTATTGTCCCTCTGGAGTACTGTACTCAGAACCAAAATTCATTTTTTAAGTCAGAATATGTCAAGGAAGACATCCTGTCCCTGAGAACAGCCAGCAACCAGGACAAGACACAGGGAGGAGAGAAGGAATATTATACATCATTTGTTGCGGGCAGGAAAGAGCACACTCTTGTCCTTGAGAATACATGAATTTGTCTGTTCCCAGTGTGATGGCTCACTGTGGTTTATGGTTTTGTCTGAGCTAGGCTCCCAGCAGGGGAAGCCATCTGGGATGAGGACAGAGGTCTGGCAGCTGTGAGAAACTGCCTGCCCTCAGACAAGAAGAGGAGGCTGGTCCCTGCTGATCAGAGGCTAGGCTGGCCTGGCCCAGAAAGGCTAACGAAGCCAGAGAGGTGGGGTTCCAACAGCCCACAAGCAATTCTGAGAGAATTCACCTGGGAGAAAAGGGTGTGTTTTAAATAGGCATGGCAAACAAAGCTTAAGTGGGGCACTGGCTGATGTACACCTTTGTGCACCTTGCAGATTTCTGAATGTGTTGGTTAACTTTAGTAACATTTGAACAGGGAAGAAGGAAAGTATGAAATATGATTGAAATCCTACAAGTTTTGTAACACTTAGGTAGAAGGGAGATCCAAATTTATAAGCCCCATGATGGAAGAATCATGTGCTCCACAGTAGAGCAGCTGGCTGCTCAGTGAGCACCCACTGCCTCTCCTTCCACCCTTGTGTCACAGGGGCCAAAAGGAGTTGAGGGAACTGGGACACAAATGGAGCCTAATTAGCACTGCCATTTATAGAACAACTTACTCTTTAAAGTGGGAAGAGATGATAGCGACAACTGAGGTAGTTTTGGAGTTGATCCAAAGCATTAAGGTAATTGGCTTCAAAAACACTGGGGCACAAGTTATTCTTGAGCCCAAGTGCCTGCAATGTCACCTGTGAATAGGCTCCCAAAGGAGAGCATCCACGTGGTCTCCAAGCAGGGATGTGAAGGCCTGATGAGCAAGAGGAAAGAAGAGACATTAAAGGTACTTGTGAAGTTTCTTTCACTTGTTAATACTGAGAGGACGCAGAGCCTGTGGCACAGGACAGCAACGGGTCCCTCCAGCTGCTAAAACAACAACAGATATCAGTGTTCAGAGGAGGCTCTGGTAAGCAGAGAGGACATTACAGTAATGCTGGCTGTAGAGAATACATTTTTGAGCCAAGTCTTCATGAACTGCTTCAGTTTAAAATAACCAGACGAGTAGACCAGTGCAGGTCTGCTATCAAGATACTCAACATCATACCAACTTCAATAAACAAAGGAATGTTAGTCAGTACTCTTTTAGGAGAAGACTTACCAGCTTCCTCAGGGGAAGGATAAGCCAAAAGTACCCAAACTATTTTTCATTGTGAAACAATTTTCTTAAGTTTTATGGTCTTTCACAGTATCAGTACTTAAAGGACACTGCTAAAAAGAGCAAACAAAAATCCTAAAAACCTTCCAGCAACTAACGCAAGATATCTGCTAAGTAGGAGGACAGAAGTAAAAATTCATTAAATAAATCATTCAGTCTACTCAGACCCTCAAGAAGGCATCTTGCAACAGGAATATTGCTTGAAAGTTGGTTTTAAATTACTTTCAAATCATGTTCATGTGCTCTATGCCTAATCCAGAGCCACTGTGTTTTGGGAGATTTTCACCCCCACTACATTCAACTTATTTATTTTAGACCTAAAGGGTGATAATGAAATGACAAAGCCTAGCTATTTACTCATTAAACTTGTTAAAAGCTGATCTGTTGTTAGCAGTTACGAAATTGTTTAAGAAATATCTGTAGACTGGAGGCATTTCATGAGTAGAAACAACTTAATTCTCAGGACTGACAATATAACTACTCAGGCCAGCCAATACATTTTTCCACAGATTAAGTGGGGAAGGACAACAAATTCAACCCTCATAGTACAAGACTTTCATTAGCAATGGCTGCTTTGACAAGTGAAGCACAAAACAGATTTTTTAAAACAAAGTGAAAGAAAGCACTATTTTCACTCATCAAAGACCAAAGGAAAAAATAAACATGTTATCGCATGCTGGACCCATTACTATTTACTGAACTACACTAGCTCAGTATTTTCACTTGTTCTGTTGTCTAAACAGATTGATCAAAACACATGATTTCTCTAATGATAGGTTTACTTTCTTGTTGTTGCTACCATTTTTGGATCAGCTAGCTCAAGTTCCACGGTCTGCTGCTTCCTTCTGGATGTGATTTAACATTTAAAGGAATGACTGGAGTGGGATAGAAAGAATAAATCTCTCATGTGCATTTTTACTGCTTCATCCAACTGGGCATACCAAACCCTGGAAATGTTCAACATTTGTCCATAAGGCTCAGCAAGTGTGTTTGTGCTAGATGGTTTCTGAGTGCCAATACAAAATGTTCAATTAATAATATGACCTAAAAAGGAATGCCCAGATTAGTTTTGTTTCTCTTATTCCCTTCACTCTTGCAGCTTACTTAGTTAAAAAATTAACGAACTAATTATAGGCTGATACGTAATTCTCACTATAGCAATCCCTAACATTTAAAAATCATGAGTCAGGCCACCAAAATCATGATTAAGGCACAGAAATTAGGTGTCTCAAACTCACAATGGATTTTAATTTGCCTTTGGGAGGCATCAGCCCTCATTCATGTTTTCAAGCCCGTCACTTCACCTCTGAGGACTAAAAAATTCCTTTTTTGTTTCCATTCCACAAAATCAAGACTATCACTCATTCACTTGATTGCAGGAGCTGGCATGAGTATTACAAGGGTGGCAGACAGCAGACTTTGTAGCAATGGCATTCTGGCCTGTATCAGAAATACTATGGCCAGCAGGAGTAGGGAAGTGGTCATCACCCTATAGTCAGTGCTGGTGAAGCCACACCTCAAATACTGTGTTCAGTTTTGGGCCCTTCACAACAAGAAAGACATTGAGGCACTGGAATGTGTGCAAAGAAAGGCAATGAAGGTGAAGGGGCTGGAGCACAAGTCTTAGGAGTGAACTGGGGCTATTTACTCTGGAGAAGAGGAGGCTGAGGGGAGAGAGACTGTCTCACTCTCTACAACTACCTGAAAGGAGGCTGCAATGAGGTGAGTGCTCATCTCTTCTTCCAAGTGACAAGTGATAGGATGAGAGGAAATGGCCTCAAGTTGGGCCAGAGGATGTTTAGGACAGATATTAGGAAATATTACTTCTCTGAAAAGGTTGTCAAGCACTGGAACAGGCTGCCCAGGGAAGTGGTGGAGTCACCAGCCCTGCAGGTATTTAAAAGACTTGTAGATGTGGTGCTTGGGGACACAATTTAGTGGTGAGCTTGCAAGTGTTAGGTTGATGTTTGGACTTGATGATCTTAAAGGTCTTTTCCAACCTAAACGATTCCGTGATTCCCAAAGTCATATTAGTTCAGCATCTGTTCCTGCTTTGCTCCAAGGGAGGAGTAACCATCACCAACCCAGCTGAAATTTTGCAGGTGGACACTCCCTGGACTGCAGAGCCTGAAAAAAGTCAAGGTCATAGCCCTTGGCAAAAGTCTCTTAGCACTGCTGAATGAAGACTGACACAGTGATAACTTTAAGCTCCTCTTCCCATAACCAAGGAATGGTTGCAGATGAAGAACAAACTTCCTCAAGATTTACAGGTGAGCTATCTGGTTTGCATATAACTCTTCTGATGCACAGGACAGACATCTGCATGCAGACTTAAGTAGACAGTGTATGCAGTGTTTCTCATCCCCTCAGTGTTTCCTAATTAATACCATAAAACTCACAGACATCTAGTAAAAAGCAAATAAAATATAAACACAACATCTATTTCTTCCAAGGGTATTCTTCACTCAAACTGGCTTGCAATCAACTTCTCCAGCATGGCTTAGGATCTTTCTACGCATCTCACAGATCCTTCTGCACAGTTCTTTTACCCTCCTTGCTAGAAAAGCATTTTTCCCCTCTTCTTCCTGTCCAAGCCATGTCTTATTCTCGTTGAAGATTCTCCCTATTTTTTCACCACCCTTTACAACCTTTCCTTGCTCTGACTTTCCTGGAAATCTTGTTGCTCTGTAGAAATAGTTGTATCAAATAACAACATACAGCTCTCCACCGATGCAGTCTCTTAGAATTGTATCTGCCCGTGCAGGCTTATTCAAGTATGAGCACCAACTCCATGCATCTTGATCGTTCCCTCACATACTCCAGAAATGGCTATCCTCAGCATATCCATCAAACACACATACTAAACTGGGCTCCCCAGCTGTAGTAAATGTTTGGAAAAAAATTGGAAAGTCTTAATCCACATCAGGCAGCAGCAAGCATCGCAAAGAATCCTACATAACGGAATGCAGAAACATCCTCCACTTTTCATAGCTGCACCATGTTGCTGATCTTACTGCACTGCTTTTATCCATTCCTGTGTTTAAAGGCTGTGGGGAGAAACAAGTCAATGCTTTTCCTGCTTCACAGCCCTTTGTGTCTGCTCCCAGTTCTCTTGTTTTCAGGGTTAACAATTGCACAAGTTGCTCTGTCACTATTTGCCCTCCTAGAGCACCAAGCTGTAATGAGACTTCTCCCTACCATTCCCATTCTCGTCTGATCCAACAGGACTCCTCCACTATGGCCTCATGAATAGGCATTTCCTTTCTATCTCGTATTATGGCCATAGCCTACATGGATTTATTCTCGTGCCTTTTACATTGCCATTAAGTAGTAAATGGCACAATGCAGGAGACTGCAACAAGTCTGAACCTTGCTCAGACAAATAAGAACCTAATGTTGCCTGAGTGGATGGACAGTAAAAACACCTATATACAAGCAACAGTAATCTAAAGATTACAACCTAAACACTACACTTCCAGCTTCGTAGGCATGTCTACTGCAGCACTCACTGCTGCAGTCTAGTGACAGAGCCCACAGATCTTGCAGATCCATGAGGCTCCTAGCTTTCTTGCTCCCACCAAGCTTTCACATAACCCAGAAACTGGACGCACCAAGTCGTTAACACCCACGAGTCAGGTTCACCATGACAGATCATGAAGACCAATTGAAAAGATGTTTCAAGAAGAAAAAGTAACAAATACTCGAGCTCAACTCCCCGGTTAGCCTTTTATCTCCTTTCTCTTTTTCTCCTTGCCTTTCTTCAGGTCCTAATTTCCTCCCATTCTACACATGCAGCTCTCACTGTGCTCCAAGGTGCTAGTCACCAAATTCTATTTCACCTTCCAACTACTATAACTGCAGCATGAGTCTTGAGGAGCTCCCGAGGATGACATGGAAGTAACTGCCATGGGGCCAACGTGTAGGGAACCAAAAGACTCCTGTGCTATGGGGCAAGTGGATCTGAGACACAAGGCAATGCTGTAGGGCCCAAAGCACAATGCCATGTGACGCACCACGTGAGGCACCACGCAAGGCCTTAAGGAACACAGCTGCTAGGGGGTTGCCAGCAAAGTCAACGTGATGGGATGAAGCTGAGGGGTGCACTACTGACCAGCAGCATTGCTTAGTAAGTGGGAGGTGACAGAGACGGAACACACAAGACAGATCTGGAGGGAGAAAAATGCAGCTGAGCAGGGTGATGGCAGCAAACAGCACAAAAGCTCTACAATGGCTATGTTTTTTCTTCCCAGATGGGACTTTGATAGAAGATAAGATAAATGGAAAGAACAGGGATCAAAGAAGAATAGCGAAAGCAAGCAATCACTTAGCCCAAAAAACAAAACATGTGGTCAAAATTAGAGAATCTGAATCGCATCAGTAGTTGAAGATTCCTTCTTTCACTTCTTTATTTACCTTAGGCTCTGGTTACTCCTATGTCTTTCCCCACAAAAGCACGACTGATTCCACATGTGTGCTTTCAAATACTGAGACAGAAAGAACGCACAATCTATTACAAATGATAATGCACCATCATTTAAATAGAGGTGAGGACTTGTGACAAATGTAACAGCATGAAATGTAATGAAATATTAACCCATCAGTAACTAAAAGCTTATTGACATTCAAAAAAAACAAGAAGACCATGCAAGCATTTTTAACATTGCAACTCATTAGGGAAAATAAAGTAAGTTACTATCCAGGAACAGGGATTCATTTCTCAAATGAATACTACATATGGAATAAAGACCTATTCTATTCCCTTTTAAACATATTAATGCTTCAGTGGAAGCCACAGAAAGAAGACAAAAATTTACACAAAAGTATAAAGCACTTTACAAGTAATAAGCTGGTACCTCCAGATACCAGCAGCAAGAAGAACCAGTATCCACCGAACCCTCAGCACAAGCATTTGGATCATTCTTGCAGCAAATATTCAGGCGACCTGTCACTAGAAAATATCCCATGCATTTCTTAGCATTAAAAGTTGTACTAACAGAGGGAAAACCCATTCCATTAATCAAAATTCCTAATCTGCGTAGGTGGGATAAATCTCACTGTACACACTCTTGGATTGAAAATCCTTCAGAGCACAGAACATCTCTCTGCAAGCATATGGCACAGTATAAATGATAATTTCTGTACAGACTGGTACAGTTCTCCCTACTGAATTCAGTGATGACCTAGACCTAAGTTTAGTCACAAGAGATAACCATGTCAGAGAGACACCATTTCCTTAACTTCCTTTATAACTCTATTTCCTCCGCTTTATAATAGCACTGGGGAACGACAGTCAAGTCTCCTTTAACAGTCAAAAGTGAAAAGATTCAAAAATAGCTGAGTAACTTGAGAGTCTTCATCCCATTTCACTGAAAGAGGCAGGCATCAGTGCGCCTGGGATTCAGTTCCACCTCCTCACTGTATATTTGAGTGCTTTTGGGGCTGGTTCTCAACTCTTGTGGCACTTACGAGTACTGCCTATAGCAGTAGATACTTCATATACTGTACCGCAGAATCTACAGTGTGAGTGGAACACTGTGGAACACTGTATACCATAGACGCTCCAACCACTGTGGCAGATGAAATAGCATTACCAGAGCTGACATTTGGCCAAGACAAAGTACATAGGAAAACACTTAAATCTCTTCACTGGGGAGGGGGGGGCGAATGGTTTGTTTGTTTGTCTTTCATCTTTGACAGGAAATACAAAGCCGTTGCTCCTCTATTGCAACAATGTCCACTCCAGGCATTCCAGAAATAGCAGATCAAGTTTTCCCACAGGACGGCAAGCAAAATAGCTAATCTGCTTTCCTAGTGCTCCTTAAGATATAGGCAAGCTATATAGCAGCTTTTAAATTAAAGCTAGCTGTGCATCCTCAGAGTAGAGGAAACCTGATAAGCAGAGACTTTATCTTGCTACTACATTAAGGCAAAGTCTGCAGTTTACCTGGAAAGCCTGGTAGCCAACAATTGGCATATCAACGATGGAAAATGACAGAAGCCCCAAGCATCAATGGGAGCTGTAGGACTCTGAAGAAGGCAACTGGAAACTCAGTAAGGGAGGAAGATAAAGGAGTAAATAATTTCACACAAGTTCTTTACGTCACTGCTATGGATGCCGACTGGATAATCATAAACGTGCCATTTAAAAAGGCTGGGGGTCCCCTGAAAGCTGAGGAGGACACCAAGCAGCTTAAGAATGGGAATAGATTGAAGAAGAAGTGGAGGAAATAAAAATGATATAAACAAAATTGTTGTTCAGGAAATTAAATTATGCTCACAGCAAACATGAAAGACAAAAAAGTTAACCAGTTCTATTCAGCTATTTCCAGCAGCTTTAAAAACCTCATTATATCCACATCTGCACTTGAAAAGAAAACCTCTAAACCAAGAAATTCAGGGAGGTATTTACAGGTAGTTGGAATAGCAGAAGTCAAAATAATTCAATCTGTTGATTTAATACAACAACAACAAAAAATCCATCACTCTGCTGGCCACAAAGTGCTTTATAAGAATCTAATTCCACAGCCTTCACTTTTTTTCCTGAACAGAGCAGCAGGAAAGCAACCTCCAGAATCCTAGTTAAAGCCAAGATATTGTTCTCCACAGTGTAACTCACTATGTTAAAAATTTCAAATACCACTAAGGTCAAGGCAACAGACACAGGTTCTTCATGAAGCTCAGAGCTTTCATAATAATTACTTTACAGACAACGACTTTGCTAGGGTTAAGCGACTTATCAGTGCCACCCCACCCTCTGTTCATCAATCAGTTTAGATTCCAAGACCTGTGAGAAGAAGGTACTAACTGTGACATGATAAAACCTGAATATCCACTGAGGTCTGCAATTACTACATTACATGGATTAATATGCTTCATTTTGAATTTAACTGCATGCAGCTATGTTAAAATGATTTAACATTAGGAGCAATTTTCTTGCATTTTGGGAGCTACATACAGTATATAGAAAAAGATCAGTATCTATGCAAAGATTTCAAATTAAGTAATTTTTGGTGCTTAGAAAACTGGAACAACAGAAGACTGCAGTCCAAACAGCCTCATCAGTCCAATGAGGTTCATCCTCATGGGGAGAGGATAAATGATAAGGGGAAAAAACAATTCATTTTCCATGCACTTACCTAGCAGGAGCTAGCCTCTAAAATAGGTCTTTTTATATATGTCATCGAACACACATCAAATGGGGTAACACTCTTGGCTGCTCTGAAGATGAAAATTACAAGTAGAGGAATAAATCACCAGTTACTATATTGTATGGATGATTCAGTTCCATTCCATCCACTATAAGGCAGAAAAAGGGAAAGCACAGATGTGAAAACATAATACACACATTCAGCACTGTCTGCGTATGTACATACCAGACTTTCGGGGCCGTAGTCGGGTAACCTGAATTCCAGTAAAGTCTGCTCCTCCTGTTCCCCAGTGCCTGGCTCTGGGCCTTTGGATGCTCCCAGCTAACAGGAAAAGAGCCTCCAGGAGTTGGCTACATCCTGCCATAAATGCTGGCAGTACTGAGTTTTCACAAGCTCAAAGCAAAGCAGCAATCCAAAACTTTGCAAGAGCAGACAGTAGAACCAGAGATCTTGACTCTGTTTCATGAGGAAGGATGAATCAAAGTCTGTAAGAAAATGCTAGTTAGGGGCAAGAAAGGAGGATACCATGAGCTGGAACTCAGGAATTTAAGTCAATTCCTATCTTGCCACCACAGCCCTCATCTGCAAAGCTAACTCAGATAACTAATCCTTATTCTTCTCATATAATTTACATATCCAAAGATACCTAAAGACTTTGAAGACATGGAGCCAGATCTCTCTACAGCTTGCTTTCTTTGTCACAGTCTCCAAATAATAAAAAGGAATAAGAACTTTTATTTCCTCTCGCCTTTAGCCTGCTCTTCAAATTGTGCCTCTTCACCAGAACAACTTCCCATCTCAGCTGGAGGCAGCAAGAAACTACAAATTACAAATACCCAATTCTCACCAATGCAGTAAATACAACTGAAAAAAGAAGTAATTCAAAATGTTAACAATTGAGTTAAAAATACAGCCAGGCAGTAGTGACACCTATTCAGTAGAACAAAAAGAGCTGGATTTGGCCACTGCCAACACACAATATTTGAGTGTATCCAGTGGTTTCAGGGCAGGGATTCATGGGCCACAGAGGCATAACTAATATAATCCAGCATCTCCCATCTCTAATCCTAACTAACTCCACTCTTCATATGTCTCAGTCAAAGATGTAGGAAAAAAAGCAGTATCTGACAAAGCTGTTTAAGCAGGGCAAAACTCTTATGTACTCCACCCAAGCAAAATTAACTTTCTTCTCAGATTTGCCTTGAAATATCCTGGTAAGTATTGAAACACTTGTAATTTGCAATGCTCATATCAAAAGAGAAAGAAAAAAAGCCAACTGAAAGAAGGAAACTCTTGCTGACTTGGCACCAGCATTTGTCCTGCCTAAATGGGGAAGTGACCTGTACTTCCAGTTCTGCATGAAAACAATCTAAAATGAAAAATGATTTGCACACAGGGATGTTCTTCAGTGCTTGTTGTGATTGCACTCTAGGTACAGACATTAACAGCTGGCAGAGAAAGTCACAGTGGGAGACCCCCACCAGTACAGCACATAGCAGTGACAGAGCATTATTTTTGCAAGGTACAAAAAGCTAACAGTAGAGAAGGCTTCACACAGTCTGTCCCCATCCACACTGTGCATCCACATTCACACCAGAGTCCACCATGGCTGGATGCTATGTTGAGTTCAGCCACTGATCCTGTTGTGTGATATCATGACAGTAGCTTCTCCTCTCTGTCCCTAGAAAATGGGCAAGAGGTCAAACCTGATGAAAAAGGAGTAGAGAAGCCACGTGCCAAGATAAACATGGCCAGTGTGCCTCTAGGGAAAGAGGGGATAGCACTTGGAAGATGAGCCAAGCTGAGGCAGATGCTTTGGACCCCAGAATAAATCCAGGGTCACCTTTCAGCATCACACGAAACCGCTGCACCAGAAACAAGAACACAAACTGAATCTCAAACATAGCCTTTCTGTTGCAATCCAGACAAGATTGTCCCATCTTTTCTTGAAGAATTTCTAACCTCTTAAATCACTAATCACCATCCAGTCCTTTCAGTGGTAGTTCTGACAGTCAAAAGTCTTCTGCCCGCCACAACCATACTCACACCCCAGAGAAGGTCCACCTGAGCAATGAAGCACAAGTGTCAGATAAATGTACAGCACTTGGGATTTGTGGTTGGATGGAACTTGTAAAGCAGATGAAAAGATCCAGCTCTGCCTTTAAGCAACTGCAATCATTTTAAATAAAATCATCCTAAAGGTGTTATTGTATGGCATTTACTTCACCAATAACAAACAGAAATTAACAACACTTTTTCCTAAATAATTTAATCAGCACTAGGCCTTTAAAAAAAAAACCTAAGCAATATGTAAAAACAATTAGGGCACAATAACATTAACCACCTCAGAGGATGACAAGCCATTATATTGTAGGTAAATTAGACTCATTAGCAGTTAGTGACTCTAATGACAGTTTCATTCTATTCTGACCACTTTGTAGTGCAAGATCAAGCAGTTTCCCATCTGACTGACAGACTATTATCCAGCATTTGTCAGAGAGGGATGTTTCCACAGCAGAGTTCGACTACCTCCAGTCACTAGTGTCTTAAAATTTAAAGGATGCTAATAACAACAGCTTGCTAGCAAGCTCTGTTCAACTCCAAATGCCCAGAATCTGAGGACTTTAAAAGAAGCTGTGCTTAACTGAGAAAAGGTTTTGGACCACGAGTTCTTTTAATAACCTCTATTTGTACCTTTAGGCTTTTCAGGATCTGTCCTTCCATTTAAGAACCCTGACAGCTCTTGCACAGACACCCACTGCACTGGGTGGCAGTGGGACTTACCACACTCATCATGCCAGGATTGCTCACAGAAGCCGTGCATTCGGAGCCAAGGCTGAGAGCACACTTTAAATACAGACTCACACCAGTGTCAAAGGCTTAGTCCTGCTCAAACTGTCTTTACTCACACCTGAAGTAAGGCAACACACATCTCAGAATCAGCGATCCATGGCTATTTACCCAGGTATTTATATTTGAAAACTAATTCTGCAAACCCATATTCAAACACAAAACTCTCCTGTAAACCATCCCACAAACACCAGGACAGTCTGAGTTCTTGCATAAGCAAGAGTTTATATGGGTCAGATCTTTACATGAGGTTTTTCACTGTACAGAGAGGAGGAGGAGGAAGGAGCAATAGAGATGGAGGAGTTACTAGCACTTGGCTTCTGGGGTTCAACACAAATTACCCCAGATATTTCCATTAACCTTGCTAAGTTACTTACTGAAGTTGTCTTTGATCCAGGTACAGAAGGCAAAGGGGACTAGCACTTCTGAGGTTTGAAAAGTATGTTTTGATTAAGCTCATCACTTCAAGAATAGGAGTCCAGTGAGTTTATAGGAGGAGAAAAATACCAAACCATCAGGTGTTTTCTCTGAGTAGCAAGAACCTGTACCACAAATGCCATTCTATTATATAAAGCAGTAATGTGAAAGTTTGCACTTTCTCATATAGATTTTTAGCACAGATAAATTCAAATTTATTTTTCAAAACTGAGTAAAAGCAAAATTGTTTGGTAACCCAAATGTGGCAGGAGGACTAGGGATAATGGCAATTAATCTTGTTCTTTGAATAATAATAATAATATATTAATAATATATTAAAACTTGCTTAATTTGAGGCTATTATGGAAAGCGTATCCCTTCAAAATCTGCACACAGGATTTCTGTGAAGCTCTATACCTCCTTCCCAATTAAAACAGAGACTCGCATTCATAGGCAGTTTCCAGTAGAAACTGAAACTTGGAGCTTTTACAGTGCTCTTGCACAGAGACAGCAGGACCTTTACAAAGAGCCGGACATTGTTTCCATTAATCCCCTCACAATATACAGCAGCTTACTTGACAAGGACTTCAATTTCATAACCTTCTACTGACGTTAAGAGATGCAAATTTACATAGCAAAAATAGAGTTCTGTGTCACAATTATTTGAACACTACACTATACTCACTACATTTCTCTTAAATGCCCATTTTCTCTTAAATCTTTCAATTTTTTGGAAGCAGACTGATTTCAATCTCATTGTATTTAGTGCTGCACCATCTCATCAAGAAGCACAGACAAGAAACAATACCTCCTTTTACTGCAAAAGACTCTCTTCAATAGCATCTCTGAGATAATCACTGCGCTTAAAGAGTGGAAAAACATATGGGCAAGTGGTATGGTTGACGAGCCACAGAGTTTTTGTTTCTAAACCATGTGGTGGAACTGGTCTAAAGTCTGCTTTTTAAACTGAAGCTGCAGCAGTGTTATCACGGTTCAAACAACATTTTGTTTAAAAACTTGAAAAAATAATACATCAAACTCTTCTCTATATCACTTGTCAGGGTAATTATTTTAGAATCTGCATTCATCTAAGCCCAAAAACGTGAATCTACGGCACAATAGGATTATGATGATATCTGAGATCAGCCTAGTACTTGTGTTTTAGGAAAAGGATCTTGCATCTGTACCCTATTGCTAGCTTTATATTAAAGGAAAGATTTCTTCCAGGCCTATCCAATGACACGATATTAACACACACCTGCTTATCCCCTCTCATTGCTTATATTTTCTGCAAGCTTCAAGGGCTGCAGGAAGTATGTGCTTTTGAAGAACTGAAAAGTTTGTTATCCCAGCAGACAAGATATTAAGCAATTACATGCCAGCTCCAGCTACTGACAAACACAAATTGCTTTCAAAAAATACTGAAGGATATCAAATAAAGCTCTATGCTACCTAAAAGGAAAAAAAAAATAAAGGAAAAAAAAAGAAGTCACTTAGAATGTGGATCTGATTCATATACTAAAGAAAGAGGACCTTTTTGCACGCAATTTGCTTACCACTAACTCTGATCATTCGTTTTACTACTTAGAGGACAGGGAGAAAACCCAGCTTCCCTCCAGAAAAGGGGCAGAAATCGGCCTGTCTTCCAATTGTCTGTATTTTACCCAGACGTGCAAGAAATGTTTGTGGGGATGCAAATCTCCAGTGCACATGCTTTTCAGCCAGGGTTATTCAAAAAATCTTCCCTGCTGCAGGGAAACGGTTCTCCACGGCTGTGAGATGTGGCACCCTGACTGCAATATTCCTCCTGTCCTGTGCAGCTGGGGAAGGTGAAACGGGCTCTAAGGATAATCGCCATTTCCCAGCCGAGTCAAAAGAAAGGAAGAGAAAAAAGGCGCCTTTTCACGTGGTTTCTATAATAAACTGCAAAGGGTCAAGGGCAACGCAGATCTTCCAAAGTCTACCTCTGACTGAGGATCTGAGGATGCTGACGCGAATGAGCATCCCTACAAACCTCCCTTCACGCATCCCGGGGTGATCCATAAGCTCAGCTTTCTGTAGCAGCACGCAGGCCGCCAATCAATAAGCGAAGCGCGGCTCCGAGCCCCTTGCTTTGTTAGCAGCCAGAGGGGCTGCTGGTGCAGCTGTTATCCAGGAGGCGAGAAGCATCCTATTGTGCAGCCAACGCTGCGAGTCTCAGAAACCTCAGCCCTCTCCTGGGAAAGGCATCCAAGATAGGTTTATTTCCCTGCGAGGAGAAATAAGTCTCCGTCCCCCGCGCTGAGCGCCCTTCTCCCCGCATCAAACAGAGCCACCCAAAAAGTTTTGCTGGGCAAGAGGGGCTCATCCTGCCCTTCAATGGTAAAAAAAAAAAAAAAAAAAAAAAAAAAAAAAATCGGGGAGGGAAAAATAAAAAAGTTTGGGACTTGGTGGGGCGGGACGGGATGGGAAGGGAGGTCGGTTGGTGGCTGGCTGGGGTCTGTCTGCCCGGCTGGGGTCTCTGCCTGGCTGGGGTCTCTCTGTCTGGGATCTCTATCCGCCTGGGGTCTGTCTGCCTGACTGGAGTCTCTGTCTGCCTGGCTGGGGTCTCTCTGTCCGGGGTCTCTGTCTGACTGGGGTTTCTTTGCCTGACTGGGTTAACTCTGCCAGGCTGGGGTCTCTGCCGGGGTGGGGTATCTCTGCCCGGCTGGGATCTGTCTTCCCGCAGCTTCATGCGGCTGCCCATTCCCGGCTGCCCATCCCTCCCTGCCCATGCCCCGCTGCCCTTGGGCCGCGCACGGCGCTACCTGAACAGGGTGACCGCAGTGTGGTTCCTCCTCCACGCCCTGCCCTGCTGCAGCAGCACCCCCTGCACGATCTCCTTCTCGTCGGGCAGCCGGTACACGGGGAACACGTAGAGCCAGCACAGCACGAAGACGCCCAGCGCGCTGGCTCCCACGGGCAGCCGGGTGCGCGGCCACTTCCACGCCATCCTCCCCCTCCTCCTTGCCGCCCCGCAGCGCCGCCGCGGCCCCGCGCCCTGCTCGGGCATCAGGCCCGCGCCGTGCGGCGCCCGCGGGCGGGGGGCTCCGCTTCAGCCCCGCCGCCGCCCGCCGCCATCCTCGGGGCTGCTGCGGGGGCCGCTGCGCCGCCGCTGCCTCCTCTCTCGGCGCTGGCGGCTGCCGTCCTTCCTCACAGTCATTTGGGTCCCTCGCCTGTCCCCGCCAGACGATGCTCCGCCGCCGCTCCCCGCCCCTCCTTCCCTCCCTCCCTCCCTCCCTCCCTTCCTCACTCCCTCCCTCTCGCCGAGGGAGGTCTTCCCGAGCTCGCAGGGAAATTTCCACCCCAGCTGCGGGGTGCCCCGGTCCCCCCACCCCAACCACCGGGAAAGGGATGGAAACGGCGGCTCCGTGCCGCGGCTTCCCCCCGTCTCCCCCGCTTGAGATGGAGCTCAGGGAAGTAGAGAGGGTGGTCCAGCACTGGGGTCACCCAGCGACCCTCCCGGCGTTTCCCGTTCTACCCCGGCAGCCCCGGTCTCCAGCGCGCCCTGGTGGACGTCGCTGCCCCGGTGCCCTCTGTCCCTGTCCGCACCGTCCCTGCTCCGCGTGTGACCCGATTCCAGCCCCAGGGGTCCCCCGCGGTCAGACCTGCGGTGACCGTCAGGAGCTTGGGACCTGGGATCATCGATGCCCGGACGGCCAAAGTACACCCTGTAAAGATTTTTTTTTTTTTGATAACTTAGCAAACAGCATCACAGAATCAGCCCTGAGTTGCAAGGCACCCACAAGTATCCACGAGTCCAGCTCCTGTCCCTGCACAGGACAACCCCAAACTTCACACTATGTGTCTGAGTGCCGCTCGAATATTGTCAGGCTTGGCGCTGTTACTGCTTCCCTGGGGAGCTGTTCCAGTGCTCCACCACCCTCTGGGTAACGAACCTAAAGAAAGAGCATGCTTCAGCCAGCAGCGCTGTTACCAAAGCCGCAGCTCTATTCCGTCATGTACCCGCTGGTGTGGTTGGGTCTTTGAAGAAAACACGCTGTGAATTACACCCTCGGGTAGGACATGGGCCGGTGATGGGCCAGCCAAGCCGGCTGGGGTTATCATTGAAGTGTCCAGTGTGTGGCAGAGTGAGCAGAAAGGCCGTTCATTGGGGCAGTCCAAGAAGAACTGGCGTGAGCCAGCAATGGCCCACCTGCCCTACAGGATGAAGGTGCCACGTGCAGGGCCCTCAAAATTCCTAAATCATTTCATACCAACCGAGTGACTCCAGCACAAGAAAGCACCTCTCTGTGGTAATCAGGTAGGCTGAAACAGGGAGACGTGTTCAGCTTGTCTCAGAGAGGATTTGAGGCAGTCCCCAGTTTCAGAGCCCAGTCTCTGGTCTTTGGCTATTTGCATAAAATGCAAATTCAGCCTGGGCTGGTAACTGTCTGGTTTGTGTTCAGCATTTCCAGGCACACCTATCAGATCCATTGATAAAGGCTGTGGACTCTCACATAACCCTAGGAAGGGTTCTGTGTTGAGTTAGCAGCCAGCTACTTTCCACACTCCTAGGTGCACACAGAGACTTGGCTACTTTGGACACTTTCAGGGTTGAGTCATGACTAAGGGATGGCTTCAAGCTCTTTAAACCTGGGAGTCCCAAGGTAGCAAGGAAGACAATTGACAGCCTTTCAAGACCAAGAGTATTCTGTGCTTGACTCAAGGCATATCTGCACAGCACATCTTGCAGGGAGGTGTCAACCATGGCACGTGATGGGGAGGAAAGTACTGCCAAGCTGTTCTGCTAAAATAGTCCTAGGCACAGTGATGAAGGTCAGTAGTTAAGCACCTAGCAAAGAACAGCAAAAGAAAAATGTGTGATTTAAGGTTCTCACCATAACAATCAGGCAAACAACTTTTCTCTTAAAAAATAAACAACCCCAAATTCCACAGCTCTTTGTCCAAATGTTCCCCTAGAATAATGATGGAAGGAAGTTTTGAAAGAGGTTTTGGATGAAGGAAGGAAAGCAACAGTAAAGATTGACATTTGTTTAATATGTCCTAATTGTGAGGTAGCAATAAAATAATAAGTACTAGCTGGCTGTTTATGCAGCATTTTCAGCTAGAGATCACAAGCAGATGCTACTTAGTTTCAGCGAAATACAAGCTTGCAAATCTCAATGCTCTTTTGGTGCTTGAGAGAAAAGCATTCTCTCTTTCATGGTGTCTTGCTATGTAGAAACATACACTGACAAAATTAATATTAACACCATGATGTCTAATGAATAAAAAGAATGCGGAAACTTGTAATTGCATAAGAAATATTGTTTTCATCCATATCTGATATGCTAGACCTGTCTAGAGCATTAGATCTGTTTTCTCTGGATAGAATGGGAAAAGAATTGAGCAAGAGAGTTGGGCCAACCTCTGACCAAAAAAATATTTTTAGCAGGGTAAATATTTTCATTTAGGTGAGAAAGCTGCTTACCAACAGTAAAATAAACCAAAATCTATTCAGTCACTTCTACTGAAAACAAAGAACCATTCAATCTCTGGTGAATGATTACAAACTCATTTTAAAAAAAAAAATGATTGAAATGTGCAAAACTGTATCTCAAATTAAATTCTGCCTCTTTGCTCACCTTGAGCTGAGAAGAGAGACAAACCAGCATCTCGGGGTTGCTTGGGAAACCAGAAAGTGGAAAAGAACAAGAGAAAGTAGCAATGACTGTTATTCTTCCACTGTCCAAACTGCTTGCAATTAAGTAAGTCGAAATAAAACCATTATGATTATTTGTTAATTTATTCGGTTGACTGGAGATTAGCAGGCTGCCCAGGGAAGTGCTTGAGTCGCCATCCCTGCAGGTATTTAAAAGCCATGTAGACGTGGACATAGTTTAGCAGTGAACTTGGCAGTGTTACGTTTACAGTTGGACTTGATCTTAAAGGCTTTTTCCAACCTAAACAATTCTGTGATCCCTCCCGAAGTAGCAAAAGGGAGGGATTATTTCTTTTACTCTTTTACTCTTGCACACTGAGACACAAGATTTTGGAATATCTTTTATTTGTTAAACTGTGAGATATTCTGAGTCTTTCCTCTTGCTTTTTCTCAATGTACTTCAGCCTGATTACCCCAGGCTGTTCACTGAACTTACCACAGTTCATGCCAGTCTAGTGCCATGGCGGTAACTCTGTCCTTGTGTCCTGCACACTGCACAGTGGATCCTGCTGGAGCCAGGTGGATCAAGACAGAAATAAGGCAGAGCTTGTTATGTTGCTGCTGATTTGTCATGGATGGCCTGGCCTCATGCTGCTCTCGTACAGGTGGGAATCATAGATATATCAGGACAAGCTCATACCCAGATCTTTTACTTTATAGTCAAATCTGTTTCTAGGCAGTATTATCAATCTCTGTCCTTTCCTTCTGTCTGTGAGCCCTGAAGAGAAGCACACCGATGCTTTCCATTGAAGATAACAGTTTCAGGTGGAGAATAAATGGGAGGTAAGAATAAACTGCTAAACATGAGTCTTGCTTTGAAGCAAATAGTCTTAAGTACTTCAGTGACAGTTTGCAATCATTGAGAAGATGTAGAGATGCAGCGATCAACCATCAATGTCTTTAGCAGAAAATTTAAATTCAGGTATGATTCTTCTCTGTTGCATGCCATTTAAGTGAGAACTTGAGCAGGGAGATTTAATCTATCTCCATTATTTTGGTCCCAGTAAAGTCCCCAGCCAGAAAGGCAAACAGTTTTGGGCATAGGTAATATGCAGTCCTAATACAGGGAAAAAAAAGAAATATGCTATGGAGAGAGGCCTTTAAATGCAGCACAGAGAAAAGCAATGAGTGAGAGTATGGATTAACAAGCATCTTAAGTATCTTAAGTACCCAATAGACATCGGGTGACTACCCACTGATCAGGAGGAAAACACAATGTTGTGGTTTTCCCGGTTGCACTCTAAAATGCATCGGCAGAACTCCTTTCCCATTTTCTGTTGCCTGTTTATTCTCCACAGTCACACAAAGACTTTTTTCCTCCACTGAGGGCAGGCAGATCCCTGAGCCAGCCGTTCCTCTGCCAGCTCTGCGAGCTCCGCCGTTTCCCAGCCAACTCTGCGCCCTGTCCAGCCAGCGCCTACCCGGACGACTTTTCCCAAGCACTATAAAGTAGGATCTCCTCTCTCCTTTACTCCCAGCCCAAAATGCAGGAAGACCTCAGCTGCATTTTTCTAAAAATCTAGACTTTGCCTGTTTTCATCTAGAGAACCCTGTACTCCTACTTGCATCCTTTGGTACCTTGTCTTTTCTCCTTTTCAAGACCTCTCCCTTCCAAAACAAGAGGGCTCTGCTTTGGCATCCCACTCACTTTCCACTCTGCAGAATTCAGCAGAGGATTTGCATTGGAATCATCTTTCAGGCTACAGCATCCTTTCGCTTGATGAAAATGTTATTATGCTGTATACCTACAAGGTAAATCTGTTCTCTTCCAAATGCACTCAGTTACCACCTGACTAAAATACCTTGCTTTACACTGTGCCCTTAGTTCTGCAAGTATTTCATGCTCCATTAGTAGAGTCAATGTGAAGAGTGGATTTGTTTTCTAAGGGAGAAAGGAGCTGGAAAAAAAACCCAATTTGTATTTTGGTATTGAGCGTTGAACGGCAGCTCTTGTTCACCACTGCTATAAATATTCAGTGCTCCTCTGGTATGTGTTTTCACCAAATGTACAACAGCAAAATGTTCAGAAATCGACATCTGCTTGAGATACTATTGTAGGTAAGCTTTTGTGTGGTGTTGCCTTTGAACAGGCTGATTCCCCTGCATTCTTCCTATTAATACAGTTTGAAATCCTGCCATCTGAAACTCAGTCCATAAGACTAACACAAACAGCCTTTATGAATGGGTGCACAGTTGCCCCTACAAAGACCTGTTGGCAAATTCCCATAATGCTTCTCCCTATCAGGGTTTGCTCTACAGCTTTGTTAAAATCACCAACAAATATGTATTCTTGCTAATAAAGCATTTTAAGCCCTTGATATAACAGACAGTTTTATATAATCCTATTGGAGGAGGGAAGAAATATAAATACAATATCAAATTGATATTCCTGTAAAGACACGTTGTCCAAAAGCTAATCTGTTTTTACCTAGCTGTAGTATTTAGCCTTCAAAAAAATATTACTAATTTTGCCGCATTTTTTTCTCCACAGCTGTCATGCTGTAATAATATCATTACTGTGACAACATCCACAGTCATCCTTCCAGATGCAGAGGAGTCAGAATGCACAAGGAAGAAGCATAAAATGGGAAAAAAAGATCTTACTGATGAAAGGCAGAGTTCATTCTCTAAAACAGAAAACCTCTTTTATGAGCAGTGTTGAAAGGACTTTCAAAACATCTTTTTATGTGACCAGTGATGGTAGCTGGTAGCAACGTGGAACAAGAGCGAGTGAAAACATGTAGGAGTATGTAACTTGGAATGTATCAAGCCATTAGCCACAAACACTTTGCTTTTTGCTTTTGCAAGGAAGGAAATTTTGCTTATAAAACAAAGGAGCACAGGCAATTTCTGACAACTTTGCTATCAGTGCTGTATATCGCTACAGTATCTCTAGGAAAGCCATGAAGACTAGACATTGGTTCTACAGTGCTGGCTTCAGGATATACCTTTAGCTTGTTTTAACATATGTAAGAGTGCCCATGAAAGACATGGATGGGCAGGACACCAGTAAGGTGAAATAAGGAAGTATAGCAAAATTCTGGGTGAGATACCTGCCATATGCACTGCAAGAGGCTTCCTTTCAAAACAAACACATATCTATTCAGAGTGCATATCCAAATAGTCCTCTCATACCCATAATACAGAGACTCAGACAATTGGTATACTTTTATTCAATAGAAATAGATGCATCTATAAATCACAATACAGTCCTTAAAGGGTTTGACCTTCAGCACAATTAGGTCCAATAGATCTATCCTGTCATAACAAAGGGAAAGAAACCTGTTTCCAGCCCAGACCACTGCAACAGTTATTACTGAAAAGCATCAGTGTCTAGAAGCAGCTCTGATTATAAAGTGCAATTTCTCCAAACTGAAAAATCAATTTCAAAGAATAGCTGTAAAGCTGTAGGGAAAAAAAAAAACACAATGCACATTTGAACATACATTACTGGAGTTAGATGGATTCCACAGTCTTTCTGAATTCTCCCATAGGGAAAAGTACCTGTGAACATGCTGCAGTGAACCTGAATCCCTTAGCGCCTTTATGAGTTGTCCTTACTAATGGAGACAATCTGCACTGAAGTTAAGGGCGTTACTCACAAAGAGAAGGGCTACTCAGAACAGTAAGGGACTTGCTGGATTAGTATCAATTATGTATTAGAACTGTTGTACCAAAAATATTGTGGCTGGAGGGGTCCTATTGTATTATGCACAATTTAAAAAGGAAACAAAACGCACATAAAAGTAACAATGCAACATGCACATACAAGTGCACACAGACTCCAAGCACATCTCTTAAGCAAGAAGGCACTTCCCTTGTTAGCAAGGTTCCTTTTCCTTGAGGACTCAAACAGATTCTGACCTCATGTCTGACATTTGCTGAAATTTCGATCTGAGCTGTGGCTGTCAGGAAGCCATCATTCATAATTTAACATTGTTTAAGAATGTCTGTTCATGTGAAGGTCGTGTCGGATACAGAAGAGGACATAATAAATTTGGTCTCACAAGAAGTAATCCCTCTAGACTAGGATGAATTGTATGAAAGAAAAACAAAAGAGAGAAAAAAAGCTTGTTAAGGTTGTAGGTGTATCTTTTATTCCTATAACAAATGATCATTAGCTCTTGTTAGGAAAAAACATGACTTTGTGTGAGGCTTCAGAATCTTCCCTCTGTTTCTGAGACTAGCTGAGAATTAACTGTAGATCTAGATGATGTGATTTATTCAGTTGTCTGCCCTGAAAAAAAAGTGATGCTAAAGTGGATGAAGCAAAAAAGTGAGGCAGAAATGTATTTAAAAAGAAGTTGCAGCAAGGATGGCTGCAACTCTTAAAGCCTAGATGGATGGACATCTAAGAGGAAGCCTCACAAATGCTCTCACCGTCTGTGGACTCCTCTGGCAAGCACTTGGACCTTGAGCATGACCTATTGCTCTGAATGATGCAGGATCATGGGTAAAATCTGATCCAGCATCCATAGTAGAAGTGTAAGCCTGAATTAGGAGCAAAAGCCAAGGTTTCAGTGATGGGAAATGAAATAGCCTGACTAGATGAGACTTCAGGCACAGAACCAGCCCAGAAATTGCTGAGTTCTGTGCAGAGTTCAGGTTGTGTGTCAGGTTTATATTAGCCCAGTCCTCCATTAGCTCATTTATTTAGGGCAAAATTTACAACTTGGCCTCAGAAGAATTTTTCCAAATATATTAACTGAAACATACTTGTGTACAGGAGCAATATACATACAGTGACAGGAACTAGAACCAGAACCTCTCTAGCATTTTTAAGTAGGTCTTGGAAGATTATGGGTTTTTTTTCCAAAAGAAAGTTATCATTGCCTTTACCCCCATTTAACTGGTGAAACAGAGGCAGACATCTGAAAAGATCTGACTGATGACTGAGCTAGATTTTTAGCAGACGCCTCTTCAAGCCTCGTCCAGTACTGTAGAACACACATTACAGAGAAATTCAGCTGTAACTCAAACTCTTAGATGCACTGACAGTGAATATTAGCAAAGTGTTGAATTTTTTTTAAGGCCTGTAAAGTTGCACAGCATTACTTCATCAGGACCCAGGCAAACAATTTTAAAGATTGATTAGTGGGCAAAAATTAAGGAAAATTTATTCTGTTTCTTCACAAATATAATGAAGATAAAAGCAAGGGTCAGCACAGAGATTGTCCACTAAAGGACAGAGATGAAACTTGAAAAAAAAATGAAGCATTATTTTTCATGCTGAGTGATGATACAAAGTGCTGGTAAAAGAGGACAGAAACATCCTGTGACCCAGTAAGGTTTCCAAGGGAAGGCAGCCTCACACTGGGGTCTGCAGTGTCACCCAAAGAGGATGTCAACATCATCACTGAAACTTCAAGCAATCAAGGACAGGGAAACCATCACTAGTGGAGCCTGCGTGTTTCTCTGCTGAACCTCAGCTGTTCTGTGCATCCCAGACTACAGCAGCCACTTCAGAGATGTCAATCAACAATGTGACCCCACTAGCACTGCCCAGTTTACATGGACTCTGGAACTTCAGCATGTTTATTATTCTCAAGTTTTTCAAATGTGATTCCCTTTAAGAACAACGGAAGCACCATGCTTTCACTCTGTTTTGAGGTTAGTCCTGCAAAACATTTGAAGGGAAATAACAGTTTTTTATCTTGAGAAGAAGCAAAGGAGATGGATTACTTAGTCTTACAAAATATCACACTGTGATGTCTGTCATCTAAAAGACAAGTTTCACAAGTCATTAATTTAACCAGATGGTGGTGTTGAGGCTAATAGATAACATAAGCTGGATGGGAACATAAATATCAACAGAGCTTTTTTTTTTCTTTTCAGACACAACATACTTTTCAACCTATTAATTTATTCACTTTGTGGGAAATATGACATCAAACAGTGTAATATATATTTTAAGGATGTTGCACAAAGAGCAATATTTTGGGCTTAGACAGGATGGTAGAAAATTGCTCGCATACTAAAAATGAAGCAAAGAACAAAATCTTTGACATGCAATTAAGCAGTCATCTGTTAATGTGTCCAGTTTCACTGAGAAGTGCAGTTATATCATCATTAAAGTGCTCTCTACTGAACTAGAAGGGCCAAAATAGTGGGTGGTGTGTAAAAAAAATAAACTCTGAAGGTCAAGCGATTCAGAAACATCATTGAGTGTCATTCAAAAATCAATTATTAAAGTCCTTATCTGCATAGTATGGTGTCTTTTATGGACTTGAAGATTCAAACAGACTTGATACCCCTGAGAAATAGTTGAAAAAAATGCATTGTGAAATGTCACATAAAATCTGTTCCACAAATGAACACAGAGTAACTCTTTTCCTTGACTGCTACCTATACTCAGCCTGAGGTACACACAGAAGGGAAGTGACTACCCATAAGGTCTGCATATTAATACCTACCATAAATGGCTTAGATAACTATAACAGAAAGATAAAGTTGACTTACCAAGTTAACTGAACTTCCATTTTCCCTCTTTTCCATGTTCCTCAGTTGCAGCAAGCCAGACAAAATTGTACAGCCACCACAGGGAAGTCTATGGTCATAAGATTCCCAAACCAGTAATGTCTGGAAAAGCTTTGAAAGTAGGCCACTTAACCAAACTGTATAAAACCACCAAGCTTCTTGATGTCAGGACACCAGGAAGCTCTAAATTGCAGTGAAAGCTATTATTTATAGTTACCATAACCTCAAATTGAGAGGAAAAAAAAATAAAAGATGGATCTCTCTTTCTAGAATTGTGGCTTTTCAAAGAAGGAAATGAAAATTAAAATATTATCTACGAATCCTTGAAGAGTAGCTGCCTGTAATCTCAAGTGTGTAAAAGCAAAGGAGCCTTGTTGACTCTCAGCAAAGAGTCTCAAAACAAAGAAACTTCCATGGTTTGCAAGATGGATTTCTCTATGCTGATGCTGAATTATCTGGCTATTTGCCCTCAACTTCTAGGTTTGGGCTTAGTTTAGATTTGACTTCCATTTCTAAGCCATGGGTATTAACAGGAGCTCTCAGCTCCTGTTGTGGTTTTTTTGGTTGTGGTTTTGATGATACCTGTGCTAGATGTCAGTGAAGTGCACCCACTTTCTATTCCCAAACAAGAGAGGTTTTATTACAATATTATTAGTTGCTAGAGTGCTCTCCCAGTTCCAGAAGTCATGATTTGTAACAGCTGATGCCAGAAATAGATGAAACCTCTCCTTGGAAAAACCCGAGACAGGCTCAGTGCCTGATCCGCAAGCCTCCAAAGGGGACCAAGCGATTGAAAGGGTGCACAGGCTGTGCGCTGGCTCAAGGCTTAGAGGGGAATTTTATCTTAGAGTCCCAGCTGCCGCAGCTTTATGACAGTAAGTCGTATTTGACATTGAGGTGTCCCACTAATAGCAGAGGAAGCATTTCCAGAGGGTGATACTACTAAGTACAAATCTGGATATCAACAATCTCCTTCCCTCTGAAGGGAAGCAGAGCACGAGAAAGGATTTTTAGTAGGAAAATGTGCCTGAGATTTGTGGCAAACTTCAAAGCCTTTCTTCAGCAGCAAAAAGAAAACACAACTCTGCCCACATGTAGTTACATACTGTGGATCCAACTGTCAAAATACTTCCCACAACTAAAACCTGGAGGAGAGGCATACGCTGTATTGCTGCTAAGATCTATTATTGGAATAAATAAAGTGCTGTGTTTTGCAGTTACAATTATTATAAATGTCAAGCATCTTGCAAAGTCTGCAATTTTTTTCTTCTGCAGATTTTCAAAATCTGTAAATGCTGAATAAGCAGATAATTCCTCAGGCGGAAACTGGGAGTTTTGTCTGTATATGTTTGTACTTTTACAAAGATAAGTTAGTTTTTGGAGTCTGAGGCAGAAAAGAATGCATAAGAACAGCTAAGTACATCTGCAAGGGACACTTCATATCAGCACAGAAGTGATGTAACAAAGGATGCCTTATTCATTCGGGTTAGAGGCTTTATGATTGCTAAGTTTGGAGTACGGATAAGGGCTACAGTCTAGCAAAATTTCAGTCCTAGGATTTAACCATAGACTTCGCTGTTCTGCCTTGGATGCTGTCTAGATTAATTCAAATACTGTTTATTTTCCTGAATGATACAGATCACAGGAGTAGATACAATTGGTTTTTGAGTTGTTCTCTGCTCAAACAGTTACTCTAAATTTTGGGATGATCAACTCAAAACATTGGGAATGTGTCACAATTTCAGTGATTCATTTTATGATTACTTAACATGAGACATACTAAGGAGCCAGATTTCCAGAGGGGTTAATTACTCACAAGTGGGGTGATTCACAGTAGCTCTAAAATATCATTATAAAACCATAGGAAGAGTACATTAAACCCAGAAAAACTCAGCAAGACATTTCTGAACTGACTACCCACCAACCCCTCTAATGAAACAAGGATATTGTAGACCTAATCCTACCAAGCATATTACCTAATTTCATAACGAACTGAAATTGTCTTACAGTGTGGAAAAAAAAATTGAGGAGCTCATAGAATTTAATTTCATTTTCAATGTGTTTGTTAAGATTTTCTTTCTTATGAGCATTCAAGCACTGTAAAAGTATATACTAATGTACTCACTCAACTCAATTTTCTAACATGATAGGAATTCACCCAAGTACAAGTTTAAACATTTCAAAAATAAAGTACCATGATATCAATGACTTACTATTTTACTGGGTTCTGTGCTATCGCTGTATCAGACCAGTGCTTAATTTCTAATGTCTTCCTTAAATTTTGTAATCTGTTTTTCACAAGCAGTGTGTTTTGTTCCAGTTGCTTGACAAGTCATCCAGTTGAGCCTCTTGACATGATTGCTGTACAACCACCAAACGTTAGCTAGATCTTTTTAGCAGTTAAAAAAACCACGAAGGCAGACGGACGTGTTCGCTGTGGGAATTCTTACCTGAATATACAACGTTTGCATACGCTTATTTATGCTTGTACACATTACAACTATATACATCAAAAAAAAAATACGTACAGATTTGATAGCCATTGATAAACTGGAAGCTAAGGAAGAAAACAGATTTTATGAATATTTCACTGCCTCATCCATCTAAGACTAAAACACTTTTCAGAATTTTCACAAACATTTTCAGAATTTTCCTCGATCCCACAAATGCAAATTCTCCAAACTTTTGTCTCCTGGGATATTTGAAAGCTTACAACTAAAATTTTACTATTCTTAGAAGCTGTATCAGGGCTTGGGTATTTTCCCTCTTTATTCCAGCCATGCACACTTTTATCTGCCCTCTGCATGACTCTACATCCTTTTCACTAATTCACTGGTCTTAAGACAGTTCTGAGCCTTCAGGTGTCTTCAGTCCCCACTTATCTACAACAAAAGGACATTTTAGTGACTGAGGAATTTTTTTGGACATTATGCCACAGAATGGTCAGAAATATATGGTCAGAAATAATACAATATGAGATTTTCTTCAGGGAAAAGTAAGCATAGCTGGTAAAATGCAATGGCAATGAAATGTGTATTTAATTTGATTTCCTCTCATCTTCATAGATTATATTTTCCTTTTCCCTTGCTGCTTTACTCCCACTCATTCTCATAATCTGTAAATTACTTTAGTCTGAGATATTTCCTGTGCATTAACTGTATTTCATTGGCTGCCAATTCAGTTTTCTGTTTCTGGCACATGCATTTGTATTTAGGCAACATGATGAAAATTAATATCATAATTATACCATTCAAGCAAATCACATGAATTAAATCGTGTCTAGCCAGCCAAAAATATCTCTGGTTGTCAGTGGAGTGTATGGGGTTTTTTCCTCCTCAAGTGGCATCACAAGACAGTAGAAAAATTGCTCCTATATGGTCATGTTCCATGGACAATTACTCCGCATAGGAAGAGCAACACTAACTGTTCTCCTTTTTAAAGACCATCTTTTAACTTTCCTGTTATGTGAAATACCATGAAATATTTACTGTGATTTCGTTGAATCTCCTACAGAAAAATGCAACACCGTTCATTTTGAACAAACTACTAAACAAAACAAGGTAGCAAACCCACATATCTAACTCTTAACTGCTGAGACACCTTCAGCAAAGCTCCACCACCTAGCACAGGGCTAAGGAAATGCTACAGTGAAACACAGCAGTCTTCTGCTGGAACCAAGGAAAGTGGAATCTGGTACTTCCTTGTACATGGCTACACTTGAAATAGTGCATACAACTTTTGTATTTGCCCAGGTGCGATATCCATTTTGCCCAAACCTTAACGTTCTTTTGTTCTACCACCAGATGAAGTTCTCTCATATTCCCTTAAAAGGATTACACCCTGCTATAGCTTTTATACTGATGTTTCATTGATTGGGCTTGAACTTCGCTGTTAAATGCTGTCAAAAAGCCCTCACCTGATGGTTTCAAAGGAAGAAAACTCATCACAATAGCAACTGATTGTTACCACTTTAAAAGAAACACATTCTTCCCTTGACTCGCTTTACAGCAGCTATTTGAGAATGGTCACCTATGCAAATTTTTAACACAATGAGCTTGCAGAGAAATTAATCACGCACTGTTAGTATGTTTCACAGACTGGCTGTTCGATATCAAACAAACCTATGGTTAACCCACTGAAGTCATGAATCACTTGAAGCCTCTAATGTCAGACTTCCTAATGGTTTGGGCAACTGTTTTCAGAAGTCTCACATCATTTCCTGTCAAAGAGATTTCTCTCCTAAGTACAGCCAGGGTTCTTGAAAGATCAGCTGCTTGTCCTATGAACTTTTTCAATTGCAAGAAGTAATGACTTTGTGGTTCATTAAATTAAATGAGAAAACATAATTCTTTTACTGCAGAATATCAGGTTAAATTTATGTATCTGTGTTCGAAGTAACGTTATCACCAAGATCTGTGCAAAATTCTGTCCAGGCTATTTCCACATTCCAATTTAATGTAAGTAATTTAGACACTGATTTAATTGCTGTAGTACAAAAGTCTGATTTTAGAGGGGCGTAGTTGGGATATTTTTAAGTCTAAACTCTATAATGAGTTCAGACAAATCATAATAAACCTTTCTTCCAAGGAAAGCAACAACAACTACATTGGATTTCATACCACTCTAATTCCATTATTAAAATAATGTTAGTTTATTTGTAGGCAAGGCAACTGTAAAAAACAATATCCATTCCCCTCCATATATAATTAAGTTTACTGTTTCCTGGCAGAAAGTTATCAGAACACAGGTTAGGAGAAGCTTCTCAGGCCAAATCTAAGTACTTGGGAAGAAGGATCTTTTTCTCAATTCAAAACTGAATCCACACAAATCTACAGATTGTGAAGTCCTAGGAGTAAGAAGGATCTCAGCAAGTCATCCAATGCATTCCCTGCTCAGAGGCACACATGCAAGTCCTCGAAGATGTTAATCTAACCAGGTCTCTAAGGAGAATAATGCTAAACTCTCTAGGCAATGTGTCAGTGTTTCCTCCTCCTCATGACTACAAACCCTTGCCTGTGCACGTAGCTTGAATCTTCCCCTTTCCCCTTTAAGCTCATTACTTCCCTTTGCTGTCTGCTGCAGATGCAGGAAACAGCCTTTGAAGCTGGTTAGCTGGTTCACTATTTCACTCACCGCGAAATAGTAGCCTTTCCTTGCAGATCATGTTTTTTTAACTTCTGAACTCTCCTCTCTGTTGGGGCCACATCTTTCTTGAACAGCAGCAATCAAAAACAGGCACAGCACTCCTGCCGAGTTGTGAGCAAAACAGCAGCAGTGTTTCAGATGTCTTCTCCTTCTACCTTCTTCTGCCTGTGGCATCTTCCTTCTCATCAACAGCATAAGATTGTTGGCTCATGTTCTGTCTGTAATCTCTGGATTATTTTCCATAGGTGGGTGTGCTACCTCTCTAGCTGTATCATGCCTCCAACAGAGATTTCTTGCTGGAAACAACACTGTGGTCATATCCTGTCAGAATATTTCTTGTGTCCAGCAGGTGTAAAGGGGAAATGAGAACTTTCCTGCCTGGACCTTACATACACATATACATGAAGAACCACATCACACCTTTTGTATGAAGAGGCTGGAACTATCATGGGAAGTAGAGCCAAAAGGCAATGTGCATAGAGGTGTGAAAAGCTGCATAAACAATCTTCTGCCTTTAAGGTGGAAATATATGTATATGTACATACAGAAAATATGTGCGTATCAAACACCCTTTTCATTGACTTCCAGAAACAAAGAGTACAAACAATGCCTAGATTTACATCAGATAAATTAATTTCTGGCATAGGTACACAGCTGGGTACAAAAATACGGCTATTCTCCTTCAAGTAGGAGGAGTAAGTGTGATCATATTTGGCAGTGCCCCCCTTCAAGACAAAAAGGCAAAGAACTAGACACTGCTTTATGATATTTAATCCTGTCAGATCATGAATCCCAGGCATAGAAGTGGAGTGGGGACACCTCAGACCACCAGCCACATTTTCACTGTGGTGAAACACAGTAACTCTCAAAGTAGGATTCAACAGGTTGAGCCCTGTGAGTCAGTCTTGTTGCCCCTCACTCTAAATCCAGGTAACGATCTAGATCTTAATATACTGATTCAAGACCTAATGATGAAAACTTTCAGATGGGTGCAAAAGATTACTGCGGTGATTGCTGCAGAACACATTATCATACTTTATTTTCAGTATTTCTTGTTTATTTTGGTTAAGGAATCACTATTCATCTGTCTCTCCAATCAGCAATTTTCCTTCCTGTCACTTTTTGTTGGTAGGCACTCAACTTCATTTTGTGCTTTTTCCTTGTTTCTCCTGCCTACGTGACCTTCTTTTATCCACTCCATCTCCTGCCTTGCCCTTCTTTGTCTCAGCCCTACTTCTTCTGCAGTGGCAACAGGGAAATAGTCTGGAGACACCAAACTCTCCCTGGGATGTTAGCTGGCCCACAGATGTGCTCTGCTGCTGGTTGTGGAGACAGTCAACACCAGCAATGGTATTAGAAACACAGGAGTGTTTCACCTTCAACAAATACTGCTCTGACACTGCCAACAGAAACAACGGTGTGAATGCATTATTGTTAAGTTTCATTCTCTTCACATGGCCTCTGGCTAAGTTTAAAAGTTGATAAATGTTAAACTAAAGCGACAAATTAAAAAGCCTGTTTGCAGGTTCCTGGCATGAACAAGAGATCCCTCCAGGCCAGTGCACTTGGGTTATCCTGCACACAGAACTTCCAATTGATAGAGAAGATCAGTAACAAAACATGTGGTACATAGCACAAGGGCGGGATCTGAGCACTGGGGAAGGCAGAAGTGGTAGATTAGACAATTTAACAACAAGCAGCTCTTCCATTTCACCTTCTCTGAGCCTTTTCCACTCTCGCAAACAGCATCAAATCTTGGACTGATGCCAAAGTATAAATACATCATCAACTTCAGTCAAAGCTTGAAAACTGAATTACAGCTCTGCAATGCAGACAGCTCTGCTGTCCTGCAATAAGTGTGAACAGAATCTGGTTTGGAAATTTAAAGACATTGTCCCCCTTTCCTCTGTGCAGAGCAAAAAGAAAGGGTAAGTGTATGCATTGCTGCCACCTGCAGTTAACCAAACCCTCCAGAGATGGGGCAGGGGAGAGAAGAAAGGGAGAAGTGCAGCTCAGGGCAGGATCCCAGGAAAGGGAGGTGCAGGGTAAGGAGAGAGAACATATAGCCTGGGCAGAGGAGGGAGGCAGGAAGTGTTGCTGTCTGGAAGTGCTTTCACTTCCTCTTTGGCTTATTAGAGTGCCTGCCAGGAGATAACTGTACTTCAAAGCCTAACAGGCTTGGTTGCACTCCCTCAAAATTTAATAGCTCTGTGGAGGCGAATATTCCACAAGGTTGAAATTACTTGTATGTTTCCAAAACCTCACAACGCTTCCAGGCAAAGATTCTCCTTGACTGAAGTGTTATGGGCATGTGATTTTAAGAAAATATAACCAGAATTGGAATCATTCTAGCTCCTCTCCTCCCTACAATTTAAGGAGATATTTTAGTACACATTAATGGAAATACTTTTGCAACAATAATAAATAGGCATCATTTAATGGCAATGTGCATGTTTAATGCTAAAAACCTCCAAGCCAATTGAAATGTGACTCCTACTTCCAGATATGAAACCTACAATTTCAAATTCCAGCTCCTACTCAGCAATTTGCTTACTGAACAATATATACAGTAAACTCTTACCTAAGATCACTAACTCCACTTATATTGGTGCAAACTAAGGTCTGTTTTTTAGGCAATGCATTTGTCAGGTAACTGCAATGACAACAGAACCAGCACGAAAGAAATCTGTCTTCAGCCCTTTCTTGTTTTGTCGCACCGTAGTCACAAGCACAGTGTTTTGATTCCTGCAGCGAGACCTGCTTCTCCCACCAGCCCCCAGCACAACTTGGTGTGTTGCTTCACACCTCTCCATCTCAGTTACTTCAACCGTGAACAAAAGATACCTTTCATAAAACACTTGACGAACACCAATGCAAAATGTTACCTGATGGGGTCATTTGTAACAAGGAAGAGAGCAGCCCAGCTTGCTGGGTTCATACAGCTGACCTTCCAAAACCTGTAGCCTCTGCATGGAATAAAGAGCCACAGAAAGAGACCTTTCCTGCTCCAAAAACCTTCAGCATGTCAGACTTGTCATGATTAACATAAATTCTGCAAGCTTAAAAACAGATGTTTTAGTATTTAAGCTACTGTATCAGCCTAGCTCTTGAAACACAGGTTTTACCCCTACCACAGTGCTGCCCAGGCCCCCAGGGGCCATGAGGGCTCCCTGGGCTGGGAGAGCAGTGTAGTTGAGGCGCACTGGGGGAGCCCCAGCTTAGCACTGCCCATGGCCAGGCAGGGCTATGGGGAGCTGGAGACCTGCCCTACCTCAGCATTGCGGGCACAGGGGCTGGCATAGGGCCCTGAGCAGCTTGGGAGGAGGCCAGACAGGAGCTGTAAGAACTGTTAGTGCTCCAAGTAGCTCGCACTCTTCTGAAGATAGGGCAAGTCATTTCATCCTTTTTTGCCCATCTCTGCTTCATAGAGCAGACAAAACTGTACTTTCCCCTATCCACCAAAACTACAACTACTGCCTGAAGAGTTTTCTGCCAACAGAAGTTTTCTTGCTGCACAGTCCAAGGCTCAACAATAGAAGATCTGCAGAAGCTGTGGCAGCACAGCTGTTCATAACATACTTATAAAGAAAACTCATTACTCACGCAGATCAGTCATTAAAGTGTCCACCTATCCTTATCTGAACACCGAAGGAGAATGAGAGCTCTCCAAAACTTCACACTGACATAAATTTCAGTCACTGACACCTCACTCTTCAGAGTAGTTCATAATTCCCTGCATCTGTCTTGCTTCTATTTTCATGTCTCTGCCTCTCAGAAAGTTGCCAGTGAGATGAATGCAGAGGTAGCTTTCAGTCTGACAGAAGTGAACCAGACCCTCAGGTTTCATTTCCAAGGAAATTCTGATTTCAACTAAACACCAAGAAAAAAAAAAAAGTGATTCCACTTGGGTGAGAGGAAACCCATAATTAACTTCACACCATTCACTAGAGGACATTTGCTCTCACTTAGCACCTTTCACATGTGCCAAAGTTCACAAACTACAAGGTTAGCAAGCAAAGAAAAAAAATAAAACCAAAACAAAAAACCCAAAAGTCTGAGGACTTTTGAACCAGCTCTGAAAACAAGCTCCCAGTTGAAAAAAGAAAAAAAAGTGGGATGCAATTCCAGAAGATCCATCCCTAAAACCTTGAGCTGGATGGGACTCCAGCTTGAAGCCAACATCTCCCTCCAAGTTAATTCCTGCCTACCTTCAAGCTTGAGTTGGCTGACTTGGCAAGCACTATCCATCACTTAAAATATCCATGGTTAGAGAAAGCTGTGGAAAGAATCAGCAAGTAGCATCATCACCTGCAGATGTTCCACCTAAGTCTGCTACTGTTCTCTGGAGGAGGGAACAGTTGCTCAGACCCTGAACGCTGCCCAGTCACCTGAAAACCTGCCATAGACTTAGCTTCACTCCTGCAAGGAAAGCACTGCCCAAAGAAGTGGTCTTTTACAGCAGATGCTACCACTCCTTTCTAATGAAGGGTGATACCACTGAATTTGTTCACAATATTGATGTGAGAGTTTCAAACTTAAAGCTTAGTGTTTCTTCTGTGGCCTGCATACAGGAGCAGGGCTATTTTCACTCTACCCCCTATCATTTGGATTCCTCAAGACAAGAAAAAGCAGCAACGCTGTGTATTAACCTGGATACGCAGCCAAGATACCTCACAGAGGCACCAGGAAGAGAACTGAAAGGACAAAAGTGAGAAAACTCTCTTGGACTGAGATAGTTTAAGAAGGGAAAAAAGACAAAACAAAGAAAAACAAGTGATGCAAAAAGCAATTGCTTACCGTTAGGTGACCAATGCCAATCCCTGCACAACTGCAGCCCCTGGCAAACCACCCCCTAGGTTTACTGCTGAGTACAGCACTGTATGATTGGGACATTCCTGTGGTCAATCAGGGTCAGTTGTCCTGGCTTTGTTCCCTCCCAGCCTCTTGTCCACCCTCAGTGTACTCGCTGGGGAGAGGCCAGCGTGATAAACAGAAAGCCTTGACTTTGTGCAAGTGCTCTTCAGAAACAGCTAAAACATCCCTGTATTAACAAACTTGTTTTGGTCAAAAAAACCAAAACACAGCACCATACTGGCTGCTATGAAGGAAATCAACCATCCCAGTACAAGCAAGCTGCACTAGCTCCAAGCCCCAAAGAGCTATTTTCAGAGTAAAGTCCTGACAAAGCAATGTTTGTCTGAGCCACAAATATCTCAAACGTACTGTTTGTGTCCCCACATTCCCAAGGCCCATTTGAGTAGAGCACGTAATCTTGCATTAACTGCTCCCATTTCAGCAGAAACTTCAACAATTGTCCCACAATCAAACCTGCATGCTATGAAGACTAAAGGGGGTAAAAGTTATTAACTAACAAGGTACCTTTGTATGATTTTCAGCCATTCTGAACTTGCCAAGGAAATAAATCAACTTTGTAGGCATACAGCTCCTCAAAGTTGCTTTATGCACAAACAACTTAATTTTTAACTCGTGTTTTAGTTTTCCTTTCCTTACTTGAATTATTCCTTGAATTCTGTCTTACATTGATATGATCCTTTTTTTGCCTCTGTGAAATGTATGAGGTCTGACCTTTAATAACAATGGATTTGCACAAACTTATTCCTTTTTTTTTTTTTTTTACACTGGAAATAAAATAATAATCAAAGCAATTTAAGTGCACAGCTTTCTACAGGTTATATTTATCCAGCTGGACTAATTGAGAAAAGCCACATTCCAATTAGTAACAGTTAAAAAACATGTTTGTCATTTCTAGTGTAATAATTAGAGAAGAATTAAAGTTCCCAGATGAGAAAGCACCTCCTCCATGTCTAATGAAACACACTAGAAGAAATTGTGACGTTTTAAACAGCTAGAAATGAAAAGATGGCACTAATACTTCCATAGAAGCTACCCCAAAAAAACCCCAAATGAAGCCCAGTGTTTATTGTGCTACTTCAGGGAGTATTTCTAAGTGGAATACTCACACTGAAAAGAGCTTCTTCTGCCAGATGCAAGACCTTCTAAAGTTATTAATATTTTGCCATCAGCCTTAAAAGGAACAAGATTTGCCTTACAAAATAATCAAAACTGCTGTAACTATTTACAGGTGACTTAATTTATGGCAGCTTTGGTTGCAGCAGCTACAGCATTTACAAAGACAATTAACTGTATGAGTAAAGTGTTCTGGTAAGCACATAAATTCAATATAAAGATAATAAAGATAATTCAATAAGCACACACATTCAGTATAAAGATAATTAACTTTCCAAATTTTAAATAATCAGGTTGAACATTCTATATAAAAAAAATTTTCCTCTGAGGAGAGTGGAGGTGGGACATCTTTAATATGCATCCAGCATACACATTTAACTGTTACACATATAAAAAGGCAATAAATTTTATACAGAAATTTGTTGTGCAAGAATGATTTTCATGCTCATTTACAATGAAATAATTAGTTTTAACAAATAAATCATGCTATTGCTTAATTTCAACACTAAGCAAAATATTTACATTCAAGTTTACATGTTTGTTCAAGTTCCATGGATGGTATTGTCGGAATTAAGTAAGAATGCATCTTCAGATCAAAATTTGCATTTTTTACATTAAAATATCACTGCCTTTCAGATATTTACTGGAAATGATGCATTTCCTTTCTCTGCAGTACCTTCATTTCCCAACTACTGAACTGGGAAAAAAAACAAAAACAAAAAAAAAAAAACAAATCCCAAAAACTAACTTGCAGAAATCAGTCCACAAACATATATCAATCTTCAATTAACCAGGCATTTCCAACTTGTAAAACAGAAAGAAGGCTGAAATACACCTCTGTATAACTGATTTGCAGAGGATTGTTTATTTCATCCTTGCAAGAGATCATGCTTTAAGTAAATGAGCCTCAGGACAATTCTTTCATAGAATCTTATATAAAAGATCTGTTTTGTCAATATCGAACAGTTTATCATAGCACCTAACACACTTCAGAAATTTCTGTTTTTTTTTAATTTAACCTTAGGGATAACCAGGAACATCATGGTCTGGCAACTTTTAAAAAATAAAATCGAATTACTCCACCCAAAACATATGCTGCATAGTAATACTTTTTTTTTTTAATAATCAGCATTTCACAAACAGTTGAAAAATATTTTTAGTGTACAGAAATTAAAATTGTGACTTTTTGGTGCTGCTTCCTCCTCTTCAGACTTTATGATCTAAGACAAATTCAGACTTCATCTCACATTTTATTAGTCTGCACACAAATCTCTTTTTTGCTCCTTCGGCAAATGTTGCCAATACAGGCTTCTCAGTTATGTACCACTCACCTTGACTCCACTTTTACTTTTTAAACGAAGTCGAGAATCAACTAATAAAATATACAAACTCAGAGATGGTTCTGAATTATAACTTGTCATATTAAACAGCTGAAAAATGCAACAGAATTTTTGTTTACTTTCACAGCTTCATATGCTGACTACTATCTTAATCCACACTTTCACACTAGAGCTCCACCATCTGTCTAGGTTTCAAAGGTTCCTGTAATTGTAACAAAAGAACCAGAGCATACCTGCCAATATGCTGCCCTGAGTATTAAGTAAAGATAAAGGATAACGTACAGTGATTGTCTTGGATTTTGGCTATTAATGTTATGGAGGGATACTGATTTGAAGATGCAAACATTCCCACATTATAAACGAACTTTACATTTGGCAGACACTATTTCACTTTTTCTGTCTTCATGTTGTGACATCTCCAGAACTTGTGGGCTGAGAAACAACTGTAGAAGGTTGTACTGGTAACATTTCCAACTCAGATTCACGTACAAAGATGACTGCATCACCACTTACATTTATTAAACACTGGGCCTAAAAAAACAACAAAAAAAGGACAATGCACAGTCACCGAACACGAAACGTAATTTATGTAATACTTTACTTCTGTGTCTGAGACTTTACTATGCAGGTAATAGAAAAGTGGTCATAGATGAGAGAATGACAAATATTAGAATTTATTAGTGAGGCAATCCCTGACATCCTTCCTTTCACATCCACTCACTTCTGTGCTATCAATCATGTAGTCAGATTCTTCTAAGACCTGCATAAATGAAATATCTGGGAGGCTGTAGTTCATCTCACTGTTTTAAACATATTTGATATATCAAAACAACCATATTCAGTTGTTGTGTTTACTAATAAAGTCTTGTCCCTTTATGTCCAAAATGCAGCCACTCCACAAAAAAAAAAAAAAGGATGACAATCCTAACAGTGCAACATCAGAAAAGCTAAGGAAGTTCAGCACTACTGTTCTACTATTTCCTGCAATTTACTTCGTTCTAGTGAATTTAGTACATGAAGCATATTCATAATTTTTTGTTAGCGCAGGTGTTTAAGAATGCTCTTGGCTTCTTTAAACCAAGCATTCCAATGAGAGATCCAGAAGTGTTATGCAGACATGGCTCTACAGCATTATTGTTTCCTAAATACATAAAATGTGTATTTGTGTCATACTAGTCACAATAGCATTGTTATTTAATATCATAATTTACCTGATTTTTGTTCGGATTCTCCATAAAAACACACTGCTTCATTATGTACGAGACAACTGCATTCCCCCCTAAAGCTGCAACATGAGCTCTCACCATTGCAAACACCTCAGCAATAAATGCATGGAGAAAACCACTAACACCACCCTCCTGAAATGGAAAAACAAATTATATTTTATGTTAGATATTGCTACACGATGCAGAATATTTTTATTATATTTTTATCAGCTGAATATTTCAGTGAATCCTACACAGTATATTGTACAGAGCTTAACAGTTATTCACTGTTTAAGATCAGAGTTAAAAACCAGACCAATGGAACTTACTATTTGAGTAACTGAACCACAAGTAAGTTATTCATTTGTGACTGGTATTCTTTGCAATCAGTACATTACATATACTCATATTTTTCAGACTTTCTTAAATGTCTGCAGGGATGTGTAATTTTCCACTGACAGCTGCATAATGACTTTGTCTTTTATCAGGAAAGATACTACCCATTTTTTTGAAAACTGGGAAGCAGATAAAGAATAATTTCTGCTGAGGATTAAGAGAGATTTAGACTTCTTGGAAAGGAGCAGTCGTTACCTTTGGTCAGGGCAACTTCATGTATGCTAATCACCGTCATTAGACCTCAATGTTCACTAAAGAAATTATCCCTCAAAATATGAAGTAATCAAGAGACAGAGCAGAGACTTGACAAGTAAGCTACTTAAGCTATTTTTCCCCCGAAGCCCAAGAGAACTTCCAGCTATCCTGTTTATTAAAGTTTTTTTTACTTGATTGTGCTTGTGGAGGATTTTTACTTCTTTGTTGCCAAAAATTGCTGTGAAAGGAGAAAAAGGAAAACAATGAAGTATTTTTTTTTCTAGGCAATCCTTATGAAAGATTATAATCAACTACGTTGGAGGGAAAACCCAACACACAAAAAACAGGCAACCAACCAAAAAATAAAAACCACAGGAAAAAAACTGAGGAAAGAAACTAATGAAACAGCTCACTATTGGTTCAAAATATCTATAAAATTTCAAAATGAAAGTTAAATGCAAGACTACTAGACTTCCCACATGTGTGTGCCATTGGAAAAAATAAAGGAGGTAGGTAGAGGAAGCAGTTAGCTAAGTGGAACTTCAACAAATATGATCTGCCCTCATATCTACTAGAAAAAGAATAATATACCCTGAACAGACTCATAAAGACATCAGAAAATATCTCCTGGGTGAAAATCAACAAACGAAAAAGGCCAAAATAATTTCACAAATCCCAAGCATGAAGCTTGAATGAAGTCAAATGCATCCAGATATCAAAATTTCAATATAAGTTTGTCATTCCTTGTGAAATTTTGATTTTGTCCGAGTGTTTTAACAGTCACAGCACCTGATGGGAAAATGAAATCTGTGATATTATAAACCTAATACAAAATTTAATGACAACAGACAAGAAAAGATTATAAATATCCACCTGTAAATAGCAAAACTTAAGAGTAGTGGGTAAATTTGACTTAAAATCATCATAAATTTTGGAAGCACAGTGTCTCGTATATACTTCAGTTTAAGAGAACGTTCACAGGATGCCAATATTCTGTAAACTACCATAAGCAACATATAAAGCAATGCAAACACAAATGCTGCTAATTATTTTTCTGTATAATGTAAAACACATTGCTGAAGTTGGATATAATGACCACTGATTTGACCCTTACAGCCTCAGGGCAATACTGCGCAACTAGTATTAAAACCGGTTTGTGACTCTGTCTATGTAGTTGGAATAGATTTAAATTAGCTGCTCTGGGCACTGGAAGCAGCAAACTGACAGTACCACAGAAACTGTACAACCATCCCAACTTCAGGGAGGACATTGAATCAAATACTTGAGCAATCAACAGCAGCTGAGACCTGCTATTACAGTTACTAAAGCTTGCTTTTCATAATTCTTATCTAAAGAAGCTCCCGTCAGTAAAGAAACACCATGTAACCATTTTCCTGGTCATACCATATCCATCCTTTTGCAAATGTTGTCCTTCTCGCATAGATTTCTCAAATTCAAAGGGGCTATAACTTGCAAGATCCAAATGAGATGTTTATCTGATCAGTTTCTCCAGAGACCTTGCAGCTCATTTTTATGAAGGCTAATCATTTTTATCAGCGTCTTAGCATCTGCTATACAACTTTATCGACGTGTAATTAGTGAAAACCAGCACTGACAAACCAAGGAAGAGGCATTCTATTTGTTTGGTTGGAAATTGTAGCAGAAAGATGTAGCTACTTCCCAAAAGGACATTAAAATAATAAGGAATGTGTCTTTGATTTTCGCATGCTCAGAGGAGCTTATGCTCTCCAGATCCACACTGGAGATCACTGTTCGAGTATCACTAGCTACACCCTGTGAGCTGCTTATGTGGTTATATATTCTATGGTATTTATTTGAGCTGTTCATCACACAGAGAATGTACAGAATGTAATATTAAAACTCAGCATAACAGTTACACATGATACACAAAATTTTCTATTAACCAAAGAGTTCTAAAATTCAAACACACCATGAAATTTCATCATTGAGCTTGCTGACTGAGAGAAGAATGGAGATGATTTTTTTTTTTTTTATTTAAATTAATCTCAGTTTTGGGTTCAAATGATCCCAACTCTCATTGTTGGTCAAAGATCTATTTTTTCCAAATAGTTCTTTTTAGCACTCATTTGTTTATTATTATTTACTGTTATTATATCCCAATTCAACAACAATGGCAATGGTTAAATAATCCCTTCCTAACTCTGCCAAACACAAAGCAGCTCCATATCCATTATGACAAGTGCAATGTGACTTACTCCCCATTCAGCACCTACCGTGGAGTGACAAAGACCCTATTCCCTTGCTGTGTCACACCTCAACTCAGACCTCTTCAGATATTTATCTTTGATCATCGTAATTAACAAAAAGTGCTAATCCATAATATACAGCTCACCTCACGCAAAGAAGTGGTTTCTCGTATAAAAAACATGTTGATTATCCCAAGATATTTGGTTATTTTTGCCCCAGGTAGAAAAGAAAGAGGTGTCATCTTAACAACTGAGACGGTAGAATTGGCGCATGACGGAACAGAACGGTGCCGTAAGTATCCCTCGGCCAATGGACTTGCTTTATCAAGTGAAGCAGCTAAAAAGATGGCAAAAAAAAAAGAAGAGAAAGTAACTATCAAGTCAGATGAATTACAGTTTCTTAAAACACAAAAACTCTTCTTTATGGTTTCCAAATAGCTTGGTGACAACATTCAGCTGCCTGTGATGCTCAGCCATATCATGTGAGAAAGGAAATTCTCATGCAAAGCATGCAAAAGAAGACAAAAAGCTGAAATGGAATTTATTTGGAAGAGTGGCATTCCTGCAAAGGAAAACATTGAGGCGGGCAGCTGCACAATCAGTTATAAGGTGAAAGTAAAGAAAAAGGTGCCAACATTTTGAAATACGTATTCTGCTGGAGGAACCAATTATAGGAAGTGTGAAAGTTGTTGTGTTTCCCCAGTGCAGCATTTTCCATTAAAACAGATATTAATCTCTGCTAATTTAAGCAAGATAGTCAGACCTGTGGCCAAAGAACTACTGAAAAATAACTCACCACTTGCTAATTTAGTGACCATTGCCTTGACTGTCACCTTGGTGATTGCTTCCTGTTTCTCACCAAAAATTTTCCAAGATCATACATACACCTACATCCATGCAGTGTATGTTATATAATTAGAAGGCATACATATTTATTCATAACTAATTTTTATTAAGTGAACAGAAATACTGTATTTCGCTTTTTATGATACTGGTTCATAAACCCTGTATTAGCTTACAAAGTCATTAATAATGTCGGCAGTTTTCACACTGAGGTATTCATTCTACATGTGACCTGCAATACTACTGCTGGGCAGGAAACTCCACTATTCACCACTGGGAAATCAGAGATATGTCTCAGATTATCATAACGTGGTAGAAACAGCCGCCTACTTGTCTTAATTGATCCGCGCCTTATGGTCTGAGCTTTCAGTTTAATGAGCTCTATCCAGCTGTTGCATCTGTCTGCAAAGGAACTGTAATCAATTGACGTTGCTGAAAACACAGACAGAAAAACAAAAGAAAAAAACAAAGAAAAAAATATGGATGATGTCTCTTGCTCATCTCAATGCTCCTTTTGAGGAAGCAATTATCTGTGTCCGAGAGACAACAAATATCCCTTTCAGGTCTGTTTAAAGGAAACGTTACAGTATAGGTTTGGACTTGTCCAAACTATTGTACCGATTTCTGGTGATGTCCCAGCTGTGAACCAACTGCCTGACTGGGACTTCATCACTGAAAAAACATGCAAATACAGTCATTAATGACTTATGCTAAGTGATTCTTTAAAAAAAAATCTTATTTTAGGTATTAAGTTCTGGCTTCTTTACGTTTATTTAAGCCTTTTTTATTTTTATTTTCATTGCTATTATTCCTGATGCAGAGCTGCTGAACATGATTTTAACCTTCTATCTTTATCAACAGCTAATCTACAGACTCAAAAAAACCTTTCATGATGAGGATAAGAGTCGCAAGCTGAAACAACACCTCTGTTTTAAATAGAAATTAATTTCTCTTACAAAACACTGTCCTTCCTCCAACACCACCCCCCATCACCCCCATTATTATTACAATAAGAAGTAGAGTTGTTTCTGCTATGACTTTTGGAATTAGTTGCAGGGGTGTTTGTGTATCTTTAAAAAAAAATAGTTTTGCAAACATTGTTTCTTCATTATCCTGAAGAAACGCAAGGAACACATGCTAACTTCAAATTAAGACAAGCAACAAAGCTCTCCTTCACGGAATTAATTTTCTGTCAGATAAAGTGATATCAATGTATCTGACAGAGAGATACTGTTATTATTAACAAATCTGACTTTTGTAATTAAAAAAAACACAATACACCATTAAGCCACACCAGAGCATGCATTCTCAGTTAACAAGTAAACACTTCCTGGATTAAGACACATCCAAAAAGAGTATACCAATATCCCAAGAATGCTCATTCTGTTCTGGCATACGGTTAAATTAAGTAAACTCACCTCTCTGAGTAGCGGGAATACCTGTATGGGAACTTGCACTCTCCAGGACTTCTAATAAGAAAAAATTAATTCCATTCAGCTAATATATGAGAAGAATCAGGTAGTTCAAGACAACAGCTGCCTTATAAAAAATTTCTTAAAGTATGAAATGAAAAGAAATTAAAGAAAATGCCTTCTATATATATACTATACTATGTACTTTGATAGCACATAATAAATCAGTATAAATAATTAGCTTTATTAAATCTGTCTTGCAAATTCTAATATGATCATTTACCAAAGGTCATTACTGTGTAAGTAATATATCAATATATTAAATAAGCTGCTGAGTAAATGTAACTACAATGAAATCTAGTGTCTACTTTTGAAGAAAACAGACAAAATAATCATCGACTTGAAAGCCTCTAAAGTGATGTACAATACACATGTGAACAGGCTACCCTCTACTGGTCAGTGTCCATTATACAAGAAGCACTGTCTAGTAACAGGGAAAAAGACCTCGCTTAGGAGCTTCTGGATAGCTCCTCTCTTTGAAAATGAAAAGCTAATAGTATCACAACATGACCAATTTAAAGTTAAGCACACACAAATGCATAAAAATAATGACGATAAAAAAGGCAGAAATAATATTATTGCTGAAATTAAACTGACCTCTGAAAACAAAAGTAAATGTGGTTGGAATACTCATTTATATAATTTTTGTAATGGGCAAAAAAGGGAGCACTTTAAAATTTTAGTAAAAGAACGTTTACAATAGATCGCAGATACTAAATTTCCTATCTACAGTCATTTCAGATAAGTCAACAATGGAAAAGGAAGTAAAGACAACTGATTTTGATGAATGTCAGCCTAATCTTTAACACAGTCACAGAAGAATTGTGATAACCATTCTTGAAATGCAGTTCTATTCCAGGTAAAATAAAGCAGCTGTTCAATGTGAGTTTAGGCTCTTTTCACTTAAAAAAAAAGTTGCACGCTTTTTTGCTTAGCTGAACAATCAGTATTTGCTAGATAAAGTATTTCTCATCATGAAAACTATGAGATTACTTATACGAGGCTGACCATATGTATTTTATATAGGCCATTCACCGAAGCACAGCAGTATGAAGCAAGCCCAATTATCAAGTAATTTAAAATTAAGCCAAATGACACCCAACACCCAGTGGTCTGCAGCACCTTCAATACTCTAAATCCAAAGATAGAAGTAGTACAGGAAATCTATAGAATACATACAGAACGATTAGCTAACCTTTCGTGACTCTCAAAAAATTTTACTCTGGGAGCAAACAAATCCATTACTCTTAGAGAGCAAAAAAATACCTGAAGCATGTAAAAGTACAGATATTTTAAAGCTACTGTAAAAATGAAAGAGCAGAACTCAAAGTAAGCAAAAAATAATTCAGCATTCTTGCGTTTAACTGACCTTTAGCTGGCGAAAAGGGTTGAGAAGCAAGGGGATCAGAGCAAAGTTCCAATGGAAATTGTAGCTGTTCTTCATTGTCTGTAGATGCTTCAACAAAGAAAACATACCCAATTGATAATTAAACCCCAAAATAAGTTTTGCCAGTAAAAATAGGCACTACAGATTCAATTTAGTCAGATCTGACTGGAACAGATTTTTTTCAGCATATGCATATAGTGATGCAGTTCTGTATAAACAGTTAAAATTGAAGAGAACCTGTGCTCAATAGGATTTGATATAGTATTTTCAGGAAAAAACATTAAGTCAATTCATGTATTTTAGATTAGATCCTGCACTTGGATCTGAGCTATACTTTATGGTAAAAAGTAACATGATTAATTTCACATAAAAGAAAACAAACAACTTACTGTTATACTATATAAGAATTAAGGTGTAACTAATGTTTTAGAAACATATGGCTCTGTTCTACTACCTAACTCCATTCTTCAGAATGGATTATCTTCAAAATTCTGTCTGAATCGCCATATCTAGATTGCATATACACACTCTAGCACAAGATTGTGCTCCATCAGCAAGATGACATATGCAGATTGCAGCAGTCTCTTCTGTTCCTTCCATAATGCTACATGGTTCGCTGATCTCCAAAGATATTACTGACCGACTTAAGGGGTTTTTGGAGTTCTTTTTAAAGTATTATTAATCATTTATCTTGTACAAGTATTCTCTAATGATTTACACCATGTTTCAAAATACAATGGACATCATCTGTTACACTAATCCTTTAGAGGAAAATATTCCAGGATGGTACATGGAATAAGGAAAGACTAAACATTCTTTTAATGTTAGTCTAAGTTTTTTGATTACATACTTATCAAGTATTAAGTATCTGCTTGAAAGTCATCCTGCTGGAATTCACATATATGAACTCTAAAACCTCTAGGTTATGACTAAAATTTTTATAGAACTTCCTCATAAAAATGTGTATATATAAATGAAATTAAACTGTAGATTCATTAGGTACTGGTAGAAAAAAGAAAGAAACACGTATCTCTTATCTTTACATGCCTCACAACATTTACCTCTTTGCTGTGATTTTTCTGCAGGAGCTTTGTTGGCTTGTAACGCTTGGTTTTTGTCAAATGTAATTGCAACAGCTGTGACTGCAATCTGCAAATCAGAAATATATGGCATATTAGGTAACTCAAATGTCTTGTGCACTCTGCAAACATAATTTTGGAAAAAAGCCAGCTTTTCTCCATAGAAAAAATACCAGGGGAAAAAAAAATCATCTAAGTAGACATATCAAAAACCCTTCACAGCAGAGCATAAAAGGTAATACTAAGGTCCTCTGATAGAACATAAATGACAGCGTTTGTCCCATATTTATGATTTTGCTCATCAGTTCTTTCCTTCTTTCTTAGAGAAACAACATAAAAAGAATCCTAAAACCTCATTATCATTACATTTGTAAGAGAGCAAGAAAGAGGTTTAGTTGATCACAAGAATGATGCTATACTTCTAAAGAAAATACATTTGAAAATAATTAAGCATATTGCAACATTTTGAAACTGAAAGAAAAAATCAGACAATTACAATGACAGCATACTTAGAAAATTAGTGTGTCATTCATGCAGTGTATGTGGTAACACTTTTTAATGGATATCTACACAGGGATTTTTGTTTCTGACCTAACTGAAAAGATAAACACTGTAAAGATGCAGTGTGCTCATGAAATGCCATGTAGTCCCATGATTCTCAAAACTGGTGAACTCCCTAGGTCACCCTTTTTCATCCAAGACTATGGGTTTAAGTTTTACTCCAGAATTCACCAGATACACTAATAAACAAAATCCTAGCCTCATTTACTCTAAGCAGCAAATGTTCATTAAAGGCCAAAACTGGCATGCCTACATGCTGAGAATCAACAGAAGCTGTTTACTCACTTGAACTATTTCATCTTCTGGTAGAGAAACTGTAAAATTTACATGACAAAGGCAGCACGGAACCATAGATCGTAGTTTAAAATATAAGCTCTGTTGAAGACAAGACATTATTTGTGTTACTCTAAAAAATGTATGTTTTATTTCAGAGAAATTAAAGATCAAAACTCTTTTCATAGCAGAAATCATCTAATCATATTAATCCTTTCTTAGAGAAGAATTATAAAAAAGCTTTGGAAATCCTTAACATACTAAGGAGGTTGAATATATCTTTAGAGCAGTTTACTAACTAATTAGAGACACTTTGCTGTCTAATTCTGAAAAGTAATTCTGAATGTTACTTTCGGTATAGCCTGATACTACTTTCCTTCCACTTGAACAATTCAAAAAGTGTTTGAAATATGATTCTTACCTTCAACAGATTCTCACAGAGATCATTAAAGTTCTTATTAAGTGTTTGATTTGTTAGGTTAATGTTGCTTAATCTGGATACTCTTACTGCTGTGAACATCTGCATTAGAAACAAACAATCTTATTTTTTTCTCCTATATGTGCCATTATGTTACATTAACAACAAACCAAATTCATAAAAAGGAAAGTAATGCATCACATGGTAAGGGACAGGGTGCAGGGAGGGCAAGGGACGGAAAGAAAAGGAAAAAACTGTAGCAACAGGTAAGTCAAGTGCTTACTGCTCATGAAATTTTATGAACAAAAGACAAGTTTTCTGTGAACCAATGTAAATAGATATATGAAACAAATCATTAAGCAAGATATGAAATACCCTATATTCTTTTTACTTGCTTCATAAAGGAGTCATTCTACCTGCTAAATATTTTGTTAACTGCTGTTGAAAATTATGTTAATTATGTACAATAATGGAGACAATAATGGAATATTATATACACAGGTAGTCCCACCAACCTGAGAACAGGGTGCTTTACAGTCATATTGTTTTCAGGTTTGAAATGTGCCTCTGAAAACCAGTCTTGCACTGTGCCAATTAGGTGTAAAAGCTCACTTAGATAGATCTGCTCTAGCTCTCTCTATACACTGAATTGTATTGTACAAACAAGACCTAAATGTTTAATTATAAATGGAATTTTTCTCTACTGGAATGGCTTTGTCTAATTCTCATTTATCTTAATCTATTAACGTTACCATATTCAGTATCTCGCACTAAGTAACAGTCAAGAATTTGTTTCTTTGAAGAGGCTCCAAAATCTAGTCAAGCTCTTAAAAATTACCCAAACCTTAAAATTCATATTTTCTGTAATTATTCTCTATTTCTTTTATTTTTGTACTAGTTTCTTTGTCACATGACAGCATTGGAAAAAAACCACAAACAAACAGATCTGATATCCTATTTTTCTAACCAAAATACTACTTTTATCTCCAACATGAGTATCTTTTTAATTTATCTTTCAAAATTAGTGATCTTCAAGACATATTTAAATTGCTACCACACATTTTAACACAATTTAGAAAAAAGTTTGAATTTTCTTTGAATAAGCTTACCTGGATTTCCGGTGTCCAGTTATTTATACCAGGCATAATTTCTGTGTTGCAACTGTAAAAACCTGAAAAGAAAATATCTGGGGAAATCTGTTGTGCACTGAAATACAAAAATACTTCCAAAGAAACACACATGATCTTACTTGATGTTTTGCAAGTATTTTCCCTCATGTGTCTTTTGAAGTTTGAATAAGCTAAAAAATTAACCTTTGACAGACAGCACAGAGATGCTTTACAGATATTACCTAGAGACAAATACATAGTAGCGCTCACTAAAGACTTGAAAAGACAAAAAAAAACCCCGAAAAAATACAATGACGAAGCAGCAGGGTAAGAAATTATATAAACAGCAAATAGGCAACGTCAAAAATCTAAAGATATAGTTAAACAAGCACAAAAGAGAAAAATCTAGTACGGTCTTTTTCAATGCACAAAATAAGCTAGAAAAGAAACTGCAATGGCTTGTGGAAGGTATAAATATTAATAGATTTCTTTCAGAATATTAACAGCAGAATTCTTGTTGAAGAGTCAAGTAAGATATAGAAAGAATATACAGAAATGGTAACATGATAGCGGAAAATACGCTTTTTTTGCATCAATATTCACCACAGTACCGGAGCTTTCCACAATAGTGGAGAACCGGTCCCTCATTTCTTTTCCATCAGAGAATCTGTCTTAAACAGAAGGTATTGAACGTAGAGGCAAATGAAAAATAAGGATTCATACACAACAGGAAAGGCAAAAGATTAAATAGCTGCCTAATCAGCATTGAACTGTGACTCAGAATTACCCCACCACCAGAGGAGAGGATATTTTCAACTTCAGGTAGCGAGGCACTTCTAGGGACCAGGACCTACTTATTTGCCTAGTAAAGTTATCTGTATTAATGGCCTGTAGAAACTTTTCCAGAAAATGGAGTTCATGGCCAGATGGAAAAACAAGACATTGCAGAGGAGCTGATACCACTTTTGTAAGTAACAGTTATGGTTCACAAGCTGTCAATAAGCATGTAGACAAAAGGCAATTGATTTATACAGACACCAAAAAGCATCTGATAAGATCCTTCACTAGGGATCTTCAAGAAATGAATATGCTGAAGGGCAGAACAGAGTATCACTGAAGGAAATACAATTACTATAAGACTGGAAAGAGAAGGTCAAAATAAAGGCTCAATTTTCACAGTGGAAACATCTGTAACTCAGGATTGTATGCTTCAAACATATTTGTAAATTATCTGCAAAAGAGGATAAAATGAGGTACGGCTGATGGGCTTATGCGAGGGTAATAATAATACTGGATATTATTACTAATATCCAGGAACTAATAATGGATAATCAATGAGGAATACAAGATTTGGTGGCAATAATAGGCAGAAAAACACTGATAGCAATTATTAGGAAGGGAGTAAACCTGCTCAGAAGAAACAAAGGGAAACTCACAAAGATAGAAAGGACGAAGAGAACAAAATGTACAGAGCAACTTTCATAGAATGGACAGATGCATTAGCCTCTTGTCCAGATTCAGGAATTCCATCCAGGAGAATATGACAGATAGCTATGCAACCACAAATAGCATTCATAAGAACAATACAAATCAATGGTTCACTGTTCTTCCCAATATAAGAAAAAAGTGGCTGATACAATCCAAGCATAAGAACCTGGCTCTTATTGGGTACAGATCCTGATGCAGAATTCTACAAACATTTTGAGCACACAGGCTCAAAATGCTAATAGTAAAATGCACAGACAAGCTTGAAAAAGGCATTATCTTTCTTTCAGCATGCTACTGAACCATGAACTGTTAGCATGCTGTTTGAGGGACTTTTTTTCACTTGATGTTAGTTTAATGCAATACGCATTCTTGTCTGAATGCCATCTCTATCCAGTGATCCAGTACAGCTCCCCCTATGTTGGGTTCTTGAGACATTTTAAAATGCAGACAACGAAATTGACACCTCACAAAGTTGTACTGCCAACAATGCATTCCCAACATTCATATTCATACTATGAAGTAAAAAGATATTGCGATCAAGTCTAATGATTAAAGTGAACACTTTTCAAAAATCAATCAGTTCTATGTTCAAGTTGCAACAGTTTTTAAAAAATACACCTATAAAAACAGTGAAGAAATTAGAAACTACTCTAACAGCTAAGGCCACAAATGCAGTGAACACAAAGACTTGAATTTACAGTATGGCACAATCACAAAGCAAGGAAAACACAAATGCACTTGTTGAACAAGAGCACTGGAAGGGCAAATTGTTCACTTTAAATAACATTCATGGAATACAATACCAGTATGTCCCATTATACGGCTGCAAATACTTAAAGAGTATTCTGCTCTCCATACTTAAACTTTCATTGACCCTGCCGCAGAAATATTGCGTTCACTTCAGTTTTCAAGAAGGAATACCTATAAAAGACTTAATTATTTGTTTTTCACAGGTTTATCTGATAAGATAAATACTTTTAAGAGTATTTTCAGTTACTCTTCAACCTTTTTTTTTAAAAAAAATAAAAACATTTATATTTTGCAGCCTACAGTATGAATTAGAAAAATACATTTTTAACTATACCAGAAGGCGGCGGAGCATCTGTCAATAAAGAATGCACGTCCTCCATTGCATCTGTATCATCAATCTGGAAGAAGGAATAATTGATAAAAATCATGCTTCTGTTCCAGTCAGAAGTCTCAGAAAGATGTAAAAACTTTGTCATCAAGAGCAGTGTATCTGAGTGTATGTAAGAATGCATCTGGCACCTAAGCTGATATTTCAAAAAAGGATTTCACTAATCAGACCTCTGAACCTTAATTAGCAGCCTATCATATTCTTAATACTTGAAAAATTAGCTCCTATAATTAAATTGTATTAAAAATGAAGCAAGGTGCACGAAACACACAAAAACTGCAGTAGAAAGACCAGAATGACAAAAAGATCATTTAAAAAATAATTTACAATTATGAACAAGGTTCCATACAACCACTTGCATCTTTTTCTAGCTAAGGATTTGCTTACCACAGCCCTCATAAGGTCTGTATTATACTGTATTCTCTGCCTATTCCAAGGACACATAAAAATCTTTCCAGGACTTCATAAAAACTTTGCTTAGTATGAACAGCAGAAAATCAAACAGGAAAAGGTAAATCTGGGAATTATTCATTTTTCCTATCCGAATAACATCTATGCCATCCAATCTTTAAAGACTTGTTTTTCTAGATCAAACTGAGAGCATATCTGCTCTGGTATCCTCTGTAAATATTTCTGTCATGTGTCTTTATGTTCATTCTGCCTTTCTGATCTACAAGAGAGACAATTTTACCTATAGCTTCCTGTATCTTTTTATGAAGTTTTTTGGAAACGGTTTATATTTTAATTCCTGTATTAAAAAGATCTCAGGTTTTGTTTCTCCTTCTTCTCCCTCTCAAATTAAGAGGAGGAGACTTGGTTTTTTTCCTCAAAGAAACTAATTGAGAGCCGGACCCCTCACAACTGCCTTTCCAGCATCTCACAGCATTTCCTCATCAGTCAATTTTTATTGCATTTTCTTACATATTTTTAGGGAACAATGATTTCACTCTTCAAAGGTCAGAGTCTGTAGCTTTACTAAAGCTCCTGGAATATTGTTTCTGATATCCAATCTCTTAAAAAAGACAGCAGTAAGTGGTTTTGTAGATGAAAAGTCCTTTTTTCTACAAATAAAAATTGAACTACCAAAACACAAGGACGCATATTTTAGGATCAACATAACATAAACCAGTAAACTTGAGTCCTTAAAATCAGACCTTACTTCTCTTGCTAAGTTTATCACCATTTGTAATACTCTACAGTACACTATAGTGTACTTACAATTTTCCCTTTCACACAGAGATCTCCTCCTACACCCCCAAGTGCATATACAGTTAATAAATAATGTAGAAAGACGAAGTCTCCAAATTGGTAAAAAAAAACGAGCTGAACTCTGCTTGAAGTACATAATGCAGTCCTTAACCAGCTAATCTTTGTGTAAAACGTATCAAGCTTCTTTTCGGCAACTGGAAAGAAGCATGCCAAGCTTCTATTATCGCTCTCTGTCTCATATTTGACAGCCCTTAGAAGTGTAATGGAGGCTGGGATTGTTTTTTTCCATTATTGTTCATAATCCATCAAAGGGTCTCTTGCAGTACAACACTCCGGGTTTTGGTGTTTTTTCAAAGCCTTACACAATCCTTTCTTTTTCAGAAAGGCATTCAACCCTCTTTGCATTTTTCGAAGTGTTTTCTGATTGCCTCATCCACTTCCATACAGCGCCTCAGAGAGTATCATAACTTTTGAGGATCAAAATCCACTCCAGCCTATCTACACAGATCATGGAGTGGGTCCAGAGAAGAGCGACGAAACTGGTGAAGGGACTTGAACACAAGCCCTATGAAGAGAGGCTGAGGGAGCTGGGGTTGTTTAGCCTGGAGAAGAGGAGGCTCAGGGGTGACCTCATTGCGCTCTACAACTATCTGAAAGGAGGTTGTAGACAGGTGGGGGTCGGTCTCTTCTCCCAGGCAGCCAGCAACAGAACAAGAGGGCGCGAGCTTAGACTCTGCCAGGGAAGGTTTAGGCTGGATATCAGGAAAAAGTTCTTCACAGAACGAGTAATCAGGCATTGGGAATGGCCTGCCCAGAGAGGTGGTGGATTCACCATCCCTGGAGGTTTTTAAAATAAGACTGGATGTGGCACTTAGTGCCATGATCTAGTAATCATGAGGACGTTAGACAAAGGGCTGGACCTGATGATCTTGGAGGTCTCTTCCAACCCAGATGATTCTACGATTCTATGACATTAAAACAAAACCAAAAACCTGTTAAGATTAGGCTCAAAATATAGTTGATGAAAACTATCCTCATTAATGCGAGAGTTACATTTAGCGACTTCCTAATTCACTTACTTTGATCCTAGTATACTTGTAATCTACTGGGCAGCAAAAAATTTACTCAAAGCACAGAAACACCAACTCTCACTTTATTATGCTAACCACTCCTTTCTTACCTCTGTTTTCAAATGAACTGCTTCTACATTGCTCTCATTATCCCTATCTACCACCTTGCTTCCAGATTATTTTCTATGAAGACAGTGATTTGTGAAGATGAACATAAAGGAATTCTTCAATGTACTTTACGCTGCAACTGTAGGCTATAATTTCATGCAATGGCTGTCTTTTTCTTAGTCTAAGACAAGTATTCGTAATACCTTCATCTACACGAAGATGATCAAAACCCTAGCCTTTAGTACTCATATCTTCTCCTTCAAAATTATACAATGTTAAAATCACATCACTGATTTTAGTGAGTGGAGAGGTAAAAGAAAACTAAGTTCTTTATCTGTTGGTGTTGTTCTTGTTTCTAGTTTTGGAAAGAAAAGGAAGGTATTATCTGAAGTTTTAAATTCTTGAACTCTGAAAGGCAGCAGCTGAAATTCAAAAAAGTAAGTCTTTTATGTGCTCTCTGGACACACGGTTTTTGAACATGTTGACTACTATCAGTTCCAGAAACAAATAACTTTAAATAACCACTACAACAGTAAGAGCTGTGAAACAGGAAGAAGCTTTTTCTTAGCTAAATCTGAAGTGTGACAACATAGAAACTCAATGTTAATAAAAAAATATCTGTTTTGGATGAATCATGACTGCTGCTTGAAATAGGCAAAAAAGGCATTACTTACAGCTCTTAGTTACTCTTCTAGATATTGCTACATGTTCGTGAATAATAGAGCAATCTTTTCAGATATTGTTCCTAGCATAATATACTTACACTTTATGTAAGAGACAACGCAAAAATCCAATACTTAACATTTTCTACTGATACAAAATGGAAAAAATGACCTACTATTCAAAAACTGTCATTGGAGATGAGTAAGAAAACTTCTAGCCATTTTTAAAAATATACTTCAGGGGGAAAAAAAAGGAAAGGAAATGAGTATTGAAAACATTTATCACCTCCAAGACAAAAGCATCCTTCTTCCCATGTGAAAGGTCTAGCTCTGTAACTTCATCAGAGCTTTCTGACTGTGATCTCAATAACCTGGAACGTTGCCGTGGCTCTGGAATGGGAGACCCAATGATTTCTTCAGGCAGCTCCTGAAATGGACATAAAAAAAATAGCATAAAGATTCTATATCTCTATTGGAAAACAATTTATGTTCTGAATGATTCAGTCAATAAGAATTCATGGATACACATGGTGTATATCTGTTTGACTCGGAATGCTTTATTTTTAAGAATATATAAGTTTACTTACTGGAGGATTAATCTCATAGAGTTCCTTGTTTTTTGCTATTGTATCATTTATTTTCTTCTGCATGTGAGATATATGCTGCTCATAGGTGCCATCATTTGGAGTCTTCCCAGCAATCTGAATACCACCAGGTGTTGGTAAAGCTGCTAGATACACACCTGTCGCAGACTTTTAAAAAGTCATTAATAAAAACGACAATTACATCAGCATATACTTCGAATATTTTCACATAAAGTTTTCCATAATGCTTATGCTATAATGGACAGCCTTGTGACATGCATATTGCAGCACCTCTTCGCACCTCTCCTGTTCACTGATGAAAAAAAGACCATACTCTTCTAATAAATTCTCTCCTTCACATAGGGTCTTTTCCATGGTGGAGCTCATAACTTACCTAGAAGTTCCAAACAAGTATGAATCAAAACGTCTGCCCTAGTATATTTTGCATAGGCAAGTGATGGTTTCAAGGATTTAAAACTTGGCTAAACCATTTACAGTACCTCTGAAGCTGTGACAAACCCATTTCTATTTACAGAAAACAGATCGTCAGTTCAGACAAACTGACTGACACAAAGTCAGTCAATATTACCCAAGCATACTCTTGCACTGATGCAGGATACTTCTCTATTCTAACCTCACATGACAGAATAAGGTTAGAAAATACTGTTACAGGATATTTCTTAGCTATCTCTGAGATACCTCCAATCTAAGACTTTTTTCTTCAGTGCCATCAAATAAGAGGCAACAGACCTTTCTCTTGTTGGTAACTAAACAAAAGAGCTATTGAGAAACTTAATTGACATTATTTGTCATGGAACTGCAATGTTGCAACTTGAGGAACAGGGATGACTGACAAAACCTTTAAAGAACACAATCATTTTTCAATATTTTACATCATGATACCATTTAAAGTTTCTTTTCCTTTCTTGCCTGTTCTAATAAGCTCGTCCTCTGTTACAGAGTTCCAAGACATTTGAATCTTCTTTTTCTGGTGCTGAAGGACAGTCAGTCCTGATTTGTCAATAATTAGACACCTCATTTCTTTCCATCATTTAATATATTCTTAAAATGACATTTTAATACTTCCAGTTACTCTGAATTCCACAACACTTTTTGTGTCCTGAAAAAGTACTGCAATACAACAAAAGAATCTCAAGATAAAAACTGTACTTACTGCCAACCCCATTAGCATGTTTTCACCCACAGTGATCTGAATTCTCAGGCCAAACAGTGCATTCATTCCTCTCAGCTTAAGTTTATTCATCAGCTGGGTATGCACTTCATATTCCATAAATGGCAAGAGATTACTGATAGATGTGGCATTTGCTTCAGCTTGAGCTTTCTTCTTTAGACGGCATAACCTGACAATAGGAAATAGTATACAGACATCAGCAGATAAAAAGTTTTAATGGACTGTTGAAGACTGAAAGTTATCACACAGCATTTTGGTATTTTTCCCTCATTGTATAACCTAATACAATCAGTTTCTTTTTAATGTATTTTAAAATCCTGTAAAAAATTGAATTCTTGTCAGGAAGATGGAGGCATACTGAGGCAGTGAGTCTCATATAATTAAGTCTATAATTTCACTTTTTAATAGCAAACTGATAAACCACAAAAATGGGTAACATAAAGAGCAAGGTTATGAAACAGAACAATACATAACCTTCAGCAACATTAAAAATATTTCCTATCAAAGTAGAATACAAAAACTACAAATACTGTATTTTTCTAAAGCACTGAAGGAAGTCATGTCTCCTATCTTAAACCGTACTTAAGGACTGCTATCATACAGAAACAACATACATCACCCAGGGTTTTTTGTCATAGTAGTCTGACAGTACTAAACAACTACGCAATATAAAGAAGTTTTCTACAGATTCCAGATAACCATCTACTTGATGTTTGGCTAAATATATCAATATTCCTATCACAGCAGCAACTTTAAAAATTTGCCCTGCTCACTTTCGTCAAGCTTAATACTGAACACAAACACTACTTCTTTGGTATTGCAAGGTGTTTGGTATTTGTTAAACACCAATACACTCTTTCAAGCAACAGTTACTGTAGCCCTTTTCAACTGAGACTCAGAACTGATGAGGTGTATTCTTCTAGATCGCTGTAACTGTGAAATAAAATGTCAGTTCTTTACAACAACTCCTTGAGACTCTTATCTGCTTTTTCAGCTTTTCTTCTATTAAGACCCTAAATGCAAATATCTGTTGCTGCAAACCTCCTAGGCAATCTGCTCCACTGCCTGATTGTCCTTATAGGTAAGTACTTTTTCTTTATAACCACTCTGAATCTCTCTTGCTTCAACTTACACCCGTTGTCTTTCACTCTCTCACTGTGCAGCACTGTGAAGACCCTGGCTACTATGCTCCACAGCCTCCTCATAGGTACTGGAAGGCTGATACTGGGAGTCTGCCTGACTCCTTCCTCTCTCCAGCATTCGTAGTTTCTCTTCATAGGGCAGGTACTCCTTAGTCTCCTGGTAGGCCTCCACTGAACTTGCTCTTGTTTTCGGATGTCTGTCTTACTCTTAGAGGAGAATAAAACTGCACAAGTATCATATTGTTTGGTCCAACTAATTGTGATGTAACTGGCAAACTTGGAAGAGAATGCAGTCCATCATCCCTCCACATCATTAAGATGTTCAACAGCACAGGTCCCACTGCAGGCTCTGTTAACACAACTGATTTAATTCATTGAGTTTCCAGTGCAATAGCTGTATCTGACCACATTAAGCAGTCTCAAATGGAAAGTTAAGCATGAAAACTCTTACATCAAGGCAGACAAAATACAGCAATTATCATAGGTATTGAAAAAAAAACCCCAGTACATTTATCAAATGTCCATGAATGAATCCTCCAACAGACATGACCAGTAACTCAGGCACAGAAGGCTGTCCTAATACACTGTCATTAACTCCTAGCAATTCAACATAGAACCTGAAGTTTGATGACATACTGGATTTTCACAACAGGAATTCCTTCAAAGATGTCCAAAACTAAGAAAACATTTTGATAGATACCTGGCTTGAATAAGACATCCCTTCCCAATAACTACTGCCTCCACAGGAAGATCAATTGTGGTGAAAAGGACATCAGGAACTTTTTGCTTTCTGCAGTTGTAACAATAAGTGAGGTGAGCAGGGAATGGCATATTCAATTCATCATATGGTATATGGCAAAATCCACAACCTGGTGGTGAAGCTTCTTCAATCCTAAAAATACATTATGGAGAACATACTTAAAACATCTTATTAACATCTTATTAATAATGATCAATACACACATACACGTAAACACCTATAGACATCTACTTAAATTGCACACTGCAACTATATTCTGCTCCATTATACTAGTGTCATATATTGCATTGTATGAATTAAAAGAATAAAATTATGCTAAATGCTATCAATAAAACTTGCATTGAAATTTTATGCAGGGATCAAGGAAATGCACATACAATGATCAACAACTTATATAAACCTAAAATATTACTGCACTGGATTTAGGCACTATGATTTCTAAACATAGTTCATGGTACAACAGTTGTACAGAGACTTCGCTGTACCAAATAAAAAGAAAAGTCTCTTTAACATGGATTGTGTCCAAAAACCTACACAACCTAATGAGCAAAACATAAACAACAAACTAACCATCCTACTAAGAAGTAGCAAAATACATATTAACATTGCAAGAAGAATAGCAAAGTTATTTGCTAACATAAGTATTAGGTGAAACTTATTATTCTCTTAGAACACTTAGGGTCTCTCGTTTATGAGAAATATCCAGGAATGACCACTATCAGAATATGAACAAAGAAAGCACAAGCTAACTGCATCACTGGTAATATATTGTTTCACATAAACAATTATTCTCAGCGAATTTTGAAGAGATACTTAAGCAAGTCTGACAGATTTGGAACATTATTTATCACAGACTTTAGCAAACATTATTTTGACTCAAACATGGGCTTTGTCTGTTTACTTGATTTACCTTCTAACTTCTAATTTATGACAAGACTCTTAGTAGAACCAAAAATCATATTTGCAAAAAGATGCAATTTAATTACTATTATGAACATGACATGTCTTTCTCTCCACCATACAGTGAATATGGAAACAAATATTTTTATTCTGGCTACAGTTTTCAAAAGTCCATCTATATAAGAAGATAACAGCCTACTGCTAACAAAGTAAAATAAAAATAAATAATACTATGTTGGCAGGGTTATTATGGAAAAAGTAAAGCAAGTGCTAAGGTGTAATAAATAGCCTTACTTACGACTACAATAATCTCTTGAAATATTTGATGACTATCCTGATGAACACATAATAAATTACCAACATGCATTAGTTAATCTATTTTTTCCTCAAAAACAACTGTTTGTCAATATTCACTCTTCAAAATTTATTTGCCAGAGAAGAAACAAAGGGAAGCGTCATGTTTTTCCTTCAGTTCACTTTGTTCATAAACTTCAATTAAAACACACATATTTTGTAAAAATCTGGCACATCTTTGTTTTACAACCAAGCTATACAGCTCTTAAATAGTACATAAAAAGTTTATATAGACATATTAAAGCCATAACAGCATTTCACTCATGTCATTTATCATATATCTGTCATTTTTTTATAGTATGATATAAAGTTGAGAAAGATACCTGAAGAGCAGCAAAGAAAAAAACTGAGTAATGATCTGTGGTTAGTAGTCAAATGTGTTACCTTATTCAGACTGTTAGAAATAAAAACAGAATATCTAATTTGGTGCAGAGTTCCATTACTCCTGTTGTTGTTGTTGTTAGTGAAAAGTAGAAAAGTGGTTGGTCCCGCATCCTGCACTGTAACACTGTAACCTACCCTAATAGAGAAGAACTATCTTGGCTCTGAGGAAAAAAATCAACCTCTCCCTTCTCTGACCCTATGGAAAAGAAGCCAGGCTGCCATGACAACCTTTGTTCCAAACAGCCTTCCATGATGCCATCCTGAAGAAACCTAGGGTTCAGTACAGCTGCTGTGCCAGACGCGGACAAAATACAGACCTCTTCACTATAAGAGAAAAGAATTACAACAAAATTAATTCCTACTATTTAGTGTTACTTTTATTTAAAACTATTAGATTAAAAGGCTCGTATAAAAGTTTCAATGAATTCCATGTAACTACTACTTCCGTGCATTTGTGCAATTTTATCCATTAAATATCACAATCAATCCTCTTCTGGTATTTAAACCATTGCATAAGAAAGACATGCAAGAGACCAAACAGAAAGATTAAACAGCTTTATCCTACATTATAAATAATATGCTATAATATCACAAAGACTAACCAGGTTTAAGTAAGGTTTTCAATACTATGGTTAATAACATGAAGAAATCCAGGCAACCAAGAAAAGCCAAGAAACATTAAAAAAAAGGCATAATTGTTTACCAAAGTAAAATGGAATCTGAGAGCCTCACCTTATAAACATTCACTCTCAAAATGAAGTTACAACATAACACTGACAAGAGTGCTTCTTGGAGGATAAAAAAGCAGCAAAACAGTAAAATCTGACTACAAACAACTACAATAATAGCATGTAAAGTAACTGATCATACTCCTGATTTAGCAGAGTACAGAGCTTATAATATTTCTGAAATTGCTAAATAAGAAACAAAACTCTATCATCTTAAAATACTGTAGTAGAAAAAATACAGACAAAAGCTACCCCATGTTTTCTGGAATGATACATGTGCCTTTTTTCTTTGTTGTTTCTTTTTCCAGAATAATTTTTGTACATATGTATAACTTGTCTGGCAGACCAGTACTTACAGACCAAGCCTTCCTCTTTAAACATGGAATAAAGCTGAACTGGCAATTAAACTATTTTATCCATGATCAAATACTACTGCATTAAATTCTGTAAGAAAAAATGGAAGCGTGAAACTATCCAATAACTGACTACATATCTATATTGTATACTCTTTCCCCATTGTTAAAGTAGAAAAAAAGACAAAACATATGGACTTTTTACTGGGAGATTGACAGCCAAAGGAATAAACCTTCCACTTTTAGTGCAAGTTCATTCCTCAGAGATGTAAACTTGCACATCGCAATTCTGAAGTAAATATGGTTTTTAATATACCAAACAAGACAGGACACAATCAGACAAGACAGTATAAGGAGTGTAAATCACGCCTTGCCTGTAAAGTAAGCTCTCCTGTTCTCATATTCTACTAGCACAACCACTTGACTTCTAAAAACTGTTTTCAAGTTTTGTGAAAGATCAATATATTTGGTGTTTTTTTTCTTTTACCTGCAGAGAAGCAAAAAATGTGAAGGAGCAACAGATGTGACACAATCAATGCTGTGGCTTTCAGACTGATCATTTCTGGTTATCTTCTACTTTACCAACAGATGGTGTGCGCTCATGAAAGCACCATATAACTCTATTTCTTTCTTCAACTGATCAATTGCAAAGTAAAATGAAACTTCTTTTTCCAACCTCTCTCTTTAAAAAAGCATATCTTTAGTGCTTTTTCTTTAAAGTATTTAGGTAAAATCAACTTGACAAAAAAGAAATTCAGATGTCTAAGTTTGCTTCAGTTACTCTCCTAAAGCAATTCAGAACAACTAGGGAGCCAGAGTACTTTTCTGTTTCATATCAGTCAGACACATCCAGGAAGAGCTCCAGGAGGAGCTCTTCACAGATTACTTTCTGGAGCTATTACAGAAAAAGACACAAACTCTGTTGGGCTAGGGAGGACAAGTAATTCCAAGCTATTTCTCCAAATTTCCAAGTTTCTCACAAAGTTTGTTAGTAAGTCATCGAAATACATAAGATGATTGGAATTCTCTTAGCCAAACCTCAGAAAGACTACTGCAGCTGCAGTTTAATATGTTAATAGTGTAGTACTAAAAGATAAAAATAATGACACACATTTTCCATAAAGAAATACAGAACATAGACAGTATACAGTATTCTAGATCTACCAGAACTTCCCCTTAAAGCTTGAAGTTTACCATTTAAGTACTGGTCTGCCAGCTGTTACTCAATAAAGAAACTGCAATACATATACTTTAAGGAACAGTCTCAAGCATTTAGGTAGACTAGGTTCAGAAAACTTAATAGATAAATAGATATTTTCACCACAAAAGCAAATGTGTAGGCTTGAGGGGTTTTTTTTTAATATTGTAATGTTCATTAGATCTTAAAAGCCAATAAAAAAAACATACAGCAGCACAATCCTGAAATCTCAGAAAGTTACTTTTAAAAACTCTCCAAAGTAGGTACAATAGATAGTACCAACAACTGTGTTGAAACAGTTCATAATTTTTAATTCACTAAAGATGAAATACAGGTTCTGTGGCATTTTGAAAATCAAATCATCATCATGATTTACCAAATGCTAGTTGATTCACTGTAGCCCACTACAGCATGACAACCCAATGCTTTGGCATGGGATTTTATTTCTTGTCTGATTTCTGCCCACCATGCATCTCGTGTCTCTGGTTCATCTGAAAGACAAAGTATAAATGAGTTCACTATTCTGCACTGTGTCAACATAAAGCTTCATGCAATTAATCCGAAAAGTCAAACTTTTCATATTTAAGTGCTTGTTGTACCTACACGCTACTTCCTAGCTATTACACTTCAAGCAAACATTAACAGGACTTCTTCATTAGTTTTCTTGTTTACCACCCACAGGAACAGGTTCTGACAAATTACTGCATTCCTACTGTTGTTCATACGACAGATTACACCAGAATACTGTACACACTGTTCCAATCTCTACCCACCTGAAAACCATACTATCAGTTTCCAACAACATGAGAGCAGCATGTAACTTTCAACAAAGCATCATACACACTCTGTAAATTGACAAACTAGTAGCAGTAACGAAAAAGTATTTGTAATAATAAAGTAATATTGACTTCCATATACACCTGGCATCTTTGAAATCATATGAATATTTTTTCCTATTGCAAGCAGTTCAGGTAATCAAGATTTTAAAAATATTTATTCAAGACTGTACGACTAATCAAACATATAGAGCTGTTGTCCTTTTTTCAGTACTTCTAACTTTGAGAAGCCACAGGTATTTGAAACTACGTCTACATCAAGAACATGAAAAACCATAATATATATGTTTTCTATGTATTTGTTGATGCTTTTTTGCTTCAGTATCCTGGCAATTTCACCTTTTTAACTTCCTCCCCTGATTCTTTATTGAATTACCTTTATTGTCTTCAAGGTTACATGTTAAAATGTATCCCTACTGATTTTCTCAAATACTACATTAAAAAATGCAAAAAAAGAGTGCTACTAGAATAAGTTTATGCAACCTCTTTATTTTAACTGTTCAGTCATCAGCTTCTCACAACTAAAGCTCATCTCACAAGGTTTTTACACATGTCAATGAGTATTTTCATTTATAATTGGAGTTTGTCAATTGTTTCTTCTTTCAAAATGGTTTACCTGTACCAGTGAACTTAACTGAAAACGGTGTTAATTGTTGATACATAAAATAAGGGGGAAAACAAAAACAATAGGCACTCAGATGCTACAAAGGCTTTGGAGTAGATAGGTCCTTATACAATTTTCCTGAAATCAACTAAACTTTGCACAGATACTAACTTCTAGCCATTGAAACCTGCTTACTGAATTATAATTTAAAATATCAATGTCAAAACCTGAGAGTAATTGGGAACCAATTTTGTAATATCAGAAATATTTATAAATATAGTGTATGATAACCCTATATCATACACTAGGTTCTCTGACAACATGACAAACAAAAATGAAAGATGCAGATATACACACATTTTGAAATTTACTGAAACAAAAATATTGTACAGCAAGATGTATCCATTCATGAATTTACCTCAACTTTTATTTAGAACTAGGATTTTGGCTTTCTCAAACAAAATAATGATCATTTTCTCATCATAAAAAAGAGCACAGAGGTATATATATTCAACTACATCTAACTTCAGATATTAATGCTTGTGTAATTCATAGCACTGTACTGACTAACAGCAGCCTTGGGTGTGCAGACTGAAGTTTATCCAACCTTTAGTTTAAGAAATGAACATTGAACAGAAAAAACCCATACAGTAATAGTTATTAAGAAGGTTCTCTGCAATCAAGAAAAAAATACACACATTAAGACACACAACAGATTAAGGATTTTCATGAACCGTATCAATCGTGTTCCATTATATCTTATTTCACCTTCAGCAGGTTTCAATGCGTTATCAATAGAATCTCGAGGCACTGCACTTTGCTGCTTCTCAACATGAAAATATTATTTAAATGCTTTCACTGACTGGGAAAAAGCAAATGCTTGATATGACATACAGTAATCTTGAATCAGATGGTTGGAGCATCTGCTATCAAGGTCTCACACTTTTCAGCCTTCAAAAGCTGAGAATCATGCAGAGTTCCCAAGCTCAGCTACAAGAGCCATCGTAAACGGTAAATGAAGCAAAGTGGGGGGAAAATGTCCTCTCTTCTGCATATGCATCTCTGTCTGAACACAGACTATGATTGCTGCCATTAGTTAATGGCAGTACTGGTACATGAACGGAGTGACTTTGGAAATCCATTTTACGACAAAGGCTATGTCATCTGATAAAATGGAGAGTTATATGGGAGATGGAACACTACAAGTACATTCTGTTCACAAACTCTTCATAGTAAAATGGACAGGGATATTGGGAGCAATTCCTCCTTCTCCACCCAATCACAGACAAGAAGATTGTTTATCAGTGTTTCTCTTTCTAACAGAAAAATGTAACTAGTAGGAAAAGTGGCTCACTGACTATACAGAACAATTATTGCTCAATTAGACTTGACCACAGGCAGCTGGCTATAAACATTGACTGAACAGCCACACCACAAATTTTTCACAGAAAAATACCTGCAAGGGGAAGTAAAACTTTTTGTAGATATAAATAAAGATGAAAAAGACAATTCTGCTAAATCATAACTTCTCTCTTCACACCTTCAGGTATTAGATAGCAAAAACTATTCCTACTTGTCACCAATGAACTTTCTATGACAAAAAATGCAAGAAAATGTGAAGTCATGATGAAGGAGCTGAAAGTGAGCAACAGGTGAAATGACTGGGGATGAACAGAGAAAGTGCAGTGGAATAAAGAATAAGATTACAAACAAGAATATGACATTGAGAAGTTACGTAGCCACAGTAAAAAGTGAAAGAATGAAATGCTGAAAGGGAACAAATATGTTTAAGGGGAACAGAAAAGGCAGAAATAGTAGTGACGGGTCCCAAACTCTATGCAAACATTTAACTTCACTACACAAAAGCTTATAGCTTAATTTAAAGTTTAGGAACAAGTTCATAAGAAAGCTAACACAATTTTCTCAGCTAACTTATCTACAAGAATGCCCTATCATAATGGAAAGCACATATTGCTGTGAGGTTACTCAATATTATGCCTTGCTAAAGCAACATTTAACCCTTTATTCTGTTAATACGTTCAACATCAGAATAAACAAAACTATTAACTACAGTAATATAATGGATGATTTTCATTCTTACTAGATATAAGAACAATTTTCCAGACATTGATTTCAGTGTTCATAGGATCAGGCCCAACATCATCTTAAAAATCCAACAAATTCTCATTGCACAAAATCAAAACTTTCTATACAGGTCATGCATAAGTGTTCATAAAGACTGAGTCCTCTGCTTAAGACATTTTATTCATTACTTTTTCTTCCAGTAAGAGGCCAAAAATACGAATCAGAATGCTTATATATAAATACTGTACATCCATAGTAAATATGAACTTACCTTTGCATATTAAAACACAAAATGATTGTCTACAATCAAAATCAAACACCATGACATTGCAATAATAAATTGATACAAAACACTGAATGCAGTGCAATGTGTAGCATTCGTATTCTTCTGACAAATATTTTAACAAGCAGCCTTTTTTTGACACATGAGCCACACGATTTCACATGGGGATGCCATTGTAGCATTTACAAGTTTAGTACAGCTAAGGATTTACATAAACAATTAGAGGAGTTAGGGAAGCAGGATGGCATGTGTCCAGTACACTCTGTAAGAGTGCCTGTTATTTTTTGCTAAGGCGAAAGCTTAAGAACTAAGGGTTTGCAAAGCAGAGTCAGCAGACAGTAGCCAGAAACGGTGGGTATTTTGGCGCATGCTTGGATCAGGTGACAGTACAGACTGAAAACTATGGCAGCTCACTGAAATGGTTACAGAAAGTAATGGCCCTGGATTCTAGGTGGAAGCAAAAAGGCAAGCGTACATAGCACTCGATCACAAGCTTTTCTAGCAAATCTACCGAGTAGTTTATAGCAAGGTTTATCTACAACTTTAAGCAAAAAAGTTCACAAAAAATTACACTGCTATTAAGAGCCCTTTATTGGAAACCAAACCTAATATTAAACCTACTTTTCTTCATGCTTCAAATTGGCATGATAATTCTAAAAAAGCGGAAACACAGCACACTGCTTCTAGAGTTGAAGATTAAAGGTACAATGTTTTCAACAATACAGTATTCTACAAAAATTGTGCCAACTCAAAACTTTTCCAACTGAAACTTTCCAACCTTATTTCATTAAACAGCTCTAGAAGATATAGACAGTATCGTATTTAATTTGTGCTCTAAATGTTCTTTGAATCAGTTCCATTCACCACTAAGTCAACCTATCTCTCTCCTTCAAAATACGTGGTTGACTTCTGTGTCACTAGGACAACCACCTGTCCAAATCTTTCACATAGGAGATAACCTTAGACACCATTGATACTTTCTGATTCACAAGAAGCAATATCCTTCTAACATTATTTCCTACAGGCTCACTGTACACGGCCTTTCAAGGTTTAGCCATAAACTGCACTATGCTAGGTCTATACAGATTTTTAAAAACTTAAGAAAATTTAAGAACGGCCTCTTGATTACACAGATCATACTCAAGAGTTGTTGTTGTATCAAAGTTGAATCCCTAGACCAGGGGTGTTAAACTCACAGCTCCCACCGTTCTCCTGCCCCTGCAGTGTAAGGCGCGTCACACGCTGCACACGTGACTGGCGCTGGCAGGAGTGCAGGGACAAGGAGCTTGGTGCTGCCGCCGGGGAGAAACAAGGTGCTGGGCCAAATAAAACAAGGTGGAGGGACAGATCTGGCCCATGGACCATGAGGTTGAGACCTTTGGGGAAAACTATGTATGATTCATTTCAACCTATTTTAATATTGTATAATTGAATAAACATTTACACTTATCATGTAACATTCTGAAATCAGCACAATCACACTATGAAAGCTTTCACAATCTACAAATGACTTATTCTGTTGTCTCAAAACTGGCAATGGATACACCAATAATAATCCTTCAAAATTGATCTTTGAGTATTTCATTAAGCAGAGACATTATCCACACACCTTTCTTATTCTTGGATCTTCTTCATTAAAACTTATTGATACAGAAAAAAGTGCGAGTGTTTTTATAAGTTTGTTTGGGTTTTTTTTTTTTAAATACATCCCTTTATTAGGGAACTCAAGTTCCCTCAACCTCAAGGTTTAGTTTAATTGTCTCTGGTTATCCCACAAACACTGAAATTTCCTATATTTCTAACATATTTAACAATTAAGTACAAAAAGCCAAATCACTTGTCTGTAAAATTCAGGCACCAAATTTGGAAAGCAAATAACTAAACCAACAATAGCCCAACCTAAAATATTCAAAATACTTTCAAAGCCACTCCGCCCTTTTTTAAAAATTACTCCCTATATTCATCTTCAAGACTAAAAGATGTGAAAATCAAAACTCTGCTTATGGTACAGAAACTGAAGGAAGCAGATTATTGGCATTTATCAAATAAAACCAAGATACACTTAACCAGAAGAAAAACAGTGCAACCACACCACCAAAGAAAACAGGTATACTTACTCCTACAAAGCTTCAACTACAGACAAAACATCCAGCCTGGAGAACAGTACTGAATCAGTGCTTTTCTGCCAGATGAGGTCAGAGACCACATATCTAGCTTCTCAAGCCCAAACTGCTGAATAAGCAAAGAAGCAAGTTTAGGTTGGGACACTGAAGAAATTCTTCAATTACTGAAGAAACAATTTAAAGAATATTTTTGATTAAAACTGCATCCAGCTTTCATGCATTTATAGGATATTTCAGGTGGCAGAATTGAACCCATTTCAGGGAGGTGGCTGAGTCACCATCCCTGGAGGTGCTTAAACAGCGAGTAGATGAGTTTCTTAGGGACACAGTTTAGTAAGGGGACAGGTATGGTTGGACTTGATGATCTCAGAAGTCTTTTCCAGCCAGATGATTCTATGATTCTATGATCTGCAGGGCTAGTTTTCTATTGGGTCACTCTGGTCAAATACCTACATGACCACCAGAAGACTGCAAAAGCACATGGATGAAATCATACAGGAAAGCAGCTCTATTGAGGAGGGCTAGTTTTAATGCTAAGATATACCCCAAGACAGAGAAGCAGTAAATCATTTCTCTTTGTAACATTCCCATCAAAACTCCTGAGTTCTTTTCTTATATACTGAATTCCATGAAAAAATCTTCATCAGTGCTAGAAGGCTAGAGAATACTCATTTTCTTTACAAAAAGAAATAATTAAGAATTATGAAACAGAACTAAGAGAATCTCCACAGCTTCTGTATCTCTGATACAGGTGAATATATTAATAATTTACACAGAAACATATGGAATTTTAAAACTGATCAGGAGACGTTTTTACCTACCCCATCCCTAAAAGGTAATAAAAAAAAATCCTAATTCAAAGTTTGGCTTTTGGAATCCTACCTTAACTTGTAATCAGCTAACTCTCTTGGCGATATATTCCTGAACAACTTCATATTCTCAATATCCCTGACAGTAAGCCTTCAGATGTCTCCCTGCATTTGCTTCTCATCCTAAGCAAATATTCTTTAGAACAGTTTAAATGCTCAGATAGCCAAATATTAGCATCTTGTATGGCTTATAAATGACATCACTAAACACAAGTATTTTATGTAGTCCACTGTGACCTAAACCTATTCAAGTTTATAAATCTACACCAAATGTCCCAGATTAAAGAGAGTAACTACTTGGATTGTCACACTGAAAAAAGCACATCTCCACTGTTCTACATTTTATCTATCAGTCACACTTTGCAAGTTATACATATAATTGATCTTGGGAATAAATATGCAAGAATCACTTGGACAGACTACAGCATAATTTAACCTTTTCTAAATAAGCAAAAGTAATCTTTGAGGCAACAGTCTTTTATAAGCTGGTTCAAAAAACCCTGCTGCAATTACTACCAAGCATTAACTACACTGCCACATGACTAATACAGCCTATAACTTTTGCTTTTAATTGCAGATGAAGGTCTGATAGGAACAGCACAAGCTGCAAAAAAAGTACCATCTTCCAAAAAAAGTGATTCCTGCAATGATATCAAAACTGCAGTAAAAAATTAATTTATAGCTAAAGGAAACCACCAAGTGATACAACTTCTAATAAAATTTTTAGAATAACTAAAAATCAAAAGATACAGCAGTTAAAGACAAAAAAATACGTTCAGAGTATTTATATATGTACATACAAAAAATTAAACCTAAAATTAAGCTATTAAGATAACATTTAAAATAAAGGTTTAATCTACATGGTATTTCCTTAGAACTATAAAAATTCTAAAGTACTGTCCAGTTATAACAAAATGTTAAATATCGGAAGTTAACTTGTCTCTGGAAAACCAGTGTGCTAGGCCTAAATATGCATCTTTGTCAAACCATGTTTCTGGTTTTATGTTGATCCGTCAGTCACCATATAACGGTAAAGTCCTCCCAGCTGTGCGTAAGGTTCCTCTAATCATAAGTAAGTGGGACACTATAGAAGATCTAGGAATCTATTTCAATTGATCCTATTACAGCAACAAGGGCACTGTCTGCCACTTTAAAGTGCTGCTAGGTAATAAACCACTTATCTTGTTCATCTTGGTTGCTTTGTTGCCTTGGCATAATAAATACAACCTATTTTAAAACATGAGCAATCTTCAAAGGTCATCTTCAAATGACAGCAACAAAGGGGCTATTACCCAAGGCTGGAGATGCTATGCTGTAACAAGACAAGTCTTCTTAAACCACAGTTTATCTGTTTTATAACTAGTATCACAAAACACACTACAAGTATGATTTAAACCTTTTAACTAGCTGGAGCCTTAAAACAAGCAACAATAAAACTTATTTATCTAACACAGTCTTTGGTCTTTGAAAGAAACGTACAGAATTTTAAATACAAAAAATTAATCTCTCAAACACACACAGATGTTCACACAAGACTGCTGCTTTCGGCCTGACTGCCAGGCAAACAAACTACCTCACTGCACAAGTGCAAAAATGGGATGGCACTATTTGGCAGGAAATGATACTGCCTCTGCATTTCCTATTCTTTGCTTACACTTCTCAGGCTTTTACTTGCTACAGTCACAGAACTACTGCACTTATTATTTCTATGCACTCACAACTTTTTTTTTTTGTTTTAAGACATACTAGCTGGAGATGCCTCTCTTCTTCTGGATGCAAAGAGCCTTTCCTACAGTGCCTTTTGGAGTGAGATCAGGACCTCAAAGAGACTGCATCAAGAGAGATGAAAACCTCAAAACTTACAAAACATTGAAAATTTTGGTGCAAAAGGTCAATGCAAATAGCACTGTTTAGCAGAAACCAAAGTACAAAATGTACCACAAAATAAACCCAATTGTGATACTTCTTTATAAGGAACGTGGCATATTGAGGAACTTCAGTCTTAGCACTTAGAAGTCTCTTGTGCCTAATCCAGCTCAGATAATGATCTTATCCATTAACGTTTAACCAGACTTATTTCTATAATCCTGTAACAGTCAGTTAGAACTTGTGTTATCTGCCATTCTCCTACAATTCTGCCTATAGCCATTTTACATGGACATGTTTACCTTATTAAACAAGGTGTCCGTTCAACTAGAATTATTCCAGTTTTATTTTAACAATAATGTATTTTTGAGCCAGGCAAGAAGTTCTACAACCATATCTTTGCAACCACAGAGTGACATATCATAAGGCTGAAAAGCCTCACTGCAATCCATGAAGGAAGGAAGTTTTAATCAAGACCCATATTTTGAAATTAGGTGCAATAACAACCTTCCACAAGACCAAAGATCTCCCTCTTACATATTACCAATTCAAAAGCAGACTATGCTGCAACAAGCAACCGCTTTATTGGAGCATTTGTGCAGTGAGAAGTCTGTGATGGCTTTCACATCATTAGCCAAATTTCAGGGAGACATTTAAATCAATATGAACAGATTAAACAGCATTACTTAATCAAAGACAAATAATTCTAAACCAAAGATTTTAAATGGTAAGTTTATTACTTTATGAACTATTCTATCACTGACAGTGAGCATCCTTTGTTCAGTCACTCAGAACTCTCTAGAAGAAAAATAATGCACAGTCCCAAAGAAAATTAGAAGGGTGTATCTGCTTCCAGAAAGTATATTCAAACATCATTGACATTAAACATAAAAACTGTTTAGAAAAAGTCCCTCCTCTTGAAAAGTTACAGAAAAGAGTAAAATATTGCTGAAAAATGTCATACCTCTCACTCTGTTCAGAAAGCCTCCGACAATTGCCTTAACCTCCCATTATCATATCAACACACACTGATGTACAAGAAGTCAACAAGGAAATTCTCATTGGCAGGGGGTCAAGTTTAAAATGTAGTTTTTCTATTAGTTCTGAATGATATCCACATCAGACACTAACAAAAACATTCTGACATTTCCTACTGTGTTTTTACAAGTATGACACATTTATACTCCAGACAGCAGTATGAAATGCAATTTGCACATTCACTGCATGTTTGTATTTCTGTGAAAGAAAGCATTCAGTTACAGACCCAAAATATATTCAAGCTTTCTTCTTCCATTTCCTCATATACAAAACCAGAGTTCCGGAGAATCTCACGCTCCAACAGTAAGTCTGCATATAAAACAAGAAGCTCAGGAGATCCTCAGGAATTTTATTAACAATCCTTCCTCCTTTCATGTTTCTGACTACTGAAGCTGAAGAATCACTGCTGAAGTAGCTCCCCAAATTGGGAGTTGAAAAATGTAATCATTACGTGAAAACACTGTATATGTTAGCGCCATGAAACAGCTGTATGCAAAAGTTGTCTCTTCAACAAACTCCTTGCACTTCCTAAGGAATGTTTCTTCTCTCTGTTTAACCTCAGGGAGAAACTTTAACAAAGATCCAGTCTTCTGTATCCAGGATTCCTTTCATGGTTTTGTATTTACAATACACCTTCAACACTCTTTTCAGAGACAGCATGAGAGTAATTTTACCACTGCGTTACAGGCCCTCTTTAATATAAATTTATGCTCATCTCTCTGCTTTTATTTTATTCACCTTGATCATCAATTTTTTTTGTAATTTTACGAATATTTAAACAATTTTGTCATTGAACTATAAGCAAATCCCAGATGTCTAAGTAGATTCTTTTCCATTCATTACAGTCAAGTCTTCACTTCCACATTTGATTTTCAAGTATCTTCAAATTTCTGACTTTTCACCACTATCAGATTGTTCTGTTGTATCTTACACACTTTAAATAAACAAATCTCCTTGTCACTGAAAAGAAAAAAAAACAAAACAGAAATAACCTACAGAAGTTACTAGAAAGCTTAAATGATTTCTCAACACTTTCTCAATGGAAAATAATTTTTGCCTACTTATGGTTGTGATTTTTGCTAAATGTGAATGTACTGTAAATATATAGTATTGTTTTCCTTTAAGCTGTGTAAATCCCTGCTCTCCTTCAGATCAAGTATTAGCCAGCAATGACAGAGCTGGCAAGAAAGCTCTAGAAGGGGGAAATGAATAGAAATCTTCTCCTTTGTTTTCTCAACAGTAACAGCTGCACATCATATTCTTTATTCCAGTCTAAAACATAGTTAACTTGCATATAATCTGCAATCCTATTACCTGTGGGAGTTCCAAGGATAGGCTCGGATGTGTTACTGGAGCAAGGGCAGCCTTGGAAAAGCAATATTGTCAGGCTTGTCGGGACTAAACCACGGACAAGAAAGTGAAGTTATAAGATGTGTGGAATGTTAAGACATTGCTTGGGTAGGTGCTTAAAATATTAAGAAGCTGTCGTAAGAGTTTCCTGTGATTTTCGCAGTGGCAGAGAGACATTAAAACATTGTATAAAGTTGATGGTTACTAGACACGTGATCAGTGAGTTATCAGTTCAGCGATTGGTTCATGGGTTCATGCGTGCGACTGTGATTGCTCGAGATGTTGTCATGCCGGCACGTAGGGTGTGATTTGATGTGAGCTTTGCAATATTTATGTTAAGAAAGTATAAAAGGAGCTGGCTTGCAAAAAAGTTGTCTCACTCTGCGTCTCAGAATGAGTCTGTTCCTTAGCAAGGTGCAACGACCACCCATCACACATCATATTAAATAACTGACTTACTCTCTTCCTCCTTCCTTCATTCAGCAACACACCTAACACTGCAAAAGAAACATACGTTCAGGAATATGAGAATAACTTGCTCAATCCTTATAATCAGTAGGATTAATCAAGACTTGTTATTACAGAGCTGCTGACACATATCAAGGCAACATTTCTCATCAGGGTATTAACTCTGAAACTACTGTCTGGTTTAGACTTCTCTAGTCCAAAATTTTTTGAGTAAAAACTACCTTTGGGTATAAAATATATACCCGTCTCCTTTCTCCTGTTATCTCTAAAAAATTCAGGGCGCTGTTTTGGATGTTCTCTCAAGAACTGAATTCATGACTTCCCCTTAGCCTCCTAAGCATACATTTTGGGATCGCTTTTTAGCCTAGCTCAATACATGTACAGTGTCTGTATATAACTCATGTACTTCATTTTCTAATAAAATTATTGCATGGTGACATCCTACTGAACACTATCTCAAAGAAGTAACAATTCAAACTTTTCAAGGTAGTATAAAGGTTAAAAATTTTGACACGTATTTAACAACTTGGATCAGACTATGCTACATCAGTAATAGATCTGAGAATTTTGTAATACTGTTTTCATATGAAAAGTAAATTTAATTTCAAAAGATATCACTTTAGAACAAACGAATAAAACCAATAAAACCAGAAAACCTAATAATTATAATATTGCAGGATACTCATTGTAGCAAGGAACAAGGATACAAAAATGAGTCAATAGTTTTAGGCACTATTATTGAACTATGTGTAAAATGAAGAATGTATACAGATAATTTAAACTTAAGTTTACAACATGACACTGCCATTTCCAAAGACAAGTAAACACACAGCTGCACTGCAACAGTGAAATATCAAGAAGGAAGGTTTGTTTCTGCAGGAAGGAAAATCCCCCAGAATATTTTAAAAACACCAAAATATGGCAAGGTCTGCTCCCATTACACCTTTCTTTTTTCCAAAGTTGGCTACATTTTCCAGAGGAAAAGATGGGGAGGAAGTCTTTATTTCTTTCTTCCCAGTAAGAGGTCAGTATTCTATGTTTCTTTTATGCAGACTACACCATCAACTCATCCATTCTCTCTGCAGCTGTATAAAGAAGTTACATGCTTTGATCCCTAAAACTGCATTAAAAAAAACAAGAATACTGGGGCTTTTTTCAAGCTAGCTGTTGAAGTGATTTAAAGGTTTGAATCATTATATTCTGAGTCCTGCAAGCTGGCTGCATTTTAGAAGACATGATTTAAGAATCAATAAATCCCAGACTACATACTGGCCTTCTCTTTAAGCACATCATCCTCTTGTCTATTTTCCATTCTCTTGGACAATTTTTTTATCTATTATTTAGAACAAACACACTCATCAGTTTTCTGAAATTAAGAGCAGTACAGCCATTCTTCAAGAAAGTGCAAGCTCATGCAAAACAAACCAAAAGAAACCAACAGCTACCCCCAAATCAAACCAACCAACAAAAAAAAAATATTAAAAAAAAAAATACAGAAAAAGAATTCACACCTGACATGATCCCAACTGTATAAATAAGAATTCATTCTCTTTCCCTAAATTACTTGATTCATGGACACTGAGCTGAAAGCTACTACAACATAATCATCTGAACATTCAGCTTTCCAGATTGATATTACTCTTAGCAATACTATTTCATACTAAAACAATGTTTTTCATTTTAAAGAAAGCCTTTAACAACATTAAAACAAGACATTTAGGTGTTTGATGGTAAAACAGATTTAAATTTGAAGCATTAACCTACAAATCCTACAGCATTTCTAAGAACTTCACTGAGCTGCCATAATTTCTGTCAGCATATGTAGTACTGAATGACTAGTAAAATACCTGAATTGAAACTATTCCAGTCTAGCAGTTTGTATGATCTTGTGTTACCCATAATTCCGACAAAGGCTGAGTTCAAAACAGCAAATTAGTAGATCAGTTATAGGAGCAGAATAGTGAAAAAAACTACCAACAAGAACACAATTGACAACACCACTCCACAGGAACTGGAAAGACACAGACAGCAGAGTTAATAAGAGGCTGAAATAGAAAGGGAAAAAAGGAGCATGCTATAGCAATCTAGCTCTAGGCGTGATCAAAGTGTACAGTATATAGCAATTATTGTCTTATTAACAAGTTCTCAATCCACCCCTTCAAATGCTCTTTTATCTTCTTGTTTATTCATTTGCTGGCTTATTTCCTTTAATATTTTACAGACTTATTTGACTCAAATGCTTAGCATAATCATCACCGTATAAAATTTTTTTTTTTTTACTTCTTCCCTTTCCCTCCTATAGCCATGGGTTTCCATTCCCCCTTTTGCTTTCATTGTTTTGCAATATACTGAGTTCAAAGTACCATGAATCTTACATTCACTTATCAGGAGCAATCTTCAAGTCCCACAAAAACACTGCAATGAGCCACTTAGTTGTGCAAATATGCATCTCTTCTCTTACTTCATACCCTGCTTTCAGTCAGTTAGTAAAAATAAAGGAATGTATAATACAAAAAATTTATTTTTAAAAAATTCTGAGCATAATTGTTTTTTTTTGTCTTAGACAAATTCATCACACAGTAAACTCAGCATGTAAGTGACCTGCATCAGAAATACGATGAAATTACAGAAGTCTAAGACAACTTTCTGGCAAAGAAAGGGAAGACCGACACAAACCGTACTTTGACACTTGTTTTAATCTTCGCTCAGGTGTGTAGATAAATCTTAAAAATAGGAAAAAAGAACAATATTGTGCACACAAATATTCTAAAAAAATCCCTTACGGCAGTTTTTTTAAATTCATATTAAGTCTTGATTTTATCTATTGTTGTCAGTCTTTAGATCAGCAACAGTCTACCTGCTTGCAGAATTACTTGCCTTGGGACACAAGAAGTAGAAAGAGAAGTAAAAGAGATTTAATATTTTTTCAGTAATTGCTTTTAAAAATGCATTTGCACAAACTTTGTTTTATTACTCCTGACTAGTGCATGCAAAACCACTACAGGTGCTATTTTTTTACCCTCCTCTGTCTGCATTTTTAAGTGCACTGTTAACTCCAATTTTTTACAAAGTACTTCTCGGCTTGTCTCAGTGAGTACAACAATAAAGTCTTCAGAGTCAAAAGTCACTTAATTCTCATGTCAGAACTAGAACATGCAAAATACACACGTTCCAGTAATGGGGTGCCCAAGTAAAATATTAAATAAAAATCTTAAAGGACTGTTTTGTATATGTTTTTTAGAAACAAAGCTGCAAAACTTCTTATCAAAACAGGTTAAAAACATATATTGAGCTGAACTGTAGCCATTAGCCTTTAAGAATTTCAAGGCGCTGAAAATTAGAAAACATTCATAGTTAAAGTATTTCACTTTATTTTTGTTTGAATGGAAAACTTCCATCAAGTTTTAATGTTGAGAGGTAAAAAAAAAATTAAACCTTCAATAATTAAAAGACAGGTTTTAACACAAAGTTACTGGATTCACAGTACTTTATTTTTTCATTGACTTACTGATAAATTTCCAACTAATAACATAGCCTCTGAATGACTTATTATTTTACAAGCTTAAAGAGATTGCTTTTGATATAGACTTTTAGAATAGATTTGTATCTATTCAAATACTGATACGTTACAAAGTTATAAGGATTATAAGTATGTGATCATTACTACTGGACTTGGGCAAGGAAATTGTTATTATTGTGTTAACATACCCGGATTATGAATGCGGTCCAGTAGCTTCACAGACCGTGCACTGACAACACCTCCAACATGGACAAGGAAGCCTGGTGGAAAGGTCGTCAAGGTAAAAAATGGAAATTCCTGTTATGATTAAAAACAAACATCAATTGAATGCTTACCAGCAACTGCTAATTGCCAATAAACATGCAGTGAATTGATAATTTTCCTGAAATACAAGCAAAGCAGTTACATTAGGCCAAACACGTCCTTCAGGCTTACTAAGTACTATGTAACCATACGTCTTCATATACTCGTAACGTAACAAAAGCAGAGGTATTATACAACATAAGAATACTTTTCCCCCATAGAGTCCTATCTCAGCACTATACTAACAAATAACCAAAACTTCGCACATTTATGTTAACAAAGCCTCAATTGGTGCACTTTTAGGACGGCAGCTCAACAACAGAATTTTACTCTCTTTAGCCAACACAAAATAAAAGAACATTTTGCTCCTTTTTTTTTTAGGTTTTATTGTTACAACTGACTACAGTTTGATCCTGAAGTACAGGGTAAAACAAACTGTAAGTCTTGCAAGGATGATAAATCTCTTATCACAGGAAAACATACCTAAAAGATATTAACTGACTGCTTTGATAGTGTCATAAGCTCTAAATGCAATAAGTAAATATCCACCTTCCAGGATAAAACATAAGTCTTTGAAGAACAACTGTATGTTCTTAAATTAAGGAAATTCACTTCCAATTCATTTGCATAGATTAGTTTTTACCAGTTAATAATGGAAATGAAGAATTACCAAGTTTCAGTAACTACTCAAAAATGTAGTTCATACAACACGCAAATTAAGTGATAACAGTAGTTTTTCATTATACACATAATGAAATAAAACAGTCATATTCAAAAGAAGGTACACCTGAAACTGGAAATGTTTGTTTTCTATGGAGACATTCTATGGAATGTCTAATATAGACATGATAGCACACTTATGGGGGAAAGGCAACAGATTTATGTTCAGCAATCCAAGGCAAAAAAAAGAAAAACAGAACTCATGCAACCATGGTTTGTACAGTCATGATGATTGGTTAAACAGAAAAAAAAACACCATAATTTTATATGAGAGAAAGTAGAGTATAGATGCCTTTCTCACATACTTGAAGCACTTGCAAAAGTACGGTTCAACTGAGCAACTACCTGAACAGTGTACATGCTGCACATTAAAAGAGGATCGCAGTTCTTCCAGCAATACATGGCATAAAACAACTTCTTAAACCAAAGCTCAATGTAGATTTAATAATTAACACTTCAGAATTATTAACATCTTTGTTATTAGAACTCTTACAACCTTTAAAATGTCCTACAAATGTCAAATTTTCTGGACTTCTGTTTGGTTTAGACTTTCAAAATTAAGAGGCAAGCTTTGAAATCAGCAACCATAGCATCAACAGCCAGAAGGAAAAAAAAAAAAAAAAAAAAAAACAACACCAACAAAGCATCACCCCAAGAAACACCAAAACCTGCAGACATGCCTGCAATTAGGAAGCAGGAAGATTTCACCATACGATTCTGCAAAACAGCTTGACTAATCTGTCATCAGAAGCACTGACAGATCTCTAGAGGGGGCTAGAGAAAACATTCTCCCTGAAGGTTCTAAAAGATCAAAGTGCTTTGCAGGTTGTCAGAACAGTCAAAAAGCTCTGACTACAACACAGTCTGAACTATTTTTCTGTGTCTTTCATGCCAAAAAATGGAAAAACCCAGCACATCAATACTCGTTAGAACTCTCTTTTCACTCCACTCTGTAGTATCAGCTGTTCAGTGATTCACAAATGTACTCATATTTGTCCCTGTATAATCCCAAGACACGCATTCTAACATATTTAAATATATCAACATACATGTTTGCTGTCCCCTGAATATAGTTATCTCACATTAAAGACCTTAAAAACAGCTCTTCTAGAACTATAGAAATCAACAAAAACGTTTACTGCATGTACCACCTACATGAAACTCCATTAAGCATATATTACATTTATATTTTATACATACATATATAATACTCAGTTACACTGTGCTAAAACAGTTTATACTGAACAGAGTGAATAATACTCCATGCTCAGAAGCAATTGTGATGCTTTTAAATATTATATGGAGATTCAAAAATTAATTGTTTATTTTCATAAGGCTGTGTATTGCAAATAATTTTAACACGTTCAGATTCCCAGTTTGGCTTACTCCTTATACTACAAACCAGGAATAAAACTCTGAAGTAATAACATGGGTTTGCCTCAATTAATACACTCAGGCATATTGATACTTGCAAGTCTATGATACATACTAAAATTAGACCTACGTCCTACTGGTTATTTTGAGCCATAGACAAATCTGGGCAACTGACTCACTGAACCATTCTGACATGCTCTTATTCCTTTAACAGTGTCTCATCCACTCTGACACAGGTGGAACGCCACCACTTTGTGTCATGGTTTCTGTCCACCCTTCCCTCTTTTCTTTTTTAACTTCATTTAGAGGGTTTAGATTTTTATTATTATATTACTCAAATACAAGTTCCAGCCTGAACTGCATGTGCTAATTAGCAATACTTCAAAATTATAAAGTTACACTTATTTAATGAAGAACAGAGATTCTATAACAACCTGATTCAGTGCTTGCATATTAAAAATTTCATCTATTACTGCAACTTGCCACGGACTATCTTTACATTAAGGTGATACAAGGCTAGAGCATTTCCGAGTGTGAGAAGACATGATGATCTCAACGTTTCCATGCTACAACTGAAGATGGTCAATCTTTTTACCAATACCAATCCACTAAGCCACTTCAGAGTCATTCACTGCACAGGCCCTGAAAGACCTGTCACTGGTTTAATCCTTGCAACTACACATATATTTTATAGTTGGCATGTGGGCAAAGTTTGATAAGGTTACAATAAAATCCTCATAATACATTTGTTGAATACAACTTTTAAAATGCTTGTGTATATGCACACATGTATTGCTAGCATTCTTTTTTATCTACATTTCGTACAAAGAATCAGAAAATAATGAAAAAGCACATGGAACAAGGCTACACACACATATCATTTGGTGTTAGCACCAGCTGAATCAGTTCTCAGATTCCCTTCCAGCCATTCACCCATACCCATGCCCCAGATATTGCTTATAATGCTCAGGTATGTTCATAGAGCTTTTTTTGGATGAACCAGAGTAGGGAACTGGTCCATATTAAAATACTATTTATTTTGTGGTTGAATTATTTTTATTCTAAGCATAGGTACTGTGCTGTCTCACAAGGCATCCAAACAATCTTACAATTTTTCTTCAACTGAATTGAGGATTATGGGCTGGATAGTTGCCAGAAAGAAAATTTGCTTAAGTCAGCAGTTCAGCCAATTAATCACACAGAGAGCAGCACTCTAACACAACAGCTATCTAGCGATGCTTTTCAGGGATGAAGATCAACAGATTGCCATCTGGAAAGGCAGCAGTAAAGATCCCTCAAGCACTTGGGGATTGCAAGTATAGAGGAATAAAACAGCATTTGTCCAAGCTGAGGTCAACAGAGATACATAATACCATCAAGAGCAACATTTGGCTATTTCTACAAAAACATAGGCTAATTTTTTTACGAGTAAAGTAAGCTCAAATTTTCCCACTGACAGAAATATAGTATATATACGTTTATGAGTAAAAATATACACAAATACAGCTGTGCTACAGTTACACTTGCTATTAACAGGCACCCCATGAGTTGCTAAAAATATATTAATGTAAAACGTAACACATATGTGAGTCTTCCATGGCTGTTATACTTTCCTGGAAGAAACCAAGTGACATTACCCTTCCAACAAAATATGTTCTCGTTTGCAATTAGGGTTAAATGACACATTAAAACCACATTTGATTTAAAAAATGCTATGGAGATATCCAGTTAAATGAATTGGTTTTAATAAGCCTTAGCAGTACTATATAAATAAACTGAACTAAGATTCAAAAGAACTTACTACATACCTAATACACATGGAAATATATTAAACACATTGAATTCACTCTTTTTTTCCTAAGTGCTATCCTAACTAATCCAGATGAGTAACTAGAGTGTACTATTTATGTGTGCAATATTAAAGCAGACAAAGTTTATACATTCTAGTTAGGTAACTGAAAAAGAGGTAACCACAGTAAAAACACATCCAACATTAAATTTTCAGACAGTATGAACAAATTTTTTTAGCAATTAACGGTCTATATGCTTTTCTATGTCATCATTAATAACATATTCAACATGTTTCCATCTGGCTTTGCAGTATTTTTTTCCACTAGACATTGTACAGGTCTTATCAAAACAAAATGGAAATAATTAAAGTTCTGAAATTACTTTAAGTGCTCTTAATTTACATTTTTAACAGGTTTTAAAAAAATCTTCCTAAGGAAATTACAGATCAGCCATGAAATATCTGAAATGCTAGCAGAAATAAAATAGAAACAGAGAAAACACTTTTTTTAAGGCACTTATAAGCATTTTTTTCAAACTAAAACACTAAAAGCAAAAAGCCGTGGATTTGTATTTAAAGAGAAATTAAAGTTTTAACTGAAATGTATCAACATGCAAAATACTAAGCAGAAATATGCCGATCTGAAGCTTTAAAAAAAAAATATAAAAAAATCCTGCATAAACAAGATTACAAAGAAATCTGAAAAACTTCACAAAGAAAGAAACTCAAAATATTTTAAATAATTGTTTAGAAGTCTTCAATGCAAGAAAAAAGGGCTACAAAGCATCACACAACGTTTTGGAACATACCCGCCTTCTACAGAACCTATGAGGCGATCCTCCCTTAGCAAAGGATAACACAAAAAATGAGAAGAGAATAATCCACTTACTCAAAATAGTAGCTATTCACTTATATTTCACAGATCCAGCTGGTTTTGTTTTCAACAAACATATATGGTTCTTTATAAATAGTTCAGGTAGTCAGAAATTGTTATTAAAATGAATTTATTTCTGAATAAGAAATCATTCACGTTTCTTCCTTCAACACACCTTAATAACAACATCTTGACAAAAACAGTAAACAATGCATAAAAATGGGCTGCAAGGACTTATTCCGAAATTTAAAGGCTAAATCATACACCAACTTTATTTTTCAAAACCGAAAGTATTCACAATTATAAATGGGATTTTCACCTTGCTTAAAGCTATTCCACTGTTTCTGTATTTGGTTTCTCTGAAAACTTAGATAAAAGCATGACAGTAAAGTATTAAACTTATACATGCATCAATACCTTACCAAGATTAAATAACAGTAATTCTTGCTAAAACTGTTTCTTATCACACCAACCATAACCACTCGAGTCTTGTGAACACCACACTTCTCCTCTCTTCTATTAATCTTTTAGTACTATATTAAAAAATTGCATATAAAGAGGCTATTAAACACTCAACATTTCCAATAAGTTTTCAGACCTAAAAATTACCGAAAGTAACAGAAAAGATTTAAATTACAAGCTAAATTCTCACTTTAGTAGATTAGAAATGTAAGTATAACATGCCTTACCCTTTGTTCCAGAGCTGACTGAGTCTGTTGTCTTAAAAGAGTTTTAAATGGCCCCCCTTCTTTTCCAGCACTCCCACTGCCCATTCCTGAAGAGTATCAGTACAAATGACATTCAGAGAAACATATATTATCATTTGTTATCAAACTTTGATTTAAAAATATATAAGTCATTGAAAACAGTTAAATCATCCCCATAATTTTAATTTTCACAAAAAAAAAAAAATGCTGAGCATCACAACTTAATTTGGGTTTGGAGGCAGGTTTTTGCATATGGATCAAAACCTCCTGAACCAAGACCTTTTTCTGCTGTTAACCCAAATTTAGAAAAACAAACCTCAAAATACAAAGACTTAAAAGGCTTGGCCGGCAATTCTTTCCTATCACATAACTTCTCTTTTTTTTCCCCCTTCTTTCTACTGGGAGTTCTGGCTATGATTTCAATAAAGATCTACCTTCTCTGCTTCTCACATAAACCTTCTACATAAACACATTTTTGGCCCTTATCAAAAAGGGCTGCAAAGTCACCATTAATTCCACACTGTTGAATGATGCCTCTCTGCCAGACTACTCTATAGTCAAGTTATCTCCCTCTACTACCATTATAAGTCTTAAAAAGAAAAAAAATCTGACTTTTTGAGTTTCAGAGCAACTAAACCAGAGTTACTAACCACTGGGAGGAGACTCTACTCATAATTAACAGCAGAAGATATATAATATTTGATTGGGACTGCAAAAAAAAAACTGCAAAGGCAATGCACATCCTTTGATTTGAAATATAAACTCTGAAAAAAAAAAACAAACTTTTTTTTATATTCTTTAATATCTATGCAATGAAATATTCACTCATCTCATTCATTCAAATAAGCTAAGGACTTCTGCTCAGCATTTAAAACCACCACACTTACTTGATCACTATATTTGCACACATATAACCTGCAGATTATCTGTAACAATATAAGAAACAAACTGCAATTTTGCATAATATGGTTAATTTTCTCCTTCTTTCTTCCATATATTTTGCTTCCACCCCTAGTCCCCAATACAGGAGCTTTTCTGAAGAGACAGAAAGTTTATCACATACACAAACTTCTTTGCTATGGAATTATCTGTTATCAAGGAACTGCACTCAGTTAACTGAGCGCATTGTGATGCAGGTTATATGTATGACAGTAAGTTATCTGTTCTATGGCTAGAAATCACAATAGTAAAAAAATAAAAACATACCAAGATTGTGTTTTTCCTAAAGTAAACACAATGCTGGTGAATTAGATTTTCTTGGTAATATTTCATGCCTAAAACCATACTATCACTGGTATTTCTTCTATCTAAAACCACAGTGCTAACTTGACAACATAAATATAAACACCTAAGTCATACAGGAAAGCACAAGAACAAAAAAGAAAGTGTCAGGAGCAAGATGAAATACAAACACCACAGTGCAAACAGTTATGAATGAAGCCAAGGTTTTCTTTTACAGAATTTGTAACTAATTTAACATAACAATCCCATTCCTAACACATTAAAAAATTACTAGGCTACCATTACCATATAATTATATATAAAACCACTACGATTTATAAGAAATATTTTTAGCTGTTCTTGGATAAGGAAACAAAAATATTAGTATTTGTATAGCCCCATTAAACAAGATTAAATTGCTTTTACTATTTGGCATTGATTCTAAACATCATTGTCAGGGACTATACAATATTAAGTACAGACACAGCACAAATAATGGACATGAAACAAACTCAAAAAATACAAATTAATCAAAATAGTTGCTACAGAAAAAAGCAGTAACATCAAATATTTAATTTAAATTTATGAAAATAATGCATGACAGTGAAATGGAAATGGAAGCAGTACAAATAAAAAGTTTGTACAGGTTTGGTTTAAAAGAATAATTTAAGGATCAGAGTTGCTAGCCATCTGATAGCCATTATTCCAATAAATTATGAATGAATTAATGGGCAAATGTTCATCCCATGCAAAATATAGGAACAACAAAGTGAGGGGAATGAGGGGGGTTAAAAAAATTAAATTGTTTTTGCCCAATTACCAAAGGAAATTTTGCAAGTGGAAAGAAGAAAGTTCTGTGGTGTAAACTATGTCTGTTTTAAATCCTATAAGAAGTTCTGAAGCTGTTTGAAGCTTCTGGGGCAGAGGCGAGAGATGGTATGAATAGTCATGTAGCCAGCAGTTTTCAGAGGCTAACTGAACAAAAACATAGGGTTACAGAAGGCTGTGTGTTAAATGCTCCTATATCAAATAACAACAACACTTTCTTAAAAGTTTGTTTAAAAGGCCATAATAGATTGATCCTACCAGAAGCAGCCAGAAGCAGCTCTTCAGTGAAAGAAACACTTTTCCTCAGAACAACTGGGCTGACATGGCTAGAGTGTAGAGGGTTAAGGCTAGACCCCGAGAGGAGGAGACAGGACTTTTTAAGATGTGGGGAATCACAAGAGAGTGTAGGGGAGCTGGGAAACAGGAAAATCCTAGGTCCCTGTGGGGAAGGTGCTGTGGAGGAAAGTAATAGAGACAAAGAGATGTAGATTCAGAAGATGACTAAATAAACAGACAGAAGAAATCAAAATGAAGCTTTTTTTCTCCAAATGAACCAGCACTAATTGCTAAATCAATTCTCAACACACAAAGAAATGGAATGACAATACAGCTCCACAATGTGAACGAGAAGCATCTTCTCAAAAACCATGACTTGATTAACCTTACTTTGAAATTCATTATTTTAAAAGACAAAGTAATGTAAGATTTATTTTAGATTTTACACTAAATTTGATAATACATACTACGGAGTAAAGGCTAAATAGTACAGTCTTCTCACACAATCTGATTATTTTCATTATTTAGATATAAAAAGTTATTTTCCACGGAAATTGTGGATTTGTTTTATGATTTTTTAAAGCCATAAATCTTGCAGAATTCTAAGTTCCCATAAAGAAAAGGAGTTGCCACCTTTTCAATTTCCTCCAAACATATACTATATCACATCGGAATGTATTACCTCATTAAAATACCTCATGCTTTTTGTAAGCCTGGTACTCTGTTAGTTCGCAGTGGCACAAAATTATATCGCTATTCACAGAAGCCTTCTAACTTCAAACCAAAGCAAGCTTTCTTGGAACAGAATAACTTCCTCCCATATTTAGACCAGATGTAGACCAGAATGGGTAGGTAACACAACCACAACTGTACTTTACAGAAGGCATTGAGGTAATATTCTCCTGATTTGCAGCTACTGAAAACTAGATGTTTAAGCAGACCCAAGTTTCAATCTGCTCAATGTAGTTATTCATATTGTGAAATTGTGGTATCTGCACTCCTTTTTCCAGGTTAGTCTCCATCTCAAACATATGAACACACTAGCTGAAGAGGACTCTAATACGCTGCACAAACATCAAGAAATACTTCATTTTTCCCATCAGCCAATCTGAGTAACAAGTATGTCAAATCTGACAATGCTTGACGTGTTAAATGAGATGTTTGCTTTTTTTTAATCACTAACATCACCAATTTGCACTCTCAAATACTCCAACACAGTAATAGTCTTAAGAAATGAAAACAGAGTTCTAAACATACACAGTGAATTGTTAAAAACAACATCTGGACAACACCAAATTTTTGGTAAAAGGTAACACTAATGACTTGAGTGAGATACTGTCCTTTCAAGCTATTAAGAATCAAAATCTAGTATGCAACATCAACACACAGAATTTTTAAATACATCCACCAAATCCTCTTAAGGCAGGTTTCAGTAACAGATATAAAAGCAGTTAAAAGGACAGTGGCAGTAAGCAAAAGCATGCCCACTGTTAGCGCTAATAGTAAAAATATAGCAGAAAATACCTTTACGCATATGAAAAATCCTCCAAAATAAGAGGTACCAATTACACAATCTGTTTCTGTTTTGAATGAACTGACTAAGGATAACATTGCCAGGAATTATGCAAAGGTTGCTGCTTTAAAAATTCGACATACTAACAGTGAGGTGCCACCTCCATAAATCCAAAACATTTACATTTATAAAGATGACTATCAACATTTCTTTTAAATCCTCTACATGACATGATCCTTACCATGGAAAATCTGGTCAAAATAAACAGGTTTTCGAATATTCACCAAACCAAACACATGAATTTGCAGTTCTAAGTGACGGGTGGCAAATACAAGGCCTATGCGCTGAATCCAGCCCTCCACCTTGTTTTATCCAGCCCTGTACTTTGTTTCTACTCAGCAGCATCACTGAGCTCCTTCCCCTATGCTCCTGTGAGCACCAGTCATGTGTGGAGTGTGTGTGTGACGTGCGTTACGATGCAGGGGCAGGCTGATGTGGCCCCTGGTGAAAATGAGTTTGACATTGCTGTGCTAAGTGGAAACTATCCAGTTATATTTGTAGGTCCTTTAAACAAGTGACCAGCACAGGTTATCCACAAAACAGTCATCATTTACACAAAAGGACAAAAAAAAGTGTGTATATATTTGGTCAGGTTTTTTTAGAAATGGAATCCTCTTGATACTAAAGACAGCCAGCTTCCTAAGTGGGCACATTTTTAACAGACATCTAGGGAATAAACTGGGTAAGATATTTAATACAACTGCATAATACAACATGTAACTTCTCTGCTTAGAAAAATCCTTCAAAGGGGGACTGTCAAGTAAAGCTGAATCAACTCCTTGAATATGTTTAAAAATTGTCTAGATTAGCTGGAGACAAGAATGTTCTGAGCTTCAAATACCACAATTTAAAACATCATTTCAAAAGCAACCAAACTTTTAAAAACAGTTCTGCAAAATATTTTGCCCTATGGCAGTGAAACTCAGGGCATTGGAGAATGATGAAGAATATACAGACAATAATTCTTTGGGTTGTGCTGACATTATTACCAACATGACACTAACCACAGAATAAAAAACAAAGAGGGAGGAAACAACAAGTTGAAGAAATTATACGAGACCAATGGAGAAAGAAAAATGTTTTTTTAAGATGGCTGGAATATAATTTAAAATATTTTCAAAATGTATATTGTGTATGTAAAGCCAATTCTGCACGCCAAGAATAAAAAGAGAGTACCTGCTACATTTCTAGTATCACATTTGCAAAAAGGAGTTAAAAATCACAGATAAACGTATTCAATACACTTATAGCACAACACACTAGGCCTGAAGACTACATGGCTTTTGTAACACTGCCCTTAACATACTGTGGTGAGAAATGTACTCCTATTATTTGTAATATGAAATGGAGGAAATAAGAAAAAGGCAATTACTTAGGACTCCCTGAATGCTCTGAGATGTTTTATTTCTACTTCAACGCAGTTGTGTTACAAACGTCATTTTAATGTTATCCAGAATAGTGGAAATACAGGCAGGATTTAATTTTTCACCCTACAGAAATCCTTTCAAGCTTGAAGTGTGCTATCCAATTGCCTCCAATTTCCACATCATTTTGATAACTTCAATGCCAAAAAAGCAAAAAGGGGTTGAATGAAAATATAAGAGGAGAAACACAATTTAAACAAAAAGTGGGTGGAAGCGCCTTACCAGTTTTGGGTGTCAAACTCAAATCTGTGTCAGAAGAAGAGGACTGTCGACTGTAGGACTTGGAAGGTGAAAAGGAATAGGTTTGGTTTTTCAGAGGGGTGGAGGGTCCTGATGAATGAGTATTGGGATTGGGATCTTCATTGAAGGGAATCCTGCCAGAAGAAGGTGGAAACATATTCAGTAATCCTGTGCCAAAGGACCTGGCTGACAGCAGCATGATCCAAACACCAGGATGGGACTGGGGCAAGGGCCAGCAGCTATTCCTTAGGTGCGAGACTGGGGATGAGGCCAGAGGCAAATAAATGCTGTTTTACCCATTCAGCATTCTACAGATAGATGCTGATAATCTACAATGAAACAATTAAGCCAAATGAAAGGCATGAGATGTGACAAAAAAAAAATATATATGCAAACGAAAAAATTGAAAACATTTCATGGCTTAAAAATCTGGTCACAATGCTTTGAGTTAGTTTAATAAAGAAAAATGATATCAAATTATATTTGTGTTTATACATATTCATACATTTATGTATATACACACATATGCATTTTAAGAAAAAAAAAATGTTTCCTTATCCTATAGCACCAGCAGCATGCCACAGCTAAAAACAGAGCAGAGGAGAATCTTCACGGGAACAACTATATTGACAAACAGTTCACTTATGCACAGATTGACTTACCTGCCCTCTAAAACCATCTCTTCCACAAATGGCACATACTCTTCCAATAACCATTTTAAAACCTAAATATTGTATCTGAATTATGCCTGAAAACAATTATGAACTCCAATCAAAACATGATTTCCTCCAATGACTGTAGAATTGTGAATGTTCCCCAGACACATCAACTTATTTTTACTTCATTTCTTTTTAATGTGCTTGCTTCCTAAGAAATTAAGAGTGTGGCTTTGTGGAAGAGAGTCCAATGCATTTTCAAGAAACTAGTGCCTTTGTTTCAGCAGCTGCACACAGAGTAGTTCTTCACTGACAACAGAAGGTGTCTCCATGAGAAAATGAGGGAGAAAAGATGGATGGTACCTGCCTACACTGCCTGCCTGCCTGCACTTTGCGACCACTGTGCCTGTGGCCTGCCTCTCCCCAACTCTTGAGTCTGAGCAGTCTCGTACCAGTGTAGATGAGAGTGGGAACAGACACAGAGAAGTTCTGAGTAAGTCGTGAGCCAGTAGCAGTGTGAATTGGGCTGTTGTGAGTCGAGCGGCATCCATGGCTTGGCGGATGAACCAGCGGAGACCTGAGAGAATTTGCAGCCAAGGTGGAAGAAAAGAAAACAATACATACAAACAGGTTGCAAAGTTATATGTTATAAATTATTTCAGGGAAGTTTAGCTAGAGGAGATCTCTTACTTTAAGCGACTCTAAGAATTTTAATTCCTAGCATGCAGGAGTCCAGATGAAATAGAGAGAGAAAGGAACAGCTTAAGCACTAGCTTGTGAATGTGTAATTGATTCTCTGGCAACAGGGGATCAAGTTAGTAAAGCCAAGAACAAGAAGTATTAGTTGGGTTTGCTAGCTTTGAAAAATATTCCCATTTTTCAGACTGAGCAACAATGACTATATGACAATACCACCACCAAGATGAACATGGATTATTTCTGGGGTGGAATTCCACGTTTTGCTCTAGAGTGAAAGATACTGATTTATCTATGAATGCTTTTCAAGTTGGTAGTTACCAGGTGCACTTTCTTTTTCTTTTTTTAAATCACCACTGTTATTTTATGCTGCAGGGTATCCAGAAGCTCTTCTGATGCCAAATTTTAAAATTAAAACAATTTAAACAAGCAGTGATTTGAAACAGAAACCAGTAATTTTGAGAAGTGAGAGTATTACCAACGCCTGCACTCCAAAAATGCTTAATTATTATTGTAATGACACAACAATTGAAGTTAATGAAAATGATTAATTCAGTTAATACCTCTGGAAACACACCATGATTGTTGATGTTGTTTTTTTCTTCCAGAAACTGGATCTCTCTAGCAAACCGCAAATAACTGATCTATCCAAGGCAACAAAGCAGTAGCAATTTAAACAAGACTGCAAGTATTTTTCTATTCATTTGTATGCACATTAAAAAATTGCATTCAAGCTGTATTTGGTGCTGCAGTAGATACAACAAAGATCAAGAAACTCTATCTCTCATCACAAAAAGTTTTCTCTGTAAGTACACTATTAACCTGTTTTGCAATAGTAAAAAGCAAAGCACACAAGAAAAGACGAGACTACTTCAGGGCCATTCTCCAAATCATTGACAAAACTATCTGAATTCAAGATTTTTCTTTTCTTATATGCTCAGCACAAATACACAAACCTGACTGTATTGGACGTGGAACATCTTGAACAGAAGGTATTGTAAGAAACCCTCACAGAAATGTTTATTGCACAAACACAGAGTCAAGGCAATTATTATCAGGAAATTGGTGGATTGCAACCCAAGGATACATAAAAGATCACATTAAGGTTTACCAGTCCAGCTTCTAAAGAAATAACATATGTAATCCAACCAAAAACATTTCAAAACTGTAGAATACAAATTGCATTGCAGATAAATAAAATTACTAAAGAAAAAACAAATTCTGGGGAAAAAAAAAAATCACACTGGTTATGAAAAACTGAATGAGTATGAAAAGAAGAGAGATGAAACTTGTTTCCCTGCAAACTGTTAAATCATACTTACTCCTTCATTTCTTTGGATGGGGAATTACATGCAGGTAAAAATGCTGATGGGTTACTTAGTTTATCCAACGTGCAGGCTGTTCCTATGGCTCGCACTACTAGTCCAGACTCTCCCTCCAAATCAAAACACTGCAAATAACCAACAACAGCATTTCCTCTCATTTCAAGCACCTTCAAGCCGATCTTCCTTTGCAATTCACCTATAAAACAAAAGGTAAAATGCTCATAATTGCAGTGAATTTTCCCTACTCTTCTGATGTCTTCAGTCTCTGCTTTTGGAATTGCGAATCAAGTCAGTAAACCAGGTCATAGGTCTAATCTGAGATAATTATGCCAAGCAGCTGCTTACAGTCTCTGCTTCTCATAATATCGTGTGATTTCATGATTTACACAGCTTTTTTCCTTTTTTCTCCAAATCTATTCTGATTGTAACATTATGACATTATTTCAGAATTGTGTTTCTGTGTTTTTTATTATCATTAGGTTTTCCCTTTTTTACTTATTTAGACAGACAGAAAGAGATGGCCAAGAGGTATGCTGGAACACACACAAGTTTCCAAATTCTCCTTCATACAGTTCAGAACAATGCAACACCTTTGAAATCCATGTGGATGGGTAGCTGTAACTTTTTATGTACAAACTTACTTAATCATATTTCAACCTAATTAGTACTTTTTGCTCTTTTTAAATTAATAGTGTTTAATATGGCAGCCTCACCTACAAAACATTATGCCAAATAAACAAAACACAATACCAAATACATCAGGCTGTCACTGCAAACAAGACTGCCACTTCTCTACTGGCTGCACACAAAGACTGAAAGACTAACTATAAAACAATGGCCTGCCATAGATGCTTACTTAGCAGGTTGATGAATAAATAAAAAAAGGTTCATTGATTCAACTAGCTAGATAGCCTTGTTAATACAACGTGAAAGATATCATCTCTCCTTTGATGGAAGGAAAAATTTCCAAAATTCAGTTAACAAACTGAAAAACTTTCTCCATGACAGAGGTTAACCTAATAGTCCCAATGTCAATGATATTAAGGAATAAAGCGGAATGAAATGATCACTGCTGCTTTCTAGAAGTTTGATTTTAACATTACCAGAACATGCTCCTATTGTGAACTTTGTAATAGAGGCTGAAATTATGCATGTACTGGTCTTGAAAAATCTCTAAGATTGAGTTAGAGTATGAAAGTTTCTAGCTGAGTGAAAATTGCAATGGATTCCATTCAAGCAAAGGTTGAGACTGAATTATTTTTACATATACAACATGTAATATGACAGATACCTATGAAACAGGCTGGGTCATCCTCACAGATGACAGATTTCTGCAGGATTCTTTAGGTGTGGTCACCGGTAACAAGGATTGCAGTGTGAAGCATTACATTACATGACATGAACAGTATTACTGAGGTCATTTGTTTTTTTCCCTCTTAACAAGTGCCATGAATAAAAATATGAATAAAATCTAGCAGAATACTTTCACATGTGCTACTTTATCCACTTTCAACATTTGCGCACGGCAAGAGATGTGCAAATGTTGATCCTGTAAACTGACATACCAGGGAAGCTATATTAAAAAGCTCATAAAGACTGAATTCATGTCAGTTATGACAGTACTGTTTGTTCACATTTTTCCTCAAAACATGCTGGTTCTCCTAGCAAAGACAGCAAGTAACTTCTCCATGATCTCGTTTACGTTACCCCACTTACTACAGATCTCCATACATGCTTGCAAAACCCAACTCACTTTTTCTTTTAGTATCTTCCTTAAAACACAGTTGTATCTACAAGAAATCTGACATTAAAAGCCACTAGTGAAACAAAACCACTACCTACCATTCTAGTGACTAATTTCTTTGGATTCCTTACACCTTCAATATTGTCTACTTTTATCAATTGGTTGTCTCGCCTTAGTGTGCAAGTACTCTAGAGTAGGGGTGTTTTGTTCTGTTCTATTTGCACTGAATCAGAAGGATCTTGGTACAGAACAGCTGTTCATAAGCAACAGTAAAACAACAACAAAAAAAGATACTTGATACTGAGATCAACTGACTCTAATGACTGGTCTCTCCAGGAATTGCAGGTATGTCCAGCAGAATCCATCCAAGTCAATACAAAAGCACTCTTGAGCAACAACGAACCAATCTTGACTTTGAAAAGATGGGATGAGTAAGGTATTACACACAGTATGTGAGATAGTGTATATTTTTTGAGACACTTTAAAGTAGTCCAAAGAGAATGGAGTAGTTTGTTATTCTAATTGAGTCAAAATTCTAGTAATACTACTCATATGGGTTAAAATCATCTTCAATAGAGTTTCACAGGTTTCTTCGACCTTACTAAAAACAGCCAAAAAAGTAAGACAGTAGCATGGCCTCATCAAGAATATAAAGAAAAAAAAAAAAAGTAAATCATACTGGACATAAGTTAGAATAACAGAACCTTCAGAAGCAAAAGACACTGTAAACTGAAAAAATAAACACAATAACAAAAATTATACTGAATCTTGTCTTAAGCATGCCACTTATTTAAACAGCGAATATTGTTAAAAACAGCAATAACCATTATAGCCTACATGTTTAATACCTGACATGAGTGAAATAAGTCTTTGTCTAGCCTCATTCGATGCCCTTGGTGTACGGATTCGGTCTATCCACTGGTATTCTGGGTCTTCATTAACTACAAGCTCTTCCACAAATCCATGAATTATTACTGCTCTGTAACACTTAGGAATAGATGTAGCTGTTAAAAAAAATATATATATAAAAGATGTAAGACATGCACTACAAGCCAAGAACTCCAAGAAAAACATAAAATAATGTGAAAAGCAATGTAAACCATTCCAGAAAGTAATCCACACGATGTTATTTTAAAATGTGGACATACCCAAGCAGTTTTGTTCTGGGAGACCATGGAACACCAGTAAGAAAAATGTCCAGGGTAACAGTTGCAACATGTACCAACATGAAATCTTTTCACTTTATGCCTCTTTAACAGGATATGCACCCAAGTAATACAACATGCACATGCATGTGCACTGAAATGCATATTAAGAAAGGTAAGGAGGAAAAAAAAAATCCATTATTTACATTTTTTTGAAATATGAACTGTAAAAAAATATTAAAAAAGAAAAATTTTAAAACGAACTAAATTTTCTTCATTTGCCTCTTGTTTCAATGTAATCTCCACTGGGCTTATGAAACGAGCTGTGAAAGAAGGAAACTGACAGAACAAGTAAAGAAAAGAGGGGCGAGGGGGGGGGGGGGGCGGGAAGTTTTCTGTTCAAATTAACTTTTTTCCTCTACTTACTGCAAAAAAACTTGACTCCACAGGATGACTGCCTAAATCTGTTTAAATCATTGAAGAGATCTACTTTCACCACCACATTGATCTCCCCACGTATACCTACCAATAAAATAAATGAGAAATGAGAAGCTATATCAGAAACAAATACAAAACTAGTGCTATTAATTACTCCCAATCATTAGTACTTAATGCATTTTCTATTACCAATGAGCTAGTTTTTCTGCAAGGAATGTACTATAGCCCTGCTAGAACTGGCACTTCCTGTGCAAATTCTAGCCTGGGCCAGAGGAACAGGAAGACATTTCTTGGCCTCTCGTATCTGCTGCAGACACTCTTTCTCAGAAGAGGAAGTTTCTAGTTCTGCCCAGCCTTAGAGGCTGAAGCTATGCAAGCAACAGTTCTCACAAACCTAGTGCACCAAACAGCTCTCTCTGATCCTTTACCCTGTACGACCAATGCAGGAAATGAAGGGTAAAAAACCAGCACCTACGTACCATAACCGTCTCAAGCTATCCTTAGCACAAAAGGTCAGTAGTACTAACTTCTCTTAGCAAACACACGGTAATTGGAAAAGTATGTTTGGATCTTTTTTTAATCTGACTTTTGAAGCAGCTATTTTAAATACCATGTGAAGATTTCTTCCACTTGTCACAAGTTCCGTGCAAGGCGTTCTGTCAAGCACTAGTATGCACTGCTGTGCCAGAAATTTTCTCATGCCAGAAATAAGGGAAAAAGCACCAGAAAAGCAGCTTTCTAGCTCCCAAGGTTAAAATTATTACAAATTTCTGATGACGGTTTACAGAAGTAAAGATTGTAAGAAGCAGATTACATGCCGAATGGCGTAATTTTTCTTTAAATTAGCGAATCTTACCATGAATGGTATCATAAATAGGAAACCATCCTGAAATAACTGTAGCTGCTTCACTATAGAGCAAAGGATCAATATCTATGTACACTTTGCCAATGGCATCATTAGCACTGTAGGTATCATGATCAAGAACTGTAATTTGGAGAGGCTCATCTTGTAGCTCTTCATCATCCACCTAGAAAGAAATATTAACATGGAATCTGAGTATTTAAAAAAAACCACAGGGAAACACTGCTGAAAAACAAATGCAAAAATAAGAAAAGTTATGTACAGTGAGTGAGCTGACACAGATAAAGCTTTAATTTTGATTTCCTTTACCCAAACAACACATTCACTTATTTTGATTTTACTCTTCACAGACTGATGGGATCTTGGAACTAGAGTTATCACTGGGAGAATAGAAAAGCAAGATTACATTGACTGCACATTTTAAAATTCTGCATCATTCGTTTTACGTAACATTCCCTAGCTTGTCTACCCATTTCCACAACACATACTCTTCCATTTTTTTTTTAAAGTCAGAAAACTTAAGATAAAGCGTCTCAGAGAACTATTATACTCTCCAGTTTTGATTATTGCTGCTCTTACCCTTCCAAGCTGGTCAGTGGCTTAAAAGAAGATAAGAAATTTTAAACAACCCATTGTAAAAATTCAGTAATTTCACATATGCACTTTCCTAAATAAATGCAATAATCCATCTGCAGAAACTCTGACTATTTTTTCAGTATAACGACAGACTTTCTACAACTTTTTATGCTGAACATCACAAACCAAGAATCTGGTTTGCTAAAGGCAGTGGGATGACTCATGTCGGTGTTTGCAGAATTGTAACACGTAGTCTTGAAAAAAAGATCTAACTACACACACACTTATGATGTCTTAAGCAGTCAGTGTTTTTCCACTCTTCGAAATGTGGAACTTTTTTTTTTAGTGTGGCTGTTTGGCTCTTTTCTTTCCCAAAATCCAATTCTCCATGCAAAAGGATAGAACTTTGAGACTTCTGTTACCGCCAAAAAAACTCTTTCTGTATGAACAGAGTTAACCCTCCACACAGATCAGCTCTTTCCCTTCCCCCAAAAACCACCCCAGGAACTGAAAGTTAAAAAAAGAAAACATTGAATTTCAAGACCATAGTACCACTTTCTTAATCAACATGGACTGCTGATTGAAAAGATGCTCTTAATTAAGCATTCCTTATTGATTAATAATTTGCCTAATCTTACTGTTTTATATTTGCTCTAAAATAGTTCTAACATTATCAGCTATTACATCACTCATTACATGGACATATATTTACAACCATGTTTATAATGTGATATTATCTGAAAAGACTACAAATGAACCAGTTATATATATTCAAATGTTTTAACTATCAGTTTATTCTAAATAAGATTACTTTATTAAAGTGACCAAAAAATGTAGTAACAAATAAAAAAAGAATATGTAAACATTTGTTCAGGGTATAAAGTCAAAGCACATCAGTGAGTCAGATCCTGGAAAGCAACAAGCAGTAACAGGAAAATGCTGAGTGCCCTCATTATCACACAAGGAAATTGGAAAAAACGTTGTTCAAGATCTTTATTTTGTAATTTTTCTCATAGGAACTCTCCATTTTCTCCCCTGTCAAGTGCATTATTTCTGCAATCCAAAGTAACATTTCAAACACCAATTAACTTTCCTTACTCAGAATTACTTCTTTCAAAAAAATACAAGCATACTCATACTGATATTTGAAAGCCTAATCCATAATGCTATTTCCTCCTAGCTTTACCTCTGCTTTGTGTTTTTGTTATTATCCAGCATAACAGCCGAGTTGGATCCAATCAGGCAAGTTTTTATCTTAACAAACAGTTCTAAAAAGCCAATGAGGCACCCTTAGCAAACAAGGTCTAACTGTAGACAGGTTTGCTGAAAACACTTCATGTGTTTTTAAATAGAAATATACCTCACCCCTCAAAACTCATTTTCTGCCTGAAATTAAATTATTCCCTTAAGGGCATCTAAACCAGAGTGTCTCTATATGAGACAGGCAAACTCTTCAAAAATACTTACTTCAAATTTGAACCACTCAGAATTCCACTGTGGATTAAGTGATTTGGGATACACATCTGTCTTAAACGTTGTATTTCCAAACTTTACCTAAAAATACAAGCATTCAACTATTAAGTATCAATAAACTTAGAAATTAAATCTACACATGCAAATAATTTCAAATTCATATTTCAACAATACCAACAAGCACGTTTCAGCAAAACTGAAAGCCCTTTTTTTGTTTCACACATTTTAGTAAGTAATAACTCTCCACATATCAACAAAACTTCCCATAATCTGTCTCTTCTCCCCTATTAATATAGTTTCTTTTCCCTTCAATCACTTGAGAGGTAAAAATTTTCTTTACCTTGGCCACTCAAAGTCACTCGGTACATTCTCTTTTGCCTTCTGTTTAGAAATAATGTAAGCAAAAGTATTCTATCTAAACATTGACAATTTACATCCTATTACTGTTTTCTCTAGGGTTTCTCACCCAGTAAATAACTGAAACCATCTCCATTAACTGCAATTTTGATATATTGAACACATATCAGCGAATTCAGAGTAGCAAAGGGGAAGCACCTTATCAGTTTCTATTCCGTTCTAAAAATAAGGCCAATTCCAAAAGTGTATAGGCAAAAAGCTTGGAAGGACTAGTTATGTACATGCATATCTCTCTCAAGATTACATATTCTCCATATTACTGTTGATTAATGGAGATTCAACTGCATAATAACTTTTTTTCAGAAATCTTCACTTGGTCTTCACAGGCATCTATTTCAGGATGACCTAATTTCTTTCTTTTTTTTTTTAAAAAGTGAAACAATTTCTATGACACTCCATAGATCAAGCAACATGCTGCACAATGCAAGAGCCTTTCATTTCACTGCAGTCATTTACAAACACTTATAGTTCTCTGAATGTTACCTCCTCAAATATTTAGCACTTCAACTCATATCAAGTATCTGATGGACTTACAAATGCCCCAAACTGTGTTTTTTTAATTAATTCAAGAATCTTGAGAATAGAATTAGTGTGCTGATGCAAAAGAAATGCTGCAGTCAAAGACAATTGCAGATTTTGAATGTTGTTTTCTTGCTAGAAATCTAAATGCATTTTGGAGACTAAATTTAGGCTTAGCTTTTGAAAACCATACAGCAATTTTTAAATAGTTCTGCTCAATAATGTATTCAATGAACACTATAGATGTTTCTGTAATATTGTGATTATTTTGCTTAGATCATACCCCAGCTCTAAAGAGATTCTGGCACTTGCTTCAAAACACCCAGTTAATGTAAGAAGCCTAAACCGCGGCAGACCTGGACTACGAGTTCACACTGAGCTCTGTATACACAACCCTATGCACCTCAGTCAACAGAGCTGTTTATAGCATTTGGGACCAAAGAAACAAATTTTAAAAAAAAATAGCGGGGGCCCCTACCTGATTCAACAAACAGTAATGCCTTTCAAAATGAAGTTACTTCAAAGTAAGTTCTAAAGTTAAAAGCTAGAGTGGTAGGAAAACACAGGAGTAAGCAACCTCAGTGTAAAAAAATCATCAAAAGGTGGATGCAGCCTATGTGCATACAGAAAACAGCACCGCCACTTGGTTTGTGTATTCATCACACTTTGCAGTATAATAAAGTGATACTGACGCAAGTTCTAACTGAGCTACTTTATACACCAGAAGGTGCCAAGACAACAGCCCAGAGCTCCACCCCATCTATTTTTACATTTTATCTAGGGAGTAAATTAGTTTCATTGGAGCCCCAGGCAGTTATAACTGAACTTCTCCAGCAGTCAAGCTAGTTCATTAAAGCTAGTCGAGGTAATCAAGCACTACACTGCTGTCCGCTGTACAAATTTAGAAGCACAATTACAGACGTTGTGCTAATTTGCTCCAGATCGCACATGATGACAAAGTCCAAGTTACACATAATCTGAGCCAAGTAACAGCTATGAAGACTTTTCTCATTTTCTTTTTTAAGTCTAGATTTATATGAGAAAATTTAACAAGGAAATTAAAGGCTAGCAATCAGCTAGTACCTTAACATTACTTCAGGTTTTCACTTTTAAGTGAAAACATCATGTATAGGCTTTCAGCAACCTTACACAGAAAAATAAAACAAATTCAAATTTATTTTGACATAAATCTCATCTGCTGCCTGACCTACTCTACATGCGGAAAACACAGTTCCCACAGTCTTTCTAAGTCACAGTACCAAAAGCAAGGCCACATCTGCATATTCCTTTAGCCTTATTTGTCTCAAGACATTAATGAAACAGCACATTAACCCAGGCAAGCAAACTGATTATTCTGAAAAATTTATTTTCCTTGTTTGCTAAGCTAGTCTTTAACCAAATGAATTTCCAAATCTATTTTGCTACACAGCTATTGAGACAGTACAGTTGGCACAGATGGAGCAGGGTTGGGAACAAGTGACCAACAGGGGAGGAGAGCTGTTTTTCCTCAAGGCAGCACAAAATCAGGCCAAACAAAACTCATCAGTGCTGTATTTCCTATTGCTGCTTTCCCTGTCTCCTAGTATCACACATTGGAGTTGTTGGAGGCTGATTATCCATCAAATTTAAAATTACAGAAGCAGCATTTAGAAATTAAAAACTCATTGATGAAACATCTGAAACCAAAGAGGGAAATATTAAGTTAAAGGATTGTCATTCATGTAATAAAAGAACTGCATACTATTGCAGCTCCATTGAAAAACATGAGAAATGCATTTACACTTTATGACCAATTTACAGTCCCACTAAGCATGAGCTTAGTGTCTAAAGCCAATTAAATTTTTAAGCCCCAAACCAAATTAGGACTTACGTACCCAAAATCTATTTTGATATTAATATTATCAGACTTTTCAGTTTATAAAGTTCCAGAAAGACACTGATTTCCTACCGTAATTCTACTATCGCACCAGTTTTAATTAATATTTGTAGCATAAGCATATATTTACATAGCATTCCATTTTAAATACTGTTTTTTCTTCTCATACGATTTCTGCATCTATGTGGTGTTACTGAAGTGTTCTAAGTTATTCATACCGGAAATAATGAATCATAAACCAGAAGGATCACAACAGCTTATTTTACAATCCCTTCCTGAGAAACGCCCTATATATTGCCTATTAACTATATGATCGTAAAGAAGCTTGAGGTTACATACTTTCCAGAAAATAAAGTGATTTAAACATGCGAACAATATTAAATATTTTTCCAATAAAAATCCCCTTCAAAAATATCTCAGCGATTCAAATTCTTCAAATGGAAATAAAAATACTGGCCTTAAAAGCAAAGCCTGTACACTCTGCACTTCATATATCCAGAGATGCAAATGACTTAAAACACACCTTTACTACTTCTCCATCCTTCTAACAACCCATCTATTGAATCCTGAAACAGGAGTCCATTTGGCTGCCGAACTAACAAGACAGGCTGAGAGAGTCGGGGCTCCAGGGAGATCTTATAGCAGCCTTCCAGTACCTGAAGGGGCTACAAGAGAGCTGGGGAGGGGCTTTTTACAAGGGCAGGTAGTGATAAGATGAGCGGAAATGGCTTTAAATTGGAAGGGGGAAGATTTAAATTAGACATTAGGAAGAAATTCTTCACAATAAGTGTGGTGAGGCACTGGTACAGGTTGTCCAGGGAAGCTGTGGATGCCCCCTCCATGGCAGTGTTCAAGGCCAGGCTGGATGGGGCCTTGAGCAGCCTGGGTGTGATGGGAGGTGTCCCAGCCCATGGCAGCGGGGGTTGGAACTGGATGGTCTTTAAGGTCCCTTCCAATCCAAACTGTTCTATGATTCTAAGACCGATTCATTAACAACCTTCAGCCAAGAGAGGCTGAAAAACAGCAGAACGTTACTAAAATGCCACTCAGATTTTCTACCTAGCTGCCAGCTAAAAATCACACCCCAGGGTAAACCAGACACTGATTTTACAACACGGGCTTAAGAGTGCTCCTTGCCCCCTCTGCGGGGTACGCTCACCACCCTCCCCGAGCACAGGGCTGCAGCCAACACAACAGCTCTCGGGCCGAGCGCAGGGGCACGACACTGGCACAGCCGCCCAGAGAGGTGTCTTGAGTCCCCATCGCTGGAGGTGTTTAAAAGACAAGTAGACGAGGTGCTCAGGGATGTGCTTCAGTAGTGGACAGGTACGGCTGGACTCGCTGACCTCAATGGTCCTTTCCAACTAAGCCATTGTACGATTCCATGCCAGGAGTCCCCTGCCGAGGCCAGCGGCGCGGGCAGCGAAAGCTCCGCGTACGTGACGGCAGCGGCGACGCTACCACCGCGGCAGACCCGGCCAGCAGGGGGCGCCCCGCACGCCCGCGGTAGCCGCGCGTCCCCTCCTACTCGACCGCTGGGGGGCGCCCCGCACACGCGGCCGCGGTGGGCGTAAGCCCCCTCCTCCCCCGTCCGCCGGGGGGGGGGGGACGCCCCGCATGCCCGCGGCAGCCGTGTGCTCCCTCCCTCCCCCCGCCCCGCCAGCAGAGGGCGCGCCGCACCCCCGCGCTGGGCGCCAGCCCCTCCTCCTCCGCGGGCCGGGAGGGGGGGCCCGGCAGGTGCCCCATCCGTCGGGTCCGAGCTGGCGGGGCCGCCCTCCTCCTCCACCTCCCACCCCTCTCCGCCCGCAAACCTCTACGAAGGCGTCGGTCAGGTCACTGGCGCGGTCCATCACCGGCAAATGGCGCCCTGCCACGATTTTGACCTTCAGCTTCCCCGGCATCTTTCCTCCTCCTCCTTCACCGCCTCCCCCCGGCTGCAAGGAGAAAACAACAGCGCGTGTCCCATGGAGCGGCACGGGGGCGGGAAGGGACTGGGGGGGCGGCGGGGGAGCGGGCGCGCATGCGCCCTGCAGCTCCGCTGCCCCTGCCTGCACCCAGCGCCGCGGCGCATGCGCCACTCTCTGGGTCGCCTCTGCGAACGGATAGCATAAGCGACCGTGGGGAGCGGGCCCGGGAGTGGGCGCCCTCCCCCCACCACGGCCGCCCCGCCCGGTACCGCCCCGCCCCGCCTCGCATCTACCCCAAGATGGTGCCGCGGAGGGATAACTGACCTCGCTGGCAGTCGAACGCCGATTTCTCGATGGATTCCGCGCTAGCGCTGCGGTGGCTGTGCCTGCGAGGGAAGTCAGAGCGCACGAGCGCCGAGTCGTCGATGACCTCGGGCGCACCGGGGTACCGGTAGGACCGCTCAGCCCTGCTCCCAGCCGGGACGGTGATGGAAGAAGTAGTTACTATTACAAAAAGTGGGTTATTTCGATTTAAGTTGTAGAGTTCGGTTTCATTTAAGTAACTGTGTTTTTTTTTGAAAATTACACAATGTCCCTGTGAGGGCGCGTTTTCTTTATAACGTTTTTTTTCAAATGTTTCTCTGCACATTGTTCAAGGAGAAATGATAACGTCTTGTTGTTAAGTATGACGTGCTGAGCAGATGTGTTGTGTTCTGTAATCACTTCTGTTTGCAGTCTTTCCCTGTCAAAAAAAAATATGCACGGTCAGACAGAGACCTCGCTGCAAAGCTCCAGTTAGCAGAGATTTGGCTGTTGTGAAGTTCATAACATTAAAATTACACAGTATCACAGTATCATAAGGTTGGAAAGGCCCTCCGAGATCATTGAGTCCAACTTATTATAAATTAGTCCTTGGAAAGTAATAGAATATGCACAAGACTTCTGGGGAAAATTATATGTAAGTAACTGGGAAATACATTCTGTCCCCAGTTCTTGTCTCATTTCACATGATTAATGGAAATCATTCCCTCCTGTGTCCAGTGCCAAATTAAAGGACGCTTTTTTTCTAAAGCTCCAAAATGAGTCTTAAAGAGTTTTTTTCCAGCATTCTCAGTATCGAGGGAAGGAAGTGATCCAGTTTGGGGATTGAGGGCCCATTGAAGGGGAAATATGGAACTGTATGTGCATCTCCAGGCGCTCAGTGGGCGAGTCTGTAATGGATTTAAACCAAACCCCGTGGTTTTGGGGTTTTTTTCTTAATCAAAGACAAACATTTGCAGTATTTGAGGGATTATGAATAGATTAAATGGAATTTAGTTATCAGAAATAGGATTTTATATAGTTCTTGGAGCCAGGTTTTGACTTTTTGATGCCTGAAAAGCTCTTTGTTTAGGAGCTAGGGCTGTGGAAGCTTGAGGCAGTACAAAGGAGTGGGCCTGGCCAGGAGGTGCGCGCCAGGTGTCTGCGCCTACAGGTGGGCATGTGGAACCAGGGCTTGTGACAGTCCATGGGTCATGTCTGGTACCACTGGCCTGGTTGTCAATAGGAGTATGAAAGAGCCCTTGTGTTTTGGTTAAGCGGTCCCCAGGTGTTGAGCCAAGTAGTAGATCTGGTTGGATTATTTTCCCTTCTTTCTAATCTTACAAAAAGACTAAATAATGTTATGGGCTGGAATGTGATACTGTAAACACAAACCATATGAAAGAAATACAGCAGTATATTGCATAGCCAAAGATGATCTATACGTTAATTTGCTGACTGTCCTCCAGCCAGCTGCATTTAGGCTCACCAATACAAATTTTCCTCTCTTCACCTTGTTTTGAAGTTATGTTTGAAACAATTCATGCTATTGTTAGTATTCATAGTATCGAAACAGATTGTGAACAGGCTAGATGCATGCTTCTTCCTCATCCTTGATTGAGTGGAGTACTGTGATGAGGCTGGTCCCCAAGGCAGGATAGGAGCAAAGACCTAGGTAGGAAATCAATATCAGAAACATGCCACTAAGGTTAGGGTTGTAATTTAGGCCAGAAATGTGTTTTTTTTAATGGACTCTCCTGATCTCACTTGCTTAAGTGTTGTTTTGGCTCACATAATTTAGGAGTTCACAGTATCACAGTGTCATAAGGTTGGAAAGGACCTCTGAGATCATCAAGTTCAACCTATAACCCAACAGTAACACCAACACCCACACTAACACCAACCATCATCTAAACCATGGCACTCAGTGCCTCATCCAGTCTCCCCTTAAACACCTCCAGGGTCTGCGACTCCACCACCTCCCTGGGCAGCGCATTCCAATGACTAATAGCGCATTCCAATGACCAGTTACAGCGGCTATGAACGGAATATTTCATTTGGATAAGACAGAGCTGGGAAGGAAAAGCTAGCAATACAACAAATGTGTTCTAGCTGTTTAAGGGCATTTGGGCTGTGGCAGTAAAATAAAGTTGGTATGAAGCTAAACTCCCCGGATTGCACATGATGCTTGTGCTGCGTTCTCAGCCCTGTTTCACCCTAAAGACAGGCCATTGGTCCACTGCATTACTTGTTGACATAGCTGTCTTCACTTCCCTGATAGAGTAGGAAACCACCAGCAGAAGATAGGACTGCAAAAACATTCTCTATTGCCCACATTAGGAACAGCTTAGCCTTCAGTAATTGATGGTGTGGTACTGCTCTGTAGCCCAAGGTTTAGGGAGTGTAAAATAATTTCTTGGCTACAAACAAGTAAAAACATCATGAAAGTAAACTACCCTATCGAGGTTTTTTTTCTAGCAGAACACCTATTTCCTTGCTTCTTTTGGTAGCTACATTACAATGCAACAATTACTACGTGGGTTTTGCATGTCTTGTGAGATGCAGAAAATTTTTTTCAGCTTATAGGAACACGAATCCTTGAAAAATAAATTCTCTAATTTGAAACTGCCTTATTATAAGCAAACGGACACAAATGTAGTTTAGTTCTGTCTCTTTAGAGGTGGGTAGGTGGCTCTACCAAACACATTTGTGAAGTCAGGGTCTTCCTAAACCCTTCTTTAGTCACTGAGAGCACCAAAAAAAAACCCTCCAGAGCTCGTTATTGTTCGCTGAAGATTGGGACAATTTGCCTGACTAATGGCCTGTTAATACAGTGAATACCGAGCTAAATGTACTGCCTTGTTACATGCAATAGCTACAATTAGGGGCAATCCTCAAACAATTAAAGCATTATTGTACCAGATGCTTGCTGAAAGGAGAACATTTAAGAGAATATCTAACACGGTGTTGCTCTTCCAGGCAGGTTCTTGTAAACCTCCTGACTTTTAAAGACTTCGTTAATCTTCCCAGACAGTCCACCCATGGTTTTTAAAAAAGATTTTTTTCTGAAGTTCAGACTGGAGGGGGGAGGTGTTGTGATGAAATACAAATCTGTTCATGTCTTTTCCACTGAACCTAGGGAACAGATTATCCCTTTGAAGTAGAATTCTCTTACTGGATTAAACTGGTAATAACTGGTACGTATTTTTTTAGGTAATCTTTTTTTATTGTTTAATTTATAGCATCTGGGCCAATAGGATCCAGAGTGTAACTAACTGCTTTGGGAAAATTTATCTCCTTTTTATTTTAAACTTACAAACTGATTTCACTTGTGGACTCCTATCTCTTGCATTGTGAGAGAAGGAAAAATTGTTCCCTTCATTCATAAAAAGCTTTTTATGGATTTTTTTTTTTAAATGAATTTGCCATCAAACTTTTTTTTTTAATTGACTTGTTTAAAAGAAGTAACTTTAATTTTTCCAGTCTTCATAAGTCTTTTGTGCCTCTGAACATTCTTTCTAAATTCAGCTGGAGATACTCTGAGCATGCCATGTTTTTTCTTACAGTGCACTATCTTAAACAGAAAATAAAGTTCCAGGGAAGCTTTATCAGTGTTGCCTAGTGAACATTTCCCTCTCTCTGGGATTATGAAATACAGGGATTAATGCAAAACATATTTCTTTCTCAAAAAATTCTGCCTGTGGATCGAGCTTTTCAATGGAAGATTTTAATAGTCAAGGGACTAGAAAAAAGTGCCTGTTCTGGAGAACCAGTTCGAATCTATTTCTTAAGATACTTGGAAAGATCAATTCGGTATGATTTCATGCGTTAAGGAACCTGCTCGGTATATTATACTTGTCTTAGGGCTGAGGACTTTCTACACTGGCAAAATGAGACCTGTCTTTTCATAAATTATCATGTTACTTAACACATTGCATGTCAATAGTATTCCAGTTCTCTAGAGCCAACAGAGACTTAGGGAAAGTGAAAAGTAGAAGGGACTCAACTAAAAGTTGTTTCAAAGCCCTAGAATATATAAACTATTTTAGGCATCTAAAGTAGGATTGAATTTCTGTCTGGTTTAGGCAAATGATGTTCAATGTAATGGGTATACTTGACACTAAAGCTATAATATGTACTTTCTCTGTAATATGCATGCTAGAAGTCCACAGAAAATTTTAAGGTGTGTATTTTCATCATAAGGAGAAAAAAAGTTCTGACATCTGACTTTGCACTTTAGTACCCAGTTTATTGCTTGCTGAATTCTTTCCCTTCTGCTTAAAAGTCATGTTTTAGCAGGTCGTGGCTTTAGAAGTCATGTGTCAGCAAGATATCAAGAGCGATATGCTTAAATAACAGTATTATCTTATTTGAGCAGATGTTGTTATGTATTACGTGGCATTGTAACCCAGCTACACAAATGAAGAACATTGCTAATTACTGTACTAAAGACATCTTGTGTGGAACAATGAGTGTCGTAAAAATAGGAGAGTTTTGCCTGGAGATGCAAAATGTAAATATCAATATATCCTTTCTTTTCCAGTTGTTGTAGGTATGATGGGATTTTGTTTTGTGTTTTTTTTCTGCTTAACTGCTAGCTCAGTGTATGCTTGGATTTCCAACAAAGAGATACCCTTTGTTACAGACATGCACTTTTAACCCTTAGTTTAGAAATTGACACTCCAAAGAAAAGAATTTCCCTGTAACTTCAATCTTCTGATGCATCACTTTAGGGTAGGTTTCAGTTATATTGGCTTACTAGCTTTCTTCAGCATATGGATTAGGAGATAGTGGCCTGGGCTTTCCTCACGTTGCAACATGACCTGAGATGTCATGGTCTGTGTCTTAATAATGGGGAAAAAGTGCTTTTTGATTAGTATTGCATTGAGCTTATTTAAATAAAAATGAATGGAATAGTTTCAGTTTGCTAAAACACTCTGAAGAGGCTTTATATCCACCTTTGCTTATTAGCATTCACAGAAGATTCTGGCTCCGTTTTTACTGCAGTTACTGTGATAAGTAGTTGAAATGGGAGTCTTTGTCATCTGTCAAAAGTCCCTGGTGCCAGTTTTTGGTTTCTAGAAAAATCCCAACTTTTTTTAAAACTATGTGTTTCAAAGCGATCTGGGTGAAATCTACAGGACACGAATCCAAAAATATTTTTAATAATGTTCAGAGGGGGCCTGTGTCTAGAGTGGGATATATATATATGTATGTGTATCTCCTTAGTAAAGGACCTCTGCATCCCTCCACGCTCCCCGCCCAAAAAAAACCCAAAACAATTTCCACTCTATATGTCTATTGCAAGGATTTAGACAGAGGCAAAATTCTGATCACTGCTATTTATTACTGCTTGTATGTATTTGATGTGGCATTGCAACCCCTAATACCTCTCATTAGCTTAAAAGAAACAGAGTGAATTCTTGTCTCAATAAAACCACTAAGGTGAAATGTTCTCGCTGAAATGAAGACATGGATTTTATTTTGAACTCCTGGGGAGAACAAGGCTTCATTACTGAGGTGTCTGATGTACACTAGAGCAGCTTACTGTCCTTAGCCTGTTTAAACAGAAGATTAAGAGCAGAATGAATGCCTGCTATCACAAGAGGTCTCTAATATAGCAGGTATGATAAGGAAAGCATGGAAGTCTGAACAGGACAGATAGACGTGAGTAATGGAAATGAGAGATATCAGTAGGCAAGTTATCAATGATAGATGTTTTTTAATTGCTTGTCATTTGGGCTACTGAGTATCTGTAGTTCTGTCATCAGGGCTGCATGTTTTTCTGACCTATGAGTTACAACAGAAAAGAAGAGGCTTGTGGCCTTGCAAAGATGAGCACTACATGCAGCAGGAAGATGACTGTGGGTAAGCTCCAGTCTGCCGTTATCATCACCTCCGCTGCTAGGGCAGCTCCCTCTCTCGCTCCTTCTGTCTCTCCCTCGACACATGTAGAACAGGTGGAGAGCCTGGGCGAGCCTAGGGACAGCTGATGGAAGAGGCTGCAAAGGCACTCAATCAAAAGAGACTACTTAGTACTTGAGACGAAAAGTTAATTTTGACTTTTAGTTACTTGGGGAGGATGTTACAGGCTCTGTATTGCTGACTTTATCCCGCTTCACCTGAAGCTTCACCTCTCAATAATGCTTTTTAATCTTAATGCTGGAACTGTTAGGGAAGAGTCAGATGATCATAATAAGTGATTTCCCTAATGGAATTAAAGTATATGATATCAGTAGTGGTATACACAGGTGGTTTACTTTTGTCCTGAAGCTATTTGAAGTCGTTCCCAAGCTAACAGGACTAAGTGAGTTGGCATTGGTAACAGATGATAAATAGTCTATTATTTTATATTATACGGGAACTGCATAGAGAACTTATTTGAATATAGTATCTTAGAATTAATTTTCAAAGTTAAACATTGTCAGGAAATTCAAATACTGTACCAGTGATACAACAGATAGATTCAGATAAATGTGCTAATATCTGATAATATGTATAAAAAAAGCTTATCCAATGAAAACTCTTCAATTCTAATGATATTCTAAAATACTGTTTCCATGCAGATCTTGTGAACGGAATAAAATGTGGTTGTCCTTTGAGGAAAACAGAAGCCAAGAGTTACTCGCCAGGCTTGCATTAAAAGGGTAAAAATAAGGCCCAATATGTCTTAGTCCTAAAATTATATTTCTGGATTGTTTATGTATGCTTGTTTCCTCGGTATCAAATGAAAGTATTTCCTTTGAAAGCGAGATTTCAACAGTTTATATTCTTTTGAATATGACATTTTTCCAACAATTTGCTCAAGGTAATCTTTTGTTAACTTCAGCAGTTTGGGATTTGGTCCGTATCAAACAGTTTGTAAGAACCGAACGCCATCAAAATATTCCATTTCATGCTATTATTGCTGTATAAAGGTCTTAATTTCCATATAGACTTAAAAGAAATCGGATAAAATAAATATTCACTCACATGGGAATGTATGCAGTTACCTACTGGGGGAATCAAACAACTGGAACTGGTGTCATTTTCTCAGCTAGTAATTGGATATCATTTTCTTACAGTTCTGTGAGGGAAATAGCATTGCATATGACTTTGTGCTTTTTATGAGCAATGAGTGGCAAAGGCATAATTGGGATATCAGTTTGCCGAGATTGCAGCAGAATCCTGTGTGCACGTGTTCTAGCAAAGATACTTAGTTACAAGCAGCACAATAATAGCTATTCAGAGTTGTTCACACTTACAAAGCCCTAGTTAATTAGTCAACACCTAGTTAATAATTTAATTAAATGTAATCGTCAGCAGAATTATTTATGTCATTAGAAGATAATTAGTTCTTCAGTGACACTTTCAGTATTTCTGCGCTTCCTCCTTTTAAGAGTTGAGACAAAGAAATGAATTATTTAACAGTAATAGTAATATGTATTAGACTTACACAGTTATTGAAGAGGTTATATTTTCAGGCGTTTTTTTATTCTGTAAGATCATTGGTATTTTCGCTCCCTTTTTCCTGTATAGATGTAATGGATTGTTTCTTCAGGTCCCATCCAAAAACATGGAAATACTAATGAATATGTATTTTTATATAAAGAAATTGCTGTCAGGATCAAACACGATGATCCTGAAATTGTGAAGTAGGTTAATGCTCGTTAGAGCTCTGATCCTTGTAGTTTGTCTCATCAACAGCTATGGCGCAGACAGCAAAGATTACATACATACTGCCCAGCAAGTCTGTGTCTCTGAGGAGACTTCTAAGTACACTAACTCTACATAAATTATCTAAAAAGTAGTCTTCAAGATCCTTCATGAGATATGCAAGTTATTTCCTGGTGCATTGAAGAGATTAAATTGGATTACAATCAAAACAATAAATCTTTGTCTTCTAAATGTGTTCTAAAACGTGGAGTGAATGCACTTCTTAATAACCATGTGATGCTTTTGCTTCTTGTGCTCCATTTGGAGTACACATGATGATGTGAGTTATTAAACATTGCATTTTTTATGTATGAACAATAAAACCTCATTAATGAAGGAAATTCATCGAGTTTTGTTTTCAGCAGCATGTAATGCCTTACATTCAGCTTCTTACTAATTATATTTTCTTACGATTATATTTTCTGTCAAAACATCTGACATAGAGGAGTTCACATTGTTTATTTTAAGGGCTTAACTTTCATGCCCAGCCAGAGGAGACAGACAGGCTACTGATCTGATTTCTGTCTCCTCCCTTAGTATGTGGAAAGCAGAAAAACTAGGCTGCCAACACAGGCTGGTAAGGTTAGACGCTTAAACTCTAAACCAAAAGTAATATCCTTCTAACCCACTTTCCATCACCGTTCAGTTTGTTCCAGTGCTTCAGAAAACGTCAGTCAAGCTCAGCTAAGCAATGTGGTCATGACACATAGTATGGAAAAAGCAGGGGGAACTGTAATTGCTATGAGATGAAGCACTTCACAAGCTAGATAGAAAAACTCTCCCTCCAGGCACACAGTGGTGGGGGAAAAAAAGAGAAACAAATAGAAGAAACTGTCCCTTTCTCATCCAGAGCTCTCAGGGAAAGGGAATGGACAGGAAGACTCAACCAAAAATCCCAGGTGTGTTTTGTGTTTTTTACTGAGAATGTGCATTTTGTCTTTCATGGCGCGATGTGGCAAAAGAACAATGCTGCTGCTAAAGGATTTGGGCCTCTGTGCTAGGAAGGGGCTCTTGGTGTTCTTTGTGATAAAATCTTATGCCATGGAAGTCCAAAGTAGAAAAGAGTCATCTTAGCCGTGACAATGGGTTATTGGAGCGATCAAGATGACTGTTTCTAGGAAAGCAATTTTTTTGTTGTTGTTATTAACAGTCGTATCAATTCTTGTACATATCTCTAAGTCCCCCTGAGGGTCAGAGGGAAGTCTCTCTTCCCACAGAAAGCATAGAATTTCAAGGCCTCCAGAACAAGTGAAGCCCCACAAAACACTCTTCAAGAAAATCCTAACTTGTATATAGCCCTGGATGCATAGAACTATATTATGTAGAGTGGAAAGCGGGGAAGATGGATGGCCTCTATACTGACCCGTTCTTTATTATAGTGAATTAATCCAGTTCACTCTTCGTTACCAGCCATTAAGCAAATGCTTTATCACCTTATTTCTTAAGTAAAAACTCTTGTAAAAACCTGGCTAACTAAAGTTGGATCCTGTCATCTGTGCTTGTTCTCCGAGTACTATCTTAATTCATTCCTGACAGAGTTGTGTTCAATGCTGCATTTGACCCTGTTAATGGCAATTTATGGAGCTTTTGAAATATGAGGACAGTGTCTTCAAACTACCTTCAAAGTGCAAAAATTGTCATCCATCGGGCTTGTTCTGTCTTTCTTTCCTTTTATGTAAAGGAGAATTACGATCATCACCTTGGACTGTCTTGATAGCAGCTGAGGAAGGTACTGCTTTGATTATGTTAGCAAATTTGATTATGAACAGCACAACTTAAGAACTATATGCTGAATACTTTGCTTTATTTTTTGTTATAGCTCTGTAAAATGATTGAGCGTCTTCCAGTGCATAAAAGCTAAATGCAGACCTTAATCAGGCAAGCCAGGAGATTGGGGTGACAGCAAGGCAGGCAGGGGCAATGGCATCACCCACCAGGGTGTAGTCCCACCAAACTCCAACAAGAACAGCTGAGTGGGTCCAGTGATGGTAACAGAGTTCAGTCAACAGTCTGGTAATTAGCAATCAAGTCAATAGTAATGAGGCAGGTTGAAAGTCAAGACAAGATAGCCAGGTGAGGCCATGGACTGCTGGAGGCAGTCAACTCACCAGAGTTACCAGACAAGGGCTAAGGAAGGAACAAGGGCAGGGGCATGAGCCATTACCATCTCCTTGCCTGGGAGCAGGGGGGTGGGTAGCAGGAACTGCAGGGGGCTCAGGGGAGACTTCTCACCACTTACATGTTTTCATAAAAGTTCTGCAGCTGTGGCATGTCAGTGCTTGTCTTGGGCACTGGCAGCTATAGCCCGGGAGAAGAGGTAGAAGGAATTGCAGAGGAGAATTGTGGAGAAGGGTGGATACAGGATGGTGAGGGTAATTGGATTCTGTGTAATTGTGTTGAGTGCCCTCGTAAGGGTACATGACTAAAGTTGGAAGTTAAGGTAAGTAGGCTGCTGGCTAGTACTAAGGCATTACGCTGCTGAAATTAAAAGGAACAAAACCAGGTTTAATACAAAATAAGGAGACACAATGCTGTATTTTTAAGGAGAACAAAAAGAATGTTCTCTACAGTTGTCCAGAAGAATTTTCATGTACACAAGTATGCAGTTGCCATCCCATAAGAGCTGTATCCTACTGTTTAGGCTCTTGGAGTAGGAGAGATCTCTGCTCTCTTGCTGTTACCAAGTGTAAGGATTAAAGAATAGACCTGCCTTGGCTAACATTAACAGTAGGAAAGAGGCAAGGAGAAAAGAATATTCCAGTACATCCACCACATTTTTAGACATGTTCACTAGTTTTGTGTCTGAATTTCACATTACTAGTCTTGTAGTGTCTCTCAAATGACTTTCAAGAATATATAAAAACCTGTTGGTTTTCCTAATTTTGTTGCTGTGACTCCTGAACCATCCATGGAACAAAGGCAAGCAAGATTGATGTAACTCATTTTCAAAAACAAGCCTCCATGTAATTGTTGCAAAGGTTAACCAATTCAGGAATTTGTTGCAAAGCGCAACTGTGAACTGTGTGAAGACAAGACCTTGAAAGCCTAATTGAAAGCCTAATTCTTACACAGCTTCTGAATCCAAAGAGTTAACTGCTGTCACCTGTAGTATCATATTTTATCTGTGGCCTTCCTTTCCAGTGATTTTCCATTTATGCCAGAGATTATCTCAATGCACTACGCAAGTTTCAGTGTATTAAATCAACAGATTAATCACTTCATCAGCCTTCACTTCATTTTGGAGGATTGTTTTGAAATTAGGACAGACCTAGTATTATTTTAACCTTGTTGTTGTTTGTATGTGTGGAGAAACAGCTTGATAGCATTGATCCTTCAAGTTTAAAAAGCACAGACTGTCTCGGATAATATTTGAAACTTTTTTCTTGTGATATCTGCTGTGTAAGATCTTGAATTATAAAAATACGTACATAGTGCTTGGTTTTGTGTTTAAGTGTCACTGAGATAAGACAAGGCACGAACTATCACAACAGATGAGTTATATTCATTGGCCTATTCAAATTAACATATCTACTGATACAGTGTGGGTTGGTGGTGTAGTCAGAGTACTCCTAGTCTAAAAGCAGAGTCAGTGGCCTAGGGGGAAACTCTGCTGGAAGCCGACAGCTTATTCTCCACAGGCAGTAATTTTAATGCATATTATTAAGTGTTTGAGATGCATGTATATTATCTGTTTGATCATCATTGTACTCTGATAATTCCTCTGAGCCAGGAATTCTTAGCTTGGTGCCTTAGACAGACCAGAGCGTGGGTGAGCATGGCTGAGGAAATGTCTGTTTGGGAGTGATGCTGCCAAACGGGAGAAACTAGTAGAAAAGTGCAGAGAGGATAAGGACTCCCCCTGGAATTTTACATATTTGCCTGTACGTTGTAATTCACATCTTGCAAGTTTTCTTACTCATCAGTGCTCGTTAGATAAACATACAAAATTGTGTCCATGGACGCTTTTTGTTTTTTGCATGTAGCAAAGAAGTAACAGCTCAGCCTTTCAGATGCAATCTTTGCAGCTATGTTCTTTTCCAGTGTCAAACTGAGGCTTCATTATCAAGCATTCTGTTATAGAAGTTATGTTTCAAATCTGTGATATTGAATGGTTCCCACAGGGAAGGGAACCTTCAACTCATAAAACAGATATGTGTCACGGTTTCATTTTCTGTTCTTGGTGACTGTATACATTTTTTTCACATAGTCAGTTGAAAGTACTTTGGTATGTGGCAAAATGCAATCCTCACAGCTTTGTTAACTGGCAGTATCTAAATGATGAATAGAATTGAGTAGTTGAAGTTGATGCAAGCGAAAAATAATCTGGAAAAAAAATAATTCTATTTTAGCCACATAAGCTAACCATGTGGGCAGGTATGGAGAAGTATCCAAACTCTTAACTATGGGTGGGCTAAATGTGGACTGGGTTATGCTTCTGTGCCTAACCGTTTTCATTCCAAATGGCCTCAACTGAAAACAGCAGGAGGTTGAATTTAAAGTATGGCTAATTAGCTCTTGTTCTTCCACTTCCTTCTCTGATGAGAATAAACACACAAGAACGTCTGGTATTTCTTAGAGATAATATACTACCCTCCATTAAAAAGCCCATTATTATATGAAAGAGGACAGAGTTACCAAGTTTCTTGTGATTTAATTACGCTTGGCATTTTTTTTTTAAGATTAAAATACTTTCCTTTACCCTGTTACTCATATTTGAAGGCTGCTTCAGAACCTCATGCATGATTAGAAATTTCCCACTAGAAGTCCAACAGCAGTTCATGCTTATTTTGCACACACCAATATTATTTTTAGCCTAAATGGATTTTTTTCCTTTAGGACACATCTGTCCTGAAACTTGTGTGATCAGTAGCTCTGCCCACACACAGCTTTTCTTGTACGATATGGAACTGGCCAAGATACACACTTGTCTTAAGAGAGAATGGGATACTCCATTTACCTGATCATGTTGTTATCCTTTATCCATACCTGTTTTGTTTTGTAATATATTGGACCTGGATTGGGTATAGTACTTCAGATGAGGCCTCATCAGGGCGTTGTACTATAATCTGCCTACTTCTATATCCCATCTACCTCTGTATTTGTAGGTGATCCCAGCTGGGACCCGATACGCCTGATACATCCTAGGATTCCCTTGCCTCTTTGACAAGCATATCATACTTGTGCGATAGACAAGGTTATAAAAACAGGATAATTCTCTGTCAGGATTCAATTATAAAAACAGAGGTATAGAAACTAGAAGCTAATCCATGTGTGTTCTATATGTGCAACTCTAGTTGATACACAGCTTGGCTTGTGTACCAAAAACCCACTGAGAATTATGCGGAACCCTCTGAGGACCTGGATTTTCTCAGCAGTCCACGAAGGGCTGGGGAGCTCATTAAGGCAGCAGAAAGCCTTGGTGGTGGCAAAACTCCCTTTTCCTCTCAGATCTCCATGCCGACGTGCAGCAGCATGTGTTCTGAATACTCAATGTAGAAATAGGTTCTAATTCTTATGGAGCACCATGCTAAGAAATTAAAAACATACTAAAGATGATTAATGTTTTATCATACTTGTGGCTGTATACACAGTGCAATACATTGTGTTTGCTATGAATTTCTGCTTTTGGGTCTGCTTTATTGCTTTATTATCAGCAGTATCTGAGAAACAGAGGCTTCCAAAAAATAGGTGAACCTATTCTAATATTCCCTAAAAATATATGCAATTCAATAATAAATAGAGTTTGGAAGTAAAAAATTAGCTCCTGACTTTTACAAATTTAGTTTATACCCTACAAGAATAAGATTTAATTACTCCTATCTTAATTATCCTTAGCTTGGTATGTGCAGTAGCTGCAAGTATTATTTTCAGCCATAAAATTATTCAGCCACAAAATTTACCTAAACTGCCCAAAGCATTATTTTCTATACACCTTTCTCAGTTAAAAATGCTTTTCTTTAATTTATTCTAAGTTCATTTAGCATTCCCCTGTTTGCAGATAAGGGAATTAAAAGTAGTGATTAGGTTTTGAAAAAGGTTTCCATAGGCTATGTCTATGGGAAACAGCTTATCTTGTTTTTGAAATTCCTGTACTGCTTTCATTCATTTTGTGTCCACACAGAAACATCTTTTGCTCATGTAAAATTGCAATTAACTTCAGGGTTTAGCAAAATAGTGCCAAAGGTATAGGTAGGTAGTACATCTCCATAGCTACTTCTGGGTCTGTTTCAGCTGCTTTTTGACCTTGAGCCTAAGCCTCTCTGTCATACATTTTTTTCTATTATTTCCTCCCTCGCCCCTTAAAATTAAGATTGTGTTTCCCAATACAGTATTCAAAAAAACCAAACCCTGTACTAATTACATTTCATTTTTCGAACATTTTTCTGATCCTGTTTACATTTGAAAGAACTGCATCAAAAGTGTGCTTTGTTCTTTGTATTTGTGTTTTGCTCTGTGATCCTTCCCATATGAAATTCAAATTTTGCCAGGCTCTTTTGCCCAGGTAAAACCTCTTATCTGTGAGCTTTTCTTTCTAAGAGAAGCCTTACTCTCTTTATGGAAACACATAGTGAATTATGAGGATCAGATTTGAACAACTAGCTGAGGAAAGAATGCTGAAAAACACAAAGATATAAAAGGGCAAGTTGAAATGCACTAGAGAAGAATATTTCTGGAAACAATTACAGAATTTGCTTTATAAGAGGGTAAGCAAGGGAGATGTTATTGTAGGAGAAAATATTTTCTGCCAGAGGTTTGGTTTCCGGCATTGACTTTCATGTACACACATGATTAAGGAGAACTTTTCTTGGTGGAAATGCTTTCCTCCTCGGTGGAGCAAAAGTGAATCCCTGACTGGCATAAAATGAACTACAAAAAAAGTAGTCTTTAAATTCATCTGAGGGTTTTAAAGGTTTTTTTTTTTTTTAGAAGGTTTCCAAAAGTTCAGACATCTGGGTTTATTGTACTTTTTTCATCACTGGTCCCTGTGTGGTACTGGCTTGTAAGATAGGATCTGGCTGACGCTGTGGTAGAGCTGGTTTGGGAACAGTTTAGGGATCACATAGAAGTTGACCTTGAGCCAATGACTTTGTGCAAATTAGCAAAGCAAAGCAAGAGAATGATTTATTGAACTAGAAGTGACCGTCACAGAAGAGCTGTCCATGAATCCCACTTGTCGACCACTGAGGATCTATAAATGGTATTCGTATTGTTTTATAAATACATAATTCTGGGCAATTAATTCATATGATTGTAGGATTGGTTGAGCTACCGTTCAGATATTGCTTGAGTATTTCTGCTTTTGTATACTTCTGGTTTTCTACCACTTAAAGTTCCTGTTCCTAAAGATGGTGGGAAAAAATATTTGTAAAGATAAGCAGGGAGTTCAATGGTTGTGGTAGAACAAGGTTTTGGAAATGTTTTTGTCATTTACTCATCATAAAAAGACCAGTGGACAGTTTTTAGTGTGGTTCCTAGTGTTACATTTGATTACATGATCAATAACTAGCATAGTAATGGCTTTCCACTGTTTCTTTACAGCAGTTGCTGTTGGTGCTAGAAAGATTATTTCTGGTAAAAAAAGAGGAAGAAAGATGGCTATCAGCAAAACCTATTAGACTGTAAGCCACTTTAAGAGAAACTGAAAAAAACTTGCAAGTTACCTACTTACTTGCATTACAATATTACTTGTAACAGACATTCAGAAAATCTGCTGACTGGCTGCTTTGCTTGCTGTAAGCATTCTTTTAATTCTGTAGATTAAATAAATATATTGTTGCAAAGCATGAGAACGTGATATTTTTTATTATTGTAGAAGAGGGAGTTGGATTAAAGATGTCATTCCCTTCAGAAGTTGAGAAGTTACACCTCCAAAAAAACTTGCAATGCAAAAAAAAAATAAAGACAAAATGAGTGATAAGTAACAGAGCAAGCTGACAGCTGACATGCTGTTCTTTAAAAGTTAAAGATGTACATCAGTTGGAGACAAGATATCAAATATCAGTAGGGAGAGCAACAGGAAACTTTTTCCACTGGATGAAAGGGCTAAAAAGAAAAAAAACAAGTCTCAGTTGCACTAACAGCTGACTAAGCTCCTGACATACTGGAAGCATAGCCAATTGTTAATGAATACCAGGAAAACCAGTATATTCCACACAAAAATCCTGCTCAGTTAGAAACTTAAAGTCAAGATAAAAATGTAGATCTCAGAATAATATTGAGGCAGAAACAACACACATCCCAGAACTGAAATAAACTGTTGCAGTTGCAACCTGTTTGCAAAAGGTTTTCTGTTGTACGCTGTGAGAACCTCAGCCTTTAGGGATTGTGGGCAGGGAGGCCCAGCTGACATAGAAATGCAAAATTCCAGTGTGTGAGAAAGAACCAGAGGCATTACTCTGCACTTCTGGTGCTTTGAGTGAGGGGTTGAAGCCGGAATGAATATTCTTTCCTTTTCACATGTTAAAAACTTTGTAGATTCAAACAAACTGCAAGAGTTGTCACGTCTTCAAGTGTAACGACTGCAGAGTTGAATCTGCTGCACAAGACAAATTGTTTTAAGGGAAGATGAGCAAGCAACAGAATTTAGGAAAGCTGGTAATGATTAAGAACATGTGTTTGTTTACACTGCAGTGAGGCTTCCATTTCTCTTTGAAAATGTTTTGATAAGTCTTAAACTCTGAATTCCACTTGCACTGGAAGCTCCTGAGTGAGACTCTATGTTTTTCTAGTAGCAACTCTTGCTAGCTTTCTCTTTGATTACCCTCCTGCTTGCTTACTGCTTGTTGACCAAGCTGGCAGGAGCACGGGAAGCATTTCTCCCCCCTACAATCCTGTGTGCTTCTGTGGTTGTTCAGCTCTGCAACCCTAGGGAGGGAAATACAGAGACTTTTGCAAAATTTGGCCCTTTACCCTTGATGTATTTGCTATAATTTTATTGTATTCTATTTATTAATTATATTATCATTTTAATTTTCCAATGGGAGTAGGTAGCTTTAATATCCCTAAACCTGAAATATAATTTAATTAATGTGCCAAGCTCTCCCTTAACAAAGATACAAATGAAGCTGACTAATTCAGTAATTTCCATGCTTAGCAACAGTTGCAAACAGAGAAGTCTGTAGCAGATATTTACAGCCTATGATTAAATATCAGGCTGTTCTGAGCCATTCTTCTCTTATGCCCACTGCACTTCTTTGGCAAGCCCCATACGATTCCCAGTCTGAGGAGTAAATAAAATCTGTAGGACAAATAATTAAACAAACAATACTGAAAAACTAAAATCTTAAAAAAGCAGCCTGAGATGGTCACCGGGACCTGCAGCTTGTACAGTCAGAATGGAAATAGAAGTCCGCCCCTCTGAAAGTCAGGCTTCCTTCTCCTCTGCCCTCTTGAGATGAAGTTGTTTCTCTCCAGGGTGGAACCGGGATCGGGGGGGGGGGGGGGGGGGGGGGGGGGGGGGGCGAGATGGTGTGTGTGTGCTGCCAGACACTGGGACACTCATGGGCTTTAATGGTCCTGCCCAGCCTCCTCAGCACCCTGCCTGCCCTGCTCCTTGGCTGAGGTGGTGGGCTGAACCCTGCCCTGCTGCCCTGGGGGGAGCTCCCACAGCCTCCGCCCCCAGGGCACCTTTGGGCACTCTGCGTCCCGAGGGGTGGGTGGAATGTGCACTGTCACTGTCACTGGGTGAGGGGTGACAGCAGCGAGGGAGCAGTGCTCTGCTCCAAACTTTAATCCAAGCTCATGTGACTGTACAGACGTACATAGCCTATTTCACTTCATTTGGCTCCTAATGAAGTAAACCATGGTTTTCCTGGTGACAGCAATGGAAGCTGGACAAGCCGCTCAAAGATCTGCTCCTCTGGCATAATTGATTTTAACCACCTGGTATACTGGTATACAACAAAAGAAGGAGAAGACGACAAGGAAACAGGAATTGGCTAAAAAAAAAAAAAAAAAGGAAAAGAAAAAAATGCAAAAGACTGAAAAAAAACCTAAGCCAAAAGAAGTGCGTCTATTATAGAACAAAAAGGAGAGCTCTGGAAAAGGAAAATGACTGCAGAGCTATGGACTAATTTGGGGTGCCATTACTTGTTCCTTGGACACAATGCAAGTTGTTCATTAAGGAGCCACGCACTTCCACTCTACCAGCAGGAAATTACCAAAGCATGAGAACGAGGCAATTGGATCAAAATAAAGAGGCAAAGTCTAAGCAGGGGATACTAAAGGTTATGATAGTAAATTTTAATCCAGGGAAACTGAGATATTACATGCGTTTGAAAAGTGAAGGGACATCTCCCTTCTACCCAGCTAAGAAGTGGCAAATATGGACACAAAACCCAAAGAAGTTGTTTCATAGGCAGCAAAAGAATGCATAAAAGCTTAGCTCGACTAGGCTTTCTTTCAGTGAGAAATAGTAATAATAATAATAATGATTCTTTCCATTTGTTCAGTAATTCCCAGTTACGGGATTTAAAATGATCTTTGGGATTGAAAGTCCCAGTGAAACACTAAAGTCGCTCCTCCTCAAGTTATCAAGGGATGACGAACAGTAAGTCTGCTCACAATACCCTTAGTTCTGCAGGAAATATACTATAAACAAGGATGGAATTAAGGCTTAGAGAGAAGATGCACTCAGGGTCACCAAAAGAAAGCATCCAGCTTGGAGTCTACTGAGTGTGCAGGCCCTGATAAGAGAGCTCCAATACTTATGGAAAGGATGCAAGGACCAGAGTCCTGCTGATTTTCTATCAACTTAGATGTAAAGGCATTAGATGTAAGAACAAGAAAATGGCATTATTTCTCAATTTCTATGGGTTTTTTTCAGTCCTTGACTTCTTGAAACTACAAAGAAAATTGCTGGGAACAGTGTTCTTGTGAGGAAGAGGCATGCCAGTTTATTAATTTCTTCTCTCATTGACACAGAATCACAATGATTTCCAGCTCTTTCCTTTCCCTTCTACTACTTATCTCCCCTGTTTGCCACTCTTCTTTGCCTTACCTTCTTCTTTATTATTGATTCAGGTTGCATGTGAATTGGCAGTCATTTACATGTGATAACTGTACTCTCAGTCTCTCAAGATAATCGTGCACACATTTTTTAATTGTTTTAATTTAGTTCCGCTGACTCCTCCCATGCTTTTTGTGCTATAAAATTGATTAGGGATTTCACTGGAGAACGCAGAATGGCATTCTGATAGTACCTTGAAAATAGGAAAAATTATTCTAGGTTTCTTTCACAAGCTTACATAACATTTAAATGCACATTTGATGTTGTCTTTGTTCGCAGAGTATGTTTCAGATCACTTAGGCTTATATCTTTTCTTCATAGGAAGATGTTTGATCAATCAATAAAATGTTAGAAAAGCTTAAATTTCTAGAAGATATAAAAGCCATTTGACTCCTCTTATATCGCTGCAGGTGAATTTATTCTTGCATGCAAGGCATCCTAAATCTGCCTATGTAGACTCTTTTTGGGTACTTACACAGTATATGTGTCTGTTGCCCTTGAGAAAAACACCAGGATGTGGTAAATCATTAGACGTGTACGGTTCAAGTCTCATCAAGGATCAGTCAACTTGTAATTATTCTTCATATTTTAAAATGCAGATGTATCTATTAAAATAAATGCAGACACTGGCCTTAATTGTGGTTTTGTACAGCTTTATTTAACTTGTATTTTTGAGTAGTATAATTAGCATAAAGATTTTCTCTTCTTTGTTTATACCCAGTGGCTATAATGTTTTATAAATAGCACTAACCAAATGTACAGTTTAACCCCACAAGCATGGAAATGTCACAGAATTCCTTGCTAAGCTGCTCATTTTGATTTAGCACCTGCTTAAGTGTAAACCTGACTTAAGCAGGTTTTGTCTCTTCACTGAACTGAGATTAATTAACATGCATATTTAAGTGTTTTGCTTAGTTTGCTTAGATTTTCTGCAGGATGTGTCACTGGGTAACTGCTTGTGGCAGTTCAGCCTACGGTTCATGGACTTGAAGCCAAGGACAGCACAGAGGGAAGACAAGTTCTGTGTTCATCTGAAGCGGCCTTGGAGGTAACCAAGCCTTTTGGGCACAAATGTGCGGACTTCCATTAGAAACTTCTGAGGTTTTCAGGTGAAACCCTGACAAGCTGAAAGAGATGGAAGTCACTAAGCTATTTCACATGTAATCACATCTGTTATCTCGTTACGTTGTGCACTGCACCACTCCCATGTTGGAAAAAATAGGGATTACGTAGTCAGGAACTAGGTTATAACATGGAATGTACCAAATGAGTGTTGCTAATTGATAGACTACTAGAAAATGAAGCCATAAAACTGCAGTGTTCATTGAGGCTTTTACTCTGCTATCATATGTAGCTTTCAAGATATTCTTGGAAAAGCTATAACCTGTTATTCTGTCAAGAAACTTGCACAAGAGAAGGGTTTTTACAATTACAACAGCGTACCAGGCTGTACCCATCTCAGAGAAATTTGTGAACTGTCAGGATTTTTATAAAATAATCTATTTCAAGCTAGTCTTCACCAAGATTAAACTGAAATCTGTTTCTGTACTACAATAAACATATGACAGAACTATCAACTTTGTGTGTTGAGAGTTGTTGCTCTTAAATCAATATGGATGGTAAGGCACGAGGCACTTTAAAAATCAATATAATAAATAATTAAATAAATATGAGTTGAATTAGAGTTTAACACTGTGTGTACAGAGATGTGGTTTATTTTGACACAAATAATACATGCTGGATAATCAACAGAGTTATATTCTTTAAAGCACTGAAGAAAGCCTGCGATTGAAGGACTGGACTGGAAGTCAAAAATCATTTCCAGGCCTGCTGACTGATTGGTCTAATGGCAAGTTTAACCGTCTGATAGCTCAATTTTTTTATTGTGAGATTAGGACCATAGAAAGTATTTTGAGACTCCCTGCTATGCAAAATGTTATTAAAATTAATTATGGCTAGAAGGGGTATATTTCCCATTTATACTCACATTTATGCACTAAGTTCTGCTGAAGCAATTACTGAATTACTGGGCTTGGAGAGCAGCCAGGAGAACTGCACCTGGGAAGTTAAAACTGGTTCTGAACCTGATGTTGCTCTCTCCTTTGAATTTTTTTTTTTTTTTTAAAGAGCTTATAAAGCGTCCAGCACTGTCCTAATGGCAAGGTGAAAAATGTAGAATAAATGAAATGGCACAGCCTGGTTTCTGATTAGCAGTAGAAGAAAAAGAGAGTGGCAGAGTAGTGAGAATAAGCATTTCAGACATGCTGTGTATAGTCAGTACCCACATCGCTTCACAAAACACAGGCCTGGGAGAGAACTAATACACCCTATTTTCTTCAGTTCCATGTTGTGTACATCTATGGTCAGCCTTAGGATCGCTTCAGCTTAGCATGGCATGCATACAAAAATATCAGGCTTTAAGAGAAATGTGTTGTCGTTATTTCTGAGCATATTTCTTCATGTAACATCAGGTCTTTCTAAAAACAAGTTTACAGCTAAACTTAACACTTTGTAGCTTGTGAAGAACCCATTGGAGTTCTTACTCATTAATTTCACAGTTTGTAGGGTACAGTTGTCAGGAGGAGGGACAGAAAAAAAAGAAAATTACTTTTTCAAAAAGGAAAAAAATTAGTGTTCATGGAATCTTGAGAAAGAGACCCGGTTTTCAGAAGATGTTTTCTGTGATTTGATTTGAACATATTTGCAGGAAACAAATGGTTAAAAGGAAAAGAAACAGGCTGAGTAGCTAGCTATAACTTTTATTGAAAAGTTTTAAAGCAGGAATTAAGAATTTCCAATACACCATGACGATAAGCGAAAAGTTGTGTCTTTATACCATGACCAGAAAGATGAAGGTGCTACGGCCTAAGTGGTTCTGGTTCTTTACTCGGTATATAATTACGGGGTAGAAGTTCAGTTCTCTTGATTCCCACACAATATAAGCACCATGACTGCTCCAGCTTCCCCCCACTTTATGTTTAAAATATACTCACAGTCAAATTTAGTCAGACTTGGATAAGTTAGCAAGGCTTCTCAGAGTTGACAGCTGAAAGCTCCTGGTAGGAGTATTATGTTCAGCATTAGCAAGATTCAATTTCTGTTTATATCAGTTCTTGTATATTTAACTTAAAGAAGCTGAAGCATTCAACCTTTGACAATTTATTTCAACAAAAATGCCACTTTGCCCTTAATCCATAAATAAGAGTTTATAATCTACCACACTGCCTGAGCAGAAGCAGAGGGCACCATGTATCACATGCTTGATCAGTTAGAGTGATACTGTGCTGCTGTGGTAATATTAACTTATGGGACTGAACAGTGTATAAAGGTGAGTGTGTTTGAAGAGATTTTTTTTTTTTCTAAATAAAAAAAGAGTTTAACTCTCAAAATGTCCTAACATTTAACAAGTAAAAGTGGAATGGACTAATAGAAGAAAGGGGTAGGTCCAATCAGGTGAGACAGAAAGATTTAAAGAAAGTGGTGAGTTGGTATATGTAAAAGACAAGACATAAAACCACAGGAAAGAGGGTAATAGAACTTGAAAGAGTTTCTTTTAGGGAACTGATTTTAAACAAGGCGAGTCCAAAGAATATTACCACTAAAAATGTACTTGAGCTGTAACATTTACATCTGAAAATTTTATAATATTTGAAATTTGATTCAGACCCTCATATTCTTAGTTTTTTAATCCTTGATAGAAAAAGGCTATTAATACAGAATAACATATTTACATACCTGCCCATAAACATTACATTTTTATTTAGAATACAATGGAAGAAAATTTTATTTGTTGAACACTTAAAAAAATAGATCCCTGGCTCTAAATTTAGATTTTTAAACACTTGGTCTGAACCAAAGTTTAGCTGGAAGAGAATACTAAGATCAATGGTAATGAGTCGCTGACCGTGGAAGTGTTTAAGGGGAGACTGGATGGGGCAGTGAGTGCCATATGGTTTAGATGATGGGTTGGTGTTAGTGTTGGTATTGGTGTTAGTGTTGGGTTATAGGTTGGACTTGATGATCTCAGAGGTCCTTTCCAACCTTATGATACTGTGATACTGTGATACTGTGAGGAATGACATAGAAAAGACTTAAGAGGGAAATTACTGGAGAAGTTTTTGACAGACTATCCCAAATGTTTCATCTTGTCAGAGGGGAGAGGCAGATAGGTGAGTGAACAAAGAAGAAATACTGGGATAAGGTGAGGTGTTCAACAGAAACAACAGGAATACAAGCAGTAATAGGTAAGTGAAGTCATGTAAATCTCAGGTGACAAGATAACAGCAATTCTTGGTAAAAGGCAAGACGCATTCACAAGTAGATGGTGGTGGATGATACAGGAGAAGAGTTCCTAATGTACTGTGCTTTTGGAGAGCAACACGTGTAATTAATAGGAACTAAACCTGTAGAACTAGCTATTTCCCTCATGACATTTTTCATTTTGAGCATAAATTATGCCTCTTTCCCTTGACCTGAAGACCCAGGAAGACAGGGGCCATTATTTTGTTTGTGTAGCTCTGGTATCTTGGGCTAATTTAATAAACTTTCTTTAGAACAGAAGAACTTCTTGAGTCTTCAGTGTTTCCTCCATGGGAAGATCACTGAATGTATCAGAAAGAAGAAATTTGTAGCAATATTAGTGGTAGCAACAAAGTATTTCTAAAAGAAAAGAATAATCTGTTCTTTTATCTTCATTACTAAAATGCTGTGGTGCAGGTCTGGGCTCTTTTTTTTTTTTTTTTTTTTTTTGGCTGAAAATCATACAAGGCAGAAAGGTTTTCAGTATAAAACAAGGGGAATAAAAAGACAGTGACTGACTACCATAGATTCTCCCGATCTTGACTGTACATCAGGATGAGGACCTTGCTGTTGAAAGCATAGTCTTATGTCTGCCTGTCTGGTGTTTTTGTGTGAACTTGGGAGTTGTATGAAAAATGCAGGGGCTACAGGAAAGCGGGGGATGGTCTCTTTATCAGAGAGTGCAGGGATAGGACGAGTGGAAACAGTTTCAATCTGAAAGAGGGGAGATTTAGAATAGATAGTAGGAAGAAGGTTTTTTTTACTGTGAAGGTAGTGAGACACTGGCACAGGTTGCCCAGAGAAGTGGTGGATGCTCCAACCCTGGAGGTGTTCAAAGCCAGGTTGAATGAGGCTTTGAGAAACGTGATCTGATGGAAGCTGTCCCTACGCGTGGCAGGGGGGTTGGTAATGCATGATCTTTAAGGTCCCTTCCAACAACAACCATTCTATGGTTCTATGAAAAGGATGATTTTCACGAAGATGTTTAAATCGGAGCAGGTGTCTACTATGATGCTTTCTCAGTGCCCTGGGAGGACCACGAACATCAGCCAAGTGCTCAGGGATATGGTTTAGTAGTGGACAGGTACAGCTGGCTCCAATGGTCTCAAAGGTGTTTTCCGACCAAGCACTTCTATGAAACCACCACCTGGGAAGTGGAGCAAGGTGCCTAGCCTGTGGGGGATCAGGAAAACAAAAGGGAAGGTGACAAAGGCCTGGCACAGGAATAAAGCGCAAAAATTAACCGCGGCAGATAGCCCAAAGCCCGACTGAAACCAGCCCTTTGCCCGGTGATTGACTAGGCGGTGACGCGGCAGCTGCAGCTGTTCTCCCAAATGACAGGTGATAGGAGAGGAAATAGCCTCGAGTCGCACCAGAGGAGGTTCAGATTAGACATCAGGAAAAATTTCTTCACTGAAAGGGTTACCAGGCACTGGCGCAGCTGCCCGGGGAGGTGGTTGAGTCCTCATCCCTGGAGGGATTCAAAAGACGGGTAGATGAGGTACTCAGGGATCTGGTTTAGTAATGAACAGGTACGGTGAGACTCAATGATCTCAAAGGTCTTCTCCAACCAAGTGATTCTATGATTCCTGCACGCCCGGCGAGAAGAAGGGGGCTGGGGGCAGCTCGCCCGCACCGGCTGCCTTTACGGCTCCTCTTCTACAGCCGCCAAAAGCTTTTCTTAGCCTCCCTCAGCTGCCTCGGGCCGTGGGCGCTAAGAAGGAGGCTGCTGGAGGGCAGGTGAGGGGCGCGGGGGAGGGCGCTGCCAAGCCCCGCCCGCTCTCCCAGGCTGCTCCGCTCCGCAGCCGGGGAGGTGGAGCCGCTTTATCGGGAGCCGAAGTGGAAATTTCCCCCTCAGTTGCCGGCTGCGCCGCGGAGGAGACGCCAGCAAGAAGTCGTCTGTTGCCTTTGTTGCCCCGCGCATCCCGCCCGCCGCCGCGATGTCCAACTACATCCACGTCCCGCCCGGCTCCCCGGAGGTGCCCAAGCTGGACATCACTGTCAGCGAGCGGGAGGGGCCCGGCTGCCGCCAGGGAGCCCTGCAGCTCCTGCGCCGCCTGCGGCCCCACTGGAGACCCGAGGAGGTGACGCTGCAGGTACGGGGGAGACTGGCTCCCCGTGGGGGGATGCGGCAGCCCGGGCCTGGGGAGGGACGGATGGAAGAAGCGAGAGGAAGGAAGGAAGGAAGGGGGGAGGGTGGGCGGCCATTGTGCGGGGGAGCTGCCGCCTCGCTTCCCTCCCCTCCCCCTCCCTCCTGGCTGTGGGAGCGCAGCCCCCTGCGCTGAGCCCCATTCGCAGGCAGCCTGGCGGCGGGGCGTGCCGGCGCCTCAGCATCCCCTGCCCCCCGCTTCCTTCCCCAGCGCTTCCCTCTTCCTCCTTTCGTGCCCTCCCCGGCTGAAAGTTGGCCTCCCTCTTTCCCCGTTAGTGGGTGTGTGGAGCTCTCCCACCCGCTCTCCCCACCGCTGCCAGCCGGGGGGCTGCGATGCCGCCGAGGGATGGGAGGGGCAGTGCCCAGTGAGGGATCACCCTTGCCAGGTCCATACCGAGCAGGGCGCGTTCCCACAGCAGTGGGGGACTTCCCATCTCCCTGGGGGGAGAGGCAGACGGAGGAGGAGTGGGAGGAAGGCGCCCCTGGGTCTCCCCGCGCCGTGGGGAGTGGTGAATAAATGTAAATAACACGGCTTGGTCCCACTGCGGGGCTTCGGTTTAGGCTGGCGGTGTCTCCGTAGGTATCAGCCCCGCCAGTGTCCTTGTCTGCATCTCTTAGTCTTGACCTAATGCAGCGTTATCCGCCGCTTAGTCTCTGGTATTCTGTCTAGGTGAGCAATTTATGACGAGTCATCTGCTTGAGGATTGGCTGCTTTCGTGCTTCTAGAATATACTTTACCTGGCCCCGTCCAACTCTCCAGTCGGTATACCTGGATAAAATAGCAGTTCAGTCGAGCGCTTTATTATGTGATATTAAACCGTGTTACTCAGCGGTTATTGATATGGAGGAGTGTCTTGTTTTAGTGAAGTTCCTCTGAAGAGACCTGCTGGAGCTAATTTGTATAGGAAAACTGAGCACGCTGAGGATGTATCACGTAAATTGACTGAAATATTCTGAAATTACTTAATGGGAGAAGAAAATTGGCACATGTCAGTCCAGTTAGTATGAAAATAAACCTAATCAGGGTTTTTAAAAGTAGTTTCTTTGGGAGCTGTAGCCGTAAGTCCTAACATCTTGAGGTGTGGTGAAAATAGCTTTAAAATGTGCAATTCTAAACAGGGTTGTTAAGAGTTCGTAGACTCATAGAATCGGAAGGGACCCGTAGGGATCATCAAGTTCAACTCCGTGCTCCTTGCAGGGCTGCCTAACGTTTAAGCATGTTTTTGTTCTTTTAGCTCTCTGAGGAGAGTACTTCTCAACAGAATATTTATTTTTTCATAGAGGAATGCTAGTAAATGAAACTGAAACATTCTCTTATAAAGGAGGAATGACACTAACCTTTTGGGAAAGTTCTAGTAGGTTTAAGGAAAAAAAAAGTGCTGCTTACTTCCTACATTAGTCACCCTCTTCAGAAGAAGGAATTAACAGAACAAAACCACTGGTTACCGTTGGTGTGGAACAGGATATTATTTGACTGGTCATGCAACAGTAAAAGTAATAAACTACTGTCCGTGGTTAGACGTTTCTGCCTAAAAAGTGTCTTAGTTTTGTTTCAGCCAAGTTACTTTAAGATCAGAACTTTTCTAATCACTTCTTTCCTTTTGCTCCTTTTGAGCAGCATAACAGCATCCTGTTCGGGAATCTCTTCAGCGGCCTTTTATTTTTAACTCTTTAGCGTGTACTTACACTGCTGTGTGTATTTAACAAGCAAGAATGCATGTGGTTTGAAGCTGCTGCTGCAGTCCATTACATATGCATGTTGCACGTATCATGTACGGTAAGATGCTGAAATGAAAAATGACTCTTTTTATTAAGAGGATGGAGTGAACCAAAGGTCTGCCTTGGTGTCTTCTCATTAGTGGAGCATATATTCAAGAGGGAGATGAAAATTAGTCACGTATTGCATAGGAAATGTGCTAGACTAATCTGGAACAGCAGCATCACAGCAAAGTAGACAAAGAACATTGATTGGTGGAAGAAACTGCTCCTTCCGTTGTTGAACTCTGCTGTTAGATACCTTTGCTCTTATATCTTCTAGAATCAAAACAATTAGTAAGAATTTGAAGAGTCCAGAGTTTGCCTTTAAAAAGTTGATTAACTTCTCTTGTAAAAAAAATTACTGTTGCATGTCAGATTCTTTAGTCAGCTAAACAATTTTGAAACGGTGTAGTTAGAAAGTATTAATGATTAATCCTCACCTTCTGCAAGATGTACAAGTATCTAAAAACATGAGTGGGTTTTTTTGCATCATAGCATAGTAGGGTAGTGGATGAAAATAAATCGTCAATGCTTATATATTTTTTTACTGTTTTATTTATCAGAAAGTAAGCATTGGCAATTATTTTTCTGAATCACAAACAACTCTACTGTGAAGTATCTCCTCCATCTCAAGTTTATATGTGATTTTTATCACTGCAGAATGCTACAAACCCTCTGATCTTTCCGTGGATACTTTGTGGATTTATCATCTGAAGATGTACTAGGAGCTGTGTAGAAGGGGGTGGTATTTTTCTAACTCAAATTCTTGAGGTTTGCTTTCTCTATTTTACAGTAATACAAAGCAATGTCATTAAAACAAATATGTGCTTTTTTGCAGTAGTCACTTTTTATTCTGTAACAGCTGATTTTAGTAATAAAATTGTGGAGTAGTTCACCTTTGAAAGGAATCTCTGGAGGCCTCCCTTCCAACCTCCTGCTGAAAGGCTTAATTCAGAAATTGGCTGTGGTGAACATGAGAAACATTTTTTTATTTCATAAACAAAAATGCTCTTCAAAACTAACTGTTTTGAGTTAGTAAGCAGCTTGCGTTGTGACAGTAGACATTTCAAATTTTATATTCTGGGAATTCTTTATTAATGAAATATAAAAACTTAATTGTTTTAACGCTTTACTGTTTTGAAGAATTTATATCTCCCTTCCTAATGTAAAAATACAGTCACAGTGTGTAATCTGCTGCCCACCTTATGATTTTTTTTTTTTCCTCTGTTATGGAGATTCATTTGTGTTAGCATTTGAAGGAGGATCAGTGTTTGGTTGTGGTATAGGAAGGTTAGTTGGCACTTCAGTAATCGCAGATTCAGGATTTTTTTATCCCGTGACCTTTTCTTGTAGGTCTGGTCCTAATGAAAGATTCAGTAGGTTAATACATATTTTCCTTTCTGCAGTGTAGTGTTATGAAGCAGGAAAAATAATCTCCAACCTAAAGTAATCTTAATTATTGAGAACAAAGGCTGCTTGTTTTTATCAGTGGAAAGACTTAGTATTAATAGTGTTAATTTTCACCATTATTTGGATAGACCAACATGATATCTTATGCTTGAAAAAAAAATCAGCTGCAAAATCATTGATAAAAACGATATGCTAGCAAACAGTGCCCTTGTCCTGGCCCAAACCTGAGGAGAGGAGGGAAAAAAAATAGGATCAGTTTTGCAAAGGGGATCAAATTCTTCAATGACTCCCTCCCCCTTCTCGAATCCTGCAAGCTCCTATTGTCTCCAAATAAAAGTAATTGTTTGGGTTTTTTTATTTTCTGAAATAATTGGACCTTGCTTGTTTTCTGGTACTGGTACAGTTTTCTGGTTTATGGTACAACTTTTTTTTGTTGGCAAGGTGTACAGCTATGCATTTGTCAACATTTGCATGACAACAACATGCAACATTTGCATGACTTTACTGCTACAGCATTTTATAATTATTTACAAAAATTTATGCTTGTAATGAAATATGAACATGGAAGACAGAGACATGCTTGGGTACTTTCCCCAGCAGTGCTACACCCCCACCTTTTTTTATATACCAGCTTAGCTTTTCTTCTTGTCTCTTTGCATTTTCTTGCTGAGTTGTGCTCAATGGCTTTTCTTCAGGCAATATTTTCTGGCTGCTGCTCTAATGCTCAAATTTCTTTGCTTGCATGTTGCTATTTTCTTTATAATTAAATTCAGATTTCTGAACTAGTTAAGATATTTCATGGCTTATTTAAACAGACTAAGTGTAGGATTTAAAACATTGAAATAATTAAATGGAGAAAGAAAATGTTAGTCTCTGGGAAACAAAGTAAACTAACTTTTTATTTGGTATCCCAGTATCATTACATTTTTCAAGAGAGGTTTTTATTGTGTGGCTGTTAGCAGCACATCATGCTCTTCAGCAGTTGTGTAGTTAACACATGAAGAGAGAGGAAGGACTGAGTTCACAGATTAACATCCTGAGTGCTAATATCTCTAAATGGAGAAGTGATGAGTGATGAGAAAAATAAGAAAAGTTAGAGTTGCAGAATGGGCTGCATTGCTGATGGGTTGTGGAAAAACTGTAATTTGAGGTGTACCTTCAACACAATGTCACAGTAAGTGACATTGAAACGTAGGCAGTGTTAGATGTCGTTTGACTGGGTTTGTTTGTCCAGTGTTATTAAACTACTGATGAAGCTTGATAATCTCAATCCCTCCAGGTAAAGGGGTTTATGTGGTATCAGTAGGTGGGGCAGCAGTCATGCGTGTGGTGACGTTTTTTTGTGCCATATCTCTGTGCATGATGTAATCCAGTTGTGCAGGAGATAGGTATGTTTGTGATGATGACTGGCTCGAGCTACAGAGGACTGATAATTGGTTAGGCACAGCTTGGGTCTGGCGATGTAACAGCATAAAACTTGTGAAAGGAGGAAGTTTAACTAGATGTTTTAGTTCCTATTTTCTTTTCCCCTTCCCTGTTATATGGCCGTTTCATGTCAAAATCTTCTGGGGGGAAGAGCAGAAAGTTTTATTTGAACTCGGAGAATTAATCTTAACACTCCTTTTCTTTTAGCTTATTTATTTATTTGTAACTTTTCATCAGTATCACATAATCTGTAAAAAGATCTTAAAAAATCACCGCTTTAAAAGTCTTAAATAGATACCTGATGTTGACTGGTTTCAGGTAGAATGTTTCCAGAAACAAGATGAGAAATACATAATCTCTCTTCAGGGTTTTCTTCAGACATGAGCAAAAGAAAATGTTTCTCATCATGTCATGCATTTAGATCAGAAATAATCCTTGCAAAGGGTGACATATCTGTAGCATTGTATAATAGGCTGTTGAATTTAATTTTAAATGATATTTATTTTGACAATGTGGAGGATGTGAAACTTCAGTTAACACATTAAGAAAAAAAAATCCAAACCAAAAAAAACACACTATTAAAAAAAATACCCTGAGTTCTTCCTTAAAGCTGCAGGGTTGATGATTTTGTAGCTAAGGCGATGTTTAAGTGATAATTCATAGGTAGCAGTGGTACTTCTTTTTCCACGCTGCTGTCATGGTAGAGCACCCCAATAGTTCACTAAAAAACTGCTAGTTCAGCCTACGTCCCAATTTAGCACTGAATGTGCCATTAACTCACTGGCTTCCTGGTAGCCTTGGTACTTTTAGCACCAAACAGTCCTGCTTGTGATTATCTGACCCCCCCCCCCCCCAACTCACATAGCAATGACTTTCACTGGCTGAGAATAGTGGTCTAGAGGATATGGCTTCAGAGCGTGGACACCTTTGAATGATGTTTCTTCTAAGCCTTGCTGAATATATGAGAGCTTATTACTGAAGGCCTGCGTTTTTCCAGTAGTTGTACTTTGTCCTCTTATAAGTAGCTACAGAAAGAAGAATTGGAGAAATAATTAAATTTTTTCAAGAAATTAAATTATTGAGACATGAACTTGTGGATGTGCCTGGATAGACATCTGGAAAAAATGAATTTGTCCTACAAGACAAATTTGGATTTTTGTGAGCATTATAGAAGCGTATATTAAAAGTCTCTTCTTTTCTTGATCTTGATGTGCAATCTGGAGTTCAGCAGCAGAATTGGAAGAATCTCTACTTATTTATGCTGAAACTTCACATCGCTATTTTGTTTCCACAGCAGTACAATACTGCTTTCTGTATTTCTTCTCCTATGGGTGTTTATTGCAATCTAGAAGGAAGAATCTGCTTTGTCTTACATGTCTTCTGTGAGTGATGTGCTTTCTACTTTTCCCCATGACACTTATTTCTGCCTGTTCATGCTTGTTACACAATGATAACTTTCTTCTCATTATTCTCATTCTTTTGAACACCTGGAACAATGGGATAAGAACCACTCGGTTATGAGATGGGAACATGTTCATCACATGTCCTCTTCAGGAATCTAAGGTCCTGATTGTTGCTGATAAGAGTGTTTTTAGAGTAAACTCTGTGTCAAAGATGCTTCGTGTCTGGCTCAGTTTTCTCTGCTTTTCCTGGACTTGCTCAGCCTATGTTGTTTCTACCATGTGCTGCTTTCTGAGACTACATTTGAGTAACTCAAACTTATTTGTAACTTTCTCACCTTCACTCTCTATTTCAGCAAGCAATTTCTGTTTGTTCCCAAGCTAGATCTCCAGCTGGATTGTGGACCAATATAAATATAATTTCCAGAAATGTTGTCAGGTTTTTGTTGCTTTACGTTACCTCACCAGAAAGTACTTATTACAATGTGCTAAGTACGTATCACAATAATTTTTGGCACATTAAAAAGTACCAGAATCTAATCTTACTGCTGGGAGGTTTTTTTGCATTGCATCATATTCTTGACTTCAATTGGCTCTCTACATTTTTTGATTTATTTCTAGAATTTTCTATCTGCTGTTCATGATATTGTGAGATTCTTTCATCTTCTTCCACGTGACCTTGAGAGTTTACAGATTACCTTTTCCATGTCATCGGAGTCCATTCTCTGTTTTTGTTGCTCAACTGATGCTTTTGTTACAGAACTACCATTTCCCTCTGCTGCACCTCGTTATGTTTCAGGCAGGGCGTTCTAAGCTATTTCTTTAAATGCTACAGTAAAGGCATTCTGAATAAAAGAATAAAGTGAATATTATGTTCTTTTAGTGGTAGAAAACATTAGATGTTTTCTCATGATGGAATATGGAAATTGTCTGCGCTATGGAATATGGAAATTGCACTGAGTAATGTTATTAGAAAAGTAAGCGAGCCTTTCTGCCTTTTCAAGAAGCAGTAACTGAAGTGCTCCTGTGTGTAAATAATTACTTATAGCAGCATGTTACAAATAGATGCTAATAAGAAGTAGAGTTTCTAAATTATCAGTTGAGAGAGTCCAATTTCCTGGTTGTAGATTTCTTTTCATTAACGCTAATGAAACTTGTTTTAAGGGGATAATAGACCTGTGCAGTATGACAGAAGCTGTACAGTGGCCAGAAGTTTGTTTAACAGCATAAGAAATCAAATTCTTACTGTTTCTTTGACTGATGTTTTGTATAATCACTGTTTCTGATGACCTGAGAGCCTTGTACTTTTCATAGTACTTTTTTTTTATGTAGAGAAAGGCAAGCCTCATTTGAGGATTATTTTATAAGAAGTAGAAAATAGTGGCACACAAGTTCTTATATGTTGGGAATTATTGCTTATTATGTTTGCCACCTTTGCCATTCAATAACGACACCTTTTATTCAGCAGGGATAGTGAATTTTATACTTGCTGTTTTTCAATCCTTCTTAGTTCAACAGAACTTTCACTTTTTTTTGTCCCTGCAATGACAGGATAAGAGCTTTTCCTAATACTAGGTTTTGGAAGTTTTCATTTTAAATATGACAAGGTGCTTTTAAACTTGATCAACAGCTAAAGGCAGATCAGTTCTGAAAAGTGCTCTTTAAACTTTTTAATGCACAAATTCTGTTTTTAATGCTGAAATGTCTGAGAATAGGTACTTCTACATTGATTTGCCGTGTTAGAGTGCTCCCCAGAATGAGACAGATACAGGTGCACTGGAGCAAGTCCAGCAAAGGGCCACGAAGGTGACTGAGGGACTCTGGAGTACCTTTCATATGATAAGTGGATAGGACTGTTTGGCCTAGAAAAGAGAGGGCTTGTCTGGATCTTATCAATATATGTAAATATTTGATGGGAGGGAAGGTAGAAGAGGGAGCCAGACTCTTCTGAGTGCTTAATGGCAGACATGTCCCAGAAGGCAATGGGCACAAAATCAAACGTGAAATTCCATGTGAATGCAAGAAAACAATTTTTTTTTTTACCATGAGGGTATTCAAACAGTGGAACAGGTTGCCCAGACACATGGAGATTCCTGGAATTTTCACTGTACGCAGTTCTGGGCAACTGGCTCTAGCGGGCCTGTCTTAAACTTGGATGGTCACAGGAGGTCCCTTCAGATCTCAGTAGTTCTGTGACAATACACTTAAAAGGGGAAGGTTTATGAATGAATACACAATAATATAAAGGTGTAATTTGTGATTTACAAGTCATGCTTGAAATGCATTTAAGTACTGCATGTTCAAATTAGATAACACTGCTTGTGTACATCATCCTCTCTTGATATAACTTGCACATTGTTGCAACAATATGCTTATGTACACAGAGGAAACTTAAAACAGCTATGTTAGTGTCAAGCAAAAGTACAGTTGTATTCTTTTTAGTGTGAAAACCATTATCTGTGGTGCTAAAAAGGTATAGTTTTATTAGTTGCACTGATTAGCATTGTAACATTTAGTTTCTATGAGAGCTGAAGGCTAGGTTCTGTTACTTGTTTTCAATTTTTGATTATTAAAATAATAGCTAGTAAAATATGTCCATAAATTGTAAAGCCATAATTTTGAGTCAATCAAGGAGACTTTAGAAGCAGGTTTATTTGAATTTATTGTTACTGTGTGTAGATCAAAGGTATATGATTTGCTGAACCTGCAAGATTAGAGTGTTGATAATTGTATAAGAAAATGGAGCACCTTCATATCCTCTTGCTGTGCTGTGGCTTTCCTCAGGAACCTGAACTATTTCTTGTTATTTATGACAACTTAAGCTTCCCCAGTTCTATTCTGCATTTATTGATGAGTTTACCTCATCACATAGGGATGCTGAAGAAAGCAAGTTATAATAGTTGAAATACAGCATCTTTCACTGTGAATGTCTTGCATTTTCCTAAATGGGGAGACTTGACACAACTTTAGAACTTTCTTTTTAGGAGTTAAAAAAATTACTTCTAGTGTTTGATTTCTCTAAACCCATGAGATAAGGAAATAAGCTGTCACTTGTGTTTGAATGATACTACTTTATTTTTCAAAATAAAAGCTACCTCTTGGAGGGGAAAAAATAAGTCAAACCCCACAACAAAAAGACTCACCCAAATCATCCAAGGTTCGAAGGAATGATAGTACCTGTAGAGAGCAGTTGTCTGTTGTTGACATGTATTTTTAATAAAAGTACTTCTTTGTTTAATAGTAAGGTTTAGTATAAGGTTTCTTTGTTAGTATTTTTGTTCTGGGCCTGATTTACGACTTGAGGGTGAAGATGTGCAGGAGAATGTGTGAAAGGACATAAGTAACTAAGGGATTTAAACTGTTGTAATTGAATGCTTAGTATTCTAATTCAGATAAAAAGTTTTCATTTTTCAGCTGATTTTCTGACTTCTATTACAATTCAGAATTAAAAGAAAACAATCTATTCAGGATTTCCAGGTTGCCTATAAATAAAAGCTGCTTGTAGCTTCAAGGACCTGCATAGTTTGAAAAAGTTCTAATAAAGGTGATCAGACGGTGTCTCCATTTCTCTTTTGCATATGCCAGAATTAACTAAATGAGAATTAACATTGAAAGCACTTCCTGAAGTAAGGTGATTTGTTAAACTTTCAGGATGTCCAAGGGAAAATTGTGTGTGTCTGTTTATGTTAAACAGCTTGAGCCTGCTTCTTGTTGCTCTCTTGTTCTAGTGGGAGATCCTGAAAGGAGGTTTTCTGCTTTGTGGAAGGGTTTTTTCTTCTTTAATTAGAGGTTTGGGGTCTATAGAATGGGAGAAGAGGCATGAATGTAAACACTTAAAGAATTAAACCTAAATATAAATTACAGTTCTGTAAGAACCTTGACTTTAAATTGTACATATCATGTTTAAGACTGCAGGAAGCTATTCAGTAGTAGAAAACATGAGTGTTCGTGTGATTTTTTTTGTGTTAGTGGCTTGTCCTTCCAGTCACTTACCTAACAGCTAGAGTTAATGTGGGTAGTGCTCATCTAGCAAGTTCTTAAGCATTCAGCCTGACTTGACAGTGTGCAAAGGGTTTGAAAGAGCCAAGCGTCTGTTTCCTGAGCTATAAAACTGTCCTGGGTTGTAGAAGGAGATTAAGTTAAACTGTTACGTTACTATTGTAGGCATAGGGTGAGATGTCCAATGCTTGACTACATGCTGCTGGGTACACGCAGCCCAGTAACTCAGGATCTAGTCTTGTAAGGTGGTATCTGCAAGAGTACAACCTGCGTAATGACTATTTTAAGCCTCATCATCAAATGTGAAAGGAGAAGCGGCAGATATGGAGTGGGGGTTTTGTCGGTCTGCTCCTCCCCGCTGCCTCCCTTCCGTTTCTGAGGAACTTGTAGTACCCATACCTCCATCATTATTTGAAAAGCGATGAGTAGATTGTCATTACATGTAAACATAATGCTCAAGTAATGCTCTTATTTATTTTTGTAGAGAGTTATTAGCTTCATCTTCAGTATGTGCAGGCATCAATGATGGGACTGGCCAAAGTGACAAGGTTTTAAAAATGTCATTTACGTGCATCTTAAGGACTTAAAATGCTTTTTTTAATCTTCTGAATGCCATGTACCAGTTAAGAAATAAAATGGGAGGATAGGGGGTCTTGTCATAAGCTTTTAGATTTGTGATGATACTTTAAGGCTGAAGGATAGGGTCTTGAATTATATACTGTCTCAAATTTGTGGAGGAACCAAAGAGATTTTAGGAATTGTAAAACCTCAAGGCTAATGGGAAGATCGTAACCACCAAACTTGAACTGTTTCTGACCTGAGCTTTGCTTTTTAAAAAGGGGTAGTTTTGAACTCCAGGATTATCTTTTACTAGTTGTGCACTGATCAGCAAATACTGAAATTCTGAAGTGCACAAAACTTGTTTTTCTTTCTATGCTGCCTGTATTCATGACTTTGTGTGCTGGTTTAGGATTGCTGTCTTGTTGGGGCTTTGATTTCAGCCATTTTAATCTATCAATTTCAGAGTAGTTATGTGGATACTCATTTTACAAGCTTTAGCTTTCAGTTATGCATTTTACATATAGTATTTTGGTAGTTCACTGTAGCATGTTTTCTCATTTGCCTCTTCTGTTTTCATGGGGTACTGGTAGAAATCCCTGCAATCTTCTTCACAATATTCATGTCTCTTAGACTTCTTTTGTTAATGCTCAAAATAGTAACCATTTTTGCTTTGCAAACTAAAGCATAATCCTACATTCTTTTCTGGCACGTTGAAAATGCAGATCTGAGTTGCTTATGCATTGTTTTTACCCTTCAGCTGTTCACCGATGGAATCACCAATAAATTAATTGGCTGCTACGTGGGTGACATAACAGACGATGTTGTTCTAGTTAGGATCTATGGAAATAAGACCGAGCTCTTAGTAGATCGAGATGAGGAAGTGAAGAGTTTTCGCGTGTTGCAGGCCCACGGCTGTGCACCTCAACTGTACTGTACTTTCAATAATGGCCTGTGCTACGAGTTCATGCAGGGGGAAGCACTGGATCCAGAGCATGTATGTAATCCAGATATTTTCAGGTAAGCTTTTTTAAAATTTATTATTATTTCATCATTCAAGTTCTGTCATGCGTTTATGGTGTTCTCTGTCAGGCCCAAAGGTTCTCAAACTTGGTTTATGAGCAGGCAGGAAAAAAAAATACTGTAAGCCTGCACTAGGTTGGTGTTGAAGCTTTTGACAGCTCACTGTCCTCTATCTTAGTTATCACGGTATTTCAGTGCTGAACAAATGGTCCTTGCTGCCTCCCCAGAAGTCTTTATGTACTCATTAGAGGTCAGCTTATTGTGGGTGTTTAACACTTGCACCTTACTCTTATAGAGACCATTTAACATGGTGGTGTTGTAGTGGGCTGGAGTTGATGAAAGCAAGTACTTCCTAGCTCTAACACATTCCTTTTGTGAATAGGTTCAAGCTGGTCTTCCATGAGATCTGTTTTTTTAAATTATTAACAGTAAACAGAAAATGCTGATGTCATATGATTTTAACTTTTCACCTTTGCACTGACACGAATTTGTCTAACAATGGCAGCTAATTTGAGTCAACTCTTCCAAAGATAAGCCAAGTTAAAGAGCTGACTGTAAAAACAGGTAAAGTATGCGTACTGTGACTGACCTCCAATGTGTCCTGCGCTCTTCTCTCTCAAGTATTGCTGCCTATGACCATTTGAGTCTTGAAAGATGCTACCCTATAACTATGCTGCTCTTATTTAAACCCTCTTGGGATTCCCTTGATGCTTTTTCACAATTTTTCTGTTAAATATATTTTTGTAGTTGTCTTCTTGCTAGGTAAAATATGATAAAGACTGTCAAATATACATTAAATATAATACCAATCTGAACTCTATTTTTTTAGACTTATTGCCAGACAGCTTGCTAAAATCCACACTATTCATGCACACAATGGATGGATCCCTAAATCCAATCTGTGGCTGAAGATGGGAAAATACTTCTCTCTCATACCCACAGAATTTGCAGATGAAGAAGTAAATAAAAGGTAGGTATTTCTTTGTGTACTTTCCTGACTTCCCATTCTTTTTGGTTAAGGGGTGGAAGAATGTTTAAAAAATAGGTTTGCTTTACCATATAATGCTAGGTTTTTAAAATGTTGAGTTTTGTCATAGTCTTTTATACTGAAGTAGCTGTATAGATGTCAAATGTGATAAGGAGTGTCTTTCAATTCATTTGGTATGTTGTGTATATATACTTGATAGCTTTTGGGTTGATTGAACACTTTAGTGATGGTAGTTTTCTTTACTCTTTTTAAAGAACTAAGGCCAAATCATGTACTTCAGATAGTTGTCTGAACAGTTTTTGAGAGAACAATCAGTCTCAAACTGAAACCTGCATTCTGGAGTGAATATTAAAAACGTGTTTCCTGAGGCTGCAGAAGTACTAATTGTTGATTCTAACCTGCACTACTTAGCTGTCTCATAATTGTTCAGTTTATAGATTTGTCCAAAACTGGGCGATGTAAAAGTAAAGATGATGAAAAGCTGTTTTGAGTGATGGAATGAGAACTTGGAGCTTTTTCCAGAGGAGGAAAAGGTATCCATACAGTCATTCTAGACCTGTGCTATTGTGGAGTATGAATAATGTTAAATCTGGGCTTAAGGCTTTAATTACTCTTTTTTTTAATCATCCCAATATACCTCTTGTATATCAAATTTATTTTGTTCAACTCCTGATGGAGAAAAAAAAAAGAAAATATTTCCAAGGGGTTCTAGTGGCAGTCACTGGAAGATTGGGATGAGAGAAACAGGAAAACTAGGAGCAATGTTTAACCTAGATAAAATTTCTGTGCTCTAATCTGAAGCTTGAGTTACAGACACTATTTCTTAGGAAGCAGAGATCAAACTTTTAAGCTAAAACAGTAATCTGGAAGTGTTTGTGTAACAATCAAACTTTGTATTGCTCAGGAAACGGATGCCAGGTTAAAGACATTCTTCATGGAACTTCTTTGAGAAGTCCCTGATGACAACCGCCCACCTTGCTGCATTGTAATTAAGGGATGCTCTAGCAAAGTTGTTAGATTTTTTTTTTTATTCTACAACATAAAATTCTTAAAGCTGAGAACTTGAGTGGTTGGTTGAAAATTTAGAAGACAAAATGGCTGCTTAAACATATTTATTGCGACTAGTACTAAAATGAATTTTATTTCCTCTGTATAGATAAAAATAGGGCTTACTGTTCTGGATTAATCTCAAAGTAGTGAATTAAATTCATGCTATAACCCTTTTAATATTTACTCCTTTAAAAAATATACAGGATTGTATAAGTTCTACTCCTGTTTTTTGGACTACTGTAATGTTTACAGCACAAATAACCTTCAGAGAATTGTGTTTTGGGGAGGACAGAGAAATATTTGTCAATAATTTGACTGCCATTGTCCCAGGGGAAAGAGTGTCCTGGTTTGGATAAGGTCGATTAAATTATTTGCAATAAGTGTTTAGAGGAAAATAAGTTATTTTATTACAAACACTTGGTATGGAACATAGAGTTCTAAGTATTAACTTTCAAACTTCTTACACTTGAAAAGGTTTTTAAGTGACATTCCAAGTCCTCAAATTCTTCAGGAAGAGATGGCCTGGATGAAGGAAAGACTGTCAAATTTAGGATCACCAGTGGTACTCTGTCACAATGACCTGTTGTGTAAGAATATTATTTACAACAAGAAACGAGGTAGGTATTGAGCTAAAACAGCAAATAGCGAGTGGATTTATTTATATTGTAATTGCATTTATGAAGTCAGTAGTGTCATTTTAGTGATTTGTTCAAGTGAACTCAGTTTGAGCTTTTAAGATGCAATGTAATGCTAGTGATATCTGTGCGCATATGAAATTGCTTAATTCTCATTTGTATGTTATTTTACAGAGGAAGAATGTTGGTGTTCCTTGCTTTTCTTTAATGAATTAATAAATTTGTTAATCCCCATCCAGTATGACTAGACTTTAAAGTATGTAATGGTTCATGTTAATTCAATTCCAGTCATATAAACCTTTTAGGAAGAAAAAGATCATACGAGCATAGAAAATAATATGAAGATGTTCTTTCCTATAATGTGTGTTGTTCTGGTTTGTGATTGTGAGAAGACACTTTCATGATGCAGTATCTTAGTGATACTTAATGCAAAATTCAGTGACTATTTTCTGCATGAGGTGCACAGGCATCTTAAAGGTTTCTTTTATAAATATATACTTTAACAGTTGTAGGCAGTACACATCTTAACAAAGATTAATTACTTTGATTTTATTATAATACATTTAATTCAACTCGTTATTAATGACTTTAAAATCTACAAAGCTTCTGTATAAAATCACTATTAGTTCTTTTACTGGTTTGATGTTAGGTTACTAAATTAATCAAACAAGATATGAAAACGAAGGCAAAATTGTAACTAAAACGGCCATTGTGCAGTAAAAATGCACAGCTTTCAAATATGAGTTGAGTGCAACAAATTCATCAAATTAAATCAAGATTTTATTTTATAGTGAGGGTGCTGTATTACTTCCCATGGCTTCCTATTTGCTTGTGATAGCTTAATTGGTATGTAAACCAAAAGTGTGTGAAGTAAATGATGGCAAATGGAAATGAAGTCTTCTCCATCAGTCATGGTCTTTGACCTTTTATGCTTATGTGCTTTTTTTAAACAAAAACCAACACAAATTTTCTGGAGTTGATTCTAGTATGAAAACTGTATAACCACTTTCTCCATCAGATACGCACAGAATGCATGCAAGTTGAGAAAATAGTCTTTTGGTGGTTTGTATGCAAGTTTCCATCTGAATAATATTACTTCTAAAGGGAATTGGTAGTCCTTCTGGTTATATAATATATACGTATCACGTTAACACAAATTTTAAGATTTCAGTACCAAACAAGTGTTTTTACTTCATTTCAGTGATGGTTTATAGGTCTACTTAAAAAGAGGGCGGCAGAGGGGGAAAGCATGGAAGATAGGCAAAAAAAATCAGCTTGTGGTCTTAAACACATTGGAGTTGTGATATTGTAGTATCAAAAATAAATTTTTTATTGTACTGATATTTTCAGTCCTGAAACTACCTTCAGTTTTAGCATTCCAGAACAGACTCATTGAGGTAAAAGTAATTTTTACTTGCTTTTAATGGCAGAGCCATGCTGGAAAAGAATTTGGAGGAATGCCTGTAAAAGGTTTACTATCACAATCAATAAGCTTGAAGCTCTTTTAAAACAAATGCTATATATGCCCTTCTTTTTGTAAACAGAATGGAGGAAAAACAGTGCTAGCAGTGCATCACTTAGGAGCAATCCTACAATAACAAGTTTGTGAGTGCTTAGTGTTTGGGAATGGGATGGGGAGGAGGGAATTACGTGAAGTACTTTGGCTTCAAGCTAGCTGTAAACAGTTGGGGGGAACACTAGGAAACATGGAATAAATGTATTTATTAAACTTCTGTTGGAATGTTGTACAATGTTGTAAAACTTCTGCAGTCTGGGTACAGCAGATACCATTTTCGTAGTAACCAAACCTCAATGCAATCTGTAGGAAGAATATTTGTCATACGAAAGCTGTTTCTTACAATATACTTTTTACAGAACAAAAAATATCAATCTGTCTGTTAGTACAACCTTAACATGAGGAATGTGATTTTTAGAAGTGGAGGCTCGGCTTCAACTGTAAATAAACATGTATTGCTGGAATTCTGTTTAGCAGAGAAAAGCTTTTTTTGTTGTACAAATAATTTTGCAGGAGCACAAAATAGTGTCTTTAAAATGTGCTTCATTAGGAATGGCATCAAACTGTATGAAGGTAGTTAACAGCTTTGGTGATGCTGTACTCTTACTAAATTTACTCCTCCGTCTAGGAACGCCTCTGTTCATCAGAATGTCTTGGTAACCCTGAACTGGAATTGAGAGAACTGATCTTCTTTAACAACTGTTTTTGCTTCTCTCAGTCAAGTTTTGTGCAATGTTGGTGGTGTTTATCTGGCTTCTCAGAAGCTGGCACAAACAAAATAACTCATTGGTTTTAGAAACACTGTATTTATCATGTTCTTTGTGAGTGCATATTGTAAATTTGCATATTTACTAGGCACAGGGTGTGTGTGTATGTGTTTAAGCTACAGATGGATACTAGGACTACCAGCAAATACTAAGACTCCTGCTTTAGACTTGTCCTGTGTATTAAATTCATGTTAAATTTTCAGACTGAAACTAAAATCATAGTTGTGCCACGTATTGTTTTTAAGAATAATTATTCTCAAGTCGTTAAATTTTATTTAATAGCGTGGAATAGCATGTTAACTGCTAGTTTCATTTAATTGAGTTTCACTCATCTGATTTGAATTTGTTCATGCTGTGGCTGAGAACTCTGCTTCTTGCTGCTTTGTTAATGTCCGTTTTTAGCCACTCAGGATATGAAAATTTGCAAGTGTTACTTTACATAACTTTTAATTATCGGTATCGCCTGCTCTTTAAAGGATATAACTCAGACTTTCACATTGCCTTTAATTGCAATTTGGACATAAAGATAGTCAAAATATACTTGATGCTTGGTACTGTTTATTTATAGACCTTGTGTTCTAATGCTCTTAAATGTTGGTATTTTTCCCCAACATGAACTTGGAGTTTCCAAAATACCTGATATTCTAAGAGTATTCAACTACTTGCTATTGAATAAGACCAAGTATCAGTATTCTTTTGTCTGTATCTATATGTGCTTTTTTTATATGTATTTAAATCACCTGCCAGGAAGTTGAAGTGTCTAGGTAGATGGATAGTTTTGTTCTGTTTGTTCCCTCTGCCTACCCAATATTTTCTATGATCTTTGGTAGGAGTCTGTGGGTGCTCAGTGCTTCTGAAGACTGAGGTATGTTTAAGGCTTCTGGTTTTGATCTAAAAACCTATTTTGTTTTGCAAAGCTATATTGGATGTTTATAGCTAAAAATAATTTTTTGGGTGCGTGACCCATTTGTGAATTTTCAGTTATATTCATAAGCATAGATTGCTGTTTTTACTGAAGCTGTCTTCTAGGGCCTCAGTGGCTCATCTGAAGAGCAGGATGAGACGGAACTCAGGATACTTCATTCTGCTGTGGTAACTACAGCTAGGACTTGCAGGTCAAAAGTGCTTACCTTATTGAACCGTTCAAAGTGAAGAGCAGCTAAAAGGAGAGATGTCATCACCCTCCTCCCTTATAGTTCCCTGAAAAGACCTAGCAGATGATTTAGTCACTACTACTTGATTTATTTAAAAAAAAAATTCCAGTGTATTGAACACAGCATATATTCCATTTTGTATCTTTACTGGGTTTCGTAGATTGCATTGCACGTTGTCTACACTAGAAGACCCTGGGAGAAAGGAATGTGGTTCAACTTGAAATATTCAATACTGTTGATGTCTCTATTCCTGTTGATAACAGTAGCTTGTCTAGAGAGAAATTTGTACTTTAGTTTTAAATCATTTCTCACTTCAATTAAATATAAATGCACTTAGACTCGTGTCTCTTGTTGGTCTACCTGCTCCCAGTGATTTCAGTGGAACATACAAATTGTTTGTACTTACTAAAAACCTCAAAACAAAAGCTATCTGCTTTACTATTAATGTAAGCTATATCTTTTAGAAGTGGCTTTCTTGTATGAACTGCAGTATATCTTAAAATTTTTAAAGAATTATTAAAGAATTTTATTTAAAGAATTAACGCAGTGTCTTTTCCGTCTTCTAAAATAAGGTAGCTGGGATGTATATGTTATGCATTTATGTAGTGGCAAACTTCGATTTTGTTTTCTTTCAGTTTCACAGAAAGAACTGAGCCTCTTTGAGTCTTCATGCAAAAAGCTAAATTTAAGGTTGAGTTCCAGAGTAGCATGGGTCTGAAAGAGATGCGTAAAAACACAGGACTCTTTCACTTTAAACTATTATCAAATGTGAATCTGCCAAATTTCCTTCCATCTACTACAGATTATGTATGCTGTTACTGCTGCCTTGTGGTGCCATGTTCTACTTGTGCACTGGATGAAGGTTTATCACATCACTTATTCACATTCTCCATAGGACAGTGCCTAGTAATGTGCCTAGTAATGGCCTAATCCATATCTTATTAAATTCTATTTCTTATTGTATGTAATGTTATTTATATCTGGGAGTAAATTTTAAATGTTAGCTGTACTTAAAAATGCACATAGATATGTTCAAGATGGAATTTGCATATGAAAAATTTAAAGTATTTCTTCTGCTGATATTTTACAAACATGGCAAGTAAAAGGCTCCTTGTATTTTATGTGAGTGGGGGAAAGAAAAACCCCTTTAAATACAAGCAATATTAAAAGTTTGGAGGGTGCGGGGCTGTTGAGATCAGTTGTATGGCAGAATATTAACCAGGGTTGGGCTGTGCGTTTTGACTGGCTTGTAACTTAAAGGTGTTTCTATTTAGTAATTAAGAACCAGTGGGAAACACAAGCATATGAATCTGCCAGCCAAACAGTGGCAGAAGCTAATCTGTGGAAATCTTATAAGATCTTGGCTGCAGCTGCTATGAAATGTCTTGTCCCTTTAGAGTTCTAGAGAACCTCACTTTACCATTGCCAGCAAGATTTTCTTGGGAGGAGCTTGCTGCTTTACAAGCCATTTTCGTATTGTTTTGTTACAAGCCTTAAAGGGTCTAACCTCATAACCTTGGTAAGCAGTCCTCTCTTTCTGAGAATATAAGGGTAAACTCTTGGTTTGGAGGATTGTGACTAATTGATTTTGGTTTGTAATGTGGGGCTTTACTTCTATTATAAGTGAATACTAATGTGTTAATCTCAACTACGGATGGTAAAGATGAACTGCACAGGAAGGAACACTTCTAACAAAGTTGTTCCGTGGTAGCTTGGTCAGGACACTTATCTGGCAAGACTATTGTATTTGATATGCGAGAGATCCATCAATCCCAAGGAGACAATGTATTAGACAGTTTAAATCCTTAGTCTATGAAATGCATAACATACTTGACTTCTAACATTCTTGATTTAATTTTTTGGCCTGATGTTCTGATAGTTAGCATTAATATCTAAGATCTTTTAAGTCATAATAATAAGGTTGTTAATTGTAATAGAAGTAGTATGTTTTTATTAAATAAATATGCAGCTAGTCATCAAAATAATGGATATAGAGAGGCAGAAGAGTGCAACTGTGAAAATTACTCATTTTAGCACAGCAACGGGAAGTGCAAAGTTTTACATTTTACTCTTTTAGTGCAAACAGCTCTTAAGTCAACCCATTGCTACCTTTTCTGATATTTCTAGTAATTTTGCTGATTTCCCTTACAATACAAGAGTTTTAGTTTTACTTAATTCATCTTGGTAATGTTTTGACTGTTTGTCGTGTAGACATCCTTGAGTAGCTTGAATGTTGTATTACGTTGAATGAAGCATTTCCCCCAGCTTCACTATAGGTAAATGTAATTTGGAAACATTTAGGGGCTGTGTTTGCTGCTGTATTAGTCCTTGTATACATAACACTATATAGTTTTAGTAATTTTGAGGATTTGAGGATAGTCTCAGACTAGTGTAAAACAGTTAAAAAAAAGCAACAATTCAAGAGTAGTCTTGCTTTTGTAAGTGTGGTTGGAGGAATCAGGAAGTATCAACATGTTAAAGGAAATATCAACATGTTGCAATGGGTTAGCCCACTGTGGTTGCACACTTGTGTGAGAATACGTGGGACTGTTCTTTTTTGAGTCAAGGAAAAATTGATTTGCTATTTCTACGTAAGGTTTAAATATAGGCTCATCTACAGTGTTTCTTTTTTTGAAGGTAAGGGATGCCCTCGTGTGGTAGAAGTTAAAATTGAAAGTCTGGTACTCAGAGATTAATAGTAGAGAATTGTAAGCTCGAAGTAATTACTTAAGAGCTTTCTTGAACAAATATTCGGGGCTCTCCTCTAATAATCGCAGCCTTGCCCTGGAATGTCTGAGTGCACACAACTGAGCACAAGCAAGACAGGTGTGTGGTTTTGTTTTGTTTTTCCCCAAAATCTTCAAAGAACATCAAAGGATTAGGGCTGTGACTTCGTTTATTATGGACTCTGATGTTGCTGTTGTTGTCTCTTATAGGTGATGTGCAGTTCATAGACTATGAGTACTCTGGATACAACTACCTGGCTTATGACATTGGAAATCACTTCAATGAATTTGCAGGTAAAAATTGGATTTCTTAGGTGAAGGTAAACCAGTTTTATGAAAACAATCTAATTCTGGCACATTCTCTTTCCCTCCGTCTGTATATCTAGATGCATGTATATAGCTGCTTGTATGATGATATCAAGATGTGTTGATGTCTCATCTTGCAGACCAGTTGCGCCCTTCCTTCGCAGCTCTGCTAACCCTGGAATGCGAACATCATGTCTGAAGTTTTGGTAGAGTTTGGTAGATTTTAAAGACAGAACTCACAGCTTTCACAGTAACTTTCTGTGAAAGGACACAGCAGACACAGCCCGCTAATGAAATACTGTGGATTTATCTTTAACAGCATGGGTATACAATGTCTGACGCAAAAAAAACCCTGAGACTGTCCCTGTAACTCTATTTAACAAATTAAGAAAATCAGCTATGATAGCCTTCAAAACAGTTCCCTTCTGAGTTGACATGCTCAAGTCAAATTGGTTGAATCTCAAAATACGAGTAGAATATATATGTGGCTAAAAAGAGACGGCATAAATCTGTCTGCTTTGTTGCACACTGATTCATGTAGAAGTTGTTCTTGACTTCATCATTTACATGTTGGCAAGTCAAAGTAAAAACACTGATGTTTCTCAGGACCAATTTGTGTGTGTGGTGGGGGAGAAAGTAGTCCAATATTGTTATTCTAATGGTCTTTTAAGACACTATAAGCATCTAATCGGCATGTTTTTATTTTTCTAGGAGTAAACGAGGTAGACTACAACCTTTATCCAAACAGAAAATTACAGGAGCAATGGCTGAGATCTTACCTGGAGGCCTACAAAGAATATAAAGGATTTGGCACAGATGTCAGTGAAAAAGAAGTTGAAGTTCTATATGTCCAAGTCAATCAGTTTGCACTGGTAAGTAACATACTTGATCGGAGTACATTAAAGGGTATAGAGAAGCCTGCTATTCTGCGTATAAATGTAGTAGCCAGTTTCTTACTCTAGATGCTAAGGCATGTAAAGGAAAATTTCCTTAGCCTGTTCTATGGAAACTTTCTGCTATGTTGTGTGTTAAATATGCTCTGTAGAATATTCCAAGAGAAAAAGGCAGTGAGTATTCAGGAAAGGAGATGAGCTTTCAGTGAGGATTGCTGTTGGCTTTGTTTGACAAGTTACTGAGTTGGCTAGAGCTTATGGTGGGTCTGTGTTGAACTTTCTTCAATGTTAAGAAGACAGAAGGGCTAGATAGTGCTTCATGGTCCTATAAATCTTGTGACTTTAAAAGGCTTTTTAAGATAAGTTGATAAAAATTTTGTTAGAGTAAAATTTTTAATCTTTTTTTTACAGATAATTAGGTCATTCGTGTCTTTCAGTACTACCTTAACTCTTTCTTTGCTTGCAGTGAGTTGCTTTCAGATTTGTTTTTTGTCGCCTTAGTGGTTTAAATTGTAGCAAAGTGCATACCCATCCCATAGTCTCCTGTGATTCCCCAGAAGATCTGCCTTTCTGTAGAGTGTGAGGACTGGCTGTGTGGGTCTGTTCCTTGCTCTTCCTGTATCTTGTACATTATAAGCAATCTTCCATTTGTCAGTCTGTCTTTCACAGACTTTGGATGTAAAAGATTTTTATTCCCTTGTTCTTTCCTTTTGAAAGCATTGAGTTATTCGGTTTTGATCTGGCTTTGGTGCTTTATCCTTCAAGGAAAAAAAAACGTCAAGTGTAGTTCATGGAGGTAAAATAAGAAGTCAAATAGGTGTGGCATTGAGTCTTTGAATGTCCCAATTAGGTATATCATTCGAAGTGGTTTGAAGATGTCTGTCTCTTGTGTTGAAGCTTTATCTCTGGGTGATTTCTGAAGGCACTTTACAGGTTAACATTATTTTTGATGTGTTTTCTGACTTATCTTTGTTCTTGTATTGCCTAGAGGGTGTGACAGAAAATGTTACAGAAAAAGTATTTTTTACCCAATAGCTAGATAACTTTTGTTTTGCTTTCTCCTGAAAAATAACATGCCAGACTAATCATAGCAGGAGAACTAAGGCTAAGAACCCAGTCTGGCCTTATTACAGTCCTCTTTCTTACATCCCAAGCACAGATTATTAAATAAGGGAAGATTATTATTAAAGGAGCCCTTAAAAAAATCAGCTTGTTTGTTATTCTTGTAAAATCTGTATTATCAACTGTTACTGTTTAAGCCAGCTGTTCTTTCATTTAGGAAAGTTAGATGTACAAATGGGCCAGCTGGTGGTAGGCTTTAAAATATATAGCATTATTTTGTCAGTTTTAAACTGTGGTCATAGTAATGTTTAAGAGGATAGGGTTCTGTTTGGAGTATAGCTCAAGACCTGCCTGTAGATCACGTACGATGTACAAATATTGCCCAGACCTGTTGTCAGTTAATGTGTGGGAAGCTTTGTGAAAACACAAATGAAAGGTAATAGATGCTGGTATAAAATGCTGAACTGCTTGCTATCAGAAAAAGTTACCTGAGCCAGAGATACAAGAAAGATCCCTGTGTGTGTACACTAGTTGCCATTTTTTTAACATATTTCAAGTGTATGTGCATGCATGGTCTTCTATACTTCTGGTGAAGTGTTAGATGCAAGTTCAGGAAGCAATTCAGGTAATCACTGTAAGTAGTTACTTATTGAACAGACATCTGAAGTATATCACTTATAACCTGGGTGGTCCAGAAATGTCTTCCTCAAGGAGACCATCAGGCTCACTGCCATTACATGTTATTTGTACATCTGAAGTGTATTAACAATCATATCATTAAAGTAATACATAGTTTAAATCTTAAGCTGAATACAGGCCTCCAGACTGCTTATCTGTCCTTGTATTGAAAGTAGGTTTGGAAAAGGTGAGGAATTTGTGTGAATGTTAATGGGTTAGATGTTCTCTTACACAACTACAGATCATATCTTTGTAGTGAAAGTGAGTTGTAGTTATAATGGCCTAATGTTGTAATCAAAGATTCAAAAGTGTTTAATATTTGCACTGGAGTTGTATTCATATAGAATAATAAGTATTTAATTAGGAGGAGTATAAATGAGATAGTTGTGTTTCTGTAGTTGTACAGTAGTCTACTTAACAGATGATGTATTTCACAAATGTAGTGGTGTTTTTCTTGGAAATGACACGTTGAAAGCCAGGAGGCCAATAAATTTACTTCTCTGATTGCCAGAAGTTAATTCTTTAGTATTTTTTTTACCCATCTCTTTGGTAAAGGCATATCAGATTTTACAAAGAGCTTGAGTTTTGAGAGTTCTTGTAGATAACTTTTCGTCTCAGTGTGAGAATATGTTTACGTGTTGGATTTTATAATGTTAATATTTCACTAATTTTTTTCTTTCAGGCTTCCCACTTCTTTTGGGGATTGTGGGCTCTAATTCAAGCCAAATATTCCACCATTGATTTTGATTTTCTAGGGTAAGTGGTTTTTGCTACATATGATCATAGAATACTTGAGACTTGAAGGGACCTGCGGGCTATCTAGTCCAGTACCTCAGCTATCAGAAACTGAGGTCTGAGTGACAGACCTGATCTGTGTGATCATCCCATAACTCTTAATTTTGAGGAGAAAACAAGACAGTGAAAGGAGTCTGAGCTTTTTTTGTTGCTGAAAGTTCTCTAAATTAGTATGTGCCTCTGGGCTAAAATACATGGTATAACACGGCAAGGAACATAACTAGGCGAATAAATGTTTTTGAGCGTTGCGTATTTTTTTTGTTGGAGAGACAAAGGACTAAAAGCCAAGTTGGTCAGTATGGCGTACTATCTGTCAAATGCAAGGCCTACATTTAGAATTACAAGAGGCAAGAAAAGGGGCCCTTGTACAAAAGAGCTTGTTTACTTCTTGTTGCATGGAGTGTTGATCTTGGAAATTCCTAACCTTTTTAAAAGAGTCTTCGTAATGTTAATGCAAGTTAAGTTTTTTCCTGAGACGCTGGCCAATGGTGTTCTGTTTCAGGTAGATGTGTGTCTTTGGTGTTTTTTTAAATGGTCTGTCACCTTAACAAGCAGAGGAATTCATCTCTCCGTTGGGGACTAGGCAAGGTGATAAAATTAATCATTTTGCTTGGTTAAAGATCCCACTTTAGAATTTTTTGCACTAAACCAGTTTACTAGGCTTAGTTGTGTCATTTTGTAAATGAGACAAATGTGAATTTCTTCTTGTGACTTAATTATTCTAAAGTAGAATTACTTGTTGGTAACCACTAGATGGCATAAAAAAACAAGTAAAAGGACAGGTGGTAGAACGCAGAAACTTTTTAGTTTTGATTAAAATGTCATTTTTGCAATGATGAAAATGAGTTTACTCTGAAATTGCAGTTGTCAGTTGTTGGACAGGCTGTTATGAGCTGTTAAAACCAAACCCACCACCTTTAATCCCAGAACAGCATCTGTTTTCCAAACTATAGCAAGTTGGGAGTATTGGGGGGTGGTGTGGATGTGCCATAATATGGTTGCTCTGTTTTCAGTTTCCTCCTTTGACAGATGCTAAGGGAGGGTCGGTGTTGGAAACAGGGTAATAGGGTAGGTGGACTTTGGCTAGTCTTACCTTGCATGGCTGTTTTTGTATAAGGGGTTACCTGCTCTTAACTTCAGATCTCTCTCTCCCTTTGAATAGGTATGCAATTGTTCGGTTCAACCAGTATTTCAAAATGAAGCTGGAAGTCATGACATTAACTCTTCCTGAGTAGTGAAGGGGAAGAAACTTGCCAAGTGGATAGAAAACCCCTGAATCTTTTCTGAGAACAGATACTGGAAAAAAGCTAAACATTTGTTGAAGTTCTGTAATGCTCACTTGGTGGTTCTTGCTTTATAAATAATGCCTCTAAACAGTCCTTCAATGTTAAATTTAATATGAAGAACATACTTACTACTGTGGATATAAAATGGATTAGAAACTTGCTAAATCTATAAAAAGTTGTAGAAATGGCAATTTAATCCTTCTTTGTAGTTTAACATGTATGTGAATTATTTATTATAAGTTTAACATGATTCCATTGCTGCTTTCATCAGTTTTTTGTAAAAGTTGGGTGCAGACAGTGAAGTTGTTCCAAAGGATTTGTTTAACAGTTTGCTTTACTCAAGTTGCATTAACTTATATTAATGAAAATGTGGTCAGAGAATATTAACCTTTTAGATGTACACAAGTAAAATGAGCGATAGTAGACTTTTGGGATCACCAGTGTGCTCTAACTAGGAAAAAAGGTTAGAATGATCTTTATTTGTTTTTCCCCTATTTTTTTTTAAAGGTAGCTTTCCATGTGATGGTACTTTTTCTTTTGTATAAGAATCAACCAGTGTACTGAAATGATAAATTATGTTTTGTTTTTTTTGGTTAAGCTGTAGAAATGTGAAAGTTCTGTGACCATCAGATTCTTTGAGGATATGTACCATCATAGCATTACATGCACAATACATCATCTATAACTTCTGTGGGAAAGCTCCTTGTATAAGCATACTTTTAAAGCAAAATACTACTATTTCAAATCTATATTCCTCTTTAAAACTTGATTCTAAATTTGAACACTATTCTGGTGTCTATATCTGATGTACTTCAGCAGTATCTCACAGAATGGACTATTGAGCTGAAGACTGGTGAACAGAGATCCTGTTGCACTGGGGAGCAAGACACTTAAGTTTACAGTTTGTGTATTGTTGACATCTTTCTGCTTTGTCATCGTCTAACCTTGGATTCTGGTCTTAAATGCTTGGTCCTGTAGTTGCAGATTCTGGTATATCTAGGTTGATTGGTTTGTTTGTTTTTCTGCGGCAGCAGATTACTTTTCGAAGTCTCCAGTTTGAAAGATAATATGGAAAAGTATATAACTTGAACATTGGGGCTTTGAGTGTCACACCCACTTTCTTATTTCTTGAAGCTATTATACCAAGAATGGTCTAGATGACAAAATGTGAATTGAAAAAATGTTTACTTAATGAAACAATGTGTAAGTTTGCATGGAAAAGAGGCTTTAAATCTGAAAGGTGGGGGGAGGGGGGAAGGGAAGAAACCCACAACAGAAAAATAAATCCCAACAATGCAGTGTGGAGTTGGGTGGGCATGTACTCAACTCTGATTATACTCTGAAACTTTGCACTTTGGTCACATAAGTGCCCACATGTACAAAGTCTGTGTGTGTGTGCATACACGTGCAAACAACCTTACCTGAAGAGTAAATATTATGGGGAGTCTGTTGTACAGACACCAGCAAAGATATTTATTCAAAATTGCTTTATGGCACACAGGTGTGTGTGTATATGTGTATATACACACACGTACACATGTGCTTTACAAAAGCTTGGATTGATTCAGGACAAAGAAAATTGATGTGAGTGAAAAATTTTCACCTTGAAAGACCATTTTGAATGGCATTCTGTTGTTTTACAAAAGCAAAGTTCGATTTTTTTTTTTCCCCTTCTTGCTTATAGTCACCTCTGTTTGTTTTTTGCCTTTTTTTTTTTTTAATTTTCTGCAGTCAAAACCGTAATACAAGTGGGAGAAATGTGTTTTTTTTTTTATTTGTAACTTAAAGTTAGGTAATCATTTTCGTTAGCATTTGTTAGCTGGAGGCTACTATACTGGACAAAATTTCTTGATAGTTAAATAGAAACAAATAGCTAATATAGACATTTTTATTTTCCTTTGTAGCTGTTATCGAGGATGTTGCTAGAGCTCACAAAAGCACTGAAGACTTTAATTTTCTGTACTTTTTCCCTGTTGATGTTATTAATGTATGTTGAATAGTAGCCCTGCTGTCTTGGTAGTCCCTTTGAATTCAACAAGATCTGGTTGGGAGTAATATGATAAAGATTTTTGAACTCTTCTTACTATTTTCTTCAAGTGGTAGCTTTACTTCTGCCAGTGTTGCTTTGTATTTGTGAAATATTTGAAAAAGACTGAGGTTCACTTGGCCTTGGGAAACTCAACATGCAACAGATGCCAGCTTTCCCAACAGTTGGCAAAACACATTTCAGGTACCAGTACTATTTAAGTTTGGAGGTAGTGTAGTTTTTTTCAGTGGTATTTTTGTTTGTATAGTTCAAGTAGCAATAAATGTAGGAGTGGAAGCTTGCTTCTGCAGAACCAAAGCTCTTTATGAGTGCAGCTCAATCTCATTCTTGTCGATTTAAGTTCCACTGAATCCCATAAAAGCACTTTGAAGCAGATAGTAAATACTGCAAGCTTTTCCTGAGCCACTTCGAAGAAGCATAAGGATGATCACAGGATACAGTGGTTGACTTTGCAGTACTGGTAGAGGCTTTCATTTTGCATGTTGAAATTAATTTTACACACTTAAATGCTACTTTGCATCAGCTTTCTTTTCAAGACAAGTGCAGATTAAAACAATTCCTGATAAGGTCTGAGGAAATACTGTAGAACACTTCCCAAAATGAAATGCCAGTTACCTTGAGCCTTGTTTCACATCTGTTTGAGCCAGTAGCACTCGGATAGTCTCACTTGCTGAAGTATGACTGCAGGTGTGTTAGGTTTGAGGCAGTAGTTTGTGATAGCATTGCAGATTATAAGGTAGCTTGAAACTGTGAATAGAGGACATTCTGAATGTAAGTTAGGTACTAGAGCACCAAACTAGAGAACATTTACTTGTTTCAATTATTTATCTCAGTCTCTTTAATGTTAAGATATTTTTGAAGGAGGACAAAAAACAACTGAGCTCTAGAAACATCCTGTAGTAGTTTTGACTGTGACTTGCCAAGAAGATACTCTGTTGCCTTTATGTTAAGCTGAGGGCACGAATGCCAAAATTAATAATTCTTACTGTAGTTAAACCTATACTGTAAATAAAGAGGATTATTGGTAATGGCATTCTTGCATAAATAGCATCAAGTCAATAGACCATAGTGGCCTGGTTGCTTTTGTAAAGCAGAATAGTGTGAATTTTTTTCTTCTCATTTCTGCAGTCAGATCTGGCTAATCCATGCCTAATTTCTTAGGTCACCCAAGTGTCAAAGATTTCTGAATGATAACTAGTCTCTTGTTACATAAGTTTAATTTCTTTCATTTATACTGCTTGATTTGCATTTTAAAAGGACTTAGCAAATTTGCATTAGCCAGGTCTGACTGTATATGTATATACAACAGTGTAAATAACCATTTGTAAATTAGTGTGAATTGTACTGTATCTTGCATTTATGGACTTGTGTATTGCATTGTATTCTCTCCTATTTTGTAGAAATTTTCATGTAAAGAAGAAATCCTAACTCTGTGTGGACTTCTTTTGTTAAATTGACCTGTAATAGAGCATAATGGTTTTATGTTAAGGTATCTGCTTATAACCTTGGGCATCCAGTGTCTTTTCTTCCCCGTTAGCTTTTTGACATTTTGCTCTTGGCAACAATTCTGGGAAGAAAGGAATTTATTCTGTACTAACACAAAGAGAAAAATCTATTCTAATAATAAGGCAAACTGTGTCGGGTGTGTGTAGTACCTGTGGTATAGGGAAAGTTGTTCAAATTGCTTACATAAACTTATAAGAATTTCTTATTCATTCTCGAATGCTGGTAACTTCTAAATGTGAGCGTGTTGAATTGAAGTACTCTTAAAAATATGTGCTCCCATGGTGACAGCTGTGTGTATGACTCCCATGGTGAGTTAGTTATGATAGAAGTCCCCCAGTTGAAATGGTTTTGGTAGATATAGCCTTATAATAGGATTAGTTACTGATTTGTAAATGCTAATAATAAATGCCAAAATCACTAAAATAGTTCTGCTAGTTGTTTTTCTCAACTCTAGAACTATTGAGCCCCTTGAGACTATTTGATACTTAGCTGAGGTATTTTCAGTGTGTGCCATTCCTTCCTCCTCCTCTGTGTGCCCACAACCCTACTTTGTTACGGAAAATGTGGGTATAAAAGCTTCCTTTCCATACTTAATCTTCACTGAATCTTTTTTGACTAGAATTGTTTTGTTTGTTAGTACATGACTTGTCATCAGAATTTTTTTTTGTAGAAAGTCTCTTTCTGGAGAGACATTTAATCTTGGAAGCATAGACATAATTAAGTGTAGTTTTCCCCAAATGCCCGACTATATTTCATTACTGTTGCCTTTCACTGTCTCTTTTGAACTCCGTGGTGTCCTTCAAGCTGTTAAGTTTATTCTTGTCAGTGCTGTGTTTAACTGCTGGAAAATGCTGGTGTGTGAATCCCATTGACCGTCTGACAAATTGATCTTGATGCCATTTGTACATCCTGTCAGCTTTACCTGCACTGGATGAAAGCTATGTACTCTTATCAATGTTGACACTCTTAAGTTACTAGGGTCCTGGGAAGTGAGTTTATCAAACAAGTATTAGTTGAGAGGAGGGATGGGCTCAGTAAATATAAGTAGAAGGAAATCACGCGCATGGAAAACTTAAGCCTAAGCTTTTGATGTAGCATGGTATTGGATGTTCTTATTTACTTGCTTGGCTTAAGGATAAGAGCAAGCTGTAAAGGGTAAAGTTTGTTTCAGAATGGATTTAAGATTCTGTATAGTCATTGGTAGCTAACAAAAGCTTACAAATATTCTTTTGTTGCTCCCACCGAAAAAAACTTTAAAACAAATTTGGGTAAAGAAAACTTTGTTCTATAGCCCATTAGAATATAGTCTCTTGCTTGGGGGAGTCCTTCCTGTAGTTTGCAGAGGAGCTTGATCACTTCTTACCTGTCTGTGTTTGAAGTGGGCTGTCTATTCTTGGTCTGTTTTAATAATTTTATATTTTTTACAATGTTCTTGGATGCCTTCTAAGGTTTGCTAGATTACTAAACTACTGGAATTAGCTACTGTCTCCTATTATCTCTTCCACACCAGGCAGGTTGTACTTAGAGTAGTAGAACAGAAATCATTTGATCAGACCTTGAGGTAATACAATGCTGATGTTGAGCAACCTTACAGCTGATTCTTTTCACCATTTTTTATTATTGTGTGCCTCAAAGTGATTGTTTTCATTAGTTGTGAAAGATGGAAAAAGCAACAGTTTTTGGTCTTGTGCAAGGTAGGTGTTCTGTTAGCCAGCCACACATCTCTGAGAAGGGGGCTCTCAGCATTGAGAAACCACACAAATCCAGATGGGACACAGTGAAAGAAACCAAACTCTGGCTTAGAGACCTCTGGAGCAGAAAGGAAAATGTGTGAAGAGCTTGCATGTGCCAATTGTATGTAGGTGCTCCATTTAAGTGATGTGGTGGGGCACTGGAGATGGCATTGTTTGATTATTTTTAAGTGATTTTTTTCCAGCTGGTCGGATGTGTAGAGATAAAGTTCCTGTAATTAAGAAACTAGTCAGCCTGGGGAAAGAGGAAAGAAATGTTGCAGAAGATAATTAAAATAAAATAAAACAAATAAAACTAAAAAAACCCACACACCTCTGAAATTGATTAACTTGCAACACAGAAGTGTGTGTTTTAGGATTTTCTGTGTTTAATAGTATAGTTGTTGGCCTGCACACTGCACACCAGATTTTAAAAAAGGATTTATTATTGTGAAATGTCAGAAAACTGACTGGAATGGCCCTGAAGCCCATTATGATCTTAGAACAGGTGGCTAGATAACCTAATTTCTGGTTCTAGATTTTGCATTATTTGCTTCTGTAGCCTTCTTAAAATGCTGAGTTGCTGTCTCAGGTTCCGTATGGTGTGGAACTTAATTCTTGGACTTCCCAAATAAGTTTGATATAGAGAGATGGCACAGAGGAAACTTAGTGGAAACTTTAAAGTTGTGTGAACATTTAGACAGCAAACAAGTGACTTGAAATCCAACAAACTTTGAAAATAAATGTTAAAAAAAGTTCAGGTACTGCACCAGCCTATTTTTTTTGTGGTATTGTGACAGTGTTTTTTCTGTTAAGTGTTTTTTTTCCCCACAGAGATCCATGCAAAGCACAAAATGAAAGAGACCATGGAAGAGAGACAAGAAAAATGTTGTATACAATGCCATAAAATTCAGCGTGAACTGGAAAAAGTATATGTTTCTAAGCTTTTGGTAGTAGTAATTCTTAAGTGTTATCACAAAATTGGTAGGTGTCAAGTCTTCAGTGTGTGAAAGATTATATTTTGGGGGCATTAAAAATGTTCCTTTTAACATTTTGTATCATCTCAGATGCAGTCTGTAGTAGTTAATAATGCTGCTTTGTACACAAGTGCTTTGAATAGTCTCAGCACTGAGAATGTATCCAATCTATCTTAAATATGACTTTGTTAGATTCATTGGTTCTGTCTCAAGCCTATTAAGAGAGTTCACTCAAATCCTTTAAATACTTGCAGAAACAGGGCTATAGCATATTAGGAATATATTACATTTTGTGTCAATTTTTTTGTTACTGCATTTTTTTTGGTGTTATATTTAACACAAGTCCATTTCTGTCCTGTAAATAAGATAAGCTCGATTTACAAATAAGCCTTTACCATCTTCCAGCACTGTCACACCCCTAAAAGTCCCCATGACCCTTATTGTATGTTGTGGAGTTTAGATGCATCATTTATCCATTCAAGTGAATTGTATTTCTTTTGAACTAAATGTTATTGAAGCTATTATAAGGCCTTCTACCACTGATTAAATGAAGTAATGTACCTTTCAAAGAGATTTATACTGTGTAAATAATTTCAAACTGCAACAATAAAGTTTGTTTCTAACTGCACTGTTGGCATATATTGTGGTGATTTTGCTTTCCCCAGCTTTGAAAGCACTTGATGTGGAATACTTAAGAGTTCTTAAAGGCTTCTGACTTGTGTCCAAATGCATTCCTCTTCCTAGGATTAACAACCCAGCTAAAAATGAATACCCTGAGCCAATATTTGGTTTGCACAAAGTTGTTAACTCTTCTAACATTTTTGCGTATTAAATAGGCTTGGTCATTGACTGCTAAAATTTGACATCTGGAAGGCAGGAGTTAGATGGAAAATGGCTGCCAGCATGGATCACTACCATGGAGGAAAGCATGCAGTTTGGGCTGCTCTGAAGCTTAATTTATACAGAATAAGGGCCATGTTAATCATGGGGGAACCATTTCACAGGCTCATCCATGATGCTGAAACAAGACGGCGTTCAGTGCTAGTGGCACAATGCTAGAAGGGGGTTAATGGGGGTATTTTGATATACTTCAGCAAAACTGTGCTTCCTCCATCTTGATTATGCACCGTAAAGGAAATTATTTCACCAAGATAGAAATTTTACTTGGGCTTGAGTTATGCTGTACAGTTTCCTGCAGTGAATTTATTGAGGTAAGCATTCTTTGGGCCAAAGTCTGAGCTCCAGTATATGCCTGCTGTTGTTGTCACTGAAAATGGCCATTTCCTGTGTACAGTAAATACAAAATTTTTGGTCTTATTCATACTTATCAGAATTTATGCATGTGTAGTAAGGGAAAGCTAGAACAAGCAAATAAAACCTTAAAAGTTCTGCTGAGTGCAAAAGTAGAGTAACCTTTAGGCTATGAAAAAGCAATGACCCAGCATGTAGGAGACTAAAGACTTGAGCCCTGTGCATCATTGCTTAACTAGGTTTTTGTACATAAGTCCTTCTTAATTTGCAAAGCCTTCATCTTCTAACTCTTGCTGTTTTCTGGAAGTGTAACAATCAGAGTAAAAGTCTATATGCACAACTTCTCAAACAATCCAACAATTGCTGGCTTTTGTGGGCTTTTTGCTGCTGAAGTATTACTGCTACTACAGCACAGGCAAGTGGAAGAATTGTCTTTCAATTTAGTAGCAAATACTCAGACTATGATTGGATATCTAGGGTTACTCATCTGTATTGGATTGCTGGTTAGAGCCAAGAGAATAGTATTTCTCTCATGTCCACTGCCCAAATCCTTAAAACTGCACAGGGTGAAATTGTGACCAATCTTTGTTCACTGTTATAATTGCAGTGAAGGAGAGATCTGTGTTTTACACACAGAAATCTGTGTGCACTGCCAACAGTCTTCCAGAATTTGCACTTGGTATTGAACAGGTAGAGGAGGCTTTTTTTAAGCCCCACAGTCTGCTTTGATTGCTGACATCTAGCAGCAAAAACTTTTCTTTCATTAGGAAGTGTCTTTGAGACAGGCATGTGAACTTCTTGCAGGATAGTCCGTTGGAAGCTTTCCTAGAGACTTCAGACTTAAGCTGCAAACCATGACTTGTTTCCTTCCCATTCCCTATTGATATTACCTGCAATTAATCTAATCTAATTCATCCTCATTCCAGTTTCTTGCTGTGCTATTTAGAATAAAGCTCCTTTGGGAATGTGAAAGGAACAATGTAGAATTTTTCAAATTATATCAGTCACCTGAGAGACCAAAGGTGCTGTCTATTTAAAATGACTTTATGAATGACTGAGGTAGGCAGATGGCTTTTTGTTGTAGTTAACTTCTGCTACCTTTATCTCTCTGTGCCTTGGGAAATAGAGCAGGATGACAGACTCCAGCATTTACCCGCAGGTGGCAATGGAGCTGCAGACTGTGTCTCATTGTTGAAGCCTTTCAAGATAGCTTGTTTTTAGTAGTACAGCATGTCATACATTGAGTTAAACAGGAAAAAGGGTATTCTTTTATCTCTCAATGAGTTGCAGCCAAGATCTATAATTGCCTTGCTCTTAATGTTGCGTAACTGTTAGAAAGACTCAAGCCAAGCATTAATGAATTTCATCAGAACTTCATTTTTTAATGAGCATCATTAATCGTTAGTCATGCGTGCTACAACCTACACTTCTCAAAAGTGGGGATTTGCCAATTGTGTAGCACTATAAAAACAGCAGCATATTTTCCCCCGATTTTATCAGTGGAATAACAACAAGAAAAGACCACAGAGGGAGACAAAAAAAACTCATTTATTTGACCTTTTGAATACTTAAGATGCTTTCTGAAAGTTGGTCTGAAGCTTCAGCTTCTAAGCAGCTGCTGCCCTTACTTTTCTCTAGGCTGTGGTAATACTGTGAGAGCTGTTGGAAGCTGAAATTGACCTTGCATATATAACCTGGGTTGCTCGAAGCTACAGTGTTGGTCTGGCTTCTTAAGATGGGCTTGGTCTGGCTCTTGTTACAAAATTCAGTTAAGTCTTTAAGGTAAAACTTATTTTCAGGCTTGGAAAAATGATGACTAGTGATGCCCTGGCTAGTCTTTACTCCTTTGGGTTGTGCAACTGGATGTGTCTAAAAGCCGGGGGAGGAGTGCTGGGTTCCTGACTGTCCCAGTGCACTTACCCACATTTAGCAATTCCTCAAATTGGTCAGCAGTGATGTTTTGTTTGCACCAAACTGTCTTACAGCTTGTTCTTATTTCCTTTATAAACAAGTGGAGCTGACCAGCTCGTAGAGGTGGGTGAATTAAGTTGTCGTGCAGATGTCAGACTGTTAGAGCTTTACAAGTAGCAAAAGATTTTCCGTGTTGTGTTTACTAGAGATGTATGACTCTGGCCCAGACAGTGCAGTCTCACACCAGTCTCACACTGCAGTTGCTGTTCAAAGTTCAGAAGCAGGCTAAACCAAACAAAAATAATCAAATTGTGCCTTATAATACTGCACAAGGACGAAAACCTACTTTCTGTATCTTACACCTCAGACCAAGAAAATGTTTTATTCTATTCTTAACCTATGTAAATAGTAATGTTTGTGATTAAAATGAAGGAGTTGTGTAAGGCAGTAAAAGATGGGATCTTCATTTGCAGGGTCAGAAAGAAGAGCGTGCCTCTCTGGTGAGGGAAGGGAGAAGAGGAGCTACCACTAGGGAGGAGAAAGATGAGGAAAGATTTATGGGGAAGGAATGGAGTACAGATGAGAAAGACAAGGGCTTAAACCACACTGCCCATGTTGCAGAACACAAAGGCAGGGTCTGGGAGAATGGAGAACTGCGCACTGTTGGAGATGATCAGGTGCGAGACCGTCTAAGGAACTTGAAGATGCACAAGTCTGTGCGACCTGATGAGATGCATCTGTCAGTAAGGTGTCAACACTGTTCTGTATGACATTCTTGCCTCTAAATTGGAGAGATATGGATTTGACAGATGGACCAATTGATGAATAAGGAATTTGCTGGGTGGTTGCACTCAGGGTTTTGGTCAACAGCTCAATGTCCAAGTGGAGATGAGTGATGAGTGGCATTCCACACGGGTCAGTACTGGAACAGGTGTGTTAAACATCTTTGTCGCAGACATGGACAGTAGGATTGAGGGCACCTGCAGCAAGTTTGCCAACAACACCAAACTACATAGTATGGTCAACACACTAGAGGGAAGGTATGCCATCCAGGGTGACCTGGACAGGCTTTAGAGGTGGGTCTACGCAAATTTTATGAAATTCAACCAGGCCAAGTACAAGGTCCTGCACCTGGGTCAGGGTAATCTCAAGCACAGCTACAGGCTGGGAGGAGAATGGATTGAGAGTAGCCCTGAAGAGAAGGACTTGGGAGTGCTGGTGGGTGAGAACCTCAAGGTGAGCCAAAAAACATGCCCTTGCAGCCCTGAAAACCAACCATATACACGGCTGCATCAAATGAACTGTGACCAGCAGGGTGAGGGAGTGGATTCTGCAATGAGAGAGCTGTAGATACTGCCTTTTACTTTGTATAACCTGGTCCTCAGCAAGGGAGGTCAGAGGAAACTCTCATGGGTAGATGGCTAGGAGATTCAGCTTGGAAGAAGTAATATATGGATTGCATCAATGACTTGGTGAAATGGAGGTTACTGAGATGACTTGTTCATGCCAGGTTTTTTTAAGTTGTGTCATTTGGTATCCTGATTTATGCCTGTTTCTCTTGAGGAGTACAGGCTTACGTTAGGATGTTGCAGGTGGAGAATTGTTTTGAGTGACAAAAATAAATGGTATTTTAAACTTTGCCACTGAGTAATGTTATTGTTGCTATGTTATGTTTCATAACACTGGACCAAATAAAATATTACTGCTGCTTCAAATCTTCCTTTGGGCTGTGAATAAATATACGTATTACCAGCTGGATTCACTAGCAGGAAAGTATATCTGTCAGAGCAACTGGTTCAGTTTAATACCTTTCTCTGCTATTAACCTGTTAAGTAACCTGTTTTGGGCCAATCTTGTTTTCTCCATTTCTCTTTTTCTGCAATATTTTGCATATTTAGATTACGAAAATCCTAGATTTGTCCTAGATACTGATAAACGATGACCAGAGTCTCCTGTGTCAGAGGTAAAAACAGCTGCTGTTGTCACAATTAAAACAAGAAAATCCCCTTTTTGTATATAATCCTGTAAAATAGATTGTTGTGGAGGCACCCACAAAACAATCACTCAGTCATGGAAAATAATGAAGATTCACTTAGCACTCTGACAAGCAAAAATAAACTACTGGTTCAGATATCAATTGGGAATTATTACTATCCAACTGCGTTAAGAATTTCTAAGTTTTTTGAACAATCCTTCAGGAAGATGACCCAAAATGCACCTTATCATTGACCTATAAGGTGAGGGCTCTTAATCCCAGGGGAGCTGTCTTGGCTGGTGTCCTGCTCCAAGGGGAGGGTCCCTACTGCACTGCAGGCCTGACTCAAATCTGCTCTCTGGAGGGACTCTGTTTTATACTATAGTCTTGTGTTATCTGTGATCATTCTGATTGTCTGGGGACCTGCATTTTCTGGGAATATGTTCCTCGTAGTAGTTCTTTTTCTCCTCCCTGCCATGGGATCAGTGGGGATAGATGGGGTTTTCAACAGTTGGAAAGCCCCGATCTTTGTGCCTTTGGCCAGCCCCGCATTTGTCAAGTCCTTGGGAGGACGTGTCCTTAGTAGGCTGTAACCTTTATCAGGTCCTTGTCAGGGTGGTCACACCTGCCACGCAAATATAACACCCAAAAATATTACAATGTCAAAATAATATACCTATAAATATAATAAATGTTATTAAGTCTATTAAAATATACCATAGCATATATATTATTCTGTATGATACACTATTACTATGCATTTTTTTCACAATGACCTCTGTTATAATAACATGTAATTGAATTAATTCATCAGAAGCCACCCTACTCTAAAAGCAAAACAACCAAAGACTTCTAAAACTGAAAAGCATGATTAGATTCTGAGAGCTGAAAATAGCAGAAGCTGATACACAGTTTTCTGTCGTTGTATTGGTTATTAGACTTAGTTGTGAACAATATTCGAAAAACATCAGTCCTATCCAGTATCTATCATATGTACATTAAATTGAACAAAGAAAAAAACAGCTGGCAAATATAATTTCCTTGCCATGGGAAATGATCTGAAATTACAAAATGCTATCTTACTGTCATATTGTTCTGCAAGGAAACACATGGCATAAAATAATTCCATTCCTTCAAACAACTCAATGTCTTATTTAAATATATAATATTCAAGTCATGGGTGACAGATGATATCTCTTGAGTTGTGCTTCTGAACTGTTGACTATATTTTTTAAATACAGCAGTAGAAAAATAAACATGATCTATGCTACAAAACCAAAGCTGTTCGGCTTTTTACTTTGTGTGAAAATATATACATGCAGACACTGTCTTCTGCCCGAGGACCTTACAATAGAAATAAAGGTAGAAGGTCACATTCCCATTTTACAAGTATACTAGAACATAATAGAAATATAAATTACAAACTAGCTCACACAATGAGTTTTGCAGCATGAACAGGAATTAAACACAGATATTAAACTGATTTTTTTCTTGATAAAATGGTGCTCAATGAGAGTAAAATTTTTCTACAGTTATGCTCTGTTTGCTGAAAATTTTCTGAGATCTTGGCCAATGTATGAGGCACCAAGGAACTTTTCCACTGGGAAGGACAGCAGGTATCTCTCTTGCATCTGCATGAGTCTCCCTGCCATCATGGCAGTGATTCCAGATTGGCTCTCTCCTTGTTCCCCTAAAATGAAGGGTAAAAGACTCGGTCCTGTTAGAGTTAGTATCAATATTTTAAAAGCTGTAAATTCTTTTTTGAAATAGTGTCCAGGACACTATTTTAAATCCAAACATCCACGTTCAACAACTGTTGACAATGCTTATGATAAATTCATGATTTGCAGCATAATTTAAGATTCACTGACAATTTCTTGGCTATCTTCAGATTATCTGCCGCGTGCAAATAATTAATGTGTAGATTCACTTGGATTTTAAATGTAGTGGGTATTAATAGAATACTTATTCTGATCTTTTCTGTAATTCAGAAAAATTCCCTCCTACTGCTTGGCTGAACCAAAATGACTTGTGCCTTCAGTAAACCAGCCAAACTTGATTTAAAGAGAGCCTGAAATAGTGAGTTTGCTGCTCTAACAGGTACCATGTTTGTATGGTCAGTCAGACGTACCAGTAAAAACAGGTGCTTCATTTTTCCTCTGAATTTGTCTGTCTTAAATTACTTTTTATAACTGTCTATTTAAAAAAGCCCTTCATCTTTTTACCTCATTTTTTTACTCATCACCTTTCAGTCATCTTTCTGACAGGCAAAACAGAGACACACACTAACTCAGCTTATAAATCCTTTCCTCATCACTCTTTTCCATGCTTACAGTTTCACACTGCTGATACCAGAACAGGACATCATATTCCACTATTGATCCCCTCTCAGTACTTGTTCCTCCTCTGTTTTCATTTACTGTCAATGCAAAATTGCTCCCAGTCAGCAGACTTGGAATCTTTGTCCACGGGCGCAAGTTCTAGATATACCTAGTTGGGAAGGCTTGACGTTTGTGTCACCAGTGTCTCAAGGTGATCCTTATGATGGCCCTTTGTAGAGTCACCTCTTATGGTGACTCTACAAATCTCCTTATCACCTAGAAATTTGTCAAAAGTGCTTTTATATTCATTTCAGGGTCACAGATGGTAACATTAAATTGCACTGGGCCGTGAACTGATCCCTTTCTCCATATATCTGATGCATAGTAATAATTCACCAGTGACAATTATTTTTTGAGATCTGTGAGTTAGCCAGTTTTTAATTAGAGCTTACTGAAACAATTCTTCTGTAAAAAAGAATTCTGTTTGTCAAAATCCAAATGTTTTGCAAGAATGTGTCAATTCTGACAAATATTTTTAACAAGAAGAAGTCAAAACATTTCATTTTTACTTTCTTGATTTATTTTAATAATATCAAAACATTTTATTTTGATATGATACAATTGTTTTGACTTTATCACATTTTTATTTCATTTTCTTTCTATGTTAAAATATCTTCAACATACTTCATATTAAATATACTAGCAAACAGATCATATTTAACATAAGAGAAGCTCAAATGAGATGGATAAACATTTTCCAAATGAATTTTTGGAAATATGTTGGTTGTTCTAAACTGTTTTGGAGGCAATTTTTAATGCATTGCTGATTTTGAAGTCACAAAATTTTGCTCTGATTTGGAAACTGTTCCAGCCACTCTCCATAGCTTTGATTTTTCTGCAAATTAGTTTGCTCGGGATCCATTTAATGTTCACTCTGTAACTGATAAGCAGTAACTGTTTTAATTGCAATGGTAGTATTCATTAAAGTGAATAAATCTTGTCTCATACTAAATTCAAAAATACATATTTTAAAGGGCTTTTTTTTTAGTTTTTGTCTTCGTACAGCTCTTGATCTGGGAGGGTCATGTTTTAAGATGTTACATCTGGGCCACTCACATTAGTACTATAGACCAAGGGTAGCAAAATTGCAGCCATTTCAATGAAGCACAACAATAAGACTGGAGAGCTCTCCTCCAAATCTCCTGCCAGATGTATGAACAATGCGCAGTAAGAGGCTAGAGCTGCACTGCTCACAATTTCTGCACCAACAGGAGCCCATCAGCAAAAAGCTGTTTGCAGAGAAAAGAGGGGAGTCACCCAGTCTCGGTGCAGCCCCAAGCATGCAGCCGGGTGCCTGAAGAAGGAGGCAGGATTGGGGCAGCCTGACCCTCAAAAGAGCCAGAGTCAGATTTTGGGAGCATTTAACTTTCAGCCAGAGATTTTTCTTGACTGCTTTTAGTTTGATCACGGGAAGCCAACACACAGGAAGGGCACAGTGTGGGGGATGGGACCAGGGCTACACTTTTGGACAGGAACCTGTAGCTAAGTTGAGTTGTAAGTCTTGGCAGAGGCTGCTGTGCTGCAGCAGCTTTCCAGCCATCAAAATCGGAAACACTGGAGAGTGGCAAGGGCAGATATCTACACTACTGCTTAGCAGAGCGAGGCAAGAGGATGGAGCCTGGCCTGTTGCTGACCTTTGCCCTGTTGCGCAACCGGGCAACGAGAGAATGATTCGTCCAAGAATGGCTTTCCCAGGTTGCCCATGACTGGAGTGGAAGAGAAGAAGAGAAAAGAGATAATGAGTTGAATGACTGGGAAGTGGAGTTTGAAATATGGTTGTGAGTGGAAGGAATAACAGTAAAGAAATGAAAGATGAAGCCACTAAGAAAAAGAGAACCTCCTCCCCACTCCCGCATAAAAAAAGTCATGTAAGAAGAAAAATAGAAGAAAGTGCTAGTAATTTACTTTGCAGCTACATAATTAATTTGAGACTTACTGTGAAAGCAGGGGAGAAATCCATAGTGAAGCCAACCATCAAGTACGTTTTTGTAACCAGAGGTGTAGCCCCCAAGCTTCTTGGAAGGTGCTTGTGTGGTCAGGGCCATTGATAAAATTGTGTATTATGCTCCTATTCTATACATCTGTCAGCTCTTCCATGGAGTATCTCCATTTTGGAGATGAAAGAGGTAGAAATGTTCCACAAAGGTGGGAGAACTTTCATTTTTACAGGCTTCAAAAATAGATGGCAATTTCTGAGCAGCACATGGGTGGTGAAATTGTGGGTCAAAGATGTCTCTGGCAGAAATTCCCATTGCGACTCACCCTATGTTGCTCAGGTCAGGAAATGGGATCTTGTTTTCAGTGAAAATTCTGTGGAAAGGAGAAGAAATGCTCATTTATCTAAGTTGACAGTATTCCTGGGAACTACTGAGACAGACATATTTTGTAAAATATCTACATTTTCCAAGTAAACCTCTGTTTGCATAGTAAATAGCAACAGCTAGGAACAAGCTGGTGCGTCTCTTGGTTCATCTACCCAGGAGTATAGCTATGGCTAGTCCACTGTACATTCGCCATGGACAGGATACAGAAATACTGAAGGGTCTTTGACCTCAAAGTACCTCACTTATCTAAATGTCTGTGTATGTGTCAAATGAACAAATGAAGGACTTCCAAATCGATACAGATGCCGAAAGCTATGGGTTTCTCTTGACCTGGATATTAGTTAGCATTTATTGTTTTGTGATTCATGTATGGGTAAAGCAAGGCACAAACTCTAAGTAGTCGCCACACTTCTCTTCATGAAGGGGTACAAATTAAAATAAAAATTCTGGTGCAATGGGGAATCTGCAGCAAGATTCCAGATTATGTTAGGCAGCCTGGCTTGCCTGGCATCCCCTCGCAGCCTTCCCTCCTCTTTAGATGTCTCCCCTTCCCTTAGAAATAAGTAAGCACAATAATTTTTATATTTGGGCCAAAGGGCCAGGTCTTTGGCCTGTGTTTAGCCACCAAGTTGTAGTGAAATTGCTGGAGATTGACGGGCTTTATATCAGTTGAGTCTCCAATACCTGTCATTTTGGGCCCAGTGCTCAGGGCTCCTTGCAGCAGCTGGAACCCTTTCACTGCTGATTGGGAATCTGAGCAGAATGCATGAGCAGAAGCAAAAACAGGAGTATTTGCACAGTTCTCCCCATCCCAGTACTGGCTCTGCTTATAAGCCAGTACAGTATCCTTACCTAAACAACACATCAAATTCTTGTCAGCCAATTTAAAAATAGACTGCCAGGCACAATCCTGCCTTTTCCTGAAACCTTATACATAGGTTTTTTATTTGAACCTTTCTTTTCCTCCATCTTTCACCCCACTCCTGCTGTCCCCACTGCAGCGTGGCTGAATATGTGCCCAGGCACAAGCAAAGAATCCCATTGTTCAGTCTGTGTAGGACAGCAACATCCGAATCCACACCCATCCCCATAAAGCTGGCCCTGGCAGGCAGCCACTCCACAGCCCTCCCAGCACAGTCAGCACCCAAGACTCCTCTTTTCGTACCTCTGCGCATCAGAGCGAGGGATTGCTGGAAAAATCAGGTTAAGCCTCTTACGGAATTGCTGACTTTCCATGTAAGGCCCCACTGCTGCAGAAAATCATGGCAAGAGGAGGAGAGGAAGTCCAGTGCCCAACTTTCAGGAGTAAATGGCATTTTAAATGACTGAGTAGTGTTAGGAATAGGTGGAATCTTTCACTAGTGCAGAGGAGCTGGAGGCATCTGCTCATTAATAAATGTGTGAGGGAAGCAATCGCCTTTTATTAAGCTGCAGTGGAAGCGAGCTCACTTTAAAGCCAGTGAGTCATAAAGAAGCTTTGAGTGAAGCATTTTCATTCCCAACAGCTACCAGGCAGGTACCTAAAACCAATGAGCTGGGGGCAGCTAGGAGCACTGTAAGCCCAGCCTGAGGTGGGCACAATACAAAGAGTAAGAAATTAGCTAATTTCTATAGCTAACAGAAAAATGGTCATAAAAGTCCTTCCCCACCTTGCATGCAGAAAAACAACTTCTTGGTCAAAATGGAAAATTTGATGAAATGGATATTCCTAGGGGAAATGTCTGTTTTTAATTCTGTGTCACACACAAAGACTTAAATCTGATACTGCTTTGGTTTTCTTAACAGAAATATTTTCTTCAGAAAACATTTTTTTTCTTTAGAAAAACTGATTTCTTTCCAAAGTACAGCTAAACTTTAGAACTTTTTAATAACGGCCATTAAGTATGCAAACTGGTGAAATATTTGGCTAAAAAATTACACATGCTATTTTCAGCTTCCAAGTTTCATTTTGTACACGTCTAAATCTTCACGACTTGCGATTTTGTACAAAAGAAAACTTAAGAAAAAATGTTGAAGCCAGATTTTCTTCTTTGTCAATATTTTTCATAAATAAAAAAACTTTCACCACATTTATCGAACTGTAGTCCCCACGTAGCAGGAAGTTACATTATATCCAAAAATATATTTTCCTTACTGTACAGTTGTTGGCAATGACTAATCTTGCTAGAACTCAAAGTCCTTTCTCCATCTGTAAAACTGAGATGTCACCTCTAAAGGAGAAATAACCTTAACCCAGGCTACTTTCAAAATACAAACACTTACAATGTTCCTAAACTCTTTGCAGGCCTAGATATTTAAATTTAAAGTACCATTTTACTTAATTAAGCAGATTTTTTGTCTCCAATTCTGAGTCATATTCCCAGTGACAAAAATGTATTTCTTTTTCTCTCATTAACACCCCAGAAAAATAGTAGCAATGACTGACCTCGATGCTCTTTTGCAAAAGGAAGAGGATTTTACTAAACTTTATTCTATTTCTCCCATATGAATTCCATAAAGCACATTCTTAATAGAGAACCTAATTTTGCTTGAAGAACCTTTACTGCCAGTGATGGCAGTAAAGGAAAATGCTTTGCTTACAGCACTCAGACAATAAAGTACACTGATAGGACAGAAATGGTTAGATTTAGATTCAGGTTGAGATAGGTGTTTAAATTCTTGGCCTTTTATATTTAAGATACATATTAGGATGGGTAGCAGTACACATGAGCTTACTGACAAACTCAGCGTTAAATATATATTATTTATCTCTTTGATTGTTTTTAGTATAAATTATAAAAAAAGACAAAGATGAAAAACATTTTGTCAAAGTGTTTATATGAGGTAAATATATGGGAAAAGGTATAGTGTGGATGCATGGAAAAAGTGGCATAAGTATGCTTTCACATATGTATGCTATAGTATGTATATTATGGAAGTTATGCAAATAAGATGAGTAGTCTCTATAAGATCTTCACAATTTATCTTGGTTACTTGTTACTCTTCTGGTAGATATTTTTTCCTGTCTGGATGATCTGGTAGTATTTTTCTCCTTGTAGTCCGATTCCTTAAAATGTTGACTGAGAATTTTTCATTCCTTTGGTTAAATGAAATTTATACCCAGCATTTTCAAGATCTTGGTGTTTTTCAACAAACAACTCCCATATCTGAAAGAGGATACAAGCTCTGCTTTTCAAGCTACATTATGCAAAAATAGATAAAAAGATACCCCTCAGTATTTCATGCCTAATTTTTGTCCCATAAACCCGTGCCTAGCATAAATTAAAAGAAAGTAAAGAGCAAAAGAGAATTAAAAAAAAAATGCAACTAAAACAAAACAAAACACTCAGGTAACAACAGATACTGAAGAAATATACAGGAAAAAAAGAGCAAGCAGCAAGATGACATCAACATCTGAAAGCATTACATGTATGAAACTCGTGTACATTATGCAGTTTGTGGTTTATTTCTCACTATAGCATGAGTATGTAAATACCATTTTCGTCTTTTACTCAGGAAAGGCATATAAAGAGAACTTTTTTTCCACAGTGAGACCTTTGCAGGTGGCCATAATAGCGTTCTGTTCACTACTGCATCAGGGAAGATCCAACAGGCAGCCTGTGGTGACCACTGTTATGTCAGTTGTACTTTTAGAAGCAGTGCTTCTGCTGCCTTTAAGCCTGTTGATCCTATACTAGGAGAGAAAATAAATATGAAACAGTAACGTAAAATTTATTCTAAACAGAAACTCTGCCAGATGCTCCCTAAGGTCTCTGAGCAGTTTAAGGGCAGAATCAATATTTTCAGACGGACACAGATGAGAGGAGTTACAATTTAGAGGATATTTTCGGGAAGAGTACCTTTGCGTACACCGGAGACTGCATGCATGAATTGGTGCTTTATGGCTCGGGCACAGTTTGTTCTGTGCTGTTGCATTCCTAACATTGTGCTGACCTCACCTGGTTCCAGCAATATCTGCCAGGTGTAAGAGAGATAGGAGTATATCCACTCTCTTGTTAGCCTCACTGAATGCGGCTTGCCAACATATCAGTTGGGTCTACCAGAGAAATTGGGTTCGACATCCTTGAATGAGCTGCATCTGCCTGAGGTAGGGTTGAAAACCTGGTTTAATCTACAACATCCTTGTTTCTTATGTCTCTAACTTTCTCAGACTTTCACCGTTTGGACTGGAATTCTCCATGCCAGCTCTGAATTCAAAGGTGACTATGTACTTTTAAAGACTGTTACAATCAAAGACAGGAGGAGGATTTTCCTGAGTCATAGAATCATCGTAGAATGGTTTGGGTTGGAAGGGATCTTAACGATCATCTGATTCCAACCCTCCTGCCATGGACAGGGACAGCTTCTATTAGATCAGGTTGCTCAAAACCTCATCCAGCCTGGCATTGAACACCTCCAGGGATGGAGCATCCACAGCTTCTCTGGGCAACCTGTTCCGGTGCCTCACCACCCTCACAGTAAAACATTTCTTCCTAATATCTAATCTACATCTCCCCTCTTTCAGCTTAGAACTGTTACCACCCCTTGTCCTAACCCTGTACTCGCTCATAAAGAGCCCCCCCCCCCCCTCCCAGCTTTCCTCTAAGCCTATTTTAAGTACTGGAAGGCTGCCATAAGGTCTCCCTGGACCCTTGTCTTCTCTAGGCTAAGCAAGCCCAACTCTCTCAGCCTGTCCTCATACACGAGGTGCTCCAGTCCTCTGATCATCTTTGTGGCCTCCTCTGGACTTGCTCTAACAGATCTGTCTTCTTCCTGTGCCGAGGGCTTCAGAACTGAATGCAGGACTTCCAGGTGAGTTATCATGAGAGCGGAGTAGAGGGACAGAATCCCCTTCCTCAAACTGTTGGTCACACTTCTTTTGATGCACTCCAGGATATGGCTGGCTTTCTGGGCTGCACTCATGTTTGTTTCTTTGGGTTTTTTTAGCTCTGCTGTCCGGAGGAAACCTCTGCAGTTTTCCTCCTCTCCATGCAGAGTTTTCTGGAATCAAGTTTTTTTCACAGCTGCTTACTGCTAAAACTTGTTCAATGAGATGATGGGTTCAGTGTGCTCTAGGAGAAAATAAGACTAAAACCTGAGGTGGACTGTCTGCCACCTCCAAACTTCTGCAACGTTTATGCAAGAATCTTTCTTTCTACCTCTGAATGTGCTTTTCAAACTAATCTTTCATTCCACTCCACATATAATCTAGTAACAGTTTGTGTCCTGCAGTGTCTTGAACAGCATGTAGGAGGACTGTGCTGGGCTAACACTCCACTATATTCATTTGCTTGTGTGTTTTAGTCACATTTCTTACTTATTATCCATGTCTTTTAAAAGGAATCCTCCAGGGCAGGCTGAGCTTATGTATGCATGGCAGGCTGCGCAGCAAGGGCCCTTCCCAATTATTCCTTTGCATCTTAGCCATTGTGGTTGAAAGTTATGTAATGGTCTGATGTCTTTCCATAGTAGCTTGTGCTACATGTTCACTAATTGCTGTTGTCTTACATGCTTTTTTGATAAATACATTTCCTCTGTGAGTTTGACTGCAGCCATCCCAGTAGCCTTTTGACCAGTGTTACAACATAAATAACACAGACATCAAATATGTAGCCCCTCCTCTTCTGTTACGATACCTTTTAATAGCTTTTATTCTTCTTCTGAGCTATCAGGCTCTGTGCTATATTGCCTCAGAGCGGGGCCATTTTTTTAAGTCCTTTAGATATCTATTACAAAATTCTATTTATTGAGATTGTTGAATTAAAAATTAACTGCCTATGTCTGATTATAAAATTTATCCGAATGTTCTGAAGAAAATATTTCCTGATGTAAAATACAACCTTAAAAATTAGGAAAATACTAATGTTGCAAAAGAGTTTGAAAAATCAAAATAGAGTTTTAGCTGATTTGAGCCAAGTAGAAACAGTTAATGCGTAACACTTTACTAGACTTACAAAGAACAGTTAATTTCTCAACTTGCGATAGAACACTGAACTATGTTTCTCTTTCAGCACATTGATTTATTGGGAAATTTGGTCTCTCTACTATTCTATCAGCAAGGCTGCCTAGAGGACCACTTCTCCCACAGCAGAACGAGTACTTTCCTGTGACAAAATCAGCCATCTGGTGCACAACAAGAAGGTAAATCCCACAAGGGAAATGGAGACGCTGGTCTCCTGAACGATTCTCATGGAGACACTGTGCCAAAGAAATCAAGTACCAAATAACTTAATCTGTCTCAGAATGACATGTTACGGATCAGCTTAACCCTCTGAAATGAAACAATTGATTTGGAGAATATCAGGACAACCGTGATTTGCTTCTGAACACCTATAAAATACTAGAATTTTCTTGGGTGTATTCATTCTGCGTAACCATCAACTCTGACCTGATGCCTTTTCTTTGCACTCAGGTCCTTAAGAAGTGCAACTTACTTGGCGTTGTTAGATCTGTCTCCCCAGTTCCTTTGCTAGCTTTTGTTCTTGAACTTCATGTAACTATTTTTATGGGCTTGATAGACATGGTTTTTCCTGTGTTTTCCCTGGTGTTACTTCAGACCATGAGTCAGAGTTTTCAATAGGGATTTTAATCTGTATTTTATTGCAAAGCACCTCTTTTTCTCACACTAATTTCTTGTTTGCTGTTCCCTGCAACAGTGTAAGCAGTTTTCCTAACGAAATACTTGTGCACAAAAATTCTTGTGTAGCTGAGACACAGAAGACACATAGTATACTCTAAACAGCAATAAGGAGAGATAATCGTGAGAGTGAGTTGCTAATAGAAGCTACCAAGTTTTCCTCAACAGTTCCCACAGCCAGTCAGCCATACAACTGGGTCTTAAGGACCGTCTAGCCATGGCAGCCTGGGCAGACTAGTTTAGGAACATTGGGTAAGGTATCAGACCAGATAACATTTTGTGCCTCCTGAGGAAGTTTAGAAAAGGTCTCTAATATGTTGTGAAACTTTCCATTCACCTGCTGCTCATGGACTTTCTGAGTTGGTGACTTGTGGCTTTGTGTTCAGCAGTCCCTGATGGATTTTCCTCACAGTATTCAGTGTCCTATTTGCCTTTTCAACCATCATGAATTATGGGCTTGACGTTCCTATGGCAATATCTGCAGTGACACCAAGCTCTTTCCTCAGTGATAATTAGCGACTCCATGCCTGAACACAGTTCTTTGCTTTTCTTGGTGTTTATGTGCTTTTCCTGGCTACCTTATCACCTACTCACCCAATAACTTTCTTGCACAGATGGACCTTTGGATTTCCGAGATGCTGACTGTGCCAAATAATTGTGCTGCTGGCTTGCATCACAGTCCCAGCGTGGGAGCTGCACTTGAGATGTTTAGGAGCTCAACTTGGCTAGTGCTGCCCTACAAGAAGTTTCCACTCTGTTTTCACTCTTAGTTTTGAAATGGTCTCAAATGTTTCTTAAACCCCCCTGGTACCAAGTGAGTTCATGCATGTGTCTCGCCACTGTTTCCTCCCTTCCAGCTCTCCTCCTGCTCCAGTAAGAAGACTCTTTTGGAGACTTTGGTATTGTCCCCTTTGCAAAAGCATCACTGTTTATTTTGTGTTTATTTAAGCCTGAGCTCTTTCCTTTTCATGGCACAAATCAGCAATCTGACTTACATTCTTTGATCGCTAGTCAAGCTTAGCCAAGATTCAAAACTCAGTCTTGAACATAACTGAACTTTGATATTTTCTTTTCCAGTTGCTTCTCTGAGTTCAAAATGCCATGCTACTGTGAAGAAGATCCCTAGAGTAGAACTGCTTTCTTCTAACCCTGAACAAGACACGTTACCAACACAGGAAAAAACTGCACTGTTCGTAGAATTCCTCCTTCCATCCTCCAGGTTAAAATGCTCCACAGATCCCTCTGCTTAGCAGAAGGCTATGCTTGTAGGCAAATAGCACATGCACCCTTTGGGGTTGTTTGGACAGAGGGAGCAAAAGTCATTGTGCCTGTGTGTGAAAGATTATGTCTGAACTCTTTGTAACTGTTAGCCTTTCCAAAAACACAGAATCACTTGCACTGTAAATTCACAAGAAAAAAAATCGGGGCACTACTGGGCCTGGACTTGGTGACGCAGAAGTCTCTTCCAAGATGTTTGCTGTTACTACCTGCCATTACATCTCCTGGGGACAGGACAACGACTATTTTATGTTGTGGCCTCCTTTCTTTTAAAAGAAATAAAAAGAAGCACCCATAGAGTTGTTTTGGTTTTGATCAAAGCCATCTTAAGCTTACTGATACTTTTGCGGCATACCTACTACCAAAAGCACAGTGTAAATATTACAGGGTATTTTACAATTTTTTAACATATGTGCAAATCCAGACTCCCTGAAAGAACAAAAAGTCATAACAATTAATTCACTGCAGCTGGTAATGTTAAAAATCCTACTCTATGTGTTAAGCTCATGATGTGCCTCCGCTATTGCTGGTTTCCCACATTCCAAAAACAATACAACAGTCTGTCTTAGTGTTAAGCACAATAACAGTATAACGTTGCCATGACTAGGAGCAATTGTTAAACAGATCTCCTTATTATATGTAATTACCTCACTGTCTAAGCAAGCAGCCACACAGAGAAGCTTAATTTTTCTTAAATTTAATTGAAATCTGACAGTACTGCAAACTCTCAGAACGTGGTAACAAAAGGACTTGGTATTCATAAAGTAATTTGTTGCTAATTTTGTTCAGTGCTTTAAAAGGCTGCTGGAAGTAAGGGACCACAAAAGCGAATATACTGCTCTAAGCTGGGATTTTTATCACTTTCTAAATGACACAGTGAATGACAGGGAAAAGCTGCACGATAGTGGCTGAGTGGGTATTGATGGCTGCTGCAGCGCTAAATGATGCATTGGCACTGAAATACAGTGAAAGAACAAATCATCAGTGACTTTTCTATTTTGCTCCTTCAGGGAGAAAAACCCACATCAAGAATTAACAAATCTAACTCAGGTTTTGCAAAAAAATTAGCTAAAGGAAATACGCAGTAGACAAGCCCGTTCGTGTGCCCACGCTCTCTCACCCATAGCTGCTGCAGCACAATAGGCGAGGGGCTCTGAAAAGCACAAGAACAGTTTTGGGGAGATCCAGGTTGTGCTTTTCACAAATCTGACAAGCTCTGGAACACAGCTGGGAAACTGCTGAAGGTTAAAAAACCCCAAAAATTGCATGGGAAGAGGATGGCGCTCCTTCTGCCCATCTTTGTAAACCCAGCTCTGTTGCCTAAATTAAAAAGCTAATCTTCTTCTATGGAAAGGAACACACTCTTCCAACTGCTTATGCAGTGCAGGCAGCAAAAACAGTTCCCTCTGGTCTCTGCTGACCAAACCAGACCGAATGTAATGCATGATGCATAACGATGTCTAATAGTAGGGCAGTGAACATGGGACGTTCCAGAACATGGCATAAGTATTTCTCCATTTCATGTTAATACACTTTGAGTATGAGAAGTATGACCAATTTACTCACTCTGTGGTTTCGGCAGAGACAGCTAATCCATGCCAACCAGGTGCTACCAGTTCATGCGTTGGTGTTTGTGGGCCAGGTTCCCAAGCTGACCAAGTTCAGCCCTGCAATGCATCAACAGCACAAAATGTGCAGAGAGTAGGTGGATCTAGATTTCTCTTTAAGCAGAGAGGGTCCAGGGACTTATAAACAATGTCAGCTAGGGGGACGGGCTGTACAGATGAACAGTCTGGAAATTCTTGACACTCCGCACCCCTTGCCTGGGAGGACTGAGTTCAGTTCCTGCTAAAACCACAGCGGTTGTACTCCAAAAGTACGAAGAGTGTAGGATTAGAAAGGAGATGACCTCACTGATGAGATCTGGACTCCACCCTCCTTTCTCCATGGGGGGTGGTAGCTGTCGTGTGAATGACTGCAAGTTCCCTGTATCCCTACGTGGTTTGGACATGATCAGTGACCTCATGGGCTTCTATTGCTTCTTACTTCACTTGTAATTTTTCATTTGCGTTTTTCATTTACCCATCCAATATTTTGATTTTCTTAGTATTTCTTAAGCTACCCTTGGGCCCTATTATCAGAAAAAAAAAGGGGAACTAAGAATAGTTTTGCTTACACTGCTAGGGTAGAGGTCAATCTTTGGCAGAGAAGATGTTTGTACTAATACATAAAATGCTTTTCTTTTTTAAAAAAACAATCAATCAGATCTGATACGTGCTAAACAAAATGAGGTTTTGTTTGCAATGCTCCCTGTTTAAACAGGTCTGTTTCCTGGCAGACCTTTGAGGGGACTTCACAGATCACTGTGAAAATGGTCATAGACCACATGTAGGGAAGAGAGACAAAAAAAATTCAACAGTTTCTGTACACTAGAGTGTTCCTCAGGGCAGCAGCTAGAGCGATACATCTGAAGAAGTCCAAGGAACAACACTGATGCAACGCCTACACTCTTAGTAGCAGCAGGCTGAGAGATGGAAATGCATATGTTCAAGCAGCTTTGGATCTGCTGCTTGTGCTCTGTGGAGCAGGACCATTGGGACAACCTTGGAGCACACTCAGTCATCAGAAATGCGTGGAAAAAATGCACGGCAAGACAAGGAACAACCGTTTTAGCACAGCTATGACTAGAGAAAGGGATTTATAAATCACCTTGATTCTACGTGGTGCCCTGTTTTAATTTGGCTCAGTGGACCAATGTCTTCACAACAGGAATTAAGAGCACATATCAATAAAAGTGAATAAGCATCTACAACTTGGGGAGGTCAATAAATCTTTCTTAAATAAATCACTAGAATTGTTTTAGTAGCATGTAGCAGCTCAGAAATGACATGCTTTGCTTTTAAGACCTACACGCTTAAGAGAGCCATTGACAACACAAGGATGCGTAAACCAATTGCATCAATAAAGAAATATTTAGCACACTTAGTCAAGTCAGGGCAGACAAGAGCAGTGTACCTAAAAACAGCCCTTTCATACGTCTCCCTGGGTTGAGTTGTGAGGAAACCAGAGCTCTCTACTCTGTGAGACCAGCACACCTGTCTGAGAAACTAGGTGTGCATTCACATGAAACTTCCATCTTTTACTGGTTTACACTTTTTAAATAACTTTTTACACTGTACACAATCTTGTTCAAACTCTAAAAGGGAGGTGGGGCAGATTCATCTTGAAAGTGAGGTGAGTTGGATTTTGTTTCCTACCTGTGCAGTTGTAAGGCAGCAGAGGAGTCTGCACATGGCTGAAATACCCTGCCTTCAACCGCAAAGGGGTACCACAGGTATGAGAAACAGGTGGAGCATTTAGAAACAACAAACGTACCACCTTTTCTCATTTCCTAGCAAATTTATCATCACAAGAATATGTAACCAGCAAATTGATCCAGTAAGCAAAACAAAAATGAGTCAGAGCTGTTGGATGGCAGTATCATTATCTTGGCTCCAACTTAAAGAAGCCTTACCTCTAAAAAAAAAACTAGCCCTCACTTTCCAGAAAAGAGAAAAACAAAAACCCCACACATAAATTGGAAGTTAAATGCTCCCATGCCAGACACCCACACTCAGGGGTTCAGAACCTGGCACACAAACATCAGGGCAAGGGTTTTTAGTGGGTAGAGGGACTCTGTGGGTTAGGCAACACAGGTGAGGGTATTCAGAGATCATGCTGGGGAGCAGTGAGGAAGGAGAGGTTTTATATAGTGTGATCTCACATCTGCTACCCCCTAATATAGCTCTCTTAGGGTTTCCTCCTGGAGCTTCCTTTGGAAAAGCCTGTGCATGGCTGCTTGGGTTGTTACTTGGTGCATCTGAGGGCCAGGCTGCTGTTCTGCTCCTGGAGATGGTAGGTAGTATGTGAGGTCAGCCTGGCTTCTGGGTGAAACGCTAGGGAGAAGCAACAGCAGGAGACAGGCCATGTCAATCAGCAGCTGGCATTGCAGTATCATTAGGCAGAAGAGGTTAAAAATAGGATTTTGCAATCTAGTGAGCGGAAACATCAACCAGATGGCAGAGGAACGGAAGAGATGCTATTCCCACCTTCTAGGTAAGGTTTTCTGTTAAATCATTAAGTATCAGAAAGCTGGAAAATACGAAGGCCCTATGCAGTCCCGTGTCAGCAGGGCAGGGGGTCAGCAAGGTCCACAAGCCTGAGCTCTCTCAGGGGCTGATGTCTGTCCCCTGTGGTACAGCTCATCAGCTACTGAGGAACTACTAAATGTTGTGACAGAGATGTGAGATGCAGCAAGGAACTTCTGCCTGCTGGAGTGGGGTGTTGTGTCTGAGCAGAGCTGCATGGAGGGAGGCAAATGGCCTCCTTCTGCTTGCTTGATGTCTTTCCATGTTGTGCTCAGATGCAAAGGTTTGGTTTTCACCTGAGGTGCATGGGTACCTTCTTAGCCAAATACTGATAGGTCTGAGGTTGCTCAGGTCAGGGACCTTTCACGTTGTGTACTGGTATGTCATGAAGAAAGGCTTGTCTGGGTAATCCCAGAGCTGGGTTTCATTCCACTGTCAGGATGAGCCTGTGGCCAATAAAATCAAACTCAGATTGGTCTTTGTGATGCCAAATTGACAAAAACTTATCCTGTGGCAAAATATCAGTTGCTGTTACTGGTGGTGCTACTGGGTCATGTTCCCTCTCGCTGGGAGGTGTAGGGTCTCGCCTTCTCTGTGCCCCAGCTCGGACATCTTTGTATTGCACTGAATGGGTGCACCGCAGCCTAACTTCTCACCTGAAATTAGTGCACCTACTGTCACAGAGAGGGACAGGCCTTCTGAGCCCATTGCCCTTCTCCTTCCCACTGCCCTCAATGCTGCTCCGGGCCCTGAGGTCTACATCCTCAGCAGCACTACTTTTCATTAAGCCCACAGAAAGTAGATCCAAAAAGCTGGCATGTGATGAGGTTCACATTCTTATCCAGCCTAATTTGTCCTTTTAATTGAAATTCTTAAGTGAAAATTTGGATCTAGCATTTACCTAAAATAAAACCTTGGAATAAGGAAGTACTCTTCCTATTACATAGAGGTAACTAAAGGAAATCACTATATGTTAATTCTGTTATAACGTATTGTATCTCTACATCATTTGGACTCTTTACTGTCACTTCCCTCCTCCTACAGTATGAAATAACATACGTGGTCACGATGGGGGCTGCTGAAATGGTGGGGGACAAGTTTTTTTTCTAGGACTCCTTAGTTGTGCAAAAGGGTCACAGTCAGAAACAGGACAAAAAATTAGCTTGTATTTTGAACATACTTCTTACAGTTTTCTTAATTTATAATGGATTCTCTCTATACAAGTAAAGCTGTGTAGTTGTATGTGAAAAGGTGGTCTGATGAAATGAATGTTGCCTAATGGAATCATTACAAAAATATCTGATATTAATTTTCCAGCTACTGTAATGGAAAATTGTGGAAGGAGGAGGGATCCTCTTGCAGATGGGCAAACCCTATGACTCCCTCAGTTATCCCCCACTTAAAAGCTATCAATTTAGAGCTGTCCTGTGTATTGCCCTGTGAATTGAACAAGCCTTTTCAGTCTTTAATTAAGGGTGACAAACTCTTTGAACATCACAGCATTCATCTGTTCATGTGTGGAAAGCCTGGTGTAACAAAAGAATTTAATCAAACTACAAGCCTAATAAAGACTACATTGCCTGAACTAAATGATGTTATTGCTGCTGCAGCTCATAGTTTTACATTTAAAAAAGCGGGTCAGAGTGTTCATTCATCTTGATTAGCAATGCCAACCTAATTACTTCTGGAGGAAACAGTAATTAGCTGGAGTCTCACCTCATTAATCATGACATTCTTCTAGCAGACTATTTTTATCTGATAAATGGCTTGGATTGGAACAAGGTGTATATTTGAATTCTAGTTAATTGTACACAGCTTGCTGCATAACATTTCACATTTTTATCATTTAACTGCTTCCTTCCTGAGAACCTCTCAGCCATTTTTTGCAGGCTGTTCATGTTGAATAAAAGGTGAATGGCCCACATAAGATATGTCAGCTTTAATTACAGATAGAAGTAACTGAAGGTGTGTTCCAACAGCAGGGAAATGGTGGAGTCCCTGCCTGCATAGGAAGACTAAAGGGATCTTTTCTCTGGCAGAAATTGGTGCACAGCTATAACTGCTTGGAGGCCAATGCTGGTTCCTTTTAGCAGAAGTCTGGGTCAAGATTTTCAATGGGGACTGATGACTAAACACATCCTTGCTCTTAAAGCTGAGTTCTTGGAGGTGTCTTCAGTGAGACACCTCAAAGTCAGTGCACCTAAATTGCCAGTCACTTCTGACAGTGTTGACTACTATATGGTTTCAAAATATGTATCTTTGAATCTTTAAGTTCTGTGTTTATTATGCATTTATTGAAACCAATGAGGAAATATGGACTGGCATTTTTTCAGAGGAGGCTGTTTTTTGAAAAGTTGCTTTAAACAACTATCAGAGATTCTTCTTAATTTTGCAAAGCATGATTGTCTGATTTGTATGAACTGGAAATGTGGAGAAGCCTGGAAACTGCCATTCCAGATTCAGTTTTCTAATAAAACTTACAGGTTCTAATTTTCTAGAGAGGATGGCTATGATTGTATTAGTCTGGGGACAAGAGATTCTCAGAGGTAGTAAAATATATGAATCTTTGGATGCATGCATCCAAAACCTGTGCCCAGTGTATCTCTATTACCGGTCTACCGTGAAGAAAATTCTCCTGCATAAGGCAATCTTTTATAATCTTTTTAATGGTGAAATAAAAGGTTTATGTTTTCCTTCCCTAGAACCTATCTTTTTTAATGTGTGTTAACCCGAAACAATGACAAAAGATTAACAGAGAAACATAGGAAAACCAGAAGTCACTCTTTCATTTTTACATAATAAATACTGATAATTTTATACTTGGCATTAGTTGCCTGCAATGCTTTATGTTTTCAAAGCATACAGAAGTTTACATCAGCTTTTCACTTGCTTTGAATATGTAGAGGAATTAGCTGTATTTTAAGAGTTAATCTATAATTTAGAAATAGTTTACTCTTTCATAATCAAGAAAGTCTACACTTGCTAATAGAAATGGAAACTACTAGCTAATTCTGAATGCTTCCTGCAGGAATATTTAGCTATAGCTGCCCCACTGACTAAGGTGCAACCTAGCAAGTGTTGGGGTACTGTTGTAACTTGCCAATAAAAAACAGATATTGTTGATTATTTTTGAGAAACCATAAAATTATTTTAATCACTATACAAGTACTCTGCACTTTCAAGCAAATTTGTTTTTAAAACGGTTTTATTTACATCTCTTTCCCCTGTCTTTGAACATCAAAAAGAAAATGGAAAACACAAGAGGAAAAAATCCAGTGTCCCTAGCATTAAACAAACAACAAAAACCTAAAAACTTCACTAAAACCCTGAAAAAAAATTGTAAAAACACATTCAATGTGTGTTTTTTACTCCCAGAAAAATAATTTTGTGTAAGATACAACTTTTATTCCAAAAAGATGTGAAACTACAATCGGCTCCACACAATCCTCATATAGCAATAAGCCTCTTAACTTCTCTGATAGAAGGACGCATGCTTTTTTGTAGATGTGAAATATCTGCAGAAAAGAGGTGTATTTGACACATACATATAAGTGACTTTTTGATATTAAAATTATTGATTTAAAAGTCTGTTTCAATAACTGGTATTGTTTCTACTCTTTAACTCCATTATTAGGATCCAATATGCTTTAGGCTGGTATTTTTGATTGTAGGTCCCAGTTACAGTGTTATGCTAGAGGCAGATGTTAGAAATGCAGGAGTTTTGCTAACAAATATATTCTTACAAATTAATACAACATTAGTAAATCTCTAATGAAAATTGTAGACTTATTTGCCTGCATATTACTCGTGTAGCTATCAGTAATGCCTCATAACTTCAGCCATGCATCACTTCTAGAGGATTCTGCATACCTAGAGAAAATTACTTTCCAATTTTTAATAAGTTAGAAGGAATTCATACCAAGTTTTTAATATTTAAGTAGAACTTTTCTTCTGGCGTCTCAAAGGAATTTACAAACAATCAGCTAAGTCACTCTTCCTGTTCTTCTGATAAAGGTTGCCATTGCCATGTCCAGTTTAGAGAAGGAACTGAAACCTAAGCTGGTTAAGGACAACTTTCTCTAAAGGAGATAAACGTACATAGGTCTTGGAATAACCAACCTTGTTGGTAGCTACAGATCAAACTCTCTGTATCTTTGTGAGTTACCAAGTGGGTCAAGTGTAGAGCTGAGAGTAGAATACCAAAGTCCTTGTTATGAACTCCCTTTTCCAACCATGAGATACCAAATCCTTCTCTCGCTGTAGCTCTCTCCACTTCTAGAATAAATCTAATCAGACTCGTCAGTCAAAGCTGATGTGGCATCCCAGTATAACACTATTTCTCACCCTGAAATCCATGACAAAGGGAGCTGAGCCTCAGTTGTGGCGTTTCTTTGAGGAGTGCTGTGGAGAACTGGGGAGTGACGGCCAGCTATTTGGCTTCCAGTCGTTGTGACTTAGATGGTCTGAGACACAGAGAAAAAAGCCCTTTTGTTGGTCTGAGTGTGCCAAGCCGGCCTCCTGTACGTTGGTGGGTGCTGTGGGGAAAAGACCATGCTGCCGCAGAAGGGTGGAACAGACCAGGTTGCTGCTCTGGGGACTTTGGTGCATTGTGCTCCACCCTGCCGTCTGCTGCAGAGGTGTAAGTAGCACTTAAGCTGATCTCTAAATTTATTTCAGTTCATTGTAATTTATGTCTTGATTCCCTTCTGGCCTACAGTACAAAATTCTCCTACTGTCTCAGTAATCTGCCGGTCACACAATACAAGTGCCTTTTTTTTGTACGCTATATGGGACATTTTTAGTTTTATGTTGGTCTAGTCCCACTGTTTCCTCATTTACAGTGCCTCACTGAAACACTTGGCCTCAGGCTCAAGCATTGCAGTCTCCTGTAGGCTCTGTCAGGGTCTCATCCTGTGTTTGGCTTGAAAGGCTTCTTAGAATGTCTGGAGGAAAATCTTCAACAATTAAAATTCAGTTACAGACTTCATAACAAAATTTCTAAATTGCCACTGCTTGGTAACCAAAAGACAAAACCAAATGCAGAGTTTCTAGATGGCAAGAGACAAGGAATGAGTCTGCACTAGTAAGGGACTTGAGTGGCATAATTTGTCACTCTCTGTATCCCCCGATGTCTCTATCCTTCAGGCTAAAATTGACTACATGATTGTTGAGAGATTCCTGCAGGTGTTTAGTCTTGCCATTACCAGAGCTGAACAGAAAGCCAACAGAAACTAGAACAAATTTTGAGCAATTTTTTTTTAAATTATTCCTCTTTTTTTTTTTTTTATAGCAGCATAAAGTGGACAAAATGTGGTACTGTGAGCAACGGGTTCATGGGAAAAACAACAAAAAAAATCACTATGTAGAGGCAGGGTGACTGTGCATTAAAACCATGGATGTCCTCCAGGTATAACCATGCATTGGCATGATTACACACACTTTCGGTATAACACACTCTTCTGGAAAAAGCAAATTTTGTGATATTTCTGCTTCCTGAAGACTAACTTGTGTCTCCTAATTTTATATCGGTTTCAAGTTATCTAACCCACATCAGAAAATACACATAGTAAACCTGTTATTTAAAAAGTTTCTAACACATTTTAAAATAAAATTGAAGACACAACCTTATGATTGAAAGTTTAAATCCTGCCCTAGCCAGTAAAAATAGATTAAAAAATTGTGAAACTATTTTAAGCTCAGTGTTGGCTGTACTAGACAATTTTAGTTAGGTCTATGTCTCAGTCTTGTCAGAGATTAGCATAGTCCAGAAGGCTGCAGTCATAATGCCAAAAAATCATAACAGCAGGGGTGATAAAAAAAGTATTAAAAATTAATAGAAAGCTGATATCTATAAATAAAATGCGACTGTAAACCTGTACCTGTAATCTAGAAGTAAGATAAAGATAAACCTTGAAAACTTGTCACGGATGAAAAATAGAAGAAACTCTCAAGGACAACATACAGCCCCGTTGAATGCAGTGGGAATTCTGCCACTTTCATTTTTTTGGCCAGGATTTTTTTTTTTTTTCAAACCGAATAGGCCCCCAGCTGGCACACGCTCTGTCAGTTTGATGGTTTTCCATGGAATTATGACATGTTTTTAACAATGTAGACTCGGTTCAGGGCTTTGCACCTTCTGCAGTCCTTCATATCAATGCAAGGAACTTGGATCATGGAAAATTTTACCGGAGGGAGAAAAACTGAGATCCTCTTGTTACTATAACGGCTCTCACTGGTGACAGAAAATATACTAGGCTAAGCTTTGAATACTTGTTACTCTTATTTTTCCTCTTTTAACTTTCTGTTTGCTTACTTTTCCATATAGAATCTAAAAAACTGATCTGTGAAGAATTTGCAGGTGATCTGTCTTGTTAACCAGTAATTATATCTAAAATATAAACACCACACATGTTGTTGTAACAGCCTCATCTGTGAGTAGACCCTCACAGTGTACAGTTTAGGAAACAAATGTGGTCTCAGTCCCAAAGATTTTACAGTCACAGTCCAAGAAAAGAGACTTAGAAATGTCCAAAGAGTTTGCAAAGTGAGAAAAACTCAGTATCTGTGAGCTTAGATTGACTGTGGTCTTTGCTGAGTAAGAAGCAATTGATTTTTTACATAAAGGCTTTTGAGACTATACAGCAGTTTGAATAAAAAATAAATTTTCTATCCAGACTTGTGAAATCCTCAAGAGCTTTTATGTTCCATTTCTGGTGGTACACCACCGTTCTGGGGACTGATAAAACCACTTCTTGTCATGTGTCATTTGTGGAGGGCATGTTATACCACAAAGTGCCAGGGCAATCCTTGGTGACTACTTCTCTTTTTAATAGTATGTGTTGGCTCAGGCTTTTTCTCTATGAGGTCATGTATATTTTCAGTTTTTCCAGGAGAGGTAAAGAGGTAGTGCCTTCCAGTGCTCTAGATTTGTCTCCTGTACAAAACATTTCTGTAAGTCTTCTCTCTTTCTCACTTAGAAGCACCTCAAAGCTACTGCCATACCGTTTGAATTTTGGCTTAGTTTGGTTGCTCTATTCATTTGTAGTCAGTGCACTGTAGTTATTCTTTGCCCCAGGGGTTTGTTTGTACTGAGTCACTGAAGCTGAATAGCTCTTCCTTATGCATAATTTCTTCGCAGATATAGTTTGCTCACTTGATTTATTAGTGTGTTTATGCTACTTACGTTTGGTCTTGATTATAAAGAAGTGCTCATCGTTGCCCTGAGTTGTAGATAATGCCTGGCATCCATTAACCAGCTTAATTTAAAGTGTAATTTTAAACTGATCTAGTAAATAGGTAGAAGAGGTGGTGTATGCTGAAGTGCTCCAAGTGAAGACCTTTTGCTTGGGATTTTGCAGGCTAAAATATGTGTACAAAACCGATACTCTCATGTTGTTTAGTTAGCTATTGCAAAATTCGTTGCTGTTGACTGTGTGTCCATGCCTAGATCTTAAAATCACTTGGGAAGGAATGAAGGGGACAGAAGATCTGAAGGAAATTATGCTTCTATCAATACACCCAACAGCTCTACAGGGCTTTGCAGTTGTTTAAATTGTTTTGCAAAAATTGGTCTGAGGTTGTGGTCTCATCTGTGACAACTTTGCTTGCATCTGCTAGAGGGAGGCTTCAGTGCTTGCAACCAATGCTCTGCCTTTCCCCCGCAGCCACTCCTACTGAGTCCATGCTCCTGGCCTCTCCTCCTACTGCATCTGGGGCTCATGAGAGCTTGTCACACTGCAAAAAGAATTTTCATTTTTCTGTTTTCCAAAATATTATAGTTTTCTGCCAGATAAGTGGCATACATTGGCTCCTGGAAGGGATCTGAGGACCTAAAAAAGTAATGAGAGATGTGCAATAACATCAGGGAGTGGGTAAGAAAACCCAGTAACTCTTTTGAGTGAGGCTCATCCTCCCATGTTGGCAACAGTGAGCTGCTAGATCGACTCAATGTGTTAACACCATAAATTCATCTCAAGTTAGAGCTGGGCCAGGTAAGCAGGTGCTCAGCACCTGATTGAGGCTGGTGGCACTTCACTGCTTCAAATTCTGGCACTGTAAAAGAACCTCCAGGGTAAAGCAGATTAGGCTCAGACCATTGGAGACCAACACTGGGAGTTAAATCCACCTCTGAGGGAACCCTACTGAAGTCCAGAAACAAATTTGACACAGTGAACCTGACTCTTGCAAGAAGTAATGCTGCTTCTTGCAGCTGTAGCTTCTTTGCAGGACTTGAGCAGCAGGAAGCAAGAAGAGCAAAAATGAGGATGAGGCACATCATGCATAGATTTGTGTATCTTTGTGCACATCTGGTATAACTAATTCTTTGTGTGCAAGACACATATGATTTTGAAGTGTCAATTTGACTTCAGGTAGCGTTAAATAATCTCTTTTTATTCCTATTAAAAATCCAGCTTAATTAAAATGTACAAACTGTTCCCACAATGGGTATTTTTTCTAAACTGTGTATCTCTTTCGAATTCCCAGTATAAACAATCCTGTAAATAGGTAATTAAAACCATCTGCTTCTTGGTAGACAAGTTACCTTCGCATTTAAATTTTTCTTCTCTTTAACTCAAGGAATTAAACTGCCATAAATTCGTTCTTTAGTGGATGAACCATTACCAAAAAATATTTTTGGCACATAATTGGTCAAGACGAAAAGACATTTTCTGTTAAATTTGTCTTCCAAATAAACTGTTCTTCATGACCACTCAAAATTGTGCCTTCAGATGATGGATATACCAATAAACTTCAAACCAGCACAAGATACTTAAAATAATGCAGTTATTGTCTCTGGTCTTCTGTTCTTCCTTTTCTATGAAAACACTGCTTTTTATCTTGTCATCAAGGCTAAGTACTGATGTCTATGGAGATATTTCAAGATAAGTATATGACCCATTTCACACAGGACTAAACTGAAATTCAAGCTTTAAAATAATTCTTGGAAGTGGATAAAAACTTGATTCTGCCTCTTGGTCATCTCTTTTTAAGAGACAGGAAAATGAACCTATTTTGTGGCAATCTCATTGATAATGCTATGACTATAGGGAGAAGATTTAAATGCATTGAGGTAGCTGCAGAAGTCAAATTTTGCTACCTAGAGTTATTTATTGAGGCCTGAAAGAAATGTGCACTCATGGATCTTTAGACCTGGAAGAACATCATGCTGATGTAAGCACGATATTGATAGTGAGTTAGTTGTTGGGGATTTATGCTGGTATCTCTGTCAAACAATGAGCTGAGTTGCCACCAAAATAGATTTTTATTTCTCTGCTTAGACCATGTATGACCTGGGTTATGTGGCAGGGGTTAGTCAATGAGACAAACCCCATACCCTTATTGGATGAATTTGCGGGCAGGTTGAAGTTACTGGAGGTAGAAACAGAGTACAGCATTTTGTTCTTTCCAAAGGCCTTGCTGCACTGGCACTGCTATTTCCTGTTGTCTCACGGCTTAAGGAAAGGGAGAACTCTGGTCTCCTGCCCCTCTGGGATGTGGGAACTGAGACTGAGGAGGAAAGGAACAGGGACTTGCCCATGCTCTTCGCAAGAAATATCAGCAGGAGGGACCTGTACTCTCTGAGAGGGTGCCATGAGATACTTTTCCCAATAACGGCAGAAGAAAGAAGTGTTTTTTTTTTCTTTCTGAGTCTTCTCCATTTCATATCAAGCTGTTGGGAATTTCTGTATGTTACTTCTGTGAGAGGAGAAATGATCTCTTTTTTTCTTTTCTGACTTCAATGAAGCAAGTTCACTGTTAATTACTCAACTGCAAATTCTAGATTAACAGTTGTAAATACAGGGACATTGCCTGCTTAAAAGAGAGGGGAGACAGCTTGTTATTACAACCTATGCAGAAACCTGGTTATTAACTCTCATTGTCTCAATTACACTTCCTGAAATGGCCTTCACAACTGAGTCCAACACACTTTCAGCCACAAAGGAAAGCTATTTGTGCTCTCTTGTCACTTACCTTCTTTTAGAGAACGGTGCAAGAAACATCGTTGCAACATTTGCTATTAAGAGGGTTTATTCTGAAACTGGAGAAAAAAACCCTAAACCACAAGAGAGCAACAATATTCTGGTGAATCTTGCTGGTGAAGGGCACTCGTTGTGTGTAGGTATAAGAAACAACTTATTGACAATTTAGGGAGGCAATAGTGGGAAACCGATATCAAATGTCCACAGGATTTAGAAGTACCATAAATCACAGAATGATTGAGATTGGAAAGCACCTTAAACGTTTTCTAGTCCAGCCTCCATGCTCATAGTGGAGCCAGCTAAAAGAGGTTGCTTGGAACAGTGTCTAGTCAGATTTTGAATATCTCCAAGGATGAAGACTCTACAGCCCCTCTGGAAACCTCTTCCAGTGTTTGATCATCCTCATGTCAGAGAAACAACAACAACAAAAGAACGGTTTACATTTAAAAAGAATTTATTGTAGTTCACCATGCCTGTTGCTTCTTGCCTTTTCACCAGCTACAGAATCTGGCTCAATTTTCTTTCCTAATCTCACCAGGTATTTACACACGTTGTTATCTTTGGATGGTGACATGACCAGGCAAGCTGAATGTTTACAGTCTTCATCCTGAGCTAGTAAAGCATTATCGTAAATGAAAGAAAAATTAGAAAAATAATGCTAGTTATTTCTATCAAATAAGGAATCCCATAACAACTTTAAGGGTTTATACAGTTACACTGAGAATTTTTTTAAGATGCAGGTAGGATATCATTGTATGAAGGAGCCATTACTCCATGCTTGTATAGTAGTAGCCTTCATTTGTCTCTTGTTTATGACCAGTTGAAGTTAAAGTTCTGCTTTGCTGTGCAGTCAATACAAAAGGAGCATTTGGATTTGCATTGTAAGACCTTGTTCATGAATCTTTATTTTGGTGGTCTTTCTGTTCCACTTAATATTTTTCACAAGAACACAATATCTTGCAGGCACCCGACTTTTCATTTAAAGAAACATGATCTTCTTAAATTTCGGTGGTTATGGTTTAGCTTAGAAATAGAGCAAGGGAAGAAAAAGTCCACCAACCTGAAAAAGTGGAAATGCTTTTGACATTTAACAATAACAGGAGGAGTGACTTGCAGAAGGTGGAGGTTTGCCCAGGAGAACAGGTGGCACTGTTGGTCTTTGCTGCATATACAAGGATTCTTTGGTGGGAGAGAGAAGGAAGTAGGTGCAGAGCTGAGCTGGCTCAATGGCTCTGAGAAGCAGCTTCTCTGGGAAGGAATAATGTCATGGATCATTAGCAGTTCTTGAAAGGCAGGCAGGGGAGAGTAATTTTTTTCCCTACAATTTTAGGATACGTGTCCTAGAATCGTAATTTATGTTAAGAGATAAGAGCTTTTCTTACTGGCAGTACAGATAAAGTATTTGTAACATGGGAAGAAAAGGTGGTCTCGTAATGAACATCACATCTTGCTGAAGAAGATGGGACTCTAGGAAAGAGCAAAGAGTTTGCGTGGAGGCTGAATGTTGGAGGTGTGAGTTCTAAAAGTCAGGAAATACTGTTCTCTATTAATAGGGAGGAGTTCATGTGCATATATGCGTGAGAACACATTTTTAATTCTGTCCTGCCTGGTAGAATCTTTATTTTATATTCAAAGCTGCCATACCATTGGAAACACAAACACAGATTTTGTTACCTTAGAGGTATTAGGAGAAATAATTAGTTAATAAAGCACAGAAGATACAAGTTCGTTTGTAAATCCTACCTCTATTGTTATCCTCACCAAGAATATTGCTGAGATTGCTATTCCCTTCAAAAGCCAGATCTTAAACTGCTATAAATTAACGCAGCTACATGCTTTTCAGTGAAACTACTTTCAATTTGCATCTGCAAAAGGTCTGGCTTCCTTGATTCAATGATACTACAAACTTCCTTTGAATTTAAATTTAAATACTTACTCTTGTAATAACTCTTTTATAACCAAAGGATTTGTTTTCTTAATGATATACACAAAAATATACTAGCCAAATTCTGCCTTTATTTTACCTCACTGGGAATCACATTCATTGTAGTGCTGCCACTAAATTTTATCTGCTTTCCAGCAGCGTAGGTGAAAAGAGAGCTTGATCCTGTTTGTCTATAGAGTTTCCAGTGTGGGCTTCTGCAAATATTTTTCTTTGTAACCAGTGAGCATTTGCACATTGGTTTAGTAACCTTGACTACAGTAGAGCTATGCTTTTTACATATATTTGCACCAAATTTGTGTAAAGATTCTTAATCTTATTTTATAAATATAAATTATTAAGTTTTACAACTAGAAATGGGATAAATCAAGATCTTGTAAGTGGGAGCTCTGGCTTCTTTGAGAGAATCGTACGATTAAACTCACTGGTATAAATTGTATTATCTTCTGTATGTAAAAGAAAGAGACACTTTTTCCGACAGTTCATATTCAACATAATTTTCCACTAAGGAGGCTGCAGCAGCTTGCCAGAGTTGTCACACGCCTTGATGTCTTTGAACTTCTTCCTTGGAAGCGGCTCAAATCCTTCATGCAACTGCTCCACTTGGGCATAATCCAGGAAGAGCTTTCTCCAGCTGCTTTGGTTTATTATGTATCGGCTCCCAGAATTTGAGATCATAAGTCAAGCAAAAAGGCTAAATGTAGATGCACACAGAACAGCCGGCGCTCTCTGAGTCTGTGCTCCAGGAAGCCCCCCTGACCTGTTCTCAATGCTTACGTTCCTCAAGTTTCTTTAAAGACCCCTGGGATTTTGGCTGTTGATGATAACAGGCCAACAAATGTCATGCTACATTTACAGGACAAAGGAAAAACAAGCAGTAGAAAACCTCCTTTTCTTATAAATTCCTTGTATGGGAAGAGGAGCCCATTCCACATATCCTCCTTTGCAGGCTAGAAATGAAGTACTAAAGCTAAAATCTTGGGACTTAACCTTCCATTTTCCTATTTTACTGAAGTCCAACACAGTAAGATACATACATCTTTGACATAAGATTATCTCTGCTGTTGCTTTTGGTCTTGCATATCCGTTTGTGTGCTTTGGATAGTTTTCTGTTCTGCAAATGCAGGGCATTTAAACTTATCAACAGTTTCTTATGGGAGAGAAGTTCCTTCTTTCAATTTGATAAGAAAACTGATAACTTATTCCAATAGCACAACTGTCAAATGAAAAAATACAATTGAGGTAAATATAATTTTCCCGGTGAGAGTGGTCTCTCTGTTGCTGTGGCTATGGTATGGTGGCTGTATTTTTCCAGTCTCTCCTCCTGCCAACACAGCAGGTATATTCTTCTGAGCTACAACATCTTCCACCCATTCAGCCTCCAGGTATTGGCACACAGGTCTGCCTCAGCTTCTCCATTCAAGATAGAGATGAGTTGATCTGGGTTTCTCTCTCGTTATGCCTGTGTTGCAGTGGTGTGTTGTGGGATCAGACACATTAAGTACTATCCCTCTCCAATTTATTTTTTTTCTTCATTGCATCAGAAACGCAAGTCTGAGGTAATAAAGAGAAATGTAGTGGAAAGAGTCAGGTTGGAATGGCTATGTCTGGGTGTGAGGGCACCAGAACGGGAACGCAGCAGGGCAAGTCACTACAAGCACTCATGTTTGTGGCTTGCGAGCTAGCAGCCCATCAAAACCCCACGACTTCTACCTGCAGATTCACAGGACACCCAACTGTGCAGGCAAAGGGCTGTGAACAAATCCCAACGGCTTGCAGATGTGGGACAGTATGATAACACTGACCACCGTCAGCTCTATAACGGTACAAAAAGGTACAAACCCTGCTTGCACATGGTTGTCCAACAAAGAAGAAACCCAGAACCATAAGGAAGACTTGGCATCCCTTGTCCTACCTGGCATTACAATGGATCTTGAACCTAATAGCTGGACATAAACATTGCTGTGCCCAACAACTGCATGGACTTCTCAGCTCTGCCCACACTCTGTTTTTTTTCTGAATGTGAGGGACTGAGGGACTGAAAATTATTTAATTTCCATTTTTATAATTAAAAAGAAAAAATAATCTTCTCCTTCTATGTTGCTGATACAATGTTACAGCAGTATTTCCCACAAGATGAGAACCACTGGAAATGGATGATGTCAAGATTACAGAGCTCCAGGACTCCAACATAGTCCACATAAGTGTTTAGACAAATGTCTCTTTTTGCAGAAGTGAATAATCCCTATTTATTAAGAGATCCTTAAGTGTTTTCCTGAAATGTGTCCTGCAGGATCAAATACCATTTCTTCCTGGAGCTCTGATTTTTTTTTTTTTTTCATTTTATTCTATCTTTTACAATTTAAGGATAACACTTGAAAAACAGCTGCTGTGAAGGCTTAAAGATCCTCTATAATTCACATGTTCTAAACTCAGCAATCCTAGGATACTTATGTTCTTTTACAAATCAGGGGGAGGACATGCAAAAAATCTTTAAGATGCTATTTAAAAAAAAAAGACTTCAGAAGGAGAGGGAAAGTTTTATCCTTTCATAGCTCAGGAAAAACATACCAGATTGTGCAGATAATCAAACATCTTCCCCACGCATTTTTTTAAGAGATCAGAATATGATTGCCTCTTTCAGTAACATCTCAGCTTGAAAACCTATTGTCATATTTTTATAACTATCATGAGGAAGCTTAGGAGAGTTAACCTTAATAGTGTATGTACAATTTATTTGAGATGTTGTACTGTTTAATTAGAATAAAGTCAGTGGTTCTTACTTGTGCTCTTCAGTGAATGGTATTTTAAGTGTAACTGACAGAAGGGACGAGTCATACATAATTCTTGCAAAAAATCCCATTTTTTTTTTATTGAGTGGAACTGGAGAGCTTCATACGTAGTTGCGGGTTTTTTTAACTTTTCTTCTAGCAAATGAAGCAGGTGTGTCTTCGAGCAAATGCCCTCTTTGGGAATGGTAGTACTTTCTGATTGTATACAAGAGTTTTATATGGGACGTTTCTCCTCCTTAGCCTGAACTGCTGACTATTGCAGCTCTGCTGCGTATAAGAGCCCACACACAAACTGTATGCCTACCATGCATCCTAGTTTCCTATATGTCAGCTGCGGTGGCTCTGGAAGGGCTAAGCACTACTGGCTTAGAAGAAAGGAGGTAAACAAGGTGTGGTGGGAGATGCAAGAGAGAGGATGGGTGACTGTAGGTGCTGTAAGCCCTGTCTTCGTGGGCATTCCTTCCAATGTCCAGGGAAGATATATGCACGTAACTCTGGCAATGGAATATAGGCCAAGAAGCCTAAAGAGCAGTAGGATTGCTCAAGTCCTTTTTTCACGTTCCTGAAACAGAGAGCTGCAGAACATATTATAACACTAATCTTGACTCTGGAGAAATCAATGGAAGCTAGAACCCATTTTTGTCCTTTCTATATACTTGTCTAACAATACTTCCTTTGAAACGTATTTATGAGGTAATTCATATGTTGCTAAACACTTTATTCTCATTTACTTTTTAGTCATTGAAGTACTGCCTAGAATTTGGAAATTTGAACTTTTCTGCTGAAGATATTTTCCTTATTTATTACACCTTGGATAGACTGCATTTTTATCTACTTGACAGTTATGATCAACAGCAGTAGTGGGCAATTGAATGTAGTGGGTCAAAAAACCCAAACCCATTTACCCAATTAAGTCATCTTCTTCTTGTCCAATTTGCTTGCACCAGTGAGCATGCAACACATATCTGGCATTCAAGAACAGTGCAGAAAGATGTCTTTCTGTATCTGAAGCTGTTCTATAATTTCTGTTATTGATATTTGCATCCTTAATCTGATGATAATAATAATTTTCCCTTGGGTAAGTAATATCCCACTGCTAACTTACTCTCATTCTCAGCATCAACATTGTTTTTCTGTTTCTGATTTCAGTTGTTCAACTCCTTTTGTTAGAATTATCTTTCTCTATGTGGTTGAATTCTGCTCTTGTAACTAATATCTCTCAAGCCCATATGGTAATGTAGATGTGCTAGCTACTACTTTTTTTTTCCTATTTTGCTTAACAAGATAATATCCCCCACATCTTTTTGCAAACTATGCTCAAAGCACGTTGTGTGCTCAAGTGTGACTATTTTTTAAAACTCTTTTACATTTATGAGAAACAATGCAATGTAGAGAACATACACAGTTCTGAATGTGTGAATACCCACATTTTTCCTGCTTTTGCTGCTGACGGACTATTGTATCTTATACAGTATTGGGAGTTCTATTGTAATTTCCCATTTTGTAGAAAAGGCTTCAGATTTATGAGACATCCAGGATTCTATAAACACTGATCTATATGCATTTTTATATAAACATTTCATTGCGTGGTGATAGTGTGCATCAGCCGTGGAGTTTTGCTTTCTAATGTACTTTTCCTTAAATTTAAAAACATTGTATATTTTTGAACTTTGATGCTAGTGAATTAGAACATTTTTCTTATGCTCTTTAAATAATTTTAAACCTAGATTATTGGGATTAGAGATGTGTTTGATATTTATTCAACACTTATTTACATAATCAGAACCCAGACCTTTTTCTGTACACTTAAACCCAGCCCATGGGTGGTTAATACATGTTTTAACTGTTAGCTTTGTTTTCTGAATCTTTTTTTTTTTTGTGTTTGCATACTGCTATACCTTCAGACTCCAGGTGAAAGATTCCAATACAAAAGCAAAAGACATTTTTAGGGTTGGCTTGCTGATATTTCTCCACATAGAGGCTCCTGGGAGCAGGCATTTTGGCATTTTCTATATTTTCAAATAACTCAGGATGCATCTCAGAACATTGTCGTGCCAGTTCTGCAATGAGGGCTCTAAACTGTGAGATAAAAAATTGTGCTATTTTTTTCACCATTCCCTGCTTTATTTGATAGGTTGGTCCATTTTTGCCTTCCCTTTGGATCTGCTTTTACTTGTGCTTACACATGCAAGGATTTTCTTCCATGTGGTTGGCAGAATAACTACAAAGTAGAATGCTGCTGCGAATTAAGACAGTTACTTCCAGTTGTAGTGTTCCCTTGTTGTCCTCGCTGATGAGACAGTCTTTGGGGCTGGAAGTTCTCCCTGTCTTCAGCATGAATAGCTGCGAGAGAGCCAACATCATATGCTGTATTTAGTTTAACAAAATTCTTGCTATGCAATCTATGTCATTATTCTTTCTGTTAACGTATTTGTAATGTAAAATTGTATTAGGAAATCAGATGGACTGAAGAGTCCATAAAGATGGCAGAGCTGAAACAATGAGCAAAGCCCTGTGGGTGAGGCTTTGCGAGCCTTGGCTTTGTGCTCTTTCAGTTTTCATTAGGTAACAATACAGATAAAGCTTGTGCTTTCTGGCTGCATGGGAACTCAGGAAAAAAAAATATATTCCCAAGGTACAGGACTAGAGTGGACTAAAGAACTATTTTAGCTGAAACTAGTTGCAGTCAGTACTTAGTCTTCTTTCCTGGCCTGAACCTAAAGGTATGGTCCTGTATGTAAAATTTGCTTGTCTTATAGGTAAAACCCCCCTTGATTCATGTCTGTCATAATAAAGGATAATATTCAGCTCCCTGGCTTGCAAAAACGTTATGCAAAACATTTCCTGTTTTCTTACTAGCTCTAGTTTGGAGCTTGGAGAAAGCTTTTGGCAATTCTCATCTGAAGAATTCAAACAGATTCACAGCATGCTTTTATGACCTGCTTTTAATATACAGGGACTTGGAAGTAAGAGTGGATGTAAACAAGGTTTTAGGGAACCTTTAATATTTTTTTTTTCTGAGTTTGTTACTGCTTATGTATTGTATTGATCACTGCTAGTGGCAGCACACTCTCAATTTCGAGCAACCATTTTCAGTTGTCTGTAGTACAGCCCCCCCCCAAAAATAAGGAACATCTTACATCTTAAATAATTTTGAAAATAAGACACCTAACCACCGAATGAGTTGGGACTATGGTATGTACAGCCTTAAAGACTTCATTAGTTTGTCTTCTATCATTATAAAGCTATTTTTTGTGGTGCAGTAACTCTAGCCCCGCTTGAACCAGATGTACAGAAAATCTCAATCTCATAAAAAATGAAGATTGCTTGCAGTGTTGATTTCTAGAGAGCAGATGTTGGGAATGTGCTCTGTTAAGATTTTAGATGCATATTTAAGAAAGTAGGAACCTTCCCACTTGGTTCTGACCAGCAGTCCATTCGTTACAGGGCGCTACCATGGTAGGAAAAGAACCGGACATTTCAACAGCAATTCCAGAAACTCCTAAAGAGATAATTGTTGCATAGTCCTGCTTGTAACAGACTGTCTCTTCTTTTGCTTGTGAGTGATGGATGGTGTAAACCACAAAACTTTACTTACTCATACTGGTTTTAACATCTGTGCCTTGGTAATGTTCATGGCAGTGCACTCTGCAGAATAACAAAGTATTTTCTTTTGCTTGCTTTACTGTCTGGGTGCTTTACCACACCAAACCAAACATGCGGTTCATCCCCATGTGAGTCTCGCAGATGTGACTCACCGAGATGCCTTTAGCTGTGGTGAACCAGAGGCGAGTTGTGTGGCTACCCACGTTGTTCAAGAAGGCCAGAGAAAATAAGCTATTAAAAGCTTTCTAGGATAAGTATGAATCCTAGGCTGAAGTTAAGGCTTGGAAACAATGCAGATCATTTCAAGTTCAAAATGAAGATGGCAAATGTAGTGCAGGCCTCAACGAGGGTTACAGTACAGATTTCTGAAGTTATGCTGTAGCTGATTGCAGGTTATTCCCTTTGTGTAATTTTCTAACTGTATTACACAGCTGACCTACCAAGCCTGAGCCGCTAGTTAGAATTGATGCATGGATCCTGAAAGTGGATTACAAAAAAAAAATAAAGAGCATACACAGTGGTTTCATTGTAATGGATCAGAATAGAGAAGTGTGTAGTTGGGTGTACAGGGAAAACTGACTCTGACAGTATAGGTTACTGTGACAGTGTAGTTTTCCTTCCGGCTCCCTCATGTGTCAGTTCTGCCACTACAGAAACCCTGAAGTTAATTTTTATATGAGTTAGAGGGCATAAACAGATCAAAAGAAGTCTGGCATATTCCACTTTATGCGTCACTCCCAAATTTGTCCCCTTGAATCATTTTGAAGAACTTTGATTCGTTAAGGATGACTGCTGCAAAGAGACCATCCCTCCTTCTGTGGCAACTGAACGCGTCATATCGTGCAACAGGGCTCTGTGCCTTGCTGTGGCTAAAATATGGGCAGGTAGGGAATGTCTTTCACCAAATCCGCTTAATCTATCTCTGTGACAACCCTTCCCAGACACACATGCACACTGAGGACACAGGCTGATCCCATAAGTCGCTTCACACTTTATGACAGGTAATTATTCTTCTGTCCCATTTTAAGCTCTACTAGTATCTCTGGCTATGATTTTCATTGTATGTTATTCGTGCTAGGACTCTGACAAAACTATGAGCGCCCACACCAGCCCATGCTTTCACTCAGAAAGGCCAGTACAGGCAAATAACTGTTGTAAGATGTCTCAACAAAAATGGCCCGTATTGGTGCTGCTGCTAAGGGTCCTCAGGGAGGTAGAGGATATTCTGATGGCTTGGGCAACAGGGTAAATACAGCTGTTAGGAGTTAGTGCTTAAGTAACAGACATGATGAATTATGAAGTATCAGTGAAGTGATCAGAGACAACAAAAGTTCTTAGGATGGGTACGGGCTAAAGCCTTGGCATAACTGCATAAATCATTCATGAAAACATTGGAAAGGAGGGGTGTGTTACTGTCCTTGGGGATGTTTTTCAGCAACATCTGGGTAGCTGTAAACAAATTTTGGAAGTTAGAGCAGATAGATTCAATTTAAGAGTAATGTAACCAGAAGTGATATGTTAGAAATTATAATCCCTGTCAGAAACTGTAATCCATACCTTTGTCTTGTAAGGGGCCTCTGAGACCTGTAAAACTGTCTCCTGAGTGTTGCATGAGAAAAATCATAAATCAGTTGCATCAAATGTAAGAAGGCTGCATTAGAAGTTGAGATTTTTTTTTTAATAATGAACATTCAATTTTCCATATTTGCTCTTTGAACCTGAGATATTGCTGTTCATAGTCAATTTAGCACGTTCCCATCGTAACTTCCTGATAATGGAGTGAGAGGGAGGAGTGTTTGGGGTTTTTTATAGTAGTCTCCCTTATTCCTCCCAAAAATCTTATGGTGTTGCATGTTAAAAGAGCTGAGGCTTTAGTATGAAAACCCCTGTTATAAGATTTGTTATAAAATTGTAGGAACAGGCAACATTTCATAGTTCTTTGAGATAAAACCTTTAAAAGCTCTTATTTTTATATAGATTCCTCCTGAGGCTTCTCTACCCAGATATGTATTATGCTTACTTTTTGTTGGTGTGTTATGGGTTATTAAAATGCTGATGTTTTTCTAAGGTCATGGTAGTTTGCTATAGAAATGGTAGGTTGGTGTTTAATTGAAAACTTGGGGGCTGGCGCTGAAATGACCATCAGGCAGCTACCTGATTTCCAACCACTTGGAAACCCCACTCTTTCTACCTTTATTTTTCATGCAGCTACCTATCTATAGGTGGGATTTACTTGACATGATTTCAGCTCTCTAGCATGCAGTTTAAGCTAGTTATCTGAATTCCCTCTGTAGTTAATGGAAAGAGAGAAACATCCCCAGACAGTGTTTTATCTCAGAAAGGTGAGATAAATCAGCTTTTGGAGATTCTTATCCACTCCTATTGGCAACAGAGGAATCCTAGAGAGGTAGTTCAGATTAGATGCCTATCTTTAGATGGCTGAAGTTGGGTAGGATGTTTACTCTGTATCCTGGGTGTTTTTGAATCAGACACTCTAGTTATGGACTGATAATAAGAGAAGCAGTTCCTCTAACCCAATACATTGGCACACCTTTGGCCTGGAGTGATGTTTCAGGTATTTCTGCAAAGGCTGCCTGGGCTGTGAAGCAGGCTGAAAGTTTAGCTGTGGACAACAGCTAACATGAGGAAAGGGAAGATGATCCCATTACTACAGCACTTGTTCAGCAAAATATGTGTTCTACCTCCACCATCAATTCCAGTCTGACTAGGAGCTTGTCTCTATAACCCCCATGTTATTGCCCAGGCAGACAATACTACTTTTCCTCTCAGGAAGGAATGTTTGAGGAGTTAAGACTCTGAGGTGCTAAGAGTCCACAAAACTGGGAACAGCATAAGTAGCTGGAGAGGCAGAAGTAAGAGTCTGGTGAGTGGGCAGGAGCTGTGTATTTCTAGCTCAAAATTTCAGATGCTTTTTAACAGCAGGGATCATGTCCTTATAGAAATGAGAACATCCCCAACCCATTTATAGCACACCCCTATGACAGCTAGACATTATTTACAGGGAAATTAACAAAAGATGACTCTGAAGATGCCCATGATGAGAGGCAGCCACAGTTGACAGTAGGCTGCATGTAGCACTTTGCATCAGATCTCCATATGCACCTGGCCATGCACCCCCTTGGCTATTGCTCTTCAGTGCCTCTGCTGATCCAGAGCCCAGTTATCATTGTGTATGCATATTAGTCTAAGAATTGCTGCACAGGCATGGTTTCCCCACTGAGAAAAAGAAAACACCGTCTTTTCTTCTTAAGAATAAAATATGATCAGAATATGTAGAGAAATAAGTGTGTGACTATGTAAAGATTACTGCTGTATGTGTCTGCTACTATTCGCTCTTAGAAGATTATCAGCTCTATATCCCAGGACATTTTACAGTAGAAAGAAAATTTTCACGGGTTATCTTTTCATGTATTCTTTTTATCATCTGGACCTCTGTAAGCCAACAAAACTGCTGGAAACAAATACAGATTCTTCACAACTTCTGTGTATTATTCTGTAGTCACAGAAAACAGACAAAAAAAAAGTGAAAAACAAGAATGAATTAAATGCTACTCCTTCATTTTTTTAACATCGAAGTGAGAGTAACTGTCATGCAGAATATGAAAAAAAACCCCAAATCTACCCTCTTGCTGTATACAATAATGTCTTTTACTTCTCTGTGCATGATTTAAGTAGTTCCTGAATGGAGAAATTCAAGAGCTGTGGGTTTGTGGTTTTTCTGGGGGGAGAACTTGCAAAAGGTTAAGGAATACTTAGAAATGAGTGTATAAAACGGCTGGTTCTCACATCGTTTAAAGGTAAATTTCCAAAACCAATATAATGTGAAAAACCCATTTTCACACTAGATAATTGTGGATTATAAAGATACCAAAGCAGTCCATCATGAAATTAGTAAATCTGCTATTAAATGTAGTGTAAGAGTGATAAATATCTAACATGACTGGCACGAGGAGTATGTAAACATATTCTCACAGTCCAAACTTCTAGATTACATTAGTAATGGAATTGTGATCTTGGCTAGTATGTTTTCTTTGTAAATAAAGTAACTAAGAAATATTAAGCTATGCCGAAGTCTGCACGAAGTATTTCATTATTCTTTGGACATTTTCTGCACTACAGCATTAAGCGTTTACTGGAAAGAGCAAACCAGTAGCAATGGGTAAAAATATCCACTAGATGTCACTACTAACCTGGCAAAACAGCTGTCGATGCTAAGCTTCTAGACAACATGCTATTAATTTATAATAAAAGGTATCTGACAGCTTTATTCTGATGAATTATGGGAATCCAAAGCATAATTTCAAGTCTTTGGTTTATAAATTGTCATTGATTTTAATGTTCTTTGTAAAGTTGTGGCACGCAACAAATTTTCCTGCCAAAAGCTGTTAAATAAATAGTCATCCTTTGCTCCGAATAGTACATTGAACTTGTTAGAGTGATGAGCAGAACGAATTGATGGTTATCCATAAACCGTTTATGACAGAATGCACAGCAGCAATTCAAACAATTATTGAATGCATTTATTACAGTTTTTTTTTTTTTTTTTAATGCTCACTGGAAGGGAGAGGAACAGGCACAGGTAATACAGTAGCGATTCTACACAGTTCTTTGCCTGACACTTTGTCTTGAGTGGCGCATGGCTGGGGCTGCTGCAGGATTTCTGAGCGGTACATCTGCCTCCTCCCTGAAATTGTCTTAATTCGTAGCATAGCAGATCTGGCAAGGGAAAGGTATATTTCACACCCTTTGGAGACAGATAGCTATTGTAAAGACAAGTTGTTTTCCTTTCTAAACATTAACTACAAACTCTTGCATTTTTAAAAAGCTTAAAATTTGGAAATAATATTTGCAATTAATTTTAAACTTAATGCTATCCAAAATATACAAATTTATCTGTAGAGCCAAAGCTGTGGAAAATGTGCATTTTCTTATGTAATGTCTGTCATTAAATCCAACAAACACACCAAATTATATTTGGGGTAAAACAAACCCAACAAATCACCAACAGACACATTTCCAAACCTTCGCCCTTATCCACATCTGAAGTGAGACCAAATTCCTCTCGGAGATTTAAACAGCTAGCAAAGTGTGCAAAGAGTTTGGATGTGGAAGGACTGAAAGACTGTTTCAAAAACAAAAATCAGGTTGCTTATGTGATACCGCTAACCAAAAATAGAAAGTGGAGGTGCTAGAAATCTTGCAAGTAAGCCTGGTAAAGTTTGCAGCACCATTTTGTAGAGACAGGGACAGATCCCTAGATTATATAAATCGATATAGCTCACACTTCAGGGAAAGAAATGGTTTACAGCAGCTGAACACAGAGAGCTAAGTATGCTTTATCAGTTCACTGAAGCTGCATGTTCATATTGCTATGCTTGATTAAAGGAATTATAACTTTAAACTTTGAGATTTATATATCCCTGTTATCTAAAATTGTGGTAGGGTTTCAGTTCGTATGTAGAAAACCAGATGAAGCAAAGTTCTTGCCTGATATTTTTGCTTTTGCAAAAGCATAACTGAAGAAAGAATTTTCTGGGTTCTACTTAGCCATGGAACTGCCCTTTACAGATACACAAATTTGAATGTATTTTGCCCCAGAGGTTGCCATAACGTGACTAATATGTACCTATTTTTTTTAAGGAAAGTATAACAAAAAGGTGGGAATAGGAATAAAGAAACTATTAGAAAGTTTTTATAAAGCTGACTCCTACCGACAGCATCTGTGGAAGCATTGTGGTCTGACATGTAAACACTGTGTTTACCAACATTTCAAAATGCAGCCTATAATCCACGTACACTGACAAACAGACAAATGTTTGAATACAGGCTACACAATGTGGTTTGTAGGTATGGACAGAAGCCGACACACTTCAAAAGCTTTTAGTTGTATAGATTCAAAATGCATTTGGATTTCAGTTCTGCCAAACTACAGCAGTGAGGGAGAAAGATTTGTCAGTATACATTTATGCAAATTTTTAGTGTATAGGAGGTTTTGGTAAATATGTTTAAAACTGAAGTTATTTGAATGTACTGTTACCAAAGGCTGCTTGCTTTTTCCTGGTGTGAATGTTAGGTCGTAGCCCTTGAAGGGTACCTCTGGGCACTGGAAATTGCTGCAGTGCCAGGGAAGGGGAGATGCTTTGCTGTTTTCAGGAACAGGGAGAAGTTTGCGCTATCACTGAACCCTTTGCCAGTAGTTCCTCTGCACTCAGGATTGCAACAGAGGGTAGGTTTGTGCAAACCCTTTCTAAAATCCTTGCAAGAAAATACAGCTGATTCTCACAATTTAACATCTGAAAACTAAACAAACAGAACCTTCAAATCCTTAGACATCTAACCAATGTTAGCAAAATAAACAAACCCCACAAAGCAGACAGGTTGAGTGAGACATGGTTTCTAGAATCTGAGTCTCTGAGGAGTGCCTGGAAGTATTAGATCTTCACTCTGCAGTTTTTAAAGGAAATGGCTAGGCAAGATGGGCTGGTGGTGTAAATATTCCTTGTTTCTTACAAACTAGTGGAGCTAGAACGATTTACTCCAGCTGAAGCTCTGGTTCTCCTGAATATTGTCAGAATTGTCTGGAAGTCTTTCAAGTTCAGTGAAAAAAGAGATTAAAATCTTTCTATACATGTCTTTCTATTGCATGTGGAAAAATGAAAGGAAAAAAAATATATGAAAGGACCCTCTACACTCCTCTCCCCCCCAAAAAAACCCTGAAAAATGTTCCGCACAATTTTTTATGAGACCTCTGAGGACCTTGAATTTTTAAGTAATCTTTTTTGATGATTTTAGACAGACCATTAAGCTGAGGATAAAAGTCCCTCTGTTCAATATCTGGATACATTAAGCATTAGGCTTAAAATTTACAGCTTTCATTTTGACAAGGAAAATGGCACGTTTGGTCTCAAGTGCTACCTTGAACTGTTTTTCAACATTGAGACAGGTTGTCAGTCTGAGGGGAGGAGGTCTGTGCACCAGTGGCAGCTGCTGCTGCTCTTGCTGTGCGTACATGCAGGGATAGAAAGATGCAGCATTACTACCCTTCAAGAGCTGCAACTACAGAATGTTTTGATTTTTAAAGAAAAAAAACCTATGCTGATTCAGGGGAAGGCAGAAAGCAAACGGGGTGTCATTTCTGACTGCAAAATGAGTACTTCATCCAAATGTTTGAAAGAATCAAAGACTGAGGAAGAAGGAAAATCGGGAATCATATTTCTGAGAAAGCTTCGGGGATTAGAATAATGAGGAGTTTGACTTCCAGCTTCCCTGGTGCTCTTATTCCGAAACTTTGTTTGCCCAACAACCGTGAGGATATTTTACCAAGCAGAAACCACTTTAAATTTTATCCTCTGTCTGAAATGCAGAGAGAAATGCAGATATGGTTGTTGGAGGCGTCTTAAGCTTGCTAACCAGGAAGATTCAGCAAGATCTGGTTAGGAATCTGAGAGGGATACTTCCACTGTGGTTAATTCAAGGCACAACTATGTACAGCTGGTTTTAATAGTATTTTGTATGGGGAGAAAAGCAGCCCAGACCATTCAGTAGTGGAGGGTCACATTTGCTCTCTCTAGGCATTTCTTCTTTTGAGGTTTACCAAGGCTAGTAGTTCCTTTTGATTTGTAGGATTAATAAGGCCTTGAATAATCTCACCAATTTCACTGAAAGGACAGGGGAGTAGTGGCAATTTCGTGTGACAGTAACCCTGTCAGGATCACACTGTTGTCTTTAAAAAGGTACAGGACTGTCTTGGTTAAGAAATGTGCCCCGCTTGCTTGCAGGTGGCAAACCAGACATGCTGGGCAACATCACAGTAGACAGTGCTGACTTTCAGTTTTAGTAAGGCAAGTTTGAAGCAAGGTTCCAAAAGTTTAGTTAATTGCTGGTAGTGAGTGAAAATAAGAGACTATAACAAGAAAAGATCAGCTTTTTGTTTCTTGGTTGAAGTCAGTGAGTTTAAGGGAATAAAAATCAATCCTTTGATTGACCTTCAAGTAAAAGTAGAAGGATGTAAAATAACTGTAGAAAAATGTCTCTGGGTTTTTCCCATGTGAGCAGAGCTAGCAAAAACTGCCAGCATGTATGTCCTGGTAATGGTCAGAAATCTTATAGCAAAAAAGCTTTAATAACCACAGTCAGAGTATCTGAGAAAGATTTGCAGTACCTATATCCTATGTAGCTGCAGGAGACAACACATGATCAGGCCATGTAAAAGCAAGAAGCATATGACTTGTTTGCTCTGTATTAGTCTGGTATTATTGTCTCTGTCTTTATTAACTTGAAGTGTCTTGTGATATATCTGATACTTGAAAAGAAGGACAACAAACAAAAGGAGCTGTTGTTTGTTTATTTGTTTTTAGTTTTATTTTCCTTGGAGGCAGTGAAATATGAACTCAGTGCAAGTACACTAGGTTGTTGTCTGTGATTCTTCACACAGTCAAGAGAAAGTTGACCTACCACCACAAATACCACTCACATGTTTTTCATAGATATTAAAGAGGAAAATATCATCTCTCAAGTCACAAGAGAGCCGAGAAAGTGAGCAGTAACAGGGTTAATTAAACAGCCTTTATTACGATGGAACTTGTGAGCACTTGCCACCCTTTGGGTTCAGGCTTGCAGCCTGATTCAGGATCACAGATTGGGTCAGACCTGCAAATACTTCCATGCAGAACTGTAATTTGGTGATCAATAATTCAAAGTAAAGAAGACTCTCGCTGTGTCTCTTTTATTTCTAAAACATGATAGAAAATGCCTAAATGTTTTAAGCTGGGCTGGATGAACTACTTTCTGAGATGGATGAAGTAGTTTCAGAGCTGTCACTGGCTTGTCTTTGAGAGCTAGATGATATACCAGAGTATTGGGAAAGGCATGTGTTGTGTCACTGTTTGCATGGGAGGAGAAAAGGAGCCTGGGCATTTTCATCCTGTTGTCTTTATGTTCCAGAAAAATTCTGGAACAAGTAACCAGTGAAATGTTGTGTAAGCACAGAGAAGCTAACAAGATGAATAGCAACCAAATGGATTTGTCAAGAACAAATCATGTCAAACCAATCCAGTTTTCTTTTGTGAGGGGGTATCAGATCTTGCAGATAAAGGAAAAGCAGCAGATGTCGTATTTTCACTTTTGTTAGTCTTTTAACACTGTCTTGTGACATTTTAATAAGTAAGCTAGGGAAACATAATATTGGTGAAATTACTGTAGAATGGGCAAAAAATCAACTAGAAAATAAAATGTGGAGAGTTTTCAGGGGTTTACTGTTAAAATAAAAAGGTAGATTGAGGCTGTTCTGCAGGAGTTTGTCCAGGGTTCAGGACCATTCAATATTTCAATTGGAATTTTGGTGACAAAACAAAGAGTAAGCTTGTTAAATTTGTAGATGACATGGTGCTAGGAGAGACTGAGAGTGCATTGGAGAGTTGGATTCGAATAAGATGTAACCCTTATCTAAACAAATTAGTAGTTTGAAGGAAATTAAATGCAATTTGAAAGGAAGAACTTACAAGTGTCATACTCAGGATCATATGTCTTGCTGCAGAATTCTAGAATGGGGGTAAAAGTTTTTGATAGAAGTTCTGTAGAACAGGATCTAAGATATACTGTAGAGCATGAGCCAAACATAAGTCAATATTGCCATGCTGTTGTGAAAAAAGCAAACGTCTTGCTAGGATATATAAACAGGAGTATAGCCTACTGACCTATGGAATTTTCCTACTTTATTTAGCATTGGTAAGACTTTATCTGCTTTTGGGTAGTGCGGTTCAAGAAAGACATGGACTGACTGGAGGACATCCAGAGAATAGTGATAGTGATTAGAGGTACAGGAAATATAACCTCCAAAGGAAGAGTAAATGGATTTTCTTCAAAGATAAAGAAGCAATGATAACTATATGCAACTACATAAAAGGAGAGGAAGCATGTGGGAGAGTTTGTGGGAGCTCCATCATTTGGTTTCTTTTTGGTGTCTTACAGAAAAGTTAGACAAACATCAGGAATGTTACAGGAGGAGTAGATCGTCCTTGAGACAGAAAAAGGAGCAAGGTGAACCTGTAAGGTTCACCCTTCCTGCTCTCTTCATCTGTAATTCTTTGAAAGTGAGTATGGCATATTCAGGGAATTCAGAATCAGGGTAAAATAAAAAGAGGTGTAAAAGATATGGAGAAAGAAGAATATGCTCTGTGCAAAGTTGTGATGACTGAAGATGCTCAGACAGTAGTGGGGAAGCAAATGTTTAATAGGCGCTGTCATGGCTTTAATATAGTTGGAGCTTTTCAAGGTCAGCCAAGATTTTTCCTTGTGTCAATGATTTCTGTAACTCAGAAGACAAAGGGATATTAGAGCCATTAGAAATGTAAGTAACCTTTTCTCTCCTGGGTGCAGCCGTTCTTCAGTATGAACCTGTATATACATGTTCGTACTCTTCTTTTTTGCTACATAGAAAATACTTACCTGACTTCAAAACATTAGTTATATGTAAGATGAAGCATGACTCATTTTGCTTTTTCTAAATATTCTCCCACAAATAATTGTTATATTTTTTATAACATTTGTGTTTCAACTGTATCTAAAACCTATATTATATCAGTCTTTCATTTGTTTCTTCCTTAGTCTGTAAATCTTCATAGATTGCATAGGAGCTAGCTTCTAATCAATATCTCACTCCACACAGCAAGACAAGTGTGGAACACCTGATGTACTCAAAAGGAAAAATTATGGGAATGGGGCAAACCTACGCCTTTTCCCTCAGAATTACTTTGGTATTTATCTTCAGACTAGAATGAGGTGTTTTTCCATATTTAGGGATCTTTGTCTGGAACCCTCTTCTACTGCTTGCTGGAAATACGCCAGCCTTTTGTTTGAGTAGTTTCGAAGAGGGATTAAACAAATGCATGGGCATGAAGTCTGTAAAGATATACAGAAGGAAATAGTCTGGGAAGTTCCTTCGAACATTGTTAATAATGTAGTTAGGGGTGCTGGGGGAGTGCAAGCAGTGTGGGTGGCAGATGTGGCCTGGTCGACATACTCTTTCTAAACAACATCTACTCTTGCTGCTGTCACAGATTTAATCTTAAGTTGCATGGACCACAGCGGGGCCCAGTAAAGCATTTCTTAGTCTCTCATGTGTCACCATCCTTGTAGACTCAAGGGAGAACCTCCTTCTTCTCTCACATTTCCCCAGCACAGAAGTTGCAGGTAGGGTAGTCACTGAGCATGGCTGAGTTGGTCTGACTGTGTTCATCTGTATTAACTGTTGTGGCAGACTCAACCGCCTGACAAAAACTCAAGAAGAACCAGGGTTTTCCAGCTGTTAAAACTTCACAGTATCACAGTATCACAAGGTTGGAAAGGACCTCTGAGATCATCAAGTCCAACCTATAACCCTACATTAACACCAACACTAACACCAACCCATCATCTAAACCATGGCACTCAGTGCCTCATCCAGTCTCCCTTTAAACGCCTCCAGGGTTGACGACTCCACCACCTCCCTGGGCAGTGCATTCCAATGGCCAATCACCCTTTCAGTGAAGAACTTTTTCCTCACATCAAGCCTAAACTTTCCCTGACGAAGCTTAAGTCCATGCCCTCTGGTTCTGTCACTGGTCACCTGAGAGAGGAGACCAATCCCTGCCCGACTACAACCTCCTTTTAGGTAGTTATAGAGAACAATGAGGTCTCCCCTGAGCCTCCTCTTCTCTAGACTAAACAGCCCCAACTCCCTCAGTCGCTCCTCATAGGGCTTGTTCTCCAGCCCCTTCATCATCTTCGTTGCCCTGCCCTGAACACATTCCAGTATCCTAACATCTTTCCCAAACTGAGGGGCCCAGAACTGGACACAATATTCAAGATGAGACACAATATTCCAGATGAGACATAATATTCAACTTGATTAATGGTGGCTTTTTTCACACAAAGGGAGGAATGGGAGGAAGATATTCTTTTACTACAGAGAACACTAAGGTTGGTAATGAACAGATCAAAACCCCCTATTCCCTGTCCCCCTATGCTACTCGGGGCAGAGGAGGTAGAGACCTGTTGCCAGGCACACAGTCCCAGAAGATGTGGGTCCCCAGGCAGTTAAAAAAGATGACAAGTCAAACTCTACTGGTTATGAATGGAGTCCTGCTGGAGAGCGGATTTGAGTTGATTCCTCCTCAGAGTAGTGGGTCTGTAGTCAGGGGCCGTCCCCATGGATTGGGACACCGCTCAAGGTAACTTCCCTGGGACTGAAAGCCTTCATCTTACAGATGAATGATTATGGGCATTTTTGGTCCTTTTCCCAAAGAATTGTTCACAAATATTAGGAATTCTCAGTTGGACATCTGAACCTGTGGTTTACTTTGTTTGTAGGATTGTTAAGTAATTTCGGTTGGAATGAAACTTCATTTTGAGTGGCTGATTGTCTGTTTTGTGGGTGCCTCTGCAAACAGTGAAGACATAAAGGTGGGTTTCCTACAGCCCAGCAGCAGAGATATGTGGCTATTAAGTAACTGTACATAAAAATTCAATACCCACAGGACTACAAAATAAAAATATGTGTGTACATGTGCAAGTATTCAATTTTACTAGGCCCTAAAAAACCCTGAACTTGTCTATTCTAATTGTCCTAGGTGGCTTGATGCGGTGATTATGCTCTGTGGACAAGCTCCAGAGGAAATGGATATGCTCTCTGGAAAAGGCTGGGGACTACAGCATTTGGTGGTAGCTTCACTGAGATAGTTTTTCAGTCATGCCTAATAGGACTTTTCATTTTTTAGTTTTCAAAAAATCTTTGAATTGACTCATTTGAGGGTGACCCAGTTGGACCTCCTAGTTCACACAGATAAAGTAATAGGTGTCATTATGTAGCACGAATGTATCTGGGGATTAGTGATGTGTAAGATATACATATGCAGAAGACTTGCAGAATAATCTTTTATTTCTAAAAAAAACAACTATAGGTCTGACAGGTCTGTAGCTAAAAGCAGAGTTTGGAATTTTTAGTTTCACATGTTTAAATATCACAGTGGAATATAACGTTGTGAAGTGTTGATATTATTCGCTCTGCAGTATTGGTTATGGGTCTGACCCACACTTTGATTAAGCATGAAGAGAGAAAAAAGAGGATCCTTAAGCCAAAGAGAATAATATTTAAAAAACTCCTAAATTCTGTTTTTAAAGGCAATCCAGGCACTTAGAAAGCTACTCTCCTTTGCATTTCAACTTGCTTTTGAAAGCAGGATGGAGATGCGTTTTCATTTTTGAATGTATTGCAAACAGTGGGAGTAAGCTTTTGCAGTCCATTTAAAGACAAGTGCTTAGTTGTCTGGAAGTTTTTATTTGCCATCCAATTCCAGACTGACACTTGCAGGAGAATAAAATCAGAGAGGGCGTTAACGGAGAAGTGTAACTGAGGTCTCTAAATTGCCAAAATCAGTCATCTAAAATAAGAAGTATGAGTAACTGTTACTGTCCATCTATGTGTGCTTTTTGACAGTTTCATTCCACCCAATATAAGACAACCAGTCCTTGCAAGGAAAGGTAATGGGAGAGCCTGGAACAGATTTCTAGATCCCAAGGATCTAGAAAAATTCATATTGGGAAGACGTAAGTTAAAATGATTGAGGCGTAACTCAGTGAAACAGTCAATCCTTGTCTACCTTTACTGGGATTTAAATATATCATTACATATATTTTTAAGTGTCCTTCCTGTACTCTATCGTTGTTTTCTCTTCATTTGATGAACTGAACTGCCATGAGTTTTCTAAAATTTGACCAAGATTACTGAAGCCAGAATATAAATATGTCTCACTTACAAACATGCCAGCTTGTCAGACTGTTATTACAGAAACCAGCATGAAACTCTGCTGCTTTTTAGGAGATGTGTTTGCAGTACAGATCCGCAGCAGCTTTGGATATGACAATAGAAGCAATAACACTTACCCCTGTGACTTATGTTAGGGCAAAGCTACCAAACTGAGGAAAGCATTTGTCTGCTTTTCTCTGTGGTTTTACTTTTTTTCATTGAGTACAATATGTTTGTATTGACAGAAAGCTGGGATTTTTTTTTTTGAGAAGTTTTTGTGGGCTGATCATCAGTGCTAAATAGCAAAGAGAAATTATCTTCAAAGCAAAACTTATTTTAATAAAAAATGAAGAGGAAGAAAATAAAAAGTTTACTAAGGTCATGGAATAAGAGAAAAGTAGCTAGAGTAAACAATATTTTGTTTCTAGTGTTTTCCAAGAGATAAATCCGAAGTGTGGGAAAATAAAGTTTGTAGAGGCTGTGTACTTAATTAGTGGGAATTCATCATTATACAGGCTGAGCAGTTTGGAGGTGTATTAAATGATGCAGATCTTCATCTCAGTGACTGGCTTAACTCCAGGTGATTATGTGGGAAGCACACAATCTTACATATTGTAACTAAATAAGCTTTGCAATATAATTCTGAGGGAATAGAAAAAATGTTATGTATTTTTTTGTGTGCCAATGGCAGCATTAACCAGGCAAGACCAGTTGTACAGTAGTCACAATTTTAATTAAAATTCATTATGATCAATAATTGGTTACATTCAATAATCAGTTACACACTCTGAGCATCAAAGGAAAACATATACATAAACACTTATGGCCTGTTGTGATGTCTTCTTAGCAAAGCAGGAGATGCATTGCGAGGACTTCATCGAAGCCAGGGGAGGGGGCAGCCACAGGTAGGAGTCTCAGTCCAGCTGAGAGGGAGCTCCAACGATGGGCCCGAAAGCCTTTATGCTTTGTAGAGCCTGAATTTTCTGATTTGGTCATTTGGACAGATTTCGCAAACAACTGTCCGAGAATAAAACTCCCTCCTTTTGTTTTCCTCAAATTCTACCCATGTTTGTCTTATTTACAGAAATAAACAGGAACAGAAGTTCCTCCTTTAACATGATTTCCAGCTAAGAAAACAGGTTCTTGACCAGAGTGAGGCCATTGGTTGACAATGGCCGGTGTTGATACAGTGGCAGTAGTGACAGAGATAACTTACCAACCCTCTACAGGTGTGGGACGATAGTGCCTGACCCAGGCAGAGCTGTGAGACCTCTGTCTCACCCTGTTCCTCGCTTCTTCACTATCGTGATTCCCCTTCTTGATTTGAGCCTGAGGGATATATTCTACAGTATTTAACGTGTGTATGAATTGAGGAAACATGCTTATGTTACCTATGGTTGCATAGCGATTCAGGAAAGAGTCCTGAACAGAAATGAGTAAGGATGACTGTTCTATGATCCTCTTCTAGTCACTAGGCAGCTCTGCCTCTCAGGAGTGCTATGTAGTTCTTTAAACAAATCTTGGTTTTGAATATTATAATAGAACTTTCAAAGAAATTTGCAGGAGTTAAGCATTCATAACCCAAAGAAACAAAAGAAACTGGCAGCTTTGAAACTCGAGCTCTCACTCTTAGAGACAGTAGTTGCGTCATTCTTTCAAAATACTAAAGTGGAGTTTGTAAATCTGAATATCACACCAGGCTGTTAGACTATTAGAACCATTTGTTTGTCTCCAGTTCTGCCTACTACAGGAGGACCAGGGCTATTAGATGTCTTTTGGGGAGACCTTTCATTAGCTCAGCACTTTTTATACTGCATTAGTACTTTCATTGGTGCTTTGCTTGTTTTTTTTTTCCTGATGTTGGATCTTTAATACCACCCTTCTCATTGCCTGAGTGACGTGGTATCTCTTACGATGCAAATCATAGCAGGAAAAAAAAAGCTTGTACTGCAAGGGACGTATTTAATGACTCAGAGGGTCTCTTTCCAGACTATATCAGTGCCTTATTGGTGGGTGCAATGAACACTAGCACAGTTATATTGATACTGTTTACAATGGCTCATGTTGATGTATTCAGAAGCTGTATTCAGCTTTTCCGTGGATGAAAGGTGGGTTTGTATATATGTATGTATGTTTCTGTTTGGTTCAGTGAAAATGTCAGCATGCTACTTTTGGTTCTAGCTTTTGGACAGCTGCAACAGAGAAATCTTAAATAAAACAGAGCCTTTGTTTCTGGGCTAGTGACCCTACTCTCCTGGAAGCATGATTTGCTTCAAGAAGGGCAGAGGAGGGAAGAACTAGCTCCCATAGGAGCAGGAAAAGAGAGATGATTGAAGAGATGGGTCTACTTCAATTCAGAAAAGGCTCCTAGGTAGCCTTCTTTTTAAGGAATTAATCATTGTGAACCGGTACCTATACTGTGTGAGGCAAAAGATTTGGTGAGAGAACCTGCTGTCGTAAATGGGTTGCTGGCAGAAAGCTCCAGTTAAAAAAAAATGTGTGAAGCAGGAGGAGACAATAACTGTGGACATTGAAGGAGAACAAAAAGACTCCACTGTGGTAAGGAGCAGCAAGCCTACTTGTGCAAGGTCAACATTTATGTTCTTATTTTCTGTGCATGTAGCTGTCTTTTATGACACATTTATGACTCATTCTTCTTGGGCAACAGCATCTACACTAATTTCTCCAACATCTTGGTTGAGACAGTTTTCCAGGCTCTGTGTTCTATCTTTACACTTCTACCTGCAGTAAACGTTAATAAATTGGACCTCCTGCTAAGGAGCAGAAACTACAGACAGGTAGCTAACAAATTTTACAAGCGAGTTACAGATCAGTCCTGGTATCGCATTGCCCAAGTTTCATCTCACCATTTGGCATATCTTTCTGTTCTGTTTTCCCCTTGCATGTAAAATATTTAAGGGACTTTTTCTCTTCAAGCAGGTTGAACACTGTAATATCATTTCTGTTCATAGACCAGTGAGCACTCCAGCTTGTCAGTATTCAAATTACTATCAAACTGTTTAGTACCTGTCTAATTAAAACAGAACTCACTTGCTGATCTCTTCATGCTAAAGCAAATTAAATCCTAATAGGAAAAGTGATGTATCACTTAGATCAAAAGAAAATGAATAATGATAACCTAACCACCTCTTTTCTACCTTTTTTTTTTCTTTTTTTTTGTAGAAGTGGAGGACAGGAATAGTAGGCAAGTCCTGCTTTCAGATAAAAACATGCGTACTATTGCAATTTCCTACGATTCCTGCTACTAGCAAAACCCCTGCATTTTACTGTAAAGAGCTGGAAATTTCCATTGCTGAAGGGAAGCATGGTTCCAGGGATGGAGGCTCTGGAGGGGAAAAGAAAGCAACAGATATAGGAAGAAAGCATAGTGGAGAAGGGGAACATACCCCAAGAATGTTTTGAGCTGAATGGGGATATTTTGCAATTATTTTGTTGACTAAAGGAGGGCCGATGCTCTGTGGAAGCCCCCTAGGATCAATTTGTTTGGTCCCATTAAATTGTTCCCAGTATCCCAGGGGAAGGGGCTACCCTAGTCAGTCTGATACTCTTAGGTTATAGATAAAAATAGAATAGAGAATATCTCCTTGTTTTCAGTCTATTTGCATAGTTCTTCCTAGAATAGAATGGTCTGTTCTTCCATCAACAAAGGGACCACTTGTCTTTGGGTATTAACTTGTTCTATGAGGCCTGCAATTCTTTCCCTTTCTTTTTATTTTTTTTTTCCCTTCCCCTGACCCTTCCTCTCACTGAGTTGTAGCACACTTGCCTCTGGCTAGGAATATTAATGAGCATTTCTTTTCAAGAGCTTATGCAGATTCTACTCTGTGAATCAGCTGGCAAGAGGTGCTGTCCAAGTAACTTACCCAGAGTAGTGCCCAGGGGCAGAGCATGTGAGTGCATGGCATGCCTCATTCCCTGGCCTGAGAATAAAAGGTCAAAGAGTCAACTTTCAATGTGGGGTGCCACGGATGGCTCAGACAGAGACCTTCATACAACAAAGGTTATTTAAATAACTATAAATTAGGAATGGCTCCCAAAAATGTAAATTTGCATCAAGATGGGGAACTGAGCGGCTCAGGTGGTTCATTATTAACTGCATGAGCCTTTTTCTTCTGCAAGTACAGATCTGCTCCAAGTCAGAAAATACATTGAACATTAAAACCATCTGAGTAGGCTTCACTAGCAAGCTTGGAATTAATTTAGCTGTCTAATTGGGAATGCGCTTTCTGGTCGAAGACTCTCGACCACACTACCATTGTAGATAGGCAAATACAGTCAATGAAAACTAAAAAATCATGAGCAGACTAGGTTGTAGAAATAGAGCACTCCAGTCTCTTTGAGAAGAGGACTTGTTTGACTTGAAGTGTGTCAGGGTGACAATATAGAGAAATGCACACTGCTTCGTATTTGGATAAAAATAAAGCCATGATACTGTCCTCCACTGGATCCTCCTGTAATCTTGGCTTTAGTGGTGGTGGTGGTTCAGAGCATCGGTCTTTATAAGACATTTTCTCAGATGATGTGTTCTGCCCACCACTCCCAGCCATGGCATTAAGCTGGAATCATTTAGATCCCAGTTGACACAAAATGTCTGAAAGAACAGACATTCTTGGAAATCTTTGTTTTAAAATTGAGCTAAATCTGATTCCAAGTTACAGGGCAGTTTAAATTGTCTGTGGTAATGCTTCTCATTGGGGTTCTTCCCACTGGGCAGAGAGTACAGCATAATTTGACTGCAAAAAAAGGGATAATATTTTGCCTGTATAAATACGATTCTAAACCAATCATGTGCTAAGTTGAACTGTCATTATTTAATTCACCTGAAAATAGTCACACGATTGTCATTGCAGTCAGCGTTCCTGAAGGATTTACATGGTTTCGGCTTGTGTCCTGGACAGGATTATGACAAAAAAGATCACTCTTTTTGCAACAGTTAGGTATTTTTAACTGTTGGTCCTACTGAAAATGGAAAAATATATATATATTTTTATACAGACAAGATTGTAGAAAAAGAAAAATTAGTACTAAACTGTAACTACTGCAGTTTATTTGTTTCATTTATATCCTCCCATCTGCCCGTATGGGTGAATTCCTGTACAAATTTTGTTCTGTTTCTGGGCCTGAAGTTTAAAGAACTCTCCAAACTATGTAAGGTTTTCGGAAAGCCAGTAGATACATTCCTCCTTTGCACTGCTAGAAGCAGAAAAATGATGATCCGAGGAATGAAATACTTGGCAGACTGTGGAAAACTAAACTTTATTTCCTTGTTCTGCCACAGATTTCTACACAACTTTGGGTAAGTTGCTTAATCTCTTTATAATGATGCAACTCCTGTGAAATTAAGGTGATAGTGTAAACAGGCATGCTCTGAGAAAATATATAAAACTCTTGCCAGGAACTGATTGAAATTACCAAGACATAGTCTTAAATTTAAGGAGATTTTTACTAATATGTTACCTGAATCCCTGTACTGAAACCAGCAAAAATAAAGTGTTTGGTGCTCAGTGAGTTAATTTTCCCAATTCAAACATGAGTCATTGCTTTAAAAATGGTATTATTTGGAAAGGAGAAGAGAGAACTCCATAAAATCTTTGTAGCTCAATGCTGGAAACTATTGCCGTCCACTGGGTGACCACTCCTCAGGCACATTCACACAAAATTACTTGACCTAAAGCTCATGGCACTTTTACAGCCAGCAGATTTTCTTCATTTCATGGCACAAGTCCCCTTTTAACAGCAATGTTTCTCAGGTCATTTCCTCTATTTCTCCATCACTCTATGAGCTGGCAGCTTCTCTGATTTTGGGAACCTTTGCTCCGCAGTTCCTTCCTGGGCTTTGTGGTTGCACTGGGGCCTGGCTGCCTCCCCCGCCTATTGCAGGAAAGGCTTTGCGGTTGGATACTAGGCACATATGGACATACAATTTTGCTAGGGCAAGTATCTGGATGGATGACTTTTTAATTTCTTTTTCTTGTAGAGTCATCTTTGGCAACTTACTTAGCTTCTCTTCTGTTTCTGCTTTTGTAAAATTGGGGAAATGTTTTCATAGTATGTTACATAGTATGCTTTGCTAGGATTTTCAACATGTTCTGCCATCTCCATATTCTAGAAGTTAAAACTATTTTTATCTTCAATATTTTAATAAAACTCACCAATTAGCCTGGATGGAAACTGCTTTGAAAACATAAAATATTTCAAAATATTCAGTAGCAATCTCATGTGTGAAGGATAAGGGCTTTTAAGTGCTTTTAGTGTTGTTTTCATGTTTTTTTCTTCTGACTTTTGCAAGAGCAGAGCTAAGCTAATGTAGAGAACCGGTTATGTGAAGGAAACAAAGTTCTTGGATTATAGCTGTAGTAGAAGGTACAGCAAAAAATATAAGCAAAGTGACTAAAAAACATCTTAGGAGTTCAGTGTGGCATGTAAACCTTGGTATTTCTACTGGAGAGGTGGACATTAAACATACCACTAGTGAGACTATGGGAGAAATATCCTTCATATAACTAGCCCTCTCCAGATTTGATTTAGTTCTTCTTGTACTTGAAAACCTTAACCTTCCTTCCCTATCTTCAGGACACAGCTCTCAAAGAAAATGGTTTCTTTGCTTCTACTCCAGCTTCTTTGCTCTACGATTCAGTTACTTCTTTGTGATGCACCAGGAGTATCTCAACTAAAAGGCACTTTTGTAGGTTCTATGGATTTTAGCTGCCAGCATAACAAAACAGAATGGAATTATTCTAAAAATATTTCTTAGCGTGACGTAAATTTGTTGTAACTGATCATGACACTCCAGCCTCTGAAGTTATTGTTACTTTCTTCAATTTTACTGAAAAGAAGTAACAGGAAAACCGATCACTCTGATGTCTGGTAACATTTAGGGGCTGTATTTTACTTTGATTCACATCCTAATGTCAATTAATGCCAGTTGAATCATACAAGTTAGAGATGGAAAACACCTATTAGATAATGGCAGGGCATGACTGTTCCACCAATGATTTCTCAAGTGCTTTGTCTCATCTAGTTTTAGATTACTCAAGCAATTGAGGTGTCTCTGGGGAGGCTATTCCACAGCCTAATATACCACACCATTAAGAAATATTTCTTCCTATTCATACTAAACTTTTCCTTTGCTTATTTTCATCATACTGCTGTTACTGAACTACTCCTGTTCCTCTCAGGTATTAACTCTTTTCAGACTGCAGGCATAAATAAACATTCCTATCTTTGTTTATTATACGTCCATATATCCACCTACATTTCTTTCCTTTCATGTCATCTTGTAATAGAGACTCTCTTCTTCTGGGACCTCTTTCTGATGTCAGGCTGAAGTGGTTATTGTAGGAGCAATCTCATTAGTGCCTTACACAGACTAACATGATTTGTGGTTACTTGCCATTTTGATGCTTGCATTTCTTGCAATCTCATTGCTGCTGAAGGCTGGCTCTGTTCCACTCACTGTTAGTCATATGCTTAAGGATCCTGATGCATTGTTGCTTTCATTTTCAGAAATATATGAAGTAGCATAGACATTTGAGAGTTTTATGAAGTAGAGTTGATGACTCAAACTCTGTAGCTGAGGTGAGGAACTTGGTAGAACTCTTTCTTGCTGCAGATCTTTCCACTGAAAAAAACCCAAGTTGTTGAAGATTTCAAATATTCTTATGAAAAAATTAAACACTTGATACAATTCAACACCTTCAACATTTATAGCTGAAAAAATTACGTAGAGATCTCTGCCAGTGTTTGCAAAGAGACTGCAAATGTTAGGTGGCTGATTGTTTGCTGAACTAGAATCAGTTATCTCAGTTTGAATATCTAGAAGCATTTTGAAGATCATTTGCCTGAGCAAAGATGAGGAACGGGATTCAGTGTCAGATTAACCCTAAACTGTCTATGTTGTACAACAGACAGAGATAATAAACCTACCACCATCACTGAAAGGCAGCCTCTCTTTGCAACACAGTGTGGCTACAGTAGCTCAGCAGAGTAGCTGTAACATACAAAGGCCTCCAAGCTGGCCAACTCTTTCTTCATAGTGCTGTGTTATGCAGGAACTGGCTGTTTCACTCCTAAAGGTTTTGCTGAGATCTGCTGCTCCACCTCATCCTCAGTTCGCAAAGTACACCTTTCATTCTATACTCTTACACATTTAAAACACAACCAACCTCCAGATCCAGGACTGGAATACAGAACCAGTCATTTCTGTGATTAAACGAGACTGTGGTCAGCCCCCGAAGTGATGAATTTGAACAGTAGGTTAGGGCTAATTTTTATTAATCTTCTCTTTTATGGTTTTATTAATGGATGATAAGTGTTTGTGAGTCACATTTCTTAGTTCCTCAGATCCCAGAGAATAATAGCACTTTAAAAAAACACAAACAGAATAAATAAGGAGAAATAAAACCTGTTTTTTATGTCTTTCCTCATGGTAAGGAGGAGTGTTGCTCTGTCCTACTTTCTTTGTCTGTCTATACTTAATGTTTTTTTGAGTGAGCAAGGTTCTTTTGGTGCTATATAACAAGATCGGGTAAATGCTTATATATGTTGGGCACTAGTCTTTCTACCTTTTAAGTTTGTAAAAATCCTCTAAAGTTAAGAGAAACGTTACTATTTGTGTTACAAAAGATGGAACTCTAGATTTTTTTTCTTTTTCTCTAGTTTTTACTCCTAACATTGGTAAGCAATTAGAACATTTCTAAGGAGGGATCCAAGTGCCCTCGCTGGCCATCAGGCCAGTGCGGTGGTGTACCTGAATTGGCAGTGGTGTTCGCCTGCTGTCATAGGGGCTCCAAAGTCCTGCTGCAGACCCTCACCTGGGATTAAAAACACGGCAGGGCGCTATGAGGAGCTGCTTCTTGATCCCTCAGCGAGAGATGGCCCCACAGGAGGGATGTGGGGGAGTGGGCTGAAGGAGATCCTGCTTTTTCTTTTCTATATTTCACCATCAAAGGGTTTTAAATTATGTTCATTGTTCTTTTTTTTTTTTTTTTTATTCAGGCAAGTATTACTGTGTGCAGTGTTGTTAACTTCACTAACGTAGTGTAAGTAGGGAAAGAATCCACTTCGTTGGCTGTTCTTGGTTTGCGCTTCACGTACTCCTTGTGCTATGTGGAGGCTAGATCTAAATTCTGCATCAAGGCCCTCTTGTTTCTGTAGCACCCTGGGGAATCCTGTGATAAAATGGGAATTCTGTGGCAGCTCAAATAAATTCAGGTTCAGTTCCTTTTTACTGAATTAAACATACACATGAATAATACAATTGGTACAGTAATCCTTGTAGTTTACATTATCAAATGCAATTTTTTAATGTGTTCCCTACATTTTCAACATGCCACAAAACTTTGTTATGATAATGTATGTCTGCATTGTAAAAGTTTTCAGCGGGAAAAAATCAAAACTCTGTGCAGGACCCACTTTGGATTCCTTACATCCAGTCTGTGAGAAAATTTAGGTTTTGGACACCTGGCACATGGTCTGTTACCCTCTTTCATTTACTTTAGGCCAAAAGTCACTTGTCTGGGTCTACGTGAACTGATAAAATTCAAATGTTCCAGCTGCAATGTTTAACACTTTGTCTTGGATCAATAGTTTTCTGGTTGTTCCTGAAGGTGAAAATTGTTGATACTGACATTAAATAGCTGTAGTTCACTTCTAGAACTAATGTTGTCTGTATTTGCAATTTTTTCAGAGATTTTTAACAGTGCTGTGTGGTGTGACACTGTATTATGTGTGATACAGACTCGAGTCAGGGTAGACGTTGATCCCAGGAGTGACCCATGCATAAACTCATTTCCTATAGAAAGTTTGTGTGGAAAAGAGAAGCAATGACAGACACAGTGACTTGTCCGCAACTGTAGTGGCAGAATTGACTGTGCAGAGCTAGTGGTTTCAGAGTCTTTCCATGTGCAGTAAGTAACACATCCTCTCTTGAATGGTTGTTCCTCCCCACCCACCCACTTTCTTTTTAAGAATAGGTGACACCTTTGACAGTTACTTCATTAGTGATAATTCTGGAATTTACATTGCAAAATATGTTAGAATATGCTTAAAAGTTATCAAAGTATCTCTACATATTTTCTAGTGGAACAGATACTTCGTGTCTACTGATCCTAGTGGGTGACCATGTAATTAATGAAATCTTCCCAGGACTTTATAATGGGTGCTATAATTTTCTTTCTGGTTAATAAAAAAAAGGCTGAACTCACAAAAAATTCAGCTGGAGACCTCTGGAGCTGAAATCACAATTTTAAGTCCTCCTTTAATATAAGCATGCGTTTCAATGAAATGTAAAGCAGAATATGTCAGTCCCAGCAATATAATCAGTGTTTTGCCTTGATCTTTTATGCTGTTAGACCAATGTCATTCTGGTCCTAATTCTTATGCCAGGCAAATTACTTGTTCAGGTTACATTGCTCTGGATTTTCTATTATCTTGGAGAAGGTAGAGATGTAATCAGGTCCCATCATTCATCCTTCTCAACGTGAATGATAGTTTTCATGGTGGACATGATCCTCATGTAAAGAAATCAGCCTCTCTTTTATATTGCCGTTTTAAATTTACCTTTAATTATTAGTTTTAAATTTACAGAATGAATACAGATGGAGCATTAAACTTGGTACACTCAAAGAGAAAGCAAGAAGGGAATATTGTTTAATGTATGTATCGTGGGTGTCTGTATCAGGGTATGTGTATCACAGTCAGGATGCCTGGGGTCCTACCCTGGTGCTGCCATGAGTAACTGGCTCTGTACATATAGTTAGTTGGTTTAAGAAGAAGAAATATTTGTTACTGGGGGGCAAATTCATCCTTCGCCTCAGTGGGTAGGACTTCCTATGATTTCAGTGGGAGTGCCCCTTGCCTACACATGAGTGCATTTTCTCCTTGGGGAGGAAGTTCTCGTACAGAATTTAAAAAATGGGGTTTTAACAGAGCCTTGTATAACACTTTTACACTTATTTCCTATCATAAAAGATGATAGTAGGCAACAGTACTGGCAGGACTTGCTTACACAGATGCTATTGGTAGTTTAGATAAACAGTAACACCTAGGATGCCAGATGTTGCGATTCATCCCTAGTGCTTGCCAAACTGTAATTCATATTACATTAGGGGTTACTGGTTATTTATTTTTCAGCCCACTAGAAGTCTAATTGACTATTCCTCTGTCTCTTTCTCCCTCCTCTCCCCCCTTTCTTTCTTTCTCTCATTTACTTTTCTTCCACCTGTGCTAATACTCATTTTGGCCTGAAGCGCAGAGAAACCCTATTGGTCATCCAGGGATCAGGCGCCCTAGGCCAGAGTATCCTACTTTTACTTAATGGTTAGTGATGGTATCCAAATCATTTCCCATTTTACTATTGAGAGGTGAGTGAGGGGAAAAGCTGAAAACCTTTGCCAAGAAGCACTCTGTGGTGGATACTAAAATAAGTCAGGTAGCAGATGTCCAATCCAAACTTTGGTGGGTAATTAGCTGATTCAATATCCAAAAGAAGCAGGTAATTGTTGTGATTTGTGAATCCTCTGCCAGGGCAGATACTTTACAGCTTGCAGATATTTCTCTAATGAGGGAGGATACAGTGAGCTCTGAGCAGTAAAACACTGTTTTCTCAGTATTCAAAAAGAATGGCTGTTTTTTTTCTTTAGGGATGTTCTTGGCATAGACCGTTCTTGTTCTTTTCTTTGTTATTTCTTGGAAGTCTTCTGAAAACTATTGATGCAGTATGCAAATTCAATGCAGGAAATGTAACGTTATATAAGTGTAATTGGCCTTTTATTCAAAGGCGTTTTTATTCCTCCCTGCATATTTTAGCCCTTTCTTAAAAAAAAAAATGAGAGAGAGAAAAAGATGAAGTGTAAACACAATCGTATATTCTTTCAGGAAAAAAAGACAGAGGAAAGTGCTATAAAGACCAAATGATAAAAAGAGATTGAAGAATTAGGGGAACACTAATGAAACAAAAATATGGATATCACCGGAAATGCAAAGAATGGGACTGTTTCAGGAAGAAACAAAGCGTGCCTGGCTGTTGCCATTCTAGGAGAACTAGGCACAGAAAGAAGAGAATGGAAAATAAGAGCAAAGCTGTAAAGGCATCTCTCCTCCCTTCTGCTTTTCACTGTCATTTCATAAGTAGTGAGGGGAGAGGAAGAAGTGAGGGGAAGTGGGCCAGGAATCCTAGCAACCAAAATACTACAGATGCAAACACCACAGAAATGTGCAACTGCTTGCAGAAATTTAAGAGGGTAGGTTTACTACTTCCATTCCTGTGCTAAATAGAGCAGTGTACGCCGACAGCAGCATCGTGAATTGTTTCCTACGCTTCCTAGAGAAGACAGCTATTGTTTTCATGGTTCTAATACTTTGATATACAGAGGTTCTCACTCAGTGTTGAGGAATGGGGGAAAAAAAACAACCAAACCAAAAACCAGAAGGATATTGGTTGAATGCAATTAGTTTGAAGAAGCAGTGGGAACATAGCCTGAGAGAAGGAAACAGCACTTTGCACTGGTTATTAGCATTTGAGTTCTTATTTATACTATTTCAGGATTTCCTTTTCCTTTCTAAATTCTATGTATTTTCTTCCACTTTTTTTTTTTTTTCTGTGAACCTCTTCTCATTGTTTTCTTTGAAAACAAAATTCTGAACAGAATTCATGGTAACTCCACTGAATTCAATGGACTTTCTCTGGTGTAAGAGATGAAATTTCCTTTGCTCTTTGTTGTTCTTGTTCAATTAGCCTCATTTTTCACTGTCCACCCCGAACATGACCTTCTCTACTAAATTACATTTTCCTTCTTTTTTTTTTTTCTTTCTTCAATTTTTTTCCTTTCAGCATTTTCCAGTTAGTAATTCTGCTCATCACTGCCAACACAAATGGCAGGCAGCTGTTGGTTCCTTCCATTCACCATCAGGAGGAATATTTCACAGCAGAACCATAACCTGTCCGAACAACAATCTTACAAATGAAATCATGACGACTATAAACATCAGTGTCAGTGAGAGTGCCAGTTATCCAAAGTGGTGGACTTGGAAGGAAAATCCTAAGACATAGCTCACCACTTCATTGCAGATTGACACATCTGGATCAGGCTCCTAGAATTTCTTTATTAGGACCAGTATTTTAGTAATGGAGTAAGAAAATATAGCAGTTTGCAACTGCATAGAAGAAGCTCAACTGTACATACAATAAAAGTGGACACTGTAATTGTTGCTTACTTTGAACAGGGCCCCACCTATACTCATATAAATGAAGCAATGAGAGCAAATTTACACGCAAATCATTCCGGTTCAGTGTGTATGTTGATTTACCGTGGCTAATAGGAGTTCAGCAGATTGTAACAAAGAATAATGAAAGAAATTTCTCCTGGAAAGCCTTTTTAAGGTCATGTAAGCAATGTTTGTCATATTGCTAAGCCACTCACATAATCTTCCAATCTGAATCCTAAAATGCCTCCTAGAACCCAACTCTTTTACTATTAACAATGCTTCTATACTTTGTAATTGCATAGAAGTATAAAAAAGCACTTCAGTAATTACACAAATCAACCCACATATTTAATGCAAACCACCTCCCTAATGTCAGGTAAAAAAAGAGCTAATTTATTAAGTGTGTGGTGTAGTAGTATTATTTTATCTTTGAAGGGATGACTGATCCGAAGAAAAGGAAGCATAGTCTTAGCTGAGATGCTTACTTTCACAGTTTCACAGTATCATAAGGTTGGAAAGGACCTCCGAGATCATCGAGTCCAACCTGTACCCCAACACTAACACCAACCCATCATCTAAATCATGGCACTCAGTGCCTCATCCAGTCTCCCCTTAAACACCTTCACGGTCGGCACATTCCAATGACCAATCACCCTTTCAGTGAAGAACATTTTCTAACATCAAGTCTAAACTTTCTGTGACGAAACTTGAGTCCATGCCTTCTAGTTCTGTCACTGGTCACCTGAGAGAAGAGACCAACCCCTGCCCGACTACAACCTCCTTTTAGGTAGTTGTAGAGAGCAACGAGGTCTCCCCTGAGCCTCCTCTTCTTCAGACTAAACAGCCCCAACTCCCTCAGTCGCTCGTAGGGCTTGTGCTCCAGCCCCTTCACCATCTTCGTTGCCCTCCTCTGGACACACTCCAGCATTCTTACAACTTTCCCAAACTGAGGGGCCCAGAACTGTACACAGTATTCAAGGTGAGGCCTGACCAGTGCCGAGTACAGGAGGACAATAACTTCTCTGGTCCTGCTCGCCACACTATTCCTGATGCAGTCTATTGCAAACAAACCTTTACCAAAAGCTAATTTTAGGAAATTTGAGAACAAAGTGATGGCATTGTTAGAAGCTGTTTGTTCTCCCTGCTTTGCTTCTCCCTGTATGTAAAGGCCTTCCATTGTTAGTCAGGAAAGGTTAAAAAATTATTCTATTTTCCCTAAACCAACAGTGAAGTGATAATATTACAGAAAAGAAACAGTGTAGACAGCATTGAAGTGTAACAGGACTAAGTAGAAGGGTGCAGACTGAAAATAGATTAAACCCAGGTGTGGATTTAGAGTGAGCCGTACTTTTGTCTTGTGGCATGCCCATTGATAGAAACCTCGGTTTTTCCCTTTTTCTATTCTGAGTGGCTGGCAAAGAGAAGTTGTAAATTAACTGCAGTACAATTGACATCTTGAAGGCACAATGCCTCTCAGATTGGTTCGGTTGCTGGCAACAGTGAAGTACTTGCAGCACTTAATTTAACCCTGGATTCAGCAAAGCAATTTTCAGAGAACAAGTGTAAAATTTTGGGTTACTTTTTGATTTTTTTCAGAATGTAGAAAATGAGAAAAAAAAATCTGGGTAGACATAGGGTATTCAGAATTAAGACTTTAAAAAGAAAGGAGACATTATTATTCAGCGTGTTTTTTTGTGTTATTTCCCCCTAAAAGTGGACCTTTCCATCACTAGCTTTCTACGTGGAAAATAGTTTTCAAACTGTGATCCAGAAAACCACTTCAGGATCATCAGCAGAATAGAGTAGCTCTAGAGCAAGCAATAGAAAGCATGCCAGTTTTGTATCCGAGGGAGTTGAGAAGAAGAAGTGGGGGGTGTGAGTTGACAAACTCTCTGTTGGCAAACCTTGCCAGCGCAGACTGAGGCTGCAGAGGGAATCCAGAGCGCTGACACCAGGAATAGCTCCCTGCTCCTCTGACTCACTTGTAGAGGAAGAACTGTGTTTTTCAAACAGCCTTCTTGTTTTACTGATTGTCACTCCCCACAAAATATGTACTGAAATGCAAGACAAAACTGTAGTAATGTTGTTTTCTCAGTTACAAGCATGGATGTTGTCCACATCAGGAAAAACCTTTTTAAATTTTGTGTGCACCCACAGTCAAGTCCTAGCATGGTTTCTGAAGCGCTGACAATCTTTCTCATGTAGATTAAATCTTTGAAGTTGTAGTGTAACTGATGGATGTTTCTATGTACACAGTTATTGTGTGCATGATTACTGCTTGGATACACTGTTTGCATTTTACAGTGGTATGTGTAGGATTTACAAAGCCCAAACTATGTCATGCATAGGCAAAGTCCAAATAAACTTTTGATTCTCAGTTCCTGAAGAAGGCACTTTGACAATAGAAGAAACAATTGCTTAGAAACAGTATACACTTTCTAAAAGATGTGCTGACCTACGAAAGGATATATTATTTAAAGTTTACACTGTTTCTACAATGCTTTTGATATTTTATGCAAGCTGTCATCTAATGGAAATAATGACCTCAGGGACATGTGTTTATCTTGGTTTTAGCCCACTTAAAATACATTTAGCCTTTAGCTTTTCCTTAGGCCAAAACCACATCAAATGGGCCAAAGATGGAATAAACACACACATACACTCCTGAGGTTATTATCACTTCATTGTAGTTTTGCAGAGGAAAAGGAAAACAAACTCTGTGTCTTTGCATTACTTTGGAGACTCGGCATGCCCAAATGATGGTGTATACACAATTTTATAAATGTTTTCTTTTTAGGGATGTGCTTTGCTTCTCTTTTTGCCCTTGCCACATATTAATTGTAAACTGTTAATGTTTCAAATTAATCTTTAAAACATCGAAAAGCTGGAATTGCAGAAATTAGAGCTGTAGTTGCCAGAGTACAATAATCGTAACTGACATTCTCCATGAGCAGAGTCTTGCAGATGGAAATATTTTAAGAAGAAGAAGAGTTAACATTGAGAATCTACTCCTTTTATGAACTGACACTTGGAGTATTGGCTCAGCAGGTCTTAGATGAAGTTTTGTTTGTAAAACAGTAAATGAACTCTGCACCGCAATGCTACTAGAGGTTACTGACCAGTAAAATATACACAGCCCAATGCTGGTCCTTCTACTCTCCAAAAAATGCTAGTGGCAAACAAACCCTGCCAACTTACTTTGTGGAAAATCTTACTTTTTCTTTTTTTTTTTTTTTTTTTTTTTTGCTGAGCTCTATTTTTATCCTGAATATCATATAGCTTTCTTTTGTCATGTTCTGACATAGTGGACTAAAAGTGATAAGAAGATTTTACTCATCTTTTCACTCATCTTTTCAGAAGCTTTAGTTTCCTTCCCAAACTTTAGTTATGAAGGGAGAGGAAAAAAGATTTCTCTCTGAAGCACTTAACTTAAAAACAAAACTCCAAAGATTCATTCTGTTGAACGGATTAACAATTTATGAGATACGTTTAGTATAGTGAGGACTTCACCCTAAACCCAAATGGTGTTTGGTCTCAACGCTGTAAACCAGAATTTTCAGACATTGTCTCTGCGAAGCCATCCAAAACAATCTCAACTACTACAGACTTCAATGGAAATTAATTTCAAAAGTGCTGGGCTTAAGCGCACACTTAAGATTATTCATATGTTTAAGCAATTTCCTGTTTTGGAGGTTTAAAGATGAAAATAACATGGTTTGAATTTCGGGCAGAGTAGGTGACCCTGGCAGCTGTGCTTTGAATGGAAAGGATGTGTTGTATGCACATGCACGCTAATGGGAACTTTTGGCACTTACGGTTGGGGAAACCAAGTATCTCCAGAACTCTGTGCTGAAGAGGATAGTAAGTTACTGTTTCATGTGTAGGCCTACCAAGGGACCAAAAGCTGCAGGAAGCTGGGGATGTCTCTCCAGGAAGAGCCTAGAAGCAGAACAGGGGCTCCAAATCAGACTCCCTGCAGGGCTGCACCTACTGTAATCCCAGTACTGCTACCAGCAGTAACAAATATGCCAGTTGTTTTCTCTTGCTGGTAGCTGCTAAACAAAAGAGAAGGCTGCATTCAAAGGGGCAAGGTTTTACTAACAGAGACACCCAAAACAGCTATCTCTCCTCATCTGTGGTTGTAGAAATAGCTGTTACTCTTTCTCACTGCTCTCATGGCAGACTTCAGGCAGTTCTTCTGGGTTTGAATCCTTTCTGGATGTTTTAGGCTAGCAAGCTTTTTCCTGTGTTGCCTTAGCCTTGGGTCTGCTGCCTGTCATTTCCTCCACTGATAAAATCGTAACCATAAAAATAATTCCTTCAAAGCTGATATGCACTGTGGTTACCAGTCCTAGTTTAATGTGAAGTCTTTATATTCATTGTAGCAATACTGGTATCAGGCAACACACAAGCTGTGTAGTACAGACAGTGAAGGGTGTATGCAGTACAGTGCTTACCTGAAGGGGAAAAGTCTACCCTCCAAGCAGACTTTTCCCTTCTGAAAAACAGACAACATACGCTTTTGTAGTGGGTTTATACGGCAAGGTTTTAGTACCATTACCAGAACCTTGCCACGTGAAACCAACAAAATTTTTCAGTTTAAAAAATGAATCCATAGTGTCGATATCACAATTTCACTTGTAGAGGACTTTCCCATTTGATTAAAACCCACATAATATCTGGCAAATTATACTATTCAGATTTGAAAAGCATCATATTCTGGTATGCAGCTGAGCAAACAGAATTGTTACCCTAACACCTTTTCCTGCCCCAACCTGCCTCCAGAGGGGTGACAAATATAGAAGGGAAAAACCCAAGCAGATACGTGAGTAGAAACAAACAAAAGGATATGTGTGGAAGCCTTCCCTTTCTTTCCCCGTAAAGGCTAGAATTGTCAAGTCATGGACCTTGCTGTCCCTCTTGGTGTCCGTATGGAGAAGCTCCTTCCCCTTTGGACACTCCCCATTCTGTCCCTGGAGCCCTAGCTCATTGTGTCAACACCCAAGGCCAGTCTCCATACCTCTGCTTTCCACCCCTCGCTTACTACGTGTCTCTTTATCCTCCTCCTTCCCTGGCTTCACTCTTCAAGGCTACCAGTGCTGGTTTTGCATCACACAAGAAGAGGGCGGTGGCTGGGCAATCGAGCGGTACAGAGATGCATCCTCCTTGAGGGCAGGAGGAGGGAGAGATTATGGGGTGTAGACACAGCTGAGGAGGGAAACTGGGGACTCGACCTGCAGAGCTGCTTAGAGCTGTGGGAGGGTTTCAAAATGTCTTTACACGTTGGATTCATTTTCATTTCCAAAATTCAGTGTTTCTGGCAGCACTTATTTTTAGTTTGAAATTCTATTTAACAGTTTTAGAGATTGGGCAGTGTAGTAGTTTAGCAGCCCTTATGTGAAGGAGAGAAGGCTGTAGCTTCTGCATTACTTTTAATATTTGTTTACCATTTCAATTTTATAGCAGGCCAACATTTTAATGTTTTGTTTGCTGTTATTTTGACACCTTCCCTTTATTTGTTTATTTTTAATCCCTGAAAACGTAACACTCAGTCCTTGCTATTTAGAATATGGGGATTAGAGCTGAATTTGCTTTAAGGGTAGGGTTGAATGTAACTGAAACACGGGTGGAAAAAATTGGGCTGGAGATAACTGGAAACTGTACTTTCTATAGAGAGGTAACCAACCACTGTTTTCTCACTTCTAGCCAAAATATATTTCAAAGAGAAAGGAAAATAAAAATTATTGCTATTCTATAACAATGAAAGGCTTTCCCCAAAAAACCCAAATAAATAGATAAAAATTTTCAAATGCCAGGGTTGTTTGTGACTGATTGTTTCAGACTGGAATATTAGTGGAAGTTTGTTACATTGTATCTATCTGAACTGTGTGATGTGATTCTTCCTAAAGTTTTTTTGTCCTAAAATAATTTCTTTTAATTACAAAACACCTCTTTTTTGTCTCAAACTTGATACATTGTTTACACAGAACCACGTAGTACTTTGACAACAAAACATGAAACCACGTGTCATTACAATCCTGAATCTCAGCCCAAATATTTGAAAGTATTTGCATGTTATAAAACTGGGCAAAATTTTGTTTTTGATTACATGCTTCCAAGTCAGACCACATAATCTTAAGAAGTGGAAAATTAGCTTTCTTCATGATTTTTCAAAATCAAAATTCAAAGTAAAATTTAGAAGCATGACACCCACTAAGAAAACCTGTGCTGAAGAAAATATTTACACAGTTTCTTGGAATGGTCTTAAAACAGAATTGTGCAGAGCTGCTCTTGTGAGAAGCTAATTATGTAGATCTTTAAAGGCTACCAGATACATTCCCCTACAGGTAGTGAAAAACCCAGAAGATCTTATCTTTCATTATTTCATTTTTCTCCTTGACATGTGTTTTCCTGTGGAAATCTTTACTACGTTATCACTTTTCTTTGATTTCACTGTTTTATAACAGCTCACATATGGACCATCTCTGCCTTCCTTCAAAGAGCAAATCTCTATTATGTTCAAGCATTGTTATAAACTACATCTACTGTACATGAACTGATGAATGTCAGTAAGTACAGTAGCATTCTCTGGCAGGGTTGTAGTGCCTGGTAATAAGCTACATCATTGCCCATCAACAATCTTGTATGTGGTATTTAATCATAGCTGCAAAATTATTATGTATAAAATCTAGCTTCAGAGCTTGCATAAAAAGTTGGTCAGAGTGGCAAAATTAGGTTTTGTTCTGTGTAACTAAAAATATAATTTCCTCTCTTGATGCACATAAAGGAGTGATCTTCTATGAAAGGAAGGTGGATGTTACCTGAAACTTTATGAAAATGAATTTTTATTGTACATGATTATCCACAAGGCCATCCACGTCTTTAACACCATGATCAGCTGGCACCTTTAATCTTTAGGGATGTGTCACCAGAGATTTGCTTGGGGGTGTAGCTGCGTGGCCAGCGTAGAGATGACAGGATCTGTACAGTTAGATCAGCTTGCTACTTTAAAAATTTACCCTGCTGTATTTTAAACTATACTGTCTCATTACACAGAAATGAAGAGGATTTTTCTGATACCTTATTGAGATAGCAGACGTGAGGTTTTGTGTGTTTTTGTTTTTACTGCAGCTTCTTTTGATTAACTGCCTATTCCTTGTTAAGCAATAATAGGAAAACATTTCTTCAGGGTTTTTTTTCAGCTCCCGTCTTCTCTGTGAAAGTACAAGAAGGGGAATTTTAAAGATCTGTCCTGTGAAACTGTTATCTCTTTGATTAACATTCGAAATTCTGCTGCTTGTTTTATCAAATTAATGTAACTTTGAAGAAAGGAAAAAAGCAATACTGATTTGTAATAATAGATTTTAATTAGGATGAGTGTTTGAGTCTCAGGAGTCTGTCCCGTGTGCGTTTTCAGATCTCTCATCCTCCCAGCGTCAGAACTCTAATTACCACCCTTACAGATCTACTTGTATTTTGAAGATATCAGAAAATACATCATGAAAGATTCTTCTTTTTAATTGCATCCTTATACCCCCTGCTATATGGTTTCTATTGCTATCAATATTCCTTCACTGCTGTTTCTGTGTTTTTACTTCCTTTGTTATAGGTGAGCCTGTTGAGTTACCTTTGGAATTGGGTCTATGTTTCAGCCTTGCTCTGTTCTCCCCAGCTTCTGGCAAAATTATAATTTTTGTACTCCCTGTGCAGTGCCTGGTACGTATGAGCATATGAGGCATTAGATCAGTATAATCCAGCCTCTTCAGGAACAGCTGCCATCTCGGGGTATGGCACTCACTGCAGGTTTCAACTGGCTTCTCAGATGTGGCCGTTCCCTGCCTACCATGGTAGCAATCAGCATGGACAGACTTCACCATGGCAGTAAGCACCAAAATCCTTGTCCATTTGTCGCCATGGTCAGTGCGATAGGAGAGGGATAGGAAGAGGAGGACTGGTGATGCCCATCAAGGGAGCCAGGATGAACCAAGAACTGAACACGGACCCAAGAGTTTCTGCCCCAGGACAGATGGGCTGGGGTCTGTCAGGAGGTTTCTACCTCTGTGTGCAGGAGTAGCTTTTGGAAGCACAAAACAGGAGTCTCTGTGTCTTGAGGCATTAGTAGATATTTTGCAACCTGAACAAATACTCTGGGCAGTTGTTTGTTGGTGTCCCTTCTTCCCTCTTCTCCCTTTCTTGCTCAGTGGTGGGCTGAGCACTGTGGAGCATGCTGAGACCTTTCACCACCACTGAAGACATTTACTATTAACCGCTATTGGTTGAGCTCTGAGTTAAAAAGACTCCGGGTCAGCAGGGGAGTTGGAATTAAACTAATCTCTTCACATACCAAAGCAGAAATGTCCTGGAAATCCTGTTCAAGCCTGAATGCACGGTACCAGATGCACTATGCTGCCTCAGGCTCATGCTATCCACTGCTTTCGCAGCAGCATCCACCATCATGGCTAGACTTCCCATGCCTGCCAGGGTGGGCTTCCTCTGACCAGGCAGGGCTGGATCATGAAAATCTCCACTTCTGCTTGTGTGGTGCTATTCACTGTTGGTCTATCATGTAGGGGGAGCTGGCCTCATAGCTAAGCAGGCAAGTCTTTTAATTTCTTGAGAGATTTTTAGCTCTGCATGTACATTTAGTACCCGGTAAAGTCCGTCTGCTACAGCACTTGCATTCACTTTTTTATATTCCTCCTGCATCTCAGATCCATTGATAATGATGTTCATTAGATGGAAAGACTTGCTATTTAAGTCTTCATCCGAGGTGTAAAAGCTGAGATGATAAGCAATGGTATCTGTGAGTTGTTTGTCTTGCCAACTGTCATTTCAGAGTTGGCAACTCAGAAGGGTAAGGTAAGCCTACACCAAAGCACATTTCTTTCAGCAGGACAGGAGATAAAAAATAATGATGCCAAATGAACTTTTAATTTCTTTTCAAAGGCAAATGAGGATGTCTGAAAGAAGTATTATTGACTTAATTGGATCCTTGTCTGCAGTGCTATGATCCACACAACTTGATGGTAACAAGGAGTACACTACCATGCAAAGGTGCAGGATCCTGAACTCCTTAGAGGGCTGTACAACTGGGAGGTGGCCACATTCTCTGATCTCCATTAGGCAAGGGCTAAAGCAACTGGTGGTTCGGTATCCTCAAATTGGTTTCCTGGTTAGAAACCCTTGAAGTATGGCTGAATGTCAGAAAATATCTTACATTCATTTTCTGAAAATCAGTCTTCTTTTAGAAGCCTTAAATTGCACCTGACAAAAGCTAAAACGCATTGTTAAGATATTAGCAACTAGCAAATCTTGAGGGAATTTGTTTTTACTTTAGTTTCAACAGCTACATAGAGCAAATATACAGATACTCAAATAATCTTGCACTATATTACTGATCTACTTAATATGAAAATAGGATGTGTGCGTTTCAGAGAAATAAAACAGGTTTTTAAAATGTAGAATTTAATGATAAATATTTAGGCATTAGACACATTTCTAAATGCCTTAAGGAATATTATTTTGTGGTTAAACCTTAAGCATGTTTTGTTGGGTGTTGTTATTTTGCGTTTTAAACCTGATGTTGGTGAAATATTTATGTTGAAATTTCAATATCTAGATAAAATTTGGAAGGATTTTAATTGCAACTTCTTTATGAAAAATTCTTCTTCTTCTGGAAAGGCAGTTATAGAAGAATCATGTCAGAGGTGTCTGGTTTTTTTTGTACAAAAATTGCTGTGAGCTCTTTCCTGGATAATCAGCTTCAGGGAGGAAGGTGATGGCTGTGAGGTGTACATTGCACTGTAGAGAAGACAGTACTGATAAGCTTTTGTTATTTAAGACAGAGAAAGGTTTTTGTTTCATAGTGTATATATGTAACTAATTAACCCAAATATACAATTTACAAAACCCCTTATTAGTTTCCTTTCCACAGAGTCTTTGACTGAATAAGTTTCTCAGACCCAGGGACCATCTAATGCTCTCTAAAATCAATAGGACTCCAACAGACTTTACTAAGCATTTGTCCTGTTCACAGTAAAAACCTTAGAAAAATGTTCATCTGTCTTTCTTTAATAAAAGTTTTACTTTTCTCTGCTATAATCATCTAATATTTGCAAAGCTTCTTATGTGCTTCACTGGGAATTGCATTTTGTTATCTAGAGGCAAAATTTGGCTCTTAATTACTGCACCATTCACCTACTGTAGTAATCTAGTAACCCAGAACTGGACCAGTTCTGTATATTTAACTCCTCATGTTGAAAATTATGTTTGAGGAGACTATTTTTCAATGCAGAGAAAGTAAAGTTATTAGCTTATTTCTCATAGTCCATCAAAAGTGTCCAAAAACAGCCTATAAAGTTTTAATTTACTAATTGCCTATAGATAAGTTGAAAATCTTTCATTTGCTGTTTTTTTTTGACAATCTACATTTTCTGTGACTATAATGATGTTGCAGAACTGCCATGATAGATGCCTTGATTCATACTGAGCTTTCTTTTCTGTGTAGATCGATATGGTTCTCAGAATATCTTTCTCTTAACAGGGAATACTTGGGTTTTTTTGGGGGGCAGGGGGGGAGATTTTTGAATCCAGCATCTCGGGGAGTTTATTCCTGGAACCTTGGTTAACAGAGAATCAGGACTGCACAGCTTTGGTGTCATGGTGATGTTGTAATCTCAGCCATCCTACCTAGCCCCTAGGATGAAAACAATGCATTAACTTTTTAAGTGCTGGCAACCTGTAAGGGCTTGCTCTTTCCAGTATTTTCTCATAGGCTGCTAAAAAGATAGCAGAGTAGGGAAGGAAATTGTCCATCTAAGTAAATTAGGAACACTTAAAGGTCAGAGTGAGTCAGGTAAAGTGCAATTTTTCACAGAAAGAAAGGATTTAAAAACCTTATTTTAGGGGAAAAGATTGTAAGAAGCACAGGAAATGGCACAATATTTGGATCTGAGATAAGGTTGTAAGAGACGATTAAAAGAAATAAATAAAATGTCACAGGCAAAGAACAGCAATATGAGTGAATAATCTGCATTTCAGAATTGGTACAGTATAACCAATTTTGTATTGGCTGGTAGGAGAAGTTCATGTGTTTACTTGCTCTGCTTTTTCATTTGAACTGATAACTAGAAAGCAGCAGTGACCACATTGCCCTTCTTCACAAATATGTAATTTCTTTTTATATCATTTGCAAAGACATGTATTTCAAATGTATGGAATAATTCTACCAGCTTACCTGAAGTTTGCATTTGGCACACAGAGGAATTATTCCATAGACTTCAATGGACTTTGCATAATTTTTAGAGTGCTAATGAGCTAACGAAGGCTCTGGAAATATTTATAAATATAGAAACATATAAACATATATATGAACAGAAGTACACAGGTACATATATATGGATTTAGGGATAATGCTGAAGTGCTGCCTGAAGGATGTTGTACAGATTCCCTTATATGACTTCCCCAGAGAAGCAGATTTTCAATAGTAGGGTTATTCAAGTCACTTACTGAACTGAGAATGTAGAATTGCTCAATATAAATTGAAAAACTGGCAGACTCTAGTGCACCTCGAAACAATGTGGAAGAAATGAACTTAAAGTTCTTGACTTTAGAGGGAGTCAAAAGCTCTAGCTAGCATAGAATCTTGCATTCAAGAAATGTTAATTAAAATTCCCCAGATGAAAATTTTGAGATGGGCATTGAAAATGTTCAAGGCTTCTTGTTGTCCAAGTCAAATTTCATTCCATGGTCTCTGTTTTGAAGGGAAATAATGTATTTCACAACGAATGTGAGTAGTGATTCAGTAATAGGAACTGTTCAAATAATTTCACTTTTTAAGCTGACATAATAGCCTTATTTTGCAAATATCAGTGAAGAAACAACTCACCAGGAAGCTAAAGGTGTGAAGAGCACTAAGCACTTTGAACATGCTCAACACAGTTTGTACCTCTAGGAAGAAACCTCTGATGCAAGAATGAGCCAAGAATGTCTGAAGAGGTCAAAATGGAGAAAAAAAAGAACGTAAAATCTCAGAATGGAACAATATCTCTAGCAGACTTAGGTGAATGTTGAATAACGGAGGACTGGACCTTGAGAAAAGGACGGTATAGTCTCCTCACAGAGCTTCAGAGCCTTTGTTTTCTGCCAAGGTTGTTTTATTAGGTCTGTACTTTGTGGCAAATAAGACATGAGAGTGCTTTTACTGAATGAGCAAATGGCTTGATAAACACAGATACTTTTTTTTTTATCTTCTAGTAGCATTCTGTGACTGTCTTGTTGGATTACATCCCACAAAAGCTCTAAAAAGAGGTGTACAAATTGCTACACTTTTCAACCAAAAGTTCTTGGCCAAACATTTATTATTTTAATGACTGTAAATGTGAAGTCTAAGTCTTAAGTCTTTTGGGACATTGCTGAAATCTTCAGTACCTCTTCAGAAGGCTGATGTGCATGTCAAATTCCTGAAGTTGAGGTATACTCAATACCAGACAAAACTTAACAGCTATGATAAGGCATTGTAGGTGCTTCACAAGTATTTGAGAAAGAAATGTACTGCTAAAACACACTGGACTTAATTCTATTTAGTTTTTCATTCTCTCATGAGAAAAAAGAAATGCACTGTTTCTTAGTAATCCTCCTTTAAAAAAGTCTTTGTGTCCTCTGCAAAACCTCTTTGTCCTGTCACAGTATTTATTCACTGAAAAAAAGAATTTCCTACATTTAACTTAAGGAGTCAGAATTATGCATTGAGGTCAACAGAATTATGGAAAAGACGCACTTCCCCCTGGTACGTTTATATTTTTTTTGTTATCCGATTTGACCATGTTTATAGGACCCATTTATGGATGTACTTGCTAAGTAAGAGGATAGCCATAATTTTAGTGTCTTTATAAGAGGCAAAACCAGATGTCTTTCGGATTTAAGCTTTTTTATCTTTGTAGTTTTGACATTTGAAATGTGCCATCAAGTGACTGTCCAATTTCATAGTTCTATTGGTAGGAAATTTTTCTGCTTCTTTATTTTACTTTGATGTTACTTACTTTGTTGTGTGGGACTTTCAGAAGAAGTTTAGAAGGGGGATGTTCTGTGGAATCAGAGGCGGAGTGGGGAGCTCTTGGTATTAAATGGAGTAAAGCACCTCAGCTTGCCTCATTTTTTCATATAGTGTAAGATATTACACAGATGTTACTGGCCAGTAACCAAACTGGCTATTGCTCGAGTCCCTCTGGCAGATGCTTGTGGGGTATCTCTAGGATGGTACTCTTTCTGAGTCTCTTTCTCTTTTACATCCTGGGCCTTTTGCCTGTGCTCAACAGTTTTTTTTTTTTTGGCAGAGCATGTCCAGCATAATTAGTAATATTTTTTGTGTCATGCCTAAACTTTTACTTTGATTAGATGTTTCATCTTTTGGAGGGTCTCATGTCTTTCCAGTGGCTTTACTTGACAAATCTCACTGTCAAGAAGATGTCTGTTTGTCGTTATGTACCCACAGAACTGCTTACTTTTTTAGAAGAGGTCTGAAGGGCATCTCTAAAACTCAGCTATGTAAGGAACTGTGATATGCCAAGAGAATGCAATGAAACTCCAGCAAAGCTGGAGTTCAATTTTACAAATGGTAACTTCTCATTTCTAGGCTTTTAAAGAACTTGTTTCTAGACATTTTCTGTAACATCTGACCACATTATGCTCTTGCCTCCTAGACTAATTAATAAGGATAATTTTGAGATTTGGAAGTTATTTTCTATTTGGCTAAAGTAACTGGTAACATGCAGTTGGTGTATTTTCTTAGCATAATTGCCATATATTTAAATGTAGGCAAGAGACCGATCCTTTGAACAGAAGCAGCACATTAAGCTCACAGATGGTTTTCTTCTTGCCAAAGCCTCGGGCTAGGCATCTTTCCCTTATCCTACCAGACCTTTGCTGCCTATCTTGCCTTGTTTTCCCTCCAGAATCCATGCAGGCGACATGAAAAAAACAGTGTATTTGGTGATTGTTCACATAGCAGCGTCTGAAGCTTGGCAAAGCCAATAAGACTTGCATTCCCTCCAATCCACGAGCTCATTCCCAGTGTCAAGAATTTACCTGCTTATTGATTTACCTTCTTATTTGGATAGACCTACAGTTTTGTCTGCTGCCAAGAAGACCTCGAAGTTCAAAAATTTTTTTATATGAATATTCACCCCTTTAAGAAGGTAACATGACAGCTGGTATATTCAAGAGTGCTTGACGTGTTACCAGTATTTTTGCTTGTATGACTTTTTGACCTACGAACCAACACAGCAGTAGTTGTTTTGAAATAAAAACCATCTCCATTCCAGAAAGCTCTTGGCACTGTATCTTTATTTTATTCATCATTTTATACTAACTTGGACTGTTTTACTTTGGTAACTTGGGAATTAATTTATCTGTTTGTTTCATTGTACAATGTCTAAGATACTAGAGAAGTGATAGATAAATATTATTATTGTACATCTTTGTTTATTTCTGAGTGAAAACTTGAACTTGCATTTGACAAAGAATGTTTTGTTCTACACTTTTATGCTCTTTGTTGGTATTTTCCATACATAGATTTTTGTAAGACCAGTTCACTTCTAGTTATAATGCCAGTGTTAGTGAGTTGTAAGAGTAGTGGCAGATGCAGATATTTTAGGGTTGGGATAGCTAAGGTAAAATAATTCTTCTTCCAAAACTTGAACTAGGTTTTGAACTAGTAGTTCAGAAACATGAATAAGAACACTGCTTTCATTAGTGTGTACTTCCGTATCTCTGGGTAATGGTTGGAAGGGGAGAATACCTTGATTAGAGGCATTTAGACCTTCTGAATTTAGTATGCCCTTGTACGTAATCTGTGAGTTCTTGTATTACCAGTCATTGTCAGCTTTTTTCACCTACCTTCCCTCTCCAAATAGAGAGCCCCCCAATCTATGTCTTAATACTCTTTATCTAATCACCTCATTCACTACAACTGAGTGCAACCTGCTGGGGAAGCTGTGGAGGTTCTTGGTCTGGGGCAGGTTGGGGGGGCACCTCAACCCCCAGTGCAACTCTCAGGTGCTCAATGGAGATCTTACATAATGACCAGTCAAAACATAAATTGGTAAAAGTCAGATTGATTTTGCCAGATTCAACTTTAATTGCACCAGCAGTGAATCTCCAGAAACCACTGAAGCTTGGGGGTCACCAGTCAGTATCACTTAATACCTTGTAGTGTCACACTGCCCCATAGCTTAACTGGCTTGCCAGGGAACACATAGATGAATTTCTTTATGGAGTCTCATCAGAAGGTGGTAATTGCTTTATGTTTTTTCATGTAAACCACATGAATGAACCCCAAATCCAGCCTGGTTTTCACTTTCATTAACTTGGAAAAGTTTCCAAGGTTGAATTTGCTAAAAAATAGTGACACCTAACATTACCTGAAACTAATTCATGCTGTTCGTTTTACTGGTAACCAGGGGAGAAACACAGGGAAGTTATTGCCCCTCTGTTACACAATAATTCAGTGCAACTAGAAAATCTGTTATTTAGGAGATAATTTTAGTTTACCGTTGAGGTTACAAGGCAATAAATGGCTCCTTGCTGTATCCTCAGAGTTTACCCAGCACATTTATGAGGCTCTTTATTGCCCAGTGTGCTCAGAACCACGTTAAATTATCACTACTGTATCAAATCTACATTTTAAAAACCTACCTTTTTCATTCATCCCTTCCTTTATTTTTTTTATTTCTCTCTCCTTGCCAGATATAGCAGAATTTGCTTCTTCTGTATTGCTTTTTCAAATAAAATTAGATCAAATCATATTAAAAGAGCAAAACACTTTGCATGTTAATTGCTGCTGCATTTTATTAGTTCCTTGATTTTAATTGGTTAAAATTTTGTAGTTTTTTTTTTCCCTAGGGGAAAAATGTGCTCTTGCTACAATTGATTTTGTTAAAAGGATAATTAATTGCTCTAGTATATAAAGTGAAGTGGTTCACTTACTAAAATACTGTGTTTTGGATCATAACCAACTTATAAAATCCTATTTATATAAAAATTGTCTAAACTTAAGATTCTGGATATGATAGTGGAAAATATTATTCTAACATTCCACATACCTTTGCTTTTTCTCAAGTTAGATGACACAGTGTAGGCAATGTTGGGATACCTTTTAAATTGTAGTGATGCAAAAAGTTTCTTTTAAAGTTAGAAAGATAGTTTCCATAATTTTTATACTGTGTGGTATCATCTGATTTAGTTTGTGTAAGTGCACTTATGCTTCTGCTTGTATACCACTCACAGACCATGTTTTTATGATTTCAACTTTTTTGGTGCACCAAAGATTTGCTCTTTGGTTTACATGCCTTTTATGAGGGCTACCTGGCACATAAATAGTTAGCATGTCCCACTGATATCCAAAATTAGCCAGTTTTGGCAGGTGTTAAGTCATGGAGCAAACTATCAACTCTGTTCCAGCCAGAGAACTGAGTACGTGGCCTCTGCCATTCTCTGGTGCAAGAAGAGAGAACTGGCAGAAAGCACTCCTGTGTTTTAGTTGTGATTTAATTGTAAAGTTGGAGATCAGAACACCTGGAAAGCAGTGCTTGATGGATGCAGGAGTGCTGGCATCCACGGGAGGCAGAAGCAGAGGAAACTAGAAAGTATGTAGTATTTAACAAACCTTGTGGCCTGTGATAAATCCTGCTGTAGTGTCTTGGCTATTGGGTCTGAACTCATTTTTTCCTGGACATATCAACCTCACTTCTGGCAGAGTGCAGCAAACCTAACAAATCATGCCCTTGCTGGGAGACTGTCTCCAGGGATTTTTGTTAACATCTGCATGTGGTATATCCAACACTGATGTTTAGTTTCTTTCTGCCATCCTCTGAGGTTTGTCATGAAGTAAGATGATGGGCATCAAAGTAGTATCATGGCAGTATTGCAGTGCTTCAGTAGTACAATGCCAAAGTTATCAGGTATGGGTGGGATTGCCATAATCGTGGTGCTAGTCTCACACTCTGCCTCTGGCCAAACTCTCTCTCATTCATGGACTTCCGTGTGCCTTCCTGCTTCTTTTACCTTTCACTGCCTCTAGTCTTTCTCTACCTCAGCCAGCATCACTCCTCTTTCTCTTCAGCAACACATTTAGAACTGAGGAGGGCTCTGGGGGCATCCCTGAGCCCCAGGCAGTGGATAAGAAAGCCTGCTGCTCTGAGATAATTCAGACAGCCATCAAGAAACCCTAGAAGGGCTAGAGACTCCTTAGTGAGGTCTCATGAACTTCTGTGCAATGGGAACTCCCAATAACAGTTCTTGACCTCTTCCTTGCTTATCTGTAATTTTTCCTGATGTGTTGATACTGTTAAAAATTTATTTGGGGTCAGCCATCAATAGGCCCTAACCCTTTATTTAGGAGAATCCAAGACCTGGCCACTTTTTTCTAATGGCAAAAAAATTATGTTGGGTTTTATGATTTAATGAATACTTTCACTTTTACTTGAAGTGAAAAAAAAAAATTGCCTTCTCTTCCTCAATCCGTTCACATCTGCAAGGGATCGCAGCAGACTTGCAGCTGAAAGCCAACCACCTTGGAAACTTCCAGCTCATTTTAAAGCAGTTTTTGGCTGAGTTGAATGATGCTGGTCTTGACTTTCACAATAAACCCCTGACATCCAGTAAGTATCGGAAACTAATTGGTAAAAACAGGTTCTTTCTTGAACTCTGGTATTTAAAGTAATATATCACCTTGAACATCCATATCACTATTTTTTCAGCAACTTTAATAAGATGAGAAACAAATTCACCTTACACTTCAGGCCTTAAGAGAAGTCCTTTTTTTGTCCAGGACATTGGAGAAATGGGAGAACCGGGTTTAGTAACTATGACAAACAGAGCCCACTGTTCCCTTCAGTGAATGATCCACGAGTCAGAACTTCTTCACTTCCGTAAAAAAAATTACTTTTTACATAGACTCAAACTATTGCTGAAGTTATATTGCAGTCTAATGAGATAATATAATTGCTAACACACGTCTCCAAATCACATACTGTGATTAAAGCTGTGTATGTTGCATGAGGATGCTACAGTGTATGTATGATATTAACCAGTCAGTGTTACTAAAATAGAGATGTTATAACCTGTCAACATATTATCCTTGCTGCGTTCTCAGTTTTTTCTCCTTTGTATATGCACACAAATGCCCTCCCACAAAGAAGGTTCACATTAGCTATGTCTGTGGACACATTATTGGTTAAAGTATTGGAAAACATACATTCACAATAGGAACATTTCCCAGTGGCGTATCAATGATGTTCAAAATTAAATCACACTTGTCATAATCTGCAAACTACAAAGACAAATTTACTAAATTCAAAGTCACTATGCTCTTACCTAAAGAAATGGGCACACTTGAAAACATCTGTAATTATGAGTAACAATGGAGACAGCATCTGGGAAAGTGTTACTGATGCAGGTCATCATCAGATCCTCTTGGAAAGACATTCTTTATTCTGCATGTAAGTAACTGAAAATATGTGCCTGATTCTTGTTTCTACCTGATGTCTCTGAAACAGTGTTTTAAAATACATCCACTAGGGTGGCTTTGAATCCTTTCCTACAACCGTAAAGAAAGGATCCTCATTTGCAGTAAGCTGGTGTAATTCTGCAGATGTCTATTACCTTACATCAGGCTTGCAGGATTCTATCATTTCTACTTACAGGAAGTGGAATATTCTAAGATCTTTGGGCACATGGATCACCCAAAGAATGAATAAAAGGTCTTCAGAAATGCTAGCAGAGGAGCAGACAGGGGAGCTGCTACAACTGCTGCGTACTTCAGTTTCTGTTTCCTTTCTTTAAAAATGGATGTGATTAAGAGAAAGCATAATTTCATGAAGACTTCTAATAGCTGGCTGCGGCTGGGGAGGCTGCATTCCAGAACACAGGCATGGATTTTTGTCATGTCCCTGTACTCCGTAATTAAATTTTCATTGAATGACTGAGCCTGACTATTATAATGTAATCACTTACAGCTCTTGTGTGTAATTCATTAGAGCAATAATGAGTTTCAATGAACAGACTCCCCACCAGTGATGAACTTTGAATGATTTCTACGCTAAAAATTCATTTGGGAGTGTGGCAGACTTAAGACAGACCATGGTATGCTCAAGCACTGTGCACACCTATGCATAAATAGTAGATACATCTTGGCCAAATATAAAATGTTGCAGCTTTTTGTGAGGTCACTAGGAGAGGGGATTCTCTGCATACCAGTACTTCAAAACAAGAGCTGTCTCAGCACTCAAGCTGTTTACAGTTGTGCATATATTATTCACTTGTAGAGTTATGGCAGTATTTCTCAGCCTCTTATTGAGGTATAAGCAGTGACTATTTAGAGAATACCTGTGTTATGTAATTGGTTATCTTTGTTAAATAACATTGCTTCCTCTCTGTGGAGGGGTAACATAAAAGAGCTTCCAAGACAGCTACCAAGTGCCTCCAGTACAGGCATTTCAAAGTATTCTTGTTACTGTACCCCCACAAACCTACATCATCTTGAGAAGTGAGTACAGTTCAAATACCATATATGATAACTCATAGGTAGTATTTAAATGCTCATTAGTCACCCAGCATTGGTAATTTGGTCATAGTTTGGTCAGGTGTTATAATTGTTTTTTTTTTTTTTTTTTTGATATCTACATAGCAGGAAGCACTCTTCAATGCACAAAGATGATAATCTGTCAGCATTGCTGGTGAAAATGATTTTGCCAGAAGTTGTGAGACATCTTCTAGCAGAAGAATTTTATTCTTAAAATTTCCTAAGTTGAACTGTTCTGCAGAAAGCTTCAAAATAAAAGGTCTGACATAAAGCATGTAAGTAGGCTGGTCAGTCTATCTTGCTGCCATAATTTTTTATAAGAAAGCAAGATTTCCACTAACCTTGCAGCCCAGTCAATAGTTTATCTCCAGAATTTTATGTAACAAATTCTGTGATGGACCCTTCCGCTTACCAGGTGGGCTGCCTTGTGCTGCAACTCCCCTCAGCCTCCTGTTGGCTGGAGCCTGCCATCCAGGTGAGGGAGCTGTCTATGTTCCTTGCTTTGGTCCAGTAGTTTCCCCAGGATCTTTGTTACCTAGGTTCTACATTTAGTCAAATGTAGGAAGCTGAGTATCCTGCCAGATGGGCAAACAAGAGCCAAAAAAATCTGAGAAGCATATTTCTCTTCAGATTGTTCCTACCTTGGGAACATTTTGGAATTTCCAAACTGAAGCTATCTTTTGAGAGGAAAAAAAACCCCAGCACTTTTGGCTTTTCAGTGATTTTCATGAGTTGGGACTTCCATTTTTATGCAATCTCTGTGGTTTAATTATTAATGCCTTGGCAACACAAACTAAGGAAAAGATCAAGAATTAAGACTACAAGAAGAGACAAATTTCTTCATCTAGTGTTCTTTGATTTTGCCCACAAAAATACAAATGAAGTATTTTGTAAAACAGACGATTCTGCAGAAGATAATCTCTCTAATGCATTTTTAAATTTTCTCTGAAAAAAACCTAAACAGAAAGCTGTATGTAGTTTTAGATTTTTCTATGGAAAATGCGAGTTTTGTATTCTGACAGTCTCTAATGCAGATATCTGTCTTTCTGAAGGATTAGAAAGCCCCATCAAACAACATACATTGTTTCAATTTTCAGATAGTCTGTGTTTCAAAATGACAAAAAACCTTACATAATGCTTCCCATATCTGGGGGCAAAGTAAATGATGGATAAAAGCCAGAGCATCGTTCCCTGTGCTAGGATCTATCTCCAGAATGTTTAACTCATGTCCTGAATCTAAACCAGAGAGGGCATGTTTTTTTGATTACTGTTTCAATTTAGGTATTACTTCTTTATGTCCGGTTAACGGTTGCCAATGTTTGGCACAAGATAGCGAACCTCTAAGAAATGAAGGTCGTGCTGCTGATTGTGAAGGAAAAGGAACTACGTCGCAGACCACAAGAAGAGGGAAAGAAAGCTTTGAGGTGACTTTTTAAACAACTCTCTGTCCTACAAAGAACTTCTACATTAGTTTGTGGAATGTGTGCTGGAAGTTTCATGCTACTACTTCCAAAAGGTAAATTTCTAAAACTAGTAGTGTTAACACTGCAGCCAAGTTGGAACATTCCTAATTACATATTCTGACAGATAAAGATGAACTGATCACTGAACTAGATGGTTGCCTAAGTGCAAGCAATCATGATCTAATTTTATTTGTTTTGTGCAAACAATATTATGGTCTTGGTGCTTTAAAAAGGCCAATTTCCCAAACCGGAAAACAATCATGAGCAAAATTGAGTGGGAGGAAATATTTAAACACAAGAATTGCATGATAATTAGGAATTGTTTAAGAATGCTTTATTAGATGCCAAAAAAACCCAGCTCTGCAATCAAGAAAGGTTTCTATGGCTGAAAAAAATCCCACTAAAAAGGGAGGTGGTGACAGTTACAGCCCCCCTTCAAAAATCAAAAACCCCTGCAAGACAACAGTATGTAGCAAATGAAAAAAGAAGATCATCATAGTGAGCGTAAAGCCACATTTAGGAAATAAAATCAACTGGTAGAAAAAACCAAATACATCAATAAAAATCCCTCTGTGCCCAAGAGGGCACCAAAACCAGGAAAGCATTTCTAAAACACACAAAGAACAAATAAAATCTTAGTAAAGATATATGCCTGATATTGGATATATATGACAATTTTTTCTAACAATATGCATAAAGATATGATCAATACATATTATAATTTATAATTAGAAAGAGGCAGAATTATATATTAGTATGATACGGAAATACCTTCAGGTAATATTTAGGAGATTAAACAGCAATGGTTTAAATGAAATGTTTCAAAATCTTCAGACCTGAATAAGTTTATACCAACTCTATTAAAAGAATTGGCCAAGGAGAGCTTTAAAACAAGACTGTGGACACTGAATTAAACTGTGGGCAAAGATGGGCAAAGTACTAGAGTACTGAAAAAAAGGTAATGTCATTCCAATCATTTTTTTTTAATAAACTACACCACCTGAGGAGGCTACTTAAGATAGGGATCCCAAAAAAAAAAACAAGGAAGAGATGAATTGGAAATTGCTATTAAGGAGTGGAATGATGGGTGCCTTATTACTGCACGTGGGTGTGATTGTACGTACGAATATTTTTTCTCAGTCATACCTGATGTTATGTTAATTTTGTTGTGTATTAATACAATCTAGCAGTGCTAATATAATAACAATCATTGTAAGTATTTGACATAGTCTGTAGAAAAAATGTAGCAAAATCTTAAAATAAGGTATATCGAGTTAAATTAATTGCATCCATATTAAATTAATTATAAACTTATAAAATTGTCCCAAAAGGAATTATAAATGGGAATCATCACCTAAAGAAGACATTTATAAGGTTGTATTTGGATAGTCTGTATATTTTGTTTGGAAGTCATAAAACAATTCTTGGCTGACATTAACAATGTAAGTGTGAAGTGAAAGACTGTAATGGAAGCAGGTCACCTGTTACGCTGAGGTCTGGACTGCTTGACATAAGGGGCACATTTAAACAAACATACCTTTTAACACTACTAAATAGGTGTACATTTGTCCAAAACTAATGTAAGCCATGTTTACAGTTTAAGAGTTTGTATGAAGGATATAACAGCAATAAGAAGCCTTTAGAATTAATGACTGAAAAGTAGCTCCTAATACGAAATTTGAGTGAAGAGAACAAAATGATCTTTGGCTGCATTTTCTGAGACTTATGTAGGTTTAAGAATGTAAAATTACCATTGTATTCAAAATTAATGAGACTATTCAGAGAGAACTATGAGTTGGAACACTAGAACTGGAAAAAGTTTGGACAGCGGTCTGGAATGCCTGCTGTTTAGAAACCTCAGAAGCATAAACTGCCAGGTTGTTTGAGATAAGGCTAGGGGTGGTGGTTGGCTCTATGCGTCTGTATAAGGAAAAGACCTCTAGGAGATAACTGTTTAAGCTAGTAAAAGAAAGCAAAATAACTTAACAATAGGCATTGCAAGATCTAGTAGCTAGAAAATACAAACCAAATAACAGGGAGATTTTCATGGTAGAAGGTCAGTGACTACAACAACTTATTTAAGGATGTAGTAATTCTTCATCACTTGGAGCTTTTCATCCAAGGGTGTCTTTATATTTAGTTGTATTTAAAGATTACTGAACAAGTTTCTATGATTTGCGTGGTTCCAGAGGTCATGATGATACCTTCTCTCCATTAAAAAATAATGAAATTTCACCTTGTAACATTTGGTTTTGTTCTAATACCTTTTGGAAATCTAATCCCAGCATGAACTTCGCACCAGTTTGGCAGATCATACAGACCTTAGGAAAATAAAGCTTATTCTCATGGAATTAAATGGAGTTCTTTCTCTTGTTTCTTTTGTGTGTACCTTTCTTATCTTTAGAACTCCACTGCCAATCATGAGTTTCAGCGTAGAAGTTCAGCCCACCAAAGTGAGAAAACTGTTAGACAATGTTTCTTTTTGAAGCCTTTCTGTAGGCAGAAGAGAGAAACAAGCTATGTAAAAAGCTATGTAAATTGAAAAAGTCATGTATGGGTTACTCTTGCCTGTAATTATTGAGTGTATATTTGTGGCCAAGCTTAGAGGCAGTTAAGGTAAATGCTGAAAGAAACAGCTCTTGAGTTATCAGAAATTTGGATGAAGAAGCCTGCTGGTATCTGTTAATGGCTTGTTATCCTGTACAGAAATGGGACAGAGGTTTGCAGTAATATCTGATCTGTTTGTTGTCCAAGGAAGTACACAAAAAACTTCTTCTTGTGTCTCCGCACAGTGAAGATCTGAAGTGTAACTTAAACAACCTGAAATGATGAAGCTGGTTTTGCAAAATATTACTCCCTAAAAAACAGATTTTTCAGGACTGAGAGTGAAACCAGAATCAAGTGAAAGAAATCTAATTGTTTGATGATAAGAGAACTACTCAGTTTATATTTTCTCACTCTAAATAATATTTCTGCAGCAATATACTTTAAGAGTTTACTTCCCTTAGGTCTGATATGATTTTATCACTATGTGCCTGGGCAGTGCATTTCCTATGTTAGCCTATGAATTTCCCTAGAAATGACATAGTACACAACTGCCAGCTGAGATTCTCTTGCAGTCCCCCTTTCCACCACTCTCATCAACGCATACATTTGCAGGCAATAGGGGCTTCATATGGCAAGACACACACTTCTCTGATTGTGGTAAAGCCTCATTATCTTACAGATGTATTAAGTAAACGTGTAAATATATTGACTTCTTTCTGTCCTTCCCCATTTCTGTCTTCTCCCATCTTTCAGTTAATGTCATATCCATTTGAACCTCGGTCTTGCAAGAAGGCAAGAAATTCATGCTGAACTCATGGGGTTATTTGCAGAAAGACTTTGTCTCACACATAGGTAATAGCATTACTGAGACTTAAAACAACAAAACTCTTGAATACCTGTCCATGTTTTTTCAGGTAAAAAATCATCAAAGCCACCAGTTTTCTAGGCTTATATGCAAGGGCTGAACTTAGTCATGCTGGTGGTCCCTTCCCGTTCATATGAAACTAGGGGGACAAAGATGCTTCAATAAAATTAGCCACATATTTAAATGCTTTGTTGAACTTAAATCATGATCACTTAGGGGAATGAATTTGTCATTATTCAAACTTCGTAGTTTTTCATGCATCTTTCAGTTTGCCGTGAATCTTCAAGAAATAGCAATAAATAGAATATTCTATCTCTGTAGGGTGCTGGAATGTATTTTAGAGACTTGTCAGATGTGTTCTCCATTATTTTATAAAAATATTGAAGAGTTCCATAGGTCTAGGACTTTCTGATCTATTTAGTGAAGAGAAAACCAGAACTTTACCAAGAAAATTCAAGAAATAACCAACCAAAAAACCTTTTTTGCACTTAATTCCTATAGATACTGTAAAACCAAAGAGTTGGAACTAATGCTCTATTTTAGGAATTCCTTCTTTAATTTCTTTGTCCAATAGATCTTTTGATAATGTTCAGAGAGCTTTTAAACTATTTTATTTTCCTTTCAGGTCAATGTAAGATTTGTCTAGTGGTCAGCTTTCTAAGCTATTGCACTTCGCATTTAAATGTGAACATAAAGATCATTACATTGCAATTGGCACACATCAGGGTTCCCTGATATTCTACCACCAGTTGAGATTTTAGAGATTTTTAAGCTGTTCAGGGGTTGAAAAGAAACCCAAAGAAGTCATTTTATCTAGCTGAAGATAACTGATTTTTCCACAGGAAAGGTAAATGAAACGTATGTATTTTGCATAATGGAACAGATGACAAACTGGGCAAACTGATCTATTAATGAGCTTCCTGTAAAGTGAGAATGCAGGAGAATGAGCAAGGAGCAGAAGGAATCACTCTGATCTTAAAATTTAACAACCATTTCTAATCAAACCATCTTCTAGGATATGCGACTTCTTCAACTCCCCCCAATGGTCAGCATTATTTGAATAAAAAAGGCATTGTAAGGTTAAAATGTAAACCTCATTACAAGCAACTTATTCAGATATGCAATGTTATTATTTGGAGGAAAACTTATCTGTCAAGTATTAAAGTTTTGCAATTTAGAGATGACCGTTTGCAAGAAATGCAGCCATGAAGCAGTGAATCTGATTGAACTGGCCACACAAAATACTTCCAGTCCTTCCTGCTCTGAGTGTTCATTGTCTTTGTGACAACTTTTTGCCATTTGCTTTACTATAAACTATCTCCAAAAAGTGACTCAAAAAGTTCTGAAACGAATGGGGATCTTTTGCATTACTCGAATGGGCTTTCAGCCAGGGCTGTATCAGTTTAACTTGTAATATTTTCTTTTGCTGAGTGCTCTTATGGAAGTTTCCTTAAATGCTGCCGCTGTTTTCTTTGGTTTGGAGATATGGAGGACTGTGCCTTTACTTCTGTGAGGGAAGTGCAAGACTATGTCTTCAGCAGGGCACGTACATATTCAGTGTTGCACAATAACCCTGTGAAGCTGTCCTTGCAAACACACTTTGCTGATGGGACATCTGCACCCAGCTTTGCTATTTGCACTGCAGCCAGCCGGAGCAGCATGACAGCTTTGATCACTTTTGATTTCACTGTCAGCTGCCACTTCAAGAGCAGGAGTTTGCTGATAGACATATGCTGATGGACAGTTATAAACTATCTTATCTAGGGCTTGGGGTCTCTGGGAGCCTGCTGTGTCCTGTGCTGCACAAATACATGGTAAATGACAGATACGGCCACAGAGAACTTAAAAGCCATTAAATAGTCACGATGCTCCCATCCTTATGGTGTCCAAGTGTCATCTAGAAAATAAGGCTTTTGAGCTGATAGATCTAATACTCAGTTTCCCTTAGAAGAGTGGGGAGACCTGATATCTGGAAATTGCTGATACTGTAATTAAGTCTGAATATAAAGTGTGCTGTTATTGGAAACACAGACGAGAAGTCTTGCTTGTTTTGGATGCTACACAAGCAAATTAAGTATCAAATAAAGATACCTATAAGAAATATCAATACCCTCAAAATACTTCCTTGTATGTTTCTACCCAAGTCAGCTATCAGTTGCAAGAATTAAGAAAGGAAGAAAAAAAATAAGACAATACTGTATTTTCCTTACAGGTACATGCTATGTTGATGGCTGTTTTCACCCCAGATATGGCTGTATGAAACCTTCATGAATATAATCTGGGTTTATTTGGGCTCATATCTGATATATATTTTAATGTTTTTATGTCTCTGTTTTTTATACTGATAAGGTTTTCCACATATACTTTGCAATATTTACAGCAATATGAAATGACCCAGACTTCTCAATGGCACCCAAGACTGTGCTCTGCTTTGCTCTTCATGCTTAGACAGTCAAGGAAAAGTGAGGTATTCAGGGTCGTTGAGCAACCACAAGCTCCTTTTTCCCATTTCTCTGCAAGCAATAGTGCTGGAGTGAGCAGGAGATGAGCCATGACTCTAGTAGGGAGTATGGAGTTCTCGCTGACCTGACCGGTACAGGAGCCTAATGGAGCAGGGGAGGGTGGATAATTCTGGCAGTGAGTGACAGAAAGAACCAGAAAGCCCAGTTGTGTTTGATATTATACCTGTGTGGCAGTATGTTAGTGAATTTTAATTTAAGCTTTTTCTATTGGAAGAAGAGCTATACACATATACAGTGGAAATGGTAGGATGTCATTGTGAAACCATCTACTCCTGGAGATTTTGTATAGGATGAGAAGAGGGACAAAGGCTTTGGCCATGTATCATCCCATTCATTTTGTATCATTTTGAGAATTCTCATAGGAGGCAAGAAAAAATCCAAAGCAACCTGAAAGCTGTCTTTACAGTGTTTTGAAAGCAAATAAAATCTTTCAATTTAAAAATGAACTACTTATAGAGGATAAAACACAAGTATCTCTACCTCCTACACAAACATATATGTGTGTACACTTAAATTCAATCATATTAAATATTTAACTTAAGAAATCAATGTTGAAGTGGGTATATGGGGCGTGACCACATTTAAAAGGTGAATATGTTCCAGTCTTTTTAAAATAGCACACTCTTCCTTGTCTTCTTTTAGGATAGACATTGTGCTTTCTTTAAATGTGCATATGAATTTTGAATTAAAATTGAAACCATTACTAGACAAACAGGATGTACAGTCCACAATATTTTGAGGCCAGATCCTAGAAAAAGGGTGAAGAAAACAAAAAATTGTCCTAGTTAGTATTCTAATCATTTATTGTTTTTTTTACAATGTGGTGATAAGCTGTGATAGGGAAAGGAGGGGACGTAGTATCACTTTATTTGGCAAAAATTAGCTGCTTAGATGGACACAATATTTCAACTAATTTTTAGTTACTGGTTACATTGAGAAGATACAGTAAGTTTTGCATCTTGGTCCATTTTTGTCCAGAAAAGTGAGGCGGGGTATGAATAGTTTCTAGTATTTTGAGAGGTTTTTTTCCTCTAAGAAATTACATTTGTCCAGATGAACGGGTAAATAGCAACTGCACCAATAATAATAATTTTTAGTACTAGAAAGTTATTTTTTTGCAATACCTATTAATCAAATATCGATTCAGCTAATAACTATCCCTTTGTAAGTGCAATACTAACTTGGACAATAGGTCCTCCTGTGTACTGCAGAGAAATTCTAGTATCATTACAAAACCGTGAGGGATGTAATATTAGCTCATCAAGTCCAGGATTCATACTGATTTTAGTGTGGATTTGGAGAAATACTGTTTGTGATTAAAATGGATATGGTAACTTGCATCAGAATTAGCTGCAGTTAGATTGTGTTTAGCCTGCGATGTGTTGAATGTGATTTTTCCATACCTGTAACAGCAAAGTCATGTTTATGGCATGTATATTGTCCTTACACAAAAGGGAATATATTCCCTGCTCAGTTGTCTTTCAGTGTTTAGTTCAGAAAACACACAATCAACTAAACAAATTTCAAAAAAGGTCAGCTTTTGATTTCCTTTAAGTTTTAGTGGTGTGGGGTTTTTTTGTTTTGTTTTTTTTTTATTATTTTATTTTTATTTTATTTTTCTAAGTTTCCTTTAAGCTCCCCACAGAAAATCAATTGTGTTTGGTCTCTTTTTTTTCCTACAGTGAATTTTATGTCTGCACACTTACATACGGTCAAATATTCTCATTAGAGAATTATTATTTTTAGAATTATAATGCAAATTGAATCTCAGATTGGTCTGAGCCACCAGCATAGCTGCATATTAAATGAAATGCCTCTGCTTGCAGCACTGCATTTGAATATATCTTATGCTTTGTATGTGTGTAATTCTGCACAGGGAAAACCTTGTTGCTTGAGGGTGAAAGAAAATCAATTTTTACAGTGATTCCTCCATTAAAGACAGATGTATCAGAGGTCATTCTTGATCCATACACTATCACTGTTTATTCATGGGGGGTAAGGTAGTTCTTAAGTTAGGAGAGAAATTTTCCATTAGGACTTAATGCAGCAACTCAAGACATAAAAGCCTGATGTCTTAGTGCACTCTGGGAAAGTGGGGAATTTAAGTCATTACAGAATCACATCAAGGTCTTGGGGGCTTCTGTCACAATGGTTTGATGTCATCTGAGGTAAAATGGAAAGCAATTGTCCAGAAGAAGAACAAAAGGAATGAAACTCTAGTTACCAGTCTATACTATTTACACAAAGACCCAATGTTAATGGAAAGTTCAGATGGGGAACTCTGGCTCAGCTCAGCCTTTGCACTTCAGTGGGAGCAATTTTATTTTTAAAGTCTGGATTTTTCTTTTTTTCTCTTCTGTTCTTTCTTTAGATCTTGTTATTTTGTTTTTATGCTTGCAGAAAAATGAAAAATAAAAAAGCTACAACAATTTTTCCCCATCTATGGGAACTCACAAAGGTCATAGACTAAGGAACTATGTTACTACTTTATTGCTGAATCTCTCCAGAATTAATTAAATAAGTACTTAAAATGAAATAAATAAAGTAGAACTTGCTACAAGGTTTCTAAAGAACGAACCTTGCAGCTAGCAGTGACTTTGAAGTTTTACTTCTTTTTTTTTATTATTATTGTTATTATTCTGTGCTGATGTGCTGGTGTTCGGAGTCCATGACCTATGTTCAGTCCCTTGAGGATGTCAGAGATCTGAGAGCCATTGTTGTGAATGTGTTCATTAGATATGAAGAAAAAGATACTGATCTACATGCAATGGAATGTCAAACCTCTCCAGATTTTGGTGTAGTTACTGTTAAGGACAGAGCAAAATAACAATCCAGAGCTGGCAAATTTCTGTGCTTTCTTTTTGCAGAGTAAAATTAAATATCTTCGCTGAATTTCTTTGCTGAAAAATTCAGAAACCAGCTGTATTTTTGGGGGGTTGATGGTGATAATATTAAAAAAACACGTAAATTGAAAAAAAAAATACTTAAAGATAACGTTTCTAATCTTTCTTTTTAAAACCATTCCAGACTGGACATAATTGTTCTTGTTGTTTGTAATGACACTTTGCAAAATGCTTTGAAAATATTCAATGATGTACAGTAACTTATCTGGAAAAGGTCCCTGGATATAATCATACAGCACCACTGCTGGTATTTCTACTAATTTTCTTGCAGTGCAATTGGCCTTACAAGTCCGTTTCTTTTAGGCATAGTACACACATGTTTATAGACAACATGTGCCTCAAAGGACTTGAAATCTAAGTGGATATGACAAACAGACAGAGTATGATTATCCCTAGATTATAGATATAAATGTGAGATACAGAGAAATACTCTCACATGTGAAACAATATGTGAGTTCACTACCCACAGGTATGCATTCAGTTCACGTTGAGATAAATGGAAACTAGATGTTTTTCAGGAGTTTGGACACTTGGATAACAGATTCAAGAACACATAGGGACAAATAAAGGTCACTGTATATCTCATATTAGCCATGTGAGCTTCCCCATAGCTCTGTTTGAGCACCTTGCTTCCCAAGCAAGCTACTGTTCTTTGATTTGGAGTGTTTTCAGGCTATTATAGGAAATTTCCTTAAATTTTTCAGCTATGTGATAGGCATCATAAGCACTGGTATTTGGATATCTGTCTAACTCACTGTCTCCAACTCCTTTGGAAGCACTTATTTCTTACTTTGCTCATTAAAAAAAATAATCCCAATTACTCAATGTGAACAAATAAAGAGGAATTGCGGGTCTTTGGTGCAATTTACTTGAACAAAAGGTAGGAAACATTGGTATTGATGCATTCCAGGACTTGCTAGCAATGCACAACTAAATTTAGCAGCCAGAGATATTGATTTGATTAAAAATGGTTTAAGACTTGTAAATGTCACTGGAACTTAGCAAAATGAACATTATTAAATCCTTCTGGTGATGGGGAAAACTAACAAAGGGATTTGCAGTGGTTTCTGTAATTAATTGCTCTGTCATGATTTATATTAACTTACAGTACAACTCCATTAGCTCAGACCTGTCATCTCTGCTCAAGGAACCACCAAGTAATCACTACCACATTAAAGAATAAATTAGTTTTTGGCTTGAAGCCTAGTTGTAGAATGTTTCATTTGTGTCTGCTATAGACATATGTACCTAATAAAGTTGGGAAGAAAGAGGTAAAGTATGTATACTTCAGTGTCAACTGACTGTATTTTAGGAATGATATGATGAGCATTGTTCATTAGGCCTAAAGAATAATTTATCATCTATTGTTTGCCTCCTGTTCTGGTGAACACCTTTTGACGAACTCTGAAGCAGAAGATGACTGAAAATAGGTAGATCTCCTGAGATCCTCCTTCGTTCACATTCCGCGGCCTGTGGTTGTAGTAATAACTTCATATGGTTTTTGTTAACACTTCATTACCCCAGACTTGGATAAATTATTGTCCTGCTTCTTCCCCAGTTGCAGACACATGGATGAAGCCAAAGTCTTAGCTACTACTTAGAGTAGATTATGGGATTTGTGTGGTTCTATCAAATCATCTCTGACTTTGATAGTTTGAAGATGTTTTAAGTGGGTTTTCTGTTTGTGTGTTCAGCTTGTGCAAGAAGTTGTTTTACATTTCCACGTATGCTGTAATGGTCTTAGGAGTCTGCAAGCTCAGTCTTCAACCAATTTCTAGCTTTTCTTTTTTTTTCTCCTGGGTCATGGATAAACCCCCTTCAGTACCCTTGAGGCGTGTCAGTGCATGTCCAGGAAGGCAGCAGTGGCACTTTGAACATGCAGCTGTCTGTTCTACTGAAGTGTCATGTGGTTAAACAAGCATTGTGGGCAGACTTCATGACTTGTGAATGCACATCACGTGTAAAACCTCAAAGGGTTTGTCGTGCCCTTGAAGCTTTCATTCTTTTGACTAGTTTCTGAAATTCAAAATGTGTCCTCTATTAGCTCTGTTGTTTGAACTAGCACATTATTCCCTCCCTTTAACCAGCAATGGAAGCCACACTGACAGCCTTGCTGGTTTTACTGTTTTTTAGTATTTATGAGGTGTTGCAGGGGTCTCAGTTCTCCTCCCTGACCTCAGTGAGAATGTTGCCTTTGGAGTCAAAATAAGGACCTGTGTGCCAAAACAGTAAGCAGGACACGTATCTGCTACCTAATGACAAATACAACTAGGTCCTAGATGCTCTTGTAGCTAGAAGTTTGGACCTAGGTTGGTCAAGAAGACCTAACATGCCTGTAAGCAAGCCAGATGTAACAGAACTGCCTGACTTAATATGCCAGCCTTAATAAGCACGAACTTAGGAGTGGGAGATAAGTCAGCGTGGCAACGAAAGCAGAGGGAATAAACTGACCAGATAGAAGAGATGTGGGCTATTAAGTGGGTATTTGGATGAAGTGTTATGGACACAACTGACAGATGGGAGTGATGTCACGTTCCTCCCAATCAGCTGCAACTTGAGATAGTTACAGCTGCGGCAGGGTCAGCTGCAGGACATGTGTACACTGAGAGTGCTTCTAAAATATGCAGTGTTTCACAGGTTCTACTGGACACTGATTATAGGTAATTTTAAACAATTATATATTTTATATTAATGGTAATTTCCTAGCGTCCTAGAGAAAAAGCCGTGCCTGGCACGTTCACAGAAGTGGTCAGGGCACAGATTGTTGTGAGCCTTCCATCTGTTGGTGCCAACACAAGGACAGGAAAGAACGTGAATTTCATACCTCCTTTCTACAGAGGGGTCTATGCCACCCCCCCACTGTTTTCAGTAGATACCTACAGAAAAATTAAACTTTTATTTTTAATCTGTGAGTTTATAAGATCTCTTGGCATGATGACTACTGTGCCTTTATTTGAATGCTGTAGCACAAGCATTAAGTTCAGTGGCAAGAGGCACTGTCATTTGTAGTGTCCCAGACTGCTAATCTTTAAATATTGTTGCATCAGCCAGCTCTTTTCTACACATGCCATCGTGACTGGCAGTGCCAATCTACTATTTATGTGGATTATGTTCAAACCATCTGTTTTAAAATAATAGTAATGATCTCTTGAATAGAAATATGTATGTTGATGTAAAAGTACAGGGCAGGGCTAGAAAAGCATTACAAAATGGATGGACATTAATTTACAAATGCTCAGTGACGGAATAGACGTGTCTATTAAGTAGTCCCAGAAGAAGAGGATAACAAACAAATTACACCTCCCCCAACATCATTTTTTTGGACGTAACTTGGATCAGAGTTTGTTCTAGCATGAGCAGACAAGCCTAGTTTTATTTTCAGTTCAGATCTGGTGGGAGTTATTCAAAGTAGAGCAGTTGGGATCCTAATATCTCCCAGAAACTTGCAAAAGTACAGATTACTATCCAAACTTTGTGGTTTGACCTTGCATTTCTTATGCAAGTTTTCAAAACTAGCCATGAAATGAGGTAGTGCTCTCGCAAAAACAGAGTGGAAGCTGGGAGGTAGAAAAATCTCAAGAGACTATCAGTTGTCAGGAGATTTCAGTATGTCCTGAATTCAGTGGGAATAGGAAATCTGTGACAATAGCTTTTCTTTTAAAGATCGATCTAAACCTCTAACTTTAAATCTAGCCTTCTAGACTTCTGGCTCAGACCCATCACAAAATATTTTAGCGCTTCCCTTCCTTGTGCCAGGCAAAATCAGGCACTGTTGTCTAATTTGCATTTCCAAAGAACCTATAACTGCAGTCTGTACAGTGAGTGTTGAAGTGCAGACATACAAAACCAATTTGTTTTTAAAATTTTTTTACAAATCTCAGGGAATATCATGATCTAGTTTAGGTCAGTTCTTACTTTATGTGAAGATACTCATTTCTTAAGTGAACATGGTTCTTGGCTGTACTTTTCTATTGCTAAAGCTAGCTGTTTAACTTTGGGAACATATTTGCCAAGTTAGTGTCTGATATGATCATAAGAAGCCAAGGGGATATATTCTTCTCTCAGATACCTTCCATTAACATTAGAGCACTTCCTTCCTTCAAGTTAAGGGAAGCTTTACTTGAAGAGGGACGAAATAATGACCACAGGCTTTGTTTTTGGAAATTTCTAGTCATTTATGGTGTTTGAAACAGAGCAGGTACTTAGGCACACCATGCTGCATAGCTCACTACTCTTGGCTGCTGTGGTCATTTTTGTTACTTGGGATGGTTTCTTTGGGAAGGTTTCCCACAAGGCCAGGTTCCCAGCAGCCTGGGATCATTTGCTTACCTTTTTTTCCTCTTATGACAGCGCTGGGATATGTGCAGGTAGCAAGAGTGAGACAGTACCAACAAACACCTTGAGTTTATAGCAGGCAGAGGTGAGGTGTCTCTCCCCTCCATGCTCTTAACTCTGCATTCCAATCACCTGTCACAAAACAAAACCCGTCTTTTGAGGTTTAAGAGGCCAAAAGGGAGATATCTCTTTTGACAGACAGCTGCTTTTCAGACCCGTTCCACTTCTGTATTCTTCCCTGCCAAGGTCTTTGCCTGTGGAAACAGTGGTGGAGATCACAGAAGTCCTGTAGCTAAGATCCATGCAAGGTTCACAAGGACATAATTGTTTAGTGCTCTCTACATACAGGGATGTGGCAAAATCTTATATGAATAGCTCTTGTGTTCAAGATATTTTTCAAAATCGTAAGGATTGAGATTAAGGAAAATGACACAGGAGACAGTGAAATGATAAAACGTAGTGAAATGACAGTGCCTTAGACCCCTAGCCTTAAACAGAACCTCTCAGTAGGTGTCTTGGTCTATGCGTGAGATCTTTTGCATTGCCTGTCCTTGGGGAAAAACCCATAGCTCTCCAAATGTCCAGAAATCTATGTGCTAAATGTCTGGTGAATCCGTAGTATTTTTTTAATCTTAACAGCAAGAACAACAAATATCTTACTGAACTACCTATACATGCATCTGTTTTACCTATTGTCCTGAAAATGAAGGGTTTAATTTGTTTGCTGGGCCTCTGTTGAAGTATTTTACTCATTCAAAATTCTTCGTTGGAATTTTTTTCCTTTGAAGTCTTGCTCCAGTTCCAACAGAGTTACTGGTAATGAACCAACGCAATGTTGAATTTAGTGTAGCTAGTGGTAAAATTTCAAAGTGAATAATATTTACATTGTAAGAAGTGTAGCTAGATGGGACTATAGAAAGCTTTTGCCACTTTCATATACGCTAGTGCCTGAGTCTTTGCAAATGCTGTCACAAGTAAAAGAACATATAATCTTACTTATAACCTCTTTCACATTCATATTTTAGTGTATGCAGGAACTGTTCTTACAGGCAGAATAATTGATATTAATGTTGCCATTATAAATTATTATTCTGCAATCATTGCCTTTTAAGAATAGGCTGATGATTTATGCTTTCCATATAAGCATGGGTTTCTTTAAATGGAAAACAGTCAGTGAAAGTCAATCATGTTTTGAACATATAAATTTAATCACTCATCACACAGTAATCTCACACATAAATATGCCATATTACTTATTCAAAGATGCAAACTACATATGCCAAAAGAAATAGAATCCACACTTAAAGTTCAAAAAAATAATGAAGATTTAAAATACGTTTCTCAATGATTCTGCAGTCCAGTAAAATCTTTGGCCTTAACCTGACACCAGGTCTTTTCCACTGTAGAGATTGTTCGTTAATGGAGCTTAACAGGTTTTGTTACATGATACTGAAATATCTTACAGGTTTTGTTGATGCTTCCTCACTTCCAAGACCAATAGCCTAATAGCTTGGAGATGAAGATGTTGCCACTTGCCTAGAGCTCTGCCTTCTGTTTCAGTGCACTGCCTGAAATGACCTGGTGTCTTCATGTTCCTGATTTTGCTTCATTAAAACAAGCTCTTTATTCCTGAGAAAGTAAAACACAGGTATCACTCCAATTCATTCCATTTGCCATCTCCTGTTTCCCCAGTCCTACTTCATGAGCAGAGGCAAGTTACTATCCTTAACTAGCTATACCGATCTGTTAATTGTCTAAACTTGATCTGAGGAGCCCAGCAGCTAGATAGCTTGGGGGCATGGTGCACAGTTTCAGACTAGCAGAACTAGAAGTGTTGCACCCACATGGCTCAGCAGAGAGCATTTTGGAAAACAGTGTTACCATCAGGAGAGTCGAGTAGCTTTGCATCACACCACCTCAATGCATCAACGTCACTTCTTGTTCTCAGTTTGTCTTAGGGTCTTGTAAAACTTTCTATTGCACAGTGTAGGTAACCTTGCTTCTTCACAACTCCAGCCATCAGTCCATTTTCATGCTAACCCATCTTTCTTTAGGACCTTGGTTTATATATTACTCAGACCCAAGCATTGCTGCTATGATTTATTTATTAAGTATTTCTATATGCTGAGTAACCTGAGTTCTGGGGTACCAGTACCTGTTAGTTCTTTCAGGAAGTAGTTTAGTTCTTTGCATTGAGAAGACAGCAGTTCTCTGCCAGAAACTGCTGTAAACCGAATTGGATTAAAAAAAAATGGGATCAAATGCTTGGATCCCAGCACTTCCAAACTTTGAACAAAACAGGGGACAAAAGCTATAAATCATGCTGACACTCCTGAGCTTTGGGGAGGTATTTCTGCAGTGTTCTACCAGAGCCTGTCTGATCAGATATTTTTGGACTTGATCTTGGAAAAATGAACTTAAAAAAATATTATAGTAACCCAGGACAGAAGCCTAACGCTAAAATAACTGGGAACACTATGGCAAGGAGGCCTTTTAATGGTGTGTTTTACATTGCTTTATATGGATAATCTTTGGCTAGTAGACTACAAGGAAAAATAGTTGATGCTGAGAGGCATGTACAGAACCAAAGCACAGAATCTCTGCAGAGCAACTCAGAACAAATGCTAAAAGCAGTTTGGCAAGTGATTGGGCAGTAAAGCCACAGAAAAATTATGTGAGATGATGTCTGGAAGACTGGAGGGATACCAGCAAATGGGGAGAAGCTCTGCCCTTCCAAAGCAGCAGCAAACACAGAGACAATGGTACCGGGAAAAATCATAATACATTTGAGACTGTGGCTGCTTCTGCTGTATGGAAAATAGTAGCTGTCTGGGAAAGAGATCTGTGAGCAGAGAATAAAGGGCAAGATACTGAGAGAGCTGTAGCCAGCAAAGATAAACTGACACTTATGATATTGTGGGAACTACTGAGCTAAACAGGCAGCCGCAGACTGACAAACTGTGTTGATTAGGTCGCATCCAGGATACGGAAATAAATGTATATTTTTTTGGAAAGAAGCAACTAACTCTATGCATTTGTTACTGAGTACTTTCTCTTGGCTGCCTCTGTACAAGAGAGATGAGGTGTACTGTAGTTCCAGGACCTCATTTTTCCACACTTAGAAGCTGATTTGGTGAAACCTCACAGTGCTGGCTTGGTTCTGTAAGGAACCCTTAAGGCAAGACCCCCTGCTTCAGAAGCGTGATGTGTGTGTGTGCACCAGCACCCTTGGGGCCAGGTGACAGAAAAGACAGGAGAATATCTTAGGAAAATGCACGTGCAGTGTTATAAACCTACTGCTTTCATCATGATGTGCTCTTCTTTCTTACTGCTTTTATTAAAAATGAGCAGTCTTTACTAGCAGAAGAATGAGGGAATATGATACCGCTTTTTCTGAGGTGTTTTTTTTGGTATGTGGAATCCCTAACTCCAGCACTTAGAGTGGCAAGTCAGAACTAGAAACTGACCCACCTAAAAGTTTCAAGGCCAGTTTAGAACTAAAGAATGTTTACAGCATTGGATAGCTCATCATTTTTGTGTCTTTTTTTGTGCGCACTTTCAACATACTTGTGGGTCATACTTGTGGCCTTTTGGTCTTTTTAGTGCTAAAAATTTAGCATGTAAGAAACAGAAAGTATAGGTCCTCATATAATTCCCTGACTCCAGAACTCAGAGTCTGAACTTTTGCAACATCAAAAGCATTGTCAGCAAAGTTTATGCCCTTCCTGGAAGAGTTCCTACCTGCATCTGCCACATTTCTCCAGGATGTGGGGCTGATAGAACCTGACAGTGGCTGGTTGAGCTGTGCCATGTGGAGTGGGGCAGTCATGGCTGCTTCTTACTGGGTGATGCTTGTGGGCAGGGCAGAGGCAGCACAGAGCCCTCTGACATCACCCCCGAGTCCTGCATCTGCACCGGGCATCTTCTCCGCTATGCTGACAGCCAGAAAATCAATGTTTTGCCCAGCGTCCTCGGCAAAATAACAACACAACTTCCAAAACGAGATTTAGGGCTTTTTTTTTTTTCCTTTTTCCTCTGTGTAACAGTAAGAATGTGTGGACTCAAGTGACATGTACTGCCTGTCCCCTTTGTTGGCAGCCATACAGTTCTTGCAGGATATAGTTCTGAGTCCTCCAAAACTGGTGAAACATCAGGCGTGTTTTCTCTCAAGCAGCAGCAAAAGCTTGTTCTTTTCTCTGTCTCCTGGCCAGCACAGACATAGTTTCTGCAGTCTTCCTGCTCCTGCTAGGTCAGTTTTTAACTGCAGGGCTTCCTTGCCAGGGGCAGGATGGAGATGTTCTTTTGGAGATGGCAGGGCCTTCTCCCCCAGGCTGGCCCATGTCCAACCATCGCCACCCCACAGCATCTCCAGACATAGACAGATGAGTCCAGAGAGGGATTTCTGGGCACAGACACCCTGCAGTGGTGTGTGCCCCTCTCAAGGGAGGTGTGTGGGTGCTCTGTGGTTTGTGGCCAACCCCTCTTCTTGTCGGAGGATGTGGGGGAAGGACAAGAAACCAGAGGTGTGCCTCTGAGTCACCATGTCCCCTGGGCTTCTCCAGGCCTGGCTCGGCTAAGTCACCACCTCTTGCCTGGAGCCATATCCCGGCTCCCCTCTGTTGCTGACAGCACCCATATCTGCTTTCCCCAGGAACTCTTATGTCCTCGCACCTTGGGGAGAGCAGTGGCATGACTGCAGTCCCCAGTGGGCAGCCCTCTGATTTTGGTCACACTGGCACAAGCCCACCATGGCCAGTGGGCTCACTGGGGAAAGCCAAGGAGTCCAGACCATCTGCTGATGCCAGTCAGCGGGGTGGTGGGAGCCTGGCCTCAGCTGCCTTTGTGAATCCCCTATACATTGTGCTAAAACCGTGCCTCGTCAGGAAACTTGTAGCGAGCTGTGGGAGAATTTGGCACCAGGTACTGGAGTGGAAAATATTAACAGCCTGGAAGAAAGTCTGGCTTGTGCTGCTGCAGGGGAATCGGCAACTGGCAGGGGTACAATTAGTGTAGGAAACTCCTAATCTCCTCTGCAAGAGGGCTGCGTTCATACTGTGCATCGGGATGGGAGTTATTGCAAAATAACATAAGCTTTTGTGATCATCCAGAGATGATGACCAGAGCCAAGTTGCAAAAGAGCACTACGGTAACTATTTCTCCAGTTTAAAAAAGTCACATTAAAAAAAACAACAAAGTAAACTAGAAAAAAAAATAGAAAGGAAAAAAAAGACAGTAACAACAACAAAAAAAAGAGGGAAAGCAAGCTCAGCTCCATAAAGATGGCAGCTTTAGAAAACTGTGTTAGCAAACTGGCACTGAAATGCTCATGCTAAATGTAAAATACTGTTCCCCTCTCACCCCTGCTTTGCTCAGCATGGGTGAAAGGCAGATTTTCGGAGGTGTTTGGTTTTGGTCTAATTCTGCTCCTACTGAAGTCCAGTGAAATCTTAGGAGTGATTTTTTAAGGGGAAGTTACATCAACACTGCATGTTTTTAAAGAATTGCACTCAGAATAATTAGGACCATAAACCGTCCATTAAAACATCTATAATGGCAATCTTCAGTCAGCCCAGTGTGACAGTGACTGCGGTACTGTTAAATGCCCATCCGGCTGTGTTTGCTCCAGGATTCTGATCAAACAGCTTGGCTGGATCTGGCTGTGTGAGCAAAACGCTTTCTCTCCCTAGCTATGTCCCCTGCCTCTGCAGGAGATCACCTCCACAGTGGCTGCACTGGAAGAGAGGACCCTGTCTTTGCCCCTTCTCCATGCACAGAATTAAAAGGAGGGTTACGGTATTTTCCATTAACGCGTTGGGCTGTGAGCTGTCGTGGGTGAGAAGCACATACCCTGCAGGCTCCTTGGTGACTGGTGACCTTTGGTGGAGGGGTATGTCTGGCAGTGATGGCAACTGCTCCATCTGCATCCAGTCCAAAAATAATTGTGATTGCTTTTTTCCTATGGTGCTGTGCTGAGAAAGAACTTGGTGCTGTTGCTCTTCAATTATGACCACATCAGCAAGCTGCTTCTAGAAGAAGGAGCAATGCAGAGTCAGATATTTGAACTTTCTGAAAAACTTAATAATCTGACCTAGGAAATCCAGGTGTGGCTTATTATTTTCTCCATCCAAGGCCAAATGCTATCAATATCTCAATGTCTACAAAATGTTGAAGTCAAATATTTGAGTTATTTGGCTCTTTTAATTCTTTTCATTACACACCTATTGCAGTTACTAAAGTTTTCTGTGGTTTGTGGATGACTTCGTGCGCCAATTTAATGATGATTCAAAACAATAAGAGTTTTTAAAGACCTCACATGATCCAGTGGTTTATGCGTGCTTCAAAGTGTCTTCAAAGCATGTACAGTGTATGAATGCCAACCTATAGTATCTTTCTACTGATATGAAACATCATTTTCACATATTGTTATAAAAGTTGCACTCAAAAATGGGTACTTGCTAAGAACTTTATTAAAATAGCCTTCAGGTTCTACACAGAGCATCGATGCACAATGGCATTGTAATGTGTTAGACGCATAAAGTATACTTGAAATTTAGAAAACATTCACGTTGAAGTTAAAGGTAAAAGCCAAAATCCCATAACAGTTGACAGGAAAGTTGGGACATTGATCAGAAAAAACTGTCTGGCAATAGTCACTTGACATGCTAACATGAATTTTAACAGTATTTGTAATTCTAGCCTAATTAAAGTTTTGTTAGGTAATGCTAATAGGCGTTGAGCCAATAACTTCATTTATCTAACTGGAACACTGCAATTATCCAATGTAAGTTACACTCTCGTAACTTGAAATAACAGCCTGAGGGAAAAACCCAAGCCTGGAGTGCTGCTGTACGCCAGTGACCATTGACTGCTAAGCCACCTACTTATGGATGGTTTGCATTTCCCTGGAGTATGACGCACAAATCTGCTGAAGTCCAGGGATTAGGCAGGGCGTTAAGATGTGCAGACACTTTTGTCTTCTCTCTCGTTTTGCATGCAATGTATCCCACATCTGAAGGGCAGTCCTACAGAGAAGAGGCACGGCCTGGGTGGTACCCATCCCAGAACCTCTGCAGCTTGCGGTTGATTCCCCTAGAAAATAAAGTAGACAGATACTCATTTTGCAAACATCTGTGTGGTGAACATGTTATGGGCTTCCCAGCTGCTTGGGAGGCTGCCTACCAGCTGTGAACTCTCACATTTGCAGTCCTGCCTGGAGAATCCAGTATGTGAACACACTCCAGTGCAGACTCAGCAAGGTCAGTGTAAACTGTCCTCATCAGAAGATTAAACTAATCTGTCTAATTCTGTGCTGAAATAAATGAGAACTGCTTCTAGATTCCCTGCCCTGGATCTGCTGTAGGGTTGGTCACCACTGGAAGAATAATGGCAGCAAGCAGCTAAGGACCATTAACATCTTAACTGTCACTGACATTAATAAACTCAGTGTATACCCACACCTCATGAAATCTCTGTTATGACAGAGTGGTGACTCTCAGGTCTCTGAGTATAGAGTTTTATGTGGATTATGTTCTCTGCCTCCTCTGCCTGCCTCTTTGCAACACTCCTGCCTCATATCTCAAGAGAGTTGTTGGGGTCAGGAACAGATTCAGAGGTTCCTCTCTGCAACACTCCTGCTGACAAATGTACAGATTAAATAATGCAGATTTGTGTTCGTCACCAGCAACTCTTCTTTGCTTGCACCAGAGATTACAGATCATGGTAGCAAAAAAACAATCTCCTTTACTGATGAAAAGAATTTATGGATAAGGATCAGATTGCATTTTATTAATTCTAATGATGTAAGGCCCTGTCTGAATGTACCAGCAAATCCTCACACTTTTTTATCACACATTTTTGCAGATTTGAGGAGACTTTAATTAATCGTTTTGGTCCAGTCCACGAGACTGCCATGATCCAGGAATAACTCACACATATGGCTAATAGCATACATGTAAATAGTCTACTTGAATTTAAAGGGATTATTTAATTTCTGTGCCCAATCCTTTCCAAAGTGATGCTTATCTTTGTTTCCATGCTAGCAGTTATGGACTAACACATCAACTGTAGTCTGCAGGTCAAATTCTAGGAATAATGATGAAGTTAAGTTGTGACAAAATACAGTGGGGGGAAGATTGTTTCTTTGAAGAAAACTTGCTGAACGACTGAGAATCAATATTAATTTAAACTTAAGGGGAACAGAGTGGTAGAAAATAACTCTTGAAAAGAGTGACCATGTGTTGATAGAATTTAAATCAAATGGCAGGATAAGTCAAGGTTCAAAGGTTCAGTTAAAAAAGACAAATTCTAATAAATGTAGTTTTTAAAATGAGTTGGGCTGAGAAACTATGGATTTAAATACAGAAGAAATATATAATATTTTTTATTCCACACTTCAAAATCAGTTAAGAATTTGTATCTCAGCAAAAAGGGAAATATTATCTGACAAAAATTGTGCCCAAACTACCTATATAGTAGAAATAAGCAAGAAGCCTAGCAGGAATGAAAGAAAGGAATGAACAGCACAAACTGTGTCTTAAAGGTCAGGAGTTACATTGATAAAGCAGGAATTGCCAGTAGTAAAGCTATTGTATGCTTTGCAATGATTATAAAACCAAATCGTTAGGGTTTTTTTCCTCCAGGCATATGAAAACAAGAGACTAGAGAAAAGATAAAACAGTATTACTCTACAGTAGAATGGCATAAAGAGAAAACTTGACATGCCCCAGAATGGGAAAAAATTGTCTTTTGCTGCTAACATAATAATATTTAATATGGAAGGCAAAGTTAGGTCAGTTAACAAGAACAAAAGTGTAGAAATGAAAGTGAAGATTATCCCATGGAAGGTAACAACAACGCTCAAAGTTTTGGGGTACCACATCACTTCCACTCCAGTATTCTGAAGAAAGGATGTCTGATGTCTCATGTGTTGCAGCACAAACTGCTGACAAGTCAGGACAGTACTGTATGAAAAGAGAATAACCATACATATACAAACATATATACAGATCTATTTACACACACATTTGCAATACACAAATTTATTTAAGAGTAGACAAAAAAGAGTACTCAGACAATTGTAAACCTAGTTGTCTGACATCAATCGTGAGCCAGGCTTTAAAGCAAAGTTTGTAGAATAGAGTAAGGATGTGGGATAAATAGAAAACGAGTTAAAATACAACTTGGGTTTACAAGAACAGATTATACTGGACTAAACTTATAGCTTGCTTTCATAAAATAGTTGGTCTTACAAGCAAAAGAAAAGTTGTATAACCAATCTGTCTGAACTGATACATATTACTGCAGTAAGTAGTTAATATCATTATGTTTTTGTAATACTTTTTTTCAACTAGAGAAAGAAAGATAAACAAAAGAACCATAGATTAATACAACTGACTAAGAAATTTACTACAATAGATTAAAATAATGGATTCATTAATCTACTACAGCAGAGATACAAAGGAGAGGTAGGGGCTGAGAGAAATTATTAACATAGTTCTTCTACAAGTGTTGAGTTGATTTGATTACATAACTTTGGTGTATAATTTTGCAATGAAACTTGTTGATAGAAAAAAAGAAAAGAACAGCAGAAACATCCTACAACCAGAATTAGGTCTTGAAGTCTTATATAGCAGTGATGGAATAAAATCTGAACACTAGAAAAAGCACAATCATGCAGGATGCTCTAGCTGTGGCCTGTAAATGACTGCAGATAAAAAGTCACCTATACGAGGGGTTTATGGAAAAAGCAAATCTGGCCTTAATTCATAGTAAGGGAGATATTTACCATAGGAACAGTGAAGGATTTATGCCACTGCAGAGGCCCTGGATAATCCACCTGGAGCACCTTGCATTCTCCTAGTAAAATTCTGGTCTTGAAAGAGTAACAGACAATTTTCTGTTTCACTTAGAGAAATGAAAGGCAAGAAGAAAGAGTTTTGTTATCAAGCCATCACGTCAGGTAGCCTAACGGAAGGGAGAAGGAACTGCTTAAACCAACACACAGTGTTAGCACACAGGTAAGTTATAGAAACTGACCATGACTAAGTGCTTCAAAGAAACACAAGGAGGACAAAGAAAGGTAATCACGAGGAGGCTTGTAGGTATTAATAAGCAGAGGCTCCTGAAATTGCTGTCGTATTGAACGGTTGAAGCTGGTGGGGCTGGCTGGAGGAGTGCAGTATAGGGAAGCATCCAGCAGCTTTTCAAAGGATGTCTTAGAGTCCGAACATCTTTTGAAAAAAAACCCATTTGATTTCTTTTCTATTGACAGCCTTTCTTTGAGGAACCTTTTTTTTACTCCTTTGGACAAAGTAATTTGGCCATTTCTTGTTATGTGAATGAAATAAGTGATGTAAAATTCAGCACTTCATTAGGAAAAAAAAAATAGAGCTAGGTATGATTCAGTAGGTAAGACCTGGATGGACTAATTCCTGTATTTTTTGTTTGGTTTAATTTCAGATGTAAATATTTTAAGTAGATGGTTTTGATTTATTTACATTTTTTAATTAAAAGAAAATTACAGATAAAAGGTGCTATAGCAATCATCTTCCTACAAAAGCAAAATATTGCAATGTAATTAAAAGGACTCCTGAAATTATAATTAGATTTGAAATTTAATTATGACTAGAATACTTTATTCCTATGCACAACTGACACCTTATTGATACATAACCTTTATTGTAATTTTATTACATTTCTTCTGAAATCTTAATCTATGGACTAAATAAGATCATCAGATTTCTGTGAAGGCTTAGATTTAGGTAAAGAAAGCAATGTAATATTGTCTTCTATATATTATAGTGTTGTTCTTTGCTTATATCTGTTGGATCAAATGCCTTGTACTTGGGCTTAGCTCCTCCATACAGAGAGAGCTGGACTGTGGTATTCAATAAAGGCAATGTTTTGAATACTGGTGAAAAAAAGGGAACAAATGCCAACAGATACGAAACTGGTTTAGCTCATGTTCCACCTAACCTCTTTCCATTTGGTTTGCTGCCTCCTGTGGCTAAATTTCATTGTGGCAATGTGTCTCCACACGCATTTTTCTTAAGTTCTTTCAAATCCATGAACACTTTCTGCAATCATCCCCCTTTATGAGGTCTTCTATTCATTGTCAGGCATGGGTAGAGCATTGCAAGCTGTTGAGTAGGGCACTATCAGGTGTTTCTAAATTGTATTCTAATTTTGCTCAGAATTTTAAACATGTTAAGGATTATCCTTCTGCTAGCAATTAAAGCAGAAATGATAGCCCTGGCAATCAATCAGATGTCTGTTAAGACAGCTGAAAATATAGCATCCAAATATATCTCTACTTATAATTAAAGCGGTCAGATTGAGGATCCCTGTATCTCAATAGCTCCAGAAGCAAAAAAAAAGCTGTTTGGTGGAAGAGATTGTAGATCTAGAGCACGTCTCTAGTTCTTCACTAACAACTTTAAAAATTTAAGTCACTATCTCTACATTAGTCACTACCTGAATTATGTTTAGTAAGCAAAGAATTCAGCATATTAAGTAGTAACTATTTAATCTCTCAATTTGAAGAAAAAAGAACCACTAGTTTCTACTGTTGTTCCCAGATGTTAGTATTCCTTACGACTGCCACAGACAACACTGACAACTCAGTGAAGGATTCTGTAACATTAAATAAAATAAAAAATTGTTAATATGATTGACAAGTTGATATTGTAATATTGTAGTATAAAAAGAATTTCTTGCCAGCTAGCATATGATTTTATTTTTTATTGCTTGTAGTTTTAGCATTTTCTTCATCAAATATAACATGTAAGGTAAGTTCTAATAATTTGTATTTATTTCTATGTAGCTATCATATTCAGATATGGGAAGGTAACTTTTCAATAGTATCTGGACAGTTTTTAACTGTTTTGAATAGCACCACAGGAGTTTCTCTTATGACACTATTATTCAAGGTTTCCTATTTAGACTAACCAATTGCCAATAAACATGAATTTTTTTTTTGTCCAATCATATGGATGCAAGAGTGAAATATAGGTGAAATGTAGCTGTTTTCAGCAGATCTGAAAGTATTTTAGGTAGACAGGTTATGTTTTTGTTATCCATATACAAATTTGGTAACATAAGGCAAAGACCACTACCTGGCAGGTCCATGGTAGAGTAGGAAGAAGACCTATTAGGCTCAGCCTGAGTGCTCAGGACCAGTGTCTCATGAGATATTATTGCAATCTTCTGCTTAGGAACTATGGCAACAACTGCATTGGTAGCGATAATAGATCTATTCCAGTATATTTGGCGCAATTATGACTTGGACAAAAACCCAAAACAGTTTCATATATAGTTGTAAAAAAAAAAGCTTGTTAAGAAAGTTGTTAAGCCCGAGTAGATAGAAATCAGAGGATGGTTAGCTAAAGAGCCATTAGGCCTTACAGTGAATCCTCTATGGGCCATTGCAGAATGATTTCCAGGAATACATTCTCCATTACCGCACTTTGTATAGGACCAAGCTCTTTCTAAAATTCTTTAGATGTCTAATAATTTTGCCTCACTGCTGTGAAAAGTCATTGAGATAAAACAAAAGTCGTCCTTCCTGTTCCTTCATCTTTTTTACCTCATGGTGGGTGGGAATCTGTATGAAATCCTGGATGAGACCTGAGGTTTCCATATCTTCAGATGTGCCCATTTGTCTGCTCCATGTTCAAGACCACCATCCCTCTGTGGAAATAAACTTCCTGAATATATATATAGTGACAGAATATATATATATATAGTGACAGAAGGAGCAATTGGTGTGTGATTTTTAAAGAGAGACTCATTTAAAAACTGAAAACTTGCCCCTCTGAGGGGAATGTCAAAACATTGGGCCTGAGCTACTTCCAGGTTACATTTTAGAAGGATTATAAGATTTAAGAAAACACAGAACTTCACAGTGTTCAGGTAAAAGGATGGAAAAATGTCGGCATTTACTGTTGTTATAAACTAGCACAAATTAATTCATTTCGGATTTAATGTCTCCATTACATTAGAGTGAAGTAGGTTACTGTATTTTTAATTTGCTTTAAAAAAAATTGAGATGTTTTAAATTGTCAGCATGTCATTCAGGTTTAGGTACTGATGTGAAAGGTCTTGTATACTTTTTACCCTAAGAACTTTAATGTTACAAGCTGATTACAGAATGTAATTCATACGTATGCACGTTAACCTCTTCACACTTGGATTAGTTTGTCTGGCCATCTTAAATTCTGATTAATTCATCTCTTTTTCTCCTAAGTAATCTATAAAGCAGAAGCAATGCATATGTATTTTGAGTGACCAACCACTGTAAGTATCGAATAACGAACAGTAAAAAGTAATACACTCACCCAAAAGCCCCCAGAACATAGACTGAAATATCTTTTTTTCACAATCTATTTATCAGACAGGATCAAATAACAAACACATTAATGATAAATCAGTCACTGACAATTTGCAAACAGAAGAAAGGATTATATTTATTGAACATACTTTTTGCAAAGGAAAGTTCTTTCTGCTTCACACAGGGCGCATGCTGCCCTGTGCATTGTTTGACTGGATGCGAGGGCCGAATCTAGAGTGTTAAATATGACAGGTCATGATTATAGTAAGAAACAGTCTTCCCACAAGCTACCGATGAGTCGTACCTAGATATTGACTAGGAGATGCTAGTGAGTCAAAACTGTCACTGAGAGCATGCTGACAGCAGAGCATGTTGTCTGCTGGTGTTCTGAACATGCCTTTACCCTCTTATTTCCTAGCAGAGGTGCAGCCTTGGAAATGTCAGTGCAGTTCATTTCTGATTAGCAAGCTGTTCCTAATCACAAGCAGTTAATATAGGAAAAGGGATTTACTTCTTCTCACCCCAGCCAGTGTCACTCAGCTAATCTCACATTCTTCCCTTCCCATATAAAGAGCATTTTCTTGAACAAGCAGAAAGAGCTGATGGTTTTATCTTGTATTTTGCCTTCTACATTCCTCTTGGATCTGATAACCCTTGCACACTTAGCTTTACCTTGCCTTGCAAAATGCTCATGAAAATGTTATGTTAGTCATTTAAACTGCAGTGGGGAAACTGAGTTGACAAAACAAGTGTCCTCATTGCTCTCAGCCTACATTTTCGTCAGTGTGCTAGCTGTTGGGATCATTACCCTGTGTTTCTTTAAATATTTTCTGTACACTCTTCTCAAACCTGTTGTTGAATCGTTATTATAATATCTACTTTCTAATTTGAGATAACCAACGATTTGAAATGATGCTATAGTAACTCTGTTGTACTGCCCTAATTATAACCTATTTGTGTTTTCTCTGTTTTCTCCCAATTGCTCTAAAATTAATGAATGTTCCTTTCAAAGATAATGTATTGACCCTATATTAGTCATGTTTTTGGCCTGCTACACTGCTCTTTTCAAGGTAACCTTGATATTGTTACAGACATACATAATAATTTTTTTTATGCTAGAACTATCTATATTGATTTGACTGTGGCCTTTGATCCAATAAATCATAACATATTGCTATCTAAGTTTCCCTCAATTTGGCTGAGTTTAACTACAGTAGAATGGTTCTCTGGCTACATTAGAGAGCAAACACCAGTCATTTTGTTTAATGGTGTTGAATCTGGGGTGAAAATGTTACATGCGAAGTTACCTCAGGAGCTAATTAGAGGGCTTTTACTTTTGCAGTTTTTATTAATGACCTGTCGACGCTGTATAGTTCATGAAATATTCTGTACATCTACATGCTGATGATGTGACCTTGTACACAGTAAGACCACAGATAAGGTATCAGACCTTGACTGTTCTAACTCAGAATTTATGGAGTGATTTTCAAAATTTAAAGATATAGTTCTCTGCAGAAGTAAATTGCCATAAAATCTCAGAAAAATATAAAACATGTAATTAGAGGAGTTGTCTCTTATAATACAAACAGACCTAGGTGAACTGGTGTGGAAAATAATAAGATTTCCCTCACCTCAGGAAAAAAAACCAACCACTGAAAAAGCTGAAGTTTTCCACCTTCTCAAAGGAAATATTGATAAAGGTTTCACAATGTTTTCATTATTTAGTTTTGTGTCTAGTTTCTACTTGGGACAGGAACTATAAAATTGTAATTGCAAAGGAAAAAACAGTGCCACGTTACACATAATCCTGAAAAACAACCAGTGCCCTGCTGATTGCTAGTCAGACTGTGAAATATGATTCTCTGATGGTTTCTGTACTGAGTCTCTACCCTTATGAGACCGCCCTTTCTTCTCTCACCATTTGAACAGAGCACAAATGAGATGACCAGATCCTGTCCATGCTTACTGGTCCAATTAAAAAGTGCTAAACAGATTGGCAAGGTGTAGGAAAGCATGGACGTAGGTACAAGTGATAAGCAGCGTGATAAAGGTAACATTGCTTCAAATTCTGCTCCAAAATATAATGCTATCACCATAATAACCCAGACAGGCTCAACTGGGCAGGATTGTTCTATGTCTTAGATCAGAATTTGTTTTATGGCATTTTGGAGATATCCACTGAGAATGCAATCATTAGATATTTTGCTGTTGACTTTAAGATTTCAATCCATTTGTTTAAACATTTAGACATTTAGTGCCATTTTAGATATTCTGGGTTAATCTGCTAAACCTCCACCTGTCATCACAGAGGCAGGTAGGTCTCCTGTGTCATATCCTTCCCTACAGCATCTTCAATAAGCCAGCATGTCTCAAAACAGATGCAGTAACAGAGTATTAGACCAATAACAGCTATCTGTTACGAGAAGTGCTAAGAGGACCAAAAAGTCAAAGTGCATATTGAAATGGGTAAGAGGGAATAGTGAAAGGGATTGCTATACTATGTAGACTTTCTGATTTATACTTTTCAAGTTGTAACTCCTCTTTTCATTGTTGTATAAGTTATATTAGCCAAAATTCAGCTATGAATCAGCTCTACATTTGGCTCTATCTGCAAGTGTAGCAGTAATTGTGACCATGGTCTAGAAAAGAGGCAAGCATATGCTTGCAAAGTTGTTTTCAAACCAGCCACATTTTAGCAATAATTTTTGAATACAGAAATTCACAGCAGCAACATTATCAGTATTTGGCTATTCTGTTTGTAGAAATACCAATGATTTGCAATGTTTGCATCATTACAGTTTTTAGACAGTGGCATTGGAAAAATACCCTCAGTAGCAAAACCCATAGTCTTCCATTCTTGACCTATGCTTTGTGTACTATGTGAATATTAACTAATTATGTAGGTACATCAGGATGATATACTTTTAATCTGCTGATGATCATGTTCATGAACAAATCATTTAACTATGCCAGGCTGATTCCTCTCCTTTTTCTTTTTCCCTATCTTCCTTTCCCTGGGTCCTCTAGTTTTTCAGAGGGTTAAATGCTTGCTTTACGAGATTACAGAGAGAATTAATTATTTTCTCTCTGAAATTGAACACGTATGTACATTTTTCCTTAGGCATTCAGAACCTATGGTTGCATTTTCTGGCTAAACAATTTAGGAGAGTACATCTTTTAATAATAATTTTCAGTTGGACTTGTATTCCAAAGACACTTTAGCAATTCTGAGAATTGTACTTGATAGCTGCTTGTACAAGTCTGTATCGCTGATGGAGGGAATTCTTTATTTAAAAACCAATATGCCAGTTCATATCTTCTCGAGCTTATCAAAGGATGAATCATTAACTTTCTCATCTTCCCCTGGCCACTTGGATTACGTATAAAGATACACTATATACCACTGCAGCCCAGGATTCATGCTGCAGGCAGTTTTGAGGATTAAAAAGGCAGAGAAGTGAGAGACACCAGGCAGAAGTGTTGGAAGGTAGCACTTGTGGAATGAGGGAATGGAAGCCTAACAATTATCTCTTTCCTATTGACATAAAAGCTCTTCCTCTAATATTTTCAAATTATTCAGCAGGTCTTGTTGAGACGCCATCAACTTCTGCCTAAATTCTCCCCTTTATGACAAGAGAAAGAATGTACTTTTATTTATTGACATAATATTGGCCACACAATCTTATGTGACTTTGGGACTAAAATATTTTTAAAAGTTTTGTTTATTCCAGGTGTTACCCAGTGTTACCCACTCACATTGGCAGTACCAGCTCTCAAGAAATTTAGAGGGTGAAAAATATATATTCAATTTCTCTTTTCCAGAGCTGCTGCTACAAACAAGAGCAAAAGGGAGGAAGTAGGAAGAAAAGGAAAAGGTAAATTGAGGAAGTGGTTTAGGTACTGAAGAAGAAGGGGAAGGGCAAAAAACCTGCTGGAGAGAAGAGAGTGATATATAAATGCGGAAATCAAATACATGGTCAAAATTACTTTGAGTAGAGAGTGAAACATTCGACCTCTGAACAATGCGATAATGTTCTTGAGATGCTTGCTACATCTGTTGTAAGAATGGAAACAGACAAGTCCACTTCAGGAACTCTGCATCTGTCTGTTCACATAATTACATTGTCTTTAAGTAGTGCTCCTTCCTGTAGTTACTTACTCTATGGTAGTAAATCCTAGAAGATCTGTTCTGGACAAAACCTCTAAATGTTGCATGGATTTATGAAAAAAATAGTTTCTACTTCAAACACAGTCCAATGCGTAAAGCTCCAGATACATGAGTAAGTTGCAATGGTCTAACAAGTTGTCATGATGACTTGCTGCATAAATACTTTTAGCTCTCATAATGTAAACTCTTAATGTAAATCTCTTAAACCCATTTCACTGATGTTTAAGTTAGTGAACTTTAACTTGCATGCACGGTGGCTAAAACTATGCAAATGACTACTTTGGCCCAGCTAACACGTGGTAGTTATTAAGCTGTGGCCATTTGATTATGCATCTGAGTCCAAGACGAGAGACAACGTATGGCTGCAGACATAACTGAGGGTATTTCAAGAAAACCAAGACCAATATAGGTCAGCATGGTAGACGGTGGTCTCAACACAGTATGAGTATAACCATTGACAGTTTTTTTCAGATTTCATGGAGGAGGGATGTGTTAAAGAGAGGTTTGAAGAAGAACAGTGAAATAATATTTATTTATGACCATGAAAATATTTTGTTTTGAAGACTGTGAGGAGAACCTATGGGACAAACCATGAAAGTGTTTGTTTGAAATTTTAATAGGCCAGAGAGAGGAGTAAACAACTCATTAATGAAGAAAAGCTGATAGGAAGTGTGAGATCAGCTATGAGGTTCCTTTAAAGCAAGAAATAGTTTTGTATTTGATGTAACAGGGAAAGGATGCCAACAGAAGAAGATGAAAAGAGGGAGTGAAATGGTTAAAAGAAACAGGCTAGAAAATGATTTTTCCAGGCATATTCTTAATGGACATGAGGATGATTGCTTTTGTCAAGGCCAGAGAAAAGAATGTTGCAGTAATCAAGATGTGCTGTGATTAGTGGATGGGAACAGCTATATATTAGAGCTGTTATGCAGAAAGGATCTACTAGGTAGAGACAGCCTGAAGGGGTGGTTCTAGAGAGGTATTCCACTCTGGGATGAAACCATCTAATAAAAGTTTAAGTTTACATGTAGAGTACAGGTTTCTATTTATGCTGGCCATCCTAACAATGCTAATACATCTTAGTTTAATATTCAACAGATATTTCTTCCTGCTCAAACCTGAGTTTTGCCCTTGAGTTTTACCAAAAACAAAGCATATGAAAGTTTATATTTTATTTTTCTCACTTTCTCTGTGTTTATTATAAACATCTGTTTCTCTTTTTACCATAAATTACCAGGAACTTTTATTTGTTGCTGCTCCTTTAATTTTACATCAGTCATGTTGTGTTATTCACATGACGTGCACAGCAATGCTAACTATTTTAAGTGTAGCCCTCCTAGCCTGGGTGAGTTCAGGGTCACCCTTAGGTAGACGTAACATGTACAAGAGATTTGAACTCACGCTTGCAGGGCATCTCCTCCCATCAAATTGCCGTGTCACAGGTCTGGCAGGATGCACAGGGCACGCTCTCTGCATGTCACATACCAGTTGCTTCATGATAAATGCAGTCAGATCATGATAACTACTGGCACACAAAGCGTACGTGCCACAGTTACCACTTATCAGTTGCCCCCACCTTGTCATTGCCTGTATCAACAATTAAAATCATGGTACACTGATTCTTTCAGTTGAGAGTGTATGGCTGGGGTGGGGAGATTTTGGGAGAAAGAGGCATGAGACAGAGAGAAAGAGAAGTGGAACTGGTGGAAGGAGCTGTGGAGAGTCAGGAAGGATGGAGAGACATCAGGTTTTCAGTGGGGTGGCAGTTTGTGGTGAGAGGAGATGGGCCCTGGGTGGGGAAGCCAAGCGGAAAAAGGGTGTTGGTTGATCCCCAGATGAGAGAAAAGGAAACTAAAGCAATTACAAAGAAATGGATTTCTGCACTTAAACTGACTTAAGGCTCTGATGGATCTGGTGAGGGAGAGCTATATAAGCTGCGCCAGAACTGGGAAAACAGGGTGTGCTGTTGGGGTTCCACAGCTCTCGAGATCCATAGCCAAAAGGCAGCCACATGGAGATTTTTAATACAGTTCTCAACACTTTTTGTTCTGAAGTTCTTCAGCGTGGATATTTGCGCAGATGCTTTTATAAATGTGTCCAGATTTCATTTATAGTTCTTTGGAAATAATCATGTGAGGAGGCTCACACAGCATGTAGAGACTGAATATCAGTCCTGATCCCCTTCCTGTGAAGCTCACCAATACTCACAAGAACAAGTCATGCCTCTCGGTAGTTGTGTTAGTCAGATATGAGTGGGGTGTTATTAAACATTCAAGCTGTAACCTTACCTGACTCCAGAGGCCAGAAACCATGGCTCCTGGAAACGCAGAAATCATTCATAGCAGGGCAGTTTGAGCAGGATTGGTTTTAAGCAGAGCTGCCAACAAGCTCATTTTCCTAGAACTGGAATAAAAACACCAGTGTGTTCAGGGGAGGAACTCATTTCAGCACAAACATGCTGAAGTGTCATGCAACATTCCACACTACTGAAATTCCATGAAAATGTGAACATCCTAAAATTTCACAATTAAATGAAACAAAGATTTATTTCTCTAGAATTTAACTCCTAACAATGGAGGCCTAGAACTGCTTATCAAACTTCATATGGATTACTGTTCGTGAGTCAAACAAGGAGGATTTCAGCCCATGGGGTTGAAAACCAAACTGTAATAACCATAAAAAGGTATAGGACTACTGATTTGTAGACATGCATATTAGAAATGTGATAAAAAGTCCTGGTGGAAATTTAATTGTCAGCCTTCAGAAACCAAAAATGACCAACTCTAAGTTGTTTCTGAATTACGGTGAGCCCTAAAGACGGCCTAAAACCAATTAACTTTTTTTTTTTTTTACTCTTTTTATGTTTTAGAAATGACCAAAGAGATCTCTTTGAAAATATATTACTGAAAAGAAAATGCCCCTAGAATTAAACCTTTTGTGAGAAGCTTCAGCCTGGAGCAAAATTTAATGGCTGAGCTATAAAGCACTGAAAACTTTCATAAAGGCGTTCATAAAGAAACACCAACCGACCCTGAACCCAAGGAGGTCTCGCAAGCTTCACTGTAATAAACACAGGGCCTAGTTAATTTTCACTTAAGGAGTGTATGACATTTGAGTAAGATGTGGTTACTTTATGTTCACTTGCAACACATATGTCCAATAGATATAAATGACAGAGGGCGATACTGCAGTCGACAGGTCTACTGTAAGTTACAGCTGTTCCTAAATGAGGTTATAAACTCCGCTAGCCAGGGACTTCACTTTTTCTTTTGACTGTAGGGTACCTAGCATGACTGGAAAATGAGACCTTTTTTTATCTGCATTTCCTACTCCTCTAGACTAGAAATAGTAAGGGATGTGTATACAACTCGTTTCCAGAGCAGTTACATTGAAACATAGGGACTGCTTCTACAGCTTCTTTCACTGCTTTAATGTTCATCTCACAGATACTACCAAAAACTAGACTATGCTATTGCCTTACCTGACTGGTTGATTTAAGTTAAATGTAACATTTAAAAAGAAATTTCCATAATTTGGATTAAATAGAAATAACTGTATACTCAGTCTATCTAGAAACATGTGTTATCTGTATGGAAATACTCCATTAATGTGTTTAATTAGAGGCATAAATACATGCAATGTGTGAGGCATGAATATGAGGCAGAAAATCCTCCATTGTTAGTAATCACTCGGACATCATCCATGTCTTTATAACATTTTGTTACACCTATTTTTCTGGTTTTCTGCTATTGATGGCTTCAGAAGTAATATCACATCTGGAAGACAGGCAAAACCTATTCTACATCATTGCCTACTCTTGACCAGTGAGAGATGCTCTTACACTAACAAGACATTCACGCAGGGACTTCAATCTCCTCCTCTCCCTTCATCACCACTTCTCTCTCCTTCACCTCCTTCCTTTACCCTTCCAATCTCAGCCACTGTTGGCCTTCAGGCTAGATCTCCCAGTGCAAGTAAAACAGAGCTTCAAAAAAAGATCCAATTTTTTAAGCATCCTACATTTAATTTTAAATTCCTCATCTTAGCATGGGTCAGAATTCATTCCAAAAACAGACAGGAAATTGAAAGAAAGGCAGATGTTTGTCAAAGCTATGTTTAGGAAGCTGTTGCTTAAATGAGAAAATCGGTGATACTTTAACCATAAGTGAGAAGCACAAAAAGCATATTCCTTCCTCTACCTGTGTTTGCAGAGCACTTCTCTCTTCTTCACCTGCAATATTAGTATGTTCCTTTAGGCTCTGCCTCTACTTGGTTATCAGTAATGTATTGTAGCTCTAACAATGGTGCCTGTTTTCACAGCACTTTGTGGAATAATGCCATCCATTCCCATGGATTCATTGGTTCATGAAGGTATTGGTGAAAGGTGAGATAGATTTACTCAACTTTTCAGCATAATATTGCTATTGTTCATTGCCAGGGCATGCATAACGACTGGCCTTTAATGCAAACAACTCAGCCACTGAGCTTAGTGATTACTATGAGGGATCTGTTTGAGGTGGGTGTTTCTAGTTCTTTGATATACGACTCATTAAACCTACTCTATGTAAGTATTGTTTACAGTGCTTGCTGTGCTGGTGACTTGCATCTGAGTACTTGTATTTAATTTGAAAGGTATTTTGCCTGCACTTAGAAGAAGTCTTTAAGTGCCTAAACCACACTTACATTTTTCCTTATAAACCATTGGCAGAGAAGTAAAAAGGAGCTGGGAGTTTCTTATAACAAGAAAAACGACCTTTTTTCTCTACAGACTTCCCTTTGAATGCACTAACCTCCTGTCAAGAGAAAGCAAACAGTAGGATAATAGTCTCTTCTCAATTTCTTCAGCCTCTTGTCCTTCTTAAGATGCAAGAGTTGACCTTGCTCCTCAGTGCTTGCCTTGCTGATAGGAAGCAGAACTTAGAAAGACAACTACACAGGGCTATTATGGCCTAAGTTTATTACATATCTTATGTTCATAATAACTTCTGTGCTTGACACCTGCCACTGAAATACAGTCTGAACTATAGATTGCCTTTTCTTTTTAATGGGTTGTGATTACATCAGCCCATTGTTTATACTCAGAACCAAACCTGCTCAGATCATGATGGAGTATAATAACAAAAGAATCCATTTAATTGGTGACTTGTTGAAATATACTCCTTCATCTGTGGTTTGTGGTTTCATCTGTTTGCTGTGGAGCAGAGTCGCCACCATTCATTTAATTCCCTCCTACCAGCAGGTAAATTGCACACCTAGTCAGTTTTAAGTTGTGCACTTGCCTATATTTTATTCACAATGTTTAACAGATATGAATCTATGCCTGCTACAATAAACTATTGTTAGCATGGCACACACTAGTTTCATGCTGCTACTTTACTCAACTACACTTTTAACTCTATTTTTGTGGTCACTAATTTTATAAGTTTAACATGTAGATCAGTGATTAGGAGGGTGAATAAAATAACAAATGAAAGGAAGGTGGAATAGTTGAAGACAAAGAGCAGAAATCATGTTAAGAGTTCTACTTCAATTTCTCTTTGTCTTTCGCTGTGGCCACACTACTGGAGATTGATTTGATCTTGACGTATGTACCTTCTGTACCACTTCCTCTGACTCTGGCTCTGATTTTAAGACTGGTAGATTGAGGTCCTGCTTCAGACAACTTTGCTAGAGACAAAGTTCCCTTAGAAATTCTTTTATCACTCCTCAGATCAAAGAGTGTGTCCAACTACAGAAAAGGTGAGACCATCACAGAACAAACCTATCTCCTTTACTTGCAGCAGAGAGCTGACTGCCTTGGAATGAGACCAAGTCTCTGTCCTCTCTTTTCTCCTCTATGTTTGTGCCCTACTACTGTTCAGTCGCATGCAGGATTTAGGGTCACTGAGCTGGAGGTATTTTTGGAGAATGGATGAAATTAAAATATTATCTTGCACCTTTCATTGTTCTATTAGTCTATAAAAAAGGACAGATGTTTATTGCAAGTGTTATAGAACATTTATAATCACTGGATAAAAGAGGTGTCAGGTTCAAAATATTGTTTAAAGTGTTGTATTCCTCAATATTGCATAGATTTTAGTAAGCTTGATTATTCCTTGAGATTTTTTATTCCTAGACAAACCATTTATGAGCCCTTCTTTATGTTGTTTATATTAAATGAACATATTTGTGTCTTTATGATAATTTCTTCCTTCTCCCCCAGCTTAATTTTCTCTCCTGAAACTTTTGAACAACTGTAAAGGTTCCATGTAGGAGTTAGATATTATTAATACTATTTTTATATACCAGTGCAAGCACTTTTATTATTATGATTTACTGTTACATCTGTACACAAAGCCCCAGTTCAGGTAACTTGGGAGTAACCTGTTGAAACTTGGCTAATAAATCCTATATATATGAAAAATTTGTCAGCATGTGTTAATTGTTTTTCAGGAGAATTGTTAGCCATAGAGAGTACACCATTTGAAGGAACATTCAGAAGAGTAAGCCAAGAAGGTAGAACCTTATGCCTAAAATAAGTTTATGGTTTTCTGCCTCAGAATCTACAAAATCCTGAAGTACTTTTGTGAGTTAAATATTGCTTAGCTTTACTTACTTATGTTCTTCACATTTCTGCTGAAGTTAATGTATGCTGACTTTTGTTACAAAGGCACTATCTCTTAACAAGAGGGAATGATTTTTTTGCACATCTTCTGCCTAAGAGCCACAAATAAGACGCTGTTTGTGAGCGTGTGTGTGTGTTTGAGACCTGTCACTTGTAAGTGCACATGCCAGTGGTCACTGGGACGTCTCCACCTATTCTGGGAATTTCCAGTGTCTCAAGTTAATAGAGGGTGGATAAAAACTGTATGAGGTAGGTTTCCAGGCTGTTTCATCACAATAGATCTTGATAGGCAGAAATAGTTGAAACAGGTCTGACAACATTTTTAATTGGAGTACACCTAAACTCACGGAAATTCAAAGGCTTTGCAGGGCTGAACTGTAAGTTCTAATGAAGCCCAGGTAAGATAGTGGCTTGCATGTCTTTCTGAGATTTTTGTTCTTTTAGATTTGTCACTTCTGTGCTGTGTTCCTCATCAGTCTGCCTCTGAGTTAGGCCCTCGAGCCTTCCTAGGATTTGCAGATCTTCCTTATAGAGAAATATATGAGTTTTCTCAGGTTTTGTTTCAAATCTGTACAGAAAAGAAACATTAAATGCTCAAATCCTACATGAACTAGGCTTACCTTGATCATCTTGAATTGTTACTCATCCTAGGCAGAATAAACATTTCTCAATGCTCTTGAAGCAAAGGTTCGGGCATAAACCCATGAATCTCTGAACAGTAGCAGCAGTATTTAACTATATCAAAGTAACGCCTAGGGACTTAGTACTTCATTTTTTTATCACATCATGGCCTCTGGATACACAAAAGCAGTCTCTATTCCAACAACCTTGCAAGAAAGGTTTAAGGCAAGAGCAGGGCCGCACCTGAGGCAGGTGGACACAACAGTTGTTTAAGAATTACAGCAGAGTAAACAATGTATAGAAAATATTAGTTACTGGTAGAATATTGATTGAGTATTTATATGTCTTCGTATGTCTTTGTATGTATTTGTATGTAGTTCTTTCTGGTTTGTGTTGAAAAATACATAAGTGGTGAAAGTACATCAAGATAATTCCTATTCATTAGCTATTGTATCCATTTTACTGGAAGGCAAGACACAGAGGCCATTATGACGCGCAGAATAACAACGGATTGGAACAAAGTATAGAATTCAAGACTTGCAGTTGCTTGCTTTTATGGCAAGATACACCACAATCAAAGAATTTGCTTTGTGATTTCATGTTTGATTGACCAGGAACACTCAAAGGTAGCTATGCTGCTGACTGCCAGAGTGTTAAGCAAGCTACAGAGAAGGTGATAGTCCTTTTTTTGATCACCAGTAATAAACTGATGAGCTTTTCAGTTTCACTCTGTAGGAGAGCAAATGTAGTTGTCACTGTTGGGGTTCCTTTGGTCTGCTGGAGCAGTGGGGTCCTGTCATTCTGCGGTTTGTTCTGAGTTCAGAATAGGCTCCATATCTGTTCTGTGATGGTCTATGGTGGAAAAAGATTGATGCTTGATAACATTTAGTAGGACTTGATAACCCTGGGACCTCTTATAGTTCCCATATTCCTAATGGATTTGTATTTGTAGTTTCCTTGTACTGCCAGAAAAGAAGAATAACCTTCTTCCCCTGCAAACAATAAACCAGAACCTGTCTCTATGGTGATGGTGTTTGACATTCTTTTACTTTACTTTTCCATGGCTTTCCCTTTTATTTTTGTTTGTTTGATGTTTTTTTTTTTTTTTTTGCTACTGAATAATATGCAGCCCCACAGCTCTGGCACAGAGAACCTGATGAAAGTGAACATATAAGAAAAATATTAGTGGCTGCACTCTTCATTGCAGAGGTAATGGCCATTGACGTTAATGGGAATTATGTATGTCTGGAAGAGGAGTATGGCCCCTTTGCTTAATAGAGCCCTTAATATGTTTTAGTGAGCCGTGGTGGTGTTCTAAATATCAGGAAAACCCAAAGGAGATAGAGAAAACAGCCTCTGGCACTGATGAGCTGGATTCATTGCTCTAAGGTGGATGGCTTTCAGAAATATCCCAGTTTCTCCTTGTCTGGAAAGAGTTGTGGATGCACCATTCATTGACACGAAAGAGGGAAAGGTAAGGAGAGTGGACAGAAAATTGGGAAAGGAAGTAAAGACAGATCCACATTGTCACACGTTAGACTGTCATGTAAAAAAAATTAAAGTCAGAAGTTCAGCATTGTTCTCACACACAGACCTATGTCTAATTTTACACATACAATATTTTTGTCTGCCCTTTATTCAAATTCTGGTCTAGCCCCGCTTTACACTATGTTCTATTTTATGAAAGTAAAATGTGAAAATCTACTGATAAGCCAAAGGAATAAAAACTTTATGGCATGTCAGGGCTGTTTTTTATTATTATTTTTTAACCTTGATTGTGTTATAATAGTGAACATATGTATCCTTGGCCTTAATCACCTTGTCGAGTTAAAGTGTATATTCAACTTCATTTACATGACATATGATCTAATGCTAGAGAACAACAATACCATTGTAGTGCTAATTGAAAACTGTGAGCTGAGAGCCAGAAGAAACCACTGGTCTGATTGCTGAGGGTCCCAGGGAAAGGGATTTATTCCCACACCTGCAGTTGGTCCATAACACTAACATTGTTACCAACATCTGGGTCTAATCAGCACAGAGGCCTTGATATGCTGCTCCTGTGGCACATAAATTTAGCATTATATTCATTTTAAAGGCCCCCTCTTTCAGTTTTTTAAGGACAAGATAGATTCATGGCTCCACAGAGTCTAACAAAGTAGAAACCACAAACAGAGTAAGTTACTGCCAGGTTTCTTAGACCATACCTACCTAGTATATGTCACTTAAATAATGGAATTTTATGCTCAGTTCTGGTTTTCAAAAATACATCTCCATAGAATGCAAAGTTCAGCTGAAAAACTATGTTTAAAGTAAAAAGCAAACACTCTTAGCCAATTTGCATATATCAATTTTTATTGTGACATCTGAGCTGTATCAGCCAAAGGAATGGCTGCAGAACCAGTAACAGTCTGCAATACCATGTTTCTGTATGTGGCCTTGTGCATATGAAAGGCAGTGGGGTGCACAAAGTGAAGATACTGATGGTACACCCATAGGGGCTCAACTGGGTGCTCCATGGTTCACACCTCTCATACACGTTAACCTGTGGTGCTCTTGAGCACAGAGTGCTGCTTTGGCACACAGGAAAACTAATCCTCTTGCCACCCGGCTCCTGTGATTTACGTTTGAAAATATACCATGCCTTACTTGTCTGATTCTGACAGTCGACTTGCCTCACACGCTACTGTGAAGCTAAAACCCCATTCATAAAGGTAATGAAAATATCCAGAGCAAATGGAAATTTTACAAAGAGATGGAGCAAAAACATAGGACTGGAAGCCAGGCTGCTTAGGCCAAAGAGCAAATTTTAGTTCTTCATTTGCTGAGGATAACCAGTGATTATTTTTGCTAATGCATCCGTTGGCTGTCTCTGTAAGTATCTAGCTAACTGGCTGTTTGCATCTGTATCTTCATGTATTTTCCCGGAAAGTCTATACAAACAATGGAACAGACACAGATACCATTACAGAAGGCGGGTATTTTTTCCCATCATTTTTCAATATCTACATATCATTAATATCTATAAATGGTGAATATAATTACACAGAAAAATGTTGTTAACAGATCTAGAAATTCATGGCTTTTGAACCTACTTCTGGCATTGATCTTTTGTAGCAGCAGACAGTTCCTTTAGCTGTTGCCCCTCTCACTTATTGTGCCTTTTGGGGATAAATCATGATACAAAGGACAGTTTACTTCAGGTTTCAAGATATAAAATATAAATGTGTATAATGGAGGCTTAACATTGTACCACTGACTAAAGTGCAATTACATGAGTTGGCTGAAATGTTGGCTTTCATGTTGGGTCACTCTGCTGTCAAGAAGAATTTCCATTTCCTGAGAAAACCTGTTTATTGTAAAGGCACAAAATGTGTAGTTTTGTTACTTCTACAACCTTCTCAATACCAGCAGGAGAGTGGAAGAAAAAGAAATTTCCTTTTTATTACTAATTACTCCAGGTGGAATTTTTAAACTGAGGAGTCATAAGTTAAAACCAGAAGATGCCAATGGAGATTTTAACATGCTGAACCTCAATTCTACTATAAATTGAGGTAGTGCTATTAATTTTGGTAGAACTACATTTCACCCTACTTGAAAGGAAGGTGAATTAGTTACGGTACGGTTGCAAAATCTGCCATTCGATTTACCATAGGAATGTATTCTGGCACTAGCAACTGGTTTTGGTAGTATGCCAGTTTGCTGGTTTTAAAGCATTTCCAGTAGCCAAAGGGGAATTTTAGTACCCAGCGTTGCCCTATTCCCGCGCTCTGTTTCTGCAGGTCCTCAGCAGATTTATACCATTTTCCTTTCAGCTGCATGGATCCATTGTCAGCTCCGCTGTGGTTTAGCACAGTTCTGTGTGGCCCCATGCCCAGAGTCCATGGAGCTGCCAACTCTTGCCCAATGCAGTTGGCAAGAGCTGTGCTCAGGGGGTCAGGAACGATGTTTGAAGGAGAACGATGTGGCAGGATTCTTAGAGACATTCAGTTCCTACCTTTCTTCATTCTTGTTTCATTTGCTGCTATGAGAGTGAATGCCTGCTGTACCATTTTTTGGTACTCCTACCCAACTTTGTAACCTGAATGAGAAATTTGAATTTCAATACCTGTGGTCTAACCACAGCTTCCACATGAAGGAAAACTTCTCGTGCTGCCAGTGAGAGATGCATGGGAGGAAGAAATGAGGTTGGGGTCTCTCGATTTCTAGGTGAAGGGCTCTCTCTGCAGCTGTTTTGGCTTTCAAACTTCTCTGCATTCCTATGTCATTGAAAGTGCTACTTGAATTAATTAAATGATGATTATTGTAATAATTGGTCAATTTTTATAGATCTTTCTTCATAAGTTGCTCTTATAAATGTGAGCAGTCTGGCAAAGTTAATAAAACCAAGAAGGTTAGAGTAATGCAATGTGCTGTGTGTTTATTAGCACAACACCTGAGCCACACAGAGATCTTGCATTCATGCTGAATGTGGTAGAAATGGTATAAACACACAACCATGTCATGTAACTGTATGGCCACTCTGTGGACATCATAGAGTCCAGGCTTGTATTTCAAGTGTTTTACAGACACATTACCAAGAGGGTATTGTACCTGACTTCATTACATGTTCTTCATGATGATGTAAGTAAGATGCAACAGCTCTATAAGGAAATCTAAGAGTCAGTCTATGGAGAAGGCATTTCATGTCATTTCATGTTTTTCAATCAAGGTGCAATTGGGGGTGCGTTACAAGTAGAAAAAAAGAGTTAGATTTATGCCATTGGAACATTCTGATAATTCAGTCATATTTATTTTAATGTGTGAAATGCAAAAATATGATCAAATACAGATATGTTATTATTTTAATCATAATATCTTACTGCATTTTATGTAGTTCCTTCTAATGTGATACCAACAGATCTAATGAGCTGTTTAGGGTAGTTTGCATTTCAAAGCATGACCTCCTAAAAATTAGGATGTGTCTTTCATCCAGGATCATTTTGCTGAAAAACACCCAACTTTTCAAATATTAGCATGTATTTGATGTGGAGAGGGACATTGGACATATCACAACAAATTATTGTAAAATGCATCCATCAAATGAAGAAAAAGCCACAAATTTGACTCTGATACTTTCTCAAAGGACTTGTGATGGCAGTCTACAGCTAAGCCCCGATTCTGCAAGTCATAATATGAGAGTCTGCTAGGCACAGTAATATACCCATATGGTGCTCATTGTGGACCTGAAGACACTCACTGAGGTGTTTTCTAAAAGCCATCATTTTTTCATTATAATTAAATTATCCAACATTTTTTTTTTCTCTTTATGAATCATTCATAATCTAGAGTAGTTTCTATGACTCTGTTACGTATAACTGTAGTATAAAAAAGTTAATGTAAAGGAATATCTGACTAGATGATGTTCATAAGTTGTACATTTCAGTTATCCAGTATGACCAGATGTTCAAAAGGAACTGGAATCTCTGCATAATTGTTGCTTGTTTGTGTATATCATAATTTGAATTAGAAACCTGCTGCTGAACCTGCTGCTGTCACCTATTTGCTCTTGAAGATCAGAGCTCTGTTGTACATGACTCTAATGATTCACCTTAAACACGTGATTCAGCTTCTTAACTATTGGTGAATGACTGAAACATTTTAAGGATCAAATTCAGGAACACGAATGAAAAAAAATTTAAGTAAGATTATCCAAGTTAGGCACTTATTTTGTGTTAAATACTGTGGTGCTCAGGCACCCAATTTCTCTAGATTTTTGAAAATCCTGGTTACACTACTGATAATTGCAGCAGGTCATTTTTAGACTCCAAACGCTAGTGCAAAGAAAAACAAATGATATGTTTTAGAATTTTAAGAGGTGTAAATATGAGCCTAATACAAATAATCAAATACATGTTCAGACACAGTTTTTGCATGTGTTTACTCCTAAACATTTCATAAAAGGGATATCTGTATCTGTATTCCATAGAGCTTCATGTCCGTTCTGTTTCAAAATATGATAAAATTATTGCATTGTGTACCACCATTTTATTAACCTGAGCATTACATTTTACTGAGTATTACAACAGGGTGTTTTTTTTGAATACAGAAAATACCAAATTGTCTTAATTTGCAGTGTCAGTCTTCTTCAAAATTCCATGCTTTGAAACCAAGCAGATGATTAAAGGCTGAAAGACCATAATGAATCAGATCCGCACTACATGATTTTTGCGTTCCTCCCTTAGAAATGTGTATAATGTATAAATGATGGTTGATCTAATATATTGATAGGAACAGAAGAAAGCAAATGTTTCCATGTGATAATAATTCTTAAATGTGTTTTGCAGTACCTCAAACAGACCATGCATCAGAGCTTTCATTAGGGCAGATTATAGGAAATGTGGCATAGTTTTATTGCCAGCTTATTACGTAGCAGTTTTACTTGCGTCATATGTTTAATTACCACATTAAATCATGGTTTCTAAACATCACTTCACAGCAGGATTATTCTCTGAAATCTTATCTTTCTTTTTCTTTGGCGATGTAACCAATAGCGAAAAGGTTTCCTCCCTTTCCCTGTGCAACCTAAATTCCAATTTTCTGTCCGTAATACTATCCCTGCCTAGTGCAGCAACTTACTACTTATAAGAGTGCAGAAAGAAAAGTCCTTTTTTTCCTTGAATGTGCATATTCCTGGTGGAGCTTAAAAACTTCCATAAATCAATAAAGTAATTGCTGCATAATGACCTATTGTTGGTGAGCGTGCCCAGAATGATGTCATTGGGGGGTAATGGAGCTACTGAATCAAAAAATGGCAGCTGTTTCCAATTTATTTGAGAGTCAGTTGGACAGAAAATTAAATAAACACATAGACAAGCAGGACAAGGGCAAGTCCTTGCATTATTCTTATGATAGTTTTAATTCAATCGCAGAAGTCAGCAGGCAGCTGATATTGTGGCCCAGAGTTTCAGTAATTGCCTGTCTCCTATCTCAGTCAGACTGCACATGCTCATTTCATCATTTTAAGCTTTTGTGACTCAGATTAAAAAAAAAAAAGACCAATGAAACAAAGATGAAACTTAGTTCTTTTTCTCTCCTGCCCTCCCCCCTCCCTTTGCAGCATAGCAGGCTATCTAAGAGATGTATTAATAGAGAAAAATTTTCATTTCTTCCTCCCTCTGTCTCTATGGGGCCTCTACCCTCCTTTCCTTAGGATATGAAGGAGAGTTTTCCTTTTTTTTTAATCACTCATATGTCCTTTGGGAAGCCCCCTAGAGTTTCATATTCGCTGGGGAGAAAAAAATGCCACCCGGCTTCACTTTCTCCTCTCTGCTGTGAATAACAGCTTTGATGTTCTCCTTTGAAGTTACTGGCTCGAGGCTGCATTAGGAGAACATCAAATGCAGCCTTAGCACTGCGTGTGGAAGCTGGTAGCAAGTAGTGTTTGCACACCGGACTCAGGGGCACCTAACATGCTCATGGCAGCCAAATGAAAGCAAGGGAACACCACAGCAGGTCTCCATCACAGTGTACTCTTTTCTCTTGCAGTCCCTACTCCCATTTCCTACTGGCAATGCATTGAGAACTCAACATGGTTGATATTTTCCATTTCTTACAGTTTCTCATGATACTCTTTCACACTTTAGGAGTACTGCAAAGGGTCATAATGTTGAAACATCACATCTGAGTCCTGTCAGACACGGCAAAAATTTGGGTTTGGTTCTGTTTATTACTTCAGGGCAATATGGCTTGAAATCCTGCTTCAGCTATTGTTGCGTTGCAATAATCAAAATGATATTTTTTTGACTTAGTGTTTGTGTCATTGATCAGCTTTTTGTCTTATTGTAAGAACTGAAATATTCTTTAGAATTTGGACTCTTAATATGACAGTCTTCACATTTTTAAATCAAGTGTGGGTTTTTAAAATGCCTCTTCTTTCATAACCTGCAGATGGTTTTGTGTGCGTTTCCTGTGTCTGTATAACCAGACACAGTGAAGTTGATGTTTGTCTCCAAGATGGAGAATTACTTTTCCATATTTGTCATCACAGATCTCTTCAGATCAGACATCTCTTTGATCACTTTAACTGTGTTTTATATGCTTCATAATTTCCTTGCTGAGTACCTTATGTTACATGTTACTTTATAAATCAATAAATAATAGCAATAATTAAAAGACTGTTCTGCAGTAGGGAGCTAGATGAAAAAATAGGTTATTCCATTAACCTTTTACCTCTGGAGACAGGAATTTCAAATTTGTGTTAGGTCACAGGAGCAAATCAGTTGGTCTCCTGTGAACTTTAGTCCACATCACTAACCACTGCATCACTTCTCACAGTGCCTGCTGACTGACAACTTTAGTCTGGAAGAATAACAGATCTTTTGCAGCTTGTAAGACTGCGATGCAATGGCAACAGCAGCACCTACGCCTACTGTGCCTTGCTCTGCACGGAACCATTTGTGCAAAAACCCTTTCAATGCCTGTTATCCTCACATACATCCTGAATAAGCTAATATAATATTTAATTATCAATATTGTAACCGGTAAAAGTAGGAAGTAATTCTGCAAGTAGAAAGATCAGGGTTTTTTAGCCCTGTCATGTAAAGTAGCTCTCAGAGAGTGCAAAAAAGTTAATCAAAAGAAAATTAAGAGGGAGTTGATGGTGGTGTGTCATTGTATACCCAAGTGTAGGCAACATATGTGTTAGTGAAAAGCTGTCTGTTCCATCAAAGATCTGACTGATTACATCAACTAACAAACAGACCTTTAAATTATTATCACTCTCATCTCCTTCATTTCCACCTCTGTCTTCCTTCGCCAGTTATTTATGCAACTCTGCTGACTATACTTTGAAGAGGTCTGAATGGCCAAGTGAGTTTTAAATGAAATAAATACTGAACATTCACGATCAGGTAGTGTCAAGGTACAGCAGCATTTTTTTGTGAATTACTTTGAGACCAGGAAGGCAAATTATTAAGTGAAATCTCAGTTGTAAGATAGAAGCTTCTCTGAAATATTGAAGTTAGCATAAATTTTGGAAGAATGTTTTTTATCCTATAAAATCTGCTTTACTCAATCTACTTGTTTGTTTCACAAAAGGAATTGAAATTGTGATTTTTCTATTATTTACATAATTTGAAATAAAAAGGGGCTCAAATTACAGTTTTTTCATTCAAAATGGAAGAAATATGAAAATTGTAAAGGTACTAATAATTCTAATTTTTGACCAAGGCGTTTTAGTCATACTTACCTTGAACAGTACTTGCGCCAACTCTCAATCTCTTTTGTTGTTTTCAACCATTTGTCCACTAAAATACCTTTAGTTTCTGTTCTTTGTTGTAGGTGGAACTGTTTCAGTTGAATAAAAGTTTTTCTGGTATTTCAGGCAGTTATCCATTAAAATAATATTTTCGTTAACCTGGACCTTGTCAGCTATATGCATGAGCCATTACATTTGGTGATTCCTGAGCTTTAGAAATTTGTATGTTTATTTTTACTGAATTCTTGGAAGTACATGCAGTTTTTACTGGTTTTATGTAAATTTAGCATCACTGTTTCCTACTGAGAAGTGCTCTAAGAAATGCAATACGTAGAAATAGTCATGATGGAGGCCTGTGAAACACTCTGGTATTCCAACAACTGCTTTCTTCCTTCTGCCTGAAGGTCTGACATTAATGTATCAAATCCAATTATAACTACTGCATATATCTGCAGGTCATAACAAGGGAGAGATGGAGTTCTTTTTGTTAACACATTCAAAAGATGCCCTAGAGTGGACTGAACATTTTGTCTACATTATTCTCATTGTCAGGATCTCACAGACCTCTTCAAAACTGGTTCTTGGTGAATACTGGTATTTTTGTTCCTGAAAACTGTTTTGTACCTGGACAGGATTGTGCTTTGGTTTGAAAGCAGAAAATAGCTGAAATTTCAGCAATAAAATACCTTCAGTGACTTAACCTCTGCTTTCTATCCATAGTTCTTATTTTGGAAGTATGACAGTGACTCAGGGAGACCTTCCAAGGACACTGTTTTATGTTTTATGTTGTTGGTCATCCTAACGATAATCTTAGCAGACATCAATATTAGTAGACTTAGTAGAGAAAATCAATAAAAATAGACTATGTCTCAATCCTCAGCACTGAAATGTTGTCTGGAATAAGGATAAAAAACTGTTTATGGTGGGAGTGGAGTCTGGGTGTGTTGTGGGATGTTAGAGTAAAGGCTAGCAAGGATGTTGAAGAAGAAGGGTGTACTGAGGTTCAAATACAGAAGATGGTAGAAGACAATAGTTTTTAGTAGTAGGAAAATAAGAGTGGCTATGAAGCTTGCCTGTCGTATCTCCACAAAAAGTTATTTTCTTAAGAAACTGGTTTCAGTTTTCAAAAATTCAGTTGTCTCATGATGTTACCCAGTACAGTTTATGTGAAACAAGCACAGAGCACAGAGACTTTTTCATAGGAAAGTTTTGCACTATTCCGTAAGACGGTCAGGTTCTAGATAAGACTGAGAAAAAAGCTTCATAAACTGACTTCATCAAAACATATTTTGTCCATAGTTTTTGTGTTGTTCTGTGATTTGCGTTCTTCTTTGCTGCATAGGGATGCATCCTACCGTTTTGATTCAGAGATTGAATTTCATTAATACACGAGTCACGCTTTTGAACTGAGCCCAAAGCATTGAATAGGCAGTAGAAACCAACAAATGGTAACAGGCGTCAGTTGAATGTGACAGGAGAACTGACTTGGTGTAGCTTGTCACATGGATAAAGTAGCTCCTTCTCCTTTCTGGAGAAAGTATTATGTTATTTTCTTTTTCACCTTCAGTTACAACACTGATGTTACTGACAGCAACTCGGTTAGAGAGAGGTAACGCAAGACTCTTCCAGAGGTTGCTCTCAAGCCTTTGCACTCTTCAACCTGATTGAAATATTCCTGGATACTTGACCTCCAGGCCTGGTAGAGAGTCAAATGCGCCCTATGGCTTCAGACTCCCCACTGAGTGGGGGAATAAATGCCTGCAGTAAAGACATTATTTTGCAGCTCTTCACAGTACTTTCCTGTCTAAGCAGTGTGACTTCAGTCTTGTGTAGATCCAGCTCTGTTTTCTGCCACTATTTAGACTTTATTGTCAGGCCCTAAGGATGACAGGAACTTACTGATGACTCAATTTGCATGTATTTTGGGCAGAAAGGGAAAGCTGGAAATGGAGCAGTAATGAAGAAGTGTCTGGTGGGTGTAATTCCCTTTCAAAGAGTGCTTCTGACAGAAGCACAATCTGTTTCCCGTGGTGATGAAGGTAGTTGTTTTTTGCTGGCTTTTGTCGGGGATGTGGGCGTATAGAGGGCAGCTGTAATATTTTTCAGTATTTTTCAGTATTTTTGAAGGCTTCTTAAGTTGCTCATGAAACCTTTTATCAGTAGCTTCATTTTCAGTTGAACCTGAAACTGGAAGAAAAGGTACTCCTTCAGGAAAAAACCCTGTTAGGTAGCAATGGGCAGCTCTGCTGTACCCTTTACAGTATCAATGCAGAAAAGACATCTCAACATCACTGATTTCTATGATATTACTAAGCAGTGGAATCAAAGGCATGGAGATATTTTGACAGACCAATGCTGCTGCTGGAGATCTTGCTCTTCTCTCCTTGGTCCTCTCTGCAGGTCCATTTAGGGCCTCTGCTGTAAGGGCAGTCCTTACCCTGGCCTTATAGCAGAACTGGCAGTGATGAGTCTAAGATATTCTTCTGTGCCCTCCCCGCTTGGTTTGAGTTATCCATGTATTAGTACAAAACCCTTCTAGCTTGCCACCTATAGCTGCCTGCAGCTGTTCTGCTCTGCTGCAACACATTCATGAAGAGAAAGGGAATAGGAAGTGTCTCCCTCAGCTCCTTCTTTCTCCTCCTCTGGGTTGTAGCAGAGAGGATCAGAAGGTAGCACTCTCCCAATCCTCAGGAAGAATTGGAGGTGAGAGGAGGAGGCAGAGCAGCACACAGGAATATTTTTGTAGTTACAGTTTTGCATCTAATGTAGTCGGACATGTTGTCTTTGCGCGACGTGTGCTCAGTTTGTTGATCTTTACCATTAATAAGGTGGAGAAAATTCACCAGAGACCACCATCAATATCAGTCAAAACCAATGAACTCTCACACAAGCTAAGAAGAAGGAGAAATGGGGGTTAGGTACAGGGTGACATGCAGGAATCACAGAATCACACAGAATCACAGAAAGGTGAAGGTTAGTCATCTTGTCTAAACCCTGTTCTTGAGCAGGATCGCATGGAGTTTGTTGCCCAGGACCATGTACAGTCAGGTTTTGAATATTTCCAAGGATGGAGACTCCACAACATCCTTGGGCAACCTGTGCCAGTTCTCAGTCACCCTCACAGTAAACAAGTTAAAGAGGAATCTGGGACTATCTCTCCTTTCCCATGCCCCTTGGAAATCAAAACTCCTTTCCCATGCCCCTGGGAAATCAAAATGTCATGGCCATGGGGTACCCCATCACCAGGGATAGTGGGAGAGGCTTCATGGGGAAAAGTGTGCTAAGCCAAAACCTGCTCATGATGACAAGAAGTCAAGGATCTAAAGATTTTATAAGGACCTCAGAGAAGAAGCCAAACTACAGGCGAGCCCCTGGGACCCTTCTCACAGAAAGACTCTGAAATGCCTGGAATTCACAGGGAGCTTCTGGACAGCTTTCTGCACCTTAGGATTGGTTTCCTCCAGGTATATATATATATATATATCTGGGGAATAGCTTCTCAATAATTTATGCATGTAAGATTGGAAAACCTGGCAAATATTTAGCACAGTAATTGCATGTAGCTAGAAAGCAGTTGGAATGGAAATGGAACCCATTCACTTGTTTTAGTAGACTTTTCCTGTATGTCTTCAGCTTGGGATTTTTCATTTCCTTTCTTGTTCTGTGTGTTCTTTGACTTCTTGCTATTACAGGGTCCTCTCCATTATGTAAGGAAGTTATACCTATAAAATACACTAGGTAATTAAAGACCTGTAATCAAGTTGTAGCCAAGACACACTTCGAAACTGATACCATGTTATCTTTACTTGGTAACTGTGATGAACTCAAGTATACCATTTAAAGACCTTAGTTACAAGTTAAAAATAGTCAAATTTCCTTGAAAAAAATGTTTGAAGAGTAATATTCTGTGTAATCACCCCACATACAATACATCATCCTGAAGTTTCGAAAACTCCTTGGTTGAAATTTTTAACAGCTCTCCTTAAGAAATGTTAAACAACAAATACTCTTTCCAGAAATACCATCCGCTGTAAACCTGTCAGACTACTGCTTAGCTATTAACCTTTCTCGATGAAATTGTAATAGTGCTGTTTAAAAGAATGCTGAATATCAGAAACATTTCTCTAATACATAACAGATGGATACTATATCCAGAAATATTTGTAGTGTAAACCAAAGCGCTTAGCAGTTTTACACTAAGAGGTCAGAGATGGGCAGGAAACAGTTTTCCCATCCCACAAGAATTTTAATTTTCATATTTTCCTACTCTGATGAGTATACAGAATGTTAAAGAACCTGGAGTTTCTCTCAACAGAGTAAACAAGGTTTAATTTTTCCAAGTTTTTATTTGTTTTCTTTTTAATCCAAGCACATTACACACTTATCTAACTTATCCTACACACGTTACGTATTTGTTATTAAACAAACATCCTGCCCTGAAAGAGCTTCATATTCAACAGTCAATAGGCTTTCTTTTTCATATATGTCTTCTTGACTGAAAACCATTTTCCTGGTAGGTTAAAAGAGTAAAAGAAAGTGTTAGAACAAAACTGTGACCTAACTGAAATACAGATTCCATATGTCACATACGTTTTATAACTCTCCATATGTAAGAATAACTGATTTTTCCATCCTGTTTACATGGTTGATTTCACTGTTGGACTTGATCCTGGGTGTAACCTTTATTTTTAAATAAATGAAGTCTGGGAAAACTTCTAGTTGCTGATTTCCGACCAGTTGTAAGTATAAGGAGGGCGACATTAAATTTGGAAAATCTTTATGAAGATGTGCTTTTTTTTCATCTTGTGTAATAGTTATAACCGCTGCTTTAGCTGGCAGTCATGTTTCTATGAAAGGATGGAATGTGTTTCCAAACAATGTCTTAGTTCAAAATAGTTGAGCACTTCCTGTGAAATGTAAATACCACAAGGAAAAAAAGGCCCTTTGTCTTCCATTTCAGAACCAGTAGGCAACCTGCGAAAAGATTATGTCATTGAGCCTGACAATTTGGATGCAACAGAGAACGAACTATTATCGTGTGTATAACTGTAATAAGATAAAGTAGTACATTTTATGATTTATTTTTAATAGCTATGAAGAAATTTGTTTTCAGAAAATTTTGATTTGGTGTGATGGAAGCAGAAACCTTGTGTTCAAAAAGTGTTTCATCTTTCTTTTACAAGAATCTGATGTAACCAAGATGTTTTAGCAGTGATTTTCTATCACTTACAGCTTGTGTAAAATATCTTTCCTGATTGACAAATACGTGTGAGAATAAAGCACTGCATTGAATTTTTGGGGATTTTTTTGGTGGATTGCCATGGTAATTTCCCCTCTAGATTTATGACCAGGGCTTTTAATTAATTAAAGTATGAGTCCATGTAAATTTTAGTTCTTCTAAAAGAAGTCTGTTATAACTTTTCTGTTAATTAAAGGATCTAAATCCAGATGGGCATCTTTATAAATATATCCATACATTAGCAGAGATTTGTATTCAACTTCATTTACACCATCTATATTTTGATCCAAGAATTGGTAGACAAAAATTGTGGCCTATATTATTCAGACAGTCAATCTAGCTTTCATCAACAACCCTAAAAAGCACCAATACACGTTAAACCATTTTAATTTTTTTTATAACCATCTTGCCTCTATTAAATATTTATTATTTGTGCTGTTAATTAGTTGTAGGGATGTAATCTAGTTAATGTCATTCTGTTAACACATTGAATTTTACTTTTTTTTTCAAGATACGATTTTGTCACTGACAAGAAATGTTGAAAATTACCACAGACTGTTTAGCATTTGACGCTAATAGCAACTCTGGATACATTCTTTCAATATCTGAAAAAAATGAGATTATTAAAAAAAAAAATGTGATACTTATCCCGAAATTCTAAACTGTCATTGAATTAACAAACCTAAGAAATATTATAAATAAAGTTTTCTTACAAGTCTAAAAAAATACTTTTTTGTCCAGGGAAAAAAGCTATTTTGCAACACTACTTTCACCCCACCACTCAGCAATATAGAGAACTTTTTCAAAATTCCTTCTGAACACATTTAAAATTATTTTAAATGAGATTTTTTTCCTTAGGTTGTCTTACTGCAGTAAGGACTGTTCTACAAAGTGAACTTACTTAAAAAAACAGGGGCACAATTTTAAAGCTGAAAAGCTGTTCCCTAGTGGGTAGTTGTTTGTTTGGTTTAGATTATTATTTTAAATTTTGTTAAGAGATGCACACTCTTATTTCATAATAAAAGTAAACCCTTAGCAGAAATACTTAATTCACTTTTTGATGTACTTTAATCAGTTTTATTCCTCATGGAGCACAGTAGCTGTGTCCACATGGGCTGATGATGCAGGGTTGTTGTTTCACAGTAATAGCCATGCAACACTCATTCTGGCTGTATGTTCACATGGACACACTCCAGTATTATTGTGCCTAAGAAGTCTTAGCTCTCATTAAAACTGTGCCTGATTTGCGTTATCTAAAAAGGAGCCATAATCCCCTCCAACTAAGACAAGGTTTTGTATTGTTTCGTCGTTGTTTATGACATCTTTCTCTTTTTTTTTTTTTTTTGCGTAGGGTCTTTATATGTGAGTGGGAAATGTGCCTTCTCTAAGCTTTAATAGCAAATTTATGATTCATTCTCTGCAGCTCAACAAGGTTTTTTCCTGTGACTTGTTGGTCTTCTGTGTTACCTAGTTCAGCTGTCTGTATTATAACAGAAATATCACTGGATCACATTTCCCCCTCTTACCGCACCCAGGTTTGTTCACCTCTGACATCTCCAATTCTCTTCAAATATGAGATCCCAAGACCCCAGGCTGCAAACTTCCCCTCCCATAATTGGAGATGTTGCCTCACCTCTCACTCTTCTCTCTCCAAATCTCGCCCTTCCCTGAGCACCTCTCTTTTCCCACAAGAGCCTTTTTAAACTCTTTAACTACTGGTTTCCAGCATGGGGCAACAGTCTGTGGTGGCTAGGGTAGACAAGGAGACAAATGTGGTGTGTGATTACGACCCCAATGTTTTTTTCAGAGGTTGTTTCTCTGTAGATGATTGTGTTGCTTCCTTCCTTTATTTTCTCCTCTAGCTTTCTCTTAAGATATTGGTATATATTTTTACAGGGAAGTTTTACAATTATTTTCCCTACTTCTCTAGCAAAATATTAACAAAATGTAAATACTGCATGATCCACAAAATTGCCAATGGTTGCAAGCTTTTAATCTGATGTTGTAGCAGATATTGGTCCTGCCAATTCCAGCTAATTTGCACTTTGCATGTTTCCAGTATTTATGAGCATGAGGAACGCTGTGCCATGCTTTTCTACCCCAATGGATAAGTCCCTGAGTTAAATCCATGTTGAAACACATGTTTATCTGCTGTATCATAATTGAATCGCTGAGAGAGATTTCAGCTGTTCCTGGCTAGCGTTGTTACCTATGTTAAACTTGATGGTAGCCCAAGAACGTCTTGAATTCTTGACTGTGGGTCACTTTTAAGGCAAATTTTCTTTGTGAATCAACAATGAAGTACATGATCTCTCTGAAGCAGCATGGATTGCTAATTTCCTTTTTTTCATGTATGTATATTGTTTCTGTCTTGTGTTTGTGAGTGCATACACATAGAGACACTGTAAGTGTTTTACAGTTAATAGGGCCCTTGGCATTTTTAAGCTCTTGTCTTGAGTAGTCTAATTTATTTTATTCTGCTTTCCTTCAGTTGTAGTTTGTAAGCGTTTGAGTTTAGTTTAAGTGAAATTTCTTGTGATCATTCAGCATGAAGGGCACCACAGAAACAACACAAAAACGTTTGGACTGATTGAATGAATATACTCCTTCCTTGAATGAAATATACGCCTCTCTGCTCTGTTCTCCTCATCATTGATATTGAAAAAGAAGAAGGATGGAGAGTTTTGTAGATGCTATTCTGACTGCATATTTTTGTTTTACTGTCTTTCTACCATTTCTGTACTTACAACAGCAAAGTATTTAACTAATGGAATCATTATGAAACATTGCACAGCTTGTTTTTAAACTAGTGAGAAATCACCACAAATGCAGAGACACTATTCTTAATGCTCTTTCTCAGGACATCTTTGTAGTGGATCACTGTAATCTGACAGGGAAGTGCAAAGTTTAAGTCTTCCCATAGCTCCTAAGCTCCAGGAAACAGTGTTTATAGTTTTACCTTCAGACTCCAGAAAACAAACCGCAAGAGGCTGAGCAGGTCTGTATTCCCAGTGCAATGTAGACAGCAAGGAGAAAAAGCAAGTGGACTCTTGCCGAGTAACCCAAAGGAGATAAGGGTGTATTAATATCACTGCAGTGTATGAGACCCCACCTCGGAGACTGTAAAGGTGAGGTCAAACACATTCAAGAAAGGGGAATTCAAAGCAAAGGCCTCTTCAGTCACCTGAAGAGAAGCAGAGAACCTATATTTTGAGAGGATACTAAAAACAACCTGTCTTTTTTAATCTAGCAAAGGAATATCTATGAATATAGCAGGAAGGCATATGCCAGGGAGGGAGAAGAGATAGTTATAGTCAGCATAAAAATAGAAGTTTAAATGCATTTAAAGATTCACAAAAACTACAGGAAGTTAGAAGACAAAAGAAAGTCCTCAAACATGAAATTATTGAGGATTTGAACAGCATCTCTAGAGATGCAGTGGGAATAAAAATGAAACTGCTTGTAAAATACAGTTAGTTCAGCCAATGTCTGCCTATGAGACGATGTAGTGTGATTGCTTATGATAGCTGGATGGTTGTCTGGCCTTGATGAATCAAGAAGTCCCTTCCAAACTTACTTTAATGGACGCATAAAATAAATCTATTTCATAGCAAAATGGTCCAAGTTGGAGTAATAAAACAAATGGAACTTTCACATTTATAGATAAATTCTGATTTTTTTATCCACGAACTGTTAGTCTATTGGAATAATGCTCTGAATATTTTTAACTCTGATTAAAAATTATGTCCAAAACCTTTACGAACAAGTAAGCACCTCTGGACTTCTTCTGGCATCTGTCATAATGTTGTAGGTTGTTATCTCATCTGAACTCATAAACGAAGCCATTTTGAGTGAAGTTTGAAGTTGGATAATGGGCATAGAAAACTGCCAAGTGAATCTTTGGCCTGCCTTCTGAATCAGTAATAAGCAAATGTTTTGCTGAACAAATGATATCAATGGATCTGCAACTGCCAAGAAGGTACATGTCCAAGTAAAATATAAAATGAACTTCTGTATTTTTATGGTTATTAAAAATTATGAGGTGCTTGGACATCCTACCAACCTGACCATAATCTGTCATAGGAAACATTATTCTGCATACATTCCTATAGTTGCAGCTAAAAGATTTTTTTCCTCGTTCTTCTCCTAAGTCAATTGCTCTCAAGTTTTTTGGAGAGGTGAGCCACTTCCCAGCCTTTGTAATGCCTTAACAACTTACCTATATTAAACACACCTTTCAGTTTTAAAACACCACTGGGGCAACTCTGAGTCTGTATGCTGCTTGTATACCACTTATTCAGACTTTAAGAAACAATGTTAGAAAGTTATTGTGTTGTATCTCAGGAGCTGTTAAGAAATAATTCTTTCACAAAGTGGCTGTAATTTGTTATCCACTACAGTAGCTGATGCTTTCATCCAGTTAATTTGTGTTACTTTTAATGTAAGAATACATATAATTTTTGTTGCATATACTATCATTTTTATAAATGTGATCATACATTATTATTATTATTAGTGTTGCTGTTGTTACTATTACACCATGCAATTAAGTGGCATCTTTGGGATTGCACACAAATATGTTCTGCTTCATCTGTGGTCTTTCCTATCTTGGTAAGCAGGATCATTTTTATGGCTTGATATGTTTTGCGTTCTCCAGCAGGCTGAGCATAGCATAAAGAAAAGTAAGGCAAAGTTTCATCCTGAGACCATTGATGAGCTAAAAAAGAAAGAGTAGGGAAAGTTTCTGGCATGAATAGAACCAGGTCTGTGAGAGCAGAGAATACTCAGTACCTATTTTTAAATTGTCTTTTCCTGCCTACTTGAATCAGGCCTTGCCAAACGCTCCACTGTTAGAAATATTAGGTTATTGTAATACCAGAGGCTGTGGTCAGATGTAAAATTAATCTTCTCTCACCACATTCAGACAAAGCAATTTTGTATGATGCATGAGTGTATTTTCCGTGCCACAAAGTGTGAGGCCAAATCCTTGCCTGGCATGCTTAATTGCCTCATTTAGTTAGGATTTGTGTGGTCCTCCGTATGAAGGAGTGGTCACGTATCAGTGTTAGTCCCATTCAGTTGTAGCTGCAGACCATAGTACTTGTAGTACAGTTAACTCTCTTATTTAAGCAGCATGTACTACAACATAGTCACTGATGTTTCAGACTGCCGCATGCATTTGGTAGATTTCCTCATCTTTCTGTCCTTTTTCTTATTTAGCAAAGAATTGTTGCAAAATGCTGATGCGTGTGGTCAGAAGGGGCGTATTTGGACCTGGAGATAAGTGTGTGTCTGGTCAGGCTCTGAGTAACGTGAAAGGATTCCTCAGGATGAGAGCTGTTGCATAAATACAAGGTATTAACACAGTACTAAGATTTGTCAAATTTGCACTTCTAAGACAATAATGATGATAGTTTAAAAGTAAAAGCGTGTACTATAAGGCAAGTCTAACTCTTATTTCCTAACTAGCATTTAAAATTGCATTGATTTGAAGGACATGTATTTCTCAGTGAGTGTTTTTTTGTTAAGGTAAAAACAATGCTGACTGAGAACAGCCTAGTTCTAGAAAGATAATCGTGGACCACACAGCCATAATTTTTACAAGGCCCAAATTAGTAAGGATTGCCAGAAAGTTATCTCCTGGTGTTCTTGAAGAAGAAATTAGTGTCTGTTCACCAGAGGCTGTTTGTTAAGTTATAATTCCAAAAGGAAAAAAAAAAGGGAACTGAGGATTGTAGATTAATATTATTATATTTGAACTATGATTCTCCATCACCTTTGCCAAAATCTTTTATGCAAAGTGAGGCGTTACAAATAAAAATGCAATCAGTAGAAAAAGCCACACTACCATGAGTACACCCATATGGCATGTTGCAAAGTAGGCAAATATATAGATCTTACTGAAAAAAAAAAGCCAGACCACAGAGGCTGAATGATAAAAGAAACAAAGCTTATTCTTCTGTAAGGTTATATAGTCAGAACCAACTATCCAAACAATGATGCTGCTGCTGTTTATGAGGTAATTGACAGTCATGATGCACAAATACAGCTTAAAGGGGTATTACAGAGTAAGGATGGGAGTGGCCTTTTAAACTCTTGCAGCACGGAAGCAGGGAAGCAGGCAGTGCAGGAGAACAGATGGGGTTTCTTATGCTGCCTTTCACTTGCAGCAGTGGATTCTTTGGTGAAATTTTATGAGCTTTCATGCTGCAATAATGCTGACAAAGAGGCAGAGAGGGTATTTATTATTTTTGTTAGGAGACGATTTGGAGTTTTTTGTCTGTTTGTTCATAAATAAAAATTTCATACATTTAAGAATGCCCACCCTGCCCAGCCTGTCCCCAGCAGGCTGAGGAACAGCTTGTCTGCACCTGGTTCGTAGTAAGTTGGAGCTTTCCAACTCTGTCAAGTATCTGACCATTCTCCCTGGAGCTACTTTTTCCATGCAGGGTGTCTCTGACATGTTTTAGGCTGTTTCACAGCCTGACAATAGCCGGTTCGAAAAAGAAACCTTCTGATTTCATGATAGAAGTTAGTTTGGGTTTTGGTTTATTTGGTTTTGGGTTTGTTGTCTGTTTTTTTCCCCCCTCATATGTCAACAACTGGCCAGACATCAAAAAAAATCTTCCCTTTGAGATACAAATGTTTCCTGGAAAATCTGCACTTTGCAGGTATAATACTGAAGATGTTGTGAATGATGGAAAACAGCGGCTTCAAATGGAGAGTCTTTGACAGCTATAACTACAGCTGTCACTAGAATCCCAGCTCTGACATACGGTCCTCTACTCTCACAAGAGCTGGTACTGCTGATGCAGTAATAGTAGCCTGTAAGTGCCTGTATCCAGCATCTCAGAAAATACCTTCTGTAAGTTTTGCAAGGTACACTTCCCTTAAACCCCAACACCAAATGAAAAAATCTCCATGCAAGCCAAAAAACTCAACCCCAAAACAGACTGTATCTCTTCAGCCACCATACAATTTAAAACATTCATTATAGAGAATACAGCCAGCTCTACAACAGCACACACAGAACGCACTCCTCACTGCAACAGTCTTCACGAAGGTTTTATTACTTCCCTTTGTGGATTTAAAAAAAAAAGAAAAAGACAAAGAAAAATATTCGACAGCAGCAAACTTGCAGAACATAGGGATTAGTCTCATTAAGGAAGAAAGAGGAGCTTTATGAAATATATTTACAGAAAAAGAAGGCAAGGAAAGGAAGAAAGGAGTACTGTACCAACTCCACTAGGGAAATAAAAGAGACGACCAGCCTTATACCAACAGAAAAAGGCATAGAATTACTAGAAAAACAACTATAAAGACATTGTAAATCAAACAGCATAGAGTTTAGAACATCAAAAACGCAGAAATTTTCATCTATTATTAATTATGATAAAAAATTCTATCTCAGAATATTTTACGCAGCAGCTGTTGCCAGGAAAATCTACATCTTCTTGAGCTGAGAAACTTTCAAATCAGAAGCAAATCTTTGCATAGCCAGTGGAGACAGGGTAGATATTAATCAAGTATTTCAATGACTTCTTCCCATTTTCTAGTCAATTAAAAATAGTAATATGAAACACAAAACTATTTTAATTTTATTTTTGTCTTATTTAAATATTTGACTGAGACTCAATATCCTGATGTATATTTTGTGTGTGCGCACATGTTATGAATATCCAGTCATCTCTCTGAAATTGAGTTGTGGCTGTTAATCCATCTGGATTAGTAGTTCTAAAAAGTAATTTACTTGTTGTATTTTTCTTTTTCCTTGCAGTAATTTTGATTGGGTTGAGAACCACTGTTGAAGATCATGTCAAACCTAGGATATACCTAGCTAGATATGCTCCCTCCTGAGGCCTATTAGCGCTGATTCTAGCAGCTAACCTACAGTGACAAAATTTCTGTCGTTATTTTGCTATGAATGTATACATATATATTCATAGTTTTTAAAGAGATGGTTCAGGACTTGAGTCGTCCAAGTACAGAGGCTTGCCTACATTTTCCTGAGCAGGATTTTCACCAGGGGCGGGATTGCATTTCGGATGACTTGAGACTTTGGCCTCTTTACTTCACTGCATCTCTTCACATGTTTTGTTGTCTGTTAATGTGGATTGCAAGTTCCTCAGGGTAGGAACCACACCAGTATTTGTATGCTATATGTATCATCATCCACAGAAATAAATTCGCTGTATTCCTTGCTTCTTCTCAAACCAAGCCAAAATGGAAACAATTTAAATTAAGATATGTAGAGATATAGCTATTACCCTGTGCATGTGTTTCAGTATAGACTAAAAGGATCAGTTTTAACGGTAGGAGATATTCTGACATTCATATGCATTCAGTGCCTGGCCTCTAGTCAGGAAATTATTTAGAGCCATTTAAGAGGCAAATTATAGTTCTTGAAAATTGATCAGTTCTTATTTGTTTAGATAAAATATAAAGCATACAAAAAGATAGCTAGAAACTAACTTGATAAAACAGAATGCTCCATTTGATGGGTGGGAGGAGAGTTTTCAGGGGAAATACCAGTTACAGCAAACACCAATAGCCAAGTCAGCTCCCGTGGTTAGTATTTGTCAACAGTGTAACACATTTGCATCAGTCAGGAAAGTCGTGGAAGCTGTTCACTTGGAAGAATTGTAGTCTCTTGTTCTTGAAGCAGCAGTGAAATGACAACCTATGAAATGCTTGCAAAGAGTTGAAAGGAAACATTTCAGGCACTGCCTGGAAAACGTGTGACTAAGGCTGTGAGAATAATTGGGTTTTTTTCAGCTAGAGTGCCGAACCTAAAAAAGAGGCAGAAAAAATAAGTTAGAATCAAACCAAATGGAACTTTGTTTTTTGTTTTTCTTGCCAAAATGGAAATCTGAAAACATTTATTTAGTGTAATATGCAAACATACATTCCATTTCATCCAAAACAAAAAAATGTTCATTTTGAAGCATGAGGAAGGAAAGCAAAGGAAATAAAGGGCCGGGATTTGCCAGGTTTTTAGAGGTGGCAGTTCTTTTTACCTAGCAGCTGCAATGGGGGGTGTTATACATGACTATTATTTGTAAAGTTACTCCCCAGCACAGGGACAGAAAGCACAGGCTTCTGCAGGAGCAGAAGGTTCTTCCCCAGGTATCTTTGTGACCAAAATACAGTAAGCAGGAGGTAGGTTTCCTTCCGTACCTGATGTGAACCTCTGCATCCAGTGAGTGCTCCTGCTTCACCTGGTTACCAGCTCTTGTGAAAGCAGGCGTGCTCCATGCTCTGTGTATGCAGCTCGTCCCTTTCATCTTGGAGACCGTGTGGAGCAGGATGTTGAACATCACTGCCTTAGTTGCCAGGCTGAAAAGACTTTTTCCTCCATAGCATTCTCTTGCTCTTTCCCACAGTGATTATTCAAGCACCTTGTAATGCTTCAGTTCATAATAACATGGAACAGGTCTCTCAAGAAAGATTTAGAGGTACTCTCCTAAATATTATGTAGAGAGATGGTGAGGACACAGACTGTATATGTCAGATCAAGGTCTCTGTCAATGCTGTCCAGTGGAGGGTGAGTTCTCAGGTCTGTTTTACCACCTGTTTGTGACCTGGTCACATATTCAACACATGTGCAATGAAACAAGCTGAATGAAACTTAGTTTGCAGATATACGGCGTCTGCACTGTCAGTCCAACATAATCTCGAATATACACCAATATTTCTTTTCTGGAGTCACAGGTAGGAGCACGGGAGATCTAGGGAGGGCAAGAGTGCACACAGTGCGCTCCAGTCCTTGTCTAATTATCTAATTTGGTGCTCACTGGACCTTGTGTAATCACAGAGTAATTCAGTTTGGAAGTGACCTCCGCCGTCTCTAGTCCAACTTCCTTCTCAAAGCAGGGTCTGCTCTGAGATCAGCCCAGCTTACTCAGAGCTTTATCCAGTTGGATTTTGAAAATGCCAGAAGACTGAGACTACACAGCCTCTTGAGCAGTCCCAGTGAGTGCTGTTCTCATGGGAAAGAAGTTTTTTCTTATATCTAGTCTTGATCTCTCTTTCTTCAATTTAAAGCCGTTGTCTCTAATCCTCCCACCATGTGCCACTGAAGACCTGTATCTGTCTTTTCAGATAGCTCCGTATAGGTCCAGGCAGGCTGCTGTTAAGACCCCTAAAGCCATCTCCTCTCCAAGCTGATCCAGCCCATCTTCCTCAGCCTCTACCTACTGGGCTGGTGCTCCAAGCCCTCGCTATTACAGTGACCTGCTAAAGTCATGCTACTTTGTCAGTGTCATTAAGGGGCTCTTCCTTCCTAGCGGTAGGGCTTTGCATTTGGCCTTGCTGAATATCCTGGAGTTTCTGTTGATCCCTTCCTCTGGCCTGTCTGGGTCACTCTGCAGTTGCTGCCTTCAAGCATGTTGAGTAATTTCGCCCCCCCAGCCCCCAAACAGATGCCATCTGCAAACTTGACAGGAATGAAACACATTACTTCCTTCAGGTCATTCATAAAGATATGAAACATTCAGGGCCACATTGCAGGCACCCACATAGATCATGACCCATTAACCATAACCCTCTGAGCCGTAACATCCAACCAGTGCTTTTACTGAATTAGTTGTCCACCCATACAAACTGTGAGATTTTTCAACTTGGATACAAGTGTACTGTAGGAGACAGTGCTTAAAGCCTTGCTAAAGTCAAGGTAAATGGCATCTACTCCTCTCTGCTTTTCCACAAATCCAGTCATTTTATCATAAAATCAACAGTGTTGGTTACACAAGATTTACTCACTGAATGTTCTTTATTTGACTAGGCAAAATGTAACAAGGTAAAAACAGCAAAATCAGCTAGACAAAGAGGAGGTAGCTTATCCTAGACCACAGAAGAGGTCAGTTGTGCAGCCAAGAACAGAACTTAACTGTCCTTAACCTTACTCCAGTCTCCGGCCTAAATTACATGTCTCTATTTTTTAATCGAATTTTAACTTTTAGTGAAGTATTTCATAGCTGGAAGGAAAAACCCAAATCATGGGCCATGTGGCAGATTCCCAGAGACTGCTAGAAGCCAAGAGAACATATTTTGAGAACTATTATATTAGACCAAATTCAGCTATGAATTGATGAGTATTTCTCTTTAGAAATAAATGAGCAACACAGTTTGACCTTGACATTTCCTAGACAATGATTACTTAGGAGGTTTTGAAAGTTGCACTTAGGTTATGTTAACTCTAAAAAATAGAGGGATCTCTTTTGGTGGTAGTAGGAAGAAGGAAGTGTGTGTCCTGTGTAACTCCCTACAGATATCTGACACAGAAATTGTTATGTATAAGCAAATTTCAACTTCAGTTCCTTGCTAGTGAGGCTAGAGGCCAACAGACTGGAGAAACAAAAGAGACAATATTCTTAATCCACTAGAGTACTAGACTGTCTAGTGTTGATGCCCACAAGTGAAGCCATATTTTCAGAAGTCTTTTCCCCCAACATTTTTCTTGTGAGATTTGTGGCCTTATTTGCAAGAAAACTTTGCCCTCTTTTCTTAGCTTGGTTGAAAATCTGACAACTTCTTCTGTTGATTTGTGGATGGGTGTTCCTGAAAATCCATTCTAAGGGGACAGCTGAAACCTTTGAGTCCTGACTGATGCCAGGAAGATGCAACATATTTTATACAGAAATATAACTTGCAGTGGAGAGTAATGCCGTTCTCCAGAAGAACAAGATGGCAACAGTCCTTCCCTAGTGGGTCTAAGCTCCTGTTTTAATGCAGCCTTTAAGGAGAAATTTCACAGCTGTTGAGTTTCACAGATAAGCAGTTAGTGGCTGTCTCATTTAACCTCTGGGCCCATTGTGAAACCACAGCCAAAGAGACTGAGGAATTACAGTTTGACTTTTTTAGTGAGCTGCACCACTTGAGTGATCTATGCACTGAAGCCCAGGAAGAGTTTCCATTCAGTTTAGTATGTTGACTTCACCCTTATCACCTATCCTTTAAATCTCTTTTTCTTTTTTCTTTTTCTCTTTTTTTTCGATAGCAGTTCACAGGTAATGAAGATCTTAACTGCATATTGGGTCAGATAAGTGTGGTCACATTTTTGTTCTATTATTCAGTGATCATGGGAACTTCCACTACACGTAAAAATTGCCTGAAACTCTTACAGATGTACCATGGGCTGATAGGAACATGCTGCTTCAAACTGCAAAGTACCAGATTGTTTCCTAAACTTTTGAAAACTAATTCCTACCATATTAAGCAAAAAAAAAATATCACTTCTTCTGCTAAAACTACCACAGGTTGTTAAATACACACACATTTTAATGTATTCACCTTCCATAACCCATTGTTAGCTTTTCATACCCCACAAGGGGATAGTCTCGGACTTTAGGAAACAATGATCTGTTATGACTCAACTGCTTAAACCTCGTATTCATTGTTTTCCATCATATAGTTAACCAATTGCTGTATATTTTTTTGCTTGGCCTTGTTCATAATTGAATAAATAATAATTTACAATGGGTTAACCCATAAAAACTTCAGTGGTTTGAGTGGCTTTCAGTAGGCATCTGAAACCTACTTAGCATTGTAGAAAAGACAGGAAAATGGGATCTGCAGATTACGTGTATAAAACTAGAACAGTCTGGATTGCGGCAGGAATGGAACTTTGAAAAATGGTTTGCTAATTTCTCCCACCCACATAGAAATGCATTTTTCTACATATTTTTCTTAGAAAAGCTGCTTAGAAATGTAGCTTTCTAAGAAGAAAGCTGATTCTATCCCAGCTAAAACCAGAATGCGTTCATTTTCTTCAGAGTGAGGCAGAGAGAGAATATATGGAAAGGGAGAGTAAGAAAATTTCATGAGGGATTGAAAATTGGAAATAGGAATGCAAAAATACCATCAGAAAATGTATTTGGTATTTCAAATCTGACCTAACCAAGAAGCATTAGAAATGTCAGGCATCAGTCTGCAAAAATTCTCACTCAGTCTAAAGAGGAAGAAGCCTTACCATTTTGAAGAGCACTAGAACAGATCCTGTCCTACATCACTGAAATTTCGTCACTACTGAAGTTGCAACTAAGAACCTGGCCCACTTTCCTGATGGTAAACCAGAGCTTTTTGTGATCTTGTAAGTATTGGAGCAGGTGTGAAACCACCCATGCAAACTTTAGGTAAAACACATGAGGGACTTATTAAACGATCAGCCATTTAGCAACAGCACTTCTACTACGCAAAACAGTATTTGAGACCGAAGTCTACATTTTCCTGTAAATTATTCTAATTACAATATTCACGAATTCTGGCGTTATCCTTAGTATTTAGCACTGTTTTCTGTAGTGTCTGAAGACTGTCAGGATCAGAGATCCAACCCACACAGTGTACTTGTGTAGTAAGTTACTGTGCTTCCTGTATGCAGATTCACAGGGTAGTTTAGATTGCAAGGGATCTTTAGAGCCTATCAAGTCCAATATCCTGCTCAAAGCACTTTCATTTTAAGCAGGTTTCTCAGGGATGTTTCCAACCAAGTTCTGAAAATCTCAGGGGACGGAGATTCCACAACCTATCTGGCCACTCCACTGTCTGATAACTTTCATCTTGAAAAAGTTTTTCCTTAAATCTGACTGGATTTTCATATGTTCTACCTTGTATCCAGTGACTCTTGTCTTATCACAGCTGGAAAAAGTCTGGATCATTTTTAAAATGGCTAGAATCACAAAATGGCTGTAGTATAAGCAGCATAGCTGCTTCTTATCTAGTGAATCCTGCATATGAAATCAAGTGAAATTCCTTTAAAATCAACAGTTAAACTTCTGTTTAACTCAGGAAGGCTGAAATTTTGTTCAATCACATTTTTGACAAAACCAAGTTTTTATCTTTTTGAATGGCATAATTTCTGAAGCATCAAAGTAGCTATGAAAAATATGAGGATTATGACTTTGTATTTTGACCCTTTTTCATTGGTGCACATGTGAATATGAGTGCAAAAAATCAGAAAGAAACTGATCTGAAATTCAATGTCCCTTGGAAAATGTGAGCAGCTAACAGAAGACAAGGGTGTAGGAAGAGGACTTTTTGTTATGAAGTCTCTGACAGAGAATTAAAATGCCTCCCCCATTGTCATCTTAAGAGGTATCTTTCCTTGCCTTGCCTTTCCTTACCTTTCCACTGTAACTACTTCTGGGGTAGTTTTCATTTCATTATCATAAATGCTCTTTTCATGCAGACGTGGTTTCATGCATGAAATAGGAGTCCTTAAATAACAGTTTATGCTGAGGAAAATTATTAAGAGAAAATCTAATTTCATCAGATTGCTACTTTGCCAAATATGGAAAAGTCTTGTCAGATCATTGACCAATTCCCATGGCAAGTGGATACAATCCCCAGCAGAGAATTGTCTCTGATTTTCAGATGAAAATGCCTTTGCAGGGACAACCATTGTAGGGCTGTCTTTCTCTTGGAAAGGCAGGGAGCCTCGCGGGCTTGTAGGAGAAGAGGGCTCTGGGGTGAGAGGAGAGGAGATTGACAGTCGCTAGGAAACCTTTCAGCAGTTCAGTGAGGAGTGTGCAAATAATGCCATGTCTTTCCCTGAGTGCTCCAGCATTCCCCTCAAGCAAGGAAAGACAGTAAATATTTTCTTTGCATTGTAGACCATCTAATTTTTATCTTCAGTTTCTTCCCAAGCTCATCTAGATTTTTCTGAGTCTTTGCTCAGTTTTAAAGCTTTTTATTTTAAAAAAAAACCCTTTCACTCTGCAGCTGTAAGCCCTCTTCTACAGCTCCTTGTAATGAACCTACCTCTTTTTGCCTGCTCCTAGTCACAAAAACAAAGGAAGATGGGGGAAAGCAGACTTGTTGCTAAGCCCGCTCTCCTGTTGCAGAAGTCTGATGTCTGAGGTGTTAATCTTCATGTTCTTTTGATCTGTGTAGGGATTATAGGTTGTTTTTCAATATTGTTTCTGGCTCATTAATATGTATGTTGTCTGTTCCTTTTTTTTTTTCTTGCAGAACATCCTTTGAAGATACCTTTGTAGCCTCTCTTCTGCTGCAGGCCTAACTTTGACTTTGTCTGCTGTTCATTGTTTTCCTCAGCATTTCATGTTCTTACTCCATTATAGCCACTGTAGTCAGGGCTAAAGCATCATCCTGCTTTCTTTCTGAGGAGCAGTCTTAGGCAACAGCACCTTCTGCTGCAGCCTAGCTCTGTGTAGAAAACTATGCCAGCCATGGCCAGGCAGCACAGAATTAGTCATAGAAATAATGCTGATATCTCAGAAGGTGTCACATTTTTTTCACATTCTCTCATACTAGGCAATAAACAAGAATATAGTGTGGCAGCCAGAGCCAAAGGACCTGAGACCCCAGCTATAATGATCACTGAGAAAGCCAGATGCCAGCATTCAGTGGGGTTTTTCTAGGGTACATCAAACCCAGGCAGCATGGTGTACTTCTTGCATGCACAGTAGACTCCAAACAGCATGTAAGGTAGTCCTTAGTCCCCCTGCTATGTTGTGTAGTTCCTTCAGGACTCAGTATGAGTGATGCCTAAGTTCTCCTTGTTTCTGCATGCGGCACTATCAAAGCAGGTGTCACAGAGCAGACTAAAACAGGAGACCATTACTGATAAGCAATAATGCCTTTTAGGTATCCATGTTTATCCCTGCAGTGAGCATTGGACAAACCATCCTTCATTAACTGTGCTAAAGTCTGATTGGTGTTGTTTCCAGACACGTTGAAATAGTTGTCATACCATACCCCATGAAGGGTGAGACAATCACTATCTAGTTTTAGAGGCTGCTTGCGGTGAGAAGAGCATTAGATCATTTGATTGCTATTTTTCTTTGGAATACACCCTACTACTCACCACTCTGTGGGCATCTATAGTCTCTTTTGTTGGAGTTGTTTCTGTTCATATGATTTCATGTGCTTTGGGGTATTTCAGTGTTCTTGTTTATTTCTTTTTTCCCCAGTCTTCTCTTCCTCTGTACCCTCTCCATATTTTTGTGGTATATTTGGCAAGGCTGTGGGTTACACCCATGTCTCATCTTGTTGTTTTTGTCATTTATTCACCAACTGAGCTCAGAGGAAGGATTTTTTTCAGTAAAATATGGGTACTTTTTTTTCTCTTTTAATACTTTTATAGTTTTGTTGACTAAAGCACAAGAAAATTGAATGACTTGTCCATCGTCACACAGTGAGTCATTTCTTCTGTCAAAATAAGAATCTGCCTAGCGCTGCCATTGTTTGCATCTCCTCATTCCAGCCATTAAAGAAACTCAGCTTTCTGTGAATTTGTTACAGATCTAAATGAAAGCTATTTTTTACATCACCTGTTTCTATGGTACCAAATAAATTGCACAGGCATAGCTATCGACCACAACATGTAGCAGAGAATAGCAATATGAAGCTCTGAGATAAAGCAGATGATGTTAGTTCCTAGCCTCCAAAGAGTGGATTAATAAAGACCCATGATTCTCAACTCTCTGCTCCAGGATTCACTTGAGAGAAAACTTTGGGACAGTGAAGGAAGAGATTCTGAACAACTTGAAATTTTGCGTTTATTCTAAATTGTCACATCTTGTCACAGCCTGAGACCAGAGTTCCCACGCATGATGTGGGTCAGAGCTGTTCTCTCCTCTCAGACCCATGGATCAGGCTTCGGAGAGATGAGCCATGAATGGAGAAGGAACTTGCTAGTGGTCCCTGTTTCAATATATATAACATAACAGCAGATAAAAGAGCAAACATTACCTATAGAGACAGAAGCTCTGTAGAAACAGAATCTATAAGCTTACGGTTTCATAAAATAAACAGAAGACATGTGGGAAACATTCCCAGTATTCCCATTACTCCATCACATTACTGATTAGGAATTCAGTCACAGAAAAATTAAAACTGTCTTCAGGCATAAAAGGCTTTCAACAAGAACACATTTTTTTGCTGGCCAAATGTCTTTTCACTGACCTATAGAAAACCTGGCTTTATTCAGAGTCCTCCAGCAATTTTCTAGTGATGGTGCTGCTTTTGGTGCAACCTAACAGTATATTTGTCTTTCCTCATTAACTGTCACAGACCTTCTGACCCTCAGGGGTCCAGAAACCACAGCTTCAATGTGTCTGCTTCAGAGGGGTGGGACCATAGGGAAAAAAGCTACCTCTACTCAGTTTGGTTTCTTGCCTTTATCTCCTAAGGCTGCTGAGGATGTCTGCGATGGAGCTAAGAGCTGAACCTACCTGACTATCACTTCCAAGTACAAACCCTAGAAGTCTTACATTTAACAATTAAGACCAAAAAAAGCCTTAGGTGGACAAGAGTACCAGTGGACCTCAGCTGTTTTTATGGGCCAAAAAATATTCAAAGTCTCTTCCATTAGTCAAAGTCACGTCTCTTGTTGGTGAAGAGCTGTTGAAGGGAGACAAAGAAATTAGTATATGACAGGACATGTAATGGAATTATCATGGGCCAAATGAAAGACTAGTTTAAGTCTTATTTATAGACTATGGGTAACATTCAAATTTCACCTCATCTTCTTTAAGCCTTTTATTAATTAATTCTTTGAAAGGAAGACTAATTAAGAAAGAGATCCACTTGGCAACTTATTGCTTTTAAAATCTTTCATCTTTACAGCTTTGGTCACTACTGGTTCTACAGTCTTTAAGAAATTTTTCTTCAGTTTATTAAAGACACTTCAGTTGCCTCAAACCTTTTTATTTTAGCTCATTTAAATATATCAGCCAGTTTCAAGACTTGATGAAGATGAATGCAATTAAGCTCAGAGGCCTTATAAATGTTAGGCAAAGAGCTTTTATTTTGACAAGGCAGTAGAGCCAAATTAAAAGAATATCTGGTAAGCCTCTGAATAGACAAATGTGGGAATTTCTGAATGCAATTAATTTTGTATGGGCATTATAATGACTTACATTTATATACAACAAGAAATGTTAAAGAACTGATGCAACCAAATTTGTGTGTGTGAATACATATTTGTGTGTGTATATGCATGCAATGCATTATTATAATGCGGCAATTGTAAAATTTATCATTAAGATTGGCACCGAGTTTCCATTGTCTGTATCCACACTTCTAATACCATAAAAGATATAAATACTAGCAAAAAAATCAGTACGTAAACTAATTCTAGTGTGCATTTTTCCAGCCAAACATGAGGTCAGCTGGAATGGCATTACCATGTTCCATGTGATAATATGTATGCGAAGTTGGCTTTTCAACACCAATCTCCAACCTCTTTGCAAGACAGGACATCAGTGTTTTAATAAAGGGGAAACTATAACAGCAGATGTAGCATTAGAACCATCTCCATCACTAACTTCATTAACAGAGGAAATTCATTAATTGAAGTCTGAGGTAAAAAGCTGATTTCAGTACATTTTGATTTTTGAAATCAAAATATTTTTGAGAAGCATGAAATAGCATTCATAAACCAAGGAAGTTCCAGAGAGAGTAGATGTCATTTCATGGAGAAATTCTTTTCTTTTCTTTTCTTTTCTTTTCTTTTCTTTTCTTTTCTTTTCTTTTCTTTTCTTTTCTTTTCTTTTCTTTTCTTTTCTTTTCTTTTCTTTTCTTTTCTTTTCTTTTCTTTTCTTTTCTTTTCTTTTCTTTTCTTTTCTTTTCTTTTCTTTTCTTTTCTTTTCTTTTCTTTTCTTTTCTTTTCTTTTCTTTTCTTTTCTTTTCTTTTTTTTTTAGAAAATACTATCTGCAGCAGTTTGATTAGGTCTAAACAGAATGACAGTGGTCTTATTTTTTGCTTTCTTTTAGAAAAAAAGACTAGTTTTCTCAAGAAAAATATGAATTTCTTTGGAGAAATTCTGGTCAGAATTTACAGTTTAAAGTAATAACTAGGAAGACTTTTGCCCCACTGGATGCCATAATAAGACTGGGAAGTCTCACCAAACTTGGGTAGGAACATCTGTCCTTTGACAAGCCCAAAGAGGATTATAAAGACCCAGAGTCTGACTTGGTGTTTATTTTTTCTGCCTTTTAGGCATTTCAAATGGCTGATGATCCAGTCTTAGCTTGTTAAGGATAAAGCCTTACAGAAGAAGGGCTATTTGAGGCCTGAAGAGCATCCTTAGGCTAAATTGCCATTCACTAGCTTTCACAAAATTTGTTAAGCACATAGTATAATTATTATGGGAACAGTAGTGGCACTGCTCAACAAGTGGGAGGAGAGGACTGAAAGCCAGATATATGCTGTTTTCTTTTCACTGCTGCTAAACAGCCCTGTGGCTGTGGATCAAATCAATTCTTTCCCGCACCTCAAATTCTGTAAACTTGATTCCCCTGACGTATGTAACAAACTTACTCCATTATCTCTGCAGTAATACCAGTAAAATTACTTGTTATCTTCTGTGAGTGTGCATGCATTTCAGAGCTCTTTTGGTACTTGATGCTGAAGGCATTGGCCCATTTTACAGACACTGACTGGGGTCCATGCAAGGTACTATTGAGCTGATCTTTTCAGAGAGACACAACACCAGTATGAAGTGTTAGGCTATTTTCCTGTTTGCTATTTGTCTGCTCATTTGCTTTAGCCCTGACTTCACAATTTAGCAACTCAGATTGTAACGGAAATATGAAAACTTAGGGAGAGAGGTTGCTGGACCAGTGTGTGGAGCAGAGCTGACCTTGAATAAGACATGCGAACTCTGCAGAGAGAATACAAATGTATTACACTGCATAATATGCAGAAAGGTCTTGAGGTCTCTCTCCTCTCTTTAAACATCAAAGATGGGATAATGTGTTTTCATCCTTCGACATTAAACATTCTGTTACAGTCTTGGCAAAGGTGGAGAATTGTCTCTGGGATCTGCTGCCACAGGAGGTCATGGAGTCAAACAGTATGGCTGGATTTGAAAATGGAGAGGAATAATTTTGTGACCAGCAATAAAATGTGTAGTTTCACACGCTAAGAAAATGATAGGGCCGTAACCTGACTGCAGAGAGAGTCAGGGAGGAATTTCCCTCTACGCCATTTGGAAGAATGGCACATACAAGCTTGTGGATTTGGGAGGTGAACAGGTGGGGTCACCTTGTCTTAAGGCAACGGATAAATCACACTTGACAGAAAAGACCACTTCAAGTTTCTGAGAATAGTGGTCTCAAAGTGGAAAAGTGCAAAATAGTTTGGTAAAGATTTGGTATACAAATATACCTGGGGAAACAAAAAAAAATTGCAAGAACAGGAGAATATTTCAGGGGGTTGCACCAAAGATTGGACTCTTTTTAGCAGATCTATAAAAACTTTGAAATGCTTGCTCTTGTTTCTAGATGTTTCAGAAATCGGGAGGTGGAAGTGAAATATTGCACTTATAAGTTTGTGGGAGAATTTGAGTTACATCATAACCAAGCAAGAGAAGCATGGAAAGATTGGGTTTTTTTCCAGGAGAGAATCAAAATGAAATGGAGATATGGTGAGACAGAAATGTGGAGCTGGTGCTTTAGGAAAGAGGGACATTAGTGAAGGTTGCTGCTTGGTTTTTACAGCTGTGTAGCTGTGTGTTAAATAAGCAGCGATGGCTCTATCAGGCACTTCGCTAAGTATGATCAGGAGAGTGTTTGGCCACTCAAGACAGGGTGGTGGCTGTGAGAGTGGGAGCAGTGTTGATCTATTGTTCTGAATTACATCCCAAGTGAAGATTTTCCATTGTATTCTTTCCAGACCTACTGACGACAGCTCTAGCTGCTTCATGCCTTGACTTAATAAATGATCACATCTTCTCCTTGTGCTCCAGTTAGTTTTTCTCCTGTCCACTGGGACTTGGTACTAGATATTTTGTTAATGTGATAGTGTTACCACACGTTCTTAGACTTTAATTTCTTGGAGGGCTGCCTTCAAGAGCTGTAACATTCTGTAATTGTTCAGCACACCTGTTTCCAAATACCTCAGTGTGAAACTATTTGTTTTTTTCCTGTGAGAAGACTATAGTACAAGTTCTGTTAAGTCTTTGACACCTAGCCAAAAAATACACCGTTCATTTAAACTTGAGCATTAAAGGCTCTATTCACACATGTACAAAAAAGGGATATTTCACACTTTTCCAGTAGAATTTCTAATGGAAATGAAAGTGCATTAAAATAGCACCTAGTTCAGCATTGCATAGGTAACTATGGAATGATGTGCTGAAAATGAATGCACAGAAGGTTGAAGTAGATTAATATTATATATAATATTAATACTATATAGATTTACAAAAATTTACGACATGAATTATGAGGACAAGACCGTGGTCTTAGCCTCTGCCTGTACTCAGGGAGTACAAAAGAGAAGAAAATATCTTTTTGGTGACAACTCTAGAATCACCATAGCAGCTTATTATCTGAAGAAGATTACACAATATCACCTCCCTATCACAAAGCAGGTCCTCTTGTACATGTTATAGAGTAGCGATAGCATCTCCACTAAGTGCCAGGCTTACTGTGCATCTAACAGAGTCTTCCTTTTATACATCAGGGTTGCCTCAGAAAATTTCAATGATAAATAAATCTATGCTTATATGCATATTGGGAAGTTTTTAGATCCTCCCATGCAAAAGATTTCACTTCAACATAAGGTGCCTATTAGTAGTAGCAAAACTTATAAAGTTATCCAGTCTTTTCAATATTCAGGCATGCTGTTTCATTTTATCACCTCCTAATATAACAGAAGAAAAACTGTATCTGAGAGGATTACAATTACAGTTTCCCCAGCCTTAGGCATGCTGATGGCCCAAGGGCACAAAAAGGGTTAAACACACATCCATATTTACTCCTTCAAAATGAAAAAAAAATGTGAGCTAATTGGCTACCGACATTGCTTAATTGCAGGAGTTATTAGTTCAGCAGAAGCTAAACCAGGTTGCATTCAAAATGTGCTTGTTAAACACATGTACTTCTGGCCGGGAGGATGACTATGTATGTGATGCATATTCATATGTGCCCTGAAGCTCGTCCTCTTCCATAGGGGAGGTGTCTTGTAAGCCATGCTAAGCCCAGTTACTTCACCCTCAGGGAAGTATTTTTTCCTCTGTGTTCAGTAAACATATTGATATTTCAGTCACTTCTTGAAGACATCAAAAGTAAAAGGAATGAGGGGCTGTAGATCTGTCTTCTTGGAGCATAGACGCTGTACTGTTAGGTGCATAAAGAGCACAAAATATATATCAACACTTGAAATTATCTTTATTTTAGGTTGAGAACAGGGAAAAAAAAGAAAAAAGGAAAAAAAGAAAGACAGAAAGAAAGGAAGAGAGGAAGAAAGAAAGAGAGGAAGAAAGAAAGAGAGGAAGAAAGAAAGGAAGAAAGGAAGAAAGAAAGAGAGGAAGAAAGGAAGAGAGGAAGAAAGAAAGAAAGAGAGAAAGAAAGAAAGAGAGAAAGAAAGAAAGAAAGGAAGAAAGAAAGGAAGAAAGAAAGGAAGAAAGAAAGGGAGGAAGAAAGAAAGGGAGGAAGAAAGAAAAGGAGGAAGAAAGAAAGGAAGAAAGAAAGGGAGGAAGAAAGGGAGGAAGAAAGGGAGGAAGAAAGGGAGGAAGAAAGAAAGAAAGAAAGAAAGAAAGAAAGAAAGAAAGAAAGAAAGAAAGAAAGAAAGAAAGAAAGAAAGAAAGAAAGAAAGAAAGAAAGAAAGAAAGAAAGAAAGAAAGAAAGGGAGGAAGAAAGAAAGAGAGGAAGAAAGAAAGAGAGGAAGAAAGAAAGAGAGGAAGGAAGAAAGAGAGGAAGGAAGAAAGAAAGAAAGAAAGAGAGGAAGAAAGAAAGAGAGGAAGAAAGAAAGAAAGAGAGGAAGAAAGAAAGAAAGAGAGGAAGAAAGAAAGAAAGAGAGGAAGAAAGAAAGAAAGAGAGGAAGAAAGAAAGAAAGAGAGGAAGAAAGAAAGAAAGAAAGAAAGAAAGAAAGAAAGAAAGAAAGAAAGAAAGAAAGAAAGAAAGAAAGAAAGAAAGAAAGAAAGAAAGAAAGAAAGAAAGAAAGGAAGGAAATCTGACACCTACATGGTACTTTCTCCATGTGTAAAGAGAATCAGCTCTGATTATGAACCAGAAATGCAATTGAATGCTGACTCTAAATTGGGCTTTATACTGCACAAATTTTTAGAATAATCCTAGTAAATAATCCTAAATAAATCCTAGTGTGCCTGGCAGCCAAATTTCATTGTTGGGTGTTAGTAAAGGCAGTACACCCCCCAAAATTGCAGCGTACCTCTCAATATTATGGCTGCACCCCAAAATTTCAGCTCCTATTTCATGTATCTTTAAAGCAGTAGATTTGATTTTGATTGCAAAGAAAATCATGTAGAATTTGAATTGAGTGTAACCAATGCAGAGCTGAGCTTTAAAAGAGATTAGAACTTATTTTGCATTTCTATCCATGAGGTTTTAGCTCAGATGATCAGTACTTTAAAAATACCTTCATTGATAACAAGGTCATATCTTTTATAAGAAATTAGAGGGTTGATCACAGACTTGCATAGCATATTGAGCCTGGATTTATTTTATGATACAAAACGCTGAGGGTAACGTTGATTTGATAATTTTGCAATTATTTTCTTAACTAAGCAAGAAGGAATCAAATTCACAGAAAATGTAAGAGGGAAGTAAATTCAGAGGACTCAGGTCAAAATTTCCAAACAAGCCTAACAGTACTAACTGTACAGCCTATTTTGAATGGGTGCGTTGCAAGCAGCCACAGGATGTAGATTATTTTTCAGAACTAACTTGTTTTTCCATTTCTCGAACCCAGGAGAGACTCAGATGTTAATAGAAACTACATACTTATTAGGCCCAATGCATGTATTCACTCTGTGCTGCCATATTTTTTAACCCGTTCTAAAATATTTTGAGGTTAGAAAATACAAACTCATTTCAAATAGAATGCATTTCAAATACAAACTCATTTCAAATAGCATACACTTCACTACACTGTTTTTCAGGAGCAATCCTTCTCAAACAAATCTCCAGCAAGAGTGAGGCCATTTAGCAGTGATTAAAGCCAGATTGCATTTTGTGAAGTTGTCCTGTGGCTCCTTTTACTAAGCCAGTGAGAAAGTGAGAGGAAAGCAGGAATCTCTTAGACATATCATGGCTTCAAACCCCAGATGTTGCTGGAAATATTTTTGATCCTCTCTTATGTATATCTCTGTTTTCTAAATAAGTGCTACAACTGCAACTGAAAAGAATGCAGTTTTCTTAACAAGCAAACAAAAGTTCGTATTCTTTAATTGAAGAAAAAAAAGAAAAAAGTAAGACTCTTGAAAAGTTTTGGCATGAAGGTGATGAAAGATGAAGTCATTTGTTTAGCCCCAGAACAGGTATGGTACTGCTCCAAGAACGTACCTCACTGCTGAGTTGGAAGGACCACCTGTAGGGATGAAAGGGCACTTCAGGACCCAGGTCTGTTTAGTCCTTGGCTTCCCCACTGAGAGTTCCTATATGGGTGCCAGTGAGTGCCAGTCAAGCTAGAGCTTTTTATGATGTGGACAGGCATCCAGCAGGGAATTGACTGAGTTAATACTGTCTTAATAAAATTCTTCTGGTATATAAAACTCTACTAAAAACTCACAGTGCTGTGGAATCAGCACTTCAAGTCTTGGTGTGCCAGTGAAGAAGTGAATTTTAGCACAATAGGAAAAAAGCTGCAGCCAGTTTGCTGAAAATCTTCCTGGCTTGGGATCAATTTTTTTTCTGTATGCCTTTATCAGATAAATCTTACATAAATGCAGTATGCTTTTACAATGAAACAGATAATCTCTTACCGTGAGAAAGGTCATTAAGTCATCCTGTCATTAGCAAATTACAGTACTTTGTTATCCAGTGGAAGATAGGAGAAAAAGATGAAACAATAGAGAAACTTGGAAGAAAAAGATTCTTCCCAAATCCTAAAACAATCAACATATGTCCTACAGCACAGGTGGCAAACACAAGGCTTGAGAGCTGAATCTGGTCCTCCCCCTTGTTTTATTTGGCCCAGCACCTTGTTTCTCCCGGCGGCAGCGCCGAGCTCCTTGCCCCCATGCTTCTGCCAACGCCAGTCACGTGTGCAGCGTGTGACGCGCCTTATGCTGCAGGGGCAGGGTGATGGGGCCCACGGTGAAAATGAGTTTGACATCCCTGTTATGTGCAGTAGGGAAACTGAGGCATATAAATTGTTATCCCTGGAGGAAAAAAATCATGGACTAGAGTCAGAATTTAAGGCTAAACTCTCTCCCCTAATTTCCTCTGAAAAGCAGTGATTAAAGCAACACAAGATTTGAACATTTTACTGCGATGACACTGAATTGATCTAAATTCCATTGTTCCAACTGGATGCCTGTACCACTTCAGTCAGATCACCAAATTTAGCCCTGAGTGAGTTTGTGCAACTCCCACATAAGTCAATGGGAGTTATGGCTGGGTTATACCAGGCCTAGACTTGGCAAAGGAAAAAACATCCTTCATGATAATGAAGCAAGCTGATTTCAAGTGAATACTGAAATTCCTGGCAAAGTAACATTTCTCTCTTCCTGCCAAGCGTCATCAACATTATTTTTTTGGGTGGATTCAAATCTCTGAGAGCAGAGAGTTTTCCATTACATGTTCCTAATTGTTAAAAATTGGGCCTGCTATAATACTTGAGAACTAGTCTGTTTAGTTGTCCTTGTTACCATAACACCAGGGTGAAATACTGCTTTCTCTCAGCTGGTTAAGCCACAGAATACAGTAGCAGCCATCCTAGCAGTGTCAAGGCATTAGATGGAGGCAAAGCAATCCACAGTCAACAGAATGAATGGAACAATTCACACTGTTGTACATAGATATAGAGGTTAAACCCAAACACATGAAAAAGTGATGCTGGAAGCACTTGGGAACAGCTGGGCCAGATGAATAACTCAATTGGATGCCATGAGGAACAAATTAAACAACTGACTGGAGACCAGGCTGCTCCTGTGACAGACACTTTAATCAGGAAGTCAAAAGCTGATTGACAAGATGAAAAGCTGGATGACATGAAAAATGGAAACAGAAGGAACAACACAAGAAAAGGGCACCCTGGGTCAGCATGCTGACAAAAATAATCAAGTACGACAGGCCATAATCCAATCTTCGAATGTTTGGCATGGTGCTAGTTATGAGAGTCTGCAGCCAAGAGGAAAGAAAACTATTATTAAGTGAAGGAAATTATCTGCCTTTCTAGAACTCACTAGTATATGTTCATCAGAGATTCTCTTTCTATCCACAATACATTAGAGATATATGCTAGAAATAGGTTATGTTGAATAATATGAAATAAAATTAAAATAAATCATTTATGTAGAAATGAAGTACTTTTGCAGCAATGCTAAAATAAGGCATTGCTTTTTGAAAAATCTACAGTTAAACAGGTGTTGACACTGAGTAGGTGTGAAAAGTGAAGACTGTCACAGTATATAGGCTTTTTCCTCCCCTACAGCTGAATGTAAAGATATTGTTTTCAAGTTTTCTGTAGGAACCTGTTCCGACTAAACTTTGAGACTATGTCTGATGCTATATGTGCAAGACTGAGGGAAATCTGAAATGCTCCAATTGTGTACTTTTAAGAAGATGTGCTGCACATGCAGTTCAGTTACACGCCCCTCAAGTGCAGCGTGATAATTGAAGGTAGAATGTAGCTTTTCACTGACTCAAGACCCAGAAGAGCATCCTGAAATTATTGTCCTAAATTCATAAATTGATACCTAGGAATATAGTGTCAGATTGATAGTGGCAAAGGGCAATTTCCAAATGCTGCTGCTTCTGGAAATGAGGTTACTTGGGAACCTTGTTGCACACACACCCCACCACCACAACCTTGTACACCCCCAGCTGTAGACTGTTTTTTTAATTCCTTCAAGGAATATACAAAATCAGATTCTGCTGTAAACAAGGTAAATTTCAATGGCTTTATACAAGTGTGAGAAGCGCATTTAGAGACAACCTCAGCCTGACTTCTTTCAAAATCAGGATGGAGAGAGCTCTCATGAGAGAAACCTGGATCTTGAACTCTAATGTTGAAAATGGGGAACATGATGTAAAATTTGGTGGCCTTGGCAAGTAGAACTTCTATACATCAGGTACTCATGCATAACATTGTGCGCAAAGGCTTGTATATATTGGCAACTAAAGAAGCATTAACAACAATTGGGCATGACTCGCTAGGCTCTCTTTTATTGTTTTTTCAGCTTCTTGCCTTTTGTCAAAAGGGGGACAATACATTGTCTCCTAATTGAACTAATGACATAGCTTTTCGTCACTGCAGTACCTCTCCCTACTTTAGCACAATATTAAAACAATAGTCTGAGTGTCAAGCTGAGTATGGAGAATCACAGAATCATAGAATCTTCTGGTTGGAAAAGACCTTTGAGATCATCGAGTCTAACCACACCCATCCTCTGCTAAACTATGTCCTTCAAAAAATCGCCTACCCATCTTTTAAATACCTCCAGGGATGGTGAATCAACCACGTCCCTGGGCAGATGTTCCAGTGCGTGACGATCCTCTCAGTAAAGAAATTCTTCCTAATATCTAGTCTGACCCTTCCCTGGTGCAACTTACGGCCGTTTCCTCTTGTCCTATCACCTGTCACTTGAGAGAAGAGATCAACACTCGCTCTGCCACAGCCCCCTTTCAGGCAGCCATAGATAGCGATGAGGTCTCCCCTCAGTCTCCTCTTCTCCAAGCTAAACAAGTGCAGTTTCTTCAGCTGCTCCTCACAGGACTTGTTCTCCAGCCCCTTCACCAGCCTTGTCGCCCTTCTCTGGACACGCTCCAGCACCTCAATGTCCTTCTTGTAGTGAGGAGCCCAGAACTGAACACAGTACTCAAGGTGTGGCCTCACCAGTGCTGAGTACAGGGGCAAAATCACCTCCCATGTCCTGCTGGCTACACTGTTCTTGATACAGGCCAAAATGCCATTGGCCTTCTTGACCACCTGGGTACACTACTGGCTCATATTCAGCCAGCTGTCAACAAACACCCCCAGGTCCTTCTCCACCAGGCAGCTCTTCAGACAGTCTTTCTACTGGGAAGAATGCTACCAGTGAAAAAACTCACCACCACCAAAAAACTGGTAAAAATGGGAAATTCTGAATTGGAGATTAACATGTCTTTTTCTCCTATCTGCTTGCCCTGTTCCTGTGGGTGTCTTTGGGATTTTTTTATTTTTAACTTATCCTTTACTCAACACTGATTTACTGATTCAGTGACAGTGTGGACTCAGAACCTGGTTTCATCAGTTCCCTGTCTAATTTTCCTAAACAATGGCAACAATCGCTGGAACAACAAATCCTCTACCGATGTTTAGCCAGGACCAGGTTTATGTTTACCACTAGCAATGACATAAAACTTCCTGGAACTCTCCAAACTGCTGTTGAAATAGAAAAATTGGTGTTTTGAAGGGTGTGGTAGGTCAAATGTTTCTATTTTCTTCTTTTAACTTTGTCTGCTCTTGCCTTGGTATCTGCCTTTGTAAAGTCTGTCTTTAAGGCTTTTTTTCCTTGCTTGCTTTTCCTATAATGTGTTGCAGGGGCAGGACATGCTGTGTTCTCTCCTCTAGGAACATTGTATTCGTTCTTTTATTTTCTCGTTTTCTTGCTCTCCTACTTGAAGATAAAGGTCATCCTTGCAGGAAGCATGGACTATGCTTGCGGCTGGTGCTGGTAGAACTTGCAATAAATGAGCTTTACTCTTGATTTAAATCCTGCTAGACAGATGATTCTGCATTAGAGTTGCATTGTACCTGAGACAAGGTTTTTTTCCGTTTATATATACAGGGAGTGGACAAGCTGTTTGCCCTGACAAGCAGATCTCACAACACACAGCCATAGTGTAGGAGAAGGGATTGTGAGATGTTGCGCTGTATCTTCCATGACTTAAAAATGAGCAAGTTGGAAGAAGGCTATAGGAAAGCTCTTGAAAGCAGGGCTTGTCAACTTGTAGCATGTCCTCTCATGAGACAAACCCAGCAAATCTATAAACAAAATGTACATAATATTATTTTGGACAAGGATCTAGTAAGTTTATGCTATAATATAAAATAATCCATTGATTGGATAGGAGGCAGGCTGTCAAACTCCCTTTTCATACAGTTTTAGGGTTATGAGTCCTGTAGCCTGAATCAGCATAAAATTTACATTTAAAAAAATGAGGTGGGGGTATATGCATGTGTCTACAGGTATGCATACATGTGTGCTTGAGAGGTAAAGAGAGATGGTATTCATAAAGATTTCCTCAAGATTCATCCAGGGCTCATCCACAAGAAAGAAAGGATCCTGACTACGATGAGTTCAGGTTAGGTCAATCAGCTGTTTTTTCCCAGTTAAAAAGAGCTATTCTATATGAGTGCTACATTACAGAATTTTTAGATTATGAATAGTTTTATTGGAAGAAAGTGAATGAGTTTTTAGTATATGATATTTTAATTTCCAAAGGAGAGGATAGTTTTTATTAAATTTTGGTTTATAATATATTTACTAAAATGTATGTTTCGCGTACTTTCATAAATAAGATTTATAAAGGGGTGGAGATCCAAGGACAATCCAGACTTAGTTCAGAGTTGAAATCCTTTCAGCATGGCCCGAGTGCAGGATAGGACCAGAAAAGTGATCTCGAGGTAGGAGACAAACCAGTGCTGAAAGGACACGATCTATGCCCTGCTCAGATTAGCACTGAGTTTGTGACCAGCTGCGTTGCCAGCACGCCACCAGTGTTCACACAATGAGCAGGTGAAAATGTGACGGTCAGGGAAGAGATGAGGTGTCAGAGCAGCACAGCCTTGCACATCTTTCCTTTGATTTACAGGTGTTAGGGACAGCATCACCAAGTCTAACTCAGCTGACATGTAATGAAAAATGTTCTAGAGATCAACATTCACTGAAGTGCAAAAATGGGTATCCTCTAAGTAAAGATTTAGTTTGATATTTTAAGATCTCTTTTACATTTTGAAAAGTAAGCGTACTGCAGTAGTCGATGTTAAGCAATGGATGGAGGTCTTATTGCAATGAGTTGTTAAAGTTAGTTTTATGTAATGATGTTTAGTTACAAAAGATGTTGATATCTGTCTGTCTATCTATAGATCTTTAGTAACATTAGGCAGTGTTGCAAACATTAACCATGGAAGAGGTAGCAAGACATATGTTTTCCCTCCTAATAAAACACAGACACCTCTTTGTTAGATTGTGTTCATAACAGTGCTGATTCATAGCTCTCACACAGTTTTGAATCTCAATAGAGAAGTGTGTGTTCTCAAAGCTAAGGGAGATACAAGTAACCATTGCCCTAGGCGTGGTTTGTTGAAGATCTCATCTTTACAGTTTTTAAAGGAAGTTACACTGCCTGTTTGATGAGACCTAGTGACCAGATCCCTAGAAGTTTTAAGTTTTCAGAGAGTGACAAATCTTCAGTCACTGTTTCTTGTTTTGGTTCTCTAGTCTAGATACTTTAGCAGGAGTATCCTTTAATTCTTTTCTTCTGAGAACAGGCATTTACAATCTGGCTACCATTCCATCTGGCCTGGGTGTCTGCTGTGATGCCCCACACCACCATCCCAATCACTTACACACTAGATGTCCCAGAACATCCAAAAAGTGAGAACCTTAGGCTCCCTAAACCAAAGTAGGTAGAAGGAAACAAAACCTGCAAATTTTACAGAAAGCATTTGTATCACTTCTGTTTTTGGTAATACAAGAAATACATCCATGCTTATGCTACGCCACCTCTCAACCTGCAACATGACAGGGTATTCTTCAGGCTGAAGCTAGCACTACTGGGGTGCATTCATCTTCTATGGCAGTATATGTCTTGCTGAGAAGGGGACCTTGACTTTAGTTATGCATATATGTGACTTGAAAGTCTGTTTTTATTGTATTAACTTTTACATTAATCTTGCATGGCCTTTGTCCTGTGAGGCACTTACTTAAAGCCATGTTTACTAATCAGTATCTTTGTTCTGCTTTTAGTAACTATAAAAAATGCATAAAAATTAATCCATTGTCCAAAGGGTTCTTCCTAATGAAATTCAGTTGTTCCTGACTTACCCATGTATATATGTCTAAGCTAGGTCAAAGACTGAAGAGTTTTCAGACTGACAACCTCATGATATCAACAATGATTCATAAGCTGTGTGATTACAGATACCCGTCCCTAAAACATTGCAATAACTATGAAATAATTTTGAAATAATTTTGAAAATCCTAGCAACGTTATCACTTCACTTTTCCTCTGAACTCACCCATCTGCCTATTAGCTAGATACAGATCTGCCTAACTTGAGAAATCAAAGAAAAAAGAGGAAGTATGGTCCAGAATTTAGTACTCTGCTTGACTTAATAGATTGGTCACAAAGCAGGTAGCAGACAAGAGTTTGGGCAATGTAGCATCCAATGCTTGTTCAATGTAATGGCATTTACAATTCTATATTAGATTCCTACATGGTCTGTGTAGCACTAAACTGCCAGCATATACAATGGGAAGAAAGTTAGGTTTTTGAGGTTAGGCACCACAAATATCAGCTCACAGAGCAACGCTATCTAGCAGGTACGACTGAGGAGGAGCCATGGGGGTGAGAACACCATTCTTCCTCAACCCAGAGGCACTCAAGTCACAGAGCTCTAACCACCAGGTTATAGCAGACTGAAGAACCTGAAATCCTCCTATCAAAAATGTTTCACTTAGGCTGGAATAATTAAATGTTAATTGGTGAGAGAAAATGATTGAGAGAGTAAATGTGACTTCACAGTCCAGTAATTATGGCACTCCATGAAGAAGAGTTTAGAGGATGAAATCTGGGTCCCAGTCCCCACTTTAATGACTATTTTACATTTTCTTCATGTACATGTGTGTATACATAATATAAAGTATGTTGATATAATATGGTGTAATCTAAAGATATAACATTAAATAGCCATTAGAGCAGGAAAAAACTCAGGTTTCCTCCTTTGGGGAATGCTCTAATCACAAGGCAACAGAGTCAAGCTTATTCTCTCACTTCTACTCTCTTTTGACCAATGAATACTTAATTAGTCCCAAGCACAGTGGAACCATTTCAAAAGAGGTTTGCAACAACCCTCCATGTGTATACAATATAGTCCCATGGTTAGAGAATTCACAGTGGGAGATGTGGATTCAAATCTTCCCAGACAGAGGGTAGAATTAAATCTGAACCTACTAAAGCCTTGGTGGATACCCTTAGCTGCTGCATTATAGGGTGTTTGGAGAGAGGTCAGACAGGGTTATCTTCTGGACATTCCTTGGGAGTTCTGTGGGAAGGCTTAACCCAAATGGAGTGCTCCAAAATGCCATCCCAATTCAAATCTCAATGGGCAGGGCAGGTGTCCTTCACCTCTCAATCCCATAGCAGGCCTGGCTACTTGCTACTATGGAAACCTGAAGTCCTGGGCAAGTCTAAAGCAGGCTTTCGAATACCTAGCAGATCTGTTGGGGAAAATGTAGGTGATCTATTTGCCTTTAAAATTGCATAAGGACTAGTAGCCAACAGGAGATTTTGTGGATAGAGACTTTATCATTCACAGAGGCAATGAGGCAAGATTTAAGCAGCTAAATCCTATTGAAAGTCTGCCATTATGCCATGGACAGACATTAATTTAGCAAACAACTGTGTGCTTTAACAAATTGACATCATTCACATGTTTACTTTTTCCCTTTGCCAGTGTTACTGCACTCATTAGTGTCTGTGAGTACTTCTTAAACTGGAATAGGCAAAATTCAGCTTTAGAGCTTCTAGAGCTCTAAAGAGTGGTTTCATATAGTGTGATTAAGCTTAAATGCCATAGGAGATAAGAACAACTAGTCAGCCAGTAGTAACTTATAGGCTTGGTGTGTTCTAGAGCATGTGAGGTATGATATTAAAACACATCCAAATCAGGAAGAAACTATCTGTCTAGAACCTTCCTATATCTTTAAGTTTTGTGTTTGCAGAACACAATAATATCTCTTTCTAATTCCTTTTACTATTGATAGGTGTTAGAACAAGTACACTATGACTCATAGAAATTATGGAGACCAATTTGGGAACCAAATGGATAATATAATTCAAGTTGGTATGGAAGATTTTTTTTGGGGGGGAACAGCACTGTATTTTGTGGAAGCTTGTGTACTTCATATAGAATAGGTACAGCACAGGCACAACACAGGAATCAGTAGGGCAAGCTTTCCCCTCCTAAATTTGCACTGTGGTCCAAAAGTTTAGTCTAGGAAACCGTCTTGAGATGCTAAAAATAGTTTAGTATATTACTGTTTCTACTACAGTGCCTGTTTACTGCCAGCTGAGCTGCAGACAAGTATCTAGTGAGACTGGGAACAAGGGAGCTGCTTGTTTCTGATGCACTCCCAAGAACCACCAGATGACTGAGATTTTCAGTCACTATGAACTACTACCAGTGAATGTGGAGCAGTTATCTAGCAAAGCTGTTCTGGAAGACCTTCCCCTGCATTTCTTCCAGAATCGTGACTCTACCTGAAAAGCTAAATATAGTAGAATGGATGAGTAGTCTCAACAACCCTGTAAAGTCAAAGTCCTGTATCTCCCTCTCTGAATTTGCTTTCAATATACACATAGTCTCATTAAAATCAAGAAGCAAGTGGCCATTGATTTTGGTGAAGGATCTGGAGTTTTGCCTTTATTATGAATTAACATCAGCAAAAACTCTGACTCATACAGAATGGTTACAGGAAATGTTACTGACTGTAAAAGAGTCCTGCACTGCTTTAAGTATTTGCTGTGAATATTTTACAGTCTTTCAATCTTAACAGGGACTGGCTGGAACATATGGTATAAGGGTGAGATAAGAAAAACTCCAAAGGTGACATGCATGCTAGTTTAAGGAGCTGCCCAGAAAAGCTGCCTTTGTTACTAGCGCTGCAACTTTTCTGTACAAAGGGCTGTCTCATTCATGTTCTGCTTACAATAGCTTACCAGGGAAACTTGTCTTTAGTAAAAAGTTTTAGTAAAAAATTTCAGAAATTATTTCTACTTTTGGAGGAGCAACTTGAGATACTTAGAGACTGATTTTGAAAGGTGTTCAGACCCCATCAGTTCCCGTTACTGCATTTGAGCAGTGGCTGTTGAGACCCTCAAGAGGTAATCACTGCTTGAGCTCTTACTTCTGCACATGTCTACTGAAATTACAGTATAGAAAATCCTTTGTAAAGTCTGATAATTTTGCAACAAACTGAAAAATTAAAGAATTTCTTAATAAAATTGGGCGAAGTTCCTATATTGTTTTACTCTAAAGTGTTCTGAACACACAAGGAAGATGAAACTGCCTTGGTCCTAGTTCTGAATACAGATTTCTTAATTATCCATTGCAATGGAGTAACCGTCTAATTAGATCAGAGAAAAGTAACACTACATAGCTCAGGAGAGTGAATATAAGATTTAAATTATAGAGGCAGGCAGTCAGTGTGGGAAGGCGAAGGAAATGACCTGAAGCGGAATTTTGGCCAGGACAGCTTAAGCTAACAGCTCCTTTCTTGTAAAAAAATACCACAGGACTTATAATAACCATTGTTGGGAGGAGGGTGATGGGATGAAGTACTCATAGTCCCATGTCTGTTCTAAATCAAGGCACATTCAGCCGTCTCAGCGTTATGCTAGGGCAGTGGCTGAATACTGGCTCAGGCATTACGACATCAATCAGCACTTAAGACTCTATATGCCAGCCTGGCAGGCAGCTCTCTCTTACTTCAAACTGTCAACAGAAAATACGTGTTACTGAGCTTAAAAAGTTTTTGCAGAAAATCACAAGTAGTGCAACACCCATAGGGAATGCAGCTTTACCACAAGATGTGGAGTACCAGCTTTGCTGGGCAAGGGTGCTGGGGCAGATGCTGTAGCTGGGAATAGTGGCTGTGGAACATATACCTCCTCTGGTGACTGCCTGACACTGCACCTATGATGCTTTTTTGACATTAGAAATGTGCCACGAGTGCTGGACTGGACAAGTGAAAGTTTTGTCTCTTCTCTAAGAGCTGGAGAAATGTTGCTGCCCTGGCTTCTAGAAGAAAACTTTTGTCAAACTGAAGCAGAAGTTCCTGCTTGTCAACACAGCCTGTTTCTGTTTGCCTATGGGGAAATATTTATGAAAACAATTCAGCAGTTTCCACTTACAAAATGGCAGCTCGAGAAGCTTTCTGGCCTTCAGCAGCTCTACAAGGCCTATTTATTTTTTTCTTTTTAATATCAATTTTGTTCATCAAATAGTATGGTCTTGTATAGGGGTTCTTAAACATTTTCTTAGTGTGAACCACATCTACCAGATGAAAATGTACAAGCCACATCCTCCCACAGCAGTTGTTTGCATGGAAAAGGAATATTAGGAAAGTATTTAAGGTATTTTTAGCTGCCTTTTAAGACAATTTAGAATCTAGAAACAAGTAGCACTGTGTGGTATAGGTGTAGGATGCTATGAGCTGATGTACAGCCATGCAGCTGCAAGTAGGCGGAGATGGCCAAGATCCTTGGGCAAGTCTCATCTCCAGTTATTCACTAGCAAAGCAGTTTCCAGGCAGCGAGGCAGTTTACTAGGGAAGGGTGAGAACACTGCCGCGGGGGAGCAGGGCAGGACCCTGCTGCTGGGATAATCCTGAGCCTCGCCCACAGCTCCCAGAGAGCAACCAGGGTGCAGACTCGCCCAAGCAGCTCTGGAGGGTGTCACCATGGTCTGGGTGCATGCATTTGGTCTGGCTCAGCTCTAGAGCTGTCAGGGCAGACCACAGATCTGGCAGGAGTGGAAAGGAGGTTACAAGCACTCTGGGGAGGAGGGAAGAGGCAGTAGCAGTGGAATCTTCAGAGCATGTAAGGAAAGGAAGAGGGCTGGAGCAAGCAAGCCATGCAGTTTTTTCGCAGTGAGGCCTAGCCACAGATTGCTCATCTGCATATAATTTGCATTGCAGAAGGTTAGCTGCAGCAAAATCATGGGGATTTCTCAGTAAAAATAAGTGGTCTGAGTATATACATTGAGAAGAAAGACAAGAAATCCTAAAATGCTTTCCAAAGCTAAAAAACTGACATGCATTTACCTGAATGAAATTATCCTCTTCCACATCTTCCCTAACACTTTGTCCTCTCTATAGTAAAACAGTAGAAGACAGTAGAAGGCAAAAAAAGACCCAGCAGAAACTGAAAATGGATATTACATTGGCAAATATAATTACTCATGCTGGAACTGACTTGTAAGACCCATAAAATGACTCATAAGGTGGTTTTTCCAATTCTTACCAGAGCACCTTTCACATCCCTTTTGCAAGGTGGCAAGTTCCAGCTGCATTCCTTCACATCCCAGAATATTGTCAAAGGCAGTTAATATTTTTAAGTTAATTACTGATGAGTTGGGAGGAAAACTCAAAGTGATGATAGAGTAATCCAAATAGGTCATTCAATATGTATTTTTCTTTGGTTTTGCTAAATATTTTGAGTTTTGAGATCAACTGTCTAAATTGGAGGAGGAGAGGCTTGTTTTTTTCAATATGTCAATACTTACAGAGGACTTAAGTGCATTTGTTTTTCTGTTCTTCTAAAGGCAGTACTTCTAGCAGCCTAACACTTAATGCACCCACATCAGATATTGCCGAAAGTATTATCATGGTGCTGCTTAGGCTTCCTAGGAGAGTCCAAGGGATTTTGAATCAGATAAATCTCGCAAGAGGTGTTACCATTTACTGAATTGCGAGCATCTCTCACTGTGATAGCAGATGAACCACAGGGTCTCCTGGATAGCAGTACATGGGGAGTAATGTGCTCAAACACACCTGCCTTATTGCTTACAAGTGGACATTACAGGTACCGCTGCTCTGTAACACAGTGTCTGAAACAGCACAGCTTCACTATCAAAATAAGCCTTCCATGAGAAGAGGAAAGTTATAGCACCCAGAATTTGCATCTGTAGTCTTTTTCATCAAGATCTTCTATCATTTTCAAAGGAAAATTTTTTTTCAAGGGAAACAACTGTGCCTCACTTTCAAAATCAGAAGAAGACAGAATGTGCTTAAAAGACATTTTTTCTGGGGTTTTCCCTGACAATAGGGAAAAAGCATGGTCTAGTGATAGCTTTTACACTAAAACAAGTACCTCCCTATTGTAAACTCTGGTGATGAAGTTATAGAAGTCGATCAACAACTTTTATCAAGCTGCAACAGCTCTTTCCATGGTTGTCTGAAAAAGCGATCAACGTCAATTGGATTGGGAGGATGGGATCACATATTCCAACAAGTTAAATTTGTCAGACTGTAATACACATAAATGACATAAAGCATAATTGCTTTTGAATTTTGGCCCCTTCAGGCTTCATATTGATTGAAGAAAAAAGAACCAGATGTTTCTTCAGCAGGAATCACAGAGGCAAGATAAATATTCTCTGGTCCATGACATTTTATAGAGTTTCCAAAAGAAACCAATTCATTATTTAATTATTGGGTGTGTTGATCATGTAAAATATAATTGGCCCAGGGCAAATGGCAGTGCAATCCTGGGAGCTGGCTGACTAAGCTTGTATAATATACTTTTTGCCAACTTTTTTCTGCTGTGAAAACATTGTAAGATGAATTAATGCTACTTAATCTTTCTTCCACTGTTTCATAAATAAAAAAGGCCTGAAACACACACTTTCCTCCTTTCAGATTACCACCTTGCACTAGCAAGTAACTTGGAGATAGAAGAGCTAGTAGCAAGCATAAATATTGTGATAGGAAATGATAGCTTTGTTTAACTAACATCATTTTAAAGAAAAGGCAATCTGTTTTAAACAGCCACATTTAATCCTCAGCTCTGTGAGGAATTCCTCACAGTACGGACAGCAAAGAACCAGTTCTTCCCCTGTCAACACCAGTGGGGTGGGTCTGGAAAAATGAACATGGTATAGGATTTACTGGGATGCTGTGCAAATCTGGGTAATTGATCTGATTGCATCAAGCTGAATTGGCAAGCTGACGTAGAGTGTTCCTTTATGATGTTTTATAAGCAAATATACAAGAAATAATACATAATTTTTTTAAATCAATAGATAATTCCATTGTATTCCAAGCTTTCTCCGTGGCTATGGATTTTCCTGCACTTACTCTGTGGTAGCTATTTTCCTGTTAAGGGGCAGGAAGTAATTGAAGTGAAGACTGAAAGAAATTCATGACTCATGTCCTCATGACTATTCCATTCTAACTTTCTTTTGTGCTTGTTCAGCAGCTTCTAACATCTGGGAAACGCACTATACTTCTACAGGGCTTGCCATGATACTATCTTCAGGCAGGCTATGGGAAGCCTACTTGTCCAGACGTAGGGGAAAGAAAATACAGAGAGAAAACAAACTGTGATCCCTGCAAAAAGTGGTTTCAGATTGTTGGGATCTTCTTTACTTTGCCATTCCTACCAGAAATTTCCTGAGCACTCTTTTTCTTCCTGGTCTGAGGTCAAATAATTCCCTCATCTTTCTTCCAGTCTCCTCTCCAGATCCAGTGGCTTGCTGGATCAGGTTTGTTCTGTAATAAAGAAACACGCAAAACCGCAACCACTTGAAAATGAAACGACAATCGCTACCAGGGAAAGGATTGGCTTCTGAGCCCCCTCCTCACAATGAAAGACAGAAAGTCTTACCTGCCTGACTTTACCTGCCTCTGCCCATTCCACAGTCCTAAGCTGAACAAACTTCCCAGAAAGTCAGATCTAGTTATTCATCTGTATCCAGAGCAAACTTGCAAGTTTTTCTCAAAGGACTTCGGCCAGGAGGAGTTGAAGGCAAGAGATTCAGACCAACTGGGAACCTAGATGTTCAGCTGCAATATGAGAGTCACAACTGAGGCACTCAAAATCCCCATTTAATGCTGTAATGTATGACAAAACCTTTTCCCCAACAGCTGAAGTCATGTACATACACGGCAGAGGCTTAAGGCTCACATTTTCTGCTGTCTGATAGAGATTTGCTTGCAGCAAATCTCATTGATGTGTACCTTGCTCTGCCCACCATGGCCATCAGTGATGAACACCTCCTAGGTCAGGTCACCCACAAGCTGAAGGGACTAACACTGAGCCTAAATCCCATTTGTGATGTGAGCTCTGATATCCATAGCTTACTCCCATGCGCTGCTTCTGCCCTTGTCTTTATAACACAGGAGCACCTTGACCATGAATACATAAGTAAAATGTTTTCAGTGTAAGAGTTCTTTCAGGATGCATTAAAAAATGAAGTTCTGCCTTCAACAAGACTGAACTTTACATCTCAAAAAGCTTTCGTTGGCCATGCAAATAAAATGTTTCTAGTGTAACAACTTTTTCAGAACATATAAACAAGATGGAAGCCTGCCTTCTAGATGGCTGAATTTTAGTCTCCACCTAAAATGGCTATCATTGACCACATCATCTGCAGCTATATTGAGGAAGGAACTGCTCTCCATTTCAACCTATATATCACGTTACAGCGACATTTTCTTAGCTGGAAATTGCTTGGTGATTTGCCAGCAGACAAATCAGTGCAGGAAAGGGATAAATTGATCACATTCATCCAGCTCTGGAGGTAAAACCTACATCTCAGCCAGAGTCCTGCTTGCATTAAGAACCTGCCTGTCCACCTGGTAAAAATGTTTCTGAGGAGCAAAGAATATGGGAGTGGGGTGGAGAAAAAAAATGTAATTCATATTGCTATGACTAATCTCCCTCCTTAAATTGTAGGTCCAGCAGAAGATATTATTTATTGGTTTTGAACAGTAGTTCATGGCACTGAGCCAGTTCTCTTCTTTTCTACATATCCTTCTTCAGAAAGCTCAAAGAAAGGGCACTGAGTTTACTAACTACATGTCTATCTGTACAACTGGACAGTAGGCATAAAGCCAGATAGAAATAATAACCGTCTGGAGTAATTTAACTAAAAATGAAAGTTACTTCAGCCAGTCCAAAGAGAAAAGAGAAGTATCAGGTTTTGAAACTGTAGGCAGTGTTATCACTCACAAATCATATTTTTTTTCAGTCAGGTTTTGGTCTCTGAAATTCATTTAAGCTAAGAAAAAGGGTAGCAATTTGAATGAGAAGCTACACCTCAATTTTTAGCTGCACCTGGCCAACTTTTATTTTTTGTGGTGATTCAAATGATCATACTTAGTAATTAATGTTTCCAAAGGACTTTGCAAATGTAATTTATTATTATTAGTCCTCTGCACAGTGGATAAAAATCATTGTATCCAATTGGCATGCAGTTACACTGAGGAAGAGTGAAGTTCAGTGATTTGCAAGCAGGCATCTGGTGATCCAACAGTACAGATATTTCTAGAAGGTAGCAATTCCTAGGCTTCATGACTGCTGGTGAAGTTTGCTAATACTAGTAGATCTCTAGTTACACAGTTTCATCATCTCCAGTGTCCAAATGTGGAAACTGAGGCACTGTGCAGGAATAAATCAGCTCTAAAATTGCTGCAGTCCAGGGACAGAGTCAGGCCAGGAGCTGAACGTGGGCTTCCCAAATCTCAGCTCGCTATCCTGTCAGCATTTCTTTTTGAACCTCCTTTAGCTGACAGATTAATATGCTTTTCTGGGAAAGTTCAGTGTAGGAGATTTGCACGGTCTCAGCAAAGCTTTAAATCTCATGCTTTCACAGTAGACAGAGGAGCAGTGATTTTCCAGTGGTTAAAAGGTTTATTTGCAAAACAAATAGAAATAATGGTTCTGGTTCTTTAGCTTGCTGCTGCTGGAGTGTAGGTTAGCAGTAACCTTCCTGGCACCAGGGAGTTTCACTGATGTACACTCACTGTAACACTGCCAGGGATCAGGCCCTGGTGTATTCAGTAAAACAAACTGATAACAGCCACCAAATCGACATGGCCTCACTTGAACAAATTAAGCAAGGAATCTATTTGAACTGGGAATTAAAAGAAGCTATTAAAACATTCCCTCTGGTATTTTTATTTTGTTTACTCATGAGACCTGGCTCATGCCCCTCCGACTCACATTGAGTCCATATTTGGAGAACTCTGCACTCGTTAGTATACTTAATCTCAGGCAAATTTTAGAGATGTTTTTTGTTGTTTTTGTATACAGAGTGCATTTTTCTTATTATTTTTCTTTTTTCTTAAACAATTTAAATCAGAAGGTTGCCCCTTTCATTTCACTTTCAAAACATGACCAAAAAGGGATCTAACTGCTTTCTTCAATTACTTGAAGCTAGTGTTTCTCTTGTACTTGTTATTGCTCTCTCTGGTCACCACATCCCATCCTACATCTCCTCTTAGAAGAAAGAAGAAGCCCAAGCTGCTCTAAAGCTGCAATAGGGTGGGGGGAACCTCGGAAGTTTGAATTTCTGTCAGTTCAAAGGAACAGTCCACAGCCTGCATATGCTAGTGAAAGGAAGGCCCATGATGCTGGGCTTTAGGTCTCTAGGGAGGGTGCTGGGAACCTCTTCATATTTTCAGGACTTTCTATCAAGGCCCAAGAGACAGCTGCTGCTTGAGCCACTCCTCTCACCCAGCAGCAAGATTCTCCCTGTAGGAGAAAGGAAAGCTAACAAACAATACTGTGGGATTTTTTTCTCTGGTGTGAAGATGACTTCTGTAATCTAGTGTTATGAGTACCAATGCCTCATACAAGTCATTCTCATCTGTTAAAGATATCATAACCATATTCAAACTGAATAAAAATCTAAATCAATATCTAAATCAATAGGATACCTTCAGGGGTAGAAAACCCACTTAATGTGAATGTAAGTTTAGGGGTATCATGACTGCAGTGCCAGTGTCATGTTGTTCTGCAAGCAGGTAAAGAACTCACAGGCCCAATCACCTGCTGCCTCTACAGACATCTGTTGAGCCTGCCTTCTCCTTTTAGAGAAAACAAAAAAAAGAGGTTTTGGGGATGCAGCTGACAGACATTGCTCAGAGCTGATCTTTGACAACAACCAGCACTCATCTCTCAGCCCCCCTGCAGAGGACAGAGGACTGTTTAGGCAGGAGGGACCTGCAAGTCTCCAGCCAGGAGGATCAGGAACAGTCCCAGCAACACCAATATATAATCCTGACCATCATCCCCATCTGAGGCCCTGGAGGAGCGGGGTATTCTATAGAGATGGCAGAGGGGCTTAACTTACCCTGTGGTCATCAAAACTTTGCACCCAGGTGCCACATGGATGAGGGACAAGGGAAAGGGGCAAATACTACCTGATTATCTCCCAGGAGACAGCAATCCTTTTTATAGCATGGGATGTGGGCACATCTCATTTACATATCTATTCATAGGAACTACCCTGGGACTTAGATCCCCTCAGCAAGATTTTAAAGTCTTCTAATGCCTTTCTTAACCAACACTAACCTCAGACACAGACCTGTAGGCACTTCCTTTTTCACCGTTGACATCTGGATCTCTAAATTCAACTTCTGCTAAGGCCCAGAGGCTCCTAAAATTGAACTGTACCGACCCACTTAGTATCTAGCTCATTCCTGAACTGAGTTTAGAGCACAAGGTAGAGGTGTACACAGGCAGGTGTTCCCAGTAAATGGCTAGAGAGGCAAGCTGAGTGCAGAGCATAGCTGTGGAGGCTGTTTTCTCATCAAATGCCATTAAAGAAGATGTCTTCTCCTTTCTTGCTTCCACTCTTCGGTTCAGGAGCTAGAGCACTCAGTCACAGAGTGGCAAACTTATTTTCATTTTTTCTATTATTCTTAAGGGATTTGAGCCCACAGCTCCCAGTTCTGAGGAGGGGTCCTGACTTATTATCAGGAGCATATTTGCAGGCAATTTAAAGCTAGTGAGGGAATAATAAAAATAAAAATACCTAGGAAACAGAAAATGCCTCTCAATAAGCATCATACTGTACATATATTTTTATGTATCTATCAAAAAGAATAAGAGCATAGCCTAAAGGTTAGAACATTTGGTTGGAAGGAACAAGCCCGGCTCCCAGGAACAGTTTTTTTACTTTATTATGTGTGAGATAAATTATTATTGGAAAAATGCTTATACAGTCACTGAAGTAGGGGCTGCACATTAGAAGCTCCTATCTGATTGTCCAGAAGGTTGAAATCCTTCCCTCCCTCTCTTACTGAAGAGCCAACGGATCTTCAATTACAGGGGGACAGTAGGGCAACTCCAGCAAGAAGGAGCTGCTGAGTTTTTCTCATTCCCAAATATCCTTTAACCTGGTAGTCAGAGCTCACTCTCTGCCTGTAGAAATGCGAGTCCTTCAAAGCTACTGACAAGGGGCTATAGGCAGCTGCCCCAGCTTCTCATCCCTTTTAACAGCCAAACCACTTAAAACACATAATCCTTCCTCCTCCTTCTGGCCCCTATCTTGCATGAGGGAACCAGTTTGTGTGCCTCACTCCAGGGCAGGGATCTAGAATGTGAGCTGGGAAGGTGTGTTACTGCCTGCTGCCTGCCCTGGGCAGCAACCCCAAAGCAACTCCAGGTATAGCTGGGCTGTTGATACTGGGAAAAAAGAGAAAGATGAGTGCTGTAACCAGATACATTCTCCTGCTGTGTTTGTGGACAGCCTGGTCTCTCACTTCTGTGGGAAATACTGTCTAAAGTATCCCAGGTATTGCTGAAAGCAGAAATAGACTTCCATTTTTTTTACTATCATTCAGCTTAATTTTTTTTGTCTGTGAGGATCAGTATACACAATTATCAGAAGAAAAGAATTTTTTAAATTTATTTATATATTGAGAAAATTTAAGCTAATAGGTACAGGGAAGTTATTCACTCAAGCTGTACAAGAAAACCACCTGATCCATATTGTTATAAGAAGGTAGCTTTAGTCTTAGTCCAAGTCAAGAACAAGCATATCATATTTTCAGATGTGGTTTAATAGATTTTGCAGCCGAGACAGTTACAGCCTAGACAGTTCTTTAATTTGGTACTTATATGTTGTCACTACAGTAGTCTCCAATTGCCTCATAATTTTCGGTACGTTTTCTACTCAGGTTCTTCTTTTTGTTCTGCAGAAAGCGTTTATGAATTCTCGTAAGACTCATAAGGTTTCCCTTAACTCAGCCTTCTGCAGTAAAGAGGGAAGACGTCCATTGAATTCCTATTCTGCAGCTTGGGAGCAGAGATGGAAAGGGGTTATGATCTGTCCAACGCTATAAATGAAGTTTCTGATAGAGCAGGCCATGAAGTTCGCTCTTTTGAATTTATACTTGTCTGCTAGGTTAAGCTGGGTCATTTTCTTTTTTCCCTCTTACAGCTTGTTTTCTGTCATTTGAAGAAAATCTAATTATTGTTCTTTAATAGAGTGTTCTGGATAATTTGACAGGTGTTGTTTCTACAGTATTTAAAACAATATAAATGACTCAACAAAGCAATATAAATGACTCAACAAAATGACTCAAAATGGAACAAAAGGAACGGCAAAAGAGACTGAAGATGCAGGTGTAATCCAAAACTGTCATCCTGGCTGTGCCTTGAGTGCATGCAAAAAGAAGCAACTGGAAGATACTTTTTTTCACAGCTTGGCATTTGAATGTCATCCAAAGGGGAATGGAAGGAATTAGAGAAGGAGATAAACTCTTACTGTAATATTCATCTTTTGTTTCCTTCTTGTTGAAAGTAGGGCAGGACTGTAAGTAAAAAAAATCACGATGATAGTGGAAAAGAGTTAAAATCACTAGTAAAGTCTTTCCTTCTCTGTTCATTATGTTTCCCTCCACTTTTATCCTTTCTTCTCAATTAGAGCAGCGCAGAGACCAGTACAAGATTGAATCTGCCTTTTGCCTAGTGGCTTTACTGGGGAAATTTGAAATTACCCATGTCATGGGGCCTTACACCCCTCCACTGGCATTATATTTCGGATGGACTTAGCTGTTCTTGCCATTACAGCCACATTTCATTTAGGTCTTGGCCACAGTTGTCCAAACTTAATTCCTCAGACAAATTCCTACACAGTTTTCAAAATAAAACCAAATGAAAGTCAAGTGAGTCTGAACAAAAACTGATCAAAATTATTCCCTGTAGGAAGTGAAATATGCAAAATTGTACTGACAGGCAGTGATGAAGAAAGGCTGTTGGTACTTGGGCACCCCAGCCTTGCAGCATGAAGTTGTACTGCTGAATGTTCATATTGTGTGTGGCATGCTACTAGTTTTGAACATATATTACTGGAGATCCTGACATGTTGTTCCATGCATATCACACCACACTAATTATGAGGAGCTACAGTGAGTGCTCCAAGCCCTTACTTCATTTCCCTTTTCTTCATCCTTTTACAATGCTGCTTAAACCCAGGTTTGTTTCGAAGAGTTCTTAGGTGTGTAGAGACTTCATCGATGTCAAATGGAAACTAGGCTAAACACCACTTCCCATTATCTTCAGTGGATGTTAGGCGTTTCCTGACCTGTTTTTTGCATAAATCTGACTAGACCGTTTTTTTGCACTTTTGGGTATACATGATATGTTAATTACAATCTAAATAACTTGGGAGTTTTAACAGCAATAGGAATCAGACAGATGCTTTTAAAAATGCTAGCTACTAACAGGTAAAAATAGACAAGTAAGTGCATTGATAAAGATTAAAGTACTGTTACAAAACAGTGAAACTGAATCATTCCACTCACGTAGTCAAGGGGTCTTGACTGGTCTCACTAAAAGTATTCCTTAAATTAACATTGTAAAAGCTGAAGTATCTCTGCTTTGGTTTTATGAGGCAAAGACAACCTTTCTTTCATATTTCTGAAGTGTCATAACATGAACAAGATTTCAGAGTTTCAGAAGTCCAAACGAGTTCAGAAGCACTGTTATGTTACTACTGTGGCTACTGCTCTGCAATGTCTTCCCACCAATCTCTGAGCAAGAGTTCCTGTATTTTTGAGGCTCATGCTATGCCTCAGATGACTTTGCTAATATATAGAATATAAAATGTAGATTTCCATGATAAGGTGATGACAAAAAAAATTGCTAATAAGATCACTTATAGAGCTTTAGTACAGCAGAAAACAGTGATTTCAAAACAAAACTTCAATTAAGGATAAAAATAATCCTGCATATAATACTGTATTTGCATGGGAAATATGCAAAGTATCATCATGTAATTCCTAATCAACCAGAGAGCTGTCAGACGTACAAAAATAAGTTAATTCTGCTGTTAATATTGCTGCATGTTATAAATATTAATTGAATGCCATTCAACATTAGTTTCATTATTGTTTAGCGACTGTTTTTACCCCCCCCTACCTTTTAAATTGTCAAATAATTTGCTTTCTTCTGCTCATATCTGTTCTTATAAGAGTGGATTTATGTGGAAAAGAAAGAAAAGATCATATAGAATAACTGAAAGGACCAAATAAACACACAGCAAGATTGCCCTTTATACCTAAGTTTGATAAAACATGAAGCGAAGTTTTGGACTGCTGGCCAACCTCAGTCTGGCTCTAGGCATCTGTCTACACTGAGGAGAGTTTACACCATCCTGTGCACCTACTGTGTATCATGGGTGCTCTGACCAAAATTCATGAAATGCCTGAAGGAAGCTGACAGACTGCCTGTGGGAGAAACTGTCTCGTTTTCTCATTAACAAGAGCTAAAGGGTCTGTATCAGGACCTTTCATGTGGTAAAAAGAACTCATTAATTGCTTAATTCTGTGGTTGCTATTTATGTCATTATTTATTAATTCTAGATTCTGACACTGCAGCAAGACCTAGTCTTCGTTAAATTAGTAAGTTAATAGTAAATTTTAAAGTGCCTTGATTCACTATTGTTCTTTTGGATTTCTTCTAATTAAAATGAAAACCTAGACCATTATAGGGTTCCTTCCCTGTTATCAGAAGCCCATGTATCTCTTTTTGTGTTACATTTCACTGCTGTAGTGCAAGTTTCTTCACAGGTGTTAATAGCTTTGTATTGAAACAGAATGTGAAGTTGATAAAAATAAATGCACTTTACAGACATGAAGATGAAGGTGTCTAGACAGTAACAGAGCAAGTCCTGTCTTACCAACCTAATGGCTTTCTGTGACCAGAGAAGCAATGGATATTATCTATCTGGACTTCCGTAAAGCCTTTGACACATTCCCCCACAACATCCTTCTCTCTGAATTGGAGAGGTGTGGATATGACTGGTGGACTGTTCAGTGAATAAGGAATTGGTCACATTCAGAGACTAGTGGTCAATGTCTCAATGTCCAAATGGAGACCTGTGACAAGTGGTGTCTCTCAGTGGTCCATACTGGAACCAGTGCTGTTTAACATTTTCATTAATGACATAGACAGCAGGGTTGAGTGCACCCTCAGCAAGTTTGCAAGTGACACCAAGCTGAGTGGGGCAGTGGTCACTCCAGAAGGACAGGATGTCATCCAGAGGGACCTGGACGAGCTAGAGTAGTGGGCCTGTGTGAACATCATGAGGTTCAACAGGCCAAGTGCAAATTCCTACACCTGGGTCGGGGCAACCCCCGTGTAAATACAGGATGAGGGACGATGTGATTGAGAGCAGCCCTGCAGAGAAGAACTTGGGGGTGCTGGTTGGTGAGAAGCTTGACATGAGCTGGGCTATGAAGATTGTCAAAAGGCTGGAGCTGGAGGACAGGCTGAGAGCATTGGGGTTGTTCAGCCTGGAGAAGAGAAAGCTCTGGAGGGACCTCATAGCAGCCTTCCAGTACCTGAAGGGGGCCTACATGAAAGCTGGGGAGGAGCTTTTTACAAGGGCTTGTAGTGATAGGACCAGGGAGGAATAGCTTTAAACTAGAAGGGGGAAGATTTAGATTAGACGTTAGGAAGAAACTCTTCATGATGAGGGTGGTGAGGTACAGGCACAGCTTACCCAGGGAATTTGTGGATACCTCATGCCTGGAAGTGTTCAAGGCCATGTTGGATGGGGTCTTAAGGAGCCTGGTCTGGTGGGAGGTATCCGTGCCCATGGCAGGGGGTTTGGAACTGGGTTATCTTTAAGGTCCCTTCCAACCCAAAGCATTCTATGGTTCTATGATTCTAATACAAAGTGCTGAAAAAAGCTGGACTACATAAAAGCAACTGCATGTGCTCCAGTTGGTGTGAGATGGTACAAGAGTTGAAACACTATCTTCACTGCAGGTAATAAGCAGATAACATGCTTTAGCCAAACACATGTTATTGAGAACCATACAAGAGTAACTCGATGAAATCTTGGTAAGACAGGTGATCTTATTGCTCCTTATAACCTTCAAAATCATGAAGTGATTTTGCCTTTGCTCTATGAATCTGAAAATGAACATGAGCCGTATTTACACATAAAAATGCAGTACTTTTTCCTTGACTTAATTTTTTTTTTTCATTTTGGTTATCATAATTATAAAAGTACATGAGTAGCAAAGGGACAAAGGCTAAGGATCCCAAGACACAATGAACTGGCTTCTCTAGAAGAGCAGAAAATCACTTTCCTTGAACTGTTTCAAAAACACACTCGGAGTCTTGCTGCTCTTAGAGTTAATGATCTTGCCTCATTTTCAGCCCAAAATTTTTCAGGCCAGATTCTAACAACTTTTTACTGTATTGATTTTATCATTACATAATGAGCTCTTCTCCCTCTTAGTGTTTATCCTTAGATGTGGGCAGAAAGGAGTCATCACCCTCACAGAACTATTTTGGAATGCAAAAATCTTAATCTCTGTTTGTATGATGTGCTCTTCCCTCATCTTCCTGGTAGTCTTTCTTCTCTTGTACTTTAGTTTATCTTGTACTTTTTTTTTCATGCTCATACTTGAGTTAATTTTATATCAGAAATACTGTGACCAGCAGGAGGAGGGAAGTGATTTTGCCCCTGTACTCAGTACTAGTGTATACTATGTTCAGTTTTGGACTCCTCACTACAATAAAGACATTGAACTGCTGGAATGTGAGCAAAGAAGAGCAGCAAAGCTAGTGAAGGGTCTGGAGAACAAGACTTACGAGGAACAGCTGAGGAAACTGCGGTTGTTTAGTCTGGAGAAAAGGAGGTTGAAGAGAGTCCTCTTGGTCTCCACAACTACCTGAAAGGAGGTTGTAGCAAGGTGGGTGTTGGTCTCCCAAGTGGCAAGTGATTGGACAAAAGAAAATGTCTGCAAGTTGTGTCAGGACAGATTTAGGACAGATATTAGGAAAAATTACTTCACCAAAATGGTTGTCTAGAATTTTAACAGGCTGCCCAGGGAAGTGGTTGTGTTACCATCCCTGGGGTATTTAAAAGATGTGTATATATGGGGCCTGGGGGCATGGTTTAGTGGTGAACTTGACAGTGTTAGGTTTATGGTTAGACTTGACAATCTTAAAGGTTGTCCAACTGAAACAATTCTATGATTCTGCCTTTGCAGACTTGGATGGCCAAAAGATGTGTTCTCTATTCCTGATGGAGCCTCAGCAATGTCTTCTATGATGGCAATGATAATTCACTATTTCTCTTGGAAATCCCTCCCCTGACACTTCCAGTGATCATGTTCACTGTCCATCACCTTGCACGTGTCGTCAGTCCCAACCTGCTTATTTTCTTAGAAGTTGGGATAGCATTATGTGATGAGACCTGCTGCTTTTTTAAGAGGACAATAAACACCAACATACCCTTTTTACATGATTTTCAAGGTTCAGCACAGTAACAGAGTCTGGCAGGATTTCAAATGATCATTTTATATTTCTTTAAGACGACAAAGACCAAAATACTCTTGGAAGATGAGCACACAAGAAGGAAGAAGGAGCACAATTGATGCCTGTGCTATGACCAGGTTAAAAAATGTTACTTGTGAAAGAAACTGGGAGGTATAGAAATTGATGGTTATCTTCTCTCCTGAATTGTCATCTCTTGCCTGAATGACATACCAATTATTATTTTAAGAACAGATGGGCACAGACAGCTGCTTCAGGGGAGACCAGACAGTACTAAGATTAGTGTGTATTGTGTGCATATTGGTATTAGCATGGAACCGGAATGATGGCAGCATAGTGCTCACTTCTGCTCTACATGAATTTTTTACAGTTTTTTCTCTTTCAGACACAGCATATCCACCTTTCTCTTCAGTGTGCAACTGCACAATTAAAAGTATTCCGCAATAGAGATGAATAAGCTAAGGCAGTGTGCTGCTAGTAATTTATTTTTGTTAACAAGGAGTACATGGATGTACCCCAAAGGGCAAAGAGTAGCATAATGCTACTTCATTGACATATTTGATATTCTTTGGCGCATGCTTGTTTCCTCTCACATATAAAGGGAGTACAAATTCAGCAGCCACCCTAGCTACCAGTGTATCTGATCTCTGGCTGACCAGTACATACCGATCACCTGTGAAAAGTATACCCATGTCAGTGTGTATTGGTGTGTATCCAGGTAAGAGCCAGGAGGTTTCTTCTTGAGGATTCATGGAGAAACTCTAATTTGGGGAACAAGTAGGGACGAGGCCTGAGGTCTGAATTATCTGTGGTAAATAGTACCGAGAAATATCGAGGCAACACAGAGCCCAGGGGCAATTTAATAAAGCATCCAGTAACACAGAACACAGAGCAGTGTGGATTTCGCCAGAATAAAAATTCCTCTCCTGAGATTCCTCATTTTCTCAAGGTTTCGGTACTTACAAAAAAGAGGCACAGATATCATTTGTGCCTTCTTACTCTGCAGATAAATACATCAAAAGCATATGAAAGACATAGAAAACCCCCAAACAATCAGGAAAAATTACACAAAATAAATTAAAATACATTAAGTTGCCTATTTAAACCTCATGTGGTAATTATCATGGTATTAGGTTTCTCTTAGATTTGAGGTGCTAGAGCTTTGGTTTTTCTTGTGTTTTGCCCCCATACCATTAGCACAAACCTCTCCAGATGAGCTGGTCTAAAGCCGAGCAAGCAGGACATGGCAAATATCCCAGCAAGGCCTGGCAAGGCTTGCAAAATGCCTCTTCCTTTCTGAAGCAACCCGAGTGGGAACAGCTGGCTGCAAGACTCCCAAGCCCCAATGTCACAACCTGCCCTTTTAAAGCATCAGGGTGCACCCTGCGCCTTTGCCTGGTTGCTGTTCTCAGACACAAATATGCTGGGTGCTGGACCATTATTGGAGTCACGAAGGAAGAAAATTAAGAGTCCAGGAACCAGCTCAGAATGTTTTGCTTTTTGGAGATATACCATTTATCTCCATTACTTCTGGCAGGGGTGGGGGGAAAGCCATCGTGGGATCAACACTCAGTGACATGAAGAAACAAACAATCTCTTGAGGTGCTGGGAAACTCTATTCTTTCTAACTCCCAGTTAAGGACAATGAAATGTTATTTTGCTCTAGCTCTTTTTATTTCTTCCCATCACACACTTTTTACCAATATTTGCAAAAACTTTGAGGCAATATTGCTACAAAATACATATTTAGGATTTGATTAGTCATTCTCATCCACTATCATGTGCCAGACACACAGCCTACTCCAACAGATTACTGTTCCTGAAGTTGTTACAAGAAGGTTAAATAAAGTGTTACTTTTATGACACTGAATATCTTTATGATGTTTTAGCTAAATCATAAGCTGTTGGTGATGCCACAGATGTGTCAGGTATTAAAATCAAACTGGCAAAATGTCATCAGCCCTTTACTCAAGCTATCGGGTCTCCCATCTTTTAAGTGCCTACCATTTGTTGTACTACACCTCAGGAGCCTGTCCCTGCCACACTTCCTCCTGCGCATTTAAGGACACTAAGCAAAATCAAAACATGACAAAACCGCTCCAATAGCAAAATCAAAGTCTGAACTGAAGCCACCAAAAATCTTGAATTTCCAAATTCCCTTCTGTTGTGGTTATTAACTACAGGGCTCCCCTTTCAGGGAGCCTCTTCACTAATTTATTTCACTTTTGAAGTCTCAGGAAAAGGCAGGTGCCATCCTAAAGTAGTAGCTAAGGGGGGGGGTGTGTGTATATATACATGTATACACACACTATTGAAATAAATAGGTAAAAAAAAAGCTTCCAAGACAAAAGAGGTACCATGAAAAGAACAACTGATGCTGCAATCTTTATGTAAGAACAAGAAAACTCAGAACATGCAGATTAAAGAAGGGAAGAAAAGTTCAAAGTCTTGGTCTTGCATTGTTGAGCTTATTCTTTACATTACAGCTAGTGTTGAACAGCGACACTGAATGGGAAACTCTGACATATTCTCGGTGAAAATTTCATAGGTAAATAAAAAAAATAGGCTCAAATGTTTACAGATATTTTTGCTCTACTTGCTACCTGCTCTACTTCTTTCTGTTAAAAAAAAGCATAAATAAATGTTTAGTCAACACGCTTTAAGTGAAAATGGGATTTTTCTTGAAATTATATAAGCAAGAAATTATAATGCAGATACTTTAAGGAGTTTTGGGTCTCAACGAGTTTTGCAGAGTAATTCAAGCATAAAGAAAACAAACGTATTTAAAATATTTTTTTTTAGTATCGCAATCTTTTTTTCAGCACAACTGAAATGCTTCAAGAGATGAAAGCATCTCATTTTTAAATCATTCACATTCTTGTGCCAGTCTCTTTTTTTTTTCAAAACTTAAAGGAAAGCTGGGACTGGAGCTGGCCAGCTATTTAAAAAGCCATGTTATGAAGGTACTAACAAAAAAAAGAGAAAGATTTCAAAGTGCTTTGATACATGTTATTTTGAGAATATGAGAACTGCAGAAGAATGGTGAATGTAAACATAGACTGCAGAGATCTCTGCACCCACTGACAACCCCTTTCCCTCGGTGTATTGGTGTGAAGTGGTCTCAGTATGGATTAAAAACAGGTCAAAAATATTTATTTGCCAGCCTTAACTTAATTACATGTGTTGTGCTGCCTTCAAATATTTGTGATTGATTCATAGTACTTTCCTTAGCCAAATAACAAAGAAACATACTTTAAGTAAAAAGTTGAAACAAGTCACTTAGAGAAATGTTTTCTACCTGCTGCACTGATTACACCCAAATCTCTCATAAATGTTAATGCCAGTTGTACAGCTAACACTTCACACAAGGCCCTGTAGATCTGCTTTCAAAACTCTGGAATAGATAAAGGATAAGGATGCCTCACTTTTTGACTCTTACCAAAGAGCACTGAAGCAGAGTAATCACATTTCGTGTTTCAGAGTAGAAGGAAATTTCTTTATGGCCTGGAGACAAGACTTTTCCCCCTCAGGTATTGCACATTTGGGCTTTGACATTATGGGTTCCTTTCTCTAAAGTGCTAAATACTGGAGTGCCGGGCACCACGAAAACCACAATGGGGAGTTGATAGACCAAGGGAAAAGCCACATCTTCTAAATATCTGAAGGCTCAGTTTTGTTGGTTTTCATGGAGAATTAATCCAAACAGTCTTTTGCCTTGCTATGGCCAATTATCTGGAGTCACCCAACACCCTCTGCATTTATGGAGGGTGGCTGCAGAGGGTGTTGTGTCAGCTTAACTCAGTACTCATCTACAGACCTGCAAAAATCTTTTTAAAGAATACTGAACAGTTCTTCTCCCAGCCAAGAAAAACTATATAGGTAGGCAGGACTCCCCGTTCCCTTGCAAACCAGGAAAAGCCTTTCCACCGGTACGGTCTGGTGGGTAATGAATGCTGGCAGCTGCATCACTATTGCAAACTTTTCCTAAATGAAGATGCTACAATATGGAAACCATTTCTGGTTAAATAATGGGTAATCTACTTGGCCATTATGTAATCAAATCAGTACTCAAGTTGTTAGTAGCTGCAAAGAAATCAGATATCTGTTTTCACTTTATGTTTCAGTAAAACTGAGGGAGAAAATCCAGGAACAGGGTTTTAACACTCAGTTAGGAACTGCTGGATTTAGCAAAGTTATTAATTTTGAGATGCACAGAAGGTTCTGTCTGAACACCAGGAAACTCTTTTACTATGTGGGTGACCGAGCACCAGAACAGTGAGATTGCGGAGTCTCCATTGCTAGGCATATTCAAAAGTTGTCTGGATATGGGCCTAGACAACAGACTCCCAGTGGCCTTGCTTGAGAACGTGGTTGAGCTAGATGACCTCCAGAGGTCTCTTCCAGCCTCAATCATTCCATGATTCTGTATGTGTCAAAGCACCAGTTAGATATTTTTTTTTGACGCTGCACTATCTTACCCCTGTACATAGAGTAAGCTTTAGTGATTTGATATTCTCTTCACTATTAACATCTTGATTATTTTTTGCATTGATTTAGCTGTAAAAATCTATGTTTAAAACAGCTGAAATGCAGAAACATAAACGTGAAACACTAGTTTATGGCAGAGAACTTCTGATCTCTCTGCTATTATTTGTATTGCTCCTCTGCAGAATTTCTTGCCCACAGACCTTGTGAGCTTATGTTCAATCTCACTGTTTTCCCAAACTAATTTTAAAAAAGAAAAACATAAAGAGAAAAAAAATTCCATCTTCAGTTATCTTTGAAGTATAATCTGTTGCTTTGTCAGAAGGGGCAAATAGCTGCCTCTTGGGCTAATACAACAAAGATGCATATTAATAGGTATCATTACAATGACAAAAAAGAAGATCAGGAGGGGTAAGGTTGCTGAAGCAGACATCCTTTGCTATTTATAAGCAAATTTTCTCAATTTTCAGCAACTCACACAGCGTTATTAAATAGCAAAGATTTAGGAAAGCCACAACTATAACAGATAATATTAAGAGTCTTTCATCCAAGACTATCAAAACACTTCAGAAAGGCAGGCTTTGTTACTATCAGAACACAGATGAGGAAACCAATGCACACAATTTATGTGGCTTGATATTAAGTGTAGCATAAACTCAACCACAAATTGAAGAAACTTAGGCTTTTTGGTTTCAAATCTACCTAGCTTATCTACATGGTGTAATTGTATTTACATGCTGACACTTCTATGCAGATTCAGGGCTTGCTGAATGTCTAACATAGTACATAATGAATAGGAAATTATCTGTTGAGTTGAAAACAGTGGATACAATAATAATGATAGTTAATTACGTGTAATAGATTTGATCATTTATTGCTACAGGATGTCAGTAATAATTTTAAAAAGCTAATCAACTTCATCGTCTCACAAAACAAAATATATTAGCTATCTATTATCTACCTTTCATGTTTTGTTACTAATTTTCTATTGTTATCTTAGTGCAGGACACAACATAACACAAACCCCATTCTTTTCTATTTAGAAAATGTCCTTGTATTTCAGGTAGGTAAGTGATTATTTACTCGTACTAAACAGTGTGAATTTTATGCTGTTCTTCAGCATAAAAAAAAAAAAGACTGAAATAAGGAAAAGGGGGGGCTGTGTGTGGGAGAAACTAGAAAAGAGCCAAGAATCGCCGATAAGTGAATTAAACAAGTTGAAAACATTGTGATACCCAGTATTTTATTGTCATTTGGGCTACAAATCCAGCAGCTAGATTTACACTTTCGCTTCAGTCTTTTAAACTTCTTGGATCAAAATTATACTTGCCTTAGAACATATTTACACAGTCAGGGCATTAGAAAGCCATCTTTTTGCAAGTGAGAAATCAGGTCTAAAACTCCTGCAGATTCTTAGGTCTCTCCAGGAAGCTGTCCAAATCTGTCAGCCCAATCATAAATTTGGGTCAAATGAGCAGTTGCCTTTCTACCTCTGCAGAGGAGACATTTTGGTCAAACTCATTATTATAGGTCTAATGAAGACCTTTTCTCCTCTTTTTTCCTTTATTTTTTTTTAAATACTGTCTAACAAGACATTACTTTAGCTGTAATTTATATTTAATATAACTAATAAAGCAATATGAATTTACCCAAAGAGCTACCATTTTATGTTCAACAACTCTGGTTGTCCATAAACAATTGGAAATGAATTTAAGAGAGATGTATGAATGAAACAGTAGCTAATAGTGTAGACCTGGCCAGTATTGGTTTGAGTCACTTGATTAAGTAGCTTTTTACTGTAGAGTGTTTCAAGTGAAAAATATGTTGGTTACAAAATTTGGACAGTTTTTCCATTTATGATAGAAATCCTATTACAATTTGTCAGGGTTTCAATTTTAAAAAAGCCTGATAAAAATTTAAGTCATGAAAATGCTATGCTACGTTTAAACTATCATTCAGTTAGCTCATTAATGAGATCAAAAGTTAGCACTTTTTGTGACACTTGATCAGTTGAAAGCACGCCAAGAACTAAAATAAAAGACCTTTAAAATGAAGTACATTTCTATCAAAATAGTCATATCTGAGCCACAGTTAATACTTTTTCTTTCAAACCAGTGCATTTGTTCAGAAAATATAATACTGAATGGAATAGGAACTAATTCTTCACCTCAAAGCTGCAAGCACTCAGCACAATGAATATATGGTCTGAAAGTTATACACAATTGTACACAAGCACGTCTGGAATACAATTCCTAATCAGGTCTGGTTTTACTAAGAGATTCAAGTGCTCTTTCTGTAGTAAATATGCTGTGTAAGAGAAACTATCACAATACTCATGCATGGTGGCCATCGTTATAGGGATATTAGATGATCTCATTGTTTATGAGGAGCAATCAGAGGTGACTAATAAAAATCTTCATAATCAAATGGTAATAACTTTATACCTGTTGTCAAATACCTTATTTCTGTTATCAGTCTTTATTTTGTCATATCTCTGTGAAAGTTTCACCTTCTTCCCCATTTGAAATACCATCATTACTATGGAGAAATTTCTACTCCACTTTGATAAATTCTTTATTTATTGATGAATCAGCAGCTAAAATGTGTTGCTTAGATTGTGTAATAGGTGCAAAACTCTAGTCCAAATGATTATCAGTGTTGCACTGGTGTGAATGCCTTTTAATGAAAGTCTAAATCAGACATTAATCTGTTGTGTGTGACATCAGTTTGCACGTTATTCTACTGTCAGTGAAATACCACTTTGAGAGCAGTGTACAACATCGCATTTGGTCTTGATTGCTATATAGTATTCTTGGGGCAGAAGTAGGTCTCTTGGAAGCTAGGGCTCCCCAGATTTGAGTAACCTTGATAAAGGAGTATCATTTGTGCTGGTAAGCTGTCAGCCTGCTGCCCCAGTTACCTCTGCTTGGGAGGTAAGAGGCAGAAGAAAACCAAAAAAAGGAGGAAACAGGAGCTCATGGCAAAAGCGAGGGGTCAGGACAGTCTAGGGATAAAATAGCCCCACGATGGGGAGGAGGCAGGGTCACTTGGGGGCACCAGACCAGGGAGGGCATCTCCCTTGCGGCAGACAGGCTTGGCATCTGTATCACCTGAGAGAAAATCTTGTTCTTGTCTCCCTCTCTTTGGTCATGGTGTGGATAAGGAGCATTTTCCTGAGGTCCACTGTGAGTAGGAACTGCAAGCAAGGTTACAATGGAAGAGCAAGCTGTGGGGAATCTCTCCTTAAGCCAGAAGAACCCATCACTGAGCTACTAGGGTAAAAAAGAGGGAGGCATGGAAACAAGTAGCATGGCCCAGTATCGGGATTTTTCAATCTTTACCGTTTTCTCTCCTAAGTATGCAGTGAAGCAGGGCACTCTGGGATTCTTCAAAGTAATACTAAATATAATTTCTGGGAAGGATCACAGAGTGCTTGTCTAAAAACAACACACATGAAGAAACAATTCACATCCTAAAAAACAAAGTCAACAAACTACATAATATGCTGTAATTTTGACAAGAACTCACTAAAATCATACACTTACCTCAGTTTCTTTCTGGAACATCCTACAAAAAACGAATTTTGCAGCTGACTCCTAAAATGCAAGTATGTACCAGAGCCAGGTTGTTCATTAGGTTTGTTTATCTTGGTTCAGTTGATTTGTTGCAGAAATATGCTAGACCCTTAATCCCAGTAGGAAACTGAAACTGTGAGAAAGACAAAGTCTGGCTGACCCCCTACAAGAACAAGCAGCAAATCCTGCTGAGAAACAGCAGTAGCAGAAACAGAGGGTATTACCAGAGAGTTTTGTCTTGGAGGATGACAACTGTTCAAAAAATGCAATGACTGAAGGAGTAATTCTTCTACACCCTCCCACTTTGTCTGTATTAAGCATGTAACAAATGGTGAATTGAAATCTATACTGGTAATAGTGTCAATGAGGGATCAGGATTATACATGATACTTCCTCAATTTGTTATGCCTCATTAGCATTGTGGCTTATTGCAGAGAACGACACAGTTCCCAGGCATTCCCTCATGGCCTGTCCTGATGGATAATGGAAATAAAGAAAGGCAAGGCACGGGTGACACACTGCTCTCACGACATTTATCAGGGGCATAGTTAGCTGGGTTAGGTATGCTTCACGTTCTCTGTCAGAGTCACATATCGATCTGAATTAATTGTCGTTCTTGCTTGGTACTTTTCCAAAGAGCACCCCGTGTGGAAGGGACTGTGGTGCTAATGAATACACAAGTTTATTCTCTGAAAAAATATTTATGGTGCCATGAGGAAAAGCAACAAACATGGTTCTTTGCATCAGACATGCAGTCTCCCCTCTGTTCAGGCTGCTCCTGCTGTCTTGGTTTTACTAGAGGTAAAATTCTATTGGCATGCAAATTAAATGGATGTATTTATCTTACCTGAGTTTAAACTTCAAGAATGGCTAAATGGTCATTTTAAAAGATAGGGCTTTTTGCAGTTCATGTGGAATCGAAATTGGTTTTCTGTAGCATGTCTTTGCCACACCTTAGTACATGAGATGAAAAACAATCTCAACACACACATTTTCACTTAGGAAGCCCAGATTTTGAGTAAAACGGCAAGTTTAGGAAGAAGTCAGGGACTGAAATCCTCCATCAAACAGAAAGATGCTGAAAACTAACTCAGGATACGCTCACACCATTAATTAGAACAAGTCTTCTGTCCAAACAAGAATTTGAATTTTCTGACCATCCGTGCTGCTCTGATTGCCTCCCAAGAGACTCCCTCTGCTTGGAAACCCACCAGGAACTGATCTGGTCTAGCTTTCTAAGGAGAGCATCAGTAGCATTGCAGGGAAAATGTCACTACCAATGTGTTGCCTTGGCTGTCTTTTTCCACTCCCCAGCTGAGATTAATGCCCAACTGCAGGAGTAATTCCCCTCCTCCACTCTGCTCCAGCACAAAATCAAACAGTATACTGTAAACTATGTTCAGAGGAGTGTGTCTCCAGCTGCTAGGATCAGCTGGTAGGTAGTTTTAAAGTCATCTTGTATCCTATCTGCTTCTTCTCAGATAAGAAGATTGGTTGATTGCATCTGAATGCAATACTAATTGCATCCTAGCTGCATCCTAGTGCAAGTGAGCCTAGACATTCACTTAGGGCTGTGCCAAACACGCACGTGACAGGTGAATACCTTAAGAATTGCTATTTTTGATATTAATAATTCTAATCAGTGTATAATCTCAGACCTCTGATTTTTAAAACATTGGTTCTACTGAATGTCATAGGCATAATAGCAAGCTAGGACAAGATTTTGTGTTCATTTTCAGCACTTTTAATGCCAGGCCCAGACAACAGTGAGTCAAACCACTCTCAGAAAACATACTTTCTCTACTAGTTTATGTTGTGGTGTATACTACCTTAATAAAAGGTTACAAACCAAAGAATTGAGGTTTAGGAGAAAGGAAATATTATCTGTATTCCCAAGATTGTGGGAGAACCAGAACTTGAAGTTGGTAACTGTTAAAATGAGTCAGAGGGGAAAAAAAAAAGACCTAAAGAACTGATTTGTAATTGATGCTAGCAACCAGCAGATATCTTGTAAGAGAGAGAAAGTGGTAAGCAGTTTTTGTCTTTATCTGTTGAGAAAGCAAAGAGCAAAAGCAGTGAAGCCCACTCTGGAGCAATGGAAACCAACCAAAAAAAAAAAAAACCCTCTTCATTGGCACAGCGCTTGTAAGGAAAAGAATGGAAACAAATTGAATATATATGCCCAGCATATACACAAAGTATATGCATTCATGTTGGACCACAGGATGTTTCTATGATAGACCGTAAACTCTTCTTTATCTAGATATTCAATACTCAGCATTTCCCTTCCACTTTTCTTAACAATCAAGGAAATTATGGTGAGTCCCTCTGATCTCAGTGAGATTTTAGTACTGATGATACAAAAGTCAACACTATTACCTGCTCCGTCTCTTGCATGAGGAAATATAATAAACACTAGGGAGAGCTGTACATTTTATTACTAATTGGACTTCACTGAAGCAAAGGATTGGACTCTGCAAAACACCACCAGTGAAGAAGGCTGGGCCTAGAATCTTAGTTAAAGTCATATCTATATTTAATATCCAGCTGCTTAAAAGCTGAACTGAACCTTAAGGAGATGCATAATCTTAGCTCTACAAAGAGTCTGGAGATTGAGCTTCATTTTTGTGACCTGTTTAAGTGAAGCTCAGGTAGTGGGAGAGGCTCAAAAGCCACCTGTCCCATCAAACATGAGTTTTGCTGAGGCATGAAATGCTTGTAGTACTTTCAACAGTTCAGCTGATTACTCACATGAGGATTACAAGTCTTTTGATGTCAACAGTGCCTGCAACCCTGAGTACATATGGTGATATTATTATTTCTGGGGGTAGTGTGTTTGCAGTCTTCTTTTCAAGACACCTTAGAGCTATGCCTGAATGGTGATGACAGCAAAACACGGTTTCTTGGCACCAATCATACGCTGTGAGTTGGTCTGTCAGCAGCTGGGCTGTGCTTACATAATATTAACTGCAAAGTTTCAGAAGAGGTAATTAAAAATCCCAGCTGAAATCAGAAAATGTAGACAGTGAAAAATCTTTCTTGTGCTGGAATCATCATTCAAAGCCAGTTCTAAAAGTAGCAAGAATAGTATTAAATGTATATCTGTATATCTTTTTAACCTTTACACAGACAGCATGAGCACTGCAAGCTAAATTTGCATTTCATAGTGGGAAACAAAACCATCCCACAAAGATATGATAAATCATCAGAAGAACAACGAGGTGCCTTGACACATGCATATGTTTTTCTAAAATCACACAGAAAGAATATATGAGACAGACAATCCAATCTCCATCTCAAAGGTTTATCAACTGTAACCAAGCCTGACTACATCAAGAGCATTCTCACTGAAATTTGAAATACGGATTTGTTTTCAACAGTTATTCCCAATTCCTTTTATTATTATTTTCTGGACAATTAGCTGACCTAGTTTTCAAATCACAAGAATTCTTAAGACAGTCTTTGTTGTATAGGTGCAATGGCAACACAAATTTACTTCCAGTGACATTTTAGTTACGAGGGCGGGGGAGAAAAGGCTGTCATTCCTGCAAACAATGTCATGTAAGAGGATTATTCATTCTGGTTCAACTTTGTTGACTTCCATGAACATATATGATTCAAATCTGGAAAAGTAAGTTTTTAAAAGTTAAAACAAATGAAAAATTTCAATAGAAATGTTATTTTGAAAGAATAAGCAATTTCTACAAAAGCAACATAGGCTGAAAATTTTCCATATGAAAATTTCTATTCACATTTTAAAAGTTTTTTTTTCCCCTATGGAAAACCAAATCAAAGCATTTCGTTTTATCTTTGTTTGACCCAAGTTAGAGTACTGGGGGGGATGGGTGTGTTTGAAAATCAAGCCAGATTGTTTCAAATCGACTGAATTGGCATAAAACTGCATTCCCTTCCAATATATTTACTTTGCCAATCATAGCTTCAGTCCCCCATTTCTTTTGGGCCAGCCTTCCTAGAAGACCACATATCCTATAAAGTAATAAATGGATTTCACTAACACATGGCTTGTCTACAAGATAATTAATTCTCAGTAAGCGAGGATATGAATTTACAGTGTACTAGCTATGCTGCACTGACTCTCCATATGGACATCCTAATTGCATTGTGGTTTGCTCTATCTAAAGCACGTTAAGGATATAACTACACAGATTTGTTACTGGGAAGAAAGCGAGGATAAGAGTTTACTACTCATGGCATTAGCTGCTACACTTGAACTACCTTGGTGAGTTCTTGTGTTTTGCAGAAATGTGAGAGAGCACTGAGTGTCCAAACTGGACTTATTGCAGACTGCTACTATGCTCCAAATCCACGTCCTGACTCACTTTTCCTTTGCTGGCCTCTTCAGTGGAGTGCTGATCTGCGCAATGCATCACACTCCAAATCTTCAAATAGCTTATTTGCTCTGCACACTTTGAATTCCCTCCTGTGTGGCAACATATGGAAGAGAGACATCTATACAGCATCTCTTGTCAAGATGCAATTCTGTATGAACTCATCGCCCAGTATTTTCATTTTAGAAGTGTGTGCTGAATGGGGGCTGTGTTCACCCTTAACATCTTTAGTCCTTACTGTGGTTCGATCACAGAATCATTTAGGTTGGAACAGACCTTTAAGATCATCAGGTACAACCATAAACCTAACACTGGCACGTTCACCTCTAAACCATATCCACAAGCACCACATCTACATGTCTTCATGGGATGGCGACACAACCACTTCCCTGGGCAACTTCTTACAATCCTCAGCTTTTTCCAATCCTTGACAGCCTTTTTGGTGAAGTAATTTTTCCTAATATGCATACTAAGCCTCCCCTAGCACAATTTGAAGCCATTTCCTCTTGTCCTATCATTTGTCACTTGGGAGAAAAGACCAACACCCATCTCACTACAGCCTCCTTTCATGCAGTTGTAGACAGTGACGAGGTCTCCCCTCAGCCTCCTTTTCTCCAGACTAAACAACATCATTTCCCTCTGCCTCTCATAAGACTTGCTCTCCAGACCCTTAACCAGCTTCGTTGTCCTTCTTTGCACTCATTCCAGCAGCTCAATATTTTTCTTGTTGCAGGGGGCCAAAAACTGAACACAGTATTCAAGGTGCAGCCTCACCAGTGCTGAGTAGAGGGACATAATCACTTGTCTAGTCCTGCTGGCCAGACTATTTCTGATACAAACCAGGATGCTCTTGGTCACCTTGACCACCTGGGCACACTGCTGGCTCATATTCAGCTGGCTGTCAATCAACACCCCCAGACCCTTTTCTGCCAAGCAGCTTTCCAGCCACTCTTCCCCAAGCCCCATTGCGCGGTGTTGTTGTGGCCCAAGTGCAGGACCTGACACTTAGCCTTGTTGAACTTCATACAGTTGGCCTTAGCCCATCAATCCAGTCTGTCTACATCTCTCTACAGACCCTTCCTTTCTTCAAGCAGATCAATAGTCCTGCACAACTTGGTGCCATCTGTATATTTACTGAGGGATCACTCAATCCCCTCATCCAGATCACTGAGAAAGATATGAAACAGAACCGGCCCCAACACTGAGCCCTGGGGAACACCACTTGTGACCAGCCACCAGCTGAATTTAACTCCATTCACCACAACTTTCTGGGCTTGGCCACCCAACCAGTTTTTTACCCAGTGAAGAGTATCCCTGTGTAAGATGTGATCTTCCAGTTTCTCCAGGAGAAAGTTGTGGGAAACAATTCCAAGTGCTTTACTGAGGTCTAGACAGACAACACCCATAGGTTTTCCCTCATCCACTAAGTGCGTCACCTCATCATAGAAAGAGAACAGACTAGTCAGATGGTACCTGTCTTTCCTAAAGCCATATTGACTGGGCCTGACCACATGGTTGTCCTGTAAATGCCATGTGATGGCACGCAAGATGATCCATAGCCTTCCCCGGCACTGAGGTCAGACTGACAGGCCTGTAATTCCCTTAATTCTCCTTCTATGCTTTCTTGTAAGATGAGAGTCACATTTGCGAATCTCCAGTCAAGCGGCTTAGTGACAACTTCTGCCAATTCCTTATGTACTCTTGGGTGGGTCTCATCCAACCCCATGGATTTGTGCATGTCCAGGTGGAGTAGCAAGTCATTAACAATTTCTTCTTGTATTATGGAGGCTTCATTCTGGTCCCTGTCATCCAGCTCAGGGGCTGGATACCCAGAGAAAACTGGATCCTGAGTATAATGTTAGTGCCAAGACCATTTTCAGCAAATCTCAGAAGAGAACTGGTTAGGTAATTCAGCCTGGATATCATATATTGACAGACACTACTTCAGGCTTCGCAGCTGCCCCTGTTTCCAACCAAGTTTATGCAGGGAGGTGGTAATTACCATAAGGTTTGGTAGGAGGCACACACCCATCAAGATCAGGACTTCCTCCACTGCAAACATAATTGTAAAATCTCATGCTCCCAGTGCCAGATTATATGCTGGTGCTCCTCCTCCTCCAGTAATTGGGTTTTGATTGTGTGACTGGTCTGTGCTGCTGAAACCACCTTACTCCACCACTCTGTAGGAGCACGGGGAAGGCCATCCCACAAGTGAATTCATCTCATCTGTGCCAGTCAGACTAATTGCAGTTATTACTGAATTGTTTCATCTTTCCATGTCTGCTGTATCAATTGAAATTCTCACGGAAGGATTTCTTGTGAGACTTTCACAACTACTGGCTTCCACCCAGGACTAAACTGTCCTAGCGCAGAATTTCTTGCCTCTTAAGCCTGGAGCTGCTATGACAAGAGAGTTCAAAGGTATTAAAAAAGGGGCCTCTCCCCTTGCTGTGCCACATGGATCTCATTGCTCTCCCACACTACGTGTGTGTTTTTCTTTCCTTTGCCTGGGCACACGCAATGTCCACAGTAACATCCAGGCCTTCTCCCTCTCTGCTTTTATCTGTCACTCAAAGGATGGTTGCTGTTGGATCAAGTTGGAAGCTTGCTTTGCCTATATATGTGTTATCCTTTGGCTTGCTAGCCATGCCATGCCATTGACAGCATGGCATTAAAAGAAATATTTGCTCTAATCTGGCAGTCAGGAATTGCTTCTTTACTGCACTGCTGATTTTCACTATCTCACAATCTTTAAGACTTTTGACAGATTAGGCTGACAGTAGGTAACATGTTCAAAACTTATTGGGGAAAGATGCGGAGGTAGTGACAGACAAACAGCTGAACAGATTCACATATGGGACAATGTGATAAGCCCCATTTTCTTAGAAAATCAGACCAAAAGTTCTCAAGGTTTTGTTCATTCCATGTGAGTTTCTTCATGCATGCTAGGGGCTTTCAGAAGTTTGTACTTACTTCCATGGTATTTTTATATGTAGCCAGGGATTAAAGTATACTATCTGCGTAATGAAACAAAAAAAAATTCACAGTCAAATATATTTAGCTGTCCTAAAAATACAGTTAGACCCAAGCAAATATGAATTTGCAAGGTGCTTTAAATCTAAAATTAGACCTGAATTTTATACATGTATATATGCAGGTATGTGTGTGTACAGATACATATCTATATAGGTAAAGAAGATATATCAATTTATGAATAGCATAAACCAGTATTTCCAAACTTTGGGACAGCAGTCTGTTATTGCAAAAAAAAAAATCCACAGCCAAATTCCTCAGCATAAATTCATCTCAGATTTAGACCACCTAAAGTGTGCAGCACAATGCTGGGAACACTTGATCAGATGCAGTCATTTGATACAGCAAAGACATGTTATCAAATCTGACATTTTCTAATGTAAGTAGATCCTTTTTGTTGAAAGAAATTGTAATGCTATGTTATTTTATGAGAAAAATCTACATAGTGAACATTGCACTTAGAAGTCACAGTTTGAAGCGAGAGATTCTCAGATAAATTAAAATGTTTTTTTTCTTTCCCCTCCTTGCAAAATTTGCCTGTTCAGTTTTTCAGCCTGAGGTTAAAGGAGTCTCTAGGAATTAATTTCTAATGCACTTGAAGAAATCTCTGTTCATGATTCATTCATAGAGAAAGAAACAGTGAAAACCTTTTTCCACATCAACTTGCAACTCCATTCATATTTATCAACCAGTTCTTAATCCATTTAATCCAGCCAGAGTGCCTGTGAAAAGGAGAGAGGTATGGTGTGAAATGTGACAGCCACTAGAGCAGCAGGAGGAATCTGTTATTTCATACCCATCTTTCCATGTCACAGTAGTTTTGCAGCTCCTCGCGCTGTGGGGTAGGCGCCTGCATAGCAGTGGTTCCCAGGGAGCTTGTGTCTGTCTGCAAGTGCACCTCAGTGCTGCTTCCTCCTCAGCTCTGCTGAGAGTTTTCTGCTCCAGCTACCAAGGCTGTTTCAGACATGGGACAGGTGGAGGTTGGGTGCTTGTAGGTAGGAAACATTTGCTTTAGCCGAATTGTTTTTATTTACTCAACATTGCTACTTCCCCTACCTTTTGACTTTGGAAGTCTAAGGGACTGGCTTTGTCTCTATGCCTGTCCCATGACCTTTATAATGATATTCCTTTAGAGATCAGCTCAAAGGAGGCGCTTGATGCAAGCAAAGGTCAGCCACAGGTTTTGGATTCTGCAGGTGCCTATAGTTGAAGTGCTTGTGTTAATAATGTGTTTGAATCGTGAACCTTGTCTGAAGCTGTAATGCTGTTGCGTTCAACTCTGTGCTTTGACGGCATTGCAGGCTTCAATTCTAGCCTCTTAATATCAATCTGTGTTTTCTTGGCACCAAACCTGTGAACAAATTTGGGATTTGCTGCGTTTTTGGTGGAGAGGTGAACTTCATCCTTTAAGGGAAGAAAATTTAAAAGTTATACTTGTTAATAATAGAAACTCTATTAAATTTGGATGCTTGCAGTGGAATTTTAAAGTAAGTGTTAAATTTCTCAAGCCAGGAAGAAAAAAAAAGACATATTCACAGCCATCCAGATTCTAGTCATGGCTAAAATCTAGAGTTGGTAAAGAATTATCACAATGGTATAGAATTGTTCCAAGGTACAGGCTCTACCATTCATACAAGTACACACAGTGCAGGGGGAGAAGACCTTACCATTTTCTTTGTTTGATTTGGTTGATCCTCACCCTCACAGCAGAGCTCTCTAGGGCACCAGGGTCAATGCTCCCATCCTGCCTACTCCTCTTATCTCCTTGGTTTTACGAATCCCTTTGCTCTCCTGCTGCTGGTCCACCAAGACAGAGACGCTGCTTGGATTTCTGGGCAGAGAGGGAAACCATTACTTTGTCTTCGCCACAAAAATGGCCCATGAAAAGCATCAGCAGCAGAAAAATGACAGAAAATGGAGTAAAAAAGATGAGTAAAAGGGAGAGGTTTTAGGACCAGCCCGAACTCAATGAGGAGGGTGAAAATAGCTGCACCTAGCAGGAATAGAGGCATATTATCTCCTACCTGGTGACAATCCCTCCTGAAGTGCAGAGACTTAAAATTTAAACAGACTTCATTTCATATGGGAGTGCAATGTCTAATGTTGGTTTTATAGAATTATGGGTAACCTCCACACAAATTTGCATTCAGACTTGTCTGTGGCCTCACACAGACAGCTCTTTCCTCCTTGTTTCAGTGTTTAGTTACTTATATACTTCTACTAGACAACATAGGTAAACAATTTGTTTAGCCAAACTCATCGTCAACTCATTCCAGTGCACAACTAAATTTTGGTTTATAGGTAAGCAAATGATAAAGAGATGCTGAGAAATTTTCACTTGGGCTGCTCTTCTGCCAGAAGGCTTAAGTGCAAACCGCTGCCCACAGAGGAGAGGCAGACTGATTCAAGGTTATCTTGAGCTATTTCAATTAGCTAGCTTAATACAATCCCTCACTATACATTTCTGATCTTCAAGGTGTTGTGTTCGCAAGAAAGCAATAGAGTAAAAAGGAGGTATATTTATTTACCAGATTAAAGAAACTAATTAGATTAAGGGTTTTTTAGTACTTAAAAAACAAGAAGTGGGTGTTAGTTCTATATTGTGCTACAAAACATCAACATAGTGACCTCATTTAATTATTTCCCTCTTTCACACATCTCCTAGATCCATGAGACTTCTTGCATTTTGCAGGGACAATGGGGTACTACAAAGACAAAAGATGATGTATAAAACGAAAATAAATTACTAATTAGATGTCAAGACTTTATTTAAAAAGTGCTCAGAGGAAAATTAGTGGACTTTTCTCAAGCTAGAACATGAAGTGTACCCTATTAGCTATGCATTTCTAATCCATATATACACTCGGAATCCAGTAATTTCTTCCACGAACCAGGCTGGGTTGCACAGCAGGACCGTGAGTGTCAAAGTCCAAGTCGGGGTGTACTGTTTTATGGTCTATATGTGGTACTATAACCTTTTTTTTATATGTAGTAACTTTACTTCATGAATAGATTTCTCAGGGTGATTCCTGAAGTGAAAATTGGATACCAAAATATCAATCATTCTGTATGTCTGCTACTAGTGCTTCAACTTCCACAATGCTGCTGAATTTTTTGTTCATAATGCACAAATTCATGCAGTTTTCATTATAGTTCTGAAGAAAAGGCAGAGAGAATTGAAAAATAAGAAGGCACCAGTCAGCACATTTCTGAGCAGGTACGTGGACAATATGTAATTCAAAACTTTAGTAAGACCCAAGAGCCAATCTAGTATCATTTTAAGGCATAAAATCAAGGAATAGTTTTCTTGAATATTCAGGGTGTGGTTATGGCGGAAACTTAGATGCTAGTGGAATACCACATATGTTATCAGCAATTCCACAGCACAGTCATAACAAAAATCTTTTGCATATTATACATCAAAAGAACAAAACAACAGCTCCTAGGAAGTCATCAAAAAAAAAGCTCGGAGTGGTGGAACAACATATAAGGTGAATAGTATCTTTTTCAGGGAAAAAAAACCCAATACCAAAATATAACAAGTGCTTGAGACTAAGGACTTGTGAAGTGCTGGTAATACACTACATGCAGATTCAAAAGTGCAAAATGCTACTAGTTAGAAGATGATGACAGATCTTTGCTCTTGTCAGCAGAGAGACAGTGACTGTAGCAAGTCATTATCACCCAAGTTGTTACTGTGAAGTGTAAATAAAACAGAAATAGCAAGGCAGAAGATTGTAAGACTGTTGATCCAGATTCTGGGTATTTGGAAACCAGCAACAGAAGAGTCAACCAAGAAGAACCTTCACCATAAACCTGAAGCAGAATTTAGAAGTGTGCTATGTTTTACCATGAAAAGGAAAATCATCCTGTATCCAGACAGCTTGTGATAAACCTGACATAGATAACCTAGCACTAAAGACAGTCTAAAGCAACCAATTCAAAAGAAAAATACCTTCAAGTGGTTCTGAGTAGAACAGCTTTACAGATGAGATATGACATCAAAGTAGAAACTGTGAAAGAGTTCTTGTCTTCTTGATGCTAAGAATTCAATCACGGTTCACTAATTATACCTATTTCAGTCACAGTCTTTCCTACACAGCATTAGCAGAAGAAAAATTTAAGCCCATCAACCATAATAATTCATTCACTTGAAGTTCTACTGCCAAGTTTTATTTTATGCAGTCACCTGCTGAAAAAAATCCATCCACCGAAGCACATTTTGCTGGTATTTGTTGTTCAGTCTTTAAGAGGCAATGTGGAGCTTACTTGACTCTGATACAGCAAATTTCAAACAAAAGAGGCTGATACATCCCTTTTTATCTATAAGCTAGGATCAGCCTCAGAAGAGGAGCTGGTGCACTCACCATACATTGTCTGCCATGTATACGGTGTACTGGCTTGTGATCATGCTGATAGACTTGAGGAGACAGTATACAGAGAAGATACATCATTGCTTCTCAGCCTCTATTCACTAGCTAACAGCAAGGGTTATGCTTTGAAGAGCAAATGAGAACAACTACCACTGTTCTGAGAGAGGGTAGTGTCTGGGAAGGACATAGGAATGCAGTGCTTGAAGAACCTGGTCTGGATGCTTCCTTACTCACACACTAAAATAACCTTTGAACACTTAGACACTAACTTGAAATGCTGTTTCTACTCATATGTTTTTACACACGCTTGCCAATCTACCACAGAAAAGTGAGTCTTCTGATTATTTGTTATTAATTTGTCCATCTCTATCATAAATGTGGAGAATTGTTGCTACGGACTGGTTCCCCAAAACTCCTTAGGGAAAAAACTCACAGTTTATTAGATCATCAAGGAGGCAATTATTAAAGATACTCAGATTCAAAGATGTTAAGGGATTTCTTACTAAAACAAGGGCAGTTAGTAAGCGCTATAATGGAGAAACATAACACAACCTTATTATTGCAATTCAACTCAAATGTATTTTTAGATACCTAAGATTCACTAGGACTGAGTAGAGTTGAGTATGTAGTTGCTCTTCATAAAGACAGTTGGATATGTGCAGATAGTGTTAACTGGACAGGTTTTTGTCTGTTTGTCAGCTGGTCATCTAGCTTGCAAAACAGCACAAATGGCCTGTAGATAGCTGCTGACAGCAAATAGAGAAGCAAGCATACACAAGAGACTATATTAATAAAAACTTGCCTTCATATAAATGTTACGACCAGTTGTCCAAAGAAAAATTTTTAATGTTTCAGGCATCAGTAATAAGGAAGGTACTACTAAGAGCTCAAGAGAGATGCATATCTTCTAAGCAGACAGGAATTCATCTTGAAAGTTGACTGTTGCTCAAAGTAGAGAATTAGAAATTATAGAAGCATTGTCATGCCCATGAAGATCCTGTTCCCTGAGTAATATGGAAAAGCTATGAAAAAATAAGCATATCAGCTTTAGGTACAGAGAAAAAAACAAAATGCAGACCCTATTGAAATGATCCTTAGTCAGTGCGCATTTCTATGAAATGAACAGTTAATACAGCATTTGTAGAGCATGTCCACCCTGGCAGTGCAGAAAGCTACAGAACAAATGTACTTTTCATTATATCCTGGGAGATACCACACAAGGTCTGAGAGAAAAAGCAGAGGATTCAGCCTAAGAACTAATTTGAAGAATGTAAAGCTGGGCACAGCATCCAACAAGAGGAAATATTTGTATATGACATCAATAGTCAAGCCCTATGGAATTCTTTGTGAAGGAATGGCAGAAAATGGACTGTAGATATAAGCTGTGCAACAAATGTTCTCCATTTCCCACAAGATCTGTGCTCTATATGTGCTCCATGTTTCAAGTAGAAAGGACAAATAAGACATAATCATTTCTGAAGACAATTTTTTTTTGTGCTTCCACAGAGAGCTTTATCTTATGTGATATATGAGTGGGCTGGATCATGGGTGTAACCAAGTTCCAATTCGCTATACAGAAAGCAGTAAAATACTGAAATAAGTATGCAAAAAATTGTGCACACTTTTTCCATGGCTTTAGTACTTTTAGCTAAAGGGGAAGCTGGGGGTCTTACATAAGCTACAAAAAGAGTATGGCTAATAACAAATCTTCTCTAAACTTGGATAAACACAGGAGAAACAGGTATCTTTCTGTAATTAAAAATTTGATATGCTATCTGTCTATCCCTAAATGTGCAACAAGCAATATCAGTGAATGTTGTTACCAAAGGTTTGGTATCAGCTGGGGTTAAGTTGTCTCCAGCCAGCTTCCCAACGTATAGACTCTCTTTCCCAAAAGGCACTGTGTGCATGCTCTCAAGCAAGGATTTGAAAATAATCTCTTCTCTGTTAACCTCCTTGTATTGAACTCCGCAGCACTGGCCAGACAACTGATGCCAAAGAGAATCTGAACCATCCAAAGATATTCTGAAGTCTAGGGAGTGGAAACCCATCCTGTCCGGGTCACAATGCATGCATAAATTGTGAGAATGACTCCAAGTGCTGGGGCTGTGCACTTAGAAGAATTATACTCTACAAAGTTGAAGACTTGTAAATGAAGATTTAAGTGAGGAAGGAATCAGTGCCTTTAGGAGTATACATCTACTGTCTTGTGCGCTTCCTACAGTACAGCTAGTATTCTTAATCAAAGCTAAAGACTCTTCTCTTTCTTCGCGACATTTTTTCAACATTTTTATTAAAAATGTTCTCAAATAATAAATAAGTGGATCCTCACCTTGCAAAATGTATTATAAATACATATATAATTACTGGACAGTCATTAAGAACAAAATTGCAACCACTAAGCTACCAGTCACAGAGGATTATAATATTTAAATAAAACTAAGTGGATATAGATGCCTTCAAAAAGTATTATTAGAATTAGCTGCTTTACATGGCAACAGCAACATGGCAACAACGGGACTCCCAGCTTTGCTCATAGGCTTTATTTAGCAGAGATTTCTTAAAGAGAATTGTATATGCAGAGTAATTAAAGACATTGATATTCCTATTTCAAGAAAAAGTAATATTGCTTTATTGAAGACAGACTAGTAGTAAGGGGAGAGGAGTACAGTGCCTAAACAGTAGTCACAGAAGTATTTAACTTAAAAGTTAGTTTAATTTCTTGAAGCGTGGTGTGGTTTCGAAGTACTTGTTCCACATGCATCAACATAAAATGAAGGCACTTTAATATATCTATATTTGCAAAAGGCTGTCATAGCTCCTACTAGCAATACATCTGAGGGCTGGATTCAGAGCCTGAGTTTTGGTGTCCTGTAATAATACTGGTGTCCTAGATAACAGTCCAATAGCTGACATGGCAGTTGTTGATAAGAAGGGTTTGGGATTTTTTTCTTTTTCCTCTGCCTGTCGTCTTCTCCTTTTCCTGTATCTTGGACCAAGGAAATCTTCTTGTTGGACATCTTGTCAAGGCTCAAGTGGTTTGGTATCAACACAAATTCCCTCACAACAAGACTCTTCCATGACTTGTACTCCTCTTGCCAGATTTGGATGACTGGAGTCTGGGGCAGTGCCCAGAGCCCTGTGGCTGTGCCATGCTGCAACAGTCTGGCACAGTCACTTTCAGTTTGAGAAAGTCCTGGCTGTGATTTTGTCCATTGCTTGCTCAAAGGCCAGTAGTACATTCACTAACACTATCACATACTCTAGGGTTCCTCAATGTCCATATCACAGACTACTAAACATATTCCAGGTGATTCCTCTTGAATGAAACAATGAAGACATTTGCTGAAATTGAGGAGGACGGTGAAAACCTGCTTTCACATTTTAAAGCAGAATCCAAATCCATATTTTTAATCTTTACAAAATTTTGCGATTTACTTCTAGTCACTGCAAACTTTGCTAGATTTGAACAGCTAACCTAGTGATAAAAAGATCGTTGGTTCCTTTCAGTACATTCCTGACTTATCTAGAGCAGTAACTATGATTACTTACAAAAATAGATAGCAATAAGGTTTCTGCTATATTATGACTCAAGTATCAAGCAGTGTGGAGACCTGACAAGACCAATTCAATTGCAATACCGCAAGTTTCAATGGTAATGTTACCTGAGAAAAGCGTACAGGAAAGGGACATCCTACATTTGTATCTAACCTGTAGTAACACTGCTATGAATGAATTTTTAAAACTCTGTAAATTTGGCTCAAAAGTAATAAAGGAAACCCTGACAAACCCAAGTTTTTTTCACCAGGGATGGTCCGCAGGCAAAATTATTCTAAAAGCAGTTTAATACTAGTAGAACTAGTCAATTACAGAAGTTTTTCAAGTTATATTTAGTCTAATTCAAGACTTTTTTACATAATACTAGGCAATCCTTTGAACTACTGTAAAGTATATCAACTTGGAATTTCTTCAAATTTTGCTGTTCCTAAAACCAAAGGATTCTGAACTTTTGGGATTTTATTTTGTACTCCTTTAAAAGCAAACTGTCCTACAGTCTAATGCATCATCACTGAAAAATGCATTGTGAAGAAAAACAGCTATTGAATGCTACTCTAATTACTTTCTCCAGCAGGTGGTGAGATTATTGTCTTCTGTAATATTATCTACTATAAACTACAAATAGCACAGTTGTAACTTAATATGACATGAACATTAATGCTCTCTCCTGATCTGATTTTTTTTCTTTTAATAATTGTGAAAGTAGAGGACAATAGAGTCAGGAGCACCAAGTTTCATTTAATAGCTACAGAGCTGAGACACTTCGCTTCATGCATCATACGTATGCACCTCATTACCCTACATAGTAGAATAACTAACAGTGAGTGCTATACATTTTTACTACAGGGTCACGAAATGAACAGGATATGGCAAGATCTCAAATTAGGGTCCCTTGATGTGTTTTCAAATTAAGGTTCCAGCCCTACAGATATCACATCTGGAGTAGCTTTCCTTCAGAAACCTTGAAGTCAATAGGATGATCTTTATGTACACAGTTAGATACAGATTCAAATCCCAGAACTTCCGAATATGGCTAATTTGAAATCCATGGCACTTTTTGTGCTTTGAAAATGGGACATGAGCTTTTTGTTAAAATGATAATTATTCATAAGAACAGAGCAGGTTTTAAACGATTCATCTCTCAGAACTTCAACACTAGATTTGGTGCATGGAACGACCAAACAACAGTGTCAGTAAAAGGAAAGAAAAGGATGCAGTATACAGATGTAAGTATCTGTAAAAACCCATCTCTCTTTTTCTCTGTCTCTCTCTCTCTATATATGTATATACCTCTCTCAAATTCATGAAGGACATATTCTGACTTAGGTCAGTTGTCAAGCTCCTATTTTAAATGCTACAACTAGATAATGAATCACAGTGAAGGAATTGCAGTGTCAAGGGTGTCCAAAATCATCAAAGCTCTTTAAAAAAAGTTGAAGAACACTCAGCAAAATAAACGTGGACAAGCAAATTCCTAGCCTCATCGTTTATGAAGGACAGAGTTGTGAAATTCTCCATAAAATACCAACAGAAAGTAAAGCTGCAATACGTCAAAATCCATTATTAGTTACAACAGCAAACTTCATTCAAAGGTCATCATAAAGAATGTAAAGTTAAACACTGAAAAGCTGGGAGATGCCAGAATTAAGGCTGTCTGTTTAACCTCAGTTTAGCCCCTATAATGACTACACCATGTAATGCAATCTGCAATTATGTGATAATACATTGTTTTCTGTAGGATCATTGCCTCATTCAGTTCGTAGCAGGGATTAAGTACATGAGAAAACCAAAACAGGAGGATCTGAGAGCTTTCAGAACTTGGACCTACTTCAGTTGAACTCAATGACAAAACTTTTCAAGATTTCACCCCAGAAATGTTCTTCAACGGGACTGTTAATTTTGTTGTGGAAGTATGACTAGCAAACATTTGGAAAAAAAAATCAAAGACATGAAAGGGGAAAACCTCCCCAGCTTGTTATCCTTCCTCCTCTGGCTGCTTTCTTGTCCCCTCTGGTGGACTTATTTGCCTCCTCAATTGTAACAACACACATAGACATCTGATTTGACATTGGGCCCCAGAGAGGAGGCAGAAGCTCTGGAGGAATAGCAGGGGTACATGGCTGGAGATGGGGACCTGCAGGAGTGGCTGTATTGCCAAGCAAGGAACTCCTCCTGCATCAGCAGGCAGCATGGAACTCCCTCCCCATCAGCCACTCCTTTCCTGACCTCTTCCTCACTGACAAGGTTTTCACCTTCTCCATTACGCCAAACATGTCATCTGTTTGTGTAGCTGCAGCCTATTGTTGTGGCCTCCGCTTGCCGCAGTAGAAATGAGCAGCTGGGGCCTGGAGCTAGGCCATAACCTCTCTAAATAATAATGCAAATAGTCTACTCTTCAAAACCAATAATCTCTAGATTAATTACTATTTTACACTGCTACTTGCAGCTACCACAGATTTCAGAGATGCAAGTTCACAACTGCGAATATTATTTCCATGTTGCTTTTTTAGAAGAGTACACCAGGACCATGGAGCCCCATATGGTGCATTGGCCTGCACTGGTGCAGGTAGGACATGAGACCTGGCTGCTAAAAAAAAAATTTATCTTGTAAAGGGTGAATCTCATCTAAAAAAAGGAGTGAAGCATTTTTGAAAGGAGCTAATACTGTGAGCAGATAGAGGTGAAGTTATGAACATAATCTGTTTGGATTATGAAGATTAAATGGCATTTGACATACTTCTGCATATTACACTGGCACATAAGGTCAGGAAGTTCAGGACAGAAAGCACTGTCCTTTTCTGCTTACAAAACTGTCCAGAGGCAGATTATTCTGATTAAGAGTTACAAGTTAATAACCTAAAGAAAGCCATGGAGTGAAATGGTGCATATGTACATTGGTTGGTAAATTGTACAAATGCCTCTTTGCCAGGGTGGATGGGAGACAACAGCTCATCACCAGAAGAGCAACTGCAATGCCAAAACAGCACAGTGCACTTTAATTGCAGGGGATGTCTGGGTATAGGGAAACTGTTTGTGAGGGCTTTTCCTCATGGGAGTACACTAAGGAGAGAAAATGCTGGACGAGTCATCTCCCATCGCAGTAGTGGTGTCTGGTAGAGGAGTGTAGCATCCCTCCAGCTGCACTACCTTGGTGAAGGGCGCTTGTCTCTCCCTAGGCTACAGCAAGTTTCCACCAGGTTGACTGCAAAGCTATCCAGTGACCAAAATACCCTTACTCTTTTCCTCCCACCCTTTTGTACTAGTCACCTAAACCATTTTTGTTTCTCTCAAGATGGGGAGAAAGCTGCATGTGGTTGAGGTTAGTGGATTTCTTTGACTTCCGTAGAAAGGTAAATTGTTTCATGGAAAGGGATTAGATCTCGAAAGGCCCATACACCAAAGTCATATCACTCCTAAGTTTCATTGACTCCATGCCAGTGGGATATTATATGGTTAAGAAGAGGGTCTGAAAGGCAGACACTGTATCTCACTGTATCTGCTATACAACTGCAAAAAGCGTTCCAACAACTGGAGAGAAGAAAGCTCCTCAGAATGTCAGGAAGCATAAAGAACAGTCTAGGAGAATTAAGGGAAAATATAGGGATATCGAAAATATGCTGACAATTAAAACCCTCCTAGAAAGCGAGTCCTACTTCCTGAGGGAAACTTGTGTGCAACACCATACTCTCCTCCTGGACTGGTGCTCTAGCTGGGGGGAGCCTTTGTCTCATCAGGCAGGCACAGGGCAGTGTTACAAAGGGGGACAGATCTCCCGTTGGCTGCTGGACCACAGAAAAAGCTGGGGCAAAAAATTTCAAAACAGAAACTTTAAGTTGGATTTATCATTAATCCTCAGATGGGCATAGGCAGCGAGAGGCATCGAGAATATGGATCTCCAAGGCAGCACGTAGACACCTGGCAGGTTTCCACAGAGCCCATGTCTCCCTACTTTTCTCCCAGAGCATGCTGGCAGATGCCCAGCTCTTGTGAAAAATCAGACTGCTTCTTAGAAGTGTAAGAAACAAATTTTAAGAGGCCATTTTTAGAAATTTGGCCTTTGTTTCTTCAGCAGTTTTTCATTTCCCTGAACATCGTTAACAACAAAATATGTTTAGGAGCAAGCAGAAAAAAATTCTTAGCAGTAGATGGGGATTTTTCCAGGATCATTTCAGTGACAACTATGTATAGTCCTAAACAGTATGAGGGCATGATTCAATGATCCAAACAAACTTTTGGGCTGAGACCAGCTGTTAGAAATACTTTTTTGCTCTTTTTAGGAATAAAAAGAATCTATGTGTATGTTACACTCAGGCTGAGACTTGTGCTGCTTCTTGTTTGCTTTTCATCATGTTCATGCTTATTCTCATTGTTATTGTATTGCTTTCATCTTCAATAAACAGAATATTTTTTTTTTTTAAAGCCCAGCGTCTCTTGTATCTGCAATTCAAGATTCCTTGTGACTTGGCGCAGCTCAAAGAACTGCAGTCTGAGTTGCTGACCTACCTCAGATCTTCTTGATTTCTGGTTGCTGCTTGCATTTTTCAGTGGTAGAGAAGTGACAGTAATATGTATAACCTGAGTTAAAGTGTAGCTTTTTCATTCTGCTCTGATAGTTGAGCTACCAAACAGTGAGTGACAGGAAGCAAACAAAGCTAACAAAGAAAAGGGAAAAAAAAAAAAAAGACGGCATGACATAAAGTAATAAGAAATGAAAAAATCTGAAATTCAGGCAAGAATAATAAAAACAAATCCTAAAATAAATGGCAGGATTTGATTTTGCAGCACTGGCTTACAGCCAGGTAACTGTCTGAAAAGTAAAACAAGTGAAGCAGATACACCTAAGGTAAAAATGTGTGTATTCTTTTGAGGGAAAGATGAACTAGAAGAAAATAAAAAGACCCATCAAGAAGGACAGAATTGTGTGACTTTAACCCCATCAGTATAAGAGCAGCTGGATAGAAGAGCAGCTTCTGTTTCTCCCTGTTACTTTTGAAAAAGACAAATCAGTTATAACATGAGAAGAGTAGTATGTTGTGAACAGAGGGAGGAGCTGGAAATATTTGAAGTTGAATCCTACCTCCTTTTGTGCCCCTCAATGATGTATACAGAGACATATCTTTCCAGCTCTACTCCAGTGATAACACCTCTGCTCTTCTTAATCTGGTCAACAGGCCTCATAAAAACATTTCAGGAGGACAGATGAAAAAAGAAGATCTGTTCTTCCACAATTCGAGTACTCTTCTTCATGTTCTAGAAAGCCCTATAAAACAAAATGTCTGCAGAACTGCATCCAATCACTGTTCTCCGTTACATGGCTGAAATAAGAATCTGGCCCATGATGGGGGAACCATTTCACAGGAGAAAGTGCTTTTTCAGCCACAAACTTTCAGTAGTAGTTTGTTTGGGTTTTGGCACAAATGTTTCAAATCAATTTTAATCTTAATTCCTTCTATCCCACAGGGATTTTATTTTTTTTTACCACTTGACTGGGAGCTATATTTCCATGACCACACTTCCTGAAATGCTTAAAAAGCATTCAAAATTAAATGGTCTTCATTATTTTTTTTAGAAAAAGCCAATCCTAATATGATAGACAAATCTAAAGCCATTTTTACATGAATGGGAGAATTCCTCTTCTCTAATCCTTGGAAGATGCGAATTTTGCTGCTATTACTGTCAGCTGTCAACTGATAGGAGTAGAGTGGCTAGAAGGAAGCAGGCAAAGACGAATAAGATATTCTTCAGTCATAAACTCATCCTCTAGATACAGGTCAGCGGAGACAGGAATCTGAGCAAAGGGAAGCTCCCACAAATATCCTTCTCACAGCAGGTTTTAGCTCTCATTTTCTGGGTGACAACAAGCCACAATTGTGATGCACAATGGACACAAATCCCAAACAGAGTCCCTCCTTGAAGGAGCCATTACAAATACCCTTATGCAACGAACAGTGCCTGCCATTATTATTCACAGCAATAACAGAGGCCAAAAGAACTCTTACAGTCTTTTTAAGCTTATATGAAATAAAAGCTACTTAAATGTCTCTGAAACCACTTCATAGCGAAGATGGGTAAGCATTGGCTTTTTTGTGGCTACCACTGTATGTATTTTTCCCCTTATCTTAATGCAGATTCTCAGTATATCGGTGTATAAATAAAGGCAACCTATCCATTTCCTTTCCAGATTTTCAAGAAAAGTTACAAGCCAATTAGCTTTGTATCATAAGCTTTATTGGCAGCAGAAAGCCAGAATCACAGGAACATTTGGTTCCCAGGAATTTGGATCTCATAAGAGAGGGCCAGTGCCAATGCTAACCAGAGTGTCTGCCAGTTGTTGTTCTTCACAACTACAGCTGGCTGCCGTTTCCAGCAATGCTGTAGATTAAAGATCAATACCTGATCAGATTCACTTTGTGAGAGGAATAGCATCAGCAGGACGTTAGGCTGTTTATACCACTCCGCTGCCCTCTAAGGATAGAATTTAGAGAGATGAGTAGAACTCCAAAACCTGGAGGGTGTGCTGAATTTGAATGCAAACTTGCAGGATGCCCTGGCAGATATCTGTAATGCATAGATCATAAAAGTACATTAATCCTCCAGAAAGTAGATCATGTGGCTCTCTGTAATGAATCCTGCACATTTACCTCCTTCTATCTCGATCTTGAGACCCTTTCTCCCTCCCTACTCTTATTTTCTCACAATAAAAGAATGAGATTTCTGAGACTGTCGTAGCCCCTGAAACACGTCAGAACATTGTTGTTATAATAACTACATCTCAATATTCCTCCTGTGCAGTCTCCCAGGATACAGAAAATACTGACTCGGAATCCTTATTTATGTCTCTAAAGCAGAAGGGCAAGGTTACAGCTTAGATACATGAAATGCCCTACTCCTTTTGCCTTCAGTGTCTCCAGCTATTGTCTCAACAGAGGAGCAGAAGAGAATGTTAAAGAAATAAAAATGGCCTTGGTCTTGTTTAACTTTTCATGTCTCTCTTTGTAACACCTTTATATTCAAGAGGGCATTCATCTTTGGTCAACAAGGCCCCATCAGTCTCGCTCTGCCTGAGTGATTAGTGTGTTTCATCTGTGAAAAAGGGGGTAGTAACAGTTCTCCAACTCACTGGGATGTTGCAAGGGAAAATTAAACGATGTACATAGCATGCCCTGAACACAAAAAACTTGGTGCAAGCACCAAAGATTATTTGTGCTTGTGGATGTTGTTGTTCCATGACACAGCGCTGATTCGAAAAGAAGCGTTTCTGTTTGTATTCATTTATTGCTAGACACAGTTAAGACAATCCAGCTAAGCAGTATTTGAGTTGTGCAGGTTAGTGTAGCTTTTAGGAGGCCTTACTCATCACTGTTTCAAGCTGGGTTACTTCAGGAATTTCCAGGGAAGCCATCTGCCTCCATACTGTGGCTCCTTAAATCTCTCCTTGAGCAGCCAGGCCACCGGCACGGAGCAGGGAGCGGAAGAAGCGTGCCATTTCCCAAATGCAGTAATTGATTTAGCAGCAGTTTAAAACAATGTTGAGCATTGTCAAGGTTGTTCCTTTGTGGCACTAGATCAAGTTCTTCAAGATGGATTACATACTAACCACATACTATCTAAAAATCTCAAGGGCTGTTTATTGTTCAACAATTTATGATAGCCTTGTTAGAATACTGCGTATCAGGATCTCTGGAGTATGAGAAGAAACAGAGACAAATAGCATACAAACTATATTGAACAATTCATTACATTATATTGTCGAAACCTAAGCACAGCATGCAGATAACCCTTTTATGCACATTGCCTTATTGAACAATAATCACTCTATAATGTTTCAGATATTTAAATCATATTTATAATCACACATTTTAATGCAACGTCCCTCATAAAGTTCTCAAGGCATTTTACAGGATGCATAAAGCATGGAAAAATACAAAATTTTAAAATGCAGATTCACCTACCACAAGCCCTGGAGGCAGGCTAATGAGGTAGATATACAGAAATCTAAGCTGACAGTTTAACTGTTTAAGTAGTGTATATAATAATTCAAACACGTTTTAAGATATCCTTAGTTATAAACCTGTTCTTTAACTAAATATTTGGGCTAGGCTGTATAAGTGCTTATTTTCAGTTTATAGTTATGGTGAGAAACAACAACATTTTTTTGGTTCCTTATTTAGAATCTTCTCCTTAAAAGCTTTCATGGATACCAAGCTAAAAGATAAATTACTGGGGGAGGTTTCCAGTGTCTCTACCGAACACTACCGCATGTAACCACACTTCTCCGGAGAAGACCAAAACCCTTGCCTTGTCCCATGGCTCACAGGGCCACGAGTCAAAACCTCAAAGTCATAACTCCACTGGACTGGAGCACGTCATCCCGTGCCTCAGTTTCCCTGAGTATTTAGACAGATTTAATATCACTTCTGTTTCAAGATTTTGATACATGTGGGCATATGCATGCATGAAATATCCCATACTCATGGTCATTGATGCTATTACAGTATCACAGTATCATAAGGTTGGAAAGGACCTCCAAGATCATTGAGTCCAACCTATAACCTATAACCCAACACTAACACCAACACTAGCACCATCATCTAAACCACGGCACTTCAGTCAAGGCTCTCATTTGTCCTTGCCTAAAACAGCACTTAAGGATGCTTTCCTGAATTGGTGACCAGCACAACAGGCACTACTCTGGTTGTGTGAAATCTGCAGTCAACTGACCATCTTCTGGCACCCCACATACAGGCATACAGGCACCTGAGGCAGCTGAGGCGCATTTGGTTTGCCCAATTGTATCTTAAGCCTTATTATAGAAGTGTTGTCCTTCCTTCCAGAGCAGGTAGCAATAAATTAACTCCTCTTTTGTTTGCATTCTTTTTGGTAGATCACAACTTCTTCAAAATTGGAGTTAGGTAATGAATGGCTATGGAAGATTTTCTGTGCAATAACTGTGCTTCTATCTGTAGAAAATTCTGGCAACTTTGTAGATTTTTTTTTATTATTATTATTTTAACATATTTCACTATGACCAGAAATATTTTTTAATATGTTGTAATGTGTAAAAAGTGTGGGAGGGTTGGGATATTTTTCCTGATGGCACTGTGTGCATATGTCTGTATTCTCCTGGCACATTTGTGGCTTGCATTCAAACTATAGATCAATTCTTATTTCTTTACTTCCAGACATTTCCCCCTTCTTTTAAGTTAACACTTGAAAATAAGGATCAAGTGGCAGGGAACTTTAAATAAAAATACATGGTATTTTGACGTTTAAGGATCTCAAAAGCAGTACCTCATCGTTTGATGGGAGGTAATTAAGCAAATAAACAGAAAAACAAAAGCCAAACCCCTTAAGGAAGAAATAGAGCAGAGAGAGACCCTGTGGTGGGAGAAGAGCTGGCTAATCAACACAGTCTAGGGATAGAAGCAAATCTGAAGGATTCATGATTTTCATGAGGTTTTTTTAAAGATTATAATTCTATTTTTGCAAACCATTTATGGCCTGAGAGATGACTAAGGAAGCCCAGTGAGTCATGTGACATCTTTTTTTGTCCCACGTTCCAAAGGACAGCACCCTCCTCTGGCTGCTTTCGCAGCCGGACAACGGATGGGAAGGCAGCAGCCAAGATTAGGAGGTGTGGAAACCTGTTCAAAGTTTTTCTGGTTTACTACATACCCCTGAGTCAGGTGTGAAGTACAGTGGTACACAGCATCATGTCACACTGCCACTTTTTTTGTTTTGATCTTCAGAACCTACCTTGCTTTTTTTTGGAAATGACTGCATCTAGAGGAACAGGGGAAACTCAGAAGGAGTCACTGCTGTGCACAGAGGCCGGGCACACACAGTCAGCCTCTTGCACTGGTTTTCTGCAAGCTCTGTCAAGCTAGTTGTCTTGGGAGACACTGGCTGTCACAGGTGAAACCAAACCAGCCTGTTTTTCAGTGGTGTCTTACCTCCCTGATAGACAGCAGCCCTGACCCACAGGTTTTAACAGATTCCAAGCACAGCTTGAACCAGGATCCCCAGTCGGGGTTGTAACCTCAGCCTTTGCCGAAGAAGGGGTTATAGCCTGTCCTCACTCCTCCTCTTCAAATGTTGTTGCAGAGAAGCATTTTATCATCTTTGCAAACGATCTGTATTCAAATATCCAGGAGAGAGAGCATGAAAGGAAACTGAATGAGAACTGGCTTTACTGGAGTCTACTGTTAGTACCCAAGAAAGAAACTTCATGCCCACAGGTCTCATTTGCTCAGGATAGCTTGAACTTGTCCATGTGTAAAAATCCCCTTATGAAATGCATACATTTTGTTGTGTTACAGACAGCAAAAGGTCTGGAAAGACTGTTTGTGTGTCGGCGTGGAGATACAGTTGGAACTAAAACACAGAGCATCAGCCATCAGCAGGGACAAAGCACAGAGACAGTCTCAGCGACTTTCCACATCGTTGTGCAGACACTTCTTCATTTCTGTCTGAGTCAAAAAAATATTGCTATTTTGGACACAAACCTATATTGAGCTTTCTTTCATAGTTTTCTACGAGTTTTTGCTGTCTCTTTTCCTGTCTAGTCATAATTTTCACCAAAAACAACATGTGAGGATGAGTTTTAGTTAGTGACTTGAGCACATGATAGGTAATAGAACTGTGAGCAGTCAGAGACTGTCAGCCTTACCTAATGGAATAACAGATAGAGGGTGAGAATAATAGCTCCGTTGTCTGCTAGTCTATTAATAGAGGAACCATCAATATTGCAAAATGACTGGTAATAAGAATATTTTAAGGGTGGGGGTAAACCTTGGAAATAAATGAACTTTCATAAAACAGCATAAATTAAATGCTTTAAGAAACTATTTGTTTGGTTGCCAAGCAGAAATTCAGTATCAAATGTTAGTTGTTGTTGTTACTTTTTATTATTCTGGGTTTTTTTAATATTTAGTCGTTCTTTTTTCCCTTTAACATCCATGTCCAAAAAATACATAGAACTTCTGACCTAGGAATATATTTATGAAACATCACAAAGCTTTTCCATGGCAACAGGCCTTGTCAAGCTGTCACAAATACCATAATGACGGATATCCAAGCAGATCCCAAATAAATATGATCCTGGCTTGTGAATGGAGAAAAATGCTTTTCGTGACATGTAGTTCTAAGCACCTGGGCCCTGACATAGGATGCAGATAGAAGAGTTAAGAGACAGCATTGCACCATGAAAACTAGCAGGAGATTCAATATTCAATTAAGACTAAAACCCATATATTCGCAAAAACAAAGGAAAATAAAGGCTAGTTCTTAAATATGATCACCTCAGTCTAAAGGACTTCTGAAATGATTACAAGACCATTTCTCAAGAACTGAAGGACTGGACCCTGCCAAGTGATGAAAAATTTAGAATGATAGCTGGCAGTGGCTCTGTAGTACATAGACCTTAAAAAGTCCAATACAAAATCGAGGAATTCAGGATTGGGCACTCTGGTATGAAAAATTATCTGGACGTCACATTCTGCATTTGACATGTTTTCTGCTTCTTGCTGAATTCCACTGAAGTCAGCAGTACTAGTAGGAATAAGGACCTTAGGAAAAAATTTGTTTAGAAATTAACTGCAGCTATGACTTCTGACAGGTGGGTTTAGACTGTCCCTCCTTCCATATTTTACAAGGTCTTACATTAAAATAGGATGTCTCTTAAGAAGGCGTGTCTCATACCCCTACCTGTCAAAAAAGTATCTGAGCATCCCAAGTAAAGACAAATGGTGTTCTATACGTTATTTTAACTTAATGATCATAACAGTGGAACTCTGATAATATTTTTTTTTTGTACTATTGCACAAAACTTCTTCCATCTGCCTTCTCAAAATACCTTCCAATAGCCTTACCTTGCTCTTTTCCTCCCCTTACTCACTCTCAGCTTTATGCCTTCATTCCTATTTCTTCCTAACACATTAAACAGTCTCCATGACCTCATCTGTCAAACGTCCTTTTATTAACATCCAAAAATCCCTTAAAACCCACCTCTTCCAGTAAGCAAACTTTCTCCTTTTATCATTTATAATTTTGTCTGTCTTTTTTCCTTTTTTTTCTTGTCTCTCTTTATTTTTCACGTTGTAACAGACAGAGCTGGTAGTATCATCAGTAGCTAAAATTGCCTGACATTTCCCATTACAAGATTTTGTTTTTAGTTCCTTATAATTTTGCAGCTTTAAATTACTTGGACTGAATTTTTCCATGCCAGGTGTCTCAAGCAAAATTTTTCTGGAAAGTTTCAGCTAGACTAGTTTAGACAGTTCTGAAAATGCAATTAAGGAAAAATGCCATGGTTTAGCCATTTGAAAGAATTCTTACAGGCACTTTGTTCAAAAGCACTAGCAGCTCTGTGTTTCGGTGTAGACATTTCAAGGATTCAGTGCTTGCTTTTTACCTGGGGTCTACCTCAGTCTGCACCCTCAGAAAAATGTAGGTCTGTGGCCCTCCCCCAAAAACTCACTTCAATTCATGCTTCATGGAGAATTGCAAGAGTTTGGCAGCTGAATTCTCTAACACAGTAGCTGCTGGAGTGGAAAAAGTTAAGAAATTCCAGAATTAAAGTTGCTTTCATAGCCTTAATTAAACCCCCACTTTGTGTGTAAGACTTAGTGTACTATATTTAATTACATGATCACATACAGATTTTTTTTCTCCATTGGATCCAGCCTCATGCAGGACACAGGATGGGCCCATACAGCCCGTGGTGAGGAAGGACTCATTTGTTTGATCAATCTGAAAAGCAACCACTTAAGAGCAGTAGGCAGGGGAATTAAGAAAGAGGAAAAATTGCTTGTATTTTGCGTATTTGAATGTTTCCTGGAGATTTGGACGTTGCCTTTGTCCTTGCCAAAAGACGGAATATTTTAAGAGGTATTTAACTGGGTAGCTCCATGGAAAATATTCAGTGCCTACTGTTCAGTGAATGATCTAGAGATCTGAGAAAAATTGGAATCTGATGATATATATAAGGGCAATATGAAAGTATACACTTGAAAGAGGTCTGAATTAAAACTGCAGAGACTTAGTATCTAGGTAATGCATCTTATGCTCAACAGCTTTAACCTTCTTTTCAAATAAAAAAAACATGTATATTGTTAAGCATCCACAGTTAGATTGGGACCGTACTCCTCTAATCTCTGTCAAGGTAAAAAAGATAAAATTTTGCAATTCTGGATGAGAGTTTCACTAGTGGGTCATCTCCAACCTCCAATATAAGAACAAAAATAATTACCCTCTTTATTTTAAACATTATTTAAAATCCTTGCTTAAGGCAAACTGCCACAGCTGGTGTTCAGAGAGCAGATCATCACAAACAGCAGATAACTTCAGAATATTCACACAGAATTAAGAGGAGAAAGTATTGGGATGTTACGAAGATTGAAATGAAAGTCTCATTCTCATATGTGGAAATCCAGCTCTGGCAATGGAAGAAGATGCGCAGGTATGGTGCAAATAGTGTTGCAAGGACAGCGGGATGGAACATTTTTGTGTAAATGTGAAACTGTGCCATGGACACAGAAATGTTCTTTTCAATAAAATACTTGGGAAAACAAATAAGGAAGATGTTTGGCACTGTAGCAGAGTTTAATCAAACTAAAAAGTTTTTCAAAAATTTTCCATGAGGCCCTGTACATATTGCGTACATAGTAAAAGAAAACAACAACTAATAATGTTTGGTCAGAGCAAGAGCTATATCTCAGTATATACCAATTAGTTGCCAAAAACCACTATGTGTACATGACAGAGGTTAAAATAGCTCAGAAGGTTTTATTTCTAAAGCTGTTCTCTTTATAACATAATTTATTAGTCATATCCAGTTAGCACTTCTCTAGCAGTGAACCTGACATCATCACATTAAGAGCTGAGAGCAAAAAAGAGAATTAACCAAACAACTAAACTGTTTCCCACAATTATTATTCCAATCCTTGATAATGGATTTTTGTTTTTTGAAACACAGTCAAAGCCTTTTAAAGAGAAGAAGAAATGTCTTTTAATTTAGAGATAAGTGCCAAAAAAAAGCTTCTACATGGGTCAGACTCCCAGTGCACTGAAGTCAGCTCTTTGCTTTAGGAAGATATGCAGATTGCTATAGCCCTCACATTCATATTTCTGTACACAGGAGGACAGAAAAGTTGGCTTTGAATTAAGAAAAGGTAAAGCTCATTCAAAAAGGCAGAAGTTTTATGAGACTTTGAATTTGTCTAATAAACGTTTTCCTTGTATTTTTTTTTCAAGGATTAATGACAAAAACAGTCTAAAAGAATCCCCTGAAACTCCATCATCAAATTAACTCAGATCTGCACATCTCTGCTATGCAACACAAATCCCTTATAAATGCAAGACATTTTCACAGGGGTGGGACTTTTTGTAAAGAGTTTTTTGTTGCTATGCTTGATATGACCTTTTCTTGACCAGCCTTTTTTCTTGTCTATTATGCTTGTTTTCCTGGATCTCTCCTAAGCAGTCTGAGAGCTCAGTACAGGCTCAGCAATACCTTAGACTCCGTAGTCTTCCACTGAGTTTCTAACTAGGTTAAACATGTTCACCCACCCTTGTTCTGAATTGCCATATGCCTGCAACTTCAGTGAGCTTTGATGGATATAGCTGTGAGGAGGCTTTCATAAAGAGGCATTTCATAAAGAGTCTCGGCTCTTATGTTCAGCTAATTCCCCACCAACGACCAAATTGCTTACCCACACATCATTTTGCAGTTATCGAGAATTTTTTGATCAACTGTGCTGAAATTCACAGAATTTTTGCTCATTATCACCATAAACTGGGAACAAGAAGTAAAAATTTTATTAGCCGTGCTTTACAGGTGACAAGGCTGAGGTACAAACAAATTACAAGCTTTGTGCAGAGACGTGCAGTGAGTCATTTTTGCCATCATCTCCCAAGATTTCTGACTTTCAGAACCAGTCTCTGCCTGCCACATGATTGCATACTGTAACATGTACCTATCCTTTGGTCAATTTAAGCTGGAACACTGGTCAAGTATGGATTTTATTCCTGCACTTGTCCTGCTCAAAGATGACACAGAAGTGCAGTATCTCGATTCCAGTTGAGAGAAATGTCTGTTTGTGTAGGAGGACCCAAGGTCATGGCAGTTATTCCAAAAGATTATTTCTGAGTGGATTATCTCAGATGATGTTGTCAAAGAAATGCTCTGAATCACACATGGGCCAAAGTTCATGTAACTCTTCCTCTGGACCCTTCTGTCTGTCACATCATGTTTTTTATCACCAGTAGGTTAGCATCTAAGGAAAAGTGTTGGAGGCTGCCATGTTTTGTTGAGCATTGCATGTGTATCAGGGAGGAGAAGGGCATGTGACACAGCTCATGTCTCTTCATCTGAGGTGGCTTATGCACAGCCATTGCTTCACCTAAGGGGTGGAATATTTTTTCTGCCTGACATAGTCTTCATTTCAACAGATTTCAAGACAGTAGAAGCCACATTTGTGTTGTGAGTTAAAAGTGCCAGGCTTTTGCCTGGGTAGATGTTCTCTGGGAGATTTCTGTCATCCAGGCATAGTTTCTGTCTCCTTATCTGAAATGCAGAAGAGTCTGGAGAGGTCACACTTCCATGGATCAGAAGAAATAAGTCATTAAAGGCTTGGCTTAGTGTAAGCGGTGTGGAAAGTATTTTGATTTTAATGAATCAAGGCAAAATACGAATAACTGAAGGTCTAAGTCACTGGATGACTAACCATCTAACACCTGTGCTTCAGCTTTCCAAAACCCAGTACACTATTACATAGAATTGAATGACCAGCTTCAAACCCACCTCTGCAAACCTCTAGATATTCATATTTACCCCTCTCACAGGACTCAGAGGTCAAGGGATGTGAAGTTTCTATAGAACTCATTCACCAACCCCAGACAGTGCTTTGAACATGAGTACCTCTCCACCTCATCTATGAAGGTGCCTCTTGCATGCTCATAGAAAGGTCAATTGGACTGCCATGCTTCAGTGATAAAACGCAAATGCTGTAAAAAAATAGTTTCCTTATTAGAGTGTATATTGTCAGCAAGATGATGAAAGACATCACAAAACAGTGGTGGGAGATGCTGTGCTACTGAACATGACATTCTTTGTGTCATAAAACTAGAGTACCTGCCATAGATTGTTGGTACATTGTTGTTTTTGCACATATCCACCTATAACCCCATCCACCTGTGATCTGCTGCCTTTCGCAATGCCTTTGCCAATGAGATGACTTACCACCCATTTGTGATTTTTGTACCCTACATTGCTGCTTGGTTTCACTATACTCCTCCAAGCCACGCTCTATAAATACAAACTAGAGTCCTGTCTTCAGCAAAGCCTAGCTAGATGAGTACCAAAATGCAGTCATATATGATGATGGGTCCATCCCTGCTCTCCTCTTTCTCCCCAGCCCCATGCTCACCTTGTGCTGTGAGCCTGAACCAAGCCATTGACAGCTCTGCAGCGCCTTCAGATTTACCTTCCCTACCCCATCCAGTCCTGCTGCAATTCATACAAGGTTTGGGATTTGTTTCTTGGAGTTTCATGCTGTATGCTGGTAGAAAGATGATTTGTGTGGGAGTTCTAGAGTATCCTCTTTTTTTTTGTAATAACAGGACCATTCTCTATGCCTCTGCAGCCTCTGAAGGACAGGCTGGTCCTGCACGTGGCCATGACTAAGCAAATGTCTCTCTCAGTTGGTGCTGTACCTGAGCAGACACAGTCTTCTTGCTGCTAGGATGCTCTGTGGTCTGTTTCCCAACCAATTTTAGTATGGAAATAACCCACATTTTCTCATATTTCCAATGCATTCACCAGGAGAAGAGATTCCATGCTAAATTTAAGCATGAGATACAAGTGGGCACTGGCAGAAGATGTACATGCTGCAAGTGTAGTTTTCAAACTGCCAAAATGACATCCATGTCTTATTTTTTGTAGTGGTCTGGCAAACAGACTAGTAACCTTAAAAATATACATATGCATGATGTATTTTAAAGCAAATCATCCTTCCCTGTATAGCCAGCTCAGAAAAATCTCCTACTTCCACAACTGATGGAGCATCCTGCTTTCTGGATGCTCCTGGAGCATCATTGGAAGTGGATATTTCACTTGTTCACAGTTCTCTTCTGCCTGTGCCCCAGTCCTGCTCCAGCAGGATCCTGCAGGCTCCAAACCCCTGTGGGGCTCCAGGGCCAGCCCTGCCTGGAACCCTCCATCAGCAGGGCCTGGAGAGGGAGTAAGTGTGAAAGGATTTGGGGGTCTCACAGACAAGTTGCGGTGGATACAGCTGCGTCTTATACTCCCCAAGAGGACTCTGGCATGAACTACAGCCATAAAAATTAGCTAGGTTGGAGGCTCCATGCAAAAGAAACACATATTTAATATATATGTGCTTTACTGTAGAATTCTTGTTTATTAATGCACAATACATTGACATTTACTGTGAGAATTCATGCTTCATAAACATGGAATTGTTCTGTTTTCTCAATTTGTGCCAGTTTCCTATAAATACAGAAATTAGGTAGTTATCCCTAAAGCTATCTCATAGAATTCAAAAATAGATAAACAAAGAATAGCAATGCAATTCAGTCATTAAAATTCAAGAAAAAAAAGAAAAAAAAAAAACAAACAAAAAATATATCTGCCCATTATCCTTTTGATGAATCTGGCCTTCTGCCTCAAAACCACTACCAATTTCAGCTGGCATAAGAGGAACATTTTATGAATACTACCCAATGTTCACTGCACTGAACTGGAAATGCTAGTCAATAACAGCTCATTATCATTATCCAGATGAGAGACAAATTAAGCATGGGAACACTATGCTAACATAATGTAAAGTCGAAATGCAAAACAACAAAACAAGAAAAATTTGGGCTAAGACTCTCTACACAACAACTTAAAGACTATTGTGACTGGATCTGAATCTGTATTTTTCTTAACATGTTGGAGCACTCTTGCAAAGATATAGGTAGAGTACCAGATGTATTCCTACAGAATTTATCTTTTCCAAAGAATGTTGATGATCAAAATAAAAATGTTTTGCAGAAAAGATGGAATACAGTCAAGGCTCTATCTAAAATTGGCCTTCTTCCTTGGTAATTTGTCTTCCCACCACATAAGCAGCCCACTTGAATGGCCTAGTTCCCAAGATCATATCAGCCCCTCCTGCCACAGTTATTTCTGAGATATTGTCAGTTTTGCACCTTAATGACTCAGTAGCCCTCATCTCCCATACCAGCCAAGTTTTCAAAACTCTAATTCTTCAGCATTTTAGGTGGGAGGAGATGGAGCCAGTTTGCAGCTCACCAGAAATTTTCCCTTCTACTGCTTTGAAGAGCTTGTCCTCAGGAGGTGCTTCTGCAGCTTCTATCCCTGGGTAGAGAGCCCAAGTTTCAAAGTCTAGGTGTCCAACCTAAGCAAACCAGATAAGTCTAAACTTTGTGATTGTTTTTTCCATGATTTCAAAATCTCACTTTGAAAGCAGCACGAAGTCAGCTTTTTGGAAAATAAAATCTTTCAAGTAGAGGTTGCACCTCCTTCTTTGTGTTGAGTCAAAGCAGTAGCACCAGCACTTAAGGCAAGTTCCCCGATTTTCCCGTGTACTGCACATTGTTTCGGTTCATGGTGCTGCCAAATGTTCATGTGGGATTCCAGATATCTAGGCAGTTAGCCTAGATAACCCTTCTCAGATGTGTGTGACAAATGCTAGTGTAAAAATTGTGGTTTCTAAGAAAATCCCACAGACCCGCACACAAAAGTGGGCAATGGAAATGCTATGAACAACATACATGGGAAAGTCATTTGTCCAAGGGGAGAAGACTAAATCTCCGAGCAGACTAAATCTCATACAAAGGAAAAACACACATCTCACGTCATAGCATAGGGAAGGAATCTCACCATCAGCTGCTCCCATCCGCTGATCTGCCTCAACTGCACCAAATTAGCTGTTAATGTAGATGTAGGTAGACTTACCAGCAGCCAGAGCCAAAACACTCTTGAGAAGAGAACACTGAATGCAGTAATGTCAGCTAAAACTGGGCTGAAGAAGGCAGAGAGCTTCAGTGCTCTCCTTGATTGATTATAATTTAGATAATTACATGTTATATTTTAAAGCCTTTCATCGATAAGTACAGATATTTTGCTTTGCAAAGTAGGGCTTGTGGGGAGATTTAACCTTTACTGCACCAGGGCGCCATGATTTAGTTAAGAGGGCAGACTGGGCCCAAAATACAGAGGAAACATTTCATTACCCCTGGCAGCTGAAACATCACTGCCCTGAAAGAAATTACTTGGCAATTTAGGACATGAAAGTTTGATTGGCAATAGAACAGCTGTAGGAAAAACTAGAAATTACTTGGGCCCAGAGTCTAATAATCTTATACTTAATAAAAATAATGAAATGTACACAAATTAAGTTAATTTTGACATACGGCCATGATATTTTTTAGGCTGAAATGCCACAGAATTATGAAGAAAAAAATCGATCTACTTGCCTCTCAATAATGTTACTTCCTCTGATTGGAGGTGATTAAAATTCTGCCTGGGACCATGCTTACATACATATTTCCCTGTCTTTTATAGGCAACTTAATTCTACTCTGTCTGAGAAATTCAGTGAGAGGATAGACACCCAATTCCTGAGCCTACTAATTCTAGTAGGGATATAGCTGGCGGGTTTTTTAATTGGGATTTTGGTTCAAATTACTTTTCTTGTAAATAAAATAAGCCAAATGTAAAAAGGTCAATAGTAGTTGGCTCACTTATGGCAAGTAAAGGAAGTGTTAATGTGGAAAAAGGACCAGATTAACTATAGGGTAAATCTAAATAAAAAAGACAGTCAGTGTAAAAAATGACAACGCGTCACTGTGGAAGATGGGAATCAATGCAGCTATTTTACATGACAGATTTTCTATTCATACTAAATATATTCTGTCTTGAGCATATTGTGTATTGCCCTGACATCATTTTGCCTTTATTCACATACTGTAGTAATGCTATCTACAACATATAGACTCCCATTGACAGCATTTTGCCTTTCCTCAAATCATAACATTGTCTACTCAGACATCCACTGACATTGTTTTGCCTGTATTTTCCACTATAGACTCACAGTGACATTGTCTGGCATTTCATTATGGTACATCTCAGCAGGATTCTGTGAGATTTTACGCCAATTATTAGAAGTTGTAGTGAGGCTCCTGCATGCTCTAATAGCACTCCACTTCTTATGGAAGAATCACAAAATTGTGCTTTCTCGGGTATTTATAAGTTTCTCATTTTTTGTTCAGCCAGGGAAGTAGGTTCCAGCCGACGAACTGGAACTCCTCATTCTGTGAATGAGGCGTGTGGCCCCACCAGCTGCCAGACTGCTCTGTTGAGTATTGCTTCAGGTGCTTGCTGCTATAATTCGTCCACTGCTTGAATTATCGAAATATAGGTATAGGCTAGGCCATCTGCCACAACACTGCTCTCATGTTCCCAGATACGGAACAGAAATTAGTAGCTGGATGAAAACCAGTTTAGAGAGGTGTCTGCAGGTGGAGGGTCGTGCTGGTTCCCGTGCACTTCCCTGAGGGAGTAAAAGTGATCTGGGGCAGGTGCGTCCCCATGAGGCTGGGAGCTGCACTCTCCACCATGCTTTTCTTTTCTGCCTGACTGGGCAAAACCCACTGCTGCATAGTACAGACCACTCAGATCAACAGGGCTTCTCTCTGTCCCGCTACATGGATACTGATTAAATTTCTGCTTTTAAATATAGAGTTTTCCAGGTACTTGAAAGAAAGTATTTTGCTAATCTGGGGGGACTTTAAAAGTATAGTTACCACAACTATCGAAATTTTTCTGTTTAGATAGATTTAATACAACTACAACCATGCTTTTTCTTATATAATGAATTTTGACTTCTATTGGTGCACCTAAACTAAAGAAAAAATTGCCAGCACAGACAGAGTTATACTTGAAACTGCGGTCTCTGCTGGCATTTGCACTGTGAGATGACATCCCTTCTCCCAGCTGCCTAGGCATACCTGTCTGTGAAAATATATGCAATGTAGACTTTTTTAACCCTGCAATAGGTGGGCAAAACACTTCATGTAAAATAGGGAATAAGATTAATACTGTGGTGTATCACTATGTATTGATATTTCTGACATCATCTCTGGATTTCCTTGTCCCATTCCAAGTGTAAATGAAGCAATGTAGGGAACATGAATTTAATGAATATCTTGCTGTATTTTCAGCTTGCCCCATTTTTGTTATTTTATAGTATGTGTGAAGTATTATCATGGTTCAGACATGAGTACATCCATGGGTTAAAGGAAACCTCAAATAATTTTATTTAGAAAAGAATTCTAGGGTTTTATAATGCATTCATTCTATCTGGTAAACAGAATGCTGGTGTTGCTGCTTTTTATTTTCTCTAAGCAAGGAAGCCTTTCCAGGTTATAGAAACCATTTATCTGCTTTAGTCAAAGTGATTTCCATACCAAGGCCATTGTCCCTGCGGTGAAACTGTGATTATATGTAGAGTAATTGTGTGTGTGGACATCTGTATACATTTATATTGTTCCCAGATAAAATTATTGAAAAAGCCCACAGTGAATACAAGGAAATGTGCTTCTCCTGTCTTTAAGAGCAGCACTAGTATCTACTTCATATTTTAATAAATCACTATGCTGTGTGAAAGTTGTACCTGTCCATTGTTTGCTGAGCCACAGCGGTCTTCATTATGCTATAGACAGTTTGCTCCCATAAGATGCAACAGTCTAAGACACTATCATCATCTATAGCAAAATAAAAACTTGTCATGTACAATATTGATAGCAAATGGAAATGTTTGGAAAATATGTTTGGCTATTGAAATACATGTAGTCCAGAGGGCAAATGTTCATTCAACATACTGACAACAAACACATAACATATTTTATGGAGGCTGTTCTCCCTGTATCTTTGGATATCTCAGTGTATGTACGGGGCATTATTTCATCTATCGGCCCAAATCCTGAGCTTGTGTCAAGTGCCATTGCTCTGCAGACTTTGTGAGTACAGCCATCTGATAGTGGTTAATGATAGTGCCTGGTATTTTTGTCTTGCTTGGCACAAACTTTAAATTACTAGTCTAAACTTAAACAAAATTAAATTTGTTTTGCTGGTTGCTTTTTTTTTTTCTAAAAATGTTACCATTAGCAAGATGGCATCCTTTTATTTCCTTTATTTCTTTTTCTAACATGTTCTAGAAAGTTTTTAAATTAACTTTTTAATACAGTATCATGAAGCCCAAATGAAGAAACATGGTACAGTAGTCACTTCTTTTTTAATGCAGCCACATGTGACTGCAGGAGAAAATTATTAAAACAAAGTGAAACTGTCAGACTTTAAAGTGTGGTTTAATTTCTTTACGAGCTTTGTCTATCATCTGACTCGTAATTATTTTATTTCATACTCTCATCTTATGAGAACTTGTCAAAAAGCTTTTGAAATCCTAATAAGTAGGTTCACAGGGTCTTCTTTAGCCACAGTTTTATTAACCTTTTCAAAGAAGACAGAAAACCTTTAAATTAAGCTGATCTGCAGGCAGCTAATTTTTGTAGTGTTAGAAAATCATCAACTTCTGCAGTTTAGGCTTTTTTTTATATAAACATTTAAAAAATAAAACTGTAACAGCTTTTAATGCAATCTGTGTTTACTAATATAAGCTAATAAAATCACATAGCATTACTTTGTATTGTACTAATGGATATTGGATTATTCTATATGAAGCTATATTAATCGATGCTATACATCACTACAGCACTTGCTGTGCAACCCAGAGGAAGAACAGTTCTTGATTTTGCTAATACAGTACACTTGCCAAAGCTGTAATGACCTTTGGAGACGTAAAAATATGAAAAACACGTTGAAGAGGTTTGCTTTGCTTGTTATTGCACTACATTAACTTGGATTCAGTATGCCATGTAAGAGAGGCATTTCCTACCAGTTTGGGAGGTCCCAGATACATTTCCATATAGCTCTTGGGAGTAAAACATACCTCTCAATATCTGAGCTGTACCTGACATGGCAGTAAAAAAGTGGGAGCAAAGTTAGCTTTGTCCTTCTCAGTTATGTAAACGCATATATACATAAACATATACACATAAACATATGCATATACATACACATACACATATACATAAGTATATCATGGGTATATAGATGTATATATAGATGTATAATATTCTGTATGTATATATCATATATGTGTATATGTGTGCATACACACATACATAAATAAATACACCTATATATACACACAGTCTATGCTCAAGTATTATTTAATCTTTCCAGCTTGGGCACTGCTCTCTGCTAAGCTCTCATAGACATCTTCCCCATCCTGGACCTGGTATTTTTGAAAATCACATGTCATTATTCCCCAAAAGAAGTAGTTTAAATTGAGGTGAGATCTATTTCTGTAAGCTGCAGTGCTTTGAGCATAGCAATGTCTCATGACTTTAACCAGTTAGTCCTCACATTTGGGACAATAACAGAGAGATACTGAGAGTTTGCAGTGAATCCCTGACATACTGTAAGAGGGTTTATTCTTCTTTTGATGAAAAGGAGAGCAGGACTACAATGCTTGATTTGAAAATTTCTCTGCATATTCATTTGTCAAAAATTTTACTGCAAACTGCAGCTGCACTTACAGTGCTAATCAGAAGGAAGCAAATTGAAAGAAAAAAAAGAGCTATGATAGGTGTAAAAAACCCAGTTATTCATACAGTCTTGAACCCATCAGATAAAAATTTAGCACTGCAACAATTATCTTTGAATTGAAGCTTAGCCAGGATAGATTGAACCTAGGGTAAGAAATGAGTTCAGACTAAGCTTAATAGGAAGACAGTAGCATCATCAATTTAAAGCCAAGTGCCAGAGAAGCAACAATGGGCCAGGAGGAAGAAATGAAAGTTGGGTGCCACTGCATGCTTGTGTGCAGAGCAAAAAAGCTTGCAAGGGCCAGAGTTGGACTTGAAAATTTTGCTTTTATCTGGAATCTCAATTTTTAATTGCATCTTTTTGAAGTAAAAATTAAAAAAATAAAATCCTAAAATCAGATACAGTAAAATAATGATTATTACCTCAGAACAGATCAAAGTTCAACTCACAGTAGCAATGGGTAGAGGGAAACTTTGAACACAAAACCTCCAAGGAATGTGGAGGTGATCTAAATCTATTTTATTATCTCTGTTGAATTTTGACAGTAGCATTGTTTCTGTAATGTGGATTTTGAGCAAGCAATAATTAAGTAGGCTTTTCTGAACTTCAACATGAGTCCAATTTAAATGCATACTTCTGCTGATCAGGGTTTGAGAGCTCCTGAAAACCTATAGCGGTAATGATGTAACCTGACCTATTACCTTAATAATTTTATGAGCTTCACTATGCAATCCAGGCATGGAATTACTAACAACAATTACAGAAGCATTGGGTGAGATAAAAAATGATGCAATGTGATAGCTAAATGGTAGTTTTGTTTGTTTGTCATCTTGAAGAGTCTTTATTGAAAAAAGAGGCTTTCCATTTTTTTTCCACTTAGTGCAGTTGTGACACTCAGCATCCACTTGGATCCATGCTTTAACCTGGATCTTTAGCTGTGTACTGGCACCCTGACATGTTTGACATATCTCAGCACTTAACATGGACACTGTTTTTTCTCTGTTGTTCTAATGGTAATACTTTGCTGTAATGACACTGTTTTGGTTCACAGGTAGTTTTACTTGGTGGCTTCCCACCAAATGCTTAGTCCTACATCTGGAACACAAGATAACGAACATACTCATATCTGGGCGCACTTTTCATTAATTAACTTCTCAGCTGCTTAGTATTCTATTATTCCATTTAATAATTTCAAGAAAAGGCATGGCACAAAGTCATGCCACCTCTTACACTTTCTATGAGTCTTCAATAATATTTAATAAATACTTGTATTTTACTTCAGCTCACAGAAAAACTCCACTACTTAATTATTATCTCTTTCTATGGTTCCAGAACATTGCTGTGTTTGAAAGACATACGAAGTTCTCCACTCTAGACATCTGTAGAAGGTGACCCTACATGAAAAAGGACAAACATATCTTTGTTGAGTTTCCTGGATGGATGGATGGATGGATGGATGGATGTGCCTATGTACAATAATCCAGATATTTCTGGGAGATGTCAGGCTTACTGTTCCATGTAACACCAAGTTATCTGCATAGGTGCATTAGTTTAGTGAGTCTAAGGTATGTCAGGCTTACCACACCACATGGGAGCAGCACTAAGTCTAATACTTCTCAGAAGTGCCTGGCTTGCTGGAGAGGTGTAGCAGGATGACCTCACACATTTGAGACCTCTGAAAAGCCAAAGAAACAGTGAGAATAACTGTTCTGCCAAACTGATGGACAGCCATATGAAACTCTCAAATACTAACATCACATATATTTGAAATAAAAAAATCACGACCACGCAGCTCATCTCTGTGATAACTCTGAACTGTATTGCACAGTCCTTTCACAAACTTTGGGTTATCAAAACACTTTAGGCACTTTGAAATAGCAAAAATTCCTACAACCCAGAATACCATTATTAGAAAAATATCTCTAAATATCTCCAAATATCCACTATTATTTTTAAATTACTTCAGTTTCCCCTCCTCTTTTGGCAAGATCTCTGTACTGCAGTGTTAGCTGATAAAGATTTTGGCATCTCCAGTGATAAAACACAGACCTTGTCTAATTCTGATCAGCTCTATATTATATGGTGAAGAGTAAATTAATTTTGCAGCTCTGGATCAGAGATCAGATGAGCCACAGAATCTTTAGATCAAGGAATTATTTTTCTTTAAACATGCACTCTACGAAAAATACGAACGCTGCCCTCAGAGTGGTAATTCATACTTATCCAGATGTCCTTATCTGCAGCAGAAAATATGGCTGTCCTTCAAACCCTCACACTAGCTATTTACTCTGTGTGTTTTATGGCCTGGGTCCTGGGACTGGAACTGTTGTGAAGAGATGTGGTAGCCCATGGGCAAAATTCTTTGCATTTGCATTAAAAAACAGCATGGAGCCTGAACTTCTCTAGGCACATCAGTGTGCATCAATCAACTTTGTTTCTCTAATGTGAATGTGTGTTCAAGTTGGACATTTTAAAAATCCTCAACATCAGTAATATTCCTTCTTGCGAACAAGCTTAGATAGAAAACAAAATTGTCCTTTACTTTTGTAGATATCATGGTTTTCTTTGTGGATCAAACCAGAAAGCAAGGAAAAAAAATTCAGGCCAATGCACAAATAAATAATAAAAATAAATTTGCCAAATAATAGATCATTAATAAGCAGAGGGATATATACTGCCTTTTACTGGTCATGTATCTTCCATGAGCATGGATGAGATATGCATGCATGGAGCCATTACAGTGTTGCATGTAGAGCCACCGCTCTCCAGTACTGATAGTCCTTCCAGACTGCTAACACAAATGCTTATCCCTCCAAGAGATACATTTTCTTTAGCTCTCTCAATCATATGTAAGTTAAAGACACAAGTCATTTGATCGCCTTTCCAGAAAATATTTATTCCAAAACGAGGGGTTTTGTTGTTTTTTATGAAAAGAAAAGGAACAGGAGACAATTTTTTTGGCTGTAGACCAGTGACAGCAAGAGAGCTAAATTAATTTGAGAAACAAATTGTGTTAAGGGTGGGGAGCTGATAGATAAGCAGTCATGGGAAATCTATCTAGAGGGAGGACAAACGAGCACAACTTGACTTTCATGTAACCCTTAATCTATTTATAGGAGGAAGAATCGGGAAATGAAGTACCTCTCAACAGCAGTTTAAGTCAACAACTAAAATTAATTGCCTTCACTTTTAAACTACAGTACTTGTGCAGGCTGCACATGAACAGCCAATTTCACACTCCTAGACTTTGGTAAAACGTTGACAAAGCAACCACCTCTCAGAAACACAGAAAAAGTCAGCCCTGCTTTTCCTAGTTTTTAATAAGCCTCCTGTTTGTCAAAGAATGCAGAATGTGCTCTCATGCTGCAGAGACAGGAGACCATCATTAAGATCTCCACAGTTTTGCCTCAGCTACTTGAGGATATGAAGTGCAAATCGGACTGTGGAGAAGGTCATGTTGTGCACCAGTATAATGCTACATAGCTTACACCTGAGGAGCCCAGCAATGCCAAAGGAGTGGCAGAATGCATAACTTCAACATCCCTCATTCTGAAACAGTTCTTTCGAACAAATGTGGGTCCCATCCCACTTTTCTACCCTCTGGTGAGATGTCAGTGCACAGGACTACCCAAACCTCTGCACCTAATCCTAACACTGCAGGGCCGTGACAGGCACCAGTGAAAACATTGTCAGCTATGGGGCTCTCGCCCCTGGCTTTGGGACATCATGACTTTGCCAGCTCGTGCCAGCCTCCGGGCTGCCCAGGATAACCACTTAGTGGCGTCTGGAGTTGTTCTGCTGCCAGCGCTCCTTCATCTGAACTCACCTGCCTTGGGCCAGGCTGCATCCCCTCATGGCCTCCCAGCCCTCAGCACCCCAGCTGCACCTCAGCACTGAGCTGCAGGGCAAAGTACGGGTTCACATAAACAGTCTGTGAACTGGAATCAGTCAGTTAGACCTGCTGCTTTGTTGGATCTGATTTAATGAAAACAGATTTGTACTATAGAACCACTATTGTTATTATTTTTTATATACTTTTCTTCTGGACTGAAGGGTGGAACAATCATTAATTTGTGGATTTTTCCTCCCTTTGCAAAGCTTGATAGCATATCCACTCACTGTCAGAACGCTCAGCACGCTGCTGCTGTGGATATTTCTTATTCATAACAGTATATCTCTTTTCCAAATATTTTAGGCAGGAAACTGATGAGCTGAAAGCGCAGCAGTCAGCAGTCTGGACCCTTGGTGCCGCCGCTTACCTGCTGCCTATCCTTGGCCAGGTCACTTAAAAAACCCTTTTCTTCATTTGCCACACAGGAACACTGAGGCTTGATCATGTCAGTACTGCTCTTGAGCCCAATTTTTACACTGCATGTGTTTGTTTCTGCAGGCTAAAGAAACACAAGCTGGGCATAAAATAAGATCTTTTTTCATTTGGCTCTTAAATGAGATCTTTTTGATGTACTCACAATCTGCAATTGGAAGAAAAATCTTGTCTGTCAGCCTTAGCCTACCTCAGATCTACTAAGTAACTCTTAAAATAAATGATAGCAAACATGGGGTATGTATATGCTTATTTATATGCTGTGTTTATGTGAAGTTTTGAATTGCATCCCATTGTTTGTAAATATTCTATATAACTCATCTGTTTTTATGTATTAATTTGTATGTGTTCATTTATTTTTGGTAACAACCTGTTTCATGGAAATATTTTAATAAAAATCTGTGAACATGAGGAAAAGTAGAGCACAATACAGATGCACAAACAAACACTCGCTGCATGACTCTGAAGAAAAAAAGTGTACATGGAATTCACACATCATCTAAATAGAGAAACATATAAAATAGAAATGCAGAATGAATTAAGTGCGTAAAAAAAGGCTATAAAGGACCATCAGTGGTCCTGCTTTCCTGCTGGTCTATCTGCCATGCCACAGAACGAGAAAGGCTGGGGAGCCAGAAAGACAGAGGTTCATGGGGATCCATATGCTCCCAGGTAAACGCCTGCAGGATACTGATAGGACAGCAAGCAGCCCAGAAGCAGATCAGTCCAGCATCCAGGTGTTTTGGAGGGTAGCACCGGGTGAAGGGAGGCTGTGGCACGGAGGCATGGAGGTGACACCCTGGCAGCACGCTATCCTGACACAGCAGCCTCACTGCTGTGCTGGTGCCACTCCAGAGTGCCTTGATTTATCAGCTTGGCTGGGTTTAATACAGCTGTCACAATATTTCCAGACTCACTGGGCGTCATGTCTCTTTATTAAAGTTTTCTTAGCATTTTTGAGATTCTTTGACGAACTGTGCTAAATGCCAGGTGTTATTTTCACTTTTCCCCAGTCGTAGTTAATACAGTTGTCTGCTGTTTCACTGATTGCTACAGTTACGGCAGATATAAAGATGTGCTAAGTAATAAGGCTATCAATCAACCGATGCACAGAAAAGCTCAAGAGGTATTCAAAAACTAGCAAAGATTGTTCTGCTTTTGCAGTGCCTTAATCTGAAGCAAGAAGAGAGGGAGCAGGTAGGAACAAGCAGCTTGTGAAGCTCAGAGAGAGGACTTTACACCGCCATGCGATGTCCTGTCTTTGGCCTTGGACCTCGAGTTTGGATCAGGTCAGTTTCAACTCAGGCATTAAGTGGGACTTGTGCCTTCTTTCTCTCTCTGTCCATCCCTCACACTCATACGGATGCCTGCACAACTCTTGGAAAGCCATGAAGGACAAGGAAGAGCTATCTGACCCGAAAGCAGCGTTTGTTCTTTTTTTGTTCCTCTTCAGCAACATGATGTGGAAATCCTGCTCTGGATTTCCTCGGATGAAGTCCTGTTGCCAAACTAAAGCTGGGTGCGATATCTGAAGTGCTGACTCCTGCAGTTTCGACATCTCTCTTTCCTGGCTCCAGTGTGATGGAGAAGACTCCACCTGGAGCTGAAATGGTTACAGGCGGAAGACACAAATGACCTTGAAGTTTATAGTAAGGAGTGTTTTGGAACACAATGGCAAATTTTGTAATGAAATGCCAGAGCTGTTTACACTTGAGAGGATTTTTGACCAAGTTCCACATCCAAGGTTAATAGTAATTTTTTGGGTGCAAGAGTCATAGAATAAGTAAAAAGTTGGCTCAGAAATTAATGATGAAGAATGGAAAAACAGAAAAGAAGTGATATGGGATGAATTATAACAGGAGTAACTGTAAACGAGAACAGAAAGTAATGCATGAAGATACAGAAGATAGCAATCACATCAAGGCTAATAGATAACAAGATAAGAGTCCTTCAGCATGCTTGTTTGACATTAGTCTGTGTGTGCCATGAAACACTGGAGGAAAAATAGAAGAAAAGGAACAGTCAAGACTAAGGATTTGGTCAGTATAAGTATTTATCTGTTTTTTAAAAAACCTATTTGAACATTTGCCCAGAACTTAGAATGAACCCATCTGCAACAGCTTCATGCAGTTAGGTAACATTTTTGGTTTGGTTTTCAGTTTCTGGGTGATAAAAGAGGTGATAGATGAAGTGGTCTACATTACTTGTGAATAAGGTTGATCTGGCTGCTGTCATTAAATGGAGAAGAGCTGGAAGATAAGGAGCATTGCCCAGCCTCTGCGACAGGGCTTGAGTGACACCAGGTCACATTGTTTTTTCCCCAGATGGTATGCAATACCTCGTCAGCTGAGTGTTTTTGCCTCCAGCTGTGGACACATACACGCCTCTGCATACCTGGCTGTTGGTGTCCATTTTGCTACACTTCAGGTCCCCCTGGAAAACCGAGTTAATGTTCTTCTGTCCTATATTGAAGGGCTGAGATAATGCAGTACTAGTAGATATGAAAGTACTTTAGATGAGAGAGCTGGGTGTGCCCACCAGCTTGTGAGTATGGATGCACAAGCACACACAAAAGCATGTAAATCCCTTTGCTATACCAGAATGAACTCCCCTTCTCCAAGGGCATTCAGATAATGATACCAGCAATGCTGTGGAAGCTCATCCAAAAGATCAGTGTTTTTCACCTACTCCTGCCATTTCCTGTGATGGTGTTTTCCAATGAGTACAAGTTTTCCCCTGCAAAGAGCTACACAGCCTTGAGTTGAAACCCATGTGTGCTGGCTGCTAATTCAAGGTCACAGGCTGGATCAGTGGAAGAGGTTGTGCTGAGTGGGTACAGGAGAAGTAGATCTTCCCTATGCTGTTGTCATAGTTCAGTAACATGAACTCCTCTCTTTTCAGAAATCCTTAGTAAAAGTAGTAAGTTACAGCTTGGAGGAGGTCATCATCCAAATAACCTGGGACTTATGAAAAATTATTTTTTAAAAAAGTTAGCATTAAAAAGTATAATAAGCAGATGGTTGAAAACACAGCACCCCATTTAAACCTTAACTAAAATGCTGAGGATATGGAGAAAAAAGTAACTGAGAATTTAAAAGACTTTCCTTACTATCACATGGCAAGCATTTCTTGCCCATGTGGTCCTAGACTTACTAAGTCTATTTATTAATTAACTTCAGGCCGAGGACCTATGCTCTGTGGTAGCTCTCTCTCTGCAAGTGTAGCAGTCCAACTCATCGTGGTGTTGGAAACTTAGACAATGTCAATCGTGACAGATTGAAATGCTTAAAAGAATAAAAACAAATTATGTTTTCCTACATGATGCTCAGAGCAGACAAACTGAGCTGCCCTGGTGTGTTTCTGAGTCATGGTAACTTCTGGAGCAACATGATTATTTTTTTTTTGGATTGAAAAACTGTGTAGAACAAAGGAGTTTCTTTTTAATGCAGAAGTAACTTTTTGGTTACTTGGGCAGACTCGGAGACACAGGGAATAGTATGTTTCAAATCTACATACTTTTATTCTTTTCTTTTTCATTTTTTTGTCAGAAGAATGCCTTGCATTGCACAGTTACCTTTCAGTCAGCTTTCACTTGGGAAGGAAAATAAAGTGGCCTGCAGCGTGTATCACTTACAGCAGGGTTAACCAGGAGTTACTCCACTGACACTAATACTTACATTGGTGTAAATCCCATGTAAGTGAGGCCAGAGTGATTTCAGAGTAACAAAGAATGTGACAACATCAGCTTTCAACTGGTGCCTACTGGCGGCCCCTACCACATGGGCTTTCAGGAATCAAAGTCTAGTGTGTTTGAACCCATGTCGACTCAGACAGTAAAATAAAGCAGGCTTTCTTGTCTGCTTCTCAGCATAATAATGCTACTACAGTATTACTCTAAGGTCTTCTGAGTAGCTGCATTTAATAATGCTTTACAGTAAGGTTCCATTTATAAACACTTCATTATTAATAAAGCATGGCAATTTGTAGCATGCATAAAAATTATTTATATTCATGTGCTAACCAAGACCATAGATTTAATAATATTGACGTCTTATAACACGCGTTGTAACAGCTTGTCACAGCATCATCTGTTAAGCATTTCTTACTAATGCATTTCATACCATGCCTTATAATAATTTGTTAAAGGATGCAGCTGCATCTATTAAGCCTTTCATAAATATGAATAGCACATTTTCTAAACCAGCACTATATATTAAATTATTACTGGATAGTCTAACTGGAAACAGAATTTCTCTTTTGCACTTTCGTTCTTTTCTTTATTTTTTCTCTCCACCCCACTCTGCCCCCCAAGTCTGTCTCTGTCTCTGTCTCTTTCTTAAATCAGCTAAAACCCCAGCTTTCTCCCTGTGCTTCACGGGGAGCTGTTTCAGCTCAGTAAGGTCTCCTGTTCTGGAATACCATGTAATATGGACACCTCAGTGTGAAAACAGCTTGCAGGCAACTTTAAGGAAGAGTGAAGTCCACACACTGGGACTAACAGGGATCCAACTGTGAAAGGGGGATGTGAACAACACTGAGTTTCTCATAGGTATGGGCTCGTGACATGGTCCTAAGCTAGGCAGCAGATGAGTACAGATGATAGTAGTGGTTCCTCTTTGCTTCTCAGGCACCACCAGTGTTTAGTCTTTTTTTTTTTACAATAGTCACAGAATGATTTATTTTTATGCAGAAAATGAGTATGGATTAAAAATTAATATAATAGTAAATCATCCTGTTGTCATGCAGGTCCACATACAAAGGATGCGTTTGTGAATTTTCCCAGGAACAGAGGGCCTTGTGACTCCCTGGAATGCAAGTGGTAAGAAGAACACAGTGCATGTGCTGGAGCAGGATCTTGTGGGGATGCTTGAAGGTATCTAGGTGTGTGAAAATACTTGTTTGCTTGCAGATGTGAGGTAAGTGACACTACAAAATCTCTCAGCATAGGTAGGATATTAAACTTACACATTCGCCTTGAGACCCACATGCATTCCTGGGATCTGCCAGCCATATCACTCCTGTTTGACACTGTCTTCCTTCAGTGATCTTTATCCTCACCTGACACAAAGTTATGTTCCCTGATGGCTCTTAGATAGAGATTTCCACCCAAGTGAGAGCTCCTTACCGCAGCAAAGGACTTTTTGACAAAGTCCTTTCCCTTTTGTTCCTAATGAAATATTGTTGAATGCAACCATATAGTACTTGCTGATACCGCTATGCACGTGTACACAAAATGCCAGGTTATGCTTTGAAGCACTTCACTTTTGCACTTTATTTCTTTTCAGGTAATATTATTTTATTTCTTTTTTTTTCCCTTCTTCTGTGATATAATCTGAAAATGTGGCACCCTGCAATGTTATTAGAGATTAAATTCTTAATTATGAATTCCCTTGCTTTTGTGAGTTTGCCTCAGATCCTTAACATTTTTAATGTCATTTTTATGCGAATTTCCATGCTATTTTAATTCATTAGTCATGGGCTATCATTTTTCGATGTAATTACTGTAATTTCATCAAGTGACATAATTACAGTAAATACTTTGAGTAATTAGTATTCATAAGGAAAAAGATATCTGGAGGTAGAATAATGTCATATAATAAAATATTTATGATGTGTAAAGACAAATTATGATGACATATTTACATCACATAATGACATGACAGCATTCCATATTTACCTTGGGTGAGGATAATGACATAAAAATAAGTTTCAGTGACATCATCTGTTGGTAATGATTACAAAGAGTTGTGCAGCATCCAGGTATAGCAAATTCAATAAGTGCTGCCTTTTAGAAATAAACTCCCAGAAATGCCACATAAAGCCAGCAAGTTGATCTATTGCTAGTTGTGTTCAAAGGAAGGATTTACGCCAATGCTGACATCAGATGGCCAGGAGATTTTTCTGTCCATCTGCCTGCCACTTTTAGCAACTGCAGGTAGAAAGGAGATATTTCGAGCCAAGAAACTGGTGTGAAATAGTTTAGAAAATGTGTGTGTATGAGACAATGGTTAGGTAGCAATGTTAAGAAATTCTTCGAAGCTTGCAAAGCCAAGCTTTTTGCAGTTTGGAAAAAAAAAAAGTTTTATCAATAAAGACTAGACATGAAGTTTCACTTGCAACCTCTGCAAAGCATGGTTATGCAGGAGAAAAGTGACATCTCATTTCACTATAGCAGACCTGCCTTGCTCAGGGGCTGCCTCCATCTAAGCGACAACCATGTGGTGAAAGAGCTGCTTTTTGGTGAGACCTCTGTCTCACATTGCACAATGTGGTTACAGTGGGGTATAAGAGGCAATGACTTTCAATTGGTGAAAGGATGAAGAAATACATGTGTGAATTCTCCTACCTGTGTTATTCTTAACAAAAGAGTCACAATTTGCCACTGCTTTTACAGTCCTCATTTTCTGTGGTGTAATATGCCTGGTGGAAAGGCATGGGGTAGTAACTGAAGGCCAAAGAAAGAGGGCTGGCACTCCTAAACTGTTCTAGCTGCATTTTCTGGTCTTAGCCACTTGAATGCTTAAAATCAGTGAAGTTATTTCACCTTAAATTCACTGTGCCTTTGCTGTTCACTAGCAAAATGATGCTTATCCTACCCTCTGACCTTCCAGATACCTGATGAAGGCAGCAAATAGTTGAGAGGAATGCAAATAATGTAGCAGTATGTGCCAAGGGGAATCAATACATCTGCCTTCGCAGCAAGGCTTGCATGGTGGGCCATTGTGGAGGCCAGCAGAAACGGCTGCAGCAGTGGGTTCAAGGGAAACACTGGACCTGTTTTTATGCTGAAGTCAGTCTGTCTTGCGCTCCGTGAGAATTGATGGCCTCAGGAAAAAGAAAACGTGAAAGAATTATGTAGCTGGAGACTAGATCATAATACATATACTCAAGGAGGCCTAAATCACTTTGCACAGATAGTCCAGTTTATGAAGGTTTGCACCTGTCTGTTTAGGACTATTCTCACAGTATGTTTAGGGACCCTATACATGCCTAAAGTGCATGTAGCACAGTGATATTTTATTTTACAATGGCTTTTTCTGTGTGTATGCAGTACAACCTTCAATGTGCTACAGTTGGGCATTTTTGTCTCATTTATGTTGTAGCTACATGGGAGATGACACCTGGAACAGGTTATTTCTACGACATGTATGTCACCTGGTGTGACATCCCACTTACACATTAGTCCAGAGTCTGCGAGCAGCGCACACAACCATTTTATGTTGATAATCATGAAAGTTTCATAGAGGCTGAAGGTATGCTAGAAGAACCCTTTATTGTAAACTATAGAAACATTCATTTTCCTCTGTGCATAACGGTTCTCCCTGCTCTGCTGAAGGGAGGGCATCTTAGTGGGACCTTGCTGTAAAGCAATATATTTTTCTCTAATCTGGAAGATGCACTACAAAATAGGCATTATCCTTTGTGCATCTGTGAATACTAATAAAATCACCTAAGACAAAAAGGAAAAAATCAGAAAAAAAAAAAGAAAATGTTAGTTTTAGGGAGCAGAAAAAGAGCACTTAAAAAAAAGTGTCAGGATCTGATAGACTCAAAGTCTGGTAGATGTTGACCTTGTATGGCTTTAGCTCAAAACGTCTCAAAGCTGTCATTATGACATACAGCAAATACCTAAAATCATGTAAATTTAAATGTATGGATGTCATACATTCGCAGGTGTATCATAAATATATGGCATTTCTGTTTGTGTACATTGACAAAACCAGATCCTTATTAGTTCTGGAAAATGAACCACTGCTTGATTTACAAACTTGCAGGGGTTTTGAAAGGTGTTAATAAACTTCAGTACATTGTAGACAATGTTAAATCGCTTGCCAAAGCCCCAGGCTAAGTTGGTCTTGTAAAGCTTAAACCAGATCCTTGGAACTTTTAGACAAATCTAAAGACCAAATAAAAAAAAAAGAGAAAAAAATAGAAATCAGATGCTCAAGAGAAAATAGTCTTGCCAGTAACATGACAGAGTCAAGTTAATTCAAAGTGATTCAAACAAGAAGGACGATTTTTTTTATTATTTTTTTTTTTTAGGATATTGCTGGCCAGTTCTGCATCCTGAGTCTGATTGACATATGATACTACTAGGCTGAATGAAGACATTTTGCACATGTTTTTTGCTTTAAAGAGCAATTGCTAGGGGTAACACTGGTAAGTTACAATGTGGAGATGTGCCAAACTCTTCTGAATGAGACTGGATTGCTGGCTATCTTGTGTTTCAAAGTTTGTAGGACTAGATGGATAATAAAGAATTCTTGATATTGCCGTGTGGTCACATAAACTCAGAGAGTTAGAGAAATTAACGTGGAAGCTCTGTTCCCTACCACATGTGCCTTCCAGTTCTGTAAATGGGGATTTCCATTTATTGAATGAAGTCCACAGTAGACTTTATGCGAATATTTTTGACTGTTATTAAAACTCCATGGCAAAAAGTAATGTTTTGATGTAGTATTTGGTTAGAGGTTTTTTTGCCTTTTTAAAAATAACCTTTTAACTCATTCACCGAATTTGCCAAAGAGATTTAGTATTTTTTAACAATCTACAGCTTTCAGAATATAGTTTTCATTTACATAGTTCTTGGAAAGATTTTTCTGAATGAAAGCTCTTCTCTCTCACAAGGTGTTGATGCATTATTGAGAGCAATAGCAAATTAGCTCATTAATTCCTAACAGTGACCTGAGACTGCAGAGGCAAGCCTGGGTAGCAAAGTCCTTAAATATCTGTCAGCATCTTGATTTTTTTTCACTTACTTGGTTTTCCACCTCCATGGTTGATCCTCCTGTTAGAGTGCCTGTTCTAACTTTTGAGCAGCTTCAGTTCTCCTCAGCCTGTATTTTTGTCATCAGATAGTTCAGCAACAAAATCCTTCCTAAGTTCTGTTTAAAACAAATAAAACAAACCCAAGATTATTCCACTTGAATTTCCAGCCTGTTAGTGCATATCACATGTTTCTTCCCAATTGAGAAAGAAAAATATGAGTTTCTGAACCAGCTGCTTTCCTGAGGATTAAATGACATTAACACCAGGAGGGAGTGGGAGAAAATCACGCAAACTAAAACAGCTTGTATGAAATTCACCTGGCAAACCCACTAATATGAGAGGCTGGTTAATCTAAGGATCCAGTGTTCAAAATGGAAATATTCTAGCCTTTTCCAGTCACCAATTGTACCTTATACTGAACAACTCAAGCTTTATCTGAATTATGAATCCATTTTTCAGCAATGGTTCTTGAGCTTTGTGCCATTTAGTTCCACATTACTCATATTTGACCACTCTGCACATTCGTGTGTGTTAGAGCTACCTCTATTTTTTGTCAGCCGGGATAAATTGAGAGATTTCCCCTGTGTGGATGAGATCAGGCCATAGCCCAACATCTCCAAGGAATGATTTGCATCAGTGTACACAATATGTCAAAGCATCATGCCTTAATCCGGTGAGCACAGTGACAAGGCTTGTGATGTGACAAGGCAGATCAGTCGATGCTGTAGAAGTCTTGCCAGTAGTGGGTAATAGGGGTAACAAACATGCTGGAAGTGAAGAAAAAAACAGTGCATGGAGAAATGGAGATACCCCCCATGCACTTACCCCTACTATTGATGACTTGTACCCGCAGAGTAGACATTGCCAAGAGGTTGGAAAATATACATCCACATTTTAGCAGCACACAGTGCCCACCAAGCCATTAAACCATGCCTCTAATCTTTTCCAAATTGAGTTTGTTAACTAGCAACTACAACTTAAAGTAAAAAGTCTAAACATCTATAGCTGAAATAAGTCAGCATTCTGTTTCCATAAACTTAAAAGTGGCACTGCGGGTTTTTTTGTATTGTCTTTCATGAAGGCATCTTCTTCCAGACTGCATTAACAAAATATGTTGTTTGACAGATATCATCTCAGCAGACAGGTTGCCTAATCCGTTTTATTGACAAATTGACTTATTATTTGATCAACTTGAATATAGTCTTCAAGATATATTTCTATTATTAAAAAGTAGATGGAACAGAGAATAATGTGTTTAGTCCATCATCGTCTTTCAGCTGTCATTTAAACACTGGTGTGTCTGTTATAAAAGAAAAGAAAAGTTATACAGTTGTTTTGATCATGCTGTCAGAATTGTCTTTATTGTCTGTGGGGGAATCGCCTGTGTAATTTCTTCTTCCTTGATACGATAATATATTGACCTCCCCCATTCACTCAGAAGAAAGCAGGTTACGATGGCTCTACCCACCACCTACATGAAGTTTCATATTCTATCAGAAGAGAAACAAAGCATCTCCACAAGCCAGAATCACTTATACTTCACTTCCCCTGTGTTCTCTTTCAATGGGACCTGGAAACAAAGTGAAGTTAAAAGGTTTTCCTCACCAAAGTAAGAAATGTTTAAAAAAAAAAAAAATCTAGGCTGTTATGTTACAATCTTTTCATTAAAGGTGTGGAGGGGTGTTGATTGTGTTTATTTTTAAGTCAAAACCTTGTTCTTGAAAAGTTTCAAAGACAAAAAGCATATGAAAAATTAAAAAATCGATTAATTTTGTTAACAAGGTAAATGTGACAGCTCTAAGATTGCTCAAACTGAACTAAAAAATATAGGTAGTCAATACAATGTGATACTATTTTCTTCTTCTCTTCGTTTAATTCAGTGGGTAAATATGTCTTTAGAGGGAAGTTTTACATGCTTTTGAGCCACAAAGTCAGGATTTTTGATAAAAAGAAGCTCCAAATTGAAACAGCTATATTTGCAGCCTGGGACCTCTAGGAGTGGGAGCAAAACTGGGTCTTGAGCTGTACCACCCCTGGTCTTGGTTTAGCAAAGCACGGATCTGACTAATGGAAAGCTGGCTGCAGGAAGAGAAAACATTCCAAACCTCCCACAATTTGCCTATCTTTGGGGTTTTTTTCTTTCCTATTTTTTTTAAATCGCAGACACTTAATGCCATGCTTGCCTGAGAGCTTTTTCCTGTAGCTAATAATACTTTGCACTACTGTAGTGCCTTTAATCCAAAGATCTCAAAGTGCTTTGCAGGCATTAATGAATTAAGCCTCATAACACCCCTTTGAAGTAGGTATTATTATAGCAGTCTTAGAGATGGGCTGAGCAATTTTCCTGAAGTTGTAGAGCAAGTCTCTGACAGAGTCAGGAATAGCCTGCTGAAGTCCTGCGTCTCAGTCGCTTCTCTAACAACCATGCCATTCTCCCAGACTAAGTCTCTTAAATAATTTTAATTTTAAATAATTACTTTGATTTACTTACTGTATTTAAGACATATCTCTGTTAAATACAAGGGGAGGCATTGATTTATCCTTGGTGGGTTAGGCATTCACTGTCTGTGAAAGTTGCGCTGATAACATGAAGTTAAACCGACACAAATCTCTGTGTGGGGATGCTCTTGTGGGGAGAGAGGAGGGGCTTCCAAGGCTTAGTTTGAGCCCCTGTCTTCACACACACACACTCTGTGTGGTACAGCTACATCAGTGTGGCTGACACCCACCCTAGTTGCTGGAGCATCAGCGCAGCTGCCTGAAATTACCAATGTCATTTTCTGTGGGCAATGATCTGTACTGTAAGAGGTCCTCTATAAAGCTAGAACTGTACCTCTGCAAGTGTATTTGTGATAGATCAGCCCTCTTTCCTACTTCCTGACATTGTTAACTAAGACAAACATAGAGTTAGGAGTTAAATCTAGTCTAATATCTCAAAAAAGCCATTCAAACTGCAACTTGAATTGCCACGCAAGTCTGGCAGAATTTTAACTGAAACGTAAATTCATGCTTTTTAGTTATATTTTCAATTACGTATGTACCGTTCCAGGGCTGTTAAGATCCAGCTGCGCAGAAAGACTCAATGCTTGAAGTATTTTTGAATTTTTGTGCAGGGGAGTATCTTTAACCCCTTCCTAATTGATGTAGCCTCGACAAGGCAGGACAAGGGCGAGACTGATTTTATCAAAAACAATCTCCTATGCTGCTTCTGGCAGCAATTATAGAAGTCTCCAGAAAAGGTAAATTGGTGTAAGTCTGCAAATAACCAAACCCATAATCAATCCATTTGTAATTTCATGCCAAGCAGTTTGCTTTGATTAGGTTAATAGGTCAAGAATGACCATTCCTTGGTGCTATGGTTACATGTCCTTCAGCCGTACACTGCTGGCGACGCAGTGACAGGTGAGTTTTCTGGATGTACAGTGCTCTGAGATGAATCAGGTCTGAGACAGAGGAAGTCTCCAGCTGAACGCTGGGTGCTCTCCTCATCCCCATAGCCTCAAGCACCTGCTGAGCCTTGACAAGGCAGGTCCACTACCAGGAAAACAAAACAAATCCCCCCTCAAACCCCAAACAAATAAGCACTCGCTAATCCCTCGGAAAGTCAGTTATAGAAGGCTGGCTCTGAATTATAGGACTTCCAAGGATAGGTAGCCATGCCAGGTGTGGCATAGATTCAGCAAGGGTGCGTACGTAGGTGTATGTGCGTGTGTTTTAAGGCACCTGGCTGAACCACACTGGGAGCCCAAGAGTGTAATAGTATCTGCAAAGTTCACGCATCTAGAGGCTGGAGAGCAACAAATTCCAGGGGAATCTGTAGGGTTTCCCTTGCATTAGCTTTCAAATCAAATACATATAGAGGAGAAATCCTCACTAAACCCCCACAGTGTCTGCTAATGGCCAGCCTTGCAAATCCAGCCTTGAAAGGGAAGGGAGGTTGCCACCCTTCTGCCTTTCTTAGCCTTGCTAACGGGAAAGTTTTGGGGCCTGGGTGTAGCTGGTGTTCACAGCACTGCTGACAATGCCAATCTTTCTGAATTAGGCCAACAATGCAGAGGTGCTGTTTTGTTTTTCCTGTCCCTGGCGTTCCCTTGCAAGCAATTTCTGATTTCAGTGCCTGGCCGTCAGTGCTACTGTAATACCAAGAGACATGATCTTAGGCATCCCAGGGACTGAAATTAGCTACTCTGACTATCTCAATCCCACCAGTTTCAGGCAGTACATTGCTTTGATAAATAAGTTTAGAAGACTTTCTACATATTTTTAGTATGCACTTTCCTCTAGTTGGTCAGACAACCACTGTCTGTTCTTCTCCCACAATGCTTTTCTGTGGTATTGATGAATATTTATTAACTGAACACTTATTGACAAGCTCCTGTGCACTCTTTCTCACTGATGCCAAAGTCAGAGTGCTGTTGCTTCCTCATGAGGCACATACACTTTCAATAACCTTTCATGACTTCTGTAGGGGGTCTTTTCACTTTCCTACACACATATAGCTCTGTATGTTACTTTCTTGGTAGGAATGCGCTAATTGTCACACGTCTTTCTTTTTAAAATAGATTAATGTCATAATTATCCTCATTTTCTTCCTTCCTGCTACAGGCAATTGCTGGAATGCTTTAGCGTTTTTTTAAAAAAAAAAAAAGAAAAATATCACAACCTCACAACTTGCCTAGGGAAAGAATTGTTATCACTCCCAAGTCTAGGACATAATATCACTGAAGCACTTTTTAACTTCAGCTGCACAGTTAAGTTTTAACTTTATTCCCATATTTGCAAAGCTCAGCCTTGTCAACTCATATTACATTGAGATATGTTAAAATATAAATATGTCTTCAGCTTAGCTTTTCTCAAGCTTTCCTAGACAATTTTTCCCCATTTGTTTGGAGAATATTTCTTCTCCTGTTAGGTACCAGCCCAGTCACTGAAGGAAGAAATCATATGTCCCTCCATCTCAGTGTAGGGCAGTGAGAAGACCTACATGTTCAGTGATGCCCCAGGGCCAGATGGACAGTGTGTGCTATGCCAGCAAAGACAAGACAGTAGGGCTTTGGCCATAGTATTCTTTGTTTTAGGGTCATAGCTGTTAAAAGGACAAAGCAGCAAAATGTCTGTGCTGACTGGAGTTGCAGGTAAAGCACCAGTAAGCACTCTGAAAATGAACTGCAGCAAAATTTGATGAGAAGCCGAGAAGGCCAACTCTGCCCTGGGCTGCACCAAAAAGACATGTGGCCAGCAGGGTGAGGGAAGTGATTCTCTCCCTCTACTTTGCTCTTGTGAGACCACATCTGGAGTATCGTGTCCAGTTCTGGAATCCCCCCAAATAAGAAGGATATAGAACTGTTGGAGTGCGTCCAGAGGAAGGCTATGAAGATGATCAGAGGGCTGGAGCACCTCTGCTACGAGGACAGGCTGAGAGAGTTGGAGTGGTTCAGCCTGGAGATGGGGTGGTTCAGCCTGGAGAAGAGAAGGGGGGACCACATAGCAACCTTCCAGTACCTGAAGGAGTCTTACTGGAAAGCTGGGGAGGGACTTTTTATAAGGGCTTGTAGTGACAGGACGAGGGGGAATGGCTTTAAACTAGAAGGGGAAGACTTAGATTAGGCATTAGAAAGAAATTCTTCACGGTGAGGGTGGGGAGGCACTGGAACAGGTTGCCCAGAGAAGCTGTGGATGCCTCCTCCCTGGAAGTGTTCAAGGCAGGCTGGATGGGGCCTCGAGCAGACTGGTCTGGTGGGAGGTGACCCTGCCCATGGTAGGGGAATTGGAACTGGATGATCTCTAAGGTCTCTTCCAATCCAAACTGTTCTATGGGTTCTATGATAATTCGACAGCCACCCAGCACAGCACGATCATGTCTGTTCCTCTGGGCTTTCAGTTAGACAGGTGCCCCCTTCATTACACGTGGATGACAGTAACAGACAAAGGGATTTTAAGGAGTTAAAGGATGCTGACATTTATTGGCCTGAGCGTCCCATTACATCGCTCTTCTCTGGTTCATTTCACCATGCACTGGAGAGGTGCTATAGGCTGTATCAGGAGGCTGCCTGAATAGACCTCTAGTTTGCTGATGAGATGTTTCAGGTGCTACCCTGCTTCCAGGAAGAATACAGAGAACAACCTGGCAAGCAAAAGAAGCGTGGGCAGGTTCATAGGACCTCCACCAGCTACCTCCTGCTTTCCCAAATATTGCCTTTTATCTTTCAGAAATCTGGAACCATAGAATGGCATCTGTCAAGCCGTAGGCACTTGAGAGTAAGCACCCATCAGAATAACTTACTGTCAAAAACAGGTACAAATGCATTTCATCCCACTTTGTGCCATATGCTGCTGTCAAAACTTCATGAACTGTTTAGGCAGCATGTTGGGACATTTTGACTAACTATGAGAAGAGCTATTTTTTTCATAGTTTTGTGTCATCGTTGTTTATAATTGGGTATTTCCCTGAATTTGCTTTGATCTCTAAGCAGATAAACCTGTAGAAAGTGAACACAACCTGGGAAGGTGGGCACAGGCCAAATCTCTAGATTCAACTATCCCTGTTTATGAAGTGCCCTGACTCTGACCTGGAAATTGCACCGTTGTACATTGTTCAGGAACCAACTTTTCCTTCTGATTTAATACTGAAATTTTAAAGATGGGGTATTTTTTTTCCTGGGATTTGATGAAAACCTTGAATTTTGGAGCAGAATTGTAAGCCAATCTTCAATATTGCTTTTTGCTCCCTGAGCCCAGGTGTCTTGTCCTCCTGACATCAAAATTAACTAGCACACCCCTCACTATAATAAGTGGGAAGCAGACCACAGTATAGGTAAAGAACACATTTGCTGTTTTATTGGTGCCTTGCAGGGCAATAATACTGAAAAAGGGGAATGCAAAAGAAACAAAAAAAAACAAAAACCAAAACCAAAACCCCAGGACGGTGGCAACCCACATTGTATTTTTTTTAAAGAGTACATCAACTCCTGTTTTTTTTATTTATTGTGGCATGAATGGTAACATAAAACCAAAAACATGAAAATATACAACTTATATTACACTATGTGTTATGAACAAAATATAAATCTATAACTCTATGTTATATTTACATAATTATTTCTTTTATTAAATTTCAAGTGAGATGGTAGGTTGCACATACTTTGTTTTAAGCTCCAGGCATTTGATTGTCTCTATTTCTTTTCTATTTTCATTTCACTTGTAAAATCCAAAACGTTAGAAGGAGTAAGAGCTTTAGAGCCAATGGAGCTATATAAATACTGTTTCAGCAAACCAGTGACAAAACCACTGGGGAGTAGAGAAATCAGTCAGTAGAAAAAACAAACTTGACATGTTCTTCAATCTGGGAAACTGACAAGTTAAGATAAAGTTGAAAAAAATGTAAATATAAACCAAGCTAAACAGCCAGCCCATGCCCTGTGAATTGAGGATACACTTGAATCCACATCTAGTGAATTACACACAGTTCTTCGCAAAATTGAAGGTATGATTCTATTGAGAAGTGGGCAGACAAAAATACTTCCTATCTGATACATCATGCCCTTAAACGTACGAGATATCATATAGTTGCCATTCATTCTAGCAAATGAATTCTTGCTAAATAAGGTCTAGGTTTCCATGGAGTATAATTATTTCTGATGTTACGAATCTGATGTCAGAGGCTTCTTCGAGGACAATAACAGCTCATCTCTTTGGATTAAAAAGAAAAAGCTCTGAAAATGTGCTGTAAAAAGGTTAAAGACAATTTACTTTCTAAAAAATGATTTAATTAAAGAGAAAGTCTACTGCAGCAACCAAATCTTTGAAATAATGTCTTCGGAGAAAGAATTTCTTCCATATGCATTTGTAATAAGAGGATTTGGTTACAAAACTAATTAAATGCTATAATAATAGCTAGTGTTCTTTTCTGGGGGCCCGATTAATATAGCGGAACGGTTAAATAAAGATGTTAAATGCACTTAAAAATCCTATTTTACTAATATAAGGCATGAATAAATTGAAAAAGGATATACTCTGTGTTATTTAATTGAGCTTAGATGCAAGTGCCTCAGTTTTTTTTCTTCTTTCTTTTCCCCCTTTCCCCACTGCTGGTCTTCTTTTGTAAGCTTGTAAGATGCAGTGGTGTAAGTTGTTCCCCCTGATTTAGGAGGAGATGGCTTGCACACCCTCCCCAGCAGCTCCCCAAGACCACCCTTGCTCGCCAGGTTCCAAGGGAAGAGGGGAACAAAGTCTGCCTCGGCATTAGGGCCTTGATGCGCTTTTAGGTTAATACAAATCCTAATCTCTTCTAACCTGTTTTTCTACATGCTTCAGGGCACAGAACCCAGGAAAAAAAAAAAAAAAAACAAGACAAAAAAGATATTTTTAGAAATGTATGCTTTGCTTCGTTTTGCTTTTTTCCTAAGAAATTAAAGGGGGACAAACAGGGCCTCATTCGCAAATCTGATCTACTGCCAAGGGATATATGGGTGCTCATCCTTCAACCAACAAAACATTAGCACAGGCATTAAGTATTTTGTTGGTTCAGGACACCAGAGCCTTTTTTTTTTTTTTTTTTTTTTTTGCCTTTTTTCTGTTTAACATTGCTGCATTGGTCTCAACTTCCAAATGCAGGATGTGGATAGTCTGCTAAAGCTACCCATTCAAAAAAGCCTGACCAAACTCCAGGCTCCAGCTTAGTCTCTCAGACAGAAATGTGTATGGTAAAAAAAACAGCGTTCATCTGAGCCCTAGTCCAGAAAAAGGCAGTGAGCAAAGCAGAACACTCCTGGATAAGGGCTCTGTCGCGCAGTCCATGGTTGAGAGCAGAGTTTGGTCCTGCAGCCCTGGCACAGGCACCCCTCTGGCACGGGACTGACCCTGCCCTCGAAGACAGGGCTGCCTCCAGGAGCATCTCCTGCAGCGCAGCCCATAGTGTGGGGCTGAAGTTTGGGCCCACCGAAGCCAAAGAGCCTTTTTCCCATTGACTTCCCTGAGGCCGGCTTTCCAGCCCACATGTCTAAGACTTGCTCCAATCAAACCTGCCACAGGGGCACCTACCTGGAGCTAAAACAAAGTATTCTGGTAGCCCAAAGTGACATAATTAAACCAGAGAATCTCTATGATGTGGTGGAAATCAAGCATCCAGCAAATGTGAGGTGAACCCACAAGAGTCAGAAGTAATTTGTTCACAAAGACAGGGAACAAATTTAAAAGTTAAAAAAAAAAGGAGCAAATACCTGTTTTCACATTGTACATAATAACGATATAAAAACAATTGCCTATTTTTTCCTTCTTATCCAAACAGAGTGCTTTAAAAAATTGGCTCTAGATGACTGGTGTAATTAAATAACTAAAATGAGTGATGAGAGAGCAGAAGTTAATTAAGATTGAAAACAACACCCCCATTAATTCACTCCATCATAATAAAGATCAGAAGTTGACATGGCTGGAGCCAAAATTAAAATAAAAGAAAGAGGAATGGTGTGAGCAGAAGAAGAAGCAATTTGTTTTCATATGTATATATATATTTATATATATATAAAAAGGCAAGGTGGGGAGGGATATCCATTTTAAATAGCCTAACAGCTTCATTTGCTGCACTGCCAAATTAGAACAGAATAAAATAAAGTTAAAAAAAGGGGGGGGATAAAATAAATTATACATAATTTACTAATCTGGGAACAGCTGACCATTATTATTATTATTATAATTACCATTACAACACTAGCAAGAAGAGGCAGTTCAACTGAAAAAAATAGCCCAACACAGTCATAAAACACAAACAAAAAGAACCCTCTCTGACATGTAGGATATGATCAGCTACTCCAAGCATAACTTCAGAGCAAATCTTCTGAGAGAGAGAAAATAGAAAAGAATTTTTCAAGGTGGAGGTGGAAATCAAAAAAGGGGAAACAGGAGAAAAACAGAACAGATGTTGCAGGGTAAAACTATCACATGTCCAAACCGCTCGTTGGAGTATTGTCCTAAGTCTTCAATGGCATTTGCTCGTTTGCTTTGCACAAGGTCTGCAGAGGTCAAGTTACACTTCAAGTGGGATTTCAAGAGGCAAAGAAAGATCCCCTACATCCTCCTTCCCAGTCTCTCCTCCCACCTGCCCCTTTCATCCTGCACCTGGACTTAAATGGCTGATGGCATCAAGGGCTAAATTTGCCTGATTAAAGGACCATTTGCAAAATCAGTATCACGAAGTGCTGAAGACAATGGTTTTGGTGCTGGGTTCTCACTGGCACTAAGAACAAGAGTGCTACTTTTACAAGTTAAAGTGGTAACGATAGCAATGACCCTCTTTCTAGGAGTAAGGATTTGCTAGGGAGTAATATGAATATAAAGGTGGCATCCTCAGTTAGAAAACTCAACTCAGAGGAAGGCTTTTTTTCTCCATACGACCCCAAGATTTTGCTTCCCAGGTTGGAGAGAGGTGCTACTGGACAGGTACTGTTTGAAATTAGAAGTAACCCTTCTTGGTTGGTTGTTTGGTTTTGATCTAATGCTTCTGCCCTGCTACACGAACCTGGGTCCTCTCCTTCCACAGGAAGATCAGACTGAAAAGATGAAAAGAGACTCTTTGATTCACTTATATTTACATTCTTTTTCTGAAATAAAGCGTAACATTCAGTTACCTTATTCAAAATACAAGAGGCTAACTTCTGCTCAGGTTTATGCTTGTGTAAATCCACATTCCTCATTTGGTTGCTGTTGCCCAAGGAAAGCAAAATGGCTCAAGCAACATATCTAAGGTCTCTAAAATAACACTGAAAATACTATAGCCCAGGAGAACAATTATTCAATTCTGAGAGGCAGCAGCTAGGGAAACTCAGCACCATAAAGGTTCAGGTTCTTATATGCCTACTTTGAATATGGAAATCTCTTAGTCTTCCTTCCCACACAAACATCCCAGTGATAAAAACGGATCTCTACATGTACAAAGGAGGAAAAAATGTCACTTTTAAAAAAAATTGCCTTTTGAATCAGATATCGGTACTCAGCAGCGCTGAAGGATCAGGTTCATTAGAACTGGACATCCTGTTAACGTAATTACACCCAGCAAGGAGGTAACATTTCCAGTTGCCCGGCTCTGTGCTGAAGAAATCACATTTTGGACAAGCCTTTTTTATGTTGTATATGCTGCCAACTTGAAGTGTAAATCAAAAGCAAAGGCTTATTACAGACCAGGTCATTTGGGGGGTGTGGGACTTCATTCTGGAACACGATTTTTGCTCACAATAGTCCAATATTATTCTTATTTAGTACCATAAACACGCACACATGAAAATCCAAGATCATAAAATATTTTTTCTCTAAATTTCTTATGTCTCTCTCTCTCTTTTTTTTTTCACCTGAGAACGGCACCTACAGTTTCCTTTGAAAAGCAAAACCAAAACCAAAAATATATGTCTAATCTCACCAGCTGCTGGTATATCAGGTTCTTCAAGGGATTGTCTAAGATACAACACTGTCCTAACTTAAGACAGAGCAGGAAGCAAAAGAAAAGCAGAAGAAAAACGAAACAAGAAGAGACCAACCAAAAAAAAAAAAGCAAATTGGACTAGTTCAGCGCTTTAGTACAAATTTGGCACTTGCTCAAAGACTCAGTATGGTGTGCAACTGATGAAGAGAAGTCCTCTCTTGAAAGGAAATAATTGCTTGTTGGGGTTAACAGAAACAGACTCCCCACTTCCTTCCTTGCCAGCCACGCGCACAGGCACCCACGCACACACACACACACACTTCTGACCCAGATTTGCCAGGGAGGAGGAGGAGGAGGAGGCAGAGGGGGTAAAAGGAATTTATCTTTTTTCTTTTCTGTCAGGTGCATTACCAAAAAAAAAAAAATTATTTCTCTTTAAACTGTAGCACAAAACAACAAAACACATTCACAAGCCACTTGTTGGCACTGTGTACCTGAGTGAGAATTTCTAGAACATTGTAGAACAAACAGCCATAAAGTTTATTTGAAAAAAAAATAATAATAATAAAAGGTCGACGGGTAAGACTTCAGTGCTTGGGTATAGCAGCTGAATTACTGGCATTATTTTACCCATAGCTTATATCATTCTGTTGTTGTTGTCGTCGTCGTTGTCTTTGTTTCTTTTCTTCTGAGCCTTTTTTCTTCTGATGCAGGCTGATGTCTATTAGTCAGCTGATGTCCCAACTAGTTAAGACTAACAGTTAAAGTAACAGTCAGTGTATGAGAAAGTTAATGTGCTTGGCCACTGGCAAGAATAAACCAGATGGGGCTTTATTTATTTTTTTCTTTTCTCCTTGAAGTCCTGTAGGTCACAAGACATTTGGACCCTGATCAGTTGGCTTGCCCCGCAATGTGATTTTCACTGTCACTGCCATAGTCTGCATCGGGGTCATCCTCTTCCTCATCGTATTCATCGTAGATTTCTCCATTGACGTCATCGGTCTGCATCTCTTCCTTGATATGAGGCTCCTCACCTTTGATGCTGTAAGTGCTCTGGATGACGGGCATCCCAGGCTCCGGGCTGCTGGACACGCTCGAGTGCTCGGAGGGCAGATGTGGAGAAGGCATTCCTGCCATGGCAATGGCTCCTGGGTAAACTACGCCAGCGGTTGCAATGGGAATCTGTGCTTGTTGCCTGTCGTGGACAAAAAGCAAAAGGATATTTGAATGCTGGAAGAAGTAAAGGGAGATCAAGTTTAACGGCAATTTGCAAGCCCATAGCATATGCCCTTGGGCACACAGAGGAAGCTCCCATGCAAAGCAACCCTTATATCAATATTCCAGACTCATCAACCTGAAAAAACACCAAGCCCAAACAAATTTTACTGACAAGAAAATCCAACCCTTGTAAACATCTCTAGCTGTACCTGAACTACACAGCTTCAGCTTGCTTGCTTGAGATGCAAACTTCTTTATTGAGTAAATTGTGTCACCTCTAAGGTGCCAGCCAAAAAGAAACATCCTTTCAACTGTGGTCCAACTTTAAAAAAAAAAAAAAAAGTAGTTTGAGAATCTTCCTTTTAAATAATCCAAGCTGCTGGCAGGACTAGACATAAAAGTAACATATTGCCAACAGGAGAGACGCAGCAAGGACTAGGTAGTATGCACAAGAATGGGCAGGTGCTGTAGGAAAGTACTGGATGAGGAGAAAGCAAGGCAGACCTCTCCAAAGAGGCAATGTTTACTCCATGTTTACTCCACTCAGAGACTCATCCATTATTAGGGAGAGGAACAGTGGGCTTTCTGGGGCCAGCATGGGTTTATAGGACGATCACTAAGGGCCTCACACTGGAAGGTGATAGTTTGCACAGTGAGTGGCACTTGTGGAAAGCAGAACCTTTGAAGAAAGGTAGATAAAACTGAGAAAAGGTAGACTTAAAACGGAAGCATGTATTATTTAAAAATAAATAAAAAGCAAGCAAGCAACATGAGCATTTGAGAAAATCCTCTACAGGATGCCTTTATGCGGCATCTAAGCCTTGGAAACCTGTCTGCAGTAATGAAAGAAGAATTATTCCAGACCATAGAAATTCCCTTTGCATCAAGAACACTAGCTGTGTTATACCAGTGTTTGTTTCCCTGAGAAGCTTCAGGGTCCCAACAAGCCTAGAGGTTTAAAATTCATGCTCCTTTTGTTTCCTTGCTGCATGAAGTAATTCCATTGCAGTAATACTCTTCAGTACATGCTGCACATTGTAATGTCATCAGCAGTGTGTCCATCTGCACTGAAAAGCCTTGCCACAGGAGACAGGGCCGAGTCTCTTGAGATGAACATTCCTAATTAAGAATGAAACCCTCTCCTGTTCCCCTGCCTGCCTGTGCCCTTACTGTACAGTAAGCCTTGCACAGTAGAGTGATCCTGAAAGACTTTCCTATGCCAAACAGCTTTACATTTGTTTGGAATGGCTTGCTGCATTTTCAGATACTTCCTGCCTGCCATTCGAGCGAGGCCTCTCTCCGCACAGTCCTTATTTCCGTGTTTCTGAAACAAGCAGAAGTTGTTTCAGCTGACGATATAGCTCTTAAAGTAGGGAGTGGATCTAATTTGCATTTTATTCTTAATTCAATAGGAAAGCTTTTGTTTTCTTGAGTCAGCATTTCTGTAACAAGATTCAGCACACTTAAATTGCTTTTAATATTTAACAATAGGAACACTTTGCACTTAAATGGTGCTTTTCAGAGTGCTTTTCAAATAGTAAATAATTTAAGAATAGTATTTTTCCACTTCTATAGGATGTCCACTCCAGAGGATCTCAAAGCAGTCCTCAGATACTAATGTATTAGGGCTCTCAGCAGTCCAGTGAGGTGAGCTTGCCAAACTACCATTAACGCTGAGGACACTGAGACAGGGAAGCAGTAAGTCCGAGAGTTGCAAAAAATGCTCAGTCCTTCCCATTTTGATGCCTTCAGACAGACCGACAGCCATGTCCCAGCATCTGGCGTAGCCACAGCTCTTGTAAACCCCATCACCTATTTTGGTACTCAGGGCTGAACTTGATTGATGTTTAGAAGCTTAGCCCTAAGTGACCTGTACTGGGTGCTGCAGCAGAGGGGGAACTAAAACCAGGAATGCAACTGTAGTGCTGTGACCACCAACTTCAAACCTGACTCCACTGCAGTCATCGGCTGCTTTATCAGTAACTCATATAAAGATTTCAACCCAGGTTCTGTGCCCTAATGCCCCAGTGCAAATCATCTCCAGAAATGTCTTGATTTCGATGTCAGCCTTGTTTGAAAAGCTAAATAATATGCAGAATGTTACAAGGTTAATTTTTTCCCATGATGAAGCATGCATTTTAACCAGATAAGCAGTGTTTTGGGGTCTTTATTGCCACCTATTCTTTTTCCAGAAGGTCCCCCTCCTTTTTTTTTAATCTCTTGATGCCAAATGTTGGCTGACTTCCCTGTGTTTGTTTCAGTGCTTACCATTGGGATCACTGGACCTGCCAGCGCCACAGGGTTAAGCAGCTCAAATTTCTCTGCTGAGCTGCTTATTATAACAATGCGCGCTGTAGCTGTTTAAAACACAGTCTGATGACACTTAACAGTTGCTAGACAGATATTCTTTCCTTTATTGCTACTTCTGGCCATTAACTAGAGAGATGTGCAACTCAGATCAGTTAATATTAAAATTATTCCAAATTCAAATGAAACAGAACACAAATTCCATTATTTCTGAGGGTTGTTCTTGCTGCTGGTTTTGCCTTTTTTTCAGACCACTGTGTAGCTTTTAATTTTCTGGAGTGAATACAGAAATATTGCAGCATATTTTATTACTTCTGATTCTTTTGATCTGCAGTAACCAAAACCAAAGAGTCTTTGCAGAAAGAAAATATATTCTCGTTTTCTAGGCAGATTTTAATCTAATCATATCGAGCTGATCTATTACCAGTTTACAAGAACCAGTCTTCTTGAAATTTATGCTCAACACAAAGGATTTAGCTTACTGTACTGGAAGACACTCCCTGTTATGACAAATGCCATCACAATGAACAACGCAGACAGAACTGAGCCAAGTCCATATTCTAGCTCAAGTTCAGTATCTTTAACAGTCTTTATGCGGGCCCATTGCCATAGATGACACCGAATTTAAACTTGTATTTTTGGCTTTTGGATCAAGAGGCACTACCATTCAGATATACTCTCTGAGGCCTCATAATAAAGTGATACTTACAAGGCTTCATTAGAAGACTTACGTTTCATTGGTAAATCTTAAGCTATTTTTTTTCTTTTGCATGTTCAGAGTGGAAATGAGACAACTGGCCGAGGCTGTGAGATGAGTACACAGCAGAGCCAACAAAAAAATCCCTAACTGCCTAACTTCCTCCTGGAACACATTGTTTTAAAGTATAAGCATCATATTGTGTTAGCAATATGTAACGCTATGGCAAATAAAATATAACATTTACCGCACTGAATTAAGAATTATCCCTGAATTTTTTTTTTTGCTGAAATGGGCAGTAGTTTTTAAAAGTCCCATACCCAACATTGAAATACTGTCTCATCTCCTGGCGTCTGTTGCGCATGATAGCTTTGTACTCGCCAATGCGTAATTTTTTGCCATCTACAAGGCAGGTACGCTTCGGCCTTGGCTTGTATTTGTAGTCTGGGTATTTCTCCAGGTGCTGTTTGCTGAGTCGTGCCTGCTCCTCATAGTATGGCTGCTTCTCTAGGTTTGTCATAGCTTTCCAGCGAGATCCTGTCACAAAAAAAAAAAAAAAAGAGAAATGAGATTCTACTCATCCACAAACACTGAAAGGCAGAGAAACAAGTAGGTCATCCAGAAGAAGGTACCTACGGTCATATCGCTTTGGGCTGGGAATCTGTCAGAGCTTCTAGACAGGGGTCAGGTCTTGTTTGTATTTTACTAGTAAACCTCTCGGGTATAGCCAAGTGGCAGAGATACGATATTGGAAGTTTTGACTCAGTATTTTACTGAAACTTATCTAAATTAGAATGTCATTCAGGTGGGAAGTAAAACCATCATCCTGGTTATGAGCAATCCCTGTCACTTTGTTTTAGAAAGACGGGCAATGTATTTCAGTGGAATGGTCAAAGACACCATAGATAGACAATGTGCTCTGCTACATCCCCTCCACTTTCCCTTGGCCATTGCCTTATTTTCACCTCCTGTTCTAGAGGAGGCACTAGTCCCATATGCTGAGGTCTAGTCACTGTGCACCACCACCACCAGATCAAGGCATAAACTCTGGATATGATTGTGTCTACAGCTTAGTATTTCATTGTAAATATCATATCTTTCTAGCTTCCAGGTTTGTGAGAAGCAGAATATGAACTGATCGTAAACACTATGCTGCTGGGTACATAAGCCTGCAAAGACCCTGAAGCGATGCCTCTAAAAGCCATAAACTATCCCATATGTCTCAATGGGGTTTTAACTCCAGTCCAAGCCCTAGTGAACACTGCCAGCTCCAACTTAAAGAAATTTAGCATGTGTCATGAAGGGAAGAGCACTGGGATCCTGGCACGCCTCTCCATGGAGCTGCACTATGGTTTCATTGCTGTCAGCCTTGTTTCTGGCACTGCCTATGTTAGCGTGGGTATTTGAGCTAGGGAAACAATGAAGATTTTACAACTGTTTTCAAATACCTCCTGAAACTTATAAACTGATATTTCTTAGAGGACACAATACGGGAGCAGAAAGTAAAATTTCTTGAATCAGTTACCCTATTTGATTTTTCCATGAACTACAGAAGTGCTTCAGGGTAAGATACCTTTCAAATAACAGGAATGGTCCAAGCTGTGAAACATGTGGCTTAGAAGGAAAACTTTATTGGAAAACAGTCAATTTTCCCATTGGAAAAAAAGTTTGAGTAGTTTCTCAATGTAATGGGTTCTTAATGTCATATGTTTCACTTGACTTCCTCTTGTTCTTTATTTTTTATGGTTACTCATACTGTACTTAGCTCATGCTATAAGTCAGGCTGGTCTTAGTTCACTGTGCCCCTAAGACACGCAATATAGAAAGTGTAGTTATCCCTTTCCAGCAAAGAAAATAGTTTGGTTCCATCTAGAAAGGTCCATTCTGATTATTGACACCATTTTCCCCATTGCTCTTCGAATCTTTATTCCAAGCTGTAGTTTGTATTTCTGGAGTGAAGGGTTAACAGGCTGGAAGAGCCTGACCTGACACCTATGGATAATCAATTTGTAAATAATGATGTCTCTCTTCTGCAATGGACATCCCTTTCTTAGCAAACATTATTTTGGAGTCAAAACCACCATTTTTCGACACGTGACATGCAGATATCCTCCACCTAGTTCCAGCATGGGAAACAGTTTATTTACATTGGTTTTATCTTATGTGCAGCACCTTATTTGCATGACAAGATGGTTTCTTGTATTTGGAGTAAAACTCCTGCATGGCATTTCATGTGTCATATAGAGGCAGTGTCTGTGCATAGGGATCTGTGGCAGGGCTCTGTGTTACACAGGGCAGCAAAACTCTGTGGCCAGAATCCTGGTCAGCAGCTTTGTCTGTTGCAGAGAAATTATTCCAAGCTTTTCCTGGCAAAGAGAGAGTCTAGAAAAAGTGACACCAACTTTCCACACATAGTACCTCCTAGACTTTGGGCTAAACGACACAGTGATAAACATGGAGAGGCTGCCAAAACACATCTACTAAAGCTGTGTAAGATGGAAACACAGATAGAGCCTGTGCTGAATGATGTTAAGAATTCAGGGTAAAGCATATAAGCTCTACTGAAGATGCCCAGATATAGGTTTACTTTCAAATTCTACTTCGCAGACACTAGCACACTCGCATTTCAGTGCATGAAGAAAATCATAAAATTAGTCTAAATCTAGAGCTCTCTCATCACAGACCTGCTGTAGTCCAGCTGGTTTAGAAAACAGCCCCAGTCCCATTTCCTGCTGATCAATCAGTTTTTATTTATGAATAATAAAGCTGAACACCTCAGTCTTTAAACAAATCTTGATGTTTGCTCTACATGTTGTGAGGGGACCTGCGATATAGAAACTCAGATACATTGTGAGACAGATGGACAGACAGAAAGGTAGAAATTAAAACCAGATCAGTTCTGCAAAATTGCCATGAAAACATTCTATCCCAGCACAATTCCTCTTTCACTGTGCTAGCTCACTTGCTGGAATCCTAAAGTCAGATCTGGGCAGGTAGATTCCTACCCCCTCATGTGAAAATATCTGTAAATAGTGGGTGAAGTTACGCAAACATGTAAGTCTTTGCAGTACCAGGGCCATAAAAACAGAAATTTTCATGCATAATATTTGTACTTACAGTTACACATACAATATTTACACATAAATGTAATTTGTTGTTTTTCCTTACTAAGCTGCAAACTCAATACAACAAAATCCTGTCAGCCTCACCTCTCTTCCCAGCAAACTTTTAACAGCTGCTTTCTGCAGCGATACCTCCTCTTACTATGACCTTAACATTTTTACAAAATATACTAAATATAAACTAGTAGTAAGTTATCAAGTATCAGAAATATTACACAAACAATGTTATCAAAACAATTTTTTTAAGAAAGGAACATTTTCTGATGATAAACCCTCGCTTTTTATATGTTATAATTTTCACTTATTTTCTCAGTTATATACAAAATCCAACCAGCTCTCTGGTCTTAATCTCAAATTTTGGAAGTTTGAACAATATTTAACTCTGATCTTTGAATATGCACCCACAGGAAGGCTAAACTACGACTGAGTATTGTCAATCAACATACTAAAACTGGTTATAAATACCTGTATTCGGATAAAACATATTTGTAATAGCTTTATCTGCCATTGTTTTATGTGTCTATAAACATACACAGGCAGGCATAGGTACCTATACACAGTGCGAAGCGCTACAAAAGTTGCAATTGAAGAATCTTGAAAAATCTTTCTTTTTAAGAGAAGATTTACAGCGTTGGGTGAGCTTTCTGCTCACCATCTGATAGCTTTGAGTGGGTCAAGTATGCCAGCCTTTTCTCCTCGACTATGAAAACAAGAAATCGTTCCCCTTCCTGGATGCACACATAATGACAAGCAGGATTCTCACATAACTCTCCCTGATCTGGTGGCTGAGGTATTTAGAAAATAAATGAGAAAATTCTAAGAGTTTGCAGCAACATGGCTCCTACACCCAAAGTGAGCTGCAGCAGTTAGAGCTGTGTCCACACAAGGACCATGAGGATGGCTGCAGAGGGCCAACTATTTTGTGTCCAGGGCAGAAAAGAGATGCCCCCGTGTGTGCTCTGGTAGTTGTGCATGGGCACATACATGCCATGCACTAGGTAGGGTTAGGAGCTCTGCTTACTGCTGATTTTAGGCCAAGTTTCTCTGACAAGTTGTTTGTAATATTGCCTAACATTAGGCAAAAGACTAACATTAGACTGACGTTTTTAATCTCAGTATCTGAATCAGGCTGATTTTAAGTTTAAAAAATAGACACACATACACAAACACTTGTACCGTGTCCGTGTACAGGTATGCATTTAGGTATGTATTCACACACATACACAGCCACAAGAGGACTTCTGAAGGTAGTATCTAACCTCATGTTTTCCTAATCTCTTCATGTAGATTTCTCAGTGCAACTAATTAAAATATTTACAAAAATATCTAAACAATGCATTATGAAATCGATAGCGTCCAGCAGACCCATTTTAGCACTTTTTTAACAATTTACTAAAAAAAAATCATTATCCACAAGTTAAAGTTGCAATGAACAGATGGATGACAAACGTATGCACAGATGAATTTAGTGACAAATCCATGCTTCTAATTTTTATGCTCAAAACATAATACCACAGTGTAAAACATAATCCCTAGAGAATTCCAGTGCCGGGAAGGGCACCTCCTCTCATTTTACTATAAAAAATGACCCTTGATCGGTGACGACTTCCCCTAAGCTACTCCCGGTGACAATGAGCTCTCTGACCTCAATGTGTAGCAGTCCTGCTAAAAAAAAATGGTGAGGAAAATTTGTGGCTTTCTAATAAAGAGACCCTAATACCCGGTTGAACTATAAGCTTCTCGTTGCTTACCCTACGCTTGCTAACAGAGAGCTCCCTGCTGACTTCAAAAGACTGGCCTTTTGCAACTGAGGGAAGACCTTTGTAATGTTTCTGTCAAAAAAGACCACATCAGGACATCCCTCTCCATTGCACAGGTGGAATAAAAAAATTAAATGTGATGCTGGAACGAAATAGAAATATCATCTCTTTCTGCTTCAGACCTTGCTTTTCCTCATATCTGGCAGCAAAACAAGAGAGTTTGGAGTCAGCTATACTGTCTGTCACCTCAACAGGATCTGTAATGAATTTGCACATTTTACTCCAACTACTGTATATCTAATCAGAAAAAGATGTCCCCATATCTCCCTGATCTAGCGCCAAATAGTAAAAGGTGATTCCTTATGTTAACAATTTCAGCGGAATGGCTTATTAAAACCAGATTTTAGGGTATTATAAAATGCTTAGAAGCCCTTTAAAATGTCAACCAGGATCCCCAGAGACTGCGTAAAATGTCAGCCCAGCTCAAGCGCCTGTTTTAAGCAGAATGAATTAGCAGCGTGCTGTCGGAGGTTGTTATCCAAAACAATCAGTTAAGAAGGAAAACATCAAGCTCTCTTTGTACTTTCTATATGAAAAGGGCCATTCAGAATGATCTCGTAGATTTCTGAAGCTGATTATTTAAAAACAGGTTTAACCAGGTCTACTCTCAATCTAGAAACAGACCAAAACTATTACTGCCCTGTCCTCAGTCTAATCACATCATACACCTCTGACCAGTATAATCCTTTTTAACCAGTATAAGGTTATTTTACCATCAACATAACCAATTTAGCCTTCTAATCCTGTTCCTGTAACTAATCTAATAATCTTGTACCACCCTTTTAATCACGGGTTAATATCATCACATCTGCGATCCACAGCCAATACATTCTGCCTCTCGACCAATTTCTCTCATTTCCACTTGCCCCCCGCTGACTCTTCATAAAACCACTCTAATCAAGCTAAACTTCAAACCTCTGACCAGTCTAAACTCAGCACATTTACCAGCCCTGCAGCTGGTTAGTGCTGCCATTACAATTGCACCACATCTCTCAAGTCGTCTGTAAAACCAATGAGACCTACAGACCAGGTAAACACGTTCCCTGCTTAAGCTTCTACCCCCTGGCCTGAGGGATGTTTAGGACTTGCAACACAGTCTTTATCAATAAAAATGGAACATCTCTGATTTGGTTACAGACTCTTTTTTTCCGCAGAAGTGTAATTCATTGGCCTCAGAGATCCTCGTTATTCACCTTCTGCATCATTCAGCACATCACAGAGGAATAACTTAGGACAGAATGTAGTTATGGGAGTTTGAGCAAGGAGTGAAAAGTTGGAAAACTGTAGCATGAAATTGATGTTCATGACAAATATTGCTTGGGATGTGAAGAGTAGAGGATATCTGAATTAGTTCTGATGTTTCCTTTTTTATTTCAGGATTGTTTTCAGAATATTTAGAATAAAAGCAGCTTGTGATAGAGATCATGTACTAAAGAGAAATTTAATACAACAGAACATAATAAAAATCCTTTAAAAATGTCAGTGTATGAAATAAAAGGATGCATTTTAGGATCTTTTCCCCATGATTTGAACAGAAAGTGCTATGACACAAATCAAATACTGTGGTGTGCTACCCCATAGAACCTAGTAAGATGAAATATATGGGCAAATAAATGACAGCAGTCATTTTGTGCTTGTTCAACAGCCTAATGAAATGAACTGGTTTCAACTTTTTCAGTTCATGTTTTCGCATGAAAATCACCACCACAATCTCAGTAATTACAAAGACAAGAACATTTCAGGTTATGGTCAACACATACTGCTGGGCAGCATGGTGGAAGATTGCATTACTGTTGTCCTTGGCGTGGTCATTAAGTAGCAAAATAAACGTTCCAGAGACAGTAATTCCGTTGTGCCATGTGCTCAGCTCAGTCAAAATGTTTCTTGAATTTTGCTATCATTCTTACCTAGTATCTTGCTGATATTGGAGTTGTGCATGTCAGGGAATGCTTGAAGGATCTTCCTCCGTTCATCTTTAGCCCACACCATGAATGCATTCATTGGGCGCTTGATATGGGGCTCATTGCTACCACGCCCTCTGGATTCCCGATAAATTCTAGACTCTGAAACTCCTGCACTTCCTAAAGAGAAAGAGAAAAACACTTCCAGCTTGTGTTTCATTATGCAGCTTATTCTTCCACCCATAAACTATGTCAGGTGCTGCACATTCGCTGAATCAGTGTTCACACTGGTTAACAGTGTTTCTTCTTTTTACTTGAAGCAGTAGGAAATACCATGTACTGCATATTGTCCATTTGCTAGGCTGTAGTATTGATTCAGTATCCCATAGTATAGGCTTAATGAAGAGTTTCAGTTGATTTTTTTCAACACAAAGGATTAAACAGCTTTCCTAAACCATCTTTTACTACTTAACGTAATACCAACACTTATCAATGTAGATTTTCTTTTCACTTTCTTCCTTTCTTGCTTACAGAGTGCTGATCATATTATGCTACCTATCTTCTACCTTTCTTGGGATGGGAAGGGCATGATACAGAATCATCTGGTTGGAAAAGACCTTTGAGATCATTGAGTCCAACTGTACCTGTCCCCTTACTAAACCAAGTCCCTAAGAAGTTCATCAATCTTTTGAACACCTCCAGGGATGGTGACTCAACCACCTCCCTGGGCAGCTTATTCCAGTGCCTGAGCACCCTTTCAGTGAAGAAATTTTTTCTAATATCCAGGCTAAACCTGCCCTGGTGCAACTTGTGGCCATTACCTCTTGTTCTATCACCTGTCACTTGTGAGAAGAGACCAACACTCACCTCACTACAACCTCCTTTCAGGCAGTTGTAGACAGTGATCAGGTCTCCCCCTCAGCCTCCTCTGCTGTAAGCTAAACAACCCCAGTTCTCTCAGCTGCTCCTCGTAAGACATATATATGGCAACATCAGACACTTCTTCTTAAGCAACTAGCAAATGAACATTTACGTAGCTGCCTGTTTTTGTGCTTACCTCTTTGTAACATAAGCAATAGCGGAGAAAAAAACCTGAACATTATGCTTATTTCATCAAATTTCCTACAGATGCAGAGTGTGCATCATATATGGACGATCAGGTCTATAATTCACTGACTCACTGTGTGATCTCCTTTATCTAACATCTCTTTGCCTCCTTTTATCATCAGAAATACGTTCCTGGTTGAGTTTTGAGAAATGCAGCGTTCAAAAGAGAAGGCTAAAAATCACCTCCAGACTTAAAACACCACACGATGAATCATTTTTTCCTGCCTTGTCTCATAGCCACTTATTCCTAACCGCGCTTAATCCTCACAGGCCTCCAGAGCACTTCGATTCTCCTCCGCGGCCCGTTGACATGCACACACAAACCTGGAAATAAGGATAAGCTATTTGTACTGACCGTCAGAATCTCCACTCATGTTGAAATCCATCATTGCGTGGCTAAACTTCCCGTCTTCACTCTGTTTTACTGCCAGCTGCTGAGTCAGGGTCTCCAGTGTTGTTTTGTCCTATATGGGAAAGATGATGGGATTTGGATCAGGAAAATAATTAAACATTGTAGCTCCAAAGTTCATTGGTAATTTAGGAGGTGATAAGGAAGCTGGACAACAATTCACTCACAACAGTTACTGAGGAAGGTATTTAAGAACACGTAACAATATTTTTTCTGGAAGGGACATGGTTGCAGACTCTACCAAGTCCTTTTTAAAACATGCTTATTAGCTACTGATGAGCAGACTTCACAGTGTTGAAAATATTGGTTTAGTTAGGCATGACAAAATTGGCTGTGCATCTGAAGAATACTTCAACGCTCTGTGTGCCTGGGACTGCAAAGTTGGACTGGAAGTTTAGATGATACACGCTCTTTTGCAATGCATTTATTCTTTCACTCTATTTCCAGCCTACAATCAAAGTGCAGATACATGAGCAACTTTGCCCTTTCTCTTTTTTCACAAGCACTATTTTAGGAAGCTGCCCATAGAGAAAAAAAAAAAACAACAACCCTACAACCCAAACTCTTTAGCTCAAACTTAATTCAGGCCTTGGGAAAGGGTCAGGCAGAATTAGGCATGATACTTGGGCAGCAGTTTGTGTTCTTGTCCAGACTGTTTTGCCCAACCCTACTAACACCCCGTCCGTCATGAATCCAGTCAGAACTATCTGTGAACCCTGGATTGCAACAGGCTAGTGCGTGCTGCCAATTAATCTGTCAGGCTGCAGTGGTGTCTAAAGACATTGCCAGAACAACATGCCAGGGCCATCAATTCCAATGTTCTCTTCAAAACACCTCGCTTCCCCCTCAATTGTTTGACTTTACAAATACAAAGGTGTTCCAGTTCCAGCTGTTTTTGTTTTCCCGATGAATTTTACTCATAAACATTCTATCTTCCTGACAATCATATGTTTAAAAATAAATCCTTCAGGAAGGCAATGCTACCATTTCAAAATGTTAGGCACCGTGCCTTTTGCAAAACTAAGAAAATGACACGATATGGAATGATAATAAAGTGGCTCCAGTCGAAAAAAATCTTTTGAGCTTCTTCCTGAAAGAAAGATTGCTGTTTTCTTGCTCTGTTCCACTCCTGATGACTGAAAAAGATCAACAAACTAAAAAAACTTTCAGATTTCACATGGCAACCAGAGACTTTTACAACTATTCTATGCAGCCTAATAATGTCACTGGGTTGTATTATAGCATACTGTATTCTGCACACCGAAATGCTTCCTGCAATGTGATGTCCCTGCATCTGCAATTCAAAGAACACTTCAAATTCCTGTAAGTAATTTCACACAGATTTCCTTGAAAGAGTTAGAAATGAGGCTAATCTGCTCGACTTGGTACGCTTACACAGTTTAGGGAACATGAGGTTAACTTTTCTACTTCTCACACTCATTTTCATTGTGGATCCCTTTTGCACTCTTGGTGTTCAGTCTATAAGCAGACACAGCACCCCTGAAAGCATGCAAGGTGAGTTATCCTCTTGGTTTTTGCAGGAAAAACTCATGCAGCAGAGCCAGCCCATCACAAGCAAAACAGTTTCTGTAACACTTCCAGGCACAATAGATCCGGAAAAGCTTGAAGAAGCTTTGAATAAGCACCTGAACTATTCAGGCTTTTAGCTTTACCAAACTCTATTAGTTTTAACTCAGCTCTTTTTCAAAGCAGCCCATCAGCAGACAGAAGGTCAGAAATAAGTCGATTTTGTATCTTTTCGAAATGGATCCCAGATACATAATGCAAAAACCCTATTTATCTATTATATTCTATATTATCTAAACACACAATACTTATTATAATGCAAGTCAACTTCATAATGACAGTTCAAAAATTTTTATGTCTTTAATCATTTAAGAAACACCGCCACCAATGTAAAATATAAAATAACATCTCCTCTTGTTGGGTGTATTATAGGGGAGGGGAGTTATTCAGTCGCAGACTTTTCTTGAATCATGTATAAACCTCTTGGAGAAAGAGAGCTGAAAGCGCAAAGGGCACAGGCTTAACAGCTTTTTCTTTATGCAGTAAACGCAGCTGTTGAAGTCAGAGGCAGTTACATTCAGAACCACACTCTGCCGACATGATCTGATTGAGTCTTAAGGTCAGCGAATACTGTGGCATGCTGTATGCAAGGTACACGCTGGGTACGGCTCGTTTATCAGAGCTTGACTTAACAAGCCTACAGATGCTCTGCCGCTATCCATCTTGGGCAAAGTTTTGCATTTTGAGGTACAGTCACATTAGATGAAGTGAGAGAACGAAGAGGGTCTATGAAGGAATGCCAGATGAGCTCAGAGCTCCTGGGCTGCTCAGCCCCAGTGCTTGGAGGTGGCTCTCTGGTGGGTCCACGTAGAGACCACTCTTTCAACATCAATTTAATTCCTGCTATTTAGACACAGAAAATGATGATACAATTCAACCAGCAACAATATGGTGGCAGTTAAAAAGAACTTCTGCATGACCTTCCCCTTGAAACAGAGGATGTCAAAACAGCCAGCGGTACTTCTCTGTTGTTAATGTTTAACATGTTACAGCTTAAAAAGTACTCAGGCAAGAATAAGTCTAAGGCCTGCTCTTTCCTAAGCCTCTGCAACAGCATTAGGAGAGAAGAAATAGATCAGCAACACCCTGGCAGGATGCAAAAGTTTGACCATATGTAAGTAGTGCTCTGATTTCTTGTTCTACACTCTTCCCATTAAACACATGGCAGCCAATCCCCAAACCTGAGGAACAGAAATGCTTTTGCAATTACAAGACATTCAAAGCGGGGTTAAGTGGCATTCCTGTGTTGTTTGCTTGAAAGTATTCAGTTGATGACTTCCTGTTTTTTGTTTGATGGAAGCATCTCTTTACCTTTCCTAGTTTTCCTTCAGTTGATGGAGAAAGTATTTATGGAATCTCGAAAGAAACAAAGGGAAAAAAAAAATCTTTTCTTCCTTGACCCCAGACAAACTGGTAACCTTCTGACATTGCTAACCCAGCCTCCTCTCACAGAACCTATTTAAGAACTTCAGACAAGAGATCCAAAACACTTTCAAATTTCTAGAAAAAAGAGTATCTATTTATCGCCATTAACTTAATTCAATAGCAAATTACACATTCTGAAAACTGCTACCACTCCGCTGTCTTGGATTAGCTGTGTGAACAGCAGCAAGCTGCAGTACCATCCAGGGATAAGAAGTGCAGTACATGGAAGTTGAGTTCAGCAGCACACTTTAATAAAACAGTTGTGATACAGCACCAGAACTCAGGAGGCCATGGTAGATTCCTGTACACTATGCTGGACTATCCCTTAACCTTATTTTAACATTAGATCAAGTTCCACTTCCAATTGTCTTGCTGGGTAGAGGAAGAAACATTCAGCTGATGAAATCGTACATGCTTTCAGGTTTTTAAGCTACAAGAAAATAACCAGAGTGATAATCCCTTGATTTCAGATTTTCTCCACACCCCAAATGTATGACATGCTCTTCATCCTATGAGCAATGCGTGAATGGCATCAATTGCAGTCTAGAACCAATACTGCTGGTAAAGAACAGGCAAGGCTGGTCCAGACCCAGGAAAACGGTGCAAAGAATTGCTAGTGAAATCTGCTAAAAAACAGACTGCACAAAGCATTGAAAACAAATGGTAAGGAATGCTTCTGCTCTTGCACAAGGAGAAGCATAGGAAACTCTTGCTAAAGACAAAGTGACTCCCCTTTGTCTGAATTTCTGAATTTTGGATCAGGCCCCAGAAGGCCGAAAGAATTTTATAAACATCTTTCTCCTCCATGAAGAACTTCAGCAGAGGCTGGAAAAAACTATCCTAATGGTGATTTCTATTAGATTGTAGGAGAGATTATCTATACGAGCAGCAAGAGCTCTGTTGTCTGGACCATTTAAAATTATAATGGGCAAAACAGAGAAGATAATACTTTAGAGAGCAATCAATTCCATAACAGTCCAATTGTTCAAAGTATAACCGGAGAGGTTCCATCAACAGCCACAATGTGATGAGAAGTTTCTAAAACTTAATTAATCAAAGGAAGTAATCTGCTGGAGAGGATTCATTTATACCACAGCTCCTAGCAATGTTCTAATTATATTTAAAAGAACAATGAAAAACACATACACACATGGAATGTGTCACGTAGAAAAAAAATATATAAAAAATGACTAAGCACCACAAGTCAGACTCAGTTTTGTGGTCAGCTGCAAAAGTTACTTGGCTCTCTGTCATGGATAGCTGTCACAGTTTAACAAAACATTGATCTAAAAATGACAAGAACTTGGTTGCAGTCTCTTTCATAGAAGAAACATAAAACAAGAAGAGTCAAAACATATGTAGAACAGTCTGATAATGTTTGCCAGAACTCCTCCCACTACTATACGTGAGGGAAAACCTTGGAAGGATTGAGAAATAAAGACATTCCAATATATTTGCCTTATTCCCCTCTGGCCTTGCTTCTTCTGTCTTGTGTTGGATCATGGTACCAACATTCAGGGTGCACCTGAGACCATGCACACGCCTCCACTCCTAAAGGACTTCATGGTTCTTCCAGAATACTGTGAATGCTGGGCATATGGCAACGGATCCCTCCTCCCCCTCTTTGAGACATCCTTTTGGCTGGGGTATTTGGCAAACACTGACAGTACTCTGAACTCCGTTAGAATTGTATTTTGGCACGAGCTGTTTTTCCGATTGCATAATTCAAGGTTAGCAGTTTTATTGAAGCAGTCCACTCTTCACTTTTCTATTCCCCTAACCCTACCCCCATTTCCCCTGGTATGAATATTTTTCCTCTCAGTTTGATGCCTACAGAGATACAGCAACTGTAGAATACAAGAGGAGGAGAGTTCAGGCACATCTCTTCAGTTCCTGCTTTTCTTATTCCGAGTGAACTGAAAGGCCAGGCGAAAAAAATGCATTTGCAGAGGAGCTGGAGAAAGCCAAACACAGTTACATACGGACTGCAAGGAGAAACTCACCCATCGGTTCTTGCACCTAAGAATTACACTGATGGACAGAGTGCCTGCTACCTTTGTTCCCTTCAGTGGCAATACATAAAAAGAAACAGATGGTTGCCTGTTATTATCCTTTTTAGTGTCCCTTTTCCCTCCTCCTTCTCCAAGCGCACTTTGTCCAGCTATTTATCATCCTACCCTGTGGGAAAAATTCCTACATCCAGACTCTAAAGATGGTATTTTCAAATAGATTGAGTTTTGATAAGCTTGTTTTGATTGCAGATTGTTGAGCAGGGCCTGAGACACCATCTAATGCTGTTTGTGGTGCTGAGGTAGAGGTCTTCTCTCAGCAAGCCTAGTAAATATCAACTGTTCAGACATATACCTTGGTCAATATGCAACAAATCTTGAAGTATTAGGCAGATTAGCTGCTACACTATGAATCCGCAATGAAAGTTCACTTCTGTGAACTTCTTCTGTGGCAGAAAAACATCTTTAATTATCACACACACTGGTGGTGCCAGGTGTTATCCATTCAACATTACGATACTTTCCTTAGCTCTTTGAAAAGGCAAAGAGTCTTATCCTACATCTGACACAAGCGAAGATTTTGTAAAAGTAATCTTTCTGTGCAATTCCTCTACCTCTTGCAATACTAAGCATCAGAATAGCTTGTGTTATAAAATCTTTATCCATAGTCTTTCAAAATGTAGAAAACATGAGGCAGATAGGCATTCGAGATGACAAGAGAGCTGGAAGAACTTAGAGGAACCACTGGCAATAGTAAGAGGTGTGCCCAGAGATTTGCACATGATGAATTATTTGCAGTTCAGGCTCTACTCCTGCATATTAATGCCATGGTACTTCAAAACAGGTATTGTGCACACTGTCTATGTCTCAGTCCAAACCACATTACAATCCAGATTGTGTTACACCCATGACTACAGTAAGAGAATTTCTAGCTCTTTTCTGAGGGATCTTCCATTTAGATTTAGGTTTTCCTGTGCAGCAGGTGACATCGCCCATGTGTTTTGCACTCATCTGTGAATTTAAGCCACAAAATTTCACAAAGAAAGGCATTATTAACTTTGTTTACCAGATGGGAAACAGAGTCACATATGAAGTGATTTTCCAAAGGTTCCTTATCAAGATTTACAGTTTTAGGAACTCCTGAATCTTATCTAAAAATTACGATCTCAAGCTTGTAATTTCTTGTGAGTGTGGAATTGTGACTCTTGCTGCTGGTACATGTTACTAAGGCAAGTAAAATAAAGTAAAAATAAGAGCAGTTACAGATCCTCCACTACAATGGACCTTGTTTAAGTAACGCTTGCAGGGCTGTAAAACTCATAAAAAGCACATGCATGAAATGATAAAATAGAGTGAGACTTTCAAATGTTTTCTCAGTAATTGTTAAAACCCTTCTGGCTGCACAATTTTATCATTTTCTACTGTACTAATGAAAAGGGAAGAAACAACAAAGAAGAGTTTTAGCCTTCCAATTACATAAACTCTGTGGACCACCAAAGAAGATGAAAGATTATTTATAATGTCACAGCAATTTATCATTTGGGAGGGCTTTTTTGTTGTTGTTGCATCGAAGTTCAGTATGAAGAAACAATGCATTCACCACCCCCTCAGCTTTTTCAGTCTTGTTTATCTGAAATCTTTCTTTTTCATGGAACAATCCACCCACAGAACCTAAAAGCAGCATTAGAAGCAAGAAAATAAAATAACATTCTTTATTTGTGGCTCTTCCTGATTTTATGGTTCGTCTTTAGAATTATTACATTCAGTCCTAACTGGGGCTACATCACTGGTAAAGGAACCACATCTTTGGTTTACGGTATATATTCAAATCCAGATTGGTTTAATGCTGCCTCGAAATCATTGCATCCAATTTGTAATCTATACCAAGTGCAATATGGACTCAGTAGAGAGATGCCCTACAAAGTGCCATACGGAAAAAAAAAGATGGACCATGAAAGCCCAGACACTGAACTACTTTCCTCTCAGGAACAGACACCTGATCACAGGGGGAATTTGCTGAGATTTCTATATTAATTTTCTTGGTTGTACTTTGTGGGCATAGATCTTTGGTTTCTTAGGGCTCTCAAGTCACTACCTTTCAAAACATTGAGGACATGACAAAGTCCACTGAAATAAAAAGAGGAAAATCCTCAATAACTTTGCAGGTCCCTTAGATATTTTTTTTAATTCTTTACTTGAGAAAGAATCACTTCCTCACTAAAATAGATTATTTGACTTGGAAATAAAGTGATTGGAAGTAGCAATTCTACAGGAAACGAGGACATGAAGGTCCTCCTTCTCTTTGGTTATGAGCTCTGAGACATAGTGTAAGTCGGATTTTCAAATGACAACAGGTAGGGTGAGCCAGTCCATTACTTTAGAGAAAAAATTAAAAGGAAATCAAAACTGAAACAGAATGATGAGGCACTGCTCCTTTTCTATAGAAGTTTTTACAGTGCGGGCATAGGTATTGACCTCAATGAGATCCAGCTGTAATCTCCTGATTGCAAATAGGTTAAGAGTTACATGACCTAGTTTCTCATCTAGACCACTTTATGGGCGGACACGCTCTGTAACTTTGCGTGACTTGTTCAGTTGCTGCACTTAGCTTCCCGATCTAAACAGGATGGAGATCGTGATATTTTCCCACCATTGTGAAGAGTTTTGAGATCTGTGGATGAAACCTGCCACATAAATTTTAATGAAGGATTTTACAGTAAGTCAGAAGGAGCTGCTACAACTGATCAGCAAGGCAAGGAAGAGAGCTGGTACACTAAAAATGAAACGATGAAAATCACAACTCACACAGGATATCCTGGGAAAGGGGGCCTACAAGCACCTAAAGAGAACGTAAGAACACAATCTCTGCTTTCAGGGCAATTGTTTATAAAACAATGGGTGACTCAACTGCCCAGCAGCATTACAAATAGATTGCCTATTCTTTGCTGGCTTTCCCTTGAAGGTATTAAAATTATGAAGGCGGCTGTATTTTGCTAACATTTCTTCCAGTCCTAATGAAGAAGTTGACATGCTATCTAGATTATTTCCTAAGAAAGAAACCACAACATTTTCCCAGTCATGCAGTAAGGCTTAGCTTGTCTACTCCTCAGCATCAGCACCAAGGCAATTAAACATGAAGTTCTGCACCCCTAAAACATACCAGTGGCTGTTTGCTAAATGAACATCTGCATACTAGGATAGGTAGAACGGGCTCATCCCACAGGAGACTATGTGGACACAATTCACAGATGAATCGGGCTCAGCCTCTATCACACTGAAGAGAGGTATTGCACTGACACTGGTGCCAATGAATGTGCTGAAAGCCCTAGCAACTGGAGACATGCAGTTATGTAAAAATAATAATAAAATCTCAGGAAGTAATTAGCTCTTGTGGCTGTAGGGCACAGCTTAGAACTTAAACTCCAAAACTTAAAAAGCTCAGACATAACAGGAACTCCAAATCAATCGTACATTTTTTTTTTTTAGGAGGAAGTTTATCCACCTTTATTTGGCTTAATAAAATTTCCACTAAGGTATAAACAGCTGCAACCCACCCTGAATCCATGCTAGTCTGCGAATGTTTCCAATCTCTGCCCTTTGGAGGGAATGAAGACTTAAAGTCCCATCCTGACTTCAGCACCTGCAAGGATCCAGGGTTCTTTCCTTGCCTCTTTGCCTCCTCCTCTCCTTGACTTCAATGAAGTTTCAAGTACTCATCTGCAGGTAGAATTTGTCTCTCCCTCTGTATGTTTTCTTATTAGCTAGCTCTGCCCATGTATCCCTGCCATAATGATGTTCTAAAGACGCACACACGTACACACTTACTTTTTCTTTGAAAAAATTTATCTGGGCATTTAATAGACGATGATCAATCACAGAAAAAAAAAAAAAAAAGGCATTTTAAAATAAAGAGCTAAAGCCCTTGGGGGAATTCAAAAAATCATGGCAGAATCTCTCCCTCCCATGCGTAGGCACTTGCTAACTGAGAGTAGTGGCACTGTGACAAAAGTAGCAAAACCAACGGCAGGCTTTTAGTAAAAAGAAAAGGGGGGAGGGGAAGTCTTCCACTGGCCATCTGTGAAAATAAGGCATGTGGCCATTAAATGCAGAGGCTGTAAATATAAATATACACAAGCTCGACAAAGCAAATGGCAAAAAATCCCCAATAAAATAAGAGAGGGGTGGTGTGGGGCTAGGAAAAGGAAAAAGGAATAAACTTTCAGCTGAAGCAAATCAAAACGTTTAATGCTTAGTTACCAGCGCTGTGCAAAAACAATTTTGATCTTTGCAGTGTGCAAACTTGACATGTGTTTTTAATTAAATTTGAGAAAAGTTTCAGGATAAATGACAATGAATACAGTAGCCCTGCTGTATGGAGGACTGCTTGAACATGAATGATCCTGTTGAGCCTGCTGACTGGCCTTACTGAAAGGCTGGCATACAGGGTGATGGATGGGTGATGACATAATACCTGCTTGCATTCTTGTCAGGGTTTTTGAAAACTGTCTGTTCTGTGTTGATAGCATTAACAAAGAGGACCGCAAGCCACATACAAGAATTTCTGTTGGCAAAGAACCTCAATAAGACACAGATAGGAAGAGGGTAGGGAAAAGGTAACAAGAAAGGGACATACAGTTGTTACGATAGTGTGTTAACTTTTGTGTTGTGGGACTGTAACAATTCAATGTCTGCAAGATACTCCCTGGTCCCCACACTGTATAACAATTATTCCAAACAGAAGGATCTCTCCTCGCACTGTGAGAATAAAAATATTACACTGATCATCTTTCCTAGTGTTTTACAGGCCAGTGAGGAATAGAGTGGACTACAAATTACAGGACATCTATATTAGCAGTCTTCTGAACTAACTTGCAGGGATAAGTGTGTATGTATGTAATGTCTGTGGGTAATACAGCCTCTGCTACTCACTGGGAATGCTAACACAGATTATGAAAACAGGCAGGTTTCAACTCTTACAAAGTGATTTGGTTTATGATGTTAGTACTGCTCCTCTGGACTTATTTCCAGCAGGTTTCTCCTGTTTGGGAAGTTTTACTTGTGCCAGGTACCATTCTTCCCAATTTTGCATATTACAACTTGTTCACTCTAGTCAGACCCACAGACTGTCAAGTGTCGGCAGCAAGCACAGGGTCAGACGCTGTTTTACTGACCTCTTTTCTTCTTCTCCCTGCTAGTCTCTCCTCCATTTTTTCCTAGACTTTTTCGTTCATTAAAGGAAGAAAAAAAATGTTACTGAAGTAAAATTCTCTACTGCAAGAGAAATTTAAATCCCATGTGCTAAACCAGCTCTTCCTTATGCCTTTAGTAAAGTGAGCTCCAGTGTTTTACTTCTCAAAGACAGCAGGATCTGTGGGTTTGAGACTCTTAATATCCTCCTTCTCCCCGAGGGGAAAGCTGGGAGAGAATTCATTTTAGCTTAGCAGATCACAGCAGTTTCTTAAGAGTTAACTCTGCTATCCTCATCCATCAGGCAGCCAGCGAGGCATCAGGAAGGAATGATGGATGTAAAATTATTACAGGGCTGCCACCCAATACACTTAGTGCCATTTGTAACTAACACTGGAACTGACACACTTTTTTCATTATTAAACATCCACATTAAGTCAACATTGGTCACTGTCATTTCATGTTTAGCACTCTCTTAAGGGGAAGAGGGAGAGGTGGGGGTGGGAGTTGGGAGGATGGGGGGAGGACGGGTGGGTGGGAATGGGAGGAAAGGCATCCTGAACCCAGTGTTCCATCAGCATGAGTAGTAAATAGGCTCCTGCTTGCAATGCTGGAATAAATATTGTTACAAATAGCTCTTTAGTTACAGCCCAGCAGACAAGTACATGTCAGAGCCTTTTAAAAGGACACACTCCAAGCGATAACAGGGAGAACTTGTATCACAGGTTAAGAAACACTTCAAAACAGGAGGTATATATATTTGGATGCACTCATCTCAGAGTGTGCTGTGAGTGTGACTGCATCTGTACACGTCTGAAATTCTTGTGTGGCTGTGTATACTTAAACAACTGTCCTAGCTGCCAGCACCTTTAGCTGCAAGTGCCAGGATTCAGAAACCTGTAACTGTGTTTGTATCAGTGTACACAGACATATGCTCAAATACCTGTTTGCGCTGCCCCTTCCTCCTTTTTTCAGTTACCAGGCTACATAGGCAAATGCTCGAAAGTCTGACTATAGTCAGAAAATTACTGGCTAGCCCAGTGCATGTTTGTGCTGTGTATCTCTGAAAGAGTGCACTGTAGGCTTGTATGCATGCACACACATGCTGGCTCTTTGTGTTTGTGTACATCTGCTTTGCAAAGGAACAGGCAATTTTGGGGCCGAACAAATAAACCAGAGTCCACTTGCTGATGTCGTCCATTGCAGTGTTTGAACTAGATGACAATCTGTGCTCTAAGCTACATGTATAAAAGGTAACATCATTTATGTATAGTACATATCAAGCTATAATTAACTGTAGATGACAATTACAAATAAAACTTTGCTCCTGGGTTTCCAAGAAACCAGAAAAACATATACACATACTTCTCATTTATACGCGGAAATATTTCCAAGAAAAGTAATGTAAAAATACATTTTATTGCATTTGCAATTAAAATAGGTTTTAGTAAAATCCATGTTCATCATGATGCTCATAGTTTTTACTGTAATCCTCTGAAAATCAAATCCCTCAAGATAGTCCAAGTTGGATGCCAATAAAGTGACTCACCCAAATCATCCTATCCTTTTATTAAAAATCTTTTCTTATTTATGACTTCTTTTATACAGCTTCTCTCCATTTACACAAAGTCCCTGTGTGACTACTGCCAAACAGCTGGCAGGTCTGGCCATCCACAGGAGTCAACCCATCAGGGAACACAAGGCAGATAACAGGTCATGTAACGTATGGAGAAAAGCCCCAAGAGCTTTAAGAGACTCACAAAGGTGATTTAAAGCCCTGAAGCTGCCCAGCTACCCTGGGAGATAAATCCCTAAAAAGAGTCTAACATACAGGTACAGAACTACACAAAGCCTACTTTCACTGGTAGGCTTCAGCAGCAATTCATGCAACAAGAAATTCAACAGGTCTCAGAGAATAATAGGTCTCCATAACCACATTAGCCACAGCAGCAAAGAAGAGAGGAAAACATGGGATCACAGTATCACAGTATCACAAGGTTGGAAAGGACCTCTGAGATCATCAAGTCCAACCTATAACCTAACACTAACACCAACACTAACACCAACCATCATCTAAACCATGGCACTCAGTGCCTCATCCAGTCTCCCTTTAAACACCTCCAGGGTCGGTGACTCCACCACCTCCCTGGGCAGCCCATTCCAATGGCCAATCACCCTTTCAGTGAAGAATTTTTTCCTCATATCAAGTCTAAACTTTCCCTGACGAAGCTTAAGTCCATGCCCTCTGGTTCTGCCACTGGTCACCTGAGAGAAGAGACCAACCCCTGCCCGACTACAACCTCCTTTTAGGTAGTTATAGAGAGCAATGAGGTCTCCCCTGAGCCTCCTCTTCTCCAGACTAAACAGCCCCAATTCCCTCAGTCGCTCCTCATAAGGCTTGTGCTCCAGCCCCTTCACCATCTTCGTTGCCCTCCTCTGAACACATTCCAGTATCCTAACATCTTTCCCAAATTGGGGGGCCCAGAACTGGACACAGTATTCAAGGTGAGGCCTGACCAGTGCCGAGTACAGGGGGACGATAACTTCTCTGGTCCTGCTTACTACACTATTCCTGATGCAGGCCAGGATGCCATTGGCCTTCTTGGCCACCTGGGCACACTGCTGGCTCATGTTGAGCTTCCTGTCCACCAGCACTCCCAGGTCCTTTTCTGCCTGACTACTCTCTAGCCACTCTGTCCCCAGTCTGTATCTCTGCATGGGATTGTTGTGTCCAAAATGAAGTACCCGACATTTGGACTTATTAAACATCATCCCATTAGAATCAGCCCATCTCTCCAATCTGTCCAGGTCCCTCTGTAGGGCCATCCTACCCTCTAACAGATCAACCCTTCCTCCCAGCTTGGTATCATCTGCAAATTTGCTGATGATGGACTCAATCCCCTCATCCAAATCGTCAATAAAGATATTAAACAGGACGGGACCCAACACCGATCCCTGGGGGACACCACTGGTGACCGGCCGCCAACTGGATGAAACACCATTGACCACCACTCTCTGGGCTCGGCCATCCAGCCAATTCCTAACCCAGCACAAAGTGCTCCCATCTAGGCCACGGGCTGCCAGCTTCCCTAGGAGTCTACTGTGGGAGACAGTGTCAAAGGCCTTACTGAAGTCCAGGTATACCACATCCACAGCCTTCCTCTCATCCACCAGGCAAGTCACATGGTCGTAAAAGGATAGCCGCAGATGAGTGGTTGTTGCCTATAAAGACTTAGATCACAGGCAAGTCTTTCTTCTGTATATAACTATAGACATAATGAACATTTCTAAATATGAATGTGCTCACAGCTACATTAGGCTAACCCTATTCTGATTCCATTCCTCACCTCAAAATCTCCCCATCAGGAAGCAACCAGTGAGCAAATGCAAGGTCCCAAAAACTCAGGGGGATGCCTCTAAGTTCCCTAGTGTTACCTTGAGCTTCTGAAGGGAAACCTTAATGGTAACACTGCAGCACTCTGTTTCTCATTACCCACCTTCTCTTCTTCCTTCTCTTGAAAACAGGAAAAAGCAGAGTAAAATTTAATTTGAAATGGCAACACCCATCCTCCTCTCAAATTTTACCCTTAATAAGAGAAAAAACTTTAAAGACTTAGATCAAACAGACACAGACTTTAAAGAAGTTGGAGTGTTTGTCTGGATACAAACTTCACAGCTGGCTAGTCAGTGGATGGCCGAGATCATATATGTAAAATGAGAAGAAGTACCTAAACTTTATAGTTTACATCTCTTCCTCTATTGGGTCAAACACAAGAGACAGCTCAGGAGACCCTACAAGATAAAAAGTGCAACTTCTTAATTAGTGCTTAGTGGCTTAAGTGGTCACCCCAGCAACTCAAATGCAATTATAGTCTAGGAGAGCTCAGACTTTGGTTCTATCCTTTCCTGTCTCCACTTTTTAAATAAAAAAAAAAAAAACAAACCAAAACAAAATAAATCAGCGTACCCTGATAAAGTTTTGGCATTTATGGTATCAAGATTCCCAAACCCTACAGTTCCTTCAGAAAAATTTTCAATTGAGCAAACAATTTTTTCTGCTACCTCATAAAAGAACTCCTCTCTTCCCTCCACAAGCCCACCAGGAGGCATGAAATAGAGAGGAAAATAAACTTCAACTGGGGTTGAGGGTGAGAAGTGAAAACAGAAGGGGTAAGGAGAATCCCAACAATAGGAAAGTAACAGAATAAAGTGAATGCAGATGGTTCCACTCCTGTTACTTAATCAAAAGGCTGTGCAGAGTCACTAGAGCCAGCATAAAGTCATGTGTTAGAACAACAGCTGATCTGTATTAAAGAAGATTAACTCGCAATGCCATGGTGGAGGGCCTGGGATTATTTTATGTACTTCCATTGCCGAACAAGCCGTCAGTACAATTACTGCCCTCCAATGTGAATGACTGATCTGTAACCACAGCTAAACAGCATGCTGCTTAGGGGCCTGGGTGCTTCATGAAGATGAATTTCCATACCATCAAAGTGCTTTTAATGGGCTTCCTGATCCAACCACAAGGCCTGCTTTGCAAGTATATAGAACTCAGGATGAAGGCTTCCTGTCCAAAAGGATTTGGTCGGTTGTCACTTGACAATTCCCAGCCAGCACAAGGGAGGAGAGGGGGGAGATAGGTAGAGTTGTCTCTGCTTTGGAGGATTAAAAAAAAAAAAAAGAAAAAAAAGGAAAAAAAAGGGTACAGATGCTTTCTGAATGCAACCAACTGCTGTATCCACAGCTGAATTCAATGCGCTTAACAAATAACGGCAATTTAGCTATGCTTGCGAGGAATAGCTTGAGTCACTTTGCATTAGCATCTGGCTGAGTGTTAAAGTCATTTCTACATGGGGAGCAGAGAAAAGAAATTTCTGCTCCGAGCATCCTTTCAAGAATGCTTAAATATTTGAATATAAATTCCTTTGTGCTTGTGATCACTTCTTCTTACATCTGACACTCTGCTTTTCCCTTTTCCCTTCTGGTACTCTTCTATGTGAAATGCCGTAAACATGTTCCATGCTTCTCTTTCCTTCTCTCTCCCCATACCAATGCTCTTATTTTTCTAAAAGAGATAGTATTAGTATGTACTGCCAGATACCTATTACACTGACCTCTTTTTTCCTTCTTCTTACTCTCAAGAAAGTGCATGAAATTGGAGTCATTTCTATATCACTCACACCCAGGATAGGCTGATGAAAAAAGTACAGTAGAGACTCACATGTACATTTAACATTCATTACCCAGATTGCTGGCTTCTCACAGCTTATTGATCAAACTCCATCTAAAACCAGGGAAAATGGAAAGCTATCCAAATTAGCAATCTGCTCATTCTGGACAATATTGTTTGACTCACGAGCCTCCTAGGATGACTGACTTTCAAGTTTCTGCTAAATAGCTGATCATTTTTATTCATTCTATTTATCTGCCTATCTCAGTGATTCACACAAGGCCTTCACCGTGAAAAGCCACTGGAAGTAGTTTCAATAAAATGCAGTTTACAGCAACAATGGTCATCTTTGTTGGTCATCACTGCGTGATGAAGGCTGTATCACCTCAGAAGAGATTGCAGGAGAAGACAGCAATTGAGGAAAAAGTCTTGCCAAGCATATGATTTTGAGATGCACAAAAGAGTTTGGATGTTTCTCCTAGGTGGCAGTATTATAAAGACAGCTCACTACAAACATGGCAGCAAGGACTGGCAGGTCTATTTATCCTCCATAAGCCAGGGCAGTGCAGACACCACGTATTTTCAGAGAAAAGCAGCAAATGGCAACCTCTTTGACATGCATAATGGTTACAAATTTTACTAGAGAATATTCATTTTGTTGATATTTTGTATAGCACAGCTTCACAGGACAATTCAAAAGAAGGTGGTGGTAAGGTTCATATGTTCTACCACCTCTAAGTTTCACTGCAAATATTTTGGGCAGTTTGCGTTGTCAAGTCTCCAGTTTTTCAATTTTGTTAAGTCATCTAACGTGACATGACAGTGCTACATTGCAATGGTCACAAAATATCATATATGACAACCTCACAAGGCTAAATACCCAGAAGCTGAGCCTGAGCAAAGCTTATGTTCCTAAAGAAGCTTGAATATTTTCAAATCCAGCTCATCTCACAAACACACGTAAGCATTTCCATAAAGCAAGATTTCCACTTAGACACAGATTTCCAAGATCACCTTCTCATAATACATGTTGACAGGCTGGAACAGAGAATTAGCGGCCTCCAAAGTTCTCATGAGTGCTTTAACAATCTCTGCCTCCTCCCCACACTCCCCTAAGGGTCTCTGGGTCTCTCATGTCATCTTTTGGTTGTGGTTTTCATTTTACTTTTCGCTTTTTCTGAAAGATGCAACTACTCTGTTTAAAAATGGGGAGGAAGAAAGCAGAGCAACAAAAAAGAGGACAAAAAAAAAAGGAGAAAGAACCTATGCGTCTGTAGGGAGAGCCAAATCCAATCTCTGACCCTTTACAAAAGGAGTCTCGGAAACTCACCTTTTCTGTCCTGCAGTTATTGAGACCCAGGCTATTCACAACGGCCACCTTCCCATCCAGCACCTGCTGTTCCCTCCGAAGTTGCTCCTTCATCTGTCGGGCCTCCTGGATTGCCTTGGTAACAGCATCATGGTCATTTAAATAACCTGACGATGTGATAGAAGAAAGGATATCTTAAAAAAAGAAAGTTACAAGAAAACACTTTAGCTTTCATCAACAAAATGCACCAACAGTTTATCATTATTAATGAGAAAGAGTTAAAAGGTAATGCCCAGAAACCCATCCATGCTTTGTAATTCTGTTATTGTTATGATAGAGCCACCTGGATAGAAACCTCAGTGCCAAAATCATTGTCCTGGTTTTTGATCCCATTAGTTTCAATATTTCCTTGACACTGCAGAGGTTAGCTCTGTGGTTTGTATGCAGCAGGATGTAACTGGATAAGAGTTAGGGGAAGCTTTGATCATGCCAGCAAGCCCAAACTCTTAAAAATAGACCACTTCATTCTTCCCCTTCTTAAAATTTGTGAATACATTAAAATAAACCACAGGTGGCGGTGGTTTGCTATAGATATGAAATGCATAATGGCTGGGAAGAGAAACCTCATCCACTGAATGCTCCCCACCACCACCTGTCATTCAGAAACGTATAAGAAACCACAGCTACACAGAACTACATTCCCACTCCTATTCATGCTGCTAATAGTAGGTCAAATGTCCACTGTTTTGTTGCAAATTCACAGCCTAGGGCTTAGCCTTAGTAGTCACTGAATTATTTCCTTTTTAAATGTTACAAGCATCACCGGCACAGCTAATACTATTTAATTTTAAATGTGACACTTTGTCATTTTTTTCCTTTAGCGTACTGTAGATTATACTTATTATGATCTGCATGTGATTTGTAGGATAGAATACTGATGGGAGACTCCAAGCCCCAGCCTATTTTTCAAACATTAAAAGAGAGGCTAATATCTATCAACCTCCCTCCCCCTCTCCACATCCCCACACGCGTGTGCACGCACACACTTCTTTCTGTCTTTTAACTAGGGCATAAAAACGGCATAAAATGAATCTGTAATATGAAATTGCCCAGAAAAGGGACTTCTGTTTGTGACATGAGGCTAAATCTAACCAGATCCATTGGTGAATTGTGACAGATGGAGGGACTGTGAGACAGAAGGCAGGCACTAATCACACACAAAATGACCGGCTTGCCTCAACATGTTCCATGGATTCCAGCAAACTTTACACCCTAATCCATTTTTAGAACAAAAAACATCTGGGCCATAAATCCTCTAATCTGCCAAAACACGCTATTAAATCCCATGATTTGTTGAAAAACACTAAGATTAAAGAAAGGAAATATAAAATGGCTAACTGCCGTGTTAGGAAAGTGTTATTAATACTCTTTCTTTGTCTCAATTATGAATGTTCTGTTCCTAAAGAGCCTTGTCTAATCATGTCAGATTACACATCCTTGTTGTATTGCTAGACTCTTCTATCTGATCTGCTGATTGCCAAAAAACGTAGGACATTGTCTTGCTCCTTAAAACATTTCAAGGGAAGAAGCTGATGTTAGATTAGTTCAGTGCTGCGCTGCTGTCAAGTTTTCAGTTTGGTTTGGGTTTTTATTACTGTTTTTCAGACTGTAGACAGGACTGGCATTCCCATCCTCCCTGGCACACAAAAACTAGAAAGAAAAGTTTCTGTGTGGTTTGAATGTTGTTAATTGTACTAACAGTTAGCTTTTGGCTAAATAACAACGAACCCTTAGAGTTTTATATGAAATAACTTGACCCCCATTGCTTTTATCAAATGACCTAGTTCAGTAATTCCCAGCCAATGGAATTCCAGTAAGTCCAGCCTTCCTGCATAAGGAAGGATATAACCTGCACTATCACAGTGCTACCAGCTCGTGATTTTGTTTTAACCTCCATTTTATCAACTTGCTTGGTTTCTTCCCCACTTTGCATCTGTTACTGATCAAGCTTGCATGTAGTCAGAATAAATTAAAAAGGATGCAAACAAACAAACAAACAGTAGTATTACTGCTGGTTGTGCTCCTGATTAGGCTAGGTATAATACTTTCAGTCTGTAAAATACAGTCAAATTTGCTTAGGAACTGGAATTCATGCCCTTCTCCAGACGATTTGGCTTTTCCTGAATACTGCTATCTTTGAGACAGTTTGGCACACGACAGTGAATAAAAGCAAGCACTCCTTATGTTTTTCAGTAGCTGCCAAGATGCTGGTGTGCAGGGAAATGATTAATATAGAAGCGAGTTGAATGTAAATTATTGTTGTTTAGGGTAGGTGGTGAATTATTGACAGAGAAGGAAACTGCATTACATAAAATGCACTTAGTTACAAGGATTGCCAAACTAGCACAGAGATGTTGCAGATAATGGCAAAGGGCAGAGAGAAGTTGTTTCTGTTTTTAGTACAAGGACATATGCCTGTTCCCAAAAAGAAATGCTTGGATTTAGAGTCATACACGAAGCCATGACATTTGTGACTGCTCAGTCTGTAGCATAATCTGTAAGCTATAAGGATAGCTCTAGAATCTGTATGCCTGAATGCAGCTATACTGTTCATTACAGGAGGCTCTAAGTTTACATCCTCCAAAGACAACTGAACAATACATGAGCATTTCCTCATGCCATGGGAACCAAGCAGCCTGAAGAACTGTTTTCAGAAACACTTTTAATTTGAAATTAGTGGCAGTGAAAAGTGACAGTTGAGCTGCATCTCAGCAAGGTGGGCCGTGCACATCTAGAACAGACAACTTGTGTCTTGCATTGACAGCTCCAGTCATTCAAATCGGTAAAGTAACTGTCTGGCAAATGACTGCATATCTCCCAGTGACCCTTCTTGGAAGGATGTGTCTCTCAAGATAAAAACCGTGATCCAGTTTCTCTACCAGCTTTAGGTAACTTTGTCCTGGTGCAAAAATGCTACTAACAGTTTTTCGTGGTGTATCTCCTACAGGAGGGTGACTTGAAATTGCATGCATACTTTTTTAAGATCATCAAATGGTTTTAACACGGCAACGACATTTATCTGCTGAAACTTTGGTTGGATCTGACCTAGCAGTTAGCAGGAAAAGACTCTAGTGTTCACAGAACCACAGAATGGCAGGGTTTAGAATCCTTTTGTTCTTCTAGTCCTCCATTAAAGGATAGACCTTTGTTAGAAGTAGGCTATGTCTGTCCAGCTCCTGCACCACAGTTAAAGACTGCTTATCTTATATATAGTATGCAGTGATACCGCTCAGCAACCTCAAAAAGTCACTTTCTATATTTGTAGCTGAGAGAGATACAGCAGTGAACTCTATGTCATTAACAATAACTTAAGTATGTTATCTTTTGCTCCACAGTTTTCCATGGTTTATTAATGGTATAACGCATTAATTCTTCTTACAAGAGTGACCTTTAAAGCTCCATTCATCCTCACAGCTTTTATCCAATTACATTATCACTCATTACAGGTACAGCATTTAAAAATCTGCATTTTGTTAAAAGACGTAAATTGCAGGGGCCTCAAACCTATGAAAAATATCAGGTGTATAGGGAAAGCAGACTAGAGAGGAGAGAACAAGAGATGTCCTGCCACTGAGATGTAGGTCAGACGCTTAACTCCACATCTAAATGTGATGCTCACTTAATATTAAGGACAAAAAATTTAATGTGAAAAAAACTGAAACTTGATGCATTGTACACGGAGAGCAGTAGGGCCAAGCAAACTAAAGATGAAAGATACTATTACCTACCATAGCTAAAGAGGGTGGGGTTATTAGGAATACATGCATTAACAATTAACGTGATATTTACAAAATGTTTATGTAATTGTAACATGTCATACCAAATAAAGTTATTTTCTTTTCTAAAAGGCATAGAAGTATATGCTCTGATGTAACTCTTGTCAACATTAGTAATCATGTATGCACAGTGGGAGAGCAATACAGCATGCCCTAGATCTGACTCCGTATTTGGATGTAACTATAGGTCTTCCTGGTTGTCTATATAGGTAGAATATGGATTACAGAAAGCTTGGGAGAGACCCATAGCGATACAAAAAAATTTTACTACATGGCACTGACATATCACAGAAACAGCTTCTGATAGGTTTCACCGATGGTTTTTTTTGTCCTTTGTTCCATCTCTGGAAGTGGCCAGCAGGAGATGTTGTAAGAGCAACAAGACACATGATAGCGAAGGTACAACAATCTACCTCACTTGATTCCCTAAACACAGCTTGACTTACATCCTGAAATTTTAATTCAGCCAATATAAATAAAAATATTAATATGTAATACTTTATTAACTTATAATAATATATTTGTATAAGAAATAAATATTCATGAATAAAATGCTTCAGTTAGAAGGATGAAGAATGGAGCGTGTTTACATTTTACTTACACACACACAAAGAACAGTGCCTTTAACACATCAGACTTGTAAAATTAACACTAGGACTGTTATTATTTAGACATTCTTTAGGCAAAGAGGTCATTTCGACAGGAGGAAGAAATAACACTATTTTGTGGAACAATGTTAAAAAGAGCCAATCAAGACTTTTTTGCAAGATACAAGACCAAATTAGCTTTTTTGAAAGAACCAGGTGACTGTTTTGCTTATTAAAGCAAGGAAAAATAATACCCCATGCAGCTTTTTAGTGGGCTAAAGATTAAACATATGATTTTGCAATGATGTATTTGCATATGTAGACTTTCAACTTAAAGGTTTTATTTTCAAATTTATTCATCACTTTTAGTTGACGTATCATGTGTCCTTAATGCCCACCATTAGACAAGTCACTGTCTTTAATGTGTGCCATTAAACAAACAGCATTTATTAACTGTCATTGCTAAAGCATTATCTGAAATAACACAGGTTTTTGTTTTCTAAGATCTCCTGAAATCATGGGTTTCTTCACGGGGGGGGGGGGGGTGGGAAATAATGGGGGTTTCTTCACTGATATCAACAAGTTATATCAGGTTAAGTTATAACAAGTTATATATGTTAAGGTCAACCCATGACATCTCATAGACCTCTGTCTGGCAACTGGCTGATAAATACCCACTTTCCAGTAACACGTATTAATTGTTCTGAGGAAGGACAAATGAAACTGAGCTTACCTATTGTGTTAGCTCTGGCTGAAGGACTAGCTAATGTTGCTGGCACGGAAGATTTTAGTGAACTGGCCCCACTATTTATTCTCAGAGTTGGCATATGAGGCGAGGTGGGTGATGTGGGAGACTTGCCATCAGATGTCTTGGGTTTGGCTGAAAGGTTCAGAGGCTGGGCTACTTCATCCTACAACAAGCAGAAGAGAAAAGAATGTTATTAAAAAAACTGCTGTTGGCACAACACTGTCCAAGAAAAGACAGTTGTTTTCAGCTCATATGAAGTTCTAAACTGGAAAGGTCGTATGCTATATATTAAGATCAAATCTGATACTACCTTGTCATTCCAGTTTGGAACTGAGCTGACTGATAAACTGGAAAATTAGCATGACATGATCAGAGGACATCCCCCATTTGCACTTTGTATGTAAGAATTGTGTCTGAAGAAATGACTCACATCAACAAAATACATCCTTCCATGATGGAAATGAAGAGCACTTTTACAGTTATATTTTATCGCTACTTTATTTTAAACTTGGTATAGATGAATTAAGTAAGAACTGAAGAGTATTTTCACTTAAAATTCCATCACTGCCAACCAAACTGGGCAAATATGTTTGAGTGAGTGGGTTTCCAGTTGGGTATTTTTTGTGTGTGTTTTTGTGTTTGTTTGGTTGGGTTTTTTAACTTGTGCTTTCCTCTGAATTTCCCATGCTTAGATTGCAAGGATAAAAATACAGTGGGAAATAAATACTTCTCTTCCACCACAACAAGAGAAAAGGAAGAACCTGCCCTTTCTTTTCACAAAATTTGAAACAGTAACCTGGATAATCCGGCCTAAGCCCTTAGGTGTTTTTTTTTTTGTATTCTGCAGAGCTGAACTTCAAGATTTCAGTAATTAATACTATGTGAAAATAGAAAAAATGGGGTGACATCTTTTGCAGGGTAACTGAAATTGTTTCTAAACTTGGCTTGATTACACAGAGTAACAGATAGTGCTATAAAACACGTTAAAATACTAAGGAATTTATTTTTGCTTGACCAAAATAAAATACAAGAGAAATAAAAAAACAGTGAAGTGAGAACAAGGTTTTCAGTAAGGGGGATACGTTAGTGACTTTAACTGGCTTTTAAATAACCAGAACCAATGGATATGGTACTAGATTCAACCATCACATATTAGCTTAACTTTCCCCTCACACTATGACTTTGGAAAGCCATTCTTTACCTACTGCAAGTGTTACAACACACAACTGGGTTTTAGCCCTGGGCACCAAAGCAGCTGATTCTGATCTCCCCAGGTTGTATGTACATTCACTGTTACTGGATTATTCCTGACTTAAAGCAATGCAAAGCTGACTGGAATTAGACCCATAATGTTTGAGTGTTTATTGTTACCACTAAGGTATCTGTAATTACTATCAAAAAATACTGATTCTTTTCCACAGAGGGTGGTGTGCTGCAGTAAAGAAGGAATTTTATAGTTGCTTACCACTTGTGGTAAGCATGAGGTAGATGTACAACTCCAAACACTGGACAATTCTGCAAAGCATTGTCATATAACTTTTCCATTACCTTAAATAAGCAAGCTTTGAGCAAGACACTTTTGTTATATTTGATTATTTCTACACTTCTGTAATAGTTATGGTTAAAAATAAATTAAATCTTAGCAAACAAAAGTATCAGGGACATTGTGGACAAAGCTATCATCCTTAAAACAGTATTTAAGCTGTCCTAGATGCAAATTGTGCATAAAATATAGTGGGGGGAAATCAATGTATAAAATGCACTTAGAAGCCTATATTCTGTATCCTCAGAAGCCACTTAGAAGGCAGAGTTATACTTAAGCCTCAGGGTTAAAAATATTGCTCAGTTCAACCGGCATTTGTCATTTTAAGAAGGTATTTGTTACTTTATAGAAACACAAAGCCACCTGTATTAGAATAAAATAGACGAACATATAAGGCAAATAAAAGGGGACCTGCTCTGCTGTTCCACAAGTTTGAATTAAAAAAAAAAAAAATCCCACAACAGTGCAACTGTAATGAAATCAATAATGAGATAGTTGCATAAAAGCGTGAGTACAAATTAGCCAATGAACCAACCAACCACAGTGACCTTGTGCCAGAGAAGGATCCCTGAAGAGTGAAGTAATCTATTTGGAAGACAGTATCAGAAGCAATGCAAACCTGCCCACCCACTTGTTTTGGTTCACTTCAAGAGGGGTTAGCTTCCATGTATATCCAGTTCTTGTCCTCTGTTCTAAGTCTCAACAAAAGGGGCTGTTTAGTTTCTGATACAGCAGTAAAAGTTTCAGTGTGCTCTATGGCCACTGGAAAACCAACTGAAAGCAGCACTTCAGTCCATATGGAGAAGCAACCAGACCCTTATGGGACTGGGTCTCACTCGCAGCAAAGTCCAACCGGCCTCCTGATGCTGAAAGAATTTTTTCAGTCTCATCCTTTTGACTCAATCCCTCGGCTATCCTATCCCTATAAAGTTTACTTCCTTCCCTTCTCTCACTCCTTCTCCCTCTCCTCGGTTCTTCTGCTCCCTTTTTTTAGACTGGTGTGAAAGCAAGGTCTTGTGCAAGTCCACTACAGAAGAGAACAGTGGTTTGGTCTCATTTAATGCAAGTTAGGTGTTTTTTTCCATCATAGGCATCCAGCAATGAAGCAGTCTGCACTGCAACTATTCTTGGTAGTAAGAATACTCTTCATTCAAGTCAGCACAACCTTCTCTGGAGCCAAGAAGTATAAGGCCTTGTGGAAATAATAGAAGTCGACAGTTCCAGAGCTGATAAATGTCATTTCAAATTGCCCGTTCATTCACTTTCATTGTGTGTTCAGGCTAATGGTAAATTAATTGGAGGTCACAGAAGCTTGGTTCTCATAAAAGAGGATAAGTAAACAATTTTCAGCTATTATATGTATTTACAAAATGACATTACTTCACTGTTTGCTCTTCATAATACTTCTGTTATTTCAAAGAGCATTCTTAAATCCTCACTGGAAGTCCAATACATTAAAAATTCAGTCATAGAGTTTAAAAATCCTATGTTGGATCAAGAGTTGATAATAATTTAAGTAATTTCCTTTACCACAGTGGAACCACACTGATTAATTCCATGGGAGTCTAAAAAACATCTAGGAGACAGGTAATAGTATACAATTGTGTAAACTGTAAAGATGACTGTTAGGATCATCACTCCTAAATTCAGTGAGGCATTTAACTTCTTTCCTATTTGCAGATATAAACTCAAAATTCTCTGCTCTTCCAGTTTAAATCAAGAACTGTACTGTCTTCATTATTGATGTGCACCTGCATAATCACGAGAAAAATTAGGTGTCGGCCAACATTTATTTTTAACTATAAAATCTCCCACCTAACATGCTACCACATTACGGATTAGCAGGTTTCACTCTCAGTTATATCAAGGCTGTGTATAAATGCAGCATGACAGCTAGGGCAAAGAAGAGTAATAAAAAGAAATAAATAGATGTAGCATGTTCACTCCAGGTAGATGGCATCTTTCAACAGCCAGGAGATTTGAATTTATACAGTGGGATCACAGAATCTAGAACCGCTCCTTGCACTTAGTTTTTATTAGAGAGAGATCAATACTGATTGCTCCCTGCCTTTTTTTGACATGCAGTTATTCTAAGATGCCATAGATAAGGGTTTTTTTTTAAACCAGTATTTTTTAGAGTAAAACAAAGTCAAACATTTATTTACATATCAGCCAAAATGATTAATGCTTAGACCAGAGGACATTAAGACCCAAAAGCCTTGTAATAATATAAACACAGATGTGATGAAAATAAAATATGATCTTGATTAAAGGTTATGAAATGCTTCCTTTAAAGTAGCATATTTGTCTAACAAAATAAAACACGCACACAAATATAGAGAATAAAGCATAAGCAAAAGCACATGACAGAGGGCTAATAAAATAAGTACCCACAGAAAGAGCAAGGCATTGGTAAAGAGATTCCCATCCTCTGTATCACAGCAGTGTCAGAATAGTCGCTATTTTGGGGAGGGCTGGTGGTTTTCTTCCCAGGATTGGAAGACTTCACCTACTCCAGAATTTTAATGGTAAACAACATATTCAAGAGTTATATTTTGTAGGTTCACTCAAGCTGGATTTATGTAACTTTGCGATTCATACCTAAGCATCAGACAGTGGAAATCCCCAAATACAAGAGTCTGACAGGCAACATTTTAGCAGAAATAGTGCTGGTAATCTGAGTGTGCATCTCACTCCGTTTATAAGGTCAGTATGGTTCTTTGAAAAGGTAAAATGCTAGGTAAAATGTTTGTAAATGTGGGAAGAAAAAATGGAAGAGAGAGAAAAAAGAAAGGATTTAGTCATAGTCATACAGTAATGTAGCAGCAGAGTTTGAGGTAGACCCAGGAATTCTGACTCGCAGTCACCAATATTGTGAACAGTTGGCTGAAATGGTGTCTTTCCTAAATCTTTCAATCGTGCTCTCTTTATTTACTTCCTCCTAAGATAAATGGGTAATTTATCTGTATGGAGAACGGATATCTAAAAGAAGGGAATAAAATCTCATTTTGAGAATGTCTCTAAACTGTTTATTAAAAATAGCACTATTTCAACACCAATAGCTGAACAAAAGACTGGTAGCCCAAATGAATGAACCAGTCTCAGAGAAAGAAAAAAGGGCTGGCGGTGGGTAAGAACTCAGATGATTCATTTGGATTTAATATTCTCACTTTTTTCACATACTTTAAAAATTAGTATACTATTAAAATACAGTAACTGAATTATTGTACTGTCTTTTAAATCCAAGTGCTGTATTCCACTGTGGCACATACTGAAGGTCCAGGTTGCACGGTTTATTACAAAATCATGAACTACTCTGTGTATCATCTGACTGGCAATACAAATGTGCTTAAATGACCTGGCATAAGCACAGCCTAGCATGCTCTACTAAAGAGGCTTTTCATGACCTCTGGGAGCACATTTGCCACATCTTGCTGCCTATTTAAATGACCTTGACAGTACAAATTACAGCCAAATGAGTTAGAAATAAGAAGCCAGAGAGGGGGTTTCTAAAGGAATGCCTCTGCCACCAGAAACAAAGCCTCATTCCCCTACCCTGTTTCTGTTTCATGGAGATCTTCATTTCAACAGAAATGCAAAATATGGAGCACTTACTGGCATGTCTAGGGTAGAAGACAATGATGCTATTGTTGCCCACTGAACAATGCAGCCAGTCAGTGGCTTATCCAGGCTTATTCAGCCTTGTGCTCATCCAGAAATGACTAATCACTATACATTAGAAACCAAGGTGCAACGGCATATATGCAGAGAAAATCCTTCAGCATCAATGTCCCTTAAGACTACTGTTGTCCACACAATCACACAAAGATACTGGCAGCTTCCTTCACATCCCCTCCCCTTCCTCTGAAGCTACTCATGGTGAAATTATCAGTAGTGATAATAAGAAGCCGAGAGGTAAAGGCAGTTGTGAAACATGTTGCATAAATGAATCATGCTGCTGATATTATCCTCACTGATGAAATAATTGTATTAAATTAAGCAGGGATGTTCACATGACAGGATGGGTGAATTAGATAATGCTCATCTGCAGCTGTACCTCCTCCTGCCACATTCTCAAGTTTTGATTAAGAATAATGTGTCCCTTCCTGCAAAGGTGGAAATTTCTCTAACTACACAGAAAAAGAGATGTAGAGACTATAAACAGGCATCTTCGTTATGATATAACAAACACAATAAAATTATTCTTCATGATCAGAGAAGTCACTTTACCCTACTCTTGCCCATGAGTTCTGGCACTGAAGGTACAAATAGACTTGTCAGAAAGGAAAAGAAAAGGCACTAAAGACAACACAGAGGGCGAATGTTAGGAAGAACTGTTTTATTTCTTTCTTTCTTGTATGCAAAGTGCACACAATTTTCCTCTGTGATAGCTACAGAAACATCTCGGCCTGGATTTCTGTCTATACCTAGATCAATTTTTTTTTTTATATGTTGCTTTGCTCAGTAACTTTTCATGAAGAAACTTTTTCTCTCAGAAAGTAGACACTTTTTGGACTCACCCAACCAAAGCTAGTTCTTCCAGTCCTTACTTGATAGTGCCCCAATGTTCTTATTCATGGGACTCAAAACAAAGAGCGGAACTGATTTGCCCTATATTTGTGACAAATATTCTTTTTGTTCTCTCATCTGCATCTTTTAGGGAACTATGCCTAATGCCGATTTATGTACTAGGAGTATTCTTGCAGCCTCCATTCCTGTTCATGGTGAAAACTGGTGCAGAAACACGCTAACTTAATTTGTTTTGTGGTATCAGGGACAGACAGGATTTTTCCCTGTCCCTTTTTTACAGTGCTAGGGGCTCTTGGTGAAGACATTCTCTGGGGACTTTGTCCTCTCAGAAAGATCCGCAGCATCTTCCCCTTTCATTTTTCTTTACAGGAAGGCTAGATGCCAGGAAAGAACTCCGCAGTTACAAAGACTAATTTGCTGCCCTGGAAACCCCAAGATTTGATTTTGTTTAGTCCACATGTTGTCACAATAAAATAAGAGAGCTGCTGGGTGGTTTTCCTCTGTATTTAGCACTGCTGTTTCCCAAAGCTGGACACAGGATTCACAAACAGATGTAGGAAGAACAGAAAAGGAGCATGCAAAATGTCCTGTCTACAAACATGTAAGGCCCTAGGAGCTGGATGCCTTCCCTTCCTCCCCACAACCTTTTAATCCAATGCACAGCACTAACTCTGTAGTATCGCTCTAGTCTATGAGCCATAGTTTACAGATGCTGAAATTACAGAGGATCAAACGCCAAACAAGTCTAGCACCATTTTTAATCCTCCAGCTAGCTCAAACATGGAAGACTCTGGCCTGTTTCAGCTGTTTCTGGCCTGTTTCAGCAGCCTGAAAGCGGTGTCTGTGGAAAAAGCTATATAACTCCTCCTCAGAATCTACATCCAACAGTGACCTAAGGCAATGGCCTTAATTTTGTGTAGCAACTAGTCAGAATTCTGACAGAACCCTAAAAGTAATTCTTTAAGAAGTCTTCAGGAAAGACAAGTGCTGCACTGGGATGCACTCCTCTGGGGTCTCATGGAACTCAAGGCAGGCTGTCTGGCCAACAGAATACCCCAGGGCATGCAGCTTAGCAAAATGAGCAGACTGGTATGTGTTTACCCAAAACTCATTCATTTAGTTTCTCAAATCCTCAGAGAAGCATCCTCCAAACCATTCTTGCAGCTTCTGGCTGGCTTTGGACTGCCAAAACTCCCACTCTCCTTGTGAAGTCTCCTGGTAATCTCCACAGACAAACAGCACAATATGTTTAAGGAAAGTGGTTGGTATGAGATTTCTAGGCTATTTTTGCTTGATCGTGAGTTTTCAGTCACACCAACCTCTAGGGAAACCAGACGACTTATACATGCTAAACGCAACTCAAATCCAAACTTCAAACACTCATTTTCATCCATTTATAAGCAACTGACTTGTTCCTATTGTTGTTATTCTGCAGTTTGGGCATTTGCCTCTCTGTTATACTGAAATAAGCAGAAGTGAGAGTTGCTCATGCTGCTTAGGACCCTGTATGTGCATTTGCAGTACAGCATGAAGCAAAATTACAGGAACAAAGAGCTTTTAGCATGTGCTTGCATAATGGAAAATCTCCTTTTCATTCTGCATATCTGAGTGAGTGAAAATTTAACTCAGTAGCCTCATTTACAAGAAAAACCTTCAGCGAAGCTTGTTCCGAGCAAATCCTGCCAGGTTTTGCCGAAATGAGAAGGGTCCATGTTGAGTAAAGACACAACAACATCCAGTGCAGACAGACTGGCCACTTGGTATTCTGCTAGTCCATATTTTGCACCAAACTTGGGTCCTGTTGTTAGCTTTTTGCTGCTAATATTTATTGTTCATCTGTATTTTTCACATCAGTGCTGTACCTATTTATTTGGTATAATGCTATAAATGAAGCACTTCCCTAGGAAGGCTCAAGTTAGCTGCTAGGCAGAAGAGTGACTTTGGTGCAAGTCAGCAGAGACTGATGCAGATACTGTAAATCTACAGTACAGAAGATAAAAATTGATTTTTCATGCTTTTAACCACGCAAATCACTTTACAAGAGGTAAAAAAAACCCCAAACATTAGCAAGGATCATAACATTATGGGGAACAGGAGGGGAAAGGATTCGTCCTAGAAAGAATGTTTCCTTCAAACTGCCCCCACTGAATTACATGGCAAGCAATAAAATGCAAGAGGGAAAAAAACATTTCTCCAGTGTATGACAGGTATATTAATTCATTAAACCTCATAATTACACTGCCAGCTTTTACCTTATTTTACAAATGGGAAGAATAAGGCATAAAGTGGCTACATTACTTGCCTAATCTCACACAGTGAGTAAACAGCTGAGTCATATGGAAAAACAGAGCAATTGTCACTCTTTGTTCAGACCAATGTTTTGAAGGTTTTTTTGATACTGTACTGAACCATGCCTGGTTGCTCCAAAAGAAACTGCAAGAAAAGTTGTCAGACAGTTTGATCTGTGGCATGTATTAGTGAACTTGTGCTGGCTAGAAACTGGAGTGGCCTGTGCCTTATAGCTTGGGTCTTAATTTTCTTTTTTTAAACCCTAGCTACATAATTCTATCCCAATAAAATCCAGAAGTCTAAGCATGTGGTGTTGTGTCCTTAATAATGCACTCTAACACCCATAACAAAGCTGTTTAAAAAATTGAAATAGATATTAGACTGGATTTTGTTTGCTGCCTAAACTGAACTTGAAGCCACCACCTTCCAGCGAATAACCTCCAGTATACGTTAAGCAGAATGAACAGAAATGAAAACAACAAAACCTGAAAGGATGGGGAAGGACTTGGAAGGAAATAAAACAAGGACCTGCATAGCCAAACAGCATTACAAACTGGTACATTTTAAATGAACAACAAGAAAACAGAAGCCACACTGATCAAAGCCTCCCACCTCCTCTCTGTGGTGGATGACACCTTCGCTGGGAGCACACCACCACCTCTAACCCCACACCTGCAAAAGGAATTAATTTCAAAAAGAATACAGACCAAAGCGTACCGTATCAAAACAAATTAGCAACAGACCCCTCCTCCTGCTGTGGTCAGGCAGGAGAAGCAAAGATGCTGCACGGATTCTAAGATTCTGGGGGGGGAAAAAGACAAAACAGAACAAGAACCCCAGCTGTTGAAAACTTTAGAAGAAACAAGTCAAAGGAGCTTGAAAGAAAAGAGATTTCAAACAGCTTGGACAACTGGTAGTGGGTTAAGAAATTCCTTTTAAAAAACTACTTGTGCTTTCTCTGACTTTGAAAATAATGTAGTCTAGGTAGATTTTTCACAGAGAGGCAGCAATGTATGCAGTACAACATATAAGTAGTGCTAAAATAACATGTACTGTTTTTACTTATAGATAGATACAACTGCAAGAAAAGTGTCAAAATATATTTGGCAACTGCAGATTTGACCTGCCTGACAATTTTTTTTTCCCAACTAATAGCTTTTCCAAGGGAAAATATCAACACAAGACTCATCCGTCTTTAATGCTTGCATGCTATTAACAACATCCCAGGTCACTGAAATCAAAATGATTTTACACCTCTGTCATGCTGGATATTTTTTCATTCCACCTCCTTTTAGCATTAAGATGAAATCTAATCAGCAGTTCCAGAAAATAGAGGGAGTTTAATGTACTGTAGGGAATGTTCAAAGCAAACACATGTTCTACCACCAAGTACAGCACTCATAGAAAATTAATTTGTTTAATACTATACCCCACTCAGTTACATATATGGGGTTAACTGCTTGAGCATACTTGTGTTGGGAAGGGTCGTTCCTTTTCCCATGCCACGGTTATGTTTTTTTTCTATTGCAGACTCCTCGCGTCACGCCAAAGAGACTCAGGTTCAGTTCCTGACTTTCCAACAAACTTTCTCTGTGAATTTGAATGAATCACTCATTAGATACTCTTCTGCATACAGTCACTGACATCTTCACAAAGTTATGATAAAATGGTACCAAGTACAAACGTAGTGTTTTGCACAAGAGCAAATGGCTACAGAGAGTAAAGGGCCATTCTCTGCTTACAAAATTGGAGAAAATACATCCTTTCATCTATCAAAAGAGTTTCTTCCACACAACATGGGCATACATCATATATATGTTTATCTAACTGCATGGGGACACCACTATTTACAACCCTTTAAGTTTAATAAGTGCTATTGACATTATATAATTATCCTAATGAACATATTAATCAACCAAAATAATCATAATTCAAATTGAAATACATTGTAGTTCAATTTTTTTATTTGTTGCTGTCAGTACTGAATGCAGACTACAAGCAGAACAGTGTTGAAGAAGTACTCAGCACCCCTTGGTGAATACACTTCAGATCCTGTTCCTGATTCACACCAGCAAAAATGAAATCACCATCAGGACCGGTGTCGGGGCCAAATTGCTGGCAGGCACAATGAAACACTAATTGCTGGATTCATTAGTAAGACTCATAGTTTGTCCCCATGAGATGCTGAACACTTTCAGCTCCTTTTAAAACCTAGCATCTTAGAAAGTAAAATTAACAACTGCAAACTAGTATTTCTGTTATACTGTAGAAACTCAGCATGAATTTGAAGTCAGATCACAAGAATGCCAAAAATCTATTATGTAAAATTAGGCAGATTTTTATCTACCATTTTCCTGTTAATTCTGGAGAACATGCATGCATCCATACACAATAGATATTCCATGCTGTTCCTCAAGACTAAACAATTGGTTAAAATAGTTTTTGTAAAGCTGAAAGAAGACAACTGCCTTAAAAATACCTTTCAAATAGCCCCAGTATCATACTGTTAAGATTGGCCTATTCTTTTCAGACGTAAAACAAATGTCTATTTAAGAACACATCCAAATGCATTTCCATCACTCAGCCAGAACACATTCACCTCCCAGAAGCTAACACTGTAAGAGATTGAAAGAGAGAGGGAGAGAGGGAGGAGACCTTTAGTCCACCTACTGGCTTCACTAAAGGCAATGAATTCAGCCCTAGCTCATTTCAAGTAGGTTCAATTGTGTCAAAGGTTACCCACAAGCTATTTCTTGATGATTTATAGCTGATGTCTACAGATCTCCTTTTATTTTAATGATGAATTCAATACAGACATTAAGACATTCTTTGTCTTCACAGAAGGATACATGAGGGAAGTTGACATCTTAAAAAAAATTCCAAGAGGCTGATTCGCTATTTCTGAACAGGGCCAGCTCTAGGCAGTTTTTATATCTTATCCAGAAGAAAAAAAGAAAGGGAGGAAAAAAAGCCCTCTTCATCCTTTTCTCCTGTGCTAAAGCTGCTATGTTTTTGTGACTTATTCTGGGCACAAATCCTAGAGCACTGACTCAACATGTATGTCACCAGTTAATTATGAACAAGACAAGACACTAGGATACTTGCTAAGCATAAGATAATTTTATCACTTCAGCAATAATAATATGTATTTATATAGCATTATTTTCCTCAGTTTGAGCCCAGAGCAATTTACAAAGTGAGTCCCAAATGATAGTATCATGGGAATCCTTCCACTCAGCACTGAACTGTGATCATTTGGGAGTGAACAACAGCACAAGAAAAGTAGTAGCAATACATACTGTATCCACTTGAAATTTAAGATGTCATGCCACTAAACCCTGAGAGTTGTCAAAATATGAGATTATTTTAGCCTCAGAATTAGTCCCTGTGTGTGCATGTGTTGGGCACATGAGGTCTGTGTGCATGTATGCATGTTTGGCAATCGTCATCTCTATCACTGGCCAACCTCCATCAGGTTTGATGAAGTCCTCAAAAGTCCCCACATCATTTGGGTAGAGGATAGGGATAGGGCAGGGGTATGCTTTAAGCCTCTGTCCTCAGGAGAAGACTTTAGTGCTCACCCACACTTTAACAGCCACCAAGGGATCCCCTCCAGATAGCTATTCTACACCTCCAGCCAGAGTCCAAATATTGTGAGACTTCACAAATGAAACCAGGTGTCACCACTCCTGACACTTTGGGAGCATCTTGCTCTTTTTTAAAACAAAGGCGGAAGAGAAATTAGCTATTCAGTTTATTCTGTTCTGTGGGCCTCTGAATATCTGCGCTATTTTATCACTTAGGCTAGCCAAAGAGTTGAGATTCTTGCCTTCCTTATCAGCTAGCCCCAAACAACTGTAGTTGTTTAGTAAAGTACTGAATTTCTCAAGTATTACACCACCAAATCATTCTGTCTGTGGACTACAGTTCACTAGGAGGACCCATTTTGTGCAAAGAAATTGATATTGCTACGGCTGTGAAATTAAGAACAGTATATCCAAACATGGAAGTGGGTAAACAGTCATGTGACATCACTTTAACTTCTAACATCACAAACAAAATGCTACTTCACACGCACCTAGGCAAATGTGTTGAATTTCCCTGACCTCAAATTATGTCTCTGCCTTTTATACAGAAAGTTGAAAAGCACAAGCTATCTGCACATTTATGATGAATAATAAGCAAACAGAGATGAATTAATTCATCCCAGAGTTTTAATTGCACACTGTTTTCAGTGGGTATCACAAAATAGGATAGGAGTACTCTGGAAGGGAAAGAAGATAATTTCAGAGAAGACTAAGAATACTGGAAACAGGTGCAGAAGGGGGTCATTCTGATCTGTAAGCAAAGCAGAAAGAATGAGTTTATACTAGAAGGACTCACAATTTACTGAGGCAACGAACAGTAAAATTCAGATATTAACCTATAGCTGTAACCTGAAGTCTATACAGCTCTTAGCATGGCTAAAGATGAAAATAATAACTGACCTAGAATGACTGCAGCCCTGAGAGCGCTATCTTCAGAAAGAAAGAAATTCACAAAACCCCAACACAACAAAAACACTCTCCAATATTGTTAATACATGTGTTTTCTTCCTAATTGTACACTGAATTAAGATGGCTTCAGCAATACTGTCACTACATTACTCTCTTTTCCAGCACACTGCTTTAATAGCTTTCTCTGGAATATTTTGGAGACGAATGAATGTACCCTTGAAACTCTACTTTAAGAAGCTTTTTGTGCCAATTTTCCCATGGATATGTCATGTTGGGTTGTGTTTGTCACTATGTAACTCCTGTTGTGTTCTGTTAGCTTGAAATCACGTAACACAATGTGGCTGATTCATGACGTGACATGTCACTGCCTGGCACATCAGCTGAAAGCCTTTATGAACCCATGTGCTACATCTCCATACACATAGCTCCTAGAAATTGCCCTTTATTTGAAATCTACTAGCAGGTGCTGGCATATCTACTCAAAAAAGTTTAAGAAACACTAATAACTGATGGAATACTTGAAGTTATATTCTTTCTTTAACAAAGCCTTCTCTCCAGTGTTCCCATTAGAGAGAAGGTCTTCCCCTCCATGCACTCTGTGTGTCAACATACTAAGCAACCTTTTTATCAAAGACTTTTCTTAACCTTTTTTTTTTCTCCCACAAATATCAGTCATGATATTAGCTTATCATTCCTCTAAAGCAGCAGGGAAAATGTAGTAACTGAAACGAAACAAGCAACCTAAACTCATTCTCAGTACTAAAAGCACACATTTGAATTCAAAGTCAGGCATCATTAGTGGATAAAGGCACATGATCAAGATCAAAATTGTAAACTGGTTTCATATATTAATCCTGTCAAACCCCATAAAAAAAAAACCAGTTTGTTGTATCAGCTTGCCTACCTCGGATGTTCTTTGGATGCTCTCAAATGTTCCCCCTGGGTACTACTGAAGCACTTTTACTGGGAGATACTATGGCAAAAAGTCTAAATCTGCTGAGAAATATTTATGCCTTAGTAGAATTGCCAACATGAAGTCTTCCATGATTTGAGACTGAAAATTAAATACACTTGATTAAAACAGTCTATAAGTTTCAGCCTGACGCTTTTTCTTTAAATGAGATTATCACGTATTCCCATGACTCCAGGAGCTGGGACTTTAAGAAAGCTATGCATTATAAAGTCACACTGCTTTGAAAAATGTGTATACTCTAAAGTGACAATTCCCATACTATTTTTATGAAACACACTTTTGCACCAGTTCATTTTACACTCAACAATTCAAACTGCATCCTGTACAACAAATACGTAGTTCTGAGAAACTCCAGTGAAATATTTGCCAAGCACCTTATTTAACTCTAGAGCAAATACTAAACTAGAAGAAACTCTTTGAATTTGAAAATAAAATAGCTTTCTTCTCCATTCTGCTGCTAAATGTTGCTTCAGCTATCCAAAGCTACCGGGGATTACGGATTTGAATGTTCCAGATTAAAAAATTTGTAGAGCACCCTTGTTAAATGATAATCATTCAGCTGCAGGTACAGGAATAACTACTGCAAAATGTATTTATTTGATGCTTAGTTTGAATTGAATTCCATCTGAATGTGTCAAGAGGAACTGATTTCAAATCTAGCATGTAACATGGAAACAAACCACCCTTCTGCAGACAAAGCAAGCAGTTTCAGGAAGCTGCTAGACTGATCACATTAGAATTTGATTCCGTCATCTCAAAACTTACTTTCTGTGTGGAAAAGAAGTTCTACATTTGGTAAAAGATGTCTACACTGCTGTCCAGTAGACAGTCCTGCCAAGTCAGCCTATGCACTTTCCTTTTGATTATTAACACATGCCACAAAATACTCACACTTAAAGTTGAAGCTGTAAAAGGCAAGATTTAATTCCTGAAGTACCTGTCTTTCTTCTAAATGAAACTGTTAGAATGGAAGTCCTCTGCTCCATTTCAAGCTGTCTCCTAATACATGAAGCCAGTAAATTGCCATAGTACTATTACTCTCAACAAGCCTGTAATCCTGGAATAAACATATTCCCTGATTTAGAGTCTAACAGCTCGCAGTCTAAAAAACTAAAGGGGTGATGACCCTTCCTTTATAGGAATTTCATATAATGAATAAAATCAGATATTAATCTGATATTGGCATAATTGGCTGGTTTGGTTATCTATATTTAATTTAGAGCTAATATTGGACCTTTAGCCTTGCAGTGCTGTGAAAGATATATACTGGGACACTTGGCAGCCCCCAGTGAAAAATGCTACATCGTAAGCTGAACTTCACATATTTCTTCTCATGGCTGCTTCCCCTTCCCCAGCAGAAAGGACCTCTCCTAAGTATTTTCCAACTCTCCCCACAGAACAAGCCCAACAAAACGTGAGGATGACCAATAAAAAACACTGCAACCAGAAAAATATAATTTTTCTCTGTTTCATTATGCAGCTCTAGATTCTATGCTCTCCTAAAGCCCTTTTACCATTCTTAGTGCTATGCAGCCAACTGGCAACATCAGCTCAGAAACCACCTTAGTGGCATTAAAAACACCTTGACTTTGTGACACTTTTCTGGTTTGGGACTCTTCCAGGCTCTTCTTCCAAAATGGTGCTCGTTCTCAATCAAGCTCTTTATTCCAAATGACATTGGCTGGGTAGTTCTGCCATAAACTTTCTGCAGAAGTTGATGCTTAGGTATTTCTATGTAACAAAGTAAGACACAGCAGAAAATATGTCAGGTTCCAGCACTCTTACATATTATGGGATTCTGTAACTGACCTAATTTTAGTAGCTGCCTCCTGAAAGTAATAGTGCTTGGTGTAATACTTGGTCCTCAGCTGTGGACCATTTAACCAAAAAAGAACGAAAACTACTACCTGCTGACCACCCCACCAACTTTCTTACTTAGGAAAGCGTGGGTGTTTTATTTATTCTTACCAGGTAAGGAATGCACTACTGCAAGGAACAGTAGTGAACTACTACGAAGCACACATTACATGTTTTTTCCTCACCACTTTGCTTTACATCTCTGTTGTTCCCTATCTGATTTCTGAAGAACTCCTTCAGAAATGTAGCAGTCTTGCTTGATTTGTGTGTCTTACTTCTGTTTTGTGATCACAGTTTTCAGAGGACTTTTTTACCCTCTTTACTTTTTGCTAAGTTTTCTTCTGAGTTTTCATTATAAAATGTGCCGACTGAGCCTGACAAGAGCTGACTGGCTGGCAACTCTGCTTGAGAGACAAGTTCCTGCCAGAGACATGAGAGTAGGAAACAAAACTGTGGAGAGGTAATCTGAGAAAACATCCTAGGAGCACCTCCATGTACTTAATTTATTTTGAGGAAAGTAGGGAGGAGTGGAAGGCAAGGAACAATACTGTGAAAGTCCCTGCCGCTGCTTTCTAGATACTGTTGTTAACATTGTTTTTATTGTTCAGAACATCCTCTGTTTTAGAAAAGAACGTTAATAAGTTCCATCAATACACATCACAACTGTACTCCAGAAAACAGTTTAAAAAGTCATTGTTATATGCCTGGATGTCATATATAGGAAGGAGATCAAGGAAGAGGAAAATAGTCTGAAAGATTCTGTCACCAACCTCAGATTTCTCTAACTGGGTTTAAAAACATGGGCAGCAAAGCAAAAAGGTTTCCAGGTAAAGAAAGCTACAAGGTATCCAAGAAGAATGGACACAGACACTACAGAAGTATAATAGCACCAAGTAACATAGCACAGATAAGGCAGATGAGGTCTCAGTTTACAGCTCCTTATGCATCACTGCATCCACACTATAAACTTTTCCTTCACTATCTTACATCTATTTCTAACCTGTTTGATGCACCGACCAGAGGGGTGGGAAATGCAAGCACTGAAAAAAAGTTTTGAATTTACTGATTTATTACCTCAGAGCTCTCTAATGAAAATAAGAATGCCTTACTTTTCTGCTGCTTCGATAAGCATTCAGCAGCTGCTGAGCTGTACTAAAGACAACAGTAACTTCCATTAATATATGAAGCCTAAAATGTTCAATGGCTAGTTTCAGACAGGTTCCTATTCTCTTCCCCTCAGGGAAAACACTTTGGCCCCATCTAATAGAAGCAGTCATGCCCTTTGATCACCTGTACACAACCATGATCAGTCTTCCTTATCACACAACTGTCCTCTTTATAGCTGAAGTACTTAACAGTGTTGGGCACAACAATTATCTCAAGTTTCCAAAAAATATTCCATATCACTAAATAAAAAGAAGTGTTACAAAGACGAAACACCAATATCCTTCTGCATTTGAATAGTACTGCATCTATCATCTGCAGAGCTGAAATTAAATACTTCAACATATTCAAACCCAGCAGCTCCGAGGGTATGAGGAATCTGTATGTCTACTTACCAGATAGGCTTCTGCAATAGTCATAGCTTGAGGTGGCAAGCAACCACATGCAGCTATGTACATAATGGACCTTAACATTTTCCCCAAGATCTCCCCAGGATAAATTTTCACATCCTGTGCTGTCACACAGAAGAGAGAAATGAGGGAAAGTGAGATAAATATACCCAAGTTAACAGAGTTGCTTATGATTTTCACCTGAAATGAAGTTCAAGTCAACAATTTGCTCAAAGCAAAATCAGAAATACCAGCTAGATGAGTATTCTTATTACCAGGCCATTTTAGGGCCTTTTCCTTTCTCCTTCCCTTCAGATGTTCTTCTTTCTTTATCGTATTTTTATTCTGAGCCAGAAAAGCTTTCCTGCTGAAATTGGGAAGCATAGTCCCATCATCAGTTTTGACTGGGACAGGAAAATCCCAACCCTCTCCCCCTAGTAAACAGTTCCTAACATTTTTCCTAATAACACAGCCCATGCTGTGTCTGAAATAAAATTTCCATATCCAATAACTCCTATTCTTTATTTCATCCCCGGTATCAGATGTAGTAAGTAAGAAAGCCAACAAAGACACATTTGTAGTTTTACGTCCAGGCTTGCCTTGCCTCAGTAAGAATGGAGCAAGCACACCCGGTAGCATCTTCAGTAGACATTCCTCACAAATGGAAGAAGTTCTGCTGGAGAATTTCTGGCCATTTTAAGGTGCTTTGGTAGGTGGGAAAGCTCTAAGTCTTTGACTACAGGCGACATGAAAAATTTTCAATCCAATGTTTACTTTGACGATCAGAGGATCAGATAACGTGAAAATAAAGCAGCATCTTTGGTAAAGCATTCACACTGGTATCTGTCTGGATATCGCAGCTGAGGAGAATCTGATCGTGTATATTCAACTGCTTAGTGCTGTTTTTGGCTTATCTGAAACACATTTCCTTTCCTTGTCACAACTCCCAGGTGCTACTGCTGAGCAAATAGTAACATCACTGCCAGAAGTATTTGAAAAGAACAAAAAAAATTGATTTGGACAATCTGTGTGCTGTTGCCATTGATGGAAACACAACTGTGAGTAGGGTTAGGGCTGAGGTCATAACAAGGTTAAAAGAAAAGTGCCTAGGAATTATCTCCTGTCACATTTCACACTGAATTGCTCCTGGTTTTCAGCAGATGCTACAGACAACGCACTGTGCTCCATTAAATACAGGGAATCATTTAACTACATTTACAAGCTACACTGAAAATTCACTCTAGAATTACGGTACTTCAAAGGTTACGTGGTAAGGGTTAGAATATTGCATCGCGCAGGAACTAGATGCTGTATTTATACATGCAACATAAAAAGCAAGGAACAAAGGCAGGAATGAGCAGGGCCATGGCTGTTTACAAGTGAGGGTGATGTTGCTGTACTTATTCAAAAGTATGATGCATCACATCATACAGTGAAGACAGTAGCTATCAGGTGAGAATCCTGGTAAAGGTCACTGTTAAGATAAACATTCTCTATGACATTGCTTTTTTTTAATCTCCCGTGTGGCTTTGTACAAGCAAGAGGCTTTAAGTTAATCACAAGATGGACTGGCAGGTTATTCTGCCTAGTCCTTATCTTCACCTGTGCCTGTCCTTTCCTACTTAGTCAGAAGCCTTGCACACCCAACAGAGCAACATGTGCAAGCATTTCAGGATCAGAAGCAAAATGTGCTTAAGACAGACTTTGGAAATCCAGCTCTATTTGGCAACCTTCAAAGATAGTTGCCTTTCAAATGGGTTGTGGAGGAGGCCTTGGTAAATTTGAATGGTATGATTAGCATACCGGCTGTTTTTAAAACTGCTCAAGAAGAAGCTGTGTTAAAATCCATTTCCGCAAGACACACGCATTTTCTTTTGGACAGGCTCCACTAGCTCTGTTTCTTAAATCAATTTTTCTGGCACAGATTTCTTCTTGGAAGAACGTACGACACCAGCTCCGTTTCCTAACCAAAACTTGACAGAATGTGTGTAGCACAGCATAATGGCATCTCTACTTCATGGTTTCCTAAAAGTTACAGTACAGAAGCCTAGGAAGTGAATTTGACTATTCCAGGTCACATCTGTTAAAAGGCGAGTGAGACAAAGAGAAGATGCCAGGTTAGTTCGCCCAGCAGAGTATTCAAACACTGGTGAGGGCCACTGATAAAAGGTTTGCCAAAACAGGAGTTGCCAAGGTCTTAGAGGAGTTTCACGGATGTGTTCAAGTCTTACTAGATTTAAAGGATGATCCTTGGCAAACTCCCCCTGATGCTTCTCAGCATTTCTAGAGCCAACAGTTGTTCCATCTGCTGCTGAGGCTGACTTTGAAGAATCCTTGCAAAGAGCAGCACACTAACTTTAACACTATACAAGAGGGAAAAAAACACAGCTTTTCAGAAGTGACCTAGATGTTTGCCAGTAGCTTGACACACTCTCAGGTAAGGCTGTCTCCTTGTCTCCAAACACTTGAGTGTATTACCAAAGCTGCGCCAGTGTAAACTGTGGGCTGAAAATAGAGATTCAGCAAACAGCATCTATTGAAAGCTTGTCTAAGGCATTAACTGTTCATCTGTAGAGGTTTGACGTACAGTAACAGTGAGAAAGATCACCGTGAGCTAACTTCAAGAACCAAGTTGCTGCTGGGGATTTTAAAAAAAAAAAACATTAAAAAATGGCTGTGAAACTCAGACAGATTCTCCCTGACAACAGCTATAATAAATAAATAAAAATTTAAAAAATTTGCAAACACAATAAACTTTAGGAGCTGTTGAACACAAACAAGCTTTGAAAAAGCAGAATAAGGTCCATACAGACACAATGAAGGTGTTTAGCTTCAACACATAAGCTTCAGTTTCTGCCACTTTGACAGATTTGCCAGCATGTTTTCTGAGCCAGGCCATTGCACCATTGTATAAGCTTTATTCTAATTACTGTAGGTTCTACAAAGGTTTCTTTATCATTTAGTATTATAAATAATTGTGGTTCCAGGCTGGAGTTCAAAGCTCAGTATAGCATTCGCACACCACCACAGGCAGGTCAGGCGACCTTTCTCCAATTCTCCTCTCTCTGGTGCTGAGGACAGACAAAGTGATATGTCTGTCATACGCCATTACCATTAGAACAGAATCTTGTTCTTTTATTACAACTGAACTCCGCCGGATTTCTCAGCAGGAATGCTAAGTGAAATCAATGTCTTGGATTTCCAGGCTGAGCTTGGAGGTCACAGCCACTCTATCATTTCTCAGCATTATCCTTTCTCTTTCTCTCGCTCTCTCTCTGAGCCTCCAACTGGCACACAGCAGATTGAAAACAGCATGCATCACATGGCTCACGCTGCACAATTTTACAGCCTTTTGGAGCCCCCTTCCTTTCCTCGTGGCCCAGTTTTGTTTTTTTTTTAATTTGCAAGTAAGTTTTGTTTGTGTCCTACAGAACTGTAAGCCAAAGACACTGGAAAACCTACAAATATGAAAAAGCAATAAAACACAAGGAAGAACAGAGTCTATCTTGACAGTTGCCAATAAGACCGTTATATGCTGGATGTCACCAGTAGATGGGTTAGGCCTTCTAATTCCACAATTGCCACAAAATAAACAGTGTCCTTTTACAGCTCATACGACGTTCTGCTTGTGCATTAAGAGATCCAAAAACAACGGGATTTTAAGTGTAGTGGATCTAACAAGTCACTAGCCACACACAAAAAACCCTTGTAAAATGCACAAAAATCTTTTGTTAACCATAGACACGACCTTTTAGAAAAAAACCCCAAACCTACCATCAAGTGCTGCACGGCTTTGTGATTCCCTGCTCTACATTATATAAAAGAAGAGGCCAAGCCAGAGATAAACTTTGAGAAGTCAGAAAGTCTGCACTGAGAAGAAAGAAAACGTAGACCCAGAGCTTGATTCATTAACACAACAGCCACTGGTTCCATACCATCTATTTTATTCTTTGAACGTGTAACTCACTGAACTGACAATGGTATTATTTATTTGTCTGGTTGTTTTTAATCTATGTTGCTTTACTGTTAGGGTAAAAAGAAGATGCTACTGTCAATTCAAGGAATCCTTTCTGACACGATAACGGACGCAGACAGCATGCTAGAGGAAAATAAAAAAAAGAAAGGACATATTTTTATCAAGTTCTTGCTGTCACCTAAATAGAACTGCTTTATCCCTGCATTCCTTAGCTAAATTATTTTTCAACACCTAAGATGTGTATGGTGTTGTATGAATGTGATGGTGTGTATGAATGGTTGTTCAGTGTTACCGTGCTGGGATCCTCCCACAGGAAAAATGGCACTACAAACATCCTCCTATTTCAGAAACCCATCCCGAGAACAAAGCTCCCTGCAACTGAGAGGCACACAGATGTCATTCAGAAAAAAACCACATGCAAGTACCCACATTGCCAGAAACATAATGCCACAGGGCCCAGTACAAGTACCTTGCTTTTGGGTGGAGGGCTGTTTGTGCTCTTGTCTGTGTGGATGCTGGTAGGGGACACAGCAGCACCAAGGTTACCCTGGGGTATGCCAGGTATCTTGCCTCCAGGAGACACTTGCATCGCAGCAAGTTGGGCAGCATACAACTGCTGTAAAAAAAAATGGGGGGGGGGAGAGAGAGAGAGAGAGAGAGAGAGAGGAGAAACATCATCAGTAAATAAATACTTTTTTCAAAAGTTCTCCTACTGCAGATGATGTATTTTCTTTCTGATGGGTATTTTTACTTAGCAGACTGTTATATTTCAAGACAAGTATTGTCATCTCAACTTTTGTGACTCATTCCTCAGTGGACGAATGACAGACGTCACTGTGAGAAAAGTCCCAGCTTCCCTGTGTGTCCAGGGATTCAAAACAAGGAACAAAAGCTAATCTTCATGGCCTGCCTTAGCTACCAGGCAATCTTCCCCTTCCTGAGATGACTTAGGCGTAACCGCATCTCCAATAATAACAGGCGACTCCTGTGAAATTCACATGATGTTTGCTACAACGGTCTCTGTGCTATCACTTTATGTTTCTTGATCTTACTTGCTATGTTCACCTTGTTAGCAAAGGCTGTAATGTGTCTGGGATACAGAATGTCAAAAATTTGTTTAGCACTTACTGTGAGACCTCACCCTCAGTTGGATCCTGGGAAACTGCTACAGTCAATATAAATACATACATATTGATGGCAATGCACTGTCCATTAGCACCTAGAAACTCCAATCAAGACTAGGAACCCTTTCTGTGATAGATGCAAAGCAAATACACAGTGGAAATGTTTTTCTCTTCAAAACTAAACCAGCAAGACACTTTAACCACATATTTGATTATCAGCATGTGAATACTTATAATCACAGTCATCTGTTTAATGTTAAACACTACAGTAAGAGTTTAATGGACAGAGGTCAAAAGCAGAGGGAAAACAAATGAACCGGCAGGGCCTGGAAGATCTGCTGATCTCCAAATAAAAAGTGGAGAAAATAAACACGGTGGGCAGGAGAAGCAGTAATTGTTGTTGCTTTGTGAACAGGGAAGAATTCAAGTGAAGCCTGAGACAGCAGGTAATGTGGTAACACAGGCTTTCCCTTCTTAGTCACGGTATCAGTTTCAGACACATACATGTGCAGAATATGTGTAATGTTTAAACTGAACAATGGTGCTCTCTGCCTGCAAGTGCTAACAGAGCTTCTGATATGCAATGTGAAAAGGTATAGCACACAGGAACATGCAAGTAGGTATGAAAAAAACAAGGAGACTTCAAAACAACTAGTCTAAGAAAGTCTTGTTAGCAGTGCTTAGTTGTTTTGCAGTTGTTTTTTAGTTAACGGTACATGCTGATACAAGAACAAAGGTCATATTGGAAGGCACAAAGAAATGCTAACCCAAACCAGCAAGTCTGAAAGAGGAAAATGAGGATTCATTACAGGAATATTCCACATGGAGCTGTGCAAAAGTTAGAGACGCTGCTAACGTGAGTTCAGAGTACATAAGCCCTGTGGCAAACACTATACTTGATCGAATGGGCAAGTTTTACTGCTTTGAGTCTTGGACAACCCTGGACATGATCCCATTGTTCCCCATATAAAGTCTTCCCTTCACCAATTCTAGCCTTATCACATAATTAAAAGTAATGCATTTCTGCTTTTTTAGGAGTAATCAGGCACTCTTTCTGTTATTTTCAGTCATTCTATTCTTTTCAGTTTTGAATAATTTTTATTTCTTTTCTTTACTTTGATCACTGCCTGCTCCTTTTTTTCTGTACTTAATTACTGTTTATCCATCCCTTTCTGTTTAGCTGCCCTCTTTCCCTATCATCCCTTCATTCATTCATCTGTTCTCTCCCTGCCTCTTCCTCAAATTTATTTATTCATTTATTCTATGTGTTATCCCCAGTGAGTCTGAGCCAAATAGATGCAAATCAACTACAGATAAAAGTCATCAAAAACAATCCAGCCACAAATCAGTCACAGATTCAAATGCATGTATTTATCAGTTGAATTTATATCCATTCATTCTTTCAAAAGAAGACTAAATCCAGCAGGGAGAAAGGAACAAGGGTCTATGTGAACCAGGGAAGAACTGTAGCAGGCAGTTCAAGGAAAGCAAGCTTTATGTATGAATTAATGTATCAGAAGGGCAACAGTTGTTTAAGAAATGGGATACATGTCTAGGAAACAGCTCAAACATAATCAGACTCTAGTAACAACAGAGTAGAACTAGGGAAAGCTTCTCATTTTATTTTGCTCCCTATTGAAAGAAATGGCAAAAAAAATGAGGAAACCTTGGGAAAAAGACAAAAGAAAGTCAAATGGCCATTAGACAGGAAAAGTTCAAGCTTGCTGCTAATCTACAGATTAGATATCAAGAGAATATGTTCAGTCCACATCTAAAGGTAAAAATAACAAAGTTGGTTCGGACACTTAACAGTCCTGAACCAACTGGAGATCACTGACAGGCCATATAGAGATCGGTCTGTTGAGGACTGAGCCTCCTGGAAATTTCTGTGAGCCTTTGGGAAGACATCAAACACAATCCTTACCCTGAAAAGCGCACGAAATCTCTACTTCAGACACACTGCCCAGCTTTCTGTTGAGGTCGAAAGAATGAACAACAAGCACTAAGCTATATGAAATATATGTACAACACGGTGTCCAAGAATCTGTACCATTTTATATCTGTTCAGTAGTCACTGAGAAATGTGTTGGAAGCCATGGTTCCTCCTTCAGCACTGTCATCAACTGGCTTTTTGAAAATGCATGCAAAGATGATGACCAAATAAGCGCGGAGAATGAATTTCCCTAAGCAACAGAACAGGAAAGGGCCATATTTTCAGGTGGTAAGTGCAATATATAGAATTTGAAATGCATGCCTTGCTCTCAGATCAGGGACAGATACACCTCAAGAGACATCTCTTACGACACAGTGAAAGACACGGTATAGTGTGGAGTAATATGGAAGGGAGGGTGGAAGAAAACCTATAAAGACTCCATCCATGCTTTGTACAAACTTATGTCCCCCTGCTATCAGATTCCACATCTCACCTCTCTTTAATTCATTTTGAGAATTAAAAACAAACATTAAATAAAAATCTTATAAGAGATTCCTTGTTAAAACACCCTATTAAAAAGTCTCTTCCTGCAACACAAACCAACTATTCTATTGAAAAGCAACATCAGGCCCAGTTCTAAAGTGAAAAATGCACATTATGAAATTGCAGGGCTCTGAATCCTGTTTAGCCAGTAAGATCCCTCCTGTATTTCCCTTCCATTTAAAAAAAATTTACTGGAATATACAACATGCAGCACACTTTTTAGACTGTCAATATTTTTGAGGTTTGACATTATTGAACTTGTCTGTTCATATTTAGTTGTTTTAGGACATGATGACCTTTAGCTTATACTAAAGGAAAGGGCAATGATGTGACCAAGTGCTGTGAATAACGACAGCTAAATGCATATTTATGCATAGACAAACCGAACTCCAACAAAAGCACACTGCTACCCAGCCTCCTCAATCAAATTACAGATTTTGGAAGTGTATGAATTGGTCTCTGTTTAAATATTCAACCATCATCTAAAATGGACTGTTATACTTTTCACAGTAATAAAATCAAGACCTCAAAAAGTGCAATGAAAATGAAGTTATTCCGTTATCACTGCTCTTTGAGCCTCTAGATTTTTACTCCAAATAGAAACTTCTCAAGCCACTTACAACTTCAGTCAACCTAAAGGCTCAATCCCAAATTCTAGCACTCAAAGAGGTCATTTTGCTGCACTACAACTCACACAGAACTTTCAGCCTACAGGTTCTTGACTGGTTTATTGTGACCAGGGCATTCAGCTGAAACCAGTGAAGCACTACTGTTTTAGACAAGTTTATTTTTTGCAACATACATTAAATAAAATAAGCACAGTATTCTGCATTTAATAAGATAGATGATACTTCTTCAAGATGGCAGAATTTAGCTTCTGAAAAATCAATTAAAAAGTAATGTCTATTGTTTGTGTATAACTAAATAACTATGTTTCGTCTCCCCTGCCCAAGTGCAATATTGCATGCCTTGTTAATGTTTTCTTATTAACCTCTTATGAACATCTGCATGGAAGCAAAATAATCAGAACAAAAGCACGATATGAGACACTTTAAAATGAGCAGCAGGTATAGTTATTTTTATAACATTGCCTCTCGGTTCTTAAGGTATTAAACAAAAAATTCCCATTCTCCCGAGGTCACCACCTAAATCATTTATAATTCTTCCAATATATTAAGCAGAAATATTCAGCAGAACTCCCCAAATGGACTAGCTCTAACAGCTCTTGGCTTGATGACTCTGTAGTACATCAATAGTAAAGCCTTAAGGTTAGACAGGCTTTGAAAACTTTCCCCTTGGGTATTGTTGTTACATGTTAACAATGCTCATTACTGCTTTGAGGGTACACTAAAAATGAATTCTTGTTCTATTAATTCAGAAAATGAGAATGAGATTTAATAGCAATTTTTAAAGGGGTTGAACAAAGTGTTAGCAATTACATAGACACAGACAGTTGATTCAAGCATGTATAGGCATTTGGATTATAGTATTATCTCTTAATAAAATATTTTTATTAGCGAACAGTAGAGATTAAGAGCTGTTACTAAAAAAACCACAGAGAGGTAGAGACAGGTGGTACTGGAAATCGAATCAGTTACTGCAATATATCTGTTTCTGATATAAACTGGTTTCTGAGTATAGTTACCACAGCGATGAATTTTTGAACCACTCTGCTTAAATGTCTGAACTGTTGACTGATTCAATACTTCAGTATTCTTTGTCATTCTGAGACTCACCATTAAAAATATACACATGAATGGCCCTGTTCTTTGATTTTTGCATAATCTGGGGGAAAAAATGGTATAAATTGAGATTCACTCAGAACACATGAATATAATTTTCTTTACTTTAAAATTTATGCTTGTATAAGGCATGCAAAGTGTGTGATTATGGCAGGAAGAATTAATTAATTTTGGATCTGTTCAGGTGGTTTTTTATTTTAAAATAAGTCACAAGGAAGTAGAAAGAAAAAAGAATTCACTTAAACATTTCTTATACATTCTACTGCAAACCAGGATTTTAAAAGCAGTGACAACATAGGAAAAAGATAACTATACAAATTAGAATTAAAGCTGCCCTCATCAGTGATCGGTAGCAATGCTTTCTAGATCTTCTATGAAAGAAGTTTTTGATTTAGCTCTTCATTATCTATCTGAAAGTTACAAATGCCAGTTTTTCACCTTTTCTGTGTCCAAGTTTCCTTCAAAGATTGTTACTCAAACATTTCAAGAGGACACACTAATTTGTACATTCAAAATTTCAGCAAAGGCTTTAAAGTGACATTTGTTTGCACCAAGTGGGATGTTTTCAGGAAACAAAGATAATTTGTGAATACAAATTCAATCAGCCCCTTCAAAAACTTGCCCAAAGAACCCACTGCAAGGTAAATTTTACTCAACTTCAGTGCTTAAATTTGCCAGTTTTCATTTTAAACTAATTTCAGATAACAACAACAGAGCTCTAGGTCCTGACATTCACTTAAGAGTATTTTGGTTTATTTTGTTTTTAGTTCATTTTGTTCTTTAGACTTCTGAGCAGAGTTGGTAATTATTACTATTCTACCTACCATATGCCTTTATCTCACCCATTTTCTAAAAGAAATGCATGCCTCAGCACTGAGAGCCAGGTCAATGTGCACCACAGAGACTCTTTCTGGCAGGGGACGTTGCCTGAAGTAGTGTTTCCTTTATTCACCAAGTAAAAAATACCAAACTGGATGAATTTTCCCCAAAAGTGTGGACCACACAGAGACTGGAGAAGATACACTAAAAGTTGAAAAGCTGCACTGTTCTCTCCTGTGGTCACAGAAGCCAGCTAACTTCCTTTGAAAACTCCCATCCTAGCTTTGCTCTGCATTTAGTCTAAGGGAGGAAGACATGTAAGTAAATCATGAATCAAGGAACAATAATAAATATTTGAAAGTTAAGACTGGGCATCAGATAATGTTAAAAGACAATTAATATGCTGCTTTTCACTAGGGAGCATTGGTAATACTTGGAGGAACTGCCTAGAGAAATGGTGGATTTTGGCTCTTGATGTTTCAGTGAAGATCAGATGTGCTTCTGGAAGATGAACTTCAAACAAAGAGTTTATTATGCCCAATAACATTTTACATCTTGTTTAGTCCGATTAAACAATCTAATAGTCTCTCTAGTCTTAAAAAAACCCTGAGACTTTGAAAGAAACACTAAGAAAAACAAGTTCTCATTAAAAAAACTGTAAAGCATTCACAAACAGAACAAGGCTTCATTTATACACTTCTTGCACACAAGTTACAAGCATAGCCTTGTAACCACCATCTCTCTCATATTAGAAAAACATCACTTTTAGAATCAGTAACCACAAGTCTCCATAAAATATGATTCTGGTAGCTGATCTCTAGAGTTCCAGGCTCACAGCTCTTACTCCTGAGAATAATTCCACTGTAGTCAACAGGACCATTTTGCCTGTACCAGGCTGAATGCGTTACTTCTCATTTGGACCTTCCGCAGTATAACCAACTGGGGATCCCTGGAATTCAGAAACAAGGCTGGAGTCGAGGTTACTGAGATCTGAATCAGATTTGATGTAATAAAGACTTCTATCACCACTGCAGTATATTCAAAACAATGCTTGCTTTGCTTGCAAAGCAGTGAATAAAGTAGAAAATGTAGGTATAATTTATGGTAGCTCTGAGTTTTCTTAGAAGCTAATGGATTTCAATGGGTAGGACAATCATTTTAGCTAAATACAGCTACGTTTGTATTTATAGTAGCTTCTACAGGAAAGATATTATCCATAAGCACTCTGCAAATATTAAGAAATTCAGTTTTCCTTGAAAGGCAGTCTTTAATACTGTCAATGGATATGCTACTCAAAAGTTAGCAAGGTGAGAATCAGCACGTATTACATCAACTGACCATTCCTGGTGAAACAGGAAGACTGTAGGAAACTCCTGATTAGAACCTAGACCTCATGGCTCCTTTGTCCCATGTGTTAACAAGGAGACAATCCCTCTACAGGATGTAACTGTAGAAACTTATCAAAGACACTTCCTATCAGAGGCTAATAAGATCTGTTAGTTTCTGCGACAAAATATCACTGTAAACTGTGTGTTCAAGATTGCCTGCTCTTTACAAATGAAGAATTTTTAACTGGAAAAGTGCCCAAGTGGCCTACATATTCATACATACCATGTTCACACCATATGACAGTAATTGAAATACAATGACTATATGGAATGCATATTGGAGAGGAAACTTGATAATGTCTTCTAGAAAAAGCTTGTTGGATGAAATGTTGCAGATGAACAGTGTCCTCTTCAAGGAAAGTAATTAATAATGTACATATTTTTTAAAAAAATTAAATCTAGCAACAATTTATTCCTACAGCTTGCTGTGCAGTATCAGAATAAAATACATTCTTGCTGTTATTGCTAATATTTATTCTTACAGCAACAGAACTTCTTCTGTTAGGAAAAAAGATAAAAGAATTTCTTTAAAGAAAGGACATACTTTTGACAGCATATTCCTTAAGGAGCACATAGTAAGATGGGCAGTGATAATGTGGAAGACTAACAAACAACAGGGATGTGCAACTTAAGAAGATGCTTTGTAAACTGCATTCCCCTTTATCACTGACTATTCTGTAATGAAGAATAGAGAATACTATTCTGAAATGAAGATGAAGCATCTCTATAAATGTTCCACATGGAGACTTCTGTCCCAGCACAGCTTTTCCAAATTAAAAGCTTTAATTCAGTACAATGGTACAGACATTATACTCCTGTAGCAAAAATCCCCCTACTGCCTATTTGTTTACTACAAGTATGTTTCACGAGGGCTTGTTTTTTGATATATCCTGATTTTTGGCAACTAGTTCAGAGCACCTGACTCCACTAACTGTAATTTCCCATTTGAGAGAACAAAATTCTATGAGTGGCCATTTGACAAAACACTTATTTCACATTACATTGCTTTATTTGACTGGTACTGTATATAATCATTCATTGTTATCCATTAAGTGACTGGAGTAGTTAATAAGCACACACTGCCAGCAGAATTACTGTAAATAAGGTTCTATATATTTCAGATTGCTGAGCTATAATTAAGGCATTTCACTATTTTATACACATCTCCTTAAGCGACTCTTTCTCCAGTTTTTATTTCTAGATTTTCTGCTTGCATTTTAAGTTGTTGTATTCAACAGGGAATTAAGTCAGGAAAACTCTGGGCCTGTTTTAGGACTGATACTGAATTAATTACTTCAAATCTGAATACTATGTTTCTCCTGAAGTGTAGAGCTCATAGTAGAAAGATTAAGGTCAACTGCATTTCTTATTTTGAGAACATGAATTTGCTCACTTGAATGCTGATATGGTATCAGGTTCTTGTATCTTGATGATTGTAAGATTCCTCGGTGAGTTATCCCTTCTCTTCTTCAGGAATAAAATAGTGAAATAAGTATTTTGCAGTACATTTGGACCATAGCACTCAGCCTGCTCTAGAAACTCTTTGGTGACAAGCTGTAATGAGAACAGAGTCTTGAAATACTGAAGTGTCCCTTCTTAAAGATAGCGGAAGGATGATAATCACTTACCAGAAGCAACAGTGTTGTATTATCAAATTATAGCTTGTGGGAAGGGACAAGAAAAAAATTAAACAACAAAATAAGTTGAAAAAAATTCACTTGGATGCTTTTCCCAGTACAATTCCTAAAGCTCTCCCATGGTTATGTCTTCATTTATTAATTACGATATCAAATGTTGAAATGAGAAACATTCTTTCTAGTCTGCTTCCCTCTTGACATTAATATTTCTGAACCTGGAGTAACCTGCAGTTGTATTTGTTGTCCTTTGAAGTATAAATTAACATTGTTCCTCAGTTATCTTACGTGTGACATCTACTCAGCTCATTCAAAAGCTTGATTTGCTCTTTGAACTGAGTTGTATTATGCAGTCAAAGGGTCTGGATAAAGGAGTACGAAACAGAGAGTGATCTACTCTTAGTCCATCATAAGCAGCTTTCAAGAGAGCTCACATTTACAGGCTCAGAGAGCTACAGCTACTCTTTTCCAGATTGGGTAGAGAGGAAAGGATGCCTAAAGGGAAGCTAAGGATTGCATCCGAGTTTCTCCCCTTGTGCCAAACCTCCCTGAAAAGTACATACAAAGGAGGAAGTACAAATAGAAGAGTTATATTGAAAGGCAGGGACCAGCGGATTGACCATCTGAATTGCAGAAGAAAAAATACTGAAAGCTGAACTAAACCAAACTGATTCCTATAATAGTTCTGAAGACAGTTCTTTCTCTCCATTTTTTCCTTAGCAGGGAGCAGTCCTAAGATGTGGCATGGCGTCTTTATTCAGCTGCAGCAGATTTTATTATTTTTATTTTATTTTATTTATTTTATTTTATTTTATTTTACTTTTAGAGGTGGACAAAGTAAAACAAGGTCATTCTTTTGGGGGAGGAGAATGTCAGTCCTGCAGCATCTAGTTTTCTAGATTTCTGTACTGCACAAAACTTTCAAATAAGTTCCATCAGAGTTCAACAGCAATCCATTTACCACTTATGTATTTTTTGTTCATGTTCATTGCCTTACATGTTTATTACTCAGGTTCTCCAGAAAGCTACCTTATCCTATGGGATCCATTGTGAAGTCATGGTATCAGTACAGGGCACCAATTCTCCTTCCCAGCAGCACACTGCGATTTCTTTCCATAAAAGCAGAATAGACAACAAGACCTATGGAAAACTCTACCTCACATGAACCTTTCCTTTGGTTTATTGCACATGGAATCCCCTCTTCTTTTAAAAACAGGGTGTTTGTGTTCTAGGTATTACTAAGGTCAAAACTTGCAGAAAATGTCGATCAAACTTACTAGATCTGTAGGAAAACTGTAATTCCAACTCAGTACACAGAAAGTGGCCCAAATATTATTCAGAACATTTTGAGCCTCACTAAATCAGAATAACTCTGATTTGTGTTCCAAACAGTAACTATCTGAGTTTCACTCTGGCCAGACTCCTCTTAATCTTCTCAACAGTGAGTACTGTCCACTTTGAATTCACAGAAAAGCCCAAATTCAAAGTAGCCCCATTGCTATAAACTGAGTAACTTAGATGCTTCAAAAAAGAAATCCATGTTTGTTGAATTAGGATGCTTGAGGTTAGGAGATGACAGTCTACAAAGAGGAGATGTTATAGTAGGTGAAGGAGAATGCAATATTTCTTAACAAAATTGCTGAGAAGACTTGAGACAGTAGAAAAGCGCTCGATTAATTTCATTATTTTTGAGTTGATCCATTATATAAAGTCCCACTTTAATGAAATGAAGTAGCAGAAACAATTCAATAATGTTTAAATCTTTTTATTGTTTGATTTTATGATAAAAATGGGTGTGGTCCGTAAAACTCCCCTTCAAATGGAGCCCATAAAACTCTGAAGAGTTTGAAACCTCTGTGATGCTTTGGCAAACTTCTCAGGAAATAACATAAGAAGCTGTTTTCTGTTTCATCTCATTATTTCCATGCTTATACTGATGTAATGCGAAGAGTGACACTTTGCATATTCCATTAGGACACATACAGAAGTTTAATTCCTCATTTTTATAAACTCTGGTCCCCCAAAAGTGGTCTCTGAAAACAGTGAAATCCCTCAGGATTCAGTTTCTGACTCTCACTACAATGAAACCGCAAACACTAAGGTCCAATGATACTGCAGACTTCAGCCCACGCATGAAAAGCCTTAAATCTAGCCTGAAACTCACCCCAATCTGTCTCTTTTGGCACATGCTGTACTCGAGGTTTAAGAAGCTGTAGGCACAGCAACATAACTGAATGTTTAAGGGAACAAGATCTTTACCTTTTACGTTTCTCATGATATGCAACACCCAAGCACAAGAAGAGCATATATGATGAATTTTGGAACTTTATGTTCAGCTAAGAGGAACACAATGGCTGTTTACAGTTCTACCGATCCATGTGGATAACATGTCAAGTGTGTGCCTTCTACTTCTTAGTATCAAACTAACAAAGGGACATGCAACCTTCTCCACATTTCTGCACTGCCTATATTCCCTCCTGATGAAAGCTGCTAATCCTGGATTCTTCAAGCTTACCTAGGCTATGCTATGGAAGCATAGCCTAGGTAACTATCCTCTAACTCTACAGCATTATGCTCTGAAATCTATATGGGGTGAAAGCAAAAATACCTATCTCTTAACTCCTCTTTTTCAGGTAAAAAAAAAGGGTCATTCATTGGCAACAGAACTCTAACCTCTAACTCATCTCAAAAGGATTCTATACAGCTACATATTCTACAAGCAGGGACATGCACTATATTAACACTACTTAACTGGTAACAAGCTGTACTATCCATTAATCCATCTGATATACTCTCAACTATTTACTAAATTTTATTTTCACTTTTTTTTTTGAGGCACTGAGTAGATTTTTTAAAAAAGACAGAAAAACTCTAGACTCCTGAGTGAAAACAGTGCTTTTCAAAAACTGTCCCCTTCACACTAATGTAGATGTGGATCCATAAATGTGGATCTGCTTGTCCAAAACCATTAAATACTGAAATTACAGTGCATGCTTAGGATACATTTTTTTTAATTGTTAATAATGTGTCTGGGTTATAAATAGAGCTAATCCACATTTTAAATTGTTCATCTGAAAATTTGGATCAGGAGGGAAAAAAAACTAGCAATTCTTATGTTTTAGAAGGCAGTACCAAAACATTAAACTCTATTCAATTCAAAACAACAGCCAAAATTGATAAAAAAATCAAATTTTCAATTGCTTCTGGCTGAGTAGTTGTCTGTAAAGCAAAAAGGGTGGGAGTACCAAAGAGATTGCAATGGAAATACCAAGAAGCTCTTAACTGTAGTCATACTAACAAGAGCTGCTATCATGAAGTAATAACATTATCAAGAAATCTTTGTTCATTACCTCATTTCTAATGCCATCTCCTTTCACTTGAGTTACTTGGGTCTGATGATGGGGTTAACGAGTGAGGAGGTGTTTGAGTGGGTGTGAATTAGGGGCACTGCTAAAATAGAAGCTATTTTAACAGTTCCGTGTTTAATATAGTTTGAAGATCTGTAATTTTTTTTCAGGTAAAATACACATTCCAAAGCTAACACTGACTTCGGCAGAGCACAGATAATACCTACATATATTCATATTACACACACTATTATAGAGGGACTCATACTTCTATTCCTTTTCTACCTCTGTCATTCTGTCCTCAAGACTACCATAGCAGAAATCCTAATGCCTTAATTTCCTGAGTTCAGAAGTTCTCCTCAAAAATTTGGATATTTACAGCAACCATGACAGAAAACATTGCTGATAGATTCTATCCTCCCATCCCTGTACTCCACAAGCCATCTTCACATACTGCACAGCAATCCATTACAATATGTTCTAACATCTGCCTCTTCATATGATGTATGACCTATTTGATTGACCCTTTTTATGCTGCTCCAAGACTGGCTGTTCATTCCAGTGGGAGGGTGAACTGTACTCACTGCTTCTTCAGTTAACAACTGGTAAATATACCCCCCCATTTCAGGAAAGACTGGGCCAAGCAGGGATCCTCCTCACTTCCCTCTGTATAGCAACGATCCACTCCATACAATGCCTTCCTTTATCACTAATTATGTGTCACATTTCAATTCAGACCAGGGAAGGTCTCTTGTGGGCCCTCCCATCTATTGCTAATATATTAAACATTTCTGCCAATTAATTTTTTCCATGACAAGTATTAACATTACCCAATGTTTTTGACTCCAGCGTGGGAAGCATGAATAATGCAAGAAACAGTACAGTCCTCCATTACACAGGGATACATCTTGTTTTTGCCAAAGTCAGCAACTGTAAAATATCTCTCAGCTTCTCCAGTTAATATAATGGCATAATACAGGTTTTTGGTCAAAGTTATCTCACTCACTACAATAAAAGCAGCATCTAAGGTAACATAAAAACACTGCCCAATATCACAGGAATTAAATACGTAAAACTCAAGTGACACAGGGAAGCAACACATATTTGATTGTTACAGATTTGTCTGCATAGACTCCAACTCAGTGTTTTTCCCCAAATCCAACCACTAGTGAAATATGAAACCAGTTGGCTTTGAGGCCTCATGTACCATCAGCAATCACAGAAATATTTTGACTTTATTGTCCTCTGTTACTTGCTTACTAACTGGAATTTCCTGGGCAAATGACAAAGGAGACAGAATCACAGTAGAAATGTGACACAAACTGGGGCTAAGTGGGGAATCCACCTGACTAGGTCTAAGCTAATACCTCTCAGCTTCCTTTATGAAAACTAGAATGGAACCTGCAACTTTACGCGAGATGAATTATATATGCTAGGCATCCGTGGCTAAAGATGATACTCTTCCCACCATCCTGAGAAGAAACCAGGAAAAAAACTAGGTAGTCTGTGCTCAGCATGTCTATGTCATTTTCAAAATTCTGTGTTAGCAGCCGAATTTTTTATAGTAAAATATATGTCCTCTCTGAAGTTCATGAAAAATACACATTTCTTTTTTTCTTGTTACACAAGTAAGATGGAAAGTGACTTCATCTTCCTCAAAGTTGTAAAACTGGTAAGGCATACAGCTACATTTTCAGCACAGAACATGTGGGAAAGGGCATCTAACTCCCCCAAAGTTGCCTGCAAATTACTTTGGATTTGTGTAGAGAACATGTATGTTAACATAAAGTAGAGTGGGAACCCAAGGAAAATGAAGACAAACACTGACAGGTGGCCAATCTTGCCCTTCTTTACTGTGTTTGCCTCAAATATAGTATGTTTGTAAGAATGTGTGAAATACTTCTGACAATAAGTTATACTACACTTACTTTTAACAAGCAAAGGAACATACAAATTATAATTCTCTTCAGAAGGATTTGATTTACTAAAATTCATGGAGAGACGCCAGCAAATTCCCAGGAGTTAGGTACCTAACTTACTCTTGCAAATCTTGGAACACAGCTTTCATTCTGACTTTTTTCTCATATGTCCAAGGTTACACTGATTTTGTACAATTACTTCCTTTTGTCTTCAATTTAATTTTCCAAAGAGAATCAGACCAATGCTTCTACAATACATGGTATCTTTCTTCCAACAGTGGGGCGTTACCGCATTTCAGGAAGACACTGCCCATGAAGTACAATTCCTTTTTCCAACCAAGACAAGATATAAAAGAGGGAATATTTGCCACCTGTATATCAGCAGTGACCAGCAAAACGCTCCTTTCATCCTCCTCTCAGGGAATTCTGGGAAAGACATCACACCATTACGATACAACGGAACATATGCTACACAGCTCATCCCCAGTTAAGTAAGACTAATTATGATAAGATAGAACTTTGTCCTTCAAATATTCTTCTATTATACAACTCTAAGCCCTGTCCCCAATATTTAATATACTGCAAGCACAGGATGGATCCACTGGAGCTTCCAATTGCAGAAGAAAGAACTATGACTGGAGACAACAGTCATTCTGAAAGGCCTTTCGCTTCAATTTACCGTGTAGGAGGATTACACTGATTTTAATGAGCTTAGAGTAAGCAATGTCCTAAAGGACACACATCACAGATTTTCTAATGACTGAAAATATCTTACCTTCCAGTATTGTTTATACTTAATGTCATTGTCCACTTTGTTTCCCTTAGAATGACTGTTTTTACAGATGATACCTATCAGTGTCACCACTGACAGCTTTTTAGATTTCTGACCCTCCTTGAAAGCAAAGCTTTGTATAAAATGTAAGTTGTTTTGACTAACAAGGCTGGTAACAAGTATGAAATGTTCAGGGACAGTATAATGTGTACCAGCAGGATTACATGGTATTTGTAGACATGAGGGGAATCACTTGTTTAAAGACTTCCACAGTTAACTGTAACCTCTTTAAATTGAATTGCTGTTTCTGCAGTAGCAAAAGCAAGCAAGCCCAAAGATGGTATCTATTCTCATTGGTCTAGAGGAAATCTAAGATGTTGTCAGCAGTATTATCCTTCCTCACTCTCCTCCCTCTCCCCTCTGCTTGTCTTCCATATTCCGATGGCTGTTTATGAGCTCAGCTGTCATTCTTTGCACCAGGGAAAGATAGATGGGGCACACCAACCCCAACCTAAGTGACCTTTGGATGTGACAAGATTTTTAGGTCAGTCCTGCTAAATGGAAGCCTTGGTGTATCGAGGCTCGCCTCAGGGTGAAATTTCCAGTGAATTTATTATCTCCCAATGCCCTTTGGACTGCTTCCCACCATCAAACACCATGGCAGCACTCGGAACAGGAAGAAATACATTAACTGGAATCTGATCGTTTTAAAAGGTTACAGCTGCCCAAATATAATTTAATTTCATACTTGCCCTTTGAGGGTTTGGTGTATATTTTCATTTTATGACTGCAAATGATAAAGCTCTTAAGATTCCAGGCAATAAAAAGGAAAAGGAGGGAGTGAGTATTTTAAGGGTTAGAAGTCTACTCAGTTCATAATCAATGAGCTTTTCTTTTAATCTAACATTTCCTCATTTTTATTTTTTTAGTGTTCATTCCTTTCTACACTTGATCGTGAACAATACCTTTTAGTGAAATCAAATCTGTAATGCCACACAGTGTGAGATGAAATAAATATTAGATGTGCAAGCACCCATCTATCCTACACCCACTAAGGACCTAATTCACAGCAGCAGCTAATGTGAAGTGAAATGAAGTTACCTGAATGAACCAATGCAAAAAAAAAAAAGAGAGAATAAAAGCACTTAATAAAATGTTTTAATTTAAGCATAACAATTTTGAGCTTTAACTGGGCAGGCCATGGTTCATTTTAGAATCTCTTCTTTCTAACTTTTACTGTTTGAGCTCCAGTCATTTATACAAGTTTATCTACTCATGCCCACGCAGTATGATAAAAACTAGGGTACTCAACACTGACTTTGGGGCAGCACTCAATTTGGTTAAAATCCCACACCTGTGAAATAATGAAATTCTAATTCACGAGGTATATAGGACATGATATCATGTAGTACTCAACATGAAATGCTGGGAAATTAGGCTCATTCTCTCTTTTTCCCACTTCAAGTGAAAGCAAGCACCACACTCTTGAACTCAAGCTACCACACAAAACGTGAGCGTGGCTATCTTGAAGAAGAGGTAGGAAATGCTGAGTACTCACATCTTTCACTGTATCCAATGAAAACTGAGTTACCCAATGAATGTCACCTCACCATCAAACATTCCGATACAATTTTGAGGACTGTTTCCCTTCCACAAAACAAATCACAGGAAAAATAAAACAGATGTGGAAAGGAGGATTAAATGTGAATGTTATATATCCTATTTGCAAAGCCACTGTAAGAAATTAATTATTGTTAGGTTCCCAAATCCCTTCAAGACTCTTCAAAAATCTTATCTAAACATGCGTTGATATATATCATCCAAATTACTTTTGCCACCAGTGTATCAGACCAGCATATAGCAAGAAGAAAAGCTGCCATGATAACTGGAATGGGATGGGTAGGGTTGATCGGCCTAAAACAAACTATATTCCAAAGTAGTTATTTGTGACACAGCAGGACAGTGAATTAAACTTAAGCTATACGTAGGTGACATACTGTTTACCCTAAACATCAATAAGCCCCAAGTCTGTAAAGTAAGTATCAGAACATTGAACAGATACCAATGCTGAGCTATTGTGAAGAAAGTAAGAGATACTGAAGGACAGTTTAATGTACTACAAAATTTAGAACACTTCTCAGTGGTTCTACTGTGAATTTTCTAATTTTCAGAAGTTCCAAGTTTAATGGTAAAAACAACATCCAAGCTAAAATAGGACTTCAGCCATGTTCTTTTGCCAAATTCAGCTAGATCCATTTGGTTCCTTTAATGAAATAAATATGCTGTTGCATTCAACGGTAATGGCCCAAACCACTTTAATAACACTATCACAAGCTGTAATGTTTTGGTGCATTAACACAAAACACACTGTTATAATTTGAAAAGACTGTTTTGAGCCATGAAAGGGAATAAAAAAAATATGAAAAGAAAAAGAAAAGGCTTTGTAGCCAGATGCTATTTTCACATTCCAATGTGGAGAGGAGCGTAACCTGCAGAGCAGACACTTCACCTTCAGAAGGATAGAGCTGCTGGTCTTGCTGCCCAGGTGTGTTGGGGACACCCGGCCTTCCCTGGCAAAGCATTCACGGGGAAGCACACAGGAATCATGAGTTTCTGGCCCCTGAGTGCATCAGGAGGGGGCTGGGTACCACCCTTGTGCTACCTTGTACTTCTCTGAGGGATTAACCTCATTCCCTCGCATACTAACTGGCAGTTCCAGTCCTCTTTGGGAGACGCAGACACTGTATCTATAGGAAGGAGCTGAAAAAAGTCACTCAGCAGCAGTCCCCAAAGACAATTTGACTCCCTCAATATGCCACAAACAGATTGCCCCTGTCAACCGCCGCTGGTGCAGCATGTGGCACAGCTGTGGTTACTAAACCAAAGTACAGCTTGGAATGCAGCTAGAAGATTCTGCTGTAATGCAGATTTTAAACAGAGAGAACAATCACACTGAAGAGCAACACGCAGAGGTGCAGATACAGATGGAAAATGTTTTTAAAAATCTCAATTTCTAGTACCATAAGAGCATTTGAAACTTGCCTGTGCTTTCCCATTGCATTGATAATCACAGCATACTGATTTCAAAGCTTTTCCCAGCTTAAAAACACACTCTAACTTAAAAAAAAAGTTGTTTTTTTTTTTTTTTTTTTTTGTATACATGCTTTTTATTTTGCTTTTCAGTTTGATTTATATGTTTGTCCATTAAGGAAAGACAATTCACACAGCTTGCTGACAGCCTTGCTCTCTGTAATTCTAGAGTTTGTCAGTCTCTGAGATAGATGACTTGGCAAATTTGTAGTATATTTCTGGTTAGGTAGAGTTATCTGTGATGTGACCACTCTCACTGTTCCTTAATTCAAGAGACCAGCAGGGCTTACGTGGGTAACAAGCTTAAGAGTTAATCTAGTCTTGAGGACAACTAGGAGCTACAGCTACTGTTGCCTCAAAATTTTCTTCTTCAGATTGATCTAAGAAAATCCACCGGAGTGGACAACATTAAGAGCCTCTGAAAGGAGAAAAGGAATCTGACGAAACTGTGCCTACGTATTGGGGATATAATTGCACTCTGACTTAATCTCAGGAACAGGCCTACGCTATCCAGGCACAACAGAGTAAGTTAGTTCACTGCTCTGAAAGTTACATCTCCAGATACTATGATATCTTCTGTTGAACTAAGTTCAATTGATGATTTTAGAAAGAAAAAAAACAGAACAAGCATCCTGACCTCAGTGGTTTCTTGTCTAATGCTTAGATCTACAGTATCTACGATTTCACAGTTACAAACTGTTCCTATTATTAGCCTCCATTCATAAAAGTGCTCAAATACCCTGGCTCATAACAGGTAAGCCTGGCAAGAAATCACACATAAGAAAGACAGGCTGACAATAAGAGCACAAGAACTTCTAATGGCTTGCACCATTCTTGCCATATGCAATTTATATCATTGGCCCATGATATTCTCCCCATGTACACATTTAATAGGTTGTCTGTTTATTTCTATCCCATCCAGGCTTGTCAATTGGAAGTGACCTAAAGCTTTGGAGAAAAAAAGAATGGTCATAAACAAGACTGTAGTAAGAAATAAGGCATAAACTGAAATCCTCACATGTTCATGTATTACAACAATCTGCACCTAACAACAAACTATGTCATCTGACCTAAGTACAATGAAGCCAGCAAGATTTCGAGGGAGAATTTCTTGTGTTAACTTTTGGAATGCATGAAATGTAGTAATTTGATCTTTGGATCTAAAGGAGTAAGTGCGTGTCAGTAAGTAGTTAAGTTTTGTGTAAGTCAGCTTTTCCCACTGTTGCTATTTGTTATTTGTAGCACTGTTCCACAAGCTCTGAAGAGCATACATGTCAGTGATTTGCAGTTTTCCTGTGTGATTGTCTGTCACGACATTCTGCTGAGGCAGTGTAAATGCACTCTATTGGCAGAGCTCAGCACAAAGACAATGAATCCCCCAAAATCCAGGAAAATTCAGTAGTCCAACTGCAGCTTTCACATTTTACAGGAGGTCCATAACCTCCCAGTTTATGGTTTTCCAGCGAGTCCCCTTCACAGCCAGACAAACCTCATCCGCTGTGGCTTCCTGTCGCACACCACCCCTCCCAACTGTTTGCTCAGGATTATACAATCTTATTTGCATGATTATATAATCTTCTTTTCAGCAACATCCCTCTGAAAAGAGCAAACAACATAATAGGAAAACCCACAGTGTAAGCCAACTATTTCAAAACCCAGTGTCTGGAATGTACAAAGGGCACAAAGTAGGAAAAAAAAAATGTTCTTTTTGGTTAGTTTTGTGACCAGATTTTTTGTACAGACCTCTCCAGTGAGAATTAACTCCAAGCAAATGTAAGGCATGAAACACCACATTCTGTGAACCACAAATGCTTCACAGGTTTGCTTTGTTGACAGAGCAAGAGAGGGAGGCATCATTTTGGTTATCTCAAGGTGTATGTACAAAGGTGGCTACTTAATTATTTTACAACAGAAGCTACTTCAGGGCAGCGTTCAGACAATTCTCAGATGTTTTACCCCCAAGTTTAAGACTCTGGCATACAGGTGTTGCCATTCATGTTATTTTGATACACATTTCATCCTGCAGATGGTTAATTCATAACTTTGACACCACCGTCCCAACAATTTGAAGTCCCAGTCATATCGCACAAAACCCCGAAGTCTTAGCTGATATATTTGCTCTTCTCTCATTCACTCCAGACTTTGTCCTAGAGAGGATGTTGTGTAAGTGAAGACTGTCATATTCTAATCAGCAAACAAGCTCTTCTGCTGGCTGCTAAAACTACTTATGATGTCAGTTAGTTCAGCAATATTCATTTAAAATTAATGCCTTATAAATAATCAAGGAGTAATCTGCTTCCGTCTGTCAGGCTAACCCCAAAAAGAAAGAAGTGTAACATTTTTGCGAGAGAAAAGAAATTAAGGATGACCTGACCTCACAAGTATGCTTGCCAGACAGCTACACACTCTTTCTTGCATGACCTATTTTTTCCTGCTTACACCGTAGCGAAGTTTCAAACAAATGGGCAATAATTTAGACTGCTTAAAACATGGGGGTTGCCACCCAAACAAGACAGTTGAGCATCTTAATGGCTTTGTCAGGATTCCAAAAGTTGTTAGTGACTTGTTATCTCTTTTCAAGTTGAAATAGAGCTCTATTTATCTAGTCCATAAAGGACAATGTCAAATGTCACACTTTTTCAGAAATTAGTGTACTCGGTATGGATCACAGCCGAATATTTTGGTGCATATCACAGTGTAGGAATGCCTGTGTGAAGAAGTACAATGACTACATACATCTAGTATACCTAGTGTTTTAGTTATAACACAAACATAAGGAATAAATTCTAGCTAAAGAAACTATTTATAGCTTAAGTAAGTCTCCCTATAGCCTAAGTTCCAATGGTGAAATACTTTCAACCTGCTTTTGAAAGATGCTCAAAATTATCACCTATTAAAGTCCTGTGAGATTCAGAGAACATCTGTTTCTACTACTAGAATCAGATTCTGTACCAGTTATGATGAGGCACATCACCTGTAGTATGAACTACTTAACACCTGTGATTTTCAGCCTTTTTGGTTTGAGAACTCCACAACTTCCTCAGTTAGACAAAGACCAATGTATCATGATTTAACCTATCTAAAACAAGTTAACTTTTCTGAGACTCCTTTCAGACACATTAAAAGTATTAATGGTCCACTAGCAGAAAATCACTGAATTATACTATCACGAGACACTTAAGGTCACTACAAGAAAAAGACACAGAAATGTTCATCTTTTGCTAATTCAGAAAAGTCAGGAAGATAAGAAAAAAAACGAGAGACAGAAAGACAAAGGAAAATGGCAACAACACAAAAGAGTAAGAGAAACAAAAACACAACAAATGTGTGCATATGGAAAAGGAGGCCAAGCACTGGGTTTCTCCATGCTGGGGCTTACATGTGAAGAGACAACAATGTAAAGCCAAAGGCTGGCAAATATGAAATAACATGGAAAAGACACTGCTTGTGCAATTTCCATTGTCCAAATGTCAAATGCCCTCTGGGAACCCTGGGGGTTGGGGGAGGAGGAGGAGTAATAGCTGTATAAGCATCTTGTAACAGGTTCTTCCTGAAGGGGATTTCTTGAAAACTTGAGGCTCTGATGCTAGCCCATATGGGCTCAGGAAAGTCACAGAAAATGCTGGCTGCACTTTTTCCAGACTATTTGCATATGTTCTTTAGTATGCAGAATGTCTCTGTATGTAATTGAATTGTTGTTTTTGCCTCTATTAATACATATGCAAATGAGTCACTACTGCAGCTGTGCTGTATTAATCATATGTGTGCTTCTGTCTGTCTGCCCTGCAGGCTCAGGGTCGGAGGGAGGGGGAAGAGAGAATTCAGTCTCTTTAACCTACAAGAAAACTCACTCATGCAGACAGAGGTCTGCTAGCAAACAGCAGGCCTAAGTTACAACTGGAAGGAAGATACACCGGCCATTTTTCAGTCTTTTTCATTTTTCATAGATATGGATGGAATTTGAAAGTTTATGCAGAAAGGACTGTTAATCTAGATAAAATGAATAAGCTACTACTGCGAATTCTCTCCCGCTGAGGGCTGGGGAGGGAATTATAATCTGACAACACACAGAGTAGCCATGATATTGTTTTACCATGTGTATTTACTGCCTATAAATGTCCACTGTGCATATGTTTAGACACTCATAATGCTCAATAAAATATAAAGCATTTATATATAATCTGTCATAATGATTGTCTTCCATAAATTCATTGGTTTCCAATAAAATGATGTGATCAAGTTTTTCATTCAAATCTATTTTGACAGAATATATTGAGTTTACCACAACATTGTGTAAGATTAAGTGAAAGGCAAGTACGGGCTATTTAGATGCCAACCAGAAAGCACATTTACCCACCATGAAAAAGATTTATTTGAGCTGCTCTGTACCGTTGCTCTCGCTTTTACACAATCTATCACAATCTCTAGCTCTCAGCAGGTATCCAGAAAGTAAGGACTAGTTGCATCCTGATGTTGTGAAGCTTGCTTTTGAGTTAATTGGAAGGAACTTCTTCCATTTAAAAACATAGAGATTACTCAAAAAGGCTTTGGGCAATCAGTAACCCCTTACCCCACACCTTAGTTATGAAGTTTAACAAATATTTTAAAATCATCACTATGACTTCATAATAAATAAGAAATCTTGGAAAATTCAATTTTTTGAAGACAATTTACCTCACACTTTTATAGAGATTTTCACCCTGTTTAGATAGTTGCAGCTTTGCTTACATGAAGAGCACCGGGCCTCATTTTTCCAGCTAAAGAAGACCTTGGTCTTCAGTGATCTCTTAAAATTGCCATCTTGGCTACTCATTCGCAGAACAGGTGGCGAATATCTAGTGGCTGACACACTCACTTACAAAGCCAGAAATCAGTGGTGGACAGAAGCAGGAAATACAGAATCTGCATAAACGTAGCAATTTTTAAAACTATTTAAAAGGGCATTCAACAAAAAATGTATACATATTATGTTGTTTTATTACTCCTATTATTATCATTATTGGTGATGGCCATCAGAAACATCACAGCAATACACTGAGCTAATGGGAGATGGACCACTGCCATCTTTCGGTTATGCTAATGAGAAATGTTGCTTTTCATGTACTTAGCTGTTTTTTCCCCCAGATGTGTGTGCTCACAGTGAAAAACTAATTCTACTTTTTTATGCTTAAGTGGATTGCATGAGTAGTATAATATTGTAATTAAACTGTGCACTAATGATTCATTCCCTACAAATTAAGGCAGAGTTCTATTAATGAGAACAGGTAAAGTAGAAAAGCAAACAGTGAAAGGATACTGACTCTCACTGATGAAAAGCCTGCTTAGATGGTATTTAAAGGAAGGCATTGCTCAGCAAACAGAAGGAATAACCTTGCACCTGTAAGAAATGGTTTGCCTTCTTGTACGCAAAGAACTGGTTATAGTAATATCCCAAAGAGGTCATGAATGTAGACTACAGAGTAAATGATTAATGAATAAAGTAATGCCATCTCTTGGCTACATTCCATAGAGGCAATACTGTGGGATCAGACTTTTCTTCTCAAACAGAAATAATTCAAGTCTTTGCAGCTCTGGCAAGTTGGCTTCCCAATACAAGGAAAGAATTAAGCTTTCGGTATTCAGATGTATTACTATAGTGTTCATATTTTTTTTTTTCAGGGTCTTCTTTCACAGATTTGAGGCATTGTAACACTGGAAGATGAACTACCTAATCTGGTCAAAATTAGTTATGTCTACAAATCACAGTAAGAAATCATAAAAAGACATGTCAAAAAAATTAAATGTGTTTGACAACTAATGCATGAAAATATAGTGCCATCTTGCTAAGAGAGAGAGAGGAGGTTCTATCATCAAAAACATTTCAAATAAAATTTAAAGAGATACTTCAGAGAAATACCCTTAACTGGCAAGTGGAGAGATGTTCAACCCTGTAATGATGCAGAAGCCAAAAGGAAGCTAGTACGCAAGAAAAAATATGGTATCTGACTGAGCAGGCAGTCCTTATGCTTGCTTTTGTTTCATAGGCAACAGATGTTTTATGTAATACTCATATGACCATTGGAACAGTCTATCTTCTGAACAGACATTGTATGCTTGTTAAATAGCTCTAGCCTTTGTTTCCTTCAAGAAAAAAAAATCAGGGAGAGCACAGATGATTATGTGACCCTTAAAACACATAGAAGCAAGGTTTCCACAAGAAAATTTGTAATGAGTCACACACCAAATAACAGGAAGATGGGAAGCACTCAAACTATGAATGGGTTTAACTCTTCTCAAAAACTAGCCACTTATATCAGTGCCTACATGTGGCCCAAATTTTTCTAAAAATGTGGTCCAGACTATATGCTGAATTCCACTGAAATTCAGTCATTGATACACATCTTCCCACATTACTGAAAACAATAGGTTAGTAGAAAAAAAAAATAAATTGACTGAAGTACTTAAAGAAAGTGCAGACCAAAAGACTTGGCCAAATTATTTTTTCCAGATATGTTTTGAGATCTAAATCTACTCATCACCTTTATACAAATAGCCAAAGAATCAATCAGGATTTTTCAAAAGGCTGGTCTTTGGAACTGAGAGCCAGCTAAAATGCTCTCACATTTTAGCATTTTGACAGGTTTGGTCAAAATGTTGAACATAACCATCAATAATCATGATGCCCTTTTTCATGCTAAGAGGAAGAGGGAAGAAAGTTTGAACATCAGCATTCAAAATCTTTCGGGGTGTTTTTCCAATAACAGATGTTTGCAGGAAGTCTGTATTATATCAGACTGCTACACTGTTTTGGCAGGACACAAAATGTCCATGTAGTAACACTACATGGGCAGCTGTCATCATACATCCAGGACTACCTTTCAATATGCAAGGTCCAAGAGAAAAAAAACAAAACTAACCCTATAGCTTGGGAACCAAGAGTGGGAGGAGATCCAAAGAGGTGATAAAACATGTTTTAACCTGTCACAGTGAGACAAGGCTCAGCTTGATCGCTTCACTCAGTACGAGTGGGCGCATATTCAAACAGAGACATTTTCTTACCTTCGGTTGGAAAATGTTCGTGTGCACCAATCCACAACACTCTGTGTGTCAAGCAGTTTTTAGCTAACAACAATATCACTGTGCTTGAGCACACCCACCCTATTTGCCAGACCTGGATTCCTCTCCTAAAAGATCAAGTCAGCTCTCAAAGGAATCTGTTTTTTGTCAGTAGATGATGGGAAAGCAAAAATGGTGGATCTCCTCAACAGTCTTTCAGAAAATGATCTGCAGAATTGCTTTGAACATTGGTAGCATCACATGCAGCTGTGTGTCAACTCAGAAAAGAACTGTTTTGAAGATGATCATAGTTGTTTCTTTATTTGTGAAATAAAATGAGCTACAGTCACAGTCTCGAGCTTTTTTGTGTCGGACCTTGTAGTTATAGGTATATATAGCTTTTGCAGTAGTGCCAATTAATCAGTTGCACTATTTCGTTATCAAACAAACAATCTGAACCATTAACATTCCCAATTGTGCAGATTCCTCTCAGTTTTCAGATCAGGCAATCAGGTCCTTTGTTTCCTGATGCTAAGAAAGCACTTAGGAATTATTTTTTCTCAGAAAAAAAATCATCAGATATCACTACATACTGAATTTGGTCAGACTTCTGGAAACATCTATTTCATACTAGGTATACCTAAGATGACCAGTAATGACCACTTCAGTTAATTTCGTGCAAAACTTGTTATATGACACTTATGTTTACAGCTTTGAGTGTTGTTCTTCAAGATGGAAGAATTTAATTCCCTCATCTGCTGAACCAATAAGAAAACATCATGTTCATATAAGGCATACAGCAGTACTTTTGATTCATTAGCCATATTCATATCTGTTCTCATTCATCTGAAAGAGAACCACCATGCTGCACCACTCTTGGAACAAGACCATATGAAACTGACGGAGGTAAAAAACAACATAAACTCCTGTGTTAACCAAAATGTATTCTACTGCAATGAAGGTGTATTTTAAAATGACACTTCAAATAATGTTTGAGACTGAATCTTCTTATTAACAAAGTAACACTAAAACTTCTTTTTCAAATCACATTTACATCATTAAATGTGTGTACGGGTGAATATGCAGGACTGGTAAGATAGCTCTTCATCAGAGGATGGGTTCAAGCATGCACTGTATTAGCTCCAGCTTCTCCAACACGGCCCCATCCATCTACTCCTTTTGTGACATCTAACAACATAAGTTTTAGTTTCCATTCTCACTGAGTCATTAGTCTCTCTGTGGATACTGGAAATAAAGGCAATCATGTATGGCTAATTGTAGTGGGTATCAGATGACAGAATCCGTATGTCCCAGTGAGGACTCAAAGGCAGGGAGGGCTTCAGATTACGAACCCATCAGTATGAATCAACAAGGCATTTCAAAATGAGAGACTAAATTTTCATTGACAGAGTTTGTCACAGGAAAACAACCCTGTGTTAGGTGTTCTATAAATACAGCGTGCATTTCAGTTACAAAAAGAAAATCCAATTTTGACAACCAGGGATAAAAAAGTACTTCCTGTTGATCTCACAGTGTGCTACTAAAGCAATGTCCCGACTTAATATTCTCTAATGAAATAACAAAGATGCGTTTATCACTATACAAACAAACAAGAAAAAATCCTTGGCTTTGTCTTCACAATGTTGTGTACCAAATTCTGCTGGGAGCAACAAACTGAGCATTGTGTCAGGTTCTTTGATCTCTCCTGAAAACTACTGCTTTTAGTATACAAAGCCTGAAAGATGAGTGATAGGGAGGACAGAAAAAGAAGAAAAGAAGGAACATGGTACTTTTCTGACCTTCTACTGTCTGATGATGGCCAGATGACAGAGGGTTTGTAAGGAACACTACGGCTATACGTAACATAAGGGAACGTCTGAAGTGTGAAGAGTTCCTGCTTGAAAGAGACTGTAATGGCTGCACATTCACTTATGCCCTTTAAAGGTGGTTTTGAACCAGTTAGTCATGACAAGCATCATTAATGTTTCTTCGTGACTTCTCATCACTGAGCTAAACTGGATGTGAACAGAATTTGGAAGGCGCAATCCTTCTAAGTTAATAGCTACACTAGATTCAGCTTCACTTGTGTTATCACAGGTGAGAATCCATTCTGAGTACTATATCATAGCATCTTTCTCAAAAGCTTATTTGACTTTCTCAAGTGGCACCAGAAATTAAGAGGCATGTTCGATTTCTATTATACAGGTTGCACTGATACCTAAAAATCACTCTTACAATGCAAAGACAGACAACTTTAAACTTTTTCCAGCATAAACGTACCCTTAGACATCAAGTCCAAAAGATCTGAAGGAGTCTACAGTGTTAGTAATTTGAACCTCTCCCACTGACTGGCTGCCAAATTCTCCCTTTTAATTCTAGACTAAATAACATGTAGCAAAACAACACAGGTCAATTTTGTCAATACTTTCATTTTAATGTTTTCCTTTGCACAGAAACAAGAGGCCTTTGAGGTTTTCAAATTTTCCACAACCTAAATTCATCTTAAAATATTTATGAAGTCAGCCACATTTGCACAAAGCACACCTTTTTGTAAGGAAACTGTGATTGTGATAAAGCCTATTTTAATCAGAATACTTCAGCCCACTACATGCAGAGATACAGCCCAAAGCTGGTCCTGAAATGAAAGTAAACCATCCTCCCAACTTACTGGAGAAATGCATTATTTTAGGATTAGCTTCAATGATCACAAAAACAAGGAGAATTATACTCAGACTTCTATTTTCTCATTGCTAGCTAGCTCCATTTTTGTTTTTCCTTTTTTCCCTCTTTCTTCCATATGTGTGTTCATGTGTGTTTGGCTCTTATACATACTTTATCAATGCTGACATTACTCCTCAAAATTAATTTCAGAGGGATGACTTTTATGGCTCCCATGATTCTTAAGCCACCTACGGTATTTGTAACTCACAGAATCAGAAACTAACACACAGACAGTGTAGCTTTTCATACAAAGGCACAATAGGAATGAATGTATTAACCTCTGTGGTGCATGGAATGTGTCAGCTTACACACTGGCAGCTATTTCTGTGAAACTCAGCTAACTTCCGCTGGCTGTGTTAAAATAAAAAAAATAATAAAAATCTTCCCCAGAACTATGTCCCACTCTCATATGCTGGCCAAACAATTGAAAGATCTGATGTTGTAGTGAGCGTACTTCATACTGATGCTGGCCAAAATGAGTTTTAGGATGCATTTTACATGTACTGTTTATAAATGCTGAGCTTTTCGAAGCAGGTATAAAGTTCTGCTGTTCCATGTGACTTGGCAAATAATAATGAGCTGTGCGACAAATTAGCAATGGAGAGTATTAGATTTTTTCTTTGTTTCTACAAATCAGTGCCAATCCAGATTTTGCAGAACTAGACATGGTTTGGATCTTGATTTCATTTTAGCACCAAATCTTACCCAGCTTCATCCTCCCAGCAAAGCATACACAACAGGTAACAGAAGTCAAATTGTGGAGGCTGACATCACACTTGCTCAATTCTATTGACTTGCAAGGGTTGTGGGACTAATTAGGGATACCCGAGGAATATCTGCGTTGCTATCATTAAGACCCACAGACACCCTAATATCTCCAAACTTTAGAATGATATTAGGAGTTTTGAATAAGATACATCTGGCTACTGGGCCAACTCTTTAACACAACTCAAAAAAAAATAAATCTTAAGTATCTTTCCACCTGTTCTCTAATTGCCTATGTTGAATTAATATAATTGCTAATTATCTGCACTACATCAGTGCCTAAAATGTGCCCCACTGTAGGAGGGGCCAGTCTTTGCTCTGAAGAGCTTACAGCCTAAAATGATATAATTACATTAAGTGACTTCTAAGCAGTTTAAAAGTGCTTGTGAAGACAGAGCTCTTTCTTACTGGCAATGTGTTTCCTTTTGCTGGTTTACACCTAGCCAGCATCAGAACTATCTAATTGCAAAGAAAAGCAAACACACTGCTCTGCTGAAATTTAAAGTACAAACCTAAAAGCAGTTAAATTGACAATAAAGAAACAAAAATGTAACAAGAAGTTCCCCCAAGGCAAAAGGAAAATGTATATGATTTGACAATTATTTTGCTTCAGAGGCAAATTTTATGTGAAGGGAACAGCCCCCAAACCCTGTTAATTGCATTGTGTTCAAATGAAGGAGAAACCTGTTGTTCCTATTTACTTAACCTTTGCCTCCCCGGCATTGTTTTCAGACTTACCTGCAGTTGGAGTGGTCCTAAGCCCGGTGTTGCTGCGGCAGCAGCTGCCATGGTAGTTGGGATCAGCTGAACGGGGTAAGGGTCACCTAAGTAAGAGAATAATAGAGGCGTCAGCACCTTTTATCTACTCTCCACCTGCAAATTAAAGTCCTGCATTCACTCTTTCCAAAAGCCTTCTTTTGTGTGCCTTGTTGAGGCCTAATGAAAAGCTCTATTGTGCAGCCTTTTACTAACACTCTTTTCACAATTCTGGCTGAGAGAGGAATGCGAATAAAAGGCACAAGCAATTAAGGCGGAAACCTCATCCTTTTTCATGATGTATTTAGGGAAATGGAAAAAAAATGTGCACATTGATCAGAAGGCTGCACTTCAGAAAAAAAAAAAAGGAAAGAAAGAAGGGGGGGGTGGAGGGTGGAGGAGAAGAAAACAGTACAACCTAGATAAGATCACAGCATTAGAAAGGGGACAAATTTACAAGCTTGTCCAGAATATGAAGTTAACCAAACTCTGCTCACTGTTAGTAAACTGAGCCTCACAGAGATCCGAAATGGCACTGCCTTGACTACTGTGTTTTCTTTTAGGCGAGAAAAAAAACCCCTTGCTTTAGTTTCAGGGTTTGATCCTACAACAGGGAAAAGCATGTGCAGTTAAGTGAATCAGATAAAAGCCTCCAAAACCGCTCTGCCAACTCCACTTCATGACTTGTAGGTTCAATTTTTCTTCTGAGGGAAATCTATTTCAGTTTTAGTAAGAACTGCATTGTGCTGAAAGAGACCCAGTAAAGGTTTAAAAAAAAAAGTTGTAGGCGTTTATAAGGGAAACTTTCTTGAGATGGCAAAAATCAAGATGGAGAAAGGCATGTTTTAATGTTATGGAGCACTGACTTTTGGTCACTCCTTACAAATCTGATTTGTTTAAATAAATTTCATACTAATCCATCAACAGAACTATTAAGAAAACTAGTAAAAAAGTTTTTAAAATGTTACATAATTACATTACTTCTCCAAATTATAAAATGTTTAAGCACTTTCCGCTCAAATAAAGATATCAGAGTGTTTCTTTAGGTCCCCATGTTCTGCTAGTGTGCACGATTTCTGTAGTATTAAAACAGACACTTGAAATGAGACTATGGAAAAGGCAGAACACTTTAGCGAGAAAATCTACATAAATGTTCCTGTACATTTCATTAGATGAGGCAGATTAAAAGTTTTCCTCCTTTATTGTGCTTTTTGGGCCAAAAAAAGAAGACAATGCAGGGTATTCTGTACAATCATTATTAGTTATTATTGGACTAAAGTTTAGAATGCTATCAAGCCTAAGTTACAGGAGACAGAAAACAAAAGGAAAGAAATTTATCTCATGTTTTTGAAATGTTAGAAATAAGTTGTGTTAGTGTATACAAGTTCAGGAAAACTGCTAATGTTATAATGCAATCTGCTTTACAGACTTCTTTTCATTCAAGCATTTTGTTCTCTTGTGATGAATTAAATACCATAACTTCCTGAAACTGAGGGCCAGAAAAAAAACTGGTCTGGGTGTCAAAGCATCTTAACAGATACTTATCTTCAATAAGTCTGCCTGCTTGTATTTAAGAATATCTTAAATAATGCTCTGCTGATGGAAGCTTCACAGTCTTTCAAGGTCGGCCAGCCAAGTAATGAGAATCCAAAGGTCCACCCAGGCATCCGCATTCATAAATGTCTTTGCACCAGCACCAGTCCGCAACTTCTCTATTTATTTATTTACTATCAATGGGCAACAGATTTCTTGAATTGCTTGGGTGTTTTTCCCAGAGGATGCCATCATTTCACATCTTCCAATTTTACTTTGCATTCCCATTTTTCCCATTTTACTGAGGCATTCCCATTTCATATCATAGATTGAATTAAAATTTTCTCTGACTTGAAATTTTCTGTACAGTTATCTTTTGTTCCAAGCAGTGGACCTTAAGAATGTGAAGACATGAAGAAGAAAGAGATGCTGGTCAAAGACTCAGGGTCAACAGTGTTTAGCTGCTTCCACACCACTAGTAGCTCTAAGGCTAATCCCAGCATTGTTCTGAAAGACTCCTCTCTAGAAGGGGATGTTTTGTTCAAAAAGTAGCCATGAAATAATACAAACTTATTAATTTCTCAGCTTCAAAGAAAAGAACAAGGGAAAAGTTTCTTGCTAGAATGTTGTTTTTACAACCCAATAAAATTTTTAGTTAGGAATGATTTGTATTAAAACATACATCTTAAAAGATTAACTTCCATGTACTGTCCCATACTCCTCTCCACAATGTAAGACCCTATTCACACAATTTCATGCTAATTCATAAATCCACTATTCTCACCTTCCTAAACAGCCAAGCAGATTCTCATACCCTCACCTGTTGTGGTATTTTCTATCGTTTATGCTTCATTTGGTAGATATACCAAGGAAATGCCTGTGAGAGCGGAACATGCTGAAGTCCCTGTGGCCATGTGCATACCCCATGGCCACGTGCATGGTCACAACCATTGGCTTTGGTGATGTAAGTAATGCTTCTAGGACTCTTTAGGACATCATGGTAACATAGTTTTTCAGAATTCTAAGGAAAAAAACTCAAATTCATCCTAAAAACAGATTGTAGCTGTACAGAGCTAGGCTCTCCTGTCTACCAGGTTGGGTTTATACTTTTAGCAAATTTAAACAACAAACAAAACTAAAAGGCTTCTATAACCTATCATGAATCTTTGTATCGTTATGCTTTGGCAATACCCTCTGCTATCCTGTGCTTATGGTAGGCGTGTAGCAATTATTTTTGTGAAGAAAAGTAGACCCAGAAATTCCAGAAATTCTACTCATTCACAATATACCCACATTACTTCTCCCACAGTACAGACACAGTAGCAGCAAAGAAGCTGGAGGAAGGTATAATAAAGAGTAGACACACTGGCAGGGTTAGTGGTACACTGTGTTTGCTCTGGTACAAATGTCTACTGAAGGGTTGCCTCTGTCTGGAGGACCTTACTATCCACAGGGGACAAAACACAAAAGAGAAAGCGATATGCTGAAATGCTGTGCCCTCTCCTGGGTCACTCAACAAGCCAGTGGAAGGGCAAAGATTAAAACTCACAGGCAGTGTTCTTCCCAGAGATGGATCCAGTCCCTGTAGCAATGAGGACGCCAAGCACTTACATATTCACATCGCATGGTGCAGGACCAACTGCCACCTCTCAAAATTCAAAGGCCTCAAATCTCCTCTGATAAATATGTACCTACTCATTCTTTGCTGTTACTCTCTGACATGATATGACACATCTTTCTACTGTCCTGAAATTTATTCCCATATCAGACTGAAGGTTTTGCCTGAACAGTATTAATTCTGATGTCTGGGAAATGCGTGTCTTAACTATGCCATTACTTCTTTCGTAAATATCTTATTTTTTGATACAAAAAGTCACTACATTTTTTTTCCCAAGCTCTGGAAACATTTCAGGAATGTGAGGAAAGACATACAGTTATCAGAAACAGATATTTCCCAAGCCACTCATAAATTTGCATCAGTGAAAACACCAATAAATCGCAAACAATTTACAAAATTCACTGTTCGTCTACTAACTCAGCTACCAAAAGAAACATTTTGTGCAGTCCTTTCATGTTCCAAATGGTCTCTTGCTATGTATGGACTTCTCTTATGAATAAAGCATCAGAGAAGTTTTGTTGTTCTTGCTTGTCTTTAGTATACTGTATGGTAAAATCTGGAGCAGGGCAAAGGATGAGATTTTTATTGTGAAAAAAAGGTAAAAAATATTTCATTACCTGATATATTCTTCTCTAACATATACTTATATCCCAGCCACTCAGTTACATCACTTTGAAGAACAGAATTATTCAAGACTGAATACATGACAAAAGCACAGAAGGACGTATGTAATAGTGATACAGCACCTAAAGAAGTGAATGGAATATGTCAGCCCATGGGAGCCTAGGGGGATATCAGAGACATTGGTGCACACTGTGAGCAAAGGAGAACTTAAGGGGCTCAGGGTAGAAAGAAGGGAAAGCTGAACCTTCAATTCTACTCCAATTCTTTATTTCTCCATCCCTCCTTTGGTCCATCTTCCACAAACACATCCAGAACCTCTTTCCTGATAATTTATGCACTGCGATTTCTTTCAATTTCAAATCACACCTTCATCATTGCCCGAAATAATCTTCCAAGATCTTGCGTACAAGAGGATTTTTCATGAATACATTCCCTTCTAAACCACTCTTTCTATGAACTCTCCCTATCATCCGCCACTGAAAACACTTTCTGCGAAAGTAATTTGTGGTACAGAGCCAAATGGACATCCTGTCCCAAAACGCACAATAACCTTGTGTTTTAGGAACTTGATTTTAAACTAGCTACCAAGCTCATGGATATTAAAGGGCTTTATAGTTGTGAATATACAACAGTGGCTCTTAAACCATTTATGTTTTGCAAAATTTTATCAAAGGAGTTTAGTAAGTTAAAAAAAATGACTTTTTTTTTTTAAAAAAGAGAAAAGAAAGCATAGAAGCTAACATTATGCGTGTTGCACCATTCACCTGAACTCATAAGACGTTTTTTGTATTCCTTTTTCTGTCACTCATCTCATTTATTCTCCTTCATGGTGTTATCCCCCCTAGTGTCTTGTCTTGTCTCCTGACAGACTGCAAGCTCTTCAGAGAAGGCACAATTGTCTTACTTGCTATATAAATCAAGTTACATGCTAATGTTAAATTATAATGTTTTGACAGGATTTTTAAGTTGAACCTGATTATATGAAACAATAGAATACTGATTTTTTTTTGTGAAATCTTCTTCTTCAAAAAAAAAATCATACCGATAGAGAAGTAGGGGGTTTATTTCCCATGATTTTTTTTTTTTAACTTATTTTCCTCCTACCTGTCTTTCAGGGACAGCAAGTGAAAAAAAGGTGGAGGTCATAAAATAAGAAAAAAGAAAACAGTGTAAAGAATAAAAAGAGCAGGAAACAAAACCAAATTCTTAAAATATAATTCCTACAACCAGCTTGCTAAACTAAATTCCATGAAAAATACTGGAATAAACATTTCCTAAGAGTAGATTCTGTTGAATGAAAATGAATCCTACATTATCTTCCCCCCATTTTTGACAAGCTCTAGAAAAAGCAACAATAATTTTACACTCAATTTATCACTTAAATATATTTATAATGGATAATCACAGCTGATGTCTAACTGACAGGTAAGTTGCTGCATCTCTTCTCACCAGTCATTCAGTCTCATCCTCATCATTATTTCCTTTTGCTTTTTTTGGTGTGATGGTGGGCATGTAGTAAGAGTAATGGGAGGCTGTAAAAGACATGAGCAGTGTTCCCTGACTTCTGGATCTAGGCTTTAGAGATTTAGATAAGAAAAAAAGAGTATGAAGAAGATACCACCAGTGGCTTCCAAAGAGAAATCCAAACTGGTTCCCTGATTTTCTTTTTGAGGATAGTTCTGGATAGCGTTGACTGAATGCTGCCTAAAAGGGAATACTCTATTTTTTATTTTAGAGAAACAATTCCGTCTATAGACGGAAGGGCTTTGGAGGGACCTAAAGGCAGCCTTGCAATTCCTACAAGGATGTGATCAACACAATAGGGCCAGGCTCCTCATGGCAGTGTTTGGTTGCAGGACAAGAGCTAGTGGGCATAAAGTGAATCAAGACAGCATCATACTTTCTGCATGAGGACAGACAGATGTTGAAACAAGCTGTCAATATAGTCTTTGTTCTTCCAGGTTTTCAAGCCCTGACTAAAAAAAATCTGGGTAACCTGGTCTTATCTCCTAGATGACACTGCTTGTAGGAAGAGAGACTTCCTGAGATCCCTTCCAACCAGAATAGTCCTCTGATTTCCACGGTGCCCATTGTTTTTAATGTATCTGTATCTGTTGAATAAATGACAGTTATTCAAAAACTCTGAGTACCAAGGAAAGCCAATGTATTTCCACAGAGGTTTGTACATGCTCATGAATTTAAAAATCGGGACTTTTATTTGGTTGTTTGACTACGGATAATAGTAACATAACACCAGACATCTTTTATGGCCCAGAAACTGAACTGAAAGTATCAGCCTGTTTTCACAGGTCCACGTTATTTTGCTTGTCTATTTTGTTTTTACTAGCATTGTTGTGAGAAGTCACTCAAAGATCAGGGGCTATGGGATTCTTTCAGTTAGAAATAATCTTTAGTTGTGTTGCTATTTTTCGCAGTCTTGATGCCTTCCGTTGCATTTGCAGCATTACAGAAGTGACACATTCTCATGTATGCTAAAAGGCAAAGTTGTTACCAAAAATTCCTCCTTCTTGCTGTTTCCATCCACAATGCTATTACTCTTTTCTTATCCTGGGGGGAACATGAGGGTTTAGTCATATGCTCATTCTTTCCCAAAGCATAAACAGTAGCCATGAAAGATGACTAGCATCTTTATAAAGGAGCTACAGTATGTGGTCCTCACAACACATGGTTCCTATTTTTGTCATTCTGATAAAAGCATAGCAATGTCAATATTTTTTTCTTGTGATTTGGTGATTGCCAGTGACCTGTATGTCAGCTGATACAGCTGACATAGTTAAATCAGAAATTAGTGCTCAGTCTCTTTAGAAGCCATGGACACTAAGCACAAGAAAAATTATAAGACAGTCCACATGATACTCCATTAAACAATGAAACATGTGACTGACTAAAAAACAGAGATACATCAGCAAATTTCCCCAAGGAAGTTATGGTATTTAACTCCTAAACATTAATTTTATTGTACTGTATGAGGAACCAATTAACTGAGAGCTTAATTTTTATCAGACATTGGAATTATTCTTCAGAATAAGGATGAACAGTAAATTCAGCATATTTTAATTTTATTAGGCTTGTCTTGTTCATCTCACACATTTTTGCCGATTTTAAAAGGTAATGAGTTATTTCATCAATAACTTTGTGTGCGTTGTTTTATTTAGAGCACTTCCAGCAGCAACAAGCTGATAAGCAAGACACATACAATGTACCTATTGTATATTAAGATTTTTTTGCCCCCTAATTGGATATGGTTGAAATAGTGATTAAAGCACTTTCAGAAAACCTCGTGTTGATAACATCTGACTGGGAACACAATATGATTCGTTACAACAAATTATCTACAGGGGAGAGGAGGAATAGGCAAAGGAAAACAATTCTTGTTTCCAAAATCTGGCATATTTCCACAAAAATAATATAAGTATCAGAAAATAAAAGGCTACCTAGAAGGCTTCCTGAGAATTTGCAAATAACCTGAAAATATATTTGGGGTAAATCCTGCTTCCAGAAATACAGGCTTAGTAACCATTGTTTCCTGAGAAAAGAAAACAATTCCTAAAAATCTCCACATAATTCAGTTTCTCGCAAACCTCAGTTTAGAAAGCAAACCATGTTGTTCTTCATCCTCCAGAGAAGAAACCATCTGGAATTCAACAGCTTCAATCATACTCAAAAACCTCAGCACCCATACAACATACGGCACTACCATAAGTGGTTAGTCAACATTATTGGCCATTGGAATGCGCTGCCAAGGAGGTGGTGGAGTCGCCGACACTGGAGGTGTTTAAGGGGAGACTTGAAGAGGCACTGAGTGCCATGGTTTAGATGATGGTGTTAGTGTTGGTGTTAGTGTTGGGTTATAGGTTAGACTCGATGATCTCAGAGGTCCTTTCCAACCTTATGATACTGTGAAACTGTGAAACATCGCATTTGCTTTTTAAGGCGATCATCAAATACTTAAAGAAGCGATGGAGTGCAGTTTCCAAAATGAATTTTATTTATAATCATTAATTGGGGAGGATCCATCTTCTTTACAAAGTTCAGGCTACTCTGTGTCTTTTAGTGGAAAGCTATTTGTAAAGAGTGTGGCTAACACAGAACCACAAAATGAGCGTGGGGAAGCATTCTGTCCCAGTGCATTCTGCTACTTAAATTTCTTGAAGAATATCCAATCCACTATTGTTCTCAGCCTAACTCCTTCTGCCGTTTCTGTAAATAGTTCCCCAAAGCAGCCCCTTTTGCTTTCCCACATTGTTATTCCATCCCCTTTATTATCACTTAAATGGGAGAAACAATCATGCTTTAATATTCCACATACAAATCTATACACATGTGCATTAATAAAAGGATCACACTACCTATGAGTAAAGAGCAGCCTCCTCTGAGGAAAATCTATTAAGTTTTTAAAGGGCACAATACAAAACTTCTTTCACTTACACTATTTTTATACTTTTAAAACACTTCCACAAATATTAATTAGCTCTAAATAAAGTCTAATTATTTCGAAGAGTGGCCCCAGCAGATCTGGATCATCTGGTGTGAAATCTGACTTCAGTGAAGTCAACAGCAACAGCTCCTCAGACTTCAGAAGAGCCGACAATTCACTCACCACTGCTAAAATGCTGGGAGTCACTATATGATTATCAATATCTGACATATTATCTAGCAAGTATCACAGGTGGAGCTGAACTAGTAATATCAGTAGTAACAAATGACAGGGTTAAGGAATCCTGGCAGAGAATAAAAGAAGAAGGGTTAAATAACCTGAGCCAATCTGCATACCCTGAAACTGCAAGAAGCTTTGCCACCGTTGGGAAATTCAGTAATTGGGCTGTGTTTTGCATCAACATCAGCTGAAATGGAAGGCATTCACCTACTGCTAAAACCAATTCACCCACTTAGGATACTGAGGTTAATTCCTAATCTGCTAATGCCACTGTTCACTATCTTAGTTAACACCCCACTTTGAAACAACAGCTCTTTTTATACAGAGATTTGCATAATATATCTATATAAACACTAAATATTATGTATACAATAAAATACATATATGGAGGTTTGCATAAAAATAAAAACAATTAAATTCCAAATAGCACAGAGTGAATAGATAACCAGGTAAGTAGCAAATAAGTAGGTAACCAGCATTTTTCTTGTTAATCATGGACAATATAGTCCATCACATCCTGCCAATTTGTTTTTATTATATAAAAAAATGCTTTGGTTGTAAATAATAACATTAAATATTTTACAAAGCATGCAATTTTATCTATGTATGGAGGTTAAAAATCAACTGGAATCACAGATTATGAATCTTTTTCACATAGACTAATGCAATCCTAATAGAAGTTCCTATCTTTTTCTCTGCCAACTTTACCACCACACAATATGCCATAGAGAAAAAAGGGGAAGTGTCAAGTTGTGTAAATTGTCCCTTATGTAATGCAAACCATCTGTTTAAAAAACAAAACAAAATTAAAACCCAAGCCACTCCCGAGCATGATCTGCTATGAAGAAAAAGAAAGAAAAGGAGATGTACTACATCAAATTGGAAGCCAAAGACCATGACCTGACATGTAACCATGGAAAAAATATTTACCCCTCTCCTCACTGTATTTGCCCAATTTTTCAAAATATTTGGAGAGGTGTAAGTGAAGAATTTGCTCTGCACATACTAGAGATTGATACTGTTGTATTCTTTTAAGCATTCCGGCCATCTCAAATGCTTCCAATTAGGCAGGAACCCAAGCCAAGAAACCTCTTTGTTTTCAATAACAGAATATCCGTCACACAGGGATGCCACCGCTGGGTCAGAAGCTCCCCGTGTCTCCAGCAAGGTACAGAGGGATAAAGTATTAGTACACTCTTGCCCTATTCTTCTACTCTAGGTAACTGCCATGACAGGAATCCAAACGGACCCTTGCTATGAAGTGTTACGACTATTTCTGTGTGTTCTCCAGTCAAATCCTTAGAAAAGGAAGCACGTGTAGAGAAAACAGCACTCTTCCTTTCCGCAGTTTTTCTCTGGAGAAGTCATTAGTCCACTGGGAAGCACTGGCTGAGGAACCCTACGACATACACTCTCTGAAACCACTGGGAGACAACATTTGAACTTCTGTTGCTCTAACATGGAGAGGTAAATTAGAAAGCATTGAATAAATTAGTTTTATTTTACTATCTAAGCCTAACGAAAGAAAAACAACAGTGTAGCTAGGTATTAATCATTTTTTCTCTTTCACTGACCTCAAGGCTTGATCACAAATTCTCTTCCAGCTGCAGCTGTGCTGGCTGAAGAGGCGACTATCTCCAATCACAGGCCCCTGCCAAAGGTTACCACTGTGACCAAGCTGCTTGTTTAATCACTTCCCAACATGTTTCCATCAAAACGAACCAGCTCAGGTTAAGCCATTTTAACAGAAAGTCCTTGCTATCCCAGCCTGGACAGAAGCAAGTTAGGAGTGCTTAAACGAGAAGCTTGGCCAGTATGACAGAAGTCAGAGGCACAGTGATGAGCAACTGGCAAAGACAGTTATCTCTTCAGCTATTTGGTGTACAGATAGAAGGCAGCAAGCAACCCAGTCATAAGGTGCAACCAATAGCAAATCTGACTATAGCTCTGCAATGCCTTAAATGACATGCTGCTGATTTTGAGATACTCTTTGGGAGATCTGACTTTTCAAAAGGGAGGGACACATAACAGTATTAATGTCCCTTTGAAGGTGTCCCCAACCAGATATTTATAATGAAGGTACTAAGTATCATTAGTTAGTTAGGAAAATACTGGTTGCCACAACAACTCCCTCTTCCTTATCCCCCAGATTTTCAAATCTCCCTTCTATTGAGAAATAGCATATGGCAGAGGGGTTGGAACTAGATGATCTTTAAGGCCCCTTTCAACCCAAACCATTCTATTCTATGATATGAACATTTTCATAGTTCTTTGTTATTTGTGACTGAAACTGCATTGTTCCACGGAGAGTTTTATTGTTCCCATGTACAGGTTGTTAATGCTAGGAAATAACAGAACCATCACTACGGAATTCTTATCAATTGGCCATACAATGTAATTCTGAAAATCTATCAGTCCAGAAAAAAGGGCAGGTCTTCCAAAAGGACTGGGAAGATGTAGAAGTGAGGTTCCATTTTCATAATGTACAAAAGCCAAATAGAAAACATACAAAGCCAGTGATGCTGACAGTGGGGCCTTCAGAATTTCATAAGAAGGCCCTGCATCCTAAAGCAATTTCAGTGAAAGTTAGGCATTTAACATGCTGAAGCTGAGCAAATTACTCTGCTGTGCGTTCTCTGTTGCCATGCTATACTGCCACACACTTCAGCTCAGTTCAAGGTAGCGAAGGTGAATATACTAAAGTTTGCAGTATAAGTATTTGCTAAATATCCCTGAGACTTAGATCCTAGTGCCTTTATCACTCTTCAAATGAAGATTTAGTCTCCTTAATCACACACATGCTTCAGAAACTTCTATCCAAAGCTCTTTGGTTTACAGTCTAAGACATCTTTGCCAAGAGGACTGATACACAGAAGGGCAAGCAGAAAAGTGGGAGAAATATGTTTTAATGGCCTGTCAAAAACATTCCTTGACATGAACATGCTCTAGCTTTAAGGCAGCTACGTTTTTCATTGCTACAAGCTTTCTAGGTGTAGCTAAACCCATATATGCTTTTTTGTTTACACTAAACTGTGAGTGAAAAGAAAAAATCCTTTGGACTACTTATCACTTTTCCTCAGCTTCTCAGTCAAATTCAGTCAAACATGCCAGGGAACCACCAAAAACAGAGCCGTCTTTTTCCACTGGCTTCTGCTCAGTCCTAGACCTTGGCATGCTGCTAATTCCAAGCCTTCTTGCCAGGAGCAGCAACAAGTTTGCTCTTTTTTCTTTTTCATTTTCAAGGTTACACAAACATGCAATGTCATATGTACTTCATGGATGATGAGACTCTATAGGACTGTCTTACAGTTAATATATATGCAGTAAAAAGAAGGGAAAAAAACAACTTCAACTCTTCCTATCCAAATCAGACTTCATCAACATGGAACTACTTTGATCTGTCAGATGTATCTAATGTGCTTTCCTGACCTTTTCCAGACCTACAGTTATCGTAGCACTTATATTCAGCATGGCTTTCAGTTAAACATTCTGTAATGTGAATCACTAATACTCCCATTTGAGAGAGACTGAGTGTGAAATCACTGGAAGAACTGAATGAGCCTGTGCTTTGGCACTGTAGCTGCTGTGGGAGGTGGAGTGTTTTGAACAGTAATTTTCAGTAGTGGTCTCAGTCTGTAGAATATTAGGAAAAGGGATTAGTGGCCAAAGAATCTCAAGTTCGCATTCAAGTACCACATCCACAATGTTCCAGAAACTGAAAGAAATGTGAATCTGTGCGCTAAGCCAGTTTAACTAAAGGAATCTTTTCATGTTCTAATTTTATGAAACTGCTGCAGAGAGGTGTTGAATAACTCAAAACAACTGATGAATTCATGAGTTAGTCAATGATAGAGACGGATACATTGACATAGACATAGAGTTACACAAGCACGTAAGCATGAAAATAAGTCTATGAGATTTATGCTCTAGTGAAGTCTCTTCATGGAAATGGAATTCCTTGATTATTCTTTAGCTTTTATTTATTATCATCCTGTTGACAGGAACATGGAATACTAAAGAAGGCTTAAATAACATTTAAAGATTCTGGGGAGTGTAATGTACAATACAAATATTTCAAGGATTAAAAAAGTAGATGCTATATTTTTTAGTCTGAGGCCCCCATAAATACACTCATAGTTTGAGGTAGCCCATCAAACTGAAAGGCATATGCTATCTTTGATCTCTGAGCAGAACCCCTGTTGAGATTATTGTGAGTTCTGTGTGAAGAAAGAGACTAGAATAGGCCCTCAGTTCACAAATAGTAAGCAGGCTGCTTCAGGAAAAGAACCCATATTTTTTTACAATACTGTCAAAATTTTTAGGGAAGTTTCAAATGTATGTATGTGTGGTCATGAGCATGTTCACTTGTCAAAAAGATCTGTCAGAAAGAAGGTGCACAAATCTACTCATGGTGTGAAATGTTTTGCTGTTATGTTGAAACACACCCTTCATCTGACAGTCTTTTTTCTCGCACAATAATGACTAATTCTCTATTTTACACTCATGTGTGCAATTTATTGGCTTTGTGCTTCGGGCTACAGAGGTGATACTTTTATATAGATTTGCACAAAATTGCACTCTATACCCACTTTCAGCTAAAAAAATCTACAGGACTTACTGCATCCCGCTTTGTAGCTGAAACCAGGAGGAAGAAGGAATCCTTGCTGTGCAGCTGCTGCTAGGGTTCGTTGGTCTGGAGGGAATACGGGAATCATTAATGGAGGCAGCTGACCCTGGACCTGCTGAACAGGAGAGGGAAAATCAAACGAGGAATTTTTTATGAGGAAAACGTCTGCTTACATGCCTTCTCTTCTGATCTGAGAGGTCAGGTTTGAACATGCTCCTCCATAATGGGGTGTTCCAGTAGCACCAACTATTCAGCTTCATCTTAATTACCAAAGCACTTTAGAAAAATTACATTAATCCAACCTAAACCAAAAATTTCCACTAACGCAGACCTATATCCCAATTAATTATTCCCCTCCCCCCCCCCCAAGCCCATGATGCCTCACTTCTCTTTGACTGCAGGGTGGGGTTTTCTTCTCTTTTATTGCACTGCATAACATTATCTCTGTCTCAGACAGTAGCTTTCACCCTGGCTGAGCCCAAACACAAAGATACACACACACAGAAGCACAAATCTGTGCATAAGCAGCGTACAGCACAGTCAGTACTACTTTTTGGCCCATGTACACACTTATTCATACACATGAAAGATCAAGTCTATAAGATGGTAAGAAGAAAAAAATAAAACACAGCTATGTTTGAAGTGTTAGCTGTTCAACTTTGCACAACAACTGCATACAACCATGCAAGTTAGGAAAGGGAAAATATTATATTGTAAGTGGGCATTTTAGGGGACTGATGAGATGCAGAAATTAGTCATCAAAACTGGAACATGGCCATGGCACAACATCTAATATTGCTGTTTTCAATCAGTTCCATCAGAGGTTTTAATTGCAAGAAATGGACATCATTTTTGTAAATTTCGATGACAAACAAAAAAGTTTGCTGGATTTAAATGTCAAATGGTAAGTTCTAATTTAAAAACCCTGCTGAACTGACCAGATCATTCAGTAAAGTGAGACTGACTCATTTTTTTCAAGAGGTCATCTAGATTTTTAATGGCACTGTAACGCTGAGGCATCAGACATAGATACGTTACCAAAGACTAAAATTTAGTTTGTTGTCTACAGCCTTAGGAAACAAGGAGAATTAGGGTGTTGATAGACAAACTTTTTTTTGGTCAGAGGCATAAGAATTTGTTATTCTCTTCATTATTGTCTGCACAGCAGAACTGGCAAAAGAGAACCTGTGCCAGCTCCTTGGCTGCCACATTTCAGACTACAGCAACTTGACTTGATTTTATTTTAATTTAATCTCCTGAAGATCCAGGAGTTGTCTTGGTTCACCCAACACTGTTACAGGGCAGAAGAGTGATAAGAATTTTGGGATGGTAACCTTTCAATTTATGCCAGGACCTGTCAACACCTGTGTGTGTGTGCTGACTGCATCTTTATAGTCTGAAACAATTTGTAAGGATGGAGTTCAAGAGCGCTGTTCATGGCAAATTTTTGCAGCAGGAGATTAAGATTGGGACTGAAACTTGAGTAGATGTAGCTCCAGTCACTGATCCATCTTTTGTGACTTCAGAATTCTCCTTCCTATTCTGATCCTGTAACTAGAAGACATACGTTCTTTTAACTGGATTGCTGGAGAAAAAAAAACATAAAATGTAATTTCTTCTCTACCCACACTCAGTCACCCTAGAACTACCCAATGCCTGCTTTTTCTTCATGTGTTTATTTTCTGTTTGTTTTGTTTAGTTGTGTGTTTTTGTGGGGTTTGTTTTTTTTTTAAGACAAAGACAAAGTAACTGTATTCTTTTAGAACAAAAATGAACAGCCGTGTGGAATTTTTGCATAGTACTCTTCTTCGGCAAAAAGCCACAGAACTTTTTTTTAAATGGTTTCCAAGGATGAAAGTGACTTTGCCAAGCAAAGAAGCTTCAAAACAGGACTCAAAAACACTAATAGAAAGACAGATGGTTCTACTAAGAGCTTTGCTGCCAAAAAAAATGTTAAAAAAAGTGAAAAAAATGGAGTGATGTTATTGAAGCTGACTGCAAAGTTCTCTGATGACTGCAAATACTCTTGTCCCACTGCAAGTGTTAACTCTGCCTCCAGGGCTAATATAACTAAAGCACCACACACACACAAATTGTCATTGCCAAGCCCACAATGTAGCACAAGTCTGCACTTGATTCCAAGTGACTGCCAAACACATGAGCAAAACACCACACTGAAAAAATCCCATTTAGGAAAACATTTACCAGGGAAATGCCCTTTCTTCTTAACTCTGACTACTGCATTTCATTTTTTTCAAATCATTGCTCCTCTTTATCGCTCCAAGGGGCCTTATACCCACTAATTTCAAATGACATAACCCCAAGTTGTGTTAAAGAGGTAAGAGCTATAGAGTGATGAGCATGGTTTGCATGGATACAGAAATAACGCAGTCAAAACAACATGATTTCCATTCCAGGATGGAATGTATGTAGCACTACTCAAACAGCTACACTTCATTTTCTCCCAAAACCATATAAGTCCAAACATTAATTTTAGTCTGACTACCTGAAACAATTCAATACAAATTACTGACTTTTCATTTTTATGGCTCATTTAACTACTACATCTTAACTTTTGTTATGTTTATTATTATTATCTGGAATTGCTAGGATAAAACTGTTTCAACTGGCACAGAATACAGGCCCCCTTCCGAGTTTTACATGAAGGGTATTTTCTTCTCTTTTTTTAAGATACTGCTACAACAGTTACATCTCTCACAAATGTTTTTTCATTATATAGTTTACATATTTTCCAGTGTGTTCTTGATGGTAACTTCTTGATACTGCATTTCTAATTTGAACATAATGGACTTCAAATCAGAGCTATTTTTCAGGCCCTTGAACTTGTTCTGCTAATGGACTTATATATGCCCGTAAAAAGAAATACACTTTAATAATCTCAAAATGCATATAGCTGTCAAGATTCTCCACTTGCCAGTCTCTGTATGCGATTACCTCTTCTTATTTGTAATTTCCTAAAGGTGAAGATTGTAGTTTAAATCCTCACAAAATTCTCAGTGGCTTTAATGGGTGACAATTTCACCTTGTAACTTCTTATCTACTTTATGATGTTAGTCTGGATGATATAGATACCATCTTCCAGGGGCCTATTTGTTCACTACACGTACTACTGCACAAGGTCAAATGATCAAACAGTTCTCCAGTTTTTCTTTTAAGCTGAATGCCATCACCACATAGCAGATGAACCAGAAGTACTCTTGTACTGCATGACAACCTGTAGAGGCATAGTATACACACAAAAAAGCATATGACATACATAAAATAACAAAGAAACAAACTAAGAGTCATAATATTCTATATAATCAATTCATTAATCAAGGAATTCATGCTTTTATTTAAGTATCTGTGACAAGTAACGTGGGGCAAGAGGAAAGCCCACGCTGCAATGAAAGACATAAACCATACCACTTGACATTTAGTTTGTGAAAAATAACTCGCCTTAAGGAAACAGACACAAGAGCTCAAACAGCCCAAGAAAGTAAAGGTTCTCCAATTCATATAATGAGAGTTAGGTCACCTTCTCTAACAGGAAGGTATTTTAGGAGAGGAAGAAATTGCAATCAAGTTTAACCTAGAGCCCCAACCAAAATCAGGGTCATACTTCTCACTGAAAATCCAAAAAGATCAGCCCTAAAGAACCTATCAATGAAAACAATATGAGCATATGACAAACAATGACAGAATATATTACTGTCCATGTGGGAAGCTGAGGCATCCAGAGCTGCTCATAGAGATTTTCAATTTTGGGAAGTGCCTCACTTTATTTGTTTCAGCGCCTTTGAAAAAGCTGCCCTTAAATGACTTAGACTTATAAAAAGAAATTAATTAGTAAACCTGGAACCGATTCAAGTTGTTGAAGCCTGGGCCAGCATCGTCACAAATCTGTGCATGTCCTTTATGACTTGACCATAACAAATCCAAGTGCACAAAGATGTGCATTCAGTGTGTAGCCACAGTTACATTCCCAGCATTCCCAGCTTCAATAAAATTGTAGCATTTCCGCCTAAATTTTGGTCTCCTATCTACTTTTAGGAAAATACTATGGTTACCACAGCTACCTAAGCACTAAGCAGTATGTTTTTAACAGTTACCCCTCCTGTTTGACAAGCTTCTGCTGTGACTTATATAAATTTAGATTGCAAACCTTTACAACTACAGTTCTACTCTATTTTCTATAAAACATCACGTGTGCTTTGGGTAACTATATAAATAGCTACAAAGACAAAATAGTTTAAGGAAATACTAAGGTTGCAAAGTTAGGCATTGAAGGTTTAGGAAACGCCAGGATCAGGATAACATGTATAACCTTATTTTGGGCCTTTATGCCCATGCATCCTGTCAGAGTCTTCACAACTTCCTGCCCCCTCACATAACTCTTGTTCAATCTAGCAGGCTTTTAATACTTCTGAAGTAACATAAAGACATACTTTCAACAAATCTAAGCCCCTAACATAACAGCTGCTATTAGTTTTATTTGTTTTCTCTTTATACACTTCCACCAATTCCATTTCTGCAGTTGCTCATTATGTGTTTATTAGTATGAACTTCTACGTAAGTTTTCCTCTCTCCAAGGTAAATTTCTCAATATCTTTCCCAGCATCCATATAGAACACTTTACATGGAGGAGTGAATACAGATCTTCCACCCACCTCTCATTCTTCAGAAGCGATTCTATCCATTTCAGTGAGATTGGTGATGGAGTAACAAATTACTCAGCCTGAATAAGAACAACTGCTAAAAGCAACATTCCCTTCTCTACAAACTGATAAAACTCTGAGCAGTGCTTTACTCTTGAACTATTCAGAAGATGCCTTTCAAGAGCTGCTTGAGCATTTTTGTTGAAATGATCTCTCTACATGGCTTCTTCATATAGAAGTGTGGCTAGTTTTTATTTTGATTTGAGTTATTCTCAACCACCTCAAAGAAGTTCAGATTTTACATTCCTAGAACAGTGGATGTGTATGAATGATTCTTTTAACTTCAAACTGTTGTATGAATATCTTCTTGCCTGTGCCTTGTTTGTAAGTTAAGCATCTCTTCTACTGCATATGAAAGAATGTAATGTACATTTTACATGCAATAACATAAATCTGTCCTTCAAAAATGACATGTTTAATTGCATCCTCCAGAAACACTTGGCTCATGGTGGCACACACTATGCTGAAGGACCAGATTCTTTAATTAGCATATGTGTTGGCCATCTCTTTCCTTCTTTCTCTCTCTCACATCCCCCCCCACATCTATCTTAAGGGAAATAAAAATATATGTCCTCATATAACTACAATCTGCTATTTTCCCTTACAGTGACGTTCAAAATAAGAAAAGAAAATGTTGTTCTCCTCTCCCCTACATCAGTTCTCTAAATTGACATATGTGTCCTAAATCTATACGGGGGTGCCTTGCCTGTCCGGGTACTGCAATGATCACTCTCCTAGTGGGTTTGAGGTGGCTTTTTATGGGGTGCTTACTGACTGCTTAAGGAGCAAAACCAGAAGATGGATGCCAAGGAGCAGAGATGAAGAGAGGAAGACACCAATGATACAGACAGCGCACCCATTCCAGCCTATGCTCTGACGACTGAACACTTCGCTTTCTCTGCTGAGAACCAGCTCACTACTCTGCAAAACATACTACTATAGGAGATCCCAACAAAGGATTTTGTGAAGATTTTTTTCTTCCTCATCTCCATGTGAATTTTTTTTCTGCAGTGGATGATTTGAGCCCTAAATATTATTCCTCCCTTTGCTACATAAGAGGCTTACACAATTCGTATCGGTATTTATCAAAACGCACCCTGTCTGAACACCTCAGTTCACTCAATAGTAGCACCTCATTGTGCATATAACTGTCTGCAAACAGTGATACCGATTGAAGAAAAATACGCTCTCATAGCGGCAGTCTTCTAAGAACACTAAAAAAGGCTACTTAGGGAGACACCCCACTCAATCCCCCACCCCCTATTATAACTCTACTAGCATAGGAGAGCTCTATTTGGAGTGATAGTGTGGGAAAAAATATTAGTTTGATGAAATACGGAGACAATCCTTGACAGGTAGTAGTTGGTATGCATACAACTTGGCTCATGGAGAACGCAAGAAACTAACTTTCAGGGGAAACTGAAACACATCTCAAAGAATTACATAAACATTTTTCATTTCAAAAAAGAAATGCTTTTCAGACTGGAAACTTTCTGTCTGTGCTCATTCCTCTAAGTGTCACTACCAGCATCCATCTCAAATTCATCTCATCATAAGGTCTGTAAGTACTACTAAATGAACACATGCTTAGCCTTTTTAACTAAAGTGCAGAGAAGCACCTTAAACTGCCAAATAATACAGACAATAGCTGTTTCCACATTGGTAACTTGCTTCCAAAGGCTCCCCTCCTCCACTTCATACTGCAGAACAAAATGCAGTGGTGAGAGACAAACATCTTCCACAGCACTTTGAAGTGTATAAGTCAACAGGACCTTTTGCATTAACGAACACCTCTTGCATACAATCAAGGGAAAAAGCAGTGTCACTTCTTAATTTATGTAAATAAAATGAAGAACTTTAGAACACTTCTTTTACACTTTATTTGGCATAGAAAAAAAGTTTAGATGGGGGAATAGCAGTAAGATGACTTTTTCCCATCTCGTGTAACAAGAAGTATTCATGCTCATGCCACTTAGTATGCAAGCTATCTACAGGACAATTCTGCTGCAAAGGCATTTGAACAAAGAACCCACCTGAAAAGTAGGAAGTACCTGAAATAACAGGAACACAAACTGGAATTCATTCTAATATGCAGCTGTTTTAAGTCAAAAGCCTGGAGAGTTCATGCAGGAATGGCTGCTCCAGACTACACAATACCCCAGTGTGTGTGGTTCTCTGGCAAAAAGAGGTCTTTCAGGGCAAGCTGCTGTAATTCAAGTTTCAGCTACACTGGAATACTGAAGCACGTTCTCCAAAGAGACCTTTCTAATCACAGTCAGTTGCAGCTCAAAAGCAAAACTCAAAATAATTTGCTCTTTCCTTTTTACAGAAGAAAAAGATCCGTTGTCTGGTTGATTGAGCTATTTGTTTCATGAAGAGGCTAAAGTTAGCAGAGGACACAAAATGGTCTTTTGACCAGTGTTTGGTCCAAACTGACTTATTTCACCTTACTTAATATTCACACAAATACTATGTTTCTCGTGCTATAGCTTCCAAGCACCTAGATACCTTGTCTAAATGTTAGTAACTTTCCTAGAAAAATGAGCCGGGACTATAATGGAAAACTGCCACAGACTTGTGGCTGTCAAAACTGCTGATTTATACAGTATATTGTCTTCTATTTGTATTTTTGCGGGCTAATTGCAACTTGCTCCTAAATATAACTGCCATGTAGCAAGAGTTAATATACAAAGTCACTCCTTTCAAACTAGAAAATCTATGACTTTACATTAATGACTGATGCTACCTCACAGCATATGATGGGAGCATACAGTTCCCAGATGCTTGGTTAATGCTTTTCCCAATGAGCTCTGGACCAGCGCTGATCACTCTAGCAGTAAGCTATTCAGTGAAACATTTGTCAGTGAAAAGAAAACAGATGCAAGATTTCCTGATGTGTTTTAAAAGACAGCATGTAGGATAATTTCTTGAGCTGCACATGTGTACTATTTTCTACAGTTGGCGGATATATTATATATTGGTTCAGCTATCCAAATTATAATGAACTGGGGGGGGGGGGTGTACATGCTATGAAGATTCAGAGACAAAAATAAGTATACTTCTCTTGTCATTGTTCGTATCACCCTTCCAGAAGTCACCTGTATCAGAAAATCTTTCTGATTTCTACATTCTGTTTAAAGCGAATGAAGTGGCTGGGTTTTGTGATGTGCTCTAATGCCCTCTTTCTTAGTTCTAAGTCACTTTGGTATACCCAACAGTCACATGTTACCAGATCAAAAGTCTTTGTGCAACAGTATCGTGGACTGCTGTCAAAAGAGCTTTGGAAAGAAGGTCCAGTATTAACTGCTGCTGCTGCATAGGAAGCATTAAAAAACATATAAGACAGTCTGTGTTAAGTGGGGACTGTTTCCACGTCAGGCTCTTAGAAACAGAGTGAGAGCTCTAACAGTCAAGAGGTGTGCAGAATCTAGAGGACTTTCCCTGTAGGAGATTTTTTTTTAAACATATACAACACTGACTCTGCAGATCTTAACATTATTAATCAATGGGTAGATTGTAAGATTGTAGAGAATAACTAGCAACAGGAAGTAAGCCTCAGCACTACCATGGGGTGTAGAGGGGGTGGGGGGAAGAGGAATCATCCAAAACTGACTTTTCAAGAACTTCTGTCAGTGTTGGAAGTCTCAGGTGATCCAGGCAAGGAAATAAATAGTAGATTACATGTTATCACAGGCAGCAAGCTTGGCTCCTTTTTAGACAGATAAATTCTATGAGCTAGGAGAAAAGGCCCACCTTGCTATCTCTTCCGCCTTTTTGAGGCGTCTTTGGGCTCATCCTGACACCAAAATACTGGTGTGAATGTTTCCATGCAAAGGATGCAAGCAGGACTATAAAATCCTGGGGTAAAAACCTACTGAAGATGGTTTTTAGGTTGAGAATGCAGCTTTGAGTATAGAAACATCTTTATTATTTCTCTCAGGTGACCAGTGGCAGAACCAGAGGGCATGGACTTAAGCTTCGTCAGGGAAAGTTTAGACTTGATATGAGGAAAAAATTCTTCACTGAAAGGGTGATTGGCCATTGGAATGGGCTACCCAGGGAGGTGGTGGAGTCACCGACCCTGGAGGTGTTTAAAGGGAGACTGGATGAGGCACTGAGTGCCATGGTTTAGATGATGGTTGGTGTTAGTGTTGGTGTTAGTGTTAGGTTATAGGTTGGACTTGATGATCTCAGAGGTCCTTTCCAAACTTGTGATACTGTGATACTGTGATTATAACTGTGGTTCTTACTCCTATGTAGACCAAAGTGATGCAGCTTTTGGGGTGTCAATCTACTAAAGATTTCTTTAGAGCATTTTCCCCAAAAGATCAAGAAATAGGTGGCAAGAGCAATGCTGACGTCATTACACTCAAGCAAGGCTGGTATTTTTTGCCACATAAAGTTATTCACAGACATCAATGTTAAGGCCAGCTGCTACACCTCCCCTTTTCCCCACGGCTGATTTTTACGTAAAATATTCAAACACCAGTAAATAACAATCTTTATGTATAAAGTGCAGAAATATTTTTCCTGTCTACTGTTCACAAAGAAGAATTTTTTGACCTCTGAAACAGGGAGAACTGTTTTAATATGGACCCACTGTATGTTAGATGGCGTACAGATGAAGGCAAGTGCCATTACCTCATTTTTGACGCAATAGTAAAGTCTAAATTCACGAACAGATCAATATCTAAAACCTAAACCACTTAATAGTGGACTGCTTTTTAAAAAAGACTCGTTATTTTACGACCCCGAGGCACTTCTGGAGAATCAAGAGTAGTACTCAGCCAATTGTTCAAATACTGCTTGATTAAATGAGGGACCATAAAGTAAGAGAGTATGAAATATGAAGTAAGTGGGTATGCTGTGGTATTTCAGTGGAAAGTAAAAGGTCTGCAAGGCAAGCCCATCTCTCATCCTGGTCTTCCTTCATCCCCACCATGGTAGGCACAGTAGGAACCAGTAAAGGGAAATGATAGCTCCCTAAAGCTTCCCTCTATTCCTGAAGTGATATCTCCCCTCTAACGCTCTTCCACTGCAGTATTGCCACAATCTGGTCTTCTATTTAAACTCTTTCACTGCCATTCATTATGAGTCATCCATGACACATTGCTTGTAATGATTCTATACATAATTACAGTAAAATATTTAAGTCTGATCAACTAATATGAAACAATTCTACTTTCATAACCTTTAAAGCAGAAATCTTGCTTACTCAAATTAGCTGACACAGAAGACAAATTCCTCTTCATCAAATTCTGCCTTACAATAACTATTTCTGGGTTTAATTGTGTCAATTTCCTTAACATGATTTAAGGTAACGTTACTATATAGAGAGGAAGGAGTAGTCTTTCAAACAAACCCCTACGTTTTCAAGATGTGTTTTTCATTTAGCATCTCTTTGGTGGAATCACTAATTAAATGAAACAGAACAATTTTAATGTGCAGTCAGTGGGCACATGGGTTATTTAATATCATGTAGCAGGCAAAAATTCAAAACCCATTTGGCTACTGAACAGTGCAATGGTATAAAGAAACATGTAAGTCTTATCATTCTCTTAAAACTGTACCACCAAGAAAGGCAGAGGAAAAATATACAGAAAAGACTCAGGAAACAAATTCCACACTAAAAGTCTGTACCTTCTCTTGGTTTCTTTAAATTGAAAGGTTGAAGGACATAGTTAATAAAACCTTATACAACCTAATACAGTACAGTGAAAGAAACATTCTTCATGGCCTGATCAGTGTAGACTTCGGCAAAATTGGGTCTGCTGAGAAAATTTTAAGATTAAATCCATGGATTAAACCCTTTGAATGCCCTCTCTTTTCCCCAATTTCATTATTATTAAAACAGACATATATTTCAGCGTGTCTAGTCTCCAGTGACATCAGTTTCAGAGTACCAGTTGCTAGAATAAATCAATTCAATTATTTCCTGAAGACTATATTATTTATTATTATTATCAGCAGCATTATCATCATTATCATTATTATTTATATTATCTTTATTATAATATACTGAGCTTTATTGTTTTTTACATAATCTTGAAACTCCCTGTGCTTAACCAAATGGCCAGGAAAGCTAAAGACCAAATGTTAGTAGAAACCTCTGTGGAAAACACGTTTCTAGTATTGGATAGTCTTTAATTAGTGCCCAGGGAAACGCACAATAAAAACCTCTTTTCAATATTTCAGCTGTTCAGACTTGTTTCTGACTGTCCCTTTTCCAGCGGAATTGTTTTAATAGAGTTTAATTTTACCACCAAAAGTCCAATTTTAAAAGTGATATGAATTCAAGCTGCAGAAGAAAGAGTATTTAAATAGATATGTAACCATTCTTCCATTCATGTCCTGATGCTTTTTTTCCCCTTGTCACCAAAATCCTCATAGGAAAATGTTCTTCACAAGTTCTGTTTGGGAACATTTTTTGAATCGGACTGAAGACAGTTGCTCATTTTGTGCCTACAATTTGGTGACAGCAATACAGTTAAAGTACAATTAACTGTAGGTAAAATGGTAAAGTTTAGACGTCTGATCATCTGGTTTTTGTGTACAGCCAGGTAGCCAGCTAATTCAAATCCCATAGCTTGTTACTGCACTGAATTGCAGGAATAAAAACTACGATTGGCTGAAAAATTTTGTCTTTTTCTTCTTTGCTGTCTCCTTCAGTTCTTCCTTATCATGAGTAAAACAACAAAACAAAACAAATAAAGGAAAAAAAGGAAAGCAATTGTTTCTTTGGCATTTATAGATATGAACCATGCAATGAAGAAGAAAATTGTTCACCTCACAAGAGCACCTATCTTCATAAATCAGTTTTTAATTTTACTGGTGGATTACAGCAATCAGACAAACGTTTGCTGCCTGCCTCCCCTGTATAATGCTCTCTGAAACAGCTTGACCCAAGATTTAGTTAGGTTTGGGAGTCCTACCTACCTTATAACTCTCAGACAATACCTGATTGGTATGCAGTGGGGAAAAATACAATAGCATTCACAAAGCAGAATACACACATAATATATGAAGTGCAGGATCTCACAAGAGGGGGAAAAGTACAACATAATGAAAATGAATAATCTTTGGCTATTCTCTTCCAAGTCTGAAGTAGTTCTTGTATGTACAATCATTTTTGCTGGCTTGACTGCCTTTAAATATACACATACCACATTCTTAGTTGAATTTTAAGCCACTATAGGTATTAGAGGACAATTTACATGTGATTTGCATTTTTTTTTTCCTATGCCTGTGGTTTTGGTAAGTCTTCCAAACCTAATGACTGTTCTTTTGGCCAGCAACATAAATGCTGTAATCACACAATTATTGTGCTGGGAACAGTTTAATTCAGCATTTTGTTCTCAACCACAGAACAATTACTCAACAATTTTGGTTAACCATAGTAGCTCACTGCCTGGAGAGGAAGCAGAATATTCAGATCTATTGTCCTGCATAAAGGCAGCCAGTAGATTCTTATCTATTACAACTTTCCAGCATCTCTTTGGGGTACTTCCATATACTCCTAGTTAATAAAAATAAATTACTAGCAGCACACTGTATTAGCTTACTCATCTCTATCCGCTGAATGCTTTTAATTGTGCATTTTGCATACTAAAGAGAAAGGTGGATGTGGTGTGTCTGGGAGAGAGGGATATAACAGAGCACCGTAAAAAGCTCCAAAAATACTACTGTGATGTTATCACCTATTCTATTCTAAGTGTAAACCATGGCCATTCAGGATTAATTTTTATGTTCTGCTCTTCAGCCACCCATTTCTCTTTAGCAACAAAAAGAATTTTTTGATCAATTGATCTGTTCCTAGTACTGTTTATACTGAAATATCACTGGCTTTAAAGTCCTCCTGAGATCCCCTTAAGCACCATTTGAGACAAAGCACGATTTTAATCCAGAACACAGTCTCTGGGGCTTGTTGCTTGGTGCAACTAAAAATCGGGGCTTACAGCTCAGGTTTGCTAACGGAAATGAGCAATTTTATTTTGAGCTAACATGGGACAACCACAGCCTCAATGTAATGGTGGGAACTGATGAACCTCATGGCTTTCATCACGTCACATGACATGAGAGCGTTTGATGCCACTGAGTTGGGCTGAAGGGACAGAGCGAAAAGCCCTTAAGTAGTCTTCACTCGCTCACTGGCATGACTGAGGATGAATAGATTTATTTGAAATCTCCAATATTTTTGCCAGATAAACAGTTGCACAAATGTTTACTGGAAGTGTTTTTTTATTTAATTTAGGCACTAACAATTAACATACTTTGTGTGGTAGACCTGATGCACAATAAAGCAAATGAAAGTTCTGACACTTCTGTAAGAAAATAAGCTTTAAGTTAGTTTATTTAAGTATCAAGATTCCTACATATTTTCTGCTTCAAATTTCAGTTCTGGAAGCATTTTACCTAGGCAAACATAAACATTTTAATAATTTCTTTTCCGCTTTTGTTTTTGTTTTGACTTGCCAGTCACAGGGAATATTTTCATTCAGAGCTGTGAATCTGAAAAGTACAACTCTGGCAATGCTGCTAAGTAAAATTAAACTAATTAAACAAAGCTGACTCAATAAACTCAGTTCTATACTATGAGAAATCAAAAAGGAAACCAGCAATAAACATGATGAAAACATAAAGTAATATTTAAATTTTTTAAATGTCTTCAGCTTTTAAGTAGTAATCAGCTCAGAAAACGGACTTTGTAATAACTATTATTTTCTTAGGGGAAACGTTTAACCTGTAGGAACTTTGCATTGAGTCCTTGCTCTGCCAAAGACAATACAAATTAACTTCACGGTACTTGGCAGAAATAATTTAAAAAAAGTAACTTTAATTAGGAAAAAAAACAACCCACACACAGGCATCTATCGAGCAGAATGCAGGCTTAAATATCATCATCATCAGGATAGTGACCTATGAAATTTCTCTTTTTGTTTCTCAATTTATGACACGAACAGTATGTCTTCTTTTTGCATGAAGCCCAGTTTCAGCAGATGTGGAGAAAGATTCTGTCTTTCCTGAGATGTGGGAGACACAATGTGTACTGCATTAAGAAAACAGAAGGCCCAATCCAGTTCTTTCCATTTGTCTTTCCATTTCTTGGGCAATGACTAAGGATTTCTTTAACTTCTCTACGTTAGAAAGGAAGTAACTACACTTTATGATCCCATCACTGTGCTTCAGGCATCACGCCTCGTAGTTGAGCCTTCAGATGATACCGTTCTGTCTCTCTTCTAGATTCCTCAGTCAGGAGCTAAGCACTTAGGTGTTTAGACCTGAGCAGTTTCAGGGCATATATAGAAAGATAAGTACAGAAAACTCTCAGATCACATTAACAGTTGCTATACATGTTCAGATGGCCCAAAAGCTTCAGATCATATATTTGAACTAAGGCTCTAAAAAGGGTCTGTCTATGGCTGGACAGGATGTGCACATGAACTTGGGAATCTCACTTGTGTCCCTCAATTTAGATGTTCCCAAAGGCTACCTACGTCCTGTTAACAGAGAGTAAATCCTCTTTTTGATGTGACCCTAAGTTATCCAGATAAAAATTCTACAGAAAATTCTACAGAGGTTCTGTAAGAACCTCTACCAAACAATGTTGCAACTATTAGCTAGAGATCCTAATAGTGTTCTTATATTCTTTACAGGCGAGGAAATAAAAAGACAGCAGTGTTATACAACAACATGTTGCTTGTGTATGTGCATAGACATCATTAATGAAAACCAGCTGCATTCCTGCAGTCAAATGGCTTTGAATAAAACAATCACGGGGCTCCTTGGCACCTAAAGGAATGATTTAGGACATAAATTGCTGGCTTACCGAGTGGCCTTGAAACCTGTTATGTTTATACAAGCACATTAGTAATGCTTTAATATCCCATAACAAATCAGTAACTACAAATACGTCTAACATGTGGCAAGGAAAATGAAAACCTATCTAAAGTCTTTGGGTACGATACTCTTCTCCAAAATGAAAAGGAATATTTTAGCAGTTCAAAAGCAAAATATTTTGCCAGCGAGTTTGTTCATTAAAATGTGATTCATTCTGAACACATCAGGTCCCTTTAAGACTAAAAGTCAGGGCTATGTGCTTTGAGCCTTTTCATCAAGATGACTCATTCATTCATGGGAAGCATGGATTGTATGGCTGGCTTATGCTAGCACTCTAAATTAGTACTCACACAATGGAGAGCTTATACAACTGCAGTAGTCCATATCCAGTAAAACTGCCTTAGTGCCTTCAATAATGGGCCCTGCTAAGTCTCTAACAGTTCTCTAAGAACCTCTAAACAGCTGCACACAACACATGACCTGTGCCATCTTTACAATGCCTGCTAACCATAAAAGTAAGCTTTGGGAACTATTTCCTCTGCAACCTCACCATTGGACAACATCAATCCCTTTGCTTTTTAGAGAACAAGGGGATTTCCCCCCACTCCCCCTTCTTTCTTTCTTGCTTCGCCCCCCCGCCCTTTCCAATCAGCTCTCTACTGATCATCCTTCACACTGTAGCCTCTGCCCCAGAATACTCCGGACAATAGTACTTATTCCATCTGTGCTCTCCATTAAAGCCCTCGTAATCCTCCTCCGAACAGCTGGACGCTCAGACTCCACACACAGACACTCCTGTGGAACCGTTTGGCTACAATTACGCTGAGGCTGTATTTATTTCAAGTTCCTGCCTCCAAATGCCTTTTGTAGGGTCCCCTAGGGCTGCATGGCAGAATGTCCTGATGCAACAAATTTAACAGTACGTCAAGACAGATCCAGGCTCAGGCGACAATGTGGTCCTTAGTCACCTCAGTGACTAAATGGCAGCACTTGGAAGATATTTTTTAGATAAACGACAATATTAATAACAACCTTCAAACTCTCACCATGTCATTAAGTAATCATGAAAAAGCATCTTCAGTTAATCAAATGGTTTTGACACCTTTATTTTAACATCAAAAGCATTGTAATGCCTACATTTCACTTAGAAGCCTTTTTCAAGAGCTGCAGTGGTCTCTCCTGGAAAGGCATATATTCAAGAGAATGATCAATGTTTGTCATGGCTTGAAAGGACAGTGTTAGTGAAGGACAAGTAGAGCACACCCACAGGTTGGTCTAGTTACTTACCTTGATTTTTCCAGGGGCTTCACTTTCATTAGACTCAACCAGTGAGTAAGTCTCCATTATATCTCACTTCAGACAAGAAACATATTAAATATGTACTGAGAAAAATACGAGAATAACTCTAAGTTAATGATTTTTACAAGAAGCCTATGCTGATATTCTAATTAAAGTCAATAGTGAGTCCTACAGATCTAAGTGCATCTAACATATTACAATGTGAGTGTATGTTTGTCTGCGTCTGTATACACACACGCATCATCTGTGCCCATAAAGAACTATAAACACACACATTTTTCCGGTAGATGTGTGTGCACACGTCTCACACACCACATAAGCAAATGAGAAAAGCTATCTATAAATTTCATTTCTGGTATTTATTTTAAAATGTAAATGTGTGTGTACGTGCACATGTACTGATATTTACACATATATATATACACACAGTACCCACGAAACAGATGCCCCACACACAGGAGTCCACACGCATATGCAAGCATATAGGCATGCACCATACAAGAGATGGTGATACCCAAGGGAAAATTTAAAACAGAATGCAAACAGTGTTTATCACACACCTCTGACAGTTTCACTTACACAGCATACACTCTCCTATCTGAACAGGGAC